>OY997272.1:492074261-494574261 GCA_963921465.1 Triticum timopheevii
TGCATCGACAGCTCTCACGCTGCGGCAGGCGCGGTCAGCGGCAAGGGCCTCCCACCACGCTGCAGCCATGACATCGTACACCCAACAGGAGCAGGCGAACTCGAGGGCTGCGCTCACGGTGGCCCGGGAGCTACTAAAATGCAGGCTGCTGGAAGGCGGTCGCAACGTGCTGCTAGAGCGGGTGGCGGAGCTCCTGGGCTTCGCCGCCTCGGGGGCTCACCCCTTCTGCACCCAGCTCCCACCTCAGGTCCAGGGTGGCCCGCGCGGAGGCTCCACGCACGCCTGTGCAGCCCCAAGCGGACTCCAAGGCCACCCCAACACTGGCCAGGCCGTCAGCACCGGGCCAGCAGCGGCGCTGCCTCCGCCCCTGGCCAGCAAAGAAGGTCTCGCCGCAACCCACGACCCCGGTGAGCCGCCGCGCTACCACCCCCAGGCGGGCGCCTCCAGCAGAACTGCGTGGCACGCGGAGCGCTACGGCGCAGCCTTCGGGATGGCGGCCCTAGAAGAGTATGTGCCCCACATGAGGGAACAAGGGCGCGCGCATGAGGATGAACAAGGCTCGCTCCTCGGACCAAGCTGGGGGGACGAGGCACCAGAAGCTGAGCTCTTCCAGGAGCCCCGAGAAGGCCCCGTCGGCTACGCTGGAAGCAACGATTATCGGGTACCACTAATTCCTCAGGAGTAGGCGTACGCTAACCATGGACCGCAGGAGGTACAGGTCGCCACAACGGGTGGCTGCCCCACTCCTGCAGCTTCCTACCCCTCAGGAGGAGGGCGCCGGGGGCTGCAGGAGAGGGGCCAAGATCCGGCATCACCACCGCGGCATTCGGAGCAAGGCATCCTCAGGAGGTAGGCCCTCTACTGGGGAGGTGCCTCAGGGCCTGCCCCTGGCAGAGGACCTGTGGTCGTCGGGGGAACCGCTGACGACCGCTCTACCCCATCGGCAGCGTCCTGGTTTCCGGTCGTCGTCGGTGGTACTAGAGTGTGGTGCAAGGCGGGGCCCTCGTTTGGCGATATGAAGCAAGGCCGGTACCTGTGAAGAAGGCCCAGTGCCTGTGAAGCTCGCCGCCCCGTGACACTCTCACGTAATAATGAGTGGGGCTGTACACGCCCCGGAGTCTCAAGGGTGCCGGCCTCAGGCCCTGGGGCTCCCTCCCACGCCCAGTGGCCGCACTTAGCTCCGCGCTGGTGAGAAGACGTCCAAGACTAGACTAGGTGCCGGACGCGGTCTTTTTCTGCTTTCATTGCTTTCCCCTTGGCTGTCGTTTTGCCCCGTTGGATTTAAGTTGGATTTGAGCTCCAAGATTTTTGTGTGTTTGGGGAAGGGGTGTTTAGTCTTGTTCGAGTAGTCTCTCACGTTCTGGTTACCACTTTGCCTCAGCTGCCTCCCCTCGTGAGCCCCTCGCGAGCCGGGCCAGGCCTAGCTTGCGTGCAGCCCAGACTGCCGTCACCGCGCCCTCTCAGGAGGTTTTCATTATAAGTTCGATGGTCTCGTTCAGGAGACGTTCGAGACACCACAGCCCTCCGCAGGCTAACTCGAGGCCCACACGGGTCGAAGGTAAACAAGCTAGCCAGCTCGTCGCAAAGTCAGCCGCTTGGTGCAGGCGTACGGGTGATATCACATCTACTAATAGGCTGAATGCAAGTTTTTTACATGAGGGGCTCCCCCTCCCAAAATGCTCTTACAACCTTCAGGGCAAGGCCCGAACTCTATCTGCGCAGGGTAAGGAAGCAGGGACAACATGCAGTCAGTCGGATAAATCCCCCAATGCATCCTCAGAGGCACCTCCTGAATCGTTGCTGGCGTTGCTGGCCTCACCAGCGCTCTCCACGTCGCCGTCAGCGGCGTCAGGGCCGTTCACCACGTCGCCTCCATCAGCAGCCACGACCACGCCATCGTTATCAGAAGCGAAGGCCCTGATAAGGGAATCCACGTTGTCTTCCACCCTGGGCGCCAGGTCGCCCTGGACGGCCTGGGGTACTAGGGAGATGGCGGCATCAAAGTCAAAGTTGGGGTCCATGTTCTGAAGGTGGCTGAAGACACGAGAAAAGGCGCGCCCGAGCAGGGCGCAGCTCCTCTCCTCCACCAGCCTGTTGGCTCCGACCGACCGCGCCTCCAGCTGCGTCACCACGTCGGTGAAGAACTGAAGATTGCCAGCATAATTGACCGCGTGGGGCTTGTCAACGACCGCCTCGCAGATGTTACCCAAGGTTGTGTTGGCTCTCTCCCGGAGCGTGATGAGCATGGGGCCGTGCTCGTGCTCCAGAATCCGCCGCTGGCGTATCTCATCCTCGTTCTGCCGCGCAACAGCCTCAGCCTCGTCCACCTGCTGGCGGAGAAGAAGCACCTCGGTGCGGGAGGTAGTCAGCTCTCCCTGCGCCACGCCAAGGGCGGCCCGGAAGCGTCGGCCCGCCGCGTCACTTCCTCCAGCTTGGCCCTCAGGGCGGCGGTCCTGCCTTCAGCTTCGACCTGGATACCCTAGACTCTCCTCGAACTCACGCTCAAGGTTCAAGCGGGCCGTCGCCACCCCGTGTTCAAACTGTTCCAGGACTCGGGCCTCGCGCGCAGCGACGTCATCCTCCGCCTGCGTCACCAAATGCTCTCTTGTCTCCAGACGTTCAAGATCGCGTGCGCGCTCAGCAGCTTCCAGCGTCAGTGCCTCCTCATGCCTCATGAGCTCTGCCTGGTCGATCGAAGCCACCTTCATCGATGCAAGGGCCGTCTCACGCAGTTCCACCTGCTGCTCCAGGGAGTGGCACCGGGCCTGGAGTTCCCGCGCCCGCTCCTCCGCCGCCTCGCGCCGCCGGTCAGCCTCTCGGGCCTCCTCGATGGCCCGGGAACGGGCATCCTGAGAGGCCGCCAATGACGCCTCGGCCTCCTCATTATCCAGGTCATGCTGGTGGCGCGCAAGGACAACAGCCGCCTTCAGCTTGCGCCTCTCTTCAGCCAGGCGCATGCCCTCAGCCTCAAGGTGCGCATCTTCATCAGCAAGCTCTTCACCAAGCCGGCTCACCGCGTCAGCCTCCCTCCAGAGAAACCCTTGGCGAAGAACGCGACGCCTCCGGGCGCGCTCGAGCACATCTTCCGCGTCGTCATCTGCCCCAAGTAAGCACGGGGGGCCACGAATCAGCACTCCCCCTCTGGGCAAGGGGCTGGGGCCTAACGCCCTCGCGATGGCCGAGCGCGCCTCGCCAGAAGCCCGGCCTGGAGCCAGCCTATCCCCGAATGAAGAGCACAGGGCCGACCTCAGCCAATCACCATCCACGACCAGATGCGAAGCCCAAGGCAGGCTGGCTATGCCCCGAGAAGGCTCGCGAAGGAGGGTCGTGAGGCGCACAGGGCCGCGATGCACCACAGGATGGCTCACTTCTCCGACCGGCCTCACCGCGAGGGCTATGCTTGAGCTCGAAGCGCTCGAAGACGATGGAGAGGGCGGAGCCTGGGGGGATGGCTCCTCAGCCATCTCCGTGAGCTCGGCAGGAAGGGCCCTGCAGAGCAAGGATCAGCCAAAGCAACGGGAGGATCAGGAGCTAGGAAAGGGGAAGGCTTACTCATCAATGGCAAAATACTTCCTACGCTTCAGCAGGCGGCAAGGGTAATCGTCACCCAAGGCCTCCCTTCTCTTCTGGAGAGCCTCGAAGTCCATGTGAACGTGACCCAGGAGTTGAGTGCAGGGGTCAGCCTGCGACGAGGAAGAAGTGTCAAGGTGCCCAGTGTCAGGGGCTTCGTCTTGATGCACGCCGCCGGTCGCCTCACCAAGAAGAGTAGCTGGGGCCCCAGGGGCCTCAACCACGGGTGCCGCGGGCAGCGGAACAACGCCTCCAGCTGCAGCAGTACGGGCCTTGGGAGCTGCCCCCTCAGGAGTGCCGCCTGGCATCGTCACCCCGGCGGGGGCCCCCTCAGCCTCCAGCGTCCCATGCCTCCTTGCTCCGCCACTCGAGGAAGGACCGCCTTGCGCGACTGGAAGGGCAGTCGCCACCACTGGGTTCTCGCGAGGCCCCGTGAGGCCAGCAGGGCGGAACTCCCATTCATCGAAGCCGGGCATCTGATTCACAAAGTCGCCCCTGTTCGAGCAAAGGTACAACAAAGGCCCCCCTTGCCGGACGCTGCCGGGGGAAGGGTCCCCAGTCAAGACCAAGAGCACCTTCCTCAATGCTTCGGGCGCCAGGTCCTCCTCCTGGAGCCTCATGTGATCTTCACGCCCGCTGAAGGCCCACATCTAGCGGGAGTGGCGCTGGAGAGGAGCAATGTGGCATAGCAGGAATTCCTTCACCACCCTGGGCGCCGTCACGCCGAGCGCCCTCAAGAACGCGAAGCGACACCAGACAAAGATGAGCCGGGGGCTCGCGAGCGTCTCCTGGCCCCAGCCTGAATTGGGGACAGCGGGCGAAGTTGGCTCCGAAAGCAGGGGCTGGGCACCCCTACATCCACGTACAGCCACCACTCGCGGAACCCAGGCGCGGGCAAAGGATGGCTGAAATCAATCCCTGAGGCCTCTGTTTCTGGTGCGGCACTGAAGCTCATGCACCCCAAGCATTGGGTGGGGTCGACGAGGCGCAGAGAGAAGAAGTGACGCAGCAAGGCAACCGAAAGAGGGATGCCCATCATTGCCTCATAGGCAAAGGCGAAGGAGACAAGAAGAGTAATGGATTCAGGACCCAAACACATCATATGGATCTGGTAATGGGAAATCACAGCGTTGAAGAAATCATAAAAGGGGGGAACCAATCCCGCCCACAGGGCGCCGGCAAAGTACCGGACCTCGGTGAGTACTCTGTCGATGGAGAAGTGGGACGCGGGCCAGGCTGTCGTCCTCCCGCACTCGTTGAAGATAGTGGCCAGAGCAGAGCTGACCTTGCCCAAGCCTTCTCGGTTGAGTATGATGGACCGATCGACGGCGGGAGCCACCGACGACGGCGAGCGAGGCGGAGGCACCGGTTTATTCACTTTTCCCTTCTTCGTCGGAGCCATGGCAACGAGAAGAGGGAGGATTCAAGATTGGATTGGGAGCAGAGACTGGAGCTCGAGAGGAGGAAGAGCAGGGGACGGTTGAGCGGCGAAAAGAGGAACGACTGTGTGCAACCACGGGTCCGCCTGGCTGGGTGCAAGATAAGGAGGCGTGGGGGAACAGGGCCACCCAAGTCCAATCAACTGCCACGCGGCGCCCGAGGCCGCAGGCTGTTAGGGCCCGCGGTGCTTCGCACTTACCCCTTCGCTTCTCTGCTTAGCCAAGTCCGGGCGCGCCTTGGGCCCGGGGGCTACTGTCGGTGTTCTGGGAACGGGGGTCCCCAGACTTGCCTGCCTGCGGCCTGCGGCATGGCTTAAGGGGCGGCCCAGCATGGCCCATCTTCATCAGCATGAGCTCAAGACCCTCGTGAGGGGCCAAGCCTCGCGGGGTGGACGACAGGGAGCTTCCTCAGGCACGGCCTCGTCAGGCTGGCTCGCGAGGAGGCGGAGAGATCAAGGCGAGGTACCTCACGAGGTGCCCATAATGCAAGCCATGACGACCGAGGGCGCCAGGCGGGCGCCAGCCCGCGCAGTGTCCTCCTTTCCTCTTTGGTGCAAAGGGAGTAAGCGCAGGCGGGAGCATCAAGCAAAGGCATCCGTTTCGGTGCAACAAGACCAAGACCGTCGCAACGGCATGAAGGAGGTCATTGTGGAGCCCAAGCCGACGTCACCACCAGAGCCTTTGACAGGCGAGGACCAACTTTAGTAAGGATAAGTGTACTGGATGTTCGCCTTCAAAATGGCCAATTGTTGGCGCCCTTCCCGCTCAATATTTGGGAAGAGGCCCAGGGCCTCTGCCTATAAATAGGACTAGCCACCCCCAAGGTAGAGGCATCTAGAGATCGACCAGAGAGAGAGGATCATCATCTTGGAACCAGCAAAAAGAGCGACTGAACTCCCCCTAGCAGTTCATCGCACCGGCGAAGAGCAAACCCTCGCGAGGCTGTTCTTCCTTGTATTGTTCATCATCAGCCTAAGAGGCAATCCACCACACCACAAACTAGAGTAGGGTATTACACCACAATGGTGGCCCGAACTAGTATAAACTCTGTGTCTCTTGTGTTGTTCCTTTCGTAGCTTAGATCCTAGCGAGGCGGCGAGGTGTAGGTAGGTAGAGGGCGAGATCTCCATGCACACCCCAGTGTTCGAACCTAGAGGGTCTACCGGAACCCGAAATATGACATACACGGGTCCGCAAGAGAGGTCACACTCTTCCGTGTCTGCTTACGTTATGCGTCGCTTAATATGATGACATGCTACATTATCGTCGTGTTCACCTATTAGATTCCGAGGTCCAAACTAATGCTGAAACTTGAGTATTTAAATGGTTGTGGGGTACATATTGGGGCAGCAATCAGTACTATTTGTCTACTATCTGGTTAACTCCGGTGTCTACTACGAGTTTCATGTTGGGTGCAAACAAACATTAAAGGAGGCATTATCTGTATTTTTAACTAAAGCTATCATCTGTCTGCTATCATTGGTTTTGGGTCTATCCACAGTTTGCTACCATCACTCTGGATTTGTGCATGCACTCCTTACATAATCTCACTATGTTTTATTCCTATGCATGCCAGTTATTGTACACAATGGAACTGATCATGTAGAGCAAAAGAGACAAGCCTTGCATGGCAATAAAATTTCATGCAGACGTCGTTCCATGGTGGGCGCAAAGGCAGCCCCCTCCACCCATTTCGGATCGTAATCAAGAGGAAGATAACTGTTCTGAGGGGGATTCAGAAGGAGAAGACCACTCCTATTTACCCCATGAGGTCTTCGCTCTAACTTGGCATGCTGATGTTGGTAATATCATGCATATGGTGCCTTGCATTGCTTACCGTATACATTAAAGATGTCATCTGCTTAGTTTAGACATGCTTTGTGTCAATGCCATCTGTTTAGTTTCTTTATCGTATATGTGAACCATGCAATGCCATCTTGTCTAGCCAAGCATCATATATGTGTATTTTGCAATGCCACCCTGGTTAGCCAGTCATCTTATATGTGAATTATATCACGCCATCATTTTTTTATTATGTGTTAAATTTGTCAACAATTTTAGTACATTCAATTACTCTTACTGTGCATCAGCCATTCGGCACGGTCATGGAAAAATCTGGAGTGAAAATAAGGTCTTCAGAGCAGACAATGCTATCTGACGAAGCGCATGTCTTGCTGGTTACCGATAGCTCCTCAGAGGAGGATTCAGAGACATATGACCAGTCATATTCCCCCCTGACGTGCATGCCCTAACTTGGCATGGTTATGTTACTCATATCGTGCGTATGGTATCTTGCATTGCTATGTCATTTGCTTAGTTTAGACATGCTTTGTGTGAAAGCCACCTGTTTAGTGTCTAATTACCATATATGTGAATTATGCAATGCCATCTTGTTGCAAGACATTATATATGTGAATGATGCAATGTTATCTTGTTGCAAGGCATTATGTATGTGAATTATGCAATGCCATGCTGTTTAGGCAAGCATCATATATGTGAATTATATCATGCCGTCCTTTTTTTGTATTTCTCATTGCTTTTTTCGACAATGTTTGTATATTCAACTGCTCTTCCTGTGCATCAGCCATTTGAATTGGTGATGGAGAAATCTGGAGTGAAAACAAGGTCTTCAGAGCAGACAATGCTACCTGCTGAAGCAGATATCTTGCTAGTTACAGATAGCTCTTCAGAGGAGGATTCAGAGGCAGATGACCAGTCCTATTATCCCCCTGAGGTGTATGCTCAAACTTGGCAGGGTTATATTACTCATATAATGCATATGTTGTATTGCAATGCTTAGTTTTTACATCATATACACAATATTGAATGCCATCTCCTTAGTTGACACATCATATATGCAATTGCCCTCTGCTCACTTCCTTAGTATATAAATCATATATTTGAATTATGTCATGCCATGATGTTTACATAGACAGCATGTATCTGAATTATGGCATGCCAACCCATTTTCTAAAGACATAATATAGTTATATCATCTCATCTTGTTTACATAGTCATCATATTTTAAATTATGTCATTCTATCCGTGAATTATATCATGCCATCATGTTTCCATCGACGACATGTTTGTGATTTATGGCATGCCAACCACTTTAATAGACACATCGTATAGTTATATCATGTCATCCTGTTTACATAGTCATCATATTTTGAAGTATGTCATTCTATCCTGTTTAGTTAGCCATCATACATGTGAATTTGTGTCATGCTATCCTGTTTAATTAGCCATCATATATGTGAAATTATGTCCTGCTATTCTGTTTGCTTAGACAACATAAATGTGAATTATTTCATGCCCTGTTTTCTTCCCTACTATCCATTGCACCTGTCTATCTTACAATGTGTGTACATTCAATTACTTTTCTTTTTTATCAGCCATTTCAATTGGAGGGAGTGATGGCAGTATCCGTGGGAGTAAAAGCACGGTCTTCAGAAAAGATCGTGCTACCTGTCGATGCAGATAGAACCACGGTTGTACTTGCCCAAGAATCAGCCCCACCACACATAACCCACACTCATGCAGATTGTACCCCTACCCAGTTGGACAGAGAACCAGCTACACCCCTTCTAACCCCAACCCCAGCAGATAGACACCCAGTTCCCGTTGACACAGCACCGTCTCCACCACAGAGCACCCAAACACGAGCAGTTAGTAAGGCAACTGCAGTGCCCAAATCATGAGGACCACCACTCCGAACCCGAAGTCAACGCTTAAAGCAGAAGAAGAATTGTTCTCAGGTCAGGTTCCGTAGCTATGGTTCATACTACTTTGCTCTTGCATCAGTGTATTTACTGATACCAACCAAGTTCAAATTTGAAGGATGCAATTGAAACTCCAATGGCACAACAGGTATGTTTTAAACCTGTTTCTTCAACATGTTTGGCTGTTTGCTGTTGTAACTTGCTCTATGTTGATTTCAGTTTCAATTGAATAAACAGTTATTTTCTCATGCCATGCACATTATAAGTGTTGTTATTGCGGTGTAGTTTCCCACATTTATATTCTATCTATGCTGCTTTGTCTTAAATAGATATGATTCGAACTGTATCTATCTTGATTTGGCAACATAAACTAGAATGATATAGACCATACAGTGACCATACTACATAGATATATGTTTGTTTCATGCTGTTATCCTGTCCACCTTACTACTGAACTGGTTTGCCAAAATGAGTTTCATATACTACATTGTAAACCTAAGATGTGTTTGTTTGTTTCTCTTTTAGAACGTGGATAAAATATTGGAGAAGAGTACCCTGTTATGCAATGGTAAAGGAAGTAATGCAGATAAGGTTCAAGATAGTGAGACATCCCTGTTGGTCTCCAAGAAAGCTGATAAAAACTATATTGAGGACACTGAGACAACCCCAAAGTCCTGTCTTGATGTAGTGTTCGAGTTACTGGCTACCACTGCCGGCACCAGCTCTTCGAACTCATTGCCTGAATCAGTTCGGCTTCTTGAGTCTCAACTTCAAGTTGAAAGACATCGATCAGATGTTATGCGACACGAAGCCAAAGGACTGAGGAAGTCCGTGCAGAATTCAGATGCATACTTTCTGGTGCAACAGCAAGCGCTGGAGGACTTAAGCGCCAAACAAGAGAAAGTTAATAAGCTTGCTAAGCATCTTGCTAGCATTATGGGTACCCAGGATATTGTTTCTTGAGCTCTTCTGAAGTGGTTTCAGTTCTGGACTTGTTTTGCTGCGGCGTTTATATGCTCCTATGTTCCCTATATTTGCACTGGTGGCGAACTTTGATGCCCAGTGGATGTAATATGTGTAATAGCTGTGTTAGCCTAGTGTAAGTTGCTTGCTTATTTATTTCCTTGTTGTCTTGCTTGTAGTCAGTGCAGTTCTTTTTCCGTGGTTTGCTAGTGGCTGCAATAACCTATTTTTTAAAACTAGGCCACAATAACCATGGGCTAATATTTACTATAGTGACACTGGACCTACGGGCCGTATAAACAGTGGGCCTTCTAGGGGCCGTATAAACAATGGGCCTTCTACGGGCCGTATAAACAGTGCGCCTTCTACGGGCCGCAGAAACAATGGGCCTTCTACGGGCCGTATCATCAATGGGCCTTATACGGGCAGTATGATCGATTGGCCAAACATGGGCCAATAACATCCCGCATAATGGCCGTAAACGGGCTAGAGTTGGAATCGTTCGTTCATGGGCCGACCATAACGGGCCATCGTTAATAGGCCGTATTTCATGATGCTATGAAAACGGCCCAACCTGTTAACGGACCACAAACGGGCCGACTGTAACCACGGGCTGAATTTGGCCCATAAGCAGAAAATGACAGTAACGGGCCGTAAGTAAACGAATGCTGGAAATGAGCCCAAGAATAAATGGGCTCTGAGAAGGCTGAAAGATAACATGGGCTGGAAACGGCCCAACGGAATAACGGGCCCTTAATGGGTATAAAGTGACACTGTTCATTACGGGCCAGTTTCACCACAGGCCGTTAATGGGTGTAAAGTAATACACTGTTCATTACGGGCCAGTTTCACCACGGGCCGTTAATAGGCCAAGAGTTACATAGGGCCTCATATGGGTCGAAAGACGTCATGGGCCATACATGGGCCAGAAGTGAAAACGGGCTGGAATCATATTGGGTGGCCCAGATGACGCTATTGGGCCTAATTCGGATAGGGCGTAACGGGCCTTGGGTTAGCGGGCTGTAAATGGGCTATATGCGAACAGGTCGTTAACAGGCTTTACATGGGCCGACCCGCCACCTTTTGACCAAGTCAAACGGCCGGCCTTTTCGCAGGAATGTGCCTCTGTTGGGCTGTGACACGTGTCGACGTATCATAGGCGCCTTCTGTCCAATGAGTGGATGACATTTGTCCCAACGGTGAGCCGACACGTGTTTCCTCCAGCCAATGATGATTTTACACGTGCAAAATCCCCATTGGTCGGGGCTGTTAACGGGTTATCGGATCCAAAACCCGACCCGATAGCTTAACGGCGTTCCGTTACGGTGGATGCCACGTGTTGGTCACCCTTGACGAAAGCACTTCTGTGACGCACGATTTATCGTCATGGAAGTGGACACTTCCGTGATGATAATTTTGGTAATGTCATGGAACACTTCAACGACAGCACAGGTATGACTATCTTCATTCTCTCATAAATTTGTCATGGATGTACATGCATGACAAAAAACGCGACCTACTGTAACAAACACGTATTATCACGGAAGTGTATTTTTTTGTAGTGCTAGGGATCGCGGTACTACCACAAAGGGTAGCGGTACTACTGCTTGCGGGCGGTACAAAAAAATACTTCCGTGCCTACCTCCGCAGGACTTGGGACGAGTTTTTGGGTCCGGAGCAGTACTACCACTGTAGGAGCCACGGTAGTACCGCTCTGGAGCGGTAGTAAAAAATTACATCTACTCCAATTTGCGGTAGTACCGCTATAGCCTTTTCAGAACACCAAAACTGCCACAACTTTTGCAAACGGACTCCGAATTCGATGAAACCAAGTTTGTTGGAAAGCTAGCGACAAGGCCTAACACAATCTTAAGAGAAATAAAAATAAGAAGCAAATTAGAAAAGGCCCAAAATAAAATGGTGAGAACCCTTCCTCGAATAGGACCGGTAAAACCTCCAACACCGAAAACATAATAGAAGACGCACGCGAACTCCGTTTTCGATGAACTCAAGCTTGTCATCAAGATGACCATAAGCTCTAAGACTCACAAAGAGGACCAAACAAGAACCAAGAAACATGATACAAAGATGCAATGGTTTGAGCTCTCTACTAACGATACGATCAAGCTACCAACTTGAGAGCCCCCCTTGATAGTACGGCAAATGATCATATAACCCGGTCTCCCAACTACCACCAAGAGACCGGTAAAATAGAAAACCTATCAAGGGCAAACCTTTGGCTTGCACATGGTCCACTTGAGCTAGATGATGAAGATCTTGACTCCCTCAAGTTGGACCACCTTTCTTGATTGCGTTGGCTCGATGAAGACTAGATGATTGCTCCCGCATAGTCCACTATGGGTGAGCCACTCTTTGGAATATCTTCACAAGTCCATTGACACCATAATGGATGGCAAGATTCAAGCACTTGACCTCTTCGTGATGCTCTACTTGAACTTGCACAGGACAATCTTCATGACGATCACCACTTGATGTCATCCTTTCCGTGGGTTGTATGATATCTTCCTCTTGACGCAAGCCCATGGACACGTACCTAACCCCACATAGAACTCTCACATAGACCATGGGTTAGTACACAAAGTGCAATGGACAATGCTTACCATACCATGGTATCACTTGATCCCTCTCGGTACATCTTCTATGCTTTGTGAGAAATCTTCTCTCTTCATAAAGATGATGTCTTGAAGATACACATGAATGTTCACACAATCTTATGTTCTTCTTCAATACATACCTGCAATAAGCTCAATACTCACAAGACCAATCTTTGGATAATTCCTTAATAGGACCTTGGTCAACTCATAAACTCCTTGAAACTAACACATGTTCTTCAAGAAAAGCCTATGGACAAAACCTTCAAATATAACTCAAGGCAACCATTAGTCCATAGAGATTGTCATCAATTACTAAAACCAAACATGGGAGCACCGCATGTTCTTTCAATCTCCCCCATTTTGGTAATTGATGAAAATCACTTTCAAGAGAGTTTATACAAGGAATTATGCATCACCATGCAATGCAACAACAAATGATGCATGAGAATGAGATGGAAATGCTAAGGAACAAAACCAAAGCAAGATGAGATAACTCTCTATACTTCTCCACAAAACTCTCTGAAACTTCTCCCCCATTGGCATCGATTGCCAAAATGGGCGAAAAGCTAAGAATGCCAATATAAATTGTGGTCCTCCAAAAATTGTGTATTTCTCAACAAGAGAGTGGAATGCAATACACATATCCAAAGGTAAATAATTGGAGGAGCACAAACTATATTGAGGCACAAAGATTGCTTAAGAATGATATGCCACAAAGACATAACAAAGAGAGACACAAGCAATCAAGCAGTCAAAAAAATACCAATTGAAGCAAGCAATCAAAGGATATCAATTGAACCAACTATACCAAAGATCCTACGACCCACAAGAATAAATGATATTATGATATGAGCGACAGAGTGATCTAAAGAAACTAGAGAAGATCCCCATGATTTGTGCACACATAAGATTTTTTGTATTTGAATACAAAGTGCACAAAATAGGATCATAGGTCCCCCAAAATGAACAAAAACTGACAACACATGCGAGTGAGCAAATATGAAACTAAACCTAGTACTTGCAACAAACACATGGTTGAGCAACAAGTAAAAGAGGCGACTTAAGAATTGGCTCAACCAAAATGATGTGTGTGAGTAAGGGAATGCACTAGAGAAGACTAGTATATGGATGAGCATTAAGCATCAATAAAGCCTTGAAAGAATGAGGCACATGGTGCAAGGCCTATCATTCTCACACACAACTAGCAAATGGGTTCACAAGCTTACTAATAAGCATATAAAGAACCTATGCTTGTGACAACCCGTGGTGAAGATAGAAAATGAAAGCCTCATCAAGACTAGGGATACCAATTAAGATGGCAAAGGCCTCGTCAAGACAAGCATGAGGAAATAATCTTCACAAAACAAGAGTGCATCAAGATGCAACGAAATAAGACACGCACTCAAGGCAAAAGCTTTCACGGAGCCACCAAATAAATAACATAAGAAAGACAAGGTGGACGTGAAAGAAAGGATATCATCTAGAGATGTAATTTCTCTCAAGTGTACACGGTTCTAGGTAGACAAAATCATGATGATATATATCTACAAAGAAGGATGTACACCCGAGATAGTTACAACATGAAGGAACAAGATATCCAAAAGGAAGTCATACATATACCAATAAGATATTTGCTTGGAAGCATAGCACATAGCTATAAATGGTCTTATTGTATATAAGTGAATTCCTACCACACAACCATCAAAGACATCACAACTAGCAACAAGAGATCATTGTTGAGATGCTTTGAGAAGGGAAACAAGTATCACAAGAACTAATCAAGAAATTCATGCCATGATGCAACCTACACAAGGTTGAATATAAGATGTGTATGCATGAGTAGATACTTGTTACCGAGATAGCATTGGAAGGATGTAGTAGATACCAATTAAAGGTAGATAGTAGATCATTGATCATCCTAGCTTGACTCCAATAAGCACATGGTGACACCACCTTCCTTGTGAGTGAGCCAAGCATCCAATGCATCTCCAATTGTTCCTAGAACAACAACACAAACAAAATGGTACCCAAACTCATTGGGGCCAAAAAGTTAGAAACACCAATACATAGGACAAACTCCACATAAATATGTGCATATAGATATGGACATGAATTTCATGCACATCTCGTCCAATTTGAGACTTGGTGGAGTTTCCCCTATATATTGGGTCAAAGAAAGAAAGCATGCCAAATAAAATACATGAAGTAAATATGCATGCTCGAAACATTCAAGAACCGAAACCAAATGAAAAAGAAATGCCAAGTGAAAAGGATACCAAATGGAGAAATCATCACTTGGAAGATATCATTAAAGATACATCAAGGAATGAGATATTCATTGATACACACTAAATTAAAGATGTCAAACTCCCAAAGAGAGGATGATTCCAAACAAACCAGGCTCTCAACAAAGTTTCATGATGGCACAGAGTACCAAAAAGAAAACCGCTTGCCTTCCACCAACACACACTTGATAAGGATCACAAGAAGAGTGTTCTAAAGAAAATAGGATAGCTCCCCCACGAGTTGTGCATTATAGAGAATTTGCATTTGAATGCAAAATCCACAAGGTGGGATCACCACTTTCACTATATCTAGAAAACACTAGACAAGAACAAGAAATTAACAAGATCCACAAGTGGTATGGAAGACAATGGGAGTTGACACAATCCTTGGCAAGAGAAAAGGAAAATAAAAACAAAAACCAATGTAAAGATGATCAATAGATTGTACCACACATAAGTGAATACCAATTGTCAAAAGACAAGAAGTATTTGGAAATAATTCCCGGTGGTAGATAACAAGGATATCCAACATCATCTTCACAACAAACACAAGCAAGCTGCAACTTGTAGAGCTAACATGTCACCTAGGAACAATATCTCAAATGTACACATTTTCTAGGCTTGTAATATGCACATAGCATATTACCCCCCCATAATATGATACCAAAGAAAACTTAGCAAGAGGCAATAAGAGGATCCAATGAGAGATAATCAATGGACTGTTAGAATTTGAATTTCTCATGAGAGATATACCACCTAGCGACTATATAATCTTGTAATATCAATACTAGATGGTATTCCTCATGTACACACATTTATAGGATTGTGAGGTGCACAAAGAACATCACTCCCCCAAAATGGGATGTTCCATTAATCTCTCACACTAGCCAACTAGGATACAAACAAGAAGCAAAAAGGCTTAGCGCACGACACACACGTACATGATGTTCAACCCAACACACACATACTTGATTGCTCAAGACAAGCAAGTTGGAAGCACAACATATACAAACACACGCAATGAACAAAACCAAAACATGCAAGGGGGCAAGTAACTTTCAATGTAAACAAATTAAGTACAAGTTACCGCAAGGAGGCACATTGGATATAAGATAGAAACTTGATAATCCAATTGACTTGGCTTGAGACAATAAGAATGATGAAGTCCCATTAATTCTTCATAATGTAGCCAAGTCTCCAATGCCCTCCAACAACACCTATTGATCAAGTTTGAGCTTGGTGGTCCCCAACCAAGTTGGGTCCTAAGAGGTTAGTCACAATAGGCTTGGCTACCCAAATGGTTCTTTTCTTGACACCACTTTGAGTAGCAACAAACTTGGTAAACACATTGCCAACCTTATCCTTCCCAAGAGAATATATATCATCAATAATAATTGGGTTGGATAAGTTACCACTAATGCATGAAGAAGCAACGTGACCTTTCTCACGACATAAGTAGCAACGTCTACTCTTCACTTTCTTCTCACTTGATTTCTCAACAACAGAAGCATTAGCTTGAGTTTTCTTGGGAAGAGGCCTTTCTTCAACTTGAGGTTGAGCATGAGAGTGAACTTTTGGCCACTTCCCTTGTTGCTTGTCACTAATGGGCTTCTTCTTCAGATCTAACATGATGCCCTTCTACTTTGCACTTGAAGCAAATAATCTTGGCCGAATTCTTGACTTGTTCTTGGCCCTTCTTCTTGTTTCTTTTGGACTTCTTCTTCTTATTGGAGTTGAATCCAAGTCCACCTTTGTCATTGGGGGATTTTCGCACACTCAAGATATTGTCGAGTGTGGATTTCCCTTCACGACTCCTTTCCAAGACTTTCTTCAATGAAGTGACTTGGGCCTTGAGCTCTTTGATTTCCTCTACATGGTTAGTCTCAACACAAGTACTAGAGGAAGTATAAGCTTCATCATTAGAGAAACAAGGCAGGGAAATCAATTCATCACAATATATACCAATGCTATGCATGGATGAATTACAAGGACTAGCACAAGGCAATATAGCATTTTGACTAAAAGTAGTGCTAGTATCCACATGAGGCTCACTTGATGTTACCTTAGCAATCATGGACTCATGAGCTATATTTAGCACATTATGGGATACTAGTAGATCATCATGAGAGCTTGAGAGCTTTTCATGGCTTTCCTCCAATTTCCCATAATTGCTAGATAGCAACTCAAGTAGAGCCTGTAGCTCAACATTCTCCTTCAAAATGGATGCTTCACAAGAAATAGAGTTAGTAGCACAAGAATCATCTTTGAAAACAAGAGGAGAAGGCAACTTGGCAAGATCTTTCAAATAGGAAGCTTTAAGTTGAGCATGAGACTCGGTGAGTTCGATGAGCTCACTCTTAATGACCCTAGAGCCATTTTCGAGGTGCTCAAAGTCCTCAAGGAGTCTAGCATGAGCAACTTCAAGCTTAGCATTTTTTGTTCTGAAATCATTGGCCACCTCAAGAGCTCTATCATGAGATTCCCTCACTCTAGATAATTCTACAACAAAAGTCTCCTCAAGCGATTCATAGGTGGTTTGTTCATGTTCAAGAGCTTGAGATAGCTCCGCGATCTCATTTGCGTAATCACGCTCATGAGCTTCCATTTTCTCAATGGTGACCTCATGCTCCTCTAGATGGGATTCCAACTCCTCAATGTATTTCTTGTCAAGCACAAAACCTACAACAACTAGGCTCACCTATGTGCACCAACAACTTATGCTAAGCAAGATAGACTACAATGTGATAGCAATATATATGACAAGAAACAATATGGCTATCACAAAGTAAAGTGCATAAGTAAAGGGCTTGGGTAAGAGATAACCGAGGCATGCGGAGACGATGATGTATCCCGAAGTTCACACCCTTGCAGATGCTAATCTCCGTTTGGAGCGGTGTGGAGGCACAATGCTCCCCAAGAAGCCACTAGGGCTACCTAATCTCCTCACGCCCTCGCACAATGCAAGATGCTGTGATTCCACTAAGGGACCCTTGAGGGCGGTCACCGAACCTGTACAAATGGCAACCCTTGGGGGCGGTCACCGAACCCGTACACTTTGGCAACCCTTGGGGCGGTCACCGGTACCCGTTTGCTCGGGGCGATCTCCACAACCTAATTGGAGACCCCGACGCTTGCCCGGAGATTTACACCACAATGATTGAGCTCCGAACAACACCAACCGTCTAGGGCACCAAGGCACCCAAGAGGAACAAGCTCTCGGGTGCCCAAACACCCAAGAGTAATAAGCTTCTCAACTTGAAACTTCCACGTATCACCGTGGAGAACTCAAACCGATGCACCAAATGCAATGGCAAGGGCACATGGAGTGCCCAAGTCCTTCTCTCCCAAATCCCACCGAAGCAACTAATGCTAGGGAGGAAAATGTGTCGTGGGGACTGAGGGCCACGAGCACCTATGGGGCAGGAGGGCCCCTTTGTTTGTCCGGCAAGGGAGCGGAGGGCGCACACAGAGCGGATCGAGGCGAGAGAGCGCGCGGGGGATTTTTACCCAGCTTCGGAGCTCTACGGAGAGATAAAACTCCTACTGCTGCTTTGTGTGTTTGTATTCTGTTCTTGCTCAAGAGAGCGGGCGTGGCGTCTAATCAGCCAAACCGCGGAACCAAAATTCCGAACCCCCCCGAACCCCTTCTACGTGCGCATGGGCCTCCTTTTTATAGGCTAAAGGGGTCACCGACAGGTGGCAGCGTAGAAAGAAGGGTAGAAAGGTAAAAACGCGGGTTGGTACAACTACTACCAACAGTGTCCCCTACCTAACTCTGACAGCAGGGGACAAGGGCATTTAATGCCCGTCCGGTCGCCCCAACAGTGCAAGGAAACGACCGTTAGAGGCGCCACCGATCGCCACGATGGCCTCCTTGTCAGCTTCGCTTGCCACCTCGCACCGCCATGCTGCACAGCTACCCGCCACGTGCACCAGGAGCGATCTTGTGGCGACACGTCGTCGGATGCGCTGGAGCGTGGGCACAGGGTGGCAGCCTTGCCGCGGCAAGCGCCTTGCCGCAGCCCTTGTCTTGTCGCACCAGCAAGCTTGCCACTCGCCGGGCCTTGCCGGGACGCGCGGGGCGTCGCTGCAAGTTTCTTGAAGTGCCTTAGCTGGCCTTCCCGGCAAGCTCCTCTTGCCGGGGCCTTTGTCCTTCCCGGCAAGCTCCTCTTGCCGGGGCCTTGTATTTTTCCCGGCCAGCTCCTCTTGCCGGGGCCTTGGTTGGCCTTCCCAGCAAGCTCCTCTTGCCGGGGCCTTAGTTTGAGCACTTTGTCCTTGAATGGCGTCAAAGTAACCGTGGGGGATCTTGGCGGACGCCCGGCAAGCCCTGCCGCGGGTCGCTGTGACTGCCCTTGCACAAGTTCGGGATACTAAGGTACCCCTACTTTAGTACACCGACAGGAGCCCCCGGGCCTGGGCCATACACGGTGCCGAGCGCTGTTGGGCCAGGCCCAAAACAGGGCACGGGCGCGCGCGGCCTGGGTCCACACTAAATCTGACTCTGCGCCCCCCGCGCTCTCTGGTAACGGCACGCGTCAATCGCGGCGTCGTGGGAGACGTGGGTGGTGTGCGCGATTTTCGAGGCGCCCACCCCCCACCCGTGACCACGGGGAGGGGCGAGGTCACCTCATCTGTCGCCTCGGCTCTGCATCCCCGCCACGCGGCTCCCATGCACTCGGGGTCGCGGACGGTGGAGGCGGGAAACCGAGCCGTCACGGGCGGAGGCAGCGGGTCGGCCCAGATTCCCTGCTCCTCCCGTGCCCTGATTCGCTGAGCGGGGCGGTCGAGCCCCCACCTCGCTCCTTTAAGAAGAGCGGGAGGGGGCGCCGAAACCCGCACTCCCTCATCTTCTCCTTTCTCCAATCTTCTGTTTCCCTTTCTCCCATTCGCCATGGAGGAAGGGAACCCTGGTCCTTCATCGGTGGCGGCGAGGGTCGCCGCCAGGCAGCGCATCCCTCCCTATTCCACGCCCGTGGTGGTAGAGCCGGCCACAAGGGGAAGAGGGAGGGGGCGAGGTCGCGGTCGAGGTCGAGGACGAGGCCGAGGCGCTCGGGGAAGAGGCGGTCGGGGCGGTGCAGTATCTCCGCCTCCGCCGGCGGCTCCTCCCCTCGCGGCGGTCCATACGGGGGACGACCCTTGCGAGTTCTTAGTCAGGCTGCGCCAGCCGCCTCGTCGTCGCCTCCGGCTTCCAGCTCCGTTTGCGAGCGCGATGGAGCCGGAACCGCCCGAGACGCTGAGATTGCGCATGAGGGGCTGTGGGATCAGCGGCACGTGAGTCCACGTTGTATCCCCAGCCCCTAGCGTGATGTATCTTGATCGTGGATGGAAGACGTTCGCCCGCATCCACAGCCTGACAGCGGGGTTTACCCTCCATTTAAAGTTAATGGAAGGCGACCTCCTCTCCGTCAAGGTCTTCGGGGACTCCGACATCCGGGCGAGGTGCTGCGTGGACAGCTCCTCCGATAGCGAAGACTCCTCCTCGAGCGAGAGTGATGAGGAGGAGAGCGACAGCGACGACGAGGGTAACGGGCGGCGGAGTGGCGGGTCCGACTAGGTATCGGACGCCGCTCCACGCGCCACCGGCGACCCCATCATCCGCGTCGCCGGCACCTTGAACTCCCCGGGGTCGTCTCCTTGGGCGGCTGGCGTAGGGAGGCTGCGGAAGAGGAAGAGGGCTGGCAAGGCCGTCAAGTCGGAGTACGAGGGCATAGCACCCTCGACAGCGTGCTGACGTCTTGCCGCCCCGTCTTCGAGCCCTGCTTCCGGCGCCGCCATCACCATCCAGCCTTCGGACGGCCCCGGGGATGTTCTCTTGGTGTCTTCTGGCACCCGTAGTTCGCCTAGGCGCCCCTTTTGCCCTTCTCGGCTCCTTGACCTACCTCCTGAAGAGAGGGATAGAAAAAGGATTACGGGCATCTTATCTTTTTAACTTGTAAGCCTTCGGGCCTTAGCTGCATTTAAAACTTGTAATCCTCTCTTTCATGTTTTTCATCCTCTATGGACTGTACCCGAGTGGGATGTTTTTTAATGGAAAGGGGAAGCTTGCTATGTCACATCCTTTACTTGATTCTATACCTTGTATGTTTTTTCCCTACACTTCGAGGGAACTTGCCGGCACGGGCACGCTTGCCGCGAGTGCTGAGTGCGGAATATCACCAGCTTGCCGGCGGTGCCGGAGCACGCTTGCCGCGGGCGCTGAGTGCGGGACATCAGCAGCCTGCTGGCGGTGCCGGTTCCGGCAAGAAACCTTGCCGCAACTAGTTGCAGCGCACTTAAGTTGTTGAGCGGGCTCGAAAACAATGTAAGGGCGCTTAGCGGCTCACTTAAGTTGTTGAGCGGACTCGAAGCAAAGTAAGGGCGCTTAGCATCTCACTTAAGTTGTTGAGCCGACTCGAAACAAAGTAAGGGCGTAACTAGCTGCGAGGAGGTTCCTCCGTGCTCAGGTTTTTTCCACACAAGGTATGAACGTTCAAGGACGCGGCTTTGCGTTTCCCAGTCCATAAGAGGATGCATGACGAGGGACGAAAAACTTATCTGGTATCGTAGCCTCCGGCAACCTTGGCTTGCCGCAGATGAAACTTGATATTGGCGGCCCCCGGCAACACTGGCTTGCCGGGGTCTAGGTGCCGGCGCGTCCTTCTTCTTCTTCCTGGTCGCTGTCATTTCAGTTATGAGATCGTTTTAGCCAGTGCCGCGATAAGTTATTTTTGCAACATAACTCAATTCTGGGCACTGTTTGCTATGTTACTTCCTTTACTTGATTCCGCCCCTTGTGTGTTTTCACCCTACGCTTCGAGGAAAACTTGCCGGCGCAAGCACACTTGCTGAGTGCGGGACATCAGCAGCCCGCTGGCGGTGTTGCATCCGGCAAGAAACCTTGTCGGGGCTAGTTGCAGCTCGCTTGTACTGTTGAGCGGACTCGAAACAAATCAAGGGCGCAACTTAGCCACGAGTCGGTTCCTCCGCGCTTGGGTTCTACACACAAGGTACGGTCGTTCGAGGAATATAACCTTGTCCTGAGCGATGCTTGCTATGTTATATCCTTTACTCTGTTACATCCCTTGTATGTTTTCACCCTATGCTTTGAGGGAAACTTGCCGGCGCAAGCACACTTGCTGAGTGCGGAACATCAGCAGCCCGCTGGCGGTGTTGCATCCGGCAAGGAACCTTGTCGGGGCTAGTTGCAGCTCGCTTGTATTGTTGAGCGGACTCGAAACAAATCAAGGGCGCAACTTAGCCACGAGTCGATTCCTCCGCGCACAGGTTTTCCATACAAGGCACGGACATTCAAGGAATATAACTTAAAAATTTAAAACTTGATCATGCTCAAACTTTGGCAACTTATCTTTTCTGTCGCCTGTGTTCCGGCGAGGCCATGCTCCTTCGAATGACACCCGGCCCACACCTCTATCCTCTCCTCCTCGAAACTTCTGGCGTTAGCTTTGCGGCTATGGTAGTGGCGCAAAGCTTGCCGGTAGCGAGCAGCTCGTACCGCAGCCTGAAGACGATCTTCCCCGAGGAGCAGCGCGTCATCTTTTCGGCGGCTGATCTTGCTCTAGCTCACCGTAAGGGAGCACTCGAGGCGATCCGTATACGAGGGGAAAGGGGTCGAGAATGTCGAGCCCCCAGCCCGAAAATGGCCAGGATAAAGGAATTGTTCGGAGAGCTTGAGCTGGCTGATGAATCTGCTTGGAGTGGAACCGGCATGCTTCACACTTGGTTACTTGTGCAGTTGCATCCTGGAGGGCTGTAGGCCAGAAGAAACCTTGCCAGAAGGTTTTGCCGGCAAGTGCTCTTGCGCCAATGTGGTGGCCACATATGCCTCCATGTATCTCCGCCAACAGCTCCTGTCCATCTTCCCGGGAAATGCACTTCAATTTCACTCCGTTGAATCTTTTTCTGTACAGTATGTCATCGACAAACTGGTACATACTTGATTGCCGGGCTACTTTTTCCGCTTCTTCCTGTTCCTCGGGAAGTTCTCCTGTCTGAAGGAAATGGACGATCTACTGTGCCCATGCCGGAGCTTGTGGCTCGACGACAAGGACTAAAGGCTCGAATGCTGCTGCGGGAACATCCGCTTCCACGACAAGATTCTGGGATCTTGCCGGAGCGTGATGCTCCCCGGCAAGCGTGTCGGGACACAGCTTGTCGGGAGCGTCTGCTTCAACGAAACAAGCCCTGGGGCTTGTCGGAGCAGACTGCTCCTTAGCACTTTCCGCTTCTACGGCAAGAATCTGGGATTTTGCCGGAGCATGATGCTCCCCGACAAGCGTGTCGGGACACAGCTTGTCGGGAGCGTCTGCTTCAACGAAACAAGCCCTGGGGCTTGTTGGAGCAGACTGCTCCTCAGCACTTTTTGCGTTGATCCTGGGGACTTTCTTGGCGGCGACTCCGAAGAGCTCTGCCGGAAAGTAGTCGCCGGCAACCAAATTTCTCTTCTTGTTCTGTCCAGTTGATGGTGTCACAGATGGCCGAGTCAGCTTGAGCACAAAAATCCCTGGTTCCACAGGCAACTTGAGTGCGGCGCACTTTGACAGTCCATCTGCAATGTCATTCTGAGTCCTCGGAACATGCTCCATTTGCAGGCCGTCAAAATGCTCCTCTAGCTTTCTCACTTCATCGATGTATGCCTTCAGCAACGAACTCTGATAATCTTTGTTAACTTGGCGGATGACAAGCTGTGAATCACCCCTGACAATAAGATTCTTGATCCCAAGTTCTGCCGCGATCCTGAGTCCGACAAGCAAGCCTTCATACTCTGCAGTATTGTTTGTGGCTTGCTCCTTGGGAAAGTGCATTTGGACCACGTACTTGAGGTGCTCTCCGGTGGGTGCGACAAGTAGTACGCCCGCACCGACGCCTTGCAGCGAGAAGGCACCATCGAAGTACATGATCCATTCCTTGCTTGCTTCCTTGACGGGGATGCTCCTCTCCGGACTTTCTTCATCAGGTGTTGGTGTCCATTCTGCTATGAATTCTGCCAAGGCTCGGCTCTGAATAGTTGAAGTACTCTCAAACTTGAGGCCAAAGCTTGACAATTCCAGTGCCCACTTGACAATCCTGCCTGTTGCTTCCGGATTCTGCAATATCCTCTTCAACGGAAAGCGAGTGACCACTGTGATCTCATGTGCTTGAAAGTAATGGCGCAGCTTCCTCGAGGCCATTAGGAGGCCGAAGAGCAATTTCTGCACACCAGAGTACCTTGATCTAGCCCCCTGCAGAAGGGAGCTGACGAAGTAAACTGGGCGCTGCACCATCTTTTTTTGTTTCTCTTCCTGTGGCTGCGCGGATCCATTCTTGCCGGAACTAGAACTTGCCGGATCGGGGCTTGTCGGGCCAGAGCTTGTCGGGGAAGCCCCCTGCTTGTCGCTGGACTTGCTTGCCACGGACGCTGGCTCACCATCTGCCTCCCTCTCCGCTACTAACGCAGCACTAACCACTTGATTGGTTGCCGCCAGATATAGCAGCAACTTCTCTTGTGGTTTAGGTGCGACAAGTGTTGGAGTGGAGGATAGGTATCTCTTCAGGTCCTGCAGCGCAACCTCCGCTTCCGGAGTCCATTTCATTGGACCTGCCTTTTTCAAAATTTTGAAAAATGGCAAGGCGCGCTCAGCAGACTTGGAGATGAACCTACTGAGAGTAGCAACACAGCCGGCAAGCCTTCGCACTTCCTTGACGCGCTTTGGTGCTTCGATTTGCTCAATGGCCTTGATCTTGTCGGGATTAGCTTCAATCCCCCTCTGGGACACAAAGAATCCGAGAAGCTTGCCAGAGCGAACTCCAAACACACACTTCTCGGGATTCAACTTGAGGTTGACCCTGCGCAGATTTGCAAAAGTCTCGTCCAAATCTTGGATCAAAGTCTCTTTGTCCTTGCTCTTGACCACTATGTCATCCATGTAGGCTTCTACATTTCTGTGCAGCTGTGGCTCAAAAGCATGACTGACTACTCTTGCAAATGTTGAACCAGCATTCTTTAGTCCGAAGGGCATTCGTACAAAGCAGTACGTGCCACATGGAGTAATGAACGCTGTTTTCTCTTCATCCTCTTCTGCCATGAAGATCTGATGATATCCTGAATATGCATCAAGGAACGAAAGCAGATCACATCCTACCGTGGAGTCGACAATCTGGTCAATGCGCGGCAAGGGAAATGGATCTTTGGGGCAAGCTTTATTAACATCAGTGAAGTCAATACAAAGCCTCCACTTCCCATTTGCTTTGCGCACGACTACTGGATTGGCTAACCACATCGGATGGAGCACTCCTCGGACCAGGCCTGCTGCTTCCAACTTCTTGATCTCTTCTGCAATGAATTCTTGTCTTTCCACTGCTTGTTTTCTGACTCTCTGCTTGACGGTCCGCGCGTGAGGACAGACGGCAAGGTGGTGCTTAATCACTTTCCTGGGAACACCGGGGATGTCAGATGGTTGCCATGCAAACACGTCGACATTCGCCCGCAGGAAAGCAACGAGCGCGCTTTCCTATTTAGGATCAAGCATGGCACTGATGGTGAAGGTGCCACCAGTGCTGTCCTCCTTGGCGGCCACTTTCTTGGTCTCTGGTGAAGCTATCTTTGCCTTCTTGCACTTGCCGGTGGAGCTCGATGGTGCGTCTCGACGGTAGCGCAGCATTCCGAAGAGGTGCGCTTGCCGGAGTAGGCATCAGAGCTACTCTTGACGGACTTGGTCTTCTTCTTCCCCCCGGGAGCTTCAGCGGCAAGTGGTTTGCGCTCTGCTGCGGCTGCTGCTTCTCGGTAGATCTTGTCGGTACAGATGAGTGCATCCTTCTTGTTGCCTTGGACGGAAATGACACTTATCGGACCAGGCATCTTGAGCACATTATAGGCATAGTGAGAGGCTGCCTTGAACTTGGCGAGCGCTGGACGGCCGAGTATCCCATTGTAGGGCAATGGGAAATCAGCAACGTCAAATGCGACTCTCTCTGTCCTGAAATTCAGCTTGCTGCCAAATGTCACTGGCAGTGTGATCTTCCCCTTCGGCTTGCTCCTTCCCGGGTTTTTTCCTTGAAAGGTACCAGTCTCTTCGAGCTCGCTGTCGGGGATCTGGAGCTTCTTGAGCACTGCGGAGGAGATCAGATTCAGGCCGGCCCCGCCGTCAACCAGCATCTTCGTGACCCTGAGGTTGCGAATTGTTGGTGAAACCAACAACGGCAAGCACCCGACCGCAGTGATACGATCAGGGTGATCTTCAATGTCGAAGATGATGGGCGTGCTGGACCACTTCAGGGGTTTGCGCGACTCAACGGACGATTCTGCTGCGTTCACTTCCCGCACCCACTGTTTGAGTTGGCGGTGCGAGGTGTGCAGAGAAGCATCGCCGTCGACGCATAACACCTCTGTTGCCTTCTGGAACTCCTGCTCGTCAGTCTCATCTTCCTCCATCTCATCATCCTCGTCTTCTTCTTCGTCTTTCTCTTTGTCGTCGCCGCGGGGAGGCCTGTCTCCTTGCCGCGGCTTGGCCTCGCCGTGGCGCCCTCCCCGGGCGGGATACTTCTTGCCGGATCCTCCGCCACCTTGCCAGGCCTTCTCCTTGTCGCGGCGCTCGTATTCAGCTTCCTGTAGCTCCGCCATCTGCTCAACTTTCTTGCAGGCTTGGAGATCATGGCCCTTGGTGCGGTGGATCTTGCAATACTGCTTGCCGGAGCCATCCTGCTTGTCGGTGGCCACCACAGCCTCGCCGGTGCTACCAGCTCTGGCCTTCTCGGAACCGCCTCCGCTGCCGGATTGCTCAACAACTAGCACATCCTTAGCCTTTCTCTTTCTGTTATTCCGCCTCCGGTTCCTCTTTGCCGGAGGGGCGTCCTCACTGTCAGATCCTTCTGCTCCTGCATTCTCTCCGGGGAGTCTCCTCCCCTCTTCAGCCCGTGCACACTTGTCGGCCAGAGCATATAGCTCGCTGACATCTCTGATTTTGCACATCGCCATCTCCTCCCTCATCCTGCGGTTACGCACGTTCTGATGGAACGCGCTGATAACCGCGGCAGGGTGGACGTCTAGGATGTTGTGCTGCACCTGACTGAATCTCTGTATATACTTGCGCAGGGGTTCTCCCTCCTTCTGGGCGAGCAGGTGAAGATCACTCTCCTGGCCATGGGGTTTGTGGCCGCCTGTGAAAGTGCCAACAAACTGATGACACAGGTCCGCCCACGAAGAGATGGAGTTGTCCGGCAAGTGCATGAGCCAAGATCTGACGTTGGGCTTGAGTACCAGCGGGAAGTAGTTGGCGAGGATCTTCTCGTCGCGCCCTCCGGCAGCCTGCACCGCGATGGTGTAGACGCTGAGGAACTCCGACGGATGTATCCTGCCATCGTACTTCTCGGGCACGTCTGGCTTGAAGTTCTTGGTACTGGGCCACTGGACTTGCCGCAGCTCACGGGTGAACGCAGGGCAACCTGCCGCGTACGGCAAGTCGCCTGGTTCCCCTGGCGCATGCATGTCGATAGTGGGCCCAGCGCGCCGGTCAGATTGACATCGCGCTTCTCTTCGACGCTCGATGCGAGTGCGAGCGTCTTCGTGTCGTCGTTCTTGGAGAACTTGGCGTTGATCGCGGCGAGCTCGCGGGACCGACGACGCGGTGGAGTCGGTGTCGAGGTTGGCCCGGCGAGTCGGCGATCTTGGCCTTCGGGGCGGGGAGTGCGCAGTGGTGGCACCCCCAGCGGTCTTGTCGGCATCGGCTTGCGCCTGGGCGTCTTGCCGGGGCTTCGATGTGCTCGGTTGCCGGGGCTTGTCGCCGTTGGCAAAGCCAATGAGGCTATAAATGGCGGCCCTCCAGTCGTCGATCTTGTCCGGCGCTGGAGGGTAATCTAGAAGCAGCTGGGCTCGGGCCAGCGCTTCCTCTGGAGTCTTGGGTGGCGGTGGCGAGCGGCGCGAGGTGCGAGACATGCTAAAACTTCTAACAGTGTTAGAAGGAGCAAAATCCCGCACGGGCGACCGCACTGCGCTCATGCCAGCGTGTTGGTGTGCATGTTGGCCTTGAGCATCCCGCGACCCACCAGCTTGGCCTTGTTCCAACGCGAGCACGGTGCTAGGAGCACCGTGGCGTTGTTGATCCTGCACCTCCTGGGAGGGGTGTGGTGGATATGCAGAAGCTGAAACTTGCGGGGCCTTGTCCTTGGACCGGGTGATGACGCGCGTCCCCCCGCTGGCGCCCGCTCCTCCGCCGGCGTCTGCTCCATCGCCCGTTTGCTCCGGTGGCGGTAGGGAAGTCGCAGACGGAGCGGCCACTTCCGAAGTCTTCTTCTTTGGTGGCATGTCGACGAAGATGTTGATGTAGCGCGCGCAGACGCCGGATCAGATACGCACGACCTCGACGCCCCCCTACCTGGCGCGCCAGAGATGTCGTGGGGACTGAGGGCCACGAGCACCTATGGGGCAGGAGGGCCCCTTTGTTTGTCCGGCAAGGGAGCGGAGGGCGCACACAGAGCGGATCGAGGCGAGAGAGCGCGCGGTGGATTTTTACCCAGCTTCGGAGCTCTCCGGAGAGATAAAACTCCTACTGCTGCTTTGTGTGTTTGTATTCTGTTCTTGCTCGAGAGAGCGGGCGTGGCGTCTAATCAGCCGAACCGCGGAACCAAAATTCCGAACCCCCCCGAACCCCTTCTACGTGCGCATGGGCCTCCTTTTTATAGGCTAAAGGGGTCACCGACAGGTGGCAGCGTAGAAAGAAGGGTAGAAAGGTAAAAACGCGGGTTGGTACAACTACTACCAACAGTGTCCCCTACCTAACTCTGACAGCAGGGGACAAGGGCATTTAATGCCCGTCCGGTCGCCCCAACAGTGCAAGGAAACGACCGTTAGAGGCGCCACCGATCGCCACGATGGCCTCCTTGTCAGCTTCGCTTGCCACCTCGCACCGCCATGCTGCACAGCTACCCGCCACGTGCACCAGGAGCGATCTTGTGGCGACACGTCATCGGATGCGCTGGAGCGTGGGCGCAGGGTGGCAGCCTTGCCGCGGCAAGCGGCTTGCCGTAGCCCTTGTCTTGTCGCACCAGCAAGCTTGCCGCTCGCCGGGCCTTGCTGGGACGCGCGGGGCGTCGCGACAAGTTTCTTGAAGTGCCTTAGCTGGCCTTCCCGGCAAGCTCCTCTTGCCGGGGCCTTTGTCCTTCCCGGCAAGCTCCTCTTGCCGGGGCCTTGTATTTTTCCCGGCCAGCTCCTCTTGCCGGGGCCTTGGTTGGCCTTCCCGGCAAGCTCCTCTTGCCGGGGCCTTAGTTTGAGCACTTTGTCCTTGAATGGCGTCAAAGTAACCGTGGGGGATCTTGGCGGACGCCCGGCAAGCCTGCCGCGGGTCGCTGCGACTGCCCGTGCACAAGTTCGGGATACTAAGGTACCCCTACCTTAGTACACCGACAAAATGAGAGGAAGAACAAGAAGGAGAACATCAAGAACTCCAAGATCTAGATCCAAGGGGTTCCCCTCACGTAGAGGAGAAAGTGATTGGTGGAAATGTGGATCTAGATCTCCTCTCTCTTTTCCCTCAAAAATTAGCAAGAATCCATGGAGGGATTGAGAGTTAGCAAGCTCGAAGAAGGTCAACAATGGGGGAAGAACACGAGCTTAAGAGATAAGGTTCATTGGGGAAGCAGACCCCCTTTTATAGGTGGGAAAAAATCCAACCGTTATCCTCACAGCCCACACAGAGCGGTACTACTGCCGGAGTGGTACTACCGCTCGTCCTCACGGTACTACCACTAGGGATCGCGGTACTATCGCAAAGGTAGCGGTACTACTGCTTGCGAGCGGTACAAAAGAAATACTTCCGTGCCTACCTTCGCAGGACTTGGGACGAGTTTTTGGGTCCGGAGCGGTACTACCGCTGTACGAGCCGCGGTAGTACCGCTCTGGAGCGGTAGTAAGAAATTACATCCGCTCCAATTCGCGGTAGTACCGCTGCAGCCTTTTCAGAACACCAAAACTGCCACAACTTTTGCAAACGGACTCCAAATTTGATGATACCAAGTTTGTCGGAAAGCTAGCGACAAGGCCTAACACAATGTTAAGAGAAATAACAATAAGAAGCAAATTAGAAAAGTCCCAAAAGAAAATGGTGAGAACCCTTCCTCGAATAGGACCGGTAAAACCTCCAACACCGAAAACATCATAGAAGACGCATGCGAACTCCGTTTTCGATGAAATCAAGCTTGTCATCAAGATAACCATAAGCTCTAAGACTCACAAAGAGAACCAAACAAGAACCAAGAAACATGATGCAAGGGTGCAATGGTTTGAGCTCTCTACTAACGATACGATCAAGCTACCAACTTGAGAGCCCCCCTTGATAGTACGACAAACGATCCTATAACCCGGTCTCCCAACTACCACCACGTGACCGGTAAAATAGAAAACCTATCAAGGGAAAACCTTTGGCTTGCACATGGTCCACTTGAGCTAGATGATGAAGATCTTGACTCCCTCAAGTTGGACCACCTTTCTTGATTGCATTGGCTCGATGAAGACTAGATGATTGCTCCCCCATAGTCAACTATGGGTAAGCCACTCTTCGGCACATCTTCACAAGTCCATTGACACCATAATGGATGGCAAGATTCAAGCACTTGATCTCTTCGTGATGCTCCACTTGAACTTGCACACGACAATCTTCATGACGATCACCACTTGATGTCATCCTTTCCATGGGTTGTATGATATCTTCCTCTTGACGCAAGCCCATGGACACGTACCTAACCCCACATAGAACTCTCACATAGACCATGGGTTAGTACACAAAGTGCAATGGACAATGCTTACCATACCATGGTATCACTTGATCCCTCTCGGTACATCTTCTACGCTTTGTGAGAAATCTTGTCTCTTCATAAAGATGATGTCTTGAAGATACACATGAATGTTCACACAATCTTATCTTCTTCTTCAAGACATACTAGCAATAAGCTCAATACTAACAAGACCAATCTTTGGATAATTCATTAATAGGACCTTGGTCAACTCATAAACTCCTTGAAACTAACACATGTTCTTCAAGAAAAGCCTATGGACAAAACCTTCAAATATAACTCAAGGCAACCATTAGTCCATAGAGATTGTCATCAATTACCAAAACCAAACATGGGAGCACCGCATGTTCTTTCAACTACACTAGACAAGCCATAGTCAAGTATTCAATGAAGTGAAAGCACGAAGACTATTAGCTGCTAGGTAGTAAAGATCAGGATGGAAGATAGTATGAAGCCAATCAAGACAAGTAGTCACACAATGAAGTCAAACAGATTATGCAAGCAGGCAATGACTTCACGAAGACAAACTGTAAGTAAGGAGAAGTGAGAGATAGAACCAGTAGCTTCAGGAGGACAGGGGTTTGTTCGACCAGTTCTAGTTGCTGTGACAACTGTACGTCTAGTTAGGGAGGCTGAGATTTAACTCAGAAGACCGCGTCTTCACCTTATTCCCCTTGATCTAAGGACTCTCAGCCCCCGCCCAATCACTCTGGTAAGTCTTCAAGGTAGACTCCCAAACCTTCACAGACTTCGTTCACCGGCAATCCACAATGACTCTTGGATGTTCAGAACATGACGCCTAATCGACTGGAGGATTCACACTCCTCAAGTGAAATAAGTGTTCAGATCACGCGGACAGAAAGACTTCAGTGATGCCAAACACTCTTTGGGCTCTGGGTGGTTTGGGCTTTGTCCTCGCAAGGATTCTCTCTCTCAAAAGCTTCGGAGGTGGGTTGCTCTCAAACGACAAAAGCCGTATACTAACTCTGAGCAGCCACCAATTTATGGTGTAGGGGGTGGGCTATTTATAGCCACTGGGCAACCCTACCTGATTTGTCCGAAATGACCCTGGGTCACTAAGGAACTGACACGTGTCTCAACGGTTAGATTTCAAACACACGCGACAACTTGACTTGGGCTACAAGTAAAGCCGACTTATCCGACTCTAGATAAGATTTGCACTCATTGTCTTCGCTCGAAGACATAGGATTTGGTTGAGCATCACTTTAGTCACTCCGACTTTGTTCACTTGGACCCCACTTAATAGTGCGGTGGTTCCTATGACTCAACAAAGAAGAAAAGAAACAGCAAAACATCTAAGTCTTCGCGCTCCATAGTCTTCACTCAATGTCTTCTCATGTCATAGCCTTCAACGTGAATAGCTTCACAGACCACCATTGTCTTCAATGTCTTCACACATTTTTAGGGGTCATCTCCGGTAGGTAAACCGAATCAATGAGGGACTACTACCTGTGTTATCCCGCAATTCTCACAAACACATTAGTCCCTCAACCAGGTTTGTCGTCAATACTCCAAAACCAACTAGGGGTGGCACTAGATGCACTTACATTGGGAGAATTCCGGTTATAAGTAATCATGTGAATTTAGTATTCGTTCGATATTTTGATGACATGTATGTTGTTGCTTCCTTTAGTTGTGTCATGTGAACATAAATTACATGACACTTCACCATACTTGGGCCTAGGAAGACATTGTGGAGTAATAAGTAGATGATGGGTTGCTAGAGTGACAGAAGCTTAAATCCTAGTTTGTGCGTTATTGTATAAGGGCTGATTTGGATCAATATGTTTCATGTTAGGGTTAGATTTAAATTAATTCTTCTTTCGTAGTTGTGGATGCTTGCGATAGGGATAATCATAAGAGAGTTGCTTGTTCAAGTACGAACAACACCCTATCGTCGGTCCATCAGCATATCAAATTATCAATGTAGCGAATGCGAATCAAATAAACATGATGAAAGTGACTGGACGGTAATTTCCATGTGTCCTCAAGAATGCTTTGCTTTATGTAAGAGAACTTTCTGGCTTGTCCTTTGCTATAAAAAGGATTGGGCCACCTTGCTGCACCTTGTTACTGTTGTTACTTGTGTTGGGGAACGTAGCATGCAATTTCAAAAAAATTCCCGCGCTCACGCAAGATCTATCTAGGAGATGCATAGCAACGAGAGGGGAAGAGTGTGTCCATGTACCCTCGTAGATCGAAAGAGGAAGCGTTAGACAACATGGTTGATGTAGTCGAACTTCTTCTAGCTCCGACCGATCAAGTACCGAACGTACGACACCTTCGAGTTCGGCACACATTCAGCTCGCTGAAGTTCCTCACCCTCTTGATCCAACAAGGTGTCGAGGAAGTAGGTGAGTTCTGTCAGCACGACGGTGTGGTGACGGTGATGGTGAAGTGATCCACGCAGGGCTTCGCCTAAGCACTGTGACAATATGACTGGGGTGTAAACTGTGGAGGGGGGCGCCGCACATGGCTAACAGTTGTTGTTCTATGTTGTAGGCGCCACCTCCCCATATATATATATATATATATATATATATATATATATAGGTTGGAGGGGAGGAGAGGGAGCCAATGGGGCCTCCTACTTGGGGTCCTCTCCCAATTCGGCTAACCCCCCTCTCCTATTCCTATTCGGAGTAGGAAGGGAAGAGGGGGGAGGGGGAATCCTATTCCCTTCCTCCTTCCCCTTTCCTCCTTCCCCTTTCCTTCTCCAATTTGGCTAGCCCATATGGGGGGGGGCGCACCAGACCCTTTGTGGCTGATGCGTTTCCCCTCTTGGCCCATAAGGCCCATATCTTTTGCTGCGGGTGCCCGAAACCCCTTCCAGTGACCCGATATGTATCTGGTACCCTCCGGAACAGTTCCCGTGTCCCAATACTATCGTCCTATATATCAATCTTTACCTATTGACTATTTCGAGACTCCTCATCATGTCCGTGATCTCATTAGGGACTCCAAATGACATTCGGTCACCAAATCACATAACTCATATAATACAATATCATCATCGAACGTTAAGCGTGCGGACCCTATGGGTTCGAGAACTATGTAGACATGACCAAGACACCTCTCTGGTCAATAGCCAATAGCGGAACCTGGACGCTCATATTGGCTCCCACATATTCTACAAAGATCTTTATCGGTCGAACCATTTTGACAACATACATTATTCCATTTGTCCATTGGTATGTTACTTGCCCGAGATTCGATTGTCGGTATCTTCATTCTTAGTTCAATATCGTTACCGGCAAGTCTCTTTAATCGTTCCGTAATACATCATCTTGCAACTAACTCATTAGTCACTTTGCTTGCAAGGCTTCTTATGATGTGTATTACTGGGAGGGCCCAGAGATACCTCTCCGATACTCGGAGTGACAAATCCTAATCTCGATCTATGCCAACCCAACAAACACCTTCAGAGATGCATGTAGAGCATCTTTATAAGCACCCAGTTACATTGTGACATTTGATAATCCAGGAGTTGCATAATCTCATAGTCGGAGGAATATGTATTTGACATGAAGAAAGCAATAACAATAAAACTGAATGAAAATTATGCTAAGCTAACATATGGGTCTTGTCCATCACATCATTCTCCTAATGATTTGATTCCATTCATCAAATGACAACACATGTCTATGGTTTGGAAACTTAACCATCGTAGAGGCTTACTAGGGACACAGTGTTTTGTCTATGTATCCACACATGTATTAAGTTTCCGGTTAATACAATTCTAGCATGAATAATAAACATTTATCATGAAATAAGAAAATATAAAACAATAACTTTATTATTGCCTCTAGGGCATATTTTCTTCAGTCTCCCACTTGCACTAGAGTTAATAATCTAGTTCACATTGCCATGTGATTTAACACCAATAGTTCACATCGTCAAGTGATTCACACCTATAGTTCACATCGCCAAGTGACCAACACCCAAAAGGTTTACTAGAGTCAATAATCTAGTTCACATCGCCATGTGATTAACACCCAAAGAGTACTAAGGTGTGATCATGTTTTGCTTATGAGAGAAGTTTAGTCAACAGGTCTGTCACATTCAGATCCGTATGTATTTTGCAAATTTCTATGTCTACAAAGCTCTATATTGAGCTACTCTAGCTAATTGCTCACACTTTCAATATGTATCCAGATTGAGACTCCAAGTCATCTGCATCGATGTTTAAAGCTTGCATGGACGTAACCCTTTACGACGAACCCTTTATCACCTCCATAACCGAGAAACATTTCCTTAGTCCTCTTTAGGCACCTAAGGATAATTTTGACCGCTGTCCTGTGATACACTCACTAAAAAAAAGACACATCCGTGACATTTTGGGCCGAATGAATTTTTTTCCTCTCATACATATGACACTTCTATGACGATAATTGTGACAAAACCTGGTATCATCATAGATGTGGTGGGCTCCTACTTCTATGACAAAAAATCTTGATAGAAAATGGGCTTTTCGTCCTGGGCGGGCCAGAAACGCAGCTGCATGACATTCTTTGGGCCGTCCATGATGGAAAAAATCGTGGTAGAAGTAAGGGGGAGGAAAATTTTGGGGAGTTGCTGGTTACGGTGGGAGGTTGGGGGCCGAGCGATGCGCGTTTCTCTTGTGCACGTACGCGTGTGTGTGCGAGGCGATGGCTCTAACTGAACCCGAGCGAGGCATTGGGCTCTAACTGAACCCGAGCGATTGCACTGCAGGCTACGCGTTACTGAACCCGAGCGATCGATCGATGACTGTTAATTGAACCCGATCGAGCGATTCCTTCGCTACTACTGCTAACTGAAGCCGATCGATTGGATGAACAGTGAGCGTTGCAGGGGGTGGGGGGGGGGGGTGGATGAACAGTGAGCGGTGGCGTCGCCTCTGGATGAACAGGACCCGGTGGTGTGGAGGGCTGGATGAACAGTAGACGGTGGAGGGGTGGCCGTGGAGGGGTGGTTGAACAGGACCCCGTGGTGTGGAGGGCTGGATGAACTGTAGACAGTGGAGGGTTGGATGAACAGTAGATGGTGGAGGGGTGGTTGAACAGTAGCCGGTGGAGTAGCACGCGGTGGAGGCTGGATGAACAGGAGCCCGTGGAGGCTGGAGGAGGTCGACGGCAGCCCGTGGAGGCTGGAGGAGGTCGATGGTGGAGATGAACAGTATCCCGTGGAGTCCCATTTTGCGGTACGCCACACCTCTCCCGATGAACAGGACCCTCGTTTTGACCGTAGGAGGTCCATTTCCTCCGTTTTGCGGTACGCAACACCCCTCCCAATGAATAGGACCCCCGTTTCGATCGTAGGAGGTCCGTTTTGTCCGTTTTGCGGTACGCCACACCCCTCCCTATCAACAGGACCCCCGTTTCGACCGTAGGAGGTCCGTTTCCTCCATTTTGCGGTACACCACACCCCTCCCGATCAACAGGACCCCGTTCTAAATGTAAGATGTCCGTTTCCTCCGTTGTGCGGTACGCTAGGCCTTGTTTCCATCACCTGTTCCGTCCAAGACCTCCCGATGAACACGACCACACATTCTGTTCCGACCCAGCCGATTGGCTCCCCATGAACACGACGACCACACTGTTTCTCCGTTCTGACCCAGCCATGTACGTATGCGCGAGTAGGCGTTCGAGACCCTGCCCGTATGTACGTACGTGGCCGTATTTTCTTTCTTGCACCCTTTCCGATGTACGTACGTGTACATGCTACGTGTGCGCCTCTACTACGACACGTGTGCGCCTCTACATCCACCAGTATATATGTACGTACACGTTCGCGACCATAATGACAACGCTACGTACGCTTCGACCAGGTGGGTCCCGACTGTCAGGGACTTCCTTGCGTGCGAAGATGTAGCTGGTGGGTCCCATCAGTAAGGGGCACAAATCGTTTTTTTTTTGCCCGGAAGCACTTCCTTGCGTGCGAAGATGTAGCTGGTAGGTCCCAGCAGTCAGGGGGGCAAATGGTTTTTTTGCCCGGACGCACTTCCTTGCGTGCGAAGATGTAGCTGGTGGGTCCCAGTAGTCAGGGGGGCGAATCGTTTTTTTGCCCGAACGCACTTCCTTGTGTGCGAAGGTGTAGCTGGTGGGTCCCAGCAGTCAGGGGGAAACATTTTTTTGCGTAATATGGTGGCCCGTCCGGTGGGTCCCTGCTGTCAGGTGGAGGAATAATTATTTTGCGCGTAATAAGGAGGCACTTCCTTGCTGCGGCCGTGGACCCAGCTGTCAGCCTCTCCACATACAGTCCACGTCCGATGGAAGCCGTTCCTTGACCACGTTGACCATGCCGCGCCGAGAGCACCAGGGTGGTGGACGACGGCGACGCCTAGGAAGGGGACGACGCGGAGCCGGGGAAGACGCGGCGGTGGATGCCCACGCGTAGAGGAGTATGAGGGTTCACTAGTTTGCTACGGTGCGAGGCTGCCGTCACCGCAGAATAACAGGGGGTGTGGGTGAGTAGAGGGATGGCCTGGCCAGCGGTGGGAGTAATAGGGGGCGGTGAGGCCTCCGCCGCATCGTAGCCGGCCACGGGAGGCAGGAGCACGAGGCACGACCGGCGTTGGTTTGGGCGGCCGGAGCAAGAAGACCAGAGGTTGAAGAAGCACTACAGCCGTTGGATGGACATCGTACGGTCACTGGAGCTAGAATCGTGCATATTGACTAAATTGACAAAGCCCTCCGTCCCCGTCAACTTAGTAGGCCCACAAGTCAGCCTGCCACTATACTGGGTCCCAGCTAACAAGGGGAGTATTCATTTTTTTGTGCGTAATAAGGAGGCACTTCCTTGCGTACGAAGATATAGCTGGTGGGTCCGAGCTGTCACAGCCGACCGCAGGGAGGAGGGAGCAGGCAGTCCCGCTGATGCTTGTTTGAGCGGCTGGAGCAGGAAGAGCAGAGATTGAAGAAGCACGACAGTTGTTGGATGGCCATCCAACAGTCACTACTTGTGCGTCTACCTTTTTTTAGGAAAGCCTCAAATCTGTGGAAAACAACATACAACCCATCTGCCATTATTTTTAATAATTTACAACCCATTTGCTAATTCTTAAGGTTCTTTTTGTAGCCCATATTCTTTTTGTTAGCATTAGAGCCCATATTGTGGCCACGGTTAAAAACTTATACAAAATTTTGCATATTTCGGTGCGGTCCGAACTGTTTTTAATCCCGAAATTTCAACTCACATTCAAACTGATTTTAAAAATAAATGTATATCAATATAAAATCCAACAAATTCTCCATGCATAAAAATTAATGTAATTTAAAATCTTGAAATGAAAAAAAAAGATATTTGAAACTAATTGCCGGTTTGATGTGTTTTAAAAATGTACAACCCATTTCTCATTACTGATGGGCCATTTTCTCGGCTAGCCGAATGAAAGCTCCCCTCGTCTTGAAAGATTTGCAGCCCAACAGGCCTGACAAAGCGACTTACTTGGCAAATCACAAGAAAACTAGGCTGTGGCCATGGACCCAGCTGTTAGCCTCTCCACGTATAGTACTCTTCAGATGGAATGTCGTTGACCACATTGACCACGCCGCGCCGAGAGCACCAAGGCGGTGGACGACGGCGAGGCCTAGGAAGGGGACGACGGGAGCCGGGGAAGACGCGGCAGTGGATGCCCACGCGGAGAGGAGTACGAGGGTTCACTGGTTCGGCTGCGGTGTGAGGCTGCCGTCGCCGCAGGGCCTGGCTAGCGATGGGAGTAGTAGGGGGCGATGAGGCCTCAACGGCAGCACAGCCGGCCACTGGAGGCAGGAGCAGGCGGTCTCCCTGGCGCTGGTTTGGGCGGCTGGTGCAAGAAGAGCAGCGATTGAAGAAGCAGCAGGACCATTCGATTCAAATCCAACGGTTACTCCTGCTAGAATCGTTTGTTGACTAAGTTGACAAGCCCTGCGTACGCGTCAATGTAGTAGGCCCACAGGTCAGCCTCCCAACCGGTGCGCCCCAGATGTCAGTGGGAGGAATCATTTTTTTCCGCATAATAAGGAGGCAGTTGATTGCGTGCGGCCAGGCCAGCGGAGGGAGTAGGGTGGGCCGGGGAAGCCTGCGCGGCATCACAACGGGCCACAAGAGGAGGGAGCAGGCAGTCCCGCCGGCGCTAGTTTAGGCGGCTGGAGCAGGAAGATCAGAGATTGAAGAAGCACGGCGGCTAGAATCGTGTGTTCACTGACAAAGCCTTGCGTAAACAAGTCAGCCGCCCGTTTTCCATTTTTAGAATTGCCGGCCATTTTCTGGTCAGTACCAGGGCCAAAAAATTAACTAAATATGTGGGAAATTTTTGCTGGGGAACGGAATATTCTTAATCCAAAAATAAATAGCCATACTAAAACAAATTTAAAAATAAATTAGTACTATGTCATGTTAAATCCAATGAAATACGTATAAGATATTAGTGAAGAACAAAATTCAAAAAAACTAATATCCCATTTGCTATATTTTTTTTGGAATTTTCAACCCCTTTTGATATTACTTTTAACAGACATTGACCATACTCTTTGGCCAGGACAGAATGCATCCCTCCTCGTCTTGAAAGATTTGCAGCCCAGTAATTCGGACAAAACAAATAGGCCTAGCTTGGGTATTCTTCAAAAAGAAATACTGGGTTACCTCTTTTCCCAAAGAACTGGTGCATGAGCATTTAGCTTTATTTATTTATTTACTTATTTATGTTTAGGGGACCATGAGCATGTACCTGGGCCGGATTCATGTGAGAGCCTCCCTTCCAGTTAATTATGGGCTTCCCTATTGGGCCTTCATCAGTGGGCTGCATGTTATCAACAAGTGGAAAATGTGTTCCGTACGAAAAATAGTATGAGCTACGTACGGTATGGGGCACTAAAGGATCGAACCGTGCAACGACTTCCAAAACATTATGTTTGTCGTTCTAACAACACATTTATTCAACCAACTGACGAAATATACTACTGATTGTAAATTGAAAACAACAGCAGCAGAAACCAGGGCTGGGGGTGGAACAGAAGCAGTAAGCAGGTGTCACGCCCAATATGCGACCCTATCCAAAAGGAACTCGAAGGTCCCACCAAGGATAGACCCGCATATTGAAACGCTTTTGCAAGGTGGATGTCATTACATCAACATTACATAATAGATGGGGATACATACATAAGGCATACAATGCCACACGAATACAACATCACAATACATAAGAGCATCATCCGACTACGGATGAAACACAAACAAAAACTCAAACGACATCCACCCTGCTAGCCCAGGCTGCCGACCTGGAACCTATCCCCTGATCGAAGAAGAAGCAGAAGAAGAACTCAACGCAAGCAAGCATCGCTCTCGCGTCATGATCATCACACAATCTGTACCTGCAACTGTTGTTGTAGTAATCTGTGAGCCACGAGGACTCAGCAATCCCATTACCATGGGTATCAAGACTAGCAAAGCTTAAAAGGAAAGGAAGGGGTAAAGTGGTGAGGTTGCAGCAGCGACTAAGCATATATGGTGGCTAACATACACAAATAAGAGCGAGAAGAGAGCAAGCGGAACGGTCGTCAACTAGTAATGATCAAGAAGTGATCCTGAACTCCTACTTACGTCAAACATAACCCAAAATCGTCTTCACTTTTTGGACTCTGCCGAAAAGAGACCATCACGGCTACGCACGCGGTTGATGCGTTTTAATTCGGATCTGGTGTCAAGTTATCTACAACTGGACATTAACAAATTCCCATCTGCCTATAACCGCAGGCACGGCTTTCGAAAGATTATACCCTGCAGGGGTGTCCCAACTTAGCCCATGATAAGCTCTCGCAATCAACGAAGGATATACCTTCTCCCAGGAAGACCTGATCAGACTCAGAATCCCGGTTTACAAGACATTTCGACAATGGTAAAACAAGACCAGCAAGACCGCCCGATGCGCCGACAATCCCGATAGGAGCTGCACATATCTCGTTCTCAGGGAAACACCGGATGAACACTACGTACAACTAAAACCAGACCTCGAGTTTCCCCGAGGTGGCGCTGCAAGTGGCTCTGGTTCGGACCAACACTTAGACAAGCACTGGCCCGGGGGGGCTAAAATAAAGATGACCCTCGGGATGCGCGACTCCCAAGGGAAAAAGGGGTAGGTGAGGCAAATGATAAAACCAAGGTTGGGCCTTGCTGGAGGAGTTTTATTCAAAGCGAACTGTCAAGGGGGTCCCATAAATCACCCGACCGCGTAAGGAACGCAAAATCCGGGAACATAACACCGGTATGACGGAAACTAGGGCAGCAAGAGTGGGACAAAACACCAGGCATAAGGCCGAGCCTTCCACCCTTTACCAAATATATATATATGCATTAATAATATAAGAGATATTGTGATATCCCAACCAAAATCATGTCCACCATGGAGCAATCTTCAACTTCACCTGCAACTAGCAACGCTATAAGAGGGGCTGAGCAAAAGTGGTAACATAGCCAAACAACGGTTTGCATAGGAAAGGTGTCAAAGGTTAGAGGCTGACATGGAAATTTGGGATGGCTTGATAAACAGGTAATAGGTACAGCATAGCGATAGAACGAAGCAACTGCATAGCAATGATAGTAGTGAGATCCAGGGTAGCGGTCATCTTGCCTGAAATCCCGCAAGGAAGAAGAACGAGTCCATGAAGAAGATGAAGCCACGAAGATGAACCAAGCGTAGACGAATGAATCCTCACGATCGCAACGAAACGTGAACTATCGAAAAGAAGCACACAACATGGTAAACACACCACACATATACAAGACATGATGCACAACCAAGCATGATGCATGACCAGGCTACATGAAGCTACTCATGGCAAGGGATGATGCAAACGAGAGCAACACAACAAGGCAAGTTTAAATGAGGCCGAGAACAACATATAACAATTCCGGCAAGTCCTCATATGCAAGTTTCGAAATTGGTCCAGATCTGAACAAACCGTATGTTCAAGTTGTTAAACAGCAAGTTAAGATGCACCAAGATGATCTACACGAGATTCTAGTCAAGTTACATATAAAGTTCATTTAGTTCGGAGCTACGGCCTAGAAGATATGAGCAAAACAAGTAAAACATGGCATTGATGCAAAATGCACCCAAACATCAAGCAAACACACAAAAACAAGGATGCAACATGATAATATGAAGCTACATGCAATTCTAAGCAAGTTTCATATAAAGCACACTCAAAACGGAGCAACGGTTCAACACACACACACTATACAAGTTTAAAGGACAAGCTGTCCAAAACAGCAACTAGGCATATTGCAAGCATCAAAACAACATGCTATAGCACCCCAACATAAAAACAAAAGACATGGGCATGATGTACAGGTAAAGCATAACAAAACATGAACACTGAGCTATCTCCAGAAATCACTAGAACATGCTCAAACACACATGGCAAGATTGCAAGTAATAACAATTTCAGACTTTGCAGAAAATAACATCAGGATGCAATATTTAGAGCTATCAAACAACATGTTACAGGAACCTATTATGGCAAACAAAAGCATGGCATGAATATACTCATTGCATAGATAAAAAGTCCCTTACTGACCAGGAGCCAAAAAGGATCAGAAAATATGATGGCACCCACGTAAACATAGCAAGTTATAATACAGATTCATACATGGCAGGAACAAAATTATGAAGGCATGTTGGTGAGCTTGTATCACTCACCACAGAGCAATAAATGGCATGGCAAGGCAACCAACAGTAAGAAGACATATTTGTGAAGCTAAGCATGGCAAGATAAAGTTCATAGGGTACATGGATCACTAACAACAACCTTGGCAAAATTGAATAACATGTAAACAATCTGCCAGGAAACATTTTGAAGCAAAAGTAGAGCACGAAAATGACATGCTAGACTACTCAATAATTGCAACAAAGGGCAGGGATGGCTAGAGCATAACCATATGTTCAAAACACCCTTACTGAAGTATCTCAAAATATGCATGGATATCTCTGTAGAATCATGTTTACATGGCATCAAAATAACAGCAGAACAGGGACTAAAATCAGCAACATCATGATGCCTAGTTTGCATGCTTGTTCTAGTCACCACATTGATCACAAAAATACATGGCATACACCACTATAAATAAGACATGGCATATATCAAAACACATGTAGACATCAACCTCACAGGATGCACACATCAATCATGGCAAAAATGACAAAAGAGCTAGTTCTGTTAACAGACAGCAGAAAACATTATGAAGCACTCTTGGAATGATAAATCAGGCATCAAGATGAGCTCAAATGAATATGATGCAATGGAATGAAATGAAGTACTCTTCGAGGCGAACAATTTGACATATTACATGCACGAAACGGAGCTACGGATGCAGAGATACGGCATGACGAACATGGCATGATAATGTGCAAATCTGAGGACTTAGAAGAAAAACGGGGTTAACCTCAAACGGATCCAGATCCAGATCGGGGCGGCGCGGATCCCGAGGTGGCCGGAGCATCGCCGGAGTTGGAGAAAAAAAAGGCGCCGACGGGTTGGAGCGGCGAGATCCGGCCCTCCCGCGGCCGGATCTGGCTAGAGGTGGAGGAGGAGGCGCGGGCCGGCAAGGTCGTGCGCTCCGGCGGCCGGACTGCAGGCGCGGGCGCCGGTCGGAGTTGCAGGCGGCGGCGAAGCGCGGGGGCTCGGGGCCGCGGGGCCGGCGACCGGCAGGAGGAGGCGGAGGACGGGCGCGGCGGCGGGGACCTGCGGTGAACGGGGCGGCGGCCAGCGGCGGGGCTCGCTGCCGGCGGCGGCGAAGCCCGGCGGACGGCGGCGCGGAGAACCACGGCAGCGCGCGGGTGAGCCGCGGGGCGACGGAGGCGGAGGCGGACGGGCTTCGGGGGCCCCGCGCGGGCCTGGCGGGCCGGCGGCGGCGCGCGGGCGCCGGGGCCACGTGGCGGCACGCCATTGGCTACGGACGGCGGCGGAGATGCGTCCGGCGCGGACGGACATGTCTGGGCGCGGCGGAGGGCGATTTTTAGGGTTAGGGGTGGAAATCATCCGCGAATTTTGGGGGGAGGGGCTTATTTATAGTTTCTGGGAGCTAGGAGAGTCCAAATGGAGCACGGTTTTCGCCCACACGATCGTGATCGAACGACCGAGAGCATGGAGGAGATTTTGCTAGGTTTTGGGCCACTTTTGAGGGGTGTTGGGCTGCAAAGAGAAGGAGGCTTTTACGGTTACCCGGTTAACCGTTCGAGTACCAAACGGCCTCCAAATGGCACGAAACTTAACAGGCGGTCTACCGGTGCTATACCAAGGCCGCTTGGCAAGACTCAGTCCATTCCAAGAACGTTTAACACCCACTCACGAAAAGAGGCAAGAAGGGGACGCCGGATGACATAGGAGCGCCGGATTGCAAAACGGACAATGGGGAAAAGGCTCGGATGCATGAGACGAACACGTATGCAATGCAATGCACATGATGACATGATAAAATGCAACACGCAAGCAAATGACATGGCAACGACAGCAAATAACTGGCTGACACCTGGCGCATCGAATCCGGGGCGTTACAACACTCCTCCACTAACAAGAGATCTCGTCCCGAGATCTTAGGACCGAGACGGAAGGGAAAAGTGATGAGGTGAAAAAAGAACTCAAGAGAAGAAGCAAAGAATCGAGAGCACTCGAGAATAAGAGAGGAATGACAAGAATGACGAGAATCGAAAGCTCACTGAATCAGATAAACTATGAAACCAGTCCAGTTAGAACGAGGTAAGAAACGAATAATACTGAAAGGATTTAGGCAGCACTCCGGCTGAAAATGGAAGGAAAAGAACATGAACTTCACACGATGGAATGACACTTGATGAAGACATGACACAAAACTCCGGAAAGAATTGAAATAGAATGAAAAGAACTTAGAAGGAAGGGTTGAGTGGAGTTGTTGAGAAAATCAACAACGGAAGAATAAGCTTGTTGTGGTCTTATGGGTAACATCTCAAAATTATGAGGTGATCGCCGACCACAAACGGAAAAGATTAAATATCTGAGAAGAACGGAGAAATGCAAAACTCCACTTCAGAAGAAAATGAAGAATTATTTGCGCTTCGAGACACGAGAAGAAAAGATACTTGAACTCCAACAACAAAATCTTGATGAACTCTTGAAAGAATGAATTAAATCATAAAGAACCACCATGAAGAACTCCGGTGACAAAAAAAAATGAAGAGATAAAATTGAAGGATGAAATAATAAGACTAAAACCTTGGGGTGATTTAGATGGAGGTTTCGACACAATAGCCGAGGAAAAATTTGAACTCCGGAAAAGAAAAGATGAGAACACTTGGAACTAGAATTTATTCATCAAGAACAAACTCCGAAGGAAAGGATTACTCACTCTGATGAAATAAGAATAAGATTTATTGTATGTTTATCCTTCATCAAATTAAATTGATGACAAGCAACGGATTTTTCATACTACTTATTCTTCTTGAAAAGGATTGAGAAGTGACATATCGCAAACTTGAGAAGGTCTTCATGAACCACCGGTAGGATTCGAAAGAACGGATGGATTAAAATGATAATCAAGGAAAAAGAATCTTGAACGAACTACCGTAAGAATTCAGAAATTGATTGACGAAAGAGAATGAATCGCCGGGAAGAGTTAGAAGAACAAATATGCTAGAGGAAATTTAGATGCACAAGAACAAAGAGATGACGAGCTGATTACAGTATATTCGACAGAAACACCGGGATAAATAGAGAACGATAACTAGAATGATGAGGGCGAAGAATTATTCTGGAACGATGGCCTCCGGTGAAAAGAAACAGAAATCAACTACTGACATACTCCGGATGGGTAAGAAAAGAGTATCTGACAAATGGAATAATCCTCAAGGATAACATGAAGCTAGAACCACGAAATTTCGAGAGAACGGGCAAAATTTAGAGGAAAACTCTTCTTTGATCTTCAAATGATGACGGAAAAACACCACCAAAATTGCTGAGATACTCCGGGAGAATGAAACAGAGGAAGGGTTGAACCAACAATGAAAAGAATTTGAAGGCGATCTTGGAAAGGCATCTGACTGATGAAATTCATTCTTACGTCAGACTCCGAAAAGAATTTGAGAATAACTCCGGAGAAATTAGAAGAGTCAGGTAAGATCCTGGGAAAAGACCTGGGGGTTAGGGCCCACTAAAGAGATAACACCATCGGAAAGGACTGTTGAAGAGATAGATGATGCACCAGGACAATTGAATTATTTGAATGAGGTGACAATCTCGAATTAATTCGAACACAGACGAATCTCCTGAGATGTCTAGAGCACTCCAGAAGGATAAACTGGCGAGAGGCGAACGAGCAGGGAGAACACTTAATCCAATGGAAAGAATGTGATCAACCCGAAAAACTTGAATTGAGTGCACCGGAAAAGAGATGAAGAATGTCCACCGAGACGAGAATTCACCGGTTGAAATAATTTACGACAGACTGAAGAGGCTCCGTATGAATGAAATAGATGGTCGAGAGAGAGTCAAAGTCCGGGAAGAAAAAGGGTGGGAGGGCGGGAAAACAAAATCATCTTGGAAGGGGAAATCGACAAATATCTTGAAGAGGAAACACCGGTTGAAATCATTGAGCAGAGAGAGCAAAAACTTCGCACGAGTAGGATGGATACTTGATTACGGACTCCGGTTCCGAGAAGAAAAGGGGTGGACGGGTGGGAAAAGAAAACAACTGAGGATTGAAGTCAAAGATGAAGAGGCTCGAGTCGACTTGACGAGAAATGCACCGGATGAAAAGAGCTGAGAACCAACGATCGTAAAACCAACTGCGTGATCCTAAAGAAAAATTTGAAGGGGAAGGGAAGTAATTCAAAACACCCACGTCAAGATTCCTGACCAGAGCGACGAAGGGGCTGAGGAGTAAAAAGAATTCCTACTCTCCGATATAACTAGACTCCGAAAACAGTTTTCTTGTAGACTCAACAACAGCCAAACTACACGATCAATCAAGGGGCTCCTAGGGTCGGTCGAGTCTCTGATACCAACTTGTCACGCCCAATATGCGACCCTATCCAAAAGGAACTCGAAGGTCCCACCAAGGATAGACCCGCATATTGAAACGCTTTTGCAAGGTGGATGTCATTACATCAACATTACATAATAGATGGGGATACATACATAAGGCATACAATGCCACACGAACAACATCACAATACATAAGAGCATCATCCGACTACAGATGAAACACAAACAGAAACTCAAACGACATCCACCCTGCTAGCCCAGGCTGCCAACCTGGAACCTATCTCCTGATCGAAGAAGAAGCAGAAGAAGAACTCAACGCAAGCAAGCATCGCTCTCGCGTCTTGATCATCACACAATCTGTACCTGCAACTGTTGTTGTAGTAATCTGTGAGCCACGAGGACTCAGCGATCCCATTACCATGGGTATCAAGACTAGCAAAGCTTAAAAGGAAAGGAAGGGGTAAAGTGGTGAGGTTGCAGCAGCGACTAAGCATATAAGGTGGCTAACATACGCAAATAAGAGCGAGAAGAGAGCAAGCGGAACGGTCGTCAACTAGTAATGATCAAGAAGTGATCCTGAACTCCTACTTACATCAAACATAACCCAAAATCCTGTTCACTTTCCGGACTCCGCCGAAAAGAGACCATCACGGCTACGCATGCGCTTGATGCGTTTTAATTCGGATCTGGTGTCAAGTTATCTACAACCGGACATTAACAAATTCCCATCTGCCTATAACCGCAGGCACGGCTTTCGAAAGATTATACCCTGCAGGGGTGTCCCAACTTAGCCCATGATAAGCTCTCGCAATCAACGAAGGATATACCTTCTCCCAGGAAGACCCGATCAGACTCAGAATACCGGTTTACAAGACATTTCGACAATGGTAAAACAAGACCAGCAAGACCACCCGATGCGCCGACAATCCCGATAGGAGCTGCACATATCTCGTTCTCAGGGCAACACCGGATGAACACTACGTACAACTAAAACCAGACCTCGAGTTTCCCCGAGGTGGCGCTGCAAGTGGCTCTGGTTCGGACCAACACTTAGACAAGCACTGGCCTGGGGGGCTAAAATAAAGATGACCATCGGGATGGGCGACTCCCAAGGGAAAAAGGGGTAGGTGAGGCAAATGGTAAAACCAAGGTTGGGCCTTGCTGGAGGAGTTTTATTCAAAGCGAACTGTCAAGGGGGTCCCATAAATCACCCGACCGCGTAAGGAACGCAAAATCCGGGAACATAACACCGGTATGACGGAAACTAGGGCAGCAAGAGTGGAACAAAACACCAGGCATAAGGCCGAGCCTTCCACCCTTTACCAAATATATATAGATGCATTAATAATATAAGAGATATTGTGATATCCCAACCAAAATCCTGTCCACCATGGAGCAATCTTCAACTTCACCTGCAACTAGCAACGCTATAAGAGGGGCTGAGCAAAAGCGGTAACATAGCCAAACAACGGTTTGCATAGGAAAGGTGTCAAAGGTTAGAGGCTGACATGGCAATTTGGGATGGCTTGATAAACAGGTAATAGGTAGCGCAGCATAGCGATAGAACAAAGCAACTGCATAGCAATGATAGTAGTGAGATCCAGGGTAGCGGTCATCTTGCCTGAAATCCCGCAAGGAAGAAGAACAAGTCCATGAATAAGATGAAGCCACGAAGACGAACCAAGCGTAGACGAACGAATCCTCACAATCGCAACGAAACGGGAACTATCGAAAAGAAGCACACAACATGGTAAACACACCACACATATACAAGACATGATGCACAACCAAGCATGATGCATGACCAGGCTACATGAAGCTACTCATGGCAAGGGATGATGCAAAGGAGAGCAACACAACAAGGCAAGTTTAAATGAGGCCGGGAACAACATATAACAATTCCGGTAAGTCCTCATATGCAAGTTTCGAAATTGGTCCAGATCTGAACAAACCTTATGTTCAAGTTGTTAAAAAGCAAGTTAAGATGCACCAAGATGATCTACACGAGATTCTAGTCAAGTTACATATAAAGTTCATTTAGTTCGGAGCTACGGCCTAGAAGATATGAGCAAAACAAGTAAAACATGGCATTGATGCAAAATGCACCCAAACATCAAGAAAACACACAAAAACAAGGATGCAACATGATAATATGAAGCTACATGCAATTCTAAGCAAGTTTCATATAAAGCACACTCAAAACGGAGCAACGGTTCAACACACACACACTATACAAGTTTAAAGGACAAGCTGTCCAAAACAGCAACTAGGCATATTGCAAGCATCAAAACAACATGCTACAGCACCCCAACATAAAAACAAAAGACATGGGCATGATGTACAGGTAAAGCATAACAAAACATGAACACTGAGCTATCTCCAGAAATCACTAGAACATGCTCAAACACACATGGCAAGATTGCAAGTAATAACAATCTCAGACTTTGCAGAAAATAACATCAGGATGCAATGTTTAGAGCTATCAAACAACATGCTACAGGAACTTATTATGGCAAACAAAAGCATGGAATGAATCTACTCATTGCATAGATCAAAAGTCCTTTGCTGACCATGAGCCAAAAAGGATCAGAAAATATGATGGCACCCACGTAAACATAGCAAGTTATAATACAGATTCATACATGGCAGGAACAGAATTATGAAGGCATGTTGGTGAGCTTGTACCACTCACCATAGAGCAATAAATGGCATGGCAAGGCAACCAACAGTAAGAAGACATATTTGTGAAGCTAAGCATGGCAAGAGCAAGTTCATAGGGTACATGGATCACTAACAACAACCTTGGCAAAATTGAATATGTAAACAATCTGCCAGGAAACATTTTGAAGCAAAAGTAGTGCACGAAAATGACATGCTAGACTACTCCATAATTGCAACAAAGGGCAGGGATGGATAGAGCATAACCATATGTTCAAAACACCCTTACTGAAGTATCTCAAAATATGCATGGATATCTCTGTAGAATCATGTTTACATGGCATCAAAATAACAGCAGAACAGGGACTAAAATCAGCAACATCACGATGCCTAGTTTGCATGCTTGTGCTAGTCACCACATTGATCACAAAAATACATGGCATACACCACTGTAAAGAAGACATGGCATAGATCAAAACACATGTAGACATCAGCCTCATAGGATGCACACATCAATCATGGCAAAAATGACAAAAGAGCTAGTTCTGTTAACAGACAGCAGAAAACATTATGAAGCACTCTTGGAACGATAAATCAGGCATCAAGATGAGCTCAAATGAATATGATGCAATGGAATTAAATGAAGTACTCTTCGAGGCGAACAATTTGACATATTACATGCACGAAACGGAGCTACGGATGCAGAGATACGGCATGACGAACATGGCATGATAATGTGCAAATCTGAGGACTTAGAAGAAAAACGGGGTTAACCTCAAACGGATCCAGATCCAGATCGGGGCGGCGCGGATCTCGAGGTGGCCGGAGCATCGCCGGAGTTGGACGCCGGAGTTGGAGAAAAAAAAGGCGCTGGCGGGTTGGAGCGGCGAGATTCGGCCCTCCCGCGGCCGGATCTGGCCGGAGGTGGAGGAGGAGGCGCGGGCTGGCGAGGTCGTGCGCTCCAGCGGCCGGACTGTAGGCGCGGGCGCCGGCCGGAGTTGCAGGCGACGGCGAGGCGCGGGGGCTCAGGGCCGCGGGGCCGGCGACCGGCAGGAGGAGGCGGAGGACGGGCACGGCGGCGGGGACCTGCGGTGAATGGGGCGGCGGCCGACGGCGGGGCTCGCTGCCGGTGGCGGCGAAGCCCGGCGGACGGCGGCGCGCGGGCGAGCCGCGGGGCGACGGAGGCGGAGGCGGACGGGCTTCGGGGGCCCCGCGCGGGCCTGGTAGGCCGGCAGCGGCGCGCGGGGGCCGGGGCCACGTGGTGGCGCACCATTGGCTACGGACGGCGGCGGAGATGCGTCCGGCACGGACGGACATGTCCGGGCGTGGCGGAGGGCGATTTTTAGGGTTAGGGGTGGAAATCATCCGCGAATTTCGGGGGGAGGGGCTTATTTATAGTTTCTGGGAGCTAGGAGAGTCCAAATGGAGCACGGTTTTCGCCCACTCGATCGTGATCGAACGACCGAGAGCATGGAGGGGAGTTTGCTGGGTTTTGGGCCACTTTGGAGGGGTGTTGGGCTGCAAAGAGAAGGAGGCTTTTACGGTTACCCGGTTAACCGTTTGAGTACCAAACGGCCTCCAAATGGCACGAAACTTGACAGGCGGTCTACCGGTGCTATACCAAGGCAGCTTGGCAAGACTCGGTCCTTTCCGAGAATGTTTAACACCCACTCACGAAAAGAGGCAAGAAGGGGACGCCAGATGACATAGGAGCGCCGGATTGCAAAACGGACAACGGGGAAAAGGCTCGGATGCATGAGACGAACACGTATGCAATGCAATGCACATGATGACATGATAAAATGCAACACGCAAGCAAATGACATGGCAACGACGGCGAATAATTGGCTGACACCTGGCGCATCGAATCCGGGGCATTACAGCAGGCTAGAAGAGTGATGACGCAACTCTCTCTTCCAAACCAAACATCAGCCATCATTAAAAAAGGGCTACCAAAAAAAGAACAAGCGTATGCATCAAACTAAATAAAGATCCTACTACACCAAGTGTACGCATCTAACTAACTGGCTCAGTTAGACGTTACTATTTATTAAGCTGTGAAGATTGGCTGACGGCTTGAACCAGATGGGTGCCTGATGGAGGAAACTCCAGCCGGCAGGTCAAATTCTGATACTTGCGACCCTCTCTCCTACTTTGGCTGCAGAGCATGGCGGCACATATTAGGGTATGCTGCATGCAGAGACACATGGTATGCTGTGTACACACAGTTTTGCCTAATGAACGAAACCGCGCTACCCTCATGATCCTTACCATCGGTTATCTCCTGGTTAATCAGATAATTCAGTCTGACAAACAGAGAGCGCGTACCAAGGCTACTTACCAGCCTCCAGTCAAAAATTCCTGAAGGCCCAGAGAAGCTGAGATCCTGATCAAAGACCTTGCAGTGACTGTGATTGTATTTCGTGAAACAACATGTCCGGTACGTGCGAACGATCATCAATCTTTTGCCGTCGTCTGGTCGAGCCAGGAACCACCTGCAACTGCCATGCCGCTATTCTTTGAAAGGTTCTAGGATTAGGAAGGGTAGGGACACCAGGCGGCCTACAACATCATATCATGTTGGAGTCAAATAAAAAAGGGCTCTTGATTTAGTCAATCTTAAGAACAACATGTTATGAGCATGACTATTTTTTCAGTAAATGTTGACAGTAATATAAGCAAGCCATCATGATATCATAGGAAAGTAACATACTGCTGTAACAGCCGTTTGTAGTGATGACTGGAGTAGGCCAACAATACGTCTAGCCATAGAAGGAGTCGACAGCGTAAAAGAAGCCCTTGTGTTCAATGGCATCAGAGAACCATGGAGGATGTATGATCCTGCAATGGACGTGCAGATTTATCCACTTACCGCAGTGACCTATCAGATAGGCGAGACTGCAGTTGAAGAATGCAATTAGCCTGAAATCTTTATAATTCGTAGATCTTATGGGCACTTGGCAGATTACAACCTTGAGCAAATCAAACTTGGTATCATGTTGGCTACTATAAGATTCTGAGTATTCTGGGCCGTGGTGCCAAAGCAGTGCAGTGTTAATCGAAGGAAGGGGGATCAATCGCTGGGTGTAGACCTCCACGAGCATCCAGCTGCCACGACCATCGACGAGCACCTTCCAAGACGTGTTCATGCTGACCCAGTACATACCGTTAATGTAGCTGAGGCTGACGGGGATCGGATCGCAGTGAAGGGGGTTGATGCTCGCCACCCTACGATCGTTATGCTACGTGACACGCCGTTTCTGAAGATCAGGCGACATCAGCAAGCAAGGAGTTGGCTTAAAAAGCTCCGGCCTAAGGGCTTTGAGTAAACGGTACAACCCTGACGAGCACGCGACGAGTGGCATGGTACTGATATTGTCCACATGCGAAACAATGAGCTTGATTACCTCTGTGGGCAGCGAATTCCAGCCACTCTTTCGGCGGACGCTGCTCGGTTCTGCCATTGTTAGTGCTTGGGTTTCAGAAGAGGGGGGGAGGCGCCTTAGCGGGGATGGAAGCTTGGACGAGATTATGTGTGGACAAAGATGGAGAAGCGAATATGTGCTGCGGGAAGTGGACAGGTGATGATGACTACAGCACGCCGCTTGACTTACGAGACACATACCAGCAACGTAGGGTCATATCAATGCAAGACAACTTGCTTGAGTGAGCACAGTACTGGTACTCCCTACAGTACCTACTACAGTACTATGCCCTAGCTTGCTAGAGTAGAGTAGTAGAGTAGGACTCTGCTCTACTACTAGCACCAGAGGAGTAGTATATTCTAATCTAAAATAGTTACAAACTTCAATGCCTGATCGTGGAACGACTACGAACCGTGCTCAAAGACCGTGTCTACATGGTGTTTGGACTTATATGCAAAAAAATAGCAAGATGCCCGTGCATTGCACGGCACACCATCATCACCAACTCAGTTTTTCTCTACTCCTACTCCTATAAAAGACTCAGCTGGTGATGATGGAGGCGAGGAGGCGTGTTCAGCCGGGCATGCAGCGAACGACGCAACACTATTCGATTTGTTATAAAAAAAGTAGTAGAGATAGAGACATAGGGAGGAGCACGAGGTAAGGCCTTATCTATAAATGTGGAGAGAGGTGCGGGTATCTTTTGTAAAATTGTCATAGTTGGCTTTGTATCCGTCAGATATAGATCGGACGGTTTATATTACAAGATGGGAGGCATACCATCATCACCAACTCGGTTTTCTATAAGAGTAGATATATATAGATATAGATAGATAGAGACTAGGGAGTACTAGTAAGGACACCATCTAATGCTTCGTGTGCTACTCTTGCGCTCCATTCAGGGGCCGCAACATCCCCTATAGCCACTCCCGCCTGCGCTCCATTCGGCAGGCACTGTTGAAATCTGGGGAGCGCACTCTCGCGACTGCTGGCAGCCATGACTTCACCGACGATGACTTCTTCCCCGACCTCGACAACCTCTTCCTCAACAACATGGGCGACAACCTCAATGCCAACGGTGCTGCTCCCGTTGCACCGTATCTGTTTCTATCCTTCCTGTTTGAAATCGTGGTAGAATTCATGTTTCTACTCTGTATCCTACTACTATGCTAGTCCACATGATTAATTTCATCTCTGTTATAGCCGTCATGATTTATTTTGTGCTTATTCGGATTAAATCTCATAGTAACTTGCTCATATATTCAACTGGCGCAACGTCCCCTACAGCCACTCCCGTTTCATGGACGGCCTGGTCGATGCCTCCAAGGAGCCCTTCGTCCACTGCTATGAGTGCCCGATGCCGTTTTGTGGCTCGCCGGCGGACATGGTGCATCACCTCACGGATGTGTGTAGCGGTCAACTGCTAGCCCTTGGCGGAGAACATCAAGTATGACACGTGCTACCGGTTCACCATGCCGGAGTTGCTGGAGGATCACCGCCGCCTGCTAGTCTCGGAGGAGGACGACAGCGTCTTCCTCTTGATTGTGGGCACCGGCGAGGACCGCGCAGGCCGCCGCCCCATCACTGTAATGTGCGTCAGGGGCGTCACAGCTGACGCTGACACTGACACGAGGCAGATGTACGGGTGCGTGGTCAATGTTACTACCCCTCCGGGTCGCGTGGGCGGCGACACCGGCCTCATCGGACAAACTTGGACTCTGGGGAGCTGGGACTATCCCGCCAATGTGGACTTGGAAAACCCATGGCATCCGTTCCATCCTTTACCCACCGACTCGGTGCACGGGGACTCCAAGGAGGTTCACCTGGACATACGCATTATCAAGTGCACTTAGAAAACATGTAGTGTGTGTGTGGGCGCTTATGGCCCGTGTCTTTGCCGCTTTTGATTCTGTAAGCTTGTCGTTAACCTTGAGTGGCTTTTGCCGCAGTTGTCGGTGTCAAAACCGGTGGATCTCGGGTAGGGGGCCCCGAACTGTGCGTCTAGGCGGATGGTAATAGGAGACAAGGGACACGATGTTTTTACCCAGGTTCGGGCCCTCTCGATGGAGGTAAAACCCTACTCCTGCTTGATTAATATTGATGATATGGGTAGTAAAAGAGTAGATCTACCACGAGATCAGAGAGGCTAAACCCTAGAAGCTAGCCTATGGTAAGATTGTTTTTCGTCCTACGGACTAAAACCCTCCGGTTTATTAGACACCGGAGAGGGCTAGGGTTACACAGAGTCGGTTACAATGGGAGGAGATCTACATATCCGTATCGCCAAGCTTGCCTTCCACGCCAAGGAAAGTCCCATCCGGACATGGGACGAAGTCTTCAATCTTGTATCTTCATAGTCCAGGAGTCCGGCCAAAGGTTATAGTCCGGTCATCCGGACACCCCCTAATCCAGGACTCCCTCAGTAGCCCCTGAACCAGGTTTCAATGACGACGAGTCTGGCGTGCAGATTGTCTTCGGCATTGCAAGGCGGGTTCCTCCTCCGAATACTTCATAGAAGATTTTGAACACAAGGATAGTGTACGGCTCTGCAAAACAAGTTCCACATATCACCGTAGAGAGAATAATATTTGCACAAATCTAATCTACTGATGTATTCCGCAGCGTGACATCACGCCACAACCAAGCCTTTATTCGAATCATTTTATTGTCCCACCTCAGCGCGTTGAGCGAGGTGGTTTCCTTGGCATGTCTTGTCGAAGCAGAGATCGTGTCCCCTTATTCTGGGATTCTCATCAATACGGGCGTGGGTAGCCCAACCATGCCATTAATCATGGCGCTTGGGAGATAAGCGAGTTTTACCAGGCTGGTGGGGGCACATTGTTTCGTCCGCCCATATAAGGGGATAAGGATCCACCCTTTCCATCTACGCCTTCTTCCTCCTTCGCTTATCCATTTCCACGCACTCGAGCTCCAGTGCCCAAGTCCGCACTTCCCACCTCAACCTTTTCCAGCCATGTCCGGAGTGGGAGGTAGGTGGATGGCCTCCTCCGTCACGGAGGGGCACATCAAAAAGTTGAGGAAAGCCGGACTTGTGCAACGACATTGTGCACCGGCTTCGAGACGAGGGGCAGCTCATCCCCACCCCCAAGCCCCATGAGAGGGTGGTGTTCCTCCCCCATTTCCTCCATGGACTGGGCTTCCCACTCCACCCATTTGTCCGAGGGCTCATGTTCTACTACGACCTGGATTTCCATGATCTGGCCCCGAACTTCATCCTCAACATCTCGGTGTTTATCGTCGTGTGCGAGGCCTTACTCCGCATCAAGCCCCACTTCGGCTTATGGCTGAAGACCTTCAATGTCAAGCCGAAGGTAGTGGGTGGCCAGAAAGAGGAGTGCGGAGGCGCCATGGTGGGCAAGATGCCCAACGTTATATGGCACGAGGGCTCCTTCGTGGAAACCATCAAAGTGTGGCAATCGGGGTGGTTCTACATCACCGAGCCGCGTGATCCTGAATGGGCAGCGGCCCCCAAATTCGAATCTGGCATTCCCACACGGCTCAGCTCCTGGAAAGAGAAGGGCCTGTCGTCGGGTAATTCGGGAGAGCTGACCGGACTCCAAACCTGCGTACAAAACCTGGTGGACAAAAAGGTTAAACTTGTCAATTTAGTCCAGGTCATGCTCCTCCGCCGGATCCTCCCGTGTCAATGACGGGCTTTTAACTTGTGGGAGTTTGACCCGACCCAGCACCAAACTTTGACTAGGCTCTTTGACACAACGCACGAGGATGCCTGGAAGGTGCTATTCAAGGGCGCCGAGGTTCCCCCTCCCATTACCGAGGATCGCGGATTCTGCACGAAGCGCCAAGCCAGCTTAGTAAGCTTGTTTTACCTTTTACGAGATACTTGTTTTTCATAGTTTGACTCTATGCGGGATCTAAGCTCCCGTTCCTTTGACAGGACTGGCAGAAGAAGTCCGGACAGATCGACTGTCCGACTCCTTTGCCCGAAGGCCCAGCAGATGCCCGCTTGGCGAAGATGCTGGTCCCGACACCTTACGTGGTGCCGGAGAAGAAGGCCAAGAAAAAGGCCATGGGAACTTGAAAGAGTGTCCGGCGCCCGGTGGTGTCGGATTCATCGTCCAATGACTCTGAAGCGCAGTCCGCCCACGAAGACAAGGAGGAGGAAGAAGAGGCCTCTCCCCCTCCAGCGGGGGGAGGAAAGAAAAGGAAGGCCACCCCAACTAGGGGGACCGGAGGGTCCAAGAAGGGAAGGACCCTTCCTCCGGACCACCCCACCGACGCCGACGACGGCGAAGAGGAGTGGCCATCCAGGGCCAAGCCCCTGGCGAAATCGTAAGTATCTGGATACCAGAATAACTCATGGCGTTCCTTTATTGCACAGTATCTTCTAACGCCGAATTTAATCATGCAGTCCGCCCATGGCCCGGCTCGACACTTCGTCGAGCGGCTCCCTGGATTCGTCGGATGTGAATAGTCTTTCACTCCCGACTGCTACCTCCCCTCGCCCTATGGACGATGCCGATGTGGAGTCCCAAAAGGGGCCAAGCTAGGAGGAGGTGGTCCTGAAGGTGCTGCAAGGCGACCTCCCGGACTCCAGGCGCAAAGGGGATAAAACCCCAAAGGGCTCTAAGTCCACACCAGAACCTTCAGTGGTTCCGTAGTCCGGCAGGCGGCCCCCTAGTAAGAAGGGCAAGCCTACGATGCCGGTGAACTCCGTCCAACCGGAGGCACCGGATAATTTGCTGGAGGTGCTTAACGGCGCCTCCATCGACGAGGAGCACCACACTATTATGAGTGCGGTGATCCAGAAGGTTCAGTCTGCCAAGAGCGGGCTGATGGAAGCCTGTGCCAGCCTTCTAACAGGCTTTGAGGTATGTATTTAAGATATGTAAAAATATTACCGCATAGACAGTAGCCCCTGATGCTTAGTTTGGTGTTCGGAAAGAAAAGCCGAACTGAGGATCTAAAAAGATATACGCATGAGTCTAACATAAGTATGTCAATATGGGAATACAGGCTGTGCTGCTGACCTCTGCCGCACTGACTGTGGAGGTCGGTGCATTGAAGCAGAGCCTCGAGCAGTCCGAGAACGAGCTCGGCCTTGCCAAGAAGCAGCTCGAGGACAAGGAAGGTAAGTAATACCTTATGTAAGTATAAAAAAATTTGGTTGCAAATAAAGACAGGACCAACGTGAGTATTACAGGGGCCACAACCAAGGTGGCGACCCTGATGGAAGCGCTGTCCAAGGCCGAAGACAATGCGGCCGTGGAGCGCGCCGAGCGAGAAAAGCAGGAGGCGTGGGTGGCGGAGGTGCAGCAAGAGCTCCACGCTCTTGTAAAAAAACACGAGAGTTTGGAGCTTGACTCAAAGACTCGAGAGTCCGAGCTTGCCTCGGCCCTTGAGAGCGCCAAATCTGCCAAGGCCGAAGCCCGAAAATCCCTCCAGGAAATTGAGGCGATGAAGAAGATAGCGGTGGGTAAGGCATTCTTTATGGAAAGCAAGCACGTGAAAGTGAATTACTTGTTACTTACCCGAGTCCGGAGCTCTCTAGGAGCATTCGCAGATCTGCCCCGCAGCATGTCCGACGCTGCCGCATTCTACCGAGCCGAGGAAGGGAGCTCGACAGAGAAGGTGTTCTGGTCCCAGTATGTTGAGGCCGGACACCCGGTGCCCTTGAGCGACCAGCTGAAGCAGTTGGTCGAGCTCCATAAGGTAGCCGAATAGGCCATGAAGGGCCTTATAGTCCGGCTATGGCCCGGGGAGGTCATGCCTGGGAGCTACTTTGGGCTGGTGAGGCGGCTGGCGGATGCCTGTCCACGGCTTGAAGTCATCAAGCGCTCCGTATGCATCGAAGGCGCCCGTAGGGCCCTTGCCCGTGTTAAAGTATACTGGGGCAAGATGGATGCTAAGAAGCTGGTGACAGATGGGCCACCGGAGGGGAAGGAGCATTGTAAGCCCGAGATGTATTATGAGGGCGTCCTGAAGGGTGCCTGCCTTGTGGCGGATGAGTGTTCCAAGGATGTAATTTATGAGTAAACTCGCTCGTGTTATCCTGTGCGCGGAAAACTTGTTCATATGCGCTAAGCAACGCTTTTTGAATTTAAAATATTACCTTCTGTGCGGCCGTTTATGAAATATGAGAGATGGCGAGTCGTTGGCTTCTACCCCCATGCCACGAGTGCTGGGGTGTTCGGGATAAACCTGAGCGTTCTTGTTCCCATTCTTGGGTCCTTCGAGGGAGGCGCTCAGCACAACGAACAAGGCAATCGGACTATAATGCTTTATCACTCTCACTTAGCCATAGAATTCTATAATTTTAAATTTCGGCGAAGCCCCTAGTATTCGGAAGACCGAGTTCGGGGCGCTATCCACGCCTAGGCCGGACAAAGCCAGCTCCTCGCTCTAAGCGGCATAAGTCTTTAGGGACTCGAAACCTCTCGAACAGCGACCGACTCTCGCCCTATCATGACGGTCAGTTTTAGCTTTCTCTACTGAGGTGCTTAACCCAGCTCAATCGGGGCACAATCGCAGTAGTTCTCCCAGCGCTACCTTAGCCGATATAACGGAACGTAAGGTACCAAAACATGGGAGCCGGGCAAACCCAACTATTGACCCAAGACATGTTTCGGAGCTGATGCATATAATGCTATAAGTTCGGGGTGCCGCACTCATGAGAGTGTTTGGACTTCTCACACCATATTCGGGGGTACTTGAGCCCCAGGTGTATTGGCCGTACCAAAGTGTACGGTTGCATAATGTCATAACTGAACATATTTACATAAAAAATGAATGCAATAATAGGCAAGAGCTATGTATTGTTTATTAAAAGGCTGCTGTGAAAGCAGAACGATACAAATAGTGCGATGAGCAAGAGATGGGATTATTTGACATGTCCCCCTCCAGGGGCAAGCTGCGAGACTTTATGTAAGATAGGTATTTATAGAGACCACCTGGACATTCGACGTAGCTTGCTGCCTCCCTGGCTGTTGCATCGTGTGTTCGGCGATTGTACTGCCGGACAGGCCCTCTAAAGAGTGGAGTCCTGAAAGTAAGAAAAGAAAAAAGAAAATGACAAAATCGGGAGCCCCTAGTACGGTTGAGCCACATTTTGGGCGTGCCGTGGTTTTGCCCCTCCCCTTATTCCCATGGTATTTCCAGAGCGTAATTATGTACGCATAGTACTGGTTTCGCAATTTCACGAGGGCTGGGGTTGGGGCCGCACTACTACGCTTGCTCGGAACGTGCCAGGCGGTCTTGTTGTAGGTTACTCCGGGCGCGCTTGACGGTGTCCAGGCGTTTAATATCCGGACTGGAGAATTGCCTTGAGAGGCTACTTTGTACTTCCGCCGCGAGGGCCGCCATATGCTCCTCCGTTCGGAGAGAGCGTTCGGTGTTTCCATTGACCGTAATGACTCCTCGAGGGCCTGGCATCTTGAGCTTGAGGTATGCATAGTGCAGCACCGCATTGAACTTTGGAAATGCGGTTCGTCCGAGTAGTGCATGATAGCCACTGCAGAACGGGACTATGTCGAAGATTAACTCCTCGCTTCGGAAATTATCCGGGGATCCGAAAACCACTTCGAGTGTAAATGAGCCTGTACAGTTGGCCTCTACACCTGGTATGACGCCTTTAAAGGTTGTCTTTGTGCATTTAATCCTTGAGGGATCTATGCCCATTTTTCGCACTGTATCCTGATAAAGCAGGTTCAGGCTACTGCTGCCGTCCATGAGGACTCTAGTGAGGTGAAATCCGTCAATGATTGGGTCTAGAACCAATGCGGCGAATCCGTTGTGGCGGATGCTAGTGGGGTGGTCCCTTCGATAAAAAGTGATCGGGCAGGAGGACCATGGGTTGAACTTTGGGGCGACTGGCTCCAACGCATATACGTCCCTGAGTGCACGCTTCCGCTCCCTTTTGGGGATGTGGGTTGCGTATATCATGTTCACCGTCCGCACTTGTGGGGGAAAGCCCTTCTGTCCCCTATTATTATGCGGCCGGGGCTCCTCCTCGTCATCGCTATGCAGCCCCTTATCTCTGTTTTCGGCACTTAACTTGCCTGCCTGCTTGAACACCCAACAATCCCTGTTGGTGTGATTGGCTGGTTTTTCGGGGGTGCCGTGTATCTGGCACGAGCGATCAAGTATTCGGTCCAAACTGGACGGGCCCGGAGTATTTCCTTTGAATGGCTTTTTCCTCTAACCGTGTTTAGGGCCTCTGAATCCGGCATTAACTGCCGTATCCTCAGCATTGTCGCCGTTAATGCGGCGCTTGTGCTTGTTGCGACGCGACCTGCCATTGCTGTCCTTGGTATCCGAATTATCAGGGCTCTTGGTCATGTTATTACTACGAGCTAGCCAGCTGTCTTCTCCCACGCAAAAGCGGGTCATGAGTGTTGTGAGGGCTGCCATGGATTTCGGCTTTTCCTGTCCTAGGTGCCGGGCAAGCCATTCGTCACAGATGTTATCTTTGAAGGCTGCGAGGGCCTCTGCGCCCAGACAGTCGACTATTTGATTTTTCTTGGTTAGGAACCGTGTCCAGAATTGTCTGGCCGATTCCTCTGGCTGCTGAATTATGTGGCTTAGGTCATCGGCGTCTGGTGGTCGCACATAGGTGCCCTAGAAATTGTCGAGGAATGTGGCTTCCAGGTCCCTCCAGCTACCAATTGACTCTGCTGGCAAGCTGTTAAGCAAATGCCGAGCTGGTCCTTTAAGCTTGAGTGGGAGGAATTTGATAGCATGTAGATCATCACCACGGGCCATGTGGATATGAAGGAGATAATCCTCGATCCATACCGTAGGATCTGTTGTGCCATCGTATGATTCAATGTTTACGGGCTTAAAACCCTCGGGGATTTGATGATCCATTACTTCATCTGTGAAGCATAGTGGGTGTGCGGCGCCTCTGTACTAGGCTATATCACGACGTAGCTCAAATGAGCTTTGTCTGCTGTGTTCGGCCTGGCCGTATTTACCATATCCGGCATGTCGGTTATCGTCACGTGTCGTGGGGCGCCCACGCGATCCGTAGATCGATCTTGTTTGCCTTGCCTTGTCCTCCAATATGTCTCGCAGGTCTGGCGCATTTCCCCGTGCCTTGGTATTTTTTGAGCGACGCCGGGGTGCGGCTTGACTGGATGGCCGAGAGGCCTCTCTTTCGCGGCCACGAGGTGGTCGGTCGTCCGCGTCGTGCACTGGTGATGTAGGTTTAGGTGCTTCCTCCTCTAATCGGGGTAGCAGCCTCCGCTTTGGGTAGCTCTTGGAGGGGCGTTCGAGTTCGTACTCTTCGGCCGCAAGGACTTCAGTCCATCTGTCGGCTAACAAGTCTTGGTCAGCTCTAAGCTGCTACTGTTTTTTCTTGAGGCTGCTCGCTGTGGCCATAAGCCTGCATTTGAAACGCTCTTGTTCGACGGGATCCTCAGGCACGACAAATTCGTCGTCGTCGAGGCTTGCCTCGTGTTCGGAGGGAGGCATGTAATTATCGTCCTCTACCTCTCTGTCTGCCGCTCTCTCATGAGGGTTGGCTTCTCCATCCTCTTGTGCTGAATCCTGCTGGAGGGGGTTGTCTTCGGCACTGTCCGAGGTGTTATTATCTCCCGTGCTGGAATCGCCATTTTTTCTTTGGCGGGATTTAGAGCGGCGCCGCCGACGCCGACGCTTAGGCTGCTTCTTGGAGGGGTCATCCTCCATTGTTTCATCGCCATTCCCTTCTTTTGGGGTGTCCACCATGTATGTGTCGTATGACGAGGTGGCCTTCCAGTGCCCTATAGGCGCTGGTTCTTGGTCGTCTCCTGCATCGGCATCCATACCGTCGATGTCTTCGGAGTCGAAGTCGAGCATGTCGGTTATATCATCGACAGTGGCTACGAAGTGGGTGGTGGGTGGGCTTTGAATTTCTTCATCGTCCGCATCCCAACCTTGCTGACCGTAGTCCGACCAGGGCTCTCCTGATAAAGAGAGAGACTTTAGTGAATTCAGAATGTCGCCGAAGGGCGAGTGCTGAAAGATGTCCGCGGCGGCGAACTCCATGATCGGCGCCCAATCGGGTTTGATCGGCAGGGGCGCGGAAGGTTCGGAGTCCGGAGAGGAGTCCGGCACCTTGGAGTCACGAGCTTCGCAAAGGACAAGGCTGGTGTTCGGCTCGATCGCCGTAGAGATTGCAGCCCCCGAGGCGGTGTCCAGCCACTCGTCCTTGATTGGCACAGTCGGCTCCGAGCTAAGGGTCGGAGCGGACACTGGGGCGGCCTCCTGGGCACTATTCGGCGACAGAGCTAGATCATGCCCGTCGTGACAGTACGGCGCGCTCGGCCGTGGCTCGAACCCGTCGAAGATCAAGTCTCCGCGGATGTCAGCCGTGTAGTTCAAACTTCCAAATCTGACCTGATGGCCAGGGGCGTAGCTTTCGATCTGCTCCAGATGGCCAAGCGAGTTGGCCCGCAGTGCAAAGCCGCTGAATACGAAGATTTGTATGGGGAGAAAAGTCTCACCCTGGGCCGCATCGTTGTTGATGATCGGAGGAGCCATCGAGCCTAAAAATGACGACACAGAGGAACTCTCAATGAAAGCACCAATGTCGGTGTCAAAACCGGTGGATCTCGGGTAGGGGGTCCTGAACTGTGCGTCTAGGCGGATGGTAACAGGAGACAAGGGACACGATGTTTTTACCCAGGTTCGGGCCCTCTCGATGGAGGTAAAACCCTACTCCTACTTGATTAATATTGATGATATGGGTAGTACAAGAGTAGATCTACCACGAGATCAGAGAGACTAAACCCTAGAAGCTAGCCTATGGTATGATTGTTGTTCGTCCTATGGACTAAAACCCTCCGGTTTATATAGACACCGGAGAGGGCTAGGGTTACACAGAGTCGGTTACAATGGGAGGAGATCTACATATCCGTATTGCCAAGCTTGCCTTCCACGCCAAGGAAAGTCTCATCCGGACACGGGACGAAGTCTTCAATCTTGTATCTTCATAGTCCAGGAGTCCGGCCAAAGGTTATAGTCCGGTCATCCGGACACCCCCTAATCCAGGACTCCCTCAGCAGTCCTTCCTTTGAACTGCTCCTCTCAGTGAGCTGATGTAAGACACTTTGGGTTTCATTTGATAATGGAACCGGGGAGGAGCCTCCCTGTTCTTCTAAAAAAATACGCATTATCAAGTTAAATGTTGATCATTAGTCTTCGCTCAATGTAATCCGCTGTCTAAGCATGTGGAGACTTCCGTGCATGATCTTGCTCTATTGGAGTATCGCGCATGAATAAAAGTGTATCCGTTTATGGTTTAGTCTAGAATCTTCCATGTATGAATTTTTACTACAGTACTGGTGAAAGACTTACGATGAACCATTTCTTACATCTCATCTGCCCCCTTGCAAGTCATCCTGATTTAATCCCTCCGTCTAGGTGTATAAGGGCATGGTTAATATTACTTAATAGTATAGCCAACTGTTGACTATATGAAAGTGCCATGTCATCTGTAGCCAACATGTATAACAATCGATACTCAAAAACTAATTCTTAAAGATCATTTCTTGCAAAGCACAATAAGTGTTATTTATTCACAAGTTTTGGATGCAGGTTGAACAGTTGAACGTTTTTTTTTGCAAAAGATACCTTTTTATCTATTTCACCCGGATGTTTGTGAGCTCTAGAGATGAGATAATATCCGAAGAAACCTATCGATACCCGTTACACATGAGATGACCCCCACATCCTTTGTCAAATTAAACAACTCCCCGATCAATGCATTTCACTCTTCGGTGCAACGCACGGGCACCTTACTACTACAGATTAGTACGACCAAAAATTGAACTAACATCTATCTATTATATAATTATAACAATAGGCAAACAAGCCATTAGGTTCCTCCACAGATGCTAATATTATTAACACCATTTGATCAGAATAATAATGGCCAAGATTTAACGGTTTTTACGTAACAGAAAAACATGTATGTATGGAGCAACATATAGAACTGCCACGTTCCTTGGTCACGTATATGTGCATATGTAGAACAATATAAGGTACACGGAACCAGTTTTGCTATCAAAAAAAATAAATCCTTTGTAAAAAGGAAAGGTCCATATTATGAATCTAAGATATATTTCCGTGAGAGATAGCAACGTAGTGCAATTAGTGTAGATAAGACCTTCAGTCTACAAATTCTACTTATTACCCGCAAAAGAAAAAAGAAGTCAAATCCTGAGCCGTAGTACATAGGAAGGTCAAACCCTACTACCCGCAAAAGAAAGAAAAGTCAAGTCCTACCATATGAGTTGGACAAGGTAACGAGTCCCTGCATCGACCGTGCGTGCATAGTGCATATACGTGGGCTTCCAGCTTCCCAAGCAAAATAACCCAAGCCCGTGATGTTCTGATGCTTCAGGTGATCTTGCCGGCGCACCGACGGTGAGGTTGCCGTAGCTGGACAGGATTGCAACGATGTGGCCGGCTGGCGGCTGACTCGCGGTGCCGGCGGGGTGAGCAGGTCGTGTCTAGAGGCCAGCGCAATCAGCCTCTTCGGCGGAGATCAACAGAAGCACACACACATGAATACGGTTGGGTGTGAATAGGTGCGTTGATAGATCTGTTTCTTCTAAAAAATTAAGCTAATTAATTCTTCAAGGGTATATGTATATGGTTGCTGTGTTCCATTCATGACGAAAGCTTCTTCTCCATTTAAATTGAATCTGAGAAACCTCCTAGGGAGCCGTCCCACAGAGCAACGTCTTCTCGCTGGCCAAACATGTACAGTTCAGCGAAGATTTAAAGTACAGGTAAATTACTTTGTGTTGCCTACAATCGTAAAGTTTTTCTTTTGTGCATATGAATAGATTTCTGCCGGCTGTGTGATGACATGTATATGTTGTAAATTGAACTATTTATAATAACTTTGCAATACTGCAATTCCGTTTGGATGCTACCTTTGCTTCTAATATAATTTTTCCATCTTTCCAGATATGATTAACTTCATGTTCTCCTGTTATTTCTCAAACTAATTGGCAGCACATAGGAACTATACACATAAACATTCATGCATATGTTAGAATTTGGTTGGCTTATCAGACCCGGCCGGATCTGGCTTGCTATGGCCGCGGTGTGCTGCTACTTTTGGGCGCATTTCAGGCTGTGGTTTGTGAATGCGTAAGAGTGGAAATACAGAGGGATTTGGGCACCGGGCCTTTGGATGGGACGAACGGAGCAAGGCGTGACGAAAGGGGCGCCGAACGGGGTGAGATTAAGCAGCATTTGTGTCGCATGCCCTTCTCCATTATGGTTATCCTATATATAAATTTGCACACTAACACAGGGGTATTATATTATAATTACTATATTGTGTTATATAATTGTTGCGATCACGTATTGTACATATCAATAGGTATCTATATTCAGTTATTACATTTACTAGGGATGGCTATATTGAGAGGTCAAGAAGCCAATGGTAGTCCCTATGGCATTTTCATCATTTTTAGAGAAACCTTGGGTAGGTATTGCAATTCAATCTATCTAGAATAATTTGGAAGAAAATACCAGGTTTTATGTATATTCTAATTGTAATTCTCATTAAATATTATTTATGTTTTCATTTTATTTTAAATTGTGAGCCATGTGCTGTCCACACGGGCATGACAATAATTTGTGGAGAAATAGATATCCTCCAAGCAACTATACGCATGCGATAAAAAAAACTATGATACCCTTTTCTATTTTGCATTTGCAAGTAATTGGTGTACGTGCATTCTAATTAGCACATGTTTTTTTTCCTGAAGCTGACATACCATCTTGAGAATATACATAACTGATTTAGGAATCTGTATGTGTAAGGTTTTACCCATGGCCAAGTACGATTGCTGAGCAGATCATCGAAGCATCCTACCATCTAAGCATCGAGATGCACTTTTTTTATAATCATTTTTATTGCAGCATTAGCAGTCAGGATAATAGAAGCGAGTCAAATTTCTTACTCACATATAGAAAAAATCTACCAAGACCAATAGTTACATATTTACAGCTTTGGTGAAAGAACTACACAATAAGAATCAACTAAGCCATTCTCCGCAAGTTTTACCTACGGTTCTCGATTAGAAAAATGCTAAGATTAAATATTCTACATACAAACGTATACAATCTCATTATGTGCCACCATGTTAGCAAGTATGTATTTCTTGGGCGTCCAATCTTTATTGTTAAACGCAAGTATGTTTTTCATTGGTAGATATTTTTGTATTGTTGGAAAAAATAGACCACATGACAGATCTTTTTAAAATTATAATTTTCTCATTCGTTTCTTTTATATGAACATAACCAAGTTTAGTTATTTATGTAGTGGGATCCACACACTACGCACTAAAGGACTTTTTCTAAATTTTTGGCATTAATACAAGAATACTCACTCTTTATTTTAGGAATAAATAGTTCTATATAATCAAAAGCATGCAAGAAAATCGGAGTAACCTGTTTGTATGGGTTCGAATCCTAATAGAAGAAACAACTGAAACAAGGCATCAAGACATAGCTGAAGCTAGATGGATATGCTACCTAAAAACGAAGCCAGATAGGCGTCACATGCTTGAAAATAGGAAAGTCAAAAAGGAAAGGAAAATAGGAACTTGCATTGACGCCCAAAATGAGAATTCGTGAGATAAATGTACATTTGCGAGTGTATATATATGTAACAAGTCACTTTTTACATGTCAAAAATTCATGCTCAACTGGATGAATCTTATCTCTTATGATCAATCACCAAGTAGCCAGGAGCTTTTTACTTTAACCTTTGTCAAGCTCGATAATGTCCTATTTTATCTCATTCTATGTATTTAATAGTTACGTCGATGCTCTCTGAAAACATGGAGGTAAAATTGATGGTGCTAATGGCTTCAGAACTTCAGTATAGAGATAGAAAGCATAGTCAAGTATGAATGTAATCATTCTGTTTGATTAATGAAAGTTTCTTTCCTGCAAAAGCAAATTTGATGGTACTAATCGACTCATGTATTTAGGATTGGAGAAATTATGAATTAAACTTTCAAATGAACCAAGAGTATAACAATGGAAATGAATTAATGTATAATTCGCATGAAGCACAACATAAAACTCCTGGAAAGAAATAAATCTTTACATATTGTAGATTTACAATACGGGTAATTCACCATGTAGGCTACATTTCCCAAAAAAAAAATCATGGTGGCTTAAAAAGATAAACACACATGAGAGCCTGAAATGTAGAAGGCCATATAATAGTGGAACTAAATGATTTAACATGCCATCCCAATATATGCTTAATTTTGAAATAGCCAATTCATGTAGCCGAAGATGATATTTTTTTCGACAAATTGGATGGCGCTTTGACATTAATGATACGGTATAAACTAGGGTAAAATTTGGATATTAAATTGAATTCATGTATGGGGGTGAAGAAATGAGAAAGATTACCAATAGGAAATCACAAGCTAGCCGCGCAAATGCGCGGGTCAGTTTGCTAGTTATATATAGTACGATAAATACTGATGCATGTCACCTAAAATTATATCATTCAAAACTATGTTCAAATACGAATCCAACGATATAGTTTTTGTTGACATGCACTAACATTTTGTCAGTTAAATGTTCAGTCAAATTTAATGGGGGACTAATAAACCACGACCGATGTAGTACAAGTGTAGAGGGCGGCGCTGCACGGGAGTCTCACCTCTCACCCCGCTCGTGGCGCGGCAGTAAAGTCGTCATATCACAAAACCCAACCACTCCCAGTAATAAATGGCCTGGTAAAATAAACAGACAAGCAACCATCACATCCCTCCATCTTTTTTGCATTTCATCTCTCTGCATTTACTTTCCCCGGTTCATCTCCCACACTCGATCCCTAGCTACTACTCTTAGGGCCAGTTCTTTTGGCGGCTTCCCCAGCTTTTCCCACAAGACTAGTCACAGTGGAGAGTAACAATAAGACGCCTCACTCATTTATTTGGGCTTCTAAACTACTACTCCGTCCTAGTTTATTCCTCACCATTATAATTTGTGCTAAATTTTGACCAAAGATTTAACTGATAAAATATTACTCAAAACACTTAGGCGCGGTGCATCTAGGTGTGTAAGTCATCTTACGAAAACCAAATAATCTCAAAACACTTAGGCGCAGTGCATTAACTTCTACCTCGTTTCTTGTTTCTTGACATATCAACCAATAAGAGATAAAGAGTGTGCATGCTTTTAATAACTTGAGATATCAAACACGACATGCAGTGGTTAGTTCATTGCATGCAATACTATTAGTTAGCAAATAAACATTATCGTGTCTCGTTTTCTCCTCCTCCTTGGTCACGGTGCACAGCCTAAGATGACCTACTCACCTAGACGGATGGAGTAGTGCATGTGACATGCACTAACATTTCATTAGTTAAAATTATGATCAAAATTTGACACAGATTACAATGGGGACCAATAAACCAGGACGGAGGTAGTAGTTATGGGATTACTAATCTAGAAGCCTAAAAGAACTGGCCCCTGGTACTCCTACTAGTAGTAGTACTCAAGTTGAAATTCCAATTGCACGGCACAACTTGTTAGGCAAAAAATTTGATACAGGGTGTAGGAAGCGGTTTGGGAATTTGCATGCCTTTCCAACCAGTGAGATGCTCCATACAAAGTATGACAGAGAAATAACCACAGAGACGGAAGCTAAAAGTAAACAATCAAACGAGCATTTTTGCATTTGTTTTGCATTGAATCGTTTCACAAGCTTGACTAGTGCTGTTTTTTTACTTTTACAAAAACCGCATCGTAATGTTAAAACGTGCATTTGCACGTACATAAGTAATAGTAGTACTCCCTCCGTCTAGGTGTACAAGTCTTCCCTCCTTCTTGGTCACCGTGCACAACCAAAGATGACTTATTGACCTGGACGGAGGGAGTAGCACAGTCTGCAAGCATATATCGAGAGAGACGTGTAGTCCGATAGTATATAGTAAAGTTTGTGCTATATGCACGTACTTGCAAAATGCGTAATAATACACAACGTTTCCAAATTTTCCCTTTTACATACTTAATTTAGGACGCTAAAAATTCCTGAACGTTCGGGATTTATCATTTGTGTCCCAAAACTAGTGAGATCGCCTTACGAAACAAAAATTATACTCCTCCTAAAAGCCACGACGCTCGTAGGAGCGCTTGCGGCGCACCACGAGTGCCCTGGTGCGCAGCCGTTTCCCAGCACGCCGACACAAGGCCTCTTCCTCAGCCTTGCAACTCGCGAGGTGCTGATTGGCGGCTTGCCGGCGGGCGAGCGCAAACCGGTGTGGTGATCTGGCGCCAACAGGTACTCCTGGCTGGAAGCGGGCACCCGATCCACGTACCACCAAGCGTAGATGAGGCGCTTGGGCCCGACTGCACTCAGGGTATCGGCACGGGCGTCCTCCACCACCCTCACAGCCCTTGCACGAGCCTTCTGCCAAAGAACCAATTGCTTGACTCTCTCGGACACGACATAGATCTCCTAGAAAGCTTGTTGCGCGGTGCGCTTCTCTTCCTTGGCCTTCTTCTCTGCCTCTATTTTGGCACGCTCTGCTGGAGGCAAAGCCTCCCACAAGGCGACATCCATTTCTTTCCAAAGCTCCTCAAGGCTGGGGGCTCAGCGGGCGGCGCGGCGTTCTCCTCGTAGCGGGAAGCCGACACGTCCTCCGACACGCGTGCTGGCGAGATTGGGAATGCTGACGCGTCCGCCTCGACACGTCGCGGCGAGGAGCGGAACACCGACGCGTCCTCCTCAACTAGTGGCGGCAAGGAACGGAACGGCGATGCGTCGCGTCGCGGCGAGGAGCGGAACACCGAAGCTTCCTCCTCGACTAGTGGCGGCGAGGAACAGAACAGCGACGCGGCATAGCGGCGAGGAGCGGAACACCGACACGTCCTCCTCGACTAGTGGCGGCGACGAACGGAATGGCGACGCGTGACCGTCCGCGTGGTGCAGCGAGGGGCTCCTAGGGCTTGGGAGGGGGGAGGGGGAGGAGATAGCGATGAACGTGAACATGAGGGGGAGGAGATAGCGATGTCATGGGAGGCACAGTATTTATAGCGAGCAATGGCACACCTACGTAAGATATGGACTGAGCTGCACTGACTTAACTGCAGGTCTAGTTGCGTCACTGACATGTGGGCCAATACACTGCTGGGCCTGTATGTCAGTGACCCAATGCACCTGAAGTTAAGTAAAAGCTACGCGGGCATATTTGTTGGAGTAAATTACGGGGGAGCGAAGGGGCGGAAATATTGCTGGTCAGAATGGATTGGACGAGCGTGGGGGAGGAGAGTCATGCATGCAGATTTTTTCACACGGGGTGGAGTGGTGGGACTGCCGGAGGAAGAAGGAGAGTTTGGCACGCATATTGTTTCCACACATGGAGAGGAAAAGATTTGGAGACAAATGGGCTTCCTGCAGGTATGGGGAATGGTGCATAATAAGTCATCTTGCATGCCGGGCTAGGTATAGTCTCAAGTCATTAAAAACATACACGCCCCACACATGTTCATATTTCAAGGTGCACTAAATTATTGCATGCGATGATTAAGGCTGGCCATCATGGTGGTTTCTTAGCTGATATCATACACACGGGAATAGCAAACATGCTGATGTGGCAAAGAATTAAAGAAGAAAGGGGGTTAGAGTAACTAGTGTTCATGCATGCATTGGTAAACACATTTTTTTGTGAAGAACGACATCATTAGTTGAGTACTTTTGCAGACTTCAAAAACTATTCCACCGCCTCTACTATCTTGCTAAGAGTAGGTGAAATTGTTGAGTCGAGCCCTTTAAACTAGAAGGGAGGTAGTGGTATTCTAATAGCTAGGTGTGTAAGTCATCTTACGAAAACCAAATAATCCCAAAACACGTAGGTGCGATGCATTAACTTCTACCTCGTTTCTTGTTTCTTGGCATATCAACCAATAAGAGATGAGGGTGTGCATGCTTTTAATGACATGAGACTATCAAACATGACATGCAGTGGTTAGTTCATTGCATGCAATACTATTTAATTATCAAATAAACATTAATGTCTCTCGTTTTCCCCTCCTCCTTGGTCACGGTGCACAGCCTAAGATGACTTGCTCACCTAGACGGAGGGAGTATCAACATTCACAATGTCAAATCAATATTTTTACACTCATTATAAAACGTAGTTCTTATACTCATTATAATCAGTATTGTAGATATTGATATTTTTAGTATAAATTTGGTCGTGGGATTTCATTGATGCCCGTCAAAGCATGGAGGAAGCGGAGCTTAGGGCTTGCATTGCCGGTCTCTACATAAGTATTTCTCTTCATAATCCTGTAATTTTAGAGACTGATTGCGCTTTTGTGGTAGCGTCTCTTGCATCGGGGGACTATGATAGGTCTGCTATGCGTGACCTAAAGATGAAAGCATTGAGCATCTCGAAGTTGATCAACAATCTTCAATTGTCAAAGATTAGCCGTTCGGCCAATAAGGTGGCACACTTAATCGCTAAGTATAGCTTTGACAATAGATTAGATGGTATTCTTGTAAATAACATACCGCCCTGTGTGGTGAATATTGTATCGAATGAGTGTACTGGTGTGGCTGGTTAATTAATATAAGGTGGTGTTCAAAAAAAGTATATATTTGGTCAAACACTTTGCAAACGGTTGACGGGAGTAAAAAGGACCAGAGGGAGTATCATGCATGCGGAGTAGGCAAAAAAAATTGCTCATTTATAGCCGGTCGAAGTCTCAAAGGGCGCGACCGCGCGAGGGAGGCAAATGTCGTGGGAGGCGCGACGATTGACGGAATTAAGTGAAGTTACATCCACGCGCCGGCATGGCGTGCGAACAGGCAGAAGCTATACTGTCAGGCCTACGATATGGGTCTAGTAGACATGACATCTAGTGGGTCCCGCATAGTTCTCGAGAACTCTTTGGTGGCTTGCAGCCATTTATCCACTGGGCAAGCCAGCAACCCCACGCCGTTCGCACGCCCTACTCGTCCCCGTCTTCTACCTCGCAACAGTTTGCTCCTAGTTGTCCCGTCCTTTCACATTAGTTCGCTCCCAGTTTTTGCGGGGTACAACAGTTCAACTTCTCCTAACCCTCCTCCAAAATCCATGGCCTCCCAAATCTCCATGGTCGCCATTGAGTACCAGGTTAGAGCCATCACCAGCGATCAGTTCATCGTCATCTACACAAGTGGATCTGCGACAGTGAAAGCATGGCTTGCTCGCTTCCTACGCATGTTCAACAGTTCAACGGATGAGTGGGTCGCTGGGCTAGATGTTGAGTACACCACAGTCCTGGAACGAGAGAAGGATCTAAAGGACGAAGAGAGGAAGAAGCCCGCCGTGATCCAGGTTTGCGTACATAACGTTTGCTTGGTCTACCACATATGCCATGCCGACGTTGAGTGCCAGGATTTTAAGAACTTCCTCAAGGACAAAAGAGTGAAATTCATTACTGTAGGCTTTAAGAACGACACGGATGTCCTGCGTCGGATATGTCTCGTTGTAGGCCAGCCCTTCGATCTCAAGCCTGGTGTCCTCCTCTCAACCTTCAATGCTGACCCTGGCAGCAGCCATGATTGATCCTTCGTACGCTAAACTGAAGAAACCTCATCACGAGTTTCATCATGCATGGGAGTCGAAGACATTAGATGAAGATCACCTCCTGTACGCAGCAATGGATGCCTACCTTTGTTTAAATATCTACATGGGTTGGATGAAGAAGTAGAGCCCAGTGTCCGGTTCAAGCAAAGAAGCGTCAGCGAAGATGAAGAGGAAGAGGGACGAGGACAAAGTCGAGGACGTGGACTCGGACTCCGAGTAGGTGGCAGTGCCGTCGCTCATGCTAGTTCTACTGCAGTGTCAAGCGGACTAGTTGCTTAGTTTATTTTCAAGGGTGTGTTGTGCTGAGGCCCCAGCAGAACTATGTTTATGTTCTTTCTCGTTATTTGAACTCTTTAGTACATAGAGTAGTACTAGTACTATGTCTTACTACTGTTCTTCTTGCAGTTGGTACTACTGCTCGTACCTTCGTGTTCCTACTATACTTAATACGTTCGTACTAGTAGTATAATTTGGGTCAGTCAATTTGTGAAAGAAGTTCGACGGAGCGAAGGAAGAAGACGGCAGAAGAGGTGGATGAAGCCCTTCTAGCCATCCATGTTGCATCAAACGGCTCACATGAGTCGACTGGCCCAAATTGCTCCTTCAGATTGCAGGATCCACGTGGCATTCAAGGTCTCGAAGGTAGATTCCGCGTTCGCACCCGGTTTGCGGGCTCGACGCACGCGCGACCGGCTTCCGCCGTGACAGCCACCATGTGCGCCTCCTCCGCGTGGGCGGAGATGACAATGACATGCTAGTTCCTCCTCGCCAGCATGCTAGAGCACGCGCTCATGCTCCTCTTCATACGCTGCGTGCATAGACGCGGCTCCACAAGCTGCTCGCGTGCTTGGCAGGGCGGCGGCATGGCGAGGAGGGACTGCAGACGACGTGAGCGGGCGAGCCTTCGGCTTCATGGCACAGGGATGGCGGCGACACGACGGTGATGGGCGAGAAATTGTTGTCCGGAGCAGGCGGGCGCCGGCATGCGCAACGGCAGCGGCATATTGATGAGTGCGCGTATGGGAGCTTACTTTAGTTTTACATGAGGTTGGTCAAACTTATAAGAAAACCGTACTAGTACACGTAAACATTAGACTTAGGCAGCGCTTTTTTTAAGTTAGTACCACAGCCACGATACAGAATCCTGTGCAAGCACGTGAACCGCAGCCGCGCGGTCGATCGAACGATATGTCACCGTGTCGCGCTCGAAGGACATCCACCGAACCTTTTTGTGTGTGTGAAAACAATCCTCGAATATTACTCAACTTTTTTTCCTGGGAAAGTTCTTGACGCTGCAATATTTCCATATATTTGAATTTAGCTCCAATTTGTGTTTATTTGGATTTGGACGTTTTAGGTGCGCCCTAGTTTTTTTAATGCTTATTTTGTGTGTGTGACTGTGAGAGAACGTGTGTATGTGTCCATATGTGTGTTGTGGCGGAAAGGCAATGTGGAGACGGTGTGCGTGTGATACAGACATAGAGAGGTGTGAATGTGCAAATGATCATGCATGAGCGAGACATAGACAGATGCCGATACGTTGTGTATACATGAGAGAACGGTCTTCTAGTTTACTTGTGTGTGTGTGTGTGAGAGAGAGAGAGATAGAGAGAGAGAGATAGAGAGAGAGAGGAGCATCCGTAACACAACAACCATCTCTCTCGATTCGTCCGCCCCTCGCACGATCGCATGCAACATATGCATCAACGCGCACATTTTGACACCCTCACTCGGCCCCTGCCCACCTCAAGGCCCGCACAATCTCTTCGTGAATACCCATTTCTCTCCTTAGGTTTGTTTTCGCTCAATATCTGACACACACACACACACAGCACAACACACACACACACTCCCCCGAGCACACAATTCATCCCCATCCAAGGTTATACGGCGACCACTCTCGCTTGTGCTTCTTTGCACCCCAACATGCACAACACCTCAATCTTCAAAGAGGGCATCGAGCATATCGAAGACGGCGACCACACCGCGCTAGAGAATGCGGGGTCATTTGGAAGCAGGGTGATGTAACGACGGCTGACTGACTCCTCCCCCCACCCTCTCTCTCTCTTGCACAAAATAACCAATCCCTCTCTCCCCCGCACTAAATTGTCAATCACTCAACCCATGAGATCCTTCCCCTCTCGTCCATGTTTTTCCAGCTCTCTCATCAAACATGTTGTCTCTTATCCTTCCACGTATACAGAATCACGTATATTACATGTCTCCATCTTTCTCACAGACCTAACTTCTTCCTCTCTCTTTCTCTTTCTCTCTCTCTCTGTCTCGTTAGGTTTGTCTCCTACTCTCTCGTCCACATACATACAATCTTTCCCACCCTATCTACTCCATCTTCAAAAGCTCTCTCTGCACATTTCATTCACACAATGGGATATATCAAAATGTTGCTTCTATAATGGCTGATGTAGAGCATGTTGTGAAGTACTATAGACCTTGTATACATCTTGGGATTCGACAATGATTGTAACTATTGAATTGTATAGACCATTACATTCGAAGTCAATAGCCTAATATATTTATTTCACAATTTCAACAAATGATTAGTTCACTACAAACTAAGAAAACAAATGTGTACTCCCTCCGTTTTGATTTTAGTCCGCGTATTAGCATTGGTCAAAGTCAAGTTTTGTGAACTCTCAGAAAGCTTATAACAAAAAATATTAACATATACAATAACAAATAAATACCATTAGATTCACTATTGAACGTACTTCCACATCATACATATTTGTTATGGTAAATGTTTATATTTTTATAAAAACTTGGTCAAACTTTAGGAAGTTTGACTTTGGTCAAACCTAATATGCAGAGTTTACTACTACTACTCACTAGTTGCTTAGCCGAATCACTCAACATGCCACATGGGGAGTCCAGTGTCACAAAATTTTGAGGTCGGCGGGAAAATCTCCCGCGACCCTGATTCGAGCAGTGGGAAGTTACCATCATAGCCTTCGGAACAGGCCTACAGATGACGCTTGGTAGGAGGCTGTTTTCATAACTTCAGGTTCACCCTACCCAGCCAGCCCCACCCCGGCACCCAGAGTAGTACACCCGAATACTCCCCATTTTCTATCCTCACTACAAAATAGACTTCTCCACGGCACCGCAGCCTTCGTGCTCATCCCCTTTACATCGGCGCACTCGTCCACCACAGCGCATCTGCCTCATCGACGACCTCGTATGCCGCACTGGAGCCGGTCCACCGCCGTCGTCGTAGACGGAGCCTCTTCCCCGGCATCATCTTCCACGGTCTCAGATCTGCTTCCCGGAAGCCGACGCCAAGCGCAGAAGTACCACCGTCGTGCACAATGAACTGACTCCCGTTGCTGACCATGACTCACAGAGGCCGCCGCGACCATCGTTCTCCTCCTCGATTGGTAATGTGTGTGTTGAATCACTTAGCAGTACATGTGCAGTTCCAATTTTGTTCATACCTACCCTTCAATTTTCCCGGGTGCTATTGTTCCCGTAAAAGTAATTGGTTATAGCCTCCATTGTCCAACAGAATATTAGCTTGTAATTGTGCGTCGCTCCTGTATCGCGCTGTGCTTGGGTAGGTTTTTCATCTGCAACCAGCAGTGTGGCAAATGATGGAAAGGTTTTTAGAACTAGCAAGATGCCCATGTGTTGCACGCATCAAGATGCATTTGTATGAGTAGTTTACATTGTGGGAGAAAAGGATGAACGAGGGAAGGCCTTATTTGCAAATCTGGAGAGGGGTATGGGTATCTTTTTTTATCTATCTATGCTGAGAACTATCCTCTACTCTCTAGTATCTACTTCTCGATCTCAGCACTGTAAACGCTTTTTTAAAGCGCCGCGCTTTGCGATTCTGTTGGAGATGCTCTAACATGGCAGACGAGTGCTTTAATGTTGCCCACAAGATGCATCAGTATTACTAGTAGTATTTTTCTTGCCATGTTGAGATTTTAAAACCACGAGTGTGAACATGCAGAGGAGCAATGAAGACCAAACACGGGATATTCGTGACATCTTCAAGGAGCGTGGCAAGTTAAAGAGGAGCTGCACCGAACCTGTAAAACAAGCTTTGGTTAGTAACACCCTTTCAATTACTTTCGTTTAGCCTCGTGTTCTTCGATGTGTATATGTTGTAGTTTCTGTTTCTCTTAAGCGTGGTGTTCTTCGATGTGTAATAAGAAGAGTCTTAATTGTCCTAATGCTTTCGTTTTTTAACTTGATGTAGGAAGTGGGTGTTCTCACCTTGTAGTCTATTTTTATATTTCTTTTCCTTTTGAATTCACTTCTCCAAGTTCTGTTTATCTGGCTTCTACTGAATGGATCTAGGTTTCTCTGAGTATTGATCTAAAAAAGAAGTAACTTCATGTTAGGATGCAGTTCCTGCGAGGAGGGAAGTATGGTAAACCTAGAGATCATGTTTCCAAAATGAGGCTGGACTACACACAAGGTGCCAGTTCCCTAATGATGCTGGATTAGACACAAGGTGCAAATTCCCAGATGATGCTGGATTACACACAAGCCAGGTGGAGTCGTCAACTGTTCGTGTCCTCGTGGCATTAGTAAAGGCTGAAAGAAAGCGTGCAGCAGCCCTTGAGAATGTAGCTGAGTTCCTGAAGAAGCGAAAAGAGCAATCAGATGCTCTCTTCACCCAAGCCAAAGAAGAGATGGAAGAAGCCAGAAATAAGCTAGCAGAGGCAGAGCAGGCTAGGCGTCTCCTGCTATCTAAAACTGTTGTCAATACTAAATTTCCTTCATAATAGCTAGGTTCAAATGTTTATCCAGTCAGCATGCCTGTTGTGATGTCTGTGCATCTACTGATGTGGCACAAAATGTTTATTTTCAGGTCATGTAATAATAGCAATTACTTTCCGAACAATAACAGACGAAGCATTGAACATGGTATAGTTCACACGCAAGCCCGACATTCCAAGTTCAACTTCCACATCAAACTCATGTTCATAGATATCTGCACATTCATACATAATGTCCACAACCATGATTCACTTCAAAGCCAAAAAAATGTGAGGAGAGTTATAAATAAAGAAAAACCTCTACTAGTTCCTGCTACCAGTGCGAGCACAACAAGTCAAGACCATGCATAAATTAATTATATTTTAGTCATTTTTTGTGTTCTAAAATGCTTGCCGGCTTGCGGAAGGACGTGTTGCCGGCACACGCGCGGATTCAATGAAGGCAGGCGGGGCAGTCTTAAGCTGGTTGCACGTGGCAAGGAGGCGTGCTCAGCCGGGCCTGCAGCGAGTGCGGCCCTCTTGGCCAGTGCGCCGGTTCAATGCCTGCGCTATGAGAGGTTGCGTCCGTGTCAGAGCAATCACTCCCTCCAGTCCTTTTTTGTTTGGGTATAACAAAAGCTCGTTTTCCATTCACATTTTACAAGTAAAATTCATGGACAAACTTTGACCCAAAGTACGATGGGGACTAGTAAACCAGAATGGAGGTAGTAGTTTTTTTAATCAAAGAAGGGTTTCCCCTTCCGATTACTGAAAACCAGCATCTAAATCTAAACCATATTATTTTCCCTAGAACTACCAGGTTCAACATCTCGTAACATAAACCCATACAACCATACCCCAAGGAGGTACGTAGTACTATGAATTCCATTTTCGCTCCATACCAATCGTTCTAAAAACTACTTACTACTTATAACGTGCCATTGAAAATCGGAACTCTTAACCCCGCTAAAAAACGATATTTTAAACATGGCTACTCGATCTATGGCAACTGGCGAGCCACCGCGCTCCAAGTCGTTCACCTGTGGTCCCGACCATCAACTCCTACAAAGGTGCTCCACCACGTACCCGGTACCCGCGAATGCAGCAATCGTGCACCTAGTGTTTTAGGGTTTATTTGTTAACGTCGCCTTTACGTAACTCTCATGTGTGCGAGACAACGAGAGGCCGGTTGCGTGCGTGTGCCTCTTCTCTTCGTATATGTACTCCACCATTTGTCTGGTGTCCAAAAAATTATAATAACTACTAGCAATGTGCCAATGCGTTGCCACACGATCAAAGTAGATTAATACATATTCACCGATTTGATAGAAAAAAAAGTCTAGTTTTGAAATACGTATATCACTAAATATATGTTATGTTTCACTCAAAATATATTCCTTTGGCGGTTTTGATGAGATAAGGGAGGAATGTTGTTGGTTTCAAGATTCGAGAAGTGGTATATGTCTAATTTCTACTCTTACTAGCAAGATGCTCGTGCGTTGCACGGAACATCAAGATCTTGTGGGAGAAAAGGATGAACGAGGGAAGGCCTTATCTGCAAATGTGGTGAAGAGTGTGGGTAAATTGCCATATTTTCCTTCCTATCCGTCAGATATAAATCGGACGACCTACATTGCAGGATGGCAGGCCCACCATCATCACCAACTCTATTTTTTTATCCATACTCTTATAAAAAGCATTGTCGGTGATGATCGTGTGCCTGCCATCCTGCAATATAGGCCGTCCGATCTATATCTGACGGATAGGAAGGAAACTATGGCAATTTTGCAAAAAGATACCCACACCCCTCTCCACATTTGCAAATAAGGTTTTCCCTCGTTCATCCTTTTCCCCCACAAGATAAACTAATCATACAAATGCATCTTGATGTTCCGTGCAACGCATGGGCATCTTGCTAGTTGTTGCAAAAAGCCCATGTGTGTGTGAGAGACAAGGAGAGTGGAGGAGGACGGAGTGCATGTGTGACAAAAACACAAGTAGTATGTGTGCGATAGGTATCAGCTTAAAATGAGGCGATAGTGTGTGTGTGCACGATCGAGAGGGCGTGTCTCAAGAAGGTAAGAAAAAGCCACATAGATACAAGGAGCGGGAGAGAGACATGTACGCGATGGTGGAAGCATGAGTGTGCGGGTGTATAAACCTATCTAGAGGCTAGCTAGTCGATAAATGTTTGTGAGAGAAATACGAGTCGGGGTGCGAAAGCAAGAGTTTTGTGTGTGTGTGAGAGAGATGGTAGTCGGGAAGGGGAGTGGAAGCAGGAGTTGTGTGTGTGTGTGTGTGTGTGTCTATGAGAGAGAGAGAGAGAGGAGACGATAGTCGGGGTTGTCTGATCGGTGTCAGTCTGGGATGGAGACAAAAAGGAGACCACAGCAAATGTTGTGTCTACAGGAGAGAGAGAGAGAGTAATTTTAGTGGTATGAGTCATATGTAGAGACATATAGGGTGTGTGAGAGAATCCCATAGAGAGAAAGACAAAGTGAAAGCCGAGTGGAGACTGTGTGTGTGGCGGTGAAAAAGAAAGCTTAGGTACCGAGTGATACCAGAGAACAGTAGAGACGTGAGAGATAATGAAAACCGTGTAATGTTTAATGATAGGGAGAGTGTGACACTTCTCAAGGGAGATGTCGAAATACCATGTTTGCGAGGATAGGAGAAACATGAAGTGAGCGTGCGAGTGAGCTAGAGAAAAGAGAGTGATAGCTACCTGAAGGAGCATGCATGCGAGAGAGATGGGCATGAAAGGAGTGAACAAAAAAGGGATTCAAATATTTGAATTCGAGATGATGATGCATGTAATCGATACTCGAACCAGAATTGATCTATCAAACATGCATACTGCTACCTCTTGAGCACTGCGTTGGATTTCGCCGAAGAGGAGAGGATGATGCAGTAAAGTAGCATAAGTATTTCCCTCAGTTTTTGAGAACCAAGGTATCAATCCAGTAGGAGATCACGCACGAGTCCCTCGTACCTACACAAAATGATAGCTACTCGCAACCAACGCGATTAGGGGTTGTCAATCCCTTCACGGTCACTTACGAGGGTGAGATCTGATAGAGATGATAAATAATATTTTTGGTATTTTTGATATAAAGATGCAAAGTGAAAAAGTAAAAGGCAAAGTAAAAACAAAGCAAATAATAAAGTAATGGAGATTGATATGATGAGAATAGACCCGGGGGCCATAGGTTTCACTAGTGGCTTCTCTCAAGAGCATAAGTATTCTACGGTGGGTGAACAAATTACTGTTGAGCAATTGATAGAATTGAGCATAATTTTTGAGTATATCTAGGTATGATCATATGTATAGGCATCACGTCCGAGACAAGTAGATCGAAACGATTATGCATATACTACTATTACTCCACTCATCGACCGCTATCCAGCATGCATCTAGAGTATTAAGTTAAAAACAGAGTAACGCCTTAAGCAAGATGACATGATGTAGAGGGATAAATTCATGCAATATGATAAAAACCCCATCTTGTTATCCTCGATGGCAACAATACAATACGTGCCTTGCTGCCCCTACTGTCACAGGGAAAGTACACCGCAAGATTGAACCCAAAGCTAAACACTTCTCCCATTTCAAGAACTACCAATCTAGTTGGCCAAACCAAACGGATAATTCGAAGAGACTTGCAAAGATAACTCAATCATACATAAAAGAATTCAGAGAAGATTCAAATATTATTCATAGATAAGCTGGATCATAAACCCACAATTCATCAGTCTCAACAAACACACCGCAAAAAAGAAGATTACATCGAATAGATCTCCACAAGAGAGGGGGAGAACATTGTATTGAGATCCAAAAAGAGAGAAGAAGCCATCTAGCTACTAGCTATGGACCTGAAGGTATGAAGTAAACTACTCACACTTCATCGGAGAGGCTATGGTGTTGATGTAGAAGCCTTCCGTGGTAGATGCCCCCTCCGGCGGAGCTTCAGAACAGGCCCCAAGATGGGATCTCGCGGATACAGAAAGTTGCGGTGGTGGAATTAGGTTTTTGGCTCTGTATTTGATCTGTTGAGGGTATGTAGGTATATATAGGAGGAAGGAGTACGTCGGTGGAGCAACAGGGGTCCCACGAGGCAGGGGCGCGCCTAGGGGGTGGGGGCGCCCCCCACCCTCGTCACCTCCTCGGTTGTTCCTTGGAGCAGGATCCAAGTCTCCTGGATCACGTTCGGTGAGAAAATCACGTTCCCGAAGGTTTCATTCCGTTTGGACTCCGTTTGATATTCTGTTTCTTCGAAATACTGAAATAGGCAAAAAACAGGAATTCTAGACTGGGCCTCCGGTTAATAGGTTAGTCCCAAAAATAATATAATAGTGGAAAATAAAGCCCAATATAGTCCAAAACAGTAGATAAAGTAGCATGGAGCAATCAAAAATTATAGATACGTTGGAGACGTATCAAGCATCCCCAAGCTTAATTCCCGCTCGTCCTCAAGTAGGTAAATGATAAAAAAAATTTGATGCGGAGTGATACTTTGGCATAATTTCAATTTAAATCTTCTTAATTGTGGCATGATTATTCAGATCCGAAAGATTCAAGACAAAAGTTCATATTAACATAAAAGTATTAATACTTCAAGCATACAAATTAAAGCAATCATGTCTCCTCAAAATAGCTTGGCCAAAAGTTATCCCTACAAAATCATATAGTCTGGCTAAGCTGTATCTTCATCACACAAAGTATTTAATCATGCACAACCCCGATGATGAGCCAAGAAATTGTTTCATACTTTAGTAATCTCAAAAAATTTCAACTTTCATGCAATACATGAGCGTGAGCCATGGACATAGCACTATAGGTGGAATAGAATGGTGGTTGTGGAGAAGACAAAAAGGAGAAGATAGTCTCACATCAACTAGGCGTATCAACGGGCTATGGAGATTCCCATTAATAGATATCAATGTGAGTGAGTAGGGATTGCCATGCAACGGATGCACTAGAGCTATAAGTACATGAAAGCTCAACAAAAGAAACTAAGTGGGTGTGCATCCAACTTGCTTGCTCACGAAGACCTAGGGCACTTTTGAGGAAGCCCATCATTGGAATATACAAGCCAAGTTCTATAATGAAAAATTCCCACTTAGTATATGAAAGTGACAACATATGAGACTCTCTATCATGAAGATCATGGTGCTACTTTGAAGCACAAGTGTGGTAAAAGGATAGTAGCATTCTCCCTTCTCTCTTTTTCTATCATTTTTTTATTTGGGCCTTTTCTTTTTTTTATGGACGTTTTTTTTCGTCCGGAGTCTCATCCCGACTTATGGGGGAATCATAGTCTCCATCATCCTTTCCTCACTGGGACAATGCTCTAATAATGATGATCATCACACTTTTATTTTTTTACAACTCAACAATTACAACTCGATACTTAGAACAAAATATGACTCTATATGAATGCCTCCGGCGGTGTACCGGGATATGCAATGAATCAAGAGTGACATGTATGAAAGAGTTATGAACGGTGGCTTTTCCACAAATACAATGTCAACTATATGTTCATGTAAAAAGCAATATGACAAAAGTAATGTGTGTCATATGAACGGAATGGTGGAAAGTTGCATGGCAATATATCTCGGAATGGCTATGGAAATGCCATGATAGGTAGGTATGGTGGCTGTTTTGAGGAAGGTATATGGTGGGTGTATGATACCGGCGAAAAGTGTGCGGTATTATAGAGGCTAGCAATGGTGGAAGGGTGAGAGTGCGTATAATCCATGGACTCAACATTAATCAAAAGAACTCATGCACTTGTTGCAAAAATTTAGAAGTCATCAAAAACCAAAGCACTACACGCATACTCCTAGGGGTTAGATTGGTAGGAAAAGACCATCGCTCGTCCCCGACCGCCACTCATAAGGAAGACAATCAATAAATAAAATTGTGCTCCGACTTCATCACAAAGCGGTTCACCATACGTGCATGCTACGGGAATCACAAACTTCAACACAAGCATTCTTTAAATTCATAATCACCCCAACTAGCATTGCTTTGATATTATCACCTCCATATCTCAAAACAATTATCAAGCATCAAACTTATCTTAGTATTCAACGCACTCAAAAGAAAGTTTCACATATCTTGAATACCAAATATATTATCTTTAAGCAAATTACCATGATATTAACAACTCTCAAAATAATCTAAGTGAGGCATGAGATATCAATAGTTTGTTTAAAACAAATCCACCACCGTGCTCTAAAATATCTAAGTGAAGCACTAGAGCAAAAATTATCACGCTCAAAAGATATAAGTGAAGCACATAGAGTATTCTAGCAAATTACAAATCATGTATGGCTCTCTCAAAAGGTGTGTACAGCAAGGATGATTTTGGTAAACTAACAAGCAAAGATGCAAATAATACAAGACGCTCCAAGCAAAACACATAACATGTGGTGAATAAAAATATAGCTCCAAGTAAATTACCAATGGAAGTAGACGAAAGAGGGGATGCCTTCCGGGGCATCCCCAAGCTTTGGCTTTTTGGTGTCCTTGAATTATCTTGGGGGTGCCATGGGAATCCCCAAGCTTAGGCTCTTGCCACTCTTTGTTCCATAATCCATCAAAAGAATTCACCCAAAACTTGAAAACTTCACAACACAAAACTCAATAGAAATCTCGTGAGCTCCGTTAGTGAAAGAAAACAAAAGACTACTTTAAGGTACTGTAATGAAATCATTCTTTATTTATATTGGTGTTAGACCTACTGTATTCCAACTTCCTTATGGTTTATAAACTAATTTATTAGCCATAAATGCATTGAAATAAGCAAACAACACACGAAAAACAGAATCTGTCAAAAACAGAATAGTCTGTAGCAATCTGTAACTAACGCAAACTTCTGGAACTCTAATAATTCTACCAAAATAGGAAGTACTGAAAAATTTGTTTATTGATCAGCATCAAAACGATTCAATGCAAAATCACGTTTCTGTGATTTATTGAATTTTTTCTCGTGAGCGCAAAGTTTCTGTTTTTCAGCAGAATCAAATCAACTATCATCGTAGGTTATCCTATAGGTTCTACTTGGCACAAACACTAATTAAAACATAAAACCACATCTAACCAGAGGCTAGATGGATTATTTATTCCTAAACATAAGCAAAAACATAAAACAAAAAATAAAATTGGGTTGCCTCCCAACAAGCGCTATCGTTTAACGCCCCTAGCTAGGCATAAAAGCAAGGATAGATCTAACGAGTGCCATCTTTGGCACTTGATGCATAAGTAGCAAGAGAGGATCTCCTTTCTATGTCATTCATCCTTCTATTCAGATTAAGAACATTGCCATTAATGGATGAGGTGAGATTAAGCACGTTACGGAAATTTGCATCTAAGCTAGACTTCATCTCTTTGATAATTTCATTTTGATAAAAGCACAAGAGGGTAGTTGATTCAACTTTATCATTTAAGGGGTGCCCAAATATGGTTTTCATTTTTTCATAGGTATCTATAGCATCCCCTTCAAGAAAACCTTCTTGAAAAATAGAATCTAGAACTTGTTTGAAAGAAGCGGGCAAGCCAACATAGAAACTTTTTAAGTAAACCTCAATTTGATATTGTGGCGCATAACTAGCCCGAATCCTTAATAACCTATCCCAAGCATCTTTTAAAGATTCATCAAGTAAATAGTGAAAGATTCCAGAATCATCATCATCAAAATTATCTAAATTCTCATTGGTGATCCCGGTGGGTCTTTCCGTAGCATCATTGTTTATGAGCTTAGAAAGGATAGAGGGGTTATCCAAGGCACTAGAACTTGGGAGAAATCCCTCAATTCTTTTTGATTCGGCCATGGCAACGGGAAGGCAAATGAAAAAAGGCGAAAGGGAAAGAGAGGAGGAGATTGGGAAAGAGAGGGCGAATAAAACGGCAAGGATAAAGTGGGGGAGAGGAAAACGAGAGGCAAATAATGTAATGCGAGAGATAGGGATTGTGATGGGTACTTGGTATAGTTGACTTTTGCGCAAACTCCCCGGCAACGGCGCCAGAAATTCTTCTTGCTACCTCTTGAGCACTGCGTTGGATTTCCCCGAAGAGGAGAGGATGATGCAATAAAGTAGCGTAAGTATTTCCCTTAGTTTTTGAGAACCAAGGTATCAATCCAGTAGGAGATCACGCACGAGTCCCTCGTACCTACACAAAACGATAGCTACTCGCAACCAACGCGATTAGGGGTTGTCAATCCCTTCACGGTCACTTACGAGGGTGAGATCTGATAGAAATGATAAATAATATTTTTGGTATTTTTGATATAAAGATGCAAAGTGAAAAAGTAAAAGGCAAAGTAAAAACAAAGCAAGTAATAAAGTAATGGAGATTGATATGATGAGAATACACCCGGGGGCCATAGGTTTCACTAGTGGCTTCTCTCAAGAGCACAAGTATTCTACGGTGGGTGAACAAATTACTGTTGAGCAATTGACAGAATTGAGCATAATTATGAGTATATCTAGGTACGATCATGTGTATAGGCATCACGTCCGAGACAAGTAGATCGAAACGATTCTGCATCTACTATTATTACTCCACTCACCGACCGCTATCCAACATGCATCTAGAGTATTAAGTTAAAAACAGAGTAACGCCTTAAGCAAGATGACATGTTGTAGAGGGATAAATTCATGCAATATGATAAAAACCCCATCTTGTTATCCTCGATATGTGCCTTGCTGCCTTGCTGCCCCTACTGTCACTGGGAAAGGACACCGCAAGATTGAACCCAAAGCTAAACACTTCTCCCATTGCAAGAACTTTCAAAGATAACTCAATCATACATAAAAGAATTCAGAGAAGATTCAAATATTATTCATAGATAAGCTGGATCATAAACCCACAATTCATCGGTCTCAAAAAACACACCGCAAAAAAGAAGATTACATCGAATAGATCTCCACAAGAGAGGGGGAGAACATTGTGTTGAGATCCAAAAATAGAGAAGAAGCCATCTAGCTACTAGCTATGGACCCGAAGGTCTGAAGTAAACTACTCACACTTCATCGGAGAGGCTATGGTGTTGATGTAGAAGCCCTCCATGGTAGATTCCCCCTCCGGCGGAGCTCCGGAACAGGCCCCAAGATGGGATCTCATGGATACAGGAAGTTGCGGCGGTGGAATTAGGTTTTTGGCTCCGAATTTGATCTGTCGGGGGTACATAGGTATATATAGGAGGAAGGAGTACGTCGGTGGAGCAACAGGGGGCCCACGAGGCAGGGGCGCACCCTAGGTGGGGCGCCCGCCACCCTCGTGACCTCCTCGATTGTTCCTTGGAGCAGGGTCCAAGTCTCCTGGATCACGTTCGGTGAGAAAATCACGTTCCCGAAGGTTTCATTCTGTTTGGACTCCGTTTGATATTCTGTTTCTTCGAAATACTGAAATAGGCAAAAAACGACAATTTTGGGATGGGCCTCCGGTTAATAGGTTAGTCCCAAAAATAATATAATAGTGGAAAATAAAGTCCAATATAGTCCAAAACAGTAGATAAAGTAGCATGGAGCAATCAAAAATTATAGATACGTTGGAGACGTATCACATACTCATATGAATTCACGCACATCTATGCTATTTAATATGTAGATATTACTGATCCATACATTTTAGTAGAACATAATTCGGTTAAATTTTTTTGAATTCAACCTTAAAATTTCGAGATCGTTGTATTTGTAAATCATATTATACATATAAAGGAGCAGAATTCTTTGTTGTGCTTTTGAAAGTATATATAAAAAAGTGATGTATATAGAATGTAATTCCAATTGAAAATGGATCCCACCCGGAAAAAAAGTAGAATACAAACGGGATTCGAATTGAGTTGGCACGGTAAATGTGCACTGTGCAAAATTTTAACAAAGCGGGGAAAGTCGCAGTAACCGCCCGAAACCAAAATCCGCGAGATGGAAATCACTACTGCCTATCCCTGCCACGCAAAGCCTATTTGCTGGATTTCTATAGGTTTCGATAGGGGTAGGTTTGTAATTTCACCCAAACGTGACGTAACCGCCTCTCACCTGGATTCATACATGGTGGGCGCCAAAACACAGTGTGCCCTCGGCCGAAATCGACTCCCTCCCCGGTTCATATTCATACACGGTGGGCGCCAAAAACAAACTCGCATCGGCAAATATTCGGTGTATGCGAGATTACCGTCCTATCCCCAACCGACTAATGTTGATGTGATGTAGTAGAAATTTGAAACAGGGGCTAAGTTTGTAAATTTCCTCGCATTTGAGACAAGCGCGCCCTGAATACATGGTTCCCCCCTTCCTCTCTACCTCCCTTTTCCCCATTCGTACTCCGTGGGCGCCAAAACACCCTCTCCACCCCACCCTCCTCCATCCGCCGCCGTCCGCCACCCCATCCACCGCCGTCCTCCTCCACCATGCTAGAGCTGATACCCCGATGCCGCCGTCCATTACAAGAGATCGACCTCTCTCATCCACGCCTTTGGACCGGGATCCTTGCATCCCGTCCTCTCGCTTCTTCCCCGCTGTCGTCCACCTTGCCGATGCCGCTCCTACGACCGTCTCGTCCACCGCGCCCCGTCGCCACCGTCTACCCTTCTAGATCTGCTTCCACGCTGCCGACAGCCATCGCTACCGCAGCACCGTCAAATTCTCAGCAGATGCGTACACGGTGCCGCACCAGATGCGGTACTCTTTCGTTACTGCTCAACTTATTTATCACAGCAAGAAAATAGATCACCACTGCTTTACTCTGATTTCTTGTCTTGGTTGTGAAGTTGCCTTTGTCCGGTTTGCACCTTCAGACCCGCATGACACGCTCAACACTATACTCCCAGTGCTTATGGTTTTCCCCTTTTATATTCCACACTAGTTAAATCACAGTAGACTAAATTTCAAAATTGGGTCAGTCGATTTTTCAGAGCTCGCCGAAGTTCGCCGGTGCAATCAAAGGGGCTCGGGTGGTTGTGGCGCCTCGTCGAACGAAGAAAACTTGACGCGGGTGGGGGGTGGGGGTGGCGGAGGAACACAGGCGGTGAGGGCCGGTGGTCCGGCTGGCGGCCCGTGCGGTGTTCTGTATGGGAAGAATTAGAGATGAGGAAGAAGAAGGGTTAGGAGACGTAGGATCTTCATCCAACCGCCTGAAATAGTCGAGAGACAGCTGGGAGTTGCATTCTTAAGGCGCTCTGGTTCATCATGTGTGGGCACTGCGCAACCAACATTTTATTATCCAAAATCTGCTTGCTCTTCTTTACCATGTTCCTCTTCCGTTCTTATTTAATATGTACTCTCTTTGTTCCTAAATACAAGCCTTTGTATAGATTCCACCATGGACTACATATGGAGCAAAATGAGTGAATCTACACTCTAAAATGTATCTAGATACATCTGTATGTGATCCATAGTGGAAATCTCTACCAAGACTTATATTTTGGAACGGAGGGAGTATGCTAGTAGTACAATATGTTCCTTGTACTGAAGATGAGCAGGGACATTTGCAGTGTAGAGGTCTATACGGTCAGTTGTGATGGACACTTTGAGCCTATTTGATTCGTAGGATCTTGTAAACATAGGAATAGGATTTGTAGTGGCCTGCCTACTTGAATCCTATAAGAATGGCAAGGAAATGCGCGGAGCTGTGTCGCCTTTGAGAGTTATACTGATATTAACAGTACCGCACCTTCACTTGAAGAGAGCTGGTATCCGAAGCCTTTCTAGCCGTACCGGCAATACTAGCACATATATTCCAGCAAGTTCCACTTTGCTGATTTTACTCCGATGCTTAAGGTTTTCCCGTTATATCTACACTATGATCTGTGTAGCTGCTTTGTGTCGCACTAGCAGCAGTCCACTCTTGAAGCTAAACACTGCAATGACTTACAAAATTGGCACCAAGGCATTGAGTGCCATTCTGGATGCAATGAAACTCATACGCTCCCCACCTGTTGACTCTTGTTCAGAATGTGATCCTAATTACTATTCTAACTTCGAGGAGTTAAAGGCAGATGGCCTGTCCTGTTCATCCATCAAGGCGCCTGTTCTAATTTGGCAATGTTTTATTGATTGCGGGTATCTTGCATATGTTGTCTTGCATTTCTTCTACTTTGTTGCACCGCCATCTGCTTAGTTTACTCATCATATATGTCGAGATGCCATGCCCATCCATTATCAATACATATTCCATCTGTCATCATACCATGTTTTTCCACTCAAATGTTGTTCGTGTGCATCAGACATCAAAAAGGAAGAGGGTCATTGCCGAACCTGAAGGAGCACCAGCAAAGTCTTTGAAAAACATGGTGGTGCCAGAGAAATCAGACAAGACCCCACTTATATTGGCTGTACAACCAGTGACACAAAACGTAGGACCGACTCCAGCAGACTATACCCATACTTCACTGGCCACACCACTAGCCCCACCACACAGCACCTGCACTCCAGCAAAAGGTATACCGATTTCATTTTCCATAGCACCAGTTGTACCATAGAAAAATCCCACTCCAGCAAAAAGTACAGCAAGTCCACCGGCCAAAGACCTATCCCAACTTCAGAGAAGGCTAATTTCTGCAGATTGGAACCCCATTCCATTTATTCCCAGTTTAAAAGACAATGCTTTCAATGTTGTTAGGGACTACGTGTATATATTCCCATCATGGGAAGATTATTGTGAAGACAAACACCATCTTCACATCTTCCTGTCCAACTTACGTGTAAGTGCTATTATTCATGGTTATTATTTTCCTATTTTCTGCTGATTGAACACATCAATGATTTACATTACTTTGTTGTAACTAGGCGAGGGTCAATCTGGATAGTCATGATGAGCAAAGCTTGCTTGTGCTTTTCAAGGAAGCATTGCAGCAGTATCGGTGTTACCTGAGGAAATCACACTTTGGTGGCAAATCTATAAACGAATTTTCGGTGAAGTCTCCTGTGCTAAATTAGAAGACATTGAATGGAAAAACCTTGTTATGCACTGTTCTCGTTCCCAGGATGAGGTACTGTCTATGAAATCACATGACAATTTGAACTTCTACTTTTTCGCATGTGCCTTACGGGTCTTGTTTGCAGGAAATCTGCTCGAAGAAGAATTCCGGTTTGAAAAGAACGACGGGATATCACAAATATGATGCCCGCTGCTTTGCTCTTATTAGTACGTGTTGTCCTATATCACTGTACTTGCATACATACCTGGTTCATTATGTGACAGCAATATGCATGATAGCTTGCTTATCAATTGTTCGCTCCAAATTATCTGATCTATATGAATGGTTACATTAGTGTAGAATATATCCAATGCCAATGTTTTTTTAGCTCTGCATTGTTCTTGTAAATACATGCTGTCCTTTATCAGTATACTTATAATGACAGGTAGTTGTTCATGTACCATCACTCTGCAGCTTATTTTCCTTTGCCCTCCATTTCCTACACATCAGATCTATATTTACTCTTACCATAAGGTTGGTACTGAAGAAGTTTAGCTGTGCATTGCTCTTGGCTGTAGCTTTTGCCTGTATTGCTGCACTTACATTTATAGCTACTTGGTTATGTAGCATCACTCTTCATCTTATCTTAAATATTCTCCATTTTTCCGTATATTATCACATCTATATTTACTCTTAACTAAATGTAGAATAAAGGCAATGCTTATGAAGAAGATTCTATGGTAAACTTCTTGAATTGCCCCCCCCCCATCAGCATGGACAAGGCCTTTATAGAGTCTGTCTTCACCAATAATGTAAGTTTGTCCATCTCAAGCCTTCAAACTTTGTTATATATATTTGGTTAGGCATGACTACAACAGCTATTTACTTTTGGTGTTTGCATCAAGTTGCATGTTTAAAGTTTATTATGTAGCTCATAAACAAAAGTTTGTCCTTTCTCAATTTAAGTTTTCAGTTATACAACCAAGTTCCTTATTCATACCATGTAAATTAAACTATACAGAGCAAGTGATCTTCTTTTGCACTGCATGTATGCTTTTGTTCTGCATCCGTAATCCAGTGGTGCGGTGAACCTACCCACTACAGCACAATGTCATATTCTGCAATGTCTTAACTATGAACAATGTCATATCATTCTACTACTCCCTCCGTCCGAAATTACTTGTCATTGAAATGGATGTATCTAGATGTATTTTAGTTCTAGACACATCCATTTTGATGACAAGTAATTCCGGACGGAGGGAGTATTATTTAAACCGTCTCTTTATTTGCCAATCTGAAATGGGATAAATTGATAGCACACTAACCATTGATACTTATGAGTTCTTGATATGTAATCCAGTGGTGTCGTGAAGCTGCCAACTCCTTCACAATGTCATTTCCTACCATGTCTTGACCTGAACAATACCATATTGTGTTAATGCAATTTTAAACTGTGTCACTTTATTCGTTAGTAAGAAATGTGATGAATTATCAGCACTGATACTTTTATGTGCAAAACATGTCATCTGTCTGCTTGTTTATCTTTCAGAGTGAGGAAGATTTAAGTGTTGAACAAGCGCAGTCTCATCATCTTGCTCAGCTGCTTGCGCTGCAACTCCCCAGCAGGGCTAACCTTTGTTGAACTCTATTGAAGTGCTGTCGGTTTTGTATATTATTTTTTCGGCGTGTTTATTTGCACTGGTGGCGATCTTTGATGCCTAGTGTATGTAATCAGCTGTCTGCTTGTGCTTTATTATCATAGTGGCGAACTTTGATGCCCAGTGGATGCAATATGCTGCAATTTCTTTATTGTATAGTCTAGGTTTTTTCTTATTCACAATGCTGCAGTTATTTTACTGTATATATATCCTGTCTTCGCAGTAAACCGGCCAAACTATAAAAATTATGGTACATAATCGGGCCGTCATGCAATCACGATGTAGGTTGGGCCTGAAACATGCCGAACAGCTAACGGGCCGGCAGCAGCCCGAAATGAACCCCGGCCCATGATTGTGCGAATCAAATCATGGGCTTTTAATAGGCCAAAATTATCTCAGTCCTTGTTTGGCCCAATCAGATATCGGCTGCGAGCAGGCCGGATGCAAACCGGGCCTTAGTTAGGCCCAACTATATGACGGGCATTTAAGAGGCCGAAGTTAATATAGGGCCGAAATGTTAAACGGGTCCTTAAGAGGCCAAAACTAATGTTAGGCCGAATTACTAAGTGGGCCTCTAGCAAGTGGGCCCAAAAGCACAGTGTCCAGTTGACGGGCCAAATCTGATATGGGCCATAATTGAGCCCATAGCCTCTTAAAGGGTCGTACCTGATCTGGACCGTAATTTGGCCCAGAACGTGGTAGGCTTTTAATGGGCTGGATCTCATATGGGCCACTATTAGGCCCGGAACGTGGCAGGCCATTAATGGACCAGATCAAATATGGGCCGGCATTTGGCCCAAAACATGGCAGCTAGTTAATGGACCGGCCTACTAGGGTCCTCAAATTCTTGAGGGCCTACAGCTGGGCCGGCCCATTAATGTCGGCCCATTATGATCCGCAAGAATCTTGTGGGCCTTTACCTGGGCCGGCCCATTATGGCACACAAAAATCTTGTGGGCCTTTACCCGGGCTGGCCCATTATGGCCCGCAAAATCTTGTGGGCTGTTAGCTAGGCCAACCCATTATGGTCCGCAAAATCTCGTGGGCCTTTACCTGGGCCGACCTATTATGGTCCGCAAAATCTTGTGGGCCTTTAGTTGGGCCGGCCCATTTAAACTTGATGGGCCGGTCCACGTGTCAACATATCATAGGCGCGTCTCGCCCATTGGATGAGTGACACCTGTGCCAACGCGGACCTGACATGTGTCTCCTCCAGCCTATGATGATTTTACACATGGAAAATCCCCATTGGTCGGGGCTGTTAACGGGTTATCGGATCCAAAACCCGACCCGATAGCTTAACGGCGTTTCGTTACGGTGGATGCCACATGTCGGTCACCCTTGACGAAAGCACTTATGTGACGCGCGATTTATCGTCATGGAAGTGGACACTTCCGTGATGATAATTTTGGTAATGTCATGGAACACTTCTACGACAGCACAGGTATGACTATCTTGATTCTGTCATAAATTTGTCATGGATGTACATGCATGACAAAAAACGCGACCTACTGTGACAAACACATATCTTCACGGAAGTGTATTTTTTTGTAGTGACTCCTAGATCACTATTGTACCCCCTTGCCAAACTCATAGCAAGGCACACAACTGGTCTGGTACACATCACGACAAACTTATAGCATTCTCTCTCCATCTTTCCTGTCGTGGTTGGGCTTTGAGTCTTACTCAACTTTACACCTTGTTATACAGGCAAGAACTCCTTCTTTGACTGATCCATTTTGAACTCCTTCAAAATCTTGTCAAGGTATGTACTAATTGAAAATCTTATTAAGCGTCTTGATCTATGTCTATAGATCTTGATACCCAATATGTAAGCAGCTTCACCGAGGTCTTCCATTGAAAAATTATTATTCAAGTATCCTTTTATGCTATCCAGAAATTCTATATCATTTTCAATAAACAATATGGCATCCACATATAATATCAGAAATGCTACAGAGCTCTCACTCACTTTCTTGTAAATACAGGCTTCATCCGAAAGTCTGTATAAAACCATATGCTTTGATCACCTCATCAAGGCGTATATTCCAACTCCGAGATGCTTGCACGAGTCCATAGATGGATCGCTGGAGCTTACACACTTTATTAGCACCTTTATGATCGACAAAACCTTCTGGTTGCATCATATACAACTCTTCTTTAAGAAATCCATTAAGGAATGCAGTTTTGACGTCCATTTGCTAGATTTCATAATCATAAAATGCGGCAATTGCTAACATGATTCGGACAGGCTTAAGCATCGCTACGGGTGAGAAGTCTCATCGTAGTCAAGTCCTTGAACTTGTCGAAAACCTTTTGCGACAAGTCGAGCTTTGTAGATAGTAACATTACCGTCAGCGTCAGTCTTCTTCTTGAAGATCCATTTATTCTCTATGGCTTGCTGATCATCGGGTATGTCCACCAAAGTCCACACTTTGTTCTCATACATGGATCCTATCTCAGATTTCATGGCTTCAAGCCATTTATCAGAATCTGTGCTCATCATAGCTTCTTCATATTTCGTAGGTTCGTCTTGGTTTAGTAACATGACTTCCAGAACATGATTACCATACCACTCTGGTGCGGAACGTGCCCTATTCGACCTACGAGGTCCAATAGTAAATTGATCCGAAATTTCATGATCATCATCATTAGCTTCCTCTCTAGTTGGTGTAGGCATCACGGGAAAAAATTTCTCTGATGAGCTACTTTCCAAATTGAGAGAAGGAACAATTACCTCATCAAGTTCTACTTTCCTCCCACTCACTTCTTTAGAGAGAAACTCCTTCTCTAGAAAGGTTCCGTTCTTGGCAACAAAGATCTTGCCTTTGGATCTATGGTAGAAGGTGTACCCAATTGTTTCCTTAGGGTATCCTATGAAGTCGCACTTCTCCGATTTGGGTTCGAGCTTATTAGGCTGAAGCCTTTTGACATAAGTGTCACAACCCCAAACTTTAAGAAACGATAGCTTAGGTTTATTGCCAAACCACAGTTCACATGGTGTCATCTCATCGGATTTAGACAGTGCCCTATTTAACGTGAATGCGGCTGTCTCTAATGCATAACCCCAAAATGATAGTGGTAAATCGGTAAGAGACATCATAGATCGCACCATATCTAATAAAATACGGTTACGACATTCGGGCACACCATTACGCTATGGTGTTCCAGGTGGCGTGAGTTGTGAAACTATTCCACATTGTTTTGAATGAAGGCCAAACTCGTAACTCAAATATTCACCTCCGCAATCAGATCGTAGAAACTTTATTTTCTTGTTATGACGATTCTCCATTTCTATCTGAAATTCTTTGAACTTTTCAAATATGTCAGACTTGTGTTTCATTAAGTAGATATACCCATATCTGCTCAAATCATCTGTGAAGGTTTGAAAATAATGATACCCGCCGCATGCCTCAACACTCATCGGACCACATACATCAGTATGTATTATTTCCAGTAAGTCATTGGCTCGCTCCATTGTTTCGGAGAACAGAGTTTTAGTCATCTTGCCCATGAGGCATGGTTCTCAATTATCAAATGATTCATAATCAAGTGATTCCAAAAGTCCATCGACATGGAGTTTCTTCATGCGCTTTACACCAATATGACCTAAACGGCAGAACCACAAGTATGTTGCACTATCATGATCAACTTTGCATCTTTTGGCATCCATATTATGAATATGTGTATCACTACGATCGAGTTTCAATAAACCATCCACATTGGGTGTATGACCATAGAAGGTTTTATTCATGTAAAGAGGATAACAATTATTCTCTGTCTTAAATGAATAATGATATTGCAATAAACACGATCCTATCTTGTTCATGCTGAACGCAAACACCAAATAACATTTATTTAGGTTCAACACTAATCCAGAAATCATAGGGAGTGTGCGATGATGATCATATCAATCTTGGAACCACTTCCAACACACATCATCACTTCACCCTCAACTAGTCTCCTTTTATTCTGCAACTCCTGTTTCGAGTTACTAATCTTAGCAACCGAACAGGTATCAAATACCCAGGGGCTACTATGAGCACTAGTAACGTACACATCAATAACATGTATATCAAATATACCTTTTATTCACTCTGCCATCCTTCTTATCCGCCAAATATTTGCGGTAGTTCGGCTTCCAGTGCCCATTTCCTTTGCAGTAGAAGGACTCAATTTCAGGCTTAGGTCTAGCTTTGGGATTCTTCACGGGAGTGAAACTTGCTTGCCATTCTTCTTGAAGTTCCCTTTCTTTCCCTTGCCCTTTTTCTTGAAACTAGTGGTCTTGTTTAACCGTCAACACTTCATGCTCTTTCTTGATTTCTGCCTTTGCTGATTTCAGTATCGCGAAGAGTTCAGGAATCTTTTTCGTTATCCCTTGACATTATAGTTCATCATGAAGATCTAGTAGCTTGGTGATTGTGAGACCCTGGTTTTGCCCTCCTTCTTTTTCTGGAATTTTTTGCCATTTAATTTGAATTTGAGGTTTTAAATCAACTCAGTTGCACTTAAACACTTGGGCATGTCCTTGATTTTCACCCAAATGACCCACCTCTCTCTCACACACATCATTTCCTCTCTGTTTTTTCTCAAAATGGCCATAGGAATATTTTTCATAAATGAAAAATATCCATTTCTCTCTCTGAATCATCACTTCAACAACATATGCTCCAAAGCAACCCTCATTTTTCTTGGCCATAAAATTCTGTGAAATTCCTGAATATTCCTTGGACCTTGCCACACCTCCCTGTGCAAAAATATTTCATAGTTCTTTGGAATATTTTTGCTACATATAATCTTTTCTGTTCTGGCCAGAAAATGCACTTTACAAAGGAAGTGTATTTTTCCTTGATCCAATGAAGCTGAAAATTTTAGGGCTTCAATGACCTCCTAAGAAACCCTTAACCCCCAATGATCAGTCCTAAAATCCTGATAAATCTCTCTCAGTTAACCTCACAAGTTTTTGTCCAGAAACTTGCTAAGTTGATACACTCGCGCACAACTCACCTGTGGCCAACTCAAACACTTGGAGCAACCCAAAACATAAAGCACTACATGCCAGACATGAATTCAATGCACGTGGTGGCTCTATGCCAGAGTTCGCGCAGTGACCACGCGTGTGCACCATGCCAACCTACTAGTCTACGCACTCTAGACGCCGCCGACGCTCCTGTTTCGTGCGTGCTAGCTTCCCAGCTCGTCGTGCCTTGCCAAATCTCGCCACAATTGTCGTCTTGATGCACTTAACTACGCACTGGCGCTTGCCGACGCGGGAGCTCACCGCAACAAGCATGGACACGACACGGCCAAGCAAACAGTGCGCCCGTGCCCCTGCTCTCATCGCCACCCACCTCCTGTGCTCATCCTCGCTCGCCCATAGTGGCCGTGTGAGCCATGGATGTTTCTCCCCCTCTCACTGACACCGTTCATCGCCGGGCACCATCTCCAGAGAACTCCGGCGGAGCCCCAAGCCCCCTCCTCCCTCACCTATAAATAGGACCCCTCCCCAGCCTCTCCGAGCATCGCCTCTCACCCCCACACTTGCCACAACCCCGTAGATAGCCGCAACATGGCCGGGTAGGCCTCTGTCTGCTGTTCCCGACTAGTGTTTGCCGGTGATCCTCTCCGCTGCTCCCCACCTCTCCAGAACCTCTCGAGATCAACCAGCTTCTTCGGCGTGTCCCTGGTGATCCTCTGGTGCGTGCTGGTGCAGTTGGAGCCCCTGGAGTTGCTGCATCGCACCGTCTTCTTACTCTTGGGCGAACCCCTACCGCGGCTGCCGCTGGAGAAGAAGATTCTGAGCCCATCTGTCCATCCCTAGCCATGTTTCGGGTAAGTACTCCTTGAGGTCTTGCACATCCATCCCCTCCATCCACGGCGGCGGTCGACCTCTCCTCGCATGAGAAACGCTGGCGCATTGCCGCCTCTCCTCTGTTTCTTTGTCCCTCTCTCTAAACCTGATAGTGGGGGCCCACTGTCATCCTCACAGCCACACCCGAAGCGGTATAAGTGGTGGCACCCCGCTGAAATATGCGTTCGATGCCACCCCCTTTTTTTCTTTTTATTTGATTTTAATTCAAATATTGACCAGAACTTTGACCAGCCACAACTTTTAAACCATAAGTCCAAATGAATTGATTCTTTTTGCATTGTGTTTCTTGGAATTCTCTAGCAGCACACAAAAGTTGAGATTTTTCTTTGCTACCTAGAATTTCTGGTGATTTTTAGAAGTGTTCTTGACATTTTTTTTGTGTGGTTTTAATTGTTTTTAGAGGAGGAAACTTGCCTTGAGGAAACCAGGATGAGTGTGACCCTCCTCTGTGCTAAGGCAAGCCACCACAAGCATTTGCATGGTGTCATTTCAATGTTTATGATTTTTCCAACTTGAATATGGGTTATATTCATGCATTTAATCATTTATATAAATAATGGTTATGCTAGTTTACTTGCCATCCTTGAATTGCTTAGTTTACAGTAGTGTTTGAATGCTTGGACTAGTATGAGGCAGTAGAAGTATGTTTGATAGTATGGTGATGATATGGTTAGGATTCGGATACGATCGTTATTATTTTCATATAGGAGTTATTCATTTTAATATGATAATGGCATAACTTAAAATGATGAGGTAGAAAACCAAAGTTGAAACCAATGAGTAAAAGTGATGAGTAATGCAAGTAGCATGATTTCATGATGTTCATCCATTTACTTTGGTGCTATCTTGATATGGTGCATGTTGGATAGTTGCATGATCATGGCATACTATGACTCGAGGTTATTTCATTTCAAGTCAAACCTGTTGTTAAACTCAACTTGAATATAATGTTGATCGGGTCATGGTGCCACTGAATCAAGCTTCCCAGTGCAACCACATTTGCCTTTATGGGAAGGCCGTTATTCAGTCCATTGTCATGCCTCTGGTCGGTGCCTCCAACAAGGGAAGGTTATGGGCGTGCGATACCCTGGCCCGATAAGCAGATATAACCTTGTGTGCCCGTTGCTGTTATGGTACCTTGTCCCCGTTTGGGACCGTTGTTTTGTTTTGCCACGACGGTGGCCATTGGATGTCTTTGGTAGACATTGGGGCCACCCATGACTTAGCCAGAGGGGAGTTGGTCGGAGTGGCCGGGAGAGTTTCATGGCAATGGGAAGGTTCTGTCGGGATGCCGTTGGTCCACCCGAATGGGAAAGCGATGCCATGGTTCTGTGGTGTGAGTAAAGTGTACTAACCTCTGCAGGGTGTTTATTAATCTATCGTTAGCTGCGTCCTCGGTTACGGACACAACTTGTAAGTAGGTCACACCATGGGTCAACAGAAATAAGTTAATCTTGCACACTAAAGATATACTGTTGGACTGGCTGCAATGAGATTGTTGAGACGTTGAGATGGTTGTTGTTGCAGAAGCCAAAGAGTTGGTTCCGTTTGTGATCCGGGAGTGATCACCATTTGATGACATTGGTTACGAGGTAACCCGTTTGGTAAGTGAGTCTGAGGGAGTCGATGCACGAGCATGTTCACTGGATGAATGGTATGTGGATGCTTTGCATGAGTAGTATGTTGATGTTTTGTAATAGTAGATGTCGATGGCTTTGCATTTAACCTGCTTAACTATCATATTATTGATTGTCATTATGCCTTTACTTGTCATGAGCTTGCAAGTACATTCAATGTACTGACCTGGCGTGTCATGCCAGATTTCAGGAAAGTCTCACCGGATCGGAGTTCTTCCCGTGTCTAGATCGTGTCCACATCGGTGTCCCTGTGCTATGGAGTTCCACTTCGTCGTTGTTCCGCTACTGCGTAGTTGTCGTGATCGAGGCCCCCTTCATGTTCATTAAATAATGTACATATTGTTCAGCCGCATCGTGTGTGCCGCTTGGCCTCTTGATGTAATATCGAACCTATGCTTTCGCTAGCATCAATAAAGCAGTTGTTTCTGTACCAAGTTATTGTATGTTGCCAGAAGACTAGATCTCTGGGCTAGCAATGCAAGGTAAACTGGTTGCTCTAAGCTGGGGTGCCACAACACTTGGTATCAGAGCCGCCTTGACTGTAGGACACGCTAGACCGCTGACGTGCTAGTTGAACGGTAGCTAGGTTGATTTGAGTGCCGTAGTGTGTTGAATCTGATTGCTGCATGGCATGCACTTGGTTTATTATTATTTATATCCGACTAATGGTTGTGAGTGTAGATGGCTCCAGTACCGCATCTGTGCCAGTTGGTGATGTCCCCGTACACTTCGCCACATCTTCTTCGGAATGCATGGCGTCGCCTCTATCCTCACGGAAGGGACCCAGAGTATCGGGTGTACCAGGAGCACCTAGCAGACTCGGTATACGAGTATCACGCCGTGGTTACCTTGAGCAGCAGTTCATCATATGGCTCTTACACTCGTTCCTCTAGGAGTGGTTTTGCTTCCACTGCCGCTCAGGCTGTCCAGTTTGCGGCTTTTGAGATCCTCGTTGAGCTTACAACGAAATCCGGTTGCAGACCCATTGAGGTTTTTACTACTATCCATCCCTGCACGCCGATGGTTGTGTCCGTTTTCCTATCATTGATATGGCGGCCGATAGTGCTACTAGCCACCTTTCCCTCTATATCACAGCTAGTTATCTTCTGATTCACGAGCTGTCTCAAGAGCTGACTCGTGCTCGCACTGCTTTAGCAGCCGCTAGATCCTTTCCCTCTCCACCTTTCAAGGGATTTACTCCTTATATTGCATCCGTTTCTAGCTCACCAGTTACCCCGGTTACTCCTTTGAGTAGCTCGGGCACCTCGACTGTGACTCCCCGTAGTGCCCCTGGCGAGTGGGCTTCACTTCTCGCTACTCCCGCAACCCCTATGCTCCAGGCTCATCCCGCACCTGCCCCTGAGGGAGAGTCCTCGAGGCAGCGTCGTCGTGTCACCTTTAACACAGAGGTTTCCGTTAGCGCCATCAGTTCAGGATCCGAGTCTGGGTCAGGAGAGGACCCCACAGGTCTAGCAGAGTAGTAGATCGTCAGGTTAGCCAAGGTTGGTAGTACGAGCGTAGTTGTATTAGTCATGGTGTTTCCTTATGTATGAGTACCTGTCATGATGTTCCCTGTCATGTATGAGTCTATGTATAATTATGTTGGAACTCTCTTTATTCGGCCCGATTTTCCTTGTTTTTCTTTGGCTTTGTCATTCGCTTTTTCCCGCTTTTGGATGTTGCTCATCTCGATTAGTTCGTATTGGGAAAATAAACAAATAGTATGACGAGAGGAGGCTGGAGAAGTCATGCTCGTGAGGAGGTACCTGTCCGTCAATTGGCCAGACAGGTAGGGCAATCCCCCGAACCATATCCGCAACCACCGCCTCCACCGCCTCATCCACCCATAGTTGAACAGATAATGCGTATGTTAGAGGAAAGAAGGAGCAACGATCTGCTTGAATTATTTAAAAGTGTGCAGGCACTAGTGGGAAATAATGGCAATACAAATGGCAATCACTCCAAGCTCTCAGATTTTCAAAAGACTAAGCCACCCAGTTTTACTCAAGTTGCTGATCCAATGGAAGCCGGCGATTGGTTAAGGAATATTGAGAAGAAATTGGATATTGCTCGCACAAAAGAAGTTGATAAGGTTCCCTTTCCAACCCACTATCTGGAAGGAGCCACAACTATTTGGTGGGACAATACTAAAGCCAGGTGACCAGCAGATGAAGAAATTACATTGGATAAGTTCAAGCAAAAATTCCACAGTGCCACATCCCCGTCGGTATCATGAATGTTAAACAACATGAGTTCCTAGTTCTCACCCACGACAATTTAATCCATCACTGAGTATTTGAACAGATTCCTTGGAGGACTGAAACAACAACTCAGATGCACTCTCAGTATGCTTGATTTTCCGGATTTCCAGACTTTGGTAAACAAAGCCCTCATCACGGAAAAAGAGTACAAGCTTGTTCATGACGCTAAGCCCACCTATAATGAGCATAAGTGCAAGTTTGAGCCCAAGAAGGATGGTGAGCTAGTGCAGAAGACCCGTACCTGGCAGCAGACTCAGGTCGAGTACAAGCCGAGTCGGCAGCAGAATGTTAACAAGACCTCTACCCAAGTCAAGAATGTGGTGACCAGCCTGGTGCATGAAAATTGTCAGCGTAACAATTCATGTTTCAATTCTGGGCAAACCGGACATTATGCCAGACAATGCCCCAAGAGAGGCAAGTCGAATGCTCCATCCAAGCCGCAAGTCAACCAGATGGGACCATACCCTAACCAGAAGACCATCCAAGGGCAAGTTCATCACTTCTCCGCATACGAAGCCCAAGAGGACCCAAAAGTCGTCATTGGTTTGTTCCCTGTTAATAGCATACCTGCAATAATTTTATTTGACTCTGGGCTTTCCACTCTTTTATTTCGTGGAGTTTTGTTACCCAACACAAGTTTCCTTGCTCCATTTTGGGAAAAATTATGATGGTACATGTCGGCGTCCTGGATATGGGGGTATCTAGCCCTGCCTGCCTGCAAACCACCACATGGCTCCATCAATGGCCTAGTACGGCCTAGCTTCAACACCAGCATCACAAGACCCTCGCGAGGGGCCAAGCCTCGCGAGGCGGACGATGCTAAGACCCCCGAAGGAGGCAGCCTCCTCAGGAGGGATCCTGAGGGGCGGAGAGTTCTATGCAAGATACCTCACGAGGCTCGGCTGACGTGAGCCATGACGACCAAGGCCAGATGGGCGCCAGGCGGGCGCAGAGCGCAGGTTTCCTCTTTGGTGCAAGGGAGGCAAGCCACAGGTGCGGAGTCCCGAGGAATCAGCCAAAGGTTGCCATTTCGGTTCAACGAGACCAAGACCTCCATGACGACATGACAGAGGTCATCAGCGAGCCCACCACAGCGTCACGACCAGAGGCTTTTCGTAGGCGAAGACTACTTTTGTCAGGATGGACTGTACTTCTTGTCCCCTTTCAAATCCAGTCGTTGTGGAATCCCTTCCCGCTCATATTTGGGAAGAGGACCAAGGCCACTATAAATAGGGCTAGCCACCACCATAGGAAGGGGACAGATCCAAACCGGACCAAGCACAAGTAGAACACCACACCAGAACACCTCCCCTCCGAAGGCTTGTTCATCCACTGTACTTGTTCATCCATAGCCCCTCGAGGCAATCCACCATACCATAGTAGGGTATTACACCACAATGGTGGCCTGAACCAGTATAAATCTCTGTTTCCTTGTGTCTCTTTGGGTTCGACGCGTTAGGCCTAGGAAGATCACGAGTAGGCAGGTTGGGCAGGTTGAGATCTCCGCACGCACCCCAGAGTTCGAACCTCTCACGGGTTGCTGGATCGCGAAATCCGACATTTGCCGCGCCAGGTAGGGGTGCATTGGATCCTCTCTTCCGTCGTTAGATCCGCCTCCGCTCTGACATCTCCATGGCTGACGGGCGCCGGGCTCGCGCCGAGTGTTGGGCCGCAGTTGCCGCCCGCGTCGCTCAGACGTCTCCAGCGGGTGACGGCTGCGACCGCCGTGCTCCTTCTCCGGTGGCTAATGTTGGAAATATGCCCTAGAGGACATAATTGAAGGATTATTATTATATTTCTTTGTTCATCATAGTTGTCTTTTATTCATGCTATAATTGTATTATCCGGAAATCATAATACACTTGTGAATACTTAGACCACAACATGTCCCTAGTGAGCCTCTAGTTGACTAGCTCGTTGATCAATAGATAGTCATGGTTTCCTGACTATGGACATTGGATGTCGTTGATAACAGGATCACATCATTAGGAGAATGATGTGATGGACAAGACCCAATCCTAAGCATAGCACAAGATCGTATAGTTCATTTTGCTAGAGCTTTTCCAATGTCAAGTATCTTTTCCTTAGACCATGAGATCGTGTAACTCCCAGATACCGTAGGAGTGCTTTGGGTGTACCAAACGTCACAACGTAACTGGGTGACTATAAAGGTGCACTACAGGTATCTCCGAAAGTGTCTGTTGGGTTGACACGGATCGAGACTGGGATTTGTCACTCCGTATTACGGAGAGGTATCACTGGGCCCACTCGGTAGTGCATCATCATAATGAGCTCAAAGTGACCAAGTGTCTGGTCACGGGATCATGCATTACAGTACGAGTAAAGAGACTTGCCGGTAACGAGATTGAACAAGGTATTGGGATACCGATGATCGAATCTCGGGCAAGTAACATACCTTTTGACAAAGGGAATAGTATACGGGGTTGCTTGAATCCTTGACATTGTGGTTCATCCGATGAGATCATCGAGGAGTATGTGGGAGCCAACATGGGTATCCAGATCCCGCTGTTGGTTATTGACCGGAGAGCCGTCTCGGTCATGTCTGCTGTCTCCCGAACCCGTAGGGTCTACACACTTAAGGTTCAGTGACGCTAGGGTTGTATGAATATGAGTATGCAGCAAACCGAATGTTGTTCGGAGTCCCGGATGAGATCCCGGACATCACGAGGAGTTCCAGAATGGTCCGGAGGTAAAGAATTATATATAGGAAGTGCTGTTTCGGCCATCGGGAAAGTTTCGGGGTCACCCGGTATTGTACTGGGACCACCGGAAGGGTCCCGGGGGTCCGCCGGGTGGGGCCACCTATCTCGGAGGGCCCCGTGGGATGAAGTGGGGAGGGAACCAGCCCCTGGTGGGCTGGTGCGCCCCCACTTGGCCCCCCGTGCGCCTAGGGTTGGAAACCCTAGGGTGGGGGGGGGGGGGGGGGCGCACCACTTGCCTTGGGGGGCACTCCACCCCCCTGGCCGCTGCCCCCCTTGGGAGATTCAATCTCCAGGGCCGGCGCCCCCCTAGGGGCCTATATAAAGGAGGGGGGAGGGCAGCCGGACCCTGAGTCTTGGCGCCTCCCTCCCCCTGATACACCTCTTCCTCCTCCCGTAGTTGCTTGGCGAAGCCCTGCCGGAGCCCTGCTGCATCCACCACCACGCCGTCGTGCTGCTAGATCTTCATCAACCTCTCCTTCCCCCTTGCTGGATCAAGACGTAGGAGACGTCTCGCTGACCGTATGTGTGTTGAATGCGGAGGTGCCGTCCATTCGGCGCTAGGATCTCCGGTGACAGGATCACGACGAGAACGACTACCTCAACCCCGTTCTCTTGAATGCTTCCGCACATGATCTACAAGTGGTATGTAGATGCATCTCTCTCTCTCGTTGCTAGATGAACTCATAGATTGATCTTGGTGAACGTAGGAAATTTTTTATTTTATGCAACGTTCCCCAACAGTGGCATCATGAGCTAGGTCTATACGTAGTTCTCTATTGCACGAGTAGAACACAAATCTGTTGTGGGCGTAGATCTTGTCAACTTGCTTGCCACTACTAGTATTTTCTTGCTTCAGCGGTATTGTGGGACGAAGCGGCCCGGACCGACCTTACACGTACGCTTACGTGAGACAGGTTCCACCGACTGACATGCACTAGTTGCATAAGGTGGCTAGCGGGTGTCTGTCTCTCCTACTTTAGTTGGAGCGGATTCGATGAAAAGGGTCGTTATGAAGGGTAAATAGAAGTTGACAAAATTACGTTGTGGTTATTCGTAGGTAAGAAAACGTTCTTGCTAGAACCCAATTGCAGCCACGTAAAAGATGCAACAACAATTAGAGGATGTCTAACTTGTTTTTGCAGTAATTGTCATGTGATGTGATATGGCCAGAAGTTGTGATGAATAATGAATGATATATTGTGATGTATGAGATCATGTTCTTGTAATAGGAATCACGACTTGCATGTCGATGAGTATAACAACCGGCAGGAGCCATAGGAGTTGTCTTAATTATTGTATGACCTGCGTGTCAATGCTTTAACGCCATGTAATTACTTTACTTTATTGCTAAGCCGTTAGCTATAGTAGTAGATGTAATAGTTGGCGAGCAACTTCATGGAGGCACGATGATGGAGATCATGGTGTCATGCCGGTGACGAAGATGATCATGGAGCCCGAAGATGGAGATCGAAGGAGCTATATGATATTGGCCATATCATGTCACTACCTTATATAATTGCATGCGATGTTTATTATGTTTTATGCATCTTGTTTACTTAGAACAGAGGTAGTAAATAAGAAGATCCCTTATAATAATTTCAAGAAAGTGTTCCCCCTAACTGTGCACCGTTGCTAAAGTTCGTCATTTCGAAGCACCACATGATGATCAGGTGTGATAGATCCTTACGTTCACATACAACGGGTGTAAGACAGTTTTACACATGCAAAACACTTAGGGTTAACTTGACGAGCCAAGCATGTAGAGACATGGCCTCGGAACACAAGATACCGAAAGGTCGAACATGAGTCGTATGGAAGATACGGTCAACATGGAGATGTTCACCGATGATGACTAGTCCGTCTCACGTGATGATCGGACACGGCCTAGTCGACTCGGATCGTGTAACACTTAGATGACTAGAGGGATGTCAATCTGAGTGGGAGTTCATTAAATAATTTGATTAGATGAACTTAATTATCATGAACTTAGTCTAAAATCTTTGCAAAATATGTCTTGTAGACCAAATGGCCAACTCTCATGTCAACATGAACTTCAACGCGTTCCTAGAGAAAATCAAGCTGAAAGATGATGGCAGCAACTATTCGGACTGGGTCCGGAACCTGAGGATCATCCTCATAGCAGCCAAGAAAGCATATGTCCTAGAAGGACCGCTAGGTGAAGTGCCCATCCCAGAGAACCAAGACGTTATGAACGCTTGGCAGTCACGTGCTGATGATTACTCCCTCGTTCAGTGCGGCATGCTTTACAGCTTAGAACCGGGGCTCCAAAAGCTTTTTGAGCAACATGGAGCATATGAGATGTTCGAGGAGCAGAAAATGGTTTTTCAAGCTCATGCCCGGGTCGAGAGATATGAAGTCTCCGACAAGTTCTATAGTTGTAAGATGGAGGAAAACAGTTCTGTCAGTGAGCACATACTCAAAATGTCTGGGTTGCACAACCGCCTGTCCCAGCTGGAGATCAACCTCCCGAACGAGGCGGTCATTGACAGAATCCTTCAGTCGCTCCCACCAAGCTACAAGAGCTTTGTGATGAACTACAATATGCAGGGGATGGTGAAGACCATTCCTGAAGTATTCTCAATGCTAAAGTCAGCAGAGGTTGAAATCAAGAAAGAACATCAAGTGTTGATGGTCAATAAAACCACCAAGTTCAAGAAGGGCAAGGGTAAAAAGAACTTCAAGAAGTATGGCAAGATGTTGCCGCGCCCGGTAAGCCAGTTGCCGGGAAGAAGTCAAAGAATGGACCCAAGCCTGAGACTGAGTGCTTTTATTGCAAAGGGAAGGGTCACTGGAAGCGGAACTGCCCCAAATACTTAGCGGACAAGAAGGCCGGCAACACTAAAGGTATATGTGATATACATGTAATTGATGTGTACCTTACCAGTACTCGTAGTAACTCCTGGATATTTGATACCGGTGCCGTTGCTCACATTTGTAACTCACAGCAGGAGCTGTGGAATAAGCGAAGACTGGCGAAGGACGAGGTGACGATGCGCGTCGGGAATGGTTCCAAGGTCGATGTGATCGCCGTCGGCACGCTACCTCTACATTTACCTACGGGGTTAGTTATGAACCTCAATAATTGTTATTTAGTGCCAAGTTTGAGCATGAACATTGTATCTGGATCTCGTTTAATACGAGATGGCTACTCATTTAAATCCGAGAATAATGGTTGTTCTGTTTATATGAGAGATATGTTTTATGGTCATGCCCCGAGGGTCAATGGTTTATTCTTAATGAATCTCGAACGTAATGTTACACATATTCATAGTGTGAATACCAAAAGATGTAAAGTTGATAACGATAGTCCCACATACTTGTGGCACTGCCGCCTTGGTCACATTGGTGTCAAGCGCATGAAGAAGTTCCATGCTGATGGACTTTTAGAGTCTCTCGATTATGAATCATTTGACACATGCGAACCATGCCTCATGGGCAAAATGACCAAGACTCCGTTCTCCGGAACAATGGAGCGAGCAACCAACTTATTGGAAATCATACATACTGATGTGTGTGGTCCAATAAGCATTGAGGCTCGCGGAGGATATCGTTATGTTCTCACTCTCACTGATGACTTAAGTAGATATGGGTATGTCTACTTGATGAAACACAAGTCTGATACCTTTGAAAAGTTCAAGGAATTTTAGAATGAAGTAGAGAATCAACGTGACCGAAAGATAAAATTCTTACGATCGGATCGTGGAGGAGAATATTTAAGTCACGAATTTGGTACGCACTTAAGGAAATGTGGAATCGTTTCACAACTCACGCCGCCTGGAACACCTCAGCGTAACGGTGTGTCCGAACGTCGTAATCGCACTCTATTGGATATGTTGCGATCTATGATGTCTCTTACTGATTTACCGTTATCATTTTGGGGATACGCTCTAGAGACAGCTACATTCACTTTAAATAGGGCACCGTCTAAATCCGTTGAGACGACACCGTATGAATTATGGTTTGGGAAGAAACCTAAGCTGTTGTTTCTAAAAGTTTGGGGATGCGATGCTTATGTCAAGAAACTTCAACCTGAAAAGCTCGAACCCAAGTCGAAAAAATGCGTCTTCATAGGATACCCTAAGGAAACCATTGGGTATACCTTCTACCTTAGATCCGGAAGCAAGATCTTTGTTGCCAAGAACGGATCCTTTCTGGAAAAAGAGTTTCTCTCGAAAGGAGTAAGTGGGAGGAAAGTAGAACTCGATGAAGTACTACCTCTTGAACTGGAAAGTTGTGCAGCTCAGGAAAATGTTCCTGTGGTACCGACACCGACTGAAGAGGAAATTAATGATGATGATCAAGGTACTTCGGTTCAAGTTGCTACTGAACTTCGTAGGTCCACAAGGACACGTTCCACACCAGAGTGGTATGGCAACCCTGTCCTGGAAATCATGTTGTTAGACAACGGTGAACCTTCGAACTATGAAGAAGCAATGGCGGGCCCAGATTCCAACAAATGGCTAGAAGACATGCAATCCGAGATAGAATCCATGTATGAAAACAAAGTATGGACTTTGACTGACTTGCCCGATGATCGGCGAGCGATAGAAAACAAATGGATCTTTAAGAAGAAGACGGACGCGGATGGTAATGTCACCATCTATAAAGCTCGACTTGTCGCTAAAGGTTATCGGCAAGTTCAAGGGGTTGACTATGATGAGACTTTCTCTCCCGTAGCGAAGCTTAAGTCTGTCCGAATCATGTTAGCAATTGCCGCATACTATGATTATGAGATATGGCAGATGGAGGTCAAAACGGCATTCCTTAACGGTTATCTTAAGGAAGAGCTGTATATGATGCAGCCGGAAGGTTTTGTCGATCCTAAGAATGCTAACAAGGTGTGCAAGCTCCAACGATCCATTTATGGGCTGGTGCAAGCATCTCGGAGTTGGAACATTCGCTTTGATGAGATGATCAAAGCATTTGGGTTTATGCAGACTTATGGAGAAGCCTGCGTTTACAAGAAAGTGAGTGGGAGCTCTGTAGCATTTCTCATATTATATGTAGATGACATACTTTTGATGGGAAATGATATAGAATTCTTGGACAACATTAAGGCCTACTTGAATAAGTGTTTTTCAATGAAGGACCTTGGAGAAGCTACTTACATATTAGGCATCAAGATCTATAGGGATAGATCGAGACGCCTCATAGGTCTTTCACAAAGCACATACCTTGATAAGATTTTGAAGAAGTTCAAAATGGATCAGTCCAAGAAAGGGGTCTTGCCTGTATTGCAAGGTGTGAGATTGAGCTTAGGTCAATGCCCGACCATGGCAAAAGATAAAGAAGAGATGAGTGTCATCCCCTATGCCTCAGCCATAGGATCTATTATGTATGCCATGCTGTGTACCAGACCTGATGTAAACCTTGCCGTAAGTTTGCTAGGAAGGTACCAAAGTAATCTCGGCAAGGAACACTGGACAGCGGTCAAGAATATCCCGAAGTACCTAAAAAGGACAAAGGACATGTTTCTCATTTATGGAGGTGATGAAGAGCTAGTCGTAAAGGGTTACATCGATGCTAGCTTCGACACAGATCTGGATGACTCTAAGTCACAAACAGGATACGTGTATATGTTGAATCGTGGAGCAGTAAGCTGGTGCAGTTGCAAGCAGAGTGTCGTGGCGGGATCTACATGTGAAGCGGAGTACATGGCAGCCTCGGAGGCAGCGCATGAAGCAATATGGATGAAGGAGTTCATCACCGACCTAGGAGTCATACCCAATGCGTCGGGGCCAATCACTCTCTTCTGTGACAACACTGGAGCTATTGCCATTGCCAAGGAGCCCAGGTTTCACAAGAAGACCAGGCACATCAAGCGTCATTTCAACTCCATCCGTGAAAATGTGCAAGATGGAGACATAGTTACTTGCAAAGTACATACGGATCTGAATGTCGCAGATCCGTTGACTAAACCTCTTCCGCGAGCAAAACATGATCAACACCAGAACTCTATGGGTGTTCGATACATCACAATGTAACTAGATTACTGACTCTAGTGCAAGTGGGAGACTGTTGGAAATATGCCCTAGAGGAAATAATAAAAGGATTATTATTATATTTCTTTATTCATGATAGTTGTCTTTTATTCATGCTATAATTGTATTATCCAGAAATCGTAATACACGTGTGAATACTTAGACCACAACATGTCCCTAGTGAGCCTCTAGTTGACTAGCTTGTTGATCAACAGATATTCATGGTTTCCTGACTATGGACATTGGATGTCGTTGATAACGGGATCACATCATTAGGAGAATGATGTGATGGACAAGACCCAATCCTAAGCATAGCACAAGATCGTATAGTTCGTTTTGCTAGAGCTTTTCCAATGTCAAGTATCTTTTCCTTAGACCATGAGATCGTGTAACTTTCGGATACCGTAGGAGTGCTTTGGGTGTACCAAAAGTCACAACGTAACTGCGTGACTATAAAGGTGCACTACAGGTATCTCCGAAAGTGTCTGTTGGGTTGACACGGATCGAGACTGGGATTTGTCACTCTATATTACGGAGAGGTATCACTAGGCCCACTCGGTAGTGCATCATCATAATGAGCTCAAAGTGACCATGTGTCTGGTCACGGGATCATGCATTACGGTACGAGTAAAGTGACTTGCCGGTAACGAGATTGAACGAGGTATTGGGATACCGACGATCGAATCTCGGGCAAGTAACATACAGTTTGACAAAGGGAATAGTATACGGGGTTGCTTGAACATCGTGGTTCATCCGATGAGATCATCGAGGAGTATGTGGGAGCCAACATGGGTATCCAGATCCCGTTGTTGGTTATTGACCGGAGAGCCGTCTCGGTCATGTCTGCATGTCTCCCGAACCCGTAGGGTCTACACACTTAAGGTTCGGTGACGCTAGGGTTGTATGAATATGAGTATGCAGCAAACCGAATGTTGTTTGGAGTCCCGGATGAGATCCCGGACGTCACAAGGAGTTCTGGAATGGTCCGTAGGTAAAGAATTATTTATAGGAAGTGCTGTTTCGGCCATCGGGAAAGTTTTGGGGTCACCCGGTATTGTACCGGGACCACCGGAAGGGTCCCGGGGGTCCACCGGGTGGGGCCACCTATCCCGGAGGGTCCCGTGGGCTGAAGTGGGGAGGGAACCAGCCCCTGGTGGGCTGGTGCGCCCCCCACTTCCCCCCTGCGCCTAGGGTTGGAAACCCTAGGGTGGGGGGGCGCACCACTTGCCTTGGGGGGCACTCCACCCCCCTGGCCACCGCCCCCCTTGGGAGATTCAATCTCCAGGGCCGGCGCCCCCCCTGGGGGCCTATATAAAGGAGGGGGGAGGGCAGCCGGACCCTGAGTCTTGGCGCCTCCCTCCCCCTGCTACACCTCTTCCTCCTCCCGTAGTTGCTTGGCGAAGCCCTGCCGGAGCCCTGCTGCATCCACCACCACGGTGTCGTGCTGCCGGATCTTCATCAACCTCTCCTTCCCCCTTGCTGGATCAAGACGGAGGAGACGTCACGCTGACCGTACATGTGTTGAACGCGGAGGTGCCGTCCGTTCGGCGCTAGGATCTCCGGTGATAGGATCATGACGAGAACGACTACCTCAACCCCGTTCTCTTGAACGCTTCCGCACGCGATCTACAAGTGGTATGTAGATGCATCTCTCTCTCTCGTTGCTAGATGAACTCATAGATTGATCCTGGTGAACGTAGGAAATTTTTTATTTTATGCAACGTTCCCCAACAACTAATGCCGCCACGGGCCCTGCCGGCCACAAGCAACTGGCTTCATTGCTGCACCCGCCGGTGCACCGTGATGGCCGCACCGCTACACCATCGTTGACCCCAGCAGCTTCATCATCCTATGCGCGGCGCAGCCAGGTGGGCCCGCAGGCCGACCTGCTCATGGCGCCGGAGCTTCTTCGCTACCGCCCGGTGGGAGATCTCTACGAGGAATGGCTCGCGCGCATTGTCGAGCTCATCAGCGTCGCGTAGGGGGGCTCCGACGGGCCAGCTTGCTCGCTGCCTTAGCAACCACCTGAAGCAGGCGATGTGGCGCACAGTGCTCCTCCACCACCTCTAGCCCGGGGCTTCATCATCGAGCCCAGACGCATGGCTCCATAGCACGACCCGCAACGCCCGGCGCCGGCTCGGGATGACGTGAGCTGCTAGGTGGTGTAGCGCCCGCAAGGGGAAGTGCGCATGCTTCCAGCACCCCAGCACCAGGACCGCGTGCTGCCATAGGAGGTGGCGGCGCGCGTGCCCCAGGATCACGTTCCACCCCCTCGACGACCTCCGATGGCCATGGCAGGGTGACGCACATTCACTCCGGAGCTCCGCAACGTCGTCTGGCCAACACCGCAGACCCTGCCGAGTTCATGCAGCTCTATGAGCTGAGCATCGAGGCGGCCAGCAGCGACGAGAAGATCATGGAAAACTGGTTCCCGATGGCCCTCAAGGATGGCGCACGCTCTTGGCTCCTAAACCTAACCGAGGGGCCGGTCTCGTCCTGGGAGGAGATGCGCAGCCGCTTCATCACCAACTTCCAGGGCACTCGCGATCGTTCGCCAGCCGCGGGGGACCTACGACGCGTCAAGTAGCAACTTGGAGAGACCCTGCAGAAGTACATCCAGCATTTCAACAACGTACGCCTCAAGATCCCCAATGTAAGACGAGGCCATCATCTTCATGTTCACCGATGGCGTTCGCGATGTCAAGATGAAGGAGGAGCTCGCCATCCACGAGGACCTCTGCACCGCTCAGGAGATGTTCAACATCGCGATCAAGTGCGCAAGGGCTAAGGAGGGACGCCTCTCCCTCCTCGAGCTGCCTGATGCTGATCCAGAAGACAAGAAGACCAAGGCCAAGGACCTGCCGTGCTCGCGGCCAAGCCAGAGACTAAGCACGGCTGCGACCACCCCGAGTCATCCAAGGGCAAGCGTCTGTTCTGTGCCTTCCACAATGTCTACAGCCACAACACCAGCGACTGCCAGGAGCTCAGGGCTCTCCAAGATGGGCGCCTCGGTCGACGCCTGAGCACAACGATCGAGGCTATGGTCGCGGAGGTGGCGGAGGCGGAGGACGCTGGGACGGACGCGACCGTCGTTAGGAGTGGCGCGACCAGCCTCGTGAGGACCGCTGGTAGGACCAACATCGCGAGGGAAACTGGAGGGAGCAGCCTCATGAGGATCGACCTCAAGGCAACACAACCTTGCCTCCTCTGCCTCCACCGCCAAGGAGGAATGAAGACCACCACCAGGACGAGGGGGCTGGGGGCTTCCAGGAGCCTCGGGCCATCGCCTGCATCTTGGGCGGCTCACAGGCCCCGGCCTCCCAGTGCATCTTCAAGCAGTTTGCGCGCGAGGTGAATGCAGCGCTCCCTAGGCCTGAAGCAATTCGCCCTCTCAAGTGGTCCAAGTGCGCCATCACGTTTGACTCCTCAGACCGGCTCAAGTGCGCAGCCACCGCAGGCGCGCTCCCCATGCACTGCTCCCAAGTCATCAGCAACGTGACCGTCACCAAGACCATCATCGATGGTGGAGCGGGGCTCAATGTTCTCTCTGTTCATACGTTTGATAGGCTGCAGGTGTCATACTACCAGCTTCACCCCACCAAGCCATTCTTAGGAGTGACCGACGGGTCAACACACCCGATCGGGCAGGTTCGCCTCCCTGTCACCTTCGGCGAGCGAAACAAATACCACACCGAGCTCATTGACTTTGAGGTCGCTGACATCCGCCTGCCCTACAATGCCATCCTAGGGTACCCAGTGCTAGCCAAGTTCATGGCGGCCACGCACCACAGCTATAACGTCCTCAAGATGCCAGGAAGCAGCAGCGTCATCACGGTCGCCTGTTAGGAGAAAGATGCAGTGTGCTCCCTCGAGCGCGCCTTCCAAGCTGCAGCAGTTGAGAACCCCGAAGACGAAGACGGCGCCCTCCCTCCTGAGGTCGCCCCCAAGACAAAGAAGCTGCAGCTGGGACAGCTGTCTCGTGAGGGAGCAGCACTCAAAGACACAGCGCTGAGCCTCACGTCTCCGGACGCGGCGCCATCACCCATCGCATAGGAAGGCGCGCCCGGCGCTCTTCTCAGGCTGGGCTCGGGGGACTCTCCTTTGGAGGGTCTCAGACCTAGCCAACATCGCCAGAGTGACGCTCGGGCACCATCTGGAGGCGCTATTCAGAGCGCGCTTCCTAGGAGAAGGCAGCAGGCGTGAGGCACCAGGCGTCCAGGAGTTTATTAGCAAGGCAATCAAAGAGATTCTGTAAGGAAGGGTTCTGCAAGGCTATCTCTGCCTGCCGCGTGGCGCGGCTCATTGCCCTAGCGAGGGTAAGGAGTTCCGCGTCTACATCAACATCCCCAGGCTTAGTAGGGCCGTGTCTCGGCAGCTCATGTGGCCGTGTTGTGTCGGCTGATGCGAGGGACCGCCTCACAGCTACGTTCGCATGCCGTTTGGCCTGGCGGACGCGGCTGAGGTGTTCCAGCGCTGCATGAGGGACGCTTAGACGGCCTGCGAGGCCAGGCACCAGGCGCTCCTGGCGGAGATGGAGGAGCACCCTCAAGAGCCTTCCGGCCCCTCTGAGTCTCCCGAGGCTCGACGCCGAGGCGGCTCATGAGGAACAGCTTCAGCGGCACGCATTTTTTGGCTACTTCAACAATTCTTCAGCGATGGTACCAGGTGACATCTCTCTAGCTCGTTCAGGTTGGGGGCGCCCCTCGGGCTGCATTATCCCCAGGCCATGTGGGTCCGTCCCTATGGCATGTATCCCTTCTGCATTTATGAAAGCAAGTTACAATCGCTTGCAAGTTACTTTTGAGTTATTGACTTCCTGACCGGCGCTTCATCGCTAAGAACGTCTCGCGCCCTCACAAGCCCTCAAGCGACCGCCTCATGATTAAGGACTGGCATGGCATTTGTGCTCGGGTCCGTCCCTGCAGCGTCGCTAAACCCAAGTAGCTGAGCTCTGCCTCATGGGCTAGCCCCGTGTACGTCACCTCCCGTGGCTCTTGGTGACTTGTTCTCGCATGAGCTAATCATGGGTGGATGAGTGAGGGTGCGCGACCTAGTGCCTCTGTGGCCACGGGAACCACGCGCCAATTGTTTTTCTTCAGGATCGTTGCATGAGAAGACTGGGCACGGCGTCTGTGCTCGGGTCCATCCCTGAAGCATCGATAAATCCAGCGGTTGAGCTCTGTCTGGTGGGCCGGCCCCGTTCACGTCACCTCCTGGGGTCGTTGGTGTCTGGCCTTCTCTTGCAATAACCTCAGGAAACTCATTCGGCACAGGCTGCCTAACCATCTCGCAGGACCAATTCAAGCACTCAACACCAGGTGCAACCTGCCTTGAGGTAGGGCCTCGTGAGTCCCGTGCTGGCTCACGTGTGCCCATATACACCTCCTCCAGCCCTGCCATGCATGCCACGTGTCAGGGCGGGGCTTTAAACGACCCGGGGCTCTCCTCAGAGGGAGTTCCCTCCCACGCCCCAGTGGAAGCACCATGCTCTACGCTGGCCGTCGATGATAACCCACAAGTATAGGGGATCGCAACAGTTTTCGAGGGTAGAGTATTTAACCCAAATTTATTGATTCGACACAAGGGGAGCCAAAGAATATTCTCAAGTATTAGCAGTTGAGTTGTCAATTAAACCACACCTAGATAACTTTGTATATGCAGCAAAGTATTTAGTAGCAAAGTAGTATGGAAGTAACGATAACGATAGCAAAGTAACAGTAGCAGTTTTGTAGTAATTGTAAAAGTGGCAACGACAAAGTAACTAAGCAAAGAACAATATGTGAAAAGCTCGTAGGCATTGGATCGGTGATGGATAATTATGTCGGATGCGATTCCTCATGTAATAGTTATAACATAGGGTGACACAGAACTAGCTCCAGTTCATCAATGTAATGTTGGCATGTATTCGGAATATAGTCATACGTGCTTATGTAAAAGAACTTGCATGACATATTTTGTCCTAACCTCCCGTGGCAGCGGGGTCCTAATGGAAATAAGGGATATTAAGCCCTCCTTTTAATAGAGAATTGGACCAAGGCATTAACACTTTCGGTCTCCCCGCTTTTGGTCTATGTGGGTACGTACACAACACTCTCCCCTCTCGTTGCTACGTGTCATCATGATCTTGCGTGTGCGTAGGAATTTTTTTGAAATTACTACGTTCCCCAACAAATACATGAACTCCTCAAACTACGGTCATCACCGGCAATTATCCCAATTATTATCACTTTGGGGTTAACGGATCATAACACATAATAGGTGACTATAGACTTGCAAGATAGGATCAGGAACTCACATATATTTATGAAAACATAATAGGTTCAGATCTGCAATCATGGCACTCGGGCCCTAGTGACAAGCATTAAGCATAGCAAAGTCATAGCAACATCAATCTCAGAACATAGTGGATACTAGGGATCAAACCCTAACAAAACTAACTTAATTACATGGTAAATCTCATCCAACCCATCACCGTCCAGCAAGCCTACGATGGAATTACTCACGCACGGCAGTGAGCATCATGAAATTGGTGATGGAGGAGGGTTGATGATGACGACTGCGATGGATTCCCCTCTCCGGAACCCCGAACGGACTCTAGATCAGCCCTCCCGAGAGGTTTTAGGGCTTGGCGGCGGCTCCGTATCGTCAAGCGTGATGAACCCTTCTTGTATTATTTTTTCCTTCGTGAAAGCAAATATATGGAGTTGGAGTTGAGGTCGGTGGACGCCCAGGGGGCCCACGGGGCAGGGGGGCGCGCCTTAGGGGAGATGGCATGCCCCCACCCTCGTGACCAGGGTGTGGGCCCCCTGACGCTAATTCTTTCGCCAATATTTTTTATTAATTCTGAAAAGTTGCTCCGTGGATTTGCAGGTCATTCCGAGAACTTCTATTTCTGCACAAAAATAACACCATGGCAGTTCTGCTAAAAACATCATCAGTCCGGTTTAGTTCCATTCAAATCGTGCAAGTTAGATTCCAAAACAAGGGCAAAAGTGTTTGGAAAAGTAGATATGATAGAGACGTATCAACTCCCCAAGCTTAAACCTTTGCTTGTCCTCAAGCAATCCAGTTGATAAACTGAAAGTGATAAAGAAAAACTTTTACAAACTCTGTTTGCTCTTGTTGTTGTAAATATGTAAAGCTAGCATTCAAGTTTTCAACAAATATTATGACTAACCACATTCACAATAACACTTAGGTCTCATGTTTACTCATATCAATGGCATAATCAACTAGAGAGCAATAATAATAAAACTCAGATGACAACACTTTCTCAAAACAATCATAATATGATATAACAAGATGGTATCTCACTAGCCCTTTCTATGACCGCAAAATATAAATGCAGAGCACCTTTAAAGATCATGGACTGACTAAACATTGTAATTCATGGTAAAAGAGATCCAGTCATAGTCATACCCAATATAAACTAATAGTAATGCATGCAAATGATAGCAGTGCTTTCCAGCAGGTGCTTTTTAACAAGAGGGTGATGACTCAACATAAAAGTAAATAGATAGGACCTTCGCAGAGGGGATCATGGATTTCTAGAGGTGCGAGAGCTCGATTTTTAAAACAGAGATAATAACATTTTGAGCGGTATACTTTTACTGTCAACATAACAACTATGAGATCTTGATATCTTCCATGCTACACACATTATAGGCGGTTCCCAAACAAAATGGTAAAGTTTTATACTCCCCCTCCACCAACAATCATCAATCCATGGCTTGCCCGAAACAACGGGTGCCTCTAACTAACAACAATTTTGGGGGAGTTTTGTTTAATTATTTGATTTGATTTGAGCATGGGACTGGGCATCCCGGTGACCAGCCATTTTCTCGTGAATGAGGAGCGTAGTCCACTCCTCTTGAGAATAACCTGCCTAGCATGGAATATACAAACAACCCTAGTTGATACATGAGCTATTCGATCATACAAAACAGAATTTCATTTGAAGGTTTGGAGTTTGGCACATACAAATTTACATGGAACGGCAGGTAGATACCGCATATAGGAAGGTATGGTGACCCATATGGATTAACTTTGGCGTTTATGGAGTTTGGATGCACAAGCAATATTTGTCGGTGTTCTGGGAACTGGGGTACCCAGACTTGCCTGCCTGCGACCTACATCGTGGCTCAAGGAGTCGCCCAGTACGGCCCATCTTTGTCAACTCAAGCTCAAGACCCTCGCAAGGGGCCAAGCCTCGCGGGGCGGACAACAGGCAGCTTCCTCAGGCACAGCCTCCTCAGGAAGGCTCGAGAGGAGGCGGAGAGATCAAGGCAGGGTACCTCGCGAGGTGCCCATGACACAAGCCATGATGACCAAAGCCAGGCGAGCACCGGCCTGCGCAGTGTCCTTATTTCCTCTTTGGTGCAAAGGGGGCAAGCGTAGGCCAAGGTATCAGGCAAAGACTACCATTTCGGTGCAACAAGACCAAGACCAGCAAAACGACAGGATGGAGGTCACTGTGGAGCCCAAGACGGCGTCATCGTTAGAGTCTTTGGCAGGCGAGGACCAACTTTAGTCAGGATAAGTGTACTAGATGTTCCCCTTCAAAATGGCCAATTGTTGGCACCCTTCCCGCTCAATATTTGGGGAAGAGGACCAGGGCCTCCCTCTATAAATAGAGCTAGCCACCACAATAGAAGGCATCTGATCTAGAGGCAAGGGACCGAGATCCAATCCTTCCCAAGAGACAACACCTCCACAAGAACATCCCTCGCGAGGTTGTTCTTCCCTTGTACTATTCATCATCGGACCCAAAGGAAATCCACCACACCACACAGTGGAGTAGGGTATTACACCACAATGGTGGCCTGAACCAGTATAAACCTTGCCTCTCTTGTGTTGTTCATCTTTGCTAGCCTAGATCCTTTGCGAGGCGACGAGACGCGAGTTGGTAGAGGAGAGATCTTCGCACGCACTCCAGAGTTCGAACCTTAAGGGTCTGCCGGAACCCGAAATCCGACATTTGGCACGCCAGGTAGGGGTGCGCCGGAATCCTTCTCCCGCCGCCTCGCGTTCCATCGCGTCGTCATCCTCATGTCCGGCGACCCGACGGGCAACGCCAACCCCTGGGCGGCCTAGCCCGCCCGCGTCGAGCCACCTGCCCAGGGCGACCTCAACCTTGTGCCCCAGGCAGCCCACGCTCCGCCGGGCACTGCAGGCCGTGGACGACGCGGCCAGGCACCGCCTGCCCTCACGCTACGGTAGGTGCGGTCAGCACCAAGGGGTTCAAGCCACGCCGCGGCCACAACGCCGTACACCTGACGGGAGCAGGCGAACTCAAGGGCCGCCCTCACGGTGGCCCGAGAACTACTACGATGCAGGCGGCTCGAGGGCGGTCACGACGTGCTGCTGGAGCGAGTGGCCGAGCTCCTGGGCTCCGCCGCCTCTGGAGCTCATCCCTTCTGCATCCAGCTGCCACCACAGATCCAAGGCGGGCCGTATGGAGGCCCCATACACACCCGCACAACTCCGAGTGGATTCCAAGGCCTCCCCAGCGCTAACCTGGCCGTTAGCGCCGGACGACTAGCAGTGCAGGCTCCACCTCCGGCTGGCGAGGGAACATTCGCTGCAGCCCAGGGCCCCGGCGGGCCGCCGCGCTACCACCCCCAAGACAGCACTTCAAGCCGGACTGCGTGGCGCGTGGGGCACTACAACGAGGTGCTCGGGGCGGTGGCCCCGGAAGCTTATGTACCCCACATGTTGGATCAAGGGCGCGCGCTGGAAGAAGACCATGGCTTGTTCCTTGGGCCAGCCTGGGGGGAAGAGGCGCCAGAGGCTGGGCTCTTTCAGGAACCCCAAGAGAGCATCAACGACCACGCTGGTGGCAGCAACTATCGGGTACCGTTAATTCCTCAGGGGCAAGCTTACGCTAACCATGGGTCGCAGGAGGTACAGGTCGCCACAGCAGATGGCTGCCCCAACACTACAGCCTCCTATCCCTCAGGAGGAGGATACCGGGGGCTGCAGGAGAGGGGCCAAGATCCGGGCTCGCCCACGCGGCGCTCGGAGCTAGGCATTCTCAGGAGGTAGGCCCTCTGCCGGGGAGGTGCCTCAGGGCCTGCCCCCAGCAGAGGACCCGTGGTCATCGGGGGAACCGCTGGTGACCGCTCTACCCCATCAGCATCGTCTTCGATCTCCGGCCGCCGTCGGTGGCGGTAGAGTGTGGCGCAAGGCGGGGCCCTCGTCTGGCGATATGAAGCAAGGCCGGTACCTGTGAAGAAGGCCCAGAGCCTGTGAAGCTCGCCGCCTGTGACACTCTCACGTAATAATGAGTGGGGCTGTACATGCCCCGGAGTCTCCGGAGAGCCGCCCTCGGGCCTTGGGGACTCCCGCCCACGCCCAGTGGCAGCACTTAGCTCCGCGCTAGTGAGAAGACGTCGAAGACTAGATTAGGTACCGGACGCGGCTTTTTGCCTTTTGCCTTGTTTCCTTTGCTGTCAAGTTGCTTTTATTTGAATTTAAGTTGGATTTGAGCTTGAGTCTTGCGTGTGTTCGGGGAAGGGGTGTTTAGTCTCATTCGAGCAATCTCTCGCATTCTGATTTCAGCCTTGCGTCCAAAGTTAGCGACAGCTGCCTCCCCTCACGAGCCCCTCGCGAGCCGGGCCGGGCCAAGCACGTCTACAATCCAGACCGCTGTCACCGCGCCCTCTTAGGAGGTTCTCATCACATGATTAGTGGGTTCACTCACAAGACACTCAGGGCACTGTGGCCCCCGCAGGCTCGCTCAGGACCTGTCCGGGTCGAAGGTAAACAAGTCAACCGACTCATCATGGGGCCAATCGCTCGGCATAAGCATGCATGCGGCGTTATGTCTACAAGTACACTAACTACAAACTTTTACACGAGGGGCTTCCCCTCCCAAAATGCTCTTGCAACCTTCAGGGCCGAGCCCGAACTCTTTCTGCGCAGGATAAACAGCGGAAATGACACGCGATCTATCAGACAAATATCCCAATGCATCTTCGGGAGCGCCTCCGGAAGCTTCACTAGCGTCACTAGCCTCACCATCACCCATGTCGTCGCCGTCGTCAGCGTCATGCTCATTTACCACGCCGCCTTCATCGGCGGCCACGACCACGCCATCGTCATCAGTAGCAAAGGCCCTGACGAGGGCGTCCACGTTGTCCTCCACCCACTGCGCCAGATAGCCCCGGATGGCTATGGGCACCGGAGCAATGGCAGCATCAAAGTCGAAGTGGGAGTCCCTGTCTTGAAGATTGCTGAAGATGCGAGAGAAAGCACGTCCAAGCTGGGTTCGGCTCCTCTCCTCAACAAGCCTGTGGGCCCTGTCAGAGCGGGTCTCCAGCTGCGTCACCATGTCTGTGAAGAACCGGAGGTTGCCAGCGTAGTTGACGATGCGGGGCTCCACAACGGCTGCCTCGCAGATGTTGCCCAGGGCCGCTTTGGCCCTCTCCCTGAGCGTTTGGAGCATGGGGCCATGCACATGCTCCAGGGTCCGCCGCTGACGAATCTCGTCCTCATTCCGCTGCACAACGGCCTCGGCTTCATCAACCCTCTATTGAAGAAGAAGCAGCTCGGCACGGGAAGAAGCTAGCTCCGCCTGCGATGCACTAAGAGCGGCAGCAGAGGCATCCGCGCGCCGCGTCACTTCAGTCAGCTTGGTCCCGAGGGCAGCGGTCCTGCCCTCAGCTTCGGCCCTGATCAGCCCCAACCTCCTTTCGTACTCGCGCTCAAGACTCGAGCGAGCTTCCACCATGCGGCGGTCTGACCTCTTCTTGTACATGGGCCTCCCTCGCGCCAACTTCATCCTTCGCCTGGGTCACCAGGCGTTCCCTCGTCTCCAACCGCTCGAGGTCAAGATTGCGCTCGGTGGCCTCCAGCACCAGCACCTCCTCGCACCTCTAGAGCTCCGCCTCATCATCTGGTTCCCCCTTCAGTGACACAAGGGCCACCTGGCGCAGCTCCACTTGCCGCTCCAGAGAGTTGCTCCAGGCCTGGAGCTCCCACGCGCGCTGCTCTACAGCCTTGAACCGTCGGTCTGCTTCCTGGGCCTCCTCGACGGCTTGGGAGCAGGCCTCCCGCGAGGCCACCAGCGACGCCTCAGCCTTCGCGTTTTCAGGATCACATTTTCATCGAAGCTGGGCATCTGCTTCACAAAATCGGCCCTGCCCGAGCAAAGATACAAGAGGGCGGCCCCTTGCCAAAGGCTGCCTGGGGAAGGATCGGCAGTCAGGACCTTGAGCATCGTCCTCAGCACTTCGTGCGCCAGATCTTTCTCCTGGAGCCTCATGCGGTCCTCATGCCCCACAAAGGCCCACATCTGGTGGGAATGACGCTACAGAGGAGCAATGCGACGCAGAAGGAACTCCTTCACATCCTTGGGCGCCATCACATCGAGCGCCCTCAAATTCCAGAAGCGACGCCAGACGGAGGCGAGATGGGGGCTCGTGAGCATCTCATGGCCCCAACCCGAGTTGGGGACAGCGGGCAAGGTTCGGCGCAAGAGCAGGGGGCTGGGCACCCCGACGTCCACGTATAGTCACCTCTCTCGGAACCCGGCCGTAGGAGGAGAAAGGCTGAAATCGATCCCCGAAGCGGTCGTCTCCGGCACGGCGAGGAAGCTGACACACCCCGAGCATTGAGTGGGGTCGCTCAGGCACAAAGAGAAGAAGTGGAGCAGGAGGGCAACGGAAGGAGGAATGCCCACCATGGCCTCGCAAACAAAGGTGAAAACGGCAAGGAGAGCAATGGATTCGGGACCCAAGTGCATGATGTGGATCTGGTAATGGGAGAGCACAACATTGAAGAAAGCAGAAAAGGGGGGAACCAGACCCGCCCACAGGGCGTCAGCGAAGAATCGGACCTCCATAACAACCCTGTTGAAGGATGAGTGAGATGCAGGCTAGGCCGTCGTCCTCCCGCATTCATTGAAGATGGTGGCGAGAGCAGCGCTGACCTTGTCCAAGGCTTCTGGGTTGATTATGATTGACCGATCAACGGCAGGAGCCGCTACCGGCGGTGAGCGGGGAGAAGGCGCGAGCTTCTTCCCCCTCTCCTTCTTCGCTAGCGCCATGGCAACGAGAAGGGGGAAGAGTTCGAGTTGGATTGGAAGCGAAAGTTGGAGCTCAAGGGAAAGGAAGAACAGGGGATGCGTGAATGGTGAAAAGGGAATGACTGTGTGCAACCATGGGTCCGCCTAGCCGGGCGCGTAATGAGGGGCGTGGGGAAACGGAGACGCCCACGTCCAATCAACCGCCACGCGGCGCCCAAGGCCGCAGGCTGTTGGGGCCCGCGGCGCTTCGCACTTGCCCCTTCGCTTCTCTGCTAAGAGAAGTCCAGGCGTGCCTTGGGCCCGGGGGCTGCTGTCGGTGTTCTGGGAACCGGGGTACCCAGACTTGCCTGCCTGCGGCCTGCAGCATGGCTCAAGGAGTGGCCCAGTATGGCCCATCTTTGTCAACTCAAGCTCAAGACCCTCTCGAGGGGCCAAGCCTCGCAGGGCGGACAACAGGCACCTTCCTCAGGCACAGCCTCGTTAGGAAGGCTCGCGAGGAGGCGGAGAGATCAAGGCAGGGTACCTCGTGAGGTGCCCGTGACGCAAGCCATGACGACCGAAGCCAGGCGGGTGCCAGGCGGGCACCGGCCTGTGCAGTGTCCTTATTTCCTCTTTGGTGCAAAGGGGCAAGCCCAGGCCAAGGTATCAGGCAGAGACTACCATTTCAGTGCAACAAGACCAAGACCAGCAGAACGGCAGGATGGAGGTCACCGTGGAGCCCAAGACGGTGTCATCGACAGAGTCTTTGGCAGGCGAGGACCAACTTTAGTCAGGATAAGTGTACTAGATGTTCCCCTTCAAAATGGCCAATTGTTGGCGCCCTTCCCGCTCAATATTTGGGGAAGAGGACCAGGGCCTCCCTCTATAAATAGAGCTAGCCACCACAATAGAAGGCATCTGATCTAGAGCCAAGGGATCGGGATCCAATCCTTCCCAAGAGACAACACCTCCACAAGAACATCCCTCGTGAGGCTGTTCTTCCCTTGTACTATTCATCATCAGCCCCAGAGGCAATCCACCACACCACACACTAGAGTAGGGTATTACACCACAATGGTGGCCTGAACCAGTATAAACCTTGCGTCTCTTGTGCTGTTCATCTTTGCTAGCCTAGATCCTTTGCGAGGCGACGAGACGCGAGTTGGTAGAGGAGAGATCTTCACGCGCACCCCAGAGTTCAAACCTTAAGGGTCTGCCGGAACCCGAAATCCGACAGTATTCCCGCTTAGTACAAGTGAAGGCTAGAAAAAGACTGGGAAGCGACCAACTGAGAGAGCGACACAGTCATGAACATGCATTAAAATTAATAGACACTAAGTGCAAGCATGAGTAGGATATAATCCACCATGAACATAAATATCGTGAACATGTGCCAAGTTGAGTCGCTCAATTCATTCAAAGGAGGATACCACCCTATCCTACCACATCACAACCATTTTAATAGCATGTTGGCACGTAAGGTAAACCATTATAAACTCATAGCTAATTAAGCATGGAATAAGCAACTACAATCTCTAATTGTCATTGCAAACATGTTTATTCATAATAGGCTAAATCAGGAATGATTAGCTAATCATATTTACAGCTCCTCTTACCCCAATCATTTCATCATATATCATCAACATTTCCTTTCACTTGCACGACCGAACGGTGTGGATAATAGTAATAGTGCATGTACATTGGACTAAGCTGGAGTCTGCAAGCATTCATTTCAAGAGAGAAGACAAAGTAATATGGGCTCTAGGTTAAATCAACAATCATGCATATGAGAGCCACTTATACATTTTCATTATGGTCTGCTTCTCTCGACCCCCAAAGGAACAGAAAAGAAATAAAATTATTTACATGGGAAATCTCCCAACAAACAAAAAGAAGAATGAGAAATCTTTTTGATTTTTTCTTTTAATTATTACTACTACATGCATGGAAATTAAACTAACTAATTTTTTTGGTTTTTCTTAAGGTTTATCTAACACACAAGAAGAAAGCAGGAAAAAGAAATTAAACTAGCATGGATAGTACAATGAAAGAGTATGAGCACCGACACTAGAATGAGTGTGTGAACATGAATGTAAAGTCGGTGAGGAATACGTACTCCCCCAAGCTTAGTCTTTTGGCCTAAGTTGGTCTATGGCCATGGGTCAGAGCTACTCCCTCCGGTGTACTGAGGGGTATCATCAGGGTACCACTGGCTGGCAAACTCCTCCGGATCCCACTGACAAAAGGATGGTCGATAAGGGTCAAGTTGTGGTTCCAGCTTAGGCTCTGGGGCTGATGTCTGGCCTTGGTAATCGCGAGCGGCCTCTGGTAAGACGAGAAACTTGCCTGATGATAAATCAAACAAAGATGGTGCATGCAGGATAATAGTTTCACTGTGTTTCTTATGATATCTCAAATTATACTTAAGCATATTCTCATCATTTGTAACAATAAACTCATGTGCTACCATGCTCTTGTAATCTAGAAAAGTAGAGGGCAGCAATTTTTCTTCTTCCTCAAAGTGCCTAATGGGTATCCTGAAATGTTTAGCGAAGCGTGAAGCATAGATACCTCCAAAAATGGGGCCCTTAGTACGGTTCATGCTTAATCGTCTAGCAATAATAGCGCCCATATTAAAAGAGTTATCACAAAATAAGGCATGGAACAAAAAGATAATATGAGGAACACTAAGGTTTCCATAGTTTCCGCGACCAATTAAGCATCAACTAGCAAATATTGCAAAGTAGCGTAAAACATGATAATGTATGCTAGTTATTCGTGCATCGGAAACTTTCCTCGTTTCCCCTACAGTAATAGTGTCAATAAATCCTTCCACATCTCTATGATGTGGTTCCTCTAAGCTGCCCCCGAAGGGTATCTTGCAAACCATGCAAAATTCATATAGTGACATCTCCCTATCAACATCATATAATTTAAACTCTACTGAAGGAGGTGACTTCTTAGGATAAAAGTAGAAATTTTGCACAAAAGTATTGGTGAGTAAGAGATACTGTTCAAGCTGGTTGTGGAGGAAGTCGGCGAGGCCCGCATTTTCAACAAAAGAATAGAAATAATCATATATCCCGGATGCTCTCAAGAAATCGTCACAAGGCCATTCACACGACCGTACTTCCGCCACACGAGGAAGATTATACTTTGGCTTTTCATTCTCCTTAGCTTGTTTATCCTTAGAGCCTTGGCTAGAAGAACCCCTCAAGAAGAATCTCTTCATCATTTCTGAAAATATCTGAAATTTTTAGTGACTCAAAATAAAAGTAAACCAAACTCAATATAATTGATAGCAACTACTCCCACAAGTGCCTAGAGCCTCTATCATGCATTAGAATTACTTGGGACCTCATAAATTTAACATGCAAGCTCAAGAACAGGGTCACCTAAGCAGCAAGAATTTGCAATGAATAAAGTACTAGAACAAAAATTAATTGGATCATTGGAGGACTCACATACCAAAGAACAATCCCCCAAAGCAGTTTTGTGAATGGAGCTTTGAGCAAGGAGATCGAAAATGGCAGCAAAACAAGCTAGAACTCATGCTTGAGCTAGATAGTTATTTTTTGGGGAGGAAGAAGTGTGTGGGTGCAGGAATAAGTGGAGGGGAGCCACCGTGGGCCCATGAGGCAGTGGGCTCGCCCTGGACCCTCGTGGCCAGGTGCTTGCTCCCCCTGCTGTGTTCTTAGTGCCAAATATTCTCAAATATTCCAGAAAAAATCATATTAAATTGGCATGACATTTGGAGAACTTTTATTTTCGTGATATTTTTTATTGCATAGCTAATTCAGAAAACATGTAAAATATACTATTTATACTTTATTTATTATAAGTAACAGAAAGTAAAGAGAGGGTACAGAAGGTTGTGCCTTCTAACTTCATCCATCTGATGCTCATCAAAAGGAATCCACTAACAAGGTTGATCAAGTCTTGTTAACAAACTCATTCTGAGTCACATGAAACCGGAGAAATTTCGATGTGACACTAGGTTACCTCAACGGGGATATGAACATCCCCAATAATAAGAATATCATACTTTTTCTTTGCAGTAGGAAGAGGAAATTCAAAACCTCCAATAATTATTGATGGAATTTTCCCAATAGAATTTGTGTTGTGAACTTGAGGTTGTTTCCTCGGAAAGTGTACCGTATGCTCATTACCATTAACATGAAAGGTGAAATTGCCTTTGTTGCAATCAATAACAACACATGCTGTATTTAAAAAGGGTCTACCAAGGATAATCGACATACTGTCGTCCTCAAGAATATCAAGAATGACAAAGTCTGTTAAGATAGTAACATTCGCAACAACAACATGCATGCCCTCACAAATATCGACAGGTATAGTAGTTGATTTATCAGCCATTTGCAAAGATATCTCAGTAGGTGTCAACTTACTTAATTCAAGTCTACGGTATAAGGAAAGAGGCATAACACTGACACTGACTCCTAGATCACATAAGGTAGTTTTAACATAATTTATTTTGATGGAGCATGGTATAGTGGGTACTCTGGGATCACCAAGTTTCTTAGGTATTCCACCCTTAAAGGTATAGTTAGCAAGCATAGTGGAGATGTCAGCTTCGGGTATTTTTCTTTTATTTGTAATGATATCTTTCATGTATTTAGCATAAGGGTTTGTTTTAAGCATATCGATTAAGCGCATACATAAGAAAATAGGTCTAATCATTTTAGCAAAGCGCTCAAATTCCTCATCATCCTTTTTCTTGGATGGTTTAGGAGGAAAAGGCATGGGTTTCTGAACCCATGGTTCCCTTTCCCTACCATGCTTCCTAGCAACAAAGTCTCTCTTATCATAACATTGATTTCTTGATTGTGGGTTATCAAGATCAACAGCAGGTTCAATTTCTATATCGTTGTTATTGCTAGGTTGAGCATCTACATGAACATCAATATTAGCATTATCATTAGGTTCATGTTCATCTCTAGATTGTGTTTCGGCATCATAGATAGAAATATCATTAGGATCCTCAGGTGTTTCTACAATAGGTTCACTAGAAGCATGCAAAGTCCTATCATTTTTCTTTTTCTTCTTTTTAGAAGGACTAGGAGCATCTAAATTATTTTTCTAAGAATCTTGTTCAATTCTCTTAGGGTGGCCATTAGGATACAAAGGTTCCTGAGTCATTTTACCAGTTCTAGTAGCCACTCTAACAACAAAGTCATGTTTATTATTTAGTTCATCTAGCAATTCATTCTGAGCCTTAAGTACTTGTTCTGCTTGAGTAGTGACCATAGAAACATGTTTACTAGTGAGTTTAAGTACACCCTTAACTCTAGACATATAATCACTCAAGCGCCCAATCATATAAGCATTATTTTTCAATTGTCTACTAACATAATCATTGAAATTTGCTTGTTTATCCATAAAATCATCAAATTCATCTAAGCATTGGCTAGCAAACTTAGTAGACAGGATTTCAACTTTACCATATCTATAAAGAGAGTTTACCTTCACTGCCTATGTAGGGTTATCAAGACTTGTATTTCTTTAGGTGGTATATTGAGGCCATGAATTTCTTCAACAAGAGGTAAATTTGTAACATCTTCGGCTTTAATACCTTTCTCTTTCATAGATTTCTTTGCCTCTTGCATATCTTCAGGACTGAGAAATAGAACACCTCGTTTCTTCGGAGTTGGCTTAGGAGTTGGTTCAGGAAGTGCCCAATTATTTTCATTTGCCAACATATTATTTAATAGAGATTGAGCTTGGTCGACTGTCCTTTGCCTGAAAACACAACCAGCACAACTATCCAGGTGGTCCTTGGAAGCATCGGTTAGTCCATTATAAAAGATATGAAGTATTTCATTTTTCTTAAGAGGATGATTAGGCAAAGCATTAAGTAATTGGAGGAGCCTCCCCCAAGCTTGTGGGAGACTCTCTTCTTTGATTTGCACAAAATTATACATTTCCCTTAAGGCAGCTAGTTTCTTATGAGCAGGGAAATATTTAGCAGAGAAGTAGTAAATCATATCCTGGGAACTACTCACACAACTAGGATCAAGAGAATTAAACCATGTCTTAGCATCATCCTTTGATGAGGAAGGAAATATTTGAAGGATATAGTAATAGCGAGATTTCTCATCATTAGTAAATAGGGTGGCTATATCATTTAACTTAGTAAGATGTGCCACTACAGTTTCAGATTCAGTGCCATAGAAAGGATCAGATTCTACTAAAGTAATAATCTCAGGATCAACAGAGAATTCATAATCCTTATCAGTAACAAAGATAGGTGAAGTAGCAAAAGCAGGGTCATGTTTCATTCTAGCATTCAGGGTCTTTTGTTTCAGTTTAGCTAATAATTTCTTAAGATCTGATCTATCATTGCAAGCAAAAAAATCTCTAGCAGTTTCTTCATCCATAACATAACCCTCAGGAACAAAAAGCAATTCATATCTAGGGGGAGAACCTTCATCATCACAATCATCAATATTATCGGTTTCACTAATTTCATTCTCCCTAGCCCTAGCAAGTTGTTCATCAAGAAATTCACCTAATGGCACAGTAGTATCAAGCATAGAAGTAGTTTCATCACAAGTATCATGCATAGAAGAAGTGGCATCATCAATGGCATGCGACATATCAGAATTAATAGCAGAAGCAGGTTTAGGTGTCGCAAGTTTACTCATAACGGAAGGAGAATCAAGTGCAGAGCTAGATGGCAGTTCCTTACCTCCCCTCGTAGTTGAGGGATAAATTTTAGTTCTTTGATCTTTCAAGTTCTTCATAGTGATCAGTAGATATAAATCCCAAGTGACTCCAAGAATAGAGCTATGCTCCCCGGCAACAGCGCCAGAAAATAGTGTTGATAACCCGCAAGTATAGGGGATCACAACAGTTTTCGAGGGTAGAGTATTCAACCCAAATTTATTGATTCGACACAAGGGGAGCCAAAGAATATTCTTAAGTATTAGTAGTTGAGTTGTCAATTCAACCACACCTGGATAACTTAGTATCTGCAACAAAGTATTTAGTAGCAAAGTAGTATTTAGTAGCAAAGTAGCAGTTTTGTAGTAATTGTAACACTGGCAACGGCAAAGTAACTAAGCAAAGAACAATATATGAAAAGCTCGTAGGCATTGGATCGGTGAAGTATAATTATGTCGGATGCGATTCCTCAAGTAATAGTTATAACATAGGGTGACACAGAACTAGCTCCAGTTAATCACGCTAATGTAGGCATGTATTCCGAATGTAGTCATACATGCTTATGGAAAAGAACTTGCATGACATCTTTTGTCCTACCCTCCTGTGACAGCGGGGTCCTAAGGGAAACTAAGTGATATTAAGGCCTCCTTTTAATAGAGAACAGGACCAAAGCATTAACACTTAGTGAATACTGAAGGAAAATATGCCCTAGAGGCAATAATAAAGTTATTATTTATTTCCTTATTTCATGATAAATGTTTATTATTCATGCTAGAATTGTATTAACCGGAAACATAATACATGTGTGAATACATAGACAAACATAGTGTCACTAGTATGCCTCTACTTGACTAGCTCGTTGAATCAAAGATGGTTAAGTTTCCTAGCCATAGACATGAGTTGTTATTTGATTAACGGGATCACATCATTAGGAGAATGATGTGATTGACTTGACCCATTCCATTATCTTAGCACTTGATCGTTTAGTATGTTGCTATTGCTTTCTTCATGAGTTATACATGTTCCTATGACTATGAGATTATGCAACTCCCGTTTATCGGAGGAACACTTTGTGTGCTACCAAACGTCACAACGTAAATTGGTGATTATAAAGGAGCTCTAAAGGTGTCTCCGAAGGTACATGTTGAGTTGGCGTATTTCGATATTAGGATTTGTCACTCCGATTGTCGGAGAGGTATCTCTGGGCCCTCTCGGTAATGCACATCATTATAAGCCTTGTAAGCAATGCAACTAATGACTTAGTTGCGAGATGATGCATTACGTAACAAGTAAATAGACTTGCCAGTAACGAGATTGAACTAGGTATTGAGATACCGACGATCGAATCTCGGGCAAGTAACATACCGATGACAAAGGGAACAACGTATGTTGTTATGCGGTTTGCCAATAAAGATCTTCGTAGAATATGTGGGAGCCAATATGAGCATCCAGGTTCCGCTATTGGTTATTGACCGGAAACGTGTTTCCATCATGTATACATTGTTCTCGAACCCTTAGGGTCCGCACGCTTAAAGTTACATGACAGTTATATTATGAGTTTATGTGTTTTGATGTACCGAAGGAGTTCGGAGTCCCGGATGAGATCTGGGACATGACTAGGAGTCTCGAAATGGTCGAGACATAAAGATCAATATATTGGACGACTATATTCGGACTTCGGAAAGGTTCGGAGTGATTCGGGTATTTATCGAAGTACCGGAGAGTTACGGGAATTCGCCGGGGAGAAGTACCAGGCCTTATTGGGCCATACAGGAAAGAGAGAGGGGCTGCCTAGGGAAGGCCCCCCCCCCCAAGGCCTAGTCCGAATTGGACTAGGGGGAGGGGTTGCACCCCCTCCTTCCTTCACTTCTTTCTTCCCTTTCCTTGACTCCTACTCCTACTACATGGAAGGGGGAGAATCCTACTCCCAGTGGGAGTAGGACTCCCCAGGGTGTGCCATAGTTGAGGGCCGGCCCTCCCTCTCCTCTCCTCCTTTATATACAGAGGAGGGGGCACCCCATCGACACAACAATTGATCTCTTGATCTCTTAGCCGTGTGCGGTGCCCCCCTCCACCATAGTCCTCCTCGATAATATTGTAGCGGTGCTTAGGCGAAGCCCTATGATGGTAGAACATCAAGATCGTCACCACTCCGTCGTGCTGACGGAACTCTCCCTCGACACTCGGCTGGATTGGAGTTCGAGGAACTCGGAGGTGCCGTAGTTTCGGTGCTTTATCGGTCGGGCCGTGAAGACGTACGACTACATCAACCGCGTTGTTCTAACGCTTCTGTTTTCGGTCTACAACGGTACATAGACAACACTCTCCCCTCCCGTTGCTATGCATCACCATGCTCTTGCATGTGCGTAGGATTTTTTTTGAAATTACTACATTCCCCAACAGTGGCATCCGAGCCAGGTTTTATGCGTAGATGTTATATGCATGAGTAGAACACAAGTGAGTTGTGGACGATACAAGTCATACTCCTTACCAGCATGTCATACTTTGGTTCGGCGGTATTGTTGGATGAAGCGGCCCGGACCGACATTACGCGTGCGCTTACACGAGACTGGTCTACCGACGTGCTTTGCACATAGGTGGCTGGCGGGTGTCAGTTTCTCCAACTTTAGTTGAACCGAGTGTGGCTACGCCCGGTCCTTGAGAAGGTTAAAACAGCACGTAGCAGCCAGGTAAAACTTGCAACAACAAAGTAGAGGACGTCTAACTTGTTTTTGTAGGGCATGTTGTGATGTGATATGGTCAAGACATGATGAGATATAAGTTGTTATATGAGATGATCATGTTTTTTTGAAGTTATCGGCAACACGCAGAAGCCCTATGGTTGTCTCTTGGTTGCATAAGATGCAGGCGCCAAATAATTGATTTACTTTATCGCTATGTGATAGCAATAGTTGCAAGAGCAATAGTTGGCGAGACGACCATGTGACGACACATTGATATAGATCAAGATGATGAAGATCATGGTGTCATGCCGGTGACGATGGAGATCATGACGATGCTTTGGAGAAGGAGATCAATGGCAGAAGATGATGATGGACATATCATGTCACATATTTTTATTGCATGTGATGTTTATCTTTTATACATCTTATTCTGTTTTGTTTGACGGTAGCATTATAAGATGATCTCTCACTAATTATCAAGAAGTGTTCTCCCTGAGTATGCACCGTTGCGAAAGTTCTTCGTGCTGAGACACCACGTGATGATCGGGTGTGATAGGCTTTACGTTCAAATACAACGAGTGCAAAACAGTTGTGCACGCGGAATACTCAGGTTAAACTGGACGAGCCTAGCATATACAGATATGGCCTCGGAACACGGAGACCGAAAGGTCGAACGTGAATCATATAGTAGATATGATCAACATAGTGATGTTCACCATTGAAAACTACTCCATCTCACGTGATGATCGGACATGGTTTAGTTGATTTGGATCATGTGATCACTTAGATGACTAGAGAGATGTCTGTCTAAGTGGGAGTTCTTAAGTAATATGATTAATTGAACTTTAATTTATCATGAACTTGGTCTTGGTAGTGTTTTGCAAATTATGTTGTAGATCAATAGCTCGCGTTGTTGCTTCCCTATGTTTTATATGTGTTCCTAGAGAAAACTAAGTTGAAAGATGTTAGTAGCAATGATGCGGACTTGGACCGTGATATGAGGTTTATCCTCATTGCTGCACAGAAGAATTATGTTCTTTATGAACTGCTAGGTGACAGACCTATTGCAGGAGCAGATGCAGACGTTATGAACGTTTGGCTAGCTCAATATGATGACTACTTGATAGTTTTGTGCACCATGCTTTATGGCTTAGAACCGGGACTACAAAAACGTTTTTGAAACATCATGGAACATATAAGATGTTTCAAGAGATGAAATTGGTATTTCAGACTCATGCCCGTGTCAAGAGGTATGGGACCTTTGACAAATACTTCGCCTAAAAGATGGAGGAGAATTGCTCAACTAGTGAGCAAGTACTTAGATTGTCTGAGTACTACAATCGCTTGAATCAAGTGGGAGTTAATCTTCCAGATAATATAGTGATTGGCAGAGTGCTCTAGTCACCATCACAAAGTTACTGGAACTTCGTGATGAACTATAATGCAAGGGATGACGAAAACGATTCCCGAGCTCTTCATGATGCTGAAATCGATGAAGGTAGAAATCAAGAAAGAGCATCAAGTGTTGATGATTGACAAGATCACTAGTTTCAATAAAAGGGCAAAGGGAAAGAAAGGGAACTTCAAGCAAAATGGCAAGCAAGTTGTCACTCCGATGAAGGAGACCAAAGCTGAACCAAAGCCTGAAACTGAGTGCTTCTACTTCAAAAGAAATGGTCACTGGAAGCGGAAATACCCTGAATATTTGGTGGATAAGAAGGATGGCAAAGTGAACAAAGGGTATATTTGATATACAGGTTATTGATGTGTTCCTTATTAGTGTTTATAGTAGCCCCTAAGTATTTGATACTTGTTCGGTTGCTAAGATTAGTAACTCGAAACATGAGTTACATAATAAACAGAGACTAGTTAAGGGGAAGTGACGATGAGTGTTGGAAGTAGTTCCAAGATTGATATGATCATCATCGCACACACACCCTATACTTTCGGGATTAGTGTTAAACCTAAATAAATGTTATTTGGCGGTTGCGTTGAGCATAAATATGATTTGATCATGTTTATTGCAATACGGTTATTCATTTAAAGTCGGAGAATAATTGTTGTTTTGTTTACATGAATAAAAACCTTGGATGGTCATACATTCAATGAAAATAGTTTGTTGGATCTCGATCACATTGATAGACATATTCATAATATTGATGCCAAAATATGCAAAGTTGATAATCATAGTGCAACTTATTTGTGGAACTGCCGTTTGGGTCATATCGGTGTAAAGCGCATGAAGAAACTCCATAAAGTTGGACTTTTGGAATCACTTGATTATGAATCATTTGATGCTTGCGAACCGTGCCTTATGGGCAATATGACTAAAACTCCATTCTTTGGAACAATGGAATGAGCTACTCACTTGTTGGAAATAATACATACCGATGTATGCGATCCAATGAGTGTTGATGCTCGTGGCTAGTATCGTTCTTTTCTGACCTTCACACATGATTTGAGCAGATATGGGTATATCTACTTAATGAAACACAAGTCTGAAACATTTGAAAAGTTCAAAGAATTTCATAGTGAAGTGGAGAATCATCGTAACAAGAAAATAAAGTTTCTACGATCTAATCGTGGAGGTTAATATTTGAGTTACGAGTTTGGCCTTCATATAAAACAATGTGAAATAGTTTCACAGCTCATGCCACCTGAAACACCACAATGTTATGGTGTGTCCGAACATCGTTACCGCACTTTATTGATATTGTGCGATCTATGATGTATCTTACCGATTTACCACTATTGTTTTGGGGTTATGCATTAGAGACAACTGCATTAACTTTAAATAGGGCACCATCAAAATCCGTTGAGATGACAACTTATGAACTGTGGTTTGGCAAGAAACCAAAGTTGTCGTTTCTTAAAATTTGGGGTTGCAAAGCTTATATGAAAAAGTTTCATCCTGATAAGCTCAAACCCAAATCGGAGAAATGCGTCTTCATAGAATACCCAAAAGAGACAGTTGGGTACACCTTCTATCACAGATCCGAAGGCAAGATATTCGTTGCTAAAAGTGGATCCTTTCTAGAGAAGGAGTTTCTCTCGAAAGAAGTGAGTGGGAGGAAAGGAGAGCTTGATAAGGTAATTTGTACCTTCTCCCGAATTGGAAAGTAGTTCATCACAGAAATCAGTTCCAGTGATTCCTACACCAGTTAGTGAGCAAGCTAATGATGATGATCATGAAACTTCAGATTAAGTTACTACAAAACCTCATAGGTCTTCCAAAGTACAGTCCGCACCAGAGTGGTACGGTAATCTGTTCTGGAAGTCATGTTACTAGACCATGATGAACCTACGAACTATGAGGAAGCGATGATGAGCCTAGATTCCATGAAATGGCTTGAGGCCATAAAATCTGAGATAGGATCCATATATGAGAACAAAGTGTGGACTTTGGTTGACTTGCTCGATGATCAGCAAGCCAAGTTAAATAAATGGATCTTCAGGAGGAAGATGGACACTGATAGTAGTGTTACTGTCTACAAAGCTCGACTTGTTGCAAAAGGTTTTCGGCAAGTTCAAAGTGTTGAATACGATGAGATTTTCGCACTCGTAACGATGCTTAAGTCTGTCCGAATCATGTTCACAATTGCCACATTTTATGAAATCTGGCAAATGGATGTCAAAACTGCATTCCTTAAATGGATATTTCTTAAAGAAGTGTTGCATATGATACAACAAGAAGGTTTTGTCAATTCTAAAGGTGCTAACAAAGTGTATAAGCTCCAACAATCCATCAATGGACTGGTGCAAGCATCTCGGAGTTGGAATATACGCTTTGACGAGTTGATCAAAGCATATGGTTTTATACATACTTTTGGAAAGGCCTGTATTTACAAGAAAGTGAGTGGGAGCACTACATCCTTTCTGATAATTATATGTGAATGACATATTGTTGATCGAAAATGATGTAGAATTTTCAGGAAAGCATAAAGGAGTATTTGAAAGGAGTTTTTCAAAGAAAGACCTCAGTAAAGCTACTTACATATTGAGCATCAAGATCTATTGAGATAGATCAAGACGCTTGATAAGATTTTCAATTAGTACATACCTTGACAAGATTTTGAAGTAGTTCAAAATGGAACAGTCAAAGAAAGAGTTCTTGCCTGTGATGCAAAGGTGTGAAGTTGAGTAAGACTCAAAACCCGACCATGGCAGAAAATAGAAAGAGAATGAAAACTCATTCCCTATGCCTCAGTCATAGGTTCTATAAAGTATGCTATGCTGTGTACCGGACCTATTGTATACCTTGCTCTGAGTTTGGCAAAGGAATACAATTTTGATCTAAGAGTAGATCACTGGACAGCGGTCAAGAATATCCTTAGTGAGGATTAAGGAGATGTTTCTCGATTATGGAGATGATAAAAGAGTTCGCCGTAAAGAGTTACATCGATGCAAGCATTTACACCGATCCAGATGACTCTAAGTCTCAATCTGGATACATATTGAAAGTGGGAGCAATTAGCTAGAGTAGCTCTGTGCAAAGCATTGTAGACATAGAATATTTGCAAAATACACACGGCTCTGAATATGACAGACCAGTTCACTAAACTTCTCTCACAAGCAAAACATGATCATACCTTAATACTCTTTGGGTCTTAATCACATAGCGATGTGAACTAGACTATTGACTCTAGTAAACCCTTTGCGTGTTGATCACATGACGATGTGAACTATGGGTATTAATCACATACAGATGTGAATATTGGTGTTAAATCACATGGCGATGTGAACTAGATTATTGACTCTAGTGCAAGTGGGAGAATGAAGGAAATATGCCCTAGAGGCAATAATAAAGTTATTATTTATTTCCTTATTTCATGATAAATGTTTATTATTCATGCTAGAATTGTATTAACTGGAAACATAATACATGTGTGAATACATAGACAAACATAGTGTCACTAGTATGCCTCTACTTGACTAGCTCGTTGAATCAAAGATGGTTAAGTTTACTAGCCATAGACATGAGTTGTCATTTGATTAACGGGATCATATCATTAGGAGAATGATGTGATTGACTTGACCCATTTCGTTAGCTTAGCACTTGATCGTTTAGTATGTTGCTATTGCTTTATTCATGACTTATAAATGTTCCTATGACTATGAGATTATGCAACTCCCGTTTACCGGAGGAACACTTTGTGTTCTACCAAACGTCACAACATAACTGGGTGATTATAAAGGAGCTCTACAGGTGTCTCCGAAGGTACATGTTGAGTTGGCGTATTTCGAGATTAGAATTTGTCACTCCGATTGTCGGAGAGGTATCTCTAGGCCCTCTCGGTAATGCACATCATTATAAGCCTTGCAAGCAATGCAACTAATGAGTTAGTTGCGGGATGATGCATTACGTAACGATTAAAGAGACTTGCCGGTAACGAGATTGAACTAGGTATTGAGATACCGACGATCGAATCTCGGGAAAGTAACATACCGATGACAAAGGGAACGACATATCTTGTTATGCGGTTTGACCGATAAAGATCTTCGTAGAATATGTGGGAGCCAATATGAGCATCCAGGTTCCGCTATTGGTTATTGACCGGAAACGTGTTTCGGTCATGTCTACATTGTTCTCAAACCCGTAGGGTCCGCACGCTTAAAGTTAGATGACAGTTATATTATGAGTTTATGTGTTTTGATGTACCGAAGGAGTTCGGAGACCCGGATGAGATCTGGGACATGACGAGGCGTCTCGAAATGGTCGAGACATAAAGATCGATATATTGGACAACTATATTCGGACTTCGGAAAGGTTCCGAGTGATTCGGGTATTTATCGGAGTACCGGAGAGTTACGGGAATTCGCAGGGGAGAAGTATTGGGCCTTATTGGGCCATACGGGAAAGAGAGAGGGGCAGCCTAGGGCAGGCCGCGTGCCCCCCAAGGCCTACTCCGAATTGGACTAGGGGGAGGTTCTGCGCCCCCTCCTTCCTTCCCTTATTTCTTCCCTTTCCTTGACTCCTACTCCTACTACATGGAAGGGGGGAATCCTACTCCCAGTGGGAGTAGGACTCCCCAGGGCGCGCCATAGTTGAGGGCCGGCCCTCCTCCTCCTATCCTCCTTTATTTACGGAGGAGGGGGGCACCTCATAGACACAACAATTGATCTCTTGATCTCTTAGCCGTGTGCGGTGCCCCCCTCCACCATAGTCCTCCTCGATAATATTGTAGCGGTGCTTAGGCGAAGCCCTGCGATGGTAGAACATCAAGATCATCACCACGCCGTCATGTTGACGGAACTCTCCCTCGACACTCGGCTGGATTGGAGTTCGAGGGACGTCATCAAGCTGAACGTGTGCTAGAACTCGGAGGTGTCGTAGTTTCGGTGCTTGATCGGTCGGGCCGTGAAGACGTACGACTACATCAACCGCGTTGTTCTAACGCTTCCGCTTTCGGTCTACGAGGGTACGTAGACAACACTCTCCCCTCTTGTTGCTATGCATCACCATGATCTTGCGTGTGCGTAGGATTTTTTTGAAATTACTACGTTCCTCAACAAATACATGAACTCCTCAAACTATGGTCATCACCGGTATGTATCCCGATTATTGTCACTTCGGGGTAGACGGATCATAACACATAATAGGTGACTATAGACTTGCAAGATAGGATCGAGAACTCACATATATTCATGAAATCATGGAACTCGGGCCCTAGTGACAAGCATTAAGCATAGCAAAGTCATAGCAACATCAATCTCAGAACATAGTGGATACTAGGGATCAAACCCTAACAAAACTAACTTAATTACATGGCAAATCTCATCCAAACCATCACCGTCCAGCAAGCCTATGATGGAATTACTCACGCACGGCGGTGAGCATCATGAAATTGGTGATGGAGGATGGTTGATGATTACGACGGCGACGGATTCCCCTCTCCGGAGCCTCGAACGGACTCCACATCAGCCCTCCCAAGAGGTTTTAGGGCTTAGCGGCTGCTTTGTACCATAAAATGTGATGAACCCTTCTTCTCTTATTTATTTTCTCTGCGAAAGCGAATATATGGAGTTGGAGTTGAGGTTGGTGGACGTCCAGGGGGGCCACGAGGAAGGGGGCGTACCCTAGGGGAGAAGGCGCGCCCCCCCACCCTCGTGACCAGGGTGTTGGCCCCATGACGCTAATTCTTTCGCCAATATTTTTTATTAATTCTGAAAAGTTGCTTCGTGGATTTGCAGGTCATTCCGAGAACTTTTATTTCTGCACAAAAATAACACCATGGCAGTTCTGCTGAAAACAGTGTCAGTCCGGTTTAGTTCCATTCAAATCATGCAAGTTAGAGTCCAGAACAAGGGCAAAAGTATTTAGAAAAGTAGATACGACGGAGACGTATCAGTCGACACTACCGAGGAGCGGCTATGCCCGTGCAGGAGCGGAAGCGCTATGCTTCGCGCTGGTGATAAACAACTTGGGGTGGCCTCGCGGCCGCACTGACCTCAGGGAGTCTCCGGGCTCAGTGGCTAGCCTCACTGTGCTGCTCTCCCTCGGGAGGGTAGCACGAGGGCGCTAGGCACGAGGGCTATGCTCATGTCACGCCTAGCATACCCCACCTCGCCAGGCCTCACGGGCCTGGTCTTCGTGCACCCCTCCTGAGCGAGAGCTCGGCGATGAAAAGGTAGGATGGTCTTCGTACATCAAGGGGGACTCCTGAGCATCGCAAGTTAGTAGCCTAACTGGTCACGTAGCCCCTCACCTCTTGGGCTCGACCTGGTGATCCGAACGACTCAACGACGGCTAAGGTATGTGCGGGGTCGGGCCCTGCCAACGCAGAACACCTAGACCTGGTTGTCACCCTTCTATTCCAAGTCGTTCGTACGTCAAGGGGGACTCCTGAGCATCGCGACTCAGGAGCCTAACTGGCCACGTAGCCCCTCACCTCTTGGGCTCGTCCTGGTGATTCGGACGACTCAACGACGTCTGAGGCATGCGCGGGGCCGGGCTCTGCCGACGCAGAACACCAAGGCTTGCCCCTGCATCTTTTCCTAGGCTATTTGCACGTCAAGGAGTAGTCCTGAGTATCGCGACTCGGGAGCCTAACTGGTCACGTAGCCCCTCACCTCTTGGACTCGTCCTGGTGATCCGGACGACCCAACGACGGCTGAGGCATGCGCGGGGCCGGGCTCTGCCGATGCAGAACAACAAAGGAAATGGAAAAGCTGAAGGAGCATAACCTAGTTATTACAAGACATATTGTTCCAAGCAAACAGTTTTAAAACGCCTCCCCAAGGCATGTTGCATGATACAGGATAGACAGAGAAGAGCAGAATCGCTGGGCCACCTCCTCAGACTTGGGCATCACCATTGCCCGCTAGAGGAGCCTCGTCACTAGGCGCGTCGCCCGTCCCACCGGCTTCAGTCGCAGGGCCAACGACTAGGAACCTGCTCAGCATGGCGGTGACAAACCCCTTCATTGCGGCAGCAGCAACATCCTGGGAGTCGGGGTCCACCGGAGCAACGAAGGAGGATGGGTCGAAGCTGGCATCCTGGAGATAATGGTGGCTGAAGACACATGTCAGAGCCGAGGAACAAAGTGAGAGTGCCTCGCTTTCCACCAAGGAGGCAAACCCGTCAACAGCATCTTCGAGCACCACCATGACTTTAGGAAGTAGAGCAGCAGGGCTCTCCCTTGGGATCATCATCACCGCCTTCTTTGAGGGATCATCTCCAAAAAGCGCCTTCTGGGCCTTGTGGAAACGTGCCTCAAGTGAAATAAGAGTGTTGCGCTCCATGGAGGCCACCTTCATGGCCTCGGCGAGGGCTGCTTGGGCTGCCTCCGCCTCCTTCCTCAGCTTTGTCAAGGGGTCGCGCTCTCCTGTCTGCTCCAAGGCCGTCTTCTTCAACTCGGCATCTCGGTCAGCGGTGGCAGCTTACTGGGCCTTCAGCTTCTCCTCACGCTCCTGGACCTGGCTGGCCTGAGCTGCCTGCCGGTCCTGGAGAGTCTTCAGATCAACCTCCGCCGCGCGGCACCGGTTTTCAGCCTTTGTGGCCTCCTGCCGTGCCAGGTCGCGCACTGTGGCGGCCACCCCAAGCGCCTTCTGGGCTTCCTCCATAGAACCCCGGGCCACGCAAACAGACGCATCAACCTTGAACCAACCGGAGATCAGCCCCAGGCGTCCCTGTGTCGAGCGATTATCCCGGCCCTAAAGCTCGCCCTGGAGAAGGTTCAGCGCCGCCCATGCCTCTTCCAGGGTCCTAGAGGAAGCAGGAGCGCCAAGACTCGGTTGCGCGCTGGGAAGGGGAGGAGACACCCTTGGCACCAAGGTAGATGAAACCTCAGCCTCAAAGAGGACAGGGGGCTCCGGAGGCTGGTTGACCTCAGCAGCCGTGGCCAAGCAGGGAGCTGGAGGAGTTAGGCCTGCCGGGGGCACCGGTACCTCCTGAGGACGAGCGCTCGTGTCCTCCGGAGATGGCGTCATCTCTGGAGCACCGGGGGCAACAGCACCCTCCTTCACCAGGGTCACAGCAACCTCCGGACCCTCCTTCTGCTTCTTTGATGGCTGCTGCCTAACAACAGGCGAAGATATTAAGTATCGCTCCAAGGATCAACAAATAAGATTAAGAAAAAAGAAACTTACTGGCCGGCGTAGGCATAGTTCCTCTTCATACTCAACAGCGGGCTGAGGTGGAGCAGTTGGCACAGAGCTTTTGGGAGCGGGAGAGCTTGCGGTTGGCGCCGCTCGGGATGTCGTTGGCGAAGGGGGAGCACCACCCAGTGGAATCAGCACAGTCCTGCTCTTCTTCGACCGCGTGGTGACTCCCATAGGGCGCAGCACCTCCACCACCACGGGCTCATCGTCATCATCATCATCAGGAAGGTTGCGCAGGAGCTCTCTTTGCCCTTGGGCAGAGGATTCTTCCATGACATCATCCTCGGTGGTCTCGGAGGATTGGCCATCGGAGGAAGGTGCACGAAGGTATTAGGCGGCAGGGAAAGTCCCAGCTGCACAAACTTAAGCTTGTCGAAGACAGGCATGGCCGCGACAACCTCCTCGGCGTCATCACGGCAGTACAATGGGAGCCAGTCTTCCGGAGGGTCACTCGGATCCTTTCCCGTCAAGTAGAGCAGCACCTTGTTCAGCTCCTCCTCGGGAAGGGAATCCTGGCGTAGGCGGATTTTGTCATCATCACCACCAAGCTTCCACAAAGGGCGGGGGTGGTCTTGAAGCGGCGCAATGCGCTGCTTTAGGAACTCGCTGATGAGCATGGCCCCCGTCAACTTCGTGCTCTTCAGATCCTTATCCATCTTCCTCACGAACGGCACCAGGGAAGGGTCGGTGATCTTCTCAGAACGCCACCACTTCTCGGTGACGGGGAATGTGGTCGGCAGCTTCAGCGAGCTCTGGGAGCTCTTGGAATCCATCAGGATCCACCTCTTCACGGCATCCTCTACCTTCTTCCCGGCGCGGGAAATTGTGGTGCCACCCCACGCAGTGAAAAAGCCGATGCACCCAACAGGATTGTCGCCGATCTTGCGGAGATAGAAGTAATGGCGGAACAAGGCAACAGAGGGCATCACCCCCACGAATGCCTCACAATAAAAGGTGAGGAGGGGCAGAAGGAGGATGGAGTAGGCATGGATATGGAGTACATGAAGACCATAGTGGTGAAGGATGGTGAAGAAGAAGCGGGAGAATGGAGGTACCAGCCCCGAGTAGACACTGTGCATGAAGAAGGGGAAGAAGTTGCTACCCGCGGGCTCCGGTGCAGCGGTGGCGACCGGGAGCGCTGTCCTCCCCCACTCGTTCTCTTCACCCACCGTCAGAAGGAGCGTGTTCTGGAGCTTATCCCTGGTCACGCAGGGCTCCAGCAGCCCTGGCTCATACCAAGCGGAGCCGGGGGCCGGAGCAGAAGCCGCGGTCCTCTCGGTGGCCATCAAGCAGGAGATTTGGCGGAGAAATCGGCAGATCCAGTGAGTTCTTCCGCAGCGGGGAGAAGGGGATATGGAGCAAGATGAAGAAGGGGCAATGAAAGCCCGGCGACAGGCAGCACCCCTTTTGTCAGACAGAAGCAGTTGCCGAGGCAGCGTGGGAAAGTGGAGTCGCCCACGTCCCATCAATCACCACACGTCATCAAGGCCGCATGCGGTTAGGGCCCGCGGCGCTCCGCACTTGCCCTTTGGCTTCGCCTGAAAGCCAAGTCCGAGCGCGCCTTGGGCCCGGGGGCTACTGTCGGTGTCCTTGATATGGGGGTATCTAGCCATGCCTGACTGCAGGCCACCACGTGGCTCCATCAACGGCCTAGTACGGCCCAGCTTCAACACCAGCATCACAAGACCCTCGTGAGGGGCCAAGCCTCGCGAGGCGGACGATGCCAAGACCCCCAAAGGAGGCAGCCTCCTCAGGAGGGCTCCTGATGGGCGGAGAGTTCTATGCAAGATACCTCACGAGGCTCAGCTGACGTGAGCCATGACGACCAAGGCCAGACGGGTGCCAAGCGGGCGCATAGCGCAAGTTTCCTCTTTGGTGCAAGGGAGGCAAGCCACAGGCATGGAGTCCCAAGGAATCAGCCAAAGGTTGCCATTTCGGTGCAATGAGACCAAGATCGCTAGGACGGCAGGACAGAGGTCATCAGCGAGCCCACCGCAGCGTCACGACCAGAGGCTTTTCGCAGGCGAAGACTACTTTTGTTAGGATAGACTGTACTTCTTGTCCTCTTTCAAATCCCGCCGTTGTGGAATCCCTTCCCGCTCATATTTGGGAAGAGTACCAAGGCCACTATAAATAGGGCTAGCCACCACCATAGGAAGGGGACGGATCCAGAACGGACCAAGCACAAGTAGAACACCACACCAGAACACCTCTCCTTCGGAGGCTTGTTCATCCACTGCACTTGTTCATCCATAGCCCCTCGAGGCAATTCACCACACCACACTGGAGTAGGGTATTACACCACAATGGTGGCCTGAACCAGTATAAATCTTTGTGTCCTTGTGTCTCTTTGGGATCGACGCGTTAGGCCTAGGAAGATCACGAGTAGGCAGGCTGGGCAGGTTGAGATCTCCGCACGCACCCCAGAGTTCGAACCTCTCACGGGTTGCCGGATCCCGAAATCCGACAGTACAGTCCCTGTGATCCGTGCTCAAAAGCAATCTGGCCTGTCACAATTTGGAGACTGACATCAAGGGAGTCATTTTCCCCGCTTCTTTGATAGTCATCAAGCTTGCCAAGTTGGATATTATTTTGGGAATGAATTGGTTGACTCAAAATTAAGTATGCATCAACTGTGCAACCAGAGAAGTCTCATTGATTAGTCGGGACGGCCAGACAACACAATTCTTTGCTCGAAGAAGCATACCCAAGAAAGAAATGGTCTTCACAGCTGTAGCAGAAGAATTGGATCTAATTCCTGTGGTCAGTGAGTTTCCAGACGTACTTCCTAAGGAATTACCAGGAATGCTGCCAGACTGAGAGCTTGAGTTTGCAATTGCTCTTGTGCCCGAAACCGCACCTATATACAAGAAGTATTATCGTATGCCTTCATCTGAGTTAGTGGAGCTGAAGAAATAGCTTGATGATATGCTTCAGAAAGGATACATCCGCCCAAGATCTTCACCATGGGGATCACCCGCAATATTCATGGACAAGAAAGATGACAGCCTCCGAATGTATGTGGATTACCGTCAATTGAATGATGTCACTATCAAGAACAAATATCCACTTCTGAGGGTTGATGATTTGTTCGATCAACTTAGTGGGGCAAATGTATTCTCCAAGATTGATTTGAGGACTGGATACCACCAACTCAAGATCAAGAAGGAAGATATTCCTAATACCATGTTCACCACTCGATACGGTCTTTGAGAATATATGATCATGTCATTCAGCCCCATCAACGCCCCCGCCTTCTTCATGCATATGATGAATAAGGTATTCATGGACTTCTTGGATAAATTTGTGGTTGTCTTTATTGATGACATCCTCATATACTCAAAGAGTGAAGAAGAGCACAAGGAACATCTCAGAGCAGTCTTGCAGAGACTCTGTGACCATCAGCTCTATGCAAAATTCAGCAAATGTGAATTTTGGCTCAAACAAGTCGGATTTTTGAGGCACGTTCTGTCAGCAGAAGGCATAATCGTGGATCCAATCAAAGTGAAGGACATGCTTGAGTGGGCAGCACCCACGACAGTGACTGAGATCCGAAGTTTTCTTGGATTAGCTGGGTACTACCGCAGCTTCATCAAAGGCTTTTCTAAGATTGCCAAGACGATGACAGAACTACTCAAGAAAGATAAGAAATTTGTATGGTATGAGGACTGAGGGAAAAGCTTCAATGAGTTAAAGACCAGGCTGACATCTGCACCTGTGTTAACCCTTCCAGACATCTACCGCAGTTTTGATGTATACTGTGATGCATCCAGGAGAGTTATTGGATGTGCATTCATGCAAGATAGTAAGTTTGTAGCATACGCATTGCGACAGCTACGACTGTCAGTGACAAAACTGGCAGATCTTGGGTAGGGGGGCCCAAGTTGTATGTCTGAGGATCAATGGCAACTATGGAGAAAGGACACTGTGTTTTACCCAGGTTCGACCCTCTTAATGGAGGTAAAACCCTACTCCTGCTTGATTATATTCGAGGGTATAGGGGTTACAAGAGTTGATCTACCTCAAGATCGATTTGGCTAACCCTAGATATCTAGCCTAGCAATGTTGTGATCCTGCCTCCGATCTACCCTCCGGTTTATATAGACACCGTAGGGGCTTAGGGTTGTACTATGTCGGTTTTACCGAAAGGAATAAGATATCCGGACACCTAACTTGCCATCCACGCATACGGGAGTCCCCACCGGACACGAGAGATAATATTTTGCCTTGTATCATGACGGCCCATCAGTCCGGCCCACGTCAATAGACCGGACGCCCGAGGATCCCCTAGTCCAGGACTCCCATAGTAGCCCCTGAACCAGTCTTCAATGATGATATATTCGGCGTTTGGTTTGTCTTCGGCATTGCAAGGTGGGTTCCTTGAAGAATACACATTGGCTCTCCTCTGTAAAAGAATTGTATCCGGCTTTTCATAATAAACACAACCCTTAGCCACGAAGGTAAGATATATAAAAAAGAGAACAGTGGCTTTTTGAATTGTTTTGCTACCCCGCATTTCGTGCTTCGAGGCCACGCCTCACTGGCACGTCCTGTCAAAACAGATTTCGTTCCCATTTAATATGGGATTGCACATCAATGGTATTTGGGTAACCCAACCAACTGCGGTGCATACCCACATCGGGAACATGCGAGGTTTTATGGCTAGTGAGCTGAGCACTCGGTATTCACGGCCTATATAAGTGGATAAAGATCCATCTTTTCCTGTCCCACACCTTCTTCCTTCCTAAGCCTTCCCATCTTCGAGCTCCAGCACCCAAGTTTCGATCCTCCTCACCGCCACCAACCTCTCCAGCCATGTCTGGATCCTGCTCTGAAGGCAAGTGGGTGGCCTCCTCCATGAAGGAGAAGGACATCAAGGAGCTCCGGGAGGCGGAGGTGCTATGGTGAGCAAACTCCCCAATGTCACCTGGCCCAAAGGGGCCTTCGTGGAAACTGTCAAGATATGGTAGCAGGAGTGGTCTACATCACCGAACCCCGCGGCGCCAATTAGGCGGCCCCTCCTGAGTTTAAATCCGGCCCCCTGATGCGGCTCGCGTCGTGGATCAACAAGGGTCCGGACTGGGGGTCGACTGACGAGGTGTTGATGGTGCAAAAGGAGATCAAAAACATTATAGAAAAGAACACCAGCCTAACTGACGTGGTCCAGGTGATGCTATTCCGCCGGACCGTTCCCTGCCAGCGCTGGCCTCTCCATATGTGGGAGTTCAATCCGGAAGGGCCGCAGACCCTACAACGATTCTTCGGCACGACACATGAAGAGATATGGAAGCTACTTTTCAAAGCCCAGAATTCATGGCCGGAGACGACCGACGACATCGGCCTCGACTATGCTCACCCGACATCCCCGGTAAGTTTTTAGTTTTAGAACATAACTTAGTTCAGAAATCATAAATGTTGAGACTTCCATCCTTTAATCAGGGTTGGACAAAGAAGGCAGAGCGGATCAAGTGTCCGGCTCTGCTACCCCAACACCCAGTTCATCCTCTGCTAATGAGGATGTTGGTCCCGACGTCATACTAGGCGCCGGAGAAGAAGGCCAAGAAGAAGGGCAAGGAGGCTAAAAGTGGCCCCCCGCCGTAAAGGTACTCCGGACGCTGTGTCCGGAGATTCCGAAGCTCTCTCCTCCCACGACAAAGATGAAGACCAAAAAGAGGAGGAGGGAGAGAGCGATTCTCCCCTTAAGGGGAGGAAGAAGAAAAGAGCGGCCTCCGTAGACCCAGAGGCGGAGGCATCCAAGAGGGGGAAGATATCCCTTTCAGACGACTCAGATTCGGATGTTGAAGCCATCCCCGAGCGGTGCCCCACGTTGAAGTCCCTGGCCGATTCATAAGTATCCAATGATGTCTTACATTTATTGGCATTTATGATTGCAGCTTTTAATACATTATATTGTGTGTTCTAGTCCGGCCCGCGATCTCCCCCAACTATCATCATCTCCGGGGAACTCGCTGGAGCAGGGGATGGCGGAGAGCGAGACGCCTCCACGGGCCTCTCCGCCAACCGCTACGGACGACACCAAAGTTTTGTCCCGAAGAGCCTCTCCAGGCCATGGAGAGGTGCGGGAGGCTGCCAAGACGGTGCTGGAGGGTGTTACCTCGGCTGCCGAGAACATGGGGGAACTAACCCCCATGGAGACTGATGACGGGGACCATGACCAATCCGGCCCCGGCCGAACACTATTCCAGAGACCCACATGGCTCCGGAATCGAGCGAGCAACCCCCTTTGAAGGAGGGGGGAGCATCGACTCCACCGACGACCTCCATCAATCCGGAGACGTCAGATACTTTGGTGGAAGCACTACATCATGCTTACATCGTGGAGGAGCAACATACCCTGATGGGTATGGTGGTTGAGAAGATTCAGTCCGCCAAAAGCGGGCTGAACGAAGCCTTCACCATCCTATTAACAAGCTTTGAGGTATGCTATGTAATTTTCTAACCAATTTTAATAAAGGAATATGCCTGTGTATAGAAAGTAGCCCCTGAGACTCTTTTCGGCTTTGGCGAAGCCGGACAGAGGATCACATAGTGTTCGAAAGAGATGACATATTACTCTATTGTACAACAGGCTTCCTTGCTGGCAGAGAGCGCCCATGCCGCCAAAGTTTCTGAACTCACTCAGAAGTTGCGGCTGGCCGATGAAGAAGTAGTCCGCATCAACAAGTGGTTTGAGGAGACGCAAGGTATGCATGCATTGAGGATTTTGATCATATATCTCCAATAGTGTATTGAAAAATTGTATATGTGTTAGTCATTTTAAACTGACTAAAAATATTATAAATATACTTGCAGTTGGCGCCGACGAGGTCGAGTCCCTCAAGAGCGCCCTGGCTAAAGCCAAGAAGGAGGCGGAGGTGAGCAAGGCGGGCGCGGACAAAGTGGCCAAAAATTTAGAGGAGGAACAAGCCACCCGCTGACAACATGAGGTGCGGGTGGGGGGAGTCAAAAAAGAGCTCAAGGACGCCATCGTTAGATGTCAGTTCTTGGAGCAGAAGAGTTCGGAGCAGATCTCCGAGCTCACCAAAGCTCTTGAGAGCCTGAAGGAAGCCCGTGTTGATGCCCAGGGCACTCGCCAGGAGATCCAAGAGGCGAGGCGGATTGCGGCTGGTAAGGCCTTTATCATGCAGAGTAGATATACTAGCAGGAGATATATTTTACTAACCCGAGTTTAGAGTTCTCCAAGAACCTTTACGGATCTGCCGAGGAGTATTGCGGATGCCGCCGCATTCTTCCTAGCCGAAGAGGGGAGCTCACCGGAGAAGTTGTTCTGGTTGCAGTACCTTGCACTAGAGCTTCCAGTGCCCCTGAGCGACCAGTTGAAGGAGATGTCCGAGCTGCATATGATGCTTGGACTGGCCATGAAGGACATAATAGTCCATATGTGGACTGCCGAGGCCATACCTAGCAGCCACTTCGGACTTGTGAAGAGGCTGGTGGAGGCGCTTCCTCGGATCGATGCCCTTGAGCGGTCATCATGTATTAAAGGTGCTCGGATGGCCTTCGCTCGTGTCAAGGTGCAGTGGGTGAAGATGAAGGCCATAGATATTGCCACCGCAGGGCCACCTGAGGGCAAGGAGCACCCGCAGCCTGAGAGGTACTTCGACGAGTGTCGTGGAATTATCACGTCAGATGTCCTAGTATGAGGACTTAGTCATGGAGCCATCGCAACGAGATTAGCTTAAAGGGGTTAAACCAGACAAAGGACACAGGGAGTTTATATTGGTTCGGCCCCTTGTGGTGAAGGTAAAACCCTACGATCCAGTTGTGGTGGAATTGATGGGGTTTCGATGACCAGGGAGCGAATCCGCTTTGCCTGGCTCTCGAGTTGTTGTTTCTTGTCTCTAAACCGCCGCCGGGTCATCCCTTTATATACATAGGTTGACGCCCGTCGGTCTACAGAATCCCGAGGCCGGTTCATAAACGTGTCTGGCTCGGTATCTACTCTTGCATGTCTTACATTACAAGTTACACGCCTATGGCGGTTTATGTTTATGGGCCCTAACCCGCCTCTGGTCTTTGGGCTCCCTTGTCATGTTTCCTCCATAAGTCGCCATCTTATATAACTTCATGGGCTTCAATATTGGCAGTCTCTCTGTGGAGAAATCGGCCCCTCCTAGGCGGTTTATACCCACCAGCTATATCCCCAATATTAGGCCCCATATTGATTTGAACCTGTTCATGTCAATCGTCAACACTTGGGAAAAATCCTTCTTCATCACTTAGCACACACCTTGTAATCCGCCATGACATCATCTTCTAATATCATAATAAATCGCCATGACGTCACCTGTTTATTAAAAAACCATACATACCTCCCCTTTATTAACGAGCCTATGAAAATTGAGGCGACAACTCTGTCACATATCCATTTTTTGGGCTCCTCGATTCCTGCACCTGCCACTCATCCATTCGCTTTATAAATAGGGCCGGAGGGTTCCTTTCTCTTTTCCCCCTCCGTGCCTCTTCGTCTCATCATCAACCTCGCAACGCCCGATCTCTGAAGCTCCGCCGCCGCCATCAACCTTCAACCGCTGCACCATCCTTGGCCGTTGCATCGACCTGAGCGCACCAGAGTTCGTCCGCGCTTCTCTGCTGCTCCACAGCTCCAATGAGTCTCCCTTTTCTCTTACCCTAGATCTGCATTAGGGCATTCTCAAGTTCATCGGTAGTTCATCCCCGTTATTTTTACTTCCCCTGTCTTATAGTTTGTTGATGCAAGGCCTAGTAATTATCGCACGCGGTACTGATCTTAGTACTCATTTTTGATATTTGAAGGCCTCTCCTTTTGCACGAGATCCCATCAGAATCCATGAATTGTTGCTATCACAACTTAGGGTTTCATAATTTTCTCCCTTTTTTGAACTGCGTTTGATCCAAAATGATAGTATCAATCTATAAAACTTGTTTCTGCAATACTTAGTCACTTTTCAGTCATAGATCTAAAACTTGGCAGCTATGTGGGCGGTTTAACTTTTGAATCATAACCCGCCAGGTACCACTAGTCCCCTCTTAAACCACCAACTGCTTATCTCTGCAAGCTGATAAAGTATATCTCCAGTTTATAACTCTTTCACACTTGAATACTTCCTACCCCTTTACTTTTTGCAATTGATCATGACTTCTTAAACCGGCACCAATCCTTCTTCAGGTCTTGTTTAACAAATGTCCAAACAATTTTATGCTTGCAACTGGGTTCCTTGTCGGGTTACGGAAGAACAGCTGAATGGATGTGTTGCAACTGGCACTTTAGCGAGTAAGGAAATCATCCACTGGAGGGTCCCCGGTCCAGAAAATCCTCCTGAACCCAAGGATGGAGAGGTGATTGTATTTGCTGACCATCTGGGTCGAGGTTTTAGCCCTCCTGGATTAAAATTCTCTTGTGACGTGCTTGCTAGCTTCCAGATCCGCCCTCAAGATATCGGACTGAACTTCGTGCCCATTGCAATTTTCAAGTGTTTTGCGAGGCTTATATGCAAGAAGAACCTACCATTGAGTTATTCAGAGACTTCTTTTACTTAAACTGCCGTATTGAGTTTATGGACGGGCCCAATACTGAACTTGGCGGCGTGTCAATTTAGAAAAGGAAAGATGTCAATTTTCCTCATGCTAAACATCATAGCCACCCCAAAGACTGGAATCCGACTTGGTTTTACTGCCAAAACACAGCTCCTGATGACGAAAATCCTCTACCGGGTTATCGTTCTCACCAGCTTACCAGTGATCATCCATCTCCCCAATGACTCACTTCAAAGGAACGAGCTAGATATGCACCACAACTTTCAAAACTCCGAGCCTTTATGGCGAACGGTTTAACTGGCATCGACTTTGTTCGCTTCTGGATTTCTTGGAGTATCTTGCCCTTAAGCCGCCGCCCAGGTTTAATGTGTGAGTACACAGGGGATGTCAAAGACCCTCAATGACACATTGAAATTCAGCTAACTGACGACGAGATTGCTGATGCTGTCCAAAAGATGTTGGATGAACCGATATATGAGTGTAGCAAGACATGGCTTAGTCCCTTCTGTGTTTCCAATAAACCGCCAGCGGTAAAAATTGCATCCTTCTTGTCTTAATTTGCCCCCTTTTTAATATTTCCTTATAAATTTTTGTTCATCTTTGCAGGGTGATGATCCGTTCTGGAAAAGGACACCGCAGGATAAACCGGCGAAACCGCAGGATAAACCGGTGAAAGCACCTCGCCCTAAGACCAAAGTTACAAAGAAACCCGCGAAGAAGAAAACTGTCGAATCCCCTGACCCGACCAATAATGAAGATCTTGATGATTCGTAGTCAGAGGTAGAACTTGATTCTCTTGGTTCTTTTTTCATGCACCTTATTGACAATGATCATTATTAGGATAATGCGGAAGCTAGCCGTGCTGGCGATATAGAGGTAATTATCCTTTCTTCCGACTCCGATCCTCTGCCAACGCAAAAAACCCGTCAAGCAGTCCGGAAAGTAAGATTTTCACACGCTCTAGCTTATTTGGATCACACTTTCTTTTGAGGACACAGCAGCATGAAGCTCGCTGCACAACCCGGCATAGCGGCCAAGTGGTTACTTCCTCCGGTTTACAGAACACTCCGGTTCATAAACGCCGCCAAGAGGTCTCTTGTACTTCTGATACATCTTATCCCAAGGTGGGTTATTTTCGATATCCTCTTAATCCGTCTGACTCGAATTACCAGTGAACCTCCCATTCATCTTCTGGCGAATCAACAGGGACGAAGCTTCCAACCCTTAAAATGGTTCCATGGTGAGCAAATTTTGCTAATCCGTCATACTTTTATATTTTTTATCCTAGCACTGTTCTAATACATACTAATCATTTTCCAAGGCCAAATCTAGAGCCAGAAAGAAGGTCAAAGTGAACAAAGCAGCTGAAGACCTCATTCGGGGTGAACCGGAAAAAACTCCTGAACCGTCACTCCCAGATGTTGATAATATTCCTGATGGCCCGTCGTTGCCGGATCAAGCCACGGAAGCTGAGCACATGGAAATTGATCCATCGGCTCAAGCTGATGATCCGCCAAGCCCGGCTAAAGGTGTTGATGATGATGTTGTCATTACGGGCACTGGTTACACCTCTCCTGGCCACCCCATAGCCTTGTCCAAACACAGCGCCAAAGAGGAAAAAACTGCTCTGGACAAGGGTAAGTGGAAAACAGATTTATCAAGCTATGCCCACCTTAGCGCCCAAGACCTGCATTCTGGATTCTTAAACCGTCTATACACAAGCCGCGACTATGAAGCTGGTTTAGTAGGCCTGATGAAGGAGCACTATGAGGTAATTTCTGTTTAAACTTTTCATAAATATTCCTTCCTTCTGATTTATTGATAATATCAACTCCAGTAGCCCCCAAGGGAGGTTTATCTCTTCAAGATGAACCGAGACTTTATAGAATAAGAATTCAACTTCACTTGTGTAGCTCCCAAGGGTCGGTTTATCTCTTCAAGATGAACCGGGACTTCATGTTGTAAGGCTTACCCTTCTTGTTGAATACCTTTAGAAACTGGTTTATCATCTCAAGAAAAAATTCAGAACTATATTGTTGAGCAATTAGGCATTAGCCCCCAAGTGGCAAGATTAATACTTGTATTGTGCCTTGGGACTTTAGCATTTTGATGAGAAGAAGCGATAGGCATTAGCCCCCAAGTGCCAAGTGTATAACTTGTTATGTGCTTGGGACTTAAAACATGCACTTCCAACTCATTAACTGTCTCTTCCAGGCTATCTGAGCAAAAAAGAATCTCAAATCACCGACCTTCAAGAAAATATCAAGTCCCATCAAGCAGAAACTTCCAAGGCAAAAGACGAGCAGACCAGCGCTTTAACAACCATGGAGCAGTTGAAGGAAAGCTTTAAAATTGAATGGGCAGGACGGGATGCTGAAAAAGCAACTCTGGTAAAACGGGCGGAGGATGCTGAAGCAGCCCTTAATCCGGTAGTAGAAGAACTGGCCGGTTTGAAGCAGCAAATGAATGCTATGACCACTGCTGTCTTCGGTAAATATCCTCTTCATAAGCTTTAAATAAACAGCCTCCATGATGCTGCGAGTTTACTAATATTTTGAACATTGCAGGTAGCCGCATTACACATCTTGGCTCGGATATGCGCAAGAAACTGAAGGTTGCCTATACACCGATAGAATAATTATATACTGGCGCTCAACGGGTGATCTGCACAACTTGTCATAATAAACCGCCCAAACTTTAATCAAGGAAACGTTGGAAAAATTATCTATGATGCTTGTTCATATTGAGGAATTGAAAAAATCAGCTGCTAGGGTTGGTGCTCTTACTGCATTAACTCGGGCTAAGGCATGGATATCTGACCTTGATCCGGAAGATATTGGAAACGGCTATCCAGGCCAAAAAGAGGACGGGTCAGATTTTGATAATGACGACCTCAGGGCCTTAACGAGGGAAATGCGTCCATTGGCGAGCAAACTGGCTGAAGACACTGATTTGTCTTTTTACCAGTCGATTTATGATACTGACAACGAACGGCTTAATGCGCCGACTTATGATGTGCAAGATCTTATCCCTCCAATCCGTAAGCACACCTACGCCCCTGATGTTGAGCCGTCCACCCTTATAAGTAATGAAGCTGTGTTCAAAGCCTTAACTGGGATCGATTGGTCAACTATTGACTTCCAGCCACTTGGTGGAGAGGAGGAGGATGAACCAACGCAGAATGATCCACAGCCTTCACGTCAGCCTAGTGAAGAATCATGATCTAGGAGTCGGTTTTAGCTTCTGCACACTACAAGCCGTGTGATAAAAAATTATCCTTTTGGGCATCAAAGCGCCTTGTAATAGGCTAGTTTAAACACTTGATCTGTTGTGCCATCATGCACTTTTGCATGATACTGTTAATCCGTCATGATTATGCTATGTTTGCTTATGATCCTTAGCAACTTTTATTCAACCCTGCTCCTGCAGACAACAGTTTGAAAGTGTCCTGGTGGTTTACGGCCGGATGGGTCATAAGGCCCAACATGACACCATGGTTTATAACCAAGGCTGTACTTTTAAGAACAATATTAAATAGATCATACCTGTGACATTGAATCACATCGTTGGTTTACCAACTTATTGTAGTAAGGGTGATAACCCGAATCTTGAGTATGATAACTCCCCTCATATTTTGCCGGTTTATAATGAAACCATACCGGGTTGTAATAAACACCGGATTATAACTGATCTTGCATTGACAACTTATAGTTGAAGGCCGAGTCAGGTCATTGACACAGGGTCATCTTTGTAACTTTGTACTTGGCAACTCAAAGACCAGACTGGGTCATAAGACACCGGTTTAAACATAAACCTCATAAAAAGAAAAGATTTGTCAAATAAAATCATGGGAAGATGCGAGGCTTTTCATAGGCTGCCAGGCCCAAAATCATGATAATGTATGCTAGTTATTCGTGCATCGGAAACTTTCCTCGTTTCCCCTACAGTAATAGTGTCAATAAATCCTTCCACATCTCTATGATGTGGTTCCTCTAAGCTGCCCCCGAAGGGTATCTTGCAAACCATGCAAAATTCATATAGTGACATCTCCCTATCAACATCATATAATTTAAACTCTACTGAAGGAGGTGACTTCTTCGGATAAAAGTAGAAATTTTGCACAAAAGTATTGGTGAGTAAGAGATACTGTTCAAGCTGGTTGTGGAGGAAGTCGGCGAGGCCCGCATTTTCAACAAAAGAATAGAAATAATCATATATCCCGGATGCTCTCAAGAAATCATCACAAGGCCATTCACACGACCGTACTTCCTCCACACGAGGAAGATTATACTTTGGCTTTTCATTCTCCTTAGCTTGTTTATCCTTAGAGCCTTGGCTAGAAGAACCCCTCAAGAAGAATCTCTTCATCATTTCTGAAAATATCTGAAATTTTTAGTGACTCAAAATAATAGTAAACCAAACTCAATATAATTGATAGCAACTACTCCCACAAGTGCCTAGAGCCTCTATCATGCATTAGAATTACTTGGGACCTCATAAATTTAACATGCAAGCTCAAGACCAGGGTCACCTAAGCAGCAAGAATTTGCAATGAATAAAGTACTAGAACAAAAATTAATTGGATCATTGGAGGACTCACATACCAAAGAACAATCCCCCAAAGCAGTTTTGTGAATGGAGCTTTGAGCAAGGAGATCGAAAATGGCAGCAAAACAAGCTAGAACTCATGCTTGAGCTAGATAGTGATTTTTTGGGAGGAAGAAGTGTGTGGGTGCAGGAATAAGTGGAGGGGAGCCACCGTGGGCCCATGAGGCAGTGGGCTCGCCCTGGACCCTCGTGGCCAGGTGCTTGCTCCCCCTGCTGTGTTCTTAGTGCCAAATATTCTCAAATATTCCAGAAAAAATCATATTAAATTGGCATGACATTTGGAGAACTTTTATTTTCGTGATATTTTTTATTGCATAGCTAATTCAGAAAATAGGTAAAATATACTATTTATACTTTATTTATTATAAGTAACAGAAAGTAAAGAGAGGGTACATAAGGTTGTGCCTTCTAACTTCATCCATCTGATGCTCATCAAAAGGAATCCACTAACAAGGTTGATCAAGTCTTGTTAACAAACTCATTCCGAGTCACATGAAACCGGAGAAATTTCGATGTGACACTAGGTTACCTCAACAGGGATATGAACATCCCCAATAATAAGAATATCATACTTTTTCTTTGCAGTAGGAAGAGGAAATTCAAAACCTCCAATAATTATTGATGGAATTTTCCCAATAGAATTTGTGCTGTGAACTTGAGGTTGTTTCCTTGGAAAGTGTACCGTATGCTCATTACCATTAACATGAAAGGTGAAATTTCCTTTGTTGCAATCAATAACAACACCTGCTGTATTTAAAAAGGGTCTACCAAGGATAATCGACATACTGTCGTCCTCAAGAATATCAAGAATGACAAAGTCTGTTAAGATAGTAACATTCACAACAACAACATGCACGCCCTCACAAATATCGACAGGTATAGTAGTTGATTTATCATCCATTTGCAAAGATATCTCAGTAGGTGTCAACTTACTTAATTCAAGTCTACGGTATAAGGAAAGAGGCATAACACTAACACTGACTCCTAGATCACATAAGGTAGTTTTAACATAATTTGTTTTGATGGAGCATGGTATAGTGGGTACTCTGGGATCACCAAGTATCTTAGGTATTCCACCCTTAAAGGTATAGTTAGCAAGCATAGTGGAGATGTCAGCTTCAGGTATTTTTCTTTTATTTGTAATGATATCTTTCATGTATTTAGCATAAGGGTTTGTTTTAAGCATATCGATTAAGCGCATACGTAAGAAAATAGGTCTAATCATTTTAGCAAAGCGCTCAAAGTCCTCATCATCCTTTTTCTTGGATGGTTTAGGAGGAAAAGGCATGGGTTTCTGAACCCATGGTTCTCTTTCCCTACCATGCTTCCTAGCAACGAAGTCTCTCTTATCATAACGTTGATTTCTTGATTGTGGGTTATCAAGATCAACAGCAGGTTCAATTTCTATATCGTTGTTATTGCTAGGTAGAGCATCTACATGAACATCAATATTAGCATTATCATTAGGTTCATGTTCATCTCTAGATTGTGTTTCGGCATCATAGATAGAAATATCATTAGGATCCTCAGGTGTTTCTACAATAGGTTCACTAGAAGCATGCAAAGTCCTATCATTTTTCTTTTTCTTCTTTTTAGAAGGACTAGGAGCATCTAAATTATTTTTCTAAGAATCTTGTTCAATTCTCTTAGGGTGGCCATTAGGATACAAAGGTTCCTGAGTCATTTTACCAGTTCTAGTAGCCACTCTAACAACAAAGTCATGTTTATTATTTAGTTCATCAAGCAATTCATTCTGAGCTTTAAGTACTTGTTCTGCTTGACTAGTGACCATAGAAACATGTTTACTAGTGAGTTTAAGTACACCCTTAACTCTAGACATATAATCACTCAAGCGCCCAATCATATAAGCATTATTTTTCAATTGTCTACTAACATAATCATTGAAATTTGCTTGTTTATCCATAAAATCATCAAATTCATCTAAGCATTGGCTAGCAAACTTAGTAGACAGGATTTCTACTTTATCATATCTATAAAGAGAGTTTACCTTCACTGCCTATGTAGGGTTATCAAGACTTGTATTTCTTTAGGTGGTATATTGAGGCCATGAATTTCTTCAACAAGAGGTAAATTTGTAACATCTTCGGCTTTAATACCTTTCTCTGTCATAGATTTCTTTGCCTCTTGCATATCTTCAGGACTGAGAAATAGAACACCTCGTTTCTTCGGAGTTGGCTTAGGAGTTGGTTCAGGAAGTGACCAATTATTTTCATTTGCCAACATATTATTTAATAGAGATTGAGCTTGGTCGACTGTCCTTTGCCTGAAAACACAACCAGCACAGCTATCCAGGTGGTCCTTGGAAGCATCGGTTAGTCCATTATAGAAGATATGAAGTATTTCATTTTTCTTAAGAGGATGATCAGGCAAAGCATTAAGTAATTGGAGGAGCCTCCCCCAAGCTTGTGGGAGACTCTCTTCTTTGATTTGCACAAAATTATACATTTCCCTTAAGGCAGCTTGTTTCTTATGAGCAGGGAAATATTTAGCAGAGAAGTAGTAAATCATATCCTGGGAACTACGCACACAACTAGGATCAAGAGAATTGAACCATGTCTTAGCATCATCCTTTGATGAGGAAGGAAATATTTGAAGGATATAGTAATAGCGAGATTTCTCATCATTAGTAAATAGGGTGGCTATATCATTTAACTTAGTAAGATGTGCCACTACAGTTTCAGATTCAGTGCCATAGAAAGGATCAGATTCTACTAAAGTAATAATCTCAGGATCAACAGAGAATTCATAATCCTTATCAGTAACAAAGATAGGTGAAGTAGCAAAAGCAGGGTCATGTTTCATTCTAGCATTCAGAGTCTTTTGTTTCAGTTTAGCTAATAATTTCTTAAGATCTGATATATCATTGCAAGCAAAAAAATCTCTAGCAGTTTCTTCATCCATAACATAACCCTCAGGAACAAAAAGCAATTCATATCTAGGGGGAGAACCTTCATCATCACAATCCTCAATATTATCGGTTTCACTAATTTCATTCTCCCTAGCCCTAGCAAGTTGTTCATCAAGAAATTCACCTAATGGCACAGTAGTATCAAGCATAGAAGTAGTTTCATCACAAGTATCATGCATAGAAGAAGTGGCATCATCAATGGCATGCGACATATCAGAATTAATAGCAGAAGCAGGGTTAGGTGTCGCAAGTTTACTCATAACGGAAGGAGAATCAAGTGCAGAGCTAGATGGCAGTTCCTTACCTCCCCTCGTAGTTGAGGGATAAATTTTAGTTCTTTGATCTTTCAAGTTCTTCATAGTGATCAGCAGATATAAATCTCAAGTGACTCAAAGAATAGAGCTATGCTCCCCGGCAACAGCGCCAGAAAATAGTGTTGATAACCCGCAAGTATAGGGGATCACAACAGTTTTCGAGGGTAGAGTATTCAACCCAAATTTATTGATTCGACACAAGGGGAGCCAAAGAATATTCTTAAGTATTAGTAGTTGAGTTGTCAATTCAACCACACCTGGATAACTTAGTATCTGCAACAAAGTATTTAGTAGCAAATTAGTATGGAAGTAACAGTAACGATAACAAAAGTAATAGTAGCAGTTTTGTAGTAATTGTAACACTGGCAACGGCAAAGTAACTAAGCAAAGAACAATATATGAAAAGCTCGTAGGCATTGGATCGGTGAAGTATAATTATGTCGGATGCGATTCCTCAAGTAATAGTTATAACATAGGGTGACACAGAACTAGCTCCAGTACATCAATCTAATGTAGGCATGTATTCCGAATGTAGTCATACATGCTTATGGAAAAGAACTTGCATGACATCTTTTGTCCTACCCTCCCGTGACAGCGGGGTCCTAAGGGAAACTAAGTGATATTAAGGCCTCCTTTTAATAGAGAACAGGACCAAAGCATTAACACTTAGTGAATACTGAAGGAAAATATGCCCTAGAGGCAATAATAAAGTTATTATTTATTTCCTTATTTCATGATAAATGTTTATTATTCATGCTAGAATTGTATTAACCGGAAACATAATACATGTGTGAATACATAGACAAACATAGTGTCACTAGTATGCCTCTACTTGACTAGCTCGTTGAATCAAAGATGGTTAAGTTTCCTAGCCATAGACATGAGTTGTTATTTGATTAACGGGATCACATCATTAGGAGAATGATGTGATTGACTTGACCCATTCCGTTAGCTTAGCACTTGATCGTTTAGTATGTTGCTATTGCTTTCTTCATGAGTTATACATGTTCCTATGACTATGAGATTATGCAACTCCCGTTTATCGGAGGAACACTTTGTGTGCTACCAAACGTCACAACGTAACTTGGTGATTATAAAGGAGCTCTACAGGTGTCTCCGAAGGTACATGTTGAGTTGGCGTATTTTGAGATTAGGATTTGTCACTCCGATTGTCGGAGAGGTATCTCTGGGCCCTCTCAGTAATGCACATCATTATAAGCCTTGCAAGCAAAGCAACTAATGAGTTAGTTGCGAGATGATGCATTACGTAACAAGTAAATAGACTTGCCAGTAACGAGATTGAACTAGGTATTGAGATACCGACGATCGAATCTCGGGCAAGTAACATACCGATGACAAAGGGAACAACGTATGTTGTTATGCGGTTTGGCCGATAAAGATCTTCGTAGAATATGTGGGAGCCAATATGAGCATCCAGGTTCCGCTATTGGTTATTGACCGGAAACGTGTTTCGATCATGTCTACATTGTTCTCGAACCCGTAGGGTCCGCACGCTTAAAGTTAGATGACAGTTATATTACGAGTTTATGTGTTTTGATGTACCAAAGGAGTTTGGAGTCCCGGATGAGATCTGGGACATGACTAGGAGTCTCGAAATGGTCGAGACATAAATATCAATATATCGGACGACTATATTCGGACTTCGTAAAGGTTCGGAGTGATTCGGGTATTTATCGGAGTACCGGAGAGTTACGGGAATTCGCCGGGGAGAAGTACCAGGCCTTATTGGGCCATACAGGAAAGATAGAGGGGCTGCCTAGGGAAGGCCCCCCCCCAAGGCCTAGTCCGAATTGAACTAGGCGGAGGGGTTGCACCCCCTCCTTCCTTCACTTCTTTCTTCCCTTTCCTTGACTCCTACTCCTACTACATGGAAGGGGGAGAATCCTACTCCCGGTGGGAGTAGGACTCCCCAGGGCGTGCCATAGTTGAGGGCCGGCCCTCCCTCTCCTCTCCTCCTTTATATACAGAGGAGGGGGCACCCCATCGACACAACAATTGATCTCTTGATCTCTTAGCCGTGTGCGGTGCCCCCCTCCACCATAGTCCTCCTCGATAATATTGTAGCGGTGCTTAGGCGAAGCCCTATGACGGTAGAACATCAAGATCGTCACCACTCCGTCGTGCTGACGGAACTCTCCCTCGACACTCGGCTGGATCGGAGTTCGAGGAACTCGGAGGTGCCGTAGTTTCGGTGCTTTATCGGTCGGGCCGTGAAGACGTACGACTACATCAACCGCGTTGTTCTAACGCTTCCGTTTTCGGTCTACGACGGTACATAGACAACACTCTCCCCTCCCGTTGCTATGCATCACCATGCTCTTGCATGTGCGTAGGAATTTTTTTGAAATTACTACATTCCCCAACAGTGGCATCCGAGCCAGGTTTTATGCGTAGATGTTATATGCACGAGTAGAAGACAAGTGAGTTGTGGACGATACAAGTCATACTCCTTACCAGCATGTCATACTTTGGTTCGGCGGTATTGTTGGATGAAGCGGCCCGGACCGACATTACGCGTGCGCTTACACGAGACTGGTCTACCGACGTGCTTTGCACATAGGTGGCTGGCAGGTGTCAGTTTGTCCAACTTTAGTTGAACCGAGTGTGGCTACGCCCGGTCCTTGAGAAGGTTAAAACAGCACGTGGCAGCCAGGTAAAACTTGCAAGAACAAAGTAGAGGACGTCTAACTTACTTTTGTAGGGCATGTTGTGATGTGATATGGTCAACACATGATGAGATATAAGTTGTTATATGAGATGATCATGTTTTTTTGAAGTTATCGGCAACACGCAGACGCCCTATGGTTGTCTCTTGGTTGCATAAGATGCAGGCGCCAAATAATTGATTTACTTTATCGCTATGTGATAGCAATAGTTGCAAGAGCAATAGTTGGCGAGACGACCATGTGACGACACATTGATATAGATCAAGATGATGAAGATCATGGTGTCATGCCGGTGACGATGGAGATCATGACGATGCTTTGGAGAAGGAGATCAAAGGCAGAAGATGATGATGGACATATCATGTCACATATTTTGATTGCATGTGATGTTTATCTTTTATACATCTTATTCTATTTTGTTTGACGGTAGCATTATAAGATGATCTCTCACTAATTATCAAGAAGTGTTCTCCCTGAGTATGCACCATTGCGAAAGTTCTTTGTGCTGAGACACCACGTGATGATCGGGTGTGATAGGCTCTACGTTCAAATACAACGAGTGCAAAAAGTTGTGCACGCAGAATACTCAGGTTAAACTTGACGAGCCTAGCATATACAGATATGGCCTCGGAACACGGAGACCGAAAGGTCGAACGTGAATCATATAGTAGATATGATCAACATAGTGATGTTCACCATTGAAAACTACTCCATCTCACGTGATGATCGGACATGGTTTAGTTGATTTGGATCACGTGATCACTTAGATGACTAGAGAGATGTCTGTCTAAGTGGGAGTTCTTAAGTAATATGATTAATTGAACTTTAATTTATCATGAACTTAGTCTTGGTAGTGTTTGCAAATTATGTTGTAGATCAATAGCTCGCGTTGTTGCTTCCCTATGTTTTATATGTGTTCCTAGAGAAAACTAAGTTGAAAGATGTTAGTAGCAATGATGCGGACTTGGACCGTGATATGAGGTTTATCCTCATTGCTGCACAGAAGAATTATGTTCTTTATGAACCGCTAGGTGACAGACCTATTGCAGGAGCAGATGTAGACGTTATAAACGTTTGGCTAGCTCAATATGATGACTACTTGATAGTTTTGTGCACCATGCTTATGGCTTAGAACCGGGACTACAAAAACGTTTTTGAAACATCATGGAACATATAAGATGTTTCAAGAGATGAAATTGGTATTTCAGACTCATGCCCGTGTCAAGAGGTATGAGACCTTTGACAAATACTTCGCCTAAAAGATGGAGGAGAATTGCTCAACTAGTGAGCAAGTACTTAGATTGTCTGAGTACTACAATCGCTTGAATCAAGTGGGAGTTAATCTTCCAGATAATATAGTGATTGGCAGAGTTCTCTAGTCACCATCACAAAGTTACTGGAACTTCGTGATGAACTATAATGCAAGGGATGACGAAAATGATTCCCGAGCTCTTCATGATGCTGAAATCGACGAAAGTAGAAATCAAGAAAGAGCATCAAGTGTTGATGATTGACAAGATCACTAGTTTCAATAAAAGGGCAAAGGGAAAGAAAGGGAACTTCAAGCAAAATGGCAAGCAAGTTGTCACTCCCATGAAGGAGACCAAAGCTGAACCAAAGCCTGAAACTGAGTGCTTCTACTTCAAAAGAAATGGTCACTGGAAGCGGAAATACCCTGAATATTTGGTGGATAAGAAGGATGGCAAAGTGAACAAAGGGTATATTTGATATACAGGTTATTGATGTGTTCCTTATTAGTGTTTATAGTAGCCCCTGAGTATTTGATACTTGTTCGGTTGCTAAGACTAGTAACTCGAAACATGAGTTACATAATAAACAGAGACTAGTTAAGGGGAAGTGACGATGAGTGTTGGAAGTAGTTCCAAGATTGATATGATCATCATCGCACACACCCTATACTTTCGGGATTAGTGTTAAACCTAAATAAATGTTATTTGGCGGTTGCGTTGAGCATAAATATGATTTGATCATGTTTATTGCAATACGGTTATTCATTTAAAGTCGGAGAATAATTGTTGTTTTGTTTACATGAATAAAAACCTTGGATGGTCATACATTCAATGAAAATAGTTTGTTGGATCTCGATCACAGTGATACACATATTCATAATATTGATGCCAAAATATGCAAAGTTGATAATGATAGTGCAACTTATTTGTGGCACTGCCGTTTGGGTCATATCGGTGTAAAGCGCATGAAGAAACTCCATAAAGTTGGACTTTTGGAATCACTTGATTATGAATCATTTGATGCTTGCGAACCGTGCCTTATGGGCAAGATGACTAAAACTCCGTTCTTCGGAACAATGGAACGAGCTACTGACTTGTTGGAAATAATACATACCGATGTATGCGCTCCAATGAGTGTTGATGCTCGTGGCTAGTATCATTATTTTCTGACCTTCACACATGATTTGAGCAGATATGGGTATATCTACTTAATGAAACACAAGTCTGAAACATTTGAAAAGTTCAAAGAATTTCATAGTGAAGTGGAGAATCATCGTAACAAGAAAATAAAGTTTCTACGATCTAATCGTGGAGGTTAATATTTGAGTTACGAGTTTGGCCTTCATATAAAACAATGTGAAATAGTTTCACAGCTCATGCCACCTAGAACACCACAATGTTATGGTGTGTCCGAACATCGTTACCGCACTTTATTGATATTGTGCGATCTATGATGTATCTTACCGATTTACCACTATCGTTTTGGGGTTATGCATTAGAGACAACTGCATTAACTTTAAATAGGGAACCATCAAAATCCGTTGAGATGACAACTTATGAACTGTGGTTTGGCAAGAAATCAAAGTTGTCGTTTCTTAAAATTTGGGGTTGCAAAGCTTATATGAAAAAGTTTCATCCTGATAAGCTCAAACCCAAATCGGAGAAATGCGTCTTCATAGAATACCCAAAAGAGACAGTTGGGTACACCTTCTATCACAGATCTGAAGGCAAGATATTCGTTGCTAAAAGTGGATCCTTTCTAGAGAAGGAGTTTCTCTCGAAAGAAGTGAGTGGGAGGAAAGGAGAGCTTGATAAGGTAATTTGTACCTTCTCCCGAATTGGAAAGTAGTTCATCACAGAAATCAGTTCCAATGATTCCTACACCAGTTAGTGAGCAAGCTAATGATGATGATCATGAAACTTCAGATTAAGTTACTACAAAACCTCGTAGGTCTTCCAAAGTACAGTCCGCACCAGAGTGGTACGGTAATCTGTTCTGGAAGTCATGTTACTAGACCATGATGAACCTACGAACTATGAGGAAGCGATGATGAGCCCAGATTCCATGAAATGGCTTGAGGCCATAAAATCTGAGATAGGATCCATATATGAGAACAAAGTGTGGACTTTGGTTGACTTGCTCGATGATCAGCAAGCCAAGTTAAATAAATGGATCTTCAAGAGGAAGACGGACACTGATAGTAGTGTTACTATCTACAAAGCTCGGCAAGTTCAAAGTGTTGAATACGATGAGATTTTTGCACTTGTAACGATTCTTAAGTCTATCCGAATCATGTTAACAATTGCCACATTTTATGAAATCTGGCAAATGGATGTCAAAACTGCATTCCTTAAATGGATATTTCTTAAAGAAGTGTTGTATATGATACAACCAGAAGGTTTTGTCAATTCTAAAGGTGCTAACAAAGTGTGCAAGGTCCAACAATCCATCAATGGACTGGTGCAAGCATCTCGGAGTTGGAATATACGCTTTGACGAGTTGATCAAAGCATATGGTTTTATACATACTTTTGGAAAGGCCTGTATTTACAAGAAAGTGAGTGGGAGCACTACATCCTTTCTGATAAGTATATGTGAATGACATATTGTTGATCGGAAATGATGTAGAATTTTCAGGAAAGCATAAAGGAGTATTTGAAAGGAGTTTTTCAAAGAAAGACCTCAGTAAAGCTACTTACATATTGAGCATCAAGATCTATTGAGATAGATCAAGACGCTTGATAAGATTTTCAATTAGTACATACCTTGACAAGATTTTGAAGTAGTTCAAAATGGAACAGTCAAAGAAAGAGTTCTTGCCTGTGATGCAAAGGTGTGAAGTTGAGTAAGACTCAAAACCCGACCATGGCAGAAAATAGAAAGAGAATGAAAAGTCATTCCCTATGCCTCAGTCATAGGTTCTATAAAGTATGCTATGCTGTGTACCGGACCTATTGTATACCTTGCTCTGAGTTTGGCAAAGGAATACAATTTTGATCTAAGAGTAGATCACTGGACAGCGGTCAAGAATATCCTTAGTGAGGATTAAGGAGATGTTTCTCGATTATGGAGATGATAAAAGAGTTCGTCGTAAAGAGTTACATCGATGCAAGCATTTACACCGATCCAGATGACTCTAAGTCTCAATCTGGATACATATTGAAAGTGGGAGCAATTAGCTAGAGTAGCTCTGTGCAAAGCATTGTAGACATAGAATATTTGCAAAATACACACGGCTCTGAATATGACAGACCAGTTCACTAAACTTCTCTCACAAGCAAAACTTGATCATACCTTAATACTCTTTGGGTCTTAATCACATAGCGATGTGAACTAGATTATTGACTCTAGTAAACCCTTTGGGTGTTGATCACATGACGATGTGAACTATGGGTATTAATCACATACAGATGTGAATATTGGTGTTAAATCACATGGCGATGTGAACTAGATTATTGACTCTAGTGCAAGTGGGAGACTGAAGGAAATATGCCCTAGAGGCAATAATAAAGTTATTATTTATTTCCTTATTTCATGATAAATGTTTATTATTCATGCTATAATTGTATTAACCGGAAACATACTACATGTGTGAATACATAGACAAACATAGTGTCACTAGTATGCCTCTACTTGACTAGCTCGTTGAATCAAAGATGGTTAAGTTTACTAGCCATAGACATGAGTTGTCATTTGATTAACGGGATCACATCATTAGGAGAATGATGTGATTGACTTGACCCATTTCGTTAGCTTAGCACTTGATCGTTTAGTATGTTGCTGTTGCTTTATTCATGACTTATAAATGTTCCTATGACTATGAGATTATGCAACTCCCGTTTACCAGAGGAACACTTTGTGTTCTACCAAACGTCACAACATAACTGGGTGATTATAAAGGAGCTCTACAGGTGTCTCCGAAGGTACATGTTGAGTTGGCGTATTTCGAGATTAGAATTTGTCACTCCGATTGTCGGAGAGGTATCTCTAGGCCCTCTCGGTAATGCACATCATTATAAGCCTTGCAAGCAATGCAACTAATGAGTTAGTTGCGGGATGATGCATTACGTAACGATTAAAGAGACTTGCCGGTAACGAGATTGAACTAGGTATTGAGATACGGACGATCGAATCTCGGGCAAGTAACATACCGATGACAAAGGGAATGACATATCTTGTTATGCGGTTTGACCGATAAAGATCTTCGTAGAATATGTGGGAGCCAATATGAGCATCCAGGTTCCGCTATTGGTTATTGACCAGAAACGTGTTTCGGTCATGTCTACATTGTTCTCAAACCCGTAGGGTCCGCACGCTTAAAGTTAGATGACAGTTATATTATGAGTTTATGTGTTTTGATGTACTGAAGGAGTTCAGAGTCCCGGATGAGATCTGGGACATGACGAGGCGTCTCGAAATGGTCGAGACGTAAAGATAGATATATTGGACAACCATATTCGGACTTCGGAAAGGTTCCGAGTGATTCGGGTATTTATCGGAGTACCGGAGAGTTACGGGAATTCGCAGGGGAGAAGTATTGGGCCTTATTGGGCAATACGGGAAAGAGAGAGGGGCAGCCTAGGGCAGGCCGCGCGCCCCCCAAGGCCTACTCCGAATTGGACTAGGGGGAGGGGCTGCGCCCCCTCCTTCCTTCCCTTATTTCTTCCCTTTCCTTGACTCCTACTCCTACTACATGGAAAGGGGGAATCCTACTCCCGGTGGGAGTAGGACTCCCCAGGGCGCGCCATAGTTGAGGGCCGGCCCTCCTCCTCCTCTCCTCCTTTATTTACGGAGGAGGGGGGCACCTCATAGACACAACAATTGATCTCTTGATCTCTTAGCCGTGTGTGGTGCCCCCCTCCACCATAGTCCTCCTCGATAATATTGTAGCTGTGCTTAGGCGAAGCCCTGCGATGGTAGAACATCAAGATCGTCACCACGCCGTCATGTTGACGAAACTCTCCCTCGACACTCGGCTGGATTGGAGTTCGAGGGACGTCATCAAGCTGAACGTGTGCTAGAACTCGGAGGTGTCGTAGTTTCGGTGCTTGATCGGTCGGGCCGTGAAGACGTACAACTACATCAACCGCGTTGTTCTAACGCTTCCGTTTTCGGTCTACGAGGGTACGTAGACAACACTCTCCCCTCTTGTTGCTATGCATCACCATGATCTTGCGTGTGCATAGGATTTTTTTGAAATTACTACGTTCCTCAACAAATACATGAACTCCTCAAACTATGGTCATCACCGGTATGTATCCCAATTATTGTCACTTCGGGGTACACAGATCATAACACATAATAGGTGACTATAGACTTGCAAGATATGATTGAGAACTCACATATATTCATGAAAACATAATAGGTTCAGATCTAAAATCATGGCACTCGGGCCCTAGTGACAAGCATTAAGCATAGCAAAGTCATAGCAACATCAATCTCAGAACATAGTGGATACTAGGGATCAAACCCTAACAAAACTAACTTAATTACATGGAAAATCTCATCCAACCCATCACCGTCCAGCAAGCCTATGATGGAATTACTCACGCACGGCGGTGAGCATCATGAAATTGGTGATGGAGGATGGTTGATGATTACGACGGCGACGGATTCCCCTCTCCGGAGCCTCGAACGGACTCCACATCAGCCCTCCCAAGAGGTTTTAGGGCTTAGCGGCTGCTTTGTACCGTAAAATGTGATGAACCCTTCTTCTCTTATTTATTTTCTCCGCGAAAGCGAATATATGGAGTTGGAGTTGAGGTTGGTGGACGTCCAGGGGGGCCACGAGGAAGGGGGCGTACCCTAGGGGAGAAGGCGACCCCCCCCCACCCTCGTGACCAGGGTGTTGGCCCTATGACGCTAATTATTTCGCCAATATTTTTATTAATTCTGAAAAGTTGCTTCGTGGATTTGCAGGTCATTCCGAGAACTTTTATTTCTGCACAAAAATAACACCATGGCAGTTCTGCTGAAAACAGCGTCAGTCCGGTTTAGTTCCATTCAAATCATGCAAGTTAGAGTCCAGAACAAGGGCAAAAGTATTTAGAAAAGTAGATACGACGGAGACATATCAGTCGACACTACCGAGGAGCGGCTATGCCCGTGCAGGAGCGGAAGCGCTATGCTTCGCGCTGGTGATAAACAACTTGGGGTGGCCTCACGGCCGCACTGACCTCAGGGAGTCTCCGGGCTCAGTGGCTAGCCTCACCGTGCTGCTCTCCCTCGGGAGGGTAGCACGAGGGGGCTAGGCACGAGGGCTATGCTCATGTCACGCCTAGCGTACCCCACCTCGCCAGGCCTCACGGGCTTGGTCTTCGTGCACCCCTCCTGAGCGAGAGCTCGGCGATGAAAAGGTAGGATGGTCTGTTCGTACATCAAGGGGGACTCCTGAGCATCGCAAGTTAGTAGCTTAACTGGTCACGTAGCCCCTCACCTCTTGGGCTCGACCTGGTGATCCGAACGACTCAACGACGGCTAAGGTATGTGCGCGGTCGGGCCCTGCCAACGCAGAACACCCAGACCTGGTTGTCACCCTTCTATCCCAAGCCATTCGTACGTCAAGGGGGACTCCTGAGCATCGCGACTCAGGAGCCTAACTGGCCACATAGCCCCTCACCTCTTGGGCTCGTCCTGGTGATTCAGACGACTCAACAACGTCTGAGGCATGCGCGGGGCCGGGCTCTGCCGACGCAGAACACCAAGGCTTGCCCCTGCATCTTTTCCTAGGCTGTTTGCACGTCAAGGAGGAGTCCTGAGTATCGCGACTCGGGAGCCTAACTGGTCACGTAGCCCCTCACCTCTTGGACTTGTCCTGGTGATCCGGACGACCCAACGACGGCTGAGGCATGCGCGGGGCCGGGCTCTGCCGATGCAGAACAACAAAGGAATCGGAAAAGCTGAAGGAGCATAATCGAGTTATTACAAGACATATTGTTCCAAGCAAACAGTTTTAAAACGCCTCCCCTAGGCATGTTGCATGATACAGGATAGACAGAGAAGAGCAGAATCGCTGGGCCACCTCCTGAGACTTGGGCATCACCATTGCCCGCTAGAGGAGCCTCATCACTAGGCGCGTCGCCCGTCCCACCGGCTTCAGTCGGAGGGCCAACGACCAGGAACCTGCTCAGCATGGCGATGACAAACCCCTTCATTGCGGCAGCAGCAACATCCTAGGAGTCGGGGTCCACCGGAGCAACGAAGGAGGATGGGTCGAAGCTGGCATCCTGGAGATAAAGGTGGCTGAAGACACATGTCAGAGCCGAGGAACAAAGTGAGCGTGCCTCGCTTTCCACCAAGGAGGCAAACCCGTCGACAGCATCTTCGAGCACCACCATGACTTTAGGAAGCAGAGCAGCAGGGCTCTCCCTCGGGATCGTCATCACCGCCTTCTTTGAGGGATCATCTCCAAAAAGCGCCTTTTGGGCCTTGTGGAAACGTGCCTCAAGCGAAATAAGAGTGTTGCGCTCCATGGAGGCCACCTTCATGGCCTCGGCGAGGGCTGCTTGGGCTGCCTCTGCCTCCTTCCTCAGCTTTGTCAAGGGGTCGCGCTCTCCTGTCTGCTCCAAGGCCGTCTTCTTCAACTCGGCATCTCGGTCAGCGGTGGCAGCTTACTGGGCCTTCAGCTTCTCCTCACGCTCCTGGACCTGGCTGGCCTGAGCTGCCTGCCGGTCCTGGAGAGTCTTCAGATCAACCTCCACCGCGCGGCACCGGTTTTCAGCCTTTGTGGCCTCCTGCCATGCCAGGTCGCGCACTGTGGCGGCCACCCCAAGCGCCTTCTGGGCTTCCTCCATAGAACCCCGGGCCACGCAAACAGACGCATCAACCTTGAGCCAACCGGAGATCAGCCCCAGGCGTCCCTGTGTCGAGCGATTATCCCGGCCCTAAAGCTCGCCCTGGAGAAGGTTCAGCGCCGCCCATGCCTCTTCCAAGGTCCCGGAGGAAGTAGGAGCGCCAAGACTCGGTTGCACGCTGGGAAGGGGAGGAGACACCCTTGGCACCAAGGTAGATGAAACCTCAGCCTCAAAGAGGACAGGGGGCTCTGGAGGCTGGTTGACCTCAGCAGCCGTGGCCAAGCAGGGAGCTGGAGGAGTTAGGCCTGCCGGGGGCACCGGTACCTCCTGAGGACGAGCGCTCGTGTCCTCCGGAGATGGCGTCATCTCTGGAGCACCGGGGGCAGCAGCACCCTCCTTCACCAGGGTCACAGCAACCTCCGGACCCTCCTTCTGCTTGTTTGATGGCTGCTGCCTAACAACAGGCGAAGATGTTAAGTATCGCTCCAAGGATCAACAAATAAGATTAAGAAAAAGAAACTTACTGGCCGGCGTAGGCATAGTTCCTCTTCATACTCAACAGCGGGCTGAGGTGGAGCAGTTGGCACAGAGCTTTTGGGAGCGGGAGAGCTTGCAGTTGGCGCTGCTCGGGACGTCGTTGGCGAAGGGGGAGCACCACCCAGTGGAATCAACGTAGTCCTGCTCTTCTTCGACCGCGTGGTGACTCCCATAGGGCGCAGCACCTCCACCACCACGGGCTCATCGTCATCATCATCATCAGGAAGGTCGCGCAGGAGCTCTCTTTGCCCTTGGGCAGAGGATTCTTCCATGACATCATCCTCGGTGGTCTCGGAGGATTGGCCATCGGAGGAAGGTGCACGAAGGTATTAGGCGGCAGGGAAAGTCCCAGCTGCACAAACTTAAGCTTGTCGAAGACAGGCATGGCCGCGACAACCTCCTCGGCGTCATCACGGCAGTACAATGGGAGCCAGTCTTCCGGAGGGTCACTCGGATCCTTTCCCGTCAAGTAGAGCAGCACCTTGTTCAGCTCCTCCTCGGGAAGGGAATCCTGGCGTAGGCGGATTTTGTCATCATCACCACCAAGCTTCCACAAAGGGCGGGGGTGGTCTTGAAGCGGCGCAATGCGCTGCTTTAGGAACTCGCTGATGAGCATGGCCCCCGTCAACTTCGTGCTCTTCAGATCCTTATCCATCTTCTTCACGAACGGCGCCAGGGAAGGGTCGGTGATCTTCTCAGAACGCCACCACTTCTCGGTGACGGGGAATGTGGTCGGCAGCTTCAGCGAGCTCTGGGAGCTCTTGGAATCCATCAGGATCCACCTCTTCACGGCATCCTCTACCTTCTTCCCGGCGCGGGAAATTGTGGTGCCACCCCACGCAGTGAAAAAGCCGATGCACCCAACAGGATTGTCGCCGATCTTGCGGAGATAGAAGTAATGGCGGAACAAGGCAACAAAGGGCATCACCCCCACGAATGCCTCACAATAAAAGGCGAGGAGGGGCAGAAGGAGGATGGAGTTGGCATGGATATGGAGTGCATGAAGACCATAGTGGTGAAGGATGGTGAAGAAGAAGCGGGAGAATGCAGGTACCAGCCCCGAGTAGACACTGTGCATGAAGAAGGGGAAGAAGTTGCTACCCGCGGGCTCCGGTGCAGCGGTGGCGACCGGGAGCGCTGTCTTCCCCCACTCGTTCTCTTCACCCACCGTTAGAAGGAGCGTGTTCTGGAGCTTATCCCCGGTCACGCAGGGCTCCAGCAGCCCTGGCTCATACCAAGCGGAGCCGGGGGCCGGAGCAGAAGCCGCGGTCCTCTCGGTGGCCATCAAGCAGGAGATTTGGCGGAGAAATCGGCAGATCCAGTGAGTTCTTCCGCTGCAGGGAGAAGGGGATATGGAGCAAGATGAAGAAGGGGCAATGAAAGGCCGGCGACAGGCAGCGCCCCTTTTGTTAGACAGAAGCAGTTGTCGAGGCAGCGTGGGAAAGTGGAGTCGCCCACGTCCCATCAATCACCACACGTCATCAAGGCTGCATGCGGTTAGGGCCCGCGGCGCTCCGCACTTGCCCTTTGGCTTCGCCTGAAAGCCAAGTCCGAGCGCGCCTTGGGCCCGGGGGCTACTGTCGGTGTCCTTGATATGGGGGTATCTAGCCATGCCTGTCTGCAGGCCACCACGTGGCTCCATCAACGGCCTAGTACGGCCCAGCTTCAACACCAGCATCACAAGACCCTCGTGAGGGGCCAAGCCTCGCGAGGCGGACGATGCCAAGACCCCCAAAGGAGGCAGCCTCCTCAGGAGGGCTCCTGATGGGCGGAGAGTTCTATGCAAGATACCTCACGAGGCTCAGCTGACGTGAGCCATCACGACCAAGGCCAGACGGGTGCCAAGCGGGCGCATAGCGCAAGTTTCCTCTTTGGTGCAAGGGAGGCAAGCCACAGGCACGGAGTCCCAAGGAATCAGCCAAAGGTTGCCATTTCGGTGCAATGAGACCAAGATCGCTAGGACGGCAGGACAGAGGTCATCAGCGAGCCCACCGCAGCGTCACGACCAGAGGCTTTTCGCAGGCGAAGACTACTTTTGTTAGGATAGATTGTACTTCTTGTCCCCTTTCAAATCCCGCCGTTGTGGAATCCCTTCCCTCTCATATTTGGGAAGAGTACCAAGGCCACTATAAATAGGGCTAGCCACCACCATAGGAAGGGGACGGATCCAGAACGGACCAAGCACAAGTAGAACACCACACCAGAACACCTCTCCTTCGGAGGCTTGTTCATCCACTGCACTTGTTCATCCATAGCCCCTCGAGGCAATTCACCACACCACACTGGAGTAGGGTATTACACCACAATGGTGGCCTGAACCAGTATAAATCTTTGTGTCCTTGTGTCTCTTTGGGATCGACGCGTTAGGCCTAGGAAGATCACGAGTAGGCAGGCTGGGCAGGTTGAGATCTCCGCACGCACCCCAGAGTTCGAACCTCTCATGGGTTGCCGGATCCCGAAATCCGACAGTATAGTCCCTGTGATCCGTGCTCAAAAGCAATCTGGCCTGTCACAATTTGGAGAATGCCATCAAGGGAGTCATTTTCCCCGCTTCTTTGATAGTCATCGAGCTTGCCAAGTTGGATATTATTTTGGGAATGAATTGGTTGACTCAAAATTAAGTATGCATCAATTGTGCAACCAGAGAAGTCTCATTGATTAGTCGGGACGGCCAGACAACACAATTCTTTGCTCGAAGAAGCATACCCAAGAAATAGATGGTCTTCACAGCTGTAGCAGAAGAATTGGATCTAATTCCTGTGGTTAGTGAGTTTCCAGACGTACTTCCTAACGAATTACCAGGAATGCTGCCAGACTGAGAGCTTGAGTTTGCAATTGCTCTTGTGCCCGAAACCGCACCTATATACAAGAAGTATTATCCTATGCCTTCATCTGAGTTAGTGGAGCTGAAGAAATAGCTTGATGATATGCTTCAGAAAGGATACATCCGCCCAAGCTCTTCACCATGGGGATCACCCGCAATATTCATGGACAAGAAAGATGACAGCCTCCGAATGTATGTGGATTACCGTCAATTGAATGATGTCACTATCAAGAACAAATATCCACTTCCGAGGGTTGATGATTTGTTCGATCAACTTAGTGGGGCAAATGTATTCTCCAAGATTGATTTGAGGACTGGATACCACCAACTCAAGATCAAGAAGGAAGATATTCCTAATACCATGTTCACCACTCGATACGGTCTTTGAGAATATATGATCATGTCATTCAGCCCCATCAACACCCCCGCCTTCTTCATGCATATGATGAATAAGGTATTGATGGACTTCTTGGATAAATTTGTGGTGGTCTTTATTGATGACATCCTCATATACTCAAAGAGTGAAGAAGAGCACAAGGAACATCTCAGAGCAGTCTTGCAGAGACTCTGTGACCATCAGCTCTATGCAAAATTCAGCAAACGTGAATTTTGGCTCAAACAAGTCGGATTTTTGAGGCACGTTCTGTCAGCAGAAGGCATAATCGTGGATCCAATCAAAGTGAAGGACGTGCTTGAGTGGGCAGCACCCACGACAGTGACTGAGATCCGAAGTTTTCTTGGATTAGCTGGGTACTACCGCAGCTTCATCAAAGGCTTTTATAAGATTGCCAAGACGATGACAGAACTACTCAAGAAAGATAAGAAATTTGTATGGTATGAGGACTGTGGGAAAAGCTTCAATGAGTTAAAGACCAGGCTGACATCTGCACCTGTGTTAACCCTTCCAGACATCTACCGTAGTTTTGATGTATACTGTGATGCATCCAGGAGAGTTATTGGATGTGCATTCATGCAAGATAGTAAGTTTGTAGCATACGCATTGCGACAGCTACAACTGTCAGTGACAAAACTGGCAGATCTTGGGTAGGGGGGCCCAAGTTGTATGTCTGAGGATCAATGGCAACTATGGAGAAAGGACACTGTGTTTTACCCAGGTTCGGCCCTCTTAATGGAGGTAAAACCCTACTCCTGCTTGATTATATTCGAGGGTATAGGGGTTACAAGAGTTGATCTACCTCGAGATTGATTTGGCTAACCCTAGATATCTAGCCTAGCAATGTTGTGATCCTGCCTCCGATCTACCCTCCGGTTTATATAGACAGTGTAGGGGCTTAGGGTTGTACTATGTCGGTTTTACCGAAAGGAATAAGATATCCAGACACCTAACTTGCCATCCACGCATACGGGAGTCCCCACCGGACACGAGAGATAATATTTTTCCTTGTATCATGACGGCCCATCAGTCCGGCCCACGTCAATAGACCGGATGCCCGAGGATCCCCTAGTCCAGGACTCCCACAGTAGCCCCTGAACCAGTCTTCAATGATGATATATTCGGCGTTCGGGTTGTCTTCGGCATTGCAAGGTGGGTTCCTTGAAGAATACACATTGGCTCTCCTCTGTAAAAGAATTGTATCCGGCTTTTCATAATAAACACAACCCTTAGCCACGAAGGTAAGATATATAAAAAAGAGAACAGTGTCTTTTACTGATAACTTTTTCGGCAAATCGCCAGACTTGACCCTTCGGCTTTTTGAATCGTTTTGCTATCCCGCATTTCGTGCTTCGAGGCCACGCCTCACTAGCACGTCCTGTCAAAACAGATTTCGTTCCCATTTAATATGGGATTGCACATCAATGGTATTTGGGAAACCCAACCAACTGCGGTGCATACCCACATCGGGAACATGCGAGGTTTTAAGGCTAGTGAGCTAAGCACTCGGTATTCACGGCCTATATAAGCGGATAAAGATCCATCTTTTCCTGTCCCACACCTTCTTCCTTCCTCAGCCTTCCCATCTTCGAGCTCCAGCACCCAAGTTTCGATCCTCCCCACCGCCACCAACCTCTCCAGCCATGTCTGGATCCTGCTCTGAAGGCAAGTGGGTGGCCTCCTCCATGAAGGAGAAGGACATCAAGGAGCTCCGGGAGGCGGAGGTGCTATGGTGAGCAAACTGCCCAATGTCACCTGGCCCAAAGGGGCCTTCGTGGAAACTGTCAAGATATGGTAGCAGGAGTGGTCTACATCACCGAACCCCGCGGCACCAATTAGGCGGCCCCTCCCGAGTTTAAATCCGGCCCCCTGATGCGGCTCGCGTCGTGGATCAACAAGGGTCCGGACTGGGGGTCGACTGGCGAGGTGTTGATGCTGCAAAAGGAGATCAAAAACATTATAGAAAAGAACACCAGCCTAACTGACGTGGTCCAGGTGATGCTATTTCGCTGGACCGTTCCCTGCCAGCGCTGGCCTCTCCATTTGTGGGAGTTCAATCCGGAAGGGCCGCAGACCCTACAACGATTCTTCGGCACGACGCTTGAAGAGATATGGAAGCTACTTTTCAAAGCCCAGAATTCATGGCCGGAGACGACCGACGACATCGGCCTCGACTATGCTCACCCGACATCCCCGGTAAGTTTTTAGTTTCAGAACATAACTTAGTTCAGAAATCATAAATGTTGAGACTTCCATCCTTTAATCAGGGTTGGACAAAGAAAGCAGAGCGGATTAAGTGTCCGGCTCTGCTACCCCACCACCCAGTTGATCCTCTTCTAATGAGGATGTTGGTCCCGACGTCATACTAGGCGCCGGAGAAGAAGGCCAAGAAGAAGGGCAAGTAGGCTAAAAGTGGCCCCCGCCGTAAAGGTACTCCGGACGCTGTGTCCGGAGATTCCGAAGCTCTCTCCTCCCACGACAAAGATGAAGACGAAAAAGAGGAGGAGGGAGAGAGCGATTCTCCCCTTAAGGGGAGGAAGAAGAAAAGAGCGGCCTCCGTAGACCCAGAGGCGGAGGCATTCAAGAGGGGGAAGCTATCCCTTTCAGACGACTCAGATTCGGATGTTGAAGCCATCCCCGAGCGGCGCCCCACGTTGAAGCCCCTGGCCGATTCATAAGTATCCAAGGATGTCTTACATATATTGGCATTTATGATTGCAGCTTTTAATACATTATATTGTGTGTTCTAGTCCGGCCCGCGATCTCCCCCAACTATCATCATCTCCGGGGAACTCGCTGGAGCAGGGGATGGCGGAGAGCCAGACGCCTCCACGGGCCTCTCCGCCAACCGCTACGGACGACACCAAAGTTTTGTCCCGAAGAGCCTCTCCAGGCCATGGAGAGGTGCGGGAGGCTGCCAAGACGGTGCTGGAGGGTGTTACCTCGGCTGCCAAGAACATGGGGGAACCAACCCCCATGGAGACTGATGACGGGGACCATGACCAATCCGGCCCCCGGCCGAACACTATTCCAGAGACCCACATGGCTCCGGAATCGAGCGAGCAACCCCCTTTGAAGGAGGGGGGAGCATCAACTCCACCGACGACCTCCATCAATCCGGAGACGTTAGATACTTTGGTGGAAGCACTACATCATGCTTACATCGTGGAGGAGCAACGTACCCTGATGGGTATGGTGGTTGAGAAGATTCAGTCCACCCAAAGCGGGCTGAACGAAGCCTTCACCAGCCTATTAACAAGCTTTGAGGTATGCTATGTAATTTTCTAACCAATTTTAATAAAGGAATATGCCTGTGTATAGAAAGTAGCCCCTGAGACTCTTTTCGGCTTTGGCGAAGCCGGACAGAGGATCACATAGTGTTCGAAAGAGATGACATATTACTCTATTGTACAACAGGCTTCCTTGCTGCGGAGAGCGCCCATGCCGCCGAAGTTTCTGAACTCACTCAGAAGTTGCGGCTGGCCGATGAAGAAGTAGTCCGCATCAACAAGCGGTTTGAGGAGACGCAAGGTATGCATGCATTGAGGATTTTGATCATATATCTCCAATAGTGTATTGAAAAATTGTATATGTGTTAGTCGTTTTAAACTGACTAAAAATATTATAAATATACTTGCAGTTGGCGCCGACGAGGTCGAGTCCCTCAAGAGCGCCCTGGCTAAAGCCAAGAAGGAGGCAGAGGCGAGCAAGGCGTCCGCGGACAAAGTGGCCAAAACTTTAGAGGAGGAACAAGCCACCCGCCGACAACATGAGGTGCGGGTGGGGGGAGTCAAAAAAGAGCTCAAGGACGCCATCGTTAGATGTCAGTTCTTGGAGAAGAAGAGTTCGGAGCAGATCTCCGAGCTCACCAAAGCTCTTGAGAGCCTGAAGGAAGCCCGTGTTGATGCCCAGGGCACTCGCCAGGAGATCAAAGAGGCGAGGCGGATTGCGGCTGGTAAGGCCTTTATCATGCAGAGTAGATATACTAGCAGGAGATATATTTTACTAACCCGAGTTTAGAGTTCTCCAAGAACCTTTGCGGATCTGCCGAGGAGTATTGCGGATGCCGCCGCATTCTTCCGAGCCGAAGAGGGGAGCTCACCGGAGAAGTTGTTCTGGTCGCAGTACCTTGCGCTAGAGCTTCCAGTGCCCCTAAGCGACCAGTTGAAGGAGATGTCCGAGCTGCATATGATGCTTGGACTGGCCATGAAGGACATAATAGTCCATATGTGGACGGCCGAGGCCATACCTAGCAGCCACTTCGGACTTGTGAAGAGGCTGGTGGAGGCGCTTCCTCGGATCGATTCCCTTGAGCGGTCATCATGTATTAAAGGTGCTCGGATGGCCTTTGCTCGTGTCAAGGTGCAGTGGGTGAAGATGAAGGCCATAGAGATTGCCACCGCAGGGCCACCTGAGGGCAAGGAGCACCCGCAGCCTGAGAGGTACTTCGACGAGTGTCGTGGAATTATCACGTCAGATGTCCTAGTGTGAGGACTTAGTCATGGAGCCATCGCAACGAGATTAGCTTAAAGGGGTTAAACCAGACAAAGGACACAGGGAGTTTATATTGGTTCGGCCCCTTGTGGTGAAGGTAAAACCCTACGATCCAGTTGTGGTGGAATTGATGGGGTTTCGATGACCAGGGAGCGAATCCGCTTTGCCTGGCTCTCGACTTGTTGTTTCTTGTCTCTAAACCGCCGCCAGGTCATCCCTTTATATACACAGGTTGACTCCCGTCGGTCTACAGAATCCCGAGGCCGGTTCATAAACGTGTCTGGCTCGGTATCTACTCTTGCATGTCTTACATTACAAGTTACACGCCTATGGCGGTTTATGTTTATGGGCCCTAACCCGCCTCTGGTCTTTGGGCTCCCTTGTCATGTTTCCTCCATAAGTCGCCATCTTATATAACTTCATGGGCTTCAATATTGGCAGTCTCTCTGTGGATAAATCGGGCGGTTTATACCCACCAGCTATATCCCCAATATTAGGCCCCATATTGATTTGAACTTGTTCATGTCAATCATCAACACTTGGGAAAAATCCTTCTTCATCACTTAGCACACACCTTGTAATCCGCCATGACATCATCTTCTGATATCATAATAAATCGCCATGACGTCACCTGTTTATTAAAAAACCATACATACCTCCCCTTTATTAACGAGCCGATGAAAATTGAGGCGACAACTCTGTCACATATCCATTTTTTGGGCTCCTCGATTCCTGCACCTGCCACTCATCCATTCGCTTTATAAATAGGGCCGGAGGGTTCTTTTCTCTTTTCCCCCTCCGTGCCTCTTCGTCTCATCATCAACCTCGCAACGCCCGATCTCTGAAGCTCCGCCGCCGCCATCAACCTTCAACCGCTGCACCATCCTTGGCCGTTGCATCGACCTGAGCGCACCAGAGTTCGTCCGCGCCTCTCCGCTGCTCCACAGCTCCAATGAGTCTCCCTTTTCTCTTACCCTAGATCTGCATTAGGGCGTTCTCAAGTTCATCGGTAGTTCATCCCCGTTATTTTTACTTCCCCTGTCTTATAGTTTGTTGATGCAAGGCCTAGTAATTATCACACGCGGTACTGATCTTAGTACTCATTTTTGATATTTGAAGGCCTCTCCTTTTGCACGAGATCCCATCAGAATCCATGAATTGTTGCTATCACAACTTAGGGTTTCATAATTTTCTCCCTTTTTTGAACTGCGTTTGATCCAAAATGATAGTATCAATCTATAAAACTTGTTTCTGCAATACTTAGTCACTTTTCAGTCATAGATCTAAAACTTGGCAGCTATGTGGGCGGTTTAACTTTTGAATCATAACCCGCCAGGTACCACTAGTCCCCTCTTAAACCGCCAACTGCTTATCTCTGCAAGCTGATAAAGTATATCTCCAGTTTATAACTCTTTCACACTTGAATACTTCCTGCCCCTTTACTTTTTGCAATTGATCATGACTTCTTAAACCGGCACCAATCCTTTTTCAGGTCTTGTTTAACAAATGTCCAAACAATTTTATGCTTGCAACTGGGTTCCTTGCCGGGTTATGGAAGAACAGCTGAATGGATGTGTTGCAACCGGCAATTTAGTGAGTAAGGAAATCATCCACTGGAGGGTCCCCGGTCCAGAAAATCCTCCTGATCCCAAGGATGGAGAGGTGATTGTATTTGCTGACCATCTGGGTCGAGGTTTTAGCCCTCCTGGATTAAAATTCTTTAGTGACGTGCTTGATAGCTTCCAGATCTGCCCTCAAGATATCGGACCGAACTCCGTGTCCATTGCAATTTTCAAGTGTTTTGCGAGGCTTATATGCAAGAAGAACCTACCATTGAGTTATTCAGAGACTTCTTTTACTTAAACTGCCGTATTGAGTTTATGGACGGGCCCAATACTGAACTTGGCGGCGTGTCAATTTAGAAAAGGAAAGATGTCAATTTTCCTCATGCTAAACCTCATAGCCACCCCAAAGACTGGAATCCGACTTGGTTTTACTGCCAAAACACAGCTCCTAATGACGAAAATCCTCTACCGGGTTATCGTTCTCACCAGCTTACCAGTGATCATCCATCTCCCCAATGACTCACTTCAAAGGAACGAGCTAGATATGCACCACAACTTTCAAAACTCCGAGCCTTTATGGCGAACGGTTTAACTGGCATCGACTTTGTCCGCTTATGGGTTTCTTGGAGTATCTTGCCCTTAAGCCGCCGCCCAGGTTTAATGTGTGAGTACACAGGGGATGTCAAAGACCCTCAATGACACATTGAAATTCAGCTAACTGACGACGAGATTGCTGAAGCTGTCAAAAAGATGTTGGATGAACCGATATATGAGTGTAGCAAGACATGGCTTAGTCCCTTCTGTGTTTCCAATAAACCGCCAGTGGTAAAAATTGCATCCTTCTTGTCTTAATTTTCCCCCTTATTAATATTTCCTTATAACTTTTTGTTCATCTTTGCAGGGTGATGATCCATTCTGGAAAAGGACACCGCAGGATAAACCGGCGAAACCGCAGGATAAACCGGTGAAAGCGCCTCGCCCTAAGACCAAAGTTACAAAGAAACCCGCGAAGAAGAAAACTGTCGAATCCCCTGACCCGACCAATAATGAAGATCTTGATGATTCGTAGTCAGAGGTAGAACTTGATTCTCTTGGTTCTTTTTTCATGCACCTTATTGACAATGATCATTATTATGATGATGCGGAAGCTAGCCGTGCTGACGATGTAGAGGTAATTATCCTTTCTTCCGACTCAGATCCTCTGCCAACGCAAAAAACCCGTCAAGCAGTCTGGAAAGTAAGATTTTCACACGCTCTAGCTTATTTGGATCACACTTTCTTTTGAGGACACGGCAGCATGAAGCTCGCTGCACAACCCGGCATAGCGGCCAAGTGGTTACTTCCTCCGGTTTACAGAACACTCCGGTTCATAAACGCCGCCAAGAGGTCTCTTGTACTTCTGATACATCTTATCCCAAGGTGGGTTATTTTCGATATCCTCTTAATCCGTCTGACTCAAATTACCAGTGAACCTCCCATTCATCTTCTGGCGAATCAACAGGGACGAAGCTTCCAACCCTTAAAATGGTTCCATGGTGAGCAAATTTTGCTAATCCGTCATACTTTTATATTTTTTATCCTAACACTATTCTAATACATACTAATCATTTTCCAAGGCCAAATCTAGAGCCAGAAAGAAGGTCAAAGTGAACAAAGCAGCTGAAGACCTCATTCGGGGTGAACCGGAAAAAACTCCTGAACCGTCACTCCCAGATGTTGATAATATTCCTGATGGCCCATCGTTGTCGGATCAAGCCACGGAAGCTGAGCACATGGAAATTGATCCATCGGCTCAAGCTGATGATCCGCCAAGCCCGGCTAAAGGTGTTGATGATTCGCCAAGCCCGGCTAAAGGTGTTGATGATGATGTTGTCATTACGGGCACTGGTTACACCTCTCCTGGCCACCCCATAGCCTTGTCCAAACACAGCGCCAAAGAGGAAAAAACTGCTCTGGACAAGGGTAAGTGGAAAACAGATTTATCAAGCTATGCCCACCTTAGCGCCCAAGACCTGCATTCTGGATTCTTAAACCGTCTATACACAAGCCGCAACTATGAAGCTGGTTTAGTAGGCCTGATGAAGGAGCACTATGAGGTAATTTCTGTTTAAACTTTTCATAAATATTCCTTCCTTCTGATTTACTGATAATATCAACTCCAGTAGCCCCCAAGGGAGGTTTATCTCTTCAAGATGAACCGAGACTTTATAGAATAAGAATTCAACTTCACTTGTGTAGCTCCCAAGGGCCGGTTTATCTCTTCAAGATGAACCGGGACTTCATGTTGTAAGGCTTACCCTTCTTGTTGAATACCTTTAGAAACTGGTTTATCATCTCAAGAAAAAATTCACAACTATATTGTTGAGCAATTAGGCATTAGCCCCCAAGTGGCAAGATTAATACTTGTATTGTGCCTTGGGACTTTAGCATTTTGATGAGAAGAAGCGATAGGCATTAGCCCCCAAGTGCCAAGTGTATAACTTGTTATGTGCTTGGGACTTAAAACATGCACTTCCAACTCATTAACTGTCTCTTCCAGGCTGATCTGAGCAAAAAAGAATCTCAAATCACCGACCTTCAAGAAAATATCAAGTCCCATCAAGCAGAAACTTCCAAGGTAAAAGACGAGCTGACCAGCGCTTTAACAACCATGGAGCAATTGAAGGAAAGCTTTAAAATTGAATGGGCAGGACGGGATGCTGAAAAAGCAACTCTGGTAAAATGGGCGGAGGATGCTGAAGCAGCCCTTAATCCGGTAGTAGAAGAACTGGCCGGTTTGAAGCAGCAAATGAATGCTATGACCACTGCTGTCTTCGATAAATATCCTCTTCATAAGCTTTAAATAAACAACCTCCATGATGCTGCGAGTTTACTAATATTTTGAACATTGCAGGTAGCCGCATTACACATCTTGGCTCGGATATGCGCAAGAAACTGAAGGTTGCCTATACACCGATAGAACAATTATATACCGGCGCTCAACGGGTGATCTGCACAACTTGTCATAATAAACCGCCCAAACTTTAATCAAGGAAACGTTGGAAAAATTATCTATGATGCTTGTCCATATTGAGGAATTGAAAAAATCAGCTGCTAGGGTTGGTGCTCTTACTGCATTAACTCGGGCTAAGGCATGGATATCTGACCTTGATCCGGAAGATATTGGAAACGGCTATCCAGGCCAAAAAGAGGACGGGTCAGATTTTGATAATGATGACCTCAGGGCCTTAACGAGGGAAATGCGTCCATTGGCGAGCAAACTGGCTGAAGACACTGATTTGTCTTTTTACCAGTCGATTTATGATACTGACAACAAACGGCTTAATGCGCCGACTTATCATGTGCAAGATCTTATCCCTCCAATTCGTAAGCACACCTACGCCCCTGATGTTGAGCTGTCCACCCTTATAAGTAATGAAGATGTGTTCAAAGCCTTAACTGGGATCGATTGGTCAACTATTGACTTCCAGCCACTTGGTGGAGAGGAGGAGGATGAACCAACGCAGAATGATCCACAGCCTTCACGTCAGCCCGGTGAAGAATCATGATCCGGGAGTCGGTTTTAGCTTCTGCACACTACAAGCCGTGTGATAAAAAATTATCCTTTTGGGCATCAAAGCGCCTTGTAATAGGCTAGTTTAAACACTTGATCTGTTGTGCCATCATGCACTTTTGCATGATACTGTTAATCCGTCATGATTATGCTATGTTTGCTTATGATCCTTAGCAGCTTTTATTCAACCCTGCTCCTGCAGACAACAGTTTGAAAGTGTCCTGGCGGTTTACGGCCGGATGGGTCTTAAGGCCCAACATGACACCATGGTTTATAACCAAGGCTGTACTTTTAAGAACAATATTAAATAGATCATACCTGTGACATTGAATCACATCGTTGGTTTACCAACTTATTGTAGTAAGGGTGATAACCCGAATCTTGAGTATGATAACTCCCCTCATAATTTGCCGGTTTATAATGAAACTGTACCGGGTTGTAATAAACACCGGATTATAATTGATCTTGCATTGACAACTTATAGTTGAAGGCCGAGTCGGGTCATTGACACAGGGTCATCTTTGTAACTTTGTACTTGGCAACTCAAAGACCAGACTGGGTCATAAGACACCGGTTTAAACATAAACCTCATAAAAAGAAAAGATTTGTCAAATAAAATCATGGGAAGATGCGAGGCTTTTCATAGGCTGCCAGGCCCAAAATCGAGGCTTTTCATGGGCTGCCAGGCCATTGAGTTAAACCATTTTACAAAGCCTTTTAAGATGGACCTCACATTAACCAATCGTCATTTTAACTTTGACAAGTTCAGGGTCTGTATAAGATTGACTTGCCAAACGTTTGACGGGTCATACCAGGATTACCTGGATGGAGTGGCTTACTTAAAAAGGCAGGATAACCCAGGGTTTTAGGTGAATACACCTTGCTTCCAAGCCTGGCTTGATAGCCTATTACAAGGGTCATAAAAACTCTTTGTTGCTGTGCAACAAGAGCCCCCAGGTAATATTTTGAGCTGTGCTCACTGGGTGCCTATGTTTGAGCTATGCTTTGCAACAAACTCTCTTTGGCCCCATGGGTATGAAGCCCCCAAGCTTTGTTGTGGCTTTATAAGCTGGATTAATGGACAATCAGAACTCCGATTTATAAACAGAAGCCCCCATGTAACCAAGAAACCTTTAAGGAAGAATGGCAGAGGCCCCGCTTTAGCAAGGGTGCCGTTTTATTATATTGATCATAATATAAACATTGTCAAAAATATGTACATAATAGGAGCCTATGGCTCAGGTGTAGTAAGGCCGAAGATGAGCAATATTCCATGGCCGGCGGGTCTCCTCCTCCGATTTGCATGAGTCTTTCTGCTCTGGAATATCGATAAGGTAGTATGAACCGTTGTTCAGATTCTTGCTAACCACAAAGGGTCCTTCCCAAGGTGGGGATAACTTGTGCATATCACTCTGATCCTGGATAAGCCGGAGCACTAAGTCGCGTTCTTGAAAAGTTCTGGTCTTAACCTGGCGGCAGTGATAACGCCACAGATCTTGCTGATAAATCACTGAGTGAGCTGCCGCTATGTCTCATTTTGCATCTAACAGGTCCAATGCTTCTTGGCGTACTTGTTCGTTGTCCGCTTCAACATAAGCTGCCACCCGAGGCGAGTCATGGCGAATATCACTGGGGAGAACTGCCTCTGCCCCATAAACCATGAAGAAAGGCGTATAACCCAGAGATCGATTGGGGGTGGTATTAATGCTTCACAATATAGAAGGCAACTCTTCCACCCAACAACTCGGCGTCCTCTTCAAAGGAACCATGAGCCGGGGCTTGATGCCCTTCAGGATTTCCTGATTAGCTCTCTCAGCTTGACCATTAGACTGGGGGTGAGCCACTGATGATACATCAAACCGGATGTGCTCACATTGACAAAAGTCCTCCATAGCACCCTTGGAGAGATTCGTGCCATTATCTGTTATGATGTTGTGTGGAAAACCGAAGCAGAAGATCACCTTCTTCATGAATTGAACCGCTGTGGCTGCATCACACTTGCTTACTGGCTCCGCCTCAACCCACTTAATGAACTTATCAACACCCACCAAAAGGTGGGTCTTGTTATCCTTGGACCGCTTAAAAGGCCCTACCATATCAAGCCCCCAAGCTGCAAATGGCCAAGTGATTGGAATCATCCTCAGTTCTTGAGCCGGAACATGAGCTCGGCATGAAAACTTCTGACAACCATCGCACCTTTTCACCAAGTACTCAACATCAGCATGAGCTGTTAGCCAATAGAAGCCGTGACGAAAAGCTTTAGCCACCAAGGATTTTGAACCAGCGTGGTGACCACAGTTGCCTTCGTGGATCTCATGCAAAATCTCATGGCCTTCTTCAGGAGAAACGCAGCGCTTAAACGCCCTCGAGACACTGCAGTGATGTAACTCGCCATTGTAAATAGTCATGGACTTGGACCGCCGGATTATCTGTCTGGCCAAAACTTTATCAGCTGGTAACTCGCCCCGGTTCAAATACGCCAAATATGGAACTGTCCAATCTGGGATAATATGAAGAGCCACCACCAACCGAGCCTCCGGATCAGGAACAACCAGGTCCTGTGTAGGTAGCTTGACAGACGGATTATGCAAAACATCCAGAAAGGTATTGGGCGGCACCGGTTTACGCTAAGACCCCAGCCGGCTTAAAGCGTCTGCCGCTTCATTTTTGCACCGATCAATGTGTTCAACCTGGTAACCCTTGAAGTGACCAGCAACGATATCCACCTCACGTCGATAAGCCGCCATGAGTGGATCCTTAGAATCCCAAGTACCAGAGACTTGCTGAGACACCAAATCAGAGTCCCCAAAGCATCGTACTCGGCTTAAGTTCATTTCCTTAGCCACCCGAAGACCGTGGAGCAACGCTTCGTACTCAACTGCATTGTTAGTACAAGGAAACATTAAGCAGAGAACATAACGAATTTTGTCACCTCAAGGGTAAGTAAGGACAACTCCAGCCCCCGAGCCCTCCAATTGCCTGGACCCGTCGAAGTGAATAGTCTAGTACGTGTTATCCGGTTTATCCTTTGGTGCCTGTAACTCCGTCCAGTCATTGATGAAGTCCAGGAGCGCCTCCGATTTGATATCCCTTCAAGGCATATATTTCACCCTGTGCGGTCCAAGCTCAATAGCCCACTTAGCAACTCGGCCAGTTGCCTCCCTGTTTTGGATGATATCTCCCAAAGGAGCGGAACTGACCACAGTGATGGGATGGCCCTGAAAGTATTGCTTAAGCTTCTGGCTTGCCATAAAAACTCCATACATAAGCTTCTGCCAATGTGGATATCTCTGCTTTGATTCAATGAGCACCTCACTGATATAATAAACCGGCCGCTGAACCGGATACTCCTTACCTGCCTCCTTGCGCTCCACCACAATAGCCACACTGACAGCTCAGGCATTGGCAGCCACATATAACAACAATGGCTCTTTATCGACCGGAGCAGCAAGGACAGACAGCTCAGCTAACTGCTTTTTCAAATCCTCAAACTCCGCATTAGCAGCATCACTCCAGACAAAGTTGTATGTCTTTTTCATCATCTGATATAGAGGGATCACCTTCTCTCCAACCGGATGATAAATCGGCTCAGTGCTGCAATACGACCCGCCAGACATTGAACATCGTTGATACACACCGGTTTAGCCAGAGACGTAATAGCCTTGATCTTTTCTGGATTAGCTTCAATGCCCCTGTTAGACACCAGAAAACCCAAAAGTTTGCCTGTCGGAACACCAAAGACGCACTTGGCCGGGTTAAGCATCATTTTATAAACCCAGATGTTATCAAAGGTTTCCTTCAAGTCATCTATCAGTGTCTCCTTCTTCCTGGACTTTACCACAATATCGTCCAGATAAGCTTGAACATTGCGCCCAATTTGATCATGAAGACAATTCTGCACACATTGCTGATAAGTCGCCTGGGCACCCTTGAGCCCAAAAGGCATAGATACATAGCAGAAGGCTCTAAAGGGAGTTATAAAAGTTGTTTTCTCCTGGTCCTTAACTGCCATCTTGATCTGATGATAACCAGAATAAGCATCCAGAAAACTCAAACGCTCACAACCCGCGTAGCATCGATGATCTGATCAATACGAGGGAGAGAAAAAGGATCAGCCGGACAAGCCTTGTTCAAGTCTGTGTAATCCACACACATGCGCCAAGTGCCATTCTTCTTCAGCACCAGCACCGGGTTAGCCAGCCATTCCGGATGAAAAACCTCAATGATAAAACCAGCCACCAAAAGCCGGGCTACCTCCTCACCAATAGCCTTGCGCCTTTCTTCATTGAAACGGCGAAGAAACCGCTTGACCGGTTTAAACTTGGGATCAATATTGAGAGTGTGCTCAGCGAGTTCCCTCGGTACACCTGGCATGTCAGAAGGTTTCCATGCAAAGATGTCCTGGTTCTCGCGGATGAACTCGATGAGCGCGCTTTCCTATTTTGGATCTTGGTTAGTGCTGATACTAAACTGCTTGGATGAATCGCCAGGAACAAAATCAACCGACTTAGTCTCATCAGCCGATTTTTTCAGGGCCGGATCTTGCTCTGTAGTTGGCTTTTTCAGAGAAATCATATTCGCCGAATCAACATTGTCCTTGTAGAACTTCAACTCCTCTGCTGCGCAAACCGACTCAGCATAAGCCGCATCACCTTCTTCACAATCCAAAGCAGTCTTACGACTCCCATGTACCGTAATGATCCCCTTATGACCCGACATCTTGAGTTGTAGATAAACATAACAGGGCCTTGCCATGAACCTAGCATAAGCCGGCCGTCCAAACAGGGCATGATATGGGCTCTGGATTTTCACCACTTCAAAGGTTAAGGTTTCTGATCTGGAATCACGATCATCTCCAAACACGACCTCCAGGGCTATCTTCCCAACTGGGTATGCCAATTTACCAAGCACCACACCATGGAAAACAGTGTTTGACGATTTGAGATTTTTATCTGTCAGCCCCATGCGACGGAAGGTTTCATAATACAGGATGTTGATACTGGTCCCTCCATCCTTGAGAACCTTGGTGAACTTATAACCTCCGACCTAAGGTGCCACCACCAATGCCAGATGACCCGGATTATCAACCCGGGGCGGATGATCCTCTCGACTCCACACAATGGGTTGTTCAGACCAATGCAAGTAGCGGGGCACCGCCGGCTCAACGGAGTTCACTGCCCTTTTATAAAGCTTCTGATCACGCTTGCACAGGCTACTGGTGAAGACATGATACTACCCACTGTTCAACTGCTTCGGGTGCCTCTGATAACCCGACTGCTATTGATTCCCCTGATTATTCTGCTGGTTGTAACCACCCTGGTTACCCTGACTGCCTTGATTGCCATGTCCGTTTTGATTACCTTGAAATCCTGAGCTAGAACCGCCTCCACCATAACACGGCCCATGAGATCCGGGTCCTAAACCACCGGACGGTCCTTGATCATATTGGAAAAGATCTGAGTTTTTGAACTCCCGCATAATAAAGCAATCCTTCCAGAGGTGCATAGCTGGCTTTTCTCGCATCCCATGCTTTGGGCAAGGCTGGTTTAACATGCGTTCAAGATTGATACCTGATCCTCCACTCCGCGGGGGCGGTTTACCCTTACGTCGCTGACCATTATCCTGCGCATTGGTGTTAGCCCCAAAATCTAAACTATTCTACGCTTTACGCTTACTATTGCCCGCCGGGCTATGCTGCTGCCCTTTGGTGTTGGCGCCCTTCTTTCCCTTCCCCGGCTTTTCCTCGTCAGACTCGGGATCCTTGGTACTATCGGAGTCAGCATACTTAATCAAAGCTGCCATAAGTGTTCCCATGTCATTGCAGTGACGCTTGAGCCGTCCCAAATTTAGCTTCAGAGGCTTGAACTGGCAATTGGCCTCCAATGTTAAGACTGCTGTATCGGCATTAATGCGATCTGATGAATGCAAGATTTCCGAAACCTGGTGCACCCAATGGGTTGTCGATTCACCTTCTTCTTGCACATAGGAAGCTAAGTCCACAATCGACATAGGCTGCTTGCACGTGTCCTTGAAATTCAGGATAAACTGGCTCTTTAACTCGGCCCATGACCCAATGGAGTTAGCTGGAAAACTTTTTCACCAAGTGTGGGATGTTCCTTCCAGCATCATGGTGAAGTATTTAGCACATGCCGCTTCATCCACATCCAGCATCTCCATCGCCATCTCATAGCTTTCGACCCATGACTCAGGGTGTAAGTCAGCAGTGTAATTGGGCACCTTACGAGGACCCTTGAAATCCTTGGGCAGCCGCACATATCATAGAGCCGGGGTGAGACACGACACCCCCAAAGAACTGAAAACAACCACTGTTTCCACTGAAGTTGTTGCATGAATCGGGGTAAGTTGACGCGCCGCATCCTACGCAACTAACTCGGCTTCTCGACACACTCTGCACTAGTCCACTACATACTGTGCACCAGCTCTCGCTCCTGCCGGGTTAGGCCTACGGAGCGGATTATGATTCCGCCCACTGCTTGACACGGCCGGCTCTTCAATATGCCTGCTGTAACTCCGGCTTGGGCAAGGGGTGGAATGAATCATGTCTCGACTATACGAATAGGCCTGCTGCTGAACCATTGCTGTTTGGAGGAGATCTCTAGACTGTCGTGTCTCAACCGCTGCGGGAGAGTCACCTTCCATTGGAATAGCCGCCAATCGCGATGTTGCTGCAATCATGTTATCCAAAGGGGTGGGGAAATGAACCGGAGGTGCTGGCATGTACCGAGGCGGGTCATGGTTCTGTCGAGGCGGGTCCATCATCCGTGGTTGATCCGGCGCTCCTGTCCGAGGTGCTTCAACCCGGTTTACTGCTGCAGGGTTACTGGTTCCTGCTCCTAGCGTCTTAAAAAGATTCCTTGCTTCATAAACCGGTGGTAGATGAGACTGGTGCCTCCTCCTCATCACGTCATTTGAAGCGTTCTGATCCAGCATCAGCCAGTAAGATTCGGCATGAATCCACTGCGCCTGAGCATCCAAAGCGGCCCGCTCCTCAGCCATCCTGGTTTCCTCAGCAGCCATCTCCTCTTTGGCCTGAACTATCTGATCTCGCAATTTCCTGACCTCTGCGTTATGTTGATCCCAATTATCCGGATTAACCTCTGTCGTCGACAATGTTGCCAAAGCGTCCAATAAACCGGACGGGACTTGAGCCGGCAGGCACACGGGGCCTCCTGCCCCGACTGCCGATCCAGAAATCATTGCCGCCACAGCTGAGGAGTGCTGCGCAGGCTGCGTACTGGCCATGAAGATCGCAACCCAGTTTGGCGGTTCAAAGGGGTCCGGAATACTGTCGCCATCGGAACAGCCCCCGAACCGGCCATCTGGCAGTTGGTACAATGACTCGGTCTCCCCGGTGGATGACTCGCCATCTGAATAGACAGTCGTCTCACCGTCGGATACCGGTTCAGATTCTGCACCATGGATGAATCCTACGAACGCACGCTTCATGGCGGGCTAAACCCGGGCAGGGATTGCACGCTGAGCCGTCTCGATGAGGTCAGCACAGATGTCCGGCTCAGGGCCCGGTTCGCCGATCTTTCCGATGAAGACATGAATTCCAAAGGGGACCCGGTACCCGTACTCGATTGAGCCGGCGTCGGGGCCCCAGCCTGCGTCGTTGATGTAGAACTTGCCGCGATGACTCTTGGTCATCCGGCCCACTTCATATCCCTTGAGTCCTTCGAACTTGCCCTCTAAGAACTTGAAACCATCGTGCATGGCCCCACGGTGGGCGCCAACAGTCGTGGAATTATCACGTCAGATGTCCTAGTGTGAGGACTTAGTCGTGGAGCCATCACAACGAGATTAGCTTAAAGGGGTTAAATTGGACAAAGGACACAGTGAGTTTATACTGGTTCGGCCCCTTGCGGTGAATGTAAAAGCCTACGATCTAGTTGTGGTGGAATTGATGGAGTTTCGATGACCAGGGAGCGAATCCGCTTTGCCTGGCTCTCGAGTTGTTGTTTCTTGTCTCTAAACCGCCGCCGGGTCGTCCCTTTATATACACAGTTTGACGCCCGTCGGTCTATAGAATCCCGAGGCCGGTTCATAAACTTGTCCGGCTCGGTATCTACTCTTTCCCGTCTTACATTACAAGTTACATGCATATGGCGGTTTATGTCTATGGGCCCTAACCCGCCTCTGTGCTTTGGGCTCCCTTGTCATGTTTCCTCCATAAGTCGCCATCTTCTATAACTTCATGGCTTCAATATTGGCAATCTCTCTATGGATAAACCGGCCCCTCCTGGGCGGTTTATACCCACCAGTTATATCCCCAACAACGAGGTCCTCGAGGGAGCCCGTATTGTAGAAGGCCAGTGCTCCAAAGACATCATATTTGAGTAGTTGTGTCCAGTTTGTAAGAGTCATGTAATGAACTCATGATGTAAAAAATGGTTATGCTTTTTAAGATTAGTTTATCCTCCTATTTTGGTCATTTATATGTCTGAAAGTTTACTAGTCGTCGGATTCAGCCCCCACATAAATATTACATGGGTGTTCGAGAACACATGACAACACTTAATCCAATGTCTTTGTCCGATGTAGGAGGCATCTTGCGGAGCGAACTAGGCAATCATGTTATGCGGCTTTAGTACTTTCACTTAGCCATAAGAGTCCATTGATGGCACTAAGTACTAGCCCATTGTTGCATGATCGGCAATCCAGAGTGTGGCGCCTTTGCAACGCGGCTGGTCAAAAACCCAGCCCCTCGTATAACACGACATAAATCGCGAACGATTCATAGTATAATGCAAAATCACTGGATCGCTGACCCGCTCTCGCCCATCATGACATCAGTTTTCGGCTTTCTCTACTGAGGTACTTAATCGGACGAACCAGAAGTACAATCGCAGTAGTTCTCCCTTTACTACCTTAGCCAAACTTGCGAAACGTAAGGTGGCAAACACAGGAGTCGGGCAACCCAACTATACACCAAAGACATGATTCGGAGCCGATGCATATAATTCCATATCCGGGACGCTGAAGAGTTCCCTATAGGTGTTCGGACATAAGAATTTTGCTGGGCCAAATACAGCCCCTGGTATGAATACCGTGTCGAACCACGTATGTCAGTCGAACGTAAGGGGTAGCGTGGATGACAAGGAAAAACCAAAACCCAACCAAGAAGGTGATAATCATCTGCGCCCTTTATATCTTTATTGATATGCCGATGACATGCAATGTTGTTCAAATTAAGGTCATATTACCTGCCCAACAAGAAAAGGAAAAGATTTTACATAAGGGAAAGTCTAACACTAGGCCTAAAAATCATAGTTCGCAAAAGAAGCTTCAATGATGTCCTGCCGCACGTCTGCGCCTTTTCTCCTTAGCAGTAGGTCCTTCGAGAGGAATACTTGATGGTTGGTATGTGCCAGCCTTAAAAGGATCTCCCGCGACGACCATCTCGTAAGTAGGGCTCTTGATGAACCTGATTTAAAAGAAAAAAGATATATGCGGTCCAATTATGGTCAAGCCATGCAATGGACCTCTTCTGCAGTGTGCCTCCGGCGCCGCCCAAGGTATTTTTAGTGCATAATTGTGTACGCGTGGTACATAGGTCGCAACAAGGTGGGGCTGTCGGTGGAGGCCGAACTGCTAATCAGGGTCCCGATCCGTTGATTTATCACCATTATGCACGGACCAGACTCATTTGGATACGTCGCTGGCTTTAATAGCCGGTGAACTGTTCATCTTGATGAGGCCGTTATATACTTTGGCCGCAAGGGACGCGGTGTTCTCTTCAGTATGGAGTGAGCGCTCCATATTAGCATTGACTGTAATGACACCACGAGGTCCAGGCATCTTAAGCTTCAAGTAAGCATAGTGTGGGACTGCATTGAAGTGGGCGAAAGTAGTCTGTCCGAGCAGTGCATGGTAGCCACTGCGGAAAGGGACGATGTCGAAGATTAACTCTTCGCTGCGGAAGTTATCTGGGGAGCCAAATACTACCTCCAGTGTAATTGAGCCCATACAACGGGTCTCCACTCCTAGTATCACACCTTTAAAGGTAGTGTTACTAGGCTTGATTCATGATGGGTCGATCTCCATCTTACGGACAGTAGCTTGATAGATCAAGTTGAGACTGCTTCCTCTGTCTGTAAGGAATCTAGTGAGGTGGTACCATCGATGATTGGATCAAGAATGAGGGCGTATGAACCGCCGTGACGGATATTGGTTGGGTGGTCCTTGTGATCAAAGTTGATCGGATAGGCTGGCCATGGGTTAAACTTGGGAGCGACAAGTTCTGTGACATAGACGTCCCGTAGTGCATGTTTGCGCTCCCTTTTGGGGATATGAGTGGCATATATCATGTTCACTGTCTTCACCTTGGGGGGAAACTGCTTCTGACCCCCAGTGTTTGGCTGATGGGGCTCGTCATCGTCTTCGCTGGGAGGCCCTTTCCCCTTGTGTTCAGTATTTATCTTACCGGCCTGTTTGAAGACCCAACAATTCCTGTTGGTGTGGTTTGCAGGCTTATCGGGTGTGCCATGAATCTGACACGGCCTCTCAAGGATTTGATCTAAGCTGGATGGCCCATCTTTGTTCCCTTTGAAAGGTTTCTTCCGCTGACCGGACTTAGGACCGCTGAATCCGGCATTTACTGCCGTATCGTCTGCGTCATTGTTGTTGTTGTTCCGACGTTTGTTTTTATTATGGCAAGGTTTACCATTACCGTCCCGCACCTGGGAGGTGCCGGGGTCACCTGAGTTGTTGCTTCTATGAGCCAACCAGCTGTCTTCGCCCACATAGAACCGGGTCATGAGTGCCGTTAAAGCTGCCATGGTCTTCAGCTTTTCCTACCCAAGGTGCCGGGTGAGCCATTCATCTCAGACGCTGTGTTTGAAGACCCCTAAGGCTTCGGCGTCTGGACAGTCTATGATCTGGTTCTTTTTAGTTAAGAACCGATTCCAAAGCTTGCGAGCTGATTCACTTGGCTGCTGAATTATGTGACTCAAGTCGTTAGCATCCGGTGGCCGGACATAAGTGCCCTGAAAGTTAGCCCTAAAAGCATCTTCCAAGTCTTCCCAGGTTCCAATGGAGTTTTCTTGGAGGCTGTTTAGCCAATGTTGTGTTGGTCCTTTCAGCTTTAGAGGAAGATATTTAATGGCGTGGAGATCGTCTCCTCGAGCCATATGAATGTGGAGAATAAAATCTTTGATCCAGACGGTCGGATCCATCGTTCCATCATATTGTTCGATGTTTATGAGTTTAAAGTTTAAAAACTTCCGGAAATTGATGCTCCATGACCTCATCGTTGAAGCATGGGGTGTGTGCGGCCCCTCTATATCGTGCAATGTTGCGGCGGAGATTGGCTGACATCTGAGTTTGGTCCTGATCCCGAACATAGTAACGGTCATCGCGTCGAGCCTCATAGCCATTATCTCGCCCCGGGGCAAGGCCCCTAGATCCGTAGATTGATCTAGTCTGACCAGCTTTATTGGCTAGGTCACGTTGCAAGTCGTACGTGTATCCCGTAGCTGCTGTCTTCCTACCTCTTCGGCGAGGAGGTGCAGGCTGGTATTCGGCTTGATATGCCACTTTGTCCCATCCATGTGGTGGTCGGTCTGGTTGGTATGCCTGATTGTATTTCGACGGTATTGGCTCAAGGGCCTCGTCGTCGAATTGAGGCAGCAGCTTGCGCTTAGGGTAACTTTTGACAGGTCACTCTTGGCCGTATTCCTCAGCGGTCGGGACCTTAGTCCACCTTCCATTAAGTGTATCCTGTTCGGCTTTGAGCTGCTGCTTCTTCTTCTTCAGGCTCCGGGCTGTAGCAATTAGCTGTCGCTTAAAGCGCTCTTGGTCGAGGGGTTCCTCTGGGACAATGAAGTCTTTGTCACCCAGGCTAACCTCCTCTTCAGATTCTGGCATGTAGTTGTTGTCCTCCGCATCTTTATTGTTAGCGTGTTCGGGACTGATACGTCTCCAACGTATCTATAATTTATGAAGTATTCATGCTATTATATTATTTGTATGTTTAATGGGCTTTATTATACACTGTTATGTTATTTTTGGGACTAACCTATTAACCGGAGGCCCAACCCATATTGTTGTTTCTTTTGCCTATTTCAGTGTTTCGCGGAAAAGGAATATCAAACGGAGTCCAAATGGAATGAAACCTTCGGGAGAGTTATTTCTGGAAAGAAAGCAATCCAGGAGACTTGGAGTTGAAGCAAGGGAAGCTTCGAGGTGGCCACGAGGCAGGGAGGCGCGCCCTACCCCCTGGGCGCGCCCCCACCCTCATGGGCCCCTCGTGGCTCCCCTGACCGACTTCTTTCGCCTATATATGTCCATATACCCTAAAAACACCGAGGAGCACAATAGATCGGGAGTTCCGCCGCCGCAAGCATCTGTAGCCACAAAAAACCAATCGAGACCCTGTTCCGGCACCCTACCGGAGGGGGGATCCCTCACCGGTGGCCATATTCATCATCCCGGTGCTCTCCATGACGAGGAGAGAGTAGTTCACCCTCGGGGCTGAGGGTATGTACCAGTAGCTATGTGTTTGATCTCTCTCTTGTGTTCTTGATATCGCACGATCTTGATGTATCGCGAGCTTTGCTATTATAGTTGGATCTTATGATGTTTCTCCCCCTCTACTCTCATGTAATGGATTGAGTTTTCCCTTTGAAGTTATCTTATCGGATTGAGTCTTTAAGGATTTGAGAACATTTGATGTACGTCTTGCCATGCTTATCTGTGGTGACAATGGGATATTCATGTGATCTACTTGATGGATGTTTTGGTGATCAACTTGCGGGTTCAATGAACTTATGCATAGGGGTTGGCACGTGTTTTCGTCTTGACTCTCCAGTAGAAACTTTGGGCACTCTTTGAATTACTTTGTGTTGGCTCAATAGATAAATCTGAGATTGTGTGATGCATATCATATAATTATGCCCGACATTAGGGTTTTTATTGATTTGTGTCTTAAGGTGTTACTTTAGTACGAACTCTTTGATAGATCGAACGGAACAATAGCTTCGTGTTATTTTACTACGGACTCTTGAGTAGAACGATCAGAAAGGATAACTTTGTGGTAGTTTCGTACCCTACCATAATCTCTTTGTTTGTTCTCCGCTATTAGTAACTTTGGAGTGACTCTTTGTTGCATGTTGAAGGATAGTTATATGATCCAATTATGTTATTATTGTTGAGAGAACTTGCACTAGTGAAAGTATGAACTCTAGGCCTTGTTTCCTAGCATTGCAATACCGTTTACGCTCACTTTTATCATTAGTTACCTTGCTGTTTTTATATTTTCAGTTTACAAAAACCTATATCTACTGTCCATATTGCACTTGTATCACCATCTCTTCGCCTAACTAGTGCACCTATACAATTTACCATTGTAATGGGTGTGTTGGGGACACAAGAGACTCCTTGTTATTTGGTTGCAGGGTTGCTTGAGAGAGACCATATTCATCCTACGCCTCCCACAGATTGATAAACCTTAGGTCATCTACTTGAGGGAAATTTGCTACTGTCCTACAAACCTCTGCACTTGGAGGCCCAACAACGTCTACAAGAAGAAGGTTGTGTAGTAGACATAAAGCTCTTTTTTGGCGCCGTTGCCAGGGAGGTGAGTGCTTGAAGGTATATCTTTAGATCTTGCAATTGAATATTTTATTTTCTTGTTTTATCACTAGTTTAGTCTATAAAAGAAAACTACAAAAAAATGGAATTGAGTTTGTCTCATACGCTTCATCTTTTTAATATCTTTCGTGAGAATGATGGAAAGGAAAATTGTGCTCAAGTGCTAGAAGAAGAAATCTATAAAATGTTTGTTAGTAAATCTTTGAATGATGAGCATGATTGCAATGTTATTAGTATGAATTCTTTGAATACCCATGGTGCTAATGATATGCAAAGCCACAAGCTTGGGGATGTTATGTTTGATGAATATGATATTTTTTGTCCCCCAAGTTTTGATGAGCAAATTTACTATGATGAAAGCATGCCTCCTATTTATGATGATTATATTGATGAAAGTGGGTTTGGAAGAGTGTCAACTTTAGGAAGTAATGATCCCACTATTTTTGAGGATGTTGAAGCTTATAATATTTAAGAAAGTGGATTTGGAAAGGTCATGACTTTATTTAGTGATGAATCCACTATTTCGGAAGAGGTTCCAATTGATTATGAGAACAAAGTTGCTATCTATGATGATTATTGTGATGACTTGTATGCTATTAAGAATAATGATAACCATGAAACTTGTCATCATGATTATAGTTTTCAATTGGATCATGCCTCACATGATAATTATTTTGTTGAGTTTGCTCCCCGTATTATTCATGAGAAGAAATTTGCTTATGTGGAGAGTAATAAAAATTCTATGCTTGTAGATCATGAAAAGAATGCTTTAGGTGATGGTTATATTGTTGAATTCATTCATGATGCTGTTGAAAATTATTATGCGATAGGAACATATGCTCGTAGAAATTGCAATAATATCAAGTTTCCTCTGTATGTGTTGAAAATCTTGAAGCTATGCTTGTTTTGCCTTCCTATGCTAGTTGATTATTGTTCCCATAAGTTGTTTGCTCACAAAATCCCTATGTATAGGAAGTGGGTTAGAATTAAATGTGCTAGTCATATTCTTCATGATGCTCTCTTCATGTTTCAATTCTTATCTTTTATGAGCATCATTGAAATCATCATGCCTAGCTAGGGGCGTTAAACGATAGCGCTTGTTGGGAGGCAACCCAATTTTATTTTTGTTCTTTACTTTTTGCTCCTGTTTAGTAATAAATAATTCATATAGCCTCTTGTTAGATGTGGTTTTATGTTTTAGTTAGTGTTTGTGCCAAGTAGAGTCTTTGGGAAGACCTGGGTGAAGTCTTTATGATCTTGCTGTAAAAAACAGAAACTTTAGCGCTCACGAGATTAGCTGCCATTTTTTACTGGAGAGTGATTTTAGGTTGATTCTTTTTGCAGATGATTAATAGAAAAATTCCTCACTTCCACCAATTTATTTCAGAATTGTTGGAGTTACAGAAGTATTCGAATGATACAGATTACTACAGACTGTTCTGTTTTTGACAGATTCTATTTTCATTGTGTTGTTTGCTTATTTTGTTGAATCTATGAGTAGTATCGGAGGGCATGAACCATAGAGAAGTTGGAATACAGTAGGTTTAACACCAATATATATAAATAATGAGTTCATTACAGTACCTTAAAGTGGTGGTTTGTTTTTTGATACTAACGGAGCTTACGAGTTTTGTGTTGAGTTTTGTGTTGTGAAGTTTTCAAGTTTTGGGTAAAGATTCGATGGACTATGGAATAAGGAGTGGCAAGAGCCTAAGCTTGGGGATTCCCAAGGCACACCAAGGTAATATTCAAGGAAAACCAAGAGCCTAAGCTTGGGGATGCCCCGGAAGGCATCCCCTCTTTCGTCTTCGTTCATCGGTAACTTTACTTGGAGCTATATTTTTATTCACCACATGATATGTGTTTGCTTGGAGCGTCATTTTATTTTGTTAGTATTTACTTGCTGTTATTTAGAATAATATTTTGCATCTATATTTTCAATAAAAATGTCAAGGATAGCCTTTACCATGCTTATTTTGCAAGTATACATGTTGCTGTTTCAAAACAGAAAGTTTACCGCTGTTGCAAAAATTCCCTAGAAAAATCAGAGAGTGATATGATGTTGAATCTTTTTGAATATTGAGCTATGATAAATCTTCTTCAGCGTAGTATTTGTATTATAATTTTCGGAGTTAGGTAAGTACGATGAATCTTGCATTCTTTACAGACTATACTATTTTGGCAGATTGCTGTTATGTTTGCATTGTTTGCATATGCTTGCTTGTTTAATGATTCTATTTCCGGATAGGAGTATTAAACATTAAGAGACATTTAGTATGCAATGTTGAATAATAATGTCAGTAATTTGTTATAGTAGAAAATGATAAGGTTTTTGCATTGGTTTATACTAACTTATCTCACGAGTTCTTGTTGAGTTTGGTGTGAATGAAGCTTTCGAGATTTAGGAAGCCGAGGTATAAAAGGAATTAAGGAGACGCAAAAGCTCAAGCTTGGGGATGCCCAAGGCACCCCAAGATAATATTTCAAGAAGTCTCAAGCATCTAAGCTTGGGGATGCCCCGGTACGCATCCCACCTTTCTTCTTCAACAATAATCGGTTAGTATCGGTTGAACCTAAGTTTTTGCTTCTTCACATGATGTGTGCTATCCTTGAAATGTCATTTCATTTTGTTTTGCTTGCTCTTTGAATAAAATACCAAGATCTGAAATTCTTAAATGAGAGAGAGTATTCACATAGTTACATAATTATTTAACTACTCATTGATCTTCACTTATATCTTTTTGGAGTAGTTTGTCATTTACTCATGTGCTTCACTTATATCCTATGAGTAAATGGTTGAATGAGTTGAATATCATAAATCTGAAATTATATACTTCATATGCTTATCCCATGGGGAGTGATGACTTCACATATAAGAAGTAGAGGTTGTAAATTTATTCAAGGTTAGCAAACATTGTATTGGTCATTTGAACAATTCATGAAAGAATATTGAAGGAAGAGAGATTTCACATATAAATATACTATCATGGATATCTTTGTAATTGTGAGCACTCATTAAAATATGACTTGCTAAAAAGTTGATGTTGGACAAGGAAGACAACGTAATGGGTTATGTTTTCCTATTTCTGAAAAGTTATATTATCATGGATCATCCAACATGCTGAGCTTGCCTTTCTCCCACATGCTAGCCAAATTCTTTGCACCAAGTAGAAATAATACTTGTGCTTCCGAATATCCCTTAAACCAGTTTTGCCATGAGAGTCCAGCATACCTACCTATGGATCGAGTAAGATCCTTCAAGTAAGTTGTCATTGGTGCATGCAATAAAAATTGCTCTCTAAATATGTATGATCTATTAGTGCGAAGAAAATAAGCTTTATACGATCTTGTTATGGAATCAATAAAAGCAACGGACTGCATAATAAAGGTCCATATCACAAGTGGCAATATAAAGTAACATTCTTTTGCATTAAGATTTTGTGCATCCAACCATAAAAGCGCATGACAACCTTTGCTTCCCTCTGCGAAGGGCCTATCTTTTACTTTTATCTTCTACCCTTATGCAAGAGTCATGGTGATCAACACCTTTCCTTTTTACATTTTTTTCCTTTGGCAAGAACCTTGTGTTGGGGTGATCCGGATATATATATCCACTTGGATGTAGGCGTTCATAAATTATTATTCTTGACATTACCCTTGAGGTAAAAGGTTGGGAGGAGAAACTATAAGCTCCTATCTTTCTCTGTGTTCGATTAAAACTTTGGACCCATAAATATATCGTGAGTGTTAGCAATTGTGAAAAATTAAATGATAGTTGAGTATGTGGTATTGCTAAATCACAACTCTAACATAGACCCTTCCTGAAAATAAGATGAATTGCAATTGTTTGATGACTGAGAATGAAGTTTGCTAGTTTTCAAGAAAGTTTATAGTCTATGCTTTAACATGTGAATACCTTGTTACTTGATCATGAGAAGTTTTATGAGATGAGCTAGTGTTATGATATATAATGATGCTAGAAAAGGTGACTGAAATTATCATTGATCAAACTTGTGCACCTGCTAGCATTCACACTTCATAAATTCTTTCATTTATCATTTACCTACTCGAGGACGAGTAGGAATTAAGCTTGGGGATGCTGATGCGTCTCCAACGTATCTGTAATTTATGAAGTATTCATGCTATTATATTATCTGTTTTAGATGTTTAATGGGCTTTATTATACACTTTTATATTATTTTTGGGACTAACCTATTAACCAGAGGCCCAACCCATATTGATGTTTTTTTGCCTATTTCAGTGTTTCGCAGAAAAGAAATATCAAACGGAGTCCAAACGGAATGAAACCTTCGGGAGAGTTATTTTTGGAACGGAAGCAATCCAGGAGACTTGGAGTTGAAGCAAGGGAAGCTTCGAGGTGGCCACGAGGCAGGGAGGCGCGACCTACCCCCTGGGCGCACCCCCACCCTCGTGGGCCCCTCGTGGCTGCCCTGACCGGCTTCTTTCGCCTATATATGTCCATATACCCTCAAAACACCGAGGAGCACAATAGATCGGGAGTTCCGCTACCGCAAGCCTTTGTAGCCACCAAAAACCAATCGGGACCCTGTTCCGGCACCCTACCGGAGGGGGGATCCCTCACCGGTGGCCATCTTCATCATCCCGACACTCTCCATGACGAGGAGGGAGTACTTCACCCTTGGGGCTGAGGGTATGTACCAGTAGCTATGTGTTTGATCTCTCTCTCTTGTGTTTTTTATTTGGCACGATCTTGATGTATCGCGAGCTTTGCTATTATAGTTGGATCTTATGATGTTTCTCCCCCTCTACTCTCATGTAATGGATTGAGTTTTCCCTTTGAAGTTATCTTATCGGATTGAGTCTTTAAGGATTTGAGAACACTTGATGTATGTCTTGTCGTGCTTATCTGTGGTGACAATGGGATATTCATGTGATCTACTTGATGTATGATTTGGTGATCAACTTGCGGGTTCAATGAACTTATGCATAGGGGTTGGCACACGTTTTTGTCTTGACTCTCCGGTAGAAACTTTGGGGCACTCTTTGAAGTACTTTGTATTGGTTGAATAGATGAATCTGAGATTGTGTGATGCTTATCGTGTAATCAAGCCCACGGATACTTGATGTGACAATGGAGTATCTAGGAGACATTAGGGTTTTGGTTGATTTCTGTCTTAAGGTGTTATTCTAGTATGAACTCTATGATAGATCGAACAGAAAGAATAGCTTCATGTTATTTTACTACGGACTCTTGAATAGATCGATAAGAAAGGATAACTTTGAGGTGGTTTCGTACCCTACCATAATCTCTTCGTTTGTTCTCCGCTATTAGTAACTTTGGAGTGACTCTTTGTTGCATGTTGAGGGATAACTATATGATCCAATTATGTTATTATTGTTGAGAGAACTTGCACTAGTGAAAGTATGAACCCTAGGCCTTGTTTCCTAGCATTGCAATACCGTTTATGCTCACTTTTATCATTAGTTACCTTGCTGTTTTTATATTTTCAGATTACAAAAACCTATATCTACCATCCATATTGCACTTGTATCACCATCTCTTCGCCGAACTAGTGCACCTATAAAATTTACCATAGTATTGGGTGTGTTGGGGACACAAGAGACTCTTTGTTATTTGGTTGCAGGGTTTCTTGAGAGAGACCATTTTCATCCTACGCCTCCCACGGATTGATAAACCTTAGGTCATCCACTTGAGGGAAATTTGCTACTGTCCTACAAACCTCTGCACTTGGAGGCCCAACAACGTCTACAATAAGAAGGTTGTGTAGTAGACATCAGGGACTATATTCACCCTCTTCCCGCTCGTCCTATTCGGATGTGGGCTTGATAGGATATTCGGGATCTTCGGCACAATCCGAAGTCTTGTTGTCTCCGGTGCCGGTTTTACTATCCTTCGCCCGACGTGATCGTGAGCGGCGCCGCTGACATCGGTGCTTTGGTGGTTTATTGACAGGTTTGTCCTCATTTGGGCTCGGGTTATCCTCATCATTCTTAGGAGTGTCCACCATGTACACATCGTAAGTTGAGGTGGCCGTCCAATGCCCCGTGACGGGTGAGACTTGGCTTGGTTCGGCGTCGGCATCGTCATCCATGCCGTCGATGTCTTCGGACGCCTAGTCCAACATGTCGGTTAAGTCCTCGACAGTGGCTATCAAGTGGGTGGTGGGTGGGGCAAAAAATTCCCCGCTCTCAGCCCCTATTCCAAGTTGGGTACAGTTCAAAGGTAAAGCCTCTATGATGGCGAGAGACTGCATCAATCCCAATGGTTTGTCTAAGAGCAGAAATGGGACCGGAGACTCCGGATCTGTTGGACTAAGTTCGGCATGGGGCGCCTGATCGAGCCCACTGAGTGCAGACCTTGGTAGTGTGGGATGGTTGCCCAGAGCCAAGTCTAAGATTGCATCTGGGTCTTTGGTCGGGAGTTCCACAAGGGGAAGAATTCCGGCGGGGCTCATGCTCCCGTCTTCAGACGATGAGACCTGCCCCAGATATAAGGTCGAGGTGGGTATGAGTGTTGACCCCTCAACGGGATCTAACAAGGGATCCGAAGAGTCTTCTTGGCGGGGACGTGGAGTGGCGGCAGAGGCTATGAACCTACCAAAGACTAGGTCTCCTTGGATGTCAGCAACATAGTTAAGGTTTCCAAACCTGATCTGGTGGCCGGGGGCATAACTATCGACCTGCTCGAGGCGGCCGATCGAGTTGGCGTGAAGCACAAAGCCACCGAACACAAAGACCTGCTGATGCGGAGCATCCTTCGGTCATCCCCATGGACCTTCCATCGTCTCACCAAGCACCAAGAGGACCCATGACTAGAGCACGAGCTAGAGATCTCGAGACCGAGGTGACTTCTCTCCTTAGTGATATATCATACGATCCTCTCGAGACATGGCTACTACCTCAATCCGGAATGTTGTGCATGATTAGGTACCAAGAGGACCCTCCCGAGGATGCATATGAAGATGGTCAAGACCCCAAGTCCACGGAAGAAGAGAACCAATGGAAGAAGGCAGGAACGGCCTCCAGGCACCGGACATCCGGCCAGGACCCCGGACATCCGGCCCCTGGAGATCTACACGGACAGGCCTCTACAGAAGAAGCTACAGGGACCGGACATCCGGCGTCCAGCCCGGACATCCGGCCCCCCATCACCGGAAATCCGGCCTCCCACTCGGATATCCGGACAAGGCGTCCAGAATGCATAGAAGCTGGTCCTGACAGACCGGACATCCAGCCTCCCTACCGGACATCTGGTCCCTCCGGAAGCACCGGACATCCGGCCCCTCCGAGCGGACATCCGGCATCGCCCATCCAGAGAACAGAACGGCTGCCTGCATCAGCCCAGACATCCGGCCACTCAGCCCGGACATCCGGTGCCTCACGAGCTACCGGACATCCGGTGCCCTCTGCTTGCGCGCAGCTCCGTTGGGCCTTGACCCATGTATCCCTTCGCCCCTTTGACTATATATACTCCCTCATCCCGTACGTTTTAGGGTTAGCATAGGTTTAGCTCATGTTTTTGTGAGAGCCTTGCTCATCCACTTGGTTACTTCTCCTCGGAGCTCACGACCTCTTCGGAGAAGATCCCCCAAGCGGATTCAAGACCCCTTCTAGTGAAGACCCCCAAGACCTCCTCACAGATAAGAATGGTTACTCTTGTATCTTTCCTTTGTTGATTTTGAATCTTGTGCTACCTTATGTGTTCGGTGATCTAGCCCTCGTGTTATCAATTACTTGTCGGTTGAGTGTTTCTCTCGTTCCTCCCCGTGATTTCCTTTGTGTTCTTCCGCGCGTTCTTCGTGTTTCTCCGTAGTATCCACTCCAAACATGACAGATCGTCACCATACGGTTCTGCCCTACATCATCTTGGTATCATGAGCCACGTTGATCACGTTTTTAGAGCCCCTACCCCGTGTTTTCTAGCTTGATTTTGTTGTTTTCGTCCTAAATCCGAAAATCCCCACCAAAAATAGCCCCAATTTTTTTTGTGATTTGTTGGTGTGATGAAATTTTGTTGGATTTGATCCACGGATTTGCTTTGCATTGAGTTGATCTAGCTTTTCCCCATCTCTCCCGCGATTTCCATCCACCAATTCGTCCGAATTTTGCCCCGGAGTTGCAATTTTTCCCGCGGAGTTCATCGTGTTCGTCCCTGATCCAGGAGCTCGGACATCCGCCCCATGTCCACCGGACATCCGGCGTCCTGGACATCCGGCAGCTGGCCCGGACATCCGGCCCCTGGCAGTAGCAACTCCACACCCTGAGCCATTTCCACCTAGTTTCGCCCAAGTTTGCCCGGAGCCCACGCCTACTTCCGCATACCCACACCACTTTCCACAAGCACCACCACCGCTCACCACTACCTCCTATGTCGATTTTGACACGTTTTGGTCTTTGAGAGTTTGGTTTGTGGTTCCCGTGTCCTATTGTGTTTCGGCTATATAGGTACAGTTTGACATCAACATCACCACCGCTCATCTCCATCGACTACTCATCATCGCCAAGGACAGTAACTTTGATGACATCTTTGTCATACATTGCAATTGCATTGATAACCATCACAGCCCATCTTTTGCGTTGCTTACCCATCGAGACTAGCCATTGAGTATTGTCGGCAACGTGACTTGTGCACTTTAGTGATCATACTCCATATCATACATACCATCTCATATTGGTGCATATATCTTGTTATCATATCTTGAGTCACAAAGTTGTCATCACATACACAATTGCTATCTTGGTTCATGAAGTTTTGCATAAGAAAAGAGCTCAAAAGTGAAAGAGCCACCAAAGCTTTTAAGCAAAGAGGAAAGATAAGCAAATAGCTTATAAGAAAGAACCATAGAAAATTACTACATTAAGATTGTCATATCCGATCATCTTGGATCATAGCACCGAGACACCAAACATATAGCATACTTGGGATAGAGATCGTTGCATTTTTGCATAGTAGGTTGTGCACAAGTTACGTATCCGTCTATTGTGCAATCGTGCTAGCGTCTCTCTAGTATTGTGCAACAAGAGCATTTTCGTGGACTCCACTTTTTGGCTCACTTTTGGTTTGCACAATCCCATCTATCTATTTGCGTGTGTGTTTCCATGTACAACTTGCTTGATCTACTTGTTGCATTCGCAAATTTGTGAATATTTTCCAACATTATTGAAGCTCACTTACAATTGCATCAAATTTTGTGCCACTATCCTAACCAATCTCAACCATAAGCTTTTACTTGTAGGTGTGAGAACCGACAAGAATTGGTACCAAAAGTGCTATTTCATTGTCCGCATTTGAGTGAAATTGATTCATCTTCAACATCGGTCAAGGTACATTTGGTATACGTTCTTCTCCGTCTACCACTTACATTTTGTTTGGAATGATGGATAGGCCAAGTTCTTCTACCAATCCACCCCTCATCGAGAACGGCGACGACATGTCATCATTCATCACCAAGAGCCACCTCTTTGGTGCTCAAAGGGCGTTGCACCAAGAGCAACAAGCAATGCACGACCGCATCGACAACCTCGCCACCGACTTGCGACTCTCCGAGCAACGTACAAGAGACTACTTTGACAACAAGTTTGACGCTCACAAGCAAGAGAATGATGCAAGAATGGACGAGATCCGCGCCTTGATGAGGAACCGCCATCCTTCCACTTCTTGATCCTCAAGACGGACCGCTCGAGTCGACACTCCGACGACACCTTCTCTGACTCAAGTACACCCTCATCGAACACTCTTCGACGAGCCGCGTGTCAAGACCGCCATGCAGCTCGCAATCCGCTACATGACAAGCATTCACAAGAGAAAGTCGACGAGCATCTACCTAATCCTCCACCACACCAAGTTGCTTTTGCACAAGCTCAAGAACGACAACGTCTACGTCGCCAAGAGGAAGAACGAGCGCGCCTACACCAAGAGGAACAAGACGCCGAGGCTCAACGTCTTCAACAACAACAACATGAAGCACAAGCTCTTGAGGCGCAACGTGCCCTTCAAGAATCAAGTCGAGCCATCGCCATCCGCAATCGCGAGCGGTGCAATCAAGAGGAAGCCCTTCGAGAAGAAATCCAAGAGAGGAACTACCAACTGCGAGTGCAACGTCAAGTTCCTCAAGCTCCTCCACAAGCTCGTCAAACTCCACTTCAACCTCAAGTTCAACAAGAGCCAGTTGATCATGGACTTCCTCTATGCCAAGAGCAACATGAGGATGATAATCCTCCACGTCAAGGGCGTCATCATCACCATCGCCAACAACACATTGAAGAGCAACGCTATGGAAATCTCAAGTTCACAATGCCCGAGTTCAATGGAAGCAATGATCCCGAAGAGTACCTCTCATGGGCATTGAAGGTCGACAAGATATTTCGTTTGCACAACTATGAGGAAGAGAAGAAGATCGCTATGGCATCACTTGAATTCCAAGACTATGTGCTCATATGGTGGGAACAACTCCTTGAGCGACGCCAAGCAAGAGGTGAACCTCCAATCACCACTTGGGTTCAAATGAAGGAGGTCATGTGAGCACGTTTCGTACCAACCTACTACAACCGCGATCTCTTCAAGAAGCTACAACACCTCAAGCAAGGAACAAAGAGTGTTGAAGAATACTACAAAGAAATGGAGATAGCCATGATTCGAGCCAATGTCATGGAAGATGATGAGCAAACTATGGCATGCTTCTTGAATGGCCTCAATCATCCCATCAAGAAGATTGCCGACTTCCAACCCTACTCCAACCTCATTGAACTCGTGCATCAAGCTACCAAGGAGGAACGTCAAGTGCAAGATGACTTCAAGTACGCCAAGTACTCCTCCAAGACCTACGGTTTCTCCAACAACCAATCTTCAACAACTCCTCCAACTTCTACTTCAACCAAACCATCAACAAGCAATAACGACAAGTCAAGTTACAAGAAAACTTCGACAAGCTCAAGTCGTCCTCTCCCTACTACAAGCAACTTCAAGCCGCGTGCCACATCATCTACTCGGACCGATGAGATCGTCAAGACAAGCTCCTTCAAGTATTTCACTTGCGGCGGCCGAGGACACAAGTCCTACCAACGCACAAACAAGCGCACCATGATCCTCAACGACGATGGTACATATGACTCCATGAGTGAAGAGGAAATGGAAGCTCTTGAGCAAGTGGCCATGCACCGGCGAGTGAACGAGAATGAAGATGATCAAGTCTTTTGTGATGAAGATTCGAGCCACGCTCTCGTTATCTCCAAAGTCTTGACTCTTCAACATCAACAAGACAAAGACCAAAGATGCCACATATTCCACACAAAGGCCGGCATCTATGGAAGGTCCGTCATGGTCATCATCGATGGAGGTAGTTGCCACAACTTGGCAAGTGAAGAACTATGCTCCAAGCTTCAATTGGTCAAGAGGAAGCACCCGCACCCCTACAAGGTTCAATGGCTAAGTGACTCCGACACTATACGAGTTGAGCATATGGTCCAAGTCTCCTTCAAAAAAATCGGTGCATATGAGGACACTTTCGAGTGTGATGTGGTCCCAATGACCATTTTCCACCTCCTTCTTGGTCGACCATGGCAATTCGACCGTGGTGTCATCCACAATGGGTGCACCAATCACTATAGCTTCAAGATGAAAGGGAAGGAATATGTGCTATGACCTATGTCTCCTAGTCAAGTGATAGCCGACAAGCAAGCCACCCATCCTGGAGAGAAGAGTGAGAAAGTGATCCACCCAAAAGTGAGTGAGAGTCACAAGCCAAACTTGAGCGCCTCTTCGCAAAGAGAGAAAAACCTCCTACTATTTGCCACAAAAAGTGAAATGAGAGAAGTGTGTGAGAACCCATCGAGTGTGATGCACTTTGTCCTTGTGTGCAAGGATGGAGAACCAAAAACTAACACCTCTAATGAGCTACCTTTACTGTTTCAATCTCTTTTGCAGGAATTCCAAGATGTTTTCCCCGATGAGCTACCTCCGGGTCTACCTCCTCTACGAGGCATTGAGCATCAAATTGACCTCATCTCCGGAACGCCACTTCCAAACAAAGCTCCATACCGTGTCAACCCAGAAGAAACTAAGGAGATTCAACGGTAAGTACAACAACTCATCGACAACGATCATGTACGTGAAAGCTTAAGACCGTGTGTTGTTCCCGTTATACTTGTGCCTAAGCCAGATGGAAGTTTCCGCTTGTGTTCCGATTGTAGACCTATAAATGCTGTTACCGTTCGCTATAGGCATCCCATTCCTCGCTTAGATGATATGCTTGATGAGCTTAGCGGAGCCAACTTTTTCTCAAAAGTTGACCTTAAAAGTGGCTATTATCAAATCCGCATACAAGAGGGTGATGAATGGAAAACTGCTTTCAAAACCAAATTTGGCTTATATGAGTGGTTAGTTATGCCTATGGATTTATCGGAGGCTCCCGGTATTTTCGTGCATCTTATGCATTACGTGCTTCACCCTTATATTGGAGTCTTTGTTGTGGTTTACTTCTATGATATTCTTGTGTTTAGCAAAACCATGAAAGAGCATATTAATCATGTTAGGGCTGTTTTGCAAACCCTTCGCAAGGAACGTCTTTATGCAAACTTGAAAAAATGCATGTTTGGTGTTGACAAAGTGGTTTTCTTGGGTTTTGTTGTCTCTTCCAAGGGTGTCCATGTTGATGAATCCAAGATTGAGGCAATTAAAACTTGGCCCCAACCCACCAATTTGCAACAAGTGCGTAGCTTTCTTGGTCTTGCAGGTTTTTATCGTCGCTTTGTGAAAGACTTTAGCACCATTGTCGTTCCTTTGCATGCCTTGAGTATTAATAATGCTCCTTTTGTTTGGGGATCTTTGCAATCCACCGCTTTTGATGAGCTCAAGTCCTTGCTTACTCACGCACCGATTCTTGCTTTGCCCAACTTTGAGAAAACTTTTGAGGTTCATTGTGATGCTTGTGGTACCGGAATTGGCGGAGTTTTGATGCAAGAGAAACGAGCCATTCCATATTTTAGTGAAAAACTCTCTGGTGCTCAACTTAACTATCCCATCTATGACAAAGAATTGTATGCTCTAGTGCGTGTGCTACATGTTTGGGAACATTACCTTCGACCTCATGAGTTTGTCATCCATACCGATCATGAAACGCTTAAGTACTTAAAAGGTCAAAATAAATTGAACAAGCACTACTAGGGAAAAGCCTATACACAGAAAGTTACTAGTAGCGAGGGTTAAAAACCCGCGCTACTGCTACTTACCAGTAGCGCAGGTTTTTAAACCTCGCTACTACTAAGTTGATAGCAGTAGCGAGGGTTTTTAACCCTCGCTACTACTAAGCGGTCTCTACCGTGCCCCCCGGGACATGCCATAGTAGTAGCGCGGGTTTTTAAAACCTCGCTACTACTAAGTTTGATAGCAGTAGCGTTGGTTTTTAGCCCTCGCTACTACTAAGTGGTGCCATAGTAGTAGCGAGGGGGTAAAAAACCGCGCTACTACTAAAGGTCCCATTTTCAAACTCTACCCCCCCCCCCCCCCTGTGGATCGCCTTTTCAGTTCTAAAAAATAAAAAAAATTGATGAAAGTGTCAAAAAAAATAAAAGAAAATAAGTTTCCCATGTGATATGTGGTCTAGTTGTTGGGAAAATTTGCAAATATGAATTTCGACTTTATTTGCAAAATCTCTCGAGAATTTGTAAAAATGGGCATAACTTTTGCATACTAACTCGGATGAAAAAGTTTTTTATATGAAAAATCATCTACTCGAAAAGTTACATCCAAATTTAATCGGGGGAACCCCGTTAAACATTTTCAAAATCCTCAAAAACCTAACAGAAAAAAAGTTACGGGGCTTTTAAGATCTAGAGTGGAAAAAATCAAAAAAAATTCAAACTGTGTGGTCAAAGTGGTCAAACTAATTATTCTAGAATATTAGTGTTACTAAATAATTATTTTTTGTTTTTTTTTGAATTTTGGTCAAATCTGGTCAAACTATGGCCAAACTGTGGTCAAACTGTGGTCAAACTAATTATTCAAGAAATATTGGTGTTACTAATTTTTTAGAACAATAGTTTCAAACTCAAATAGTGAAATGTGTGACTTCATGCTCAAGCTAAATTCCTGAGGTTAATAGGATTGACATCTTACTATTGTCAGGAAAACAACAAGTGTAGACTTGGAAATGAGGGAGAATAGAACCCGGAAGTTAAGCGTGCTCAGGCTGGAGTAGTGAGAGGATGGGTGACCGTCCGGAAAGTTAGATGATTTGGAATGATGAGGGGTGATTAGAGATTAAATTGAGCAGCGATGAGGGGTGATTAGAGATTTGAGGTTAAAATAATTCAGAAATTTCAAAATTAGGGGAAAAATCAAAATATTTTTTCGAAAAAATTCAAAACAAATCCGCGCTGGTAGTAGTACCGCGGGTTTTTACCCACGCTACTACTAAAGGACGTAGTAGTAGCGCGGGTGGCACCTGCGCTACTGCTATAAGTTAGCTGTAGCGCCTTATTAGTAGCTCCGGCCCCCGCGCTGCTAATAGGCCCAAAACCCGCGCTGCTGCTAGGCTTTTCCCTAGTAGTGAAGCGACATGCAAAATGGAGTGAGTTTATTGAATCTTTCCCCTATGTGATCAAGTACATTAAGGGTAAGGAAAATGTAGTTGCGGATGCACTTTCATGCATATGCACGCTTGTCACTAAACTTGAGTTAAATGTTATTGGCTTTGAGCACATAAAAGACTTGTATGAGCATGATCCTTACTTTTGCTACTCCTTGTGCTAAGTGTTTGACGCACACGTCTTGGGAACGATACTACATAAAGGATGATTATCTTATGAGAGCTAACAAACTTTGCATTCCTGAGTCTTCTCTTCGTTTGATACTTTTGCAAGAGGCTCATGGAGGTGGACTCATGGGACACTTTGGACGCGACAAGACATTCGCCACGCTCTCCAAGAACTACTTTTGGCCCAAGATGTTCCACAACGTCTCACGCTTCACCAACCGTTGCTCTACATGTCGCAAAGCTAAGTCTAAAGCTCAATCCCATGGTCTTTACATGCCCATTCCTATTCCTTATCAACCTTGGGAAGACATTAGCATGGATTTTGTACTTGGTTTGCCTAGAACTCAAAATGGCAAGGATTCCATCTTTGTTGTTGTGGACCGATTTTCTAAGATAGCACATTTCATTCCTTGCAACAAGATAGACGATGCTTCACATATTGCCAATCTCTTTTGTAGGGAAATCTTGCGACTTCATGGAGTGCCAATGACGATGGTCTTGGACCGCGACGTCAAGTTCTTGAGTTACTTTTGGAATACCCTATGTGCCAAGCTCGGAATCAAGCTATTGTTCTCTTCGGCATACCATCCTTAAACCGATGGCCAAACGGAGGTGACAAACCGTACGCTCTCAACTCTACTTCGCGTGTTGATCAAGAAGAACATCAAGGAGTGGGAGGAGTGTCTACCCATCACCGAGTACGCCTACAACCGTGCAAGACATTCGACAACCGGCAAGTCCCCCTTCGAGGTCGTCTATGGCTTCAACCCGTTGTCCCCATTGGACATTCTACCTCTTCCTCTACAAGAGCGCACCAACCTCGACACAAGTGCCCATGCAAGCTACATCAAAAAGATGCATGAAGACACAAGGCACACCATCGAGCACCAAGTACAACGACTCGCGACCAAGCTCAATGTCAACAAGCATCCCATGATATTCAACATTGGAGACCTCGTGTGGCTACACCTTCGCAAGGACCGCTTCCCCAACAAACGCAATTCCAAGCTTCTCCCTCGAGCCGATGGACCCTTCAATGTGCTAGCGCGCTACAACAACAACGCTTACAAGATCGACCTCCCATGCGACAAGTACAACGTGAGCGACATCTTCAGCATCTCCGATCTATCCCTGTACCATGGTGATGAGGATTTCGATCTGAGGTCGGATCATTACCAAGGGGGGGGGAGATGATGCGGAGCATCCTTCGGTCATCCCCATGGACCTTCCATCGTCTCACCAAGCACCAAGAGGACCCATGACTAGAGCACGAGCTAGAGCTCTCGAGACCGAGGTGACTTCTCTCCTTAGTGATATATCATACGATCCTCTCGAGAAATGGCTACTAACTCAATCCGAAATGTTGTGCATGATTAGGTACCAAGAGGAACCTCCCGAGGATGCATATGAATATGGTCCAGACCCAAAGTCCATGGAAGAAGAGAAGCAATGGAAGAAGGCAGGAACAGCCTCCAGGTACCGGACATCCGGCCAGGACCCCGGACATCCGGCCTCTGGAGATCTACACGGCCAGGCCTCTGCAGAAGAAGCTACAGGGACCTGACATCCGGCGTCCAGCCTGGACATCCGGCCCCCCATCACCGGAAATCCAGCATCCCGCTCGGATATCCAGACAAGGCGTCCAGAATGCACAGAAGCTGGTCCTGACAGACCGGACATCCGGCCTCCCCACCGGACATCCGGCCCCTCCGAGCGGACATCCGGCGTCGCCCATCCAAAGAACAGAATGGCCGCCTGCATCAGCCCGGACATCCGGCCACTCAGCCCGGACATCCGACGCCTCACGAGCTACAGGACATCCGGCCCGTCGCGCGGATATCTGGCGCCCTTTGCGTGCGCGCAGCTCCGTTAGGTCATGACCCATGTATCCCTTTGCCCCTTTCACTATATATACTCCCTCACCCCGTACGTTTTAGGGTTAGGATAGGTTTAGCTCATGTTTGTGTGACAGCCTTGCTCATCCACTTGGTTACTTCTCCTTAGAGCTCATGACCTCTTCGGAGAAGTTCCCCCAAGCGGATTCAAGACCCCTTCTAGGGAAGACCCCTAAGACCACCTCACGGAGAAGAACAGTTACTCTTGTATCTTTCCTTTGTTGATTTTGAATCTTGTGCTACCTTATGTGTTCGATGATCTAGCCCTCATGTGATCAATTACTTGTCGGTTGAGTGTTCCTCTCGTTCCTCCCCATGATTTCCTTTGTGTTCTTCCGCGCGTTCTTCGTGTTTCTCCGTAGGATCCACTCCAAACGTGAAAGATTGTCACCATAGGGTTCCTGAAAGGGCATGTAGCCCCTAAGTGTGGTTTTGGTAATTAAATGACAATCTCTATGGACTAATGTTTTCAGTGAGATATATTTGAAGGTTTTGTCCATAGATAGTGCCTCAAGGATATTGGACGGAATCAAGGATGAAGTCCATATATATGAAGATAGTGCCTCAAGGATATTGGACGGAATCAAGGATGAAGTCCATATATATATATGAAGATATATTTGCCCTATGCTTTGGTACTAAATGACAATTCCTATGGAGCATCAAGTGCATTGAATCTTATATGAAGATATGTTCCATAGTGATGCTTGAAGTGCATTGGGCTGTTTTGTGAAGTTTGCCATCAAAGCATCTGAAGAAGTTCTCATGGTATCCTTCTCTGGATACCCCGTGCACACGGGCTTGTACCGTGCGCACGGGGTCGAGTGTCAACTCTCTGGATACCCCATGCTTACTTGGCCTAGGTGTTGGCTCTCGAGATCCCATATCCAGTGAGGTTTCAAGTTGGTCTTCGTGTACTTCTATTGAAGCCATCAAGATTGGTTTCAATGCCTAATCTAATTATGTTCATGAAGGAGTGCATTGGAGGATCTCAAAGATTGATATATTTGGGCTTCTGAGGATCAAGGCTTGAGAGAATAATCAAAGAGAAGAATTCAAGTTATGGTCTCAAGACAAGATCATGGTGAGCTCATGTGTTGGGTTTCGGTTGATCAAGTCTTGAAGCAAGCAACTAGAGTGACGAATTCATTATGCCTCTTAAGAGATTGTGATGGAGTTTTTAGAAGGGCAAGTGGTGACCAAGATGATATTCATAGTGGAACTTGATATGGTCATGGAAGAGTCTTTGGTGATATAGTCTTGAAGCAATGAAGGTAAATGAAGAGTTCATTGTGGCTTTCAATAAAACAAGATGGAGCTTCGAGTAAAGATGTTGGTTGACCAAGATGAAGCTCGAAGATTATATCTAAGTGGTCAACTCTCAAAGAACAAACATTGTACCATGTGAGATCAAGTGATCTAGTGGTATGGTAAGTAATTATGAATTATGCTTTGTTACCTAACCCATGCTATGTGTTTGGTATGTCTATGTGGGTTAGGTGTTTCTCATGGGCTTGCATCAAAAGGAAAGATCTCAAGTAGCTTATGTGTGGATGACATCAAGTGGTGATGGTCATCAGGTTCGAGGAGTCCAAGTGCAAGATGAGAAGCCGGAGGTTATATACTTTGAAGCTTGCGGTCCACATCATGATAATGCTCATGTGAAGATGGGCTTAAGTTAAGGCTTCCCTCATTGCAATATGAGGAATCAATTCAAGCATCTTCACCAAGTGGTTGTGGACAAGAAAGGGATTCCAACTTGAGACAAGAATTGGAGTCATCACCAAGCTCAAGTTGAATATGCAAGGCAAAGGTATACCTTAGCTAGGTTTTCCTAGTTTTGCCGGTCTCATGGTGCTTGGAGGGAGACCGGATTATAGGTTTGATAGCCGTACTATCAAGAGGGACTCTCGGGCAAGTAGCTTGATCATGTCGCATGTAGAGAGCTCAAACCTTTGCATTACTTGCATCATTATTTATTGTTGATCTTGGGTGGTTCTCTATGTGAGGAGCTTGGGCTTTTCCATAGCTTCAAAATGAGCCCAAGATCATCAAATTCGGAGTCCGTATGCCAAAGTTATCACTGTTTTAGTGGGCTGCTGCAGGCTGTTCTGGGTACCCCGTGGACACGGGGTTTTTGACCCCCGTGGGCACGGGGCCCCGTGCACACGGGCCTGTACCATGCGCACGGGACCCCGTGGGCACGGGGTCTAAACCCCCGTGGGCACGGGGTGTCCAAGAAGTGTCCGTTGGAGCCCCAACGGCTAGTTTTGGAAGTTGGCTATAAAACAGCCCTTCCTCCCCACCGGTTTGGGGGTTGTTCATTCACATTCTAAACACCATTTTGAGCCTCTTACCACCTCTCCCAAACCCCTATCTCCCTTCTAAGTGAAGGGTGATTTGTGGATGGATCTTGGAGTCATTTGTTGATTTCCTCCATTGCATCCCCTCTCTTCAATCTCCCACTTTCTTGAGTTGCATCTTGTGAGATTGAGAGAGTGAGTTGAGTATTTGTCGCTTGACCTTGCATTGCATTTGTTGCATCGGTTTGAGCTCCCCGCATCGATTTGTTCGAGTGAGAGCCCGTGAGTTTGTTACTCTTGGAGGCTTCGCCTCCTAGACGGTTTGGTGATACATTGAGAAGATTGTGAAGAGGCCTATGTGGCCAAGGTTCCCCTGGAAGCTTCCTTTTGTGGTGTGCTCCGGGGAAGGGTGTTGAAGTGGCCTAGGTGGTCAAGTTCCTCCGGAAGCTTCCATGGTTGTGGTGTGCTCCGGAGAAGTTTGTAAAGGTGTGGTGGTCGCCTTCAAGACCAACCCCGAGTGAATCGAGGCTCATCCGTTGGGGGTGACTCGAAAGGGAGAATATGGTGAGTCACTTGGTGACGCCCCAGAGCTTTGGCTACGGCACCGCTCTAACGGAGATTAGCACTCTCACGAGTGTGAACTTCGGGATAAATCCGCGTCCCCGACTCACTTGTGGTTATCTCATACCCACACCCTTTACTTTCCGCAATTCATACTTGCTCATATTGATATATCTTGTGCTAGTTAAATTTCTTAGTAGTTCCTACATTTCCTTATCTTGTGATATAGTTTGTGCTTGCTAGTTTCCTTTAGTGCCTATCTTGTTTAGCATAGGCTGTTGGTGCACTTAGTTGAGCCTAGCATATTTAGGATTTGGGCATGAAAAGTATCTGTTAGTTTAATTCTGCATTAGGATAAAGCCATATCCGTAAAAGTTTTAAAACGCCTATTCACCCCCCCTCTAGTCGTCATCTAGATCATTTCAATTGGTATCAGAGCTTTGGTCTCTCCTTGGTAGGCTTCACCGCCTAGAGAGTAAAGATGTCGACTAGTGGTATTGTGCACGATGACACCTTTTGTTTTAGTGGCACAAACTATCACTTGTGGAAAATTTGCATGCTTTGTCACTTCCGGACCATGGGTCCAAATTTTGTGTGAATTGCTCTTGTAGGGGCTTCTCCGTGGAAGGATGACCTTTTTCCAACTAGTGAGGAAAATGATGATATGCTTTGTGGATATAGTGCTAAGAATGCCATAATCCGGTTTTTATCCCTCAAAGTATTTGAGTCTATCATGACTTGTGTGACGGCTCATGATATGTGGACCAAACTTGAAGAAATATATGGTGGGTTCAATCTTGTTGATATTCATCATCTTTCGGAGGAGTTAATTGAGGAGGTCTCCACATCTTCAAATCATGAAGATCTCCATATTGCTTCTTCCTCCGTGTACTTGGACATTTCAACTTCTTCCGCCTCACCATCATGTGGCATGTCCCAAGGTAATGACATGGTGAGTGAAAATATCATTTGTGATGATTGTGATGATGTTCTCAACATTGATGATCTTACATGTATACATGGTAGTGTTGTAGATTCTATGGACTTGAGCATATCTAGCAAAAATGACTTACATTCTTGTGTTGATAGTCCATGCATATCATTTGGAGATTCCTTGAATACCTTTTGTGATGATATGCTTGATACTCCTTGTTTCCATGATCTATGTGCTTCTATTTCCTCTAGTTGTTGTTTGACTAACCATGTAGAGGAAACAAGAGAAAATAGTGCACACATCATTAATGAGGAAATTGCTAGAGGAGCAAAGAAGGACATCACCTTGTTGGAGAGGAAATGCTATGAGTGTCAGGAGCATGGACATGGATATCCTACTCTTGATGATAAAGAAACTCCCTCTCCAAAAGAATCATCATCAACCTCCGATTTTCACATGTGCCTCATGGAAAGAGGTAATACTGAGGTATCATCTACTCTTTGTAATGATATTGATGAGAGTAATGATGAATGTGATAGGGATATGAGTCAATAAATATATGAAATTGGTAATTCTCTTCGTGGGGTAAATAAGAACACTTATGAGATGTTTAAAGATCTTATCACTTATTTTGGAAAGTGTAATGATTTACTTCATGAAGAGCAAGAACAAAATGAAAAACTTGATTGTAACCTTCTTGATGCTCTAGAAACTCTTAGAGACTTAGAGTCTTCTAAAGAAGAGATTGAAGTTGCTCATGATCAACTTAAAGAGGATTTTGAGCACCTTGACCTTGTCTACAAGAATGTCAAAGGAGAGCTCACCAAACTCTCTAAGTCTTATGAGGAACTTCAAGCTACTCATGTGAAGTCTCTAGTCTCTTCTAGCTCCTCTCATATTGTCAATGATGCTTGTGCTACTAACTCTACTTCTTGTGAAGCATCTATCTTGAAGGAGAATGTTGAGCTAAGGGCTCAACTTGCTTTGCTAACTAGCAATTATGGAAGATTAGAAGAAAGTCATGAAAAGCTCTCGGGCTCTCATGATGACCTTCTAATCTCCCATTAAACGCTAAAGTTAGCTCATGAGGCTATTTTTACTAAGGTAACATTGTGTGAGCCTCATGTGGACATTAGCACTAATTCTACTCAAAATTCTTTATTGACATGTGCTAGTTCTAGTGATTCATCTAGACATATTATTGCTAATTTTTGTGATGAATTGCTCTCATTGCCTTGTTGCTCTAATAATGAAGTTTCTACTTCCTCTAGTACTTTTGTTGATACTAACCTTGTAGAGGAAAACAAAGAGCTCAAGGCTCAAGTCACTATTTTGAAGAAAGACTTGGAAATGTTTCATGAAGGAAATTCCACTCTCAACAATATTTTGAGTGGTCAAAAATCCCCTCATGACAAGGGTGGACTTGGTTTCATCTCCAACAACAAGAAGTCCGAGAAAAGGAATAAGGAACAAGACCAAGTCAAGAATCCGGCCAACATCACATGCTTCAAGTGCAAGAATGTTCGACACCATGTGAGATCTTGTCCATTGAAGAAGAAGGCTTCAAATGTGAAGCAATAAGGGAAGCGGCCTCAAGTTCAATCTCAAGGTCAACCTCAAGTTCAATCTCAAGGTCAACCTCAAGCTGAAGAAAGGCCACTACCAATAATGAACCAAGGAAATGCTCCCCAAATTGAGAAAGTAAAGAAGAAGAGAAGGGGGAGCACATGTTGCTATATTTGTCGTGAGAAGGGACACATATCTTCATCTTGTCCCAACGGTAACATCCCTAAGCCTCCTCTAGTCAATGATCATTATTTGCTTAGGAAGGATGTTGTTGGAAATTTGTTTGCCAAGTTTGTTGGCGCCCAAAGTGGTTTGGAAATGGAAAAGGCCATTTGGGTTGCCAAGCCTATTGTGTATAACTTCTTAGGACCCAACTTGGTTGGGGACCATCAAGCTCAACCTTGATCAATAGGTGTGTGGAGGACATTGGAGATTTGGCTAGTTCATGAAGAAAAGAATATTCACCATTTATTTGTTCGAGCCAAGTCATGTGGATTATCTTCATATTATCTATCCAGTGTTCCTCCTTGTGGTAACTTGTATTTGTATTGCTTACATTGAAAGTTACTCGCCCCCTGCATGCTTAGGTTTTGTATCTAGCATGTGCATTTATATGTTGTACTTCCTAGTATGCTTGATTTGTGTTATCTAGCATGTGTAGGTTGCATTGCACATCATATAGTGTTGCTTGTTGTCTTGAGCCTTATTTGTATGTTGTTTGGCTCTTGCGAGATATTAGTGGATCATCACATTATGGGGGAGTGTTATGTTTTGTGCGCATCACAAACTCAGAATGTGAATATGAGAAATACCACATAGTATTGATACTCAATATTATCTAGTCACTATGTGGTATGTCAAGCTCATTTGAAATTCAGATTCTCAGAGTATCCATTAATTATCTCTTTTAGGTGGTTATTTGCCTCTGTTGTATGCCTGTCATGGTATCCAGAAAGTTGCACCAGAAAAGTTCTGGATACCCCGTGCGCACGGGGTCTTTTGACCCCCGTGCGCATGGGGTGTTGCGTAACTCTCTGGGTACCCCGTGCGCACGGGGTCTTTTGACCCCCGTGCGCACGGGGTACTGCGTAACTCCATGGATACCCCGTGTGCACGGGGTCTTTTGACCCCTGTGTGCACCGGGTGTTTGTTGATTATGATCTTGTGCTACTTCGGATTCTACCACCGAGTGTTAATTCCAAATACCAATTGGTATTTCTTCTTGTGGTAGAATTTTATGATCATCTTCTTCTCGGCTTGTGCTTCAACTTGCCTTATCTCACTCCTTGTACTATCTATTATCTACTTGAGTGAGATAAGCCTTTGAGCATGTGTGTAATGTATATCCTATATGCTCTTTGGTTTTTGCTTAGTTCATATGTTGTACTTTGTGTGCGGTCCTATGTGGATTCGTCACTTTGATATAATTTGGACAACTTGAATGTTGTATGTCATTAGTGGAGTATTCATCTTTTAAGTGTTCTTTTGCCCAAATTATATCTCTTTGGATCTTGGTAGGCATGTGCATGCATATTTATTTATATACTTCTTCATGCCTTGCTTGCTCTCTTGATCCTCTATATAGGGTAAACTCCATAATATCATTAATGGTTAAAGGTGTGCATGAAATTCAAGTTCATATCCTTTTGCACATACTTATTGTGGAGTTTGCCCTATGTATTGTGGTTGTGCTTACTACTTCGGACCCAATAAGTTTGGGGACCAAATTGTACCTTAATGTGTTTTAGGTACATTGGATAAGCATTGGATGATTGGCTTATTCATGAGGAAGGTGGAGACACCATGGAAAATTATTAGAGCCAAGCTTGGTTGATTCATTGATTTGAGAGAGAAGATAAATGAAAACCCGGTTCGGTTGTAAGTGTTTCATTCTCACCATGTAAACCCGGTTATACAAAATTTGGGTCTTTTTGTTGGATATGCATCAAACTCCCACACTTACTATATTCTCAATAAATCCACGGGATGTGTTGAGGAAATGGTGAATGTGGAGTGTGATGAGAATAATGGCTTCCATGCAGAGCAATTTGTTTCAAGTGTTGTAGGTGATGAGGCTCCTTCCCAAGCTACAAGTACAATGGGGATTGGTCATATTCTTCCACAAGAAACACCCCTTGTCCATGTAGAAGAAGAAGGAGTAAGAGCCCCTCTTGTGGATCGACCATAAGGGAAGTCATCACCCCCAACACAAGAGCAAGATGTTATGGGAGATCATATACCTATCCAAGAACAAGATCAAGTCCCTCATGTTCATGTACTAGATCAAGGGCCTCTTGAACCAATGCTTTCTCTCTTGGTAACAAGTACTTACTTCATGCATTTATTCAAGTTAGAGTCAACATTGTGTGTGTTGCATCATGGCATGATTAGTACTTGTTGAGTGAGTGCTTGTATGTTTTGCACATATGTTTGCACCCATGAGTTGGTGGATATATTTTGGACCCATGCTTAGCATGATTATCATATTGGATATATCCATTATCCCTTGTCCAAAATATGTTCTTTGGATCCTTTTAATGTTTGATTCTTTTGTCATATCATTTTGGTGCATTCTATGGATGCTCAATATAGTGTGAATTTCTTCGTTTGTTCATAACTGGATATGTGCATTTGATTCCACTCATAATATGAGAAATGCACAAATTAAGGAGGAACTCATACTATATTGGCCGTCTAGATTTTTCTTCCATTTTGGCACTTGTTGCCAATGGGGGAGAAGTTTAGAGGGTTTAGGTGAAGTGGGTTGGTTCCTGTCATTCATGCTTATCTACTTTTGTTGTTCTTGCTCATTGCATGGATGTGTATATAGAGGAAACTCCTCCAAGTTATTTCCTGTGCATATATTGTGGGGGGTTTGCTCTATATATTGTGGTTCTACTAGCATCAAATTCTTGTGTAGTATTTCGATGCTAGTACAACTGGTTTTGATAACATCAACTATCTTTGTGATGTTTGAAGCTATCAAAACCACCTCAAGTATACAATTTATTCTCGGATAGATTGCATACTTGTTTTAAATTCATTATATAAACCCTCTTGTTGAGATTGTCATCAATTACCAAAATGGGGGAGATTGAAAGGGCATGTAGCCCCTAAGTGTGGTTTTGGTAATTAAATGACAATCTCTATAGACTAATGTTTTCAGTGAGATATATTTGAAGGTTTTGTCCATAGATAGTGCCTCAAGGATATTGGACGGAATCAAGGATGAAGTCCATATATATGATGATAGTGCCTCAAGGATATTGGACGGAATCAAGGATGAAGTCCATATATATATGAAGATATATTTGCCCTATGCTTTGGTACTAAATGACAATTCCTATGGAGCATCAAGTGCATTGAATCTTATATGAAGATATGTTCCATAGTGATGCTTGAAGTGCATTGGGCTGTTTTGTGAAGTCTGCCATCAAAGCATCCGAAGAAGTCCTCATGGTATCCTTCTCTGGATACCCCGTGCACACGGGCTTGTACCGTGCACACGGGGTCGAGTGTCAACTCTCTGGATACCCCATGCTTACTTGGCCTAGGTGTTGGCTCTCGAGATCCCATATCCAGTGAGGTTTCAAGTTGGTCTTCGGGTACTTCTATTGAAGCCATCAAGATTGGTTTCAATGCCTAATCTAATTATGTTCATGATGGAGTGCATTGGAGGATCTCAAAGATTGATATATTTGGGCTTCTAAGGATCAAGGCTTGAGAGAATAATCAAAGAGAAGAATTCAAGTTATGGTCTCAAGACAAGATCATGGTGAGCTCATGTGTTGGGTTTCGGTTGATCAAGTCTTGAAGCAAGCAACTAGAGTGACGAATTCATTATGCCTCTCAAGAGATTGTGATGGAGTTTTTAGAAGGGCAAGTGGTGACCAAGATGATATTCATAGTGGAACTTGATATGGTCATGGAAGAGTCTTTGGTGATATAGTCTTGAAGCAATGAAGGGAAATGAAGAGTTCATTGTGGCTTTCAATAAACCAAGATGGAGCTTCGAGTAAAGATGTTGGTTGACCAAGATGAAGATCGAAGATTATATCTAAGTGGTCAACTCTCAAAGCACAAACATTGTACCACGTGAGATCAAGTGATCTAGTGGTATGGTAAGTAATTGTGAATTGTGCTTTCTTACCTAACCCATGCTATGTGTTTGGTATGTCTATGTGGGTTAGGTGTTTCTCATGGGCTTGCATAAAAAGGAAAGATCTCAAGTAGCCTATGTGTGGATGACATCAAGTGGTGATGGTCATCGGGTTCGAGGAGTCCAAGTGCAAGATGAGAAGCCGGAGGTTATATGCTTTGAATCTTGCGGTCCACATCATGATAATGCTCATGTGAAGATGTGCTTAAGTTAAGGCTTCCCTCATTGCAATATGAGGAATCAATTCAAGCATCTTCACCAAGTGGTTGTGGACAAGAAAGGGATTCCAACTTGAGACAAGAATTGGAGTCATCACCAAGCTCAAGTTGAATATGCAAGGCAAAAGTATACCTTAGCTAGGTTTTCCTAGTTTTGCCGGTCTCATGGTGCTTGGAGGGAGACCGGATTATAGGTTTGATAGCCGTACTATCAAGAGGGACTCTCGGGCAAGTAGCTTGATCATGTCGCATGTAGAGAGCTCAAACCTTTGCATTACTTGCATCATTATTTATTGTTGATCTTGGGTGGTTCTCTATGTGAGGAGCTTGGGCTTTTCCATAGCTTCAAAACGAGCCCAAGATCATCAAATTCGGAGTCCGTATGCCAAAGTTATCATTGTTTTAGTGGGCTGCTGCAGGCTGTTTTGGGTACCCCGTGGACACGGGGGTTTTGACCCCCGTGGGCACGGGGCCCCGTGCACACGGGCCTATACCGTGCGCACGGGACCCCGTGGGCACGGGATCTAAACCCCCGTGGGCACGGGGTGTACAGGAAGTGTCCGTTGGAGCCCCAACGGCTAGTTTTGGAAGTTGGCTATAAAAGAGCCCTTCCTCCCCACCGGTTTGGGGGCTGTTCATTCACATTCTAAACATCATTTTGAGGCTCTTACCACCTCTCCCAAACCCCTATCTCCCTTCTAAGTGAAGGGTGATTTGTGGATGGATCTTGGAGTCATTTGTTGATTTCCTCCATTGCATCCCCTCTCTTCAATCTCCCACTTTCTTGAGTTGCGTCTTGTGAAATTGAGAGAGTGAGTTGAGCATTTGTTGCTTGACCTTGCATTGCATTTGTTGCATCGGTTTGAGCTCCCCGCATCGATTTGTTCGAGTGAGAGCCCGTGAGTTTGTTACCCTTGGAGGCTTCGCCTCCTAGACGGTTTGGTGATACATTGAGAAGATTGTGAAGAGGCCTAAGTGGCCAAGGTTCCCCCGGAAGCTTCCTTTTGTGGTGTGCTCCGGGGAAGGGTGTTGAAGTGGCCTAGGTGGTCAAGTTCCTCCGGAAGCTTCCGTGGTTGTGCTGTGCTCCGGAGAAGTTTGTAAAGGTATGGTGGTCGCCTTCAAGACCAACCCCGAGTGAATCGAGGCTCATCCGTTGGGGGTGACTCGAAAGGGAGAATACGGTGAGTCACTTGGTGACGCCCCGGAGCTTTGGCTACGGCACTGCTCTAACGGAGATTAGCACTCTCACGAGTGTGAACTTCGGGATAATTCCATGTCCCTGACTCACTTGTGGTTATCTCATACCCACACCCTTTACTTTCCGCAATTCATACTTGCTCATATTGATATATCTTGTGCTAGTTAAATTGCTTAGTAGTTCCTACATTTCCTTATCTTGTGATATAGTTTGTGCTTGCTAGTTTCCTCTAGTGCCTATCTTGTTTAGCATAGGTTGTTGGTGCACTTAGTTGAGCCTAGCATATTTAAGATTTGGGCATGAAAAGTATCCGTTAGTTTAATTCCGCATTAGGATAAAGCCATATCCATAAAAGTTTTAAAATGCCTATTCACCCCCCCCTGCTAGTCGTCATCTAGATCATTTCAGTTCCGCCCTACATCACCTGCCTAGGAAGAAAGATCTCCCTGGATGCAGCATCATTGTTGATGAAGAGGTGCTCCATCAATCCTTTTGTCGACGATACAGTGAAGCTCTCAATGAAAGCACCATTGTCGGTGTTAAAACCGGCAGATCTCGGGTAGGGGGGACCAAGCTATACGTCTGAGGATCAATGGTAACTATGGAGAAAGGACACAGTGCTTTACCCAGGTTCGGGCCCTCTTAATGGAGGTAAAACCCTACTCCTGCTTGATTATATTCGAGGGTATAGGGGTTACAAGAGTTGATCTACCTCGAGATCGATTCGGCTAACCCTAGATAGCTAGCCTAGCAATGTTGTGATCCTGCCTCCATCTACCCTCCGGTTTATATAGACACCGGAGGGGCTTAGGGTTGTACAAAGTCGGTTTTACCGAAAGGAAGATACCCGAACACCTATATATACTTGCCATCCACGCATACGGGAGTCCCCACCACACATAAGAGATAATATTCTGTCTTGTATCTTGACGGCCCATCAGTCTGGTCCACGTCAATAGACCGGATACCTAAGGACCCCCTAGTCCATGAATCCCACAACGACCTCATGAACGAAACTATCCAACACATGACTTGGAGTTGGCAGCAGTAGTGCACGCATTAAAAATTTGGAGGCACTACCTCATTGGCAAAAGATGTCAGATATTTATCGACCACAAGAGTCTCAAGTATATATTCACCCAATCGGACATAAACCTCCCACAGCGAAGATGGCTCGAATTGGTCAAGGATTATGATCTTGGAAAAAATTACCATCCCAAAAAAGCCAACGTGGTTGTTGACGCCCTCAGCCGCAAGCCCGCCAACCTGAATGCTTTAATGGAGTCCTTGCCTCTTGAACTCCAAGAAGAGATTGCTCAACTTAATCTGGTTATTGTCGAGTCTGACCTTGCCAATATATTGGAAGTCACTTCTACCCTTGAAGAAGAAATCCGCATGCCCCAACAAGATGACTCAGTCCTGCAACACCATGTCAAGCGTATGGAAGAAGGCAAGACCCAAGATTTCTCTAAGCACGGGCAAGGTACTCTAAGATTTCGAGGACGGGTTTTCGTACCTGAGCTAGCAGACCTGAGAAAGAAGATCTTGACGGAAGCTCACAAGTCTTAGTACTCGATCTATCCAGGAGGTACCAAGATGTACGAGGACCTCCGTCAGGCATTTTGGTGGGAGGGAATGAAGAAGGACATCGCCTATTTTGTCGCATGGTGCGATATGTGCATCAAAGTAAAGGCGGAACATCAGAAACCCGCCGGACATATTCAACCTTTGTCCGTTTCGTAATGGGAATGGGACAATGGCTGCATGGATTTTGTCACCGGTCTACCAAGAACTCACCGAGGAAATGATGTGGTATGGGTTGTGGTGGACATGCTAACCAAGGTAGCTCACTTCATTCCCATCTGAACCACCTACCGAGCCGATCAACTTGCATAGTTATACTTGTACAGAATAGTCAGTTTGCATGGAGTGCCAAGAACTATCACTTCCGACCGCGGGTCTCTCTTCACCTCAGCATTCTGGTCACGTCTCCATCAAGCCTTGGGGACCGCACTCAAGTACATCACAACATATCACCCTCAGATAGATGGGCAAACGGAGCGAGTAAATCAAATACTCGAAGATATGCTCCGAGCATGTGCTTTGGCCCAAGGACCCAAGTGGGAAGATTGACTGCCTTATGTCGAGTTCTCCTACAACAACAGTTTCAAGACCAGCCTCAAGATGTCACCATTTGAAGCTCTGTATGGCTGTAAGTGCCGCACTCCACTAAACTGGTCTCAACTCGGAGATAGCCGCATTTTCGGGACCGACTTAATGATAGAAGCTGAAAAGCAAGTCAAAGAGATTCGTGATAGACTGTAATTGGCTAAGTCCCGACAAAAGAGCCACTATGATTCGAAACACCGACCGATCAGTTTTGAACCCGGAGAATATGTGTACCTCAGAGTCACTCCCATGAAAGGAGTTAAAAGGTTCTAGACTCGAGGAAAGCTTGCACCCAGATATATTGGTCCGTTCCCAGTTATGTCCAGAGTTGGTATAGTGGCTTATCAGTTGGAACTACCCTCAGAATTGTTAGAAGCATTGTTGAGGAAATCATTAACTGGTAGCTTCTCGGTTGGCTAGTGAGTAGGGAATTAATCAGCTAATCGGCCATTTAATCAATTAATCGGACGATTTATCGGTTTATAGGCTACTCGGTGACCCTACGAATAGGGATTAATCGGCAAGTTAACTGGTTAATCGGATGAATTCTTGAACAAGGGTTAGAAATGCACAATGTGTTCCATGTCTCACAGTTGAGAAGGTGTATCTTGCCACCGGAGAAAAGGACTGATATGGCAGAGATAGAACTTGCTAAGGATTTAACCTATGAGGAGAAACCTTTCCGAATATTGGATGAGATGGATAGAGTAACCCGAAGTAAGGCAATCAAATTTTATAAGGTACAGTGGGAGCATCATACTGGGGAAGAAGCAACTTGGGAAAGAGACTACTTTTTAAAGGCAGCTTATCCAAAATTGTTTTCCCGAGCAACCAAATCTCGAGGACAAGATTCATCCTAAGTGGGGGAGGTTTGTGACACCCTGGTTTCGCCCTCCTTCTTTTTCTGGAATTCTTTGCCATTTGATTTGAATTTGAGGTTTTAAATCAACTCAGTTGGACTTAAACACTTGGGCATGTCCTTGATTTTCACCCAAGTGACCCACCTCTCTCTCACACACATCATTTCCTCTCTAGTTTTTCTCAAAATTGCCATAGGAATATTTTTCATAAATGAAAAATATTCATTTCTCTCTCTGAATTATCACTTCAGCAACATATGCTCCAAAGCAACCCTCATTTTTCTTGGCCATAAATTCTTACAAAATTCCTGAATATTCTTTGGACCTTGCCACACCTCCCTATGCAAAAATATTTCATAGTTCTTTGGAATATTTTTGCTACATAAAATCTTTTCTGTTCTGGCCAGAAAATGCACTTTGCAAAGGAAGTGTATTTTTCCTTGATCCAATGAAGCTAGAAATTTTAGGGCTTCATTAGCCTCCTAAGAAACCCTTAACCCCCAAAGATTAGTCCTAAAACCCTGGTAAATCTCTCTCAGTTAACCTCACAAGTTTCTGTCCAGAAACTTGCCAAGTTGATACACTCACGCACAGCTCACCTGTGGCCAACTCAAACACTTGGAGCAACCCAAACCATCAACTACACGCCAGACATCAATCTAATGCACGGCGTGGATCTAAGCCAGAGTTCACGCGGTGACCACGCATGTGCACCATGCCAACCTACTAGTCGACGCGCTCTGGACGCCGCCAACGCTCCTATTTTGCTCCTGCTCACTTCCCAGCTCGCCGTGCCTTGCCAAACCTCGCCACAATCGTCGTACTGATGCACTTAACTCTGCCCTGGCGCTCACTGACACCGGAGCTCGCCGCAGCAAGCACGGGCACGACGCGGCCAATCGTACAGTGCGCCTGTGCCCCTGCTCTCGTCGCCATCTCGCCTCCTGTGCTCGTCCTCGCTAGCCCATAGATGTCGCATGAGCCATGGATGTTTCTCCCCCTCTCATTGACACCGTTCGTCGATGGGCACTGTCTCGAGAGAATCCAGCGGAGCCCCAAGCCTCCTCCTCCCTCGCCTATAAATAGAACCCCTCCCCAGCCTCTCCGAGCATCGCCTATCATCCCCATACTTGCCACGACCCCGTATATAGCCGCAGCCCAGCCGGGCAGGGCTCTGGTCGCTGTTCCCGACCGGAGTTCGCCGGCAATCCCCTCCGCTGCTCCCTACCTCTCCAGAGCCTATCGAGCTCCACCAGCTTCTCCGGCGTGTCCCTGGTGATCCTCTGGTGCACGCTGGTGCAGTTTTAGCCCATGGAGTCACCTCATCACGTCGTATTCTTCCTCTCCGGTGAACCCCTACCACGACCGCCGCTGGAGAAGAAGATTCCGAGCCCATCCGTCCATCCCTAGCCACATTTTGGGTACGTATGGACTCCTTGAGGTCTTGCACATCCATCCCCTACATCCACCGCGGCGGCCGACCTCTCCTCGTCGGAGAAACGCCGGCGCATCACCGCATCTCCTCTGTTTCTCTCTCCCTCTCTCTAAACCTGACAGTAGGGGGCCACTGTCAGCCTCACAGCCGCACTCAAAGCGGTATAAGTTGTGGCACCCCGCTGAAATACGCGTTCGACGTCACCCTCCCTCTGTTTTTATTTTTAGTTGATTTTAATTAAAATATTGACCAGAACTTTGACCAGCCACAACTTTTAAACCATAAATCTAAATGAATTGATTCTTTTTGCATTGTTTTTGTCTTGTAATTCTCTAGCAGCACACAAAAGTTGAGATTTTTCTCTGCTACCTAGAATTTCTGGTGACTTTCAGAAGTGTTCTTGACATTTTATTTTTGTGGTTTTAATTGTTTTCAGAGGAGGAAACTTGCCTTGAAGGAAACCAGGAGGAGTGTGACCCTCCTCCGTGCTAAGGCAAGCTATCACAAGCATTTGCATGGTGTCATTTCAATGTTTACATTTTTTTCCAACTTGAATATGAGTTATATTCATGCATTTAATCATTTATATAAATAATGGTTATGTTAGTTTTGTTGTCATGCCTGAATTGCTTAGTTTATAGTAGTGTTTGAATGCCTGGACTAGTATGAGGCAGTAGAAGTATGTTTGATAGTATGGTGATATGGTTACGATTCAGATAGGATCGGTATTATTTTAATATAGGAGTTATTCATTTTAATTAGATAATGGCATAACTAACAATGATGAGGTAGAAAACCAATGAAGTTGAAACCAATGAGTAAAAGTGATGAGTAATGCAAGTAGCATGATTCCATGATGTTGATCCATGTACTTTCGTGCTATGTTGATATGGTGCATGTCGGATAGTTGCATGATCATGTCATAGTGTGCCTCGAGGTAATTTCATTTCAAGTTAAACCTGATGTTAAACTCAACTTGAACATAATGTTGACCAGCTCATGGTGCCACTGAATCGAGCTTCCCAGTGCAACCACATTTGCCTTTATGGGAAAGCCGTTATTCGGTCCATTGTCATGCCTCTGGTTGGTGCCTTCAACGAGGGAAGGTTATGGGTGTGCGGTACCTTGGCCCGGTAAGCAGACATAACCTTGTGTGCCTATTTTTGTTATGGTACCTTGTCCCCGTTTGGGACCGTTGTTTTGCTTTGCCGCGACGGTGGCCGTTGGATGTCTTTGGTAGACATAGGGGCTACCCATGACTTAGCCCAGAGGGGAGTTGGTCGGAGTGGCCGGGAGAGTGTCATGGCAATGGGAAAGTTCTGTCGGAATGTCGTTGGTCCACCCGAATGGGAAAGCGAGGCCATGGGTTCCATGGTGTGGGTACAGTGTACTAACCTCTGCAGAGTGTTTATTAATCTATCAATAGCCGCGTCCTCATTTACAGACACAGCTTGTAAGTAGGTCACACCATGGGTCAACAAAAATAAGTTAATCTTGCACACTAAAGATATATTGTAGCACTGGTTGCAATGAGATTGTTGAGACCTTGAGATGGTTGTTGTTGAGAAAACCAAAGAGTTGGTTCCGTTTGTGATCCGGGAGTGATCACCATTTGATGACATTGGTTACGAGGTAACCCGTTTGGTAAGTGAGTCCGAGGGAGTCGATGCACGAGCATGTTCACTGCATGAATAGTATGTGAATGCTTTGCATGAGTAGTATGTTGATGTTTTGTAATAGTAGATGTCAATGACTTTGCATTTAACCTGCTTAACTGTCATATTATTGATTGTCATTATGCATTTACTTGTCGTGAGCTTGCAAGTACATTCAATGTACTGACCTGGCCTGTCATGCCAGATTTCAGGAAAGTCTCACCGGATCGGAGTGCTTCCCGTGTCTAGATCGTGTCCACATCGGTGTCCCTGTGCTATGGAGTTCCACTTCGTCGTTGTTCCGCTGCTGCGTAGTTGTCGTGATCGAGGACCCCTTCATGTTCATCAAATAATGTACATATTGTTCAGCCGCACCGTGTGTGCCGCTTGGCCTATCGAGGATCAATAAAGCGGTTGTTTATGTATCAAGTTGTTGTGTGTTGCCAGAAGACTAGATCTCTGGGCTGGCAATGCAAGGTAAACTAGTTGCTCTGAGCCGGGGTGCCACAGTGATAGTGACTAGAGAACTCTGTTAATCACTATCTTATTTGATAGATTAACTTCCACTTGATTCAAGAGATTGTAGTGCCCAGACATTCTGAGCACATGCTCACTGGCTGAGCTATTCTCCTCCATCTTGTAGGCAAAGTACTTGTCAAAGGTCTCATACCTCTCGACACGGACATGATTCTGAAATACCAATTTCAACTCTTGGAACATCTCATATGCTCTGTGGCGTTCAAAATGTCTTGGAAGCCCTGATTCTAAGCCATAAAGCATGGCACACTAAACTATCAAGTAGTCATCATATCGAGCTTGCCAAACGTTCATAACATCTGCATTTGCTCCTGCAATAGGTCTGTCACCTAGCAGTGCATCAAGGACATAATTCTTCTGTGCAGCAATGAGGATAATCCTCAGATCATGGACCAGTCCGCATCATTGCTACTATCATCTTTCAGCTTAGTTTTCTCTAGGAACATATCAAAAATAGGGGAGCTATAACACGAGCTATTGAACTACAACATAATTTGCAAATACTATCTGGACTAAGTTCATGATAAATTAAGTTTAATTAATCAAATTACTTAAGAACTCCCACTTAGATAGACATCCCTCAAGTCATCTAAATGATACATGATCCAAATCAACTAACCCATGTCCGATCATCACACGAGATGGAGTAGTCATCGATGTTGAACATCTCTCTACTATATGATCCACGTTCGACCTTTCGAACTCCAGTTTCTGAGGCCATGTATGTACATGCTAGGCTCGTCAAGTTTAACCTGAGTATTCCGCATGTGCAAAACTGTCTTGCTCCTATTGTATGTGAGCGTAGAGCCTATCACACCCGATCATCACATGGTGTCTCAGCACGAAGAACTGTCGCAACGGTGCATACTCGGGGAGAACACTTATACCTTGAAATTTTAGTTAAGGGATCATCTTATAATGCTATCGTCGTACTAAGCAAAATAAGATGCATAAAAATAAACATCACATGCAATCAAAATATGTGACATGATATGGCCATCATCATCTTGTGCTTTTGATCTCCATCTCCAAAGCATCGTAATGATCTCCATTGTCACCGGCTCAACACCTTGATCTCCATCGTTGCGTCGTGGTCGTCTCGCCAACTATTGCTTCTACAACTTATCGCTACTGCATAGTGATAAAGTAAAGCAATTACATGGCATTTGCATTTCATACAATAAAGAGACAACCATAGGGCTCCTGCTGGTTGTTGATAACTCTTACAAAACATGTTCATCACATACAATAACGTATATCACATCATTTCTTGACCATATCACATCAAAACATGTCTTGCAAAAACAAGTTAGACGTGCTCTGCTTTGTTGTTGCAAGTTTTACGAGGCTGCTACGGGCTTCTAGCAAGAACCGTTCTTACCTACGGCACAAAAACCACAATGGTGATTTCTCAAGTTTGCTATTTTAACCTTCAACAAGGACTGGCTACAGTCAAATTCGACTCAACAAAAGTAGGAGAAACATACACCCGCCAGCCACCTTTATGCAAAACTAGTTGCATATATGTCGGTGGAACCGGTCTCATGAACATGGTCATGTAAGGTTAGTCCGGCCCATTTCATCCAACAATACCACCGAATCAAAATAAGACATTGGTGGTAAGCAGTATGATGATCACCGCCCACAACTTTTTGTGTTCTACTCGTGCATATAATCTACGCATAAACCTGGCTCGTGATGCCACTATTGGGGACGTAGCATGCAATTTCAAAAAAAAAACTACGCTCACGCAAGATCTATCTAGGAGATGCATAGAAATGAGAGCGGGGAGTGTGTCCATGTACCCTCTTAGACCGAAAGCGAAAACGTTAGACAATGCGGTTGATGTAGTCGAACTTCTTCTAGCTCCGACCGATTCAAGTACTGAACGTACGACACCTCCGAGTTCGGCACACGTTCAGCTCGATGACGTTCCTCGCCCTCTTGATCCAGCAAGGTGTCAAGGAAGTACATGAGTTCCGTCAACACGATGGCGTGGTGATGGTGATGGTGAAGTGATCCGCGCAGGGCTTCGCCTAAGCACCACGACAATATGACCGGGGTGTAAACTGTGGAGGGGGGCACCGCACACGGCTAATAGTTGTTGTTCTATGTTGTAGGCGCCCCCTCCCCACATATATATAGGTTGGAGGGGAGGAGAGGCAGCCAAGGGGGCGCCCCAAGTAGGACGAATCCTACTTGGGGTCCTCTTCCAATTCGACCAACCCCGCTCTCCTATTCCTATTCGGAGTAAGAAGGGAAGAGGGGGGAGGGGGAATCCTATTCCCTTTTTCCTTTTCTCCTCCCCCTTTACTTCTCCAATTTGGCCAGCCCATATGGGGGGGGTGCACCAGCCTCTTTGTGGCTGGTGTGTTTCCCCTCTTGGCCCACAAGGCCCATATCCTTTGCTGGGGGTGCCTGGAACCTCTTCCGGTGACCCGATATGTACCTGGTACCCTCCGAAACACTTCCAATGTCCGTATACTATCATCCTATATATCAATCTTTACCTCTCGACCATTTCGAGACTCCTCGTCATGTCCGTGATATCATTCGGGACTCTGAACAACATTCGGTCACCAAATCACATAACTCATATAATACAATATCGTCATCGATCGTTAAGCGTGCGGACCCTACGGGTTCAAGAACTATGTAGACATGACCGAGACACCTCTCCGGTCTACAAATATCTTTATCGGTCGAACCGTTATGACAACATACATTATTCCTTTTGTTCGCTAGTATGTTACTTGCCCGAGATTCGATCATTGGCATCTTCATACCTAGTTCAATCTCGTTACCGACAAGTCTCTTTACTCGTTCCATAATACATCATCTTGCAGCTAACTCATTAGTCACTTTGCTTGCAAGGCTTCTTATGATGTGTATTACCGAGAGGGCCTAGAGATACCTCTCCGATACTCGGAGTGACAAATCCTAATCTCGATCTATGCCAACCCAACAAACACCTTCAGAGATGCCTGCAGAGCACCTTTATAATAACCCAGTTACGTTGTGATGTTTGATAGCACACAAGGCATTCCTCCGGTATCCGAGAGTTGCATAATCTCATAGTCGAATGAATATGTATTTGACATGAAGAAAGCTATAGCAATAAAACTAAACGATCATTATGCTAAGCTAACAGATGTGTCCTGTCCATCACATCATTCTCCTAGTGATGTGATCATGTTCATCAAATGACAACACATGTCTATGGTTGGGAAACTTAACCATCTTTGATTAACGAGCTAGTCTAGTAGAGGCTTACTAGGGACATGGTGTTTTGTCTATGTATCCACACATGCAACAGGTTTCCGGTTAATACAATTCTATCATGAATAATAAACATTTATCATGAAATATAAAATAACAACTTTATTATTGCCTCTAGGGCATATTTCTTTCAACTTGTTACTTGCTATGAATTATCTTACTATAAAACTATCTGTTAGTGCTACTTTGAGTGTTTGTAGAAAATACCTTGCTGAAAACCACTTGTTATTTCCTTCTGCTCCTCATTGGGTTTGACACTCTTACTTATCGAAAGGACTACGATTGATCCCCTATACTTGTGGGTCATCACAAACCCGCTAGGCACTGCAAAGCAAGCGCAACATGGGTCATTTTGCAAACCACCAAGCGCAACATGGCTCATGTTGCAAACCCATCCGTAAGCGAAACTTGACTCTTGTTGCAAACCTGTCGGGTGTTTCCAAAGCGAGCGCAACATGTCTCATGTAGAAAATACCCAAGCGCAACATGGATCATGTTGCAAACCCTAAACCATCGGTTGTCGTGCACGAGATCCAATGCCTTTGGAGGCGGTTGATCTGACCCACGCTTCAGCCAGCCGACGCATAGCGCATGCCGTATTGCAAATGTTTCAAGTCTTTTTCTCTGAAGAAAAACAAAAAAGGATGGGTAACCAGGTAATCTATATCAGGACCGACCTTCATTGGCAATCCACACTAGTGGTTGCACGCACAGCCCATAGCAGCCTCCCGGTCAAGATATGGCACTACGAGGGAAAACCTTATACATAGAAACTTACCAGTAGCGCGGGCTAAAAAGAAGCACTACTACAATTTATCACTAGCGCGTATAAACTAAACGTGCTGCAGCTAAGTTTGTAGCAGTAGCGCATCTCACGGAAGAAGTGCTACTACTACAATTCCCCTACTGTTCTCGCTAGGCTACCAATAGTAGTAGCATGCTTAAGAAAAGCGTGATGCTGCTAAGATTGTTGTAGCAGCGTGTTTTACGCTGAAAGCGCTACTGCTAAGAAAAGGAAAATAAAATGAAAAACATGTAGTAAAGTAAATGAAAATGAAAGAAATAGAAAAAGGGGAAGGGAAAAATGAAAATGTGAATGAAAATAAATGAAAAATAAAAATAAAGGAGAAATGTGTAGTAGCAGCGGGCTTTCTGGACAGGCACTATAACTAACTTAGCAGTAGCGCTTGTTGCCATCCAGCGCTATAGCTAATTTACCTATAGCTAATGTAGCAGTAGCGCTTTTCCTGGAACGCGCTACTGCTACTTTTGACTTAACCATGTGCGGTTCTTCTTCCCCACGGCCACTTCCCCAAATCCAACTCGCGCGCCTGTTGTCGCCATCGTCGTTGCCCGGCCGCCACGCGCTCTCCCGTTGCAATGCACATGCCCTTGACGCCGCCCCGACCCCGACCTCGACGCCGCCCCCGACCCCAACCTTGACGCCCCCCTACATCGCCGCTCTCCGCCCTCCTCCGTGCGCCTAAGCCCCAACCCCGACCCCGTTCCCGACCTCGACGCCGCGTGCCCTCTCCCTCGGCCGCTCCCTAACTCCGCGGGCGCCTGAGGTGAGCACGCCCTCCTCCTCCTCCTCCTCCCCTACCTTTGCCTAGCTAGGGTTCCTAGGGTTAAATTCTAGAGTTCATCTAATTAGTTAGGGTTCATCAAATTAAATGATAATTGGGGCAGTAGTTGTAGATGCTTAATTGTAAACTAGATATTAATTAGGGCAGTAGTTGTAGATGCTTAATTCGTTTTAGGACAAATTCCTATGGTTCATCAATGGGTGCTTAAGTAGTTGTAGATGCTTAAGTACCTAGGTAGGGTTCATCTAATTAGTTAGTACTTGTAGATGCTTAAGAACTAGGGCAGTAGGGTTAGTGCAGTTGGGTTTAACTAGGGCAGTAGTGTTTAGTTTAGAGAAAAAAATTCAGTATAGTTTTTTTACTATTTTTTAGTAAGTTTTTAATAGAATTAGTAAGAAAATTAATAGAACTAGTTGAACTAGTTTTATTTGGTAAGAACTAGTTGAATTAATAGAACTAGTTTATTTTTAATAAGAAAATTAATAGAACTAGTTGAACTAGTTTATTTTTAGTAAGAACTAGTTGAATTAATAGAACTAGTTTTTTTAGTAAGAAAATTAATAGAACTAGTTGAACTAGTTTATTTTTAGTAAGAACTAGTTTATTTTTATTTATAGTAAGTGCTTAGTTGAACTAGTTGAATTAATACAACTATTTTATTTTTATTACGAAAATTAATAGAACTAGTTTAGTTTTTTAGTTAAAGCAATTATTCCCGCATCGACGTCAATGATGCCTATCCCGCATTCTCGTCGCCGACTCAGCGGAGGAGGCCTGCTTGATCAGAGGGGCATGTCTGGGACTGGGCTCCGCCGGGCTGGTACTCGGATGTGCTACCTTCCGGGAGGCGCAGCTTGGTGAGGAGCCATCCCGTCGTTGACCCGAACCTTCTTTGGTGGTGATCGCATGAGCCAGTGATGGTGCAGAGGCTTGAGGACCCCGTGGAGGTGATACGCCATCGTGTCAGGGAGGAGGACGAGCACTTCCGTCGCTACATGGTTGCGATGGAGGGCAGATTCTCGAATACCTGGCAGGTTCTTTAGGGATCTCACTGGAGCTATGATCCTGTGATGGTTCCTTCTCTTTGGGTGTCCACCGCCAGGCCGATACCCGTCGTTCGCTAGGGTTTTAGCTGTATTAGTGAGGTTATATGTATAAGACTATTCGAGATGTATTAGTGATAATATTCGACGATGTATAGATGCAAGAGATGATTTAGTTTTGCTTATTGAATGCATGCTAATTTGGATACTAATTTATTTTATGATTTAGTTTTGCTTATTGAATTCTCAAATTGGAGAACTACTCCTATTTTAAATGCTCAAATTGGAGAACACTATTTTGAATACTATTTTGTTTTTGCAGCCAAATCTCCATGTCGCCGCCGCCGTCATCCCCGTCACAGGCCCCCCTCCCGACCTCGAGGTGAGACTAGCAAAATCTCCATGTCAATATGAGTCGTATAAGATATTTTGAAATGTTTTTGTTCATATTTTCAACCATTCAAATGCAACGACCATCAAGTATGAATGCAAATAGGATATGTGCTTGCCCAAGTGGCCATGTTTGCAGGTAACAGCTCTGAGTGGCCTATCTTTTGCCGGAGTGTTGATTAATTTTCGTTTCGGCAAATTCCAGGCGCTCGATATATCCTTTTTTAGCAAAGGTCATGCCAGATTTTTTCGTGAATTTTGGCATGACTTGTGCTAGAATTTGTAGGAAATATCGAGTGGCCTGGATTTTCTAGAAAGATAATTAAACGACATTTCAGGTTGACTTTAAGTCTATCGAGGCTCCATACATGCCAATCAAAAAATGAGTGAGGGAGAAAGTCTGCACATATATGAGAGAGGAAGAAACCCGACTATTGTCGCGGGGGTCGTTTCTCCTTCTTCTCCTTGTGCTAGACCTTTGTTAGGTACTAGGAGAAGGAGGAGTAACGACCATCACCGACGGTCGAACAATCAGTGAGGGAGTGTGTCCACCATATATGAGATAAGAAGAATCCTGACTGTTGTCGTGGGGGTCGCTTCTCCATCGTTCCCGTGTGCTAGACATTTTGGTTTAATGCACTCGGGGACAAAGGGAGGAGTGACCATCACCAACGGTCGAATATATACACCACGTAAGCTGGGAGTTTTCAAAAAAAAGACTCGACGGACCGATAGTCAACCCGTGTTGAATAATAATGATCTAATTTAGTTTTTGTGGTACATATATTGAATTTTAGAAGTTTAATCTTTGAATTATGAACATAGGAAATATCGTCAGACGAAAGTCTCGCGGAGTGCTCCTGGTGCGGCGACAACCGGGGTTTCTGCGACAGGGCTCACTTGGTAGAAGGTCGGCGCTCCAGCATTAAGCTCCAGGAGGCCTTCAATGTTGAAACGGTACGCTACGACACAAAGTGTTTTTTCGTAATTAAGCTTGACTTCTACTACTTCAACGTCTAATTTTCATCTTTTATAGTTCGACTAGCTTATCCCATGCCAGGCAAGACGCTATGTCTTGGATAGGATGGATTTTGAAGATCATGAGAGTATGGAAACAAAGAAAATTCACCTAAGGACCCATCATGGTATGGATTTTAAGGTAAATCTATACAATTCTGAGAGCCTATCCCACTTTGGTTGCCCGGATTGGGAAGCATTTTGCAAGATATATGATTTTCAAGAGGGTATGCTTGTCACCATGGATTTGGTGATCCTGAGGAAGACAATTTGGACATTTGGGTCCTTGTTGATATGCTTCCAATTCTACCGCTATGTGAGTTTCTCAAACATAGTTACTAAGTAATTTATATTGTTTATTTAAAAATAGTTGACAGCTTATTTTCAATCTTCAAAGAATGTGTGAAAGATGGTAGACAAAACTTATTACACCGATGGCTCAGAATTAACTTATCAGGAGAAAAATCATCTAATCGCATTTATTAATGATCTTAAGAATTACAATATGTATTATCAAACTCCTCCACATTATGGTCAATATGTGCCACTAGTGCACGTGTTGAACTATGCTAACATCCATGGAGATGCCATGGTAAGTTTTTCTAGTATTACGACATATGTGCATCTTTTTCATAAACTATTCTAAAACTGAACTACATTGCTAATTATGAAGTTATTACTATGTTTTTCAATAGATAAACCCGCAGGAGTTTGTGCCTCATCTGATGTTTCAGAAAGGTCGCCTTGATGTTTTGAATATACGACCAGGTCATCCTACGAATCACTTTTGTTCATATCGGATTTCTAAAACCAATGAAGACATGACAATCAAAGATTGGAAAAAAAATATGGTTACTCGTAGGGAGCTACTTGGAAGCAACATTAGGCGAAGGGTAAGAATTGGAGACAGGATAATCTCAGTTCTCCATAATGGAGAGTCAGGGCCTGTCTTGTTTTATGCTATTTTACCTAAGAGAATCTAGTAGGTCATATGAGAGAGAAGTAGGTCCTCGGTAGAATGTGTTATTATGTGGTACAATGTGTTAGAGTTGATGATGAGGAGGAGTTGTGATTATGACTACTGACCAACTTGCTATATGATGTCTCACTGATAAAAATGATGATCATGAGGAGGTGTTATATGACAATGATGTATTATGATGATAAGTTGTTAATGATGTAATAACTCATTCTGATGTAAAAACAATCTCTAAATTGCTACTATATGAAAACTTGTATAATGGTGTATGAATACGACATAAAACAAAAAAGAAATACCCAACAATAGTAGTAGCACGGGTAGGGAGGCGCGCTGCTAGTGACTACCCGTAGCGCTCTGTACCAAAAGCGCTACTGCTATCTACCAGTAGCGCCCTGTACCAATAGCTCTACTGCTAAGCAGGTATAGAAGTAGCACGGGCAAGCACACGCTACTGATACACTTTAGCTGTAGCGTCGTATTAGTAGTGTGCCACCCCGCGCTACTGATATACCTAAAACCGGCGCTACTGCTAGCCTTTTCCCTAGTAGTGTGGGCCTCGAGCTGGTGCAAAAATGTCCTACATACAACTAGCTTGTTCTCCTAAGAGCATCTCCAGCCGTTGTGCCCCCAGCCGGCGTTTTTTCGGCCTCCTGGGGAGGCACCGGCAGATTTTTTGCATCTGGGACAAGAAATTTTCCAGCCACCCCGCACCCGACCGACGAACGCACTGCGCACGAGCACACGAGCTCGACCGCCGCCACTCCATCCTCGTGCCCCGCGTGCCTGGTGAGGAACCCGGCGAGCGTGGACGCGGGCATGACTCGTGGGGTGACCATGGAGAGGACGGTGCGCATGCCCAGCGCGCCCGCCAGCTCCGACAGCGGCGGCATCCCGCGCTCCTCCTCGGCGCACACGTTCTGCAGCCCAATGATGTCCGGCCCCGTCCACGCTCCCGCAGCACCTCCTCCATGCTACGCCGCCGGCTCGCGTCCAGCCCGCCCGACACCACCTGCTGCGGCTTCCGGGCCCTCGGGCTACCGACCAGCCGGTCGCTCCTGTCGAGGTTGCTCGGTGTCCGCGGCGCCTGCGCTTTCAAGATCCCCTTGGGCCGCGGCTGCGCGCTCGGGCCCGTGTCGGGGCCGCTCCGGCGCGCGGCCTCGCGCTCCGCTCTCGCTCCTGCTTCAGGGACTGCGGCCACCGCTGCCACCATGGAGAATAGCGCCGCGTTGAACGTCGCCCAGCGGCGGCTGTTGTCCCTCGCCCGGCGCCGACCCGGGGGGCGCGCACAGTGGGGGCGCCCGCTGGCTACCCTGCCTCCAGCCGCGAGGACGGCGCCCAGCCGTGCTTCCCAACGGCGGCCTCGGCGTGCCCCTGGACTGGAGTCGGCGTCCGCGCCCGCGTCCGGCAGTATGACTGCCTCACCGGGCAGGTCGAGGCGCTACGGGACGGCTGACACCAACGGCGGCGAGGGTGCGGGAGAGTGAGGCCGCCGCGGGCGCGCGGTGGCGGCAGAGCGCCGGTGCCGGCGACGCCAGGAGCAGGGCGAGGAGGGGCTGCATTTGTGGGCGGTGGTGGTTGTTGGAGTGGAGGCTGTCACGCGGGCGTGGAAAAATGGGCTACGTGTGGGTGGGGCCCGGAGAAAAAGGATGGAGAGAGGGAGTAGGAGGCTGACTGTGGGCCAAAGGACATGCAAAATCTTCTCTCTCCGCCCCCAAGCGCCCCCCAATGGGCTGGGTGTGGCCTATGACCGCCGGCACTAACTTTGGCCAAATCCGGTAAAATCTAGGCTCTTGGGATCACGAGTGGGCGAAAATTTAGATGCCGACAGCCAAAAAGTGGTCCTGGGAGGCGTCCTGGAGGGCCGGCTGGAGATGCTCTAATCTGATGTGGCTTGCTAGCACGTTGTTGCATGTTGCTCCCACGGAGAGTTTGGTCGATCCTATTTCGCACCTTTAGCGCCGGTTGTAAGCTATTTAGCCAACCAGGACACACCCCATGTACTAGGTGTAGTAGCAGGCCAACCCATATTTTTCCTGTGCTTTTTTCTTGGTTATTCACATAGGTATTTCTATGTGTTTCTCTTTTTGCTTTTCTTTTTTTCTTTTCAATTTTTTAAAATTTCGCAACTTTGCCTCAAATTTTTGAATCTTTTTCAACCTCGTGAACATTTTTTCAAATTGCATGATTTTTTTTCAATTCACCATTTTCTAGTTTTTTTAACTCTTTAGTGAACTTTTTCAGTTTTTTGTAATTTTTATAAAATCTGTAAAAGTAATCCAAACCTGTAATTTTTTCCAAAATCCGCAAACTTTTTCCATATCTGTGAACTTTTTTTTTTCAAAATCGATGATTTTTTTGTTTCAAATCCGTGATTCTTTTCTCCAAAATCACCGCAAACTTTTTCCACTTTTGAGTTTTTTCAAAATTGTGATCTTGTTTTGGAATTTGTGACTTTTTTTAAATCCGTGAACTTTTTTGAATTCATGTACATTTTCTGATTTTCTGTGTTTTTTTCCGAAGTCAATAGTTGACCGGTCAAACGTCGACCACTCACACGAGACCGAGTGAACCAAGCGTTTCTGGCCGAGCGACCACATCGCACATGGTATTGGGTCGGCCCGGAACCGCAGGATGCACGTGCACTGGTTCTCTTAGCCAGCGCTTAAGGCGTCGACTAGGTGGACTCGAGAACTTGAGTTTTTTCTTCGCCATCTTCCTTCTGTTATTAATGTCTAACCGAACATTCTACCGGGTCAGACCTGACCGCACCACACACTAGCACTCCATGCATTTCAATCACGACCATTGTGCAATCGGAGATGTGTTCATTGAGGAAATACCCCTCCGGGGTGTGGTCGATGTGATAGTTGTCACAGACCATGGCGACCAGTTGCGAGGTTGGGATATGCTGGTTCTGACATGTAAGGCCAGGACGGCCTCTAGCCTCTGTTATCCATAACATGGGTGCTGGGTCTTCGTCGTCGTCCTTTGAGTCAGAAATCGGGAAACGATGGTCCGACTTGCCTAACCAGTTTTTTACGCCCCGACTGGTTTGATGATATAGACGTTCGAATATTGCGTGCTCCTGAGTTCTGAAGCCCAAACAGGTATGAGGGACCCGACGTCGGTGGTGAAGATGCCATTGTTGATGTGGATGCCGGTGCAATGTGCCAGAGTGGTGGCAGACACATATGGAGGTCGGCGTGGCTGTTGACGATGAAGGCCACGACGCCTACGTAGATGGTGTGTGTAGGGTGGGACGATGGGTTGATGTCGAACCAGCCTACCTCGTCCGCGGAGAACGTGAGAGAGCCAAAGGTTTGGTTTTCCCCCGACGAGAGGTCGTCAGAGGATAGAGTAGACCCAATCTGAGAACAGACTCCAACTGAGGCAGCCCATGCCTACGCGCCAACAAACAGTGTAGAAAACCGTCAGATCCCTCGGTAGGGGTCCAAGCGTAGTAGGAAGTCACTGATCGGAGGTCACATGAGGGTTTTATCCAAGTTTGGGCCTCCGAAGACTAATTTCCTACATCCTGCTTAATCTTGTTATTCATGGTGGAGGGAGACCTCATGCGAGGGCTTACAATGATGTATGAGGATGTTATCGAGAGTTTCTATCTGAGAAGTAGATCGAAATGAGAGCCCTCTAGCCTCCCCTTATATACACGGTGGAGGCTAGGGTTTTACAGGTAGGCAGATGCAATCTAGGACGCCACCGCCTTTGTCTTGGGAAGCAAGATGGTCTACGGCGCCCATAATCTTCTTTCAGTCGTTGTGCCTCGTGGGCCGCTGGGCAGGTCTTCTGCCAAGCTCCCCTCGGTGAGCCGTCAGCGGTGTATGGCACCGTCACGTAGCATTTTTGTGTCGTGGTACTAGTCTCTTTAGTTATTTGCACAGTTTGTATGTGCCTGTTATATCTTTTGTTACTGAACACATCAATCCCTTTTCAATGGGCATCACTGATTGCCTTTCCACGGAATAGAAAAACTGAAGGTGGTTCACTAATTCTTTTTGCATCATTCAAGACATTTTCCCGAAAACAAATTGTCAAACAACCAAAACAATAGTCATCCATCAACCTTGAGTCGGAGTCTACTAAATATTGTGAAGGTTACATTAAAGAGACCACAGTTAGATTGGAGCAGCGACACTTACTTGACTATCTTTATAAGTTTTAAAAATCCATATCAAGTCACAAGTCCAAAAGGATGGAAAGATGTGGCCGTTGAATGTACTTAGGCTGGGGACGAACCACAAGGTCTTAACCAAAATGCTAAACAACGACTTCAAAGTTACAATGGACCACACCAACAAAAGCGACAAAAAACATTAGCACGCATATGGACGAATCTATAAGAACATAAACCTAGAAATTGCAGTGCGACGACTAAAGGCGAGGAGAAGTTGCAAAATCGTCGGCGCTAACCTCCTTAAACCCTAATTTCTCATCACTGCCCAATCGGTTTGCATCAATCGATTACATTGTATTGCTACTAGCACCATATAGTTTTTTCCCTAGTGGAAAAGGGGAATGCTTTTCATGAGAAAAAAGAAGTTTTTTTAAAAAAAAAGAAGGTAACCCGAACTAGTTTTTTTAGGCAATGTTTTTCTGGGGCCTTTTTTGGAAATGATAAATCCTGAATGTTTTGGGATTTGATGGAAAATTGAACATTTTCGATTGTAATTTTAGTGACGCGGAGATGGCGAGTTTAGTTGACACAGATGGCAATTTCCTGGCAAAATATACAATGAATATGGATTTTTCATGCTTGCCAACAAAACTTGCCATCATCGCGTCACTAAAATGGCCATAAAAACGTTTGATATGTTATGGTCAGAAAACGAACGTTGGGGCGTTATCTGTGTCTTTTTTTTAAGACAAAGTAATCTGCACTATTTTTTTTAAACAAAGCTAGGCATTTACACAATGTTTACAGGGATTGCAATGGATCAAACGGCGATCCCAACCACATGTATCTCCCAAAAGGAAGAGAGACACCTAGCCTAGCAATGCTATGAGCTTCAAAGTTAGAAGCACGAGATTCAAACAGAAATTACAAGATGTAAACACTTGAACAATTTCTGAAATCTCGTTGATGATGCCTCTGTAATTTCACCCAGTTCCTTGATTGATATAATTCACTATCTACTTCTAGTGTGAAGCAATCTCAACGTGCTGCGGGTCTAAATCTTGTGCAAGTGCAAGGGCTTCCCTACAAGCAAGTGCTTCAAGCGTCGCTGGGTCGACAAGACCTTCAGGGACTAGAGCTGACGAGCCCAAATATAATCCGTCCTGATCACGGCATATAGCAGTTGTCGTTCCCACATTTTGCTCAGTAGACACTCTTGCATCTGCATTAATCTTGGTATGTCCTATATTCGGTGGCAACCAACGCCCCCTAACTTCTTGTTGTAACTCATTTGCTATCATGCTTGGTTTTGGAGGGGCATTAAGTTGATCTACCTCCGAAATAAACTTGGTGACAAACATATGTGTTGCATAGGGGCAACACACAGCCCGCAACACGGAGCCGGGCCGAGAAATGGGCCTCGAGCTATTGCCGCCTGCGCAGCATTACCAGGCTCCCACCAGCGCGAATGCTATTTATCGCATTAAGCGATCACGTAGGGGATGTATCGCTGAAGGAGTCTGCTAATTGGGCCGACCCATTCGTTGGCAGTCAATGAAGAAAAAAGGGCAGGAGAATGGGGAACGCCCGGACTAGAACCCTGCTCTCCCCGATTCACAGGAGGTGCGACTAGCCAATGTGCTAAGTGCATATTTGTGACAAATGAGAAGGACGATCTTTCTTAACTCGAAACAAGCCGGGGTTTTCACTTGTTATTCTCTGGGTTTTTTTTTTTTTTGCTTTTTCTACATTTTTTTCCTTATTTTTGTTTTTGTTTTCACTCTACATTTTTTATATGCCAAAAACATTTTTTAATAAGTGATCAAGATTTTTTTTTGTATGCACGTTTAACATTGTCCAAATATTTTTTCAACATTTTTCAAAAACTTGTTCAACATTTTAATACTATGCAACATTTTCAAAAACTTGTTCACCATTTTTCATATACTCGTTCAACATTTTCTAATACCTATTCAACATTTTCCAAATATTTGTTCAACATTTTCAATACTTATTCAACATTTCTCAAATGCTTGTTCAACATTTTTCATTTACCCGTTCAACATTTTTTAATATCTATTCAACATTTTTCAAACACGTTCTACTAATTCAGTTGAGATCCGAACGTAATTTTTTTTGGCAGTAGAGCTAAACAAGAGTATCTTCAATGTTCCATAAAAAAAAGAGTATCTTCAACGTATGATCCAGTAACTGGATGTCATGTCAACATATGAGTTACTTGTAGAATGATAGGGAATTGTAATAATTTATGCGGCGCGTTCCAAACTATTTTGTAATATTATTTCCGTTACATGACGCTGAAGCTCAAGGATACCTCATCGACGTCATTTGTGGCTGACTCAATCTGATCTCAATACTCTACCTCATCAGAGGATCAAGGATATAGAAATAGATGAGCTTTTTTTAAAAGAAAAAGACTCGAGCTTAACCCGACTTTGAATTAACAAAGCGACCAGCCGGCTAGAATTACAATAACCACCAACATCACTAAAAACACCAAAAAACAAAGAAAAGAAAACAACAATAGATACAAGGGGCTGAGCAAACCACTCGCAAGTTACAACAAAAGCAACAAGCTAAGATAAATAACTAAGGCATATTTCCAGCTTAAAGTAGATGAAGCCCTCCTCGACGAACAAGATAGTAATCAGCAGCAAAAGCAGAGCCTTGGGAACGAGGAACATCCAGCAGGAGAGGAAGCGTCCTCGACATCACCATGGGCACAAGAGAAAATTAGTTGTGACCTCATCCATCTCCGGAGGGGGCTCCCTGCCCCTCGCCTTGGCACGGAAGGCATCGATCCATCAGAAGATGGAGACGCTCCCCCGAGACCTAAGGTGAAAACAACTGCTGAGACCAACCGGAGTACAAAATGACCACCCTAAGACCAACCGGAGTACAAAATGACCACCGCCACTGTGCTAAGCCGAGCTCATGGAGGTAGAAACTTCGCTTGTTGAACAACACATCACACTCAAGGACGAGCAAATGCACAAAGGATGCTGCAGATGACAATAAGCAAAGCAATGGAGAGAGCCGAGACAATACCGAGGAGCCACACCTAGTCTACAAGGAGCACCGGGCATATGCCACCCCCGACACGCCGCAGCAACTAGGGGACGCCTATAATAGCCTTCCAACAAGACCAAGGAAGCAGCACACCGGCCAACCATATAAAAGAAGAAATTGCCAGCTGTAGAAATATTCATCTCAGTCTGCACGGACAACCATAGCCTTCACCCTCCTCAGTTTACCACAAGAGATAAATTCATTCTCCAAAACATAAAAAATGTTGGCAGAATCTCAGAATAATCTCATACATGATCAAGATTCATGTGTGTTGATTTATAAAATGGGCGCAATTAACCTCAAGTTCCTCATTGCACTGTAATGAAACAAAAAGTACCGAAAATAAAACCCAGCAAAGATTGACGCCCTGAAGAGGATCAGAATTCACCTCTTTGCAATGGAAATAAATCTAACTGGAAATTGGTACTAACCAAGCATTGCTCCGAACAACATCAAACGAGAAAAATTAGACTACTGTGGATTCAAATAAATAATCAATGTTACTCATGCAGTCGTCTGAAGATATAATAGCTGGTTGCTTTTCTCGAAATAATCAATGTTGTTCATGTAGAGAACTGTACGTACAGATTTTTTGCTGGCCTAAACTCCAGTCAGTTATTTTTGTTTCAATGCATGTCTCATTTTCCCATTGTTTCAATAGGCAGTACATTCTATATAGGATCATGTGGTGCCGTTTTCCTGACTAGTGGTAAACTAATACCCATCTTCAAATGGCACGAAAGAAATAGCTTTAATTTCCTCTAGTCCTGACTGAGATGTACCTGAGGTTGTTGTTCATGTCGCAAGCAGGCATCAAATGCAAAGCAATCAGAGGACGCACCGGCCTACCATGGCAATTCTTATGCACTTGTCTAACTACTTGAGTTAGCTTCTGAAAATTGTGTGGAAAAGAAAATGATTAAAGAAATGCAGTGTTCTCAGCTGTCACTTAGAAGTACATGGGACTGAAATATGGTGATAACATCAGTTCCATGGTTCAATTGGTTATATGGTGTAAGCCTGAAGAAACTGTATGACATTTGCATTACTCCGACTAGAATCACGACTATTATCAATATCCATACTCTCCCAACATGAACTTAAAAAACAGTAACACAACAAGAACTTCCAAAAACATTGCATGTCTAATATAAATCAGAGCGTGTTCCTAAGAAAAAACAATAAAAAAAAGTATACCATGCAAACACAAGCACGCATATACCAGATATGACATTTCGTCTCATGATCTCTCCAGACTACCGATTCGACAGAATTCGAACACCGATTTAGCAATTTGGAAAGAACCAGTTTCCTAACAGTTGTAACCCTGGTCCTTAATTAGTGAAATTCCTTTTCAGTTTGGATACCCCCTTCCGTATTGCTTCAGAAAAACAAAGAAAATTTGGGAAGAACACATACATAAAAAAAATGTAAATATATTGGAATTGGGATCAGGGTTTCGCACATCCTCCCATGAGCTCTCCACCTGCAACCTTGCGGCTTCCTATGGATGAGTATTACACACACCAATGACTCGCTCAACTCCACGCACCACACTCAGAAAGGTCTGTGAAACACAAACTTCACCTCAAATGGGGTGCTATAATGGTTGTTGCCACTCTCCACATCTAGGAGATGGCACACGTGCCCCCTCGTCCGTGTCAGCTTCTGCTTACTTCCCAGGATACTTCTTCTCCATCTTCTTCCTAAACTACTGCAGTTTCACGCAGACAACCCCAAACACTCAATCAGCCTGAAAACCGAAAAAAATCCTAAAAATAAAAATAGAAAACGTTGGACTCGGTACCTTCTAGCACCACCTGAACACACTTACCGCAGAGCCGCCGCATCCATTCACGGTAGAACCACCGCGACCACCATATATACGAGGGCCGCCCAACATCGACACCAGCCGTTGAGCACCATGCCGCCCCGCCTGCCCGCCGACCACCGCACTGTAGATCCCACGAGCAGCCCCTCACTGCATCGCCTGATTGGAGTAGAACTGGAGGTGGGCCGCCAACACCGAGCAGTATCAACGAGCACCGCTGAAGATTTGCCGCCGAGCACCTCCCGTTCGCCGTGCGCTGTCGCTGTGGAGAAACCGCTCGTATAGAATAGGATGGGGAACGGGGTAGCTCCTAATCCCCACGGTCGATCAAGTAACTATCAAGGGAAAAGTAAAATTACAGCGCCACTAGTAAAATTTACAGCGGTAAGGCGGAAAAGTAAAATTACATCGGTGCCAGTGAAATTTACAGCGCTACGACGGTGTCTTGTTCGGTTTAGCCCAACTTCCGTCTCGGTGGATCGACCAGGGTGATGAATTACTTATTCCTCACCCTGGGCCCCTAATAGACTTTCTATATATATATATATATATATATATATATATATATATATATATATATATATATTTAGAGAGAGAGAGAGAGAGAATATTTGAAAGTATAAAGAAAAGTACAAAAATAAAGCAGAAAATGATAACAGAAAACAGAAAAAAAAATAGGCTGTGGCTCTCCGCGGCTGGGCCGGCCCGTCTAGGGCGCCCCCAGAAGCGAGCGGCCTCGGGTCGAATGCACACCGTGTTTCTTCTTCGCCATCTACTTCTTTATCTTCCTGTCGTTAGTGGTTAACCCGACGTCTTGCTGAGTCCTGACCGCACCGCATGCATTTCCGCCGCCGTCAACCCATGTTCCCACGCCGGCACACATGGATGTTTCCCAAGACCAACTCAACACGATCAGAGTAAGTGTGCCCAGCTAGCTTAGACGCGGTCACGGTACGCGCCTACGAAGCATGCGTGTACATCACCATTTTGGTGTCGTGGAAGTAGTCTCTTTCGTTATCTAGGTAGGTCTCATTACGCATGTTATTTTCTCCGGTGAAGTTTACATCAACAACAGTCGGACGCGGCTCGTCTGACGTACGGCCCACACACTAACGTGTGGGCCCGGACCCATTCGTCAGCGGCCCAACGGCAGGGGGCCGTACGTCAGGGGATTCGGCTCCACAACAGTCATCTTGAACACATCAACCTCTCCTAATCTCCTTAATGCATATCACTGTTTGGCCCTTTTCTTTTTCTTCTGCGGAACAGGCAACCGGAAGTGGTTCATCAATTCCTTCAGCATCATCCAGGACATTTTCCCAAACAAAAATGTCAAACTGGTCCCTATCTGTCTCATGAGAACCGGTTCCTCTGCGGTAAGTAATCCTGTTATTGTCTTCAGAACACAGTGGTCACAGCTGCTATTCCAATATTCCAACTGCCAGTACTATAATTATCACTACGGAGCTAAGCTAAACTAAACTACCAGTATTAACTTGTTTATCGCTCATCCATCGTTGGTTCGGCCATACTAATCACACCACCAGCTCCCCATTTTCTCAATCATCAGGTAGACCAAAATGTCCTGCCGCATTGAAACAGCTAGCCGTGACTAGAACTGCAGATTACACAAACCCTGAGCTAATTAATCGCTTGCATTAAGAAGCTAAAGCTAAGGAGAAAGGAAAGCACCGCGTCACCTAGACCCTAAAACCCAACAGCCACGCATGCATCGCCCTCCTAGTGCGTCCGGTGGTTGGTGCCGGATAGCAGCAACTCACCACACCACTATCTTGCGACCTACGCCATGGCTGAGCTTGCTAGCAGCTCGTGCTGCGGGAACAGGTGCGACGGCGACATTGAACCCAAACCGGAACCTACAAAGAGCATAACATACCCGATTGAGCACACTTTTTCGATCCTACTCTTGGTGGCAAAGGCCAAAGGGGGCTGGTTCCATGTACCATGTGCCAGGAGGAATAATAACTTAAAAAGAGGTCGTCAGTTCGAGGGGGACAAGACACGCAGAGAGAGGCCTCGAATAGGTCTCGTTTACACCGATGCCATTTGGGCGTGTGTTTTTAGCCTGCGCTGTTCGGGAGGGAATTTGTTCTGGACGTACGTTCTAGTGAAAGAAATGAGCTAGCTGCAGACAGTTCCTGTGCTGCCCCGTATCAGAAAGATATGATTTGGAGAAGCTGCAAGATTTGCTAAAAATGTCGTACCACCACGGTCCACGGCCATCCATCTTATTATTCCCTTATTACTGCAGATATCAACTTCTTCAAGGAACCGAAACTTTCCCAATTAAATCAAGTCCGGTGTAGAGTGCAGGTGCTGTTCTCACATAGACCGTAATTAATTTTGCATTCTCTAATGTGTGGCCTAGTAACCCCATTAGCCCGCGCTATGGTTGTTGGATCGTGGCGATCGACGGTCAGGTGGAAGATCCACGTCAAAATTGTCAACTGCATGTGTCATGCAGCCTCTCTCTCTCCTTCCCTCGTGTCTTGTCTAGTCCTGTCTTGGTATACAAGATTTAACGAACCATTTGATGCCCGTGCCGGCCCCTTGAGGACGTCTCATCTTCTGGTCGCTTTTGAACGCACGCATTGCGTACGTTTTGTTAGATCAAACACATCTTTCCTCACTTTTTATTTCTTCTCTTTCCTCGAGGAAAGCTTTACTATCTTCATGATTAAGGGCGATGGGAGTCAGCGTCAGGTGTCGTAGGCCGGCCACTTTTGCACTGATATCACTGCAGCCCTACGAACTACGCAACCGAATGCGCTTGTTCTCATGCTCTCTCTTGAAGAAGAGAATGACGAGCATTGGTGGTCCGATCAGGCGGCTAAACTGCCAAAACATGACGTATGACGATTTTCTCTACGAAGTGAAATAGTGTGCAAGTTAATGTTCAATTTCACTGTCACAGTTCGAGTTTTCATGTATTTTTTCCCTGTAAAAAATGAGTATAACATTTAATAATCTCTACATTGGCCCATGCGTGCAGTCACGTATATTATTTAGTATTAAAAAACGACGGTAATTGTTGAAGTACCATACAAACCGGCTTTAAAAACGACGGTAATTGTTGATACCATACAAACCGGCTTTAAAAACCGAGACCATCCACGCTGTACATGTGTTACGGCAATATTGTCATAACCCTCTCACAGACTTTATGACCGTGAATCACAATCCACGCGTTGAGCGACGAGTGACCTAACAAACAGAGCAAACTCCACAACAATGCATTCAAAAAAGAATTGCCACTCGCACGCTGATGTTGGCTGATCTAACCACGAGTCAAACTTGTGCTGACAAGAGCAGAACTTCGCGCCAACACCTTCAGCAATGAAAACGATGCGCGGAAGTCAGTGCTACCTAGTCTAGCCAGACTAAATCGTTTCCAGGAGGAGATAATGGCCCTGTTTGGATAATCTAACTTAGCTAGAGGTTATAGTTAGTTTCTAGCTCATGACTAACCCTGAACTAACTCTAGCCAAAGAGGTGTTTGGATAACACAGTTAAATTGACAATAAATGCACTAAGAGAACTAGCTCCAATTAGCACCTCTTAGGTGGGATAGTTTTTTGGGTGGGCTAGATGCAACTAGCTCAAACTAGCCCTCATGTTTGGATACTTCAGTGCTATTTGAGATCAAATTAGCTCAAACTAACTCTAACACATGGATCCAAAGAGGGCCAATACAATCTCGATTTCAACCTTGAATGTTGCCCTCCATCGCTGTACCTACCTATTCACACAGAAATAGCCAGCCATAGGAGGATTTACCGAAAGAGTGCACCTAGGCTACGACTGCCTCAACGCCCAAGTGTATCACGATTCATAGACAAAAGCAATTTGAAGCCTAAAGCGAAAGAAGAATGTTTATGTGAGATTGCACTTTGTTTTCGCGATATAATTCTTTTGTTTCGATTCTATTTCACCTTTGCAAATATTTATGCTTAAGCTTAACCTGTTCGTTTTAGGTTCCGTTGCTTGCAGTGGATCTGAGGGATCAGATCCATGTTGCTCTAAGAAATATCGGAAGAGTAGATGCCACAGTACCTTCATGTAAAATGGATGGTGGGACAACCCCACGTCGCTCGAACCGGGTGTGATCCACCCCCGGTGCCGCAAGTGCCTTCCCCGTCCCTTCCCTCCTCGACGCCACGCACTGCTGGTCGGCTCCCGGGGAAACCGACTTTCGCACCGGGTGTTCTTCCCTTCGTCCCTGAAGGAAATATGCCCTAGAGGCAATAATAAAGTTGTTATTTTATATTTCCTTATTTCATGATAAATATTTATTATTCATGCTAGAATTGTATTAACCGGAAACTTGATACATGTGTGAATACATAGACAAAATACGGTGTCCCTAGTAAGCCTCTATTAGACTAGCTCGTTAATCAAAGATGGTTAAGTTTCCTAACCATATACATGTGTTGTCATTTGATGAACGGGATCACATCATTAGTAGAATGATGTGATGGACAAGACCCATTCGTTAGCTTAGCATTATGATCGTTCAGTTCTATTGCTATTGCTTTGTTCATGTCAAATACATATTCCTCCGACTATGAGATTATGCAACCTCCCGGATACCAGAGGAATGCCTTGTGTGCTACCAAACGTCACAACATAACTGGTGATTATAAAGATGCTCTACAAGTATCTCCGAAGGTGTTTCTTGGGTTGGCATAGATCGAGATTAGGATTTGTCACTCCGAGTATCGGAGAGGTATCTCTAGGCCCTCGATAATGCACATCATAAGAAGCCTTGCAAGATGTGACTAATGAGTTAGTTGCGGGATGATGCATTACGGAATGAATAAACAGACTGGTCAGTAACGAGATTGAACTAGGTATGAAGATATCGACGATCGAATCTCGGGCAAGTAACATACCGATGACAAAGAAACGTATGTTCTCATAACGGTTTGAACGATAAAGATCTTCATAGAATATGTGGGAGCCAATATGAGCATCTCGGTTCGCTATTGGTTATTGACCAGAGAGGTGTCTTGGTCATGTCTACATAGTTCTTGAACCCGTAGGGTCCGCACGCTTAACATTCGATGACGATTTGTATTATATGAGTTATGTGATTTGGTATCCGAATGTCGTTCGGAGTCCCGGATGATTTCGGACATGACGAGGAGTCTCGAAATGGTCAAGAGGTAAATATTCATATATAGGATGATAGTATTCGGACATCGGAAGTGTTCTGAGGGTACCGGTTACGTATCAGGTCACTGGAAAAGCGGTTCCGGGCACCCCCGGCAAAGATATGGGCTTTATGGGCCAAGAGAGGGACACACCAGCCCCTGGTGGGCTGGTGCGCCCCCATATAGGCCGAAATAGGAGGAGAAGGAAGGAGGGGAAGGGAGAAGGAAAGGGGAGGATTCGGCCTCCCCCCTCTCTTTCCTCCCCCTCCGACACTTATGGAAGGGGGGAGGCCGACTTGTGGGAGGCGCCCAAGTAGGATTACTCCTACTTGGGGCACCCCTTGCTACCCCTCTCCCTCTCCCACCTATATATATGTGGAGGGGCACTGCTAGAACAGACATAATTGATTCCTAGCTGTGTGCGGTGCCCCCTCCACAGTTTACACCTCTGGTCATATTCACGTAGTGCTTAGGCGAAGCCCTGCGTGGATCACTTCACCATCACCGTCACCACGCCGTCGTGCTGACGCAACTCTCCCTCGACACTTTGCTGGATCAAGAGTTCGAGGGACGTCCGAGCTGAACGTGTGTAGAACTCGGAGGTGCCGTACGTTCGGTGCTTGATCAGTCGAAACAAGAAGAAGTTCGACTACATCAACTGCGTTAACAAATGCTTCCGCTTTCGGTCTACGAGGGTACATGGACACACTCTCCCCCTCTTGTTGCAATGCATCTCCTAGATAGATCTTGCGTGAGCATAGGATTTTTTTTGGAATTGCATGCTATGTTTCCCAACAGTGGCATCCGAGCTAGTCTATGCGTAGATGATATGCAGGAGTAGTACACAAAGAGTTGTGGCGGTGATCGTCATACTGCTTACGACCAATGTCTTATTTTGATTCGACGGTATTGTTGGATAAAGCGACCCGGACCAACCTTACATGACCACGTTTATGCGACCGGTTCCACCAACAGACATGCAACTAGTTTTGCATAAAGGTGGCTGGCGGGTGTCTGTTTCTCCTACTTTAGTTCAATCGAATTTGATTGCTGCTATCTCTTGAGCTTGCGTTGGTTTTCCCTCGAAGAGGAAAGGGTGATTCAGCAAAGTAGCGTAAGTATTTCCCTCAGTTTTGACAACCAATGTATCAATCAAGTAGGAGACGACACACAAGTCACCGAATACCTGCACAAACAATCAAGAACTTGCAACCAACGTGATAAAGGGGTTGTCAATCCCTTCACGGTCACCCGCAAAAGTGAGATATGATAGAGATAGATAAATGGTAAAGTAAATATTTTTGGTATGTTTGGTTTATAGAGTGGAAAGTAAAGATTGCAAAATAGTAGATCAGAAACTAGCAAGATGTAAACGAGATTCAATAATATGGAAAAGAGACCCGGGGGCCATAGGTTTCACTAGTGGCTTCTCTCAAGATAGCATATATTACGTTGGGTGAACAAATTACTGTCGAGCAATTGATAGAAAAGCGCACAGTTATGATGACATCTAAGGCAATGATCATGAACATAGGCATCACGTCCGTGTCAAGTAGACCGACTCCTGCCTGCATCCACTACTATTACTCCACACATCGACCGCTATCCAGCATGCATCTAGAGTATTAAGTTCATAAAGAACGAAGTAACACATTAAGCAAGATGACATGATGTAGAGGAATTAAGTCAAGCAATATGATGAAAATCCCATCTTTTTATCCTCGATGGCAACAATACAATACGTGCCTTGTGTTGGAAATATGCCCTAGAGGCAATAATAAAATGGTTATTATTATATTTCCTTGTTCATGATAATTGTCTATTGTTCATCCTATAATTGTATTGACCGGAAACCGTAATACATGTGTGAATACATAGACCACAACATGTCCCTAGTGAGCCTATAGTTGACTAGCTCGTTGATCAACAGATGGTCATGGTTTCCTGACTATGGACATTGGATCTCATTGATAACGGGATCACATCATTAAGAGAATGATGTGATGGACAAGACCCAATCCTAAGCATAGCACAAGATCGTGTAGTTCGTCTGCTAAAGCTTTTGTAATGTCAAGTATCATTTCCTTAGACCATGAGATTGTGTAACTCCCGGTTACCATAGGAATGCTTTGGGTGTACCAATCGTCAAACGTAACTGGGTGGCTATAAAGGTGCACTACAGGTATCTCCAAAAGTGTCTGTTGGGTTGGCACGAATCAAGACTGGGATTTGTCACTCCGTATGACAGAGAGGTATCTCTGGGCCCTCTCAGTAATGCATCATCATAATGAGCTCAATGTGACTAAGTAGTTGGTCACGAGATCATGCATTACGGAACTAGTAAAGTGACTTGCCGGTAACGAGATTGAACAAGGTATTGGGATACCAACGATCGAATCTTGGGCAAGTAACGTACCGATTGACAAAGGGAATTGTATATGTGATTGCTTGAATTCTCGACATCATGGTTCATCTGATGAGATCATCGTGGAACATGTGGGAGCCAACATGGGTATCCAGATCCCGCTATTGGTTATTGGCCGGAGAGTTGTCTCGGTCATGTCTGCATGATTCCTGAACCCGTAGGGTCTACACACTTAAGGTTCGGTGACGCTAGAGTTGATATGGGAATTAGTACGCAGTTACCAAATGTTGTTCAGAGTCCCGGATGAGATCCCGGACGTCACGAGGAGTTCCAGAATGGTCTGGAGGTGAAGATTTATATATGGGAAGTCATCATACGGTCACCAGAAGTATTCGGGGGTTTGTCTGTATTGTACCGGGGCCACCGAAGGGGTTTCGGGGGTCCACCGGGAGGGTCCACCTGCCCCGGAGGGCCCTATGGGTTGTATGTGGAAGGGAATCAGCCCCTAAGTGGGTTGGGTGCCATCCCCCCCTAGGGCCCATGCGCCTAGGGTTTGGGGGAAACCCTAAAGGGGGCGCCCCCCTTGGCTTGGGGGGCAAGCCCCCTCCCCTTGGCCGCCGCCCCCCTCTAGATCTCATTTAGAGGGGCCGTCCCCCTTCCCCCTTCGCCCTATAAATAGAGGGCAGGAGGGAGGGCAGCAGCACCTCATCCAAGGCGCATCCCTTACCCTCTCCAACACCCCCTCCTCCTTCGTTCGAGCTTGGCGAAGCCCTGCCGGAGAACCGCTGCTACTCCACCACCACACCATCGTGCTGCCAGAGTTCTTCCCCAACTTCTCCTTCCCCGCTTGCTGGATCAAGAAGGAGGAGACGTCCCCGTGCTGCACGTGTGTTGAACACGGAGGCGTCGTTGTTCGGCGCTTAGATCGGAATCAACCGCAATCTGAATCGCTGCGAGTACGACTCCTTCATCCGCGTTCTTGCAACGCTTCCGTTTCGCGATCTTTAAGGGTATGAAGATGCACTCCCCTCTCTCTCGTTGCTAGTGTCTCCATACATTTATCCTGGTGATGCATAGAATTTTTTTAATTTTTGCAAGGATCCCCAATAGTTTCATCATGAGCTAGGTCTATGCGTAGTTTCTATGCACGAGTAGAACACAAGTTGTTGTGGGCGTTGATTTTGTCAATTTACTTGCTGTTACTAGTCTTATCTTGATTCGGCGGCATCGTGGGATGAAGCGGCCCGGACCGACCTTACATGTACGCTTACGTGAGACAGGTACCACCGACTAACATGGACTAGTTGCATAAGGTGGCTAGCGGGTGTCTGTCTCTCCCACTTTAGTCGGATCGGATTCGATGAAAAGGGTCCTTATGAAGGGTAAATAGCAATTGGCATATCACGTTGTGGTTTTGGCGTAGGTAAGAAACGTTCTTGCTAGAAACCTATAGCAGCCACGTAAAAAACTTGCAACAACAATTAGAGGACGTCTAACTTGTTCTCGTAGCATATGTCACGTGATGTGATATGGCCAAAAGGATGTGATGAATGATATATGTGATGTATGAGATTGATCATGTTCTTGTAATAGGAATCACGACTTGCATGTCGATGAGTATGACAACTGGCAGGAGCCATATGAGTTGTCATAATTTATTGTATGACCCGCGTGTCACTGAAAACGTCATGTAATTACTTCACTTTATTGCTAACCGCTAGCCATAGTAGTAGAAGTAATAGTTGGCGAGACAACTTCATGAAGACACGATGATGGAGATCATGATGATGGAGATCATGGTGTCATGCCGGTGACGATGATGATCATGGCGCCCCAAAGATGGAGATCAAAAGGAGCAAAATAATATTGGCCATATCATGTCACTATTTCATTGCATGTGATGTTTATCATGTTTTTACATCTTATTTGCTTAGAACGACGGTAGCATAAATAAGATGACCCCTCACAAAATTTCAATAAAGTGTTCCCCCTAATTGTGCACCATTGCGAAAGTTCGTTGTTTCGAAGAACCACATGATGATCGGGTGTGATAGATTCTAATGTTCGCAAACAATGGGTGTAAGCCAGATATACACATGCAAAACACTTAGGTTGACTTGACGAGCCTAGCATGTATAGACATGGCCTCGGAACACAAGAGACCAAAAGGTTGAACATGAGTCGTATAGTAGATACGATCAACATGAAGATGTTCACCGATGATGACTAGTCCGTCTCACGTGATGATCGGACACGGCCTAGTTGACTCGGATCATGTATCACTTAGATGACTAGAGGGATGTCTATCTGAGTGGGAGTTCATCAAATAATTTGATTAGATGAATTTAATTATCATGAACTTAGTCTAAAAATCTTTGCAATATGTCTTGTAGATCAAATGGCCCATGATAATGTTGCCCTCAACTTCAACGCGTTCCTAGAGAAAACCAAGATGAAAGACGATGGTAGCAACTACACGGACTGGGTCCGTAACTTGAGGATCATCCTCATAACTGCCAAGAAAGCATATGTCCTTGATGCACCGCTAGTTGAAGCACCTAATTTCCCAGCAACTCAAGACGTTATGAACGCCTGGTAGTAGCGTAGTGATGATTACTCCCTGGTTCAGTGCGGCATGCTTTACAGCTTAGATTCGGGGCTCCAAAAGTGTTTTGAGCAACACGGAGCATATGAGATGTTCCAAGAGCTGAAAATGGTTTTCCAAGCTCATGCTCGAGTCGAGAGATATGAAGTCTCCGACAAGTTCTACATCTGTAAGATGGAGGAGAATAGTTCTATCAGCAAGCACATACTCAAAATGTCTGGGTTGCACAACCGCTTGTCTCAGCTGGGAGTTAATCTCCCGGATGACACGGTCATTGACAGAATCCTTCAGTCGCTTCCACCTAGCTACAAGAGCTTTGTGATGAATTTCAATATGCAGGGGATGGTGAAAACCACTCCTGAGGTATTTTCAATGCTGAAATCAGCGGAGGTGGAGATCAAAAAGGAACACCAAGTGTTGATGGTCAATAAAACCACTAGTTTCAAGAAAGGCAAGGGTAATAAGAACTTCAAGAAGGACGGCAAGGGAGTTGCCGCGCCCAGTAAGCCAGTTGCCGAGAAAAAGCCAAAGCATGGACCGAAACCTGAGACTGAGTGCTTTTATTGCAAGGGAAATGGTAACTGGAAGCGGAACTGCCCCAAGTACTTAGCGGACAAGAAGGCCGGCAACACCAAAGGTATATGTGATATACATGTTATTGATGTGTACCTTACCAGTACTCGTAGTATCTCCTGGGTATTTGATACCGGTGTGGTTGCTCAAATTTGTAACTCAAAACAGGAGCTGCGGAATAAGCGGAGACTGGCAAAGGACGAGGTGACGATGCGCGCTGGGAATGGTTCCAAGGTCGATGTGATCGTCGTCGGCACGCTGCCTCTACATTTACCTATGGGATTAGTTTTCAACCTCAATAATTGTTATTTAGTGCCAGCTTTGAGCATGAACATTGTATCTGTATCTCGTTTAATGCGAGATGGCTACTCATTTAAATCCGAGAATAATGGTTGTTCTATTTATATGAGAGATATGTTTTATGGTCATGCCCCGCAAGTCAATGATTTATTCTTATTGAATCTCGAACGTGATGTTACACATATTCATAGTGTGAATACCAAAAGATGTAAGGTTAATAACGATAGTCCCACATACTTGTGGCACTGCCGCCTTGGTCACATTGGTGTCAAACGCATGAAGAATCTCCATGCGGATGGACTTTTGGAGTTTCTTGATTATGAATCATTTGACACGTGCGAACCATGCCTCATGGGCAAGATGACCAAGACTCCCTTCTCCGGAACAATGGAGCGAGCAACCAACTTGTTGGAAATCATACATACTGATGTGTGTGGTCCAATGAGCGTTGAGGCTCGCGGTGGCTATCGTTATGTTCTCACCCTCACTGATGACTTAAGTAGATATGGGTATGTCTACTTAATGAAACACAAGTCTGAGACCTTTGAAAAGTTCAAGGAATTTTAGAGTGAGGTAGAGAATCAACGTGACAGAAAAATAAAGTTCTTACGATCAGATCATGGGGGAGAATATTTGAGTCACGAATTTGGTACGCACTTAAGGAAATGTGGAATTGTTTCACAACTCACGCCGCCTGGAACACCTCAGCATACTGGTGTGTCCGAACATCGTAATCGCACTCTATTGGATATGGTGCGATCTATGATGTCTCTTACCGATTTGCCGCTATGATTTTGGGGCCGCGGTGGTTCCCGATCAAAATCGAGCAGGGGGACGGGCTCACGGGAGGAAAGGAAGACTCCTGGTGGAGAGAGTGGAGAGGGGGAGGCCCTGGTGGCACCAGAATGGCCGGGGCAGTGGTGGCGGTTGGAGTTGCCGGAGAGGAAGAAGACGACTCCCTCCCTTCGATTGACGGCCAAGGGGGCACGAGCGAAATGGTGTGAGGCTGCCTGCGTGCGGGTTTGAGCTCGGGGTCCTCTTTTATAGCACATCTGAGTCGGTTTGCGGCGGCCGTGGATAAGCTTGCCGGCGACCGCCGTTCTGTAGCTAGGGCGACGTGGCGGCGACACGCGCTAGAGGACGAAGCTGTGGATGAGCACGCACTGCTCCAGGAGGCAGGTGGCAAGCGCTGGCGGCTTGGGCGGTGCCGACACGGCCGGGGCCTGAAAGCGTCCATTAGCTAGCCGCCACGGCCGTCCTGACGGTGGCGCTGTGGGGTGCCAGGTTGGTCGGGGTGGTGTGGCGGTGCAAGGGGACACGGCGTGCTGGCTGCGGTCGGTCACGGACCGGATTGAGTGTGGGGCGTGACGCGGCGGCTCAGGCGCTCGTGGGTGCCAAACGCACGCTCTGGGCGCGCCCAGAGCACGCCCGGGACATGCTCGACGAAATGCCAGGGCAGCCTAGAGGTCACGGTTGAGGCTGGCAATAAACAGGTCTAGTCTAGGGTTAGCAAGGGAATCAAGGGACATGGTGGATTGGTCAGGGGCTCAAGTTCACCAAGTAAACTTGAAGTCATGCCAAATCTGGCTGTGCACTCAGGGTGTTTGACAAAATGCCAAAGGCACCTAGGTAGTTCTTGGAGTGGCCAAATTCTCCAGATCAGTGTCTCTATGGATGTAAGAGAGGGTGGTGAAGTTGGTTTGCAAAAAGGAGAAACTTGCTAGTGCAAGTTTTGCAAAACTACAGTTCTGGACAGGGAGTAAATGGCATCATTACATGGACCAAAAGTGTTCCAAAGAGTGCGTGCTCCTGGACTTAGGGGTTTTGCAGGGTTGACTACAAGAATGAGAAAGCACAAGGTCACTAGAGCAAGAGATAATAGGGTTGCAGTAGAAAACACAAGTCTGGTCCAGAATGAAAAAGAGGTTGGTTCACTCAATTTCTCCAAAGAGCAACACTAGGTTCTTGCAAAAAGTTGGATGGCATGCTACCACTGACATCCCATAATTTTGGTGGAGGCTCTAGGGAAAAATTTAATTAGGCTGTAGTGCAAAAGTGTCCACTGGACCAGATTTGAAAAACAGGTGTAGAACTCAAAATATGCAATGAAATAATTATATTATTGCACAAAAGTGATTTAGAGACATCACATGATATCTCCAAATTTTGGTTGGATTTTTAGATAAATATATCAAATGGTTGCAGTACAAAAAGAGCTTCAAAAACTTAAAGAAATTCATTTTAATGAATAAAGCTCAGGGTGAAATAATTTAATAAATGAATCCACTGATTAAGAAATTGTTATACAGAGAGCATAGAAGTCCAATATATTTTGGAAAGCTCCGCTTGGGAAAAAGATAAAACTCCTTAACAATAAAAGAAGAGTTCTGAAATCAATAGAAAAATCCAGAATGCAAAATTTTAAAACTCCTGGCAAAATTTTAATATCAAAAACTTGGTCAAATTTTTGGGGTGTTACAATTACTACCCCCCTTAAAAAAATCTCGTCCTCGAGATTTGCTAAGGGTTGTAAAACAAAATACTTTTACTTGGTCAAAAGATCATTTTACACAAGCGGTAAAAAGAAATGGCTACAGTGAGAGGGCAAAAAGTGGTGAATAACTACAGTGTGGTACTGGCGCTATGCGGAGAAGTTCCATGCTTAGGAAAAACGAGCGGTTTCTACGCTGGACACTGTGAATTTAGAATAAATTCTAAATTCTACAATACGCTGGTCGTACCCAAGAGCACAGTGCTCCCTCTGGCCACAGGTGGGACTAGGGCCCAGTGTTAGTCTCTCCTTCTACCTCTGCTCTCTCTTCTACCTCTCTCCCGCGCGCTTTCCCGGCTTTCTCCACCGGCGACGTCTAGCACGTAGGGCATCTAGGCCGTACTGCGGTAGTGCGCGGCGTGCTTGCTGCCGGTGCAGTGTGCACTGACCTCGCGGGCCAGTGTGCTGTCGGCACTGCTCGCGGATTCGCCTCCGAACACCGGCGATCGGGCGACGAGCGGCACTGGTGGACTACACCCACCGTACACCGATCTCGAGCTATAAAACGACCGCGGTGCTCCTTCTTCACCTTCGCACTTGGCCTCGTTTCTCCTCCTACTACTCCTCCATTACTGCTCACCGGAGCTCGAGACGAGGCTCTAATGGCGGAGACGGTGCCGGACTGGTACGTGATCCTGGTGTGTGGAGGGCTGGCGGCAGTGCTGGGGCTCTCTCTGCTCCTGTGCGCGATGATCTATGATGATCGTCATGATGCTGCCGCTCGGGTGCTGGCTCTCCGCGGTGGCGGTGATCACGGGGATTAGGCGTAATCCCGGGTGTTAACTGTTATCGGTGGGCCGGAGGTGATGAGTATCCGGATGATTATCCGCTAATCTCTCCCTTGGAGGCCTGTGGAGTACTTAGAGGGGTGGTTGGTGAGATGCAACATGGTTGCGTGTATTTGCAAGACAGTGTAAGAGTCCGAGTGGTTGTGGGTCTGTTGCCGTGGTACTGCGTGAATAAAATAATCCATGCCATGAGAGGATAAACGATGCAGCAATTCTGGAAGAAGAAATCTTATTCCAGGATTTTCGCGGTTACACAGGTTACTCACGAAGAAAACCACTCACATAAGTAGAAACTAAATACTCGACTCGCTGCACAAATTCGAGTACCATGCATAAGTTACAACGTAATAATAAATGCTGAAATAACAAACATAGCAGTGACATCTAAAATGAGAATGGTAAATGGACAGGGTCTCGAGGAAAAGTCTCTGGTAGTGGAATACACTCCTCTTCTATCAGAGGAAGTGGGTTGACCAGTCAATGTATGAGTCTCTCAGGGTCGGGCCTCAGTGGTCTGCCGATGGCAATCAGAGGATTCAGATCAGTGAGACTCTGGAGATAATCCATCACTTGCTGGTTCAAATGCTCTTGAGCGATGATGTACTGGATAAGGTTGGCCAGTACTGTGTCTCTCTCAATCCGCCCACCTGGAAAAGATGTTACTCCCCCGGGCGTTGCACGGCTCAGAAAGTAATAATATCCTCGTTCGCGGGCATAGGGTACTGCGGATCGAAGACGAGCAATCGCCTCGTTCGCAGCAGCTTCTATGGCCAAGTGTGGGGTCGGCATATATTTCCCTACGAAGGAAACCTCCGTTGGATCTTGGTTGGGGTCTACGGGAGGAATGTGTACTACTGTCCAATATTCCGAGGTGGAAGGGGTGATTCTCGATTTGAACAGCTCATACTGGGGTGGCTGGGTAGAACCCATGGTACTGCAGGTAAAGTCCCACAATATTTTGACAAAGCTACCTGGGGTTGCATCTGGGGTTCTCCGATAAATACTAGGGCTTGGCATGGCCAGAAATGGTTGTGTGAGGGGTGCACGAGGTGAGGGTTGCTGGGTAAGGTCACAAGGTGGCCTTCTTATATAGCATCTGGCTGGTTTATTTACCGTGGTGAAAGGTAATAAAACTGCCAGATCACCTCCAAACGCCGGGGTCAGTGTCAGAGATACACATATCTCATAAAGAGACGTGTTACTGTGGGTGTCGTCGGGGTTGGTTTTGGTAGCTGTGCCCGGAAGATGTGCAACTATGCATTGACAAAAATACGCAAGGCTGCTATTAAAATAGAGGCACAACGACAGGCTGCGTTTACATACAAGGTCGCACGTTTACAGAGCGAGGATACACTGAGACTCGGTACTACTCGTACGGCTTAGTCTACCTCATTTATGTCTAAACGGGCATGCCTGGTGGATGTCGAGGCTTCTCCACGTGTCTCACTGCCAGGATTAGTCAGAGAAGGCGGAGGAACTGCAGGGTCGGGGTAGCGATGATGACCATCGCGGGGGTTGTTAGCCACAATCCCGCTGGAGTGTGCTCCCAAAAGGTTAAGAAGCACTTCTGGGATCATCAAGACACCTTGGCTGTTAGCTGGAGCGGACCTCAGGGTCTCGATCGGGTGTCCGAACAGCACGACTAGGTTGTCGGTGTCGGGCTCGTTTTCCCTGCTTGCCGGGGCTCGGCGAATCAGCTCTCCTCGAGCTGTGATCAGATCAATAGTGATTTGATCGAACAATGCTTCCAGTGCACTTACATAGCGCACTAGGTGCAACAATGCGGGATCCGTCTCGTGATCTCCGTTGGCGACTTGGGGTGGTCTACCATACCCTTCACGCCTGGGGTAGTAGTAGTACGAGCGACAGTTAACTCTGGGCGACAACTGCCGGAGTTGAACTATAGATTCTCGAGCGGCTAGCTGGATGGCTTGTGGCTCGAAGGAAGTTGTTCTTCCGGTGAACCTGTAGGGGCATTCTGGCGACAGACCCCTACCGTAGATGTGCACAGTGGCCCAGAATTGGCGGTCCTCACCGCTCATGGGTCCTTGGTACACAACATATTCTGGGGGCTCTTCTAACGCATAGGCACGACGGGTGAGGTTTGCGAGTATGGTCACGAAACCTCCAAGATTGGTTGCTGTGGTCTCATTGTGCACTATGGGACCAGGCATTGTGGCTAGGTTGGGGAAGAGGCTGTGCTATGTTGGGTTGAGGCTAGCGTGCCCTTTTTATAGAAAAGGGGACGGAGTCTTCCTTTGCACGCTTGCGAATGAGACATTTTTGCCATCGGTCACTGGTGTGTGATCGACAGGCTAGGCTGATAGGTTGGGCACCGATTGCCAAAAGTGTCGGGATCACTGTGCGGCTATCTTGCACGGGAAGCTTGGCTGGGGTTTTGGTTAGGGTCTGGTAGGCTGGTTTGCCTAAGTTTATTGACCTGGCTAAGATAGGATTAGCCAATGGTCAGCCTGGCTCTGTTACCAAGTTTGTGGGGACCGATTCTCCGGGTATTAAATTCCAGAAAAATGGCCTGTGTGCTCACCAGCCCCAGGATAACCGTTAGCTGATGAGGCACCAACTTGATACAGAAATTCCGAGCAAAATACAAAATATGTAGTACAAGACCATTCTGGCCTGTGAGTACAACATATGGTTTCTAATGGTTGATGGCGGAAGTGGTTTGTGGATCATCAGTGTCTATGGGACTCCAATTCCCACAGGAACAGCTGACCAGGTTAACTCCTATCTTCGCGATGCTGCTATCACCGTTGCTTAGGTTTCCGGGACTGTCACCACGGTCGCTCCTCTCCGCGCAAGAAAAATCTGGCCAAGACAATAGCCAGGGACAAGCCAGTGAGTACTTTGAATGTACTCGCAAACATTATGAACACAGGTATAATATAATAACGATGTGCTGAAAATATTTTATACTCATGACGTCAGTCACAAAAGATAAATATAACTCTGATGCGTGTAAGCATGTTATATATGAATATGCAATAACATAGTAGTATTAAAAATTATGAAATAAATAACAAGCATGCCAGAGTCGGGCATCTTAGCGACACCACAGAAAGGGCTTTAAAAGAAATGCCACAGTCGGGCGTCTGAGCGACACCACATAAAGGGCTTTAAAATAAAATACCACAGTCGGGCGTCTGAGCGACACCTCATAAAGGACTTTAAAAGAAAATGCCACAGTCGGGCGTCTGAGCGACACCACATAAAGGGCTTTAAAAGAAACAATCATAGTGAATATCCCGGAGGTAGAACCATCCCAGGGATACTCGATAATAACAATAATATCACGGGTTAGTCAACAATAATAATAATCATAATTATCACAAGTCACAAGTAGTAATTCCAGTTCTGGTTTAACAGTTTCACCTCTGAAGATCGACACTAAGACCGACACTTGACCCATCCCAGACTGTAGTCCTTAACCATGGACACGGCTATTCGAATAGGTTTAATCTCTGCAGAGGGTGTACTCTTTACCCACGAATAACGGATTCCTTTAGTCCATCGGGACTAATTCCGTCTATGGTCTTTTTGTTGGAAACACACCTAACTTGCACACACCAGCTTAACTCACATGTGTCTGGAATCACCCACGACACCTGTCAAGCAAAACTCTAAGTGGGGAGGCTACAACCTCGACGTAACATGGGATCACAAAATTTTTACCGTGCGCAAAACTAGGGAAGCTACCCCCTTCGGCTACAACCAAAACACCCATGCTCCCGGACCCAGTGGCATGACTACCGGATGCCTCCAGTATCTTCCACCATGGGCTCTCTGTACGGTGTGTGCTAGGAAAGGGGTTGACAACTTACTGAACCGTACCCTACTTATTGTAGAGACGAGTGGTAGTACGAAGCAAGTATGGGGGTTACTGGCACAAGATTCGATCTACGGTCGACTCAGGAGGTTGTAATATTTCCTGCATGATTAGCATAACAATGCCTATATTTCCAACAACAGATAGAAACATCACGCGACATACCCCTCATGCCATACCGGACACGACCGTCTCGACGGAGGATTAGGGACAAGACCGTGTCTACCCAAGACAGAGGCCTTCCCGGCTTCCCTTCCGGTATGCATGAAAAACGTATGACGGCGATTTCCATCACAAATCATGTCAACTTCATCAGCATAAAATCATTAATATGCACCCATGAATAGGATCACATCCTCACATGAAATGACGCATGTACGTGTCGGGGTGGTGTTGTCACCGAGTCAAACAACACACACAAAAATTACACCAGGGTTCAGAATGCTTGCCTTCAGGTCATGGGAAAGAAGGGTGCATCCAAACATCTTGAAATCTTCAAAAATCCTATTTAAAAGAATATATATGAATTAACACACAAAATCAAAACAGCAAAAAAAGTTGTTTTGAATTTTTTTTCAAATAAATCTTAAAATAAACTAGACCATATTTGAGAGAGGTAGGAAAAGGAATTAATTCATTTGGAGCTGTATTTAAAAATATACAGTCGGTCAAAGTTTGGTCAAAAATCTGTTATTTAAATAAAAACAGAAAAGAAAACTTTTCGAAATATACGTACACGTCGAAGGTGCATTTTTGAAATGCGCTTCCACTTAACCCACATGGACTGGGCGGGGTCACTGACAGTGGGTCCAGGGGGCCCCACTAGTCAGGTTTGACCAGTCTCCTTCCCTCTTCTTCCTCTGGCCGAACAGAGGCGGGGACTCCGGCGATCGTCGCCGGTGTTTGGCGGCTTCTCGCGGGCCCTCGAGTGTGGGGATGGATCCGCTAGACTGGGGCGGTCCTCCTGGTGGTCGCTGAGTCGGCGGGAACGGCGTGAGCTGCCGGCGGCGAGCTTCGCGGCGGAGGAGGCTTCGGGGACAAAGTGATTTTGGGGCCGCGGTGGTTCCTGATCAAAATCGAGCAGGGGGACGGGCTCACGGGAGGAAAGGAAGACTCCTGGTGGAGAGAGTGGAGAGGGGGAGGCCCTGGTGGCGCCGGAATGTCCGGGGCAGTGGTGGCGGTTGGAGTTGCCGGAGAGGAAGAAGATGACTCCCTCCCTTCGATTGATGGCCAAGGGGACACGAGCGGAATGGTGTGAGGCTGCCTGCGTGCGGGTTTGAGCTCGGGGTCCTCTTTTATAGCACATCCGAGTCGGTTTCCGGCGGCCGTGGATAAGCTTGTCGGCGACCACCGTTCTGTAGCTAGGGCGACGTGGCGGCGACGCGCGCTAGAGGACGAAGCTGTGGATGAGCATGCACTGCTCCAGGAGGCAAGTGGCAAGCGCTGGCGGCTTGGGCGGCGCCGACACGGCCGGGGCCTGCAAGCGTCCGTCAGCTAGCTGCCACTGCCGTCCTAACGGTGGCGCTGTGGGGTGCCAGGTTGGTCGGGGTGGTGTGGCGGTGCAAGGGGACACGGCGTGCTGGCTGCGGTCGGTCACGGACCGGATTGAGTGCGGGGCGTGACGCGGCGGCTCGGGCGCTCGTGGGTGCCAAATGCACGCTCTGGGCGCGCCCAGAGCACGCCCGGGACATGCTCGACGAAATGCCAGGTCAGCCTAGAGGTCGCGGTTGAGGCTGGCAATAAACAGGTCTAGTCTAGGGTTAGCAAGGGAATCAAGGGACATGGTGGATTGGCCAGGGGCTCAAGTTCACCAAGTAAACTTGAAGTCATGCCAAATCTAGCTGTGCACTCAGGGTGTTTGACAAAATGCCAAAGGCACCTAGGTAGTTCTTGGAGTGGCCAAATTCTCCAGATCAGTGTCTCTATGGATGTAAGAGAGGGTGGTGAAGTTGGTTTGCAAAAAGGAGAAACTTGCTAGTGCAAGTTTTGCAAAACTACAGTTCTGGACAGGGAGTAAATGGCATCATTACATGGACCAAAAGTGTTCCAAAGAGTGCATGCTCCTGGACTTAGGGGTTTTGCAGGGTTGATTACAAGAATGAGAAAGCACAAGGTCACTAGAGCAAGAGATAATAGGGTTGCAGTAGAAAACACAAGTCTGGTCCAGAATGAAAAAGAGGTTGGTTCACTCAATTTATCCAAAGAGCAACACTAGGTTCTTGCATAAAGTTGGATGGCATGCTACCACTGACATCCCATAATTTTGGTGGAGGCTCTAGGGAAAAATTTAATTAGACTGTAGTGCAAAAGTGTCCACTAGACCAGATTTGAAAAACAGGTGTAGAACTCAAAATATGCAATGAAATAATTATATTATTGCACAAAAGTGATTTAGAGACATCACATGATATCTCAAAATTTTGGTTGGATTTTTAGATAAATATATCAAATGGTTGCAGTACAAAAAGAGCTTCAAAAACTTAAAGAAAGTCATTTTAATGAATAAAGCTCAGGGTGAAATAATTTAATAAATGAATCCACTGATTAAGAAATTGTTATACAAAGAGCATAGAAGTCCGATATATTTTGGAAAGCTCCGCTTGGGAAAAAGATAAAACTCCTTAACAATAAAAGAAGAGTTCTGAAATCAACAGAAAAATCCAGAATGCAAAATTTTAAAACTCCTGGCAAAATTTTAATATCAAAAATTTGGTCAAATTTTTGGGGTGTTACAATTACTACCCCCCTTAAAAAAAATCTCGTCCTCAAGATTTGCTAAGGGTTGTAAAACAAAATACTTTTACTTGGTCAAAAGATCATTTTACTCAAGCGGTAAAAAGAAATGGCTACAGTGAGAGGGCAAAAAGTGGTGAATAACTACAGTGTGGTACTGGCGCTGTGCGGAGAAGTTCCACGCTTAGGAAAAATGAGCGGTTTCTACGCTGGACGCCGTGAATTTAGAATAAATTCTAAATTCTACAATACGCTGGTCGTACCCAAGAGCACAGTGCTCCCTCTGGCTGACAGGTGGGACTAGGGCCCACTGTCAGTCTCTCCTTCTACCTCTGGCTCTCTCTTCTACCTCTCTCCCGCGTGCTTTCCCGGCTTTCTCCACCGGCGACGTCTAGCGCATAGGGCATCTAGGCCGTACTGCGGTAGTGCGCGGCGTGCTTGCTGCCGGTGCAGTGTGCACTGACCTCGCGGGCCAGTGTGCTGTCGGCACTGCTCGCGGATTTGCCTCTGAACACCGGCGATCAGGCAACGAGCGGCGCTGGTGGACTATGCCCACCGTACACCGGTCTCGAGCTATAAAACGACCGCGGTGCTCCTTCTTCACCTTCGCACTTGGCCTCGTTTCTCCTCCTCCTACTCCTCCATTACTGCTCACCAGAGCTCGAGATGAGGCTCTAATGGCAGAGACAGTGCCGGACTGGTATGTGATCCTGGTGTGTGGAGGGCTGGCGGCAGTGCTGGGGCTCTCTGTGCTCCTGTGCACGATGATCTATGATGATCGTCATGATGCTGCCGCTCGGGTGCTGGCTCTCCGCGGTGGCGGTGATCACGGGGATTAGGCGCAATCCCGGGTGTTAACTGTTATCGGTGGGCCGGAGGTGATGAGTATCCGTATGATTATCCGCTAATCTCTCCCTTGGAGGCCTGTGGAGTACTTAGAGGGGTGGTTTGTGAGATGCAACTTGGTTGCGTGTATTTGCAAGACAGTGTAAGAGTCCGAGTGGTTGTGGGTCTGTTGCCGTGGTGCTGCGTGAATAAAATAATCCATGCGTGAAAGGATAAACGATGCAGCTATTCTGGAAGAAGAAATCTTATTCCAGGATTTTCGCGGTTACACAGGTTACTCACGAAGAAAACCACTCACATAAGTAGAAACTAAATACTCAACTCGCCACACAAATTCGAGGTATCATGCATAAGTTACAACGTAATAATAAATGCTGAAATAACAAACATAGCAGAGACATCTAAAATGAGATTGGTAACTAGACAGGGTCTCGACGAAAAGTCTCTGGTAGTGGAATACACTCCTCTTCTATCGGAGGAAGTGGGTTGACCAGTCGATGTATGAGTCTCTCAGGGTCGGGCCTCAGTGGTTCTTGCCTGTGTTGTAAGGTGTTAAATTGAGCTCGGCTCAAAGCCCGACCACGGCAGAAGATAGAGAAAAGATGAGTGTCATCCCCTATGCCTCAGTCATAGGGTCTATTATGTATGCCATGCTGTGTACCAGACCTGGTGAAAACCTTGCCATAAGTTTGGTAGGGAGGTACAAAAGTAATCCCGACATGGAACACTGGACAACGGTCAAGAATATCCTGAAGTACCTGAAAAGGACTAAGGATATGTTTCTCATTTATGGAGGTGACAAAGAGCTCTTCGTAAAGGGTTACATCGATGCTAGCTTCGACACAGATCTGGATGACTCCAAGTCACAAACCGGATACGTGTATATTTTGAATGGTGGGTGATACGTCTCCAATGTATCTACTTTTCCAAACACTTTTGCCCTTGTTTTGGACTCTAACTTGCATGATTTGAATGAAACTAACCCGGACTGACGCTGTTTTCAGCAGAACTGCCATGGTGTTGTTTATTGTGCAGAAAACAAAAGTTCTCGGAATGACCTGAAAATCCACGGAGATAAGTTTTGGAAAATATAAAAAATACTAGCGAAAGAATCAAGGTCAGGGGCCCCACACCCTGTCCACAAGGGTGGGGGCGCGCCCTCCCCCCGGGCGCGCCCCCCTGTCTCGCGGGGCCCCTGATGCTCCACCGACCTCAACTCCAACTCCATATATTCCGTTTCACAGAGAAAAAAATCAGAGCGAAAGTTTCATTGCGTTTTATGATACGGAGCCGCCGCCTAGCCCTAATCTCTCTCGGGAGGGCTGATCTGGAGTCTGTTCGGGGCTCCGGAGACGGGGATTCGTCGTTGTCGTCATCATCAACCATCCTCCATCACCAATTTCATGATGCTCACCGCTGTGCGTGAGTAATTCCATCGTAGGCTTGCTGGACGGTGATGGGTTGGATGAGATTTACCATGTAATCAAGTTAGTTTTGTTAGGGTTTGATCCCTAATATCCACTATGTTCTGACATTGATGTTGCTATGACTTTGCTATGCTTAATGCTTGTCACTAGGGCCCGAGTTCCATGATTTTAGATCTGAACCTATTATGTTCTCATGAATATATATGAGTTCTTGATCCTATCTTGCAAGTCTATAGTCACCTATTATGTGTTATGATCCGACAACCCTGAAGTGACAATAATTGGGATACTTCTCGGTGTTGACCGTAGTTTGAGGAGTTCATGTATTCACTATGTGCTAATGCTTTGTTCTGGTTCTTTATTAAAAGGAGGCCTTAATATCCCTTAGTTTCCACTAGGACCCCGCTGCCACGGGAGGGTAGGACAAAAGATGTCATGCAAGTTCTTTTCCATAAGCACGTATGACTATATTCGGAATACATGCCTACATTACATTGATGAACTGGAGCTAGTTTATTGTCACCCTATGTTATAGCTATTACATGAGGAATCGCATCCGACATAATTATCCATCACTGATCCAATGCCTACGAGCTTTTCACATATTGTGTTTCGCTTATTTACTTTTCCGTTACTACTGTTACAATTACTACAAAACTATCATCTTTACTTTTGCCACTGTTACCATTACTATCATACTACTTTGCTACTAAATATTTTGCTGCAGATACTAAGTTATCCAGGTGTGGTTCAATTGACAACTCAACTGCTAATACTTAAGAATATTCTTTGGCTCCCCTTGTATCGAATCAATAAATTTGGGTTGAATACTCTACCCTCGAAAGTTGTTGCGATCCCCTACACTTGTGGGTTATCAAGACTAATTTCTGGTGTCGTTGCCGGGGAGCATAGCTCTATTCTTTGAGTCACTTGGGATTTATATCTGTTGATCACTATGACGAACTTGAAAGACGAAAGAACCAAAATTTTGCTCTCAACTACGAAGGGAGGTAAGGAACTGCCGTCTAGCTCTGCACTATATTCTCCTTCTGTTATTAGTAAGCTTGCGACACCTAAACCTGCTACTGCTATGAATTCTAATATGTCGCATGTTATTGATGATGCCACTTCTTCTATGCATGATACTTATGATGAAACTAGTTCTGTGCGTGATACTACTTTGCCATTAGGTGAATTTCTTGATGAACAACTTGCTAGGGTTAGAGAGAATGAAATTATTGAAGATGCTATTATTGATGATAGTGATGATGAAAGTTCTCCCCCTGATTATGAATTACCTGTTGTTCCTGAGGGTTATGTTATGAATGAGGAAGCTGCTAGAGCTATTTTTGCTTGCAAAGATAGATATGATCTTAAGAAGTTATTAGCTAAATGGAAGCAGCAATCTCTTAATGCTAGAATGAAACCTGACCCTGCTTTTGCTACTTCACCTATCTGTGTTACTGATAAGGATTATGAATTCTCTGTTGATCCTAAAATAATTACTTTGGTAGAATCAGATCCTTTTTATGGCCTTGAATCTGAAACTGTTGTGGGACATCTTACCAAGTTAAATGATATAGCCACCCTGTTTACTAATGATGAGAAGTCTCGCTATTATTATATCCTTAAGATATTTCCATTCTCATTAAAGGGTGATGCTAAGACTTGGTTTAATTCTCTTGATCCTGGTTGTGTGCGTAGTCCCCAGGATATGATTTATTACTTCTCTGCTAAATATTTCCCTGCTCATAAGAAACAAGCTGCCTTGCGGGAAATATATAATTTTGTGCAAATCAAAGAAGAGAGTCTCCCACAAGCTTGGGGAGGCTTCTTCGATTGCTTAATGCTTTTCCTGATCATCCTCTTAAGAAAAATGAAATACTTGATATCTTTTATAATGGACTAACCGATGCTTCCAAGGACTACTTGGATAGTTGTGTTGGTTGTGTTTTCAGGGAAAGAACAGTCAACGAAGCTGAATTACTATGAATAATATGTTGACTAATGAAAATAATTGGACTCTTCCTGAGCCAATTCTTGAGGCAATTCCTGAACCAATTGAGCCAACTCCTGAGCCTATTCCTAAACCCACTCCGAAGAAGAGGGGAGTTCTATTTCTCAGTCCTGAAGATAGGCAAGAGGCAAAGAAATCAATGAAAGAAAAAGGTATTAAAGCTGAAGATGTTAAGAATTTACCTCCTATTGAAGAAATACATGGTCTTAATATACCGCCTGTTGAAGAAACACATTGTCTTGATAACCCGTCACAGGTAGTAAAGGTAAATTCTCTCTATAGATATGATAAAGTTGAAATTCCTTCTACTAAATTTCATAGCCCATGCTTAGATGAATTTGATGAATTTATGGCTAGACAAGAAAGTTTTAATGCTTATATTGGTAGACAATTAAAGAATGATGCTTTCGAAATAGGACACTTGAGTGATTATATGGCTAGAGTTAAAGGTGAACTTAAACTCATTAGCAAATATGCTTCTATGGTTACCACTCAAGCTGAGCAAGTACTTAAAGCTCAAAATGATTTGCTTGATGAATTAAATAATAAACATGACTTTGCTATTAGAGTGGCTACTAGAACTGGTAGAATGACTCAGGAACCTTTGTATCCTGAGGGCCACCCTAAGAGAATCGAGCAGGATTCTCAGAGAAATAATTTAGAGACATCTAGTTCTTCCAAAAAGAAGAAAAAGAAAAACGATAGGACTTTGCATGCTTCTAATGAACCTGTTGTAGACACACCTGAGAATCCCAATGATATTTCTATTTCTAATGCAGAAACACAATTAGGTGATGAACATGAACCTAGTGATAATGTTAATGATAATGTTCATGTTGATGCTCAACCTAGCAAAAACAATGAAGTAGAGGTTGAACCTACTGTTGATCTTCATAACCCACAACCAAATAATCAACATTATGATAAGAGAGATTTTGTTGCTACGAAGCATGGTAGGGAAAGAGAACCATGGGTTCAGAAACCCATGCCCTTTCCTCCTAAACCATCTAAGACAAAGGATGATGAGGATTTTGAGCGCTTTGCTGAAATGATTAGACCTATCTTCTTACGTATGCGCTTAACTGATATGCTTAAAGTAAATCCTTATGCTAAGTATATGAAGGATACCATTACAAATAAAAGAAAGATACCAGAAGTTGAAATTTCCACCATGCTTGCTAATTATACTTTTAAGGGTGGAATACCAAAGAAACTTGGAGATCCAGGGGTACCAACCATACCATCCTCCATTAAAATAAACTCTGTTAAAACTGCTTTATGTGATCTTGGAGCCAGTGTTAGTGTTATGCCTCTCTCTTTATATCGTAGACTTGAATTGAATAAGTTGACACCTACTGAAATATCTTTGCAAATGGCCGATAAATCAACTGCTATACCTATCGGTATTTGTGAGGATGTTCCTGTTGTGGTTGCAAATGTCACTATCTTAACGAACTTTGTTATTCTTGATATTCCCGAGGACGATAGTATGTCGATTATCCTTGGTAGACCCTTTTTGAATACTGCAGGGGCTGTTATTGATTGCAACAAAGGCAATGTCACTTTTCATGTTAATTGTAATGAGCATACGATACACTTTCTGAGGAAACAACCTCAAGTTCATAGCATCAATTCTATTGGAAAAAGTCCAACTATCATTATTGGAGGTTTTGAATTTCCTCTTCTACTGTCAAGAAAAAGTATGATATTCTTATTGTTGGGGATGTTCATATCCTCATTGAGGTAACTTAGTGTTATTCAAAATTTCTCCGGTTCCGTGTTATTCGAAATGAGTTTGTTAACAAGACTTGATCAACCTTGTTAGTGGATTCATTTTGATGATCATGAGATGGATGAAACTAGACGGCACAACCTTCTGTACCCTCTTTTTACTTTCTGTTATTTAGATTAAATAAAGCAAAAATAGTATTATCTGTTTGTTTTCTGAATTATCCATGCAATAAAAAAATATCCCGAAAATAAAAGTGCTCCAAATGCCCTGCAAATTTAGTATGATTTTTTATGGAATATTTGAGGATTTTAGGCACTGAAAACACTGCAGGAGGGGCAAGCACCTGGCCACGAGGGTGGACGGTGCGCCCACACCCCCTGGGCACGCCCCGTGTCTCGTGGGCCCATGGTGGTCCCCCTCCACTTATTCCTGCACCCACACACTCCATCTTCTTCCCAAAAAAAATCCCCATTGTCGGATTTCGGGTTCCGGCAGACCCTTGAGGTTCAAACACTGGGGTGCGCACAAAGATCTTTCCCCTACCAGTTCGCATGCCTCTCAAGGAATCTAGACTAGAAAGAAGAACACACAAGGGACACAAGATTTATACTGGTTCGGGCCACCATTCTGGTGTAATACCATACTCCAGTGTGTGGTTTGGTGGATTGCCTCAGGGGCTAATGATGAATAATACAAATGGGGAACAGCCTCGTGAGGGGCTGTTCTTGAGCTGGTGCGATGAACTGTTGGGTGAGTTCAGTCGCCTCACTCTAGGTTCTCTCTAGATCGATCCGTCCCCACTCTGTGGTGGCTAGTCCTATTTATAGAGGGAGGCCCTGGGCCTCTTCCAAAATAATGAGTGGGAAGGGCGCCAACAATTGGCCATTTTAAAGGGGAACATCTAGTACACTTATCCTGACTAAAGTTGGCCTTCGGCTGGCAAAGGCTCTGACGATGATGCCGTCCTGGGCTCCACGATGACCTCCATCCTACCGTTCTGCTGGTCTTGGTCTTTTTGCACCGAAACGGTAACCTTTGCCTGATGCCTTGGCATGTGCTTGCTCCCTTTGCACCGACGGGGAAACAAGGACACTGTGCAGGCCGGCGCCCGCCTGGTCTCGATCGTCATGGCTTGCGTCACGGGAACCTCACGTGGTACCCTGCCTTGATCTCTCCGCCTCCTCGCGAGCCTGCCTGGTGAGGCCGCTCCTGAGGAAGCTTCCTGTCGTCCACCCCGTGAGGCTCGGCCCCTCGCGAGGGTCTTAAGCTCCAATCGATGAAGATGGGCCGCACTGGGCCCCCTACTTGAGCCACGCTGCAGGCCGCAGGCAGGCAAGTCTAGGGACCCCCATTCCCAGAACGCCGATAGTAGCCCCCGGGCCCAAGGCACGCCAGGACTTGGCTTAGCACAGAAGCGAAGGGCCAAGTGCGAAGCGCCGCGGGCCCCAACAGCCTGCGACCTTGGGCGCCGCATGGCGATTGATTGGACATGGGCGTCTCCGCTTCCCCACGACGCCTCGGCAACCGTCCTTCTGACAAAAGGGGTGCCCGAGCCAGACTTACTTGCCTTGCTCTCGCTTGCTTTGCTCCAGATCCCCTTTCTCGCTCTTCTCCTTGCTTCTGAAATCCTCCAGTTCTGTCTCAATTCCTCCCATCGGGCAAGCCATGGCGCCTTGCAAGGTCCCGTCCGAGGCCTGGTACTTGCCGGCGCTGGATCCCCCGAACATGTCGGAGAAGAATCTCGCCCTCACGCGCCTGATGACGGTGGCGCAGGGCAACACAGGGGCGACTATGCGCAAGGACGGCTTCGCCCAGCCAGAAGACAAGGGGAGCACCTTCTACCCGCTCTTCGCGAGCGCCATCATCGCTGATTTGGTGCCCCCTTTTTCCAAGTTCTTCCTTATGGTTCTTCGCCAATACAATTTGCAAGATCTGCACCTCCACCCCAACTCTGTTCTCCTCCTAGCGATTTTCACTTATTATTGTGAGGCTCACGTTGGGGTAAAGCCCTCGGTGGCCTTACCGCTCCATTACTTTTACCTCCCGGTTTCTCGCGGCCCCATCACCGCATGTGCGAGCTTTATCGCATACTCCAGCTCCAATGCCATCTCGAAGCCTGGGAAGAGGATCGAAGGCTTCTGGAGCAACTGAGTCATGGTGGATGTTGGGCGCATCCACCCTCGACTGGTGCTACCTATGGGGCAGCCTAAGGCTGTTGACGCTTGGTCCCGCGTGGAGCTTGTCGATCCCCGCACGAAGCCGGTGCTGAAGAGGATGAACATGGACCTGAGGCCAGGCAACCTGGTGACAGCGAAGCTGACCGGGGCGATGCTCCTGAGGGAGTTCCTGGAGCACCGGGTGGCTCCGCTTCAGGAACAGTCGCTCGCATGGTGGAGGCTCAAGGAAGTAGATGTCGCCCTTCTCCTAAGCTTCGAGGCCCTGGTCGACGAAGATCTGGCTGCGGCCCTGTTCGGAGGGTGCTCCCGTCCCCTGTTCCTTTGCGGCGATTGGGTGCAGGTGGTGAACACCATGCCCACCTTCAACAGTGAGGGGCTGGTGCCCGCAGAAGCTCCCGGGGATCTGGCGGCGTTGGCGATGGTGAATGTGTCCTCCGGTGACTCCAGAGGGAGTGAGGAGGAGGAAGAGGAGGAGGAAGAAGAGCCTGACTCTGAGGCGACCGGCGAGGAGTCGGGGGAGTTGTTCCCTCGGCATAGGTCCCGTGCCCTCCGCTCCATGTCGGACGACGAGAAGGCCGACGCCAGGCGAAGCGGGGAGAGCTCTCCCTTGATCCCGAGGAAGGGCAGGTCGGGGCTGGTTCCCCCAGGATTCGCTCTGCTCCCGGGGCAGCCTGAGGCTAGCTCCGGCCCTCCTGTCCTTCCCTCTGCTTTCGGTCCTCCCAAGGCTGACCCCAGTTGTAGGCTCTCGGGCTTCAAGTTTAGCCGGAGGCTACTTGAGTCCTCAGACGATGTCCAGTAAGTGCTCGATTCGTGTTTTGCTTTGTTTCTGTCATCAAGGCTTGATGTCTGCATTCTTTTTGCCAGGCCGGCGCCTGTAGCAAAAAGGCTGAAAGGGTCCTCGGTGATCCCGCTTGGGGCGAGTTCGTCTGTCGGGGCATCGCCTTCACCCGCGGAGAAAGTAGGCAGCGAGGCTGGTGCCTCTCCTACCCGATCGTCCTCGCGAGGTCAGCAGGGACGCTCCAGCGAGGAGTCAGCCCCGTGGCCCCGCTGACTCTGGAGGTGCCCTCGCTTGATGCCGTCGCTGGGGTGGCTTAGGCTCAGAAGGACCCAATGCCGGATGCTATGATCATGCTGCTTTCTTCCCCTCCTACTCCACCGACTGCCGCTTCTCCGACCCCTTCCACCGTCTTGGATCGTGCCGCTGCCAAGCTGGGCCGACTGCGAGAAGATCTCAAGGGCGCCGACCCCCGCCTGGTGGCCTGGCGCCTGGAGTTGGTCTCTGGCTGGGTCCGCTCTGACGCCTCCATCCAAGCAGCGCTGAGCCAGGCCGCGACGGCCTTCGATGAGGAGAAGGTGGCTACCTCCCAAGTCAAGGCCACTCGCGAGGCTACTTTGGGTGACGCTGCTGATGCCCGGGGGCGCTGCAAGACGCTGGAGGACGAGCTGCAAGGCCTGCGTGACAAGCTCGCCAAGGAGGTCCGTAGCCGCGAAGAGAAGGAGAAGGAGATGAAGACTCGAGAAGCTGCAGTCAGGGACCGGGATGTCAAGCTTGATGAGCGTCATGGCCGATTGGAGATGCTGGAGTAGGCGCTGAAGGCAAAGAGGATCAAACTGGATGGCAAGGCAAAGGTCCTGGCCGAAGATCGAGTGGCCTTTGCCAAGATGGAGGAGAAAGCTCGCGCCGCGCTGAAGATGCTTTATGAGGGCGGCTTAGAGAAGCCGTTGGCTAGTGCAGAGGACGGCCCTGCCGAGCTGCTTCCCTTCCTGGTCCGCGCGCTTGAAGATGTCGCGGACGGCATTGGCCTTACGGCCGAGGCCGAGGCGCGTGCCCTGTCTTCTGCGGCGCTGAGGCATGTCCACAGCCACGTCTACCTTCGCGACCCCAACACCGACCTCGACAGCCTGCTGGAGCCCATGGGCAGCGACCTTGCCGCTGCTGCTGCTGAGGCCATGAAGGCCCAAGCTGAGGCTTTGCTGGGAAGGTTCCGCGCCTTCAGCACCTTGCCCGGGCGCGATGCCGTCAGCCCTGCGGCCTCGGGAGGTGGAGCCGGCCAGCATGACTCCACCACAGGCGGCGACGCCACTGGGAAGTGATCCCTTCACAGCTTCTGTCCTGTTTTAATTCCTGCAACATGCACCATGCCTCGTGGAGGTGTTTAAACTTGCGTTTGGCGTTGTGAAACAATCTATGGCTTGCAATATTTGCTTTCGAATTCCCTGGAATTTGCATTTTCCCCTCCTATTTGCGTGTGTTCTATGTCGGCAGGGGCCGACCCCGTGCATACCTCAGCCGCCGTTAGCCCCGACCGGAAACCAGGACGGGACTAAGGAGTGAGGGGCTACGTGGCAAGTTAGGCTCCTGAGTTGCGATGCTCAGTAGTCCCCCTTGACACGCAAACAACAAGTAGGGAAGGGAGGCATAGGAGTGGATTTTTCATTCTACATCGGCAGGGCCCGGCCCCGCGCATACCTTAGCCGCCGTTAGCCCCGACCGGAAACCAGGACAGGACTAAGGAGTGAGGGGCTATGTGACTAGTTAGGCTCCTGAGTCGCCATGCTCAGGAGTCCCCCTTGACGTGCAAACGAGTTCTCATACCTTCGCTCCACTCAGGAAGGGGCGCACGATGACCAGGTCCGAGGGACCTGGCTGGGTGGCGTGCGTTCGGGCATGGCCCGAGCGCAGCCCCTGTGTGCAACCCCCTCGCGTGGCACTCCCGAGGGGTGGCGTTGCGATGGTGCCAGACACTAAACTCTGGGCTCCCTGAAGTTGATATGGCCATGAGCCGCCCTCAGTTGTTTATCACCAGCGCGGAGCATAGTGCTTCCGTATGTGTATGGGCATAGCCGCTCCTCGGCAGTGTCGTCAGCCAGCGTGGAGCATGGTGCTTCCACTAGTGCGTGGGAGGGGGCTCCCCTCCAGGAGGAGCCCCTGGGGCATGTATAGCCCCGCCCTGACACGTGGCCGACACGGTAGGGCTAGGAGAGGTGTATCTGGGCACCCGTGAGCCAGTGTGGGACTCACGAGGCCCTACCTCGAGGCAGGTTGCGCCTGGCTCTGGGCCTCTATCAATGGTGTGTTCCTGCAGGGTGGTTAGAATGCAAATGCTCTACATCCTCAGGTCCCGGCCCTCGAGCGAGCTCAGCTGCCGCTGGTATGACAGGTCGCGATGTCGTGGGTCAAGGCCAAGGGGTGAGGGCTGGAGAGCCAGTAAGAGCCCCTGAGTCGCGATGCTCAGGCGCCCCCCTTTTAACGTGCAAGCGGTTTGCATGAGAGCGGGGAGGTCCGCGATAAGCAACAGATGATAACCTTGGGAGGTTTAAGCGCGTAGGAGCAAATCCATTTAGATAGATGCAGAAAAAGCAAGCGCCACAGGGTCAGGCCCGAGCAGCTTGGGGATAATGCAGCCCGAGGGGCGCCCCCAACAAGGTAGGTAAAGAGCATAAGAAAAATGGATACATGCCGCAGGGACGGACCCACGCGACCTGGGAATGATGCAGCCCCGCGGGCGCTCCCAGCTAAAAATGGAACTTTGAAAGATGTCACCTGATACCGTTGAAGACGAAGGAATGCTGAAGTAGCATACGACGCGTGATGCAGAAGCCGATCCTCACGAGCCCCCAGGGCCCAGATCCTCGGGAGGCTCCGGGGGCGCAGGCGGCTCTTCAAGGACCATCACCATCTCTGCCAGGACTGTGCAATGCCTGACCTCCTGAGCCTCCAGAATGCTCCTCAGTAGGAGCTGATGAGCGGCGACCGCATTCGGCAGGCCAAAGGGCATGAGAACGTAGCTGTGGGGTGGACCCTCGCAACGCCCCATGCGCAAAGGCTAGAGGCGCTCCTGAGACGCGGCTTGGTTGAGCCCTGGTACGTCAATGGAGACGCGCAGCTCACCATCCTCTCCTGGATGGGGAGCTATGGCGGGTAAGCGGCGGCTGCCGCGCATGATTCTTGACTCCTGCAGCTCTTGAATGCTTCTCGCGATGAACTCCTGTGGGTTTGGTCCTCCTTGCTTCACACCATCTTGAGGGAAACGTGCCTTGAAACACGCCTCCAAGTGGTGCCCGAGCGCCTCCCTCGTGACCTTGGCAAGGTCGGTGGCCCTCCAGGAGAGATCCCCCGAGCCTTGCCTGAGGAGGGCGTCGGGCGTGCCTTCCTATGCAACGGAGGGAGGCACCCCTTGGACGGGCGCGGACCCTGGCGCAACGCCTCTAGAGGTGCCTGCCTCCTGAGGGTTTGGGCCAGGTGAAGCCTTCTTCTTCTTGGGGACCGCCTTGGGAAGTCTCCCGCTCCTGTAATCTGGGTCTTCAATTGCTGCGTCCTAGAAGGCACGCTCAAGAGAACACACCGCATCCCTTTCCTCACAAGGCACTGTGATGACTCCACCGCTTCCTGGCATCTTGAGGACATTGTAGCCATGGTGAGTCACTGCCATGAACTTGGCAAGGGCTGGGTACCCAAGGATGGCATTGTATGGCAGGCGAATGTGGGCGACGTCGAAGTCAACATGCTCGGTGCGGTAGTTGTTGCGCTGCCCAAAGGTGATAGGAAGGTGAACTTGCCCTATCGGAATGGTGGAACCATCAGTGACTCCCGAGAAAGGCTTGGTTGGCTGAAGCTGATCATATGGCACTTGGAGATTGTTGAATGTCTCGACGGACAGGACGTTGAGTCCTGCTCCGCCATTGATGAGGGTCCTGGTGACTTGCACATTGCTGATGATTGGGGAGCAAAGCATCGGGAGGACTCTGGCCGTTGCTGCGCACTTGAGCTGATCCGCTAAGCTAAACATGATAGCGCACGCAGACCACTTGAGGGGGCGCGTGGCCTCAAGCTTGGGGAGGACTGCATTCACCTCACGAGCAAACTGCTTGAAGATGCGCTGAGAGGCTGGGGCCTGAGCGCCGCCCAAGATGCAAGCAATTGCGCGCGGCTCCTGGAAGCCCCCAGCTCCCTCGTCCTAGTGATGGTCTTCATTCCTCCTCGGCGGTGGTGGCAGAGGAGGGAGGCCTGCGTTGCCTTGAGGGCGATCCTCACGAGGTTGATCCCTCCAACCTCCCTCACGAGGCTGGTCCTGCCAGCGGTCCTCACGAGGTCGGTCACGCCACCCTTGGCGAGCGCCACGGTCTTCCCATCGTCCTGCACCTCTTCCTCCTTCTCGGCCATAGCCCCGGTCGCTGTGGTCGGGGCGTCGACCGATACGCCCATCTCGCACGGCCCTGAGCTCTTGGCATTCGTTGGTGTTGTGGGTGTGGAGGTTTTGGTACACGCAGTACCGGCTGCCCTTGGATGACTCAGGCTGATCCCTACCTCGCTTCGTGTCTGGCTCCGCTGCGAGCACATCAGCCCCCTTGCGCTTCACATCCTTGACCTTGGGCTTCTTCTCTTTTGGATCGGCAGCCGGAAGCTCGAGGAGGGAAAGGCGCCCTTCCTCAGCCTTGGCGCACTTGGTCGCCAAGTTGAACAGCTCCAGGGATGTGCACAGGTCTTCATGGATTGCTAGCTCCTCTTTCATCTTGTTGTCATGCACGCCATCGGAGAAGGCTGAGATGATGGCCTCCTCAGTCACCCTGGGTATCTTAAGGCGAGCGTTGTTGAAGCGCTGGATGTACTTCTGCAGGGTCTCTCCTGGCTGTTGCTTGATGCGGCATAGGTCACTATGGCTGGGGTCGGTCGCGAGTGCCTTGGAAGTTGGCGATGAAGAGAGTGCACATCTCGTCCCAGGAGGAGATCGTGCCGGGAGCCAGGTTGAGGAGCCATGTGCGGGCACCGTCCTTGAGCACCATGGGGTACCAATTCGCCATGACCTTTTCGTCCCTGTTGGCGGCTTCGATGGCCAGCTCGTAGAGCTGGAGGAACTCCGCGGGGTCTGCAGTGCCGTCGTAGCGAGGAGGCAGGTCTGGCTTGAATTTTCCCAGCCATGCCATGCTGCGTAGTTCGGCGGTGAAGGTGCGGCAGCCTGCGGTGGCCACCAGAGGCCTATGCTGGTGCTGGGCTTGCTCCTGGAAGTTCCCACGCGCCACCGCTTGGAGCAGCGCGGGGTCTTGACGCGGTAGTGCAGGGATACGGTCATGGCACACCAGTGCCGGAGCACACGAGCACCTTCTTGGGGAAGAGGGATTTCTTGGCAACTCCTTTCTTGTTGCGCAGGCGCCGGATGCGGAGGGTCTTGTCCTGGGGCCGCGCGCCTTGGAGCCAAAGCGCCTTCTTAAGGAGGAGGTGGCGGAGGCACCTCCTGATCCATGCCTCCTCCGCAGGATGGAGGGCGAGGCAGCGAGAGAGAGGGCATAGGAGAGCCCCCTGCGGTGCTGACGAGCTCGGTGATGCGGGCGAGCCAGTCCTCGTAGAGGTCATCGACAGGATGGTAGTGCAGGAGCTCTCGCGCCAGGAGCAGCGCGGCGTGCACGTCCACGGGGGCGCGACGGGCGTGGGACGACGAACCGGCTGGAGTCAGCGATGGGGTGGCGGTGCAGCCTTCCCGCCGCACCGAATGATACAGGGACGAGGCATGCTGCTCGTTCCCCGCCGGGCCGGTGGCGGCGTTGATGGCAGGCGACGGGGAATGACGGGGGCATCCGCCGACGGGCGCCGTCTAGGTGATGCGGGTGGCGAGAGCAGTCCGACGCTCGACGCAAGCCCGACGAGCGTCAGCCATGGACACGACAGAAGATCACACGCGAACAGTGGAAGAAAGATTTCGGCGCACCCCCTACCTGGTGTGCCAAATGTCGGATTTCGGGTTCCGGCAGACCCTTGAGGTTCGAACACTGGGGTGCGCACGAAGATCTTTCCCCTACCAGCTCGCGTGCCTCTCAAGGAATCTAGACTAGAAAGAAGAACACAAAAGGGATACAAGATTTATACTGGTTCAGGCCACCATTGTGGTGTAATACCCTACTCTAGTGTGTGGTTTGGTGGATTGCCTCAGGGGCTGATGATGAATAATACAAAGAGGGAACAGCCTCGCGAGGGGCTGTTCTTGAGCTGGTGCGATGAACTGCTTGGGTGAGTTTAGTCGCCTCTCTCTAGGTTCTCTCTCTAGATCGATCCGTCCCCACTCTGTGGTGGCTAGTCCTATTTATAGAGGGAGGCCCTGGGCCTCTTCCCAAAAAATGAGCGGGAAGGGCTCCAAAAATTGGCCATTTTGAAGGGGAACATCTGGTACACTTATCCTGACTAAATTTGGTCTTCGACTGCCAAAGGCTCTGACGATGATGCCGCCCTGGGCTCCACAATGACCTCCATCCTGCCGTTCTGCTGGTCTTGGTCTTGTTGCACCGAAACAGTAACCTCTGCCTGATGCCTTGGCCTGCGCTTGCCCCCTTTGCACCGAAGGGGAAATAAGGACACTGCACAGGCCGGCGCCCGCCTGGCGCCTGCCTGGTCTCGATCGTCATGGCTTGCATCACGGGCACCTCACGAGGTACCCTGCCTTGATCTCTCCACCTCCTCGCGAGCCTGCCTAGTGAGGCCGCTCCTGAGGAAGCTTCCTGTCGTCCATCCAGCAAGGCTCGGCCCCTTGCGAGGGTCTTGAGCTCCAATCGATGAAGATGGGCCGCACTGGGCCCCCTACTTGAGCCACGCCGCAGGCCGCAGGCAGGCAAGTCTGGGGACCCCCGTTCCCAGAACGTCGACACCCATCCAGCTCAAGCACGAGTTCTAGCTCATTTTGCTGCGATTTTCGATCTCCTTGCTCAAAGCTCCATTCACAAAACTTCTTTGGGATATTGTTGCTTGGTATGTGACTCCTCCATTGGTCCAATTAGTTTTTGTTGTAGTGCTTTATTCATTGCAATTTTTTGCTGCATAGGTGACCCTGTTCTTGAGCTTGCATGTTAAATTTATGAGGTCCCAAGTAATTCTAATGCATGATATAGGATCTAGGCACTTGTAGGAGTAGTTTCTACCAATCTTGTTTAGTTTTATTCCCTTTTATTTTGAAGTTACTAAAATTTCAGAAATTTTTCAGAAAAAAATATGTCTAGGAGAATGTACCAAGGTTGTTCCTCAATAAAGAAAGGACCTAGGCGTGCGATGCGTGAGCAAGACGATGAACCACCGAGGGACGCAGAAGTGCGAGCTTGTGAGTGGCCATCAGACGATTTTTTGGTCAATGCAGGTATTAAGGATGAATTTGACGCATATGTGCGTAATGCCGATCTTGAGGACTTCTTACAAGATAAATGTCCTCCATACTATCAATTGACTGATTCATTTGTGAGAAGATTTAAATATAAATCTTCGTGTAATTCTCAGAGTGTCCTGTTTGATATTTATGATAAATCTTATACCATGGACTTAGAAGATTTTACAACTGCTTGCAACCTCCCTCACTGGGGCAATGTTAATGATCCCCACAAATCTGAATATAAAAACTTTCTTGCTAGTATTATTGTGGGAGAATCTAGGGATATAGCACAAGCTACCATAGGGAGCATTCATTTTCCTGCTATACATTATTTTGCTCTCTTCATTGGTAGATGCATTAACGGTAAAGATGAAGCATGTCATATGTGTGTCCCAGATCTTTGTGTCCTCAAGAGCGCTGTGTTAGGTAATAAAATTACAACTTGGGGGTAATAGTTGCACGTAGGTTGCATAATAATGGTAGGGATGGAGATTTATTTGGAGGAATTTATGCGACCGGTGTGGCTACTTATCTTTGTATAGCCCCATGAGAGGGGGGTATGGTGTTGCCTCCTGCTTATTTAGATTATGACGCGATGGTCAAACATCATTTTCTTTTGAGGAATGAACAATTCCTCTAGTATCGACTAATCTTTGACAGTCATAGCTCTATCCATGTTACTCTCCCTGCTCCTTTCCTTTTTGATTACCAGGCAAAACGAAGATATGTTGTTACCAGGGAGGAGGTGGCTAAACACAAGGGGAGAGCAGAGGCGGCTCGGCAACATGTCGCGGCTCAGGATCCGTTTGCTGCTACATCTCAGTACGACCCCAGTTATAACTACAGATATCAACCAGGTTATCCTTGGTAGTAGACCAACTTAGGCCAAAAGCCTAAGCTTGGGGGAGTACGTATTTCTCACCGACTTTACATTCATGTTCACACACTAGTCGTCGCTGCTCATACTCTTTCATTGTATTGTCCATGCTAGTTTAAATTCCTTTTTCTAGTTTTCTTCTTGTGTGTTTGACAAACCTTGAGAAAAACCAAAAAAAAATAGTTAGTTTAATTTCCATGCTTGTAGTAGAAATTAAAATGAAAACAAAAAAGATTTCTAGTTCTTCTTACTTGTTGGGAGCTTTCCCGTGTAAATAGTTTTATTTTCTTTTCTTTCCTTTGGGGTCGAGAAGACCATATTGAAAATGCTTAGCGGCTCTCATATGCATGATTGTTTAGTTAACTTAGAGCCCATATTACTTTGTCTTCTCTCTTGAGTTGAATGCTTGCATATTCGAGCTTAGTCCAATGCACGTGCACTATTATTATTTTACACATCGTTCAGTCGTGCAAGTGAAAGGCAATAATGACGATATATGATGGACTGGTTGAGATGAGAAAAGCTGGTATGAACTCAACCTCTCTTGCTTTTGTAAATATAATGAGTTCATCGTTCCTGATTCAGCTTATTATGAAGTAAACATATTTGCAATGTGTTGACCCACAAGTGTAGGGGATCTATCGTAGTCCTTTCGATAAGTAAGAGTGTCGAACCCAACGAGGATCAGAAGGAAATGATAAGAGGTTTTTAGTAAGGTTTTCTCTGCAAGCACTGAAATTGTAGGTAATAGATAGTTTTGTGATAAGATAAATAGTAACGAGTAACAAGTAACAAGTAAATAAAGTGCAGTAAGGTGGACCAATCCTTTATGTAGCAAAGGATAAGCCTGGACAATTTCTAATAATAATAAAGGAGCTCCCGAGGACACATTGGGAATTATTGTCAAGCTAGTTTTCATCATGTTCATATGATTCGCGTTCGGTACTTTGATAATTTGATATGTGGGTGGACCGGAACTTGGGTACTGCCCTAACTTGGACAAGCATCCCACTTATGATTAACCCCTATTGCAAGCATCCGCAACTACAAAAGAAGTATTAAGGTAAACCTAACCACAGCATTAGACATATGGATCCATAACAACCCCTAACGAAGCAACGCATAAACTAGGGTTTAAGCTTCTGTCACTCTAGCAACCCATCATCTACTTATTACTTTCCCATGCCTTCCTCTAGGCCCAAATAATGGTGAAGTGTCATGTAGTCGACGTTCACATAACACCACTAGAGGAAAAGACAACATACATCTCATCAAAATATTGAACGAATACCAAATTCACATGACTATTAATAGCAAGACTTCACCCATGTCCTCAGGAACAAACGTAACTACTCACAAAGCATATTCATGTTCAGAATCAGAGGAGTAATAATATGCATAAAGGATCTGAACATATGATCTTCCACCAAGTAAACCAATTAGCATCAACTACAAGGAGCAATCAACACTACTAGCAACCCACAGGTACCAATTTGTGGTTTTGATACAAGATTGGATACAAGAGATGAACTAGGGTTTTGAGAGGAGATGGTGCTGGTGAAGATGTTGATGGAGATAGACCCCCTCCCGATGAGAGGATCGTTGGTGATGACTTTGGTGATGGTTTCCCCCTCCCGGAGGGAAGTGTCCCCGGCATAACAGCTCCGCCAAAACCCTAGATTGATTCCGCCAAGGTTCCGCCTCGTGGCGGCAGAGTTTCGTCCCGTAAGCTTGCCCACAATTTTTTCCAGGGTAAAAGTGATGATATAGCAGAAGATGGACGCCGGAGGCCCACCAGGGGGGGCAGGAGATAGGGGGCGCGCCCTATAGGGGGGGCGCCCCTATCTCCTGGACAAGGTGTGGGCCCCCTGGCCTATTTCTTTCACTTGGAAATTCTTAATAATTCCAAAAAGTTGTTTCGTGGAGTTTCAGGACTTTTGGAGTTGTGCAGAATAGGTTTCCAACATTTGCTCCTTTTCCAGCCAGAATTCCAGCTGCCGGCATTCCCCCTCTTCATCGTAAACCTTGTAAAATAAGAGAGAATAGCCATAAGTATTGAGATATAATGTGTAATAACAGCCCATAATGCAATAAATATTGATATAAAAGCATGATGCAAAATGGACGTATCAACTCCCCCAAGCTTAGACCTCGCTTGTCCTCAAGCGGAAGCCAAAATCGGAAAATATGTCCACATGTTTAGAGATAGAGGTGTCGATAAAAATAAAATACGGACATGAGGGAATCATGATCATTCTAATAACAGCAACATATATAGATTTTGTCATATGATTTGCTATGATCAAGTGACAAGCAATTCACAATGTCAAGTATGGTTCAAAAACTTCATTGGGAACTAACAAACTATAATCTCAGTCATTGAAGCAATTGCAATTTATCGTAACATCAGAAAGAGTCAATAAAAGAGCTTCTCAGCAAGCTCACATACTCAACTATCTCGTAGTCTTCTACAATTGCTAACACTCACGCAATACTTTTGGTTATAGAGTTTCAGCCGGACACTGAGAAAGATAGGGGCTTATTGTGTTGCCTCCCAACGTATTCACCTTTAGGTGATGTCAACAATAATAGCCCATGCTAACTTACATCCAATTGGATATATATATATATATATATCATGATCTTTGAAACACGAGGAGCTTGCCAAAGGATAAAATGAAAAAGGGAAAGGTGAGGATCACCTTGACTCAAGCATAAAGTAAAAACATAAAGTAAAAGATAGGCCCTTCGCAGAGGGAAGCAGAGGTTGTCATGTGTGTTTAGGGTTGATGCATAAAATCTTAATGCAAAAGAACGTCACTTTATATTGCCCCTTGTATGTGGACCTTTATTATGCAGTCCGTTGCTTTTATTACTTCCACAAGAAGTTCGTACAAAGCCTATTTTCTCTACACTAATAAGTCATACATAATTAGAGAGCAATTTTTATTGCTTGCACCGATGACAACTTGAAGGATCTTACTCAATCCATAGGTAGGTATGGTGGACTCTCATGGCAAAACTGGGTTTAAGGGTAATTGGAAGCACAAGTAGTATCTCTACTTGGTGCAAGGAATTTGGCTAGCATGAGGGGGAAAGGCAAGCTCAACATGTTTGGAAGGTCAATGACAATATACTTTAACTGAGATGTCGGAAAACATAAACCATTACGTTGTCTTCCTTGTCCAACATCAAATCTTTTAGCATGTCATACTTAATGAGTGCTTCACAATCATAAAAGATGTCCAAGATAATATATTTATATGTGAACCCCTCTTTCCTTATCACTTCCTATTAATTGCAATGATGACCAAGGCTACGTTCATCAACTCCCAACAATTTTTTATGCCTCATACTTTCTATGTGTGAAGTTATCACTATCCATAAGATCAATATGAACTTTTTTATTCTTTCTACTTTCTCAAGATCATCGCACATAGCAAAGCCCTTGACTCAACACTAATCTTTATTATAGATAGGTAACAGACTCGAATACATAAAGAGATCACAAAGCAGAACTCAAACTACTTGGAATCAAAACTTCAAACTACTAGATCAAGATACTACTAAAAGGATCGAACTAAATAAAGCGGTAAAGATAGGAGTGTGATGGTGATACGATACCGGGGCACCTCTCCCAAGCTTGGCAGTTGCCAAGGGGGGTGCCCATACCCGCGTGATTATTTCTCCTTCTTCACGGTTGGTATCATGATCTTCTTGGCGATGATGCCCTTTAGGATGCGATTCTCCTCCTCGAGCTTATTGACTTGTTGTTTGAGATCCATAATTTCTTTACGGAGCTTTCCCGTAACGGCCAAAGCTCCTTTTACCCGAGGATGCTGCATAGCTTCTGGAGAACAAGTGAAACTCTTTTTCATATTTTCATAAGAAAGAAATCTAGAGGTAGAAGGGATGACCGAAGTTGGAATAGCCACGCTCGGTAGTTCCCCCATCATGAATTCTGCTCGGAGACGAGAGGTGACTTCTTGATCTTCTTCCATGGCATCTATCCTTTTCAAATCAGCCTCCATCTCATCCTCTGTTGATGGTCCAAAGTGGTAGGCATCGCTATTCGCTCCTGGACCTGGCGTTGGGTGAGACACCCGGCTCTCCCCAACTAACTCCTGAGAAGACATCTTGCTTAATTCTGCAACAGGAACAGCTCGAAACGAAAACAGAGGATATTTTCATGATACGGTGGTCAAAACCTTTGGGAGTATATATAATGAATTTTTACCAACCAAAATACGTAACCTGCAAGAAAACGGAGTCCAGGAGGCACACGAGGTGCTCATGAGATAGGGGGCGCGCCCTATAGGAGGGGGGGAGGGCGCCCTCCACTCTCGTGGGAGCCTCGTGTCACTTTCGGACTACTTCTTTCTTCCTAAAATTCTTAAATATTCCAAAACTGATAGAAATTGCCATTGGAGTTGTTTTGGAGTCGGTTTACTTACCATACCACATACCTATGCCTTTTCGGAGTCTGGAACATTCTAGAAAGTGTCCCTTATGTATTCCTCAGGGGTTACGGTTTCAATAATATTAGTTTCAACATTGACAGGATTACCTAAAATATAGTGTTTAATTCTTTGACCATTTACCACCCTCGGATTTGTGCCTTCGAAGTTGTTGATTTTTATGGCACCAGAATGATAGACCTCCTCGATAACGTAGGGACCTTCCCATTTTGAGAGAAGTTTTCCTGCAAAAAATCTTAAACGAGAGTTGAATAATAACACATAATCTCCTATGTTAAACTCACACTTTTGTATCCTCTTATCATGCCAGCGTTTGACTTTTTCTTTGAAAAGCTTGGCATCCTCATAGGCTTGGGTTCTCCATTCCTCAAGTGAGCTAATATCAAATAACCTCTTGTCACCGGCAAGCTTGAAGTCATAATTGAGCTCTTTAATAGCCCAATATGCTTTATGTTCAAGTTCAAGAGGTAAATGACATGCTTTTCCATAAACCATCTTATAAGGAGACATACCCATAGGATTTTTGTATGCGGTTCTATAGGCCCATAACACATCATCAAGTTTTTTGGACCAATTCTTTCTAGATCTATTCACAGTCTTTTGCAAAATTAATTTGAGCTCTCTATTGCTCAACTCTACTTGACCACTAGACTGCGGATGATAAGGAGATGCTATTCTATGATTGACATCATACTTAGCAAGCATCTTATGGAAAGCACCATGAATGAAATGTGAACCACCATCAGTCATAAGATATCTAGGGACTCCAAACCTCGGAAAAATAACTTCTTTAAGCATTTTAATAGAAGTGTTATGATCAACACTACTAGTTGAAATAGCTTCTACCCACTTAGTAATGTAATCAACAGCAACTAAAATATGTGTATAACCATTAGAGGCAGGAAAAGGTCCCATATAATCAAAGCCCCAAACATCAAACGGTTCAATAACAAGAGAATAATTCATAGGCATTTCTTGACGTCTACTAATGTTACCTATTCTTTGACATTCATCACACGATAAGACAAACTTACGAGCATCTTTGAAGAGAGTAGGCCAATAAAAACCAGATGATCTTGGGTGTCCTATGAAGATGCATTTTATCCGCTTTGGGTTCGAGCTCATCAACCTGAAACTTTTTCACATAAGCGTCGCAGCCCCAAACTTTTAAGAAATGACAACTTAGGTTTCTCCAAACCATAGTTCAAACGGTGTCGTCTCAACGGAATTACGTGGTGCCCTATTAAAGTGAGTGCGGTTGTCTCTAATGCCTAACCCATGAACAATAGTGGTAATTCGATTAGAGACATCATGGTACGCACCATATCCAATAGGGTGCAACTATGGTGTTCGGACACACCATCACACTAGGGTGTTCTAGGCGGTATTAATTGTGAAACAAATTCCACAATGTCTTAATTGCGTGCCAAAGCTCGTAACTCAGATACTCATCTCCATGATCATATCATAGACATTTTATCCTCTTGTCACGATGATCTTCAACTTCACTCTGAAATTACTTGAACCATTCAATAATTCATACTTGTGTTTCATCAAGTAAATATACTCAGTATCTACTCAAATCATTCGTGAAGTAAGAACATAACAATATCCACTGCGTGCCTCAGCACTCATTGGCCTGCACACATCAACATGTATTACTTCCAACAAGTTGCTTTCTTGTTCCATTTTACTGAAAATGAGGCTTTCAGTCATCTTGCCCATATGGTATGATTTGCATGTCTCAAGTGATTTAAAATCAAGTGAGTCCAAACGGTCCATTTGCATGGAGTTTCTTCGTGCATATACACCGATAGACATGGTTCGCATGTCTCAAACTTTTCAAAGACGAGTGAGTCCAAAGATCCATCAACATGGAGCTTCTTCCTGCGTTTTATTCCAATATGACTTACATGGCAGTGCCACAAGTAGGTGGTACTATCATTACTATCTTATATCTTTTGGCATGAACATGTGTATCACTACGATCGAGATTCAATAAACCATTCATTTTAGGTGCAAGACCGTTGAAGGTATTATTCAAATAAACAGAGTAACCATTATTCTCCTTAAATGAATAACTGTATTGCAATAGACATAATCCAATCATGTCTATGCTCAACGCAAACACCAAATAACAATTATTTAGGTTTAACACCAATCTCGATGGTAGAGGAAGCGTACGATGCTTGATCACATCAACCTTGGAAACACTTCCAACACATATCGTCAGCTCACCTTTAGCTAGTCTCCGTTTATTCCGTAGCTTTTATTTCGAGTTACTAACACTTAGCAACCGAACCGGTATCTAATACCCTGGTGCTACTAGGAGTACTAGTAAAGTACACATTAACATAATGTATATCCAATATACTTCTATCGACCTTGCCAGCCTTCTCATCTACCAAGTATCTAGGGTAATTCTGCTCCAGTGGCTGTTCCCCTTATTACAGAAGCACTTAGTCTCGGGTTTGGGTTCTTGCCCTTGCCCTTCTTGAAACTAGTGGTTTCACTAACCATCAACAATTGATGCTCCCTCTTGATTTCTACTTTCGTGGTGTCAAACATCGCGAATATCTCATGGATCATCATATCTATCCCTGATATGTTATAGTTCATCACGAAGCTCTAGCAGCTTGGTGGCAATGACTTTGGAGAAACATCACTATCTCATCTGGAAGATCAACTCCCACTCGATTCAAGTGATTGTTGTACTCAGACAATCTGAGCACAAGCTCAGGATTGAGCTTTTCTCCCTTAGTTTGCAGGCTAAGAAAATCGTCGGAGGTCTTATACCTCTTGACGTGGGCACGAGCCTGAAATCCCAATTTCAGCCCTCGAAACATCTCATATGTTCCGCGACATTTCGAAATCGTCTTTGGTGCCTCAACTCTAAACCATTTAACTGAACTATCACGTAGTTATCAAAACGTGTATGTCAGATATTCGCAACATCCATAGACGACGTTCGGGGTTCAGCACACTGAGCAGTGCATTAAGGACATAAGCTTTCTACGCAGCAATGAGGACAATCCTCAGTTTACGGACCCAGTCCGCATAATTTCTACTATCAACTTTCAACTAAATTTTCACTGGGAACATATCTAAAATAGTAGAACTAAAGCGCGAGCTATGACATAATTTGCAAGAATCTTTTGACTATGTTCAGGATAATTAAGTTCATCTTATGAACTCCCACTCAGATAGACATCCCTCTAGTCATCTAAGTGATTACATGATCCGAGTCAACTAGGCCGTGTCCGATCATCACGTGAGATGGACTAGTCATCATCGGTGAACGTCTTCATGTTGATCATATCTACCATACGACTCATGCTCGACCTTTCGGTCTCTTGTGTTCCGAGGCCATGTTTGTACATGCTAGGCTCGTCAAGTCAACCTAAGTGTTTCGCGTGTGTAAATCTGGTTTACACCCGTTGTATGTGAACGTTAGAATCTATCACACCCGATCATCACGTGGTGCTTCGAAACAACGAACTTTTGCAACGGTGCACGGCTAGGGGGGACACTTTCTTGAAATTTTAATGAGGGATCATCTTATTTACTACCGTCGTTCTAAGCAAATAAGATGCATAAACATGATAAACATCACATGCAATGTAAAAGTGACATGATATGGCCAATATCATTTTGCTCCTTTTGATCTCCATCTTCGGGGCTCCATGATCATCATCGTCACCGGCATGACACCATGATCTCCATCATCATGATCTCCATCATCGTGTCTCCATGAAGTGGTCTCGCCAACTATTACTTCTACTACTATGGCTAACGGTTTAGCAATAAAGTAAAGTAATTACATGGCGTTGTTCAATGACACGCAGGTCATACAATAAATTAAGACAACTCCTATGGCTCCTGCCGGTTGTCATACTCATCAACATGCAAGTCGTGATTCCTATTACAAGAACATGATCAATCTCATACATCACATATCATTCATCACATTCTTTTGGCCATATCACATCACATGGCATACCCTGCAAAAACAAGTTAGACGTCCTCTAATTGTTGTTATGTTTAACGTGGATGTTATGGGTTTCTAGCAAGAATGTTTCTTACCTACGCAAAACCACAACATGATATGTCAATTGCTATTTACCCTTCATAAGGACCCTTTTCATCGAATCCGATCCGACTAAAGTGGGAGAGACTGGCACCTGCTAGCCACCTTATGCAACAAGTGCATGTCAGTCGGTGGAACCTGTCTCACGTAAGTGTACGTGTAAGGTCGGTCCGGGCCGCTTCATCCCACAATATCGTCGAAACAAGATTGGACTAGTAACGGTAAGCATATTGAACAAAATCAACGCCCACAACAACTTGTGTTCTACTCATGCATAGAATCTACGCAATATACCTGGCTCTGATACCACTGTTGGGGAACGTAGCAGAAATTCAAAATTTTCCTATGAGTCACCAAGATCTATCTATGGAGAGACTAGCAACGAGAGAGAGAGGAGTGCATCTACATACCCTTGTAGATCGCTAAACGGAAGTGTTCAAGAGAATGGGGTTGAGGGAGTCGTACTCATCGTGATCCAAATCACCGGAGATCCTAGTGCCGAACGGACGGCACCTTCGCGTTCAACACATGTGTAGCCCGGTGACGTCTCCCACACCTTGATCTAGCAAGGAGAGAGGGAGAGGTTGGGGAAGACTCCGTCCAGCAGCAGCACAACGGCGTTGTGGTGGTGGAGCGTGGCACTCCAGCAGGGCTTCGCCAAGCACCGCAAGAGACGAGGTGGGAGAGAGGTAGGGCTGCACCAAGGAGAGGAAAAACTCTTGTGTTTGCATCCCCAAATACCTCAAGTATATATAGGGGAAGGGGAGGGGCTGCGCCCCCATCTAGGGTTCCCTCCCTAGGGGTGGCGGCAGCCCCAAAACCCATCTAGGGTGCGGCTAAGGGGGGGAGAGGGGGAAACTTGCCCCCCAAGTAAGGTGGAGGCGCCCCCTCCCCAAACCCTAGGCGCCTTGGGCCCTAGTGGGGGGGCGAACCAGCCCACCTGGGGCTTTTCCCCTCCCACACTTGGCCCATGCAGCCCTCTGGGGCTGGTGGCCCCACTTGGTGGACCCCCGGGACCCTCCCGGTGGTCCTGGTACATTACCGATAGCACCCGAAACTTTTCCGGTGACCAAAACAGGACTTCCCATATATAAATATTTACCTACGGACCATTCAGGAACTCCTCGTGACGTCCGGGATCTCATCCGGGACTCCGAACAACATTCGGTAACCACGTATATCTATTCCCTATAACCCTAGCGTCGTCGAACCTTAAGTGTGTAGACCCTACGGGTTCGGGAACCATGCAGACATGACCGAGACGTTCTCCGGTCAGTAACCAAAAGCGGGATCTGGATACCCATGTTTGCTCCCACATGTTCCACGATGATCTCATCGGATGAACCACGATGTCGAGGATTCAATCAATCCTGTATTCAATTCCCTTTGTCTAGCGGTATAGTACTTGCCCGAGATTCGATCGTTGGTATCCCGATACCTTGTTCAATCTTGTAACCGGCAAGTCTCTTTACTCGTTCTGTAACACATCATCCCGTGATCAACCCCTTGGTCACATTGTGCACATTATGATGATGTCCTACCGAGTGGGCCCAGAGATACCTCTCCGTCACACGGAGTGACAAATCCCAGTCTCGATTCGTGCCAACCCAACAGACACTTTCGGAGATACCCTTAGTGCACCTTTATAGCCACCCAGTTACGTTGTGACGTTTGGTACACCCAAAGCATTCCTACGATATCCGGGAGTTGCACAATCTCATGGTCTAAGGAAATGATACTTGACATTAGAAAAGCTTTAGCATACGAACTACACGATCTTTGTGCTAGGCTTAGGATTGGGTCTTGTCCATCACATCATTCTCCTAATGATGTGATCCCGTTATCAATGACATCCAATGTCCATGGTCAGGAAACCGTAACCATCTATTTATCAACGAGCTAGTCAACTAGAGGCTTACTAGGGACATGGTGTTGTCTATGTACCCACACATGTATCTAAGTTTCCTATCAATACAATTATAGCATGGATAATAAATGATTATCATGAACAAGGAAATATAATAGTAATAATAAATAATTTATTATTGCCTCTAGGGCATATTTCCAACAAAGTCATCATACGGTCACCAGAAGTATTCGGGGGTTTGCCGATATTGTACCGGGGCCACCGAAGGGGTTTCGGGGGTCCACCGGGAGGGTCTACCTGCCCCGGAGGGCCCTATGGGATGTATGTGGAAGGGAACCAGCCCCTAAGTGGGATGGGCGACATCCCCCTAGGGCCCATGCGCCTAGGGTTTGGGGGAAACCCTAAAGGGGGCGCCCCCTTGGCTTGGGGGGCAAGCCCCCTCCCCTTGGCCGCCCCCCCCCCCCCTCTAGATCTCATCTAGAGGGGCCGCCCCCCTTCCCCCTTCGCCCTATAAATAGAGGAGAGGAGGGAGGGCAGCAGCACCTCATCCAAGGCGCATCCCTCCCCCTCCCCAACACCCCCTCCTCCTCCATTCGATCTTGGCGAAGCCCTGCCGGAGAACCGCTACTCCTCCACCACCATGCCGTCGTGCTGCCGGAGTTCTTCCCCAACTTCTCCTTCCCCCTTGCTAGATCAAGAAGGAGGAGACGTCCTCGTGTTGCACATGTGTTGAACGCGGAGGCGTCGTTGTTCGACGCTTAGATCGGAATCAACCGCGATTTGAATCGCTGCGAGTACGACTCCTTCATCCGCGTTCTTGCAACGTTTTCGTTTCGCTATCTTCAAGGGTATGAAGCTGCACTCCCCTCTCTCTCGTTGCTAGTCTCTCCACAGATTGATCTTGGTGATGCGTAGAATTTTTTTAATTTCTGCAAGGATCCCCAACACCTTGTTGCCCCTACTGTCACTGGGAAAGGACACCACAAGATTGAACCCAAAGCTAAGCACTTCTCCCATTGCAAGAAAGATCAATCTAGTAGGCTAAACTAAACCGATAATTTGAAGAGACTTGCAAAGATATCAAATCATGCATATAAGAATTCAGAGAAGAACCAAATAATATTCGTAGATAATCTTGATCATAAATCCACAATTCATCGAATGTCGGCAAACACACCGCAAAAGAGTATTAGATCGAATTGATCTCCAAGAACATCGAGGAGAACTTGGTATTGAGAATCAAAGAGAGAGAAGAAGCCATCTAGATAATAACTATGGACCCGAAGGTCTGTGGTAAACTACTCATGCTTCATCGGAGAGGTAATGGTGTTGATGTAGAAGCCCTCCGTGATCGAATCCCCCTCCGGCAGGATGCCGAAAAAGGCCCCAAGATGGGATCTCACGGGTACAAAAGGTTGCGACGGTGGAAAAGTGGTTTCATGGCTCTCCTAGATGATTTTAGGGTATGAGAGTATATATAGGCGAATGAACTAGGTCTGGGGAGCTACGAGGGGCCCATGAGGGTGCGGGGCACGCCCTACCCCCTGGGCACGCCCTCCTGCCTCATGGCCACCTCGTTGCCTCTCCGACTTCATATCCAAGTCTTCTGGTTTGCTTTCGGTCCAAGAAAGATCATCGCGAAGGTTTCATTCCATTTGGACTCCGTTTAGTATTCCTTTCACTACAAAAAAAAGACACATTCGTGACATTTTGGGCCAAGCGAAAAAAATTCTGTCATACTTATGACACTTCTATGATGATAATTGTGACAAAACCCGGTATCATCATAGATGTGGTGGGCTCCTACTTCTATGAAAAAAAATCATGACAGGAAATGGGTTTTTCGTCCTGGGCGGGCCGGAGACGCAGCTGCATGACATTCTTTGGGCCGTCCATGACGGAAAAAACCATGGTAGAAGCGAGGGCGAGGAAAATTTTGGGGAGTTCCCGGTTACAGTGGGTGGTCGGGGGCCGAGCGATGCACGTTTCTCTCGTACACGTACGCGCGTGTGTGCGAGGTGTTGGCTCTAACTGAACCCGAGCGAGGTGTTGGGCTCTAACTGAACCCGAGCGATTGCACTGCAGGCTACGCGTTACTGAACCCGGGCGATCGATCGATGGCTGTTAACTGAACCCGATCGAGCGATTCCTTCGCTACTGTTGCTAACTGAAACTGATCGATGCTGCCTCTTTGGATGAATAGTGAGCGTTGCGGGGGAGGGGGTGGATGAATAGCGAGCGGTGGGGGTGGATGAACAGGACCCCGTGGCGTTGCCTCGATCGAGCCGGTTGGGGCTGGATGAATAGGATGACCCCGTGGAGGGCTGGGTGAACAGTAGACGGTGGAGGGGTGCCCGTGGAGGGGTGGTTGAACAGTAGCCGGTGGAGTAGCGTGTGGTGGAGGCTGGATGAACATGATCCCATGGAGGCTGGAGGAGGTCGACGGTAGCCCATGGAGGCTGGAGGAGGTCGACGATGGAGATGAACTGTATCCCGTGGAGTCCCGTTTTGCGGTCCGCCAGACCCCTCCCAAAGAACAGGACTCCCGTTTCGACCGTAGCGCTCCAACACAAGTCCGTTTCGTCCGTTTTGCGGTACGCCACACCCCTACCGATCAACAGGGCCCCCGTTTCGACCGTAGGAGGTCCGTTTCCTCTGTTTTGCGGTATGCCAGACCCCTCCCAATGAACAGGATCCCATTTCGAACGTGTCCGGTCAAACACAAGGCCGATTCCTCCGTTCTGTGGTACGCTAGACCTCGTTTCCATCGCCTGTTCCGTCCAAGCCCTCCCGATGAACACGACGACACATTCCGTTCCGACCCAGCCGGTTGGCTCCCCATGAACATGACGATGACACTATTTCTCCATTCCGACCCAGCCATGTACGCGAGCCATGGCCGTACTTATGCGCGAGTAGGCGTTCGAGACCCGCCAGTATGTACACATACGTGGTCGTATTTTCTTTCTTGCACACTGGCCGTTGTACGTACGTGTAAATGCTACGTGAGCGCCTCTACTATGACACGTGCGCGCCTCTAATACGACACGTGCGCACCTCTACATCCACCAATATGTATGTACACATTCGCGACCAGAATGACAATGCTACGCACGCTTCGACCAGGTGGGTCCCGACTGTCACGCACTTCCTTGCGTGCGAAGATGTAGCTGGTGGGTCCCAGCAGTCAGGGGGCGAATCATTTTTTTCGGATGCACTTCCTTGCGTGCGAAGATGTAGCTGGTGGGTCCCAGCAGTCAGGGGAGCGAATCATTTTTTTGACGCACTTCCTTTTATGCGAAGATGTAGCTGGTGGGTCCCAGCAGTCAGGGGGCGAATCGTTTTTTCGGACGCACTTCCTTGCGTGCGAAGATGTAGCTGGTGGGTCCCAGCAGTCAGGGGACAAATCATTTTTTTGCAAAATACGGTGGCCCGTCCGGTGGGTCCCCGCTGTCAGGTGGAGGAATAATTATTTTGCGCGTAAGGAGGCACTTCCTTGCGGCTGCCGTGGACCCAGCCGTCAGCCTCTCCACGTATAGTACTCTTCCGATGGAAGTCGGTCATTGACCACATTGACCATGCCGCGCCGAGAGCACCACGGCGGTGGATGACGGCGAGGCCTAGGAAGGGGACGACACGGAGCCGGGGAAGACGCAGCAGTGGATGCCCACGCGAAGAGGAGTACGAGGGTTCACTGGTTCGGCTGCGGTGTGAGGCTACGGTGTGAGGTTCGCCGCAGAATAACAGGGGGTGTGGGTGAGTAGAGGGATGGCCTGGCCAGCTGTAGGAGTAGTAGGGGGCGGTGAGGCCTCCGCGGCATCACAGCCGGCCACGAGAGATAGGAGCATGCGGCACGACCGGCGCTGCTTTGGGCGGCTGGAGCACGAAGACGAGAGGTTGAAGAAGCACTACGGCCATTGGATGGACATAGTACGGTCACTAGAGCTAGAATCATTCATATTGACTAAGTTGACAAAGCCCTCCGTCCCTGTCAACTTAGTAGGCCCACAATTCAGCCTCCCACCAATTTACAGCCCATTTCTTACAACTTATATCCCGTTTTCTGGGGAAGCCCATTTCTTACTACTTACATCCCTCCTCGTCTTGAAAGATTTGCAACCCAGCAGGGCTGAGAAAAGCAAGTAGGCCTCAGTTTTGGTATTCTCCAAAAACAAAGAACTATGCTAGCCAATTTCAGAAAGAAAAAATATATCAACTGGGCTCGTCATGTGCTTAATAAAAGTGTAAGCGTGGGCTAGACGGGCCACAGCCCCCGCACAACGCGCAGTTGAGCTCTGTCTCTGAAACTGAAAACCAACTGGGTGAGCTGCTGGGTCCCTGGTGTTATCCGCTCATTGTGTAATTTTCTTGTTTATTGACTACATTGACAATGGCGTGGGACCTAGTTGTCAAACAATTAGGAGGAAGTATTTTTTTTGGCTTGTTATAACGAGGCACCTGCTTGCGAAATGCAATGACCCTGGTGGGTCCCTACTATCAGCCTCTCCACGTACAGTCATATCCTAATTCCTCTTGGTTGTTGACCATGTTGACAACGCCAAACGGCAGCGGGCACAGCGAGCGAACCAAGGCGGAGAACGACGGCAAGGCCTCGGACGGGAACGAGCAGCAGCCATGGAAGATGTGGTAGTGTAGTGACAGGTGGAGGGGAGTACGAGGGCAACAACATGCAAGTCAAGCATACAAATGGTACAAAAATCCCAAGATTAATTGTTCGTCAATTTTTTAGACAAAACCCAGATTGAACATGACAGTAACATCCAACCCAACCACTCTTTTTTGCAGTCACAAACAAATGGATCGGTCTAACCCATAAAATCAACATCCTGTGCAAAAAAAATATATTTCAGGATGTCTACAACTTGTTGTAAATAGAAGCCAAGCATGTTTAGAAGCCCATTTGTCCACCTGAAACTTCTTTTTTTGCTGTTCAACATGTTCGTCCATGAGAAATCTCTTGCTGTAAAAATTAAGCCTCATGGACAATAGTAACCTCGCATTCAACAGGAAGAATGTGACAAAGCTTCTGTTTGCCTAGTTGGATGCATATGGTCCCATCGTTATTGTCCTCAAATGAATGTCATGAGAACTGAGAAAATCCTTGTGCTTATTACGCCACCGATTGGTTATATGTTTTTCTCCATGTGGTTCTACCTAAGTAGGCATAAAGATTGAAAACAGTTAAGGTCTGAAAAAAGAGTATGTCGAAAGAACGACAACTGAACAGTTAATTATAGTACAATATATACAGGCTTTCAATGTGCATGAAATCATCACCTCTATGTATAAATTCTCCAGAGATCGAAAGCATCGCAGCAAGCTAATAATTATGTCCAGATCAAAACTATACATTCTGATATATATGATCTTGACAGAATCCAGCAGCATTGATAGGCTATCAATGGACAAACTCTTCATTGAGCATATAACATAATATTAGTACCCAAAGTGTACTCCAAGATGATATAAAACTTATGCGCACAAATGAAAAATGCAGCATATGATTACAAATGTGTAGATGATAATATACGGTACTTGAAAAAGTGAGGAGCCAAACACCAACTCCTTGTGATTATTAAACGGGTCACGAATTACACCCAAGGTCTCCAGTTTGGGCGCAGAGACCACAGTTATTTCTGAAGGTGTATAAAAATTATGAAGGAGCAACCTTTCAAGTGAAGGGGCATCTTCGATGATGAGTTGTTGTCTTTTAATAAAAATCCAGTGCTTTTAAGGTGAGGCGACTTTATTTGGAGACAACTGATACTGATTTCTATTCCCAAAACAATCAGCAAGCGCTCCAGGGCAGGGCAACTGGAGTGGATGATGTTGTCCAGTGAGGCCTTCGACGGATAAACCACCACAAGCAAAAGTTGTTTTAGAAGTGGGAGTCGAATCATTTGTACTAGATCGTCTGGTAGATGGCACCGGGCAAAGGTGGCAGTGTGGAGAGAGGAGGAAAAGCGCGAGATGGACAACGGTGGTGTGGGCACGAATTCTTGGTGTGTTCGTGGTATGAAACTTTTGTGGTAATGGTACAACTCAAACTGCTAGAGTTTTCCGAATTCAGGGGATGTCAGCCAAGCATCAACCTTGCCGGGTATGGACAGCAGGTAGCGTGTCAGGATGCAGAGGCATTGAACGGGGCCCTGCTGGTGAGAAGAGACGATGGCTCTAAGGAGATCAAATTCAGGAAGGACAGATATCTGACGACAGTCGAGATTGAGGGGCGCCGTGTGCCATAGAGGGCACCACCGAGTTGAGAGGACTTGTGTGCGGCAGCAATCCTTGGTGGGGAGAAGCGAGATGATCTCCTCAAGGATGACGCCTGGGAGATCGCTGATGCGGTCCACCGGAGATTCTACCGGTTCCTCAGATCTGGGTGGGGGGAGCTCGCCGCTTCTCCCTGTGCTACCGGGTGCGGGATCTACAACCGGCGTCACCGCTGGCGGGAGCCTCATCTTCTTGGCGCTGGGGCCAGCCGACTCCATTTTCCTTGTGGGCATCGCGCCGAGCTCACGGGTTTGAGCAGAGTAGCCAGAGACGAGCCTAGTGGCAGTGCGAGTGGGGAAGAAGGAGGGCTTGGGATTTCTGTAGGAGTGGAAGAAGAGGAGTAGGCATTTTCTGTATGAGTGAGGAAGAAGGTGAGCGGGGTTTTCTGGACAAGTGAGGAAGATTGGGGAGCGGGGGGAATTGGGGGGCAGACAGAAGAGGGAGAGCAAGTTGTTCGTCTTTATAAGGCTCGTTGCACTAACTACTCGCTTTTTCCCAAGAACCGCTCTCTTCTTTTGCGTTGCTGCAGAGCTGGCACATGGACTTGGCTGACTGGCCATGCATGCAGGATGCATGTGCCCGCCGGCCACTGCATGCGCCTGGTTTTTTACTAGGCCTATTTAATAGGGTGGTTATGGAGTAAATTAAGGAGATTTATTTTCTCTGTGTGCATCCACCAAATTAGAGGATGTGGTACTGGATGCAGACACTCACATTAAACTAACATTTAGAAGAACAAAAGTTCAGCATGTCAATGCATCTCAATGATTCACCATACTATAACTAATGCAGAGCTGTGAGAAGGTGTGGAAATAAAGAAAATTGGTCGATGCTTCTCTGAGCAAAGGGCCTCCCTGCGCATGCATTAATGTCCTGGGCATGCTTGTTTCTTCTCAATGTTGCGAGCACTCTGAGCATGTTGGCAACTCCACAGCTAGCTAGCTGCCTCATCTTGCAATTGATGCTGACACATTTGCAGCAAACACATGAGGCAATAGAGATGACTCAACATGGGTCCATATTGTGCAGTTCCCCTGAAATCATATTCATTGTCCTGAATCTGAAAAGATAGGAAAACAGTAGCTATACTTAAATGGTGTTGCAAAACAGTAGCACATATCAATAGCTCGGCATGACAAAACACGATCATCTGGACGAAGGGGATACTGACCTGCCTGAGGAAGATTATATATAATTTCATAAGTCCTTGGTTGATTTCCACCTTCGGCTGCACTCCTTGTTTGCTCCTCCACACAAGACAGGATCGTTCCGCACTGCATTCAGCAAGTCAACGTACGAATAAGCTAATTTCATCTTGCGGTGGTCATTGTACCTAGTTACGAATTAGGAATACCTGGACCACCATGAGGTTAGCTGACGGCAAGTAGATGCAGCCATATAAATTTTGTGCGGTGCTGCCAAAATTGAGGTTTGTATCCCTTCCCGTTATGAGAATTCTTCTTGAAGTTGGTAGAATGTGACGGCTTGTTCTTTGCATCAAACTTGCCTTTCCCCTGAGATTTGTTCTTGTTGTTTTGGGGCTGATTGGGCTGGAAGTTCTTCTCATGTACCATGTGGGCACTAGAAGCTACCTCAGTGACCCGAGCACGTGTGTCTTTTGATCTCGCCTTCTCCTCAAAATCAGGAGTGCTAATGAGATCCAAAACAGAAAACTCATGTCTCTTGTTTTTCAGAGAAGTAGCAAAATCGTTCCACAAAGGTGGAAGCTTGGCAATGATGGTCCCAGCAACAAATTTGTCCAGCAACACATACTTAAAGTACTCAAGTTCCTTAGAGAGCGACTGTATCTCATGAGTCTGCTGAACAACAGAGCGCTCATCAGTCATCTTGTAGTCACAGAATTGCTCCATGACGTACAACTCATTGCCAGCGCCCGAGGGCCCAAACGTGGCCTCGAGCGCATCCCACATGTCTTTGCCGCTGTCAAACGACATATATGAATCCACAATGGAATCGTCAAGAACACTCAGCAGGGCGGCTTTGAAGAGGGTATCCATGTTCTGAAAAGCTTCCTGTTGTGTAGGATTAAGATCGCCCTTAGGCTTACCCTTAGTGGCGTCATAGCAGTACATGATCTGAAACCAATATACTGCTCTTGTGCGCCACCTTTTATATTGCACCCCCTTAAAAGTAGGCGGCTTCAAAAGCGCAGCAAAACCACTCGGAGTAAATTGCCTATAATCAGGTTTTTGGATTGGATTGTTGAATATATGGGCAATTTAGTATGAGATTTAATCTGAATCAGCAGTAAATAGATCATGACGACAATTGCAAACATCAAACTAATGATGCGTACTAAACCAGGAGGACAGAATCACATACTGTACAGCGGGAGCAGAACCGATGTGGCTGATGTTGTCACTCATATCGTTGATGAAGAGGTTACCCAGGTCGGGGAAGAAGGCTGTCGTTGAGGAAGTCGTCGCTGGCAGCAGTCACAGGAGTGTGCTCCCCAAAAACCTGATCGCCCCTCTCACGTACAGGATCACGAAAGGCCGGGTTTGGAGGACTGCTGTCCCTTCTCGCGGTGCACACCAGAAGGAGGGCTGGAGAAGAATTGCGTGGTGGCGCTAAGATTTGGAATGGTGCGAAACCATATGATACAGCGGCGGCTAGGATAGAGCATGCCGGGTCAGTCGTGTGAGTATAATAGTAGGCCTTTGCCCCCCAAACCCCACATCCAAGTCAATAATAGCTCAAAAAAAGAAGTCAATAATAGCCCCGCCAAGGTTTGTCTCAAAAAAACAGAGTAATTAAGGTGTCTGTTAGTCCCTTTAGTATAAATACTATATCATTAGTAATGGCCCCACCTTTTGTCTCACAAAGTATGTTGGAGTACAACCGGCTACATGTTTACAATCCGCTTCTCTTCTCTCTCCTCTTCTCTCTACTTCAACTAAGCACAAATACTATATTTAAATCCCTATAGCCTGCTTATGTCATCTAATTGTAGTACTTGCTCTAAAGTTACTCTCCATTGTGTAGTCTGAAATGTCGGGCATGCAGCTAGCGGTGCCCTTGGTCGGCGCGCCGCTTCAACGGCGGAAGCAGTGAGAGGTCGTGTCGCCTTGACTTGCCATCAATGTGGAGCGGCGGGCTCAGCTAGCGCCGGGCGGGAAGCACGCGCGGGAGGGGGGAGGGGTTTTTGTTGGGCCAAGAAGGTGAGAAGCCAACTTGGGATCGGTCCGGATGGGGAAATATCATGTGCTCCCATACTCTGCATATGACACTAGTCTATGTTACTACTCCCTCCTTTCCGATTTATAGAGATGTTTAGAGTAACATAGTAATATGTTACAGTATAAGTTACTCCCCACTATGACCAGCCTTGGCCTCTCCCAGTGCTCCACCGTGTATAGCTGCTAAGCCTGCCACATAGGCATAAAATATGATGTGGCACCAATAAACTAAGCACCTATGCATTGAAGACTTGAGTTACTAAGCCATTTAATGCACTTAGCACCTCATCTAAGCACATCTAAGCACTTACTAGCACCCCCTTGAACGTGGACCTTGACGGTGTACGTCACCTTGTGTCTCATAATTTTCCTCGTCATCATCTGAGTCCTAGAAGATCTCACCCACATCATCATTAGCATGCAACCGCCTTGATAGACAACATGCGCAGAAGGAGTAGAGGCGACTGGGGACGCACCACCACCACGTCATGGGCACTCCGTACGTGCTTGTGTGCGTGCAGCGTGCGTGTTTTTCCATCGGTGCTAGCTCTAAGGCCGAGGCTGCGGTCGTCTTCATCTCCGACTAGTAGTTGAGAAACGACGGCAAAGAGGTGTTGCAAGAGATGCGTATGCGCCGTTGCGTGCGAGCTTCGCCATAGCACGACGAACCGGATGTCGCCGCGGATGGTGCACGCCTCCATGCAGCCGAGTGTGTGCGCATGCATGTGTTATTCATGTGCATTCTGCGGCCGAGCATGTGTGCATGCACGTGTTGTGTACGTGCGTTGTGTGCTCCATGCTGTGCACGTATGTGCATGAGTTGGATCGGATGGAGTTAATGTGTTGGCTTGTGTACATGTGTGGTTGCATGCGTCCTGTACATGCATGGCTTGTTGCGTGGTTATCAATAATTCAATATAAACTACTCCCTCCGTTCCTAAATATAAGTATTTCTAGCCATTTCAAATAGACTACAACATACGGATGTATGTAGACATATTTTAGAGTGTAGATTCACTCATTTTGTTTCGTATGTAGTCCCTTATTGAAATCTCTAAAAAGACTTGTATTTGGGAATGGAGGGAGTATAAAACATCTTCAACTTACCATCCTGATGTACCGTTTCTAGTGGTTAGCAAAAAGTTCATGTTCTTTTATTTGTTTATAGGTGGGCAAGCGGCAAAAAACAGGGGAAAACACGCAAGGTTCCTTGCAGACGCTCCACCGCGAGGTTCCTTGCTCCTTCTCGGTCGTCGGGAATCTATGCTCTTCAACTCTTTTCTTTTACGTGACCTTTGTTCATCCTTTTCCCAACACGCGAGACATCTAGCATCAAGGTGCATGTGTCATGCAAGAAAATGGAGATAATCCGATAAGCAGTGCGTAAGTGAGTCGTGCACTTCGATGGCACCTACACAATATTTCTTTTTTCTCCTCGATGGCACGTGAATAGTGCACATACTCAACGACGGAGGATAGGATGGTAGCAATGACATGGTCAGCCCTTTTTTGGAGAGAGTACGTACTAAATAATTATGATGTGTCCCGTCAACTCGCAGAATGACGAGAAGCTTGATTATGCCTTCTCCCTCGCCAACGCGTGCACGGTGGCTCACAGCACGAGGAGAAACTTTTGCTTACAAGAGGTGGACGTACAGCAGTTCATTTGGTGTCAGATTGCCAGAAGCACTACTGTAGAACCATCGACTTCCGGAAGAGGCGAAGAGCCAAGCGCAAGGTCACCTACTAACCTTAGGCTAGGCATAGTGGGAGTAACATAAGTAGGGGTACCTCCTTTTTTTATTCTAGAAACAACCACACGCAAATATCAAGGTGCTGGTTACGTAGAACAAATTTCCTGGAGTCCGTGCTCAGCCCTCCTCCATCTCTCTTCTCAGCCAGCCAGCAGACGCACAGAGCCCCTCGTCTGTTTGCTCACATGTGGTCCCACATGTCAGTGAAAATGCAAGAGGACCCACTGAAACTGCACATCTTTCACCTCGACGTGCTGCTGATGAAAAACAAATCCAATAAAGATCTTCGGTGGCCGCTTTTGGAGTTACTCAAGAGTAGTAAGATTCTATTTACAGTTTAACCCAAGATGCATATCACGTGGCTTCAACTACCACTCTATTTTCTTGCATGACACGACCTGGATGCTGGATGTCCCACATGTCGGCAAAAGGAGGAAGAAGCCGACCAAATCTTCGGCTGTGCTCTCGGATTAGACTAGTTGTGCTAACTTAAAAAATTTATTGTGTACTCCCTCCGTTCCAAAATATTTGACTTCCATTTGTCCAAAAATGGATGTACCTATATACTAAAACATGTCTAGATACATCTATATTTTGACAAATAGAAGGCATGTATTGCGGAGCGGAGGGAGTAGAATGGATGCAAGTTTTGGTATTGGGAAGAAGAGTACATCGATATATTGATAGAGCATTGGAGTTGGCCTTACAAGTGGGACCGCAGTTGAGGAAACTGACTATCGACAAACCCCCATCTCGCCCGTTGCGCGATGGCTGAGTTAGAGAAACGACGAGGTTGAAGAGATTGCTCTAGCACGGACTCCAAGAAATATGGTGTCAGATGGAAGTCGTGCTGGTGGCGTGTGCCGTACTCCTGGACGTGAATGCTTATTCTGGCCCATGCCACCCTACTACTCCTAGTACTACTTATATAGTACTAGTATCGAGGATTCAAGGTGCTGGTTACGTGCAGCGAACGGATGATGCTTCGGTGCCTTAAGGCACCTACCTTTGTGTCTATGACATGTGGGCCCAATAGGTGGCGGGCCCACACGTCAGTGACCCAAAGGTAGGTGACTTTAAGGCACCAAAGTTGTATCCACAGCGAACACATTAGTTGACTCCTAGTACTACTTATATAGTACTACTATTGTTGATTGGTTTCATCCGATAACCTGATGCAATGCACGTACAATTATGTATTCAGAAAATATTTTTTTGCTTTGTTGCACCACTTGCTCAGAGAAACGACTCGAAAGCCATTCATAAATTTAGTAAGTTTATCACATGCATTTTATTACATACAACAGGTCATCAACCCACATCGACAACGAGGATACATTATAAATACTAAAGTTTTCATCACACAACAAATAACAAGCAATGAAATGAACTTCGACTCAACCAATCCTCGGCGTTGGAAACGCTTGCTTTGAACCACAAGTGATTCTCTGGGACAGGCCAGCTATTGTTGATCTCGAAACCAACGCAGGACTGATCATCCAGGCTGAAGCAGCCTACTATATCAGTACCAGGGTAGGGAGCCACCCAAATGTCCGAGGTATAGACACGGTTGCTTCTCATAAATGGTACTAGTAACATTGTGTCAACAACAGTTGGATCGCCTTTCACCATCATCGGATAGTTTTGTCCGAGGAAGAGCGAGTTTTCTCCAAGACTATCAATTCTGTACCAGGGAGAAGGTGTTGGCGCTAGCACACTAGTATCCATCCCGAATACCATGCAACGGGTGTTGGAATAGGTCCGGAGAGTGCGACCATGGGAGACAACACGTGCTCCCTCAGTAGTAACAAACTCAGTGCGTTGTATACATACAAGAAGAGGTGATCCATCGGAATTAGCTGCTAGGCGCCACTAAGTATATACGTTTTTCTCATCCTCATGCTCGTGATCATCACCATCGTCATCTCCCCCTTGGTTATAAAAATTTTCAAGTATAGGTGGTGGAATGTTCATAGGACCTTGGAAACACAAGAAGAAGGTTAATTAGTAAAGGGAAACTTGCTAACCCGCATGCATGTGGATGAAACAATTATAATTACAGTGGAAGACAAACGTACCGAAACTACGAGGATCCCATGCAAAAACAATGCCATGAGAGGTGGAAGCAAACACAAGTCCTCGTATTAAATTGCATCACAGTACACATCCGTGTATAGAAACTGATTTTTGAGCAATATCCATTGAGTCGAACAACATAGGACGGCAACAAGCTTGTCGAAGATAGCAACAACTTCATAGTTCTTGTAATTCCAAGAGCGGTTGGGAACTCGACAAATTGCTATCTTCCATAGAAGACAGTCGCCTTGATCGTATTTGAACGTGCGTAGAATACCAATGTGCTCAACCTCTGGGAAGTCTGCTAAGATTTTTCAAAGTGGAACATGGTGACGAGTGTACACATTCACAAGTTCCCACTCGCAGTTGTACCCAATATAAACAACCCAATCTCCATTTGCGCCTGCTCAATCCTTGCCCTCAAGCGATGGCATCTTAACATCATACGTATCATTATCAAGCGGCATCAACTTGCACAAGGTGAGGCATCCGTCGTCCCCGCGCCAGTAGTCATCAGGGTCACGGCGAAGAAGATAGGGGAGATCAAACCGCTCCTTGACTCTTGGGTTCCTTGTAATTGTTATTAGTTGAGTCGAGAATGGTCTTGAACGAACCTGCCATGCTAGTCGAGGTGATGACGTCGCACTGATCAATGAGTTCCTCCACCACGTCATCTTTCAGATCGGGGCAAGAATAATGGGGTCGTTTCTGGCCTGTTCCCTCCATGGAGAAGACGATCGAAAAATGGCAGAAGGAAGGGTGAAGGGCTTAAGGAAAATGGAGGAGCGAGAGGAAGAGCGTGCGACAGCAGTTCCAAATCGAGAGGGAAAGGCGAAGAGTCGGTGGACGGTTGCCAGTTTGCCATGGTACACGAAGACGCGCCCCAACCTACACGTCCATTTGGAAATACTAGTAGAAAAGGACTCGTCATCGTCTCACTGATATGTTGGAATGGGACCACATGTCAATGAAACATGATGTGTAATTTCTTGTGCAAAATGCGATCTGGCCGCGTTGGCCCGAGGTGCCGCATTAGTTTTTTTTTTTGAAAGTTTGCCGCATTAGTTATCGACCTTTATTTTTTGTAACATGCAATCTGAATGGATAGCTCCCGTGGTCATCACACGTGAGCGGATATAGTGATGGTTGATTCACCCGAGCAACTTATTACTATGGGAATATGGGAGTACCAGCGGACTCAAGGAACTGAGAAATGATGGTTGCTTTGTCCAAGCAACTTACTGTGGCGAAGGTGGGGCTCTGTAAGTTGACTGCTCACTAGTCATTACTACTGCGGTGCAACGACCGGGGTGAATCTTTCCCTGAAGTTGTGTTGTGCACTCAATATTGCTGCATGGCAGGTGGAGCCGGATGAAGGATGTCCAACATGTCGGCGAAACAAAGTTGAATTGTTTCTGGCATTGCTATCAATCCTTCAGGATTTGTTTATATGTACGCATAATTTTGATGAAATTGCACTGTGATGCTATGAAGGTTTCAACTTTGGTTCCCGCAGGAAAAAAAGGTTTCAACTTAGGATTCATGTGTCTTGCCTCGAGATTATCTCGTTACAACATTCCATCAAATACAAATGAAACTACCATGGCTAATGCATCTCAATGGTTCGCAGATCAGCGCCAATATTCACATCACAACTGAAGACCAAGTTGTGAGAAGGTGTACAAATAAAGAAAAAATATATAATTGATCGATGTTGTTCGTAGGCATGGCTCCATTTCCTTGGCACAGTGTTCATTGCTTGGCAGCTAGTTTCACCCAGCTCTGTAGCCAAAAAAAGAGGTGTATGAAGGACACCACAATCCGATCATTTTGTGCAGCTCCACTAAAATCGAGCTGACCATCCTTGTTTGCAAAGATATCCATTCAGTGTGATTTGTTTGCAAAGACATAAATATTTTGTGCACTCCACTAAAATAGAGGAACTAGATGATGAAACATAACACACATAAATAGAAGATGATCACCTCTATGATCTCTCTTTAGGAATAACTTCTTGTTGGAGAAGATTAGGCACAGAGTTGGATGAGGAGGATAACAAAACCAATCTCCCTTTTCGCAGTCCCACAGAAATGTAAAAACGTTGCCCGTGTGACATTTTGTTGGAATTGCACAAAACACTCTTTAGAAAAAAGTGATTTGTACAGTTCACCAAAAGGTTGCAATAGCAATGAGGTGAAAATGGATAGCCCTGTTTGCAAAAGGAGGTCGAAAGGAAACAATTACTGCCCAATAACACGAGTTGAAGACACATACGCCGACAAAAAATAAGCATGTTCCATGTAATAAGGGAAAGATAGCACATGGTGGTTTATCAAAAATGGTTTGAGGATGAGATTGCAAGAATGGAAAGTACGTCGGCCGAGATACGATTTAAGCAAACAACTAAAGAAGATCCACATGCAGCAATGTGGGAAGATGGGTAGTGGAACAAGGCCGAAGGAAGCTGTACCTGAGGGTCGTCGGGATGTTACTAGGAGAGCGCCGGCGGCCGGGATCTGCCCATACTGCGGTAGCAAGCAAGTGGCGAAGGCTCTACCGCGCTGGAGCTTGGTCAGAGAGAACGGCGGGTACCGCAGATCGGGACGTGCTACCTCAACACCGTTGAACGGAGAGACGATGCACATCCTCCCTTTTCGCCGGTGGACGGGATGCGGCCATATCATTGACCAACGCTGAGAGAGAGAGGCCATGGCCGCCTTGTGTGAGATGGTGTGACAAGAGACAAACCCATTTTTCCATTTTCCCCACAGCAATTGTTTTATATTCTGTACGTGCCATTGAGGAATATATAACTTTATTTAATGCTAACGTGTCAAGTCGAACTTTGTTCCGTCTAGGCGTGGTACCCGACCCTCCTTCGAGTAAACAACCGCTACACGCATCAAATTATCACGTGCGCTGCCTTTTCGTATAGAAACGAACTCCACCGTGTACCCGCGCGGGTGTGGCCGGGAACGAGACGTGAGTATGTGCATCCTACGTGCACTTCTTCTTTAGGTGCAGGTACATACGTGGGTGGGTGTGAGAGAGATGATTTGTGCGAAACAGAGGAAATGTGTTGATGATATCTCAAACAGAAAAACGTAACATATGCAATGTGTGTGAAACGGAGTCATGAACGTGAGATATCGATAGAATTGAAAACAGGGGTGAAGTGTGTGGCTGCGCAATCGATAAAGAGTGCCATCGAATTTGTGTTTGCCCATGTCAAAGATATAGGGCGGCTGGCCTACTAGAATTTGAGAGGGTAGAGGTGCAGTTTTCCTCCGTGGCATGGATACCTACCTACAACGTTCGACTATCGGTGTGTGGGGGGGAGGGCAGAGACCGATTGACTAGTATATGTGTGGGGAAGGAGAGAGATCTAGCTATGTATTGAGGGAGATTGATCGACATCCATGGATATGTGTAGCAGAGGAATATGGTTGGGAAAAAGACAAAGGGAGAGCGTCGGAGGATTGGTGGTGGAGTGGCGTCTCACAAATGGTGGGAGAGGCCTGCTAGACAAACGGAGGGTATGAGTGCAATATCAATAAGAGAGGGCAGGGGATGTCTGCCTGTCTATGCACGTGCGTGTGAGAGACGGGTCGGGAGGTATTCAAGGATGATGAGGGGAGAAGATATGGTTGTGGTAAGCATACGTAACTACATAGGAAGATCAACCGTCGTGTGTCCAAGAAAAGGAGAGACATAACTAGCGAGGTAAGTGTATCAGTGCTTGGTGAAAACGAATTATAGTCGACCTGGCTATATGTAGGGAGATTAGTTCATATACACGCATGCATGTGTTAGAAGCAAATAAGGTCCGGAGAGGCAGGCAGGGGGAGAGGGTGTGGCTAGGAGGTGGTGCGAGAGGCTTACCATATCAAGGGGGGAGGAGTGTGCGAGTATGTGATCAATGAAAAGAGGGGTGAGAGTGTGCACCTGCGTGGAATTGTATTGGACATAGGGGGGCATGGACGGTGAGAAGAGAAGAGGGGAAGTATATATGTGTTTGTTGTAGGCACACTTGGCTAGAGAGGTATATCGACCGGTGTGTGCCGGAAATAAGGAGCTCGGGGCCTACACACATCGCTGGTGGGTGACCTAAAGAGAAATAATGAACGTGTGCGATGGAGGGGACGCTAAGGGTGGGTGAGAGGGGGGCGGGCGTGTGCATGCACGATAGAAAGTTAGCGCTAGCTAGCTACAAATAGAAGAGGACCGTGAAGGTGTAAAAGACGAACAAATATCATAATTCATTATAAAAAAGGTGGGTATGGATACTTGAAGAAGATATCATAATGTAGAACATTGATTATAATTTGGGCTAATGTGTGGCTTTTGCAACTCAAGTCTAAATACTTGTCATAATGTAGGGGGCGGGGCACTATACTTTGTGTGATAAACACGGTATACGTATGGAACATGGTTTAGATTATGAATATATAGTTAGTACATCAAATGTACTATTATTTGGAATCAACATCAAGTGTATTCAAAAAATAGAATTCGAGTTCATGTAGTACACATAGTTCATATCTATCTCTATAGTAATCATGTGGTGTGTTATTAAGGTAATACACTAATGATGGTTGAAGTTGGCAACAATCATGATTGTAGATTCTTATTGAAATAGAGAAAAACATTCAAATTTAGTTCGAATTGCAGCGGTAGTATAGACATTTGGAATGCACTAAAATGTTGGTATGAGTAGGTTACATGCATTATACAGCAAGCAAAAAAAATTAATCGGACATAACATGGATTCATACTCCCTCCTTCCATCTATATAGGGCGTAATGAGATTTTTAAGACCGCCTTTGACTATTGACAAGATTAATAGTACATGACATGCACAATGTGAAAATTATATCATCGAAAGAACCTTTCACAGACAAATTTAACGGTGTGCTTTGTGTAAGTTGCATGTCATATATTATTGCTCTAATATTTGGTCAAAGTTAGCATCAAAAAACACATTAGGCCCTATATAGACGGAAGGAGGGAGTAGCTTTGAATAGCATTTGTATAGTAAAACGGGGCAAGACTCTCTCTTTGTGTGGTGTGAATAGTTTTATTTTTTGTTTTCTTTTTGGTTGAGGGAAGTGCGAATTGATTTGGTACGTACAAGTACAATATTACTACACGTTAGACTTGTCCCTAAAATTCAACCCGCGTCTTGTTATATCCCGAAAATTCAGATATCATGCTCCCAAAACTGGCGCCTTCACAACCCGCGCCTTGCTATCCCGAAATTACAACGCGCGCGAAAACTCCCTCCAGCTGCCAAATCCCGACATGCGAAATCCCCCTTCTAACCCTGAGCCGAAAGGGCTGCTAGTTCAAATTGGTGGGGGGTAATTTTGTAACACACCCTACATTTTGGACAAGGGCATCCCTAAGTCATGCTTCACCCCCTCCCATCGCCCCCTTTTCGCCATTTGAAATCCCAGGCCGCCATAACCTCTTCGCTCCAGCCGCGAAACCCCACCCTCCTCCGTCCGCCACCTCACCGCTGCCCAGCCAGAGCCTCTTCCCCGACGACGTCGTCCACCACAATAGATCAACATCCCTCGTCCACCTCCCTGGATGAGGATCTGTTGTCCATCTTGTCGTCCCACCGGTTCAGCCGCCCCGTCCTCCACCTCCAAGGAGCTGCTCCGACGATCGCCTCGTCTATCGCGGGTACTCCATCCCCACAGCGCCGCCTTAACCTGCTCCACCGGAACCGCAACATCCTCACCAACTCCTCGGACGAAGCTGAGGCCTACTCGGCGCCACCAAAGAGGTTGTACACTCATCGCATCGCACCTTCTCCTTCACTCGACCACCCGGCACCGACGGTGCTCCATCCTGCACCCCCATGGAGCGGCTACCTTGAAGCCAGCGCCGCGGGCGACATATCCACGGTGCCTCTCCCCCAGTGCGAGGCCCCTTCGGCGGCGGCGGCCATACCAGCCGGATCTGATGCTATTGCTTCGGCTCTCGCTCGCTCGCTCTCGCTCGCTCGCTCGCGCTGCTGCTGCTGCTCCGGCTCTCGCTCGATCGCTCGCTCATCCAGCTGCTGCTGCTGCTCTCCCCCTCACTCATGTTGCTGCTCTGCTCCGATTAAGCCACACTTCAGTCGACTGAATTGACTTTTGGGTCAGTTGATTTTTAGGGGTTGGGCGGCTCGCCGGAGTTAAGGAAGAACCACCCACAGCGGGGACAGGGGCTCGCTGGAGAGGTACCCCACCATCTATCTTAGGGTTTAGGGTGGGGGCGGGGGGGCTAGAGGGCTGGTCGGGGCGGTGGTGGGGAGTTGTCTCGAGGCGGCGAGGTGGTGCTGGGGCCGGCGGTTCAGCCGATGGTGGCTGGCGGCTCAGGGGGGTGCGGGTTGAAGATGAACTGCAGGCCCTCCATAAACTACATGTCAAGTGCCTCTCTGCTACCATTGCGTTCAGTTTCGATAGTAGCATTCAGATTCCATAGTAAATTTCAGTTTCGACAGTTAAGTTCAGAGTCAACAGTTTTTACCTCATCTGTTGTAGTCAGGTGGTTTTTGGTGATGTAAATTTTACATCTATTTTACATCATCTATTGGAGATGCTATTAGAATCCCACTTGAGGTTGACGATGTTTGTCTTGTGCTGCTTCAGCCTTGACGTCTTACGGCTCACCGGAGCTGCTCCAACGACAAAACGATCCATCACAACAGAGCAGTGCCCTTGATGCCATCTACAGATTCCTCAGATCTTCCTCCACACCTCCGACAACCACCTCTGCCTCAACTGCTTCAGTGACCAACCCAATGATGCTGAGGTCGACACGGCTACGGCAAAGAGGTTGTACACTTGTTGCATCACTTATTACTATACATTCATGTTGATCCATTAGGGCTATTTTGGTTCAACGGAAAAACATAGCAATAGGCAATTTTCCAATGGCACTCTACTATTCAATTATTCATGCATTTTGTTGAAAGGAATGAAGCAAAACATCCACCTGGACCTACTTTTCAAAATCCTATGCATGAAAACAAGACCAAGTGCATTAGTGCCAGAATAACATTCTAACAGTACACGCTTTCATATGGTTTCACTTTATTTTGGCCATGTTTCTTTGCATTCCTCTCCTCTTTCAATTCCTGTAAACCAAACACCCAAGTTGACAGAAATCCTGTGTTTACAAATGCTCTATTTACCATGTGCATTCCTATCCTATTTCGGTGTTTTTCCTATCCCTGCGTTTTAAGAATCATGCAAGCCAAATGATCCCTTACAGAATTACTTCAGTTACAGGTACATGTCGAAGGGAACTTTGTGTTGTTTGTCCTGCTCCTGCCGCGACGTCATCCACCTCACCTGAGCTGCTCCATCGACAGAAGCATCCACCAAACCAGACATCACGACTCCTGACCGTCTTTCACCCCCTCAGATCTCCTTCCCTGCCGCCGGCACCCACCGCAATGGCATCAACATCATTGACTCAGCAGATGAACCTGAGGAGTACACGGGTCCACAAGAGAGGTCGCACTCTTTTGTTTCTGCTTATGTTATGCATTGCTTAAACTTACCTGCTACTTTATCATCCTGTTCAGCTCTTAGACTCCCCAGTCAGGTCCAAATTAATGTTCAAACTTTAGTTCTAAATTAGTTGTGGGGCACATATCGAGGCAGCAATGAATAGTATGTCTGACTAATATCTGGTTCACCTAGGGTATGCCTATGTTGTTCATCTTGGGTGGGAAACAAACAGTAAAGCAATCATCATCTGTCTTTTTATTAATTTAAAGCAATCATCAGCCCGCTATCATTATTTTTGGATCCATCCACTGGTTGTTACCATCACTCTAAATTTCCGCATGCTCTCCTTACATAATCTCACCATATTTTTTTCGTATGCATGTCGGATATTGTACACAGTCATGCTGAACATGTAGAGAAAAAGAGAAGAGTTTTGCACGGCAATACAATGGCATGCAGACATTGCTCCATGGTGGCTTCAATGGAAAACCCTTCCTACCCCTCTCCAGATTGTAATCTAGAGGAAGATATCTGTTCTGAGGCGGATTCAAACGCCGCTGACCACTCCTATTTACCCCCAAGGTGTTTGCTCTACCTTGTCATCATGATGTTAGTCATATCATGCATATGTTGCCTTGCAGTGCCTACTTTTGACATCATATATGTCATCTGCTTAGTTTAGACATGTTCTGTAATGCCACCTGTTTAGTTTCTATATCATATATGGGAATTATGCAGTCTCATGTCTTTTAGCCAGACATAATATATGTGAAATGTGCAATGCCATCCTGCTAACCAGGCATCATATATTTGAATGATATCTTGCCCATCCTTTTCTTCATTACATTTCCATTTGTCGACAATGTGTGTACATTAAACTACTCTTCCTGTGAATCAGCCATTTGAGTGGGAGATGGAAAAATCTGGAGTGAAAACAAGGCCTTCAGAGCAGACAGTGCTACCTGTCGAAGCAGATCTCTTGTTGGGTCCCGATAGCTCCTCAGAGATGGAGTCAGATACAGATGACCAGTCCTATTCCCCCACTGAGGTGTATGCTCTAACTTGGCACAGTTATACTGCTCATATCATGCATATGGTGTCTTGCATTGCATAGTTTAGACATCATATACACAATATTCAACACCATGTTCTTAGTTCAGACATCATATCGAATGCCCTCTGTTTAGCATATAAATCACATATGTGAATTAAATGATGCGATCCTGATTACTTAGATAACATGTAGGTGAATTATGTCATGCGATCCTGTTTAGTTATTCATCATATCTTTGAATTATGTTATGCTATGCTATCCAGTTTAGATAGACATCATATATGTGAAATTATGTCATGCTATCCATTTTAGTTAAACAATATACATGTCAACTATTTCATGCCCTCTTTTTTCCACACTATCTATTGCATCTGTCCTCTCATACAATGTATGTACATTCAACTATGTTTACTGTTTATCAGCCATTTGAATTGGAGCGGGTGATGCCAGTATCTAGCGGACTAAAAATACGGTCTTCAAATAAAACAATGCTACCTCTTGGTGGAGATAGCACCCCAGTTGTACATGCACAAGAACCAGCCCGACCACACATAACCCAAACTCTCGCAGATTGTACCCCTACTGCGATGGACAGAGAACCAACTACACCCAATCTAACCCCAACCCCAGCCGATAGTAACCCAATTCCTGTTGACACAGCACCATCTCCACCACAGAGCTCCCAAACAAGAGCAGTTAGTAAGGTAGCTCCAGTGCCCAAAGGGCCAGTACTATCACGGCTAACCCCAACTCCACTAGTTAGTACGCCTATTCATGTGGAGGAAGCACAACCAGCTAGTCGTAGTTGAGCATCTATCGCATTTGATGTTGTTAAATCGTATGTGCGTATCTTCCCATCTTGGAAATATTATACTGAATATGAAGGAAAATGCCAGTTGCAGGTGTTTGTCCAGGAGTTATGTGTAAGTAATGTCATTCATGGCAATTACTTTGCTTCGTCCCATACATCCTACCTCCATGATGGTTATAATATAGCAAATTTTTCCATTTTTCTCTATAGAGAAGGACCGATTTGGAAACTCAGAATGAGGTAACCTGTGCTAATACCTCTGCTATCTTCAAGAATTCTTGGTGGCAGTATCGGAATTACCTGAAGAAAACATACTTCACCGGCAAAGAAACTCATCAAATTCCCTTACGTTCTCCTGAGACACATTTACTGGACGATGACTAGGAACGCCTTGTTCTGTACTGGTCCCGAACCAAGAAAGTGGTAAGGTATATGAGCTCATTTTCTATTTTTAAGTATTATATTCTTGCGTCTTACTATACTCGATTCATGTAGAACAAGTGCGTAAACCTGAAGAACAATTGTTCTAATTTAAGATTCCATTGCTATCATAGTTCAAAAAAGCGCTAGGCGTTAATTGTGAATTTTGCCACCGCCATGCGCTTTACTGACCAAAGCGCATGCTTATGCACAGTTATGCATAGATTAAGTGTAGTTATGCGCAATGCGTTTTGCTAACGCCTAGAGCCTAGGCGCGCTTAAGCGCTCGCTTAGGCGCGCCTTTTTAACTATGACTGCTTTGCTCTTGTATCACTATATTTACTCATACAAACTTATTTTTAAATTGAAGGATCCAATCGAAACTCCAATGGCACAGCAGGTATGTTCACGCATGTTTCTTTAACAGGTTTGCTCTTATCAATAGTTCTGTTGATTTCAATTTCAATTGTGTATACAGTTTACTTTCATATCATGCACATTACTAGCATCACAATAGAGCCAATAGTGTTGTTGTACATATAGACCCGTGGTACCCATCTGAAATCTTGTTGTGTTATGTAGTTTCCCACACTTTGTATTCCTTCACTGCTGCTTTGTCTTGAACTGATATGATTTGAACCGTGTCTCTATTTTGATTTGGCAAGACAATGCAGTGACCATAGGACATAGATATATGTTTGTTTGATGCTTTTATTATGTACTAGTACTTGGCAATAGAAGACTTGGTAGTTTAATCCTGTCCACCTTACTAATGAACTGGTTCACCGAAATGAGTTTCATATACTAGTACATGCTAAACTTGTTATGTGTCTGCTTGTTTCTTCTTTTAGAATGCTGACTGAATATTGGGGAAGAGTGCCTTATTAAGCAATGGTAAAGGAAGTAATGCAGATAAGGTTCAGGATAGTGACACATCCTTGTTGGTCTCCAACAAAGCTGATAAAATAGCGAAGGAAGACTATCTTGAAGATAGCGAGACAACCCCAAAGTCCTGTCTTGGTTTAGTGTTCGAGTTACTGGCCACTACCTCTTGCACAAGCTATTCAAACTCACTGTCTGAATCAGTTCGGTTTCTTGAGTCTCAACTACAAGCTGAAAGACATCGATCAGATGTGCTGCGACAAGAAGCGGAAGGACTGCGAAAGTCCCTGGAGCATTCAGATGCATATTTTCTAGTGCAACAGCAAGCGTTGGAGGATTTTAGTGCCAAACAGGACAAAGCTAATAAGCTTGCTAAGCTTATTGCCAGCAAGGTGGATACCCATGATAACATTTCTTGAGCTCTTCTGAAGTTGTTTCAGTATGCTCTTGTTGTGCTGCTGCATTTATTTGCACTGGTGGCCAGTTTTGAAGGCCAGTGTATGCAATATGCTGCTTTGTTCCCTATATTTGCACTAGTGGCAAACTTTGATGCCCAGTGGATGTCATATGTGTAATAGCGGTAATAGGCTAGCGTCAATTGCTTGCTTATTTATTTCCTTATTGTCTTGTTTAGTTGTTTGTTTGTAGTCACTTCAGTTCTTTTTCTGTGTTTTCTAGTGGCCACAATAGCCTATTTTTGGTAACTAGGCCAAAATAATCATGGCAACACACGGACTGTTGTAACCATGGGCCTCTTGCAGGACGTATGATCCATGGGCCTTCTTCCGGCCATAGGATCCACTGGCCTTCTATACGAGTCGTAGGATCCATTGGCCTTCTATACGGGCCTTAGGATTCATGGGCCTTCTATGGGCCGTAGGGTCCATGGGCCTTCTACGGGCCGTACGATGCATGGGCCTTCTACGGGCCGTATGATCCATGGGCCTCATACGGGCCGTAGGATCCATGGGCCTTCTATAGGGCGTAAAATCATTTCGCCAATCATGGGCCGTAATATTCGTGGACCATAACAGGCCGTTAATAGGCTGTATTTGATAACTCTATGAAAACAGCCCAATGGGCTTTTTTTACAGGAAAACGGCCCAACGTATTAACGGTCCACAAACGGGCCGACTGTAACGACAGGCTGAATTTGGCCCACAAGCAGAAAATGTCACTAACGGGCCGTATGTAACCGAATGCTGCAAATGAGCCCAAGAATCAATGGGCCTTGAGAAGGCCGAAAGATAACTTGGGATGGAAACGGCCCAATGGAATAGTGGGCCGTTAATGGGTATAAAGTGATACACTGTTCATTACGGGCCAGTTTCACCACGGGCCATTAATGGGCCAAGAGTTACAAAGGGCCTCATATGGGCCGAAAGAAGTCATGGGCAACACATGGGTCGGAAGTTAAAATGGGCTGGAATCATATTGGACGGCCCAGATGACACTACTGGGCCTAATTCGGAGAGGTCGTAACAGGCCCTGGGTTAGCGGGCTGTAAATGGGCTATATGCGAATAGGCCATTAACAGGCTTTCCGTGGGTCAGCCCGCCACCTTTTGACCAAGTCAAACAGGTCGGCCTTTTCACAGGAATGGGCCTCTGTTGAGCTGTGCCACGTGTCTCCGTATAATAGGCGCCTTCGGTCCATTGAGTGGATGACATCTGTCCCAACGGTGAGCTGACACGTGTTTCCTCTAGCCAATGATGATTTTACACGTGGAAAATCCCCATGGGTCGGGGTTGTTAACAGGTTATCGGATCCAAAACCGGACCCAATAGCTTAACGGCATTCCGTTACGGTGGATGCCACGTGTCGGTCACCCTTAACGAAAGAACTTCTGTGACACACGATTTATCGTCATGGAAGCGGACACTTCCGTGATGATAATTTTGGTAATGTCATGGAACACTTCTACGACAGCACAGGTATGATTATCTTGATTCTGTCATAAAATCGTCATGGATGTACATGCATGACAAAAAACGCAACCTACTGTGACAAACACGTATCATCACGGAAGTGTATTTTTTGTAGTGTTTTCTGCAAAACTCTAAAATAGGCAAAAAAAACAGAAACTGGCACTAGGCCCTCAGTTAATAGGTTAGTCCCAAAAATAATATAAAATAGCATATTAATGCCCATTAAACATCCAAAATAGATAATATAATAGCATGGAACAATCAAACATTATAGATACGTTGGAGACGTATCAACTGCGGCCGATCATTGTTGAAGGTTAAAACAGAAACTTGATAAATCATCCTTGTGGTTTTTGTGCTGTAGGTAAGAACAGTTCTTGCTAGAAGCCCGTAGCAGCCAAGTACAACTTGCAACAACAAAGTAGAGGACGTCTAACTTGTTTTTGTAGGGCATGCTTGTGATGTGATATGGTCAAGACATGATGTGATATACGTTATTGTATGAGATGATCATGTTTTGTAAAAGTTATCGGCAAAAGGCAGGAGCCTTATGGTTGTCGATTTATTATGAAATGCAAACGCCACGTAATTGCTTTACTTTATCACTAAGTAGTAGTGCTAGTTGTAGAAGCAATAGTTGGCGAGAAGACCACGATGCTACGATGGAGATCAAGGTGTCGAGCCGGTGACGATGGAGATCATGACGATGCTTTGGAGATGGAGATCAAAAGCACAAGATGATGATGGCCATATCATGTCACGTATTTTGATTGCATGTGATGTTTATCTTTTATGCATCATATTTTTCTTAGTACAGCGGTAGCATTATAAGATGATCCCGTAACTAAAATTTCAAGGTATAAGTGTTCTCCTTGAGTATGCACCATTGCGACAGTTCTTCATGCTGAGACACCACGTGATGATCGGGTGTGCTAGGCTCTACGTTCAAATACAACGGGTGCAAGACAGTTTTGCACATGCGGAATACTCGGGTTAAACTTGACGAGCCTAGCATGTACAGACATGGCCTCGGAACACTGGAGACCGAAAGGTCGAACGTGAATCATATAGTAGATATGATCAACATAGAGATGTTCACCATTGATGACTACCCCATCTCATGTGATGATCGGACATGGGTTAGTTGATTTGGATCACGTATCATTTAGATGACTTGAGGGGTGTCTATCTAAGTGGGAGTTCTTAAGTAATTTGATTAATTGAACTTCATTTATCATGAACTTAGTCCAGATAGTATTTGCAAATTATGTTGTAGATCAATAGCTCGCGTTATAGCTCCCCAATTTTTCATATGTTCCTAGAGAGAACTAAGTTAAAAGATGATAGTAGCAATGATGTGTACTGGGACCGTGATCTGAGGATTATCCTCATTGTTGCACAAAAGAACTATGTCCTTGATGCACCACTAGGTGACAGACCTAATTGCAGGAGCAGATGCAGACGTCACGAACGCTTGGCAAGCTCGATATGATGACTACTTAATAGTTTAGTGCACCATGCTTTACGGCTTATAACCGGGACTTCAAAAATGTTTTGAACGCCACGGAGCATATGAGATATTCCAAGAGCTGAAATTGGTACTTCAGTTTCATGCCTGTGTCGAGAGATATGAGACCTCTGACAAGTACTTTGCCTACAAGATGGAGGAGAATAGATCAGCTAGTGAGCATATGCTAAGAATGTCTAGGCACTACAATCGCTTGAATCAAGTGGGAGTTAATCTTCCAGATAAGATAGTGATTGACATAGTTCTCTAGTCACTATCACCAAGCTACTAGAACTTCATGATGAACTATAATATGCAAGGGATGAAGAAAATTATTCCCAAGCTTCTCGCGATGCTGAAACCAGTGAAGGTAGAAATCAAGAAAGAACATCAAGTATTGATGGTTAACAAAACCACTAGTTTCAAGAACAAGGGTAAGGGAAAGAAAGGGAACTTCAAGAAAAATAGCAAGCAAGTTGTCACTCCCATCAAGAATCCCAAAGCTGGACCTAAGCCTGAAACTAAGTGCTTCTACTGCAAAGGAAATGGTCACTGGAAGCGGAATTACCCCAATTTTTTGGCGGATAAGGATGGCAAAGTGAACAAAGGTATATTTGATATACATGTTATTGATGTGTACCTTACTAGTGCTCGTAGTAGCCCCTGGGTATTTGATACCTGTTTGATTGCTAATATTAGTAACTCGAAACAGGAGTTGCAGAATAAATGGAGACTAGTTGAGGGTGAAGTGACAATGCATGTTGGAAGTGGTTCCAAGATTGACATGATCATCATCGCACACTCCCTATACTTTCGGGATTAGTGTTGAACCTAAATAAATGTTATTTGGCATTTGCGTTGAGCATGAACAAGATAGGATCGTGTTTATTGCAATACGGTTATTCTTTTAAGACAGAGAATAATTTTTGTTCTATTTACATGAATAAAACCTTCTATGGTCATACACCCAATGTGGATGGTTTATCAAATCTCGATCGTAGTGATACACATATTCATAATATTGATGCCAAAAGATGCAAAGTTGATAATAGTGCAACATACTTGTGGCACTACTGTTTAGGTCATATTGGTGTAAAGCGCATAAAGAAATTCCGTGCAGATGGGCTTTTGGAATCACTTGATTACGAATCATTTGATACTTGCAAACCATGCCTCATGGGCAAGATGACTAAAACCCCGTTTTTCGGAACAATGGAGCGAGCCAATGACTTGTTGGAAATAATACATACCGATGAGGTCCAATGAGTGTTGAGACTCGCGGCGGGTATCATTATTTTCTAACCTTCACAGATGATTTGAGAAGATATGGGTATATCTACTTAATGAAACACAACTCTGAAACATTTGAAAAAGCTCAAAGAATTCCAGAGTGGAGTGGAGAATCATCGTAACAAGAAAATAAAGTTTCAACAATCTAACCACGGAGGCAAATATTTGAGTTACGAGTTTGGCCTTCATTTAAAACAATGTGGAATAGTTTCACAACTCACACCACCTGGAACACCATAGCATAATGGTGTGTCCGAATGTCGTGACCGTACTTTATTAAATAAGGTGTGATGTATGATGTCTCTTACTGATTTACCACTATCATTTTGGGGTTATGCATTCGAGACAGTTGCATCATGAAAGTGCAACTATCTCTGGGTGGTTTTGGTAATCATTAACAACATATAGCTCATTGAACTAATGATATTTCAAGATGAATATTTCAGGAAAGTGCAATGATTGGCATTGTATGGATTAAGAATGTGGACCCCCCAAAATGCTAAGGACAAAGGATTGGCTCAAGCTCTAAAGCTCACGACTCCACATTTTACTGTTAGTGATCCAAGATCACATTGAGTCCATAGGAAAAGCCAATACTATTAAAAAGGGATGAGGTGTTGCTTAATGGCTTGCTTGCTCAAAATGCTTAGTGATTGATACGTCCATTTTGCATCATGCTTTTATATCAATATTTATTGCATTATGGGCTGTTATTACACATTATATCTCAATACTTATGGCTATTCTCTCTTATTTTACAAGGTTTACCATGAAGAGGGGCAATGTCGGCAGTTGGAATTCTTGCTGGAAAAGGAGCAAACATTGGAAACCTATTATGCACAACTCCAAAGGTCCTGAAACTCCACGAAACAACTTTTTGGAATTAATAAGAATTTCTGAGCGAAAGAAATAGGCCAGGGGGGCCACACCTCGTCCAGGAGACAGGGGCGCCCCCCCCCCCTATAGGGTGCGCCCCCTATCTCCTGGGCCCCCTGGTCGGCCTCCGGCGTCCATCTTCTGCTATATCATCACTTTTACCCTGGAAAAAATCATGGGCAATCTTACGGGACGAAACTCCGCCGCCACGAGGCGGAACCTTGGCGGAATCAATCTAGGTCTCTGGCGGAGCTGTTCTGCCGGGGACACTTCCCTCCGGGAGGGGAAATCATCACTAACATCACCACCAATGATCCTCTCATCGGGAGGGTGTCAATCTCCATCAACATCTTCACCAACACCATCTCCTCTCAAAACCCTAGTTCATCTCTTGTATCCAATCTTGTATCAAAACCACAAATTGGTACTTGTGGGTTGCTAGTAGTGTTGATTACTCCTTGTAGTTGATGCTAATTGGTTTACTTGGTGGAAGATCATATGTTCAGATCCTTTATGCATATTATTACTCCTCTGATTATGAACATGAATATGCTTTGTGAGTAGTTACGTTTGTTCCTGAGGACATGGGTGAAGTCTTGCTATTAGTAGTCATGTGAATTTGGTATTCGTTCGATATTTTGATGAGATGTATGTTGTCTTTTCCTATAGTGGTGTTATGTGAACGTCGACTACATGACACTTCAACATTATTTGGGCCTAGAGGAAGGCATGGGGAAGTAATAAGTAGATGATGGGTTGCTAGACTGACAGAAGCTTAAACTCTAGTTTATGCGTTGCTTCGTTAGGGGCTGATATGGATCCATATGTTTAATGTTGTGGTTAGGTTTACCTTAATACTCCTTTTGTAGTTGCGGATGCTTGGAATAGGGGTTAATCATAAGTGGGATGCTTGTCCAAGTTAGGGCAGTACCCAAGTACCGGTCCACCCACATATCAAATTATCAAAGTACCGAACGCGAATCATATGAACGTGTTGAAAACTAGCTTGACGATAATTCCCAATGTGTCCTCGGGAGCTCCTTTATTATTATTAGAAATTGTCCAGTCTTATCCTTTGCTACATAAAGGATTAGGCCACCTTGCTGCACTTTATTTACTTTATTTACTTGTTGCTCCTTACTATTTATCTTATCACAAAACTATCTATTACCTACAATTTCAGTGCTTGCAGAGAAAACCTTACTGAAAACCGCTTATCATTTCCTTCTGCTCCTCGTTGGGTTCGAAACTCTTACTTATCGAAAGGACTACGATAGATCCCCTACACTTGTGGGTCATCAAGAGTCTTTTCTGGCGCCATTGCCGGGGAGTGTAGCGCTTTTGGTGAGTGGAACTTGGTAAGGAAACATTTATATAGTGTGCTGAAATTTTCTGTTACTTGTCACTATGGAAAGTAATCCTTTGAGGGGCTTGTTTGGGGTATCTTCACCCCAACCAGAAGAGCAAAGAGTTGCTCCTCAACCTACTGAACTTTATGAAAATATTTACTTTGATATTCCTTCGGGTATGATAGAGAAACTGCTAGCTAATCCATTTGCAGGAGATGGAACATTGCATCCCGATTTACACCTTATCTTTGTGGATGAAGTTTGTGGATTATTTAAGCTTGCAAGTATTCCTGATGATGTTGTCAAAAGGAAGGTCTTCCCTTTATCTTTGAAGGGATATGCATTGACATGGTATAGGCTATGTGATGATACGAGATCTTGGTAAGCGATTGAAGTTGGAATTTCACCAGAAGTTCTATCATATGCATCTTGTTCATCATGATCATAATTACATATATAATTTCTGGCCTCGCGAAGGATAAAGCATTGCTCAAGCTTGGGGGAGGCTTAAGTCAATGTTATATTCATGCCCCAATCATGAGCTCTCTCGGGAAATGATTTTTCGAAATTTTTATGCTTGGCTTTCTCTTGATAATCGCAACCTGCTCGATACTTCCTGTGCTGGTTCTTATATGCTGAAGACTATTGATTTCAAATGGAACTTATTGGAAAGAATTAAATGCAACTCTAAAGATTGGGGTTCCGACGATGGTAAGGAGCCAGGTATGACACCTAAGTTCGATTGTGTTAAATCTTTTATGGATACCGATGCTTTTCGTGGATTTAGCGCAAAGTATGGACTTGACTCTGAGATAGTAGCTACTTTTTGTGAATCTTTTGCTACTCACATTGATCTCCCTAAATAGAAGTGGTTTAAATATAATCCTCCTGTTGAAGTGAAAGTAGTTGCACCTATACAGTCGAAGAAAAGACTATTACCTATAGTGATCCTATTGTTCCTACTGCTTATGTTGAAAAACCTCCTTTTCCAGTTAGGATAAAGGATCATGCTAAAGCTTCGACTGTTGTTCGTAAGAGTAATACTAGGACTTATACACCTCCTAAGCAAATTAATGTTGAGCCTAGTATTGCTATGGTTAAAGATCTCTTGGATGAGGACTTAGATGGGCATGTTATTTCTTTCTTGGGTGAGACTGCTAATATTGCTAGACCTGATACTAAGACACGTAGACCTGTCGTAGGCATGCCTGTTATTTCTGTTAAAATAGGAGATCATTGTTATCATGGCTTATGTGATATGGGTGCTAGTGCTAGTGCGATACCTTACGATCTTTATAAAGAAATTATTCACGACATTGCACCCATTTAACTAGAAGACATTGATGTTACTATTAAGCTTGCTAATTGGGATACCTTTAAACCTATTGGGATTGTTAGAGATGTTGAAGTTTTGTGTGGGAAGGTTAAATACCCTGATGATTTTCTTGTTCTTGGTTCCCCACAAGATGATTTTTGTCCCATTATTTTTGGTAGACCCTTCTTGAATACTGCTAGTGCTAAGATTAATTGTGAAAAGAATATTGTCACTATTGGCATAGATGGTATGTCTCATGAGTTTAATTTCGCTAAGTTTCACAGACAACCTCGTGAAAGGGAACCACCTAGTAAAGATGAGATTATTGGTCTTGCTTCCATTGTTGTTCCTCCAACTGATCTGTTAGAACAATATTTGCTAGACCATGAAAACGATATGTTTATGAAGGAAAGGGAAGAAATAGATGAAGTGTTCCTTAAACAGGAACCTATGTTGAAACATAACCTTCCCACTGAAATTCTTGGGGATCCCCCTCCACCCAAGGGTGATCCCGTGTTTGAACTCAAACCATTACCTGATAATCTTAAGTGTGCTTATCTTGATGAAAAAGAAATATATCCTGTTATTATTAGTGCTAACCTTTCAGAGAAAGAAGAAGAAAGATTATTGAAAACTCTGAAGAAGCACCGAGCAGCTATTGAATATACTCTGGATGATCTTAAGGGCATTAGTCCCACATTATGTCAACACAAGATTTTAGTGGAGAAAGATGCCAAACCAGTTAGAGATCATCAAAGACAATTAAATCCCAAGATGAAGGGAGTGGTAAGAAAGGAGATACTAAAGCTCCTTGAGGCAGGTATTATTTATCCCGTTGTTGATAGTGAATGGGTAAGCCCTGTCCATTGTGTCCATAAAAAGGGAGGCATTACCGTCATTCCTAATGATAAAGATGAATTGATCCCGCAAAGAATTATTATAGGTTATAGGATGGTAATTGATTTCCGTAAGTTAAATAAAGCTACTAAGAAAGATCATTATCCTTTACCTTTTATTGATCAAATGCCAGAAAGGCTATCCAAACACACACATTTTTGCTTTCTAGATGGTTATTGTGGTTTCTCTCAGATACCTATGTCAGCGAAGGATCAATCTAAAACTACTTTTACTTGCCCTTTTGGTACTTTTGCTTATAGATGTATGCCTTTTGGTTTATGTAATGCACCTGCTACCTTTCAAAGATGCATGATGGCTATATTCTCTGATTTTTGTGAAAAGATTTGTGAGATATTCATGGATGACTTCTCCGTCTATGGATCCTCTTTTGATGATTGTATGAGCAACCTTGATCAAGTTTTGCAGAGATGCGAAGACACTAGTCTCGTCCTGAATTGGGAAAAGTGTCACTTTATGGTTAATGAAAGCATTGTCTTGGGGCACAAGATCTCCGAGAGAGGTATTGAAGTTGATAAAGCCAAAGTTGATGCTATTGAAAAGATGCCATGTCCCAAGGACATAAAAGGTATAAGAAGTTTCCTTTGTTATGCCGGTTTTTATAGGAGGTTCATTAAGGACTTTTCTAAAATCTCTAGGCCTCTGACTAATTTATTGCAAAAAGATATTCCTTTTGTCTTTGATGATTGTGTAGAAGCGTTTGAATTACTTAAGAAAGCTTTGATCACTGCACCTATTGTTCAGCCACCTGATTGGAATTTACCTTTTGAAATTATGTGCGATGCTAGTGATTATGCTATAGGTGTTGTTTTAGGGCAAAGAGTTGATAAGAAATTGAATGTCATCCAGTATGCTAGTAAGACTCTTTATACTACCCAGAGAAATTATGCTACTACTAAAAAAGAGTTCTTAGCAGTTGTGTTTGCATGTGATAAGTTCAGACCTTATATTGTTGATTCCAAAGTTACTGTTTACACTAATCATGCTGCTATTAAATATCTTATGGAAAAGAAAGATGCTAAGCCTAGACTTATTAGATGGGTTCTCTTGATCCAAGAGTTTCACTTGCATATTATTGATAGAAAGGGAGTTGAGAACCCCGTTGCAGATAACTTGTCTAGGTTAGAGAATGTTCTTGATGACCCACTGCCTATTAATGATAGCTTTCCTGATGAACAATTAGCGGTCGTCAATGCTTCTCATACTGCTCCTTGGTATGCTGATTATGCTAATTACATTGTTGCTTAATATTTACCGCCTAGTTTCACATACTAGCAAAAGAAAAAGTTCTTTTATGATTTAAGACATTACTTCTGGGATGATCCACACCTTTATAAAGAAGGAGTAGATGGTGTTATTAGACGTTGTGTGCCTGAGCATGAACAGGAACAGATTCTACGTAAGTGTCACTCTGAATCTTATGGAGGACACCACGCTGGAGATAGAACTGCACACAAGGTACTACAATCTGGTTTTTATTGGCCTACTCTCTTCAAAGATGCTCGTAAGTTTGTCTTATCTTGTGATGAATGTCAAAGAATAGGTAACATTAGTAGATGTCAAGAAATGCCTATGAATTATTCTCTTGTTATTGAACCGTTTGATGTTTGGGGCTTTGATTATATGGGACCTTTTCCTGCCTCTAATGGTTATACACATATTTTAGTTGTTGTTGATTACGTTACTAAGTGGGTAGAAGCTATCCAACTAGTAGTGCTGATCATAACACTTCTATTAAAATTCTTAAAGAAGTTATTTTTCCGAGGTTTGGAGTCCCTAGATATCTTATGACTGATGGTGGTTCACATTTTATTCATGGTGCTTTCCGTAAGATGCTTGCTAAGTATGATGTCAATCATAGAATAGCATCTCCTTATCATCCGCAGTCTAGTGGTCAAGTAGAGTTGAGCAATAGAGAGCTCCAATTAATTTTGCAAAAGACTGTGAATAGATCTAGAAAGAATTGGTCCAAAAAACTTGATGATGCATTATGGGCCTATAGAACTTCATACAAAAATCCTATGGGTATGTCTCCTTATAAGATGGTTTATAGAAAAGCGTGTCATTTACCTCTTGAACTTGAACATAAAGCATATTGGGCTATTAAAGAGCTTAATTATGACTTCAAACTTGCCGGTGAGAAGAGGTTATTTGATATTAGCTCACTTGATGAATGGAGAACCCAAGCCTATGAGAATGCCAAGCTTTTCAAAGAAAAAGTCAAACGCTGGCATGATAAGAGGATACAAAAGCGTGAGTTTAACGTAGGGGATTATGTGTTATTATTCAACTCTCGTTTAAGATTTTTTGCAGGAAAACTTCTCTCAAAATGGGAAGGTCCCTACGTTATCGAGGAGGTCTATCGTTCTGGTGCTATAAAAATCAACAACTTCGAAGGCACAAATCCGAGGGTGGTAAATGGTCAAAGAATTAAACACTATATTTCAGGTAATCCTATCAATGTTGAAACTAATATTATTGAAACCGTAACCCCTGGGGAATACATAAGGGACACTTTCCAGAATGTTCCAGACCCCAAAAGGTATAGGTATGTGGTACGGTAAGTAAACCGACTCCAAAACAACTCCAATGGCAATTTTTATTAGTTTTGGAATATTTAAGAATTTTAGGAAGAAAGAAGTAGTCCGAAAGGGACACAAGGCTACCACGAGAGTGGAGGGCGCCGCCCCCCCCCCCCTGTAGGGCGCGCCCCCTGTCTCGTGGGCACCTCGTGTGCTTCCCGGACTCCGTTTTTTTGTACGTTACGTATTTTGGTCAGTAAAATTTCATTATATATACTCCCAAATGTTTTGACCACTGTATCATGCAAATATCCTCTGTTTTCATTTCGAGTTGTTCCTGTTGCAGAATTAAGCAAGATGTCTTCTCAGGAGTCAGTTGGGGAGAGCCGGGTGTCTCACCCAACGCCAAGTCCAGGAGCGAATAGCGATGCCTACCACTTTGGACCATCAACGGAGAATGAGATTGAGGCTGATTTGAAAAGGATAGATGCCATGGAGGAAGATCAAGAAGTCACCTCTCGTCTCCGAGCAGAATTCATGATGGGGGAACTACCGAGTGTGGCTATTCCAACTTCGGTCATCCCTTCCAACTCTATATTTCTTTCTTATGAAAATATGAAAAAGAGTTTCACTTGTTCTCCAGAAGCTATGAAGCATCCTTGGGTAAAAGGAGCTTTGGCCGTTATGGGCAAGCTCCGTAAAGAAATTATGGATCTCAAACAACAAGTCAATAAGCTCGAGGAGGAGAACCGTATCCTGAAGGGCATCATCGCCAAGAAGATCATAACACCAACCGTGAAGAAGGAGAAATAATCACGCGGGTATGGGCACCCCCCTTGGCAACTGCCAAGCTTGAGGGAGGTGCCCCGGTATCGTATCACCATCACACTCCTATCTTTACCGCTTTATTAAGTTTGATCCTTTTAGTAGTATCTTGATCTAGTAGTTTGAAGTTTTGATATCAAGTAGTTTGAGTGTTGCTTTGTGATCTCTTTATGTAATCGAGTCCGTGTGCTATCTTTGATAAAGATTAGTGTTGAGTCAAGGGCTTTGCTATGTGCTATGATCTTGAGAAAGTAGAAAGAATAAAAGAGTTCATATTGATCTTATGGATAGTGATAACTTCACACATAGAAAGTATGAGGCATAAAAAAATTGTTGAGAGTTGATGAACGTAGCCTTGGTCATCGTTGCAATTAATAGGAAGTGATAAGGAAAGAGGGGTTCACATATAAATATATTATCTTGGACATCTTTTATGATTGTGAAGCACTCATTAAGTATGACATGCTAAAAGAGTTGATGTTGGACAAGGAAGACAACGTAATGGTTTATGTTTTCCGACATCTCAGTTAAAGTATATTGTCATTGACCTTCCAAACATGTTGAGCTTGCCTTTCCCCCTCATGCTAGCCAAATTCCTTGCACCAAGTAGAGATACTACTTGTGCTTCCAAATACCCTTAAACCTAGTTTTGCCATGAGAGTCCACCATACCTACCTATGGATTGAGTAAGATCCTTCAAGTAAGTTGTCATTGGTGCAAGCAATAAAAATTGCTCTCTAATTATGTATGACTTATTAGTGCGGAGAAAATAAGCTTTGTACGAACTTGTTGTGGAAGCAATAAAAGCGACGGGCTGCATAATAAAGGTCCACATACAAGGGGCAATATAAAGTGACGTTGTTTTGCATTAAGATTTTATGCATCAACCCCAAACGCGCATGACAACCTCTGCTTCCCTCTGCGAAGGGCCTATCTTTTACTTTATGTTTTTACTTTATCCTTGAGTCAAGGTGATCCTCACCTTTCCCTTTTTCATTTTATCCTTTGGCAAGCTCCTCGTGTTTGAAAGATCATGATATATATATCCAATTGGATGTAAGTTAGCATGGGCTATTATTGTTGACATCACCTAAAGGTGAATACGTTGGGAGGCAACACAATAAGCCCCTATCTTTCTCAGTGTCCGGCTGAAACTCTATAACCACAAGTATTGCGTGAGTGTTAGCAATTGTAGAAGACTACGAGATAGTTGAGTATGTGAGCTTGCTGAAAAGCTCTTTTATTGACTCTTTCTGATGTTATGATAAATTGCAATTGCTTCAATGACTGAGATTATAGTTTGTTAGTTCCCAATGAAGTTTTTGAACCATACTTGACATTGAGAATTGCTTGTTACTTGAGCATAGGAAATCATATGACAAAATCTATATATGTTGCTGTTATTAGAGTGATCATGATTCCCTCATGTCCGTATTTTATTTTTATCGACACCTCTATCTCTAAACATGTGGACATATTTTTCGATTTCGGCTTCCGCTTGAGGACAAGCGAGGTCTAAGCTTGGGGGAGTTGATACGTCCATTTTGCATCATGCTTTTATAACAATATTTATTGCATTATGGGTTGTTATTACACATTATATCTCAATATTTATGGCTATTCTCTCTTATTTTACAAGCTTTACCATGAAGAGGGTGAATGCCGGCTTCTGGAATTCTGGCTGGAAAAGGAGCAAACATTGGAAACATATTCTGCACAGCTCCAAAAGTCTATAAACTCCACGAAACAACTTTTTGGAATTAATAAGAATTTCTGAGTGAAAGAAATAGGCCAGGGGGGCCACACCTTGTCCAGGAGACAGGGTGGTGCCCCCCTATAGGGCGCGCCCCCTATCTCCTGGGCCCCCTGGTGGGCCTCCGGCGTCCATCTTCTGCTGTATCATCACTTTTACCCTGGAAAAAATCGTGGGCAAGCTTATGGGATGAAACTCCACTGCCACGAGGCGGAACCTTGGCGGAATCAATGTAGGGCTCTGGCGGAGATGTTCTGCCGGGGACACTTCCCTCCGGGAGGGGGAAATCATCACCAACATCACCACCAACGATCCTCTCGTAGGGAGGGGGTCAATCTCCATCAACATCTTCACCAGCACCATCTCCTCTCAAAACCCTAGTTCATCTCTTGTATCCAATCTTGTATCAAAACCACAAATTGGTACCTGTGGGTTGCTAGTAGTGTTGATTACTCCTTGTAGTTGATGCTAATTGGTTTACTTGGTGGAAGATCATATGTTCAGATCCTTTATGCATATTATTACTCCTCTTATTATGAACATTTATATGCTTTGTGAGTAGTTAGGTTTGTTCCTGAGGACATGGGTGAAGTCTTGCTATTAGTAGTCATGTGAATTTGGTATTCGTTCGATATTTTGATGAGATGTATGTTGTCTTTTCCTCTAGTGGTGTTATGTGAACGTCGACTACATGACACTTCACCATTATTTGGGCCTAGAGGAAGGCATGGGGAAGTAATAAGTAGATGATGGGTTGTTAGAGTGACAGAAGCTTAAACTCTAGTTTATGTGTTGCTTCGTTAGGGGCTGATATGGATCCATATGTTTAATGTTGTGGTTAGGTTTACCTTAATACTCCTTTTGTAGTTGCGGATGCTTGCAATAGGGGTTAATCATAAATGGGATGCTCATCCAAGTTAGGGCAGTACCCAAGTACCGGTCCACCCACATATCAAATTATCAAAGTACCGAACGCGAATCATATGAACGTGATGAAAACTAGCTTGACGATAATTCGCAATGTGTCCTCGGGAGCTCCTTTATTATTATTAGAAATTGTCCAGGCTTATCCTTTGCTACATGAAGGATTGGGCCACCTTGCTGCACTTTATTTACTTGTTGCTTGTTACTATTTATCTTATCACAAAACTATCTATTACCTACAATTTCAGTGCTTGCAGAGAAAACCTTACTGAAAACCGCTTATCATTTCCTTCTGCTCCTTGTTGGGTTCGACACTCTTACTTATCGAAAGGACTATGATAGATGCCCTACACTTGTGGGTCATCAGTGATATTCTCCAAAAACCCTCTACCACTTTCTCATATCCACATATGTCCCAAACCAAAAGTCAACCTCGGCCCCACCGATTTGATCTGTCCGGTGCCACCGAGTTCTTTTGACAAAGCCACTGCCAGAAACCCTAGTCACTTCGGTCTCACTGATAGGGATCTCAGTCTCACCGAGATGGTATTGTAAACTCTCTGTTTTCGCTTCGTAACGTTTCGGTCCAACCGAGATGAGTGATCAGTCCCACCGAGTTCGCAATGCAAACTCTCTATTTCCCCTTCTTAACATTTCGGTCTCACCAAGATGAGCGAATCGGTCCCATAGAGTTTGCCTGACCAACTCTATGGTTAGCTTATTACCAAAGTCGGTCCCACCTAGTTTGTGTAATCGGTCTCACCAGGATTATGTTATGCCCTAACCCTAAAGAAATCGGTCCCACCAAGTTGACATGTTGGTCCCACCAAAATGCCTAACGGTCACATTATGAACTAAATCGGTCTGAGTGGGTTTTCTGATTCTGTCTCACCGAGTCTGGTAAATTGTGTGTAACAGTTAGATTTTTTGTGGAGGCTATATATACCCCTCCACCCTCTCTTCATTCATGGAGAAAGCCATCAGAACATGCCTACACTTCCAGCATTCATTTTCTGAGAGAGAACCACCTACTCATGTGTTGAGGTCAAGATATTCCACTCCAACCACATAAATCTTGATCTCTAGCCTTCCCCAAGTTGCTTTCCACTCAAATCATCTTTCCACCAAATCCAATCTTATGATAGAGAGTTGAGTGTTGGGGAGACTATCATTTGAAGCACAAGAGCAAGGAGTTCATCATCAACACATCATATATTACCTTTTGGATAGTGGTGTCTCCTAGATTGGTTAGGTGTCACTTGGGAGCCTCCGTCAAGATTGTGGAGTTGAACCAAGGAGTTTGTACGGGCAAGGAGATCACCTACTTCGTGAAGATCTACCCTAGTGAGACAAGTCCTTCGTGGGCGATGGCAATGGTGGGATAGACTAGGTTGCTTCTTCGTCGACCCTTCGTGGGTGGAGCCCTCCGTGGACTCGCGCAACCGTTACCTTTCGTGGGTTGAAGTCTCCATCAACGTGGATGTACAATAGCACCACCTATCGGAACCACGCCAAAAAAGTTTGTGTCAACATTTCCTTTGCTCCCTCCAAATACCTCCATTTACCTTCATGCGAAATGATTTACATTCCGCTTCTATACTCTTAGAATTGCATGTGCAGGTTGATTGTTTGACTTGTGCTAAGTTGCTAAAATCTGCCAAGAACTAAAATTGGGAAAAGGCTAGATTTTTATTTGGTCAAGTAGTCTAATCACACCCCTCTAGATATACTTTCGATCCTACAAGTGGTATTAGAGCTACGGTCTCCATTTGCCTTCATTTCCATAGCTTTTGGTGGTCATAGCCTTCGTTTCACAACCTAGGAGAGTATGGCATCTAGCGAGGGAAATTACCACCGTAGAGGTCCTTACTTTGATGGTACTAATTTTTCTAGTTGGAAGCATAAGATGAAAATGCATATTCTTGGACATAACCCCACCGTTTGGGCTATTGTGTGTATTGGCTTGGAAGGTGAATTCTTCGATGGGAGAGAACGGAACCGTGAAGATACCGCGGAAGAGTTGAAGATGCTGCAATACAATGCTCAAGCGTGTGATATTCTCTTCAACGGATTGTGCCCCGAAGAATTCAACAAAATCAGCCGTCTTGAGAATGCACAGGAAATTTGGGATACTTTGATTGATATGCACGAAGGTACTGACTCCGTCAAGGAATCCAAATTGGATGTGCTTCAAAGTAAGCTTGACAAGTTTAGAATAAAGGATGGTGAAGGTGTCGCTGAAATGTACTCTAGGCTTGCTCTCATCACAAATGAGATTGCCGGCTTAGGAAGTGAAGAGATGACCGATAGATTCATCATCAAGAAGATCCTAAGAGCCTCGGATGGAAAATATGATACCGTATGCACATTCATCCAAATGATGCCCAATTACAAAGATCTCAAGCCAACGGAAGTCATTGGAAGAATTGTTACTCATGAGATGTCACTCAAGGATAAAGAATAGCTTCACAACAAGTAAAGTGGTGCTTACAAAGCCTCATGTGATGCTCCTACATCATCAAGTGAGAAACAAACATTCAATGAAGAATTGAGCCTGATGGTGAAGAACTTCAACAAGTTCTACAAGAGTAGAAGCAAGGAAAGAAGTTCCAAGTCAAGGTCCTACAATGACAAAAGATCTTCGAGTCATGAACGTAATTGCTACAATTGTGGAAGACCCGGAAACTACTCCAATGAGTGTACGGCTCCCTACAAAAGAAGAAGTAGAAGAGAAGAATCACCACCAAGAGAGAGGAGGAGTAGAGATGATCGTTATAAACGAAGAACCTCCCAGAGAAGCAAGGTTTCAGAAAGGAAGGACAAATCATCAAAGATCTACACAAAACGAAGACATCAAGATCATGTTGGTGAATGGGTATCCGGCTCCGATTTCGACCATCACTCCGACTCCGAATATACTCAAGATGAAGGTGTTGCCGGTCTAGCACTTGTGTCGACCAACTCCTATGACATATTTGACTCACCAAATGACGGACTTGGAAGATGCTTCATGGCTAAAGGCCCAAAAGTATCACACCCCAAGTATGTTGATTTCAATAATGATGAAGATGATTTGCTAGGTGATGATGATTTACTTATTAATAACTCTAGCTATGAAAAGTATGATGAATTTGCTATTAATCATGCTAATCAAGATAAAATGAATGACTATGATAAGAAGGAGATTAATCGTCTAACTAAAGAGCTAAATACTCTTAAGTTAGCTCATGAAACTACCTTGGAAGATCATCGAGAACTTTTAAAGACTCATGAGAAGTTACGCTTTGAAAAGCTCAACCTAGAGCAAGAGCATGAGTTTCTAAAGGCAATCAATGATGATCTTCGCAAGAAAAGTTCTTCTTACATTGCCAAGCGTTTACTCTTGTCTACTTACATGCCACAAGTTAAATCTAGCAACAAAAGTAAGAAAGATTCTTCCTCTAGTAGTAACAATAAATATGCTAAATCCAATATTGTTGCGTCTAGTAGTTCTCTTGATTCCACTAATGATTCTCTTAGCCAAGTTACACTTGAGCAAGAAAATAGCTTATTTAAGGGAATTATAGAGAAAGGTGTTTACAAGATCCTTGCCGGAAGTAAGAAATTTGAGGAAATTGTATGCAAGCAAGGAAGGCACCGAAAGAACCAAGGTGTTGGTTTTGAGCGGAAGTTCAATGCCAATGGAGTTGAGTGGGAACAAGATCAATAACCCAAGACAAAGTTTGTTCCTCAACAAGAGAAGTATGATCCTACTTCTTTCCAAGGGACACAAGCTCAAGATGATCTTCCACCACAAGACCACAAGCAAAAAGGCAAGGATAAGCTTCAAGAGGAGATTGATGCATTTGAAGAAGCTCCCAAGGCCTTGGTCAAGTGGGTTCCCAAGACTACATCAAGTTCTACTTCATCAAGTACGACTACAACCCCAAGGATCCCCATCAAGATGATGTGGATTACAAAGAAGAAGAACTAGAGAGTTCTTGAGGGTGACTCCACCAACACACTTCACTCATATCATTTTGGCAAGAACAAGTGAAAACAACTTCCACATATTGCACTAGTTCAAGGAGTCACAAACCCTCTTGTTGGTAAGACAAGGGACAAGGTAACCTAATGCTTTCATGGACATCATCTTGTGTGTACATCATTCCATGTCTATGGATATCCTTGCTTGTTCCTTGTGGGACTAACCCGTGCAGGTATTGAAAGTGCAACTAACTCCAATGGATTGCTCTGAATGATCTACATCAACATTGAGCGTCCATGCTACGTCTTGAGCTTGCGTTGGTTTTCCTTGAAGAGGAAAGGGTGATGCAGCAAAGTAGCATAAGTATTTCCCTCAGTTTTTGAGAACCAAGGTATCAATCCAGTAGGAGGCTCCTCAAAAGTCCCACACACCTACACAAACAAACAAGAACCTCGCAACCAATGCAATAAAGGGGTTGTCAATCCCTTCACGGCCACTTGCGAAAGTGAGATCTGATAGAGATAATATGATAAGATAAATATTTTTTGGGTATTTTTATGATATAGATTGGAAAGTAAAAAGATGCAAATAAAAGTAGATGGTAAACTTATATGATAAAAGATAGACCCGGGGGCCATAGGTTTCACTAGTGGCTTCTCTCAAGATAGCATAAGTATTACGGTGGGTGAACAAATTAATGTCGAGCAATTGATAGAAAAGTGAATAATTATGAGATTATCTAGGCATGATCATGTATATAGGCATCACGTCCGTAACAAGTAGACTGACTCCGGACTGCATCTACTACTATTACTCCACACATAGACCAACTCCTGCCTGCATCTAGAGTATTAAGTCCATGAAGAACAGAGTAACACATTAAGAAAGATGACATGATGTAGAGGGATAAACTCATGCAATATGATGTAAACCCCATCTTTTTATCCTCGATGGCAACAATACAATACGTGCCTTGTTGCCCCTGTTGTCACTGGGAAAGGACACCGCAAGATTGAACCCAAAGCTAAGCACTTCTCCCGTTGCAAGAAAGATCAATCTAGTAGGCCAAACCAAACTGATAATTCAAAGAGACTTGCAAAGATAACTTAATCACACATGAAAGAATTCAGAGGATATTCAAATATTTCCCATATATAAACTTGATCATAAACGCACAATTCATCGAATCTCGACAAACACACTGCAAAAAGAGTTACATCGAATAGATCTCCAAGAAGATCGAGGAGAACTTTTTATTGAGATTCAAAGAGAGAGAAGAAGCCATCTAGCCAATAACTATGGACCCGAAGGTCTATGGTAAACTACTCACAACTCATCGGAAGGGCCTTGGAGATGATGTAGAGGCCCTCCATGGTCGATTCCCCCTCCGATGGAGCACCGATGAAGGCTCCAAGATGGGATCTCGCGGATACAGAAGGTTGCGGCGGTGGAAATAGTTTTTCGTGGTGCTCCTGGATGTCTTCGGGGTACATGGGTATATATAGGAGGAAGAAGTAGGTCGGTGTACGCTCGAGGGGCCCACGAGGGTGAGGGGCGCGCCCACCTCCAGGGGCGCGCCGGGCACCCTCGTGGCCGCCTCCTCTGTTGCTTGACGTCCACTCCAAGTCCCCAGGATCACGTTTGTTCCAAAAAGATCACTCCCGGAGGTTACATTCCATTTGGACTCCGCTTGATATTCCTTTCCTTCGAAACACTCAAATAGGCAAAAAAAACAGCAATTCGGGCTGGGCCTCCGGTTAGTAGATTAGTCCCAAAAATGATATAAAAGTGTAAAGTAAAGCCCATAAACATCCGAAACGGGTAATATAATAGCATGGAACAATCAAAAATTATAGATACGTTGGAGATGTATCAGTCCACATCTTCAACACCTACACGAAGTCATCATCGACAAAACCCAAGGTTAGTTCATCCCTCTTAGGGGGGATATCACATCTAGGGGGAGATTTACTCTAAGAATTGAGCTAAAGCAACTCTAACGATGTGAACACAACAATGCTTTATGTAAAAGTGGTAACCCCACTTGTACTTAAACGATGAGTATGACCTATGATCAAATGTTCTCATTTGACTCCTAAGTCAATATACTCATATATAGATGACCTAGTCATCGCAAATTGCTTGATAGATGCTAGAGTGTTTGTGCATGCTTTGCCACATATTTCATTTGTCATTTTATTGTGTGAACATGTTGGTTGCATATTTTACTCATTCAAGGACATCCACTTGTTGCTTTGATTGTTTGGCTCTTTCTCTTTTGCCAAGTGGATGGACAAGAATGCCTAAGAACCTTCTCTAGCTATATATGCTTTTCTCATCTCAAACTCTATTCATGCTACATCACAAAGTTTGATCAAGTCAGATTCGAACCACTCTGTGTGAGGAGCACTCGGAGTCCCCGATTCGTCATAGACTTAAACTTCCAAAACCTCTTTGTGCATTTTGGTATGACCAAGTCATCCATTTTGGTCACACCGAGTTCACTACGTTGATCTAGGTTTTCATATCGGTGCAACTGATTTGAACATTTTGGTCACACCAAGTTGCAGTAACTGCTTGTGATTCTGCATCTCGGTGCCACCGAGTTGTTCCACTCGGTCACACCGACAGGGTCGGGATATATATCCACGGGTGAGATTTTGGAAATTTCTTCAAAAGCCCTCAGCCCGCGCGTATCTTGCTCTGCCTCCTCGGGTCTCCGGATCGCCTCCTCGCCGCCAGCGACCTCCCGCCACTGGTTTCTGTCACCGTTAACGGGAATCTACTCCGTCATTGTCGTCGTAGCAAACTCCCACCAAACTAGGGTATGAGTTCGACCCCTTGTGCTCTCTTTTTACCTCTGATTCTAAGCACAAGGTTAATGCCATGATCATTGCCACGTATGAAATCAATCTATCCTGAGAAAACTTCCTTTAGATTAAGTTTGATTCTAAAATTTAGGGTTAGGTCTCCGCTGAACTCATCTCGGACTGACCGAATCATAGAAATCGGTCTCACCGATTTGGATTAGGCCATTGCACATGCGCTTTTCGGTCTGACCAAAAAATGCAAATCAGTGTGACCGAGTTCAATTCTCTGTGAAACCCTAGCAATCTCGGTGCCACCAAACTGTGACTCGGTCTGACCGAGTTCACTAGTTTAGGTTCCAAATGTTGCTTCAGTATCATCGAGTTTATCAATTCGGTAGCTCCGAAATCATTTCAGTAGAGAACTAAAACTAAGTTTTTGACTCATTTGTTTTGCAAAAATCTCTGCACTTTGTGATGCTCATCTACTCTACCTCATCTATATCTATTCACAGGGTTTGTTGTCAGTTTGCCTGCCAAGATGTCTGACCAGAGTGATAGCCAGAATAAATCTGAAGAGCAAGTGCAAATGAGTGAGGGCACTAGTTCCTCAAGCAGCTATGATGAGGGCAGTACGAGCACTCCAAGCAACTTGCCAAAGGCAGCCACCAGGATAAGAAAGAAGGGGACCTCAGACTCTAAGGATGAGGACTATGTGGCTGTTGAGGATGAGGCCACCTCAAAGAAGAAAGTGCTGAAGAAAGAGTATGGCACTGCTGCTACAACAAAGCCTGGTATGAACAAGAAAGCACCTGCCAAGAGAGTCCCAACATCCAAGCCAAGGAAAGTTCCAACAGGAGAAACCATGAAATTCACAATAGAATCAGATGATGGTGAGGTAGTTGGAGATGGCAAGAAGAAAAAGAGGGAAAGAACCACAACTGCAAAAGTTCTTGGAAAGTCAACCATGGTAAGAGATTCACAAGAAGAGCAAGAGGAACAGGATGTTGCACCAGCACCCAAGTCTCAAAAACTTATGGGAGATGCAGTCAAGTCCGGGGCTGCTACTTCTAAGACAAAACCTGCTCCCAAACCTGCTGCTCAAACTACCAAGTCTGCACCCAAGAGAAGCACCAGAAACATTCCTGCTGAGGAGAAGAACAAGGCCCCAGTGCTTGAGATGGATGAAGAAGATGCTGAAGCCCAAGTGCTGAGAAAGATGAAACCAAAGATTCCAGACCACAATGACACTCATCCAGTGGCGGAGGACATGAACATCAGAAAGGATGCAGGATTGAGACTTTGGAGACAGTCTGATCCATATGTTGTGAGAACGAGAACTGTTGTGGACTATAGGTTCCACACCAAAGAACATCAAGATTTCTGTGAGACTATTCTGCTTGATAAGAAGCCAATTGTCTGTGACATGAGATGGGTTGATTGGGAATACATTAAAGAGAATGGATCACTTTCCAGGTGTACATGATAGCTGCAAAGCTTGTGGAGTTGACAAGTTTGTTGGACAGAAGCTCACCAAATGGAATGATGAGCTAATCATGCAATTCTACTCCACTGCTCATTTCTATCCAGATGGAAGGATGGTGTGGATGTCTGGAGGTACAAGGTACCAGTCAACTGTTGAAGAATGGGCAAAGTTGATCAATGCTCCAGAAGACCATGAGGATGATTTGGATGTGTATGCCAAGAAGAAGAAAGACCACAACTCCATGGCAAGTATGTATAAGGAAATTCCTGATGATGCCCTGGAAACTCATAAGTTGGGCTCAGTGAAATATTTGTTGTCTGGTTTGCCTACTATCAACACCATCTTAAGGCATACTCTGTTGCCCAAATCTGGAGATCATAGGATGATAATAGGACATTCAATCAACTTGCTACACATTTTTGATGTGCCTCAAAAATTCAAGGTCATGAGTCTGATTGTAGAGACAATCAAGAGGACAGCTGCTGACCAGAAAAGGTCTTATGGGTATGCTCCACACATTCAGGTGCTCATCAACTCAAAGATGGGCACAGGCACTTACTTGTTGGACAAGGAGCATTTACCTCTCCATCCAGAATTTTAAGACGACAAAGTTGTAATGGATGAGAATGAACCTTCATCAGTGCAAGCACAAGAGAAGAGAGCTAAGTCGAAGGTAGAAAAAGTTGCAAGGATGCCAAGTACTAAAGAGGCATCTCAAGTGTTCTTGAAGAGCAAACAAGATCAACTTGGATATCTGATCCAATCTACTTTGAGGATTGAGAAGGGCTTGGCCACCCTGACTTAGAATCAGAAGAGCTTGGAGAGGATCATTGAACAAAAATTCTATGATCTTGATCTGAAAGTGACTGAGATGCAGACAACAGTTGAGCAGCTCTAGGAGGAAGCAGAGGAGAAGAAAGGGAAGGAAACTATAGAAGTTTTTCAGCGAGTGCCAAGAGGTCAGAGGTCAGCTGCAGTGCCAGTACCAGATACTAGAGCTACCACATCAGCACCAACTGCTACAGCTTCAGTGCCACCTCCAGCAGCCACTCCACCAGCTCCAGCTACATCGACAGAAGCTTTCGTCCTTGGAGTCATCTCTACACCACCTCCGGGAGACCAAGCCTGAGAGAAGCATAGCACTATGCATATTTGAACTTTTTGGTAATTTGTTGCCAAAGGGGGAGAAATATGTATAGATCATAGGCTTCGAGATAGAGTGTTGCTTTTTGTCTCTCTTGCACTTTGTTTGGTTGAACTTTATTTTGTGCTTGTTTGATACCTTATGTCCTTGTGTGAGATACTTGTATGATTACGTGTTTGATCATATGCTACTTTAATGTGTGCTTGGATGATATTATCTCTTATATCCATATATGATCATTCACTTTGCTTGGTGATGAGTGCATGCTTTTAATTTCTATCATTTTGAGCGCTCCACCAAGATGTATGTGACATGGAAGAGTAACCCATGATACTAATCAACTGTGCATTTGCATTCAAAAGCAAATCTTAAAAAATGCACAAATTTAGGGGGAGCTCTTGCTTATCGCATACTTCTTAAAGCGGCGATGTATTTAAATCTTATTATCATTTGTTGAAGCTTTGATCTATATGTTGTCATCAATTACCAAAAAGGTGGAGATTGAAAGTGCAACTATCCCTGGGTGGTTTTTGTAATCATTAACAACATATAGCTCATTGAACTAATGCTATTTCAACAAGAATATTTCAGGAAAGTTCAATGATTGGCATGACATGGATTAGGAATGTGGACCCCTCAAAATGCTAAGGACAAAGGATTGGCTCAAGCTCTAAAGCTCAAGACTCTACATTTTACTTTTAGTGGTCCAAGATCACATTGAGTCCATAGGAAAAGCCAATACTATTAAAAGGGGGTGCTTAATGGCTTGCTTGCTCAAAATGCTTAGTGATATGCTCCAAAAACCCTCAACCAATTTCTCATATCCACATATGTCCCAAACCAAAATTCAAACTTGGCCCCATCGATTTGATCTATCCGGCACCACCGAGTTCATTTGACATAGCCACTGCCAGAAACCCTAGTCACTTCGGTCTCACCAATAGGGATCTCGGTCTCACCGAGATGGGATTGCAAACTCTCTGTTTTCCCTTTGTAAAATTTCGGTCCAACCGAGATGAGCGATCGGTCCCACCGAGTTCGCAATGCAAACTCTCTATTTCCCCTTTGTAACGTTTCAGTCTCACCGAGATGAGCGAATCGGTCCCATCGAGTTTGCCTGACCAACTCTCTGGTTAGCTTATTACCAAAGTCGGTCCCACCGAGTTTGTGTAATCGGTCTCACCAAGACTATGTTATGCCCTAACCCTAAAGAAATCGGTCCCACTGAGTTTACATGTCGGTCCCACCGAAATGCCTAACGGTCACATTATGAACTAAATTGGTCTGACCGGGTTTTCTGATTCGGTCTCACCGAGTTTTGTAAATTGTGTGTAACGGTTAGATTTTGTGTGGAGGCTATATATACCCCTCCACCCTATCTTCATTCGTGGAGAAAACCATCAGAACATGCCTACACTTCGAGCATTCATTTTCTGAGAGAGAACCACCTACTCATGTGTTGAGGTCAAGATATTCCATTCCAACCACATAAATCTTGATCTCTAGCCTTCCCCAAGTTGCGTTTCATTCAAATCATCTTTCCACAAAATCCAATCCAATGAGAGAGAGTTGAGTGTTGGGGAGACTATCATTTGAAGCACAAGAGCAAGGAATTCATCATCAGCACACCATCTATTACCTTTTGGAGAGTGATGTCTCCTAGATTGGTTAGGTGTCACTTGGGAGCCTCCTTCAAGATTGTGGAGTTGAACCAAGGAGTTTGTACGGGTAAGGAGATCGCTGATACGTCTCCAATGTATCTATAATTTTTTATTGTTCCATGCTATTTTATTATATGTTTTGAATGATTATGGGCTTTATTATACACTTTTATATTACTTTTGGGACTAACCTATTAACCGGAGGCCCAACCCATATTGTTGTTTTATTGCCTGTTTCAGTATTTCAAAGAAAAGGAATATCAAACAGAGTCCAAACGGAATGAAACCTTCGGCAGCGTTATTTTTGGGAAGATTATGATCTTGGAGACTTGGAGTTCAAGTCATAAGATCCTCGAGGAGGCCAGGAGATAGCCCCCCCCCTATTGGGCGCGCGCCCCTGTCTCATGGGCCCCTCGAGCACCTCCCGATCGACTTCTTTCGCCTATTTAAGCCTACATACCCTAAAACCATTGAATATCAAGATAGATCGGGAGTTCCGCTGCCGCAAGCCTCTGTAGCCACCAAAAACCTCTCGGGATCCCATTCCGACACCCTGCCGGAGGGGGAACCCATCACCGGTGGCCATCTTCATCATCCCGGCGCTCTCCATGACGACGAGGGAGTAGTTCACCCTCGGGGCTGAGGGTATGTACCAGTAGCTATGTGTTTGATCTCTCTCTCTCGTGTTCCCTCTATGGCACGATCTTGATGTATTGCGAGCTTTTCTATTATAGTTGGATCTTATGATGTTTCTCCCCCTCTACTCTCTTGTAATGGATTGAGTTTTCCCCTTTAAAGTTATCTTATCGGATTGAGTCTTTTATAAGAACACTTGACGTATGTCTTGCCATGCTTATCTGTGGTGACAATGGGATATCATGTGCCACTTGATGTATGTTTTGGTGACCAACTTGCGGGTTCTGCCCATGAACCTATGCATAGGGGTTGGCACACGTTCTTGTCTCTCGGGTAGAAACTTTGGGGCACTCTTTGAAGTACTTTGTGTTGGTTGAATAGATGAATCTGAGATTGTCTGATGCATATCGTATAATCATGCCCACGGATACTTGAGGTGACAATGGAGTATCTAGGTGACATTAGGGTTTTGGTTGATTTGTGTCTTAAGGTGTTATTCTAGTACGAACTCTTGAATAGATCGATCCGAAAGAATAACTTTGAGGTGGTTTCGTACCCTACAATAATCTCTACATTTGTTCTCCGCTATTAGTGGCTTTGGAGTGACTCTTTGTTGCATGTTGAGGGCTTGTTATATGATCTATCTATGTTATTATTGTTGAGAGAACTTCCACTAGTGAAAGTATGAACCCTAGGCCTTGTTTCCTATCATTGCAATGCCGTTTACGCTCACTTTTATCATTAGTTACCTTGCTGTTTTATAATTTCAGATTACAAAAACCTATATCTACTATCTATTTTGCACTTGTATCACCATCTCTTCGCCGAACTAGTGCACCTATACAATTTACCATTGTATTGGGTGTGTTGGGGACACAAGAGACTCTTTGTTATTTGGTTGCAGGGTTGCTTGAGAGAGACAATCTTCATGTTATGCCTCCTACGATTGATAAACCTTAGGTCATCCACTTGAGGGAGATTTGCTACTGTCCTACAAACCTGTGCACTTGCAGGCCCAACAACATCTACAAGAAGAAGGTTGTGTAGTAGACATCAAGCTCTTTTCTGGCGCCTTTGCCGGGGAGGCTAGGTAAGCGGCACTCACATCCCGTTAACTAAGCTCTTTTCTGGCACTGTTGCCGGGGAGGTTAACGCTTGAAGGTATATCTTTAGATCTTGCAATCGAATCTTTTTGTTTCTTGTTTTATCACTAGTTTAGTTTATAAAAGAAAACTACAAAAAAAGGAGTTGAGTTTGTCTCATACGCTTCGTCTTTTTAATATCTTTCGTGAGTATGATGGAAAGGAAAATTGTGCTCAAGTGCTAGAATAAGAATGCATTAAAATGCTTGGTACTAAATCTTTGTATGATGAGCATGTTTGCAATGTTGTTAGTATGAACTCTTTGAATATCCATAGTACTAATGATGATTGCTCTAGTCATGATGAAAATATCTCTCATAAGCATGTCAGCTTTTGTGGAGTGTATGTTTGCATGAACACACCAAATAGAGAAGTTATATATTGCAAGAAGCATAAGTATTTAGAAACTAAGAGGTTACAAGAAAGGCTAGATAAGAGTGCGAAGAATTTAAGATATCTTTCCCGTTGTGAATTTTGCAATGAACAAGATCATTTACATCTCCAATGCAAATTGTTTCATGATCGGATCGTGTCCAAAAATTGTGATGATTTGATCTCCCTTTCTCATTACAATGAACTTAGATTGCTTTTGGGTTATGAAGAATTGAAACGTGCAACTTAGCTTATTCCAAAATTTAATCTTGAGCATTTCCTTGATATTGATCTAGAGAAGATTTATTTGTATTGTACGGTGAATTGCATTGAAAATCCTTATATTGCCAAGTACCTAAAGAAAAGAAAGCAAATAGAATATTATGAGAATACTAATGAAAGGGAAGAGACTTCCCAATATCCTCCTATTATTTCTTATGATGAATCAGGTAACGAGGAGGAGCTTTCTATTCAACCAATCTCATCAATAAGGAGCTCAAAGAGGAAGGTTGAACCCACACATAATGTGAAGAAGAAAAATAAAAGAAGGAGCAACAAAGGTAGAAAGGTATCCCTCCCTAACTATGTTGCTCCTACTACTCATTGTGATGATGATAATTGCTTTACTATTGGTGATATCCATATTTTTAATGCTGAGAGTGATTATGCTTATGATATGAAAGGGGCCAAGCTTGGAGAAGCTATGTTTGATGAGGATGAAATATTTGAGAATATATTTGCTGAAATTAATGTTTGTCCCAAGCTTGGGGATGCTATGTTTAATGAAGATGATATTTTTAGCATCCCAAGTTTTGATATGCAAAGTTATTATGATGATAGCATGCCTTGTACCTATGATGATTATATTGATGAAAGTGGGTTTGGAAGAGTGTCAACTTTAGGAAGTAGTGATCCCACTATTTTGGAGGATGTTGAATTTTATTGTGATGAATACGGAAGTGGATTTGGAAGAGTGTCAACTTTATTTAGTGATTCCACTATCTTGGGAGAGGTTTCAATCGATTATGATGAGAACGAAGTTGCTACTTATGATGATTATTGTGATGAAACTTATGCTATAAAAAGTAGTGATGATTATATTTACAAATCTTGTCATGATTATGATTACCCTTTTTCTGAACATTACTCTTTTAATGTGGAAACAATTTTTAGTGTTCAAGTCTCTTATGATACTCCCACTATTCCGAATGAGAAATTTTTTGCTTATGTGGAGAGTAGTAAATTTTCTATGCTTGTAGATCATGAAAAGAATGCTTTAGGTGCTGGTTATATTGTTGAATTCATTCATGATGCTACTGAAAATTATTATGAGGGAGGAACATATGCTTGTAGGAATTGCAATAATGTCAAGTTTCCTCTCTATGTGTTAAATTTTCTGAAGCTATGCTTGTTTTACCTTCCTATGCTAGTTGATTATCGTTCCCATAAATTGTCTGCTCACAAAATCCCTATGCATAGAAAGTGGTTTAGGCTTAAATGTGATAGTCATATGCTTCATGATTCTCCCGTTATGTTTCAATTCTTATCTTTTATGTGAGCATCATTGTCATCATCATGCCTAGCTAGAGAGGCATTAAAGAAAAGCGCTTGTTGGGAGACAACCCAATATTTATCCTTACTGTTTTTGTGTGTTCACATGATTATCTTACTGTAGTAATCATGTTTTATAGCTTTTGTTTCAATAAAGTGCCAAGTAGAACCTTTGGGAAGACTTGGGTGAAGTTTATGTGATCTTGCTGTAAAAAGCAGAAACTTTTGCCCTCACGAGATAGCTGCCATTTTTTACTGGAGAGTGCTTTTAGGTTGATTATTTTTGCAGATTATTAATAGACAAATTCCTCAGGTCCACCAATTTATTTCAGAATTTTTTGAGTTCCAGAGGTATACGTTTGATACAGATTACTACAGACTGTTCTGTTTTTGACAGATTCTGTTTTCTATGTGTTGTTTGCTTATTTTAATGAATCTATGAGTAGTATCGGAGGGTATGAACCATAGAGAAGCTAGAATACATTAGATATTACACCAATATGAATTTATAATGAGTTCATTACAGTACCTAAGTGGTGGTTTTATTTTCTTATACTAACGGAGCTTATGAGTTTTGTGTTGAGTTTTGTGTGGTTGAAGTTTTCAAGTTTTGGGTAAAGATTCGATGGACTATGGAATAAGGAGTGGCAAGAATCTAAGCTTGGGGATTCCCAAGGCATCCCAAGGCAATATTCAAGGAAAACCAAAAGCCTAAGCTTGGGGATGCCCCGGAAGGCATCCCCTCTTTCGTCTTCGTTCATCGGTAACTTTACTTGGAGCTATATTTTTATTCACCACATGATATGTGTTTTGCTTGGAGCGTCATATTATTTTGTTAGTATTTGCTTGCTGTTATTTATATTAATGTTTTGCATCTTTAGTTTCAATAAAAAAGGTCAAGGATAGCCTTTACCATGCTTATTTTGCAAGTATACATGTTGCTGTTTGAAAACAGAAAGTTTACCGCTGTTGCAAAAATTTCCTAGAAAAGTCAGAGAACAGTATAATGTTGAATATTTTTTCATATTGAGCTCTGATAAATTTATTACAGTGGGAATTTTCTCTCATATTTTTTGGAGTTAGGGAAGTATTGATACTATTGCATTCTTTACAGACTGTACTGTTTTGGCAGATTGCTGTTATGGTTGCATTGTTTGCATATGTTTTCTTGTTTAATGATTCTATTTGAGGATAGGAGTATTAAATATGCAGAGGCATTTAGTATGAAATGTTGAATAATAATTTTAGTGACTTGTTACAGTAGAAAATGATAAGGTTTTGCATTTGTTTATACTAACCTATCTCACGAGTTCTTGTTGAGTTTGGTGTGAATGAAGCTTTTGATAAAAAGAAACCATGATATGAGAGGAATTAGGGAGACATAAAAGCTCAAGCTTGGGGATTCCCAAGGCACCCCAAGATAATATTTCAATAAGTCTCAAGCATCTCAGCTTGGGGATGCCCCGGTAGGCATCCCACCTTTCTTCTTCAACAACTATCGGTTAGTATCGGTTGAGCCTAAGTTTTTGCTTCTTCACATGAGTTGTGCTATCCTTGCAATGTCATTTTATTTTGTTTTGCTTGCTGCTTGATTAAGATACCAAGATCTGAAATTATTTGATGAGAGAGAGTCTTCACATAGTTACATAATTATTTAACTACTCATTGTTTTTCACTTATATCTTGTTGGAGTAGTTTGTCATTTGCTCTAGTGCTTCACTTATATCTTTTAGAGCATGGCGGTGGTTTTATTTTGTAGAAATTAATGAACTCTCATGCTTCACTTATATTATTTTGATAGTCTTAAACAACATGGTAATTTGAATGAAAACTATCATAGGAAGTGAATTGGATGCTATGATCAATTTGATACTTGGTAATTGTTTTGAGATATGGAGGTAGTGATATTAAAGTCATGCTAGTTGGGTGATTATGAATTTAAAGCATACTTGTGTTGAAGTTAGCAAGTCCCGTAGCATGCATGTATGGTTAAAGTTGTGTAACAAATTTGAAACATGAAGTGTACCTGGCTTGTGCATCCTTATGAGTGGCGGTCGGGGATGAGCGATGGTCTTTTCCTACCAATCTATCCCCCTAGGAGCATGCGCGTAGTTCTTGATTTTTGATGACTTCTAATTTTTTGCAATAAGTATATGAGTTATTTTGACTAATGTTGAGTCCATGGATTATACGCACTTTTACCTTTCCATCATTGCTAGCCTCTTCGGTACCGTGCATTGCCCTTTCTCACCTTGAGAGTTGGTGCAAACTTCGCTGGTGCATCCAAACCCCGTGATACGATACGCTCTATCACACATAAGCCTCATTATATCTTACTAAAAACAGCCACCATACCTACCTATTTATGGCATTTCCATATCCATTCCGAGATATATTGCCATGCAAATTTCCATCATTCTGTTTATTGTCATCATGATATACATTACTTTTGTCATATTGCCATTGCATGATCATGTAGTTGACATCGTATTTGTGGCAAAGCCACCTTGCATTATTTTTCATACATGTCACTCTTGATTCATTGCACCAACCCGGTACACCGCCGGAGGCATTCATATAGAGTCATATCTTGTTCTAGTTTCGAGTTGTAATTCATATGTTGTAATCAATAGAAGTGTGATGATCATCATTATTAGAGCATTGCCCAAAGAAAAGAAAAAGGAAGAAAGGCCAAAAAAAGGCCCAAAAAAGAAAAAAAAGAAAGAAAAAAAAAAGAAAATAAATGAAAGGGCAATGTTACTATCTCTTTTTCCACACTTGTGCTTCAAAGTAGCACCTTGTTCTTCATGTAGTGAGTCTCATATGTTGTGCTTCAAAGTAGCACCATGTTTTTCATATAGTGAGTCTCATAAGTTGTCTTTTTCATACTAGTGGGAATTTTTCATTATAGAACTTGGCTTGTATATTCCTATGATGGGCTTCCTCAAATGCCCTAGGTCTTCATGAGCAAGAAAGTTGGATGCACACCCACTAGTTTTCTTTTGTTGAGCATTCATAGCTCTAGTGCATCCGTTGCATGGCAATCCCTACTCCTCATGTTGACATCAATTGATGGGCATCTCCATAGCCCGTTGATTATCCTCGTCAATATGAGACTTTCTCCTTTTTGTCTTCTCCACACAATCCCCATCATCATATTCTATTCCACCCATAGTGCTATATCCATGGCTCACGCTCATGTATTGCGTGAAGGTTGAAAAGGTTTGAGATTATTTAAGTCCGAAACAATTGCTTGGCTTGTCATCGGGGGTATAGAAGTTGGAAACATCTTTGTGTGATGAAAATGAAGCATAGCCTAACTATATGATTTTGCAGGGATGAACTTTCTTTTGCCATGTTATTTTGAGAAGACATGATTGCTTTGATTAGTATGCTTGAAGTATTACTATTTATTTTGTCAATATGAACTTTTATTTTGAATCATTTGGATCTGAACATTCATGCCACAATAAAGAAAAATTACATTGAGAATCATGCTAGGTAGCATGCCACATCAAAAATTCTGTTTTTATCATTTACCTACTCGAGGACGAGTAGGAATTAAGCTTGGGGATGCTTGATACGTCTCCAACGTATCTATAATTTTTGATTGTTCCATGCTATTTTATTATCTGTTTTGAATGATTATGGGCTTTATTATACACTTTTATATTACTTTTGGGACTAACCTATTAACCGGAGGCCCAGCCCATATTGCTATTTTATTGCCTGTTTCAGTATTTCGAAGAAAAGGAATATCAAACGGAGTCCAAACGGAATGAAACCTTCGGCAGCGTTATTTTTGGGAAGATTATGATCCTGGAGACTTGGAGTTCAAGTCAGAAGATCCTCGAGGAGGCCAGGAGATAGGGGGCTCCCCCCCCCTACTGGGCGCGCCCCCCTGTCTCATGGGCCCCTCGAGCACCTCCCGACCGACTTCTTTCGCCTATATAAGCCTACGTACCCTAAAACCATTGAATATCAAGATAGATCGGGAGTTCCGCCGCCGCAAGCCTCTATAGCCACCAAAACCCTCTTAGGAGCCCGTTCCAGCACCCTGCCGGAGGGGGAACCCATCACCGGTGGCCATCTTCATCATCTCGGCGCTCTCCATGACGAGGAGGGAGTAGTTCACCCTCGGGGCTGAGGGTATGTACCAGTAGCTATGTGTTTGATCTCTCTCTCTCTTGTGTTCTCTCCCGTGTTCCCTCTATGGCACGATCTTGATGTATCGCGAGCTTTGCTATTATAGTTGGATCTTATGATGTTTCTCCCCCTCTACTCTCTTGTAATGGATTGAGTTTTCCCCTTTGAAGTTATCTTATCGGATTGAGTCTTTTATAAGAACACTTGATGTATGTCTTGCCGTGCTTATCTGTGGTGACAATGGGATATCATGTGCCACTTGATGTATGTTTTGGTGACCAACTTGCAGGTTCCGCCCAAGAACCTATGCATAGGGGTTGGCACACGTCCTTGACTCTCCGGTAGAAACTTTGGGGCACTCTTTGAAGTACTTTGTGTTGGTTGAATAGATGAATCTGAGATTGTGTGACGCATATCGTATAATCATGCCCACGGATACTTGAGGTGACAATGGAGTATCTAGGTGACATTTGGGTTTTGGTTGATTTGTGTCTTAAGGTGTTATTCTAGTACGGACTCTTGAATAGATCGATCCGAAAGAATAACTTTGAGGTGGTTTCGTACCCTACCATAATCTCTACATTTGTTCTCCGCTATTAGTGGCTTTGGAGTGACTCTTTGTTGCATGTTGAGGGCTTGTTATATGATCTATCTATGTTATTATTGTTTAGAGAACTTGCACTAGTGAAAGTATGAACCCTAGGCCTTGTTTCCTATCATTGCAATACCGTTTACGCTCACTTTTATCATTAGTTACCTTGCTGTTTTTATAATTTCAGATTACAAAAACTTATATCTACTATCTATTTTGCACTTGTATCACCATCTCTTCGCCGAACTAGTGCACCTATACAATTTACCATTGTATTGTGTGTGTTGGGGACACAAGAGACTCTTTGTTATTTGGTTGCAGGGTTGCTTGAGAGAGACCAACTTCATCCTACGCCTCCTACGGATTGATAAACCTTAGGTCATCCACTTGAGGGAAATTTGCTACTGTCCTACAAACCTGTGCACTTGCAGGCCCAACAACGTCTACAAGAAGAAGGTTGTGTAGTAGACATCAATCGCCTACTTTGTGAAGATCTACCCTAGTGAGGCAAGTCCTTCGTGGGAGATGGGCATGGTGGGATAGAAAAGGTTGCTTCTTCATGGACCCTTCGTGGGTGGAGCCCTCCGTGGACTCGCGCAGCCGTTACCCTTCATGGGTTGAAGTCTCCATCAACGTGTATGTACGATCGCACCACCTATCGGAACCACGCCAAAAATCTCCGTGTCAACATTGAGTTTGCTCCCTCCAAATTCCTCCCTTTACCTTCATGTGCAATGTTTTACATTCTGCTGCTATACTCTTAGAATTGCATGTGTAGGTTGATTGCTTGACTTGTGCTAAGTTGCTAAAATCTGCCAAGAACTAAAATTGGGAAAAGGCTAGATTTTTATTTGGTCAAGTAGTCTAATCACCCCCCTCTATACATACTTTCAATCCTACACATTCACGTTAAATAGGGAACCATCTAAATCTGTTGAGAGAACACCGTATGAAATGTGGTTTGGTAATAAACCAACGTTGTTGTTTCTTAAAGTTTGGGGTTGCGATGCTCATGTCAAAAGGCTTCCGCCTGATAAGCTCGAACCCAAATCGGAGAAGTGTGTCTTCATAGGATACCTGATACGTCTCCAACGTATCTATAATTTTTGATTGTTCCATGCTATTATATTACCCGTTTTGGATGTTTATGGGCTTTACTTTACACTTTTATATCATTTTTGGGACTAACCTATTAACCAGAGGCCCAGCCCAAATTGTTGGTTTTTGCCTATTTTGGTGTTTCGAAGAAAAGGAATATCAAACGGAGTCCAAACGGAAGGAAACCTTCGGGAGCGATCTTTTTGGAACAAACGCAATCCAGGAGACTTGGAGTGGATGTCAAGAAGCAGCCAAGGCGGCCACGAGACAGGAGGACGCGCCCCCACCCTCGTGGGCCCCTCGTGGCTCTCCTGACCGATCTCCTTCGCCTATATATATCTACGTACCCCGAAAACATCCAGGAGCACCACTAAACCCTATTTCCACTGCTGCAACCTTCTGTACCCATGAGATCCCATCTTGGAGCCTTTTTCGGCACTCTGTCGGAGGGGGAATCGATCACGGAGGGCTTCTACATCAATGCCAAGGCCTCTCCGATGAGTTGTGAGTAGTTTACCATAGACCTTCGGGTCCATAGTTATTACTTATTAGCTAGATGGCTTCTTCTCTCTCTTTGAATCTCAATACAATGTTCTCCTCGATCTTCTTGGAGATCTATCCGATGTAACTCTTTTTGCGGTGTGTTTGTCAAGATCCGATGAATTGTGGGTTTATGATCAAGTTTATCTATGAGAAATATTTGAATCTCCTCTGAATTCTTTTATGTATGATTGGTTATCTTTGCAAGTCTCTTCGAATTATCAGCTTGGTTTGGCCTACTAGATTGATCTTTCTTGCAATGGGAGAAGTGCTTAGCTTTGGGTTCAATCTTGCGGTGTCCTTTCCCAGTGACAGCAGGGGCAGCAAGGCACGTATTGTATTGTTCCCATCGAGGATAAAAAGATGGGGTTTATATCATATTGCTTGAGCTTATCCCTCTACATCATGTCATCTTGCCTAATGCGTTACTCTGTTCTTATGAACTTAATACTCTAGATGCATGTTGGATAGCGGTTGATGTGTGGAGTAATAGTAGTAGATGCAGAATCGTTTCGGTCTACTTGTTGCGGAAGTGATGCCTATATACATGATCATGCCTAGATATTCTCATAACTATGCACTTTTCTATCAATTGCTCGATAGTAATTTGTTCACCCACCGTAATACTTATGCTATCTTGAGAGAAGCCACTAGTGAAACCTATGGCCCCCGGGTCTATCTTCCATCATATAAGTTTTCAATCTACTTTATTTTGCAATCTTTACTTTCCAATCCATATCATAAACATACCAAAAATATTTATCTTATCTTATTATCTCTATCAGATATCACTTTCGCAAGTGGCCGTGAAGGGATTGACAACCCCTTTATCGCGTTGGTTGCGAGGTTCTTGTTTGTTTGTGTAGGTACGAGGGACTTGCGTGAAGCCTCCTACTAGATTCATACCTTGGTTCTCAAAAACTGAGGGAAATACTTATGCTACTTTGCTGCATCACCCTTTCCTCTTCAAGGGAAAACCAACGCAGTGCTCAAGAGGTAGTGATACGTCTCCAATGTATCTATAATTTTTTATTGTTCCATGCTATTATATTACCTGTTTTGGATGTTTATGGGCTTTATTTTATACATTTATATAATTTTTGGGACTAACCTACTAACCGGAGGCCCAGCCCATATTGCTGTTTTTTTGCCTATTTCAGTATTTCGAAGAAAAGGAATATCAAACGGAGTCCAAACGGAATGAAACATTTGGGAGCGTGATTTTTGGAACAAACAAGATCCGGAGAGCTTGGAGTGCAAGTCAAGAAACAACCGGAGCCTTCACGAGATAGGAGGGCGCCCCCCCCCCCTTGTAAGGCGTGCCCCCCCTGTCTCGTGGGCCCCTCGGGCATCCACCGACGTACTTCTTCCTCCTATATATACCTACGGACCCCGAAAACATCCAGGGGCACCACGAAACACAATTTCCACCACCGTAACCTTCTGTATCCGCGAGATCCCATCTTGGAGCCTTCGCCGGCACTCTGCCGGAGGGGGAATCGACCACGGAGGGCCTCTACATCAACATCCTTGCCCCTCCTATGAGTTGTGAGTAGTTTACCACAGACCTACGGGTCCATAGTTATTAGCTATATGGCTTCTTCTCTCTTTTTGGATCTCAATACAATGTTCTCCCCCTCTCTTGTGGAGATCTATTCGATGCAATCTCTTTTTGCGGTGTGTTTGTCAAGATCCGATGAATTGTGGGTTTATGATCAGATTTATCTATCGATATTAATTGAATCTTCCCTGAATTCTTTTATGTATGATTGAGTTATCTTTGCAAGTCTCTTCGAATTATCGGTTTGGTTTGGCCTACTAGATTGATCTTTCTTGCCATGGGAGAAGTGCTTAGCTTTGGGTTCAATCTTGCAGTGTTCTTACCCAGTGACAGAAAGGGTTGCAAGCCACATATTGTATTGTTGCCATCGAGGATAACAAGATGGGGTTTATATCATATTGCATGAGTTTATCCCTCTACATCATGTCATCTTGCTTAATGCGTTGCTCTGTTCTTATGAACTTAATACTCTAGATGCATGCTGGATAGCGGTCGATGTGTGGAGTAATAGTAGTAGATGCAGGCAGGAGTCGGTCTACTTGTTATGGACGTGATGCCTATATACATGATCATGCCTAGATAATCTCATAACTATGCGCTTTTCTATCAATTGCTCGACAGTAATTTGTTCACCCACCGTAATACTTATGCTCTTGAGAGAATCCTCTAGTGAAACCTATGGCCCCTGGGTCTATCTCTTATCATATTTGCTTTCAATCTACTTTTATTTGCATCTTTACTTTTTGCATCTATATTATAAAATACCAAAAATATATTTATCTTATCTCACTTTCGCAAGTGGCCGTGAAGGGATTGACAACCCCTTTATTGTGTTGGTTGCGAGTTCTCAGTTTGTTTGTGTAGGCGCGTGGGACTTTTAAGGAGCCTCCTACTGGATTGATACCTTGGTTCTAAAAAACTGAGGAAAATACTTACGCTACACTTGCTGCATCACCCTCTCCTCTTCAGGGAAAACCAACGCTAGCTCAAGACGTAGCAAGAAGGATTTCTGGAGCCGTTGCCGGGGATGTCTTCGCTCAAGTCAAGACATACCAAGTACCTATCACAAACCCATCTCCCTCGCATTTACATTATTTGCCATTTGCCTCTCGTTTTCCTCTCCCCCACTTCACCCTTGCCATTTTATTCGCCCTCTCTTTCCCAATCTCCTCTCTGCCTTTTTGTTTGCCTTCCTGTTGCCATGGCCGAATCAAAAAGAACTAAGGGATTCCTCCTGAGTTCTAGGGCCTTGGATAACCCCTCTATCCTCTCTAAGCTCATAAACAATGATGCTACGGAAAGACCCACCGGGGTCACCAATGAGAGTTTAGATGATTTTGATGAAGATGACTCCGGAATTTTTCGCTATTTTCTTGATGAATCTTTAAAAGATGATTGGGATAGGTTATTAAGGATTCGGGCTAGCTATGTGCCACAATATCAAATTGATGTTTACTTAAAAAGTTTCTATGTTGGCTTGCCCGCTTCTTTCAAACAAGTTCTAGATTCTATTTTTGAAGAAGGTTTTCTTGAAGGGGATGCTATAGATACCTATGAAAAAATGAAAACCATATTTGGGCACCCTTTAAATGATAAAGTTGAATCAACCACTCTCTTGTGCTTTTATCAAAATGAAATTATCAAAGAAATGAAGTCTAGCTTAGATGCAAATTTCCGTAACGTGCTTAATCTTACTTCATACATTAATGGCAATGTTCTTACCCTGAGTAGAAGGATGAATGCCATAGAAAGTAGATCCTCTCTTGCTACTTATGAATCAAGTGCCAAAGACGGCACTCGTTAGATCTATCTTCGCTTTTATGCCTAGCTAGGGGCGTTAAACGATACCGCTAGTTGGGAGGCAACCCAATTTTCTTTATGTTCTTTGTTTTTGTTCCTGTTTAGTGTTAAATTTTGTTTCTACTTTCTGTTTAGATGTGTTTTTATCTTTTGTTTAGTGTTTGTGCCAAGTAGAACCTATAGGATAAACTATGATGATGGTTGATTTGATTCTGCTGAAAAATAGAAACTTTGTGCTCACGAGAAAAAATTCAATAAATCACAGAAACGTGCTTTTGCATTGATTCTTTTTTATGCTGATCAATAAACAAATTTTCCAATACTTCCTGTTTTGGTAGGATTTTTAGAGTTCCATAAGTTTGCGTTAGTTGCAGATTTCTACAGACTGTTCTGTTTTTGACAGATTCTGTTTTTCGTGTGTTGTTTGCTTATTTCAATGCATCTATGGCTAATAAATTAGTTTACAAACCATAAGGAAGTTGGAATACAGTAGGTTTAACACCAAAATAAATAAAGAATGAGTTCATTACAGTACCTTATGTGGTGGTTTTGTTTTCTTTCACTAACGGAGCTTATAAGATTTCCTGTTGAGTTTTGTGTTGTGAAGTTTTCAAGTTTTGGGTAAAGATTTTATGGACTATGGAATAAAGAGTGGCAAGAGCCTAAGCTTGGGGATTCCCAAGGCACCCCAAGATATTCAAGAATAGCCAAAAGCCTAAGCTTGGGGATGCCCCGGGAAGGCATCCCCTCTTTCGTCTTCGTTCATTGGTAACTTTACTTGGAGCTATATTTTTATTCGCCACATGATATGTGTTTTGCTTGGAGCGTCGTGCATTATATTGGTCTTTGCTTTTTAGTTTACCACAATCATCCTTGCTGTACACACCTTTTGGGAGAAGCCTATTTGATTAGAATTTTCTAGAATACTCTATGTGCTTCACTTATATCTTTTGAGCTTGATAGTTTTTGCTCTAGTGCTTCACTTATATCTTTTAGAGCATGGTGGTGGATTAATTTTGAAGAAATTGCTAGTCTCTCATGCTTCACTTATATTATTTTGAGAGTCTATTAGAACAGCATGGTATTTGCTATGGTTATAATTTGGTCCTAGAATGATGAGCATCCAAGTTGGGTATAATAAAAACTATCATAGAAAGTGAATTGGATGCTATGATCAATTTGATGCTTGATAATTGTTTTGAGATATGGAGGTAGTGATATTAAAGTCATGCTAGTTGGGTGATTATGAATTTAAAGAATGCTTGTGTTGAAGTTTGTGATTCCCGTAGCATGCACGTATGGTGAACCGCTTTGTGATGAAGTTGGAGCACAATTTTCTTTATTGAATGTCTTCCTTATGAGTTGCAGTCGGGGACAAGCGATGGTCCTTTCCTACCAATCTATCCCCCTAGGAGCATGCGCGTAGTGCTTTGGTTTTTGATGACTTCTAATTTTTTACAACAAGTATATGAGTTCTTTTGATTAATGTTGAGTCCATGGATTATACGCACCCTTTCACCCTTCCATTATTGCTAGCCTCTCTTGTACCGTGCAACTTTCGCCGGTACCATACACCCACCATATACCTTCCTCAAAACAGCCACCATACCTACCTATTATGGCATTTCCATAGCCATTCCGAGATATATTCCCATGCAACTTTCCACCGTTCCGTTTATTATGACACGTTTCATCATTGTCATATTGCTCTTTGCATGATCATGTAGTTGACATCGTATTTGTGGCAAAGCCACCATCATAATCTTCATACATGTCGCTCTTGATTTATTGCATATCCCGGTATACCGCCGGAGGCATTCACATAGAGTCATATCTTGTTCTAGCTTTGAGTTGTAAATCCATAAAAGTGTGATGATCTCAATTATTAGAGCATTGTCCTAGTGAGGAAAGGATGATGAAGACTATGATTCCCCCACAAGTCGGGATGAGACTTCGGACTTTACAAAAAAAAGAGAAAGGCCAAAAAAAAGAGAAGGCCAAAGAAAAAAAAGAAGAGAAAAAAATGAGAGAAAAAGAGAGAAGGGACAATGCTACTATCTCTTTTTCCACACTTGTGCTTCAAAATAGCACCATGATCTTCATGATAGAGAGTCTCATATGTTGTCACTTTCATATACTAGTCTGAATTTTGCATTATAGAACTTGGCTTGTATATTCCAATGATGGGCTTCCTCAAAATGCCCTAGGTCTTCGTGAGCAAGCAAGTTGGATGCACACCCACTAGTTTTATTTTGTTGAGCTTTCATATATTTATAGCTCTAGTGCATCCGTTGCATGGCAATCCCTACTCACTCACATTGATATCTATTAATGGGCATCTCCATAGCCTGTTGATACGCCTAGTTGATGTGAGACTATCTTCTCCTTTTTTGTCTTCCCCACAACCACCATTCTATTCCACATATAATGATATGTCCATGGCTCACGCTCATGTATTGCGTGAAAGTTGAAAGAGTTTGAGATTATTAAAGTATGAACAATTGCTTGGCTCGTCATCGGGGTTGTGCATGATTAAATACTTTGTGTGATGAAGATAGAGCAACAGCCAGACTATATGATTTTGTAGGGATAACTTTCTTTGGCCATGTTATTTTGAGAAGACATGATTACTTAGCTTAGTATGCTTGAAGTATTACTATTTCTTATGTCAATATGAACTTTTATTTTGTATTATTTGGATCTGAACATTCATGCCACATTAAAGAAAATTACATTGAGAATTATGCTAGGTAGCATTCCACATCAAAAATTCTCTTTTTATCATTTACCTACTCGAGGACGAGCAGGAATTAAGCTTGGGGATGCTTGATACGTCTCCAACGCATCTATAATTTTTCATTGTTCCATGCTATTATATTACCTGTTTTGGATGTTTATGGACTTTATTTTATACATTTATATAATTTCTGGGACTAACCTACTAACCAGAGGCCCGGCCCATATTGTTGTTTTTTTGCCTATTTCAGTATTTCAAAGAAAAGGAATATCAAACGGAGTCCAAATGGAATGAAACCTTCGGGAGCGTGATTTTTGGAACGAACAAGATCCGGAGAGCTTAGAGTGCAAGTCAAGAAACAACCGAAGCCTACACGAGATAGGAGGGCGCCCCCCCTGTACGGCGCGCCCCCTATCTCGTGGGCTCGTCGGGCGTCCACCGACGTACTTCTTCCTCCTATATATACCTACGGACCCCGAAAACATCCAGGGGCACCACGAAACACAATTTCCACCACCGTAACCTTCTGTATCCGTGAGATCCCGTCTTGGAGCCTTCGCTGGCACTCTGCCGGAGGGGGAATCGACCACGGAGGGCCTCTACATCAACATCCTTGCCCCTCCTATGAGTTGTGAGTAGTTTACCACAGACCTACGGGTCCATAGTTATTAGCTAGATGGCTTCTTCTCTCTTTTTGGATCTCAATACAATGTTCTTCCCCTCTCTTGTGGAGATCTATTCGATGTAATCTCTTTTTGCAGTGTGTTTGTCGAGATCCGATGAATTGTGGGTTTATGATCAGATTTATTTATGGATATTAATTGAATCTTCTTTGAATTCTTTTATGTATGATTGAGTTATCTTTGCAAGTCTCTTCGAATTATCGGTTTGGTTTGGCCTACTAGATTGATCTTTCTTGCCATGGGAGAAGTGCTTAGCTTTGGGTTCAATCTTGCGGTGTTCTTACCCAGTGACAGAAAGGGTTGAAAGACACGTATTGTATTGTTGCCATCGAGGATAACAAGATGGGGTTTATATCATATTGCATGAGTTTATCCCTCTACATAATGTCATCTTGATTAATGCGTTGCTCTATTCTTATGAACTTAATACTCTAGATGCATGCTGGATAGCGGTCGATGTGTGGAGTAATAGTAGTAGATGCAGGCAGGAGTCGGTCTACTTGTTATGGACGTGATGCCTATATACATGATCATGCCTAGATAATCTCATAACTATGCGCTTTTCTATCAATTGCTCGACAGTAATTTGTTCACCCACCGTAATACTTATGCTCTTGAGAGAAGCCTCTAGTGAAACCTATGGCCCTCGGGTCTATCTCTTATCATATTTGCTTTCAATCTACTTTTATTTGCATCTTTACTTTTTGCATCTATATTATAAAATACCAAAAATATATTTATCTTGTCATAATATCTCTATCAGATCTCACTTTTGCAAGTGGCCGTGAAGGGATTGACAACCCCTTTATTGCGTTGGTTGCGAGTTCTTAGTTTGTTTGTGTAGGCACGTGGGACTTTTGAGGAGCCTCCTACTGGATTGATACCTTGGTTCTCAAAAACTGAGGGAAATACTTACGCTACACTTGCTGCATCACCCTCTCCTCTTCGGGGAAAACCAACGCTAGCTCAAGACGTAGCAGGTAGCCAGAAGGATTTCTGGCGCCGCTGCCGGGGAGGTCTTCACACAAATCAAAACGTACCAAGTACCCATCACAAACTCTTCTCCCTCGCATTACATTATTTGCCATTTGCCTCTTGTTTTCCTCTCCCCCACTTCACCCTTGCCATTTTATTCGCCCTCTCTTTCCCGTTTTCCTTCCCTTTGCCATGGCCGAATCAAAAAGGGGTAAGGGTTCTCTCCCGGGTTTTAGTACTTTGGTTAGTCCCACTGTCCTCTCTAAGCTCATAAATAATGATGCTATGGAAAGACCTACCAGGGTTATCGATGAGAGTTTTTATAATTTTGATGAAGATGACTCCGGAATCTTTCGTTATTTACTTGATGAGTCTTTAAAAGATGCTTGGGATAGACTATTAAGGATTCAAGCTAGCTATGTGCCACAATATCAAATTGAGATATACCTAAAAAGCTTTTATGTTGGCTTACCCTCTTCGTTCAAGCAAATTTTAGATTCTATTTTTGAAGAAGGTTTTCTTGAGGGGGATGCTATAGATACCTATGAAAAAATTAAAACTATATTTGGGCACCCTATGAATGATAAGGTTGAATCCACCTCTCTTTTATGCTTCTATCAAAACGAAATTATCAAAGAGATGAAGGCTAGCTTAGATGCAAATTTCCGTAGCGTGCTTAATCTTTATTCCACCATCAACTGCAATGTGCTTTCCCAAAATAGAAGGATAAATGCTAAAGATAAGAAATTTTCTCTTTTCTTTCCCAATACCAAAGATGGCAATACTTAGATCTATTCTCGCTTTTATGTCTAGCTAGGGGCGTTAAACGACAGCGCTTGTTTTGAGGCAACCCAATTTTATCTTTGTTCTGTACTTTTTGCTTCTGTTTAGTAATAAATAATTCATCTAGCTTCTGTTTAGATGTGGTTTTATGTTTTAATTAGTGTTTGTGCCAAGTAGAACCTATAGGATAACCTACGGTGATAGTTAATTTGATCTTGCTGAAAAACAGAAACTTCTACGCGCACGATAATAATTTTAATAAATCACATAAACGTGATTTTCAGTTGATTGTTTTTGCAGTAGATTAACAGAAAAATTTCCTAGGACTTCCTAGTTTGGTAAGATTTTTAGAGTTCCATAAGTATTCGAAAGTTACAGATTGCTACAGACTGTTTTGTTTTTGACAGATTCTGTTTTTCGTGTGTTGTTTGCTTATTTTCATGAATCTATGGCTAGTATCGGGGGGTATGAACCATATAGAAGTTGGAATACAGTAGGTTTAACACCAATATAAATAAATAATGAGTTAATTACAGTACCATAAAGTGGTGGTTTTCTTTCTTGCACTAACGGAGCTTATGAGATTTTCTGTTGAGTTTTGTGTTGTGAAGTTTTCAAGTTTTGGGTAAAGATTTGATGGACTATGGAATAAGGAGTGGCAAGAGCCTAAGCTTGGGGATTCCCATGGCACCCCAAGATAATTCAAGGACAACCAAAAGCCTAAGCTTGGGGATGCCCCGGAAGGCATCCCCTCTTTCGTCTTCGTCTATCGGTAACTTTACTTGGAGCTATATTTTTATTCACCACATGATATGTGTTTTGCTTGGAGCGACTTGTATGATATGAGTCTTTGCTTTTTAGTTTACCACAATCATCCTTGATGTACACACCTTTTGGGAGAGACACACATGATTCGGAATTTATTAGAATACTCTATGTGCTTCACTTATATCTTTTGAGCTAGACAATTTTGCTCTAGTGCTTCACTTATATCTTTTTAAAGCACGGCGGTGGTTTTATTTTGTAGAAATTATTGATAGCTCATGATTCACTTATATTATTTTGAGAGTCTTTTGGAACAGCATGGTATTTGCTATGGTTATAAAATTAGTCCTAATATGATGGGCATCCAAGTTGGGTATAATAAAAACTATCATAGAAAGTGCATTGGATACTATGATAAATTTGATACCTTATAATTGTTTTGAAATATGAAGATGGTGATATTAGAGTCATGCTAGTGGAGTAGTTGTGAATTTGAGGAATACTTGTGTTGAAGTTTGTGATTCCCGTAGCATGCACGTATGGTGAACCGTTATGTGATGAAGTTGGAGCATGATTTATTTATTTATTGCCTTCCTTATGAGTGGTGGTCGGGGACGAGCGATGGTCTTTTCCTACCAATATATCCCCCTAGGAGCATGTGCATAGTACTTTGTTTTGATAACTTATAGATTTTTGCAATAAGTATATGAGTTCTTCATGACTAATGTTGAATCCATGGATTATACGCACTCTTACCTTTCCGCCATTGCTAGCCTCTCTTGTGCCGCTCAACTTTCGCCGGTACCATACACCCACCATATACCTTCCTCAAAACAGCCACCATACCTACCTATTATGGCATTTCCATAGCCATTCCTAGATATATTGCCATGCAACTTTCCTCCATTCCGTTTATTATGACACGCTCCATCATTGTCATATTGCTTTTGCATGGTCATGTAGTTGACATCGTATTTGTGGCAAGGCCACCTTTATAATTCTTTCATACATGTCGCTCTTTATTCATTGCATATCCCGATACACCACCGGAGACATCCACATAGAGTCATATTTTGTTCTAAGTATTGAGTTGTAATTCTTGAGTTGTAAGTAAATAAAAGTGTGATGATCTTCATTATTAGAGCATTGTCCCAAGTGAGGAAAGGATGATGGAGACTATGATTCCCCCACAAGTCAGGATGAGACTTCGGACTTTATGAAAAATAAAAGAGGCCAAAGAATCCCACCAAAAAAATGAGAGAAAAGAGAGAAGGGACAATGTTACTATCCTTTTACCACACTTGTGCTTCAAAGTAGCACCATGATCTTCATGATAGAGAGTCTCCTATGTTGTCACTTTCATATACTAGTGAGAAATTTTCATTATAGAACTTGGCTTGTATATTCCAATGATGGTCTTCCTCAAAATGCCCTAGGTCTTCATGAGAAAGCAAGTTGGATGCACACCCACTTAGTTTCTTTTGTTGAGCTTTCATACACTTATAGCTCTAGTGCATCTGTTGCATGGAAATCCCTACTCACTCACATTGATATCTATTAATGGGCATCTCCATAGCCTGTTGATACGCCTAGTTGATGTGAGACTATCTTTTCCTTTTTTATATTCTCCACAACCACCATTCTATTCCACATATAGTGCTATGTCCATGGCTCATGCTCATGTATTGCGTGAAAGTTGAAAAAGTTTGAGAATACTAAAGTATGAAACAATTGCTTGGCTTGTCATCGAGGTTGTGCATGATTTAAATATTGTGTGTGATGAAGATAGAGCATAGCCAGACTATATGATTTTGTAGGGATAGCTTTCTTTAGCCTTGTTATTTTGAGAAGACATGATTGCTTTGTTAGTGTGCTTGAAGTATTATTGTTTTCATGTCAATATGAACTTTTATCTTGAATCATTTGGATCTGAACATTCATGCCACAATAAAGAAAACTACATTGAGAAATATGCTATGTAGCATTCCACATAAAAAAATTTGTTATTATCATTTACCTACTCGAGGACGAGTAGGAATTAAGCTTGGGGATGCTTGATACGTCTCCAACGTATCTATAATTTTTGATTGTTCAATGCTATTATATTACCCATTTTGGATGTTTATGGGCTTTACTTTACACTTTTATATCATTTTTGGGACTAACCTATTAACCGGAGGCCCATCCCAAATTGTTGTTTTTTGCTTATTTCGGTGTTTCGAAGAAAAGGAATATCAAACGGAGTCCAAACGGAATAAACCTTCGGGAGCGGTCTTTTTGGAACAAACGCAATCAATAAGACTTGGAGTGGACGTCAAGAAGCAGCTGAGGCGGCCACGAGGCAGGAGGGCGCACCCTAGGGGGGTGGGCGCGCCCCCCACCCTCGTGGGCCCCTCGTGGCTCTCCTGACCGACCTCCTTCGCCTATATATATCTACGTACTCCGAAAACATTCAGGAGCACCACGAAACCCTATTTCCACCGCCGCAACCTTCTGTACCCATGAGATCCCATCTTGGAGCCTTTTTCGGCACTACGCCGGAGGGGGAATCGATCACGGAGGGCTTCTACATCAACGCCAAGGCCTCTCCGATGAGTTGTGAGTAGTTTACCACAAACCTTCGGGTCCATAGTTATTAGCTAGATGTCTTCTTCTCTCTCTTTGAATCTCAATACAATGTTCTCCTTGATCTTCTTGGAGATCTATTCAATGTAACTCTTTTTGCGGTGTGTTTGTCGAGATCCGATGAATTGTGGGTTTATGGTCAAGTTTATCTATGAGAAATATTTGAATCTCCACTGAATTATTTTATGTATGATTGGTTATCTTTGCAAGTCTCTTCGAATTATCAGTTTCGTTTGGCCTACTAGATTGATCTTTCTTGCAATGGGAGAAGTGCTTAGCTTTGGGTTCAATCTTGCGGTGTCCTTTCCCAATGACAGCAGGGGCAGCAAGGCACGTATTGTATTGTTGCCATCGAGGATAAAAAGATGGGGTTTATATCATATTGCTTGAGTTTATCCCTCTACATCATGTCATCTAGTCTAATGTGTTACTCCGTTCTTATGAACTTAATACTCTAGATGCATGCTGGATAGCGGTTGATGTGTGGAGTAATAGTAGTAGATGCAGAATCATTTCGGTCTACTTGTCGCGGACGTGATGCCTATATACATGATCATGCCTAGATATTCTCATAACTATGCACTTTTCTATCAATTGCTCGACAGTAATTTGTTCACCCACCGTAATACTTATGCTATCTTGAGAGAAGCCACTAGTGAAACCTATGGCCCTCGGGTCTATCTTCCATCATATAAATTTTCGATCTACTTTATTTTGCAATCTTTACTTTCCACTCTATATCATCAAAATACCAAAAATATTTATCTTATCTTATTATCTCTATCAGATCTCACTTTCGCAAGTGGCCGTGAAGGGATTGACAACCCCTTTATCGCGTTGGTTGCGAGGTTCTTGTTTGTTTGTGTAGGTATGAGGGACTTGCGAGAAGCCTCCTACTGGATTGATACCTTGGTTCTCAAAAACTGAGAGAAATACTTATGCTACTTTGCTGCATCACCCTTTCCTCTTCAAGGGAAAACCAACGCAGTGCTCAAGAGGTAGTGATACGTCTCCAATGTATCTATAATTTTTTATTGTTCCATGCTATTATATTACCTGTTTTGGATGTTTATGGGCTTTATTTTATACATTTATATAATTTTTGGGACTAACCTACTAACCGGAGGCCCAGCCCATATTGCTGTTTTTTTGCCTATTTCAGTATTTCGAAGAAAAGGAATATCAAATGGAGTCCAAACGGAATGAAACATTTGGGAGCGTGATTTTTGGAACAAACAAGATCCGGAGAGCTTGGAGTGCAAGTCAAGAAACAACCGGAGCCTTCACGAGATAGGAGGGCGCCCCCCCCCCCCCTTGTAAGGCGTGCCCCCCTGTCTCGTGGGCCCCTCGGGCATCCACCGACGTACTTCTTCCTCCTATATATACCTACGGACCCCGAAAACATCCAGGGGCACCACGAAACACAATTTCCACCACCGTAACCTTCTGTATCCGCGAGATCCCATCTTGGAGCCTTCGCCGGCACTCTGCCGGAGGGGGAATCGACCATGGAGGGCCTCTACATCAACATCCTTGCCCCTCCTATGAGTTGTGAGTAGTTTACCACAGACCTACGGGTCCATAGTTATTAGCTATATGGCTTCTTCTCTCTTTTTGGATCTCAATACAATGTTCTCCCCCTCTCTTGTGGAGATCTATTCGATGTAATCTCTTTTTGCGGTGTGTTTGTCGAGATCCGATGAATTGTGGGTTTATGATCAGATTTATCTATCGATATTAATTGAATCTTCCCTGAATTCTTTTATGTATGATTGAGTTATCTTTGCAAGTCTCTTCGAATTATCGGTTTGGTTTGGCCTACTAGATTGATCTTTCTTGCCATGGGAGAAGTGCTTAGCTTTGGGTTCAATCTTGCAGTGTTCTTACCCAGTGACAGAAAGGGTTGCAAGCCACATATTGTATTGTTGCCATCGAGGATAACAAGATGGGGTTTATATCATATTGCATGAGTTTATCCCTCTACATCATGTCATCTTGCTTAATGCGTTGCTCTGTTCTTATGAACTTAATACTCTAGATGCATGCTGGATAGCGGTCGATGTGTGGAGTAATAGTAGTAGATGCAGGCAGGAGTCGGTCTACTTGTTATGGACGTGATGCCTATATACATGATCATGCCTAGATAATCTCATAACTATGCGCTTTTCTATCAATTGCTCGACAGTAATTTGTTCACCCACCGTAATACTTATGCTCTTGAGAGAATCCTCTAGTGAAACCTATGGCCCCTGGGTCTATCTCTTATCATATTTGCTTTCAATCTACTTTTATTTGCATCTTTACTTTTTGCATCTATATTATAAAATACCAAAAATATATTTATCTTATCTCACTTTCGCAAGTGGCCGTGAAGGGATTGACAACCCCTTTATTGTGTTGGTTGCGAGTTCTCAGTTTGTTTGTGTAGGCGCGTGGGACTTTTAAGGAGCCTCCTACTGGATTGATACCTTGGTTCTAAAAAACTGAGGAAAATACTTACGCTACACTTGCTGCATCACCCTCTCCTCTTCAGGGAAAACCAACGCTAGCTCAAGACGTAGCAAGAAGGATTTCTGGAGCCGTTGCCGGGGATGTCTTCGCTCAAGTCAAGACATACCAAGTACCTATCACAAACCCATCTCCCTCGCATTTACATTATTTGCCATTTGCCTCTCGTTTTCCTCTCCCCCACTTCACCCTTGCCATTTTATTCGCCCTCTCTTTCCCAATCTCCTCTCTGCCTTTTTGTTTGCCTTCCTGTTGCCATGGCCGAATCAAAAAGAACTAAGGGATTTCTCCTGAGTTCTAGGGCCTTGGATAACCCCTCTATCCTCTCTAAGCTCATAAACAATGATGCTACGGAAAGACCCACCGGGGTCACCAATGAGAGTTTAGATGATTTTGATGAAGATGACTCCGGAATTTTTCGCTATTTTCTTGATGAATCTTTAAAAGATGATTGGGATAGGTTATTAAGGATTCGGGCTAGCTATGTGCCACAATATCAAATTGATGTTTACTTAAAAAGTTTCTATGTTGGCTTGCCCGCTTCTTTCAAACAAGTTCTAGATTCTATTTTTGAAGAAGGTTTTCTTGAAGGGGATGCTATAGATACCTATGAAAAAATGAAAACCATATTTGGGCACCCTTTAAATGATAAAGTTGAATCAACCACTCTCTTGTGCTTTTATCAAAATGAAATTATCAAAGAAATGAAGTCTAGCTTAGATGCAAATTTCCGTAACGTGCTTAATCTTACTTCATACATTAATGGCAATGTTCTTACCCTGAGTAGAAGGATGAATGCAATAGAAAGTAGATCCTCTCTTGCTACTTATGAATCAAGTGCCAAAGACGGCACTCGTTAGATCTATCTTCGCTTTTATGCCTAGCTAGGGGCGTTAAACGATACCGCTAGTTGGGAGGCAACCCAATTTTCTTTATGTTCTTTGTTTTTGTTCCTGTTTAGTGTTAAATTTTGTTTCTACTTTCTGTTTAGATGTGTTTTTATCTTTTGTTTAGTGTTTGTGCCAAGTAGAACCTATAGGATAAACTATGATGATGGTTGATTTGATTCTGCTGAAAAATAGAAACTTTGTGCTCACGAGAAAAAATTCAATAAATCACAGAAACGTGCTTTTGCATTGATTCTTTTTGATGCTGATCAATAAACAAATTTTCCAATACTTCCTGTTTTGGTAGGATTTTTAGAGTTCCATAAGTTTGCGTTAGTTGCAGATTTCTACAGACTGTTCTGTTTTTGACAGATTCTGTTTTTCGTGTGTTGTTTGCTTATTTCAATGCATCTATGGCTAATAAATTAGTTTACAAACCATAAGGAAGTTGGAATACAGTAGGTTTAACACCAAAATAAATAAAGAATGAGTTCATTACAGTACCTTATGTGGTGGTTTTGTTTTCTTTCACTAACGGAGCTTATAAGATTTCCTGTTGAGTTTTGTGTTGTGAAGTTTTCAAGTTTTGGGTAAAGATTTTATGGACTATGGAATAAAGAGTGGCAAGAGCCTAAGCTTGGGGATTCCCAAGGCACCCCAAGATATTCAAGAATAGCCAAAAGCCTAAGCTTGGGGATGCCCCGGGAAGGCATCCCCTCTTTCGTCTTCGTTCATTGGTAACTTTACTTGGAGCTATATTTTTATTCGCCACATGATATGTGTTTTGCTTGGAGCGTCGTGCATTATATTGGTCTTTGCTTTTTAGTTTACCACAATCATCCTTGCTGTACACACCTTTTGGGAGAAGCCTATTTGATTAGAATTTTCTAGAATACTCTATGTGCTTCACTTATATCTTTTGAGCTTGATAGTTTTTGCTCTAGTGCTTCACTTATATCTTTTAGAGCATGGTGGTGGATTAATTTTGAAGAAATTGCTAGTCTCTCATGCTTCACTTATATTATTTTGAGAGTCTATTAGAACAGCATGGTATTTGCTATGGTTATAATTTGGTCCTAGAATGATGAGCATCCAAGTTGGGTATAATAAAAACTATCATAGAAAGTGAATTGGATGCTATGATCAATTTGATGCTTGATAATTGTTTTGAGATATGGAGGTAGTGATATTAAAGTCATGCTAGTTGGGTGATTATGAATTTAAAGAATGCTTGTGTTGAAGTTTGTGATTCCCGTAGCATGCACGTATGGTGAACAGCTTTGTGATGAAGTTGGAGCACAATTTTCTTTATTGAATGTCTTCCTTATGAGTTGCAGTCGGGGACAAGCGATGGTCCTTTCCTACCAATCTATCCCCCTAGGAGCATGCGCGTAGTGCTTTGGTTTTTGATGACTTCTAATTTTTTACAACAAGTATATGAGTTCTTTTGATTAATGTTGAGTCCATGGATTATACGCACCCTTTCACCCTTCCATTATTGCTAGCCTCTCTTGTACCGTGCAACTTTCGCCGGTACCATACACCCACCATATACCTTCCTCAAAACAGCCACCATACCTACCTATTATGGCATTTCCATAGCCATTCCGAGATATATTCCCATGCAACTTTCCACCGTTCCGTTTATTATGACACGTTTCATCATTGTCATATTGCTCTTTGCATGATCATGTAGTTGACATCGTATTTGTGGCAAAGCCACCATCATAATCTTCATACATGTCGCTCTTGATTTATTGCATATCCCGGTATACCGCCGGAGGCATTCACATAGAGTCATATCTTGTTCTAGCTTTGAGTTGTAAATCCATAAAAGTGTGATGATCTCAATTATTAGAGCATTGTCCTAGTGAGGAAAGGATGATGAAGACTATGATTCCCCCACAAGTCGGGATGAGACTTCGGACTTTACAAAAAAAAGAGAAAGGCCAAAAAAAAGAGAAGGCCAAAGAAAAAAAAGAAGAGAAAAAAATGAGAGAAAAAGAGAGAAGGGACAATGCTACTATCTCTTTTTCCACACTTGTGCTTCAAAATAGCACCATGATCTTCATGATAGAGAGTCTCATATGTTGTCACTTTCATATACTAGTCTGAATTTTGCATTATAGAACTTGGCTTGTATATTCCAATGATGGGCTTCCTCAAAATGCCCTAGGTCTTCGTGAGCAAGCAAGTTGGATGCACACCCACTAGTTTTATTTTGTTGAGCTTTCATATATTTATAGCTCTAGTGCATCCGTTGCATGGCAATCCCTACTCACTCACATTGATATCTATTAATGGGCATCTCCATAGCCTGTTGATACGCCTAGTTGATGTGAGACTATCTTCTCCTTTTTTGTCTTCCCCACAACCACCATTCTATTCCACATATAATGATATGTCCATGGCTCACGCTCATGTATTGCGTGAAAGTTGAAAGAGTTTGAGATTATTAAAGTATGAACAATTGCTTGGCTCGTCATCGGGGTTGTGCATGATTAAATACTTTGTGTGATGAAGATAGAGCAACAGCCAGACTATATGATTTTGTAGGGATAACTTTCTTTGGCCATGTTATTTTGAGAAGACATGATTACTTAGCTTAGTATGCTTGAAGTATTACTATTTCTTATGTCAATATGAACTTTTATTTTGTATTATTTGGATCTGAACATTCATGCCACATTAAAGAAAATTACATTGAGAATTATGCTAGGTAGCATTCCACATCAAAAATTCTCTTTTTATCATTTACCTACTCGAGGACGAGCAGGAATTAAGCTTGGGGATGCTTGATACGTCTCCAACGCATCTATAATTTTTCATTGTTCCATGCTATTATATTACCTGTTTTGGATGTTTATGGACTTTATTTTATACATTTATATAATTTCTGGGACTAACCTACTAACCAGAGGCCCGGCCCATATTGTTGTTTTTTTGCCTATTTCAGTATTTCAAAGAAAAGGAATATCAAACGGAGTCCAAATGGAATGAAACCTTCGGGAGCGTGATTTTTGGAACGAACAAGATCCGGAGAGCTTAGAGTGCAAGTCAAGAAACAACCGAAGCCTACACGAGATAGGAGGGCGCCCCCCCTGTACGGCGCGCCCCCTGTCTCGTGGGCTCGTCGGGCGTCCACCGACGTACTTCTTCCTCCTATATATACCTACGGACCCCGAAAACATCCAGGGGCACCACGAAACACAATTTCCACCACCGTAACCTTCTGTATCCGTGAGATCCCGTCTTGGAGCCTTCGCTGGCACTCTGCCGGAGGGGGAATCGACCACGGAGGGCCTCTACATCAACATCCTTGCCCCTCCTATGAGTTGTGAGTAGTTTACCACAGACCTACGGGTCCATAGTTATTAGCTAGATGGCTTCTTCTCTCTTTTTGGATCTCAATACAATGTTCTTCCCCTCTCTTGTGGAGATCTATTCGATGTAATCTCTTTTTGCAGTGTGTTTGTCGAGATCCGATGAATTGTGGGTTTATGATCAGATTTATTTATGGATATTAATTGAATCTTCTTTGAATTCTTTTATGTATGATTGAGTTATCTTTGCAAGTCTCTTCGAATTATCGGTTTGGTTTGGCCTACTAGATTGATCTTTCTTGCCATGGGAGAAGTACTTAGCTTTGGGTTCAATCTTGCGGTGTTCTTACCCAGTGACAGAAAGGGTTGAAAGACACGTATTGTATTGTTGCCATCGAGGATAACAAGATGGGGTTTATATCATATTGCATGAGTTTATCCCTCTACATCATGTCATCTTGATTAATGCGTTGCTCTATTCTTATGAACTTAATACTCTAGATGCATGCTGGATAGCGGTCGATGTGTGGAGTAATAGTAGTAGATGCAGGCAGGAGTCGGTCTACTTGTTATGGACGTGATGCCTATATACATGATCATGCCTAGATAATCTCATAACTATGCGCTTTTCTATCAATTGCTCGACAGTAATTTGTTCACCCACCGTAATACTTATGCTCTTGAGAGAAGCCTCTAGTGAAACCTATGGCCCTCGGGTCTATCTCTTATCATATTTGCTTTCAATCTACTTTTATTTGCATCTTTACTTTTTGCATCTATATTATAAAATACCAAAAATATATTTATCTTGTCATAATATCTCTATCAGATCTCACTTTTGCAAGTGGCCGTGAAGGGATTGACAACCCCTTTATTGCGTTGGTTGCGAGTTCTTAGTTTGTTTGTGTAGGCACGTGGGACTTTTGAGGAGCCTCCTACTGGATTGATACCTTGGTTCTCAAAAACTGAGGGAAATACTTACGCTACACTTGCTGCATCACCCTCTCCTCTTCGGGGAAAACCAACGCTAGCTCAAGACGTAGCAGGTAGCCAGAAGGATTTCTGGCGCCGCTGCCGGGGAGGTCTTCACACAAATCAAAACGTACCAAGTACCCATCACAAACTCTTCTCCCTCGCATTACATTATTTGCCATTTGCCTCTTGTTTTCCTCTCCCCCACTTCACCCTTGCCATTTTATTCGCCCTCTCTTTCCCGTTTTCCTTCCCTTTGCCATGGCCGAATCAAAAAGGGGTAAGGGTTCTCTCCCGGGTTTTAGTACTTTGGTTAGTCCCACTGTCCTCTCTAAGCTCATAAATAATGATGCTATGGAAAGACCTACCAGGGTTATCGATGAGAGTTTTTATAATTTTGATGAAGATGACTCCGGAATCTTTCGTTATTTACTTGATGAGTCTTTAAAAGATGCTTGGGATAGACTATTAAGGATTCAAGCTAGCTATGTGCCACAATATCAAATTGAGATATACCTAAAAAGCTTTTATGTTGGCTTACCCTCTTCGTTCAAGCAAATTTTAGATTCTATTTTTGAAGAAGGTTTTCTTGAGGGGGATGCTATAGATACCTATGAAAAAATTAAAACTATATTTGGGCACCCTATGAATGATAAGGTTGAATCCACCTCTCTTTTATGCTTCTATCAAAACGAAATTATCAAAGAGATGAAGGCTAGCTTAGATGCAAATTTCCGTAGCGTGCTTAATCTTTATTCCACCATCAACTGCAATGTGCTTTCCCAAAATAGAAGGATAAATGCTAAAGATAAGAAATTTTCTCTTTTCTTTCCCAATACCAAAGATGGCAATACTTAGATCTATTCTCGCTTTTATGTCTAGCTAGGGGCGTTAAACGACAGCGCTTGTTTTGAGGCAACCCAATTTTATCTTTGTTCTGTACTTTTTGCTTCTGTTTAGTAATAAATAATTCATCTAGCTTCTGTTTAGATGTGGTTTTATGTTTTAATTAGTGTTTGTGCCAAGTAGAACCTATAGGATAACCTACGGTGATAGTTAATTTGATCTTGCTGAAAAACAGAAACTTCTACGCGCACGATAATAATTTTAATAAATCACATAAACGTGATTTTCAGTTGATTGTTTTTGCAGTAGATTAACAGAAAAATTTCCTAGGACTTCCTAGTTTGGTAAGATTTTTAGAGTTCCATAAGTATTCGAAAGTTACAGATTGCTACAGACTGTTTTGTTTTTGACAGATTCTGTTTTTCGTGTGTTGTTTGCTTATTTTCATGAATCTATGGCTAGTATCGGGGGGTATGAACCATATAGAAGTTGGAATACAGTAGGTTTAACACCAATATAAATAAATAATGAGTTAATTACAGTACCATAAAGTGGTGGTTTTCTTTCTTGCACTAACGGAGCTTATGAGATTTTCTGTTGAGTTTTGTGTTGTGAAGTTTTCAAGTTTTGGGTAAAGATTTGATGGACTATGGAATAAGGAGTGGCAAGAGCCTAAGCTTGGGGATTCCCATGGCACCCCAAGATAATTCAAGGACAACCAAAAGCCTAAGCTTGGGGATGCCCCGGAAGGCATCCCCTCTTTCGTCTTCGTCTATCGGTAACTTTACTTGGAGCTATATTTTTATTCACCACATGATATGTGTTTTGCTTGGAGCGACTTGTATGATATGAGTCTTTGCTTTTTAGTTTACCACAATCATCCTTGATGTACACACCTTTTGGGAGAGACACACATGATTCGGAATTTATTAGAATACTCTATGTGCTTCACTTATATCTTTTGAGCTAGACAATTTTGCTCTAGTGCTTCACTTATATCTTTTTAAAGCACGGCGGTGGTTTTATTTTGTAGAAATTATTGATAGCTCATGATTCACTTATATTATTTTGAGAGTCTTTTGGAACAGCATGGTATTTGCTATGGTTATAAAATTAGTCCTAATATGATGGGCATCCAAGTTGGGTATAATAAAAACTATCATAGAAAGTGCATTGGATACTATGATAAATTTGATACCTTATAATTGTTTTGAAATATGAAGATGGTGATATTAGAGTCATGCTAGTGGAGTAGTTGTGAATTTGAGGAATACTTGTGTTGAAGTTTGTGATTCCCGTAGCATGCACGTATGGTGAACCGTTATGTGATGAAGTTGGAGCATGATTTATTTATTTATTGCCTTCCTTATGAGTGGTGGTCGGGGACGAGCGATGGTCTTTTCCTACCAATATATCCCCCTAGGAGCATGTGCATAGTACTTTGTTTTGATAACTTATAGATTTTTGCAATAAGTATATGAGTTCTTCATGACTAATGTTGAATCCATGGATTATACGCACTCTTACCTTTCCGCCATTGCTAGCCTCTCTTGTGCCGCTCAACTTTCGCCGGTACCATACACCCACCATATACCTTCCTCAAAACAGCCACCATACCTACCTATTATGGCATTTCCATAGCCATTCCTAGATATATTGCCATGCAACTTTCCTCCATTCCGTTTATTATGACACGCTCCATCATTGTCATATTGCTTTTGCATGGTCATGTAGTTGACATCGTATTTGTGGCAAGGCCACCTTTATAATTCTTTCATACATGTCGCTCTTTATTCATTGCATATCCCGATACACCACCGGAGACATCCACATAGAGTCATATTTTGTTCTAAGTATTGAGTTGTAATTCTTGAGTTGTAAGTAAATAAAAGTGTGATGATCTTCATTATTAGAGCATTGTCCCAAGTGAGGAAAGGATGATGGAGACTATGATTCCCCCACAAGTCAGGATGAGACTTCGGACTTTATGAAAAATAAAAGAGGCCAAAGAAGCCCACCAAAAAAATGAGAGAAAAGAGAGAAGGGACAATGTTACTATCCTTTTACCACACTTGTGCTTCAAAGTAGCACCATGATCTTCATGATAGAGAGTCTCCTATGTTGTCACTTTCATATACTAGTGAGAAATTTTCATTATAGAACTTGGCTTGTATATTCCAATGATGGTCTTCCTCAAAATGCCCTAGGTCTTCATGAGAAAGCAAGTTGGATGCACACCCACTTAGTTTCTTTTGTTGAGCTTTCATACACTTATAGCTCTAGTGCATCTGTTGCATGGAAATCCCTACTCACTCACATTGATATCTATTAATGGGCATCTCCATAGCCTGTTGATACGCCTAGTTGATGTGAGACTATCTTTTCCTTTTTTATATTCTCCACAACCACCATTCTATTCCACATATAGTGCTATGTCCATGGCTCATGCTCATGTATTGCGTGAAAGTTGAAAAAGTTTGAGAATACTAAAGTATGAAACAATTGCTTGGCTTGTCATCGAGGTTGTGCATGATTTAAATATTGTGTGTGATGAAGATAGAGCATAGCCAGACTATATGATTTTGTAGGGATAGCTTTCTTTAGCCTTGTTATTTTGAGAAGACATGATTGCTTTGTTAGTATGCTTGAAGTATTATTGTTTTCATGTCAATATGAACTTTTATCTTGAATCATTTGGATCTGAACATTCATGCCACAATAAAGAAAACTACATTGAGAAATATGCTATGTAGCATTCCACATAAAAAAATTTGTTATTATCATTTACCTACTCGAGGACGAGTAGGAATTAAGCTTGGGGATGCTTGATACGTCTCCAACGTATCTATAATTTTTGATTGTTCAATGCTATTATATTACCCATTTTGGATGTTTATGGGCTTTACTTTACACTTTTATATCATTTTTGGGACTAACCTATTAACCGGAGGCCCATCCCAAATTGTTGTTTTTTGCTTATTTCGGTGTTTCGAAGAAAAGGAATATCAAACGGAGTCCAAACGGAATAAACCTTCGGGAGCGGTCTTTTTGGAACAAACGCAATCAATAAGACTTGGAGTGGACGTCAAGAAGCAGCTGAGGCGGCCACGAGGCAGGAGGGCGCACCCTAGGGGGGTGGGCGCGCCCCCCACCCTCGTGGGCCCCTCGTGGCTCTCCTGACCGACCTCCTTCGCCTATATATATCTACGTACTCCGAAAACATTCAGGAGCACCACGAAACCCTATTTCCACCGCCGCAACCTTCTGTACCCATGAGATCCCATCTTGGAGCCTTTTTCGGCACTACGCCGGAGGGGGAATCGATCACGGAGGGCTTCTACATCAACGCCAAGGCCTCTCCGATGAGTTGTGAGTAGTTTACCACAAACCTTCGGGTCCATAGTTATTAGCTAGATGTCTTCTTCTCTCTCTTTGAATCTCAATACAATGTTCTCCTTGATCTTCTTGGAGATCTATTCAATGTAACTCTTTTTGCGGTGTGTTTGTCGAGATCCGATGAATTGTGGGTTTATGGTCAAGTTTATCTATGAGAAATATTTGAATCTCCACTGAATTATTTTATGTATGATTGGTTATCTTTGCAAGTCTCTTCGAATTATCAGTTTCGTTTGGCCTACTAGATTGATCTTTCTTGCAATGGGAGAAGTGCTTAGCTTTGGGTTCAATCTTGCGGTGTCCTTTCCCAATGACAGCAGGGGCAGCAAGGCACGTATTGTATTGTTGCCATCGAGGATAAAAAGATGGGGTTTATATCATATTGCTTGAGTTTATCCCTCTACATCATGTCATCTAGTCTAATGTGTTACTCCGTTCTTATGAACTTAATACTCTAGATGCATGCTGGATAGCGGTTGATGTGTGGAGTAATAGTAGTAGATGCAGAATCATTTCGGTCTACTTGTCGCGGACGTGATGCCTATATACATGATCATGCCTAGATATTCTCATAACTATGCACTTTTCTATCAATTGCTCGACAGTAATTTGTTCACCCACCGTAATACTTATGCTATCTTGAGAGAAGCCACTAGTGAAACCTATGGCCCTCGGGTCTATCTTCCATCATATAAATTTTCGATCTACTTTATTTTGCAATCTTTACTTTCCACTCTATATCATCAAAATACCAAAAATATTTATCTTATCTTATTATCTCTATCAGATCTCACTTTCGCAAGTGGCCGTGAAGGGATTGACAACCCCTTTATCGCGTTGGTTGCGAGGTTCTTGTTTGTTTGTGTAGGTATGAGGGACTTGCGAGAAGCCTCCTACTGGATTGATACCTTGGTTCTCAAAAACTGAGAGAAATACTTATGCTACTTTGCTGCATCACCCTTTCCTCTTCAAGGGAAAACCAACGCAGTGCTCAAGAGGTAGCAATACCCTAAGGAAACAATTGGGTACACCTTCTGCCACAGATCTGAAGGCAAGATCTCTGTTGCCAAGAATGGAACCTCTCTAGAGAAGGAGTTTCTCTCGAAAGAATTTAGTGGGAGGAAAGTAGAACTTGATGAGGTAATTGTACCTTCTCTCAATTTGGAAAGTAGCTCATCTGATAAATCTGTTCCCGTGATGCCTACACCAACTAGAGAGGAAGCTAGTGATGATGATCATGAAACTTCAAATCAAGTTACCACCGAACCTCGTAGGTCAACCAGAACACGATCGACACCAGAGTGGAATGGTAATCCTGGTCTGGAAGTCATGTTACTAGACCATGGCGAACCTACAAACTATGAAGAAGCTATGATGATCCCAGATTTCGATAAATGGCTTGAGGCCATGAAATCTAAGATAGGATCCATATATGAGAACAAAGTGTGGGCTTTGGTGGACTACCTGATGATCAGCAAGCCATTGAGAATAAATGGATCTTCAAGAAGAAGACTGATATTGGTAGTAACGTCACTATGAACAAAGCTCGACTTGTCGCAAAAGGTTTTCGACAAAGTTCAAGGAGTTGACTACGATGAGACTTTCACACCCGTAGAGATGCTTAAGCTTGTCTGAACCATGTTAGCAATTGCCACATTTTATGATTATAAAATGTGGCAAATGGATGTCAAAAACCTGCATTCCTTAATGCAACCAGAAGGTTTTGTCAATCCTAAAGTTGCTAACAAAGTGTGCGAGCTCCAGCGGTCCATCTATGGACTGGTGCAAGCATCTCGGAGTTGGAATATACACTTTGATAAAGTGATCAAAGCATATAGTTTTATACAGACTTATGGTGAAGCCTATATTTACAAGAAAGGGAATGGGAGCTCTGTAGCATTTCTGATATTATATGTGGATGACATATTGTTGATTGGAAATTATATAAAATTTCTGGATAGCATAAAAGGATATTTGAATAAGAATTTTTTCAATGAAAGACCTCGATGAAGCTACTTACATATTGGGCATCAAGATCTATAGGGATAGATCGAGACGCTTAATACAACTTTCACAAAGCACATACCCTGGCAAAGTTTTGAAGATGTTCAAAATGAATCAGTCAAAGAAAGGGTTCTTGTCTGTATTGCATGGTGTGAAGTTGAGTAAGACTCAAAGCCTGGCCACGCCAGAAGATAGAGAGAGAATGAAAGTCATTCCCTATGCCTCAGTCATAGGTTCTATAAACTATGCCATGTTGTGTACCAGAACTGGTGTGTGCCCTGCCAATGAGTTTGGCAAGGGGGTAAAATAGTGATCCAGGAGTAGATCACTAGATAGCAATCAAAATTATCCTTAGATGACTAAGGAAAATGTTTCTCGGTTATGGGGGTGATAAAGGGTTCATCGTAAAGGGTTACGATGATGCAAGCTTTAACACTAATCTAGATGACACTGAGTCCCAGTCTGGATACATATTGAATGTGGGAGAAATTAGCTAGAGTAGGACCATGCAGAGCATTGTACACATAGAAATTTGCAAAATACATACAGATCTGAATGTGACAGACCCGATGACTAAACCTCTCTCACAAGCAAAACATGATCACACATTAGTACTCTTTGGGTGTTAATCACATGGCGATGTGAACTAGATTATTGACTCTAGTAAACCCTTTGAGTGTTTATCACATGGCGATGTGAACTATGGGTGTTAATCACATGACAATGTGAACTATTGGTGTTAAATCACATGGCGATGTGAACTAGATTATTGACTCTAGTGCAAGTGGGAAACTGAAGGAAATATGCCCTAGAGGCAATAATAAAGTTGTTATTTTATATTTCCTTATTTCATGATAAATGTTTATTATTCATGCTAGAATTGTATTAACCGGAAACTTGATACATGTGTGAATACATAGACAAAATATTGTGTCCCTAGTAAGCCTCTACTAGACTAGCTCGTTAATCAAAGATAGTTAGGTTTCCTAACCATAGACATGTGTTGTCATTTGATGAATGGGATCACATCATTAGTAGAATGATGTGATGGACAAGACCCATTCGTTACCTTAGCATTATGATCGTTCAGTTTTATTGCTATTGCTTTCTTCATGTCAAATACATATTCCTTCGACTATGAGATTATGCAACTCTCGAATACCGGAGGAATGCCTTGTGTGCTATCAAACATCACAACATAACTGAGTGATTATAAAGATGCTATATAGGTATCTCCGAAGATCGAGATTAGGATTTGTCACTCTGAGTATCGGAGAGGTATCTCTGGGCCCTCTCGATAATGCACATCATAAGAAGCCTTGCAAGAAATGTGACTAATGAGTTAGTTGCGGGATGATGCATTACGGGACGAATAAAGAGACTTGCTAGTAACAAGATTGAAGTAGTTATGAAGATACCGACGATCGAATCTCGGGCAAGTAACATACTGATGACAAAGGGAATAACGTATGTTGTCATAACAGTTCGATCGATAAAGATCTTCGTAGAATATGTGGGAGCCAATATGAGCATCCATATTTCGCTATTGGTTATTGACCAGAGAAGTGTCTCGGTCATGTCTACATAGTTCTCGAACCTGTAGGGTCCGCATGCTTAACGTTCGATGAGGATTTGTACTATATGAGTTCTGTGATTTGGTGACCAAATGTTGTTCGGAGTCTCCAATGAGATCACAGACATGACGAGGAGTCTCAAAATGGTCGAGAGATAAGGATTCATATATAGGACAATATTATTCGGACACCGGAAGTGTTCCGGGGGTACCGGGTATGTATCGGGTCACCGGAAAGGGGTTCCGGGCACCCCTAGTAAAGATATGGGTCTTATGAGCCAAGAGAGGGACATACCAGCCCCTGGTGGGCTGGTGCACCCCCATATAGGCCGAAATAGGAGGACAAGGAAGGAGGGGAAGGGCGAAGGAAATGGGGGGATTCGGCCTCCCCCTTTCCTTCTCTCCCCCCTCTCTTTCCTCCCCCCTCCGACACATATGGAAGGGGGAGGTGATGACCCACAAGTGTAGGGGATCGCAACAGCTTTCGAGGGTGAAGTACAATCCAAATTTATTGATTCGACACAAGGGGAGCAAAAGAATATTCTTGAGTATTAGCAGTTGAGTTGTCAATTCAACCACACCTGGATAACTTAGTATCTGCGGCAAAGTATTTAGTAGCAAAGTAGTATGATAATGATGGTAACAGTAGCAAAAGTAAAGATAAATGTTTTGGGGTTTTTGTAGCAGTTGTAACAGTAGCAATGGAAAAGTAAATAAACGAAGAACAATATGCGAAAAGCTCGTAGGCAATGGATAAGTGATGGATAATTATGCCGGATGCGATTCCTCATGCAATAGCTATAACATAGGGTGACACAGATCTAGCTCCAGTTCATCAATGTAATGTAGGCATGTATTCCGTAAATAGTCATACGTGCTTATGGAAAAGAACTTGCATGACATCTTTTGTCCTACCCTCCCGTGGCAACGGGGTCCTAGCGGAAACTAAGGGATATTAAGGCCTCCTTTTAATAGAGAACCGGACCAAAGCATTAACACATAGTGAATACATGAACTCAAACTATGGTCATCACTGAGAAGTATCCCGATTATTGTCACTTCGGGGTTGTCGGATCATAACACATAATAGGTGACTATAGACTTGCAAGATAGGATCAAGAACACACATATATTCATGAAAACATAATAGGTTCAGATCTGAAATCATGGCACTCGGGCCCTAGTGACAAGCATTAAGCATAGCAAAGTCATAGCAACATCAATCTTAGAACATAGTGGATACTAGGGATCAAACCCTAACAAAACTAACTTGATTACATGATAAATCTCATCCAACCCATCACCTTCCAGCAAGCCTACGATGGAATTACTCACGCACAACGGTGAGCATCATGAAATTGGTGATGGAGGATGGTTGATGATGACGACGGCGACGAATCCCCCTCTCCGGAGCCTCGAGCGGACTCCAAATCAGCCCTCCCAAGAGAGATTAGGGCTTGGCGGCGGCTCCGTGTCGTAAAACGTGATGAAACTTTCTCTCTGGTTTTTTTCTCCCCGAGACGGAATATATGGAGTTGGAGTTGAGGTCGGTGGAGGTCCACAGGGGCCACGAGATAGGAGGGTGCACCCTAGGGGGGGTTGTCTCGTGGACAGCCTGTGGGCCCCCTGGTGTATTTCTTTCGCCCAGAAATTATTATTAATTCCAAAAAGTGCCTCCGTGGATTTTCAGGACATTCCGAGAACTTCTCTTTTCTACACATAAAACAACATCATGGCAGTTCTGCTGAAAACAGCGTCAGTCCGGGTTAGTTTCATTCAAATCATGCAAATTAGAGTCCAAAACAAGGGCAAAAGTGTTTGGAAAAGTAGATACATTGCAGATGCATCAACTCCCCCAACCTTAACCTTTGCTTGTCCTCAAGCAATTCAGTTGATAAACTGAAAGTGATAAAGAAAAACTTCTACAAACTCTGTTTGCTCTTGTTCTTATAAACATGAAAAGCCAGCGTTCAAGTTTCAGCAAATATTATGAACTAACCATACTCACAATAACACTTGGGTCTCACAATTACTCATATCAATAGCATAATCAGCTAGCGAGCCATAATAATAAAACTCGGATGACAACACTTTCTCAAAACAATCATAACATGATATAACAAAATGGTATCTCGCTAGCCCTTTCTGAGACCGCAAAACATAAATGCAGAGCACCTTTAAAGATCAATGACTGACAAAACATTGTAATTCATGGTAAAAGAGATCCAGTCAAGTCATACCCAATATAAACCAATAGTAATGAATGCAAATGACAGTGTGCTCTCCAGCAGGTGCTTTTTAATAACAAGGGTGATGACTCAACAAAAAAGTAAATAGATATGCCCTTCGCAGAGGGAAGCAGGGATTTGTAGAGGTGCCAGAGCTCGATTTTAAAATAGAGATTGAATAACATTTTGAGCGGCATACTTTCGCTCTCAATGCAACAACTATGAGATGGTTGTATCTTCCATACTACATGCATTATAGGCAGTTCCCAAACAGAATGGTAAAGGTTTATACTCCCCCAACCACCAACAAGCATCAATCCATGGCTTGCTCGAAACAACGAGTGCCTCGAACGAACAACAGCCCTGGGGGACTTTTGTTTAATTATTTTGATTTGCTTTGATCTTTTTGGATCATGGGACTAGGCATCCCGGTTACCGGCCCTTTCTCGTGAATGAGGAGCAGAGTCCACTCCTCGTGAGAATAAGCCACCTAGCATGGAAGATATAGGCATCCCTAGTTGTAACATGAGCTGCTCGAGCATACAAAACAGAATTTCATTTGAAGGTTTGGAGTTTGGCACATACAAATTTACTTGGAACGGCAGGTAAATACCGCATATAGGAAGGTATAGTGGACTCATATGGAACAACTTTGGGGTTTAAGGAGTTTGGATACACAAGCAGTATTCCCGCTTAGTACAGGTGAAGGCTAGCAAAAGACTGGGAAGCGACCAACTGAGAGAGCGACAACAGTCATAAGCATGCATCAAAATTCATTTACACCGAGTACAAGCATGAGTAGGATATAATCTACCATGAACATAAATATCATGAAGGCTATGTTGATTTGATTCAACTACATGCGTGAACATGTGCCAAGTCGAGTCAATCAATTCATTCAAAGGAGGATACCATCCCACCATACCACATCATAATCATTCTAATAGCATGTTGGCATGCAAGGTAAACCGTTATTACTCAAAGCTAATCAAGCATGGCACAAGCAACTATAATCTCTAAATGTCATTGCAAATATGTTTACTTCATAATATTCTGACTCAGAAACGATGAACTCATCATATTTACAAAAACAAGAGAGGTCGAGTTCATACCAGCTTTTCTCATCCCAATAAGTCCATCATATATCGTCATTATTGCCTTTCACTTGCTCGACCAAACGATGTGTATAATAATAAGAGTGCACGTGCATTGGACTAAGCTGGAATCTGCAAGCATTCAACTCAAAAGAGAAGACAAGTAATATGGGCTCTAAATTAAATAAACAATCATGCATATGAGAGCCACTAAGCATTTTCAATATGGTCTTCTCGACCCCCAAAGGAAAGAAAAGAAAAGAAAACTATTTACACGGGAAAGCTCCCAACAAGTAAGAAGAACTAGAAATCTTTTTGGGTTTTCATTTTAATTTCTACTACAAGCATGGAAATTAAACTAACTAATTTTTTTTGGTTTTTCTCAAGGTTTATCAAACACACAAGAAGAAAACTAGAAAAAGGAACTTAAACTAGCATGGATAATACAATGAAAGAGTATGAGCACCGACGACTAGTGTGTGAACATGAATGTAAAGTCGATGAGAAATACGTACTCCCCCAAGCTTAGGCTTTTGGCCTAAGTTGGTCCAATACCAAGGATCGCCTGGCTGATATCCATAAGTGAAACTGGGGTTGTACTGAGATGCAGCAGCAACCGCCTCCTGAGCTGCAGCGTGTTGGCGAGATGCCTCCACTCCCCTCTCGTATTCAGTTGCTTCCTCCATGGTGACAACATATCTTCCTTTTGCCTGATAATCAAAAAGGTAGGGAGTAGGAAGAGTAACAGGGACGATGTTGCGTCTGTCATAGATTAGTCGATAATGGAGGAATTGTTCATTCCTGTCAAGAAAATGATGATTAAACATAGCTTCTTTATCCAAGTAAACAGGGGGTAAAATCATATCCCCCTCTCGTGGGGCTATATTAAGATAATTAGCCACACAGGTTGCATAAATTCCTCCAAAGAAATTTCCCTTTCTACTATTATTCTGCAACCTTCGTGCAACTATTGCCCCCAAGTTATAACCTTTATAACCTAACACAGCACTCTTGAGGACACACGGATCAGGGACACACATGTGACATGCTTCATCCTTACCGTTAATACATCTACCAATGAAGAGAGCAAAATAATGTATAACAGGAAAATGAATTCTCCCTATGGTAGCTTGTGTTATGTCCCTAGATACTCCCACAGTAATACTAGCAAGAAAATCTCTAAATTCAGATTTGTGAGGATCATTAATATTACCCCACTGCGGGAGTTTGCAAGCATTTGTAAAATCCTCTAAGTCCATGGTGTAAGATGTATCATAAATATCAAATAGGACACTAGGAGAATTACGCGTACAGTTATATTTAAACCTCCGCACAAAGGAATCAGTCAATTGATAGTACTGAGGACACTTATCTTGTAAGAAGTCCTCCAGCTCAGCATTATGCACATACGCGTCAAATTCCTCCTTAAAGCCTGCTCTGACCATAAAATCATCGGATGGCTACTCACAAGCTCGTACATTCACGTCCCTTGGCAATGCTACATCTTGCTCACGTATAGCAATCCTGGGCCCTTTCTTCACCGAGGAACCACCTTGGTACATTCTTCTAAGCATATTTCTTTTTCTGAAATAAATCTGAAATTTTTAGTAACTTCAAAATAAAAGTGCATAAAACTAAACAAGATTGGTAGCAACTACTCCTACAAGTGCCTAGAGCCTATATCATGCATTAGAATTGATTGGGACCTCATAAATTTAACATGCAAGCTCAAGAACATGGTCACCTATGCAGCAAAAATTTGAAATGAATAAAGCACTAGAACAAAAACTAATTGGACCAATGGAGGAGTCACATACCAAGCAACAATCTCCCAAAGCAGTTTTGTGAATGGAGCTTTGAGCTAAGAGATCGAAAATCGTAGCAAAACGAGCTAGAACTCGTGCTTGAGCTGGATGGGGATTTTTTTTGGGTAGAAGATGAAGTGTGTGGGTGCTGGCATAAGTGGAGGGGAGCCACTAGGGGCCCACGAGACAGGAGGGCGCGCCCTATAGGGGGGCCGCGCCCTCCACTCTCGTGGCCTGGTGCTTGCCCCTCCTGCAGTGATTTCAGTGCCTAAAATCCTCAAATATTCCAGAAAAAATCATACTAAATTTGCAGGGCATTTGGAGCACTTTTATTTTTGGACTATTTTTTAATGCACGGATAATTCAGAAAACAGACAGGTAAGACTGTTTTTGCTTTATTTAATCTAAATAACAGAAAGTAAAAAGAGGGTACAGAAGGTTGTGCCTTCTAGTTTCATCCATCTCGTGATCGTCAAAATAAACCCAATAACAAGGTTGATCAAGTCTTGTTAACAAACGCATTCCGAATAGCACGGAACCGAAGAAATTTCGAATAACACTAAGTTACCTCAACGGGGAAAATCCCCAACAATAAGAATATCATACTTTTTCTTGATAGTAGAGAGAGGAAATTCAAAACCTCCAATAATAATAGTTGGAACTTTTCCAATAGAACTGATGCTATGAACTTGAGATTGTTTCCTCAGAAAGTGTACCAGATGCTCATTACCATTAACATGAAAAGTGACATTGCCTTTGTTGCAATCAATAACAGCTCCTACAGTATTAAGAAAAGGTCTACCAAGGATAATAGACATACTATCGTCCTCGGGAATATCAAGAATAACAAAGTCCGTTAAGATAGTGACATTTGCAACCACAACAGGCACATCCTCACAAAACCGACAGGTATAGTAGTTGATTTATCAGCCATTTGCAAAGATATTTCAGTAGGTGTCAACTTATTCAATTCAAGTCTACGATATAAAGAGACAGGCATAACACTAACACTGGCTCCAAGATCACATAAAGCAGTTCTAACGTAATTTCTTTTAATAGAGCATGGTATAGTTGGTACACCCGGATCTCCAAGTTTCTTTGGTATTCCACCCTTAAAAGTGTAATTCGCAAGCATGGTGGAAATTTCAGCTTCCGGTATCTTTCTTTTGTTTGTAATGATATCCTTCATATACTTAGCATAAGGATTTACTTTCAGCATATCAGTTAAACGCATACATAAGAAAATAGGTCTAATCATTTCAGCAAAGCGCTCAAAATCCTCATCATCCTTTGACTTGGATGGTTTAGGAGGAAATGGCATGGGTTTCTGAACCCATGGTTCTCTTTCTTTACCGTGCTTCCTAGCAACAAAATCTCTCTTATCATAACGTTGATTCTTTGATTGTGGGTTATCAAGATCAACAGCAGGTTCAATCTCTACATCATTGTTTTTGCTAGGTTGAGTATCAACATGAACATTATCATTAACATTATCACTAGGTTCATGTTCATCACCTGATTGTGTTTCAGCATCAGAGATAGAAATATCCTTGGGATTCTCAGGTGTGTCTATAGTAGGTTCACTAGAAGCATGCAAAGTCCTATCATTTTTCTTTTTTTCTTTTTAGAAGAACTAGGTGCCTTTAAATTATTTCTCTGAGAATCTTGCTCGATTCTCTTAGGGTGGCCTTCAGGATACAAAGGTTCCTGAGTCATTCTACCAGTTCTAGTAGCCACTCTAACAGCAAAGTCATTTTTAATATTTAATTCATCAAGCAAATCATTTTGAGCTTTAAGTACTTGCTCAGCTTGAGTAGCAACCATAGAAGCATATTTGCTAACGAGGTGAAGTTCATCTTTAACTCTAGCCAGATTATCACTTACACGTCCTATCTCGAAAGCATTATTCTTTAACTCTCTACCAAAATAAGCATTAAAACTTTCTTGTCTAGCCATAAAGTCATCAAATTCATCTAAGCATGGGCTATGAAATTTAGTAGAGGGGATTTCAACTTTATCATATCTATAGAGAGAATTTACCTTTACTACCTGTGTCGGTTTATCAAGACAATGTGGTTCTTCAACAGGCGGTATATTAAGACCATGTATTTCTTCAATAGGTGGTAAATTCTTAACATCTTCAGCTTTAATACCTTTTTCTTTCATTGATTTCTTTGCCTCTTGCATATCTTCAGGACTGAGAAATAAAACACCTCTCTTCTTCGGAGTGGGTTTAGGAATTGGCTCAGGAATTGGCTCAATTGGTTTAGGAACTGCTTCAGGAATTGGCTCACGAAGAGTCCAATTATTTTCATTAGTCAACATATTATTCAATAATATTTCAGCTTCGTCGACTGTTCTTTCCCTGAAAACACAACCAGCACAACTATCCAAGTAGTCCTTGGAAGCATCGGTTAGTCCATTATAAAAGATATCAAGTATTTCATTTTTCTTAAGAGGATGATCAGGCAAAGCATTGAGTAACCGGAGAAGCCTCCCCCAAGCTTGTGGGAGACTCTCTTCTTTGATTTGTACAAAATTATATATTTCCCGCAAGGCAGCTTGTTTCTTATGAGCAGGGAAATATTTAGCGTAGAAGTAATAAATCATATCCTGGGGACTACGCACACAACCAGGAGCAAGAGAATTATACCAAGTCTTAGCATCACCCTTTAACGAGAACGGAAATATCTTAAGGATATAAAAATAGCGAGACTTCTCATCATTAGTAAACAGGGTAGCTATATCATTCAACTTGGTAAGATGTGCCACAACAGTTTCAGATTCAAGGCCATAAAAAGGATCAAATTCAACTAGAGTAATAATTTCAGGGTCAACAGAAAATTCATAATCCTTATCAGTAACACAGATAGGTGAAGTAGCAAAAGCAGGGTCGGGTTTCATTCTAGCATTAAGAGACTGCTGCTTCCATTTAGCTAATAATTTCTTAAGATCATATCTATCACTGCAAGCAAAGATAGCTCTAGCAGCTTCTTCATTCATAACATAACCCTCAGGAACAACAGGCATTACATAATCATTGGGAGAACTTTCATCATCACTATCTTCAATAATAGCATCTTCAATATTTTCATTCTCTCTAGCCATAGCAAGTTGTTCATCAAGAAATTCACCTAATGGCAAAGTAGTATCACGCACAGAAGTAGTTTTATCATGCATAGCAGAAGTGACATCATTAATAACATGCGACATATTAGAATTCATAGCAGTAGCACATTTAGGTGTCGCAAGCTTACTCATAACAGAAGGAGAATCTAGTGCAGAGCTAGATGGTAGTTCCTTACCTCCCCTCGTAGTTGAGGGATAGATCTTGGTTTTAGCGTCTTTCAAGTTCTTCATAGTGATCAACAGATATAAATCCCAAGTGACTCAGAGAATAGAGTTATTCTCCCCGGCAACGGCGCCAGAAATTAGTCTTGATGACCCAGAAGTGTAGGGGATCGCAACAGCTTTCGAGGGTGAAGTACAACCCAAATTTATTGATTCGACACAAGGGGAGCCAAAGAATATTCTTGAGTATTAGCAGTTGAGTTGTCAATTCAACCACACCTGGATAACTTAGTATCTGCAGCAAAGTATTTAGTAGCAAAGTAGTATGATAATAATGGTAACAGTAGCAAAAGTAAAGATAAATGTTTTTGGGTTTTTGTAGCAGTTGTAACAGTAGCAACAAAAAAGTAAATAAGCGAAGAACAATATGTGAAAAGCTCGTAGGCAATGGATCAGTAATGGATAATTATGCTAGATGCGATTCCTCATGCAATAGCTATAACATAGGGTGACACAGATCTAGCTCCAGTTCATTAATGTAATGTAGGCATGTATTCCGTAAATAGTCATACGTGCTTATGGAAAAGAACTTGCATGACATCTTTTGTCCTACCCTCCCGTGGCAGCGGGGTCCTAGCGAAAACTAAGGGATATTAAGGCCTCCTTTTAATAGAGAACCGGACCAAAGCATTAACACATAGTGAATACATGAACTCCTCAAACTACGGTCATCACCGAGAAGTATCCCGATTATTGTCACTTCGGGGTTGTCGGATCATAACACATAATAGGTGACTATAGACTTGCAAGATAGGATCAAGAACACACATATATTCATGAAAACATAATAAGTTCATATCTGAAATCATGGCACTCGGGCCCTAGTGACAAGCATTAAGCATAGCAAAGTCATAGCAACATCAATCTCAGACGTAGTGGATACTAGGGATGAAACCCTAACAAAACTAACTTGATTACATGATAAATCTCATCCAACCCATCACCGTCCAGAAAGCCTACGATGGAATTACTCACGCACAGTGGTGAGCATCATGAAATTGGTGATGGAGGATGGTTGATGATGAGGACGGCAATGAATCCCCCTCTCCGTAGCCCCGAACGGACTCCAGATCAGCCCTCCCGAGAGAGATTAGGGCTTGGCGGCGGCTCCGTGTCGTAAAACGTGATGAAACTTTCTCTCTGATTTTTTTCTCCGCGAGACGGAATATATGGAGTTGGAGTTGAGGTCGGTGGAGGTCCAGGGGGGCCATGAGATAGGAGGGCGCGCCCTAGGGGGGGTGCCCCCCTGTCTCGTGGACAGCCTGTGGGCCCCCTGGTGTATTTCTTTCGCCCAGAAATTCTTATTAATTCCAAAAGGTGCCCCCGTGGATTTTCAGGACATTCCGAGAACTTTTCTTTTCTACACATAAAACAACACCATGGCAGTTCTGCTGAAAACAGCGTCAGTTCGGGTTAGTTTCATTCAAATCATGCAAATTAGAGTCCAAAACAAGGGCAAAAGTGTTTGGAAAAGTAGATACGTTGGAGACGTATCAGGAGGCCGACTTGTGGTAGGCGCCCAAGTAGGATTTCTCCTACTTGGGGCGCCCCTTGCTGCCCCTCTCCCTCTCCCACCTATATATGTGGGGGTGCACCTCTAGAACAGACATCATTGATTCCTAGCCGTGTGCGGCGCCTCCCTCCACAGTTTATGCCTTCGGTCATATTCACGTAGTGCTTAGGTGAAGCCCTGCGTGGATCACCTCACCATCACTGTTACCATGCCGTCGTTCTGACGCAACTCTCCCTCGACACTTTGCTGGATCAAGAGTTCGAGGGACGTCATCGAGCTAAACGTGTGTATAACTCGGAGGTGTCGTACGTTCGGTGCTTGATCAGTCGGAACGAGAAGAAGTTCAACTACATCAACCACGTTAACAAATGCTTCCTCTTTCAGTCTATGAGGGTACATGGACACACTCTCCCCCTCTCGTTGCTATGCATCTCCTAGATAGATCTTGCATGAGCATAGGAAAGTTTTTGAAATTGCATGCTACGTTTCCCAACAGTCCCTGCATCCTCCATGGTTCCTTAGTGGCAAATCTTTTTCCTCATTTTATCCTCCTCAATCCCTTCAGAAGAAACAATGGACGGTCTAAGAGTGATAGATCATCAACATTCCTCATCTCCGCAATGAAGGAGCCCATGCAGGGTTGCAGTGTCACATGAGGCAGACGGAAGGAACCCGTCCTCCGCCGTTGAATTGCCAGGAGGGTTGCATCTGGGCATCTAAGGTCATAGTGCCGACATGGTCTAACTCGCGTGGGTCCCCTCGTCGAGGTTACGCGAGGCTAACACGACGCGGGCTCTACGATGGTGGAGGCCGCCTTCATGACAATCTGGGGGCATAAACACCTCCTATGATGGTGTTGGTCGGCCTCTCGAGTTGTGGAATGCAATGGCCACCGAGGGGTATCCGTGGGGTTTCTCTCTCCAGATCTGATGGCTACTAGTAGTGGCTCATATTGGTGACGTTGTGGGATGCATCCCGAAAGCTTCGTTGTTGATTTGGGCGACTCTCACTCTGGCTCGTTTGTTTTCGATGATGATATGCAATCTATGGACAACGACTTGACGCCAAGGATATGGCGGTGTTGTGATTTTTAGCCTAACGCGTGTAGTTGCTGGGATCACGAAAAATTTGTGGAGATAACACATGATTGATTTCGACTTGGTGGTGCTTCACGAGTACCCGGCCCCGTGCTCCAGAGTGAAAACCCTAGGTCTGATCCGAGTTGGTTATACCTATCAATGGTGGTATTTTTGCGTTGTTACCTTATTGAAGGCATTGCTCGGATATGCTCGATCTTGCTCTTCAGGGTGAAAACCTAGAATCTAAACTTTGATGGTTCGATGCAGTTACGATGACGCTTGAGTGTAGCCTCTTCTTGAAGGCGCTGTTGTTGAATAATCTCGTTGTTCTTGCGGTGTCAAGAAATGGTTGGCGTGGATATGGTCATTGCCGTAGTTTGCTGATAATCACCAAGTGCAGGGAATCATTGTAGCAATACCCAAAGGTGGAAATGATAAGTTTGGAGTGTCAAACCCACAAAGAACTAAAGGTAAGATCAATATTCTCTCAAGCCCTATCTGCCACTGATACGACTCTATGTGCACCGCAAGTTTGCTTCGAACTAAAACAAGAAATAAAACTGTGTTATGGGTATGAAGAGGATAACTTTATATGATATCAGAGAGCTAAAATATAAAAGTAGGTGTCGTTATCATAAAGTTAGAATATATTACTAAATAATATAAATAGCGAGTGTGGAATAATGGTGGATCGGTGTGCGGAATTGTCCTAAGCGATTGTTAACAAGATCGATAGTCGTCATTGCAATCTCATAGGAGGGAGAGGCATAAGCTAACATACTTTTCCCTACTTGGGTCATATGCACTTATGATTGGAACTCTAGCAAGCATCCGCAACTACTAAATATCATTAAGGTAAAACCCAACCATAGCATTAAAGCATCAAGTCCTCTTTATCCCATACGCAACAACCCCCTTACTCGGGTTTGTGTTTCAGTCACTCACGCAACCCACTATAAGCGAATCATGCACGTATTGCAACACCCTACAGCGGGAATCCCTCACGCTTGCCCGACACGGAGGGCACCATAGGATAGCACCAAAATAAAACATACAACTCGTACCAATCTAGATCACCAATCAACCCAAGGACAGAAGATATCTACTCAAAACATCATAGGATGGCAACACATCATTGGATCATAATATGTAGCATAAAGCACCATGTTCAAGTAGGGATTACAGCGGGGTGTGGGAGAGTGCACCGCGTAAAAGAGATGAGGATGGTGATGATGATGGTGATGTTGATGAAGACGATCACCGCGGCGATGATTCCCCTCCCGATGGCACTCTGGTGCCACCAAGAGAGAGGAGGAGAGGTTCTACCCCTTGTGGTTCCTCCTCCATGGCTTTCCCCTCTGGTCCTTGGCCTTCATGGCGATGATGGCCCCTCCGAGATCCTCCTCCATGGCCTCCGGTGATGATGGCCCCCTCCGGCAGGGTGCCAGAGAGGGCCTAGATTGATTTCTCGTGGCTACAGAGGCTTGCGGCGGCGAAACTTCCGATCTAGGTTAATTCCCGAAGGTTTCTGTATTTATAGGAATTTTTGGCGTTGGTTTCACGTCAGGGGGGTCTCCGGGGTGTCCATGAGATAGGGGGCGCGCCCCCCACTCTCGTGGGCAGCCCAAGACTCTTCTGGCCCAACTCCGATGCTCTCTGGTCTTCTTTTGGTCCATAAAAAATCCTCAAAAATTGGCACGTCAATTGGACTCCGTTTGGTATCCCTTTTCTGTAAAACACAAAAACAAGGAGAAAGCAGAAACTGGCACTGGGCTCTAGGTTAATAGGTTAGTCCCAAAAATCATATAAAATGACATATAAATGCATATAAAACATCATAGATGGATAATATAATAGCATGAATACTTCATACTATAGATACGTTGGAGATGTATCAGCATCCCCAAGCTTAATTCCTGCTCGTCCTCGAGTAGGTAAATGATAAAATAAATAATTTATGAAGTGTGAGTGCTAGCAGGTGCACAAGTTTGATCAATGATAATTTCAATCACCTTTTCTAGCATCAATATGTGTCATAATAGTAGCTTATCTCATAAAACTTTTCATGATCAAGTAACAACCTATTCACAATGTCAAGTATGGTTCAGAAACTTCATTGAGAACTAACAAACTATAATCTCAGTCATTGAAGCAATTGCAATTTATCATAACATCAGAAAGAGTCAAGAATAGAGCTTTTCAGCAAGTCCACAAACTCAACTATCATATAGTCTTCTACAATTGCTAACATTCACGCAATACTTGTGGTTATGGAGTTTCAGCCGAACACTGAGAAAGATAGGGGCTTATTGTGTTGCCTCCCAACGTATTCACCTTTAGGTGATGTCAACAATAATAGCCCATGCTAACTTACATCCAATTGGATATATATATCATGATCTTTCAAACACGAGGGGCTTGCCAAAGGATAAAATGAAAAAGGGAAAGGTGTGGATCACCTTGACTCAAGCATAAAGTAAAAACATAAAGTAAAAGATAGGCCCTTTGCAGAGGGAAGCAGAGGTTTTCATGCGCGTTTAGTGTTGATGCACAAAATCTTAATGCAAAAGAACATCACTTTATATTGCCCCTTGTATGTGGACCTTTATTATGCAGTCTGTCGCTTTTATTACTTCCACAACAAGATCGTACAAAGCTTATTTTCTCTGCACTAAAAGTCATACATATTTAGAGAGCAATTTTTATTGCTTGCACCGATGACAACTTACTTGAAGGATCTTACTCAATCCATAGGTAGGTATGGTGGACTCTCATGGCAAAACTGGGTTTACGGGTATTTGGAAGCACAAGTAGTATCTCTACATAGTGCAAGGAATTTGTCTAGCATGAGGGAGAAAGGCAAGCTCAACATGTTTGGAAGGTTAATGACAATATACTTTAACTGAGATGTCGGAAAACATAAACCATTACGTTGTCTTCCTTGTCCAACGTCAACTCTTTTAGCATGTCATACTTAATGAGTGCTTCACAGTCATAAAAGATGTCCAAGATAATATATTTGTATGTGAACCTCTCTTTCCTTATTACTTCCTATTAATTGCAACGATGACCAAAACTACGTTTGCCAACTCTCAACAACTTTTATGCCTCATACTTTCTATGTGTGAAGTCATCACTAACCATGTTATAAGCATATGAAACATATAAAAATTCAGATTTATGACATTCAATTCATTCCCCCATTTACTCATAGGATATACATGAAGCACATGAGTGAATGACAAACTACTCCAAAAGATATGAGTGAAGGACACTGAGTAGTCAAATAATTAACTAGCCATGGGAGGGTTCCCCTTTTTTTATTCAATAATTGAGATCCAATAATTTTATTCAAACAGCAAGTAAAATTGAAAATACGCTCCAAGCAAAACACATATCATGTGACGAATAAAAATATAGCTCCGAGTAAGGTATACCGATAGTTTTGAAGACGAAAGAGGGGATGCCTTCCAGGGCATCCCCAAGCTTAGGCACTTGAGTCTTCCTTGAATATTATCTTGGGGTGCCTTGGGCATCCCCAAGCTTAGGGTCTTCCCACTCCTTATTCTCCTTCTATCGATATCTCACCCAAAACTTGAAAACTTCAACCACACAAAACTTAATGGAACTTCGTGAGATAGGTTAGTATGATAAAGAGTAAACCATTAACTTTGGTACTGTAAAATACAAGGTTCATAATTGTTTTCGCATAATGCCTACTGTACCATATCATTTCTACAATTTATATTGAGAAATATAAGCCATAGAAAATGGAAAACAAGCAAACTACGCAATGAAAACAGAATCTGTCAGAAACAGAACAGTCTGTAATGATCTGGACAATAACCATACTTCTGCTACTCCAACAATTATAAAATAAATTGGTGGACGTGATGAATTTGTCTATTAATCTTATGAAAAAAGAATCAACTCAAAATCACTCTTCTGTAAAAAAATGACAGCTAATCTCGTGAGCGCAAAGTTTCTATTTTTTACAGCAAGATCACATTAACTTTCACCCAAGTCTTCCCAAAGGTCTTACTTGGCACTTTATTGAAACAAAAACTATAAAACATGATTACTACAGTAGCTTAATCATTTAGATACACAAAAACAGTAAGGGCAAATATTGTGTTGTCTCCCAGCAAGCGCTTTTCTTTAATGCCTTTTAGCTAGGCATGATGATTTCAATGATGCTCGCATAAAAGAAAAGAGTTGAAACACAAAGAGAGCATCATGAAGATTATGACTAGCACATTTAAATCTAACGCACTTCATATGCCTAGGGATTTTGTGAGTACACAATTTATAGGAACAAGAATCAATTAGCATAGGAAGGCAAAACAAGTATAACTTCAAAACTTTAAGCACACAGAGAGGAAACTTGATATTGTTGCAACTCCTACAAGCACATATTCCTCCCTCATAATAATTTTCAGTAGCATCATGGATAGCAACTTTGTTCTCATACTCAATTGGAACCTCTTCTGAAATAGTGGAATGCTAACTAAAGTTGACACTCTTCCAAATCCACTTTCATAAATATCGTACGAAGATTCAACACCCTCCAAGATAGTGGGATCACTAATTCCTAAAGTTGACACTCTTCCAAACCCACTTTAAATTATAATATTATTCAAACTCCAAAAGATATAAGTGAAGTTCCTGGAGCATTTTACAATTAATATAGACTAGCCAATATCCAAGCTCAAAATATATAAGTGAAGCGCACGAAGCATTCTATAAAACCATACTCAAACGATTTAAGTGAAGCATATAAGATCATACTTAAAAGATATAAGTGAAGCACAAGAAGTATTCTATAAATAAATGAAGAGCTATCTCATACTAGCGTGATTCTTAAAGAAAAGTAAAAACACAAAGGACACAAATCATGTGAACAAAACAAAAACCGAGGTATACCGATATTTGTTGAAGAAGAAAGATGGGATGCCAACCGAGGCATCCCCAAGCTTAGATGCTTGAGTATCCTTTTAAATATTTACTTGGTGTGCCTTGGGCATCCCTAAGCTTGAACTCTTGTCTCTCTTTATTCTTCTCACATCGGTAACTCCTCGTTCTTCAAACACTTCATTCACAAAAACTAAAACAAAAACTTGTGAGATCCGTTAGTGTAATAAAGCAAACTAACACTTTAAGGTACTGTAATTAACTCGTTATTTGTTTATATTGGTGTTAAACCTACTGTATTCCAACTTCTCTATGGTTCATACACTACATACTAGCCATAGATGCATCAAAATAAGCAAACAACACACGTAAAACAGAATCTGTCAAGAACAGGACAGTCTGTAGTAATCTGGAAGTTTAGTAAACTTCTGTAACCCCAAAAATTATGAAATAAATTTGACAATTTGAACAATTTGTACAGAAGTAATGTGCAAAAAGTTTCAGACCTATTTGACTTTCCAGTAAAAAATGTAAATTCAAGCACCATAGCCAAAGTTTCTGTTTTTGTTCTGCACAAAGTAAACAAGCAATCTAATCACACTAAAACCCAAGCTTGGCACATTATTTTTATAATACAATGGATATAGACAAGGGAATAATTATTTATAGAGAAACTTCTATGAAAAATTCTACATTGTTTCCATGAGCATGAACACAAGTGCTCAAGGTCGACCCTCACTTCTTCAATGCATAACTTTCCAATCACTTCTCTTTTTGAAAAACTTTTTTAGGCATGAGAGGCAAGTAAATATTTTTGTATTTTCATTCTTTTAAAAAAAATTGTATGTTTCACCCACAACTAAACAGAAACAAAAAGTGAAAAACAAAATCTACTTAGTGAAGAAAGCAAACAAGCACACACGAAAATATCAACCCCACGCTATTGCTCCTCGGCAACGGCGCCAAAAAAGAGCTTGATAATCCCCAAGTGCAGGGAATCATCGTAGCAATTCCCAAAGGTGGAAGCGATAAGTATGGAGTGTAGAACCCACAAGGAGCTAAAGGTAAGATCAATATTCTCTCAAGCCCTATCTGCCACTGATACGACTCTACGTGCACCGAACGTTTGCTTCCAACTAGAAACAAGAAATAAAATTGTGTTGTGGGTATGAAGAGGATAACTTTGTATGATATCGGAGAGCTAAAATATAAAAGTAGGTTTTGTTATCATAAAGTTAGAATATATTACTAAATAATATAAATAGCGAGTGTGGACTAATGGTGGATCGGTGTGCGGAATTGTCCTAAGCGATTGTTAACAAGATCGATAGTCGTCATTGCAATCTCATATGAGGGAGAGGCATAAGCTAACATACTTTCCCTACTTGGGTCATATGCACTTATGATTGGAACTCTAGCAAGCATCCGCAACTACTAAAGATCATTAAGGTAAAACCCAACCATAGCATTAAAGCATCAAGTCCTCTTTATCCCATACGCAACAACCCCCTTACTCGGGTTTGTGTTTCAGTCACTCACGCAACCCACTATAAGTGAATCATGCACGTATTGCAACACCCTATAGTGGGAATCCCTCACGCTTGCGCGACACGGAGGGCACCATAGGACAGTACCAAAATAAAACATACAACTCGTACCAATCTAGATCACCAATCAACTCAAAACATCATAGGATGGCAACACATCATTGGATCATAATATGTAGCATAAAGCACCATGTTCAAGTAGGGATTACAGCGGGGTGTGGGAGAGTGGACCGCGTAAAAGAGATGAGGATGGTGATGATGATGGTGATGTTGATGAAGACGATCACCGCGGCGATGATTCCCCTCCGGATGGCACTCCGGTGCCACCAAGAGAGAGGAGGAGAGGTTCTCCCCCTTGTGCTTCCTCCTTCATGGCTTTCCCCCTCTGGTCCTTGGCCTTCATGGCGATGATGGCCCCTCCGAGATCCTCCTCCATGGCCTCCAGTGATGATGGCCCCCTCCGGCAGGGTGCCAGAGAGGGCCTAGATTGATTTCTCATGGCTACAGAGGCTTGCGGCGGCAGAACTTCGGATCTAGGTTAATTCCCGAAGGTTTCTGTATTTGTAGGAATTTTTGGCGTTGGTTTCACGTCAGGGGGGTCTCTGGGCTGTCCACGAGATAGGGGGCGCGCCCTAGGGGGGTGGCGCGCCTCCCACTCTCGTGGGCAGCCCGGGACTATTCTAGCCCAACTCCGATGCTCCGTGGTCTTCTTTTGGTCCATAAAAATTCCTCAAAAATTGGCACGTCAATTGGACTCCGTTTGGTATCCCTTTTCTGTAAAACACAAAAACAAGGAGAAAACAGAAACTGGCATTGGGCTCTAGGTTAATAGGTTAGTCCCAAAAATCATATAAAATGACATATAAATGCATATAAAACATCATAGATGGATAATATAATAGCATGAATACTTCATAAATTATAGATACGTTGGAGACGTATCATTTGCGAATCGATGTTTCTATCGCTTCATGGTTTTTCCATTGCCTAGGCATAGTTTTGATCTTGTATGATTTTGCCAGTTGCCGAATTGTTTATAATTTGTGTGTGTGTGTGTGTGTGTGTGTGTTGATGTTTGTTGTGTATCTTAATTATGCAGAAGTCGGGTGTGGGTTCATTATGCTTGTGTCCACTTGATGCGGGAGAGGATTTGTGGCAATCAAGTGCGGGGGCACGCATGTCCATGATGCCCGCTTTTTATTTTGGCTTTCGATTTTCAAAGTTTTATGTCTTTTAAACAAAAAATTCAAATCGAGTTATGTCTTCATATTCATTTCTCGTGGCCAGCGCTTCAAACAAGATCCATTTTGAATATATTTTGATGACTTTAAAAAAATATGAAAATTTTTTTTAGAGAAAAGGCAGATGCCCGAATTTATAGATAAAGCCATAAGGCAGGTAGCGGCAACATCACAGATAAGTATCAAATACCCCCAAGCCCCCACGACGGGCAGAACGACATAAAAGAAAGTCAAGTACATGGCTCCCTCGCCAGTATACGGCACGCAGGCCGAAAGAGAAATACTCAGCTACGGCTAAAGCATCCTGCCCAAAAGAAGCCCTTAAGCATCCTGCTCTTGTATGCATAACAGAGACGCCATCGCCCGGATTTTGGAGATCAGCATAGAGAGCGCCTCTTGGTCCTCGACCTTAGTCAATGATTTCCACTGCTGCAGGAAAGCACACGATTTAAATAAGCAGTCAGCAGGTTTAGCCGGAAACACGTGCTCGATAGTAAACTTGTTCCTAGTTGTCCACAGGGACCAGCATAAAGCTCCCAAGCCCACCCAAAAGATGCGCCTAGTGACGCCAGCAAGGTTGGATGCCAGGTTCCGCAACTCAGCAAAAGAGGCAGGAGCCCAAGAGACATGTAGCCAGTCACGCATGCAACTCCAAATGAGCTTAGCCAGGTGACATTGGAAAAAAATATGATCCGTGTCTTCCAAATCACCATAGAGGACACAAAACTGGGAGCCCGGCCCATTTCTCTTACGAATCTGATTAACCGAGGGCAGCCGGCCTGGGAAAGCTTGCCAGAGGAAGATTTTAATCTTAGGTGGAATACGAGCCTTCCAAATCTGGGAGAAACGGTTAGCGGGCGCGCCCCCAACGAGCTTAGAGTAAAGAGATTTGACAGAAAAGCGTCCAGAGGCAGACAGCGGCCATAGCGCCGAGTCCCTGGCCGTCGAGAGCGTAGGGAAGAGGGCAGTAAGACGTTGCCAATCTTCGAACTCTACAGGCGACAAGGAGCGGCGAAAGACCAAATTCCACCCCTGGGAAGCTAACTTTGCGATAGAAATACCAGGATCCGAGCAATAAGAGAAAAGGGTAGGGAAGATCACCGAGAGAGGTGAGTCTCCACACCACCAGTCTAACCAAAATCTAATCGAGGAGCCGTCCCCAACAACAAACTTAATGAACAACTGGAAAACAGGTCTAACTTTGACCAAAGACTTCCAAAACTGCGGCCATGCGGCAGAGCAAACATTGGGCTAGAGGACGGAAAATATTTAGCTTTCAGGATGGACAACCAAAGGGGCTGGTCCTCAGCACTCATAATCTTCCACCACCATTTAATCATCAAGCATTGGTTCATGACGGAAGTATTAAGAATCCCCAACCCCCCACGGTTTTTGGGCCTACACATCAACTTCCATTTAACAAAGCGGTATTTGCGGCGGTTGTCCGCCGCATTCCAGTAGAAGGCCCCACGGTGTTTATCAAAACCAGCATGAGTCCCAACCGACAAGAGATAGAAGCCCATCATGAACATGGGGAGGGAGGAAAGACAAGCATTAATTAGAGCAACTTTGCCCGCATTCATGTTGTATCTGCCCCGCCAAGGAAGGACCCTATTACCCACCTTTGTGACCACCGGGGCAAATTCTGTAGCATGAAGCACATCCGGGGAGATAGGAAGACCCAAGTACTTAAACAGGAAGGAGCCCAGTTTACAGTTAAGAAGGTGGGCCACTCGCATGGCATCCGATTCGTCCACACACGTAACAACCACTTCACTTTTAGCAAAATTAATCTTAAGCCCCGACATCGCCTCGAAGCATAAAAGAATAAACTTTAGGTGAGCAAGGCAGACGTCATTCAGCTCAACCATGATAATAGTGTCGTCCGCGTATTGGAGATAGGTCAGACCATGGGGTATAAGGTGAGAACTAACAGGAGAGATATGACCGAAGGTAGCTGCCCTAGAGAGCAGACGAGATAGAGCATCCGCAACGAAATTGAACAGAATAGGCGAGGCAGGGTCACCTTGCTGCAGGCCCCTACCATTGGCAAAGAACTTGCTAACCTGACCGTTGACATTAATGGCAGTGTGGCCACCAGAGACCAACTGCATAATTCTATGAACAAGGGGCCCGTCAAACCCTTTAGCCAACAAAACCCTACGCAAAAAAGGCCAACTCATCAAATCATAAGCCTTCTCAAAATCAAGTTTAAGAATCACTGCCTTCGCCTTGTGAATCTTAAGATCATGAACGATCTCATGCAAGCACATAACCCCGTCCAAAATGAAGCGACCTTTAATGAAAGCCGACTGAAAAGGGCTGATGGTGCGGTGGGCAATGGGAGAGAGGCGAGTAGCTAACCCTTTGGCCGGAAATTTGGCGAAGTTATTGATAAGGGCAATCGGCCTAAATTGTGAGATTAGATCCGCGCCCTTGACTTTAGGAATAAGGGTAATGACAGCATAGTTAAGGCGAGAGATGTCCACCGTACCCAACCAGAACCTTTGAATAACATTACAAATGAGGGCAGTATGAGCGGCAGATAAAAACAATTATTTTGTGTCTACGACCGACAGAAAAAATTGCTTGAAATTATATCTCTTAAACTGGTTGAAACTTGGCAGGTTTAGATGCAAAAATCGTAAGTTTCATTATTGATACTTTATTTGAGTCTTTTTTATTGTGCCTCGTGCAGGATTGAACTACTGCGCGAATAGCGGGCAAAATGAGCGGGCGACCGGACTTGGCAAGTGAGTGCCCTCGCATGCCCTTGTGCATTTTCGCACTTGATGCGTCATGTTGAGTCAATAAAATCCATAGTTTGTCAAAAAAAAAAAAGACGAGTGACCATGGTAGTACAACATTTTTAGATCCTCCTACTAAATCTCACGCGAAATTTCCTACTTTATATATGAACTGGACCTTTTCGTGAGACATGGTTTTGATTTGCATGGGGTTAGTTGTACCCAATTGTAAATAAATAATGGATCCTAAGCTCCAAATGACTAGAAATTAGCTCTTCCAGTCTACTCGTGTCAATTTTCCCATGTCGTCGTCCAATGTGAGAAAGGAAGAGGCATTAACGACAATGTGGTAGTAACTGCATGTTGGCATGTAGTAGCTGTTGAAGCTAGTGACCTGCGTGAAACTTTCTGCAGAAACATCTGTCTTCCATGGACGAGTCGCCGTGGCAGCCTGGCTGGCGATCGACAGCATGGAATCTGACTGGCAAGTGGAGCTGGCTATTTGAGACGTCATCGTGAGGCCAGCAAGACGCCATCAACCTGCTCACGCGTCTCATCTTGGGGTGCGGAGAAGATGGACCATGTGGTACGTGGAGACATGGAAACATGGAGCACGGGGCTGTCGAGATGCGACTGCTGTTATATCTATGAAGGTGATGTGTACATGTACATGGATGATCATCTAGTCAATACTATTCCCTCTGTTCCTAAATGTAAGTCTTTTTAGATATTTGTACAACATACAGATGTATGTAGACATATTTTAAAGTGTAGATTCACTCATTTTTCTCCGTATGTGGTTACTTGTTGGAATATCTAGAAAGACAAATATTTAGAAACGGACGGAGTAGCTGGCAAAGATGCATGCACAGTTGGTTCAAGCGGCACAAGGATGAAGGAGACTAGGCGTAGGCGGGACAGTGGCAAGCTCACAGCAGTGTTTCCGGTGATGTCATATAAATACTACGTGTGGGGATCATATAGATAATAACTAATCGCGATCTGTACGTAGTTTGCCTTGATCATAAGTGACACTGTAGAAGCAGACAAAGAATCTCTAACTTCCTCTAGAACGACTGTGCGAGGTCCCGAACCCCCAACAGTTCTTTTGACTGTGATGCTCCACAGCCGGACGTTCAACGACAGGCACACCGGCCCGGCCGAGCGACCGATGCCGATGCTCATTCGGTAGCAGCCAGCAAGGCCAGGCCGGTCCAGAGGAAAGTTCCTACCCTAGCACTATAACCAAACAAAACGCACGTCGCCGTGAATCCGTTGGGAACAAGCACATTTCCGGCGGCTCTTGACAAGCTCCGTTTGTGTGTGTGGCTGCTGCTACTTACACCAGCAGCTCCAAGACAAGCTGTGCGCCTAAAATTCCCCTCAAAAAAGTAGGGTAGGAAGCACCAAAGAAGAAGGCTCGCATGGATCATCTACTCCACTCGTCAACCCTAGAACGCAGTGCACCGGTGAGTGGTATAACACTGTGCAATCAATCGCCTAACTTGCACTAGCGCGTACGTACGTTCGTACACGGTGCGTCATCGCATCACCCGTTTTGACCCCATGCAGCTAGCACGCGCGCGAAGACAAACCATTCCGTTCGGCCACGCACGCACCGTCCCATCCGTTGACAACGTCGCCGCAAGGCAGAGCATGCAGCCAGAGCCAGGATATGTGCATGGCGGGACGCGCGCGGCCGAACCAACGCGCGCATGCGGACGAAATGGAAAAGGCGCCCCTCGCCGAACAGATCGAATAAGGCCATTTGCATGCATATGTAACAAGATTTTGTGCTACCCTAAAAAAGAAACAAGATTTTGTGCTTTTCCTTAAGATCTGACCATACATACATGCATGTACATATAAAATAGTGTACGTACCATCTTAGAAGATTCTTTTTATATACAAAAAATAACTGACCATACATACGTACTCCTCCTGACGCGGTTTGAGCAGGAATCCTTCTCGTTTTCATCAGTATGGGGGAGGGTTCATACGCTTATACTAGTGGTAGTTGCCGTCGTCGTGTTCATACGCACGGGGTGCATGCATCCAAACATCTATCCACGTCACGTCTCGGCCAGCCAGGCCATTGGTTGGACACCACTCGCGACTACTCCCTCCGTTCAGAATTACTTGTCACAAAAATGGATACATCTACAACTAAAATACATCTAGATACATTCATTTTTTGAACGAGTAATTCCGAACGGAGGAAGTAGGTAGGAGTAGAAGTTTATGGAACATAATATGTGGACGTACGGACACATGGATACATGGATAAGCAATTATTAGGTGCAAAAATCACGATCCTAAACTGAGACCCATTCTTGTTCGTTTGTCATCTCCCGTCCTGTCGCCCGATCGATCGCTTGCTGATTGATGATGCATTGGATACCAACAAAATGCTCCCAAATCATGGGGGAATACTAGCTTGTGCTGGTGATCGATCCAGCATGGAAACCGTGTTGCCAGCTTCACCAGTGCCAATTTGCCGAACAGGCGTAGTCTTGTTGCAATTGCCTTCCTCAATACCGAATATGCGTGGCGCCATACTGATAACCCTGAATTGATGGTGCTCGGAGCACCTGCTCCCTTTTCACAAATATATTTTCCAAAATGTACCCCAAAAAAAAATCTCACATTTAGATGACTCATCATTGTATCTAGTCACATACAATGGTTCATGAAAATCACTACCGAGTTGTGAGCTCTGCAAAAAGAAATCCAATCCCTTCTTTTCACAATAGGAAAAATGTTATTTTAGCTCCTTTTTATGCAGACTACAAATCAGCAAAAGAAATCAAAAGACCTGATGGTGCATAACTCGCTCTAACATCTACATATCAGACTTTTTGTCTAAATGTATAAATAGATATTTTGGAAAAAATAAATATATAAATAAATAAATATGTTCATGATTAAGATAAGCAAACAAGTGTATGGTTGGTGAAGCAGTGCGACAAAATTCCAGATCAATGTCATCGTATTTATATGTGCGTTCATGATAAAGGAAACATTAAACATAAACCATGAAAGAAACTATAGTGTCCCTGGCCCCCTGCATACCTGAGGTGGACCTAACCAACAGGTTTCCAATATGTAGTTATGCAAGTACCTGTCCTACAAATCGTTGAAATATATAAATAATATTATCACAAAAAGAGATACATAAATAAATAAACATGGTCACGATTAAGATAATCAAACTATGGTTTGGTGAAGCGGTGCGACTAAATTTCCCATCAATGTCTTTTTTTTTGAAACGAGGCAAAAGATTTGACATTTTTATTGATTAAGAAGAAGAGAATTGCCCGGTTAATTAACGGAAAACCAGGCTAAAACCGATACAACTCAACCCACATGACATGGGCACCACCGGCCAATCTAGCCACCGACATGGGACACAAAGCTGCAAAGAAGAAAGGCATTCGTCGAGGAGTCGCAAGCATCATCGTCATCACCGGTTGCCTCGAACGAGCGACTCCGACTTCACCATTGAGCTCCAACCGCGAAGCCAACCCGCAAACAGCCGCATAGAAGCCACGACGGCACATGCCACCAGAAGGCCACACACGCAAGCAGCCGACAGCTCCGACTTTGACGACAAGCCTCACCAGGGAAATATGCAGGACTTGCACCGACCGTGCCTCAAAGCACCTTGGACACGCCGGGAAGAACCGACTACCGAAGTCCACGCCGCGACCCGAGCTCCTCTCGACGACATCATCGTTGCCAAACAGAAACCAGCGCCCCGCCTCAGCAAACTACGCGGCGAAGATGCCGCCATCCACGGCGAAGATGCCGCAATCCACCAGTCTCCCAGTCATAGCCGGCTCCGAGACGATGCCCCCAAGGAGGAGAAAGACGCGAAGACGCCTCCATCGCCCGACTCAGCGAATCTGAGGTGTCTTCATGATTTCAAAGAAAACATATATAGATCATAAACCATGAACGAAACTATACTGCCCTTGCATACCTGAGGTGGACCTTGCCTGTGTAGTTGCGTACACCTGGCTAGTGGCATCGCACTGGAATTTGAAAACGACGAAGGAAAAAAGGTATCCTCAGATAAAGGTTTTTGGAAGCAAGAAAGTCTTTATCACTCCAACAAGAGGTAGGTCATTGGTTCAATCAACCTCCGTCACTGGATCTTAGTCTAGAAAGAAAAATATATGAGAACTACTACTAGCTAGCAAATTGAAAAAAAGTAATCTCAAGGGCACGAAAAATCCGTGGCACAAATACATATCAACGTCATCATCGGCCACCAAAAGGCAGCCATTAATTAGTGATCTAACCACGTACAAAAGGAGGGCGATGAGGTGGTGTTAGCTTAGTAGCCTCCTTCAATTTTCCCGCCTTTGCTTGACAGAACAGTTTACGGAGGGAGTAGGACTTCCCAACCGCACGAGAAAATTGGACAAACCAGACGTCTGGTTGAGCTACGAGGAGAAGAAGCACCTAGAAAACGGAACCGGTTGAGCTAGCTAGTAGAGAGGAAACTAGTGACCATAGCATCTCTCACACACATACATTAAGCACATCGTAATCGATACATACGTCTAGATCTTTAATTTTCTTCGACGAGCAATAGAAAACGACGAAGACTTATTAGACGAGTGCGTGCGGTGCCAGAGCACGGTCAAAATGTGGTGGTTCAGTTGGCCCTCTCCGAGGAACAATGGTTGACTATGCCACATGGGAGAGACGGAGAGAGCTACCGGAGAAGTTTCCAAGGGATCGGGTACTAGTCTAGCAGTAGTTTACGGTTTGGCAAAGCACATATCGTTGTATAAACCGTGCATCTATCCATGAACCTGCCTACCAGTACCAGATAGATGTACCCATGCATGTATCTAGGGTCTAGGATGGCAATAGGATTGCGCAGCCGGTGGAAGAAAAGGGAGGCATCAAATCGTTGCCGCCGGGGAGTCCCTGTCCGGCCACGGGGAAACGAATCGCTATTTTCACTTTCACCACGGGGAAAAGGGGGTCACCTTTCGCTTTTCACGTACACGCACGAGAGCAGATGGGGAAAGGACGTATGCCTGTAGAAGAAGCTAGCCCTGTATACTTGCATGTACATATATTCGTTTTGCAGAATATATGGTGCGGCTTAATCAGCTCGTGCTATACAGTTTGTTGATCATTGATAGTAGTACCTGGCTAGCCCAACCTAATAATCATCTTGCTAGCATTAGCAATCGATCTAGTGGTGGATGCATGTAGTGCTGTATTATCATCGCGAAACATGGTGCAACCGTCAGCTGACTACACGATTGACCAACCGATCGTGGAGAAACATGCTCGCCCCCGACAAAACATGCCCTGCCCCGGCGCCCAGCCGGAACAATAATCTCACGGCACACACAAAGCTTATAATTTGCCTATAGTTAAACGTACTTCAGCCAACCACTTATAACTACCGAGTATGTTTTTCCACGGGAGGTAGCAAGAGAGAGAGAGAAATACGAGTCTTTTTGAAGCATGGTTAATAGTATAGCCAGCTGCTGGCTATAAGCCAGTGTCATGTCATATACAGCTCAGCTTATAGCCAACATGTATAATAATAGATTAAAAGACTGTACTACTTTTTTATCATGTGACCCGCCTTTCATTCTCACAAAGTGCCTAGAAGCACGTGCTAGAGCTGACTCTTCACGAAGAGTCCGCTTACCTTCTCTTTCCTCCAACTAAGCAAAAATATACTAGTTTATTTCTTATAGCCCGCTCACTCAGCTCTATTATACTTGCTTTTACCAGACCGGCCGCCTGACCTAGATAGCTTGCCTGCTAAGATTTCACGGCGAAATGAAAGCCTGTTACAGGCCACCGGCCGGCCGGTCGATCGACCGGCGACTTGGCCCGAAGGAACTACGCCGGTCGCACGCGTGTTTCGGCCATGTGTTGGTACCTGGCGGTACGTGCCCGGCTGGCCCCAACCGACTCACGTGTACGCGCGATCTGAAAAGCCCCGGCCGCGCTACACGTATACGCGCGTCCCGGTCAAAATCTGCTCCGCTTGCGTGCGTCGTCGCTAACCCAAAACCCAACCCAACCATCTGTTTCAATCTCCCCTGCCTCACCAAACAAACCATACAAAACCCGAACGAGTCCACCCCCTCCAACTCCAAAACGCAGCTTCGCTCCCTCGCTCGCTCGCTCGCTCATATTTGCGTCGTTTCTTTCCTGCCTGCCTGCTCCTCTCCTGCTATCTACTCCTATCTCTAGAGTTTTATATTCCCCCGTCCCGGTCCGGCCGCCGAACCGGTTCAACGCGGTGCGCGTGCGTGTGCTGGACCCGGACGCCGGCCGCGAATATAAGCGCGCCAGCCCACGGCCTCAGGTCGGAGGACACTGCCCCGCCCTGCTCGCCACACAGCACACAACGCACAACGGCGGGAGAGAGATCACACACACCTACGCTCGCACACAGGCTAAGCTAGCAGAGCCGGCAGAGGGCAGCGCAGCGGTGATCACAGGGCGCGCCCCGGGCACGCACAAGCGAAGGCACACCAACGATCCGAGGAGCATCTCCTTGCGCAATGAGATCAGGGGGCGCCACGGCCGCCGCCGTAATCTTGTCTCGCCGGCTCGGAGCCACGTTGCTGCTGGCGCTGCTTCTGATCGCGGCGGCGGCGGCGGAGGGGAGCAAGAGCGGGAGCGGCGACGGCAAGGCGCACAGCTACGAGGAGGCGCTGCGGAAGAGCCTGCTCTACTTCGAGGCGCAGCGGTCGGGGCGGCTGCCGCACGGGCAGCGGGTGCCGTGGCGCGACCACTCGGGCCTCACCGACGGGCTGGAGCAGGGGGTGGACCTGGTGGGCGGCTACTACGACGCCGGCGACCACGTCAAGTTCGGCCTGCCCATGGCCTTCACCGTCACCATGCTGTCCTGGAGCATGATCGAGTACGGCGACGACGTCGCGGCGGCCGGCGAGCTCGCGCACGCGCTCGAGGCCATCAAGTGGGGCACCGACTACTTCATCAAGGCGCACACGCAGCCCGACGAGCTGTGGGCCGAGGTACGTACTCCTCCACGAGCCGACCGACGACGGTGATCGTGCGTCACCTCCATCCATGATCCATCCCCTAGCTAGCTAATAGCTGTGTTCAGATACGATCGGTCATGACATGCATGAGATGAGACCGACCGGCTCCAAGCTAGCTGTTGCGCACGCAAGCCAGTGATCGTTCCAAGAAAGAAAGAGAGAGACCAATTCAATTCAATTATGCACACCTAGCTACCTTGTTGCACTTTGATCAATTACACATCTTTTAATTCTTTAGAAATATCGATTATATGTGGTATTTTCTGGTTAGGGGAGAAAAGAAAAAGGTTCTTTCTGGTGAATAACAACAAGCGTGTTAGGTAGGCGGCCAGTTTGATTTGATGAACGTACGTACCAACGAACGGCAGCACTAAACTATTTTTCTTCCACACATGGCGTGCATATGTTTCAAAGCTTCGTCGGTCGTCCATGATGCACGAGAGCCGTCGGATTAATCTCCTAGCTTTTCTCTTGAACAGGTGGGAGACGGCGACACGGACCACTACTGCTGGCAGCGGCCGGAGGACATGACGACGTCGCGGCAGGCGTACAAGGTGGACCGCGACCACCCCGGCTCCGACGTCGCCGGCGAGACGGCCGCCGCCATGGCCGCCGCGTCCATGGTCTTCCGCAAGTCCAACCCGCACTACGCGCACCTCCTCCTGCACCACGCCCAGCAGGTACACACTCTAGATACAGACAGCGTACACGTTGACGTAGTGCATGCGAGGTCTGGCGTGGAAAAATGTGGCAATGCTACACGTACAAACGATTTACAGGCTTTTACAGGATGGTTAACCTTGATTGGTCAATAGGTGAGCGGGGCGGCCCACCCCCTGAAAATCAGGGGGGAGAGGTTTGTGATTGGTTGTTAGATGGTAGGAGCGTGTAAAAGCGTGTAAGTCTTTGTATGTCTAGCATTTTTGAGAAAAATGCAAGAAAAATATCGGTGCAAGTTTGGAGCACAGCATAGTACCAGTCTGTCTGCGTACCGGATTTTGGAACATAGCGTACGAGTGTTGGTGGCGTTGGTCAAGGGGCGCCGGTCTTTTCATGGGTGGTGTGAGGTGTGTTCTTTTCTTGTGCCCTGTGCCGCACATGCCAAGTTGCCAACAGCTCGACGCCATCGACGTCGATCGATCGGGCGGGAAAATGAAGATTTTTCTCTTCTGTCGGCTCGGCTCGTTTCGTAGGGGCTGTCTGGCTGCAGTGTGGGGCCGGCGCGCAACCTCTATCTGGTGGACGGGGAACTTTCCATTTGCTGCCTCCGGGCATGATTAGGTGGCCAGTTCAATCACATGTTGAACCAGCGGCTTAACTGGGAAATTATTAGGAAGCGGTCGTCGTGTCATCATGTGCTAATTGAACCGGTCCGTATTCACACCCACTGGCCTGGCTACCTACCTGCCGCTTTTCAAGTGTCAACTATAAAATGCATCAATGAATGATAGATACATATGCAACCTTAATTATTCTTAGGGCTTTTAATTTTTTTTATTTTTAAGCTGATGATAGTGTATGCGATCTTACTGGTTGTTGGGTGTTCGTCGTACGTGCACGTTGGCTGATGTTTGCTTTCGCTTTTGCGAACGTGCGTGCAGCTGTTCGAGTTCGCGGACGGGTACAGGGGCCAGTACGACAGCAGCATCGCGGAGGTGAAGAGCTACTACGCGTCGGTGAGCGGGTACAAGGACGAGCTGCTGTGGGCCGCCCTGTGGCTCCACCGCGCCACCGGCAAGGTCGCCTACCTCGACTACGTCGTCCACAACGCCCACGACTTGGGCGGCACCGGCTGGGCCATCACCGAGTTCAGCTGGGACGTCAAGTACGCCGGCGTCCAGATCCTCGCCGCAAGAGTGAGCCACCCACCCACCCAACTGACAAACAGTTACTATCAAGTGAACGATCACTGGCCAGTCACTGACGAGACGAAATGATTTCAGCTGCTGCTGAGGGGAGAGCACACGGCGGAGCAGAAGAGGACGCTGGAGCGGTACCAGGCCAAGGCGGAGCACTACGTGTGCGCGTGCCTGGGCCGGAACGCGGCCGGCGGCGAGGACGCCAACGTGGAGCGGAGCCCGGGCGGGATGCTCTACATCCGGCAGTGGAACAACATGCAGTACGTGACCAACGCGGCGTTCCTGCTGTCCACCTACGCCGACTACCTGGCGGAGGCCGGCGTGGGGACGGTGACCTGCGCCGGCGGCGAGACGGCGGGCGCCGGCGAGGTGGCGGCGCTGGCCAGGGCGCAGGTGGACTACGTGCTGGGCACCAACCCCAGGGGCGTCAGCTACCTCGTGGGCTACGGCGCCAAGTACCCCGCCAGGGTGCACCACCGCGCCGCCTCCATCGTGCCGTACAAGCACAGCAAGCAGTTCATCGGGTGCTCGCAGGGGTTCGACCACTGGTACGGCCGCCGCAGCTCCAATCCCAACGTGCTCGTCGGCGCCATCGTCGGCGGGCCCGACCGGAGTGACAGGTTCCGGGACAACCGGGAGAACTACATGCAGACGGAGGCGTGCACCTACAACACCGCGCCCATGGTGGGGATGTTCGCCAAGCTCAACCGGATGGCGAGGGAGGAGAGGGAGCAGAGAGCTGCCACGGCGGCCGAGATGTAAATGGATTAGATAGGTTATAGGTCTCGAGGGGGGCTGTACAATTTTCCCCATTCTTTTGTTCATTTCTTCTCCTTCTTTGGAGGTTTCTTGATACACGGGAAGGATGGAGATGGGTGTAGTATATGAGGGGGGAAAAAAAGACTGGAGGCATTGACGTGCAAATGTAAATTCGCTGCCTGTACATACGAGAAAAGAAAAATGAGAATTCAAGTTACATATCGGTGGTTGTAGGTTGCTTAATTGTCTACGCTTGGATGATCACTCGTCAACAAGTGTTTGCCAATTTCAGTGGCAAAGGGTAGACCGATCAACAGCAAAGCACGAAAGAAGGCCCAGAGCACCACGATATTATTCCCTTTTTTTTCTGAAAATCTACATGTAGGTAGAACACTCAAACATGGCCATTGCAAAATAAAGAGTTTCTATTAAGAAATGTTCTAAATTTTGTTTTATTGTTCACCCGAATGCATGTGAGCTCAAGAGCAGAATTGGATTTCCAACGATACATCCCCTTCACAAAGTGACCAGTTTTTTTCATAGTTCCCTATACAATCATTCGAGATTCTAGTCAGGGTCTGCTATCTTTAATCACTAAAATTTGAATCAGGGAACACATTAACTGATGCCCATAGGACAGCAAGAGAAAACCTAGGAAATTGAAATCCAATGATGAAGCAATTACACAAAGGTGGCCAGAAGAACACAGACGATATGAACAAGAATGCTCAAGATTTCTCGTGGCTAATCGAAGAATCACGATCCAGATCCCTTGCATACAACACCAACAAATCACCTCTAATTAAAAACATGGGTCTCATGAGGTCAAAAAGAATGGAAGAAATATAATACACCAATGGGTGAAAATGATACATTGCCAGTTTGATGGAAGACTTACAAGTTACAACAAGAGTTCAGAACCAAGATCAACTGACCTGTGGCAACAAAATCTCACAGGCTGAGAGAGCATCAGACTGATCAATATAGCAAAATGATCGCGAAACAACCACTGTAGATAGCCTACATATTTCTATAAACAACTGAGGTCCTCTGGATACACACCATTCATGCGATCTCTCGCCAGCTCTCTATTCTTCACTCCAGTTTCTTTTCCCATCAATATCAGGGAGTGGGAGCATGCCATGAAAAATATGATTCTCACATATGCCAATCAACATGCTTAGTATTTCGGTGGTGCAGGTGGCAACCGGTTTGGTGTGCGTCGGCTGCCTGAATTGGCACCGTTGGCATCCCCATTTTCGTACCGCCGACCACGACTGTCAGCACTTCTCGATCTTGACTCGTTCTGTGAACTGGATCGGTCGGCAGAGCCATTTGCTGCAGCACTGAAGGCAGACCTCCAGTCCTCACCCGACTGGCTAGGGCTCTGTGGGCCACTCTCTGCAAGTGATGTTTCATTTCGTCAGGGTAAAGGTTTGGTTTGTGCACCAGGAAAGCAGAATAAAATGGAAAAGATTACACCAACCACCATTAGATCGCAGGGTACTAATATCTGTAGCCACGTTTCAGAATAAAAGGTGCATGTAAATTGAATGACATATTCTCTCCTTTGCCTTCATTTATTTTCACCCTCTCCTAAATATTCTATCTCCTTTATTTTATCTCTAGTGCCCAAGACAATTAATATCACGGGTAGTATGGTAATGTCCCTTTAGATGCATATATTTTATCTTGCTCGGTTGTTGATAGCTAGTATACAAAATAAAGAACAATCAAGTACGAGTATTTTTAAATCAAGGAAAGAATGTTTAGCAACTCGAAACTAGGATGCTCACAAGTGGTGACCACAAAAGCTCCTGAACCTAACGCAAGCATATTACCCCTCCTAAGTTTTGGCCAAAGATGTGTGCCGCCACAGCAACCTCGATATAACAAATCTGAGCTTTGAACAAAGTAATTCACCTAGTGTGAAACACTATACTGTAGTGTTCCAGGTTTGTTTGCATATAGAACAGGTCTGAAATTTTTTGCAGACGCTATGCAAAACAAGTGAAAGGTGCACCCACACACACACCAAAGAAACTCATTTCTGCCAAGTTAATACCACAAAAGTCAAACATCATTTATCATTGTAAGTAGTCTTCAGAAGTGCTTGTCCAGGTGGCAGTGATATGAACAACCATCAGCTAATCAGAAAATTGGCATACAGTACAAAGAAATTAAGAACATAATTGATCTTTGCTTCGAACAATTAACCAATGCGGATGAATTACTTCGAGGGAAATTTTAATGCTTAACTTCTACAAAGTTTTTAGTAAGTTCTAGATATCATTTGCATCGACCAACATTGAGGTTTCGGCTGGCTGCTGATACCGAGTATGAAACAGATAACTGAAATAGCCCGCTTACCCGGACCAGAAGTATCATCAGAATATGATGCAACTGCAGCTCTGTTATCATGGACACTGAGCTGACGAGTAAGTTTTGACAGAAGAGTCGATTGTTTTTGGGCCTTTTCCCGTCTGCGTTTAGCATTGTGGTCCTCTTGGAGAAGTTCTTCAATCCTTGCATTGCTTTGTGAACTGAAAGCGAAAATTGAGACAAAGTTAACAACACTGCAACACATTATACAAAGATACTTAAATAGTGACCACGGAACAGGCACACACTTTTTCAACATTACTACAAGTTCGCAGTAAGAAATGAATAATGTTTCAAGTGGATGACAGTATTTTGTGTGGGTAGCTGGGAGGGGTTTGTACCATGGCCATCACCTTATTTCTAGTTCGGAGATGTCACGCCCCAAAATTTAATGAATCAAAGATGAAAGAAAATAAGCAAAACAGCAATGTTATTTTAAGAGTTCTGCAGAAAAGGGTTAGCAGCTGCTCACCTGCAAGACCCAAGTGTGAATGGGACCATCACATGATTGAGCTTTGCAGACTTGGGTTTAATCAAAACAGTGTGAACAGCATAAGTAAACAAGGGCAGACTAGTCACAAAAAATGGTTACATAGCAAAACCAGATGAGTTATACTTGGGTGGGTGCATATTAGGTGTAGGCGACTGTTGAAATTGATCGGAGCCAGAACTGTGTGAATATCACTTTGTAAATAAGGATGCAACTTTTTAGTCGTGAAGCATTTCCCAGTATAAAATACACCTCATAAAAGTAACATAATTAGAAGGAAAATAAATATAATGAAGCTATTCAAAATGAACCTACCTATTAGTAGCAAGGAATCATAGGGCCATAACTGCGAGTTAAACTGGGGTTTAGGTAGGAGTACACAAAAGCATTGTGGTTCTTCCAACTGGGTGGTCCATTTTTCAGTCAATTGGGTAAAAGAAAGAGGATACTGATGAATGGACAAGTGGACACATAACCAGGGTATCAAATTTTGTTTCAGAAGAAACAGAGAATCCAACCTTATTGAGCTGTACAGCTGGTTTAGCATATCTTCCTTTGCTTTCTCCACTTGGCAAAGCACAATAGCCTGATCAATTAATTATGCATAAGATAATGAATGCCACATTTGACAATGTTAAAATAAGTGACAGGGGCAAATATACCTTTGGAACATTTGCTGCCAGGCTGTTCAACACAGCCTCGACATAACCGCGAACTTCTTGAGACATCCATCGGAGTTCTTCTTCAGGATCAGCAGGCCTCCGGGCCATCGTATCCTTGAGAGAAAAGGTGTAAGCATGTGTCATTGGATTGTTGAACAAAGCAACAGCAAGAGGTGAACTTTTGTTTGATAAGATCACACATTGAAATGAGAAACATGTTAACTCAAATAAGGATGAGCACAAGACAGAGTTCACAGAAAATAAGCTGAGGCAACTAACTCTTGAAAGTAAGTTCTAAAAGCTTAATGGTGGATACTGGAAAAGGACACAACTCAAACATAGTGTGAAGCTTACAAGAGATCCATCTGAATGGCTTTGTCTCATGGAACCGCCCTCAGGAGTATTTGAACTCTTGACAGACCCACCTTTGCTCTGAATAATACCTTTTATCTTCTTCACCCATTCAATCTTGTCAGCCATACTCTCAGCCTTCAATACAACGGCACTATGAGCTGCAACATGAAATAAACATTAATGCGGTAGAGTCAAAGTAAACCTTGAGATAGCTGGTTTAGAGGCAGCAACCTTTCAGCACAGTTTTGTAGGCAACCCTGTTAGTAATCTTAAATACGAGACTTGGGCCTTTCTCTGGCCCATTCGCCTTCTTTGAATCCTTAGAAGTTTTAGAAAGCTCTTCCTCCTCTATCTCTTCCAGGTTACATTCCTGAATCACACAGCATATTGTTACTACGATAGTTTATATGACAGCTCCCATAGTTGTAGACATGATATTTCTCAAGTTCAAGTGTCTTTTTAAAAAAGTTCAAATGACTCAGAAAACATTTACTGTGTCTATTACAACCAAGAATGGTAAAGTAATGCATCACAGATTACTCAATGTCAAGTAGAACAAAATGAACATGGTAAAATATATAATCAAGCACACCTCTAAGACAATGACGCCTCGAAAATGTCGCTCCTCTTGTTTCTTGGTGTAGCCAAGCTGGACAGGGAAAGTTCAAAGTAAATGACACCAACCACCTCAAATATTAAAAAGAACAGCAGAATATCAAGAATAGTATCAAAAGATTGCATTCAGAAATTCAGAACAGTTGAGACTAGTGGGCATCAGGACAGATTTATTTACCTTTCCACTCTTCTCATTTAGGACAAACCACCTTTTGCTCCATTCATTGTTTTTTGCACTCTTTTTCAATAGGTAACCTAAAGAGAGAAGAAAACATATGCTTGTGTATCAATAAATCAAACCCAAATTACTGGAAAAGTAATCACCAAAACCATGTGATTTGTTACATCCTTATGCATGCATTGTATCCTAGACAATGGAAGATTATGTCATAGTCAGCATGGAATTAACAAGCAGCCAAAAAGGTTGATTCTTATCAGAAGGCTTATTTCATTTTATTAGATAAAAATGGCATGGGAGCTACGTCAAATAAATACTCCCTCCGGTCCTTTTTAGTCTGCATATAAGTTTTGTCCGAAGTCAAAGTATCTCTACTTTGACCAAATTTATAGAAAAACATATGAACACTCGCAATGCCAAATCAATGTTGTTAGATTCGTTATAAAATGTAGTTTCATAGTATATTTATTTGGTATTGTAGATGTTGATATTTTTTAATATAAATTTGGTCAAACTTTGCAATGTTTGACTTGCCATAAATCTAATACGCGGAGTAAAAAGGACCGGAGGGAGTATCTGTGACTTCCAGTTTTAATCATAGTCGATATAAGCAAAAGTGCTGGCAAATTGTTCTGAGAAAAGCTGAAGTTGAGCCAAACTACAGTGCAGTATTATACCTGCAGTTATTTCGCCACCAGGACCAGCAACCTGCAGATTAGGTCCCTCTTTGGTATCTTTATCTTGCTGATTGGATTTGTCTTTTGACGACTTAGCTTGCTCCGAACCCTAATATGAAATACAACCAATGTAAAGTTATGAACAGCCAGACCAACACAAAAATAGGGTGATCAATCTGCATACAGTTTGTAGGTGTGCAGATTCATGCAAGCAAAGACACATAAGTGATACCTTGTTCATCATGGCTTGCTCAGCATCTTGTGCTTTCTTAGATGATTTAGTTTTCACCTCATCCTCACGGCGCTGCCTTTCCATTCTGTGAATATCATGACAAGCAAAAAGATTAAAACTTAACTATGTGAATATGATCATGAAAGCTCTGAAAGGGCAGCTCAACTTATAGACTGCTTATAGTACGACAGATCATTACAACTGAGATCAATCTTTTTAACATAGAAGTTAAAAAATGAAGCGGTGCACTTTATTCTGTGTCGCTTTGTAAGGAAAAAGATTCAGCATTTTCACAGTCTAATTTAGGTCGTTAGTGCTATCTCTATTTGTCACTAATATGATCTAACATTAGCTTTCTCTGGTTTAAAAAATTGAGTTAAGAATCTTAAAATCTTCTCTTGCCAATTTACCAATAACAGGAAAACAGAAGTAGGAGAAACAGATTACGTGCCAAAGTTATACTTAAGTTGATCAAATAAAATGAAACCAATTACCAACATACTCCCTCTGTCCCAAATTAAGTGACTCGACTTTGCACCAACTTTAGTACAATGCTAGTACAAAGTTCAGTCACTTGTTTTGGGACGGAGGGAGTATTTGTTAAGGCCGCAGCTAACCTTACCTTCTTTGTACTAAACGGATGAAATGTTGTGGGGGTACAAAGGCACGCTCCATATCAACGAGCGCAACCACCATCTTTTTCGCATCACTTTTGAATGTATCCAACGCATTAGATGCAATTGTAATGATCTTGCCAAAAGAAATGGTGTAATGTTGTGATCAGAACTAATAATGAGTAAGATTTATGTATACAAACAGTAAAAGGGGGAGTAAGTTGGCACCTCGCGTTTGAACGGAGGATATCTTCCGAGCCCTGGCGTGCCATTTGCAGTGGCATTTACTATGTCTAACAATACACGGTGTACCTAGTTTAAGAAAACTGATATGTCAGAAGCTACATAGACAGTACCTACCAATGCAAAATATACCTATTAGGCGGAGCAAGCCTATGTTTGTATTCAAGCTTGGAGCTTGCCTCCTTAACTTAACTCTACACACACGAACACATGGGTACATTATGGGCTTGAGCTCCGCTTGATAAGGCTTGACTATATATAGTGTCCATTTGAGCCTAGCTCGACCCCATTCGGTAAGCTTAACTGCTTAAGGTAATTACAAATGTCTGAGCCCAAGTGTTTTGGTCTTTGGATAGTTTTAATACTAGTGTAGTGACAAACATAATAACTGGTAAGCTACACAAACAGTTGCATATTTGAGCAAGTAACATTTTACAGATAAAACATGATACTGAATACTAGCAGGGTACAAATAGCTCATCAAGAAAACTAAATTGTTCTTCATCCAAAGGCGTAACATATGTCTAAGCCAAGACATACCTCTTCAACACATAGTCGTGATGGCTCCTTTGCCATTTCAAACACTCCTTTAATCAAGGATTTTAAACCTTTCTCCGGGGATATCAAATATGGTTGATAACCATCAGCTTCCAAGACAATCTAGAATATGAAGAGAATGATGTCCATTGTTGGCCAATATAGTATTCCACTCTAGTATTAATATAGAAGAGCTTTTAGATTTACCCTTTTGACATTGTTCAGATCAAAATGCCTGTCCAACGGAAGCTGTTTGATCCTATCTGGAAACTTGCCCTCGAAACTTGCAACAATTTTCCAACCAGACCCCTATTGATTGAGAACAGTACAATGAATTGTAATCAGTACTTTACTTGACAAGTACTTCCTCCGTCCGGAATTACTTGACGCTCAAACGGATGTAGATACAACCGCTTGAGCATCAAGTAATTCCGGAAGGAGGGAGTACTAAATTAGGTATAGACAACGACCATAACTCCAGCTTATTTACTAACCTCACCAGAAGTAACATGAGCGAGAAACTTATCTTCAAATTCTCGGCACAGCTCCAAAGCGACAGCCCTGGTTCCTTCCGGACTTTGTACCATCGATTCTCCAAGCCTTGCAAGTTCATCTTTCACTACCTGAGACTTGCCCTGAAGCCTGAGAAATAGAGCAATGGTACAGGTATTTGCAAAATTAAACACCAGAAATCACAATCAGGTTTTTATATATAAAAGACAAGAAATATCCATGTTTCATGGTGCACTTATGATCAATTAAATTGATAAATAGAATGGATGGTTTGTTGAGCAGAATAGTTCAGTGGCCATAGCAAATTTCTGTAAGGAGTTTGAAAGATGGTATACTTTAACATTTCAGCTTCAACATATAGGTCATGATGCTTACCCAGACAATAAGTTAGGTAGCCGCACTTTCATCCGCTTACGTATCTGCTTAGCAATGGTATCAACAAGAGCAATTCTTCCCAGCTTATTCTGAGGAGCAGTGGTTAAGATTGATTTAAGGCTTTCCGCCTCAGCTCGCCAGGCTGTTTCCAGTGAATTCTCAGACCCAACTGACCCTGATTGAGCTGACGCAATTGCAACAGATTGCCCTATTAAAGCAACCCATTCAATTTCAGCTGCTGTGCGTGGGCCTTTATTAGACAAAATGGCCTGAACACATGCAACTGTTTTTGCATCTGATGCGGCTTGATCGATTTTACTCAAGACACCTATTGTTCTGGTTCCTACAAGGACAAGAAAAAACATCAGTTGCTACGAAGAGAGTGAATGTGCTTTTCTGGAGGATGTATGATCAGATTCAAATGACAGACCCTCTGGATCAATATCCCTCGCCAGCTTAAGAGCCCGGGATGATGCAACCTCAGGGGCTTGCATTGCTGGTATCACAACAATCAATATTGCATCATTGTGGCCAGCAAACTCATTAATCTGAAATGTTAACAACAGTATGTTAACATGAGATTGTAGAAACATGATACACAACATTGCAGTTTTGCTGCTTCTCTTCCACGCTGTAAGCGAATGGGGAGGGGGGATGAGTAGCATAGTTACGCCAGGCAGTAAGTGATTCTCAGTTCAAGTGCATAACATGCTGTCACTGATCTGATGTTCCAGCGTAAAATATTATTCCGGTTTATATTGGTTAAGTTGATGTACAATGACACAATCATATTTTAACCACAAGGATTATGAATATTCAAAAGATTGGTCAGGCGTTGCTTACTACTTGAGGGGTAAGATAAAAATATTGTGTGAGCAGTACTCACTGTTGAATCATCAATAACTCGTTGGTCTATGCCAGGTAAATCAATCAACTTTAGTGGAGGAGCTGGAAAAACAAAGAGAGATACAGTGAGAAATCATTTGCAAAGGAAAGATAAGGAATTAATGTCTAGCATGTAGCACAACTCTCAGATATTGAACTGGTATTTCCGAATCAGATTAATTATATTGTGCTGGCATTCCGAATCAGATTAATTGCATCGTTGGAAAATTAAAAGGGCACACTTTTGAGTAACTAGTAATAACCATACCAGAACACGCTAGATTTGAGTACTAATTGGCGCCTTCCACAATCTTAAGGTCTTACCACTTCAGCTTAAAATGGCACATAAAACTTAAGCTATCAATACCAAACTATGGAAACAGTTTGGAAACTTGCTCAAACATACCATACCCTCAGGACTGCCTGACTATACAGCTTCTACTAGATTAGCAACATTGCCCAAACTACTAGAGTAAACATGTGTGATCCGGCGACAGACCTGTACTTGTCCGCAGCTTGAGGTAAATCTCGTCAGTCCTGCTCCTCCCGGGTCCGGTGGCCTTGCTAAGCCTATCCTGCAGCGAATGCCGGAGCGCACCTGCAGGCCAACGCAACCACAGTGTCACCAAACTGAGTGCACCGACCAACCGCGTGCATTGCCAGATCTGGCCAGCCAGGGGGAGATCTCACTCACTCGAAGAAACCTGCTGCGACTTGCTGTCGATCTGCAGGACGATGGACTTGGTGCTGAGCCCCGGATCCCTCTGCAGGTCGACAACTATGGGCGCCCGCGTGGCCCCGTTCTCCCCCGTCGGCTGCAGCACACCAGCCACCACTGCTCAGCACAAACGAACGCCTGAAGCGGCGGAGGGCAGCGAGAGAGCTAGAGACGAGGCACTCACCAGCACGGGGTGGCCGATGAGGGAGTTGAGCACGGCCGACTTGCCGGACCCCTGCACGGAACAAAACCGGATCGCGTCAGATCGGGGCGCGGGCGGGAGAGAGGGCTCTGGGGCGGCGGCACTTACGACGTTGCCGAGGGCGACGGCGTTGAGGAAGGTGGAGGGGCGGCGCGGGGCGGCGTCGTCGGAGGGGTCGTCGTCGGCGAGGAGCGAGGCGGCCTGGCGCATGGACTCGGAGAGCTCCACGAGCTCGACGATGGCGTCCATGGCCGACGACGACATGGGCGCAGGGATCTCGAGGGGCTGGTCGGGGAGATCTCGGGGGGTGGGGTGGGGAGCTGCTGCTGTTGCGAGGAAATTGGATGCGGACTCCTGCAAACAGTTGGAATCCGCCGGGCGAGTGTAGGGGGAGCTGGGAATGGGAACGGGAATGGGATTTGACACGCGCACCGGGGAAGTGAGGGGAGGGGGAGTCGTTGCGCACTTGCAGTTGCGCCCCTGCTTTTCAAGTGACGGGACCACCCACCAGTGAGGTGCGGTGCGGTGGGGGGTGGGACGTTTTGCTCGTTCCGGCGCGTCGGTCGGGTTTGGTTGCAGATCTGGCTCGGGAGTGGAGCTCGGCTCTACGCGGAAACGGGCTGGGGTACGTTCTGCGTGTTTTTTTTTTCAGTTCGGGAGCTTTATTAGTTATTACTCACAAAAAAAATTATTACTCACAATCTGAATTAAATACCGGTGAATCTGAAGAGGAAATTGTGTGTTTAATTAAACATCCTTCTAATGTGACTAATAAATGTGTATGTGCAATGCCCTTGATATTATATAGTATATTAACTGCATGTTTTTTAGAGAAATTTTCTATCTATTCATCAATTATGCCGGTACAGAGAACACGAGAGGTAAAAAAATTACAACCAGGTCCATGGACGAACTAGCGACGACTACAAGCACTGGAGTGAGCCGAAGGCGCGCCGCCGTCACCGCCTCTCTCACATCGGAGCTGAGCAAACTTAGTTGTAGTAGACAGTCGGGAAGTCGTCGTGCTAAGGCCACAAAGGACCAGCGCGCCAGAGCTGCAACCATCGCTAGTGAAGAGAGTTGTAGATCAGAAAGATCAAACATGTAACCACACGAACGAAGATGAACAAAAACTTGATCCAAATAGATCCGTCAAAGAGTTGCACTGAGTGAATCCCGCGAGATCCGACGGAGACACACTTCCACACTTTCTCTGACGACGGTGTAACATCCCCAACATCACACTACAGTAATCTCCCCCTAATGAAGGTCGTGTCATCATGATCATCATGCCAAAATGCCACTTGTCCAGAATCGGCTTCTAATTCAAATTCAAATTGCATGTCAAATATTTGCTTCTTCTTTCATGTAAATAAAATAGTTCATCCTATGGCAAATAATCCCTAGATATTTGTCATGTTGAAGCCAACATTTTTGGAATTCCCAAATTACCCCTGAGAATTTATTATCTGGTCTAGCAGTATTTAAGATGTCCTTTTCATTTTATAAAAATGCTTGGACAACTCCTGAAGGCCCCAAACTTTTTGTGACAGTGCCCAATTATTCTTTGAAATTGTTTTGACCAGTGGCATAATTTTGCAAAGTCATTAGTGTCTAAAAAGAAGATGCAAAATCTGCTGGAAAAACAGAAAAGAAATTAAAAAGGAAAAGCAGAGGGGAGAGAGAGAAAAGAGCCCCTAGCCTTCCCATGGGCCTCGGCCCATCCCAGCAGGCCGACCCACTCCTCCTCCCCGGTCGCTTCCTGTTCCTCCGGTCGGGCGGGACAGCGCGCGCCCGTCGCCGTCCAACCACCTCGCCGGCGGCGCCCGACGAGAGGATAAGGCCCCGGACGCCTCGAGTCCTCCCCCTCACCTACCGCCACTCCCGCTTCTCCGTCCCCTGGCTCGCCCTCTCCGCCTCTCACTCTCCCCTCGCTCCCTCTCTGCTTTCCCCTCGCCCGAGCGCCGCCATGGCACCGCAGCCGTAACGCACGTGGCCCCCGTCACCACCTCGCCTTGCCTCCGCGCCAAGAAGGACCGCCTCGACCTCCTCTTCCTCCCCGACGAATCACCCGAGCAGGAGCGCCTCCGCATCGTCCCCTACATCGCCGTCTTCAACCACGGCCACCGCACGCCGTCGCCGAATCTGCCACACCGAGCCCTTCCCGAGCCCACTTGAGCACACCTACAGGACCAACGTGAGTACGCGCCTCTTTCCCCTCTCTTCCCCGCGCGTTTCCGCCGTCGTAGCTCCTCCTCCCCATCGTGCCCGAACGCGGCTCCGCCTGAGCTCGTCGCCAGCGATGCTCCGGTGACCAAATGGCCTCGGCCCCGTGCGCAACTCGCTCGCCACTTTGCCTAGATCCCACCGCGCACACGCACGCGACTCGCCGTGTCCCGCAGCCCCCTGTTCGCCGCTCACCGGAAACCCACCACCACCTAACTCGCCGACGACGACGTTCTCGGCCGACCTCGGCCACGCCACCACCTCCATTCGACGCGGTGTGGACTGGTCGTTCGAACGGACCAAACCACAGCCCCGGAGATGCCCTGTGGGCGAAACTCGAGGCTCGCCCGCGCCTCGCCGCCGCGTTGGAGCTCACCGGAGCAACTCCGACGAGGCCAGCCGGCCTGGGGCCACCCCCAGGGTCACTGACCCGTGGGCCCGTGGGGCCCGACCGGCCTATTGACCCGGTCCACCATGTTGACTGGACTGGCCCATGGAACTGACAGATGGGGCCCACCGCCCCCTAATTAACAAAATTAACTAAGCTAATTTAGTTAACATAATTAGACACTGACATGTGGGCCCAGTAGTTTAACTAACTATGTTTAGATCAGTTGTAACTCTGTTTAACCCACTGTCTATGACTGGTGGGACCCAGCCTCCAGGTTTGACCTGGACTGGCTGGGTTGACTGCTGACATCGTGATGACGTCAGGCTGGCGTCATATTTCTGTTCTTTTTGAGTTAAGTTAAATAATAACAATTGCAAAATATTGTTTAAACTTTGAAAATTCGTAGAAAATAAACCGTAACTCGGATGAAAATGTTTTCTACATGAAAGTTGCTCAGAACGATGGGACGAATCCGAATGCGCGGTTCGTTTACCTGTCAGATGCCTCTAACTATCTGAACATGGAACATTCCCCTTCGGTCATCTGTCCGACACAGGCCCGGAACCGGGAATACATTCCCCGTTGAATTCCCCCTTCACCTTTATCGTGTAGCCACACGTTAGGTCACACCCGGCACAACATATTGCCACGTTATGCTTTGTGGTGCTATGTTTGCTTTATATTTACTGTTTCTTATCCCTCTTCTCTCCGGTAGACCCCGAGACCGATGCTGCCCCTGTGATCGACTACGTCGACGATGACCCCTCCTTGCCAGAGCAACAAGGAAAGCCCCCCCCCCCCCTTGATCATCCCGACATCGCCCATTCCATTCTCTCATGCTTGCATTAGGTTTTGCTATTGTTATTGTTTGCTCCTATTCTGATGCATAGCCTGCTTTTGTATCTACTGTTGTACCTTTACCTGCTTATCCTAAACTGCTTAGTATAGGTTGGTTAGTGATCCATCAGTCACCCCCACCTTGTCCTTGTTACCCCTGCTTCATCATCGACGACTCGATCAACGTGATCGACGACCAGAGCCCGACACCTCACATCACATCACGCCCCTTTTGTTGCTCGACTCTGCAGAGTTACCATCGAGTGCCGAGGGTGGAATCTCATACATCACTCCTGATGAGATCTCTATAGTGTAGCTATTCGGTCATGGTCATCGAGGGTGATTTCCTCCTTAACCACTGCCGATACGACTCTGTCGTGCAACCCCTCAAGTGTGAACCTCGAGGGTGGTTCCTCTTACGTTCACCTTGATGATTACATCGAGTGGAATCCACCGAGGGTGGTTCCTTAGGGTTCCCCTTGGTGTTAGACACACAGTTACTACGGCTACTATGACTTTACACTGAACCATGTTACTAAAGACGGGTTGGCCCTGAGGGGTACCCGCGCGAGCTTAATTGCGAGTGATGTATAGTCGGGTTGACTTGGAAGGTGCCGGCGAGATAACTACGAGGCGTGGCCGGGCATTCTTAGCCCTTGCTGCAAGTCCTCAAGATGGGGCGACGGGGTCACATCTTTCGTGAGTCTATGCTTGTTACCGCGCGTTCCTAATCCACTACGATTTGGATATTTGATTCGAGGGGCCTCTGGCCTGATAGCACTAACCATCACGTGGGCATAGTATGGGCATTCTGCATCGTATACATCAGCTGAAGCTTAATAGACATCAGCGACTAAGCGACGCGCGCCGGGTTGGACTGCGTAATTAAGCACCTGCCTTTTAAGGAGGTAGCTAGGCCTGCTCACCGGCTGCCCATGCAACGTGCAGGAGTTCCCGAGGCGATGGCCCGTGACCCCTGGGGCATAGGTTTAGTCTGGCGTGCTGACCTCTCTATTTAGCCTAGGTCGGGTTGCGGCGTATTGTTTGGCCGAGGTCGGGCATGACCCAGGAAAGTGTGTCCGGCCGGAGTTAAGAGAGCGTGGTGGGTAAGTTGGTGCACCCCTGCAGGGAAGAAAACATCTATCGATAGCCTGTCCTATGGTAACGGACACTTGGAGTTGTATCCCGATCGATACAACTAGAACTGGATACTTGTGATGAGAAATGTATTGTTATGAGATATGGATATTATGGCTTTGGGATTGCTTTCTCGCAGGGAGTCATGAAAGGATCTCTGGCCGAGGTTGATAACACTACTACTACTTTACTTTATGCTACTCTTATCTCTTTTGATGCTGCAAGATGCTTGGAGCTGCTTGAAGATGCTAGTCTTAGATAGGCTAAGTTTTCCCCTTCTCTTCTGGCATTTTGCAGTCTAGTCCACAGATACAGCCCATTTCATTCATACTATGCATAAGTAGTGTAGATCCTTGCTTGCGAGTACTTTGGATGAGTACTCACGAGTGCTTTGCTACCCCTTTCCCCCCTTCTTTCTTCTTTCTGGTTGTTGCAACCAGATGGTGGAGCCCAGGATCCAGACGACACCATCGACGACTACTACAACCCCAAGGGTGCCTACTACTACGTGGAGGCCGCCGATGACCAGGAGTAGTTAGGAGGCTCCCAGGCAGGAGGTCTTGCCTTTTCGATCGTTGTTGATTTTGTGCTAGCCTTCTTAAGGCAAACTTGTTTAACTTATGCATGTACTCAGATATTTTTGCTTCCGCTGACTCGTTTGTATTCAAGCTGATGTATTCGAGCCCTCGAGGCCCCTTGCTTGTAATATAAAGTTTGTATTATTTTAATTTGTGTCTAGAGTTGTGTTGTGATATCTTCACGTGAGTCCTTGATATTGATCGTACACATTTGCGTGTATGATTAGTCTACGATTGAATCGAGGGCGTCACAAGTTGGTATTAGAGCCGACTGCCTGTAGGTAGCCCCCTTTCCAACTCCTTGGCCGAAGTTGAGTCTAGTCACTGAAAAAACTTTTACTAACATTGGCTGTGTGTCTTACGGGCCCACGTCGCCATTGTGGTATTAGGATCTTTTACTCCTCGTCTATACTCTGGGACTCTGATCTCTCTTCTATTCAGGTTAAAATGAATTTACTAACTATAACGTTAGGTCTCGTGATCATACCTACCCGGAGGACCTCTTGTTACAGACGATCCCTGCTGCACCAGAAGATTCCTAAGATACTCTATGTTGTTCTCTCGAGGCTTTATGCCATCGCTTTTGCGATTCCATTCCATCGATAACCCCCCCCCCCCTATTGGTAACCACATGCACTTGCCTGTCATACAATCATTCCCCGTTGATCTTGTTATTACAAGATAGCATGTAATACTTTCGGGTATTTCGAGAATCCATTGTGCCTACTGCGTTGCAGCTCCTTTTCCGCATGAATACGTGTATGAATAATTCCTCGCACTTACCGAGGATCCGCTCTTCCCAAGTTGTTCGTGTGTTTCACAAAATTCTTCAAAATGATATTCTATCTCCTGAAATCCTTAATAGCCTATTGCTCTTGAGCTTCCTTACCTGCTTGCATTTTGGTTAGTTCCATATGTCTAGCAATGTATATTAGTATCCTTTGCCATCGTCATTTTGAGCCTTTGATTCGATATGTTTGTGAATGGTCGCAATCATTAGTCGAAACTAGAATTCGTCCTTTCGGCTCAGACGTCACTCTGGACGTGAGCTGGTTCTAGGCAATTCAAACCTCGATTGCTTCTCGATCTATGTCTATTCAACTTGTCTTTTGATCATAGCCTCTGCTTTTGATCCCCCGATTTGGAAATCATAATTCCTTTGTATTTAAGCTTTGAAGTTATCCAAATATATCTATAATCCGATGCCTTTGCATTCTTTCTTCTTCTGGTTGAATATCGATACTCACATCAGATCCTTCATGGACCACCATATCCTTGGTTGGATTATTATCCGACAATGTCCTTCATATTCATTAACCTTGTGAGTTCTTCCCCTGACACATAATGCCTTGGTAAATACTATCATCTGCTTTTGTCAACCATGCTCTGCTTTTGATCTGGTATAATTTACTCCTGAATCTCGCATTATATGTTCCTAAGATGCCCCGATGGGTTGAACCTATGCCTTCCCTAAATCTGTGTGAACTCGAAAGTTATGCGGGTTTTACTCTACTGACTTTTTGTCAGACAAAATTTCAATGCTACAACTTCAAAAGCGGGAAGTGAATGAAATGTTGTGCATTGGAGAAGTGGGAGTCGACCTTGAACTTTGTGTTCATGCCCATGGACTCGATGTGGAACTTATCGTGGAAGCTTCTTGTGATAATAATAATACCCTTGCTATAAGTTCATCTTGTATCGATGGTTTGATCATTCATAACTGTGGTTCCAACCATAGTTTCTCCTTAATTCCATTTCCTGGACAAGTTAAAATACTTGTCTCCTACAAGTCATTTCTCCTGTCCAACCTCTATTTTGATCTTCCTTCGAGCATTAGCCTCCAGTATCTCGAGAATATCAAAGAACTGGGTTGCTTCCTATGAGTTTTCATCTAGTATTTCTTCTCGCCGATTTTGGATTTCCCTTGGGTTCTGAGTTATTAGTCACTTGAGAACACCGATAGGTGAATTGATTATGCACTATGATTCTATAACTCTAAGTAATTTTCGTTGCTTGCGAGTTTAATAATCCTTCAAGTCATTCCTAACCTGATCAACTATATCATTATCATACTAATTTTTTTAATTGTGCTACCTGGTCCTTCTTCCCGGAGCACAATTTCCGACAATGAGCTAAGCTTACATCGATCTTCCTTGTCTTATCATTTTTTGCCTTGAACAGCAAGCTTGATTTCGAGTTTGTATTGTACTCATAGTCCCAATAACCTTTCGCTTCATCATTCCTTTGACTTGATGTTATCGCCGATCGATTACATCTTCCTGAAATCTCTCGATAAATGTGTCGTGATCATCACCAACATTCTGAGATGTTCCAGGATATCAATCGAATTCATGATGATAAATACCATCCATGCCCCTCGATGAATTATTCCTGAGCCCACCGGCCACAAAATCTTTTTTTCTTGCTGAAATTGTATGACTTATTTTATAAGTTGTTTCGATGGATCCTTTGTGTATCCGAAGTCTGACCTTTCCATGATGACCATGTCAACACTATCCCGAAGCATGTGTGTGGTACTCCGATCATCAACAAGAACATTTGGGAGTGCAATGCTAACTGTTCTTGATCAATTATCCAAACACCGTTGTATGGGTAAACCTCATAAATTCCTTGCCCCTTTTCCTAAATGGTTTAATACTTGGAGCCCTGTCATGCTCTGCCTTTTCTTGGGAAAGTTATACTCTAATACTTGGGTATAAACACCTTTCCTTTACATTGGTCTGATTATCATAATAATCACATTTTCCTTTCAATTGTTTTGTTTACCTTTCTTGTAATCTAACTTGTCTGAGCAGAGATAAATCCCTGCTTAAGTAAGCACCTTGGTGTACAACTCTGTCAGTAAGACCCTGTTACTATTGTTGATGACATTCCAGTAACCACCGATGGATGAGAACTTTGCCTATTGGTCTGCCTCGTCTTACGAGTAGGAAAATGGTTCTCTTTGTCCCACGCCCTTGGTACCAAACTTTGTTGCCAACATAACTAACAGGCTATCCTCTGACCTGCCTTGCTATCATGACCGTTCAAGATGTTAGCGCCTTCCTGCTTTTAACCCACATGGTGGGCCCATAACCCACAGTTCCACAAGATCGAAACCTGACTCTCTTGTACACCCTTGTTTCTAAGGTTATTTCTCACATTTGGCTTCATATGAAAATCCCAAGCCGCCTTCCGAGATGATCTATTCCTGATGCTCTGAACCCCTTCTCACACTCTATTCAGGTATTGATTGTTTGTCCATTCGCTTGAAACTTCTTATTGTACCGTCATATTTTGCTCTCAACGTTTTCTTAAATTTCAACTCAAGAGATACTTCTGTCACATTCCCTGCATTGTTCACCAGACAATTAACCCTATAAGGGTCAGTTCACACGAAGTTACTCTTTACTTCCCCACTTAAATCTCGGGACGAGATTTCTTGTAGTGGAGGAGGTTTGTAACATCCTCAGCATCACACTACAGTAATCTCCTCCTAATGAAGGTCGTGTCATCATGATCATCATGCCAAAATGCCACCTGTCCAGAATCTGCTTCTAATTCAAATTCAAATTGCATGTCAAATATTTGCTTCTTCTTTCATGCAAATAAAATAGTTCATCCTATGGCAAATAATCCCTAGATATTTGTCATGTTGAAGCCAACATTTTTGGAATTCCCAAATTACCCCTGAGAATTTATTATCTGGTCCAACAGTATTTAAGATGTACTTTTCATTTTATAAAAATGCTTGGACAACTCCTGAAGGCCCCAAACTTTTTGTGACAGTGCCCAATTATTCTTTGAAATTGTTTTGGCCAGTGGCATAATTTTGCAAAGTCATTAGTGTCTAAAAAGAAGATGCAAAAGCTGCTGGAAAAATAGAAAAGAAATTTAAAAGGAAAAGTAGAGGGGAGAGAGAGAAAAGAGCCCCTGGCCTTCCCATGGGCCTCGGCCCATCCGAGCAGGCCGGCCCACTCCCCCTCCCCGGTCGCTTCTTGTTCCTCCGACCAGACGGGACAACGCACGCCCGTCACCGTCCAACCACCTCGTCGGCGCGCCCGACGAGAGGATAAGGCCCCGGACGCCTCGAGTGTCAGGACCAAAGAGATTTGCTCGCACTACAGGAGAATTATGAACGAAATTTGGCAGAGTAATTTGGGGATCTCAGATGTATATTGAACTATGAGAAGACCTGCAGTGTTTAGGGTTCTAGCCCGACATAGCAAATGGGGAAAGTCATGGTCATCTCCAGCCACAGCCCGGCTGGTTATAAGCAGGGTTTTAACCACTAGCAGTAAAGTAACTGAAATATCGGTAAAGTAACTGAAACGCTACAGTGTTACAGTAACGGTCATCGGACGGTGGAGATGCAAAGTAAACTATGGAGCCATCATAGCCATCTGTTGTTGCCAAAGCGGTATTGTCTGAATCACTACAGATCGTTAACTGAAGACTGAAGGTGTTAACTGAATCTTCGACAGTCAGTCCTAACAGTGCCCCTTTGTAAGCTTCGACGTGTCCTCACGGCGCTTGAGCTGCATTGCGCCAAGTCTCGGTTGTGACCTTGAAGAAGTCTGGAAAGGTGTACTTAATGAAGTCTGCATCCTCCCAAGTAGCTTCGTTCTCCGAGAGGTTTTGCCATTGTATTAACCATTGCACCACAGGCACATTATGCCTAGGAACCTGTCTGACTTGCAAAACCTCTGCTGGGCCCGTTTTGATGGTCCCATCTTGATTGACCATTGGAAGGTTCTCACTAGGGATGGAGGTTGGACCAATGTGCTTTTTTAATTGGCTCACATGAAAAACTGGGTGAATTTTCACATGATCTGGAAACTGGAGTTTGTAAGCAGAATTGCCTATCTTTTGCACAATCACAAATGGACCATAATACTTGTGTTGCAATTTCAGAGCCCCCCTGAATCCAAAAGCTGCCAGTCGATATGGTGCCATCTTGAGATACACCATATCTCCTACCTCAAATACTCTTTCCTTTCTTTTGAGATCAGCATATTTCTTCATTCTGTTTTGAGCTTGCTGCAAGTTCACTTTGAGTTGGTCCAGCATTTGTTGTTTGGCAGCTAGGAAGTTATGAGCTTCTTCTTCCTCTGGTCCAGGTACAGCCAACTCAGAAATCATTGGGGGAACAAATCCATAGAGAGCCTAAAATGGAGACATGTTAATAGCAGTATGGTAAGTGGTGTTATACCAATATTCAACTAAAGATAACCATGAGCACCATTTTTTTGGTTCTGTGCTAGCCATGCATCTCAGATAAGTTTCAACACATTGATTTACTCTTTCGGTATGACCATCTGTTTGTGGATGGTAAGCTGTGTTGTACCTCAATTCACTTTTCCAAGCTAAGAAAATATCCTTCCAAAGTTTACTAGTGAATATCCTGTCTCTATCTGAAACAATCAGCTTAGGAGGGCCATGTAGTTTCAACACATTATCCACAAAAGCATGTGCCACACTAAGGATGGTGTAGGGGTGTGAGAGAGGAATAAAGTGAGCATACTTTGTAAACCTGTCTACCACCACCAATATCACTTCCTTTCCATTAGAATTTGGCAGACCCTCAATAAAGTCCATGGAAATATGTTGCCAGGCCATGTCAGCAATGGGAATGGGGTCTAATAACTCAGGCTGCAAACAATTTTCATGCTTTGCCCTCTGGCATATTGGTCATGCAGTAATAAATGTTTCTACTGCTGTTTTTAGCCCTAACTAGTAGAAAATGGTCTTAATCCTGTGATAAGTTGCTCTTGTGCCAGAATGGCCGCCCACAGGAGAACTGTGCAGGGTAGTTAGCAATCTTGTTTTGAGGGCAGGATCATTTCCAACAACAATCCTTCCTTTGTACCTAATGATCCCAGCTGTTACTTGATGGTCTGCAATTGTGTGGTTTGGATGTAACAGTAGTTTCTCTAATAATTGTTTAGCCTATGGGTCTTGTTGGTAACTCTGTACTAACTCTTCTGCCCACACAAGTGTTACAGTTGACAATGTCATGCAAGCCAGAAGGGCCCTTGAGAGAGCATCAACCACTTTATTCAGAACACCCCTTTTATACTGAATTTGGAAGTTGAACTCTAATAATTTCATCATCAGCTTATGTTGCACTCCCTCAGTAATCTTCTGATCTGTGATGAACTTAAGTGATTGTTGATCTGTTTTGATTACTAATTCTCTGCCCAGTAAATAATGCCTCCACCGTTTAAGAGCTTCTAGGATAGCTAGTGCTTCTTTCTCATACGTGGACATAGCAGCATTCCTAGGGCAGAGGGCAGCACTATAAAATGCTATTGGCCTTCCTTGTTGCATTAAAACTGCTCCAATTCCTTTGCCTGAAGCATCAGTTTCAAGGACAAATGGTAGGGAGAATTTTGGGAGTGCTAGCACTGGTGTAGTAATTAATGCTTGTTGTAGCTGGGCAAATGCTTTGTCATGACTTGGTGTCCAGGAGAACTGTCCTTTCTTTAAAAGATCATGCAATGGTCTGCAAATGACCCCATATCCTCTTATGAACCTTCTGTAATATCCTGCCAAACACAGAAAACTTCTTAGCTTGGTCACATTATCTGGAGTGGGCCAATCAGCAATAGCTTGTATCTTTTTGGGATCTGTTGCAACTCCTTCTGCAGGTATGACATGGCCAAGATATTCCACTTGTTGAACAGCAAAGACACACTTTGATTGTTTGGCACACATTTGATTTTCTCTCAAAATCTGCAATACTGTTTGGATATGCTCCATGTGCTCCTTAAGTGTTTTGTTGTAAATTAAAATATCATCAAAGAAAACTAGCACAAATTTTCCTGAGATAAGGTCCAAAAATCTTATTCATTAGTGCTTGGAAGGTGCCTGGAGCATTAGGGAGACCAAAAGGCATAACCAGATATTCAAAGTGGCCCAAAAATATCCTGAAAGTAGTTTTGTGCACATCATCAAGATGCATTCTTATCTGATGGTACCCAGCCCTCAAATCAATTTTGGAAAAATATTTGGCCCCATGTAATTCATCCAGCAAATCCTCTATAACCGGTATAGGAAATTTGTTTTTAATAGTTGCAGCATTAAGCTTTCTAAAATCAGTGCAAAGTCTCATGGATCCATCTTTTTTCTTCACCAAAATGACAGGAGCTGCATAAGGGCTCTGACTGTGCCTGATGAAGTGAGCAGCCAGTAACTTCTTAATTTGTTCTTCCATTTCCTGTTTTTGGTGTTGAGGAACTCTGTAGGGCCTAACATGAGGTGGGTCTATTCCAGGTTTTAATGGAATAGTGTGATCACTTTCTCTGTGAGGAGGTAGAGTAGAGGGCTCTTCAAAGAGATCAGCATATTCCATTAGTAGTTTCATGAGTTGTGGTGCGGTTTTAAATCCTTCAGGGGCTTCCAGTACAATATTGTGCATTTGTAATAGAAAACCTTCTGGTCCTTTATTCAGTAACTTAGATGTTGTTTTTGCTGGCACTTCCTGTGCACTTTCTGTGTTACTAAAAATAGCAGTAAATACTGTTTGCTTGCCCTGTACAGTGAAGCTAAAGGTTTTTGCTGGTACATCAAATGATACTGGACTGACTAATGAGAACCAGTCATAACCCAATATCAGATCATGGCTGGGCAGAGGTAAAATTCTGAAGTTAAGAGATATCTTGAGCTTTGCTATTAGAAAATCACAATGAGGTGCTACAGTAGAAGGGATAAGTTGTCCACCACCAGCTACTGCAATAGCTCTAGGTTTGACAGGTAGCAACTGACATCCACACTTCACAGCAAACTCTTGGCTCATAAAAGAAGTGGTACTGCTAGAATCCAACAGAGCTACAACTCTTTTTCCATTAATATACACAATGACTGTTGGAGTTGGAACAGCTAACTATTTCCCTAGTGCATAAGCAGAATTGAACATTGCTTGTTCTTCTTCTTCAACTATTTCATCCTGTTCTGGAGGTGTTTGTTCCTTGGCACTGTCACTTTGCTCTATTGTTTCTTGTTGCATTAAATGAACATTTGGAATTAGCTTACATTTGTGCCCATGGATCCATTTATCACCACGTCTCCAGCATTCACCAGGTTTTCTGAATTTCTGATTACTGACAGCAGCTGTCTCGGGTGGTTTGAAAGGAACTGCTTGTTGCTGTGAAGGAGCAGGGGCTGTTTTGTTTGGCCCAGTAAACTGTTGTTTTTGGTAGTAGTTGTTATAAGGAACTCCTGGTCTCTTTGATGTAGCTTGCACTGGGGGATGACAGGGCTCTACCTCTTTGGCCAAATAGTAAGCATCAGTAAGTGTTTGTGGTTTGTGTGGTCTGATCTGAAACTTAATTCCTTCCCTGAGTCCATTTACATAACACCTCACAAACCATAGTTCACTTAACTCTGGATTTTCCTCCTGAACCTCTGTCATCAAGTTCTCAAATGTTTTTGTATACACAAATATTGAATTGTTGCTTTGCTTCACACTATTGAACTTTTCAATTAGATCATAAGATCCCTGTTCTGAAAATTGTTTTACTATTTCAGCTCCAAACTCTTTCCAGGACAATCTCTTCTTTAGCAGACCAGATCTCCTAAGCCAAACATCAGCTTCATCAATGTGTACATATGAGCTAGGGAGACTTTATTTTCTTCAGGTGCACCTAACATTTGAAAATATTTGTTACATTGCCTTATCCAGCCTACTGGATCCTCACCATTGAACCTTGGAAAAATCTAATTTAGGTCCCTTAGTAATGGATTTCATGAACTGTGCTTGCATGTCTTGCTCATATGTTTGATGATACCCTTGCCATAGTTGTGTCTCCCTGTTTTGCTGAAAGTATTGATTGAAGGCTGGTGTTTGTTCTCTCTGCCTGGCAGTTACTGGTGTTCCAATCGCACTAAGAGGCTCTTGTCCGCCCTGATTTGCATAACCTGGAGGAACAATAGGTCTTGTAGTTCTGATGGGTGGCAGGTTTTGGGACTACAACTCTTCTAGCTCCTTGGATTTTTCTTTTTCTACTGCTAACTGCTTTCTCAACTATTCGATTATGTTGTCCTGATCGAGTGGTTGTTCCTGATGTAGAGTAGGGGATTTGACCACCTGACTGGAACTGGGATTTTGCGTGTCCGCTTGAATAGACGCCCCTGGTTGAACTATGCTCTTAAGAACTGTACTGATTACTGACAACTGCTTGCCTAGGTCGATTACAGCCTGCTCTACACTCCCCACTTGCAGAGATATTTCGCCTTGCTTGTTGCTCATGGATTGAACATCACTTTGAAGTTTTGCCACTTCCGCATGTATCAGAGAATTGTCCTTCTGAAGAACACCGAAATCATCGTGCATGGAAAGTACTTCTTGCAGATCCGCATCATCTATCGTCTTGGTGCGTCCCATTGCCTTGATCGGAGGTGAGGGTAAGGAATTTTACTACTGGCTCTCCAGCAACCTGCCCCTGACCTCAGATCCTTCCACCGCCGCGATCCGCGCCTCCTTGGCACACAGATCGGTGCTCGAGCGCGGAATTTTACGGATCAAGCAAGGTGCTTGAACAATCACCTCTGCTCTACCGATCTGTGCCCAAATAATCACCGCCGCCAGCGCCGCCTCACCGCCGCCAGCTACTTCATCCCCTCCGCAAATGTCGCACCGCTGGTTGCCCGAGAAGGAAGGGAAAGGGTGGGAATCACGGATCTGAGAGTTGAGAAAACAAATTCGCTTCGAGGAACGATGGCTTTGTATACCAATTTGTCAGGACCAAAGAGATTTGCTCGCACAGGAGAATTATGAACGGAATTTGGCAGAGTAGTTTGGGGATCTCACATGTATATTGAACTATGAGAGGACCTGCAGTGTTTAGGGTTCTAGCCCGACATAGCAAATGGGGAAAGTCATGGTCATCTCCAGCCACAGCCCGGCTGGTTATAAGCAGGGTTTTAACCACTAGCAGTAAAGTAACTGAAATATTGGTAAATTAACTGAAATGCTATAGTGTTATAGTAATGGTCAACGGACGGTGGAGAAGCGAAGTAAACTACGGAGCCATCATAGCCGTCCGTTGCTGCCGAAGCGGTATTGTCTGAATTGCTACAACTTGTTCACTGAAGACTGAAGGTGTTAACTAAATCTTCGACAGTCAGTCCTGACACTGAGTCCTCCCCTTCACCTACCGCCACTCCCGCTTCTCCGTCCCCTGGCTCGCCCTCTCTGCCTCTCACTCTCCCTCGCTCCCTCTCTGCTTTCCCCTCGCCCGAGCGCCTCCATGGCACCGCAGTCGTAACGCACGCGGCCCTCGTCACCACCTCACCTCGCCTCTGCGCCAAGAAGGACCGCCTCGACCTCCTCTTCCTCCCCGACGAATCACCAGAGCAGGAGCGCCTCTGCATCGTCCCCTACATCGCCGTCTTCAACCACGACCACCGCACGCCGTTGCTGAATCTGCCACACCGAGCCCTCCCCGAGCCCACTTGAGCACACCCATAGGACCAACGTGAGCACGCGCCTCTTTCCCCTCTCTTCCCCGCGCATTTCCGTCGTTGTAGCTCCTCCTCCCCGTCGTGCCCGAGCGCGGCTCCGCCTGAGCTCATCATCGGCGATGCTCCGGCAACCCAATGGCCTCGGCCCCGTGCGCAACTCGTTCGCCACTTCGCCTAGATCCCAACATGCACACGCACGCGACTCACCGTGCCCCGCAGCCCCCTGTTCACCGCTCACCAAAAACCCACCACCACCTGACTCGCCGCTGGTGACGTTCCCGGCCGTCCCAAGCCACGCCACCACCTCCATTCGACGCGGTGTGGATTGGCCGTTTGAACGGACCAAATCACAGCCCCGGAGATGCCCTGTGGGCGAAACCCGAAGCTCACCCGCGCCTTGCTGCCGCGTTGGAGCTCGCCGGAGCAACTCCAATGAGGCCAGCTGCCTGGGGCCACCCCCTGGGTCGCTGACCCCTGGGCCCGTGGGGCCTGACCGGCCTGTTGAACCGGTCCACCATGCTGACTGGACCGGCCCATGCAACTAATAGATGGGGCCCACCGCCCCCTAATTAACGAAATTAACTAAGATAATTTAGTTAACATAATTAGGCACTGACATGTGGGCCCAGTAGTTTAACTAACTATGTTTAGATTAGTTTTAACTCTGTTTAATCCATTGTCTATGACTGGTGGGACCCAGCCGCCAGGTTTGACCTGGACTGGCTAGGTTGACTGCTGACGTCGTGATGACGTCAGGCTGGCGTCATATTTCTGTTCTTTTTGAGTTAAGTTAAATAATAACAATTGCAAAATATTGTTTAAACTTTGAAAATTCATAGAAAATAAACCGTAACTCAGATGAAAAAGTTTTCTACATTAAAGTTGCTCAGAACGACGGGATGAATCCGAGTGCACGGTCCGTTTACCTGTCAGATGCCTCTAACTATCTGAACATGGAACATTGCCCTCCGGTCATCTGTCCGACACAGGTCCGGAACCGGGAATACATTCCCGGTTGAATTCCCCCTTCACCTTTATCGTGCAGCCATACGTTAGGTCACATCCGGCACAACATATTGCCACGTTATGCTTTGTGATGCTATGTTTGCTTTATATTTACTGTTTCTTCCCCCTCTTCTCTCTGGTAGACCCCGAGACTGATGTTGCCCCTGTGATCGACTAGGTCGACAACGACCCCTCCTTGCCAGAGCAACCAGGCAAGCCCCCCCTTTGATCATCCCGATATCGCCCATTCCATTCTCTCATGCTTGCATTAGATTTTGCTACTGTTATTGTTTGCTCCTATTCTGATGCATAGCTTGCTTTTGTATCTGCTGTTGTACCTTACCTGCTTATCCTAAACTACTTAGTATAGGTTGGTTAGTGATCCATCAGTGACCCCCACCTTGTCCTTGTTGCCCGTGCTTCATCATCAACGACTCGATCAACGTGATCGACGACCAAAGCCCGACACCTCGCATCACATCACGCCCCTTTTGTTGCTCGACTCTGCAGAGTTACCATCGAGTGCCGAGGGTGGAACCTCATACATCACTCCTGATGAGATCTCTGTAGTGTAGCTATTTGGTCGTGGTCATTGAGGGTGATTTCCTCCTTAACCACTTCCGATACGACTATGTCGTGCAACCCCTCAAGTGTGAACATTGACGGTGGTTCCTCTTACGTTCACCTTGATGATTACATCGAGTGGAATCCACCGAGGGTGGTTCCTCAGGGTTCCCCTTGGTGTTAGACACACATTTACTATGGTTACTATGACTTTACACTGAACCATGTTACTAAAGACGGGTCGGCCCTGAGGGGTACCCGCGCGAGCTTAATTGTGAGTGTTGTTGTAGTCGGGTTGACCTGGAAGGTGCCCGCGAGATAATTACGAGGCGTGGTCGGGCATTCTTAGCCCTTGCCGCAAGCCCTCGAGATGGGGCGATGGGGTCACATCTTTCGTGAGTCTCTGCTTGTTACCGCGTGTTCCTAATCCACTACGATTTGGATATTTGATCCGAGGGACCTCTAACCTGATAGCACTAACCATCACGTGGGCATAGTATGGGCGTTCTGCGTCGTATACATCAGCCGAAGCTTAATAGACATTAGTGACTGAGCGGCACACGCCGAGTTGGACTATGTAAGCACATGCCTCTTAAGGAGGTAGCTAGGTCTGCTCACCGGCCGCCCACACAACAAACAGGAGTTCCCGGGGCGATGGCCCATGACCCCTGGGGGCATAGGTTTAGTTCGGCGTGCTGATCTCTCTATTTAGCCTAGGTCGGGTTGTGGCGTATTGTTTGGCCGAGGCCGAGCATGACCCAGGAAAGTGTATCCGGCCGGAGTTAAGCGAGCGTGGTGGGTAAGTTGGTGCACCCCTGCAGGGAAGAAAACATCTATCGATAGCATGTCCTATGGTAACGGACACTTGGAGTTGTATCCCAATCAATACAACTAGAACTGGATACTTGTGATGAGAAATGGCTTGTGATGAGAAATGGATAGTATGGCTCTGGGATTGCTTTCTCACAGGGAGTCGTGAAAGGATCTCTGGCCGAGGTTGATAACACTACTACTACTTTACTTTATGCTACTCTTATCTCTTCTGATGCTGCAAGATGTTTGGAGCTGCTTGAAGATGCTAGTCTTCGATAGGCTAAGATTTCCCCTTCTCTTCTGGCATTCTGCAGTCTAGTCCACAGATACAACTCATTTCATTGATACCTATGCATAATTAAGTAGTGTAGATCCTTGCTTGCAAGTACTTTGGATGAGTACTCATGATTGCTTTGCTACCCCTCCCCCCTTCTTTCTTCTTTCTGGTTGTTGCAACCAGATGGTGGAGCCCAGGATCCAGATGACACCACCGACGACTACTACAACCCCGAGGGTGCCTACTACTACGTGGAGGCCGCCGACGACCAGGAGTAGTTAGGAGGCTCCCAGGCAGGAGGCCTTGCCTTTTCGATCGTTGTTGATTTTGTGCTAGCCTTCTTAGGGCAAACTTGTTTAACTTATGTCTGTACTCAGATATTGTTGCTTCCGCTGACTCGTTTGTATTCAAGCTGATGTATTCGAGCCCTCGAGGCCCCTGGCTTGTAATATAAAGCTTGTATTATTTTAATTTATGTCTAGAGTTGTGTTGTGATATCTTCCCGTGAGTCCTTGATCTTGATCATACACATTTGCGTGTTATGATTAGTGTATGATTGAATCAAGGGCGTCACAGACACTATTTGGACCATCAGGACAGGGATATGACGTGGGAGACATTATTCCTAGTGGGGACATCGCCACCGCCACACAGTCCCAACCAAGACGTTGAACCTAACAAAAACGAGAACAGGGTCCCTCCCGCCGGCGGTGGGGCGAGATCCTCCACACCTCCACGGCCCAAAAACCATCGAAGGTCGGGCGGATCACCGGCGACGATGCTAGGAGGATGAAGGAAACCTTTCCCGAGGAGGAGGAGGAAAGACTACAATGTGCAATGATTCTCCTGGGGCTCACGTGACATGATTCTTGCACTAATGGCATGCATTGCATGTTAATATTAGGTAGGATATTATGTGCTCATTAATTATATGATTAGCGTGGAGCCGTGGACATTACTATCAATTAACTTGGATGAGAGGGAGTATGATATTGGTTACACGTTAAACCTGTTCAACACTCACCATTGAAGGAGTTTGGATCGTTTGGATTTCCTTATTTGGAGATCGAGATTAGTTGGATCTGCCCCTTTGGATCTTTTTATATTGGTAATGTAGAATCAAATAAACAAAAGAGCCATTGTATGTATTCCTATTACTATTGGTACTCATAGTTCTCATGATTTATGTGATAGTGGTGCAACCATTAGTGTTATTCGTTTGTCTTTGTATGAAGAAGTTTCCCAGGATATAGCACCAATAAACATAGAAAGGACTGATGATGTTATTGGAATCGTGAAATAAGCTAAAGTCCTATGTGGTAAAACTAAATACCCTACTAATTTTCTTGTGCTTGGAAAAGAATCAAGATAGTTTTGTCCTATTGTGTTTCGTAGACCATTTTTATGCACTGCTATTGTTGTACTCTCTTCGTTCATAAATATAGGATGTTTTAGAAAGATCTGAATCGGATGTAAATAGGCATGTTTTAGTGTGTTTGTTCATTCATTTAGTTTGTATGTAGTTCATATTCAAACATCCAAAACATCTTATATTTGTGAATGGATGGAGTAATTGCTTGTGTAAAGAAAACGGATTTTGTTAAGTTTGGTGGTGATCAAGTTGCATTTAATTCCTATAGATTTGCTAAACAACTAAATACTTGTGATAATAAATATTAGAGATGATTTTACTCAAATTGCTTCAATAGGAATTCCTCCTGTTAACCCAGTGCAACAACTCTTAACATGTCAATAAAGTCTTATATTAATGATAAGAAGAGAAATTGATGCAACTTTTCACTTTCAACCACCACTCTCAAAAGTAAACATTCCACTTGATCTTTGGGGAAGCCTCCACCTCCCAAAAGGTGATCCATGTTTGGATTAAACCTCTACCTCACATAGTCAAGTATACTTATTTGGATGAAAAGATAGTCTATCGTGTCATTATCAATTCTAACCTTTCAAGATAGGAAGAAACTAGATTATTGGAAGTATTGAGAGAATGTATGATTGTTATTTGCTATACTCTGGAGGATTTTAAAGGAATTAGTCCATCTTCGTGCACTCACAAGATCCATCTTTAACTAGATGCAAAACCTATTGTTGATCGTCAACGTTGATTGAACTAAGAAATGAAAGAGGTGGTAAGAACTAAAATTCTGAAATTATTAGGAGCTAGTATTACCAATTCTATATCCGATAGTAAGCGGGTAAACCTTGTTCACCGTGTCCCTAAGAAGGGAGGTTTGACCGTTGTTCCTAACGAAAACAATGAACTTATTCCTCAAAGAACTCTGGTTGGTTATAGGATGTGCGTTGATTATAGAAAGTTGAATAAGGTTATCAGAAATATCATTGTCCTTTGTCTTTTATTGATCAAACATTATAAAGATTGTCCAAGCATAATTTTTTTTGTTATCTTGATGGCTATTATGGTTTATCTCAAATAAAATGTTTCTCATGAAGATCGAGAGAGAACTACTTTTATTTGTCCTTTTGAAACTTACACTACTGGAATCAAAGGATTTGTCGTCAGCCTATTCTTTGTCGTCCGCTCATGTAAAGTTGATGGCAAAGAAATGGCTGACGGCAAAGACACAGTTGCCGTCATCCACTACTTTGTCGTCCGCTAGTTGACGGCAAAGTAGCTTTTACCGTTAGCCAGTTCTTTGTCATCGGCTAGCTGACGACAAAGATACTTTGGCGTCAGCTAGCGGACGACAAACAAAACCCACCTAACAGCGCACCCCCGCCCTAACCCTGTCTCCACCCCCCTCATCTACCTAACAGTGTGGCCCCACCCCCGCCCTTCTCTCCCTTCCTTCTCTCCCTCTCGACCGCACCCTCCCTCCTTGTCACCGCCGCCGACCCCACCCCCGGCCCGCTGCTCTGCCCCATCCCACGCAGATCCCACCCCCTCTCCCTCCCTCCCCTGATGCTCCGCCGCTCATGCATGCCACCGGCAATCCGGGTAGAATTTTAAACAAACATATTTTCTCATTGCATATATAGAGATATTTTACATAGTCATCTAAACAAAATTAAAATCCTCGTCGCTAGCCGCGAGGTCGATCACGACGGCGCCATCGTCACCGCCGTCATCCTTCTGCTGCCCCGCCACCTCCTCGTCATCAGCCAGCGCCATTGCGGCCTCCTCATCCTCCACTGGCGCCATTGCAGCCTGCTCTGCCTCCATGGCCGTGGCGGCTTCGATTGCAGCCGCAACCTCAGCGGCCTCCCTCGCAGCCGCTGCCGCTTTCGACGCCCGTAGGGTGACATGCCAGCTCGGAGTGTCGTCCGGGTCGCCGTCCTCGTGCAGGACGACCTGTTCCGGTGGCAGCTCCACGGCGGGAGGACGGCCGGTGCAGGTGCCGGCACCGCCGCAGGGGGTGCTGGCTGGTGGCGGGCAGCTCCACGACGGTGCTCCTGCGCGGTCGGGCCGTGTGCCGGTGTCGGGGCGTGAAGGCGGCCGCTCGCGCCCGTGAGGTCATGGGTGATGCCAGCCTTCGCCATCTGTAAGGCGATGATGACCTCGTCATATGATTTCCCCTTCTAGAAGGCGTGACGGCTAACGATGTTGTGCCGGCCGCCGTGGTAGGTCCGAAGCTCCTCCATCATCGCACCCGGGTCGAGGGTCGGATACCCTCGGCACTGATATGCCATTGCCGGGGAAGACGGCAGCCCGGTGACACGAGCATGCCGTACTGGCACAACACCGCCATCTCTGGGTTGCCGAGGCTGGACGGCCAGGAGCTCGGGGCATCGTCAGTGCTGCCGGTGCTGCTGCTCCCATGGTGGTACGACTTCGCCGGGCTGGTTCTCGTCGACGGCATGAGGGCATGGTGTGAGGTCGGTCGGGTGTGGGGGTACGGCGCCGAGGCGGGGTCTTTATAGCCGTCTAGGCGATGCGGGGCAAGTAGTTGGGCCGGCACCGGCATTACTTCTCATTAATATCGAAAGTTACCGACTTCCATTTGCAACGGAAGAAGAGTTGGTGTAGATTGTTCTTGAAGTCCCTCAAACTAAGATCGAAAGCACGATATCTCTGTGGATTGCACGCGTACAAGATCGACAATCTGGCAGCGCTTTGTCGTCCAAAGCTAGACGTTGCCAGAGAAGTAGAGGAGGAGGAGCAGCCCCACGGTGTCTCACAATTTTTCTTGAGAACTAGACAGAGGGGGAGCCTCGAGATCACGTGAGAACTTGTGCTTGATAGGAGCGTCCCCTTGGGTATATATGGGTGGAGGGAGGGGAGGCCAACTTGGAGGAGGGGCCTCCCTCCCTTGTGGTGGCGGCCAAGGGGTGGGCCCTACCCCTCCAACCCTAGCCACACCAAGTAGGGAGTTGGTGGCCAAAGCTGAGGGGGCACCACCCTATTGGGCCTTAAGGCCCATATGGCTGCCCCCTAATAGGGCTTATCCTATTTGGGCAGCCCAGGATGCCTATAATAATAACTTGGGCTCCTGGTAAATCCCGGAGCCCCTCTACATAATTGTTTCCCTCTCGAAACTTTTCCACCTTCCCGATTTTATATGTTTTTTTTCTGAAACGCTTCCGGTTTTCTCTCGAAACAATTTTCATTATCTCCAAAAAATCTGGTGATATTCTCCTAAGCTCCTAAGTCCAATAATATTCAACAGATCATAAACCCTTAAGCGTGTGACCCTGCAGGTTTGGTGAAATATAGAAGGAGGGGGAGAAGATCTTTCTCCTAAGCTCCTAAGTCCAATAATATTCAACCGAAACACCTTTCATTCAATGATAAGTAGCAGAACCGTGGACATTCATATTGACCACTGTACTTACACGAATGATTAGCGAGTGAACCTATAGTTACCATATGCTATTCCTTTTGCTTCACGGTACTTTACAAAACTGGAGGTGAGATATATCGGCATCCCATGAGTCAAACACATGATCACTATATCAGTCTCCTAGTTATCAGTTTTGTTCCCTTTTCTTGTTTCATGTTCCGGCATACCCATGAGCAAGTCATGATGTGTCTGGCCAAACGATGATGGATGTAGTCACACCGAGTGGACCCTAAGCATATCTCTCCATCGACGAAGGAGAAAATCCCAGTCTCAAGCCATCTTGTCCCGTGTCATACGTTTATGATGAACATGTAAGTTGCCGTTATGATCACCCTGTTATGGTTGACGTTAGAACAACCCTAAAGTGCACCATCTAGTATGAAGTGACTTGAAACTCATATGGTCTAAGGAATTGTGTATACAGTAACTTCCTATTTTTATGGACTATAAACTTGTGACAAAATCACCTCCTAGTATAACATACAACCTTGAAAGGATCGAGATGGACCTAGAGGGGGTGAATAGATACAATTACAAATTTTAATTGTTACTTAGCAATTTTAGGCAATAATGCGGAATATGAAGTTTGGCCTAACAATTGCAAGTGTGTAGCTATGAGCTAAGCAAGGTAAACAAGTAACTCAAGTAGGAGAGTAAGCAAGCACAATATGATAAAAGTAAAGACTAAGAGACAAGTAACCACAAGTAGGAAGTTAGGGTTAGAGATAACCGCAACTCCGAGAGACGAGGATGTATGTCGATGTTCACTTCCTTGGAGGGAAGCTACGTCACCGTTAGAGAGGTGGATATTACCACGAAGGCACACCAACGCCATGAAGGCTCACCCTATTCTCCCTTTGAGACAACATCACAGAGGCGTTTCTCAACCACTAGTGGTAGACCTTGGGGTGGTCTCCAAACCCTCACAAACTTTTCGGGGGTAATCACAATGATCGATTCCACACCGGAAGACTCCTACCGCCTAGGAGTTTCCAACCTCCAAGAGTAATAAGATCCAAGGGAAAAACTCAAGACTTGATCAAATCACGATTTGCTTTGGTCACAAGAAGGAGGGGGAGAAGGTCTTTATTTTGATTGGAACAACTCTTCCAAACTCTCAAGAATCAAACCGAGATCTAAGATTTCGTGGGTGAGCAAGAGAGAGAGAGCACCGGTGTTCTTGGGGCGTGTTAAAGTGGAGTGTTCAACCTTATATCAAAGAGGTAAGGAGCTATTTATACCCACAACGAATTAGAGCTGTTTTGAGCAGACATTGACTTGATCGGATGATCTGGAGGACCATCCGGATGATCTGGACAACATTCGGATGAACTGGCTATAGCTCCGGATGAGAGTGGTAGCAGTAGTGCTGCGTGGAAGCCGGACAGTCCGGAGGACAGCCCGGATGATCCGGAAGGAAGCCCAGATGATCCGGTTCACCCACCAAGGTTTTGTGATGTGGGAGCGCTATTATCTGGATGATCTGGGACGGGAACCGGACGATCCGGCCAAAGCCCGGATGATCCGGGCACATGTCCGGAAGATCTGGGGACAAGCCCAGATGATCCGGGGACAAGTCCCGACTATCCGGCTTTGTGGTCATTTTATCCACAAGCACGAGGAGGGGAGAAGATCTTTCTTTTGATTGGAACAACTCTTCCAAACTCTCAAGAATCAAACCGAGATCTAAGATTTCGTGGGTGAGCAAGAGAGAGAGAGAGCACTGGTGTTCTTGTGGCGTGTTAAAGTGGAGTGTTCAACCTTATCTGGAAGAGGTAAGGAGCTATTTATACCCATAATGAATTAGAGCCGTTTTAAGCAGACATTGACTTGCCCGGATGATCTGGAGGACCATCCGGATGATCTGGACAGCATCCGGATGAACTGGTTATAGCTCTGGATGAAAGTGGTAGCAGTAGTGCTGCGTGGAGGCCGGACAATCCGGAGGACAGCCCGGATGATCCGGAAGGAAGCCTGGATGATCCGGCTTCACCCACCAAGGTTTTGTGATGTGGGAGCGCTATTATCCAGATGATCCGGACGATCCGGCCAAAGCCCGAATGATCCGGGGCCAAGTCCGGATGATCCGGCTATGGTGTCGGCTTGTGGATAAAATGAAGGGAAGGAGTCGTGGTTTTTCTTTGGCTAAGGAGTTTTGTTAGGGATTTTGGTCTTTGTGAAAAACTACTTGTGAGGTAAATTGTGAGCAAGCATTGGTCATACACCTCGGATCCCCTCTTAATAGTGCGGGATCCCTATTACTCAAGAAATGTATAAAAGAGCAAGATACTTTGTCTTTGTTTGCTCCTTTCCTCATTGATTATTTGCTTGAGTAATATCTCATATGATGTGTCCATGATGCACATTAAAACTAGAGGACTAATGACTTGTGTATGTACTCAGCAAACATGGTTAGTCCCCTATATGTATTTTGTCATCAACATCAAAAATATACTTAAGGGCAATATTGCACTTTCAAACCTGGGTCAATTGAACACGAGTGTTCTTCTAACATCGTGCCCTAATGATGTCTGCATCATCGTTCCAATTAACTCATGACTACAATGAGGAAAATAGAATCATCATGCAACACTTGAGCTACTCATAGAAGCAAGGCTACGGATCTATATTAACCATTTATAACTCTACAGGTGCATATGAGTTTTCAAAGTCTCTTGGTATTCACAGAGTCGAGAGCCATAAAAATTATAACATAGAATATAAACATTAAACATAAACTTGGAAATAAATAATACTTTTATTATTGCGTGTAGGACATGCTTACAATAGTCTCCCACTTGAACTAGAGTCAATAATCTTGTTTACATAACATCTTTTACACTAATGGCAAACTGGTGTTGCTCATTGATACATCCATTTTGCATCATGTTTTCCTACTATTATTTATAGTGTTTTTATTTAATATAACACCTTGTGGAGTAATTCTAATGCCTTTTCTCTTATAATATGCAAGGTTTACACAAAGAGGGCGAATACCGGCAACTGGAACTTTGGACCTAAAAAAGCTATGTCATAGATACCTATTCTGCACATCTCCAAATGAGCTGAAATTTTTCAGAGAATTATTTTGGAATATATAAAAAATATTGGAGAAAATAAATGCCAGAGAGGGCCACCCAGGCACCCACTAGGCACCAGGGCGCGCCTGCTACCCCCAGCGTGCCCTGGTAGGTAGTGGGGGCCATGGCCCACCTCCGGTGCCCATATTCTGGTACATAAGGTCTTTTGACCTAGAAAATAAATAAGGAGAGGACTTTCGGGACGGAGCACCGCCGTCTCGAGGTGGAACTTGGGCAGGAGCACTTCTGCTCTCCGGTGGAGCGATTCCACCGGGGATACTTCCCTTCGGAGGGCGAAATCAAAGTCATCGTCATCACTAACAACCCTCTCATCGTGGGAGGGCCAATCTTCATCAACATCTTCAACAACACCATCTCTTCTCAAAACCCTAGTTCATCTCTTGTGCTCAATCTTTGTATTCAAACCTCAGATTGGTACGTGTGGGTGATTAATAGTGTTGATTACGTCTTGTAGTTGATGTTGAAAGATCGTGGATGTGGCCTAGAGGAGGGTGGGTGAATAGGCGCTTTTAAAATAATTATGGTTTAGGCTTGAACAAATGCGGAATAAACCTAACGGTTAATTTGTCAAGCACAAAACCTACAACAACTAGGCTCACCTATGTGCACCAACAACTTATGCTAAGCAAGATAAACAACTAAGTGATAGCAATATATATGACAAGAAACAATAAGGCTATCACAAAGTAAAGTGCATAAGTAGAGGGCTCGGGTAAGAGATAACCGAGGTACACGGAGACGATGATGTATCCCGAAGTTCACACCCTTGCGGATGCTAATATTCGTTTGGAGCGGTGTGGAGGCACAATGCTCCCCAAGAAGCCACTAGGGTCACCATAATCTCCTCACGCCCTCGCACAATGCAAGATGTCGTGATTCCACTAAGGGACCCTTGAGGGCGGTCACCGAACCCGTACAAAAGGCAACCCTTGGGGGCGGTCACCGAACCCGTACACTTTGGCAACCCTTGGGGGCGATCACTGGTACCCGTCAAATTGCTCGGGGCGATCTCCATGACCTAATTGGAGACCCCGACGCTTGCCCGGAGCTGTACACCACAATGATTGAGCTTCAAACACCACCAACCGTCTAGGGCGCCAAGGCACCCAAGAGGAACAAGCTATAGGGTGCCCAAACACCCAAGAGTAATAAGCTTCTCAAACTTCACTTCCACGTATCACCATGGAGAACTCAAACCGATGCACCAAATGCAATGGCAAGGGCACACGAGTGCCCAAGTCCTTCTCTCCCAAATCCCACCAAAGCAACTAATGCTAGGGAGGAAAATGAGAGGAAGAACAAAAGAAGAACACGAAGAACTCCAAGATCTAGATCCAAGGGGTTCCCCTCACATAGAGGAGACAGTGATTGGTGGAAATGTGGATCTATACCTCCTCTCTCTTTTCCCTCAAAAACTAGCAAGAATCCATGGAGGGATTGAGAGTTAGCAAGCTCGAAGAAGGTCAACAATGGGGGAAGAACACGAGCTAAAGAGATAAGGCCCATTGGGGAAGAAGACCCCCTTTTATAGGTGGGAAAAATGTTGGGTTCTATGGTAGGTTGCGTCGACTGCAAATTAAAAAATCCTACGCACAGAACAACCAAGAACATGCTACGGGAGATGGACCACAGATCATTACCACTAGATGCGCAGTGCCGTGCAACAGAAGTAGAGTTGAGGCAGCGTGTTCCCGGAGTCCTCTCCTCCTTGCCGCTCTCTCACGTAGCTGATCGGATCCCACGAACAGGTTCATGGAGCGGCGCAAGTGCACCGCCTCTAACAATATCCGCGCGTGCAGGAGGAACGTCGTGCGGCGGACTGCTAGGTCTGATCACACAACTGGAGGCGAGTGGAGGAGTCTATTCGCAACACATTCAGACCCTAGTGACAGCGCCGAAGCAATCAATCGCATGAGTGTGCTGCACCTCCACTTTATATAGGTGTCCGTCGCGGTCTCAACACTTGGGCCTCGCACGGACCCTAAAGCCCACAAGTCTACTTGGCCATAATCCGAATACAGCTCGAATCACATCCGACCAGTGTCCTCGGATCCGACCTCGTAGGTTCCTTCCCTTAAGCGCGCGACCCCTTAGGTTCAAGTCGGCTTGGTCGCAGTTCGGATCACCTCCGAACTGCGCGGTTGGTAGCGGCCTCTAGCATGGCATGCCGAACACCAAGCAGACTATGAAGCTGGTTAGGCGAACCTGTACAACATGTCACACTTCTGTTCCCTTTGCCACACGATATATGTTGTCGGGCTCAAGGTGAGATTATCATCCTTGTGCTAGCCCGACCTCTTTCTCATTTTAGTGATGCCGACCACTATCCGGATTATCTCATAATCCTTGTTGCATGGCCATGCTTATCCTGGTCAGATCACACGAGGGGCCCAGAGTATATCTCTCCTAATCGGAGGGGCAAATCCCATCTTGCTCGACCATGTCTTGCAGCATGGGACTAGACAAACCCGAAACCTACCTTTGTAACTACCTAGTCATGGAGTAGCGTTTGGTCGGCCCAAAGCAAGTCTGTCACCATCCCGAGTACATGCATCAGCTCAGGTCTTAGGACATAAAACATATGTTGTACTAGAGACTCACATATGGCATATCACTGTGTCTCATAGTTGGGTCTGTCCGACTCGGACCTTATCTCGACTCGGATTCGACAACGTCGAATCCGGCCAGACCTTTCCAAGTCCATATTATCCAGTTAGCATCCAATGCTTCATGACTAGTGAGACCAAGCCATCGACCGTGTCATATGCTAGTCTAGTCGGCTATGCGTCCACACAGCCCTTTCGACTAGGGACCTTTTAGGACAGTCATCACACAATGCATAGTCCCACAAACAAGTCACGTACTTGCTGATACACATCATTGATAATGTCCAAGGACTATCTTTATCCATAAACACAAAGGAAATATCATCATACATGATTGCCTCTAGGGCATATCTCCAACAAAAAATGCAACCGTTATCCTCACAACCCGCACAGAGTAGTACTACCGCTCAACCTCACGGTACTACCACTAGGGGTAGCGGTACTACCGCTTGGGCGGCAGAAGCCCAAAGAAACAACACTGCAAAGGGGCAACATGGCGGTACTACTACAGGAGTGGTACTACCGCCTGCCCTTGCGGCACTACCGCTCGACCACGGAAGTAAAAAATAACTGCTGTGCCTACAACCGCTGGAGCTAGCTACGAGAAAAAGTCGGCACAGTACTACCACTCACAGGGAGCGGTACTACCGCGCGAGTGCGGATGTAAAAAAATTACATCCGCGCCTACTACCGCACACAACAGAGCCAAGATACGAGGCAGCGGTACTACCGCTCATCAGGAGAGGTACTACCGCATAGGGCGCGGAAGTAAAAAATTACTTCCGCGCCTACTTCCGTGCGCGCCAGTGTTCTGGGCTAGAGGTAGCGGTACTACCGCTCCCTTGAGCAGTACTACACACGCCACAGAGGCTTTAGCACTTGGATGCCTTCAAAACGCAGCTAAAGACAATAGACATATCCAATAAAAACAGAACTGCCATAACTTCTGCAAATGAGCTCCGAATTGAGCAAACTCAAGCTTGTTGGTTATAGTAAGAAGAGGCAGGGGAGGTATGCCTAACAAAAAGAGGAGAGGAACCTCCAACAGAGAAGAACTGGCAGAACCTCCAACATCGAAAACATCATAGAAGATGCAAGTGAACTTCGTTTTCGATGAACTCGAGCTTGTCATCAAGATGACCATAAGCTCCAAATCTCACAAAGAGAACCAAAACAAGAACCAAGAAAGATGATGCAAGGATGCAATGGTTTGAGTTCTCTACGAATGATACGATCAAGCTACTCATCGAGAGCCGTCCTTGATAGTACGACAAACTATCCTAAAACCCGGTCTCCCAACTACCACCATGAGACCGGTAAAATAGAAAACCTATCAAGGGCAAACCTTTGCCTTGCACATGGTCCACTTGAGATAGATGATGACGATCTTGTCCTCCTCAAGATGGACCACCTTTCTTGATTGCGTTGGGTCGATAAGACTAGATGATTGCTCCCCATACTCCACTATGGGTGAGCCACTCTTTGGCACATCTTCACAAGTCCATTGACACCAAAATGGATGACAAGCTTCAAGCATTTGATCTCTTCATGATGCTCCACTTAAACTTGCACACCACAACCTAACCCCACAAAGAACTCTCACGAATACCATGGGTTAGCATACAAAGAATGGGCAATGCTTACCATACCATGGCATCACTTGATCCCTCAATACATCTTGTACGCTTCGTATGTTGATCAACTTGATTCACTCTTTAACCTAGTCTTGATCAACCTCTCACAAGACTAATCTTTAGGTAATTCCTTGAATAGTACCTTGGTCGACACAACCTCTCCTTGAAACCAACACATGTATTCCAAGAAAAGCCTATGGACAAAACCTTCAAATATAACTCAAGCCAACCATTAGTCCATACAGATTGTCATCAATTAGCAAAACCAAACATGGGGCACCGTATGTTCTTTCAGATGTTAGTCGGTTATTTGGTGGAACATTATATGTTCCGATCCATTATGATATTTAATACCCCTCTGATCTTGAGCATGAATATGTTGTGTGAGTAGTTACTTTTGTTCTTGAGGATAGGGAGAAGTCTTTTCATAAGTAATCATGTATTTGATATTCGTTTGATATTTTGATGATATGTATGTTGTGATTCCCTTAGTGGTGTTATGTGAACGTCGACCACATGACACTTCACCATCTTTGGGCCTAAGGGAATGTATTATGGAGTATTTATTAGATGATGGGTTGCCAGAGTAACAGAAGCATAAACCCTAGTTTATGTGCTATTTCGCAAGGGGCTGATTTGGATCCATATGTTTAATGGTATGGTTAGATTTTATCTTAATTCTTCTTTCGTAGTTGCAAATGCTTGCGAGAGGGGTTAATCATAAGTGGGAGGCTTGTTCAAGTAAGAACAACACCCAAGCACCGGTCCACCCACATGATGAAAGTGACTAGATGAAATTCTCGTGTGTCCTTGATACGTCTCCGTCATATCTATAATTTTTGATTGTTTCATGCCAATATTATTCAACTTTTACATACTTTTGGCAACTTTTTATATGATTTATTTGGAATTACTTACTTATCTAGTGCCCAGTGTTAGTTCCTGTTTGTTGCTTGTTTTTGTATCGCAGAAAATCCAGATGAAAAAAAGTCTAAACATGATGTAACTCCACGGAGAATTATTTTGGAATATTTGTGATTTTTGGGAGTTGGAATCACCGCAAACAGAGGTCCACACCGACCACGATACACCAGGGCGTGCCCAGGCCCCTGGCGCATGGTGGTAGGTGCTGCCCTCCTCGAACGTCGATTGGATCGGGCGCAAGGAAGCTTATATCCGGAAATAAAGTTGTGTAAAAAGATCAGCACAATTAGAGTTATGGATGTCCGAGAATATAAGAAACGGTTTTTAGCCAGATCTGGGGAGCGCGAAACAGAAGAGAACAGAGAGGAAGATCCAATCTCAAAGGGGCTCCTGCCCCTCCGCCACTGTCGGTGTCAAAACCGGCGGATCTCGGGTAGGGGGTCCCGAACTGTGCGTCAAGGCGGATGGTAACAGGAGACAAGGGACACAATGTTTTTACCCAGGTTCGGGCCCTCTCGATGGAGGTAAAACCCTACTCCTACTTGATTAATATTGATGATATGGGTAGTACAAGAGTAGATCTACCACGAGATCGGAGTGGCTAAACCCTAGAAGCTAGCCTATGGTATGATTGTTGTTCGTCCTATGGACTAAAACTCTCCGGTTTATATAAACACCGGAGAGGGCTAGGGTTACACAGAGTCGGTTACAATGGGAGGAGATCTACATATCGTATCGCCAAGCTTGCCTTCCATGCCAAGGAAAGTCCCATCCGGACATGGGACGGAGTCTTCAATCTTGTATCTTCATAGTCCGGGAGTCCGGCCAAAGGTCTTAGTCCGGCCATCCGGACACCCCCTAATCCGGGAATCCCTTAGTAGCCCCTGAACCAGGCTTCAATGACGACGAGTTCGGCGCGCAAGTTGTCTTCGACATTGCAAGGCGGGTTCTCCTTCAAATTCCCTGTACCCGTTGAATAGTGTCCGGCTTCTAGTGCGTGCTGTCCTCCTCGGCTTCTGTGCCCCATAATGACCATCTTGAAGGAAATATGCCCTAGAGGCAATAATAAAGTTATTATTTATTTCCTTATTTCATGATAAATGTTTATTATTCATGCTAGAATTGTATTAACCGGAAACATAATACATGTGTGAATACATAGACAAACATAGTGTCACTAGTATGCCTCTACTTGACTAGCTCGTTTATCAAAGATGGTTATGTTTCCTAGCCATGGACAAAAGAGTTGTCATTTGATTAACGGGATCACATCATTAGGAGAATGATGTGATTGACTTGACCCATTCCGTTAGCTTAGCACTTGATCGTTTAGTATGTTGCTATTGCTTTCTTCATGACTTATACATGTTCCTATAACTATGAGATTATGCAACTCCCGTTTACCAGAGGAACACTTTGGGTGCTACCAAACGTCACAACGTAACTGGGTGATTATAAAGGAGTACTACAGGTGTCTCCAAAGGTACATGTTGGGTTGGCGTATTTCGAGATTAGGTTTTGTCACTCCGATTGTCGGAGAGGTATCTCTGGGCCCTCTCGGTAATGCACATCACTATAAGCCTTGCAAGCAATGTAGCTAATGAGTTAGTTACGGAATGATGCATTACATAACGAGTAAAGAGACTTGCCGGTAACGAGATTGAACTAGGTATTAGATACCGACGATCGAATCCCGGGCAAGTAACATGCCGATGACAAAGGGAACAAAGTATGTTGTTATGCGGTTTGACCGATAAAGATCTTCGTAGAATATGTAGGAGCCAATATGGGCATCCAGGTTCCGCTATTGGTTATTGACCAAGAATAGTTCTAGGTCATGTCTACATAGTTCTCGAACCCGTAGGGTCCGCACGCTTAAGGTTTCGATGACAGTTATATTATGAGTTTATGAGTTTTGATGTATCGAAGGAGTTCGGAGTCCCGGATGAGATCGGGGACATGACTAGGAGTCTCGAAATGGTCAAGACGTAAAGATTGATATATTGGACGACTATATTCGGAGTTCGGAAAGGTTCCGAGTGATTCAGGTATTTTTCGGAGTACCGGAGAGTTACGGGAATTCACCGGGGAGTATATGGGCCTTATTGGGCCATACGGGAATAGAGGAGAGAGGCCGAAAGGAAGGAGGCGCGCAGCCTCCCTCTGGTCCGAATTGGACAAGGGGTGCAGCCCCCTTTTCCTTCCTCCTCTCTCCCTCTTTCCCCCTTCTCCTACTCCAACAAGGAAGGAGGGAGTCCTACTTCCGGTGGGAGTAGGACTCCCCTTGGCGCGCCCCTCCTAGGCCGGCCGCCCCCTCCCCCTTGCTCCTTTATATACGGGGGCAGGGGGGCACCTCTAGGCACAACAACAATTGATCCCTTGGATCTCTTAGCCGTGTGCGGTGCCCCCCTCCACCATAATCCACCTCGATAATATCGTAGCAGTGCTTAGGTGAAGCCCTGCGTCGGTAGTACATCAAGATCGTCACCACGCCGTTGTGCTGACGGAACTCTCCCTCGACACTCGGCTGGATCGGAGTTCGAGGGACGTCATCGAGCTGAACGTGTGCTAGAACTCGGAGGTGCCGTAGTTTCGGTGCTTGATCGGTCGGGCCATGAAAACGTACGACTACATCAACCGCGTTGTCATAACGCTTCCGCTTACGGTCTACGAGGGTACGTGGACATTACTCTCCCCTCTCGTTGCTATGCATCACCATGATCTTGCGTGTGCGTAGGAAATTTTTGAAATTACTGCGTTCCCCAACAGTGGCATCCGAGCCTAGGTTTTATGCGTTGATGTTATATGCACGAGTAGAACACAAGTGAGTTGTGGGCGATACAAGTCATACTGCTTACCAGCATGTCATACTTTGGTTCGACGGTATTGTGAGATGAAGCGGCCTGGACCGACATTATGCGTACGCTTACGCGAGACTGGTTTCACCGTTACGAGCACTTGTGCTTAAAGGTGGCTGGCGGGTGTCTGTCTCTCTCACTTTAGCTGAATCGAGTGTGGCTACGCCCGGTCCTTGCGAAGGTTAAAACAGCACTAACTTGACGAACTATCATTGTGGTTTTGATGCGTAGGTAAGAACGGTTCTTGCTAAGCCCGTAGCAGCCACGTAAAATTTGCAACAACAAAGTAGAGGACGTCTAACTTGTTTTTGCAGGGCATGTTGTGATGTGATATGGTCAAGACGTGATGCTATATTTTATTGTATGAGATGATCATGTTTTGTAACCAAAGTTATCGGCAACTGGCAGGAGCCATATGGTTGTCGCTTTATTGTATGAAATGCAAAACGCCCTGTAATTGCTTTACTTTATCACTAAGCGGTAGCGATAGTCGTAGAAGCAATAGATGGTGTAACGACAATGATGCTACGATGGAGATCAAGGTGTCGCGCAGGTGACGATGGTGATCACGACAGTGCTTCGAAGATGGAGATCACAAGCACAAGATGATGATGGCCATATCATATCACTTATATTGATTGCATGTGATGTTTATCCTTTATGCATCTTATCTTGCTTTGATTGACGGTAGCATTTTAAGATGATCTCTCACTAATTATCAAGAAGTGTTCTCCCTAAGTATGCACCGTTGCGAAAGTTCTTCGTACTGAGACACCACGTGATGATCGGGTGTGATAGGCTCTACGTTCAAATACAACGGGTGCATAACAGTTGCACACGTGGAATACTCAGGTTAAACTTGAAGAGCCTAGCATATACAGATATGGCCTCGGAACACGAAGACCGAAAGGTCGAGCGTGAATCATATAGTAGATATGATCAATATATTGATGTTCACCGTTGAAACTACTCCATCTCACGTGATGATCGGACATGGTGTAGTTGATATGGATCACGTAATCATTTATAGGATTAGAGGGATGTCTATCTAAGTGGGAGTTCTTAAGTAATATGATTAATTGAACTTTAATTTATCATGAACTTAGTCCTGGTAGTATTTTGCAAATTATGTTGTAGATCAATAGCTTGCGTTGTTGCTTCCCTATGTTTTTATATGTGTTCCTAGAGAAAACTAAGTTGAAAAATGTTAGTAGCAATGATGCGGACTTGGTCCGTGATCTGAGGTTTATCCTCATTGCTGCACAGAAGAATTATGTCCTTGATGCACCGCTAGGTGACAGATCTATTGCAGGAGCAGATGCAGACGTTATGAACGTTTGGCTAGCTCAATATGATGACTACTTGATAGTTTTGTGCACCATGCTTTATGGCTTAGAACCGGGACTACAAAAACGTTTTTGAAATGTCATGGAACATATAAGATGTTTCAAGAGATGAAATTGGTATTTCAGACTCATGCCCGTGTCAAGAGGTATGAGACCTCTGAGAAATACTTTGCCTAAAAGATGGAGGAGAATTGCTCAACTAGTGAGCAAGTACTTAGATTGTCTGAGTACTACAATCACTTGAATCGAGTGGGAGTTAATCTTCTAGATAAGATAGTGATTGGCAGAGTTCTCTAGTCACCATCAACAAGTTACTGGAACTTCATGATGAACTATAATGCAAGGGATGACGAAAACGATTCCCGAGCTCTTCGTGATGCTGAAATCGACGAAGGTAGAAATCAAGAAAAGAGCATCAAGTGTTGATAATTGACAAGACCACTAGTTTCAAGAAAAGGGCAAAGGGAAAGAAAGGGAACTTCAAGTAGAATGGCAAGCAAGTTGTCACTCCCACGAAGAAGCCCAAAGCTGAACCAAAGCCTGAAACTGAGTGCTTACACTGCAAAGGAAATGGTCACTGGAAACAGAAATATCCTGAATATTTGGTGGATAAGAAGGATGGCAAAGTGAACAAGGGTATATTTGATATACAGGTTATTGATGTGTACCTTACTAGTGTTTATAGTAGCCCCTAAGTATTTGATACTTGTTCGGTTGCTAAAAATTAGTGACTCGAAACAGGAGTTATAGAATAAACAGAGACTAGTTGAAGGGGAAGTGACGATGAGTGTTGGAAGTAGTTCCAAGATTGATATGATCATCATCGCACACTCCCTATACTTTCGGGATTAGTGTTAAACCTAAATAAATGTTATTTGGTGTTTGCGTTGAGCATAAATATGATTTGATCATGTTTATTGCAATACGGTTATTCATTTAAAGTCAGAGAATAATTGTTGTTCTGTTTACATGAATAAAACCTTCAATGGTCATACACCCAATGAAAATAGTTTGTTGGATCTCGATCGTAGTGATACACATATTCATAAAATTGATGCCAAAAGATGCAAAGTTAATAATGATAGTGCAACTTATTTGTGGCACTGCTGTTTGGGTCATATCGGTGTAAAGCGCATGAAAAAAGTCCATAAAGATGGATTTTTCGGAATCACTTGGTTATGAATCATTTGATGTTTGCGAACCGTGCCTTTTGGGCAAGATGACTAAAACTCCGTTCTCCGGAATAATGGAACGAGCTACCGACTTATTGGAAATAATACATACCGATGTATGCGATCCAATGAGTATTAAGGCTCGTGGCAAGTATCGTTATTTTCTGACCTTCACAGATGATTTGAGAAGATATGGGTATATCTACTTAATGAAGCACAAGTCTGAAACATTTGAAAAGTTCAAAGAATTTCAGAGTGAAGTGGAGAATCATCGTAACAAGAAAATAAAGTTTCTGCAATTTGATCGTGGAGACAAATATTTGAGTTACGAGTTTGGTCTTCAATTAAAACAATGTGGAATAGTTTCACAAACTCATGCCACCTGGAACACCACAGCTTAATGGTGTGTCCGAACATCATAACAAGTACTTTATTGGATATAGTGCAATCTATGATGTCTCTTATCGGTTTACCACTATCGTTTTTGGGGTTATGCATTAGAGACAGTTACATTCACTTTAAAAAGGGGCATCATCGAAATCCGTTGAGACGATGCCTTATGAACTGTGGTTTGGCAAGAAACCAAAGTTGTCGTTTCTTAAAAGTTTGGGGCTACGATGCTTATATGAAAAAGTTTCAACCTGATAAGCTCGAACCCAAATCGGACAAGTGCGTCTTCATAGAATACCCAAAGGCAACTATTGGGTACACCTTCTATCATAGATCCTAAGGCGAGTTATTCGTTGCTAAGATGGATCCTTTCTAGAGAAGGAGTTTCTCTCGAAAGAAGTGAGTGGGAGGAAAGTAGAACTTGATGAGGTAATTGTACCTTCTCCCTTATTGGAAAGTAGTTCATCACAGAAATCAGTTCCAGTGATTCCTACACCAATTAGCGAGGAAGTTAATGATGATGATCATGAAACTTCAGATCAAGTTGCTACCAAACCTCGTAGGTCTTCCAGAGTAAGATCCGCACCAGAGTGGTACGGTAATCATGTTCTGGAAGTCATGTTACTAGACCATGATGAACCTACGAACTATGAGGAAGCGATGATGAGCCCAGATTCCACGAAATGGCTTGAGGCCATAAAGTCTGAGATATGATCCATGTATGAGAACAAAGTATGGACTTTGATTGACTTGCTCGATGACCAGCAAGCCATGTCAAATAAATGGATCTTCAAGAGGAAGACGGACACTGATAGTAGTGTTACTATCTACTAAGCTCGACTTGTTGCGAAAGGTTTTTAACAAGTTCAAGGTATTGAATACGATGAGATTTTCTCACTCGTATCGAAGCTTAAGTCTGTCTGAATCATGTTAGTAATTGCCACATTTTATGAAATCTGGCAAATGGATGTCAAAACTGCATTCCTTAATGGATTTATTAAAGAAGAGCTGTATATGATGCAGCCAGAAAGTTTTTGTCAATCCTAAAGATGCTAACAAAGTGTGCAAGCTCCAGCAATCCATCAATGGACTGGTGCAAGCATCTCGGAGTTGGAATATACGCTTTGATGAGTTGATCAAAGCATATGGTTTTATACAGACTTTTGGAAAGACCTGTATTTACAAGAAAGTGAGTGGGAGCACTACAACATTTCTGATAAGTATATGTGAAATGACATATTATTAATTGGAAATGATGTAGAATTTTTTGGATAGCATAAAGGAGTTTTTGAAAGGAGTTTTTCAAAGAAAGACCTCGGTGAAGCTGCTTACACATTGAGCATCAAGATCTATATAGATAGATCAAGACGCTTGATAAGTTTTTCAATGAGTACATACCTTGATAAATTTTTTGAAGTAGTTCGAAATGGAACAGTCAAAGAAAGAGTTCTTGCCTGTATTGCAAGGTGTGAAGTTGAGTAAGACTCAAAACCCGACTATGGCAGAAAATAGAAAAAGAATGAAAAGTCATTCCCTATGCATTCAGTCATAGGTTCTATAAAAGTATGCCATGCTATGGACCAGACCTATTGTATACTCTGCCCTGTTTTGGCAAGGAAGTACAATAGTGATCTAATAGTAGATCACTAGACAGCGGTCAAGAATATCCTTAGTGAGGACTAAGGAGATGTTTCTCGATTATGGAGGTGATAAAAGAGCTCATCGTAAAAGTTACAACGGTGCAAACTTTTACACTGATCCAGATGACTCTAAGTCGCAATCTGGATACATATTGAAAGTGGGAGCAATTAGCTAGAGTAGCTCCATGCAGAGCATTGTAGACATAGAATATTTGCAAAATACATACGACTCTGTATGTGACAGACCCGTTGACTAAACTTCTCTCATGAGCAAAACATGATCATACCTTAGTACTCTTTGGGTGTTAATCACATAGCGATGTGAACTAGATTATTGACTCTAGTAAACCCTTTGGGTGTTGATCACATGACGATGTGAACTATGGGTGTTAATCATATACAGATATGAATATTGGTGTTAAATCACATGATGATGTGAACTAGATTATTGACTCTAGTGGAAGTGGGAGACTGAAGGAAATATGCCCTAGAGGCAATAATAAAGTTATTATTTATTTCCTTATTTCATGATAAATGTTTATTATTCATGCTATAATTGTATTAACCGGAAACATAATACATGTGTGAATACATAGACAAACATAGTGTCACTAGTATGCCTCTACTTGACTAGCTCGTTTATCAAAGATGGTTATGTTTCCTAGCCATGGACAAAAGAGTTGTCATTTGATTAACGGGATCACATCATTAGGAGAATGATGTGATTGACTTGACCCATTCCGTTAGCTTAGCACTTGATCGTTTAGTATGTTGCTATTGCTTTCTTCATGACTTATACATGTTCCTATAACTATGAGATTATGCAACTCCCGTTTACCGGAGGAACACTTTGGGTGCTACCAAACGTCACAACGTAACTGGGTGATTATAAAGGAGTACTACAGGTGTCTCCAAAGGTACATGTTGGGTTGGCGTATTTTGAGATTAGGTTTTGTCACTCCGATTGTCGGAGAGGTATCTCTGGGCCCTCTCGGTAATGCACATCACTATAAGCCTGGCAAGCAATGTAGCTAATGAGTTAGTTACGGAATGATGCATTACATAACGAGTAAAGAGACTTGCTGGTAACGAGATTGAACTAGGTATTAGATACCGACGATCGAATCTCGGGCAAGTAACATGCCAATGACAAAGGGAACAAAGTATGTTGTTATGCGGTTTGACCGATAAAGATCTTCGTAGAATATGTAGGAGCCAATATGGGCATCCAGGTTCCGCTATTGGTTATTGACCAAGAATAGTTCTAGGTCATGTCTACATAGTTCTCGAACCCGTAGGGTCCGCACGCTTAAGGTTTCGATGACAGTTATATTATGAGTTTATGAGTTTTGATGTACCAAAGGAGTTCGGAGTCCCGGATGAGATCGTGGATATGATGAGGAGTCTCGAAATGGTCGAGACGTAAAGATCGATATATTGGACGACTATATTCGGAGTTCGGAAAGGTTCCGAGTGATTCGGATATTTTTCGGAGTACCGGAGAGTTACGGGAATTCGCCGGGGAGTATATGGGCCTTATTGGGCCATATGGGAATAGAGGAGAGAGGCCGAAATTCAGGTGGCGTGCAGCCCCCCTCTGGTCCGAATTGGACAAGGGGTGCAGCCCCCTTTTCCTTCCTCCTCTCCCCCTCTTTCCCCCTTCTCCTACTCCAACAAGGAAGGAGGGAGTCCTACTCCCGGTGGGAGTAGGACTCCCCTTGGCGCGCCCCTCCTAGGCCGGCCGCCCCCTCCCCCTTGCTCCTTTATATACGGGGGCAGGGGGGCACCTCTAGGCACAACAACAATTGATCCCTTGGATCTCTTAGCCATGTGCGGTGCCCCCCTCCACCATAATCCACCTCGATAATATCGTAGCAGTGCTTAGGCGAAGCCCTGCGTCGGTAGTACATCAAGATCGTCACCACGCCGTCGTGCCGACGGAACTCTCCCTCGACACTCGGCTGGATCGGAGTTTGAGGGACGTCATCAAGCTGAACGTGTGCTAGAACTCGGAGGTGCCGTAGTTTCGGTGCTTGATCGATCGGGCTGTGAAGACGTACGACTACATCAACCGCGTTGTCATAACACTTCCGCTTACGGTCTACGAGGGTACGTGGACATTACTCTCCCCTCTGGTTGCTATGCATCACCATGATCTTGCGTGTGCGTAGGAAATTTTTGAAATTACCGCGTTCCCCAACACATCTTCCATGCGTCAAACGAATGCGAAAAGCCAGGGGATTTTCTTTTCACTTACCCCCCCCCCCCCCCCGGTTGCGTTAATGAGCCGCCCATAAAAGAGACGGGGATTTAAATCCAATTCGCACCATCTTCCCTCCGCGAGTCTTCATCAGAGCGCCTCTGACAGAGATCCATTCCATCATGGCCGGTCGGTGCCGCTCCTCCTCTCGTCCCTCCAGCCCTCGGCCCGGAGATTGGGGGCGGTGTTCCGTCCTGCATAGCGAGTTAGTAGTGCTTCAGTCCAAGGGGCTTCTCCCCCCAGCATATATGGTCCCAGTTCGAGCCGGGATTGCTGCCTATAGCGGTGGAGAGCAGGCGGAGGACGTCCCCAATCCCTCTCAAGGAGAGCGGGTATGCTTAGTCCCTTATTTGATGAGAGGACTAGGACTTCCAATTCATCTGTTTCTCCGAGGGTTGCTGGAGTTCTACGGCCTCCAGCTACACAACCTCATGCCCGCCTCCATTCTGCACATCGCGGGCTTCGTGGCCCTCTGCGAGCTATTCTTGGGTGTTGAGGCCCATTTCACGCTGTGGAAGAGGTTGTTTTGCCTTGTGCCCCATTCTCAGGAGGTGTCTATTTATCAGGTGGGCGGAGCCGAACTATGGCGCATCGCCGGGACCGGATATCTATCCGGTACCCCAAAGAGGGCATCCGAAGACTGGCCCTCGGAGTGGTTTTATATAGATGACGTCCCCCTACCGGACCCTGTACGGATCGGCCTCCCCGAGTTCAATAATGCCCCATTGAAGAAGCGCCTGAGTTGGCGCCCGCGGAACCCTCAGAGGGAAGCTGACAGGGACGTCCTGTACCTGATGAGCCGGATAAGGTTGTTGGCTCATTCCGGACTGACCATGATCAAGGTCATGGCCATATGCATTACGCGAGGGGTGCAGCCGCTTCAATACAGAGGCCACCCCATGTGGGATTTCAACGGGGATGATGACGCCACCTGGTGCGGTCGCAAAGGGCCAGATTCGGCCGCCACTTTAACGAGAATCTTATCCGCTTTGTACAAGGGAGAAGAAGAAGAATTCCTCCGTGTCAACCCGGAGGGCGGATTCTCCATGTACAATCCACCTAGTCGGGTGAGCGGACACTTTCACTTGCCTATCCGCTTTTGAAATTCCCATAGTTGAGTACTTAGTCTAGTAATGTTTAAACGCAGGAGCTGCGCCAGGCTGTGAAGGAAATAAACAGCCCTGCTCCACAACCCGAGGACCCGAAATGGTCCCTCAATCCGTACTCCCAAGAAGATCCGGACTTATGTGTGGAGTTAATTGATGGAGTATTTCATCAATTGAGCAAGGACAACTCCTTAGTGGCCATCACGGCCGACTATCCCGGACTACTTCCAGCCTCAAAGGCAACTAAGACCGAAGTCCCAGTATTCTCATGCTTTATCTTGCATGCCGTAAACTAATAGCGTTTCGTAGGGTAAATCCTTGAGGCGGAAGGCCGAGCCCACGGTGGGCAGCCAACAAGGGCCGCTGAAGCCAGGTGGGCCAAAAAGAAGTGCGGACCAGATCGGGATTCTGGCGCAATGGTACGGCGTGCGAATTTAACGCCTAGGGTTTATGCCCTTGAGTCTTACTAATGCTCATGATTTTCTTAGAAATAAGAGAGCCCGCCGGACTATGTCCGCCGGCCAAGGTTCAAGGCCGGGTCCGGAAGCGGAGACGGACACGGGGCGCGCCTCGGGCGCTCCTCCGACCGAGGACGCCGACGGGCTATCTGCCTCCAATTCAGAGGTGGAGAGCGCCCTGAACCACAGGCGTCGCCGGACTGTTCTTCGTGACGCGTGTTTTTCCCAGAGGCGTTGGACGCCTTTAATACAGGAGATGCGTATCTCCGTGCTGCTCAAAATGGTCTAGCCAGAGCCACGAAGCAGTATGTAAAAGACATACATGTGAGTAGAATTGAAGGTTATATATGTCAGTGGCCCCCGAGACTTGAAACAGTGAAGATAACTGTTTGAAGGATCATGTGCTATGCAGTGTCTTACAAAGAAGAATACGCAACTGTCCCAGGAGCTTGAAGAGTGCAAGGCCCAGCTCGAGGCCGCACTGGCCACTTCAGAAAATGCCAAGGGGACGCTCGCAGGTAATATATGCTTTGAAAGATAATTCTGTTTTGAAATGCGGCAGGTGTGCAACCCTGACGATAATAATGCAGATGGAGCCGGAGTAAATCCGGACAAGCAACAACTCCTATGCCAACTAAAGGCTGGCGAGAGCGTGCTGACGAGGGTGAGGCAAGAGAAGAGCAAGCTTCAAGACGCCAATACCCAGCTGGGCGAGGAACTGAAAGATGTTCGTATTCAGCTGTCTTATGCCGTGAAGGAGAATCGGCGACTTCGACGCGGCATTTTTAGTAAGTGCTTGAACGAATCTTCAAAAAAAGAATTCGGCGAGGAAGACGATTGATAGAGCTATGTCTGTAGATCTGCTGACAGGTCGTCCTGCGGAGGAAATGCCTGGTTCAACGGGAGACCTTCTTCCCGAGCTGTTGCAACTACATGAACTAGTTCGGCAGACAATGCAAAGCATCATCCAGGCTATGTGGCTGTCCCTCTCTGTGCCTTAAGGCCTTGAGGAGCTTACAAAGAAGCTGGAGGGAGTGCGGTAGCGCTTCCGGTTGTGGAAGATATCGGCTTGCCGTCAAGGTGCCAGGGAGGCCTGGGCCATGGTGAAGACTCGGTACACGAAGGCTGACCCAAACCACATGGCCGAGGTCGGCCCTATAGGTCCGTACGGAAAGGAGATCCCAGTCAGCTTAGCATATGGCCAGGTGGAGCTGGCTGCAAAGTATTCCCAACAGGACTTTAAATTAGACCGCCTGTTGGATGGTATTGAAGAAGAATATGCTGAGTCAGATTGACTCTGTAATTTAAAATGACATAAAAAATGCCTTCTAGCCGGATTGTAGATCGTTTGTCATTGCGGACCTTTTCGCTTTGACCTCTGGACCCTATAGTCCGGAGTGTGTCCGAATACCCTCTCGATTATTTAAGAACCGGGGCATGCATGGAGACAAGGCGTAGGGGTCATAAGTGCTTTAGTAGACAAGTGCCCAACTAGTTATGTTATATTACATGGTTAGTAAGAAACATCTTCCAGGGAGAATAGTTCCGTTAGGGGTTCCTTTCCCTGGGAGGCATGCCCTAAAGTGCATGTCCGAACTGCCAGAAAGAGCAGAAAAGCATCTGGGGGCAGATGAATAAATACGAAAGATCATCTTTTAGTTCATCGACCGAATATTCCCTTAAGAACGCTAGCTTTCGGCTTCACCCAGTCTGAGGTACACATCCGGCTGACCCGGCAGTAACAATCACAGAGGTGCTCCCTTTACCACCTAGCCGAACGAACGAGAACGTAGGGGTAAGCACAGGAGCCAGGCAACCCAGCTTGGCCAAAACTTAAGTCATATCGATGCATATAATGGTGTATAAAAGGTTCATGCGGAAGTGTCACACATGTTTTGGGCATGAGGCCCGTTTTATATAAACTTCTTGGTAAAGAAGCCCCCAGGTATTATGAGCGCGGGTAGCGCGTCGGGTATGTGCGAACAATGCACAGGCAAGCCCCTAAGGGCTTGGGAGAAGAAAAAGGGTAGGGAGAAGGAAAAAAATCCCGGACAGCCAATAAAAAAAACAAAGGGACGGAGGAAGGAAACGAACACGGAGTCCGGCGCTAGGCGTAGAATCTTCGTAGGCGTGCTGCGTTCCATGGGTTCGGCTCGAGTCGGTTATCCGATGCGTTTCGCAGACGGTACGCTCTGCCAGTCAGTACTTGGTCGATCATGAAGGGGCCCTCCCATTTGGGCTTTAATTTATCCTTTTTCTTGTCCGACAGGCGTAGAACTAGTTCGCCAACGTTATAGGTTTTGGCCCGTACTTCTCTGCTTTGGTATCTTCGAGCCTGCTGTTGATAGAATGCAGAACGAGCTTTTGCCATGTTGTGCTCCTCTTCCAATACGTCCAAGCTGTCCTGCCGATTGAGCTCGGCTTCTCTTTCTTCGTACATGTGCACTCGAGGTGAGTCATGGATTATGTCGCATGGCAGTACTGCCTCTGCGCCGTATACCATAAAAATGGTGTGAATCCGGTAGTGCGATTTGGCATGTTCCGCAGCCCCCAAAGTACGGAGTCAAGCTCCTCTACCTAGTGCGTGTTATATTCCTTGAGGGATCGCACTAGTCTGGGTTTGATGCCGCTCATAATGAGACCGTTGGCCCGTTCGACTTGACCGTTAGTTTGAGGGTGATAGACTGAAGCGTAGTCGAGCTTGATGTCCATGTTTTTGCACCAAAGTTTGACTTCATCGGCCGTGAAGTTTGTGCCGTTGTCGGTTATGATGCTGTGGGGGACGCCATAACGGTGTACGACCCTGGATATGAAGTCTATCACTGGTCCAGATTCGGCCGTCTTTACAGGCTTGGCTTCTATCCATTTGGTGAATTTGTCCACCATGACCAGTAGATATTTTTGCTTGTGGATTCCTCCTTTAAGGGGTCCGACCATGTCAAGCCCCCAGACCGCAAAAGGCCAGGTAATGGGTATAGTTTGTAGGGCGGTAGGCGACATGTGGCTTTGGTTGGCGAATAACTGGCAACCAACACATCGTTGCACTAAGTCCTGAGCGTCTGCCCGGGCCGTTGGCCAATAAAATCCGGCCTTGCTTACAAGGGCCCGGGCTGCGGTGTGGTGCCCGCCGAGTCCGGCATGAATTTCAGCCAAAAGGTCTCGCCCTTCCTCTTTGGAGATACACCTTTGAAGGACTCTGGTTGCGCTTTTCTTGTAAAGCTCTCCCTCGTGGACTTTGTAGGCTTTAGATCGCCGCACTATGCAGCGGGCCTCGTTTTGGTCCTCGGGAAGTTCTTGCCTAGTTAGGTAGGCTAGGAATGGTTCTGTCCAAGGGGCAATGACTGCCATTATTGCGTGGGCTGACAGCGTTGTTTCGTTGGCGGAGCCCCCAACTGTGTCAGAATGTTCGGTGAGGGGCAGTGTGGTTTTTGTCCAGGCTATTGTTTCCGGATTCTCCTTACCATGATACGGATGGCTTGAACAGCCTCTCTAGGAAGATGTTGGGAGGGACGGCATCGCGCTTGGCGCCAATGCGTGCCAACACGTCTGCTGCTTGGTTATTTTCCCGGGCTATGTGATGAGATTCGAGCCCCTCAAACCGAGCTGACATCCTTAAGATGGCGTTGCGGTAAGCTGCCATTTTCGGATCCTTGGCGTCAAAGTCTCCATTTATTTGGGATATTGCGAGGTTTGAATCCCCGCGGACCTCTAGGCGCTGAATGCCCATGGAGACTGCCATCCGGAGACCATGTAAAAGGGCCTCGTATTCGGCTGCATTGTTGGAATCCATGTACATTATCTGAAGTACGTATTGGACTGTATCTCCGTTGGGGACGTCAGAACGATGCCAGCCCCCAGGCCAGCCAACATTTTGGAGCCGTCGAAGTGCATGATCCAGTTGGATGCGCCGTACTCTTTAGGGAGTTCGGCTTCAGTCCATTCGGCGATGAAGTCGGCCAAAACCTGCGACTTAATAGCTCGCCTTGGCTTGTAAGTTATGTTGAACGGGAGGAGCTCGATGGCCCATTTGGCGATCCGGCCCGTTGCGTCGCAGTTGTTTATAATATCATTAAGGGGTACTTCGGATGCCACTGTTATTGAGCACTCTTGAAAGTAGTGTCGCAGCTTCCGGGATGCCATGAACACCGCGTACGCTATCTTTTGATAATGCGGGTACAGTGACTTGCATGGAGTTAGTACAGTGGACACGTAGTACACTGGTTTTTGGAGGGGGAACTTGTGTCCGTCCGCTTCTCGTTCGACGACGAGCACCACGCTTACAACTTGATGGGTTGCCGCGATGTATAATAGCATTGGTTCGCCCGTGTTGGGCGCGGCCAGGACTGGATTTGTTGCCAGTATGGCTTTTATTTCTTCGAGTCCGGCCGTGGCGGCATCCGTCCACTCGAAGTGTTCGGTGCGCCGCAGGAGGCGATAGAGGGGTAATGCCTTTTCTCCTAAGCGGGAGATAAAGCGGCTTAGAGCCGCCACGCATCCTGTCAATTTTTGTATTTGTTTGAGGTCCTTTGGGGTATCCAATTGTGACAGAGCTCGGATCTTGGCTGGGTTTGCTTCAATTCCTCTACCGGATACGATGAAGCCCAAGAGCTTTCTGGTTGGTACGCTGAAAACAACATTTTTCCGGGTTGAGCTTAATGTCATATGTTCGGAGATTGTCGAATGTGAGCCTCAAGTCGTCTACTAGAGTATCGACGTGTTTTGTTTTGACGACCATGTCATCTACGTATGCTTCAACTGTTTTGCCGATCTGGTTGGCCAGACATGTCTGAATCATGTGCTGATATGTTGCGCCGGCATTTTTGAGCCCGAAGGGCATCGTGTTGAAGCAGAATGGGCCGTATGGGTTGATGAATGCCGTTGCGGCTTGGTCTAACTCTACCATCTTGATTTGGTGGTAGCCAGAGTATGCATCGAGGAAACACAATGAGTCGTGTCCTGCGGTGGCGTCGATGATTTGATCAATTCGGGGAAGTGGGAAAGGGTCCTTTGGACAAGCCTTATTTAGGTCTTTGAAATCGACACATAGGCGCCAAGATTTGTCCTTCTTTGGTACCATCACCAGGTTTGCTAGCCAGTCCGGATGTTTTATGTCTCTGATGAATCCGACTTCTAGCAGTTTTGCTAGCTCCTCTCCCATGGCTTGTCTCTTGGGTTCGGAAAAACACCGTAGAGTCTGCTTGACGGGTTTAAACCCTTTTAGGATGTTCAGGCTGCACTCAGCTAGCCTGCATGGGATTCCTGGCATATCTGAGGGGTGCCAGGCGAAAATGTCCCAATTTTCTCGTAGGAAGTCTCTGAGTGCGGCGTCTACATCGGGTTTTAGTTGTGCCCCGATGGAGGCCATTTTTGTAGGGTCCGTTGGATGGACTTGGAATTTGACTATTTTGTCCGCTGGTTTGAAAGAGGTGGACTTGGATCTCTTGTCTAGTATCACATCGTCCCTGTCCACCATGGAGCGCAACGCAGTTAGTTCCTCGGCCGCTAGGGCCTCGGATAATGCCTCCAGGGCCAGTGCGGCTGTCTTGTTTGCGGCGCGGAGTGCTATGTCCGGATCACTTGCGAGAGTGATGATTCCGTTGGGTCCAGGCATTTTGAGCTTCATGTACCCGTAATGGGGTATGGCTTGGAAAATTGTAAATGCTTCTTGCCCTAGCAGAGCATGGTATCCGCTGCTGAACGAGGCCACTTGAAACGTGACCTCCTCGGATCTGTAATTATCCGCGTGCCGAACACCACATCCAGTGTGATTTTCCCTGAACAGCACGCTTCCCGGCTGGGGATTATTCCTCTAAAGGTTGTGTTGCTTCGCTCAATGCGGCTCCAGTCTATTTTCATTTTTCACAGGGTTTCCTCATAGATGAGGTTCAGTCTGCTGCCACCATCCATGAGTACCTTTGTAAGTCGGAAGCCGTCCACTATCGGACTGAGGACCAATGCGGCTGGTGCTCGGGCTATCCGAAATTTAGGTTCGTCACTGGCATTAAAGGTAATAGCCATGTCACTCCATGGGCTTATTATTGCTACTTGGTAGACCTCGGCAAGGTTGCGGAGCGTTGGTTTCCTCGCATTATTTGATGTGAAGGTCTCAAAGACTATCGACGCCGTACTGGGGAGGTATTCTTCGGGTGCTGGAGTTAGAAGCTCCTCGCCACTTCGGGCCACCTGCCGGAGTATCCAACATGCTCTAAGGCTGTGAGTTGGTGTGGCTTCCCCTGAATTATGAATTTTATAGGGTCCATTGAGCCATCCCTCCAGTACGGTCCCGTACCCTGTAGAGGGTTTTTGTTTTTTGATGTTTGGCTCAGATGCCTGGCGATAATGCGCCCTTTTGTTTCAGACTCGTGTTGTATTCGGGGCCGGATTGTCCCAGAATATATCTTCGGTTTTCCGAACGCTTTCAGTCGCATAGTACTTTCGTACTATGGATGTCAAGTCGGCGAATCGTGTAATTTTGCAGCGACTTATGGCATTGAGGATTCCGATGTCCGTGCAGTTGTTACAGAAGAGTGAAATTGTTTCTTTCTCGCGGCAGTCCTTTATCCTGTTCATAACCAGGAGGAATCTGGCCCAGTAGTGGTGTACTATTTCCCCGGGCACTTGCCGTATTTGGGATAAATCCCGCATAGTTGGGTGGGCGGGTGGATTTAAATTCGGAACCTTGCCTGATGTAAGATTCAGGGGCCAAGAGGTTTCCGAATTCGGAAGCTTGCTTTCTTGGACATTATTCAATGAATCAGGCCTGCTGCCTGACTTTAGGTTCAGGGTTTGGGCGACATCCTCCCCTCCGCGGGTGTCCGGCTTGGAGGGATCGGGAATCCGGACACATCTGGTCCTTAGGGCGGGCAAAGACTCGCCGCATTGTTCTTCTACCACTTCGACATGATGGGTGACCTGGGGAGAGTCGATCTCTCTCTGATCGGGTTTAAGCCCAATCTGGTCTTAATCTGTAGCGACTCCCAGGGCCGCAATGCGATCCAAGAGCTCGTTCAGGGAGAGGAGCTCCATCGGATCTAACTTCTCGGCAAGCTCCGAGCTGATGTGAAGATTGCTTTCGATGGCCTGAGAGGTCATCGTCGGTGCGGCGGCCGAACAGGCGGTCATCAAAAACCTGCCTAGCCGGAGAGTTTGGCCGACAGCCAAAGCTCCTTTAGCAACGGCGCCGTCTTTAAAGATGGGATGCAGCATCCTTCCTGACGGCGACGACACAGAGGAACTCTGAATGAAAGCACCAATGTCGGTGTCAAAACCGGCAGATCTCGGGTAGGGGGTCCCGAACTGTGCGTCAAGGCGGATGGTAACAGGAGACAAGGGACACGATGTTTTTACCCAGGTTCGGGCCCTCTCGATGGAGGTAAAACCCTACTCCTGCTTGATTAATATTGATGATATGGGTAGTACAAGAGTAGATCTACCACGAGATCGGAGTGGCTAAACCCTAGAAGCTAGCCTATGGTATGATTGTTGTTCGTCCTATGGACTAAAACTCTCCAGTTTATATAGACACCGGAGAGGGCTAGGGTTACACAGAGTCAGTTACAATGGGAGGAGATCTTCATATCGTATCGCCAAGCTTGCCTTCCACGCCAAGGAAAGTCCCATCCGGACACGGGACGGAGTCTTCAATCTTGTATCTTCATAGTCCGGGAGTCCGGCCAAAGGTCTTAGTCCGGCCATGCAGACACCCCCTAATCCGGGACTCCCTCAGCCACCATGGAGACCAAGGACCAGAGGGGGAACTCTCATCCCATCTAGGGGAAGGCCAAGGAATAATAAGTAGGGGGCTCTACCCCCCTCGCATCCGGTGGCGCCGGAGTGCCACCGGGGCAACGATCGGGACGACGATCTACATTAACAATCTTGCTACATCAACACCATCACCTTCCCCCATCTATATTCAGTGGTCCACTCTCCTGCAACCCACTATACCTTGTTTTTGAACACGGTGCTTTATGCTTCATATTATTATCCAATGATGTGTTGCCATCCTATGATGCTTGAGTAGATTTTTGTTGTCCTATGGGTTAATCGTGATCTTGGTGGTATGATTGTATATTTTATTTTGGTGCTGTCCTACGGTGCCCTCCGTTCTCGTGCAAACGTGAGGGCCCCCATTATAGGGTGTTGCAATATGTTCATGGTTTTCTTATTGTCAGTGTTGCGGGAGTGACAACAGCCTAAACACGGACAAGTGGGTTATGGCGTATGGGAGTAAAGAGGACTGGATACTTAATGTTATGGTTGGGTTTCACGGCCTTAATGATCTTTAGTAGTTGCGGATGCTTGCTAGAGTTCCAATCATAAGTGCATATGATCCAAGTAGAGAAAGTATGTTAGCTCATGCCTCTCCCTCATATAAAATTGCAAGAATGATTACCGATACTTTTTATCGATTGCCTAGGGACAATTCCATAAATCCTACCACCACTTTTCCACACTCGGTTTATTTACTTTTTTCACTTTTGTTTAAACAACACCTAACTATTTATTTTCCCGTCCTTTATTATCTTGCAAACCTTTCCTACTACGCCTACAAAGTACTTCTAGTTTCATACTTGTTCTAGGTAAAGCGAACGTTAAGCGTGCGTAGAGTTGTACAGGTGGTTGATAGAACTTGAGTGAATATTTGTTCTACCTTTAGCTCCTCGTTGTGTTCGACTCTCTTATTTATCGAAGAAGGCTACAAACGATCCCCTATACTTGTGGGTTATCAAGACCTTTTTCTGGCGCCGTTGCCGGGGAGTTATAGCGTGGGGTGAATATTCTCGTGTGTGCTTGTTTGCTTTATCACTAAGTAATTTTTGTTTTGTGCTCTTGTTTTCTATCTCTAGTTATGGGTAGGAAACGCAAAATACCAAAAAATTAGTTGTACCTACTAAACCTGTGGTTGAAGAACCACCCAAAATCTTTCATACTATTGAAGCTATCTATTTGGATCATCTTTGATCCATTTGTGCTCGTGCTAAAAACCCAACTAGCTTAGTTGAGGGAAAATCATTAGATGAGCATGCTTGTTTTGTGCGACACAGTTTATCTCAAAAAGGGAAACTGTTACAACATCAAATTAGTACTATGCAATGTTATGCTTGGAATTTATGTGAATTATATGATTTTATTCTGAAGACCCTAAGAAACACCTTCCCTATCAATGTGAGTTTATTGATAATGGAATCATATCTTCTTATGCCAAAGGTGTTTATAATTACTTTGATATTGAACAAATTGAAGAATTTGTTGCTTTTAAGGGTGCTTATGAAATTGCTTCTTTGATTGAAAAGTATGATGCTACTCTTTACAAATATGAAAATCTTGCCGTACTTAAATATTTTTATGATAATTATGCTTCTAATGCCTATGTTAAACCATATATTGAGGACTCCTCCGCTGTCCAAGAAGAGACTAACATTTTGCAGGAGTCTATGGAAGAAGGAATTGATGAAACTGTGAGATCATTGGATGAAAAAGATGACAAGGAGAGCGAAGAACAAAAGGAGGAAGAGCGGATTAGCTACATGTGACCACCTTCTAATGAGAGTAACTCTTCAACTCATACATTGTTTAATGTCCCTTCGTTCTTATCAAAGGATGAATGCCATGATAATTGCTATGATCTCGTTGATTCATTTGAAATATCCCTTTTTGATGAACTTGATGCTTGTTATGCTTGTGGCCAAGATGCCAATTTAAATTATGCTTATGGAGATGAACTTGCTATTGTTCCTTATGTTAAACTTGAAATTGTTGCTATTGCACCCACACATGATAGTCCTATTATCTTTTTGAATTCTCTAAACTACACTATATCGGAGAAGTTTACTCTTATTAAGGATTATATTGAGGGAAAATTTTGTTTTTGCCACTCTAGATTTTGCCAATTTTCCTTATGCCATTCTAGATATTCACATTTCACTTTTGCCACTATTAGTTTTTGACAATTATCACAATTGCCATTCCCATGGCGAGAGAAAAAATTTAAGAGTGGCTTTTTTCTCTCGCCATGGGAATGGCACTTGTGATAATTGTCAAAAGCTAAGAGTGGCAAAAATGAAATAAAATTATTTTTCTTTTGCCACCGAATGCAATTGTGATAATTATCAAAATCTAAGAGTGGCAAAGGTGAAATGTCAAAATCTAGAGTGGCATAAGAAAAAATGGCAAAATCTAGAGTGGCAAAAATAAAATTTTCCTTGATGGGTTGGCTTTTACCGTTCACATGATGATTTTGATGAATATAATATGCATGTGCTTGCTGCCCCTAGTTGCAATTATTATGAGAGAGGAACTACATCTCCATCTCTCTATGTTTCCAACACGATAAAATTGCAAGAAACTGCTTATGCTATGTATTGGCCTTTACTTGATGTGCATGAATTATTCTTGTATGACATGGCGATGCATAGGAAGAGAGTTAGACTTCGTCATTTCTTGATATATGTTGCTTTGTGCCCACTACTAAATGCCAAATCATTGTTAATTAAAATTGGCTTTGATATACCTTGGGATCCGGGTGGATCCATTACTTGAGCACTTTATGCCTAGCTTAATGGCTTTAAAGAAAGCGCCGCCAGGGAGACAACCCGAAAGTTTTAGAGAGTCATTTATTTCTGTTGAGTTCTTTTATATAGTTTAAAAACAAAAAAAATATAGAGGGGAACTTAAAACTTTTCAAAAAGGAAAGTGAAATTGAGAGGGACAAGCATTGTTGAAGTAGGGGAGCTCCTTGAACCTTGTTCATGCTCACGGAAACTTTGTGAATCTTCATTACAGAAACTTTTCAACAAAAATAATTATCCCCTTTGTACAATTCCATTGTATTATAAAAATAATGTGCCAAGATTTGCCTTTAGGATTTTTAAATTGCTTGTTGGTTTGTGCGGTGCAAAACAAAAACTTTGGCTGTAGCGCGCGATTTTACATTTTTTACTAGAACGTTAAACGGTTCTGAAACTTTTTGCACTGTCTTTCTATACAATTTTTTTATTTTTTCATTTTCTTTCAGAATTTTTAGAGTTACAGAAGTATGGTGGATGTTCAAATCTTTACGTATTTTCCTGTTTTCACAGATTACTGTTATAGCTTCATTATTTGCGTATGTCTGAATTCTTGTTGAAGCCTCCTTGACTTGGGGCCATAGAATTGTGATAGCATACAGTGGGTAATGTTTGTTTATAATTATACAATAATGTTGCAGCAGTACATGATGGGATTTCATTGCCATTTTCACTAACCCCGCCACTAAAAGTTCGTTTAAGTTTTGTGTGGATGAAGTGTTCGAAGATCGAGGAGGTCTCGATATGAGGAGAAGGAGGGGAGGCAAGAGCTGAAGATTGGGGATGCCCAAGGCACCCCAAGTAAATATTCAAGGAGACTCGAGCGTCTAAGCTTGGGGATGCCCTGGAAGGCATCCCATCTTTCTTCAACAAGTATCGATATGATTTCGGATTCGTTTCGTTCATGTGATATGTGCAAATCTTGGAGAGTCTTTTGAATTTAGTTTTCATTTTTATTTTATGCACCATGCTGGTATGAGATAGTCCATGGTTTATTTATAGAATGCTCATTGCACTTCACTTATATCTTTTGAGTATGGCTTTATAGAATGCTTCGTGTGCTTCACTTATATTATTTGAAGTTTGTATTTCCTGTTTCTCTTCACATAGAAAACTGATGTTCGTAGAATGCTCTTTTGCTTCACTTATATTTGTTAGAGCATGATCTTTTGTAGAAAGAATTAAATTCTCATGCTTCACTTATATCTATTTAGAGAGTCAACAGGAATTGGTCAATTGCATGGTTAGTCATAAAATCCTACATAAAACTTATGGATCACTGAATATGATATGTTTGATTCCTTGCAATAGTTTTGCGATATAGAGATGGAACATGTGGGAAGTACTAGTAAATGGTTGTGGTTAGTAAGAATATTGGTGTTAAGGTTTGTGATTCCTGAAGCATGCACGTATAGTCTCTCGTTATGCCATGATTTTTTTGACTGGTTATGCCATGAAAGTTGGAGCGCAATTTATCCTTGATTGTCTTCCTTATGAGTGGCGGTCGGGGACGAGCGGTGGTCTTTTCCTACCAACCTATCCCCCTAGGGGCATGCGTAGTAGTACTTTGCTTTGAGGACTAATAAACTTTTGCAATAAGTATATGAGTTCTTTATGACTAATGTGAGTCCATGGATTATACGCACTCTTACCTTTCCGCAATTTGCTAGCCTCTATGGTACCATGCATTGCCCTTTCTCACCTCGAGAGTTGGTGCAAACTTCGCAGGTGCATCCAGAACCCGTGATGATACGCTCTATCACACATAAGCCTTATTATATCTTCCTCAAAACAGCCACCATACCTACCTATTATGGCTTTTCCATGGCCATTCCGAGATATATTTCCATGCAACTTCCACCGCTCCCGTTTGATGACTTGAGCATTCATTGTCATATTGCTTTGCATGATCATATAGCTGACATAGTAGTTGTGGCTCAGCCACCGTGCACCATTTTTCATACATGTTATGCTAGATCATTGCACATCCTGGTACATGCCAGAGGAATTCATATAGAGTCATATTTTGTTATATGTATCAATTTGTAATTTTTATTCCTTTTGAGCTATAAGTAAATAGAAGTGTGATGATCATCATTTTTAGAGCAGTGTGCCCGTGAGGAAAGGATGATGGAGACTATGATTCCCCCACAAGTCGGGATGAGACTCCGGACAATGAGAGAGAAAAAATGAAATGAAAAAAATAAAAATAAAATAAAAAGAGAGAAGGGGCATTGTTAGTATCCTTTACCACACTTGTGCTTCAAAGTAGCACCATGTTTTTCATATGGAGAGTCTCATATGTTGTCACTTTCATATACTAGTGGGAATTTTTCATTGTAGGATTAGATGCATACCCACTTAGTTTTCTTATGGAGATTTCATACACTTATAGCTCTTAGTGCATTCGTTGCATGGCAATCCCTACTCCTCATGTTGATATCAATTGATGGGCATCTCCATAGCCTGTTTGTTGGGGATATAACTATTGAGTATAAACCTCCCAGGAGGGGCCGGGTTATACTCGTAACAAGTCATTCATATAGAAGCCCATGAAGACAAGAAGCGTGGCGCTTTACTGAAGAGACTTAGAGGCCCAGGACCCAAAGGCGGATTAGGGCTCATAGTCATAAACCAACATACATTGTGTAACTTGTATTGTAAGATAGGAAAAGGTAGAAACCGAGCCGGACACGTGTATGAGCCGGCGTCGGGATTCTGTAAACCACCGGGCGTCAACCTGTGTATATAAAGGGACGACCCGACGACAGTTCAGGGATAAGAAACAACAACTCGAGAGCCAGGTAAAGCGGATTCGCTCCCTGATCATCGAGACCCCATCAATTCCACCACAACTAGATCGTAGGTTTTTACCTTCACCGCAAGGGGCCGAACCAGTATAAACTCCCCATGTCCTTTGTCCAATTTAACCCCTTTAAGCTAATCTCGTTGCGATGGCTCCACGACTAAGTCCTCACACTAGGACATCTGACGTGATAATTCCATGACAGTTGGCGCCCACCGTGGGGCTATCGCACGATGGTTTCGAGTTCTTAAAGGGCAACTTTGAAGGACTCAAGGGATATGATGTGGGCCGGATGACCAAGAGTCGTTGCGGCAAGCTCTACATCGATGATGCAGGTTGGGGCCCTGACGCCGGCTCAATCGAGTATGGGTATCGGGTCCCCTTTGGAGGAATTCATGTCTTCATCGGCAAGATCGGTGAACCGGGCCCTGAGCTGGACATCTGCGCCGACCTCATCGAGACGGCTGAGTGTGCAAGCCCTGCCTGGGTTCAGCCTGCCATGAAGCGTGCGTTCGTAGGATTCATCAATGGTGAAGAGTCTGAACTGGTGTCCGATGGTGAGACGGTCGTTTATTCAGATGGCGAATCATCCACCGGTGAGACCGAGTCACTGTATCAACTGCAAGATGGCCGGTTTGAGGGCTGTTCCGATGGTGATAGTATTCCGGACCCCGTTGAACCGCCGAACCGGGTTGCGATCTTCATGGCCAGTATGCAGCCCACGCAACACTCTTCATCAGCAACGACAATGATTTCCGGATCGGCAGCTGGGGCAGGAGGCCCCATGCGCTCGCCAGCTCAAGTTATGTCCAATTTATTGGACGCCTGGACGATATTATTGACCACAGAGGTTACTGCGGATAATGGGGATCAACATAACGCGGAGGTCATAAAGCTGCGAGATCAGATAGCTCAGGCCAAGGAGGACTTGGTGGCTGAGGAAACCAGGATGGCTGCAGAGCGGACCGCTTTGCATGCTCAGGCGCAGTGGATTCAAGCAGAAAATTACCGGCTCATGCAGGATCAGAACGCTTCAAATGACGTTTTGAGGATGAGACATTGGTCACGTCTACCTCCGGTTTATGAAGCAATGAATCTCTTTAGCAGGACAGGAGCAGGAACAAGTAATCCTGCAGTGGCAAACCGGATTGAAACACCAGGGATGGGAGCGCCAGATCAACCACGGGCGACGCACCCGCCTCAACGGATTCATGACCCGCCTCAGTACATGCCAACACCACCGGGTCACTTATCCACCCCTTTGGATAACATGATCGCTGCAGCGTCGCGATTGGCAGCTATTCCAATGGAGGGTGAGTCTCCAGCGGCGGTTGGAACACGGCACGCCAGAGATCTTCTTCAAACGGCTATGGTTCAGTAGCAGGCCTATTCATATAGTCGAGATAGAATTCATTCAACCCCGCGCCCGAGCCGGAGTTACAGTAGTGTAACACCCACGATGCGGCTATATCTCCCACGTGTCGAGGCACGGCTTAGAGGCATAACCGCATGGTGTTTTTGTCACAAGAAGGGTCATCTTCACACAATCCCATGTAATGAACAAGAATGGGATAAAGAGTTGGCTTACAATCGCCACTTCACACAATGAACATATTGTCGGGGCCGCTTCTTTCCTGCGGCCGCCGAGCACCTATGGGGCACGGGGGGCCCCTTCTGGTCCGGCAAAGGGGGGCGGAGGCCGCGCGCAGAGCGGATCGAGGTCGGGCGCGCGCTGGGAGACGGGCGATTTTTACCCAGCTTCGGAGCTCTCCGGAGAGATAAAACTCCTACTGCTGCTTTGTGTTTTTATTTGATCCTGCTCGAGAGCGAGCGTATGGTGTTGTGTGTGTGTGTGTGTGTCCAATGGACCGAACCCTCAAGCTGCGGAACCAAAATCCCGAACCCTAGCTGCGGAACCCAAATTTCCCAACCCCTTCTACGTGCGCATGGGCCTCCCTTTTATAGTCTAAAGGGGGCACCAACAGGTGGCAGCGTAGGAAGAGGGGGTACAAAGGTAAAAACGCAGGTTGGTACAACTACTACCAACAGTGTCCCCTACCTAACTCTGACAGCAGGGGACAAGGGCATTTAATGCCCGTCTGGTCGCCCCAACAGTGCAAGGAAACGACCGTTAGGGGCGCCACCGATTGCCACGATGGCGTCTCCGTCAGCCCCGTTTGCCACCTCGCTCTGCATGGCTACGCAATGCCCCGCCACGTGCCCCTGGGGTGGCCCTGGGGTGACACGTCGCTGGGTTTTGGGTGGCCGCCTGGCCGCGGCAAGTGCCTAGCCGCGGCCCTTCTCTTGTCGTGCCGACAAGCTTGCCGGCCGTCGGGCCTTGCCGGGACGCGCGGGGCACCGTGGCAAGTCTTCTGGAGATGCCTTGGTCGGCCTTCCCGGCAAGCCCCTCTTGCCGGGGCCTTTGTTTTCTTCCCGGCCAGCTTCTCTTGATGGGACCTTGGTTGGCCTTCCCGGCAAGCTCCTCTTGCCGGGGCTTTATCTTGAGTACTCTGTTCTTGAATGGCGTCAAAGTAGCCGTGGAGGATCTTGGCGGACGCCCGGCAAGCCCTGCCGCGGGTCGCTGCGACTGCCCATGCACAAGTTCGGGATACTAAGGTACCCCCCTACTTTAGTACACCGACAGAAGCCCCCGGGCCTGGGCCATACACGGTGCCGAGCGTTGTTGGGCCAGGCCCAAAACAGTGCACGGGCACGCGTGGCCTAGGTCACATCGCATATCTCTCCGCTTCCACCGCGCACGCCCAGAGTGGCACGCGTCAAACGCGGCGTCATGGGCGACGTGGGCGGCGCGTGTGGGGCTGAGCCTCGCGAGCATGCATCAAGCCATGATGAAGGGGACGGCTCACGCCCTCCTACCTAAACGGAGGTAGGGGTGAGGGCGTGGTGCATTTACTGGACAGGGCCAGTGCGCGGCTTTTGAGGCGTCCACTCCCATGCTCACGGGGTGGGGCGAGATCGCCTCACCCGTCCACTCGGCGCTGCATCCCTGCCAGGCGGCTCCCATGCGCTTGGGGTCACGGACGGTGAGATTGGGAATCCGGGCCGGCGTGAGCAGAGGCAGCGGGTCGGTCCCGATTCCCTGCTCTCCCGTGCCTTGATTCGCCGAGCGGGGCGGCCGGGCTCCCACCCTGCTCCTTTATAAAGAGCAGGAGGGGGGGCATGGAAGCCCGCACTCCCTCACCTCCTTCTTTCTTTTAACTTCTGCTCCCCTTTCTCCCATTCGCCATGGAGAAAGGGAACCCTGGCCCTTCATCGGTGGCGGCGAGGGTTGCCGCCAGACAGCGCACCTCTCCCTCTCTCGCCCCTGCGGTGGCAGAGCCGGCCGCGAGGGGAAGAGGGAGGGGGCGAGGCCATGGACGAGGTCGAGGGCGTGGCCGAGGCGCTCGGGGAAGAGGCGGCCGGGGTGGTGCGCCACCCCCGTCTCCGCCGGCGGCTCCTCTCCTCGAGGCGGTCCACATCGGGGACGACCCCTGGGAGTTCTTCGTCAAGCTGCGTCGGGCACCTCGTCGACGCCTCCGGCTTCCGGCTCCGTTTGCGAGCGCGATGGAACCGGACCCGCCCGAGATGCTGGAGTTGCGCATGAGGGGCTGCGGGATCAGCGGCACTCGAGTTAGTGTCGTATCCCCAGCCCCCGGCGTGATGTACTTCGATCGAGGGTGGAAGACGTTCGCCCGCATCCACAGCTTGACGGCGGGATTTACCCTGCATTTTAAGTTAATGGAGGGCAACCTTCTCGCCGTCAAGGTCTTCGGGGACTCCGGCATCTGGGCGAGATGCTGTGTGGACAGCTCCTCCGATAGCGAAGGTCCCTCCTCGAGCGAGAGTGACGAGGAGGGGAGCGACAGTGACGACGAGGATGGCGGGTCCGACTAGGCGCCGGACACCGCCTCACGCGCCACCGGCGACCCCATCATCCGGGTCGCCGGCCTTCTGAACTCCCCGGGGCCGTCTCCTTGGGCGGCTGGCGTAGGGAGGCTGTGGAAGAGGATGAGGGGTGGCGGCAAGGCCGTCAAGTCGGAGTACGAGGGCGAGGTGCCCTCGACAGCGTGCTGACGTCCTGCCGCCCCGTCTTCGAGCTCTGCCTCCGGCGCCTCCGTCTCCGCCAAGCTCCTGGCCGGCCCCAGGGGTGTTCTCTTGGTGTCTTCTGGCACCCGTAGTTCTCCTAGGCGCTCCTTTTGCCCTCCCCGGCAAGCTTCTCTTGCCGGGGCCTCCTTGACCTACCTCCTGAAGAGAGAAACAGGAGAGGGATTACGGGCATCTTATCTTTTAATTTGTAAGCCTTCGGGCCTTAGCTGCATTTTAAAATTTGTAATCCTCTCTATCATGTTTTTCATCCTCTATGGACTTGTACTAAATTGGGATGTTTTTTAATGAAAAGAGGGGAATGCTTGCCGGATTATGCCCTTCACTTGAGTTTGTGCCTTGTAAGTTTTTACCCTACGCTTTTAGGGAACTTGCCGGCGCGGGCACCTTGCCGTGAGCGCCGAGTGCGGAACGTCGGCAACGGAACTGCAACCGACAGGAAACCTTGTCGCGGAGCTAGTCGCGGCTTACTTAAGTCGTTGAGCGGACTCGAAACGATAGTAAGGCAACTAGCTACGAGTTGGTTCTCTGCCGGCGGTGCCGCGACCGACAAGAAACCTTGTCGTTGAGCTAGCCGCAGTTCACCTAAATTGTCGAGCGGACTCGAAACAACAGTCGGTGCGCGACTAGCTACGAGCCGGTTCCTCCGCGCACAGGTTTTTTTATACAAGGCATGAACGTTCAAGGACGCGGCCTCGCTTTCCCCAGCCCATAAGAGGATGCATGACGAGGGATGAAAAACTTATCTGATACCGCAGCCCCCGGCGACTCTAGCTTGCCGGGGATGAATCTTGGTGTTTGCAGCCCCCGGCAACTCTGGCTCCGCCGAGACCTAGGTGCCGGTGCGCCTTTCCTTGCCCTTGTCGCTGATGCTGCGGCCTCCGGGGATCCTGGCCTGCCGCGAAGGAACTTTGGTACTTGCAGCCCCCAGCGACATCGGCTTGCCGGGGCCCCTGCGCCAGGGCGCCCTTCTGGTTTTTCCTCGTCACTGTTATTATAGACACGAAAACAACTAAGACAGCACCGTAATAAGTTACTCTTTCGTGGCGTGATTATTTAGGTTGGGCAACGCAATGCCATACTTCGCCCTTCGTATGTTTACACTCTACGCTTCTAGGGAACTTGCCGGCGCTAACACACTTGCTGAGTGCGGAACATCAGCAGCCCGCTGGCGGTGTTGTACCCGGCAAGAAACCTTCTCGGGCCAGTTGCAGCGCACTTGTATTGTTGAGCGGACTCGGAAACAAAGCAAGGGCGCAACTTAACCACGAGTTGGTTCCTCTGCGCACAAGTTTTACATACGAAGGAAGTCCCACGGCAAGGCTTGCTATGTTACGTCCTCTACTTCATTACATCCCTTGTACGTTTTTACCCTACGCTTCTAGGGAACTTGCCGGCGCTAACACACTTGCTGAGTGCGGAACGTCAGCAGCCCGCTGGCGGTGTTGTACCCGGCAAGAAACCTTCTCGGGCCAGTTGCAGCGCACTTGTATTGTTGAGCGGACTCGAAAACAAAGCAAGGGCGCAACTTAACCACGAGTTGGTTCCTCCGTGCACAGGTTTTTCGTACAAGGGACGAACGTTCGAGGAATATAACATAAGAGCTTAGAACTAAAAAGTGCTCTGTACTCAAGTTCGGGTGACTTAGCTTTTCCGTCTTCTGTGCTCCGGTAAGCCGCACTTCTCCCTTGACTTCCTCCCTTGTATGTTTTCACCCCCGCGCTTTCAGGGGACCCGCCGGCGCAAACACACTTGCTGAGTGCAGGACATCAGCAGCCCGCTGGCGGTGTTGCTTCCGGCAGGAAGAACTCGTCGGGCTAGTTGCGGTGCGCTTTCATCATTGAGCGGACTCGAAACAGATCAAGGGCGCAACTTAGCCACGATTCGACCCTTCTGCGCACAGGTTCTTTATACAAGGTACGGATTCTCAGGGAATACAATTCAAAAGCTCGAAGCTGGATGCTTCCTTCGCCCTACTGGCCGGCGGAGCTCGATGGCGCATCCTCGACGGCAGCGCGGCACTCCGGAGAGGCGTGCTTGCCGGAGCAGACACCAGAGCTGTCCTTGCCGGGCTTAGTCTTTGGCGGATCTGCCTTCGCCTTCTTGCACTTGCCAGTGGGGCTCGATGGTGCGTCCTCGACGGCAGCGCAGCACTCCGGGGAGGTGCACTTGCCGGAGTGGGCATCAGAGCTGCTCTTGCCGGACTTGACTTTCTTCTTCCCGCTTTCTTGCACTTGCCGGTGGAGCTCGATGGTGCGTCCTTGACGGCAGCGCAGCACTCCGGGGAGGCGTGCTTGCCGGAGTGGGCATCAGAGCTGCTCTTGCCGGACTTGACTTTCTTCTTATGTCGGGGCTTATCGCCGTTGACGAAGGCGACGAGACTGTATATGGTCATCCTCCAGTCGTCGATCTTGTGCGGCGCCGGAGGGTAGTCTAGAAGCAGCTGGGCTTGGGCCAGCGCTTCCTCTGCTGTCTTGGATGGTGGTGGCGACGAGCGGCGCAAGGAGCGGGATGTGCTCGGACTCCCAACTGGATTGGGAGGTGCAACACCCCGCCCGGGCGACCGTACCTCGCTCGCGCCAGCATGCGGGCGTGCATGCTGACCTCAAGCTTCCCGCGACCCACCAGCTTGGCCTTGTTCCAATGCGAGCACGGTGCTAGGAGCACCGGTGCGTTGTCGACCTTGCACTTCCTGGGAAGGGTGCGGTGTCTGCACGGTCGCCGACGCTTGCGGAGCCTTGTTTTTGGATCTGGTGACGACGTGAGTCCCACCGTCGGCGCCCACTCCGCCGCCGGCATCCACTCCACCGCCCGTTTGCTCCGGCGGTGGTGGAGGAATCGATGTAGACGGAGCGTCCACCTCCGAAGGCTTCTTCTTCGGTGGCATGTTGATGAAGGCGTTGATGCAGCGCGCGTGGAGACTGGATCAGATGCTCACGACCTCGACGCGCCCCCTACCTGGCGCGCCAAAGATGTCGGGGCCGCTCCTTTCCTGCGGCCGCCGAGCACCTATGAGGCACGGGGGGCCCCTTCTGGTCCGGCAAAGGGGGGCGGAGGCCGCGCGCAGAGCGGATCGAGGTCGGGCGCGCGCTGGGAGACGGGCGATTTTTACCCAGCTTCGGAGCTCTCTGGAGAGATAAAACTCCTACTGCTGCTTTGTGTTTTTATTTGATCCTGCTCGAGAGCGAGCGTATGGTGGTGTTGTGTGTGTGTGTGTGTCCAATGGACCGAACCCTCAAGCTGCGGAACCAAAATCCCGAACCCTAGCTGCGGAACCCAAATTTCCCAACCCCTTCTACGTGCGCATGGGCCTCCCTTTTATAGTCTAAAGGGGGCACCAACAGGTGGCAGCGTAGGAAGAGGGGGTACAAAGGTAAAAACGTAGGTTGGTACAACTACTACCAACAGTGTCCCCTACCTAACTCTGACAGCAGGGGACAAGGGCATTTAATGCCCGTCTGGTCGCCCCAACAGTGCAAGGAAACGACCGTTAGGGGCGCCACCGATTGCCACGATGGCGTCTCCGTCAGCTCTGTTTGCCACCTCGCTCTGCATGGCTACGCAACGCCCCGCCACGTGCCCCTGGGGTGGCCCTGGGGTGACATGTCGCTGGGTTTTGGGTGGCCGCCTGGCCGTGGCAAGTGCCTTGCCGCGGCCCTTCTCTTGTCGTGCCGGCAAGCTTGCCGGCCGTCGGGCCTTGCCGGGACGCGCGGGGCGCCGTGGCAAGTCTTCTGGAGATGCCTTGGTCGGCCTTCCCGGCAAGCCCCTCTTGCCGGGGCCTTTGTTTTCTTCCCGGCCAGCTTCTCTTGCCGGGACCTTGGTTGGCCTTCCCGGCAAGCTCCTCTTGCCGGGGCTTTATCTTGAGTACTCTGTTCTTGAATGGCGTCAAAGTAGCCGTGGAGGATCTTGGCGGACGCCCGGCAAGCCCTGCCGCGGGTCACTGCGACTGCCCGTGCACAAGTTCGGGATACTAAGGTACCCCCCTACTTTAGTACACCGACACATATAATTCATACATCATTTAGAGTACACACATAGTCCGACTATGGACGAAGCCAAAAGAAAAGTAGATAACCCAACTGCTAGATCCCCGATCGTCCCAACTGGGCTCCACTACTGATCAACATGAAACGAAACATAGCAACGACCAAGATCTTCGTTGAGCTCCCATGTGAGCCCGGTTGCATCACCTGCACTGGTATCATCGGCACCTGCAACTGTTGTGATAGTATCTTGTGAGTCATGAGGACTCAGCAATCTCAAAACCCGCGAGATCAAGACTATTTAAGCTTATGGGTAGGAAGGGGTAATGAGGTGGAGTTGCAGCAAGCACTAAGCAAATATGGTGGCTAACATACGCAAATAAGAGCGAGAAGAGAAGCAACGAAATGGTCAAGAAGCTAGAAGTGATCAAGAAGTGATCCTGAAACTACTTACACACAATCATAACAAAAAGACCATGTTCACTTCCCGGAATCCGCCGAAAAGAGACCATCACGGCTACACACGCGGTTGATACATTTTAATTAAGTCAAGTGTCAAGTTCTGTACAACCGGATATTAACAAATTCCCATCAGCCACATAACCACGGGCACGGCTCCCAAAAGTTTATACCCTGCAGGGGTATCCCAACTTAGCCCATCACAAGCTCTCACGATCAGTGAAGGATATTCCTTCTCCCGGGAAGACCCGATCAGTCTCGGAATCCCGGTTACAAGACATTTCGACAATGGTAAAACAAGACAAGCAAGACCGCCCGAATGTGCCGACAAATCCCGATAGGAGCTGCACATATCTCGTTCTCAGGGCACAATGGATAAGTCAAGCTACGAGTAAAACCAACCCTCAAGTTTCCCCAAGGTGGCCCCGCAGGTTGCTCAGTTTAGACCAACACTCAGGGGAGCACTGGCCCGGGGGCGGGGGGGGGGGGGGGGGGGGGTGTTTAAAATAAAGATGACCCTTGAGTCTGCAGAACCCAAGGGAAAGGTATAGGTGGTAGGTAGGCAAATGTAAAACCAAAGTTGGGCCTTGCTGAAGGAGTTTTATTCAAAGCGAACGGTCAAGGGGTTCCCATGAACCCAACCACGTGAGGAACGCAAAATCAAGGAACATAACATCCGTATGACAGAAACTAAGGCGGCAAGAGTGGAACAAAACACCAGGCATAAGGCCGAGCCTTCCACCCTTTACCAGGTATATAGATGCATTAATTAAAATAAGAGATATTGTGATATCCCAACATTAGCATGTTACAACATGGAGCAATCTTCAACTTCACCTGCAACTAAAAACGCTATAAGAGGGGGCTGAGCAGAAGCGGTAACTTAGCCAAACAACGGTTTGCAAGGAAAGGTGGGTTAGAGGCTTGACATGGCAATATGGGAGGCATGGTAAACAAGTGATAGGTAGTGCAGCATAGCGATAGAACGAAGCAACTAGCAAGCAAAGATAGAAGTGATATCGAGGGTAATGGTCATCTTGTCTGAGATTCCGCTAGGAAGAAGAACGAGTCCATGAAGTAGACGAACCAACATAGTCGAACGAATCCTCACAATCGCAATGTAACCGGAACTATCAAGGAGAAGCGCAACCGGAAAGAAGCAAACAACATGGTAAACAACCATCACATAAGCATGGCATGATGCACAAACAAGTGTGATGCATGTCCGGTTTAATGAGGCATGGCATGACAAAGTGCACAAACAATACTACAAGTTAAGTGGAGCTCAATATGCAATGAGTTACATATTGACGAAACACCACATTCGAGTTATTTAGTTCGCTCTCATTTAGGTACACATCAATATTAAATGTTGGTTAACATGGCAAGAGGCGAAGCATAATAAAACTACACTATCTAGGCAAGTTTAAATGAGGCCGGAAATAACAAACAACAATTCCAGAAAATCCTCATGAGCAATATTTGAATTTGGTACTGTTCTGCTCTAAACCATATTTTAATGTTGTTATGTAGTAAAACAAAGTGCACCAAGTTAATCTATGCATTTTTCTAGACAATTACATATAAAGTTTATTAAAATTGGAGCTACGATTATTTAGTTATGAAATAAAGCATTTTAGCATGTCATTTAAGCAAATAAACACAAACAACATTTTAAACATTTTTAACATAGATGAAAGTAGCAGATTATGAAACTAGATGAAAAACTAGGCATTTTACATATATGAAGTTTTTACATATGATGCATAGATCATGAGTTATTATATGCATGAAGTGCAAGTGTTTTCTGCAAAATTGTAAATCCTGGATAATAGCTAAAATCGCAGATCTGTAAAAAAAATAGATCGGGCCGAAATCTGCTGGGGAGCTGGGCTTTGGGTGGCTCACCATGGGCTAGGCCCAGTTCGTGCAGAGGCTGGAGGAGGCCGGGCTAGATCTGGCGAAGGGAAGGAGCTGCTTGGCTGGATCTGGAGGCAAGCGGGTCAGTGAGGCAGGATCTGTCAACGCGAGCGAGGTGCTTGGCCACCTCGTACAGGGGCAGAGCAGAGGAGGCGAGCAGGGCACCGACGCTGGACTTGGAGGCCGAAGCAGGAGAGATGCCCATGGCATGGCGGCGGACTTGATGGGGCGCTGGAGAGTAGGCAGGCTGCGGACGCGGTGGGAGGTGGGGCCCACGGCTGACGATGTCATAGACGCGAGTGGAGGAGCTCGTTGCCCACGGCCATGGCTGCTCTCCTGTGCAACAAAACGACGACATGGCAGGGGGAATCAGCAGTGACGCGAGAGAAAAAAAAGGCAAGGAGACACGATGGAGGAGCTCACCCACGGCTCCGATCAGCTCGACGATCTCCGGCGACGGAGACGGTGATCCACGATGGAGCTTCGTTCGGTTCCCTGGGAGCAAAAGAGAGAGATAGTTGTGAGACGAGAGGGAGAAGGAGAGGAAAAAGGGGATGACGGAGGGAGCAGAGGGGCGGCCTGGTGGTTCAGGTCGCCGGCGGCGGCTTGCTCCGGCCAGGGCAACGGGTGGTGAGGATGGCCTGCAGGAGCATGCTTGGGGAGGAGCAGGGGCATGCGAGGAGCTGCTGTTGGTCATGGTCATCGGCGGGGACGAGGCCTTGGGCACGAGATCGGCTAGCGGCGCTGGTTCCTCGGCCAGGAGGAGGGAGGAATCTAAGGGATCCATGAGAGGGCTCTGGTTGGTGGGGATCGATGGATTGGATGACAGGGGAGATCGAGCAGAGGAGTGGTGGCTGCGGGAAATCAAGGAGAAGGTGGAGGCTTGGCTGTGTGGGGTTGGACGATGAGGATCTGGGAGGATCCCGAGGAAGAGAGTGGCGGCGCGGGGATGGGATGGATGGGACAAGGTCCTAGATTTTAGGGTTAGACTCTTTATATAGGCTGGTGGATTAGGTTAGGGGGTATTCGGTCCGTCCGATCAAAATCGGGCGATCGAGAATAAATAGGTTAGGTAGCCCAAATAAGAAACAAAGATGTTTTATAGATGTTTGGGGATGATCCGGACCCATCGATCACGACAACCCGGTTTGGGTTCGGAGCAGTTTTCGGACACACCAAGAGGGGTCGGTGGTTGTGCAGAGGGAGATAAGACCAATGTGTGCAAGTGTGTGGTTGATCTTGGAATCGACAAAGATAACAACAGAGAGACGCAGCAACTACGAACAGACTAAGAGTTTTAAGAAAACAATGTCGATGCAATGTGGATGCAATGCAGATGATGACATGAGATGAATTTCATGACATGAACAAAATGCTAAACGAAAGACAAAACCCAACCACGGAGGAAATAACATATCACATGGCCGGAAATGGCAAGAGTTGGAGTTACAATTATGGAAAGCTACATCCGGGGTGTTACAACACTCCACATCTACAAGAGGATCTCGTCCTGAGATCTAGGATGGCACCGGAGAGAAACAGAAGAGGAAGAGAGGAGGTAAAAGTAAATTGCTTCTTCGACAAAAGAGTGAAACCAAAGAACCTTGAGAGGTTGAACAAATTGAAAGATAGAGTACAATGGAGATGAACAAGATTGAAAACACCCCGTTAGCAAAGAGAAACAAGGAATATTACAAGAAGCTTGTAGGTTGAAAGACATAAGAAAAGGGTTACAATGGACAAGAAGTACATGCAAGCACTCTGGTTGAAACGAAATGTACAAGGAACGATAAGAACAATTACGACAACACTCCAGTTGGAAATGGAAGTAATAGAATATGAACTTGGCAAAATGAAAGCACTTGGATGAGACTCCGGTTAAAAGAGGAATGATAGCCACAACACTCCGGTTAAATGGGTAAGCAATAAAAGAACATGATCTTGGCAAAACAAGATGATGGGACGAAGAGAGCACATCACAATGTCTCCTGAGGAAAGAAGAGAAGATAGATCATTGGAATAATAGAATGTAGGAGAAAATGCCAACTTCTGCCACAAATGAGCTTGGAAAGCACCCTTCCGAGAAGGTTATAACGAAGTCGTTGGGAAACCAACAACGAAACGAATAAGCTTGTAGTGGGCTTATGGAAAACTTCTCAAAATTGAGGCGAAATTCTACCACTACGGAAACAAATAATATAATTGATAACACCGACGAGATGAAAAATTTCTTCCACCAATATGATAGAGAGATAACTTGGATCATTGATAACCACCACAATAGCAACATTCTTAGGGAAGGCTTTAGGTGAAATATGACACAAGATAACTCCAACGATGAGATTAATGGATTTAAAATACCTCATTCTTGACAACATCTGAATCGTGAAACATGAATGGAAATTGTCAAGAATGATATAACACCACCTCAAAAGATAAGGTAGAAGGAATTGCACTTTGGAATGCAAGATGAACAATACTTGAGCTTTTCCAAGAACAATCTTGAAGAACACTTCGAGAATGAGTTAAATCTTTAGCGAACCACCATATAGAGCCTCCATGAAGAACTCCGGTAATGAAAGAAAGATCAAATGAAAGGAAAGATGAAAACACAAGGTGAAGCCTTGCGATGATTTAGATGGAGCTTCACGATGAGATAACACGGGAAACTTGGAACTCTGGAAAAGAAAAGATGAAGCATCTCGAACCGAGGAATGTGACATGATGAACAACTCTGGAAAGAAAAAACTAGATCACTTGGATGAAACAAAAATAAGAAATATGTTATGCGTATCCTTCACCAATTTAAATTTATGATAAGCAATGTATTTGGCATACTACTTATTCTCGTAGAAAGGATTAAGAGAGATATAGCGCAAACTTGAGAAGGTATTGATGGAACCACTGGTAGGATTTTTGGAATTTTTTTGAATAAATTGATATGATAACAAGGGAAGAGGAAATCTTGAACAAACCACTGTAAGAATTGAAAATGAACAAAGAAAAGTAAAGAAACACCGGAAAGAATTAGAAAACGAACGAAGATACTTGAGAGATTTAGATACATGAGAACAAAGAGATCATGAACTGATTAGAGGATATTTGAACGATGCACCGGTAAGATTTGGAGAACGATAACTACACACTGAGAATGAAGAATTATGACATGATGGCCTTCAGAGGAAAGAAATGGAAACAACTCATGAAATGCTCCGACTGGGTGAAAAGAATTCTCACAAACGAAAACAATTACAAGAGGATGGCATGAATCTAGAACCATGAATCTTCAAGAGAATGGACCAAGATTTTAGGAGAAATCTCTTCCTCGGTCTTCAAATGTTGAGAATGATGATGAGAACCACCATGAATTGCTGAGGTACTCCAGAATGAAGCATAGAAAGTTTGAACAAACAATCAAAAGAATTTGAAAGCGATCTTTAAGAAGACATATGACTGATGAAAATTCATTCTTACGTAAAACTTTAAAATGAATTTGAGAATAGCTCCGGGAAAATTAGAAGAGTCAGGTAAGATCCTGGAAAAAGACCTGTGGGTTAGGGCCCACTAAAAGATACACCGTTGAATGATTGATTGAAAGGGGGGATTGCACTGGTTGAATTAAATGACTTGAATGAGATAATAATCTCGAAATAGCTTGAATGGATTGATAATGGAGACACAAATCTACTGAGATATCCTCGGCACTTCGGATATGAAGAGAGAGAGAGAGAGGTGAGCAATTAAGAGGTGCACCGGCATGTGAAAACATTTGAAACAGGGAAAGGACATGCTTGACAAATCTTGAATTGGATCCACCGGAGAAGAAAATAGAATGAAGAATAATTAACTTAAAGCTCCGTTAGTATTTTCCTGAGAATCGCCGGATAAGAACATTGACGGAAAAGAATGGAGAGACTTCTCATCAATAAGGATACTTGATTTAGAAATTTGAGTCCTCGAAGAAAAGGGTGGGAGGGCGGGAAAAAACAAAGGCAACTTGGGGCAGATGGAATGGATACCATTGAGAAAACTTAGAATTAATCTCACAGATGTTGAAATGATCGGATCCACTTGAAGAGAAGCACGCCGGTTGGAAAAGAATTAACATGACGACCTCGATGATCAAGAAGGATTAGTATTCACATAGCAATATGAGAACACCGTTTAGGGAAGGTATGGATTCAACATTTGACTTCGAAGCAACTAAAATGCCACAACTCAAAACAAACAAAGGATTTGGCTTGCAGGATAAGCCGGAAACAAACATATGATAGAGATTTCGTCCGAAGTTTTCATGGTGGGGCCCACACAGGCTCGATCATACAACACCATCATGTACAAGGCAGTGCACATGACATACAAAGCGTCCCCGAATCAACATAGCCAAGGATTCTTTAAGACACAACGAGACCACTGTAAATACGACCGTGGATAGGCGGACCACTAGACATCGAACCCCAATCTCATATCATGCATTTGTCAGAAAGAAAAAAACTAGAGCTACTTGAATTCCCACCAATAAAACTCCCGAAACTTTCTGGTTATGCAATCCGGTGTTGGGGATACAGGGGAAGCAATAAATATCTCACCCAAACTAACAATACCTACATCCAAGTTGTATCCATCCATCAACACATAACCAAGAAGACTCTGGAAATCGTGTACCTCAACCTTCAAAAAGCATCCGTTATACGAGCTATGGCAATACTCCCGAACTCCCACCCCAGTACTGGGTGGCGTCGAGGTTACCTCACCAACAACTGCATAAAAGAGATTTTTGATGTCGGCGAAAACTCAGGTATTCCAGAACTGCAACGATAAAATTGTGATGACAACACCTTGGAGCTCAACTCCCTGGGACACTGCCACAACCCCTAAATGTCAGGAGGCACCAAGAACAATGTTCTCGTCACAAGAATATCAGAATGTTTCCAAGATACCCGCGTGATCCTAAAAAAAATTCATGAAATTTGAGGAGAGGAAAGTCAAAACATCTACGTCATGAGGCCTCACCAGAGCGACGAAGGGGGGTTGAGGAGTAAAAAGAATCCTACTCTCCGATATATATATAATCTTAAGACTCAAAACATTTTTGTTCTAGACTCAACAACGTCAACGATTCGATCAAGCAGGGGGCTCCTAAGTCGGGGATGGCTCTGATTACCAACTCGTAACACCCATGATGCGCCTATATCTCCCACGTGTCGAGGCACGGCTTAGAGGCATGACCACATGGTGGTTTTGTCGCAAGAAGGGTCATCTTCACACAATCCCATGTAATGAACAAGAATGGGATAAAGATTTGGCTTACAATCGCCACTTCACATAATGAATATATAATTCATACATCATTCAGAGTACACACATAGTCCGACTACGGATGAAGCCAAAAGAAAAGAAGATAACTCAACTTCTAGATCCCCGATCATCCCAACTGGGCTCCACTACTGATCAAGATGAAACGAAACATAGCAACGACCAAGATCTTCGTTGAGCTCCCATGTGAGCCCGTTTGCATCACTTGCACTGGTATCATCGGCACCTGCAACTGTTGTGATAGTATCTGGTGAGTCACGAGGGCTCAACAATCTCAAAACCCACAAGATCAAGACTATTTAAGCTTATGGGTAGGAAGGGGTAATGAGGTGGAGTTGCAGCAAGCACTAAGCAAATATGGTGGCCAACATACGCAAATAAGAGCGAGAAGAGAAGCAACGGAACGGTCAAGAAGCTAGAAGTGATCAAGAAGTGATCCTGAAACTACTTACACACAATCATAACAAAAAGACCATGTTCACTTCCTGGAATCCGCCGAAAAGAGATCATCATGGCTACACACGCGGTTGATGCATTTTAATTAAGTCAAGTGTCAAGTTCTCTACAACCAGATATTAACAAATTCCCATCTGCCACATAACCGCGGGCACGGCTCTCGAAAGTTTATACCCTGCAGGGGTGTCCAAATTTAGCCCATCACAAGCTCTCACGATCAGCGAAGGATATTCCTTCTCCTGGGAAGACCCGATCAGTCTCGGAATCCCGGTTACAAGACATTTCGACAATGGTAAAACAAGACTAGCAAGACCGCCCGAATGTGCCGACAAATCCCGATAGGAGCTGCACATATCTCGTTTTCAGGGCACACTAGATAAGTCAAGCTACGAGTAAAACCAACCCTCAAGTTTCCTCAAGGTGGCCCCGCAGGTTGCTCGGTTCGTACCAACACTCATAGGAGCACTAGCCCGGGGGGGGGGGGGGGTTAAAATAAAGATGACCCTTGAGTCTGCAGAACCCAAGGGAAAGGTATATGTGGTAGGTAGGCAAATGTAAAACCAAAGTTGGGCCTTGCTGGAGGAGTTTTATTTGAAAGCGAAGTGTCAAGGGATTCCCATAAACCCAACCGCGTGAGGAATGCAAAATCAAGTAACATAACATCGGTATGACGGAAACTAAGGCGACAAGAGTGGAACAAAACACCAGGCATAAGGCCGAGCCTTCCACCCTTTACGAGGTATATAGATGCATTAATTAAAATAAGAGATATTGTGATATCCCAACATAAACATGTTCCAACATGGAGCAATCTTCAACTTCACCTGCAACTAACAACGCTATAAGAGGGGGCTGAGCAAAAGCGGTAACTTAGCCAAACAATGGTTTGCTAGGAAAGGTGGGTTAGAGGCTTGACATGGCAATATGGGAGGCATGGTAAACAAGTGATAGGTAGCGCAGCATAGCGCTAGAAAGAAGCAACTAGCAAGCAAAGATAGAAGTGATATCGAGGGTAATGGTCATCTTGCCTGAGATTCCGCTAGGCAGAAGAATGAGTCCATGAAGTAGACGAACCAACATAGTCGAACGAATCCTCACAATCGCAATGTAACCAGAACTATCAAGGAGAAGCGCAACCAGAAAGAAGCAAACAACATGGTAAACAACCATCACATAAGCATGGCATGATGCACAAACAAGTATGATGCATGTCCGGTTTAATGAGGCATGGCATGACAAAGTGCACAAACAATACTACAAGTTAAGTGGAGCTCAATATGCAACGAGTTACATATTTACGAAACACCACATTCGAGTTATTTAGTTCGCTCTCGTTTAGGTACACATCAATATTAAATGTTGGTTAACATGGCAAGAGGCGAAGCATAATAAAACTACACTATCTAGGCAAGTTTAAATGAGGCCGAAAATAACAAACAACAATTTCGGAAAATCCTCATTAGCAATATTCGAATTTGGTACTGTTCTGCTCTAAACCATATTTTAATGTTGTTATGCAGTAAAACAAAGTGCACCAAGTTAATCTATGCATTTTTCTAGACAATTTACATATAAAGTTTATTAAAATTGGAGCTAGGTTTATTTAGTTATGAAATAAAGCATTTTAGCATGTCATTTAAGCAAATAAACACAAACAACATTTTAAACATTTTTAACATAGATGAAAGTAGCAGATTATGAAACTAGATGAAAAACTAGGCATTTTACATATATGAAGTTTTTACATATGATGCATAGATCATGAGTCATTATATGCATGAAGTGCAAGGGGTTTTCTAAAAAACTGTAAATCCTGGATAATAGCTAAAATTGCATATCTGTAAAAAAAATTAGATCGGGCCGAAATCTGCTGGGGAGCTGGGCTTGGGGTGGCTCACCATGGGCTAGGCCCAATTCGGTGCAGAGGCTGAGGAGGTCGGGCTGGATCTGGCGAAGGGAAGGAGCTGCTGGGCTGGATCTGGAGGCGAGCGGGTCAGCGAGGCAGGGTCGGTCAACGCGAGCGAGGTGCTCGTCCACCTCGTACAGGGGCGGAGCAGAAGAGGCGAGCAGGGCGCCGGCGCTGGACTTGGAGGCCGAAGCAGGAGAGACGCCCATGGCGCGGCGGCGGACTTGATGGGGCGCTGGAGAGGAGGCAGGCTGCGGACGCGACAGGAGGTGGGGCCCATGGGCTAACAATGTCACAAACGCAAGCGGAGGAGCTCGTTGCTCGCGGCCATGGCTGCTCTCCTGTGAAACAAAACTACGACATGGCGGGGGGAATCAGCAGCGACACGAAAGAAAAAAAAAGGGAGGGAGACACAGTGGAGGAGCTCACCCACGGCTCCGATCAGCTCAAGGATCTCCGGCGATGGAGAGGGCGATCCATGACGGAGCTTCATTCAGTTCCCTGGGAGCAAAAGAGAGAGGGATGTGAGACGAGAGGGAGAAGGAGAGGAAAAAGGGGACGACAGAGGGAGCAGTGGGGCGTCTTGGTGGTTCAGGTCGCCGGCGGCGGTGTGCTCCGGCGAGGGGCAACGGGTCGTGTCGTGGAATTGTCACGGCAGATGTCCTAATGTAAGTACTTAGTCGCGAGGCCAATGCATCTATGTGGTAGCTTCAAGGGGTTGAGCGGAATCGAGAGACATAACACACAAGACAAGGATTTAGACAGCTTCGGGCCCCGGGAAACATCATCCGGTAACAACCCTACATGATGTTTGTGGCTAGGTCTCATTATGTTCATGAGGGAGACGCCGGTGAGCCGGCTCTTTGAGTCTAGCCCTAGATATTGTTTCTTGTTGCTTATCCCTCTTTGGGGAGCCCTGCCCCTCCTTATATAAGTTGAAGGGGCGGCTTACATGTAGAGTCCTAGTAGGATTGGAACTAACTTATTCTCTATTACAAGTCGAATACAAGTACGGGTCTTGCTTCCTTGTAAAGGAAATATTCCTCATGCCTTCCATTTTAAGCTGGCCCACCATAATATAGGCCGGCCTACTGGGCCTTGGGCCTAGTCTTCTATGTGATCCGCCGTCGGGGTCATCCGTGAGTCGTCTAACCAGTGAGCCGCCAGACCCGTGAGTTGCCTGTCCTCCGGCGGGTCATCAGTGAAGCGCCAAGTCCGGCCGGGTCATACTTCCAATCGGGTCATACCGCGGGGTATATCCCCGACATTAGCCCCCAGTTTAATTTGGATTTATCCATGTTAAACTGATCCTGTAAAACAAACACAAGAACAACTTTGACAGATTGTGTTCCGGTTTAAAAATTCTTGCATGCCGACACCTGATCATCCTTAATTCCTTGTGCTCCGGGTTAAATATTCTCCTAAGACGGACCTGACTATCCTTAAGTCCAATTGTCATTTCCTTCATCTAGAAAAACCGGGTCAAATAAGCTAGCTTCATACTCAATTTGCTGATGTTGGTTCTCACAGAAAAATATTGTGAAGAATAATCCACTTGAGTTGGCTTCCAAGGCACCGGGTTAAATAATTTTGGTCTTCAAATACTCATCTGATATTCAGCCGGCTTGAAGATGTAAAACTTGCCGGTTTATCATTACCAAAAACTGCCGAATTATAAAACAGACGATGCCGGGTCATAATTGTTGTTGACACCAGTTTATGTAATTGATCCTCCTGATTTGCTCAGAACTGATAATTTGAACATTTTTCTCCCTTATATCCATATTACCTGTAGCCCCCAAGTCTTTAGCAGACAAAGTGATGGTTTAAGACTTGCTCCAATAAATGTTGCAACCTTGAAGAAATCTGTTTTATTCATCTCAATCATATAAATTGAATATTCCACACACGTAGCCCCCAAGTGCTGGGTTGTCATGCTTGCAGCAACCTGGGATTTGTAACTGCTTTATGCTCATGAAAATTTCAACCAGTGTAGCCCCCAAGGGCCGGGTCATTATGCAACAATGAGCAGTGACTTTATAGATATAATCATGTAAATTTGAACAACAATGTGTAGCCCCCAAGGGCCGGCTTAGTAAGATAATACTGAGCTGGGACTTTGTATATAATTGATAATAACATCATATAATATAGTCTCCACCATGGGGCTTGAACCCAGGTCCACAAGGTTAAGAGCTTTGTACTCCACCAAATGAATAGTGGACCATTCAATATAATGGATTAATGCTTGTGTACCTTGAATTTTTGACATGAGCAATTGGTAGCCCCCAAGGGCCGGCTCATTTAAAATGTGATGAGTCGGGTCTTCAATTAGTTTGAGCAAAAAATGACTTTGCATTAGTCCCCAAGTGTCATGCTGCATGCTTGCAGCGACATGAGACTTGCATATTTGATGTAACCTCAATTTGAATAATGTAGCCCCCAAGTGCTGGGTCATAAGCTTGCAGCAACTTGGGACTATTTCCTCCATTGCAAAATAAATCATGCCCATTGATAAAAATAATAGCCGTTGCACTAAAGCGACTTTGAAAACCTCAATCATAACACTGGTTATTGATAATCACAATAGAAATCCAGCCATGTTGGCTATTCAAGATTTGAATAATATAATCCGGTATGAAAACCTCAATCATTCAATATCATCATGAAAATCCAGCCAGTTTTGGCTATTAAAGATTTGAATACCTCATTGGTAGACAAGTAAATCCGGAGTTTAAATACCTGGCGGCTCTTGGCCGATGGCGACTTAATACGCCTCCATTGTAAGCCGGAATTTTTATAACCCGGCGGCTTATAGCCTTTGAGAAAAATCCAGAACGGATAATCATTTTGAAGCATCAACTTTGGTAATGAGCTTGAACTTAATCATTTATACGTCATATTTCTGCAAATCCCGCAAAGAGTTTAAACAACATATGTCCTGGCGGTTTAGCGTCAAAGCCAGGATGGGTCATAATATCTCACATATAACCACTGTGATATTGAATTTGTACTGCCAGTTCACATGACCTGTGCAGTAAGGGTGATACCCAATCTTTTGAAGCCAATGCTTCCACATAGATGATGATTGTCATAAGCTGGCGACTTATAGTCAAAAGTCAAGCCGGTTTAAACACTTATATACATTTGAGATATAATCCAAAAAAGGTCTCAAGTCAAACCCAAAATTGTGTTTGCAAAAAGAGACTTCAAATTTTTTTGAGGCTTATGATTCGAATACGATGAGAAAACCGTTCCAAAGGGGTTAAGCTATGATTCAAATACAATCATATAGCCCCCAGTGGCTTTGGCGTTGCCGATCAAGAGGGTATCGACAGCTATGTTCTCTTTGGTTCGAATACGACCTATGTTTGAACAGGAAGCCCCCAAATGACCTTGAGAGTTGTTTAACAACGCTGATTCGAATGCGATCCACGTCAGACCCAAAGGGGTTGAGCTATGATTCGGATACGATCAAGAAGCCCCCTAATGGGTTTGGCAGTGTGCCAATCAAAAGGGTACCGACAGCCATGTTCTCTTCGGTTCGAATACGACCTATGTTTGAACAGGAAGCCCCCAAGTGACTATATAAATGTTGGCATCGCTCCGAGCAAGAGGGTACCATCAGCTATCCTCGATGAGCAGGAAGCCCCCAATTGACCATAATAAGATAAGCCATAAGGCAGGATACCCATGTTTGAACCATGCATCATGGCAGCGAGCTCTTTTTGTCACCCTTTAATCATTCTGAGAACTCGAACTTGCGAGAGATTAATTCTTTTTGAACCGGAAGTTTAAACCGGATTTGAAAGCTTCTAAACTTTGTGAGAGATAAATTTACCTTGAGCCGGATTTGAACCAGATTTGAGAGCTTCAAAGCCTTGTGGTAAATCAATTTCCCTTGAACCGGTTTTTAAACCAGATATTAAGAGTGTCAGTGCTTTGTGGGAGAGATATGTCTCTTGAACCAGATTTTAAACCGGAATCCTTCTTTTTAAGCCGGAAATTTTCTGACGGCCTTTAAATTTTTCACCAATATAGCGGTAGCCTCTGGAACCAGGTTACCTTCCCTCCAATGACCCGGAGTTCTTGAATTCACTAACACCAGCCAATTTCGCTGAGTCTTGTCATTGTAGCCCCCGAGTCTTAAGACGACTCGAGGAGTTGTCTTGAGATTCTTCATATTTGACCGTGATATAAACCGGTACGAGTCATTCAACGTCTCAGTGATATAACTTGTCCTACACTGGAGAACTTGCAAGCCAGAGTAATTGCTCTTTTAAAGAAAACAATATATAATATAAAATATACTGGATGAATTTCACCTGATGGTCAGGTCAGTAATTATCACCGCGGAGTTGATGACCACCATGGTGATGCTGAAATCAATCATGGCAAGACGGCCGCGGGAGCAGACAGATGAGTCAGCCGTGGTGTTGTAAGCCGGTGTGGACGAGCAAGTTGTCCTCCTCGTTGTAAGCCGTTGCGGACACATGAACCGCCACGAGGGCAGATGAGCGAGTCGTCCGTGGTGTTGTAAGGCGGCGTAGACGGGCGAATCGGCCACGACATTGTAAGTCGGTGTGGGAGTCCATTGAGTAAGGATGACCACCTGTGCCGGATAATGTTGGCACGCCTTTGTCTCCGTGGTATAACGCCACTTTGTAATGAATAATTCTCCTACATATAAGACACAGCAGGGCAAAGCAATTTTGCTCACACGAATTAATATGTGCTTAAAGATAAATAGGATAAATAGCACTTGGTATTTTTCGGATGTTGATTGGGAGGCCAGCGAGATGACACGGTGACCCGTCCCTAGGCGGGTCAAACCCCGTGTTGCAGGAAGAGCTTGAGCTACTATGCTCCTATGCGTACGTATGGATTTTTTTCCTTTTGATTCCACTGGAGTACTTACTGTTTGATGATTCCTCCTCAATTGCTGAAGTGATTTGACTATCGTCAAAAGTATTGTTTAACTTGTGGCCACACTTGGAGTTGTACTTTGGTGTCTAAGTGCCGCTGGAGCTTGGAGTGGACAAGTCACACATCCACGCCGTGGGCCCGTAATCCCCGAAATTTGTGTTTACCTCATACAGCTTGCTTTCTTGCATATACGCATAGTCATCAGAAATACTAACTCAAAAACTGAATTAGCACTCAGCTTTTGGCCTTCATATGATGCAACAGTAGCATAGTACCACAACTGGGATCAGGAGGCTTAGAGGCGCGGTGCGGGCAGCTCAGAGGTCTAGCGGAGGGGGCGGTTTGAAGTAAAGCATGGCGAGAGGCGGCCGCGGCGACTCGCAGCTGAGGCGAGGAGACCCGACGGCTGTCGACGATTGATTCGGCCCTGATAGCGGGAGCGGCGACTCGCAGGTGAGGTCGAGCCCTTGGCGACTCACTGCAGCAGCTGGGCAAGCCGGGTTACAGCGGCAATGAGTCGGCCTCTCTCGAGGAGAAGGGCGGAGAAAAAACAGTGCTCGAGGCGAAGCAGCAGCCTTGGCCATCGGGCCCACGGGCGGTTGAGGTGAGGTGGAGCTGCGGTGGCTTGAACAATAGTTCGCATGGCTAGGCCAGCCCACTCACATCTAGGAGGGGCAGGGAGGCACGGCGGTTAGCTCACGACGGCCGAGGCGAGCAAGTGAAACGCGGCGGCCTGAGGCTGTGGTGGTGCATGCATTTGGAGGTAAGGCCAGCGACTCGTCAAGGCCGACCCAGAATGCCGGCTTGTTGAAGCGACGACGGGTCACAGAGGCAAGGGCAGACTAGAGCGAGGCCGAGTCGGAGCGGGTCCGGGCAGAGGCCACTCGGCCACTCAGAGCTAGAGTCCGGGCATGAGTCAGCTGCAGTGACTCAAGCAAGGCGCGATCCGTGGTTTGCCGAGAGCGGAGCCGGCGACTTGGTGGCTCGAACCTACAGTAGCAAGGCGATGTTTCAACGCAGGCGTGATGGCGGAGTCCTTCGCAGAGAGGCGGAGGCGCGAGGCTAGCCGCAGCCAGAGGCGGCTGTGCGGCCGGGCGGCTCACCACGCGGAACGGCTTAGGCAGAGGTGGCCATGAGATCGAGGTGGAAGCAGAGTCCATGGGTGACTCGGAGGTGCCTTGTTCAATTACGGCATGTGTGCAGTCTTCCTTCGATACGTAAAGAACAAGCTGATTTTGACTCTGACTTCCGCGATTGTAACCGCATCAATTATTCAATACTCTTAGGAGTTGTTCCTGTAACTATTTTTTATTTGGCAAGTAGCCTAGCAAAGAACCCGTCCAGAACACATGTGACTCGCTGAAACAGACGTTGTCTCGGTTTGCACGGCGGCTGCTACAGCAAATATTGATCGGCCTTCGGATTCAGCGAGTCGTCGTGCCACGCGTGGGGCGGCGCACACAAAACCGTAAAATCTCTTTGTTTCTGATTAATCTCGTATCCGTCAGCTCAAAAGTTAACTGTAATTTTAAAAAATTTGCCGGCTCTGCTTGTGGTTGTCCGGTGGCTCATGCAACCGCTCCGTGCCGGTTCTTTCTCATCCGCTCAATCGCGAGTTTCTTGATCCCTAAGATAGATCCCTTCAAGAACTCAACACCACCGTGCGCAAGCCCCACGGTGGGCGCCAACTGTCGTGGAATTGTCACGATAGATGTCCTAATGTAAGGACTTAGTCGCGAGGCCAACGCATCTATGTGGTAGCTTGAAGGGGTTGAGCGGAATCGAGAGACGCAACACACAAGACAAGGATTTAGACAGCTTCGGGCCCCGGGAAACATCATCCAGTAACAACCCTACATGCTGTTTGTGGCTAGGTCTCATTATGTTCATGAGGGAGACGCCGGTAAGCCGGCTCTTTGAGTCTAGCCCTAGATATTGTTTCTTGTTGCTTGTCCCTCTTTGGGGAGCCCTGCCCCTCGTTATATAAGTTGAAGGGGCGGCTTACATGTAGAGTTCTAGTAGGATTAGAACTAACTTATTCTCTATTACAAGTCGGATACAAGTTTGACTCTTGCTTCCTTGTAAAGGAAATATTCCTCATGCCTTCCATTTTAAGCCGGCCCACCATAATATAGGCCGGCCTACTAGGCCTTGGGCCTAGTCTTCTATGTGACCCGCTGTCGGGGTCATCCGTGAGTCATCTAACCAGTGAGCCGCCAGACCCGTGAGTCGCCTGTCCTCCGGCGGGTCATCAGTGAAGCGCCAAGTTCGGCCAGGTCATACCGCGGGGTATATCCTCGATAGGTGGTGAGGATGGCCTGCTGGAGCATGCTTGGGGAGGAGCAGGGGCACGCGAGGAGCTGCTATTGGTCATGGTCGTCGGCGGGGACGAGGCCTCGGGCACGAGATCAGCGAGCAGCGCTGGTTCCTCGGCCAGGAGGAGGTAGGAATCAAAGGGAGCCATGAGAGGGCTCTGGTTGGTGGGGATCGATGGATTGGATGATAGGGAAGATCGAGCAGAGGAGTGGTGACTGCGGGAAATCAAGGAGAAGGTGGAGGCTTGGCTGTGCGGGGTTGGACGATGAGGATCTGGGAGGATCCCGAGGAAGAGAGTGGCAGCGCGGGGATGGGATGGATGGGACAAGGTCCTAGGTTTTAGGGTTACACAGTTTATATAGGCTGGTGGATTAGGTTAGGGGGTATTCGGTCCGTCCGATCGAAATTGGGCGGTCGAGAATAAATAGGTTAGGTAGCCCAAATAGGAAAACAAAGATGTTTTATAGATGTTTGGGGATGATCCGGACCCATCGATCACGACAGCCCGGTTCGGGTTCGGAGCAGTTTTCGGACACAACAAGAGGGGGTCGGTGGTTGTGCAGAGGGAGATAAGAGCAATGTGTGCATGTGTGTGGTTGATCTTGGAATGGACAAAGATAACAACGGAGAGACGCGACAACTACGAATGGACTAAGAGTTTTAAGAAAACAATGCGATGCAATGCGGATGATGACATGAGATGAAATGCATGACATGAACAAAATGCTAAACAAAAGACAAAACCCAACCACAGAGGAAATAACATATCACATGGCCGGAAATGGCAAGAGTTGGAGTTACAATTATGGAAAGTTACATCCGGGGTGTTACAAGCAGGCACATTGATGAACCGGCTGTATCGAGCAGCGAGCGGAACCGTAATTCCCCTCGAATGCCTAACCCGGCGGGCGGTGGTGCAAACACTCAGGACGTGGTGGACAATGGCAGAGCGCATCAAGAAGCCGAGCTAGCAGCACAACACATGGACCGTCAGTTTACTCCAGTTCGTCCGACGACTTCAGTGGAACGAGGTGTTACTTTCAGCTCTTGGGGGTGCCATGTCTCACTCCGGATCTACGTAATGTGCGGTTACCCAAGGATTTCAAGGGTCCATCGAAGGTACCCAATTACATTGCTGATTTATCCCCCCCCCCCCCGAGTCATGGGTTGAAAGCTATGAGATGGCAATGGAGATGCTAGATGTAGATGAGGCAGCGTGTGCTAAGTACTTCACCATGATGTTGGATGGAACAACTCGCACTTGGATGAAAAGTTTGCCGGCTAACTCCATTGGGTCATGGGCCGAGTTGAAAGCCCGGTTTATAACGAATTTCAAGGACATGTGCAAGCAATCCATGTCAATTGTGGATCTAGCCGCCTGTGTTCAAGAAGAAAATGAATCGACAACTCATTGGGTGCGCCGGGTTTCGGAGATTTTGCATTCATCGGACCGCATCAATGCCGATTCAGTAGTTACAATGTTGGAGGGCAATTGCCGGTTTAAGCCATCGAAGTTGAAATTGGGACGACTCAAGCATCACTGCAATGACATGGGAACACTTGTGGCAACTCTGGTTAAGTATGCCGATTCTGATAGTACCAAGGACCCCGAGTCTGAGGATAAAAGCCGGGGAAGGGAAAGAAGAACGGCAACACCAAGGGGGCAGCAGCATAACCCGGCGGGCCATGGAAACAATGGTAAGCCTAAAGCGGACAATAGTTCAGATTTTGTGGCTAACACCAATGCGCAGGATAATGGCCCGCGTCGCAAGGGTAGACCGTCCCCGCGGAGTGGAGGATCATGTGTCAATCTTGAGCGCCTGTTAAATCAACCTTGCCCAAGGCACGGGACGCTAGAAAAGCCAGCTACGCATCTCTGGAAGGATTGTTTTATTATGAGGGAGTTCAAAAACTCGGACCTCTTCCGATATGATCATGGACCGTCCGTCGATTCAGGACCCGGGTCTCATGGGCCGGGTTATGGTGGAGGCAGTTCCGGTTCAGGGTTTCAAGGCAATCAAGGCAATCAAGGCAACCAGGGTGGTTATTATGGGTGGAATTCGAGCCAAGTCGAGCCAGCTCGACTTGACTCGCTAAAGCTTGTTTCATTAACAAGCTAGCTCGACTCAACTCGTTACTATAACGAGTTCAAATCCAAGATTGGTTCGACTCGTATAACTCGCGAGCTTGCTCGTTTAGCTTGTTAAGCTCGTTAAAGATATGAACATAAAAACCTTAGGAATATGACAAAAAGATTAACTGGGAATTTAACATGGACATATATGATCATGTACGTGTGAGTCTCCTAGGTGACTAGGCCTTGAGCAGTTGGGCCTTGTGTGTTTAGTGGCTGTTTTTTACTAACCATCAAGAAACACTGATTCTTTTACCGAGCCTAATGAGTTATACGAGTACTTGTGAGATTGGCTCGTTTGACTTGTCTTGTAAACAATCTTAAATTAAAGCTCAGCTCGACTCGTTATTTTTCGAGTTCGAGTCGATTCGAGGCGAGTCACGAACTACTTGTTTAGCTCGCGAGCTTCAAGCTTTTTTTCCAGCCCTAGTGGTTATAATCAATAGGGAGGTCAGCAGCAGCAACAGTCTGGTTACCAGAGCCACCTGAAGCAGTTGAATAGTGGGCAGTATCATGTCTTCACCACTAGCCTGTGCAAGCGCGATCAGAAGCTTCATAAAAGGGCAGTGAACTTCGTTGAACCGGAGGTACTCCGTTACTTGCGCTGGTTCGAACAGCCTATTGTGTGGAGCAGAGAGGATCATCCGCCCCGGGTTGATAATCCGGGTTATCTGGCGTTGGTGGTGGCGCCTCAGGTTGGAGGTTATAAGTTCACCAAGGTGCTCATGGATGGAGGGAGCAGTATCAACATCTTGTATTATGAAACCTTTCGTCGTATGGGGTTGACAGACAAGAATCTCAAACTGTCGAACATCGTTTTCCATGGTGTGGTGCCAGGTAAATCGGCTTATCCGGTCGGTAAGATAGCTCTGGAGGTTGCTTTTGGAGATGATCATGATTCGAGATCAGAGACTTTGACTTTTGAAGTGGTAAAAATCCAGAGCCGGTATCATCCTAGTTTGGACGACCGGCGTATGCTAAGTTCATGGCAAGGCCCTGTTATGTCTATTTATAGCTCAAGATGCCGGGTCATAAGAGGACCATCACGGTACATGGTAGCCGTAAGGTCGCTTTGGAGTGTGATACGTCTCCAACGTATCTATAATTTTTGATTGTTCCATGCTATTATATTACCCCTTTTGGATGTTTATGAGCTTTATTTTACACATTTATATCATTTTTGGGACTAACCTACTAACCGGAGGCCCAACCCATATTGCTGTTTTTTTGCCTATTTCAGTATTTCGAAGAGAAGGAATATCAAACGGAGTCCAAACGGAATGAAACCTTCGGGAGTGTGATTTTTGGAACGAACGTGATCCAAAGAGCTTGGAGTGCAAGTCAAGAAGCTGCCGAGGAAGCCACGAGATAGGAGGCTGCGCCCCCCTGTAGGGCGCCCCCTGTCTCGTGGGCCCCTTGGGCGGCCACCGACGTACTTATTCCTCCTATATATACCTACATACCCCGAAAACATCCAGGAGCACCACGAAACACAATTTCCACCAAGAAATGTTTAAAGGCTCTAAAATAATTATGATAGTAGCAAAAACAATTAATTACATACCTTTTACAATTAATAAAATACTAAACAGTTTTAGTTTGTCACCAAACTTTTTGTGGCATCGGGGTATTTTGAAACACTATTTTGGGTACTACTTATATATTTTATAAAACAAATATAAATAGAAAATAAAATAGAAAACTAATAAACAGAAAATAAATAAAAACAAAACTTAAACAAAAGAGAAAAAGGAAGAAATCCCCCCTCCCCCTGGGCCGAATGACCCAGCTAGCCAGCAGGCCACCAGCCCAAAAGGCCCAACCGGCCACCCCTCTCCCCTTATCCACCCACTCCCTCCCGAAACCCTGACCACCCCCGCACTCCCCCCCACTTCCTCGTCTCTCCCTCTTCCCCCCGATCCAAATCAGATCGGGGCTGACCTCGTGGCCATCGCCCGAAGCCGCCTCGCCGGCCCCCTCCCTCATCATCGTGCCCCTATCCCCTCTCCCTCAGTGGCGCCCCTCGCCGCGCCTGCCGCGTCGCCCACGATGCCCTACACCCGTCATCCATCGCCCGCTACTGCCCGGAACGCCGCCCGTCGTCGGAGACACCTTGTCGGACCTTCCTCACCGGACTCCTTCGATGCTGTCCTCTCCGTCGTCGCCTCATCCCCGTCTTCCTCCTCAACGGCTCCGGCGAGCCTCGCCGCCCCAAATCCCCTGTAACGGGGGTGAGCAACGACCCCCCTCTTCTTTCCCCTCTCGTCCGGTCGCCACGGCCTTGCCGCGCCTCTCTGTCGTCCGCGCTTTCGCGCAGCCCTGCCTGCTGCTGCTGCCGCCGGCAGATCACCCACGGTCGTCCCACTCCGCCCATGCCCGAGCCCCGCCTAGCTGCACCTCGCCACTATCGCTGCCGAGCGAGGCCGCCGTCGCCTCGAGCCCCTGCTCGCCGTGCCCGACCTCCCTCCTCGACGTCCACAGCGCCGCTCCGGCGTTGTCCTCGCGCTTTCCGCGGCCTCCTTCCCCCACACGCAGGCGACGCCCCATGCCCATGGCCCCACTCCAGCGCCGCCCTGCTGCTCTCCTGCCGGCGTCCCCCTCCGGTGACCGCCCGGCCTCTTCACGGCGCCCCTGGGTGTGCGCTCGATTTGGTCGAGCCCGAAACCGTCGCCCGCGCCCGTTTGCTCTCTGCACCCGGCGCCCGTAAACCCCCATTGGCCCAATGACAAGTGGGGCCGGCCCCTAAAACGTTTTAAAAAAGGAATTAAATAAATAAATAAAATACATAATAATTAAAATGTTAATTAAATTAATTAATTAAAGGATTAATTAAATTAGTCAATTTGGATTAGATTAACCTAATCATTTATGTAAAGTTAATTAACCCTGTTTAATTACTATGAGACTTTGACATGCGGGACCCTCACGTCAGTTTGACCAGTCAACACCTCTGTTGACTGCTGATGTCATGCTGACATCATGCTGATGCAGTAATGCTAATTTCGAATTAATTTAGTAATAATAATTTAGAAAATGATTTAAAACTATAAAAATTAATATAAAATAATCCGTAACTCGGATGAAAATACTTTGTACATGAAAGTTGCTCAGAACGACGAGACGAATCAAGATACACGGCCCGTTCATTCGCCACACAGCCCTAGCATGGCAAACACACAACTTTCCCCCTCCGGTTCATCTGTCTGAAAACGTGAAACACCGGGAATACTTTCCCGGATGTTTTCCCCCTTCCCCGGTATCACCTCGCACTGTGTTAGGGCACACCTAGCACCGCGTATAGACATGTTATGCTTTGTGATGCTTTGATTGCTCTGTTATTTATTGTGTTCCCATCCATTACTTCTTTCCGGTAGACACCGAGGCTGCTGCCGGTACCCCTGTGATCGACTACATCAACGATGAACCCTTCTTGCCAGAGCAACCACGCAAGCCCCCCTGATCACCAGCTATCGCCTATTCTCCTCTATACTGCTTGCATTAGAGTATTGTAGCATGTTACTGCTTTCCGTTAATCCTATTCTGATGCATAGCCTGACATTGTTGCTACATCTGTTGATAACTTACCTGCAATCCTAAATACTTAGTATAGGATGCTAGTTTATCATTTGTGGCCCTACATTCTTGTCAGTCTGCCTTGCTATACTATCGAGTCGTGATCACTCGGGAGGTGATCACGGGTATATACTATACATACATACTATACAGATGGTGACTAAAGTCGGGTTGGCTCGTTGAGTACCCGCGGTTGATTCACGAATTGGGGGCTGAAAGGACATACTTTCCCGACGGCCCTCTGTGTGGATCTTTATGGCGGAGCGACATGGCAGGTTGAGGCTACCTAGGAGAGAGGTGGGCCTGGCCCTGGTCGGCGTTCGCGATTGCTTCATAATAACACGCTTAACGAGATCTTGGTATTCGATCTGAGTCTGGCCACTAGCCTATATGCACTAACCAACTACATGGGAAAGATATGGGCACTCGACGTCGTGGTATCAGCCGAAGCCTTCTAGACGTCAGCGACGGAGCGGCGCACATCGGGTTGGACTGGGACGCCTGTCCTTGTATAAGGAAGGCTAGGTCTGCTCATCGGCCGCGTACGCAACATGCAGGTGTGCAATGGGCGATGGGCCCAGACCCCTGCGCGCATAGGATTTAGACCAGCGTGCTGACCTCTCTGTTAGGCCTAGCTGGGGCTGCGACATGTTGATCTTCCGAGGCCGGGCATGACCCAGGAAAGTGTGTCCGGACAAATGGGATCGAGCGTGTTGAGTTATGTGGTGCACCCCTGCAGGGAAGTTAATCTATTCGAATAGCCTTGTCCCTCGGTAAAAGGACGACCCGGAGTTGTACCTTGACCTAATGACAACTAGAACCGAATACTTAATAAAACACACCTAGACAAGTTCCACAGACAACCCAGTGATCGCTTTTCCACAGGGCGACGAGGGGAGGATCGCCGGGTAGGATTATGCTATGCGATGCTACTTGGAGGACTTCACTCTACTCTCTTCTACATGCTGTAAGACGAAGGCTGCCAGAAGCGTAGTCTTTGATAGGACTAGCTATCCCCCTCTTATTCTGGCATTCTGCAGTTCAGTCCACTCATATTGCCTCCTTACACATATACCCATGCATATGTAGTGTAGCTCCTTGCTTGCGAGTACTTTGGATGAGTACTCACGGTTGCTTTGCTCCCTCTTTTCCCCCGTTTTCCTCTTCTTCTCAGATGCCGCAACCAGACGTTGGAGCCCAGAAGCCAGACGCCACCGTCGACGACGACTCCTGCTACACCGGAGGTGCCTACTACTATGTGCAGGCCGCTGACGACGACCAGGAGTAGTTTAGGAGGATCCCAGGCAGGAGGCCTGCGCCTCTTTCGATCTGTATCACAGTTTGTGCTAGCCTTCTTAAGGCAAACTTGTTTAACTTATGTCTGTACTCAGATATTGTTGCTTCCCCTGACTCGTCTATGATCGAGCACTTGTATTCGAGCCCTCAAGGCCCCTGGCTTGTATTATGATGCTTGTATGACTTATTTTATTTTAGAGTTGTGTTGTGATATCTTCCCGTGAGTCCCTGATCTTGATCGTACACGTTTGAATCGGGGGCGTCACAATTATTTGTGATTTTTGGGAGTTGGGATCACCGCAAACAGAGGCCCACACGGACCACGATACACCAGGGCACGCCCCAGTCCCCTGGCGCGTGGTGGTGGGTGCTGCCCTCCTTGAACGTCGGTTGGATCTCTACTTCGGGTGCAAGGAAGCTTATATCCAAAATATCGTGTAAAAAGATCGGCGCAATCAGAGTTACGGATCTCTGGGAATATAAGAAACGGTTTTCAGCCAGATCTGGGGAGCGTGAAACAGAAGAGAACAGAGAGGGAGATCCAATCTCAGAGGGGCTCCTGCCCCTCCGCCGCCATGGAGACCAAGGACCAGAGGGGGAACTCTCCTCCCATCTAGGGGGAAGGTCAAGGAATAAGAAGAAGGAGGGGGGCTCTCCCCCCTCGCTCCCGGTGGCGCCGGAGTGCTGTCGGGGCAAGGATCGGGACGGCAATCTACATCAACAATCTTGCTACCGTCAACACCATCACCTTCCCCCATCTATATTCAGTGGTCCACTCTCCCGGAACCCGTTGTACCTTCTTTTTGAACATGGTGCTTTGTGCTTCATATTATTATCCAATGATGTGTTGCCATCCTATGATGCTTGAGTAGATTTTTGTTGTCCTATGGGTTAATCGTGATCTTGGTGGTATGATTGTATATTTTATTTTGGTGCTGTCCTACGGTGCCCTCCATTCTCGTGCAAACGTGAGGGCCCCCCGCTGTAGGGTGTTGCAATATGTTCATGGTTTGCTTATTACCAGTGTTGCGGGGGTGACAGCAGCCTAAACGCGGATAAATGGGTTATGGCGTATGGGAGTAAAGAGGATTTGATACTTAATGCTATGGTTGGGTTTCATGGCCTTAATGATCTTTAGTAGTTGCGCATGCTTGCTAGAGTTCCAATCATAAGTGCATATGATCCAAGTAGAGAAAGTATGATAGCTCATGCCTCCCCCTCATATAAAATTGCAAGAATGATTACCGGTACTTGTTATCAATTGCCTAGGGACAATTTCGCAAATCCCACCACCACTTTTCCACACTCGCTTTATTTACTTTTTGCACTTTTATTTAAACATCACCTAACTATTTATTTTCCAATCCTTTATTATCTTGCAAACCTTTCCTACTACACCTACAAAGTACTTCTAGTTTCATACTTGTTCTAGGTAAAGCGAATGTTAAGCGTGCGTAGAGTTGTATCGGTGGTCGATAGAACTTGAGGGAATATTTGTTCTACCTTTAGCTCCTCATTGGTTTCGACACTCTTATTTATCGAAGAAGGCTACAAACGATCCACTATACTTGTGGGTTATCAGTCCTCAAGAACGCTTTGCTTACTGTATAAGAGATTGTTTTGGCCTGTCCTTTGCTACAAAAAGGATTGGGCTACCTTGTTGCACCTATTGTTACTATTTCTACTCATTACTTGTTACAAATTATCTTGCTATTGATGTCTACTATGCAACTTTATTCTTGTAGACATGTGTTGGGACTCCAAGCGCAAAGTTTTGTAGAACAGTAGCAATTTTCCCTCAAGTGGATGACCTAAGGTTTATCTATCCGTAATAGGTGCAGGATGAAGTTGGTCTGTCTCAAACGACCCTGCAACCAAATACAAGAAATCTCTTGTGCCCCCAACACACCTAATACAATGGCAAATTGTATAGGTGCATTAGTTCGGCGAAGAGATGGTGAAGTGTAATATGGATGGTAGAAATATATTTTTATAATCTGAATAAATAAAAACAACAAGGTAGAAAATAGTAAATGGGCAAAAAAAACAGTATTGCAATGCTTGAAAATGAGGCCTAGGATCCGTACTTTTGCTAGTGCAATCTCTCAACAATGCTAACATAGTTGGATCATATGATTATCCCTCAAAGTGCGATGAAGAATCACTCCAAAGTTCCTATCTAGCGGAGAACATAAGAATAAATTGCTCGTAGGGTACAAAACCACCTCAAAGATATTCTTTCCGTTCGATTTATTCAAGAGTTCGTACTAAAATAACACAAAGCTATTCTTTCCGTTCGATCTATCCTAGAGTTCATACTAAAATAACACCAAAGCAAATTAATATTCATAATACTCATTCTAACACAAAGAACTTCAAAGAGTGCCCCAATATTTCTACCGGAGAAACAAAGACAAGAACGTGCATCAAATCCTATGCATAGATTACCCCAATGTCACCTTGGGAATCCGCGAGTTGAGTGCCAAAACATATATCAAGTGAATCAATACGATACCCCATTGTCACCATGAGTACTCAGTTACAAGACATATATCAAGTGTTCTAAAATCCATAAAAGTTTTCAATCCGATAACAACGAAATCTAAAAGGGAAAAACTCAATTCATCACAACAAGATAGAGAGGGGAAAACACCATATGATCCGACTATATTAACAAAGCCCGCGATACATCAAGATCGTGACATCTTAAGAACAACAGAGAGAGAGATTAAACACATAGCTACTGGTACAAACCCTCAGCCCCGAGGGTGGACTACTCCCTCCTCATCATGGTGGCCGTCGGGATGATGAAGATGGCCACCGGTGATGATCTCCCCCTCCGACGGAGTGTCGGAACAGGGTCTAGATTTGTTTTTCGTGGATACAGAGGCTTGCGGCGGCGGAACTTCTCATCTAGGGCTACCCCAAAGGGTTTTGGAATATTCTAGAATTTATAGGGCGAAGAGGCGGTTCTGGGGGCGCCCGAGGTGGGCAGCACCCACCAGGACGTGCCTAGGCCTCCTAGCGCGCCCTGGTGGGTGCTGCTCCCCTTGAGCAGCCCCCAGGTGCTTCCTTGGCCCATTGGTGGTCTTCTAGTCCATATAAAATCTCCAAAAAGTTATGTGGTGTTTGGACTCTGTTTGATATTGATTTCCTGCGATGTAAAAAACAACCAAAAAACAGCAAATGGCACTGGGCACTGGGTCAATAGGTTAGTCCCAAAAAAATGATATAAAGTTGCTATAAAATGATTGTAAAACATCCAAGAATGATAATATATTAGCATGAATACTTCATAAATTATAGATACGTTGGAGACATATCAGCATCCCCAAGCTTAATTCCTACTCGTCCTCGAGTAGGTAAATGATAAAAGAAATATTTTATGAAGTGTGAATGCTAGCAAAGTGCATAAGTTTGTTCAATGATATTTTCAATCACTTTTCATAGCATCATGACAACAATTCTTTCTTATAAAACTTCTCATGTTATAGTAGCAACCAATTCACATGTTAAGGTTCAAACAATGAATTCTCTTGAAACTCAACAACCTATGTTCTCAGTCACCAAGCAATTGCAATTCAACTTATTCAATAGAGTCTAAGTAAGAGCTCCACATACTCAACCATCATATAGTCTTCTATGATTCCTAACACTCACCGCATACACATGAGAAAAACGTTTCAACCAGACACATAGAAAGATAGGGGCTTATAAGTTCGTCTCTCAATGTATTCACCTTTGGGTGATGTCAACAATAATAACTCATGCTACCCATATCCAACTGGATATATGTACCTAGATCTTTCCTCACCACACGATGCTTGCCAAAAGATAAAAATAAAAAGGAATTGAGAGAAAGACTTTAACTCTTTGCATAAAAGTAAATACTGAAAAGTAAAAGATAGGCCCTTCGCAGAGGGAAGCAGAGGTTGCCATGCGCTTATTTGTTTGTATGCTCAACCCCTTAGTGCAAAAGAACATCACGTTATATTGCCCGTTATGATAGCAACCTTTATTATCCAGTCTTTCGCTTTTATTCTTTGCCATCACAAGTTCGTACACCACTCAATTTTCTCTTACACTAAATGATCTAACACTTTTAGAAGCAATTTTTATTGCCTTATTGCACTAATGACAACTTACTTGAAGGATCTTGCTCAATCCTTAGGTAGTATGGTGGACTCTCAAAACAAGATTTGGGTTTAAGGGTTTTTGGATGCACAAGTAGTATTTCTACTTGGTGCGGAATTTTTGGCTAGCAAAGATAGGGGGCAAGCACCACATGTTGAAGGATCTATGACAATATAACTTCTATGCGAATATGAACAAACATAAATCATTACGTTGTCTTCCTTGTCCAACGTCAACAATTTTGGCATATAATATTTTGATGGGGGCTCACAATCACAAAAGATTTCCAAGATAGTGTATTTGCATGTGAAAGTTCTCTTCCTTATACTATTTACGCGTGAATTGCTTGTATGACTTATATTATGATTGTCAAGCCTCAAAAGATTTCACTTTCTAAACCCAATGTGAAGCTACCACTAGCGATGATATAATTTTAACTTCATGATATTCAATTTATTCAACAATTTACTCTTAGGATATAAGTGAAGCACTAGAGCAATTCCATAGAAAAGAGCTTCGTTGACGGGATGTGAGTGCCGCTTACCTAGCCTCCCTGGCAACTATTTGAGGACTCTATTTTATTTAAAAACTTTCAGATCTAAGTATTTTATTAAAATAGGAAGCAAAATGAAAATAAAATGACATTTCAAGAATAGCACAACTCATGTGAAGAAGCAAAAACTTAGGCTCAACTAATACTAACCGATAATTGTTGAAGAAGAAAGGTGGGATGCCTACCGGGGCATCCCCAAGCTTAGATGCTTGAGACTTCTTGAAATATTATCTTGGGGTGCCTTGGGCATCCCCAAGCTTGAGCTTTTGTGTCTCCTTAATTCCTGTCATATCACGGTTTTCCTAAATCTCAAAAGCTTCATCCACACAAAACTCAACAAGAACTCGTGAGATAAGTTCGTATAAACCGATTCAAAAACCTTATCATTCTCTACTGTAGCAAGTCACTAAAATTATTATTCAACATTGCAACCATAACAGAATCATCAAACAAGCAAACATATGCAAACAATGCAACCATAACAGCAATCTGCCAAAACAGTACAGTCTGTAAAGAATGCAAGAGTATCAACACTTTTTAAACTACAAAAATTATGAAAAAATACCAAACTGTAAGAAATGTATCATATATTATTTTGAAAAAAGTGTCAACAATTTATCATATTCTGACTTTTCTAGGGATTTTTTGCAACAGTGATAAACTTTCTGTTTTGGAACAGCAACATGTATACTTGCAAAATAAGCATGGAAAAGGCTATCATTGCCACTTTTATTGTAATAAAAGATGCAAAACATTATTCTAAATAACAGAAATCAAATCCTAACAAAATAAATTGACGCTCCAAGAAAAATACATATCATGTGACGAATGAAAACATAGCTCCAAGTGAGGTTACCGATAATGTTGGAGACAAAAGAGGGGATGCCTTCTGGTGCACCCCCAAGCTTAGTTGCTTGGATATTCCTTGTATATTACCTTGGGGTGCCTTTTACATTCCCATTCTTAGGGTATTGTCACACCTTATTCTCCTCATATCAACATCTCACCCAAAACTTGAAAACTTCAATCACACAAAACTTAACGGAACTTTGTGAGATAGGTTAGTATGATAAAGAGCAAACCGTTTCACTTTGGTACTGTCAAAGACTAGATTCATAATTGTTTCCACACAATTCCTACTGTATCATATCATTTCCATAATTTATATCGAGCAATATAGGCCATAGAAACAAGGAAACAAGCAAACTATGCATTGAAAACAGAATCTGTCAAAAACAGAACAGTCTGTAGTAATCTGTACTCGAACCATACTTCTGCTACTCCAAAAATTATTAAACAATTATGACCACGTGAGAAATTTGTATATTAATCTTCTGCAAAAAGAATCAACTCAAAATCACTCTTATGCTAAAAATGAGAGTTGTTTTCATGAGTGCAAAAGTTTCTGTTTTTCAGCAAGATCAAATCAACTATCACCCAACATGGTCCAAAAGGCATTACTTGGCACTTTATTGAAACAAAAGCAATAAAACATGATTACCACAGTAGCCTAATCATGTGAACACACAAAAACAATAGGTAAAATTTTTGGGTTGTCTCCCAACAAGCGCTTTTCTTTAATGTCTTTTAGCTAGGCATGATGAGTTCAATGATGCTCGCATAACGGATAAAGATTGAAACATAACAAGAGCATCATGAATCATAAGTTCCTATCTCATAATAATTTTCAGTAGCATCATGAATAGATTCATCCATATAAACATCACATAAAGCATTCTTTTCATGATCCAGAAGCATAGAAAATTTATTACTCTTTATGGCAATAATGTCATCATAATAATCATCATAAGTAGCAACTTTGTTCTCATCATAGTCAATTGAAACTTCTTCCAAAATAGGGGATGTATCACTAAATAAATTCATAACTCTCCAAATCCACTTTCATCAATATTGTAATAAGATTCAACACCCTCCAAAATAGTGGGATCACTACTACCTAGAGTTGACACTCTTCCAAACCCACTTTCATCATTGTAATCCTCATAAATAGGAGGCATGCTATCATCATAATAATTTTTCTTATCGAAAGTAGAAGGAATCAAAGGATCATATTCATTACACAAAGCATCCCCAAGCTTGGGACAAGCATTATTTTCAGAAAATAAATCTTCAAACATTTCATAACATAGCATCCCCAAGCTTGTGGTTTTGCATATCATCATAATCATTCTTATCAATAGCATGAATGGCACCTATAGTATAGTAAACCTTATTATCATATTCTTCCAAGAAAGTGCCAAAAAGATTTTCAATATCATAAGAGACATCATCGTCTTCCCAATCATAATCATCACAACAAGTAGTAGGCATCACAAAATCATACTCAATATCATCATCCTCCATCAACATATTTGATTCACTTTGATGAGGCACAATGGTGATAGGAGCAATATTATCTTTTTACCTCTACTTTTTCTTCTTTCCTTTTTCTTCTTCACCACCTCACATGTGGGTTTAATCAATTTTTTGCGCTTCTTGTTGAAGAGGTTGATTGGATAGGAAGCTCCTCCTCGTTACCTGATTCATCATAAGAAACACTAGGAGGGTAATGGGAAATATTTCCCCTTTCATGAGTACTCTCTTCATATTCTATTTGTTTTCTTGTCTTCAGATAGTTGGCAATATAAGGATTCTCAATGCAATTTACCGCAAAAAACATATAAATTTCCTCTAGATCAAAACCTTTTGCTTAGTTTACATATCATAGCTGTGAATATGCAATGGCACTAATGACGAGATACCTTTAACTTGGTAGTGTGATGTTGTTTGCATCTTGCATATGATTTATTTCCCGTACTGCTTCACATTTGTTAAATGCCAGTTATGATGAGACACTGTTAACTTGGCAGAGTGATATTTGTAGCATCTTTCATATGGCATCTACCTTCCATTCCATTGCTTCTAATTTATTGAAATGCCTTCTGCTTAGTTTACACATCATAGGTCTGATTATCTCATGTCGTCCTGTTTCTTGTACATATTACATCCTCCTATCATGCGGTTGTCTAACATCAAAGTTCAGTTTGTCTGTATCACGCACCAATTTGTTCTGAAGAACTAAATTTTTAATACTTTATCTTGTTGGCTTGACTTGACATGGCAAAGAGAAAGAGGAAGGAACACAGAATGGTCGGGGATGGTGTTAGTACTCAGGACGCACGGAAACGGAAGTGGAAGAATTATGCAGATTCTGCTGGTACTGATGGTGCAATAGAAGATCGAAGTCCACCAGAATTGTACAAACAGGGTATCCCCTGCTACACCAATTGCAAAACAATCCAAATACAAACAAATAGCTGCCACCAAACAAGCAATGACATCCCTAGTTGTTGGAGCACCTTCTTCCATGGTACCAACATCTACACGAGTTACTCGTTTGACAACCCTGCTAGCAGCAAGTTCCCAAGCTCCCTTGCCACCTGACACTACTTTTGAAGCACTCTTGACACAAGACGAGTTGACAAGATCAGACTAACCTTGTGAGCTTGAACAGTAAGAAGGTAGTTGCTCGAGTCAAGTTATAGTTGCATGCTTCTTTATATGTAGTCTCAGAACTTAATGTACAATAACACTTCCCATGTTCATTGTTGAACTAGCACCTAGGAATAAGAGAAAGCAGACATCAGGCATAATGCTCGACATGTTAACTAAATCTAGAGGAGGAAGAATGAAGATCCGTTTTGAGGCAGGTTTAAAAAGGCCACGTGATGCTACAGAGACAGCCAAGTTAGTATCATAGGCAGTCGTTGCCGTTAGGTGTCATGCACGTATCATCCCAACATAGATTCAGTACATGAATGAAAAATATGAAACCCAGTTTAACACCTTCCTCAACCATTTATCTGTAAGTGTGGTTATGTATGGAAATTAGTAATATCGCCTTGCTCTGTCCCATACATTCTAGGTTGCTGGTAATGAGAGTCCCATAATTTTCAATATATGAGGTTCAAGTTGGATAGCCAAGATGATGCAACCAGACAAGCATGCACCCAAGTTTTCAAGTATGCTCTGCGACAGTATCAGTATAACTTGAGGAAAACTCACTTTGAAGGCAAGGCTAACAGTGAACTTGCCCAAACATATCCAGTGGAAAATATATCGGATGAAGACTCGAGAGGCCTTGTTAAACACTGATCTGATCCAAAGTATCAAGTATGTTATATATATGTGATCAGATCACATGTTGAACTCCTATTTATGCATGTGCCTCACAAATCTATCTTCTTGTAGGTGAACTGTTCAAACAACAAGGCCAACCGTACGAAAGTGAAATTCCAACAGACAACTGGATCTTGTAGATATATTGCACACTATGAGGCTCTTGTAACTAGCTGTTGTTTCACTCTTTTTTGTTGTGCCATATTATCAGATCTATATTGACCTTTTCCAAATGCAGATGAAAGCCCGCAAGGACCAAAAAGTACCTGAATCAAATGCTGTGGAAATCTTCAAGGACTATCACACTAGCAAGACAAAGGGTATGACTACACCAGTCAAAGCCACTGTTGTAAGTCCTTAATCCTCATGCCTTTTAACTGCTACTTACTCTGACTTGTGCATTGAACTGCACAGTTTGCAGCCAATGTCTATTACTCTTTTCAATTCTAACACAATTGTCTTAGCATATCATTGCACCTTACAAGGTTTAAAAGAGAGGAGTGGTGTTTCTTTGATATTGATCCATAATCTAGTTTCGTGCTGGACTTGCCCACACAATGTTACAATTGCCTATTTTTTTGTTCTCAGTTGTTTTGTGATATGAATGATGTCATACTATGCTTACTATTTTATAAACTTTGTCTCTTTATCCTTAGCCACAATACTGTTGAGGAACGTTGCAGAAAACAAAAATTTTCCTACTCGTTTCACCAAGATCCATCTAGGAGTTCATCTAGCAACGAGTCATTAGATGCATCTACATACCTTTGTAGATCGCGCACAGAAGCGTTCAAAAGAACGGTGATGATGTAGTCGTACTCGAGGTGATCCAAATCACCGATGACCAAGCGCCGAACGGACGGCACCTCCGTGTTCAACACACGTACGGGACGGGAGACGTCTCCTCCTTCTTGATCCAGCAAGGGGGGAGGAGAGGTTGATGAAGATCCAGCAGCACGACGGCGTGGTGGTGGATGCAGGGCGTCACAGAAGCAGGGCTTCGCCGAGACTACGAGAGAGAGACGTAACGGGGAGAGAGGGAGGCGCCAGGGGCTGGTGTGTTTCCCTCCTCTCCCCCCCACTATATATAGGTGTGCCATGGGGGGGGGGGGGCGCCGGCCCTAGTAGATGAGATCTACTAGGGGGGCGGCGGCCAAGGGGAGGTTTCCCTCCCCCCCAAGGCACCTAGGGGTGCCTTCCACCACATGGACTCTTCCATGGTGGGAACCCTAGGCGCATGGGCCTATAGGGGCTGGTGCCCTTGGCCCATGAAGGCCAAGGCGCACCCCCTACAGCCCATGTGGCCCCCCGGGACAGGTGGCCCCACCTGGTGGGCCCCCGGGACCCCTCCGGTGGTCCCGGTACAATACCGATAACCCCGAAACTTGTCCCGATGCCCGAAACTGCACTTCCTATATATAATTCTTTACCTCCGGACCATTTCGGAACTCCTCGTGACGTCCGGGATCTCATCCGGGACTCCGAACAACATTCGGGTTTCTGCATATACATATCTTCATAACTCTAGCGTCACCGAACCTTAAGTGTGTAGACCCTACGGGTTCGGGAGACAAGCAGACATGACCGAGACGACTCTCCGGTCAATAACCAACAGCGGGATCTGGATACCCATGTTGGCTCCCACATGCTCCACGATGATCTCATCGGATGAACCACGATGTCGAGGATTCAATCAACCCCGTACGCAATTCCCTTTGTCAATCGATATGTTACTTGCCCGAGATTCGATCGTCGGTATCCCAATACCTCGTTCAATCTCGTTACCGGCAAGTCACTTTACTCGTACCGTAATGCATGATCCCGTGACCAGACACTTGGTCACTCTGAGCTCATTATGATGATGCATTACCGAGTGGGCCCAGTGATACCTCTCCGTCATACGGAGTGACAAATCCCAATCTTGATCCATGTCAACCCAACAAACACTTTCGGAGATACCCGTAGTCTACCTTTATAGTCACCCAGTTACGTTGTGACGTTTGGTATACCCAAAGCACTCCTACGGTATCCGGGAGTTACACGATCTCATGGTCTAAGGAAAAGATACTTTGACATTGGAAAACTCTAGCAAACGAACTATACGATCTTGTGCTATGTTTAGGATTGGGTCTAGTCCATCACATCATTCTCCTAATGATGTGATCTCGTTATCAATGACATCCAATGTCCATAGTCAGGAAACCATGACTATCTGTTGATCAACGAGCTAGTCAACTAGAGGCTTACTAGGGACATGTTGATGTCTATTATTCACACATGTATTACGATTTCCGGATAATACAATTATAGCATGAATAAAGACAATTATCATGAACAAGGAAATATAATAATAATGCTTTTATTATTGCCTCTAGGGCATATTTCCAACAGTCTCCCACTTGCACTAGAGTCAATAATCTAGTTAAATTCTGATGAATCGAACACCGATGGAATTCTGGTGTTGATCATGTTTTGCCCTAGGGAGAGGTTTAGTCAACGGATCTGCTACATTCAGGTCCATATGTATTTTACAAATCTCTATGTCTCCATCTTGAACATTTTCACGAATGGAGTTGAAGCGACGCTTGATGTGCCTTGTCTTCTTGTGAAACCTGGGCTCCTTGGCAAGTGCAATAGCTCCAGTGTTGTCACAGAAGAGCTTGATCGGCCCCGACGCATTGGGTATGACTCCAAGGTCGGTGATGAACTCCTTCACCCATATTGCTTCATGTGCTGCCTCCGAGGCCGCCATGTACTCCGCTTCACATGTAGATCCCGCCACGACGCTCTGCTTGCAACTGCACCAGCTTACTGCCCCACCATTCAAAATATACACGTATCCAGTTTGTGACTTAGAGTCATCCAGATCTGTGTCGAAGCTAGCATCGACGTAACCCTTTACGACGAGCTCTTCATCACCTCCATAAACGAGAAACATTTCCTTAGTCCTTTTCAGGTACTTCAGGATATTCTTGACCGCTGTCCAGTGTTCTTTGCCAGGATTACTTTGGTACCTTCCTACCAAACTTACGGCAAGGTTTACATCAGGTCTGGTACACAGCATGGCATACATAATAGAACCTATGGCTGATGCATAGGGGATGACGCTCATCTCTTCTATATCTTCTGCCGTGGTCGGACATTGAGCTGAGCTCAATTTCATACCTTGTAACACAGGCAAGAACCCCTTCTTGGATTGATCCATATTGAACTTCTTCAATATCTTATCAAGGTATGTGCTTTGTGAAAGACCTATGAGGCGTCTTGATCTATCTCTATAGATTTTGATGCCTAATATATAAGCAGCTTCTCCAAGGTCCTTCATTGAAAAACTCTTATTCAAATAGGCCTTGATGCTATCCAAGAGTTTTGTATCATTTCCCATCAAAAGTATGTCGTCTACATATAGTATGAGAAATGCTACAGAGCTCCCACTCACTTTCTTGTAAACGCATGCTTCTCCATAAGTCTGCGTAAACCCAAACGCTTTGATCATCTCATCAAAGCGAATGTTCCAACTCCGAGATGCTTGCACCAGCCCATAAATCGAGCGTTGGAGCTTGCACACCTTGTCAGCATTTTTAGGATCGACAAAACCTTCCGGCTGCATCATATACAATTCTTCCTTAAGGAAACCATTAAGGAATGCCGTTTTGACGTCCATTTGCCATATTTCATAATCGTAGAATGCGGCAATTGCTAACATGATTCGGACGGACTTCAGCTTTGCTACCGGTGAGAAAGTCTCATCGTAGTCAACCCCTTGAACTTGTCGATAACCCTTAGCGACAAGCCGAGCTTTATAGATGGTCACATTACCATCCGCGTCTGTCTTCCTCTTAAAGATCCATTTATTTTCTATGGCTCGCCGCTCAACGGGCAAGTCAGTCAAAGTCCATACTTCGTTTTCATACATGGATCCTATCTCGGATTTCATGGCTTCTAGCCATTTGTCGGAATCCGGGCCCGCCATCGCTTCTTCATAGTTCGAAGGTTCACTATTGTCTAACAACATGATTTCCAAGACAGGGTTGCCGTACCACTCTGGTGCGGAACGTGTCCTTGTGGACCTTCGAATTTCAGTAGAAGCTTGATCAGAAGTATCTTGATCATCATCATTAACTTCCTCTCTAGTCGGTGCTGGCACCTCAGGAACATTTTCTTGAGTTGCGCCATTTTCCGGTTCAAGAGGTAATACTTCATCAAGCTCTACTTTCCTCCCACTCACTTCTTTCGAGAGAAACTCTTTCTCTAGAAAGGACCCATTCTTGGCAACAAAGATCTTGCCTTCGGATCTGAGGTAGAAGGTGTACCCAATAGTTTCTTTTGGGTATCCTATGAAGACGCATTTTTCCGACTTGGGTTCGAGCTTTTCAGGTTGAAGTTTCCTGACATAAGCATCGCATCCCCAAACTTTTAGAAACGACAGCTTAGGTTTCTTCCCAAACCATAATTCATACGGTGTCGTCTCAACGGATTTCGACGGAGCCCTATTTAAAGTGAATGCGGCAGTCTCTAAAGCATAGCCCCAAAAATATAGCGGTAAATCGGTAAGAGACATCATAGATCGCACCATATCTAACAGAGTGCGATTACGACGTTCGGACACACCATTACGCTGAGGTGTTCCAGGCGGCGTGAGTTGTGAAACTATTCCACATTTTTTAAGTGTGTGCCAAACTCATGACTCAAGTATTCTCCTCCACGATCTGATCGTAGAAACTTGATTTTCCTGTCACGTTGATTTTCAACCTCACTCTGAAATTCCTTGAACTTTTCAAAGGTTTCAGACTTGTGTTTCATTAAGTAGATATACCCATACCTACTTAAATCATCAGTGAGGGTGAGAACATAACGATAGCCACCGCGAGCCTCAACACTCATTGGACCGCACACATCAGTATGTATGATTTCCAATAAGTTGGTTGCTCGCTCCATTGTTCCTGAGAACGGAGTCTTGGTCATTTTTCCCATAAGGCATGGTTCGCACGTGTCAAATGATTCGTAATCAAGAGACTCTAAAAGTCCATCAGCATGGAGCTTCTTCATGCGTTTGACACCTATGTGACCAAGGCGGCAGTGCCACAAGTATGTGGGACTATCATTATCAACCTTACTTCTTTTGGTACTCACATTGTGAACATGTGTAGCATCACGTTCGAGATTCATAAAGAATAAACCATTCACCATAGGAGCATGACCATAAAACATATCTCTCATATAAATACAACAACCATTATTCTCGGATTTAAATGAGTAGCCATCTCGAATTAAATGAGATCCCGATACAATGTTCATGCTCAAAGCTGGCACTAAATAACAATTATTAAGGTTTAAAACTAATCCCGAAGGGAGATGCAGAGGCAGCGTGCCGACGGCGATCACATTGACCTTGGAACCATTCCCGACGCGCATCGTCACCTCGTCCTTTGCCAGTTTCCGCTTATTCCGCAGCCCCTGCTTTGAGTTACAAATGTGAGCAACTGCACCGGTATCAAATACCCAGGAGCTACTACGGGCACTAGTAAGGTACACATCAATTACATGTATATCACATATACCTTTTGCTTTGCCGGCCTTCTTATCCGCTAAGTACTTAGGGCAGTTCCGCTTCCAGTGACCGCTTCCCTTGCAATAAAAGACTCAGTCTCGGGCTTGGGTCCATTCTTTGGCTTCTTCCCGGCAGCTTGCTTGCCGGGCGCGGCAACCTCCTTGCCGTCCTTCTTGAAGTTCTTTTTACCCTTGCCTTTCTTGAACTTAGTGGTTTTATTGACCATCAACACTTGATGTTCCTTCTTGACTTCTACCTCTGCTGATTTCAGCATAGCAAATACTTCAGGAATGGTCTTTTCCATCCCCTGCATATTGAAGTTCATCACAAAGCTCTTGTAGCTTGGTGGAAGCGACTGGAGGATTCTGTCAATGACCGCATCATCCGGGAGATTAACTCCCAGCTGAGTCAAGCGGTTATGCAACCCAGACATAGTGAGTATGTGCTCACTGACAGAACTGTTTTCCTCCATCTTACAGCTGAAGAACTTGTCGGAGACTTCATATCTCTCGACCCGGGCATGAGCTTGGAAAACCATTTTCAGCTCTTCAAACATCTCATATGCTCCGTGTCTCTCAAAACGCTTTTGGAGCCCCGGCTCTAGGCTGTAAAGCATGCCGCACTGAACGAGGGAGTAGTCATCGGTACGTGCCTGCCAAGCGTTCATAACATCTTGTTCTGAAGGGAGAACGGGTGCGTCACCCAGCGGTGCTTGTAGGACATAATCTTTCTTGGCAGCTATGAGGATGATCCTCAGGTTCCGGACCCAGTCCGTATAGTTGCTGCCATCGTCTTTCAGCTTAGTTTTCTCTAGGAACGCGTTGAAGTTGAGGACTACGTTGGCCATTTGATCTACAAGACATATTGTAAAATATTTAGACTAAGTTCATGATAATTAAGTTCAACTAATCAAATTATTATTGAACTCCCACTTAGATTAGACATCCCTCTAGTCATCTAAGTATTACATGATCCGAGCTAACTAGACCGTGTCCGATCATCACGTGAGACGGACTAGTCAACATCGGTGAACATTTTCATGTTGATCGTATCTTCTATACGACTCATGCTCGACCTTTCGGTCTTCTGTGTTCCGAGGCCATGTCTGTACATGCTAGGCTCGTCAAGTCAACCTAAGTGTTTGCATGTGTAAATCTGTCTTACACCCGTTGTATGTGAACGTCTGAATAAAACACCCGATCATCACGTGGTGTTTTGAAACAGCGAACTGTCGCAACGGTGCACAGTTAGGGGGAACACTTCTTGAAATTAGTATGAGGGATCATCTTATTTACTACCGTCGTTCTAAGTAAACAAGATGCAAAACATGATAAACATCACATGCAATCAAATAATAAATGTGACATGATATGGCCAATATCACATAGCTCCTTTGATCTCCATCTTGGGGCTCCATGATCATCTTGTTACCGGCTTGACACCATGATCTCCATCGTCATGATCTCCATCATCGTGTCTCCATGAAGTTGCTCGCCAACTATTACTTCTACTACTATGGCTAACGCGTTTAGCAATAAAGTAAAGTAATTTACGTGGCGTTTCTCAATGACACACAGGTCATATAAAAGAATAAAGACAACTCCTATGGCTCCTGCCGGTTGTCATACTCATCGACATGCAAGTCGTGACTCCTATTACAATAGCATGAACATCTCATACATCACATATAGATCATTCATCATTCATCACATCTTTGGCCATATCATATCACAAACCACTTGCTGCAAAAAACAAGTTAGACGTCCTCTAATTGTTGTTGCAAGTTTTACGTGGCTGAATTAGGGTTCTAGCAAGAACGTCTTCTTACCTACGTTAAAGCCACAACGTGATTTGTCAACTTCTATTTACCCTTCATAAGGACCCTGTTCATCGAATCCGCTCCAACTAAAGTAGGAGAGACAGACACCCGCCAGCCACCTAATGCAACTAGTGCATGTTAGTCGGTGGAACCGGTCTCACGTAAGCGTACGTGTAAGGTTGGTCCGGTCCGCTTCATCCCACAATAACGCTGAAGCAAGAAAGGACTAGTAACGGCAAGAAAGTTGACAAATCTACGCCCACAACAAATTGTGTTCTACTCGCGCAAGAAGAACTACGCATAGACCTAGCTCATGATGCCACTGTTGAGGAACGTTGCAGAAAACAAAAATTTTCCTACTCATTTCACCAAGATCCATCTAGGAGTTCATCTAGCAACGAGTCATTAGATGCATCTACATACCTTTGTAGATCGCGCACGGAAGCGTTCAAAAGAACGGTGATGATGTAGTCGTACTCGACGTGATCCAAATCACCGATGACCAAGCGCCGAACGGACGGCACCTCCGCGTTCAACACACGTACGGGACGGGAGACGTCTCCTCCTTCTTGATCCAGCAAGGGGGGAGGAGAGGTTGATGAAGATCCAGCAGCACGACGGCGTGGTGGTGGATGCAGGGCGTCACAGAAGCAGGGCTTCGCCGAGACTACGAGAGAGAGACGTAACGGGGAGAGAGGGAGGCGCCAGGGGCTGGTGTGTTTCCCTCCTCTCCCCCCCACTATATATAGGGGTGCCATGGGGGGGGGGGGGCGCCGGCCCTAGTAGATGAGATCTACTAGGGGGGGCGGCGGCCAAGGGGAGGTTTCCCTCCCCCCCAAGGCACCTAGGGGTGCCTTCCACCACATGGACTCTTCCATGGTGGGAACCCTAGGCGCATGGGCCTATAGGGGCTGGTGCCCTTGGCCCATGAAGGCCAAGGCGCACCCCCTACAGCCCATGTGGCCCCCCTGGACAGGTGGCCCCACCCGGTGGGCCCCCGGGACCCCTCCGGTGGTCCCGGTACAATACCGATAACCCCGAAACTTGTCCCGATGCCCGAAACTGCACTTCCTATATATAATTCTTTACCTCCGGACCATTCCGGAACTCCTCGTGACGTCCGGGATCTCATCCGGGACTCCGAACAACATTCGGGTTTCTGCATATACATATCTTCATAACCCTAGTGTCACCGAACCTTAAGTGTGTAGACCCTACGGGTTCGGGAGACAAGCAGACATGACCGAGACGACTCTCCGGTCAATAACCAACAGCGGGATCTGGATACCCATGTTGGCTCCCACATGCTCCACGATGATCTCATCGGATGAACCACGATGTCGAGGATTCAATCAACCCCGTACGCAATTCCCTTTGTCAATCGATATGTTACTTGTCCGAGATTCGATCATCGGTATCCCAATACCTCGTTCAATCTCGTTACCGGCAAGTCACTTTACTCGTACCATAATGCATGATCCCGTGACCAGACACTTGGTCACTCTGAGCTCATTATGATGATGCATTACCGAGTGGGCCCAGTGATACCTCTCCGTCATACGGAGTGACAAATCCCAATCTTGATCCATGTCAACCCAACAGACACTTTTGGAGATACCCGTAGTCTACCTTTATAGTCACCCAGTTACGTTGTGATGTTTGGTATACCCAAAGCACTCCTACGGTATCCGAGAGTTACACGATCTCATGGTCTAAGGAAAAGATACTTTGACATTGGAAAACTCTAGCAAACGAACTATACGATCTTGTGCTATGTTTAGGATTGGGTCTAGTCCATCACATCATTCTCCTAATGATGTGATCTCGTTATCAATGACATCCAATGTCCATAGTCAGGAAACCATGACTATCTGTTGATCAACGAGCTAGTCAACTAGAGGCTTACTAGGGACATGTTGATGTCTATTATTCACACATGTATTACGATTTCCGGATAATACAATTATAGCATGAATAAAGACAATTATCATGAACAAGGAAATATAATAATAATGCTTTTATTATTGCCTCTAGGGCATATTTCCAACAAATACAATGTGAAGAAATAGACAATACATTAGCCATGGTGCATGGTCATATGTTTGGAACCTGGTTTTATTATGTACTTTGCAGTAAAATACAACTAATATTTTACACGGGTTCACCAAAATAAGTTCTGTATATAGACCAAAGCTATTCTATTTGGTTTTGCTGCCTCCTTAATATCTTTTGTTATGGTACTACTAATGTACAAACTCAACTTATCAGCAAGCTATGGAACAAATGGTGGAACCGCCACCTTCTGAAGGTGACAAGGCAACTATACCCACAATGTCACCTCTTGCTGCAGTGGGTCCATACCTGTCCACTAACAGTGCCAAAAGTATGTTCCTACGTAATACTGGGTTGGTTGTTAAGGCAATCTTGTCCAAATTGCCTCATGATCAAGATACGCAAGCTCAAAACAATGTTATATCTGCGCTCCGTACACAAGTCCAATACCTTACAGAGACCCTTCGTGAAACAAGCACAACCATTATTCAATGCCGTCAAGATATGCATGCTTTTGAAACTAGACTATCAGACATTTGCTATGTTGTTCGGGAGCCTAGGAGAAATGAAGGCGAAGGTTATGGTGCTCCATCGGACAGTACAACACGAAAACATAACAGTCAAGTGAAATGAACTGAGCTTCTGAACTTCTGGTGGTGCATTTATCTGCCAGACTATTAACTTTTATGCCAACCTTCCTTTTGTTTTATGGTTTTAATTTGTTCTGTTTTGATACAAAATTCATTCTTAACATGCAGCGACCGGCTAAAGAAAACAACAAGCCATTTTTGTGTAGTGTAGGGTATTCCCTATATTTTCATTGGTGGCAAACTTTGATGCCCACTGCATGTAATCTGTGCCATTGCCTTAATAGCGTAGCATTAGTTTTTGGCTTATTTATTTCCCTAGTCTTCTTTTTCCTTGGTTTGCCAATGTCCGCAACAACCATGGGCCAGATACGGACCGTGGTAACCTTGAGCCTGCTACGGGCCGTAGGATCAATGGGCCTCATACGGGCCGTAGGATCAATGGGCCCCTACAAGTCGTCAGATAAATGGGCCTCCTACGAGCCGTAGAATCAATGGGCCTCCTACGGGTCATTGGATAAATGGGCCAACATGGGTTGTAAGCGGGCGTAATTGGTATCAATCCAGCATGGTAACGGGCCTTTAACAAGTCGGAATATAGCAAAGGCTTAATTCTGTTACAGGCATAACGGGTCGTTAATGGGCAAAATACATGACTGGTTGGAAACAGAGCAACATGTTAACAGGACACAAACGGGCCGACTCTAACCACATGTTGAATTTGGCCCATTAGGAGAATAGGCCAGTAACGGGCCAGAAGTAATCGAGGGCCGGAAAGGAGCCCAAGAATGTATGGGCCGTCAGTAGGCCAAAAGCTACCACGGGATGGAAACGACCCATGTGAATCATGGGCCATTAATGGGTATAAAGAAATTTACTATTTATTATGGGTGAGCGTCACCGCAGGCCGCTAAAGGGCCCAAAGATATGAAAGGCCTCATAAGGGCCGAAAGACATCATGGGCCATGTCGGTGTCAAAGCCGGCAGATCTCGGGTAGGGGGGCCCAAGTTGTGCGTCTAAGGATTGATGGTAACAATGGACAAAGGGACACAATGTTTACCCAGGTTTGGACCCTCTTAATGGAGGTAAAACCCTACTCCTGCTTGATTATATTCAAAGGGTATAGGGGTTACAGGAGTTGATCTACCTCGAGATCGTGGTGGCTAAACCCTATATGTCTAGCCTATGAATATTCCGATGATAATGATGATCTCTACGGACTAAACCTCCGGTTTATATACACACCAGAGGGGCCTAGGGTTTTGTACATGGTCGGTTCCAAGGAAGGAAACAGTACATCCGGACTCTAATCTTGTCATCAAAGCATGTAGGAGTCCCATCCGGATACGGAGGATGGTCTTTCACTTGATCTTCACAGCCTACTCAGCCCAGCCCATATTCCTGGGCCGAACACTTGAGGACCCCCGAATCCAGGACTCCCTTAGTAGCCCCTGAACTTGCCTTCAATGACAATGTATTATGTGGACTTGAGTCTTTGGCTTTGCAAGGCGGGTTCTTCAACATACTCTAGATTGATGATAGTCCGGCCTCAGCTTCTGTGTCTAGTCTTTATGATTCCTTTCTACCGTCGCCTCGATTTCCACGCGTTTGAGAGAATGTGAACAGTCCGTTACCTTTTTTACTTTAACCCTTTAATAGGCACGGGTGGCATCTATATAATGAGGTTAGATCCCCAAACACCACCCCACATCGCCCAAAGAGCAACAGAGCAAGCCACAGAAAAAAGAAACTCAAACCATGGCTAGCGCCCCTGGCTCCTCCTCGCGTCCTCACGGCCCTCAAGAGGGGGACTGGCGAAGTTGTTCCGTATCCCATCTTCATCTTAATCGTCTTCAGACACAAGGATACCCCCCCCGCAGATCTAGTCTCCGTACGAGCAGGATTGGCTTCCATGGGCGATGGTGCATTGGCAGAGAATTTCCCCAACCCCAGCCAATGGGAGAGGGTGTGCTTCATTTTGTTCCTTCTGAGGGGCGTAGGATTCCCGGTCCACCCCTTCCTTAGGGGTCTATTGGAGTATTACAGGATCCAGCTGCACAACCTCACACGAGGTTCCATCCTGCACATCTCTGGTTTTGTCGCTCTATGCGAATTGTTGTTAGGCTATGAAGCTCATTTTGAACTACGGAGAAAGTTCTTTTGCCTCGTCCCTCGCCATCAGGGCGGAGGGTCTATATTTGATGTGGGCGACGCTGAAGTATGGCGCATAGCCAGATTCGGTTACCCAGTTGGTACTCCAAAGAGGGGGTCCGAAGAATGGACTTCAGAATGGTTCTATATTGAGGATGTTCCTCTTCTGAACCCAGTTCGGCGCGGATTGCCTGAATTCTCCAGCGCTCCCTCGAAGAAGCTACTCAGCTGGTGCCCCAAGTCCACCGAGCAAGAGGATAATGCGGAGGTGATGAGGCTGGTCAGCAAGTTCAGGTTATTGACCCATTCCAGACTCTCCATTGTCGAAGTTATGGCCATTGCGATAAAGCGATGCATCTAGCCTCTTCAATCCAGAGTGGCTCCTCTATGGAACTACAACGGGGAGGACGACATGTCTCGCTATAGGCGAGAGGGTCCGGATAACCAAGCCGCATTGGCTGCCATGCTGGCCGACCTTTATAAAGGGGAAGAAGAAGACTTCGCCCGTTTAAATTGCCGGGAAGGTTTTTCCATGTACAACCCCATCGAATGGGTACGTTAGCCATTCAGTACATTTTCTTTATCATTGGGATGCATTAACCAAATCCTCTGGTTGCTTTGAAACAGTCATGGAGGAAGGTGGTCGAGAACACCTATTGCCCCCCCCCTCAGCCCGAGGACCATGCTCACAATTAAGACCCCAGATTCCATAAGGATCAAGATGTATTTGTAGAATTTGAAGATGGAGTTTACTATCAGGCGAGCCTTGACGGCTCAATAGCCATTGTGGTCGATTACCCCGATCTCTACCCCTTTGTTAAGGGAAGTGTTCGGAAATCTTTTTAAAAAGAGGGACACTTCCGCTCACAACTTACCCTCCGCACTGGACCGTGTTTCGCAGGATCGATGCTCAGCAAGCTATACCCAAGGACGGGCGACCAAAAGAAGGGCGACACCTTCACGAGGTGGACGCGCAAGGAGAAAGGAGGCTGGGAGCGCCACTAAGCCTGCTCCATCCCTAAAAAGCTATATTCCTTATTTCATACTTGAGCGTAAAGCCGAATTGTCATTTTCATCCTCCTTCTATTATCTCAGGAGAGCTATACATCAGACCGTACCCAAGATCCCAGCCAGCCGAGCCGCAGCCAATTCGACTAGGACGGGGGCGCATGTGGAAGTGGCGCATACTCATCCATCTCGTGAAGAGCCAGATGAAGTATCCATCCCCAATTCCGAAGTGGAGAGTGTGATGAATCATTGACAATTAAAAAAAGCCTTGCGCACCCCAGCTTTATCTGAGCAGGAATTTACCGCCCTCAGCACCGTGAGCGCATATATCCGAGCTGCCCGGGACAGACTTACAGGACTTACTCGCATGTTCTTAAAGGATATACAGGTGAGAAATTTATGTAAACTTAATATATAGATAGCAGTAGCCCCCGAGACTTAAAGCGGTGGAACTAACTGATTTGAGGATCGTTTATGACCATAGGTTCTCAAGGAGAAGAACAATGCATTGTCCCAGGAGCTCTAAAAAAGCCGGACACAGCTAACTGTTGCTGTCACAAAGCTTGAAGAAATGAAGAGTGCCCCAATGACCGGGGGTAAAAAAAAAACTGGAAGAGGAAGTGTAGAAGCAAGCCGAAGAGATAAGGAGCCTAAAGGCTCAACTCTTGGATGCGCAACAGGAAAACCAATAGCTGAAGGGCGGCATATTCGGTATGACTTCTTGAATCATCTGGAGTGTTGATAAAAGCATACAATACGGAATGTTATAATATGGTTCATGCAGGTCTGTTAACCGGACGCCACGAAGAGGAAGTATCCATGCTTCAAAGCGATGTTCTAAAAGAACTGTCAAAGTTGCACGAGCACACCTGGAAAGCCATGAAAAATATGGCCAAAGCCTTATGGACATCCGATGCCCCTCCAAAAACTATGGACGGGTTGGCAGATCTATTCAAAGGTGCTCGGTGTCACTTCGAGCTATGGAAGACGTACACATGCCAGGAAGGTGCGCGAGAGGCATGGGCCATGGTGAAGACACGCTACACCGGACTCGATCCAAATCATATGGCCCGAGTTGGACCCCAGGGACCAGATGGGAAGGAAAATCCTGTAAACTTGGCATATGACCAAGTAATGATAGCAGCAAAATATTCGCAAGAAGATTGTAAGCTAGATAGACTTATAGATGGCATAGAAAGAGAGTAGGCATTCGATTCTATGTATCAATGTACTTTATGACCAAACTTATCTCCTGCCGAAGTTGTAAGAAATTTTGTCATCGCGGACCTTCGGCTTCCACCTCCAAACCAAGAAGTCGGAGTGTTTCCGTATACTATGTTAAATAGAAAATATTTAGTATCTTCAGAAACCAGGCAATCCAGCCATATTGCTCGAACAAACAAAATGTGTTTGGGGAGTTATGTTATATTACTGTTTAACGTAAGAAACATCTTCCAAGGAAAATAGTTTCGTTAGGGGTTCCTTTCCTTGGGTTGACATACTAAAGTGCGCATGCCTAGGCTTGGATCCGAATTACATATAGCCTATTCAATATTTGTTCCAAAAAAATAGTCTGTCATTTATTTGTCTACCAATTACTCCTTAAGAACGCTAGCTTTCGGCTTCACCCATCTAAGGTACAGATCCGGATAACCTGGTTGTAACAATCGCAGAGGTACTCCCTTTACACTGTAGCCGAACAATTGGGAATGTAGGGTATAAGCACAGGAGCGAGGCAACCCAGCTTGGCTAAAACTTAAGTCATAGAGGTTTATATAATGGCAAAAGTTGTATAAAAACAACCAGAATAGGTAATGGAAGCTATAAGCTTTTAATAATATTCTTCGTTAGAGAAGCCCTCATGTATGGTGGGGTGTATACATTTAAAGATGTGTACCCCAAATAGTGCGGTTGATCCGAACATATATTGGGAAGGAAAAAGAAAAATGAAAAAGGAGAAAAAAGAAAAAAAACCTAGTCAAAGTGAAACCTAAAAAGGCCGAACTACGTGTAGAATCTTCGGAGCGGAGCAGCGTTCCATGGGTTCGGCTCAAGGCGATTATCTGCCGCATTGCGAAGGCGATAGACTCCTCCAGTAAGAACTTCATCTATGATGAAAGGGCCCTCCCATTTTGGTTTGATCTTGTCCTTTTTCTTTTCTAGGAGGCGTAAAACAAGTTCCCTGACATTGTCTTAGCCCGCACTTCTCTGCTTTGGTAACGCCTGGCCTATTGTTTATAAAATGCGGAACAAGCCTTAGCAACATCGCGCTCCTCTTCGAGTCTGTCTAGGTCATCCTGCCGATCTAATTCGGCTTCTCGCTCTTTGTACATGCGCACTCGAGGTGAGTCATGAATAATGTCGCAGGGCAATACGGCCTCTGAGCCATACACCATAGAGAAGGGTGTGTATTCGGTCGTTCGATTGGGTGTGGTTCAGAGTCCCCAGAGTACAGAATCGAGTTCCTTAACCTAGTGCTTGTCTGATTCTCGTAAAGAGCGCATCAGTCTGGGCTTAATGCCACTCATGATTAGACCATTGGCCCGTTCGATTGTCTGTTTGTTTGAGGGTGGTATATGGATGCATAGTCGAGTTTAATACCGAACTTAGCACACCAGGTCTTCACCTCATCAGCTATAAAAATGGAGCCATTATTAGTGATCATACTGTGTGGGACACCGTAACGATGTACCATGCCGGATATAAAGTCAATCACTGGCCCTGCCTTAGCTATTTTTTACTGGTTTGGCCTTTATCCATTTAGTGAATTTATCAACCATTACCAACGAGTATTTCTTTTTGTGGCTTCCCCCTTTAAGGGCACCAACCATATCAAGCCCCCAGACCGTGAAGGGCCAGGTAATGGGGATTGTTCTTAATGCAGTGGGAGGCATATGACTTTGATTGGCGAAAAGCTAACAACCCACACTATGTTGGACAAGGGTTTGTGCGTCTACTCGGGTCGTCGGCCAGAAAAAGCCGAACCTGAAAGCCTTGCTCACAAGGGCCCGAGCTGCGGCGTGATGACCGCCCAGACTAGCATGTATTTCTGCCAAGAGTTGTCTTCCCTCCTCTTCGGAGATACACCTTTGAAGGACTCCGATGGTGCTCTTTTTGTATAGTTCTCCCTCATGCACTTTAAAGGCTTTAGAGCGCCGAACTACGCAACGAGCTTCATTTTGATTGTCGGGAAGCTCTTGCCTATTAAGGTAGGCCAGGAAAGGTTTGGTCCATGGAGCAATAACAGCCATGATCTCATGAGCAGAGGGTGTTATTTTGATATCCGGACCCCCGACGACATCTGCATTGTGTTCGGTTGCTGAGGGTGTGACCAGGTCAGCGCTAGATTCTCCGCTCTCACTCTGCCATACTACGGATGGCTTGAAGAGCCTTTCCACGAAGGTGTTAGGCGGCACCGGTCGCGCTTAGCGCCCATGAGAGCAAGGATGTCGGCTGCCTGGTTATTGTCTCGAGCAACATGATGAAATTCAAGTCCCTTGAATCAAGTTGATATTTTTAATACGGCATTTTGATATGCCACCATTTTTGGGTCCTTTGCATCAAACTCTCCATTGACCTAGGATATTGTGAGGTTTGAATCCCCGCACACCTCAAGCATTGTATACCCATGGAGATAGCCATGTGCAGACCATGTAGAAGCTGCATTTTTGGAGTCCGTATACATGATTTGTAATACATAGCGGACTGTATCCCCAGTTGGAGATGTTAGGATTATGCCAGCCCACAATCCGGCTAGCATTTTGGAGCCGTTGAAGTACATAATCCAGTTGGAGTATGAACTATACTCTTTATGGAGTTCGGCTTCCGTCCATTCAGCAACAAAGTCGGCTAACACTTGGGATTTAATAGCCCGGCATGGCTTGTATATTATTTTGAAAGGTAAAAGCTCTATGGCCCACTTGGCTATGAAGCCGGTGGCGTCCCTGTTGTTGATTATGTCGTTAAGTGGTAATTCCAACGCCACTGTGATCAAGCACTCTTGAAAGTAGTGTCATAGTTTCTGAGATGCCATGAAGACCGTATAGGCTATTGATAACCCACAAGTATAGGGGATCACAACAGTTTTCGAGGTTAGAGTATTCAACCCAAATTTACTGATTCGACACAAGGGGAGCCAAAGAATATTCTCAAGTATTAGCAGCTGAGTTGTCAATTCAACCACACCTGGAAACTTAGTATCTGCAGCAAGGTGTTTAGTAGCAAAGTAATATGATAGTGGTGGTAACAGTAACAAAAGTAAAGACAACAAAAGTAATGTATTTGGTATTTTGTAGTGATTGTAACAGTAACAACGGAAAAGAAAATAAGCAAGAACCAGTATATGGAAAACTCGTAGGCACCGGATCAATGATGGATAATTATGCCGGATGTGGTTCATCATGTAACAGTCATAACATAGGGTGACACAGAACTAGCTCCAGTTCATCAATGTAATGTAGGCATGTATTCTGAACATAGTCATACGTGCTTATGGAAAAGAACTTGCATGACATCTTTTGTCCTACCCTCCCGTGGCAGCAGGGTCCGATTATTATCACTTCGGGGTTGCCGGATCATAACACATAGTAGGTGACTATAGACTTGCAAGATAGGATCAATAACTCACATATATTCATGAAAACATAATAGGTTCAGATCTGAAATCATGGCACTCGGGCCCTAGTGACAAGCATTAAGCATAGCAAAGTCATAGCAACATCAATCTCAGAACATAGTGGATACTAGGGATCAAACCCTAACAAAACTAACTCGATTACATGATAAATCTCATCCAACCCATCACCATCCAGCAAGCCTACGATGGAATTACTCACGCACGGCGGTGAGCATCAAGAAATTGGTGATGGAGGATGGTTGATGATGATGACGGCGACGAATCCCCCTCTCCGGAGCCCCGAACGGACTCCAGAGCAGCCCTCCCGAGAGAGATTAGGGCTTGGCGGCGGCTCCGTATTGTAAAACGAGATGATTTCTTCTCCCTGGTTTTTTCTCCCCGAAGGCCAATATATGGAGTTGGAGTTGGCGTCGGAGGGCCACCAGGGGGCCCACGAGGTAGGGGGCGTGCCCAGGGGGGGGGGCGCCCCCCACCCTCGTGGACAGGGTGTGGCCCCCCTGGTCTTCATCTTTTGCGAGGATTTTTCTTTATTTTTTCTAAGGTGTTCCGTGGAGTTTCAGGACATTCCGAGAATCTTTATTTTCTACACAAAACAACACCATGGCAATTCTACTGAAAACAGCGTTAGTCCGGGTTAGTTCCATTTAAATCATACAAGTTAGAGTCCAAAACAAGGGCAAAAGTGTTTGGAAAAGTAGATACGGCTGAGACGTATCAACTCCCCCAAGCTTAAACCCTTGCTTGTCCTCAAGCATTTCAGTTGACAAATTGAAAGAGAAAAAGAAAAACTTTTACAAACTCTGTTTGTTCTTGTTGTTGTAAACATGAAAAGCCAACATTCAAGTTTCAGCAAATATTATGAACTAACCATTCTCACAATAACACAAAGGTCTCACAATTACTCATATCAATAGCATAATCAGCTAGCGAGCTATAATAACAAAACTCGGATGACAACACTTTCTCAAAATAATTATAACATGATATAACAAAATGGTATCTCGCTAGCCCTTTTTGAGACCGCAAAACATAAATGCAGAGCACCTTTAAAGATCAAGGACTGACTAAATATTGTAATTCATGGTAAAAGAGATACAGTCAAGTCATACCCAATATAAACCAATAATAATGAATGCAAACGACAGTGTGCTCTCCAGCGGGTGCTTTTTAATAAGAAGGATGATGACTCAACATAAAAGTAAATAGATAGGCCCTTCGCAGAGGGAAGCAGGGATTTGTAGAGGTGCCAGAGCTCGGTTTTAAAATAGAGATTGAATAACATTTTGAGCGGCATACTTTTGCTGTCAACGCAACAACTATGAGATGACGATATCTTCCATGCTAAACAAATTATAGGCGGTTCCCAAACAGAATGGTAAATTTTATACTCCCCTTCCTCCACAAGCATAAATCCATGGCTTGCTCGAAACAACGAGTGCCTCCAACATTCAACGGGTCCCAAGGGGAGTTTTGTTTGCAATTAATTTGATTTAGTTTGCATAAAGCATGGGACTGGGCATCCCGGTGACCAGCCATTTTTCTTGTGAATGAGGAGCGGAGTCCACTCCTCTTGAGAATAACCGCCTAACATGGAAGATAAGGGCAGCCCTAGTTGAAACATGAGCTGCTCGAGTATACAAAACAGAATTTTATTTGAAGGTTTGGAGTTTGGCACATACAAATTTACTTGGAACGGCAGGTAAATACCGCATATAGGTAGGTATAGTGGACTCATATGGAATAACTTTGGGGTTTAAGGAGTTTGGATGCACAAGCTGTATTCCCGCTTAGTACAGGTGAAGGCTAGCAAGAGACTGGGAAGCGACCAACTGGGAGAGCGACAACAGTCGTAAACATGCATCAAAATTAATTTACACCGAATACAAGCATGAGTAGGATATAATCCACCATGAACATAAATATCATGAAGGCTATGTTGATTTGATTCAACTACATGCGTGAACATGTGCCAAGTCTAGTCACTCAATTCATTTAAAGGAGGATACCATCCCATCATACCACATCATAATCATTCTAATAGCATGTTGGCACGCAAGGTAAACCATTATAACTCGTAGCTAATCAAGCATGGCACAAGCAACTATAATCTCTAAATGTCATTGCAAATATGTTTACTTCATAATAGCTGAATCAAGAACGATGAATCATCATATTTACAAAAACAAGAGAGGTCGAGTTCATACCAGCTTTTCTCATCCCAATAAGTCCATCATATATCATCATTATTGCCTTTCACTTGCACGACCGAACGATGTGAATAATAATAAGAGTGCATGTGCATTGGACTAAGCTGGAATCTATAAGCATTCAACTCAAGAGAGAAGACAAGTAATATGGGCTCTAAGTTAAAATAAACAATCATGCATATATGAGCCACTAAGCATTTTCAATATGGTCTTCTCGACCCCCAAAGAAAGGAAAAGAAAAAAAACTATTTACACGGGAAAGCTCCCAACAAACAAAAGAAGAACGGGAAATATTTTTCGATTTTCCTTTTTAACTACTACAACAAAGAAATAAACTACTACTATTTTTTTGGTTTTCTTAAGGTTTATTAAACACACAAGAAGAAAGCAGGAGAAAGAAAATAATCTAGCATGGATATTACAGTGAAAGAGTATGAACACCGACATCTAGCAATGAGTGTGTGAAAACATGAATGTAATGTTGGTGGGAAATACGTACTCCCCCAAGCTTAGGTTTTAGCCTAAGTTGGTCTATTGCCAGGGATGACCTGGAGGATACCCGTAGGTGAAGCTGGGGTAATACTGTGATGCAGCGGCTATAGCCTCCTGAGTTGCAGTGTAGCATCTAGCTGCCTCCGCTCTCCTCTCGTATTCATCTGCCTCCTCTCTTGTAATAACATATCTTCCTTTTGTCTGAAAATCAAAGAAGGCAGGAGCAGGAAGAGCAATATGGACTACATGACGTTTGTTAAAGATTAGTCGATACTGGAGAGGTGGCTCTGTCCTCTCAACAAACCGGTGAGAAACCATAGAATCAAATTCTAAATAAGAAGGAGGTAACTCCATATCACCCTCACGAATGTCTATCTCAAGAAAATTAGCTAAGCGGGTTGCATAAATTCCTCCCAAGAAATCCCCGTTATGTCTATTCTGATGCAACCTGCGAGCTACGATGGCTCCCATATGATAAGATTGGTCTCCTAACACAACACTTCTGAGAATGCTGAGATCAGGAGCACACAAGTGACATACTTCATCCTTAGCATTAATACATCTACCTATAAAGAGAGCAAAATAATGTATAACAGGAAAATGAATGCTCCCTAAAGTGGCTTGTGTTATGTCTCTAGATTCCCCCACAGTTATTTTAGCAAGAAAGTCTCTATATTCAGATTTAGGGGGATCCCTGACATTACCCCATGATGGAAGTTTGCAAGCAGAAGTGAAATCCTTTAAGTCCATGGTATAAGATTTGTCATAAAGGTCAAACATGACTGAAGGAGAATTACGCGAAGATGAAAACTCAAACCTCCTCACAAATGAACTTGTGAGATCATGATACTGGGGGCATTTGTCAGCTTCAAAGCCCTCAAGACCGGTGTTGCGCAAATATGCGCTAAATTCTTCTTTGATTCCCACTTGATTCATAAAATTTTCCGAAGGCCATTCACAGGGTCTCACAGGAGCATCTCTGGGTGGTTCCTTGTTAGCATCACATATTGCAAGCCTGGGACCTTGCTTCCTTGAAGGGCCACCATGGAACATCCTCCTAAACATATTGCTTCCTCTGAGAAATTTCTAAAATTTTTAGTAACTTCAAATAAAAGTGAAACAACTTCAATAAAATTGATAGCAACAACTCCTACAAGTGCCTAGAGCCTATATAAAGCATTGGAACTACTTGGAACCATATAAATTTGACATGCAAGCTCAAGAACATGGTCACCTATGCAGCACAAATTTGCAATGAATAAAGCACTAGAAAAAAAACTAGTTGGACCAATGGAGGAGTCACATACCAAGGAACAATCTCCCCAAGCAGTTTTGCGAGAGGTGCTTTGAGCAAGGAGATAGAAAATCACAGCAACGGGGGCTGGAACTCGTGCTTGAGATGGTTTTCCGTGTTTGTGTGAGACAGAGGAAGAAGATGGGTGCAGGAATAAGTGGAGGAGGGACACCGTGAGCCCACAAGGCAGGGGGGCGCGCCCAAGGGGGTAGGGCTCGCCCTCCACCCTCGTGGCCAGGTGGCAGCTCCCCCCGCAGTGATTTTTGCACAGTGAATTCTTAAATATTCCCGAAAAAATCATATTAAATTGGCATGGCATTCTGAGGACTTTTATTTTCGGGATATTTTTATATTGAGCGGATAAGTCAGGAGACAGACAGAAAAATACTATTTTACTTTATTTCTACTAAATAACAAAAAAATATAAAGAGGGTACAGAAGGTTGTGCTTCTAGTTTCATCCATCTCGTGATCATCAAAATGAATCCACTAACAAGGTTGATCAAGTCTTGTTAACGAGCTCATTCCGATTAACACGGAACCGGAGAAATTTCGAATAGCACTAAGTTACCTCAACGGGGATATGAAAATCCCCAAAAATAAGTATATCATACTTTTTCTTGACAGTAGGGAGAGGAAATTCAAAACCTCCAAATATAATCGATGGAATTTTTCCAATAGAGTTGATACTATAAACTTGAGGTTGTTTCCTCGGAAAGTGTACCGTGTGTTCATTGCCATTAACATGAAAAGTGACTTTTCCTTTGTTGCAATCAATAACAGCCCCTGCAGTATTAAGGAAAGGTCTTCCAAGACTAATAGACATACTATCATCCTCAGGAATATCAAGAATAACAAAATCCATTTAAATAGTAATGTTTGCAACCACAACAGGCACATCCTCACAAATACCGACAGGTATAGCAGTTGATTTATCAGCCATTTGCAAAGATATTTCAGTAGGTGTCAACTTATTCAAGTCAAGTCTACGATATAAAGAGAGAGGCATAACACTAACACCGGCTCCAAGATCACACAAAGCAGTTTTAACATAATTTCTCTTAATGGAGCATGGTATAGTAGGTATTCCGGGATCTCCAAGTTTCTTTGGTACTCCACCCTTAAAAGTATAATTAGCAAGCATGGTGGAAATTTCAGCTTCAGGTATCTTTCTTTTATTAGTAATAATATCCCTCATATACTTAGAATAAGGATTTGTTTTGAGCACATCAGTTAATCACATATGCAAAAAGATAGGTCTAATCATTTCAGCAAAGCGCTCAAAATCCTCATCATCCTTTTTCTTGGATGGTTTCGGGGGGAAAGGCATGGGTTTTTGAACTCATGGTTCCCTTTCTTTACCATGTTTCCTAGCAACGAAGTCTCTTTTATCATAGCATTGATTCCTTGATTGTGGGTTATCAAGATCAACAGCAGGTTCAATTTCTACATCATTATCGTTACTAGGTTGAGCATCAACATGAACATTATCATTGGCATTATCACTAGGTTCATGTTCATCACCTGATTGTGTTTCAGCATCAGAAATAGAAATATCATTTGGATTCTCATGTGGCTCAGCGATAGGTTCACTAGAAGTTTGCAAAGTCCTATCATTTTTCTTTTTCTTCTTTTTAGAAGAACTAGGTACATCAATATCATTTCTCTGAGAATCTTGCTCGATTCTCTTAGGGTGGCCTTCAGGATACAAAGGTTCCCGAGTCATTCTACCGGTTCTAGTAGCCACTCTAACAGCATAATCATTTTTCTTACTATTCATTTCATCAAGCGCTTCTTTTTGAGCTTTAAGCACTTGTTCCACTTGAGTGGTAACCATAGAAGCATGTTTGCTAACAAGTTTAAGTTCACCTCTAATATCAGCCATATAATCACCCAAGCGTTTAATCATATAGGCATCTTGTTTTAATTGTCTATAAAAATAAGCATTGAAGTCATCTTGCTTAAACATAAAGTTATCAAACTCATCCAAGCACTGACTAGCAATTTTAGTAGGAGGGACTTCAGCTTTATCATATCTATAGAGAGAATTTACCTTTACTACCTGTGTCGGGATATCGGGAGGGTCTTCAGTAAATAAGTAATTGAGATCATATACTTCTTCAACAGGCGGTAAATTAAAACCGTGTATTTCTTCAATAGGAGGTAAATTCTTAACATCTTCGGCTTTAATACCTTTTTCTTTCAAAGATTTCTTTGCCTCTTTCATATCTTTGGGACTAAGAAATAGAACACCTCTCTTCTTCGGAGTTGGTTTAGGAATAGGCTCAGTAATTGGCTCAGGAACTGGCTCAGGAGGTAGCTCGGGAGGTAGCTCAGGAGGTGCCCAATTATTTTCATTAGCCAACATATTATTCAATAGAATTTCAGTGTCATCCGGTGTTCTTTCCCCGAAAAGAGAACCAACACAACTATCCAGGTAATCTTTGGAAGCATCAGTTAGTCCATTATAAAAGATATCAAATATTTCAGGTTTCTTAAGAGGATGATCAGGCAAAGCATTAAGTAACTTGAGAAGCCTCCCCCAAGCTTGTGCGAGACTCTCTTCTTCAATTTGCACAAAATTGTATATTTCCCTCGAAGCAGCTTGTTTCTTATGAGCAGCAAAATGTTTAGTAGAGAAGTAATAAATCATATCCTGGGGACTTTGCACACAACCAGGATCAAGAGAATTATACCATATCTTAGCATCACCCTTTAACGAGAACATAAATATTTTGAGTAAATAAAGATAGCACGACCTCTCATTATTAGTAAACATGGCAGCTATATCATTCAACTTAGTAAGATGTGCCACAACAGTTTCAGATTCATAGCCATAGAAGGGATCAAATTCAACCAAAGTAATTATATCGGGATCAACTGAAAAATCATAATAGTCCTGATCAAGAACACAGATAGGTGAAGTAGCAAAAGCAGGGTCGGGTTTCATTCTACCCCTAAAAGATTCTTTACTCCATTTAATTAGTAACCTCTTAAGTTCACGTCTATCCTGGCAAGCAAAAATAGCTGCAGAAGATTCAACATCAAAAAGTAACCCTCAGGAATAGCAGGCATAGCTTCATCGTCACTAACATCATCGTGTTAAGGTTCAATAATTTCTCTTTCTCTAGACCTAGCAATTTGCTCATCAAGATATTCACCAAGCGGCACAGTAGTATCAAACATGGAAGTAGTTTCATCATAAGTATCATGCATAGCAGAAGTGGCATCATCAATAATATGTGACATATCAGAATTCATAGCGGTAACAGGTTTAGGCGTCGCAATATAACAGAAGGAGAATCTAGTGCAGAGCTAGATGGCAGTTCCTTACCTCCCCTCGTAGTTGAGGGTAAAATCTTGGTCTTAGCGTCTTTCAAGTTCTTCATAGTGTCCAGCAGATATAAATCCCAAGTGACTCAAAGAATAGAGCTATGCTCCTCGGCAACGGTGCCAGAAAAAGGTTTTGATAACCCACAAGTATAGGGGATCGCAACAATTTTCGAGGGTAGAGTATTCAACCCAAATTTGTTGATTCGACACAAGGGGAGCCAAAGAATATTCTCAAGTATTAGCAGCTGAGTTGTCAATTCAACCACACCTGGAAACTTAGTATCTGCAGCAAGGTGTTTAGTAGCAAAGTAATATGATATTGGTGGTAACGGTAACAAAAGTAAAGACAACAAAAGTAAAGTATTTGGTATTTTGTAGTGATTGTGACAGTAACAACGGAAAAGTAAGTAAGCGAGAACCAGTATATGGAAAACTCGTAGGCACCGGATCAATGATGGATAATTATGCCGGATGTGGTTCATCATGTAACAGTCATAACATAGGATGACACAGAACTAGCTCCAGTTCATCAATGTAATGTAGGCATGTATTCCGAACATAGTCATACATGCTTATGGAAAAGAACTTGCATGACATCTTTTGTCCTACCCTCCCGTGGCAGCGGGGTCCTATTGGAAACTAAGGGATATTAAGGCCTCCTTTTAATAGAGAACCGGAACAAAGCATTAGCACATAGTGAATGCATGAACTCCTCAAACTATGGTCATCACCGGGAGTGGTCCTGATTATTGTCACTTCGGGGTTGCCGGATCATAACACATAGTAGGTGACTATAGACTTGCAAGATAGGATCAATAACTCACATATATTCATGAAAACATAATAGGTTCAGATTTGAAATCATGGCACTCGGGCCCTAGTGACAAGCATTAAGCATAGCAAAGTCATAGCAACATCAATCTCAGAAGATAGTGGATACTAGGGATCAAACCCTAACAAAACTAACTCGATTACATGATAAATCTCATCCAACCCATCACTGTCCAGCAAGCCTACGATGGAATTACTCACGCACGGCGGTGAGCATCATGAAATTGGTGATGGAGGATGGTTGATGATGACGACGGCGACGAATCCCCCTCTCCGGAGCCCCGAACGGACTCCAGAGCAGCCCTCCCGAGAGAGATTAGGGCTTGGCGGCGGCTCCGTATCGTAAAACGAGATGATTTCTTCTCCCTGATTTTTTTCTCCCCGAAGGCCAATATATGGAGTTGGAGTTGGCGTCGGAGGGCCACCAGGGGGCCCACGAGATAGGGGGGCACGCCCGGGGGGGGGGGGGGGGGGGGGGCGCCCCCCACCCTCGTGGACTGGGTGTGCGCCCCCTGGTCTTCATCTTTTGTGAGGATTTTTCTTTATTTTTTCTAAGGTGTTCCGTGGAGTTTCAGGACATTCCGAGAATCTTTATTTTCTGCACAAAAACAACACCATGGCAATTCTGCTGAAAATAGCGCCAGTCCGGGTTAGTTCCATTCAAATCATACAAGTTAGAGTCCAAAACAAGTGCAAAAGTGTTTGGAAAAGTAGATACGGCGGAGACGTATCAGCTATCTTTTGGTAGTAGGGGTATCCGGATTTGCATGGTGTGAGGACCTCCGATACGTAATATACATGTTTTTGGGTGGGGAATTTATGCCCCTCTTCCCCTCGCTCAACGACGAGTACGGTGCTGACCACTTGGTTAGTTGCCAAAATATATAGTAACATAGGCTCGCCAACACCTGGGGCAGCTAGGATTGGGTTCCTTGCGAGTAGAGCCTTGATTTCTTCCAATCCGGCTGTGGCAGCGTCCGTCCATTCGAAGCTATCAGTGTGTCATAGTAGCTTGTAAAGTGGCAATGCTTTCTCTCCTAATTTGGAGATGAAGCGGCATAAGGCCGCGACGCATCCTGCTAGTTTTTGGACTTGCTTTAGGTCTGTTGGTATAGCCAATTGAGATAAACTCGGATCTTAGATGGGGTTGCTTCAATTCCTCTATGGGAAACAATGAACCCAAGAAGCTTTCCGGCTGGGACTCCGAAGACACATTTTTCCAGATTGAGCTGTATGTCGTATGTCCGGAGGCTATCAAAGGTGAGGCAAAGATCATCCACTAGTGTTTCGACGTGTTTGGTCTTGATGACCACGTCGTCCACATATGCTTCAACTATTTTGTCGATTTGTTTCTCCAGGCATGTTTGGATCATACACTGGTAAGTAGCCCCAGCGTTTTTGAGCCAGAAGGGCATAGTGTTGAAGCAGAAAGGGCCGCACGGGGTGATGAACACTGTTGCAGCCTGATCCGAATCCTTCATTTTAACCTGATGGTATCTGGAATAGGCATCGAGGAAACACAAAGAATCGTGTCCTGCAGTCGCGTCAATGTTTTGGTCAATGCAGGTCAATGGGAAAGGGTCTTTAGGGAAAGCCTTGTTGTGGTCTTTGAAATCAACACACAGGCGCCAGGATTTGTCCTTTGGTACCATGACCAAGTTGGCTAACCAATCCGAATGTTTAATTTCCCTAATGAACCCGGCTTCTAGCAGTTTGGCTAGCTCTTCTCCCATAGCTTGATGCTTGGGTTCGGAAGATCGCCGCAGTGTCTGGTTAACGGGTTTAAACCCCTTAATTATATTGAAACTGTGTTCGGCCAGCCTACGTGGGTTGCCGGGCATGTCTGAAGGGTGCCAGGCAAAGATATCCCAATTCTCATGCAAGAATGTGCGTAGAGCAGCGTCCACTGATGGATCCAACTGTGCTTCGATAGATGTTGTCTTGCTAGGGTCCGTCGGATGCACTTGAAATTTGATTATTTCCTCAGCTGGTTTGAAAGAGATGGATTTAGATCTCTTATCGAGGATCACATCATCCCTATCCACCGTGGACCATAGGGTGGTTAGTTCTTTGGCTGCTAGGGCTTTAGATAATGCCTTAAGGGCCAGGGATGCGGTTTTGTTTTCGGCATGGAGCGCTTTGTCCGGATCGCTCGAGATTGTGAATATTCCATTGGGTCCAGGCATTTTATGCTTCATGTACCTGTAATGGGGTATAGCTTGAAAGCATGAGAAAGTGTCCCGACCAAGGATGGCGTGATACCCGCTGTTGAAAGGGACCACATGGAAGAGCAACTCTTCGGACCTGTAGTTTCCGGCGTGCCAAATAACACATCCAATTTAATTCTCTCGGAGCATCATGCTTCTCGACTGGGGATTATGCCTCGAAAGGTGGTGTTACTCTGTGATGTGTGATCTATCCATCTGCATTTTGTCGAGCATGTCTTCATAAATGAGGTTAAGCCCACTGTCGCCGTCCATGAGCACTTCAGTAAGCCGAAAACTATCCACGATGGGGTTTAGTACCAGGGCGGCGGGTGCTTGGACTAACCGAGCCTTTGGTTCATCTTCGGCTGTAAAGGTTATTGCCGTGTCGTTCCATGAGCTCACTGTGGTAACTTGGTGGACTTCGACGAGGTCGCAAAGTGCCCTATTTCGCTGATTATTTGAAGAAAAGGTCTCAAAGACCGCGAGGATGTTAAAGTCATTCCTCTCCAGAGAGTGTTTCTCTAGAGTAGTGGTAGTGATGATGGCCTCCCCACTCTTTGCTACCTATCGGAGTACCCAACACACTCGAAGGCTATGGGTTGGGTTTGTGCTTGGAGTTGCATGTATCGGGCATGGCTTGTCAAGGAGTTCGTCAAGAACTGACCTATATCTCATGAAGGGTTTATCTTTTCTGCCCGTAGGCTGGTGGTCGGATACCCCGCTAGGACGTGCTCGGTTAGTCTGGGCCGCACACTGCTTGAGGGCAGTGGGCCCCAGTTGAGTTTTCTGGGCCTTCCATGTGCTTTCCATTGCACAATACTTTTGTACCACATGTGATAGTTTCGTAAAGCTCTGTATGTAACGACGGTCGAGGGCATTCAGTATTTCCTTATCGGTACAATTGTGTCGGGGCTGATGGCTGACCCACGAGCACCTATGGGACCACGGCGGACCGGAGCCCCTTTCTTGGTTCGACAGGGGGGCGTGGTTGCACGAAGAGCAGATCGAGGCGAAGCACACGGGCGATTTACCCAGGTTCGGGCCGCACGGATGCGTAAAACCCTACTCCTGCTTTGGTGGTTGTATTGAGTTCTTGCTCGGGGGCGACGAGTGCTACAGTACACTCAAGCGGCTGGCGAGACCGAGCATGAGAATGGCCGTCCCCCAAGCCGCGGAACCAAAATTCCGAACCCCCCTCTTCGTGCGCATGGGCCTCCTTTTTATAGGCTAAAGGGGTCACCGACAGGTGGCAGTGTAGAAAAAGGGGTAGAAAGGTAAAAACGCGGGTTGGTACAACTTCTACCAACAGTGTCCCCAACCTAAATCTGACGGCAGGGGACAGGGGCATTTAATGCCCGTCCGGTCGCCCCAACAGTGCAAGGAAACGACCGTTAGGGGCGCCACCGATCGCCATGATGGCCTCCTTGTCTGCTTCGCTTGCCACCTCGCACCGCCATGCTGCACAGCTACCCGCCACGTGCACCAGGAGCGATCTTGTGGCGACACGTCGTCGGATGCGCTGGAGCGTGGGCGCAGACTGGCAGCCTTGCCACGGCAAGTGCCTTGCCTCGGCCCTTATCTTGTCGCACCAGTCAGCTTGCCGCTCGCCGGGCCTTGCCGGGACGCGTGGGGCGTCGCGGCAAGTTTTCTTGGAATGCCTTGAGTGGCCTTCCCGGCAAGCTCCTCTTGCCGGGGTCTTGTCTTCTTCCCGGCCAGCTCCTCTTGCCGGGGCCTTGGTTGGCCTTCCCGGCAAGCTCCTCTTGCCGGGGCCTTGGTCGGCCTTCCCGGCAAGCTCCTCTTGCCGGGGCCTTAGCTTGAGTACTCTGTTCTTGAATGGCATCAAAGTAGCCGTTGAGGATCTTGGCGGACGCCCGGCAAGCCCTGCCGCGGGTCGCTGCGACTGCCTGTGCACAAGTTCGGGATACTAAGGTACCCCTACTTTAGTGCACCGACAGGAGCCCCCGGGCCTGGGCCATACACGGTGCCGAGCGCTGTTGGGCCAGGCCCAAAACAGTGCACAGGCATGCGCGGCCTAGGTCACACCGCATATCTCTCCGCTCCCACCGCGCACGCCCATAACGGCACGCGTCAAACGCGGCATCGTGGGTGACGTGGGCGGCGTGTGCGGGGCTGAGCCTCGTGAGTATGCGTCAAGCCATGATGAAGGGGATGGCTCACGCCCTCCTACCTAAACCGAGGTAGGCATGGGGACGTGGTGCATTTACTGGACGGGGCCAGTGCACGGCTTTCGAGGCGTCCACTCCCACGATCACGGGGTGGGGCGAGGTCGCCTCACCCGTCCCCTCGGCTCTGCATCCCCGCCACGTGGCTCCCATGCGCTTGGGGTCACGGACGGTGGAAGTGGGAATCCGGGCCGTCGTGAGCAGAGGCAGCGGGTCGGCCCTGATTCCCTGCTTTTCTCGTGCCTTGATTCACTGAGCGGGGCGGCCGAGCCCCCCCCCCCCCGCGCTCCTTTATAAAGAGCGGGAGGGGAGCACAGAAGCCCGCACTCTCTCATCTCCTCCTTTCTTCAGCTTCTGCTCCCCTTTCTCCCATTCACCATGGAGAAAGGGAACCCTGGCCCTTCGTCGGTGGCGGCGAGGGTCGCCGCCAGACAGCGCACCTCTCCCTCTCTCGTGCCCTTGGCAGGAGAGCCGGCCATAAGGGGAAGAGGGAGAGGGCGAGGTCGCGGACGAGGTCGAGGACGAGGTCGAGGCGCTCGGGGAAGAGGCGGACGGGGTGGTGCGCCAGCTTCGCCTCCGCCGACGATTCCTCCCCCCACGGCGGTCCATATAGGGGACGATCCTTGCGAGTTCTTCGTCAGGCTGCGCCGGGCGCCTCGTCGTCGCCTCCGGCTTCCAACTCCGTTCGCGAGCGCGATGGAATCGGACCCGCCCGAGACGCTTAGACTGCAGATGAGGGGCTGTGGGATCAGCGGCACGCGAGTCCGCGTTGCATTCCCAGCCCCCAGCGTGATGTATCTTGAGCGAGGGTGGAAGACGTTCGCCCGCATCCACAGCCTGTCGGCGGGGTTTACCCTCCATTTTAAGTTAATGGAGGGCGACCTCCTCTCCGTCAAGGTCTTCGGGGACTCCGGCATCCGGTCGAGGTGCTGTGTGGACAGCTCCTCCGATAGCGAGGACTCCCCCTCGAGCGAGAGTGACGAGGAGGAGAGCGACAACGACGACGAGGGTAGCGGGCGGCGGAGTGTGGCGGGTCCGACTAGGTGTCGGGCGCCGCTCCGCGCGTCATCGGCGACCCCATCATCCGCGTTGCCGGCTCCTCGAACTCCCCGGGGTCGTCTCCTTGGGCGGCTGGCATAGGGAGGCTGCGGAAGGGGAAGAGGGCTGGCAAGGCCGTCAGGTCGGAGTACGAGGGCGTGGTGCCCTCGACAGCCTGCTGACGTCCTGCCGCCCCGTCTTCGAGCCCCGCTTCTGGTGCTGCCATCACCGTCTAGCCTTCGGACGGCCCCCGGGCTGTTCTCTTGGTGTCTTCTGGCACCCGTAGCTCGCCTAGGCGCTCCTTTTGCCCTTCTCGCCTCCTGGACCTATCTCCTGAAGAGAGGGACAGGAAAGGCATTATGGGCATCTTATCTTTTTAATTTGTAAGCCCTCGGGCCTTTAGCTGTATCTAAAATTTGTAATCCTCTCTTTCATGTTTTTCATCCTCTATGGACTGTACCTGAGTGGGATGTTTTTTTAATGAAAAAGGGGTTGCTTGCCGGGTTATTTGTCTCGCGGGTTAAACCCACGCCAAGGAGCAAATCCTTGGTATCCCTCGGACAGACAGTTCGCCTCCCGGCAACAAGCCCTGCCGCCTTCCCACATCGCTCGACCTTTCTCACGCCTTTGACGGAGGCGGGAATAATGTGGGTGCGGCCTCCTCGTTTCATCCTTCCGCTGCCGCGACTACGACCAAACTTGGCCCCGGGAACGGGCTCTAGGGCCTAGAATTGGGGGAGCACGACAGTTTTTGGGAAGAAACGCGGTTTCGCATTCCCCAGTCCATAAGAGGATGCATAAAGAGGGACGAAAGACTTATCTGATATTGCAGCCCTCGGCAACTCTGGCTTACCGGGGACGAATCTTGGCACTCGCAGCCCCCAGCGATTCTGGCTTGCCGGGGCCTAGGTGCCGGCGCGCCCTTCTTCTCCTTTTCGTTCTCAAGCGGTCTGGCCAGGATGTGCGAGCCCTGCGAACGAAGGAAAAGCAAAAGGACAGACTCTCGACCTCTAAGCTAAGGGTTAGTTGCTGTTAGGCACTATCAACCCTAACCAAGGACGAGACTCGACTTAGCATGCATGCTATAACCCCGGGGTATCAGCGCTTCATTTACTTGTGCTCAGGGTCTGCGCCTGGCTCTGTACAAAGGGTTACATGCAACAGCGGCAAGGCTTGTACAGAAAGGTGGTTGCCGGACAGGGTCCGACAACCGCGCCTTACGAATAAAACTTACGAAGATGCTCTATGTTCCAGGAGTTGCTCACCGGAAAGCCATCTTCGGTCTCTAGGCAGACAGTGCCAGGCCTAGTGACTCGTTTCACCCGATAAGGGCCTTCCCACTTCGGCGTCAACTTGTTGAAATTCTTGGCGGATTGAACGCGCCGAAGAACAAGGTCGCCTTCCTCGAAACTTCTGGCTTTGACTTTGCGGCTGTGGTAGCGGCGCAAAGCTTGCTGGTATCGAGCGGCTCGTACAGCAGCCTGAAGACGATCTTCCTCAAGGAGCAGTGCGTCATTTTGGCGCAGCTGCTCTTGCTCAAGCTCATCATAAGCGAGTACTCGAGGCGATCCGTATACGAGTTCTGTGGGGAGAACTGCTTCTGCTCCATATACTAGAGCAAAAGGTGTCTGGCCAGTGGCTCGATTTGGCGTCATTCTGATCGACCAAAGAACCACCGGCAGCTCCTCGATCCAATTTCTTCCGCACTTGTGCAGCCTGTCGAAAGTTCTGGTCTTGAGCCCGCGCAACACTTCAGCGTTTGCCCTCTCCGCTTGACCGTTGCTTCTCGGGTGAGCAACAGAAGCGAAGCAGATCTTGGCGCCAAGATCTTGGACGTACTGCATGAAGGTGCGGCTCGTGAATTGTGTGCCATTGTCGGTGATGATCCTTTTAGGGATTCCGAAATGGCAGACAATTGACCGGAAGAACTTGACTGCTGACTGTGCGGTCACCTTCCTCACTGCTTCCACTTCAGGCCACTTTGTGAACTTGTCGATTGCGACGTACAAGTACTCAAAGCCCTCGATTGCTCGGGGGAAGGGGCCGAGGATGTCAAGCCCCCAGACCGAAAATGGCCAGGATAAAGGGATTGTTTGGAGAGCTTGAGCTGGCTGATGTATCTGCTTGGAGTGGAACTGGCACGCTTCACACTTGGTTACTTGTGCAGTTGCATCCTGGAGGGCTGTCGGCCAGAAGAAACCTTGCCGGAAAGCTTTGCCGGCAAGTGCCCTTGCGCCAATGTGGTGACCACATATGCCTCCATGTATCTCCGCCAACAGCTCTTGTCCATCTTCCCGGGAAATGCACTTCAATTTCACTCCGTTGAATCTTTTTCTGTACAGTATGTCGTCGACAAACTGGTACATACTTGATTGCCGGGCTACTCTCTCCGCTTCTTCTTGCTCTTCGGGAAGTTCTCCTGTTTGAAGGAAATGGACAATCCGCTGTGCCCATGCCGGAGCCTGTGGCTCGACGACAAGGACTAAAGGCATATCTGGTGCTGCGGGAACGCCCGCTTCTACGGTGAGAACTGGCGGTTCTGCCGGAGCTTGACGTTCTCCGGCAAGTTCGCCGGAGCAGAACTTGCCGGGAGCTTCTGCTCGAACGGAACAAGGCCTGGGGCTTGCCGGAGCAGGACGTTCCCCGGGAAGTTTGCCGGAGCAAAATTTGTCGGGAGCCTCTGCTCGAACGGAACAAGGCCCAGGGCTTACCGGAGCAGACCGCTCCTCAGCGCTCTTGATGTTGATCTTGGGGACCTTCTTGGCGGCGGCTTCAGGGAGCTCTGCCAGAAGATAGTCGCCAGAAACCAACTTCCTCTTCTTGCTCTGTCCAGTTGATGGTGTTACAGATGGTTGAGTCAGCTTGAGCACAAAAATCCCTGGTTCCACAGGTAACTTGAGTGCGGCGCATTTTGACAGGCCGTCTGCAATGTCATTTTGAGCTCTTGGAACATGTTCCATTTGCAGGCCGTCAAAATGCTCCTCTAGCTTCCTCACTTCATCAATGTAGGCTTCCATCAACGGACTCTGATAATCTTTGTTTACTTGACGGACGACAAGCTGCGAGTCACCCCGGACAATAAGCTTCTTGATCCCAAGGTCTGCCGCGATCCTGAGTCCGGCAAGCAAGCCTTCATACTCTGCAGTATTGTTTGTTGCTTGCTCCTTGGGAAAGTGCATCTGGACCACGTACTTGAGGCGCTCTCCAGTGGGTGCGATAAGTAGCACGCCCGCACCGGCGCCTTGCAGCGAGAAGGCACCGTCAAAGTACATGATCCATTCTTTGCTTGCTTCCTTGACGGGGATGCTCCTCTCCGGAGTTTCTTCATCAGGTGTTGGCATCCATTCTGCTATGAATTCTGCCAATGCTCGGCTCTAGATAGTTGAGGTACTCTCGAACTTGAGGCCAAAGCTTGACAATTCCAGCGCCCACTCGACAATCCTGCCCGTTGCCTCTGGATTCAGCAATATCTCTTCAACGGAAAGCGAGTGACCACTGTGATCTCATGTGCTTGAAAGTAATGGCGTAGCTTCCTCGAGGCCATTAGGAGGCCGAAAAGCAATTTCTGCACACCAGAGTACCTTGATCTAGCCCCCTGCAAAAGGGAACTGACAAAGTAAACTGGGCGCTGCACCATCTTCTTCTGTTTCTCTTCTTGTGGCTGCGCAGATCCATCCTTGCCGGAGCTGGAACTTGCCGGATCAGGGCTTGTCGGGCCAGAGCTTGTCGGGGAAGCCCCCTGCTTGTCGCTGGACTCGCTTGCAGCGGTCACTGGCTCACCATCTGCCTCCCTCTCCGCTACTAACGCAGCACTAACCACTTGATTGGTTGCCGCCAGATATAGCAGCAACTTCTCTTGTGGCTTAGGTGCAACAAGTGTTGGAGTAGAGGATAGGTATCTCTTCAGGTCCTGCAGCGCAGCCTCCGCTTCCGGAGTCCATTTCATTGGACCTGCCTTTTTCAAAATTTTGAAAAATGGCAGGGCGCGCTCAGCAGACTTAGAGATGAACCTACTGAGAGCAGCGACACAGCCGGCAAGCCTTCGCACATCCTTGACTCGCTTCGGTGCTTCGATTTGCTCGATGGCCTTGATCTTGTCGGGGTTGGCTTCGATCCCCCGCTGAGACACGAAGAATCCGAGGAGCTTGCCGGAAGGAACTCCAAACACACACTTCTCGGGATTCAACTTGAGATTGATCTTGCGCAGATTTTTGAAGGTCTCGTCCAGATCTTGGATCAAAGTTTCTTTGTCCTTGCTTTTGACCACTATGTCATCCATGTAAGCTTCCACATTTCTGTGCGGCTGTGGCTCAAAAGCATGGCTGACTACTCTTGCAAATTTTGAACCAGCATTCTTTAGTCCGAAAGGCATCCGTACAAAGCAGTACGTGCCACATGGAGTAATGAATGCGGTTTTCTCTTCATCCTCTTCCGCCATGAAGATCTGATAATATCCTGAGTATGCATCAAGGAATGAAAGCAGATCACATCCTGCCGTGGAGTCGACAATCTGGTCAATGCGCGGCAAGGGAAATGGATCCTTAGGGCAAGCTTTATTGACATCAGTGAAGTCAATACAAAGCCTCCACTTCCCGTTTGCTTTGCGCACGACTACTGGATTGGCTAACCACGTTGGATGGAGTACTCCCCGGACCAAGCCGGCTGCTTCCAATTTCTTGATTTCCTCTGCAATGAACTCTTGGCGTTCTACTGCTTGTTTTCTGACTCTCTGCTTGACGGGCCGCGCGTGAGGGCAGACGGCAAGGTGGTGCTCAATTACTTTCCTGGGAACACCGGGGATGTCAGATGGTTGCCATGCAAATACATCGACATTCGCCCGCAGGAAAGCAACGAGCGCGCTTTCCTATTTAGGGTCAAGCGTGGCACTAATGGTGAAGGTACCACTAGTGCCGTCCTCCTTGGCGGCCACTTTCTTGGTCTGTGGCGAAACTATCTTTGCCTTCTTGCACTTGCCGGTGGAGCTCGATGGTGCATCCTCGACGGTAGCGCAGCACTCCGAAGAGGTGCGCTTGCCGGAGTAGGCATCAGAGCTACTCTTGCCGGACTTGGACTTGCTGGTAGAGCTCGATGGTGCGTCCTCGACGGTAGCGCAGCACTCCGAAGAGGTGCGCTTGCCGGAGTAGGCACCAGAGCTACTCTTGCTACTCTTGCCGGACTTGGACTTGCCGGTAGAGCTCGATGGTGCGTCCTCGACGGTAGCGCAGCACTCCAAAGAGGTGCGCTTGCCGGAGTAGGCACCAGAGCTACTCTTGCCGGACTTGGCCTTCTTCTTCTCCCCAGGAGCTTCAGCGGCAAGTGGTTTGTGTTCTGCTGCGGCTGCTGCTTCCCGGTAGATTTTGTCGATACAGATAAGTGCATCTTTCTTGTCACCATGGACAGAAATGACACTTATCAGACCGGGCAGCTTGAGCACGTTGTAGGCGTGATGAGAGGCTGCCATGAACTTAGCAAGCGCTGGACGGCCAAGTATCCCATTGTAGGGCAATGGAAAATCAGCAACGTCGAATGTGACTCTCTCTGTCCTGAAGTTCAGCTCACTGCCAAACGTTACTGGCAGCGTAATCTTCCCCTTCAGCTTGCTCCTTCCCGGGTTGATCCCTTGAAAGGTGCCGGTTTCTTCGAGCTCGCTGTCGGGGATCTGGAGCTTCTTGAGTACCACGGAAGAGATCAGATTCAGGCTGGCCCCGCCGTCAACCAGCATCTTCGTGACCTTGAGGTTGTGGATCGTTGGCGAAACCAACATCGACAAGCACCCGACCGCAGTTGTGCGGTCAGGGTGATCCTCAACGTCGAAGATGATGGGCGTGCTGGACCACTTCAGGGGCTTGCGTGACTCAACGGACGGTTCTGCTGTGTTCACCTCACGCATCCACTGTTTGAGTTGGCGGTGCGAGGTGTGCAGAGAGGCACCGCCGTCAACGCACAAGACGTCTGTTGCCTTCTGATACTCCTGCTCGTCGGCCTCATCTTCTTCCATCTCATCATCTTCGTCTTCGTCTTCGTCCTTGTCGCGGCCGCGGGGAGGCCTGTCTCCTTGCCGCTCCTTAGCCTTGCCGCGGCGCCCCCCCTGGGCGGGACGCTTCTTGCCGGATCCTCCGCCACCTCCCTGGGCCTTCCCCTTGTCGCGGCGCTCGTATTCAGCTTTCTGTAGCTCAACGAGCTGCTCAACCTTCTTGCAGGCCCGGAGGTCATGGCCCTTGGTGCGGTGGATCTTGCAATACTGCTTGCCGGAGCCGTCCTGCTTGTCGGCGGCCACCACGGCCTCGCCGGAGTCACCAGCTTTGGCCTTCTCGGCGCCACCTCCACTGCCGGACTGCTCGACGACTAGCACATCTTTAGCTCTTCTGTTTCTATTGTTCCGCCTCCGGTTCTTCTTCGCCAGGGCGGCATCCTCACTGTCAGATCCTTCTGCTCTTGCGTTCTCTCCGGGGAGTTTCCTCCCCTCCTCAGCACGTGCACACTTGTCGGCCAGAGCATATAGCTCGCTGACATCTCTGATTTTGCACATCGCCATCTCCTCCCTCATCCTGCGGTTACGCACGTTCTGATGGAACGCGCTGATAACCGCGGCAGGGTGGACGTCTGGGATGTTGCGCTGCACCTGGCTAAATCTCTGTATGTACTTGCGCAGGGGTTCTCCTTCCTTCTGGGCGAGCAGATGAAGATCGCTCTCCTGGCCATGGGGTTTGTGGCCGCCTGTGAAGGCGCCGACAAACTGATGACACAGGTCCGCCCACGAAGAGATGGAGTTGTCCGGCAAGTGCATTAGCCAAGATCTGACGTTGGGCTTGAGCACCAGCGGGAAGTAGTTGGCGAGGATCTTCTCGTCGCGCCCCCCGGCAGCCTGCACCGCGATGGTGTAGACGCTGAGGAACACCGACGGATGTATCCTGCCATCGTACTTCTCGGGTACATCTGGCTTGAAGTTTTTGGTATTGGGCCACTGGACCTGCCGCAGCTCACGGGTGAACGCAGGGCAACCTACCGCGTACGGCAAGTCGCCTGGTTCCCCCGGCGCGTGCATATCAACAGTGGGCCCAGCGCGCTGGTCTGACTGACGCCGCGCTTCTCTTCGGCGCTCGATGCGAGTACGAGCGTCTTCTTGTCGTCGTTCTTGGAGAACTTGGCGTTGATCGCGGCGAACTCGCGGGTCCGACGACGCGGTGGAATCGGCGTCGAGGTTGGCCCGGCAAGTCGGCGATCTTGGCCTTCGTGGTGGGGAGTACATGGTGGTGGCGCCCCCAGCGGTCTTATCGACGTCGGCTTGCGCCTGGGCGTCTCTCCGGGGCTTCGATGTGCTCGGTTGCCGGGGCTCGTCGCCGTTGGCGAAGCCGATAAGGCTCTGAATGGTGGCCCTCCAGTCGTCGATCTTGTCTGGCGCTGGAGGGTAATCTAGAAGCAGCTGGGCTCGGGCCAGCGCTTCCTCTGGAGTCTTGGGTGGCGGTGGCGAGCGACGCGAGGTGCGGGATATGCTCAGACTTCTAACATTGTTAGAAGGAGCAACATCTCGCCCAGGCGACCGTCTCGCGCTCGCGCCGGCATGTTGTCGCGCATGTTGGCCTTGAGCGTCCCGCGACCCACCAGCTTGGCCTTGTTCTAACGCGAGTACGTTGCTAGGAGCATCGTGGCGTTGTCGATCCTGCACCTCCTGGGAGGGGTGCAGCGGATGTACAGACGCTGAAGCTTGCGGGGCCTTGTCCTAGGACCGAGTCACGATGTGAGTCCCTCCGCTGGCGCCCGCTCCTCCGCCGGCATCCACCCTACCGCCCGTTTGCTCCGGGGGCGGTAGGATAGACGTGGACGGAGCGGCCACCTCCGAAGCCTTCTTCTTCGGTGGCATGTCGATGAAGATGTTGGTGTAGCGTGCGCAAACGCCGGATCAGGTTCGCACAACCTTGACGCACCCCCTACCTGGCGCGCCAGAGATGTCGGGGCTGATGGCTGACCCACGAGCACCTACGGGACCACGGCGGACCGGAGCCCCTTTCTTGGTTCGACAGGGGGGCGTGGTTGCACGAAGAGCAGATCGAGGCAAAGCACACGGGCGATTTACCTAGGTTCGGGCCGCACGGATGCGTAAAACCCTACTCCTGCTTTGGTGGTTGTATTGAGTTCTTGCTCGGGGGCGACGAGTGCTACAGTACACTCAAGCGGCTGGCGAGACCGAGCGTGAGAATGGCCGTCCCCCAAGCCGCGGAACCAAAATTCCGAACCCCCCTCTACGTGCGCATGGGCCTCCTTTTTATAGGCTAAAGGGGTCGCCGACAGGTGGCAGCGTAGAAAGAGGGGTAGAAAGGTAAAAACGCAGGTTGGTACAACTGCTACCAACAGTGTCCCCTACCTAACTCTGACGGCAGGGGACAGGGGCATTTAATGCCCGTCCGGTCGCCCCAACAGTGCAAGGAAACGACCGTTAGGGGCGCCACCGATCGCCACGATGGCCTCCTTGTTTGCTTCGCTTGCCACCTCGCACCGCCATGCTGCACAGCTACCCGCCACGTGCACCAGGAGCGATCTTGTGGTGACACGTCGTCGGATGCGCTGGAGTGTGGGCGCAGAGTGGCAGCCTTGCCGCGGCAAGCGCCTTGCCGCGGCCCTTATCTTGTCGCACCAGCAAACTTGCCGCTCGCCGGGCCTTGCCGGGACGCGCGGGGCGTCGCGGGAAGTTTTCTTGGAATGCCTTGAGTGGCCTTCCCGGCAAGCTCCTCTTGCCGGGGTCTTGTCTTCTTCCCGGCCAGCTCGTCTTGCCAGGGCCTTGGTTGGCCTTCCCGGCAAGCTCCTCTTGCCGGGGCCTTGGTCGGCCTTCCCGGCAAGCTCCTCTTGCCGGGGCCTTAGCTTGAGTACTCTGTTCTTGAATGGCATCAAAGTAGCCATTGAGGATCTTGGCGGACGCCCGGCAAGACCTGCCGCGGGTCGCTGCGACTGCCTGTGCACAAGTTCGGGATACTAAGGTACCCCTACTTTAGTACACCGACAAATTGCGATGAAAGACCGGAACTGCGTCATTGTTGGAGCAATCTTTAATCTTGTTTTTAACAAGCATGAATCTGGCCCAAAAATGGTGGGTCGTTTCCTGAGGTTGCCGCCTCACATACATCAGGTCATATATATCTGGAGGACCTGAGTTGCTTGGGGAGTATAGATTGTGGTGGGTGAGTGGTTTAAAATCCGAATCCTGTCCCACGTCTGTATTTGGAGCTTGTAAGGTTTCCAAGACGACCAGTTCAGGCCCGGGGAGATCGAGGGTTCCCCTAATCCTACATTTGAGCCAGGGTTCGGAGGACATTGCACGCCCAATATGCGACCCTATCCAAATGGAACTCGAAGGTCCCACCAAGGATAGACCCGCATATTGAAACGCTTTTGCAAGGTGGATATCATTACATCAACATTACATAATAGATGGGGATACATACAAAAGGCATACAAGGCCACACGAATACATCATCACAATACATAAGAGCATCATCCGACTACGGAGGAATCACAAACAGAAACTCAAACGACATCCACCCTGCTAGCCCAGGCTGCCGACCTGGAACCTATCCCCTGATCGAAGAAGCAGAAGAAGAACTCAACGCAAGCAAGCATCACTCTCGCGTCATGATCATCGCGTAACCTCTACCTGCAACTGTTGTTGTAGTAATCTGTGAGCCACGAGGACTCAGCAATCCCATCAACATGGGTATCAAGACTAGCAAAGCTTAAAGGGAAAGAAAGGGGTAAAGTGGTGAGGCTGCAGCAGCGACTAAGCATGATATGGTGGCTAACATACACAAATAAGAGCGAGAAGAGAGCAAATGGAACGGTCGTGAAGCTAGCAATGATCAAGAAGTGATCCTGAACTCCTACTTACGTCAAACATAACCCAAAAACCGTGTTCACTTCCTGGACTTCGCCGAAAAGAGACCATCACGGCTACACACGCGGTTGATGCGTTTTAATTCGGATCTGGTGTCAAGTTATCTAGAACCGGACATTAACAAATTCCCATCTGCCTATTACCGCAGGCACGACTTTCGAAAGATTATACCCTGCAGGGGTGTCCCAACTTAGCCCATGATAAGCTCTCGCGATCAACGAAGGATATACCTTCTCCCAGGAAGACCCGATCAGACTCGGAATCCCGGTTTACAAGTGATGTGGGTTAGGGCCCACTAAAAGAAAACACCGTAGAACAATTTTGAAGAGAGATTGCGCCGGTTGAATTAAATGACTTGAATGAGATAATAATCTCCAAATAGCTTGAACGGATCTTGAATGAAAAGATGAGCCTTTTGAGATATGTTCAACACTCCGGATATGAACTGGGAGACGTGAATAAATAAAAGAGCTTTGGATAAGAAATTCACCTGGGAAGATATGTGAAACAAAAGGAAGAGATATGATCAACATCGAAACTTGAAATAAATCCACCGAAAAAGAATACGAGATTGAAATATGATGAACTTGAAGCTCCGTTAGTATCTTCCTGAGAATCACCGGATAAGAACATTGACGGAAAAGAATGGAGAGACTTCACATCAATAAAAGGATACTTGATTAAGAAATATGAGTCCTTGAAGAAAAGGGTGGGAGGGCGGGAAAACAAAGGCAACTTGGGGATAGATGAAACAGATACCGTTGAGAAGACTTAGAATTGATCTCACAAATGTTGAAATGATCGGATCCACTTGAAGAGAAGCACACCGGTTGGAAAGAATTGACATGACAATGTCGATGATCAAAAGGATTAGTACTCCCATAGAAATATGAGAACACCGTTTAGGAAAGGTATGGATTCAACATTTGACTTCGAAGCAACTTGAATACCACAAATAAAACAAAACAAAGGATTTGGCTTGCAGAATAAGCCGGAACAAACATATGATAGAGATTTACCCAATCCCATATCATGCATCTGTCGGAAATATATTCGAGGAGCTACTTGACTTCCCACCTATAAACTCCCAAAACTTTCTGGTTATGCAATCTAGTGTTGGGGATACAGGGGAAGCAATATATCTCACCCAAACTAACAATCCCTACATCCAGCTGTATCCATCCATCAACACATAACCAAGAAAACTCCGAAAATCGTGTACCTCAACCTTTGAAAAGCATCCGTTATACAAGTTATGGCAATACTCCCGAACTCCCCAGTACTGGGTGGCGTCGAGGATATCTCACCAACAACTGCATAAAAGAGACTTTCGATGTCAGCAAAACTCAGGTATTCCAGAACTGCGAAGATAATATTGTGACGACAACACCTCGGAGCTCAACTCCCCGGGTCAATGCCACATAATAGACAGGAGGCACCAAGAACAATGTTCTCGTCACAAAACCATCGGAACGATTCCAAGATACCCGCGTGATCCTAAATTTTTTTAGTGAAATTTGAGGAGGAAAGTCAAAACATCTACGTCAGGAGACCTCACCAGAGCGACGAAGGGACTGAGGAGTAAAAAGAATTCCTACTCTCCGATATATATAATCCTAAGACTCAAAATAGTTTTCTTCTAGACTCAACAACGGCCAACAATCAAGGGGGCTCCTATGGTCGGTCGAGGCTCTGATTACCAACTTGTCACGCCCAATATGTGACCCTATCCAAAAGGAACTCGAAGGTCCCACCAAGGATAGACCCGCATATTGAAATGCTTTTGCAAGGTGGATATCATTACATCAACATTACATAATAGATGGGGTTACATACAAAAGGCATACAATGCCACACGAATACATCATCATAATACATAAGAGCATCATCCGACTACGAATGAATCACAAACAGAAACTCAAACGACATCCACCCTGCTAGCCCAGGCTGCCGACCTGGAACCTATCCCTTGATCGAAGAAGCAGAAGAAGAGCTCAACGCAAGCAAGTATCGCTCTCGCATCGTGATCATCACGTAACCTGTACCTGCAACTGTTGTTGTAGTAATCTGTGAGCCACGAGGACTCAGGAATCCCATTACCATGGGTATCAAGACTAGCAAAGCTTAAAGGGAAAGGAAGGGGTAAAGTGGTGAGGCTGCAGCAGCGACTAAGCATGATATGGTGGCTAACATACGCAAATAAGAGCGAGAAGAGAGCAAATGGAACGGTCGGAAGCTAGCAATGATCAAGAAGTGATCCCAAACTCCTACTTACATCAAACATTACCCAAAAACCGTGTTCACTTCCCAGACTCCGCCGAAAAGAGACCATCACAGCTACACACGCGATTGATGCGTTTTAATTCGGATCTGGTGTCAAGTTATCTAGAACCGGACATTAACAAATTCCCATCTGCCCATAACCGCAGGCACGGCTTTCGAAAGATTATACCCTGCAGGGGTGTCCCAACTTAGCCCATGATAAGCTCTCGCGATCAACGAAGGATATACCTTCTCCCAGGAAGACCCGATCAGACTCGGAATCCCGGTTTACAAGACATTTCGACAATGGTAAAACAAGACCAGCAAAGCCGCCCAATGTGCCGACAATCCTGATAGGAGCTGCACATATCTCGTTCTCAGGGCAACACCGGATGAGACATCCTACGAGTAAAACCAGACCTCGAGTTTCCCTGAGGTGGCCCCGCAGTCTACTCGGTTCAGACCAACACTTAGACAAGCACTGGCCCGGGGGGGCTAAAATAAAGATGACCCTTGGGCTCCGGAAACCCAAGGGAAAAAGGGCTAGGTGAGGCAAATGGTAAAACCAAGGTTGGGCCTTGCTGGAGGAGTTTTATTCAAAGCGAACTGTCAAGGGGGTCCCATAAATCACCAGACCGCGTAAGGAATGCAAAATCCGGGAACATAACACCGGTATGTCGGAAACTAGGGCGGCAAGAGTGGAACAAAACACCAGGCAAAAGGCCGAGTCTTCCACCCTTTACCAAGTATATAGATGCATTAATAATATAAGAGATATTGTGATATCCCAACCAAAATCCTATTCACCATGGAGCAATCTTCAACTTCACCTCCAACTATCAGTGCTATAAGAGGGGCTGAGCAAAAGCGGTAACATAGCCAAACAACGGTTTGCATAGGAAAGGTGTCAAAGGTTAGAGGCTGACATGGCAATTTGGGATGGCTTGATAAATAGGTAATAGGTAGGGCAGCATAGCGATAGAACGAAGCAACTAGCATAGCAATGCTAGTATTGAGATCCAGCGTAGCGGTCATCTTGCCTGAATTCCCGCTAGGAAGAAGAACGAGTCCATGAAGAAGATGAACAGGAGTAGTCGAACAAATCCTCACAATCGCAACATTACCGGAACTAAGAAGCAACACCGGAAAGAAACAAACAACATGGTAAATGCACAAGCATAACATGGCATGATGCACAAACAAGTATGATGCATGTTCGGTTTAAATAGCATGGCATGGCTTGGCAAAATGCAACAACAACAACACTACAATTTAAGTGGAGCTCAATATGCAACGAGTTGCATATTGACGAAACTTCACAACATTTATTTAGTTCGCTCTCGGTTAGGTACTCAACAATATTAAATGTTGGTTAACATGGCAAGAGGTGAAGCATGACAAAACTATACCATCTAAACAATTTAAATGGGGCCGGATATAACAAACAACAAATCCGGTAAATCCCCATATGCATATTTTAGTTTTGGTACTGTTCTGCCTATTACATAATTTTAGAGTTGTTAAACAGGAAAATAAAGTGCACCATGTTAAACTAGGCATTTTTCCACCCCATTTACATATAAATTTTATTTAAAACCGAGCTATGACTATTTAGATATGAAATAAATCATTTTAGCATCTGATTTAAGCAAATTTAAACAAGCAACATTTTAAACATATTTAACATGGATGAAAGTGGCAAATTATTAATCTACACAAAATTCTAAGCATTTTACATGTTTGAATCATTTTAATCCGATGCACGGTTTGTGAGTAATTAAATGCATGAAGTGCAAGGGGTTTTCTGTAAAACAGGCAAACTCTGGATAAATGGACAAATTCGTTGAACAGGAAAAAAACACATGCGGGCTGAATCTGTAGGAGGGCCCAACATTGCACAGGGGGGGGGGGGGGTCTGCTCACCAGGTCTCATGGGCCGGTCGGTGGAGGAGGCCGAAGCAGGCCGGCTTGGCTTGGGGCTAGGCCTTGGAGAGGCGCTGGCCCACGCACTGGCGCTGGCTGGGCCTTGCTGGACCGCGGGAGCTAGGCCCGGCACGGTCGACACGCTCGGGAGCGGTTCGAGCTCCTCTACACGAAGCAGAGCAAGTAGAGGCCGGCGGCGAGGCATGGAGGGCCCATCTCCAGCGAGGGCAGGTGCGGGGAGGCCGGGAACGGGCGCCCAGGGCCCTGATCCGGCGGATCCCGGGCGGATCCAGCTGGAGGAGGCCGGCGGCGAGGTGCCGAGCTCCGGCACGACGGACCTGCGGAGGGGAGAGAGAGGGAGAGAGATCGGGTGAGGGAGAGAGAGAAAATAGAGGAGGAAGAAGGAGAGGGCGGCGGATCTGGCCTGGGGGTCGGTGGCGAAGGAGCCAGCCGGCGGCGATAGAGGACGGCGGCACTGGGCGCTTCTGGCAAGGCCGGATCGAGCGCGGCTGAGCTCTCCTAGCTCGGGACAAGGAGAGCGGACGCTTGGGCGCGGGCGGGCGCCTGCGAGCCGGGGCGGCGGCGGCTCGGGCCCGAGCAGGCTGCGCCTGGGCCTGCAGGGCCGCGGGAGGTGGGAGGAAGGCTGCGGGGCGCGTGTGAGAGTGTCGGGGCTCGGAATGGACAACAGAAAGAACCGGTGGAACCCGAACGGATGCAAGTTTTGGAAAACATGCACATGCAATGCGCGTGATGACATGAGACGAGATGCATAACAAAAACAAAATGCAAAACAACAGACAAAAACCCAACCACGAAGAAAAATAACATATCGCATCTCCGGAAAAGGCAAGAGTTGGAGTTACGAATATGGTAAGTTGTATCCGGGGCATTACAACACTCCACCACTACGAGAGGATCTCGTCCCGAGATCTAGGATGGCACCGGAGGGAAAACAGAAGAGGAAGAGAAGAGGTAAAACTAAGGTTGCTTCTTCGACAAAAGAGTGAAACCAAAGAACCTTGAGATGTTGAAAAGTTGAAAGAGAGAACACAATGGAGTTGAACACAATTGAGAGCACTGCGATAGAAAATAGAAACAAGGAACACCATGTGAACCTTGGGGGTTGAAAGACATAAGAAAAGGGTTACAATGGACAAGAAGTACATGCAAGCACTCCGGTTGAAACGAGATGTACAAGGAATGACAAATATCAATTAAGACATCACTCCGGTTGGAATTGGGAGGAATAGAATATGAACTTGAGAAGATGAGATGATACTTGATGAAACAACAACACACTGCCTCCGGAACTATTGAAAGAATGACATAATGGGTAAGAAGGATTTCAGACAGCACTCCGGTTGAAAAGAGAGGCAAAACTTGATAAGATGAAAAGAACTTGAATGCGAACACAACACTCCGGTTAAATGGATGAGCACGAAAGAACACGATCCTCACAATCGAGATGATGAGTGAAAAGAGCAACATCACAATGCCTCCAGAAGAAAGAATAGAAGATAGATCATTGGAATAACAGAATGGAGGAGAAAATGCCAACTTCTGCCACAAGTGAGCTTGGAAAGCATCCTTCCGAGAAGGTTATAACGGAGTCGTTGGAAAACCAACAACGAAACAAATAAGCTTGTAGTGGGCTTATGGAAAACATCTCAAGACTATGAGGTGACAAGCGGCCACTAACGGAAACAATTGCTTGTTTGAGATCAAAGAAGAGATGAAAACTGCTTTCGCCGAGAGGATAGGAGAAAACTTGGATCATTGATAAGCACCACAAGTAGCAACATTCCCAATGGAAGGCTTTAGGTGAAATATGACATAAGATAACTCCAGCGAAGAGATTAATATGGGTTGAAACAATTCATGATCGAAGAGAAAATGATGGTTTCACAATATCTCATTCTTGACAACTTGTGAATCATAAAACTTGAAGGGAAATTGTCAAGAATGATATAACACCATCTCAAAAGATAAGGTAGGAGAATTGCACCTCAAAATGCAAGATGAAGAATACTTGAACTCCTCAAAATAAAACATGTGTTGAGCACCATGTTTATTTTAGAGTATAGCTTGGCGGATCATAACTTCGAGAGGAATCTTGAAGAACAATTGAAGAATGAAGAGAATCCTTGATGAACCACCATGTAGAGCCTCCATGAAGAACTATGGTAATAAAAGGATGATAGAAAGGAAGAGAAGTTGAAAACACAAGGTGACGCCTTGCAATGATTTAGATGGAGCTTCGCGACGATAATGCGGAAAACTTGGAACTCCGGAAAAGAAAAATGAAACATCTCAAACCGAGAAATGTGACCTGATGAACAACTCTGGAAAGAAGAAACTAGATCATTGGATGAAACAATAATAAGAATTACGTTATGACTATCCTTCACCAATTTAAATTGATGACAAGCAACGAATTTGGCATACTACTTATTCCCGTAGAAAGGATTAAGAGAGATATGGTGCAAACTTGAAGAAGGTATTGATGGAACCACCGGTGGGATTAAAAAGAACGAATGAATTGATATGATAACAAGAGAAAAGGAATCTTGAGCAAACCACTGTACAAATTGAGAACGAACAAAGTAAAGGGGTGAATCACCGGTAATAATTAGAGAACGAATGAAGATACTTGAGGGGATTTGATACAAGAGAATGAAGAGATCACGAGCTGATTAGAGAATACTTGAGCAATGCACTGGTAAGATTTGGAGAACAAGAGTTGAAGGTTGAGAATGAGGAATTATGACATGATGGACTTCGGAGGAAAGAAATGGAAACAACTCATGAAATGCTCCGGATGGGTGAAAAGAATTCTCACAATCAAAACAATTATGAGAGGATGGCATCAAGCTAGAACCACGCATCATTGGAAGAACAGGTAAGGATTTAAAAGGAACTCTTCTTCGGTCTTCAAAATCCGAGAATGACAAGGAGAAACACCACCAAATTGTTGAGGCACTCCGGAAGGATTAAAAGAGGAAAGGTTGAGCCAAAGATGAAAATGATTTGAAAGCGATCTTGGAAAAGATCTGACTGATGAAATTCATTCTTACGTCAAACTTGGAAATGAATTTGAGAATCGCTCTTGATAATTCGAAGAGTCAGGTAAGATCCTGGAAAAAGACCTGTGGGTTAGGGCCCACTAAAAGAAAACACCGTAGAACAATTTTGAAGAGAGATTGCACCGGTTGAATTAAATGACTTGAATGAGATAATAATCTCCAAATAGCTTGAACGGATCTTGAATGAAAAGACGAGCCTTTTGAGATATGTTCAACACTCCAGATATGAACTGGGAGAGGTGAATAAATAAAAGAGCTTTGGATAAGAAATTCACCTGGGAAGATATGTGAAACAAAAGGAAGAGATATGATCAACATCGAAACTTGAAATTTATCCACCGAAAAAGAATACGATATTGAAATATGATGAACTTGAAGCTCTGTTAGTATCTTCCTGAGAATCACCGGATAAGAACATTGACAGAAAAGAATGGAGAGACTTCACATCAATAAAATGATACTTGATTAAGAAATATGAGTCCTTGAAGAAAAGGGTGGGAGGGCGGGAAAACAAAGGCAACTTGGGGATAGATGAAACAGATACCGTTGAGAAGACTTAGAATTGATCTCACAAATGTTGAAATGATCGGATCCACTTGAAGAGAAGCACACCGGTTGGAAAGAATTGACATGACAATCTCGATGATCAAAAGGATTAGTACTCCCATAGAAATATGAGAACACCGTTTAGGAAAGGTATGGGTTCGACATTTGACTTTGAAGCAACTTGAATACCACAAATAAAACAAAACAATGGATTTGGCTTGCAGAATAAGCCGGAACAAACATATGATAGAGATTTACCCAATCCCATATCATGCATCTGTCGGAAAGATATTCTAGGAGCTACTTGACTTCCCACCTATAAACTCCCGAAACTTTCTGGTTATGCAATCTGGTGTTGGGGATACTAAGGAAGCAATATATCTCACCCAAACTAACAATCCCTACATCCAGCTGTATCCATCCGTCAACACATAACCAAGAAAACTCCGGAAATCATGTACCTCAACCTTCGAAAAGCATCCATTATACGAGTTATGGCAATAATCCCGAACTCCCCAGTACTGGGTGGCGTCGAGGTTATCTCACCAACAACTGCATAAAAGAGATTTTCGATGTCGGCAAAACTCAGGTATTCTAGAACTGCAACAATAAAATTGTGACGACAACACCTCGGAGCTCAACTCCCCGGGTCAATGCCACATAATAGACAGGAGGCACCAAGAACAATGTTCTCGTCACAAAACCATCGGAACGATTCCAAGATACCCGCGTGATCCTAATTTTTTTTAGTGAAATTTGAGGAGAGGAAATTCAAAACATCTACGTCAGGAGACCTCACCAGAGTGACGAAGGTTCTGAGGAGTAAAAAGAATTCCTACTCTCCGATATATATAATCCTAAGACTCAAAATAGTTTTCTTCTAGACTCAACAACGGCCAACAATCAAGGGGGCTCCTATGGTCGGTCGAGGCTCTGATTACCAACTTGTCACGCCCAATATGCGACCCTATCCAAAAGGAACTCGAAGGTCCCACCAAGGATAGACCCGCATATTGAAACGCTTTTGCAAGGTGGATATCATTACATCAACATTACATAATGGATGGGGATACATACAAAAGGCATACAATGCCACACGAATACATCATCACAATACATAAGAGCATCATCCGACTACGGATGAATCACAAACAGAAACTCAAACGACATCCACCCTGCTAGCCCAGGCTGCCGACCTGGAACCTATCCCCTGATCAAAGAAGCAGAAGAAGAACTCAACGCAAGCAAGCATCACTCTCGCGTCATGATCATCGCGTAACCTGTACCTGCAACTGTTGTTGTAGTAATCTGTGAGCCACGAGGACTCAGCAATCCCATTACCATGGGTATCAAGACTAGCAAAGCTTAAAGGGAAAGGAAGGGGTAAAGTGGTGAGGCTGCAGCAGCGACTAAGCATGATATGGTGGCTAACATACGCAAATAAGAGCGAGAAGAGAGCAAATGGAACGGTCGTGAAGCTAGCAATGATCAAGAAGTGATCCTTAACTCCTACTTACGTCAAACATAACCCAAAAACCGTGTTCACTTCCCGGACTCCGCCGAAAAGAGACCATCACGGCTACACACGCGGTTGATGTGTTTTAATTCGGATCTGGTGTCAAGTTATCTACAATCAGACATTAACAAATTCCCATCTGCCTATAACCACAGGCACGACTTTCGAAAGATTATACCCTGCATGGGTGTCCCAACTTAGCCCATGATAAGCTCTTGCGATCAACGAAGGATATACCTTCTCCTAGGAAGACCCGATCAGACTCGGAATCCCGGTTTACAAGACATTTCGACAATGGTAAAACAAGACTAGCAAAGCCGCCCGATGCGCCGACAATCCCGATAGGAGTTGCACATATCTCGTTCTCAGGGAAACACCAGATGAGACATCCTACGAGTAAAACCAGACCTCGAGTTTCCCCGAGGTGGCTCCGCAGTCTACTCGGTTCGGACCAACACTTAGACAAGCACTGGCCCGGGGGGGCTAAAATAAAGATGACCCTTGGGCTCCGGAAACCCAAGGGAAAAAGGGCTAGGTGAGGCAAATGGTAAAACCAAGGTTGGGCCTTGCTGGAGGAGTTTTATTCAAAGCGAACTGTCAAGGGGGTCCCATAAATCACCCGACCACGTAAGGAACGCAAAATCCGGGAACATAACACCGGTATGACGGAAACTAGGGCGGCAAGAGCGGAACAAAACACCAGGCAAAAGGCCGAGTCTTCCACCCTTTACCAAGTATATAGATGCATTAATAATATAAGAGATATTGTGATATCCCAACCAAAATCCTGTTCACCATGGAGCAATCTTCAACTTCACCTGCAACTATCAGCGCTATAAGAGGGGCTGAGCAAAAGCGGTAACATAGCCAAACAACGGCTTGCATAGGAAAGGTGTCAAAGGTTAGAGGCTGACATGGCAATTTGGGATGGCTTGATAAACAGGTAATAGGGAGCGCAGCATAGCGATAGAACGAAGCAACTAGCATAGCAATGATAGTATTGAGATCCAGGGTAGAGGTCATCTTGCCTGAATTCCCGCTAGGAAGAAGAACGAGTCCATGAAGAAGACGAACGGGAGTAGTCGAACGAATCCTCACAATCGCAACATTACCGGAACTAAGAAGCAACACCGGAAAGAAACAAACAACATGGTAAATGCACAAGCATAAACATGGCATGATGCACAAACAAGTATGATGCATGTTCGATTTAAATAGCATGGCATGGCTTGGCAAAATGCAACAACAACAACACTACAATTTTAGTGGAGCTCAATATGCAACGAGTTGCATATTGACGAAACTTCACAACATTTATTTAGTCCGCTCTTGGTTAGGTACTCAACAATATTAAATGTTGGTTAACATGGCAAGAGGTGAAGCATGACAAAACTATACCATCTAAACAATTTAAATGGGGCCGGATATAACAAACAACAAATCCGGTAAGTCCCCATATGCATATTTTAGTTTTAGTACTGTTCTGCCTATTACATAATTTTAGAGTTGTTAAACAGGAAAATAAAGTGCACCGTGTTAAACTAGGCATTTTTCCACCCCATTTACATATAAAGTTTATTTAAAACCGAGCTACGGTTATTTAGATATGAAATAAATCATTTTAGCATGTGATTTAAGCAAATTTAAACAAGCAACATTTTAAACATATTTAACATGGATGGAAGTGGCAAATTATTAATCTACACAAAATTCTAAGCATTTTACATGTTTGAATCATTTTAATCCGATGCACGGTTCGTGAGTAATTAAATGCATGAAGTGCAAGGGGTTTTCTGTAAAACAGGCAAACTCTGGATAAATGGACAAATTCGCTGAACAGGAAAAAAACACATGCGGGCCGAATCTGTAGGAGGGCCCAACATTTCACGGGGGGGGGGGGGGGGGGGGCTGCTCACCAGGCCTCATGGGCCGGTCGGTGGAGGAGGTCGAAGCAGGCCGGCTTGGCTTGGGGCTGGGCCTTGGAGAGGCGCTGGCTCACGCACTGGCGCTGGCTGGGCCTTGCTGGACCGCGGGAGCTGGGCCCGGCACGATCGATGCGCTCGGGAGCGGTTCGAGCTCCTCTGCACGAAGCAGAGCGAGCAGAGGCCGACGGCGAGGCATGGAGGGGCCATCTCCGGCGAGGGCAGGTGCGGGGAGGCCGGGAACGGGCGCCCAGGGCCCTGGTCCAGCGGATCCCGGGCGGATCCAGTTAGAGGAGGCCGGCGGTGAGGTGCCGAGCTCCGGCACGATGGACCTGCAGAGGGGAGAGAGAGGGAGAGAGATCGGGTGAGGGAGAGAGAGAAAAGAGAGGAAGAAGAAGGAGAGGGCGGCGGATCTGGCCTGGGGGTCGGTGGCGAAGGAGCCAGCCGGCAGCGACAGAGGACGGCAGCACTGGGCGCTTCCGGCGAGGCCGGATTGAGCGTTGCCGAGCTCTCCTGGCTCGGGACGAGGAGAGCGGACGCTTGGGCGCGGGCGGGCGCCTGCGAGCCGGGGCGGCGGCGGCTCGGGCCCGGGCGGGCTGTGCCTGGGCCTGCAGGGCCGCAGGAGGTGGGAGGAAGGCCGCGGGGCGTGTCTGAGAGTGTCGGGGCTCGGAATGGACAACGGAAAGAACCGGGGGAACCCCAACAGATGCAAGTTTTGGAAAACATGCAGATGCAATGCGCGTGATGACATGAGACGAGATGCATAACAAAAACAAAATGCAAAACAACAGACAAAAACCCAACCACGAAGAAAAATAACATATCGCATCTCCGGAAAAGGCAAGAGTTGGAGTTACAAATATGGAAAGTTGTATCCGGGGCGTTACAGACATGGAGTCCCGTCCAAAGGGAGACTATCCGGCTCAAGTGATTCGGAGACCCAAACATACTTAGTCTTCAACATAGGAAGGGAAGTGTCTTCGGCTTGTTCCTCAAAGACCGCTACCAGGTGGGTGATCGGCGGGTGATGAATTTCCCTCTAGTCAGGCTTGAGCCCAATCGGATCATAATTCGTAAAGACCCCCAGGGCAGCGATGTGGTCCGGCAGCTCGTTTAAGGACGAGGCATCTGCCGGATCCATCTTCTCGGAGTACTCGAGGCCGATGCAAAGACGGTGTTCGGCGGTCGCATGTGTGAGCTTGACGGCCGCACGAGCGTCTACGATGAAACCGCCAAGCTGGAGGGTCTGGCCAGGAGTCAGGCTCCTTCCAGAATTGATATTGCTGTTGATGACTAGGCGAGCCATAGATCACTTTTGTTGACAACACGAAATAGCTCTCAATGAAAGCACCAATGTCGGTGTCAAAACTGACAGATCTCGAGTAGAGGGGCCCAAGCTGTGCGTCTAAGGATCGATGGTAATAATGGACAAAGGGACACAATGTTTACCCAGGTTCGGGCCCTCTTAATGGAGGTAAAACCCAACTCCTGCTTGATTATATTCGAAGGGTATAGGGGTTATAAGAGTTGATCTGCCTCAAGATCGTGGTGGCTAAACCCTAGATGTCTAGCCTATGAATATTTCGATGATGATAATGATGATCTCTATGGACTAAACCCTCCGGTTTATTTACACACTGGAGGGGCCTAGGGTTTTGTACAAGGTCGGTTCCATGGAAGGAAACGATACATCCAGACTCTAATCTTGTCGTCCAAGCATGGAGGAGTCCCATCCTGACACGGAGGATGGTCTTTCACTTGATCTTCACAGCCCACTCAGCCCAGCCCATATTCTTGGGCCAGACACATGGGCCGAAAGTGAAATGGGCTGGTATTATACTAGACTGCCCACATGACGCTGTTGGGCCGAATTCGGGAATGCCATAATGGGTAGTTAGTTACCGGGCCATAAAATGGGCTATATGCGAACAGACTGTTAACAAGCTTTTCATGGGCCGTCCCACTAGGTTTTGACCAAGTCAAATGGGCCGGCCTTTGTAAGCTAAATGGGCCACTGTTGAGACGTGCCACGTGTCGACATATCATAGGCGCCTCTTTGTCCCAATGATGAGCTGACACGTGGTTCCTGTGGCCAGTGAGAATTTACACGTGGAAAATACCCATTGGTCTGGGCTGTTAACAGGTTATTGGATGCAAACCGTAACCCGATAGCTTAATGGTGACCCATTACGGTGGAAGCCACGTGTCGGTTACCCTTGACGAAAACACTTCCATGACGCATTATTTATCGTCATGGAAGAGGACACTTTTGTGATGACAATTTCAGTATTGTCATGGAACACTTCTACAATAGCACATGTATGACTATCTTGATTCTGTCATAAAATCTTCATGGATGTACATGCATGACAGAAAACGTGACCTACTGTGACAAACATGTATCATCACAAAAGTGTATTTTTTTTGTAGTGATATGAATAACCCCCACCTTTTTATCCTTAATGGCAACAATACAAATACGTGCCTCGCTACCCCTTCTGTCACTGGGTAAGGACACCGCAAGATTGAACCCATTACAAAGCGCCTCTCCCATTGCAAGAAAAATCAATCTAGTTGGCCGAACCAAATCAATAGATCGGAGAGAAATACAAAACTATCTTAATCATGCATAAAAGAGTTCAGAGAAGACTCAAATAATATTCATAGGTAATCTTATCATAAATCTACAATTCAACGGATCTCAACAAACGCATCACAAAAGAAGATTATTAAATAGATCTCCAAGAATATCAAGGAGAACATTGTATTGAAGATCAAAGAGAGAGAAGAAGCAATCTAGCTACTAGCTATGGCCCCGTAGGTCTGTGGTAAACTACCCACACATCATCGAAAGGGCATCAAGGTTGATGTAGAGGGCCTTCGTGATCGAATCCCCCTTCGGCGGAGTATCGGAACAGGTCTCTAGATGGGATCTCACGAGGACAGAAACTTGCAGCGGCGAAAAAGTTTTTTTGGTGTGGCCTCTGGTATACGGGGAATATTTGGGTATTTATGGAACTAAGATTAGGGTTAAAGGAGCCATAGAGGGGCCACAAGCCTGGGGGGTGCCTCTCTAGGGCGCGCCTCCCGAGCTTGTCATGGCCTCATGGCTCTTATGGCCTCCTCCCAAAGCTTCCTAGGTGTCTTCTGGTCCAAGAAAAATCATCAAAAAATTTCGTTCCATTTGGACTACGTTTGGTATTGATTTTCTGTAAAAGACAAAACAAGGAAAAAAACACCAACTGGCACTGGGCACTAGGTTAATAGGTTAGTCCCAAAAAATGATATAAAATAGCATAATAGTGCATATAAAACATCCATGATGGACAATATAATAGCATGGAACAATCAAAATTTATAGATATGTTGGAGACATAGCAAGCATCCACAAGCTTAATTCCTGCTCGTCCTCAAGTAGGTAAATGATAAAAACAGAATTTTTGATGTGGAATGCTACCTAACATGTTTATCACGTAATCTTTCTTATTGTGGCAAGAATATTCAGATCCATAAGATTCAAAACAAAAGTTTAATGTTGACAGAAAAACAATAATTCCTCAAGCATACTAATAAAGCAATCATGCCTTCTCAAAATATCATGGCTAAAGAAAGTTATCTCTACAAAATCATATAATCTTCTCATGCTCTACCTTCTTAACACAAAGTATTTATCATGCACAACCCCGATGACAAGCCAAGCAATTGGTTCATACTTTAACGTGCTTCAGGTTTTTCAACTCTCACGCAATACATGAGCATGAGCCATCGATATAGCACTATAGGTGGAATACAATATGATGGTGGAGGTTGTGTGGAGAAGACAAAAAAGGAGAAAGTCTCACATCGACGAGGCTAATCAATGGGCTATGAAGATTCCCATCAATTGATGTCAATGCAAGGAGTAGGGATTGCCATGCAATGGATGCACTAGAGCTATAAGTGTATGAAAGCTCAAAAGAAAACTAAGTGGGTTTGCATCCAACTTGCTTGCTCGTGAAGACCTAGGGCACTTTGAGGAATCCCATCATTGGAATATACAAGCCAAGTTCTATAATGAAAAATTCCCACTAGTAATATATCAAAGTGACAAAATAGGAGAGTCTCTATCATGAAGAACATGGTGCTATTTTGAAGCACAAGTGTGGAAAAGGCTACTAGCATTGTCCCTTCTCTCCTTTTCTCTTATCATTTATTTATTTATTTTATTTCTTCTCTTTTTTTTTCTTTTGAGCTCTTTGGCCTCTCTTTTTATTTTTTTATTTGGGCTCTTTGGCCTCTTTTTATTTATTTAAGTCTGGAGTCTCATCCCGACTTGTGGGGGAATCATACTCTCCGTCATCCTTTCCTCACATGGGATAATGCTCTAATAATGATGATCATCACACTTTTATTTACTCAGAACTCAAGAATTACAACTCGATGCTAGAAAAAAAATATGACTCTATATGAATGCCTCTGGTGGTGTACCGGGATGTGTAATGATCTAGTGTGACATGAATAAAAAAATATGAATGGTGGCCATGCACAAATACTATGTCAACTATATGATCATGCAAAGGAATATGACAATGATGGTATGTGTTATAATAAATCAGAATGGTGGAAGTTGCATGGCAATATATCTCAAAATGTCTACAGAAATGCCATAATAGGTAGGTATGGTGGCTGTTTTGAGGAAGATATAAGGTGTCTTATGTGTGAAAGAGCATATCATATCACAGAATTTTGATGCACAGGCGAAGTTTGCACCAACTCTCAAGGTGAGAAAGGGAAATGCACGGTACCGAAGAGGCTAGCAATGGTGGAAGGGTGAGACTGTGTATAATCCATGGACTCAACATTAGTCATAAAGAACTCACATACCTATTGCAAAATTTTATTAGCCCTCGAAGCAAAGTACTACTATGCATGCTCCTAAGGGGATAGATTGGTAGGAAAAGACCATTGCTCGTCCCCGACCGCCACTCATAAGGAAGACAATCAAAAATAAATCATGCTCCAACTTCATCGCATAACGAGAGACCATACGTGCATGCTTCAGGAATCCCAAACCTTAACACAAATATTCTTATTAACCACAATTACTCACTAGCATGACTCTAATATCACCATCTTTATATCTCAAAACAAATGCAAGGAATCAAACTTCTCATATATTCAATGATCTTCATGAAAGTTTTTATTATATCCCTCTTGAATACCCATCATATTAGGACTAAATTCATAACCCAAGCAAATTGCCATACTATATGTAAGACTCTCAAAATAATACAAGTGAAGCATGAGAGTTCATCAATTTCTTCAAAATAAAACCACCGCCGTGATGTAAAAAGATATAAGTGAAGCACTAGAGCAACTACCTAGCTCAAAAGATATAAGTGAAGTACATATAGTATTATAATAAATTCATGATTAATGTGTGTCCCTCTCAAAATGTGTGTACAACAAGAATGATTGTGGCAAACTAAAAAACAAATACTTGTATAATACAAGATGCTCTAAGGAAAACACATATCACAAGTAATTTGCCGATGGATCATAGACACAAGAGGGGATGCCATCGAGGCATCCCCAAGCTTGGGTGCTTGGTTGTCCTTGAATATTACCTTGGGGTGCCTTGGGCATCCCCAAGCTTCGTATTTTTTCATTCTTTATTCCGTAGTCCATCAAAACTTCACCCAAAACTTGAAAAATTGACAACACAAAACTCAACAGAAAACTTGTGAGACCCGTTAGTGTAACAAAGCAAACCACAACTTTAGGTACTTTGTAAAGTCATTCCAATTTTATATTTGCATTATATATACTATATTCTAACTTCTCCATGGTTCATACCCCCCGATACAACCCATAGATTCATCAAAATAAGCAAACAACACAAGGCGAACTCGTCCTACATCTTCCTGAGAAGCAGAAGAATAAGCTCTCGCCCAAATAGGAGGGTCCCATCATAATCAATGAAGTGCTAGCAGGAGGAGCATATCGTCTCTGCGACACAGATGACAATCGCCTCGAACCAAACCCATGGAACGCAGCTCGGCTCCAGCGCTTCTACGGCTAGTCCGGTGTCGCCACTCCAACTCGCCTTTCACAACTTTCTTTAGCCAACCCTGCAGGAATAAGAAACAGGGGACTGAGAGTTGTAATGGAAACGCGAATATCAAAGCATAAGGGAGAGTGGTATCACATTTACCTCCTTGGGAGGGTGTTCGGCGTCGATGCCGACGTCTTCCTTCTCGGGCGGTCAGGTCTCCTATGGATTGAACATCGCTCTCCACAACTTCTCGCGGGTGGTGTCGTGGAAATATTGCAATGAGCAGGGGTCTTCGGGCTTCCAGGACCACATCGGGGTGGTCCGAAGTTGGCAGGGCAGCAGACTATGGTGGAGCATGATTTGGACCACATTGATCAGTGTGACCCCCGCCTCTATCATGTCAGTGACACGCTTTCATAGTGCCTTCACCTCGGTGATAGGCTCCCAGTCAAGGCCCTTGCTGGTCCACGAGGTTAAGCCCGTGAGGGGTCTGGATTTGAAATCCAGAGTAGCTGTCCAGTTCGCCTCACGGGGCTCCGTGATGTAGAACCACTCTTTCTGCCAGATCTTGACTGTGTCTACAAACACACCCTCCGGCCAGCCGAGTCAGATAAGCCTGCTCACCATGGCACCTCCGCAATCCTCATGTTGGCCATCGATGATCTTCGGCTTAACATTATAAACCTTCAGCTATAGGCTGAAGTGCGGCTGGACTCGGAGGAAGGCCTCATAGATGATGATGATGATGATGAAGGCTGAGATGTGAAGGAAAGAATTCGGAGCCAGGTCATGGAAGTCGAGGCTGAGTAAAACATCAACCCTCCGACGAATGGATGGAGGGGGAAACCTAGCCCCTAGATGAAGTGGGGGACGAACACCACCCGTTCACAGGCGCGGGGCATCGGCACTACCTGGCCTTCCTCTAGGGCCCGATGGGTGATACATCTCCAACATACCTATAATTATTTATTATTCCATGCTACTATATTATCATTCTTGGATGTTTTACAATCATTTTATAGCAACTTTATATCATTTTTTGGGACTAACCTATTGACATAGTGCCCAGTGCCAGTTGTTGTTTTTTGCTTGTTTTTTACTTCACGGAAAATCAATACCAAACAGAGTCCAAACGCAGTGAAACCTTTTGGAGAATTTTTCTGGACCAGAAGACACATGTCGGGCCAAATAAGTACCAGAGGGGGCTCCGAGGGGAGAACAACCCACATGGGTGCGCATGGGGGCCCAGGCGCGCCCTAGTGGGTTGTGCCCACCTCGGCCGCCTCCTGCACCGCCTTTTTGCTCTATAAATACCCTGAAAATCCAAAAACCATAGGGGAGTCGACAAAACACAAGTCCAGCTACCGCAAGTTCCAGAACCACGAGATCCAATCTAGACACCATCACGGAGGGGTTAATCAACCTCATTTTCGCCTCTCCGATAATGCGTGAGTAGTTCATTGTAGACCTACAGGTCTGCAGGCAGTATCTAGATGGCTTTTTCTCTCTATGTTTCTCAATACAAAGTTATCTTGGAGATCTATTTGATGTAATGACTTTGTGCGGTGTGTTTGTTGGGATCTGATGAATTGTGAGTTTATGATCAGATTTGCCTTGTTTTAATATCCATACTTGATTATTATAGCCTCATATTTCTTCTCCTATATTTGGGTTTTGTTTGGCAATCTTGATCTATTTATCTTGCAATGGGAAGAGGTGCTTTGTGATGGGTCCGATCTTGCGGTGTCCTTCCCCAGTGACAGAAGGGGCAGCAAGGCACGCATGTATCGTTGCTATTAAGGATAAAAAGATGGGGTCTATTCCTACATGAATAGATTTTGTCTACATCATGTCACCATTCTTATTGCAATACTCTGTTTCTCCATGAACTTAATACACTAGATGCATGCTGGATAGCGGTCGTTGTGGGGAGTAATATTAGTAGATGCAGGCAGGAGTCAGTCAACTAATTTTGGACGTGATGCCTATATACATGATCATTGTCTTGAATATCGTCATAATTGTTTGCTTTTCTATCAATTGCCAACAGTAATTTGTTACCCACTGTTTGCTATTTTTTGATAGAAGCCACTAGTGAAATCTATGGCCCCCGATCTATTTTCCTATCATATACTTCGAGATCTATATTGCCATTTGCTTTTTTCCTTTATTTGCATCTTTTATTTTTAGATCTATATTATCAAAAATCCAAAAATACCTAGCTGAATTTTATTTGCCTTTATTCTATTTGCATCTACCAATCTGTCTCTTTACCAATCTTATACCCAGGAGGGATTGACAGCCCCTCTTACACATCAGGTTGCAAGTATTTGTTCTTTATGTGCATGTACAGTTTACATAGTGTTGTGTGGTTCTCCTACTAGTTCGATAACCTTGATCTCATCACTGAGGGAAATACCTACCGTAGCTGTGCTGCATCATCCCTTCCTCTTTGGGGAAATACCGACGTAGTTCAACCCGCATCAAAAGGAATTACTGGCGTCGTTGCCGGGGAGACATCATCAACATCTATCAGGTTCTTAATCACAAATCTCATCTCCTTGCAATTTACATTATTTGCCATTTGCCTCTTGTTTTCATCTCCCCCACTTCACAAAAATTTGCCGCTTTATTCCCCCTCTTTTTCTTTGTTGTTTTCTAGTCAGATCTGTTTTTGTGTGTGCAATCTTGTTTGCGTAGTCACAATGTCTCATGAAAACACCAAGTTGTGCGATTTTTCCAATACTAATAATAATGATTTTATTAGCACTCCGATTGCTCCTCCCACCACTAGCGCGGAATCTTGTGATATTAATGCCGCTTTGTTGAATCTTGTTATGAAGAGCAATTTTTTGGTACTCCTAATGAGGATATCACGTCCCATCTAAACACATTCGTAGAATTGTGTGATATGCAAAATAAAATAGATGTGGACAATGATGTTGTGAAGTTGAAATTATTCCCGTTTTCGTTGCGAGATTGTGCAAAATTTTGGTTTTCCTCTTTACCTCGCGATAGTATCAATTCTTGGGATAAGTGCAAAGATGCTTTTATTACTAAGTATTTTCTTCTCACAAAAACTACTCATGGTTTAAATCTTTGGATGATCATACAAAAAATTCATGCGGGATTGAATTTTGTTTCTAGAAATCTTTTAGATTCCGCCACGGGTGGTATGTTTATGGAAATTACTTTGGGTGAAGCTACCAAGTTTCTTGATAATATTATGGCAAATTATTCACATTGGCATATCGAAAGAGCTCCTACTAGTAAAAAGGTCAATTCGGTTGAGGAAATAAATTCTTTGAGTGAAAAAGTTGACGCTCTTATCAAATTGGTCACTAATAAAAGTGATCCTATTGATATTAATGATGTGCCTTTGTCTACTTTGATTGACCAAAATAGCTATTCCGTAGATGTGAATTTTTTCTCATGAAATAATTTCAATAACAATGCTTATAGAGGTAATTTTAATCCTAGGCCTTTTCTGGGAAATTTCTCTAATAATTATGGTAATCCTTCTGATAATAATAATAGGAACACCTCTGATCTTGAGAATAATATTAAAGAATTTATCAATGCTCAAAAGGTTTTCAATAATACTATAGAAGAAAAGTTGAATAAGACTCATGATATGTCTAGAAGCATTGATAGAATTTCTCATGATGTCGAAAATCTCAAGTTGAAAGTTTTTGTGCCTAAAGTTGTGGAATCAATTAAAGCTTTGTATGTTTCTATGGATGAAAGTAAGAAAAGAACCGCTATGCTTAGAGCTAAAAGAGAATTTTTAGAAAAAGTGTTTTCTTGTGATTGCTTTCATAAAAATGATGATGATCTTAAAATGATTGGTGTTTCTTTTGTTGAGTCCTTGTTTAGTAAAATTAATGTTCATGATAAAGGGATTGAAGAAGAGTCAACTTTAGCTAGAAGGCGTCCCGATAATTCGGAGGCTGAAAATCTTATCGAAAAAATTGCTAAAAGTGGGTTTGGAGAGGTCAAAACTTTAACTAGTGATGTGCCCACACTTTTGGAATACAAAGACTTTAATTATGATAATTACTCTTTGATTGATTGTATTTCTTTGCTTAATCTATGATAAATTCACCTCATGCTTATGAACAAAACAAGCTTTTACTAAACATATTGTTGATCCCACGATGAAATGTTTGGAAGAAAAGTTGGAATTAGAACTTTCAATTCCTAGAAAATTACATGATGAATGTGTACGATCGAAAGTATGTCTAGAGGGGGGGGATTAGACTACTTGACCAAATAAAAAACCTTGCCTTTAGCAACTTAGCACAAGTCAAGCAATCAACCTACACATGCAATTCTAGAGTATAGCAGTGGAATGTAAGACAATTGCATATGAAGGTAAAGGGGAGGAGTTTGAGGAGGCAAACGCAATTGGAGACACGGAGATTTTTGAGCCATGGTTCCGATAGGTGGTGCTATCGTACATCCACGTTGATGGAGACTTCAACCCACGAAGGGTAATAGCTGCGCCAGTCCACGGAGGGCTCCACCCATGAAGGGTCCACGAAGAAGCAACCTTGTCTATCTCACCATGGCCGTCGCCCAGGAAGGACTTGTGTCAGTGTACTAAAATAGGGGTACCTTAGTACCCCGAACTTGTGCACGGGCAGTCGCAGCGTCCCGCGGCAAGGCTTGCCGGGTGTCCGCCAAGATCCTCTGCTATTCCTATTTTCTGCCATTCAAGAAAAAAGTGTTAACTAAAAGGACAAGGCCCCGGCAAGAGGAGCTTGCCGGGAAGGACAAAGGCCCCGGCAAGAGGAGCTTGCCGGGAAGGCCAGCTAAGGCACTTCAAGAAAGTTGCCGCAACGCCCCGTGCGTCCCGGCAAGGCCCGGCAAGCGGCAAGCTTGCTGGTGCGACAAGATAAGGGCCACGGCAAGGCGCTTGCCGCGGCAAGGCTGCCATTCTGCGCCCATGCTCCAGCACATCCGGCGACGTGTCGCCACAAGATCGCTCCTGGTGCACGTGGCGGGTAGCTGTGCAGCATGGCGGTGCGAGGTGGCAAGTGAAGCTGACAAGGAGGCCATCGTGGCGATCGGTGGTGCCCCTAACGGTCGTTTCCTTGCACTGTTGGGGCGACCGGACGGGCATTAAATGCCCTTGTCCCCTGCCATCAGAGTTAGGTAGGGGACACTGTTGGTAGCAGTTGTACCAACCCACGTTTTTACCTTTCTACGCCTCTTTCTACGCTGCCACCTGTCGGTGACCCCTTTAGCCTATAAAAAGGAGGCCCATGCGCACGTAGAAGGGGTTCAGAATTTTGGTTCCACAGCTTGGGGGTTCGGCTGATTCGACACCACGCCCGCTCTCTCGAGCAAGAACAGAATACAAACACAAAGTAGTAGTAGGAGTTTTATCTCTCTGGAGAGCTCCGAAGCTGGGTAAAATCCCCCGCGCGCTCTCGCCTCGATCTGCTCTGCGTGCGCCCTCCGCTCCCTCGCCGGACAAGAAGGGGCCCCCTGCCCCATAGGTGCTCATGCTCCCATTCCCCACGACATCTCTAGTGCGCCAGGTAGGGGGGCGTCGAGGTCGTGCGTATCTGATCCGGCATCTGCGCGCGCTACATCAACATCTTCATCGACATGCCACCGAAGAAGAAGACTTCGGAGGTGGCCGCTCCGTCTGCGACTTCCCTACCGCCACCGGAGCAAACGGGCGGTGGGGTGGACGCCGGCGGGGGGACGCGCATCGTCACCCGGTCCAAGGACAAGGCCCCGCAAGGTTCAGCATCTGCACAACCACCGCACCCCTCCCAGGAGGTGCAGGATCGACAATGCCACGGTGCTCCTAGCACCGTACTCGCGTTGGAACAAGGCTAAGCTGGTGGGTCGCGGGACGCTCAAGGCCAACATGCACGTCAACACGCTGGCACGAGCGCAGTGCGGTCGCCTGGGCGAGATGTTGCTCCTTCTAACACTGTTAGAAGTTTGAGCATGTCTCGCACCTCGTGTCGCTCGCCACCGCCACCCAAGACTCGAGAGGAAGCGCTGGCCCGAGCCCAACTGCTTCTAGATTACCCTCCAGCGCCGGACAAGATCGACGACTGGAGGGCCACCATTTATAGCCTCATTGGCTTCGCCAACGGCGACAAGCCCCGGCAACCAAGCACATTGAAGCCCCGGCAAGACGCCCAGGCGCAAGCTGATGCCGATAAGACCGCTGGGGGTGCCACCACTGCGCACTCCCCGCCCCGAAGGCCAAGATCACCGACTCGCCGGGCCAACCTCGACACCGACTCCACCGTGTCGTCGGACCTGCGAGCTCGCCGTGATCAACGCCAAGTTATCCAAGAACGACGGCAAGAAGACGCTCGTACTCGCATCAAGCGCCGGAGAGAAGCGCGGCGTCAGTCAGACCAGCGCGCTGGGCCCACTGTTGATATGCATGCGCCAGGGGAACCAGGCGACTTGCCGTACGCGGTAGGTTGCCCTGCGTTCACCCGTGAGCTGCGGCAGGTCCAGTGGCCCAGTACCAAAAACTTCAAGCCAGATGTACCCGAGAAGTACGATGGCAGGATACATCCGTCGGAGTTCCTCAGCGTTTACACCATCGCGGTGCAGGCTGCCGGGGGGCGCGACGAGAAGATCCTCGCCAACTACTTCCCGCTGGTGCTCAAGCCCAACGTCAGATCTTGGCTAATGCACTTGCCGGACAACTCCATCTCTTCGTGGGCGGACCTGTCTCATCAGTTTGTCGGCGCCTTCACAGGCGACCACAAACCTCATGGCCAGGAGAGCGATCTTCATCTGCTCGCCCAGAAGGAAGGGGAACCCCTGCGCAAGTACATACAGAGATTCAGCCAGGTGCAGCGCAACATCCCAGACGTCCACCCTGCCGCGGTTATCAGCGCGTTCCATCAGAACGTGCGTAACCGCAGGATGAGGGAGGAGATGGCGATGTGCAAAATCAGAGATGTCAGCGAGCTATATGCTCTGGCCGACAAGTGTGCACGGGCTGAAGAGGGGAGGAGACTCCCCGGAGAGAATGCAGGAGCAGAAGGATCTGACAGTGAGGACGCCCCTCCGGCAAAGAGGAACCGGAGGCAGAATAACAGAAAGGGGAAGGCTAAGGATGTGCTAGTTGTTGAGAAGTCCGGTAGCGGAGGCGGTTCCGAGAAGGCTAGAGCTGGTGACTCCGGCGAGGCTGTGGTAGCCGCCGACAAGCAGGACGGCTCCGGCAAGCAGTATTGCAAGATCCACCGCACCAAGGGCCATGACCTCCAAGCTTGCAAGAAAGTTGAGCAGATGGCGGAGCTACAGAAAGCTGAATACGAGCGCCGCGACAAGGAGAAGGCCCGGGAAGGTGGCGGAGGATCCGGCAAGAAGTATCCCGCCCGGGGAGGGCGCCGCGGCAAGGCCAAGCCGCGGCAAGGAGACAGGCCTCCCCGCGTCCGCGACAAAGACGAAGACGAAGATGAGGATGATGAGATGGAGGAAGATGAGACTGACGAGCAGGAGTTCCAGAAGGCAACAGAGGCGTTGTGCGTCGACGGTGGTACTTCTCTGCACACCTCGCACCGCCAACTCAAACAGTGGGTGCGGGAAGTGAACACAGTAGAACCGTCCGTTGAATCACGCAAGCCCCTGAAGTGGTCCAGCACGCCCATCATCTTCGACGTTGAGGATCACCCTGATCGCATCACTGCGGTCGGGTGCTTGCCGATGTTGGTTTCGCCAACAATCCGCAACCTCAGGGTCACGAAGATGCTGGTTGACGGCGGGGCCGGCCTGAATCTGATCTCCTCCGCAGTGCTCAAGAAGCTCTAGATCCCCGACAGCGAGCTCGAAGAGACTGGTACCTTTCAAGGAATAAACCCGGAAAGGAGCAAGCCGAAGGGGAAGATCACACTGCCAGTGACATTTGGCAGCAAGCTGATTTTCAGGACAGAGAGAGTCACATTTGACGTTGCTGATTTCCCATTGCCCTACAATGGGATACTTGGCCGTCCAGCGCTCGCCAAGTTCATGGCAGCCTCTCACTACGCCTACAATGTACTCAAGATGCCTGGTCCGATAAGTGTCATTTCTGTCCAAGGCGACAAGAAGGATGCACTCATCTGTACCGACAAGATCTACCAGGAAGCAGCAGCCGCAGCAGAGCGCAAACCACTTGCCGTTGAAGCTCCCGGAGGGAAGAAGAAGAAGATCAAGTCCGTCAAGAGTAGCTCTGAGGCCCACTCCGGCAAGCGCACCTCTTCGGAGTGCTGCGCTACCGTCGAGGACGCACCATCGAGCTCCACCGGCAAGTGCAAGAAGGCAAAGACAGCTTCACCACAGACCAAGAAAGTGGCCGCCAAGGAGGACGGCACTGGTGGTACCTTCACCATCAGTGCCACGCTTGATCCTAAATAGGAAAGCGCGCTCGTTGCTTTCCTGCGGGCGAATGTCGATGTGTTTGCATGGCAACCATCTGACATCCCCGGTGTTCCCAGGAAAGTAATTGAGCACCACCTTGCCGTCTGCCCTCACGCGCGGCCCGTCAAACAGAAAGTCAGAAAACAAGCAGTAGAACGCCAAGAGTTCATTGCAGAGGAAATCAAGAAATTGGAAGCAGCAGGCTTGGTCCGAGGAATACTCCATCCAACGTGGTTAGCCAATCCAGTAGTCGTGCGCAAAGCAAACGGAAAGTGGAGGCTTTGTATTGACTTCACTGATGTTAATAAAGCTTGTCCCAAGGATCCATTTCCCTTGCCACGCATTGACCAGATTGTCGACTCCACGGCAGGATGTGATCTGCTTTCATTCCTTGATGCATACTCAGGATATCATCAGATCTTCATGGCGGAAGAGGATGAAGAGAAAACCGCATTCATTACTCCATGTGGCACGTACTGCTTTGTACAGATGCCTTTCGGACTAAAGAATGCTGGTTCAACATTTGCAAGAATAGTCAGTCATGCTTTCGAGCCACAGCTGCACAGAAATGTAGAAGCTTACATGGATGACATAGTGGTCAAGAGCAAGGACAAAGAAACTTTGGTCCACGATTTAGACGGGACCTTCACAAATCTGCGCAAGATCAACCTCAAGTTGAATCCCGAGAAGTGTGTGTTTGGAGTTCCTTCTGGCAAGCTCCTCGGATTCTTCGTGTCTCAGCGGGGGATCGAAGCCAATCCCGACAAGATCAAGGCCATCGAGCAAATCGAAGCACCGAAGCGAGTCAAGGATGTGCGAAGGCTTGCCGGCTGTGTTGCTGCTCTCAGTAGGTTCATCTCTAAGTCTGCTGAGCATGCCCTGCCATTTTTCAAAATTTTGAAAAAGGCAGGTCCAATGAAATGGACTCCGGAAGCGGAGGCTGCGCTGCAGGACCTGAAGAGATACCTATCCTCTACTCCAACACTTGTCGCACCTAAGCCACAAGAGAAGTTGCTGCTATATCTGGCGGCAACCAATCAAGTGGTTAGTGCTGCCTTAGTAGCGGAGAGGGAGGCAGATGGTGAGCCAGCGACCGCTGCAAGAGAGTCCAGCGACAAGCAGGGGGCTTCCCCGACAAGCTCTGGCCCGACAAGCCCCGATCCGGCAAGTTCCGGTTCTGGCAAGGATGGATCTGCGCAGCCACAAGAAGAGAAACAGAAGAAGATGGTGCAGCGCCCAGTTTACGTTGTCAGTTCCCTTCTGCAGGGGGCTAGATCAAGGTACTCTGGTGTGCAGAAGTTGCTTTTCGGCCTCCTAATGGCCTCGAGGAAGCTGCGCCATTACTTTCAAGCACATGAGATCACAGTGGTCACTCGCTTTCCGTTGAAGAGGATATTGCAGAATCCAGAGGCAACGGGCAGGATTGTCGAGTGGGCACTGGAATTGTCAAGCTTTGGCCTCAAGTTCGAGAGTACCTCAACTATCAAGAGCCGAGCATTGGCAGAATTCATAGCAGAATGGATGCCAACACCTGATGAAGAAACTCCGGAGAGGAGCATCCCCGTCAAGGGAGCAAGCAAGGAATGGATCATGTACTTTGATGGTGCCTTCTCGCTGCAAGGCGCCGGTGCAGGCGTACTACTTGTCGCACCCACCGGAGAGCACCTCAAGTACGTGGTCCAGATGCACTTTCCCAAGGAGCAAGCAACAAATAATACTACAGAGTATGAAGGGTTGCTTGCCGGACTCAGGATCGCGGCAGAACTTGGGATCAAGAAGCTTATTGTCAGGGGTGACTCACAGCTTGTCGTCCGCCAAGTTAACAAAGATTATCAGAGTCCATTGATGGAAGCCTACATTGATGAAGTGAGGAAGCTAGAAGAGCATTTTGACGGCCTGCAAATGGAACATGTTCCAAGAGCTCAGAATGACATTGCAGATGGACTGTTAAAGTGCGCCGCACTCAAATTGCCTGTGGAACCAGGGGTTTTTGTGCTCAAGCTGACTCAGCCATCTGTGACACCATCAACTGGACAGAACAAGAAAAGAAAGTTGGTTACCGGCGACTACTTTCCGGCAGAGCTCCCCAAAGCCGCCGCCAAGAAGGTCCCCAGGATCAACGCAAAGAGTGCTGAGGAGCAGTCTGCTCCGACAAGCCCCAGTGCTTGTTTCGTTGAAGCAGACGCTCCCGACAAGCTGTGTCCCGACACGCTTGCCGGGGAGCATCACGCTCCGGCAGGGTCCCAGATTCTTGCCGTAGAAGCGGATGTTCCCGCAGCAGCATTTGCGCCTTTAGTCCTTGTCGTCGAGCCACAAGCTCCGGCATGGGCACAGCAGATCGTCATTTCCTTTAGACAGGAGAACTTCCCGAGGAACAGGAAGAAGCGGAGAAAGTAGCCTGGTAATCAAGTATGTACCAGTTTGTCGATGACATACTGTACAGAAGAAGATTCAACGGAGTGAAATTGAAGTGCATTTCCCGGGAAGATGGACAGGAGCTGTTGGTGGAAATACATGGAGGCATATGTGGTCACCACATTGGCGCAAGAGCACTTGGCGGCAAAGCCTTCCGGCAAGGTTTCTTCTGGCCGACAGCCCTTCAGGATGCAACTGCACAAGTAACCAAGCGTGAAGCGTGCCAGTTCCACTCCAAGCAGATACATCAACCAGCTCAAGCTCTCCAAACAATCCCTTTATCCTGGCCATTTTCGGTCTTGGGGCTGGACATTCTCGACCCCTTTCCCCTCGTATACGGATCGCCTCGAGTGCTCCCTTACAATGAGCTAGAGCGAGAGCAGTTGCGGAAAGACGACGCGCTGCTCCTCGAGGAAGATCGTCTTCAGGCTGCAGTACGAGCTGCTCGCTACCGGCAAGCTTTGCGCCGCTACCATAGCCGCAAAGTTAACGCCAGAAGCTTCAAGGAGGAGAGGATAGAGGTGTGGGCCGGGCGTCATTCAAAGGAGTATGGCCTTGCCGGAACACAAGCGACAGAAAAGCTAAGTTGCCAAAGTTTGAGCACGATCATTTTCTTAAGATTTTAAGCTATCCTCCTTGAACGACTGTGCTTTGTATGGAAAACCCGTGCGCGGAGGAACCTCCTCGTGGCTAGTTGCGCCCTTACTTCATTTCGAGTCGGCTCAACAACTTAAGTGAGCTGCTAAGCGCCCTTACTTTGCTTCGAGTCCGCTCAGCAACTTAAGTGAGCCGCTAAGCACCCTTACGTTGTTTTTGAGTCCGCTCAACAACTTAAGTGTGCTGCAACTAGTTGAGACAAGGTTTCTTGCCGGAGCTGGCACCGCCAGCAGGCTGCTGATGTTCCGCACTCAGCGCTCGCGGCAAGCATGCTCCGGCACCGCCAGCAAGCTGCTGATGTTCCGCACTCAGCACTCGCGGCAAGCGTGCCCGTGCCGGCAAGTTCCCTAAAAGCGTAGGGTAAAAACATACAAAGAAAGGATCAAGTAAAGGATATGACATAGCAAGCTTCCCCTTTTTCATTAAAAACATCCCACTCGGGCACAGTCCATAGAGGATGAAAAACATGAAAGAGAGGATTACAAGCTTTAGATGCGGCTAAGGCCCGAAGGCTTACAAATTAAAAAGATAAGATGCCCGTAATCCTTTTCCTGTCCCTCTTTCCAGGAGGTAGGTCAAGGAGGCGAGAAGGGCAAAAGGGGCACCTAGGCGAACTACAGGTGCCAGAAGACACCAAGAGACGACCTCAGGGAGTTCAAGGAGCCGGCGACGCAGATGATGGGGTCGCCGGTGACGCGCGGAGCAGCGCCCGACACCTAGTCGGACCCGCCACTCTGCCGCCCGCTACCCTCGTCGTCGCTGTCGCTCTCCTCCTCGTCACTCTCGCTCGAGGGGGAGTCTTCGCTATCGGAGGAGCTGTCCACGCAGCACCTCGCCCGAATGCCGGAGTCCCCGAAGACCTTGACGGAGAGGAGGTTGCCCTCCATTAACTTAAAATGGAGGGTAAACCCCGCCGTCAGGCTGTGGATGCGGGCGAACGTCTTCCACCCTCGATCAAGATACATCACATTAGGGGCTGGGGATACAACGTGGACTCGCGTGCCGTTGATCCCACAACCCCTCATGTGCAATCTCAATGTCTCGGGCGGCTCCGGCTCCATCGCGTTCGCAAACGGAGCTGGGAGCCGGAGACGACGACGAGGCGCCCGGCGCAGCCTGACGACGAACTCGCAAGGGTCGTCCCCTGTATGGACCGCCGCGAGGGGAGGAACCGCCGGCGGAGGCGGAGATGCAGCGCCGCCCCGTCCGCCTCTTCCCCGAGCGCCTCGACCTCGTCCTCGACCTTGCCCCCTCCCTCTTCCCCTTGTGGCTGACTCTGCCACCACGAGTGTGGGATAGGGAGGGATGCGCTGCCTGGCGGCGACCCTCGCCGCCACAGATGAAGGGCCAGGTTTCCCTTCCTCCATGGCGAAAGAGAGAAAGGGGAGCAGAAACTGAAGACAGGAGAAGATGAGAGAGTGCGGGCTTCTGTGCTCCCCTCCCGCTCTTCTTAAAGGAGCGAGGTGGGGGCTCGGCCGCCCCGCTCGGCGAATCAGAGCACAGGAAGAGCAAGGAGTCGGGGCCGACCCGCTGCCTCCGCCCGTGACGGCTCAGTTTCCCACTTCCACCGCCCACGACCCCGAGTGCATGGGAGCCGCGTAGCGGGGATGCAGAACTGAGGCGACAGATGAGGTGACCTCGCCCCGCCCCGTGGTCACGGGGGGGGGGGGGGGGGGGAGGGGGGGTGGACGCCTCGAAAATCGCGCACGCCACCCACGTCTCCCACGACGCCGCGATTGATGCATGCCGTTACAAGGGAGTGCGGTGGACACGGAGTCAGATTTAATGTGGACCCAGGCCGCATGTGCCCGTGCCCTGTTTTGGGCCTGGCCCAACAGTGCTCGGCACCGTGTATGGCCCAGGCCCGGGGGCTCCTGTCGGTGTACTAAAATAGGGGTACCTTAGTACCCCGAACTTGTGCACGGGCAGTCGCAGCGTCCCGCGGCAAGGCTTGCCGGGCGTCCGCCAAGATCCTCCGCTATTCCTATTTTCTGCCATTCAAGAACAAAGTGTTAACTAAAAGGACAAGGCCCCGGAAAGAGGAGCTTGCCGGGAAGGACAAAGGCCCCGGCAAGAGGAGCTTGCCGGGAAGGCCAGCTAAGGCACTTCAAGAAACTTGCCGCAACGCCCCGCGCGTCCCAGCAAGGCCCGGCAAGCGGCAAGCTTGCTGGTGCGACAAGATAAGGGCCGTGGCAAGGCGCTTGCCGCGGCAAGGCTGCCACTCTGCGCCCACGCTCCAGCACATCTGGCGACGTGTCGCCACAAGATCGCTCCTGGTGCACGTGGCGGGTAGCTGTGCAGCATGGCGGTGCGAGGTGGCAAGCGAAGCTGACAAGGAGGCCATCGAGGCGATCGGTGGCGCCCCTAACGGTCGTTTCCTTGCACTGTTGGGGCGACCGGACGGGCATTAAATGCCCTTGTCCCCTGCCATCAGAGTTAGGTAGGGGACACTGTTGGTAGCTGTTGTACCAACCCGCGTTTTTACCTTTCTACCCCTCTTTCTACGCTGCCACCTGTCGGTGACCCCTTTAGCCTATAAAAAGGAGGCCCATGCGCACGTAGAAGGGGTTCGGAATTTTGGTTCCGCAGCCTGGGGGTTTGGCTGATTCGACACCACGCCCGCTCTCTCGAGCAAGAACAGAATACAAACACAAAGCAGCAGTAGGAGTTTTATCTCTCCGGAGAGCTCCGAAGCTGGGTAAAATCCCCCGCGCGCTCTCACCTCGATCTGCTCTGCGTGCGCCCTCCGCTCCCTCGCCGGACAAGAAGGGCCCCCTGCCCCATAGGTGCTCGTGCTCCCATTCCCCACGACAACTTGCCTCACTAGGGGCAGATCTTCACGAAGTAGACGATATCCTTGCCCATACAAACTCCTTGGTTCAACTCCACAATCTTGTCGGAGGCTCCCAAGTGACACCTAGCCAATCTAGGAGACACCACTCTCCAAGAAGTAACAAATGGTGTGTTGATGATGAACTCCTTGCTCTTGTGCTTCAAATGATAGTCTCCCCAACACTCAACTCTCTGTCACAGGATTTGGATTTGGTGGAAAGAAGATTTGAGTGGAAAGCAACTTGGGGAAGGCTAGAGATCAAGATTAATATGGTAGGTTTGGAATATCTTGACCTCAACACAAGTGTAGGTGGTTCTCTCTCAGAAAATGTAAGTTGGAAGTGTAGGCATGTTCTGATGGCTCTCTCCACGAATGAAGAGTGGGTGGAGGGTATATATAGCCTCCACACAAAATCTAACCGTTACACACAACTTACCAATCTCGTTGGGACCGAATCCTGAAACTTGGTCAGACCGATGTAGCAAATAATGTGACCGTTAGGTATTTCGGTGGGACCGACATGTCAACTCGGTGGGACCGATATGGTTAGGGTTAGGGCATAATGTAATCTCGGTGAGACCAATTTTGGTAATAAGCTAACCAAAGAGTTGGTCAGGCAAACTTGGTGGGACCGATTCGCTCATCTCGGTTAGACCGAAATGTTACAAAGAGGAACAAAGAGTTTGCATTGTAATCTCGGTGGGACCGATCGCTCATCTCGGTTGGACCAAAACGTTACGAAGGGAAACCTAGAGATTACAATCCCATCTCGGTGAGACCGAGATCCCTATCAGTGAGATCGATTTGACTAGGGTTTGTGGTAGTGGCTGTGACATCTGAACTCGGTGGCGCCGGATAGAAAGAATCGGTGGGGCCGAGTTTGACTTTTGGTTTAGGTCATATGTGGATGTGAGAAAGTAGTTGAGGGCTTTGGAGCTTATCACTAAGCATTTTGAGCAAGAACCTCATTAAGCAACACCTCATCCCTCCTTGATAGTATTGGCTTTTCCTATAGACTCAATGTGATCTTTGATCACTAAAACGGAAAATGTAGAGTCTTGTGCTTTGAGCTTGAGCCAATCCTTTTGTCCTTAGTATTTTGAGGGATCCACTTTTCTCATCCATGCCATGCCAATCATTGAGCTTTCCTGAAATATTTATCTTGAAATAGTATTAGCTCAATGAGCTATATGTTGTTAGGAATTACCAAAACCACCCAGGGATAGTTGCACTTTCAATCCCCCCCTTTTTGGTAATTGATGACAACATATAGATCAAAGCTTCTACAAATGATAATAAGATTGAAAGACATTGTCGCTTTGAGAAGTATGTGAAAAGTAAGAGCTCCCCCTAAATTTGTGCATTATTTAAGATTTGCTTTGGACTGCAAATGCACAATGACTTAGGATCATGGGTTACTCTTCCATGTCACATACATCTTGGTGGAGCACTCAAAATGATAATAATTAAACACATGCACTCATCACCAAGCAAAGTGAATGATCATATGAGAATATGAGAGATAATATCATCCAACAAGCATTAATGTAGCATAGCATATGATCAAACACATGATCATCCAAGTATCTCACAAAAGACATAATGTATCAAGCAAATAAGCAAACAAGAAGTTCAACCACCAAAAAACAAGAGAGAACAAAAACAACACTCTCTCTCGAAGCCTATGATCTATACATTTTCTCCCCCTTTGGCAAAAAGTTACCAAAAAGTTCATAAAAATGCGTAGTGCTAATCGACTCTCATGCTTGATCTTGATGAGGTGGTGTAGAGATGACTCCAAGGACGAAAGCATCAGTTGATGTAGATGGAGCTGGTGGAGTGGCTGCTGGAGCTGATGGCACTGAAGCTGTAGCTGGTGCAGAAGATGTAGCTCTAGTGTCTGTAACAGGCACTATAGCAGATCTCTGTCCTCTGGGCACTCTAGCAAATGCATCTGTCGTAGACTTGCCCTTCTTATCCTCCACTTGCTCATGAAGTTGCTCAACAACTGATGGGATCTCAGTGACTTTCACATCAAGATCATAGAACTTTTGCTCTGTGATTCTCTCCAAGCTCTCCTGGTTTTGGGTCAGGGTGGCCAAGCCCTTCTCAATCCTCAAGGTGGAGGCAATCAAGTAGCCAAGCTGATCTTGCTTGCTCTTCATGAAATACTGAGATGCCTCTTCAGCAGTTGTCATCTTAGCAGCTTTCTCTGCCCTTGCTTTCTCCTTCTTCTCTTGTGCTTGCATGGATGATGGTTCATTTTCATCCATCACAATGGTATTGTCCTCAAAATCAGGGTAGATGGGTAAGTGCTCTTTGTCCAAAAGATATGTACCAGTGCCCATCTTGGAGTTTATGAGCTCCTGAATTTGTGGGGCATATCCACATGATCTCTTCTGATTAGCAGCAGTCCTTTTGATTGTTTCCACAATAAAACTCATGACTTTGAATTTTTGAGGCACATCAAATATAAGTAGCAAGTTGATTGCATGGCCTCTGATCATCTTGTGATCTCCTGACTTCGGCAATAGAGTGTGCCTTAAGATCCAGTTTATAGTTGGCAATCCGGACAACAGATAATGTACAGATCCAAACTTATGTGTTTGAAGAGCAGCATCCGTGATCTCTCTGTACATACTAGCCATGGAGTTATGGTCTTGCTTCTTCTTGGCATAGAAATCCAAGTCATCATCATTCTCTTTTGGAGCATTTATCAATTTGGACCATTCCTTAATAGTGGATTGGTACCTAGTACCCTCAGACATCCAGACAATCTTCCCATCTGGGTAGAACTGAGCTGTGGAGTAAAACTGCATAATGAGCTCATTGTTCCACTTGGTGAGCTTCTGGCTAACAAAGTCATCTACTCCACAAGCATTGAAACTATCATACAATCCTGGATAATGCTGTTCATTCTTCCTAATGTACTCCCAGTCAACCCATCTCATGTCACATACTATGGGCTTCTTGTCAAGCAAGACTGTCTGATAGAAATCCTGTTGTTCCTTAGTGTGAAACCTGTAGTCCACAACAGTTCTTCTTCTGACAGCATAGGGATCAGTCTGTCTCCACAGTCTTAGACCTGCATCCTTCCTGAGCTTCATGTCCTCTACTACTGGATGAGCATAATTATGATCAGGTACCTTGGGCTTCAACTTTCTCAAGACAAGAGAATCATCATCTTCTTCATCATTAGCTGCCTCAGGCACTGGGGCCTTGTTCTTTTCTTCAGCTGGAATGCTCCTAGTGCTCCTCTTAGGTGCAACCTTGGGCTTAGGAGCAGCAGCTTTGGGAGCATCTTTGGGCTTAGATGGAGCAGCCCCTGATCTAATGGCATCTCCCATGAGCTTCTGCGCTTTAGGTGCTGGTGCAGCAACCTCTTCCTCTTCTTCCATCATAGAGGGATTTCCAACAACTCTGGCCACTATCTTCTTGACCCTTTCTTTCCTTTTCTTCCCTTCTGGAGAAGCCCCTTTGGGTTCAGATTCCAAAGGTATTTGAGTTGAGGCTCTGGCTTTAGACATGGGAATCCTTATTGCAGGTGCTTTGGTCTTCATACCAGGCTTAATGGCGGCAGCTGTGCCAAATTCCTTCTTCAACACCTTCTTCTTTGATGTGGCCTCATCATCAACTGCCACATAGTCCTCATCTTCAGATTCTGAGGTTCTCTTCTTCCTTATCCTAGTAGCTGCCTTGGGCAAGTTACTAGGTGTGCTCTTGCTACCCTCATCCGAGGTACTGGAGGGACTAGTGCCCTCACTCATCTGAACTTGCTCCTCAGACCTGTTCTGACTGTCACTCTGATCTGACATAATGCAAACTCTGACATCAGACCCTATGAATAGATGTAGATGAGGTAGAGTAGATGAGCATCACAAAGCACAAAGGTTTTTGCAAAACATTGAGTGAAAAACTTAGTTTTAGTTTTCCACAGAAAGCATTTCAGAGCTACCGATTTGTAAACTCGGTGATACCGAAGCAACTTTCGGAACCTAAACTAGTGAACTCGGTGAGACCGAGCCACAGTTCGGTGGCACCGAGACTGCTAGGGTTTCACAGAGAATCGATCTCGGTCACACCGATTTGCAATTCTCGGTCGGACTGAGAATCACATGTGCAATGGCCTAAGCCAAATCGGTGAGACCGATTTCTACAACTCGGTCGGTCCGAGATGAATTCAGCGGAAACCTAACCCTAAATTTTCAATCCAAGTCTAAACTACAGAGTATTTTTGCTGGATAGGAAGATTTCAATCGTGGCAAGATTCATGGCAATGCAATGTGCTAGGAATCAGAGTGAGAATAGCACAAAGATCAAGTCCATACCCTAATGCGGCGGTGGACCTGCTACGACGGCAGCGGTGGAGCTGAATCCCGTTAACGGCAGCGGAGACCAATGGCGGGAGGTCGCTGGCGACAAGGAGGACGATCCGGGGACCCGATGAGGCAGAGCAGGTTGTGCGCGAGCAAAGAGTTTTGGAAGAATTTCCAAAAATTTGACCCGTGAGTATATATATATAGCCCGACCCTGTCGGTGTGACCAAGTGGAACAACTCGGTGGCACCGAGATGCAAAACTGCAAGCAGTTACTGAACTCGGTGTGACCGAAAAGTTCAAATCGGTTGCACCGAGATTGAAAACCTAGATCCACTTAGTGATCTCGGTATGACCGAAATGGATGAATCGGTCAGACCGAAACGCACAAAGAGGTTTTGGAAGTTTAAGTCTATGACAAATCGGGGACTCCAAGTGCTCCTCACACAGAGTGGTTCGAATCTGACTTGATCAAACTTTGTGATATAGCATGAATAGAGTTTGAGACAAGAAGAGCATAGATAGCTAGAGAAGGTTCTTAGGCATTCTTGTCCATCCACTTGGCAAAAGAAAAGAAGCCAAACAAGCAAAACAACAAGTGGATGTCCTCGAATGAGTAAAATATGCAAACGACATGCTCACACAATAAAATGGCAAATGAAATATGTGACAAAGCATGCACAACCAATTCTAGTATCTATCAAGCAATTGGCGATGACTAGGTCATCTATATGTGAGTATATTGACTTAGGAGTCAAATGAGAATATTTTATCATAGGTCATACTCATCGTTTAAGCACAAGTGGGGTTACCACTTTTACATAATGCATTGTTGTGTTCACACCATTAGAGTTGCTTTAGCTCAATTATTAGAGTAAAGCTCCCCCTAGATGTGAGATCCCCCTAAGAGGGATGAACTAACCTTGGGTTTTGTTTATGAAGACTTCATGTAGGTGTTGAAGATGTGGATGCTCTATGTTGATGTAGATCATTTGGAGCAATCCTTTGGAGTGAGTTGCACTTTCAATACCTACACGGGTTAGTCCCACAAGGAACAAACAAGGATATCCATAGACATAGAGTGATGCACACACAAGATGATGTCTATGAAAGCTTTAGGTTACCTTGTCCCTTGTCTTACCAACAAGAGGGTTTGTGACTCCATGAACTAGTGCAAGATGTGGAAGTTGATTGCACTTGTCCTCGCCAAAATGATAAGAGTGAAGTATGTTGGCGGAGTCACCCTCAAGAACTCTCTAGTTCTTCTTCTTCGGGATCCACACCATCTTGATGGGAATCCTTGGGGTCGTAGTCGTACTTGATGAAGTAGAACTTGATGTAGTCTTGGGAACCCACTTGACCAAGGCCTTGGGAGCTTCTTCAAATGCATCAATCTCCTCTTGAAGCTTGTCCTTGCCTTTCTACTTGTGGTCTTGTGGTGGAAGATCATCTTGAGCTTGTGTCCCTTTGAAAGAAGTAGGATCATACTTCTCTTGTTGAGGAACAAACTTCGTCTTGGGGTATTTATCTTCTTCCCACTCAACTCCATTGACATTGAACTTTCGTTCAAAACCAACACCTTGGTTCTTCCGGTGCCTTCCTTGCTTGCGTACAATTTCCTCGAATTGCTTACTCCCGGCAAGGCTCTTGTAAACACCTTTCTCTATAATTCCGTTCAATAAGATATTTTCTTGCTCAAGTGTAACTTGGCTAAGAGAATCATTAGTGGAATCAAGAGAACTACTAGAAGCAACAACATTGGATTTAACATGATAGTTGTTGTTACTACTAGAGGAAGAATCTTTCTTGTTCTTGTTACTAGACTTGACTTGAGGCATGTAAGTTGATAAGAGTAAACGCTTGGCAATGTAAGAAGAACTTTTCTTGTGAAGATCATCATTGATAGCCTTTAAAAACTCATGCTCTTGCTCAAGGTTGAGCTTTTCAAAGCGTAACTTCTCATGAGTCCTTAAAAGTTCTCGATGATCTCCTAAGATAGTTTCATGAGCTAACTTAAGAGTGTTTAGTTCTTTAGTTAGGAGCTCAATCTTATCCTTATCATTGTCATTTGTTTCATCTTTATTAGCATGATTATTTGACGTTTCATCATAGTATTCATCACTAGAGTTGTTAACAAGTAAATCATCATCACCTAGCAAGTCATCTTCATCACTATTGAAATCAACATACTCGGGGTGTAATACCTTTTGGCCTTTAGGCATGAAGCATCTTCCAAGTCCTTCATTTGGTGAGTCAAATATGTCGTAGGAGTTGGTTGACACAAGTGCTAGACCGGCAACACCTTCATCTTGAGTATGTTTTGAGTCAGAGTGATAGCTTCTGTCGGAGTGATGGTCGGAGTCGGAGCCGGATACCCATTCACCAACGTGAGCTTGATGTCTTTGTTTTGTATAGCTCTTTGATGACTTGTCCTTCTTTTCTGAATCCTTGCTTCTCGGGGATGTTCTTCGTTCATAACGACCATCTCTACTCCTTCTCTCTCTTGGTGGTGATTCTTATCTTCTACTTCTTCTCTTTGGAGATTCTTCTCTTCTTTTGTAGGGAGCCGTGCACTCATTGGAATAGTGTTCGGGTCTTCCACAATTGTAGCAATTACGCTCACGACTAGAAGATCTTTTGTCATTGTAGGACCTTGACTTGGAACTTCTTTCCTTCCTTCTACTCTTGTAGAACTTGTTCAAGTTCTTCACCATTAGGCTCAATTCTTCATTGAAGGTTTGTTTATCACTTGATGATGTGGGAGCTTCACATGAGGCTTTGTAAGAACCACTTGACTTGTTGTGGAGCTCTTCCTTATCCTTGAGTGACATTTCATGAGCAACAATTCTACCAATGACTTCCGTTGGCTTGAGATTCTTGTCATTGGGCATCATTTGGATCAATGTGCACATGGTATCATATTTTTCATCCAAGGCTCTTAGGATCTTCTTGATGATGAATTTGTCAATCATCTCTTCACTTCCTAAGCCGGCAATCTCATTTGTGATGAGAGCAAGCCTAGAGTACATTTCAGCGACGCCTTCACCATCCTTCATCTTGAACTTATCAAGTTGACTTTGAAGCACATCCAATTTGGATTCCTTGATGGAGTCGGTACCTTCGTCCATGTCAATCAAAGTGTCCCAAATTTCCTTTGCATTCTCAAGACGGCTGATTTTGTTGAACTCTTTGGGGTACAATCCGTTGAAGAGGATATCACAAGCTTGAGCATTGTATTGCAGCATCTTCAACTCTTCCACGGTAGCTTCACGGCTTGGTTCTCTCCCATCAAAGAATTCACCTTGCAAGTCAATACACACAATAGCCCAAACGGCGGGGTTATGTCCAAGAATATGCATTTTCATCTTATGCTTCCAACTAGCAAAATTAGTACCATCAAAGTAAGGACATATACGGTGATAATTTCCCTTGCTAGAGGCCATACTCTCCTAGGTTGTGAAACCAAGGCTATGACTACCAAAAGCTACAAGCTCTGATACCACTTGTAGGATCGAAAGTATTTCTAGAGGGGGGGATTAGACTACTTGACCAAATAAGAAACCTTTCCTTTTCCCAATTTTAATTCTTGACAGATTTTAGCAACTTAGCACAAGTCAAGCAATCAACCTACTCATACAATTCTAGAGTATAGCAGCGGAATGTAAGACAATTGCATATGAAGGTAAAGGGAAGGAGTTTGAGGAGGCAAATGCAATTGGAGACACGGAGATTTTTGAGCCGTGGTCCCGATAGGTGGTGCTATCATACATCCACGTTGATGGAGACTTCAACCCACGAAGGGTAACGGCTGCGCGAGTCCACGGAGGGCTCCACCCACGAAGGGTCCACGAAGAAGCAACCTTGTCTATCCCACCATGGCCGTCGCCCATGAAGGACTTGCCTCACTAGGGGTAGATCTTCACGAAGTAGGCGATCTCCTTGCCCGTACAAACTCCTTGGTTCAACTCCACAATCTTGTCGGAGGCTCCCAAGTGACACCTAGCCAATCTAGGAGACACCACTCTCCAAGAAGTAACAAATGGTGTGTTGATGATGAACTCCTTGCTCTTGTGCTTCAAATAATAGTCTCACCAACACTCAACTCTCTCTCACATGATTTGGATTTGGTGGAAAGAAGATTTGAGTGGAAAGCAACTTGGGGAAGGCTAGAGATCAAGATTCATATGGTAGGATTGGAATATCTTGACCTCAACACAAGTGTAGGTGTGTCTCGCTCAGAAAATGTAAGTTGTAAGTGTAGGCATGTTCTGATGGCTCTCTCCATGAATGAAGAGTGGGTGGAGGGGTATATATAGCCTCCACACAAAATCTAACAATTACACACAACTTACCAATCTCGATGGGACCGAATCCTGAAACTCGGTTAGACCAATGTAGCAAATAATGTGACCGTTAGGCATTTCGGTGGGACAAACATGTCAACTCGGTGGGACCGATATGGTTAGGGTTAGGGCATAACATAATCTCAGTGAGACCGATTACACAAACTCGGTAGTACCGATTTTGGTAATAACTTAAGCAGAGAGTTGGTAAGGCAAACTTGGTGGGACCGATTCGCTCATCTCGGTTAGACCGAAATGTTACGAAGAGGAACAGTGAATTTGCATTGTAATCTCGGTGGGACCAATCGCTCATCTCGGTTGGACCGAAACGTTACGAAGGGAAACAGAGAGATTACAATCCCATGTCGGTGAGACCGAGATCCCTATCGGTGAGACAGATTTGACTAGGGTTTGTGGCAGTGGCTATGACATCTGAACTCGGTGGCACCGGATCGAAAGAATCGGTGGGGCCGAGTTTGACTTTTGGTTTAGGTCATATGTGGATGTGAGAAAGTACTTGAGGGCTTTGGAGCATATCACTAAGCATTTTGAGCAAGAACCCCATTAAGCAACACCTCATCCCTCCTTGATAGTATTGGCTTTTCCTATAGACTCAATGTGATCTTTGATCACTAAAATGGAAAATGTAGAGTCTTGTGCTTTGAGATTGAGCCAATCCTTTTGTCCTTAGTATTTTGACAGATCCACTTTTCTCATCCATGCCATGCCAATCATTGAGCTTTCCTGAAATATTTATCTTGAAATAGTATTAGCTCAATGTGCAATATGTTGTTAGGAATTACCAAAACCACCCAGGGATAGTTGCACTTTCAGAATGGGAACCTACTATCAAAGTCAAGATTGAAAATTTAGAGTGTTTTGCTTTGTGTAACTTGGGTGCTAGTGTTTCCACCATTCCGAAATCTTGATGTGATATGCTTGGTCTTACCGATATTGAAGAGTGTTCTATAAATTTGCACTTGGTGGATTCTACTATTAAAAAACCTTTGGGAAGAATTAATGATGTTCTTATTCTTGCAAATTTAATTATGTGCCCATTGATTTTATTGTGCTTTATATTGATTGTAATCCGTATTGTCCTATTATACTTGGTAGACCGTTTTTACGCACTATTGGTGTCGTGATTGATACGAAAGAAGGGAATATTAAATTTCAATTTCCTTTGAGAAAGGGTATGGAACACTTCCCTAGAACAAGAATTAGGCCACCATATGAATCAATCATGAAGGCATCCTATGGATCTAGAACCAAAGATGACAATACTTGAGATCTATGTATTATGCCTAGCTAGGGGCATTAAACGATATCGTTTGTTGGGAGGCAACCCAATGAATAAAATTTATTTTTGTTATTTTCTTTCTGTTCCTGAGTGTTTGCACAATTATGCCTCTGTTATTATTGTGTTTTTATGTTTTAATTAGTGTTTGTGCCAAGAAAAGCCTTTGGGATGATTTGAGTGATAGTTGATTTGATCTTGTTGGAAAGAAGAAACTTTTGCGCTCGGTAAAACAATTTTAAGAAATCACAGAAACATGATTTTTCTCTGAAATTTTTACACAATGTTGATATAAAAATTTCCCACGTTGTCCTAATTTGTTAGAATTTTGGAGTTACATAAGTATTCCAAGTTTTCAGATTGCTACAGACTATTCTGTTTTTGACAGATTCTGTTTTCTTTGCGTTGTGTGCTTATTTTGATGAATCTATGGACCTTATCGGGGGTATGAGCCATAGTAAAGTTGGAATACACTAGATATAACACAAAAATAAAATATGAATGGGTTTGCAACAATACCTAGAGTGGTGATTTGCTTTGTTATACTAATAGATCTCACGAGGGTTTTTGTTGATTTTGTGTGATTCAAGTTTTCAAGTTTTGGGTGAGATCGTGGTGGATGAAGAAATAAGGAGTAAAAGCCTAAGCTTGGGGATGCTCCATGGCACCCCAAGTTATTATCCAAAGAGGAACAAGCAACTATGCTTGGGGATGCCCCAAGTGGCATCCCCTACGACCATCAGCATTTTACTTGGAGCTATATTTTTATTCGTCACATATCATGAGTTTTGCTTGGAGCGTCTTGTATTATGTGAGTATTTGTTTGTTTTACCTTTTACTTTGAGTCAAGTATCCTTGCTGAACACACCTATTTGAGAGATCCAAAATTATGCCATGATTTGTTGGAATTGCTCTAGTGCTTCACTTTTATCTTTTTGAGCATGGTGTTCTTTAATATTTTTGAAAAAAAATGCTCTCATGCTTCACTTAGATTTATTTGATAGTTAGTAATTGATATAAGAAATTATCTCTGGCTTCAGTTATATTATTTTGAGAGAAGAAATTTTTTATGCTCATGTTCTTCACTTAGATTTGTTTGAGCTATCAAAAGCAACATATGAAACTAGTCCCAAAGTGATAGATATTCAAGAGGGATATAATAAAAACTTTCATGAAGATCATTGGACAAAATAAACTTGATTCTTTGTAATAGTTTTGCGACATGATGATAGTGATATGTGAGTCATGTTGATGAATAATTATGGTTTAGTAATAATATTGATGTTAAGGTTTGTGATTCCCTATGCAAGCACGAAAACCAATAGATATGCAATGAAATTACATCCTACTTGTGGTGCATTATTCGGTGTTAGTTATGCATAATGCTCGCTTATGAGATTTTTCGTTTCTTGGTTGGATGCTTCTCAATCTTTTGCTAGCCTTCACTTGTACTAAGTAGGAATACTACTTGTGCATCCAAAAATCTAAACCCAGTTTTGCCATATGAGTCCACCATACCTACCTATATGCGGTATTTTTGTGCCATTCTAAGCAAATTTGTATGTGCCATCTCTAATTTTCAAAATAAATTTCCCTTTTGTGTGCTTGTACCACTCATGAAACAGTATGGGGTGGCTGATATTTTTCCATGCTAGATGTGTTATTCTCAAGATGAGTGTTTATTCACTTGTCATTGCACGAGAGTACGACAAAGGTATTAGGGATGCCTAGTCCCGAAATGAAAAATGAATTTACTTTATGTTGTCAAATAATAAATTCCTTGGAAAGTGTTGGTATGGACGGTACCCGTGGATTCGGTTAGCCTTGGAATGTGTAAATATGGTGGAAAAGGAATAAACTTTATTTTCTGTTTGGGAACCGCCTATGATATATCTAGCATGGAAAGTATTGGGAACTACTCGATCATTTTCATTGACAGGAAAAGCATGCCTCTCAAAATTTGATCTCTCAATTTAAGCTTTGAGCACTGGCACCTCTACAAAGCCCTACTTCCCTCTGTGAAGGGCCTTTTCTTTTTTTACTTTATGCAAATTTTATTTTATTTGAGTCTCCATCTTATCTTATAAAGCACCAACTAAGGGGCACTATGATCGTACTTGAGTATTGGGTGTAGCTAATATGCAAGTGTGTTTCATGAATGGATCAATGATTGATCATAATGGGCTAGGGATAACTTGCTTTAGTGTTGATATTTTGAAAGACATGGTTGCTTGTTGATATTCTTGAGTATTGAAATCTTCATGTCAAAACTAGACTATTGCTTTGAATCGTATAGAAGTCCAAATGTCCATGCTACAAAAGAAAAGAATATGTGATGAACATGATAGGCATCATTCCACATCAAAAATTCTGTTTTTATCATTTACCTACTCAAGGACGAGCAGGAATTAAGCTTGGGGACGCTGATACGTCTCCAACATATCTATAATTTTTTGTTGTTCCATGCTGTTATATTATCATTCTTGGATGTTTTACAATCATTTTATAGCAACTTTATATCATTTTTGGGACTAACCTATTGACATAGTGCCCGGTGCCAGTTGTTGTTTTTTGCTTGTTTTTTATTTTGCAGAAAATTAATACCAAACGGAGTCCAAACGCGGCAAAAATTGGAGAATTTTTCTGGACCAGAAGACACCTATTGGGCCAAAGAAGTACCAGAGGGGGGCTCCGAGGGGAGCACAACCCACCTGGGCACGCCTGGAGGCCCAAGCGGTTGTGCCCACCTCGGCCGCCTCCCGCACCGCCTATTTGCTCTATAAATACCCCGAAAATCCCAAAACCCTAGGGGAGTCGACGAAACACAATTCCAGCCGCAAGTTCTAGAACCACGAGATCCAATCTAGACACCATCACGGAGGGTGTCGGTGTCAAAACTGGCGGATCTCGGGTAGGGGGTCCCGAACTATGCGTCTAGGCGGATGGTAACAGGAGACAAGGGACACGATGTTTTTACCCAGGTTCGGGCCCTCTCGATGGAGGTAAAACCCTACTCCTGCTTGATTAATATTGATGATATGAGTAGTATAAGAGTAGGTCTACCACGAGATCAGAGAGGCTAAACCCTAGAAGCTAGCCTATGGTATGATTGTTGTTCGTCCTATGGACTAAAACCCTCCGGTTTATATAGACACCTGAGAGGGCTAGGGTTACACAGAGTTGGTTACAACGGGAGGAGATCTACATATCCGTATCGCCAAGCTTGCCTTCCACGCCAAGGAAAGTCCCATCCGGACAGGAGACGAAGTCTTCAATCTTGTATCTTCATAGTCCAGGAGTCCGGCCAAAGGTCATAGTCCAGTCATCCGGACACCCCCTAATCCGGGACTCCCTCAGTAGCCCCCGAACCAGGCTTCAATGACGATGAGTCCGACCTGCAGATTTGTCTTCGGCATTGCAACGCGGGTTCTTCTCCAAATCCCATATACGTGTCAAATAGTGTCCGACTTCTGGTGAATGTTGTGCTCCTTGGCTTCTGCGCCCAATAATGGCCATCTTCCACATGTCAAAAGAATGCGAAAAGACAGGGTGTTTTTTTATTTACCCCCTAGCTGCGCAATTGGGACGCCTATAAAAGAGGCGGGGACTTAGATCTGAATCACACCATCTTCCCTCCGCGAGCATTCATCAGAGCGCATTCGACAGAGATCCATTCCATCATGGCCGGTCGATGCAGCTCCTCCTCTCGCCCCCCAGCCCCTAGCCTGGAGATTGGGAGAGGTGTTCCGTCCCGCACAGCGAGCTAGTGGCGCTCCAAGACAAGGGGCTTCTCCCCCCGACTTACATGGTCCCGGTTCGAGCCGGGCTTGCCACCTATAACGACGGAGAGCAAGGGGAGAGCGTCCCCAATCCCTCCAAAGGAGAGCGGGTATGCCTTGTCCCTTATTTGATAAGAGGGCTCGGATTTCCAATTCATCCGTTTCTCCGGGGGTTTCTGGAGTTCTATGGCCTCCAGTTGCACCACCTTACGCCTGCCTCCATATTGCATATTGCGGGCTTCGTAGCCCTTTGCGAGCTGTTTTTGGGCATCGAGGCCCATTTCGTGCTGTGGAAGAAGTTGTTCTGCCTCATGCCCAGTTCTCAGGAGGGGTCGATATATCAAGTGTGCGGAGCCGAACTATGGCGCATCGCCGGGACCGGATATCTATCCGGAACCCCAAAGAAGGCGTCTGAAGACTGGCCTTCAGAATGGTTTTATATAGAAGACGTCCCCCTACCGGACCCTATTCGGATCGGCCTCCCTGAGTTCGGCAATGCTCCTCTGAAGAAGCGCCTAAGCTGGCGTCCATGGAGCCCTCAGAAGGAAAACGACAAGGACGTCCTTTACTTGATGAACCGGATAAGGTTGTTGGCTCATTCCGGATTGACCATGATCGAGGTCATGGCCACATGCATTATGCGGGGGGTGCAGCCGCTTCAGTACAAAGGCCACCCCATGTGGGATTTCAACGGGGAGGACGACGCCACTTGGTGAGGCCGTAAGGGGCCGGAATCAGCTGCCGCTTGAATAAAGATCTTGTCTGCTTTGTACAAGGGAGAAGAGGAGGAATTTCTCTGCGTCAACCCACGGGGCGGATTTTCTATGTACAATCCTCCAAGCTAGGTAAGCGAACACTTTCACTTGCCCATCCGTTTTATATTCCCATAGTTAAGTACTTAGTCTAGCAATTTCAACGCAGGAGCTGCGCCAGATAAACAGCCCTCCTCCACAACCCGAGGACCCGGAACGGTCCCTCGACCCGGACTCCCAAGAGGACCCGGACTTATGTGTGGAGCTGATCGATGGGGTGTTTCATCAATTGAGCAAGGACAACACCTTGGTGGCCATTACGGTCGACTATCCGAACTACTTCTAGCCTCACAAGTAACTGAGACCAAAGTCCCAGCATTCTCAAAATGATCCATCCGTGCTTATTTTTGTTCACCGCATACCAATGGCGTTTTTGCAAGGGAAATCCTTGAGGCGGAGGGCCGAGCCTGTGGTGGCTAGCCAACAAGGGGCATCAAGGTCTAGCAGGCTGAAAAGAAGTGCGGTCCGGATTGAGATGCCGGCGCAGCGGTATGGGGTGCCATTTTATTCCCGGGTTTTATTCCCTCAAGGCGTACTAACGCACGCTGAGGGAGTCCTGGATTAGGGGGTGTCCGGATGGCCGGACTATGACCTTTGGCCGGACTCCCGGACTATGAAGATACAAGATTGAAGACTCCGTCACGTGTCCGGATGGGACTTTCCTTGGCGTGGAAGGCAAGCTTGGCGATACGATATGAAGATCTCCTCCCATTGTAACCGACTCTGTTTAACCCTAGCCCTCTCCGGTGTCTATATAAACCGGGGAGTTTTAGTCCGTAGGACGAACAACAATCATACCATAGGCTAGATTCTAGGGTTTAGCCACTTCGATCTCGTGGTAGATCTACTCTTGTACTACCCATATCATCAATATCAATCAATCGGGAGTAGGGTTTTACCTCCATCGAGAGGGCCCGAACCTGGGTAAAAACATCGTGTCCCTTGCCTCCAGTTACCATCCGCCTAGACGCACAGTTTGGGACCCCCTTCCCGAGATCCGTCGGTTTTGACAGCGACATTGGTGCTTTCATTGAGAGTTCCTCTGTGCCGTCGCCTTTTAGGCCCGATTGCTTCTTCACTCATCAATCGCGATGCGGTCCGGGATGAGACTTTTCTCCTCGGACAGATCTTCGTATTCGGCGGCTTCACACTGCGGGCTGACTTGTTCGGCCATCTGGAGCAGATCGAGAGCTACGCCCCTGGCCATCAGGTCAGGTTTGGAAGCTTGAACTACACGGCCGACATCCGCGGGGACTTGATCTTTGAGGGATTCGAGCCACAACCGGGCGCGCCACACTGTCATGATGGGCACGATTTAGCTCTGTCATCGGACAACGCCCAGAGCGTCGCTCTGGTGTCCGCTCTGACCATTAACTCGGAGCCCACTACACCAGTCGGGGATGGACGGTTAGACGCCACCCCGGAAACTGCAATCTCCACGGTGATAGAGCCGGATACCAGCTTAGTGCCTCGCGAGGCCCATGACTCCAAGGTGCCGGACTCCGATCCGGACTCCGTAAATCCCGCACCTCTTCCGATTAAGCCCGATTTGGCTCCGGTCATGGAGTTCACCGCCGTGAATGTCTTTCATCACTCACCTTTTGGCAACATCCTGAATTTGTTAAAGTCCCTCTCTTTGTTAGGAGAGCCCTGGCCGGACTACGGCCAACACGGTTGGGATATGGACGACAAAGAAATTCGCAGCCCACCCACCACCCACTTCGTAGCCACTGTCGATGATTTAACCGACATGCTCGACTTTGACTCCGAAGACATCGACGGCATGGACGCCTATGAAGGAGACGATCAAGAACCAGTACCTATAGGGAACTGGAAAGCCACCTCGTCATATGACATATACATGGTGGACACCCCTAAAGCGGGGGATGGAGAGGAGAGAACGGAGGATGACCCCTCCAAGAAGCAACCCAAGCGCCGATGTCAGCGGCGCCGCTCTAAGTCCCGCCAAACCAAAAATGGCGATTGCGGCACCGGAGATAACAATACGCCAGACAGTGCCAAAGACAACCCCCTCCAGCAGGATGCAGTACAGGAGGACGAAGGAGCCAACCCTCATGAGAGAGCGTCCGACAAAGAGGATGAGGACGAAAATTACATGCCTCCCTCCGAAGACGAGGCAAGCCTCGACGACAATGAATTCGTCATGCCAGAGGTTCCCGTCGAGCAAGAGTGTTTCAAACGCAGACTCATATCCACGGCAAGCAACCTCAAGAAGAAACAGCAGCAGCTTAGAGCTGACCAAGATCTGCTAGCCGACAGATGGACTGAAGTCCTGGCGGCCGAAGAGTATAAACTAGAACGCCCATCCAAGAGCTACCCGAAGCGCAGGCTGCTTCCCCAACTCGAGGAGGAAGCAACTAAGCCTACATCGTCAGCGTACGATGCGCCCGATCGGCTACCCCGTGGCCGCGATAGAGAGGACTTCAGGCCCTCGACCCAAGCCGCACCCCGACACCGCTCAAAACATACCAGAGTACGGGGAGACGCAACAGACCTGCAAGACATCTTGGAGAATAAGGCAAGGCAAACAAGATCGATCTACGGATCGCATGGGCGCTCCGCTTCACGTGACGCTAGCTGTCACGCCGGACATAATAAGTATGGCCCGGCCGAATACAACAGACCAAGCTCGTCCAAGCTGCGTCGCGATATAGCCCACTACAGGGGTGCCGCACACGCACTATGCTTCACAGACGAGGTAATGGATCATCAAATCCCCGAGGGCTTCAAACCCATAAAAATTGAATCATACAATGGCACAACAGAATCTGCGGTATGGATGGATTATCTCCTTCACATCCACATGGCCCGTAGCGATGATCTACACGCCATCAAATACCTCCCGCTCAAGCTTAAAGGACCAGCACGGCATTGGCTTAATAGCCTGCCAGCAGAGTCAATCAGTTGTTGGGAGGACCTAGAATCCACATTCCTTCACAACTTCCAGGGCATGTATGTGCAACCACCAGACGCTGATGACCTAAGCCACATAATCCAGCAATTCTGGACACGGTTCCTGACAAAGAAAAACCAAATAATCGATTGTCCGGACGCCGAGGCCCTCGTAGCCTTCAGGCACAACATCCGAGACGAATGTCTTGCCCGGCACCTAGGACAGGAAAAGCCGAAGTCTATGGCAGCCCTCACGACACTCATGACCCGCTTCTGCGCGGGAGAAGACAGCTGGCTAGCTCGTAGCAATAACTTAAGCAAAAGCCCCGGCAATTCGGATAACAAGGATAACAATGGCAGGTCACACCGCAACAAGCATAAGCGCCGCATTAATGGTGACAATACTGAAGATACGCTAGTCAACGCTGGATTCAGAGGCTCTAAACCGGGTCAGCGGAAGAAGCCATTCAAACGAAACCCTCAGGGCCCATCCAGCTTAGACCGGATACTTGATCGCTCGTGCCAGATACACGGCACCCCCGAACAGCCAGCCAATCACACGAACAAGGATTGTTGGGTGTTCAAGCAGGCAGGCAAGATAAGTGCCGAGACCAGAGACAAGGGGCTACATAGCGATGACGAGGAGGGGCCCCGACCGCCGAACAACAAAGGACAGAAGGGATTTCCCCCGCAAGTTCGGACGATGAATATGATATACGCAACCCACATCCCCAAAAGGGAACGGAAGCATGCTCTCAAGGACGTCTATGCGCTGGAGCTAGTCGCCCCAAAATTCAACCCATGGTCCTCCTACCCGATCACTTTCGATCGACGGGACCATCCCACCAGCATCCGTCACGGCAGATTCGCCGCACTGGTGCTAGACCCAATTATCGACGGATTTCACCTTACCAGACTCCTAATGGACGGCGGCAGTAGCCTGAACCTGCTTTACCAGGACACAGTGCGAAAAATGGGCATCGATCCTTTGAGGATTAAACCCACAAAGACAACCTTCAAAGGTGTCATACCAGGGGGCGAAGCCAGCTGTACAGGCTCGGTCACACTTGAGGTGGTCTTCGGATCACCGGATAACTTCCGGAGCGAGGAGTTAATCCTCGACATAGTCCCATTCCGCAGCGGCTATCACGCCCTGCTCAGACGAACCGCATTTGCAAAATTCAATGCGGTGCCGCACTACGCATATCTCAAGCTCAAGATGCCAGGACCTCGCGGAGTCATCACGGTAAATGGAAACACAGAACGCTCTCTCCGAACGGAGGAGCACACGGCGGCCCTGGCGGCAGAAGTACAGAGTAGCCTCTCAAGGCAGTTCTCCAATCCAGGCGCCAACGTTCGGACAATGTCAAGCGATCCCGAGGTAACCTACAACAAATCTGGCTGGCACATTCCGAGCAAGCACAGCAGTGCGGCCCCGACCCCAGCCCCCACCAAGCGGCAATGCTGGTACCACGCGTACATAATTACGCCTTAGAGATACCATGGGCATAAGGGGAGGGGCACAACAATGGCATGCCTAGAATGCGGCTTAACCGCACTAGGGGGCTCCCTATTTCGCCGTTTTCCTTTTTCACACACTTTCAGGACCCAACTATTCGGAAGGCCTGTCCGGCAATATTATCTCCGAACCAACGATGCAATAGCCAGGAAGGAAGCAAGCTACGTCAAAAGTCAAGGTGGTCTCTATAACGAGTTTAAATACCTGTTTCTCTTACAATACTGCAGCTTGCCCGTGAAGGGGAATATGTCAAATACTCCCATATCTTGCTTACCGCACCTTTTGTATCGTTCTGCTTTCGCAGCAACCCTTTTTTAATGAACAATATATAGCCCTTACCTATTATTGTACTTATATATTTTTATATATGCAAATATGTTCAGTCATGACACTATGCAACCGTACACTTTGGTACGGATAATACACCAGGGGCTTACAACACCCCATAACATGGTGTGAGAAGACCGAACACTCTAACAAGTGTGGCACCCCGAACTTATAGCACTATATACATCGGCTCCGAATCATGTCTTTGGTCAATAGTTGGGTTTGCCCGGCTCCCATGTTTTGGTACCTTACGTTCCGCATTGTTGGCTAAGGTAGCGCTGGGAGAGCTACTGCGATTGTGCCCCAGTTGAGCTGGGTTAACACCTCAGTAGAGAAAGCTAAAACTGACTGTCATGATAGTGCGAGAGACCGGTCACTGTTCGCGAGGTTTCTTCGAGTCCTTAAAGACTTATGCCGCTTCGAGCGAGGAACCGGACTTCTCCGGCCTAGGCGTGGATAGCGCCCCGAACTCGGTTTTCCGAAAACTAGGGGCTTCGCCAAAATTTAAAATTATAGAATTCTATGGCTAAGTGAGAGTGATAAAGCATTATAAGTCCGACGGCCTGGTTCGTTGTGATGAACGCCTCCCTAGACGGACCCAAGAATGGGAACAAGAGCGCTCAGGTTTATCCCGAACACCCCAACACTCGTGGCATGGGGGTCGAAGCCGACGACTTGCATCTCTCAGATTTGATAAACGGCCGCACAGAAGGTAATATTTTAAATTAACAAGTATTGCTTAACACATATGAACAAAGCTTCAGCGTACAGGATAACAAATGCGAGTTTACTCAAAAATTACATATTTGGAGCACTCATCCGCTATGCGGCAGGCACCCTTCAGAACTCCATTATAATACATCTCGGGCGTATGATACTCCTTGCCCGGCGGTGTCGCGTCCGTCAACAGCCTCTCCGCGTCTAGCTTGTCCCAGTGCACCTTAGCACGGGCAAGGGCCCGACGGGCACCTTCAATACAAACAGAGCGCTTGACGACCTCAATCCACGGACACGCATCCACCATCCGCCGCACCAGAACGAAGTAGCTCCCAGGCATGACTTCTCCAGGCCACAGCCGAATTATGAGGCCCTTCATGGCCTGTTCGGCCACCTTGTGGAGCTCAACCAGCTGCATCAGCTGGTCGCTCAAGGGCACCGGATGTCCGGCCTCAGCATACTGAGACCAGAACACTTTTTCCATCGAGCTCCCCTCTTTGGCTCGGTAGTATGCGGCGGCATCAGACACACTACGGGGCAGATCGGCGAACGCTCCTGGAGAGCTCCGGATTCGGGTAAGTAGCAGATAATTAACTTTTATATTTTTGCTTTGCATAAAGAATGCCTTACCCGCCGCTATCTTCTTCATCGCCTCGATCTCCTGAAGGGCCTTCTGGGCTTCGGCCTTAGCGGTCTTGGCACGCTCAAGAGCCAAGGCAATCTCGGACTCTCGAGTCTTCGAGTCACGCTCCAAACTCTCGTGTTTTTCCACGAGAGCCTAGAGCTCTTGCCGCACCTCCGCCAACCGCGCCTCCTGCTTCTCTCGCTCGGCGCGCTCCAAGGCCGCACTCTTTTCGGCCTTGGAGACCGCCTCTTTCAGGGTCGCCACCTCGGTCATGGCTCCTGCAACATTAACATTGGTCCTGTTATTATTATTATTATTATGCAACCAAGTATTTCTATATACATTTATAGGAGGTACTACGTACCCTCTTTATCCTCGAGATGCTTCTTGGCACGGCCGAGCTCGCTCTTGGACCGCTCGAGGATTTCCTTCAAGGCATTGACCTCCGCAGTCAGTGCGGCAGAGGTCAGCAGTGCAGCCTGCATTCCCATATTGACATATTTCTATTAGACTCCTGCGTCTTTCTTTTAAGATACTCAGTTCGGCTTTTCTTTCCGAACACCGAACTAAGCATTAGGGGCTACTGTCTATGCGGTAACATTTTTTATATATGTTCTTGAACACATACCTCAAAGCCTGTTAACAGGCTTGTGCAGGCTTCCATCAGCCCGCTCTTGGCGGACTGAACCTTCTGAATCACCGCACTCATAACAGTGCGGTGTTCTTCATCGATAGAGGCGCCGTTGAGCGCCTCTAGCAAATTGTCCGGCGCCTCCGGGTGGATGGAAGTCGCCGGCATCGTGGACTTGCCCTTCTTGTGAAGGCGCCGCCTGTCGGGCTCTGGAACCACTGATGGTTCCGGAGCAGTGTCCGGCCCAGGGCCAGACTTAGATCCCTCCGGGGCTTTACCCCCTTTGGGCTGGGAGTCCGGAAGGTCGCCTTGTGGCGCTTCCAGGACCACCTCCTCCTGGTTTTGTCCCCCACGGGACTCCGCCTCAGCATCGTCTGTAGGGAGAGGGGAGGAGGCCGTTGGAAGTGAAGTGCTATTCACATCCGACGAGTTCAGTGATCCGCTCGACGAATCGCCGAGCTGAGCTCTGGGCGGACTGCATGATTAGCTTTGGTGTTAGAAGCTATCAAATAATAAAGGAGTACAGTAATTCATTTGGGTAGCCGGACACTTACGATTTTGCCACGGGCTTGACCCTGGAAGGCCAGTCCCCCTCGCCGTCTTCGGCGTCGGGGGCATAGTCCGACAGTAGGGGCTTACCCTTCTTGGGCCCTCCGGCTTTCCCAGTTGGGGAGGCCTTTCTCTTCTTTCCTCCCCCCGCTGGAGGGGGAGAGGCATCTTCTTCTTCCTCCTCCTCATCTTCGGAGGCGGGGGCGCGTTGGAGCCGTCGGGCAAATCCGACGGCACCGGGCGCCGCGAACTCTTTCGAGTCCCCGTGGCCTTCTCCTTGGCCTTCTTCTCCGGCACCACGTGGGGTGCCGGAACCAGTAGCTTCGCTAAGTCTGCGTCTACTGGGCCTTCGGGCAAAGGGGCCGGACAGTCAAACTGTCCGGATGTCCTCTTCCAGTCCTGTCAAAGGAACGGGAGTTTAGATCCCACATAAAGTCACACTGTGAAATTCGGGTACCTCGTAAGGGATTAAAGGTAAGCTTACTTCGGAGGCTTGACATTTGGCGCAGAACCCACGATCTTCGGTGACGGGAGGGGAGACCTCGGAACTCTTGAAAAGCACCTTCCAGGCGTCCTCGTGCTTCGTTTCGAAGAGCCGAGATAGAGTCTGGTGCCGGGCCGGGTCGAACTCCCACAAATTGAAGTCCCGTCGTTGACACAGGAGGATCCGGCGGAAGAGCATGACCTGGACGATGTTGACAAGCTTGACCTTCTTGATCACTAGGTCTCGGACGCAGGTTTGGAGTCCGGTCACCTCTTCCGGATTGCCCACGACAGGCCCGTGTCTTTCCAAGATGTGAGCCGGGTGGGGATGCCGGATCAAAATTTAGGGGCTGCCGCCCATTTTGGGTCGCGCGGCTCGGTAATATAAAACCACCCATATTGCCACCCTTTGATGGTTTCCACGAAGGCACCCTCGAGCCAGGTGACGTTGGCTATCTTGACCACTATGGCACCTCCGCATTTCGCCTGTCGGCCTTGCACGACCTTCGGCTTGACGCTGAAGATATTTAGCCATAGGCCAAAGTGGGGCTGGATGCGGAAGAAGGCCTCGCACACGACGATAAACGCCGAGATATTGAGGATGAAGTTCGGGGCCAGGTCATGGAAGTCCAGGCCGTAGTAGAACATGAGCCCCCGGACGAATGGGTGAAGAGGAAAACCCAGTCCGTGGAGGAAATGGGGAAGAAAAACAACCCTCTCATGGGTCCTGGGGGTGGGGATGAGTTGCCCCGCATCTGGGAGCTGGTACGCGATTTCCTTAGACAAGTATCCAGCCTTCCTTAGGTTTTTGATTTGTCCCTCCGTGACGGAGGAGGCCATCCATCTACCTCCCGCTCCTGACATGGTTGGAGAAGGTTGAGGTGGGAAGTGCGGGCTTGGGCGCTGGAGCTCGAGCGCGCAGGGATGGATTAGCAGAGGAGGAAGAGGGCGTGAATGGAAAGGGCAGATTCTTATCCCCTTATATGGGCGGCCAAAACTACGAGCCCCCATCGGCCTAATAAAACTCGCTTATCCCCCAAGCGCCGCGGTTAATGGCGCGGTTGGGTTACCCACACCCGTATTGATGAGAATCCAGGAATAAGGGGACATGATCTCTACTTTGACAAGACGTGCCAAGGAAACCGCCTCGCTAAACGCGCTGAGGTGGAACAATAAAATAAATAAAGAGCCTGGCTGTGGCATGATGTCACGCCATGGAATGCGTCAGCAGATCCGATTGATACAAATGTTATTCTATCTATGAAGGAATGTGGAACTTATTTTGCAGAGCCGGACACTACCCTGGTGTTCAATGTCTTCTATGAAATATTCGGAGGAGGAACCCGCCTTGCAATGCCGAAGACAACTTGCACGCCGGACTCGTCATCATTGAAGCCTGGTTCAGGGGCTACTGAGGGAGTCCTAGATTAGGGGGTGTCCGGATGGCCCGACTATGACCTTTGGCCGGACTCCCGGACTATGAAGATACAAGATTGAAGACTCCGTCCCGTGTCTGCATGGGACATTCCTTGGCGTGGAAGGCAAGCTTGGCGATACGATATGAAGATCTCCTCCCATTGTAACCGACTCTGTGTAACCCTAGCCCTGTCCGGTGTCTATATAAACCGGAGAGTTTTAGTCCGTAGGACGAACAACAATCATACCATAGGCTAGATTCTAGGGTTTAGCCACTTCGATCTCGTGGAAGATCTACTCTTGTACTACCCATATCATCAATATCAATCAAGCAGGAGTAGGGTTTTACCTCCATCGAGAGGGCCCGAACCTGGGTAAAAACATCGTGTCCCTTGCCTCCTGTTACCATCCGCCTAGACGCACAGTTCGGGACCCCCTACCCGAGATCCGCCAGTTTTGACACCGACACTCGCGCTCTCTTCAGGAAAAAGAGCGCTCGCCGGACTATATCCGGAGAGGTTGCCAATCGCGCCTCCACCGGCCAGGCTCCAAGGCCAGGTCTGGAAATGGAGGGGGACACAAAGCGCGCACCGGACGCTCCTCCGACAGAGGATGCGGACGGGCTGTCTGCCACCAATTCCGAGGTGGAGAGTTCCATGAACCACAGGCGTCGCCGGACAATTCCTCGTGACGCTTGTTTCTCCCAAGAGGCATTGGATGCCTTTAATACGGGAGATGCGTACCTCCGTGCCGCTCAAAATGGTCTAGCCAGAGCCACAGAGTAGTATGTAAAAGACATACGGGTGAGAAAATTTGATGGTTATATATGTCAATAGCCCCAGAGACTTGAAACAGTTAGAACAACTGATTTAAGGATCATTTGTTATACAACATCTTACAGAAAAGAATACCCAACTGTCCCAGGAGTTGGAAGAGTGCAAGGCCCAACTTGAGGCCGCACTAGCTGTGACAGGGGAGGCCAAGAAGACCCCCTCTGGTAATATACTTCGAAAGATAAGTATGTTGAAGAGTGCGGCGTGCTTGCAAATCTGACAATAACATTGCAGATGGCGCCGGAGTGGATCCGGACAAGCAACAACTCTTGCGCCGGTTAAAGGCTGGCGAGAGCGTGTTTACGAGGGTGAGGCAAGAGAAGAATAAGCTCCAAGATGCCAACACCTAGCTGGGCGAGGAACTAAAGGATGTTCGTGCCCAGCTGTCGGACTCCGTGAAGGAGAATCAGCGGCTTCGACGCAGCATTTTTAGTAAGTGCTTGAACAAACTACGAAAAGAATTGTTCGGCGAGGAAGTCGATTGACAGAGTTATGTCTGTAGGTATGCTGACAGGTCGACCTGCGGAGGAAATGCCCGGTTCTACGGGTGACCTTCTTCCCGAGCTCTCACAACTGCACGAACGAGTTCGGCAGGTGATGCAAGGCGCCGCCCAGGCCTTGTGGCCGCCCGTCTCCTTGCCCGAAGGCCATGGAGAGCTTGCAGAGAAGCTGAAGGGAGCATGGCGGCGCTTCCGATTATGGAAGATATCGGCCTGCCGTCAAGGCGCCAGGGAGGCCTGGGCCATGGTGAAGACGCGGTACACGAAGGCTGACCCAAACCACATGGCCGAGGTCAGACCTGTAGGGCCCGATGGGAAGGAGATCCCTAGTGTACGACCAGGTAGAGTTGGCCGCCAAATATTCCCAACAGGCCTGTAAACTAGACAGCCTGTTGGATGGTATTGAAGAGGAATATACCCAGTCAAATTGACTATGTAATTTAAAATGACATGTAAAATGCCGTCTAGCCGGATTGTAGATCGTTGTCATGGCGGACCTTTCCACTTCAACCTCGGGACCCGATAGTCCGGAGTGTGTCTGAATACCCTCTCGGTTATGTAAGAACCGGGCATGCGTGGATACTAGGCGTAGGGGTCATTAGTGCTTTATCAGACAAGTGCCCAACTAGTTATGTTATATTACATGGTTAGTAAGAACCATTTTCCAGGGAGAATAGTTCCGTTAGGGGTTCCTTTCCCTGGGAAGCATGCCCTAAAGTGCATGTCCGGACTGCGAAAAAAGCAGAAAAACATCTGGGGGCAGATAAATAAACGAGTAAGAAATCATCTTTTAGTTCACCGACCGAATATTCCCTTAAGAACGCTAGCTTTCGGCTTCACCCAGTCTGAGGTACACATCCGGCTGACCCGGCAGTAACAATCGCAGAGGTGCTCCCTTTACCTCCTAGCCGAACAATCGGGAACATAGGGGTAAGCACAGGAGCCAGGCAACCCAGCTTAGCCAAAACTTAAGTCATATTGATGCATATAATGGTGAGTAAAAGGTACATGCGGAAGTGTGACACATGTGTTGGGCATGAGGCTTTGCCGTACTGGATTTTATTGGCCGACGGCCCGGGCAGACGCTCAGGACTTAGTCAAGTGATGCGTCGGTTGCCAATTATTCACTAATCAAAGCCACATGCCGCCTACCGCCCTACAAACCATACCCATAACCTGGCCTTTTGCAGTCTGGGGGCTTGACATGGTTGGACCCCTTAAAGGAGGAACCCACAAGCAAAAATACCTACTGGTCATGGTGGATAAATTCACCAAATGGACAGAGGCCAAGCCTGTAAGGACGGCAGAATCCGGACCGGTGATAGACTTCATATTCGGGGTTGTACACCGTTACGGCGTCCCCCACAGCATCATCAAACTTTACGGCCGACGAAGTTAAACTCTGGTGCAAAAACAGGGGCATTAAGCTCGACTACGCTTCAGTCTATCACCCACAAACTAACGGTCAAGTCAAGCGAGCCAACGGTCTCATCATGAGCGGCATCAAACCCAGACTAGTGTGATCCCTCAAGGAATCTAACACGCACTGGGTAGAGGAGCTTGACTCCGTACTCTGGGGGCTGCGGACCACGCCGAATCGCACTACCGAATTCACACCATTTTTATGGTATACGGCGCAGAGGCAGTCCTGCCCTGCGACATAATTCATGACTCACCTCGCGTGCGCATGTACGAAGAAAGAGAAGCTGAGCTCGATCGGCAGGACAGCTTGGATGCATTGGAGGAGGAGCGCAACGTGGCAAAAGCCCGTTCCGCATTCTATCAACAGCAGGCTCGAAGATATCAAAGCAGAGAAGTACGGGCCAAAACTTATAACGTTGGCGAACTAGTTCTACGCCTGCCGGACAAGAAAGAGGACAAACTAAAGCCCAAATGGGAGGGTCCCTTCATAATCGACCAAGTCCTAACTGGTTGAGCGTACCGTCTGCGAAACGCATCGGACAACCGACTCGAGCCGAACCCATGGAACACAGCACACCTATGAAGATTCTACGCCTAGCGTCGGACTCCGTGTTCATCTCCTTCCTCTGTCCCTTTTTTTATTATTTTCAAATTAGCTGCCTGGTATTTCTCTCCTTCTCCCTCCTCTTTTCTCCCAAGCCTTTAGGGGCTTGCCTGCGCGTTATTCGCACATACTTGACGCGCCACCCGTGCTCATTATACCTGGGGGCTTCTTTATCAGAAGTTTATATAAACGGGCCTCATGCCCAAAACATGTGTGACACTTCCGCATGAACCTTTTATACACCATTATATGCATCGATATGACTTAAGTTTTGGCCAAGCTGGGTTGCCTGGCTCCTGTGCTTACCCCTACGTTCCCGTTTGTTCGGCTAGGTGGTAAAGGGAGCACCTCTGCGATTGTTACTGCCGGGTCAGCCGGATGTGTACCTCAGACTGGGTGAAGCCGAAAGCTAGCGTTCTTAAGGGAATATTAGGTCGGTGAACTAAAAGATGATTTTTCTTGTTTATTTATCTGCCCCCAGATGCTTTTCTGCTTTTTTCTCGCAGTTCAAACATGCACTTTAGGGCATGCCTCCCAGGGAAAGGAACCCCTAACGGTACTATTCTCCCTGGAAGATGTTTCTTACTAACCATGTAATATAACATAACTAGTTGGGCACTTGTCTGCTAAAGCACTTATGACCCCTACGCCTGATCTCCATGCATGCCCCGGTTCTTACATAACCGAGAGGGTATTCAGACACACTCTGGACTATCGGGTCCAGAGGTTGAAGCGAAAAGGTCCGCACTGACAAACGATCTACAATCCGGCTAGAAGGCATTTTACATGTCATTTTAAATTACATAGTCAATTTGACTCGGTATATTCTTCTTCAGTACCATCCAACAGGCTGTCTAATTTACAGTCCTATTGAGAATACTTGGCAGCCAGCTCTACCTGGCCATACACTAAACTGACAGGTATCTCCTTTCCGTCAGGCCCCACAGGGCCGACCTCGACCATGTGGTTCCGGTCAGCCTTCGTGTACCGAGTATTCACCATGGCCCAGGCCTCCCTGGCACCTTGACGGCAGGCCGATATCTTCCACAACCGGAAGCGCTGCCGCACTCCCTACAGCTTCTCTGCAAGCTCTCCAAGGCCTTCGGGCATGGAGAGGGATGGCCACATAGCCTGGACGACGCCTTGCATCGCCAGCCGAACTCGTTCGTGCAGTTGCAACAGCTCGGGAAGAAGGTCCCCCGCTGAACCGGGCATCTCCTCCGCAGGACGACCTGTCAACACATCTGCAGACATAGCTCTGTCAATCGACTTCCTCGCCGAACTCTTTTCTCGAAGATTCGTTTAAGCACTTACTAAAAATGCCGCGCCGAAGTCGTCGATTCTCCTTTATGGAATCAGACAGCTGAGCATGAACATCCTTTATTTCCTCGCCCAACTGGGTATTGGCGTCTTGAAGCTTGTTCTTCTCTTGCCTCACCCTCGTCAGCACGCTCTCGCCGGCCTTTTACTGGCGCAAGAGTTGCTGCTTGTCCGGATTCACTCCGGCCCCATCTGCACTGTTATCGTCAGAATTGCACACATGTCGCACTTCACAACAGAATTATCTTTCGAAGCATATATTACCCGAGGGGGTCCCCTTGGCATTCTCTAAAGCGGCCAGTGCGGCCTCGAGTTGGGCCTTGCAATCTTCCAGCTCCTGGGACAGTTGCGTGTTCTTCTTTGTAAGATCCTGCATAACATATGATCCTTAAATCAGTTATCTTAACTGTTTCAAGTCTCGGGGGCTACTGACATATATAACCATCAGATTTACTCACCCGTATGTCTTTCACATACTGCTCTGTGGCTCTGGCTAGACCATTTTGAGCGGCACGGAGATACGCATCTCCCGTATTAAAGGCGTCCAACGCCTCTTGGGAAAAACATGCGTTACAAAGAACAGCCCGGCGATGCTGTGGTTCAGGACACCCTCTACCTCTAAATTGGTTGCAGATAGCCCGTCCGCGTCCTCTGTCGGAGGAGCGTCCGGTGCGCGCCCCATGTTCGCCTCCGCTTCCGGACCCGGCCTTGAGGCCTGGCCGGTGGATATAGTCCGGTGGGCGCTCTTCTTCCTAAGGAGAGCATGGGCGTTAGTGTGACTTGAGGGCATAAACCCTAGGCGTTAAAATTGCACGCCGTACCGTTGCACCGGAATCTCGATTCGTTCCGCACTTCTTTTTAGCCCGCCTGGCTTCAATGGCCCTTGTTGGCTACCCATCGCGGGCTCGGCCCTCCGCTTCAAGGATTTCCCCTGCAAAGTGAAACACTATTGGTTTATGGCAATCAAAATAAAGCATGGATGGATCCTCTTGAAAGTACTGGGACTTCGGTCTCGGTTACCTTTGAGGCCGAAAGTAGTCCGGGATAGTCAGCCGTAATGGCCACTAATTTGTTGTCCTTACTCAATTGATGAAACACCCCATCAATTAACTCCACACATAAGTCCGGGTCCTCTTGGGAGTCCGGATCGAGGGACCGTTCTGGGTCCTCGGGTTGTGCAGGAGGGTTGTTTATCTCCTTCACAGTCTGGCGCAGCTCCTGCGTTAACATCGCTAGACTAAGTACTCAATTATGGGAATTTCGAAAGCGGGTAGACAAGTGAAAGTGTTCACTCACCCAGCTTGGAGGACTGTACATAGAGAATCCGCTCCGTGGGTTGACACAGAGGAATTCCTCTTCTTCCCCCTTATACAAAGCAGATAAGATCTTCGTTAGAGTGGCGGCCGAATCCGGCCCCTTGCAACCGCACCGGGTGGCGTCGTCCTCCCCGTTGAAATCCCACATGGGGTGGCCTCTATACTAAAGCGGCTGCACCCCCCGCGTAATGCATGTGGCCATGACCTCGATCATTGTCAATCCGGAATGAGCCAACAATCTTATCCGGCTCATTAGGTAAAGGACGTCCCTATCAGTTTCCCTCTGAGGGTTTCGTGGGCGCCAGCTCAGGCGTTTCTTCAATGGAGCGTTGTTAAACTCAGGGAGGCCGATCCGTATAGGGTCCAGCAGGGGGATGTCATCCATATAAAACCATTCCGAAGGCCAGTCCTCAGACACCTTCTTTGGGGTACCGGATAGATATCCAGCCCCGGTGATGCGCCATAGTTCGGCTCCGCCCACTTGATAAATTGACCCCTCCTGAGAGCGGGGCACAAGGCAGAACAACCTCTTCCATAGTGCAAAATGGGCCTCGATGCCCAAAAAACAGCTCGTAGAGGGCCACGAAGCCCGCAACATGCAGAATGGAGGCAGGCGTGAGGTTGTGTAGCTGGAGGCCGTAGAACTCCAGTAGCCCTCGGAGAAACGGATGAATTGGAAATCCAAGTCCTCTTATTAAATAAGGGACTAGGCATACCCGCTCTCCTTGAGAGGGATTGGGGACGCTCTCCACATGCTCTCCGCCGCTATAGGTGGCGATCCCGGCTCGATTTGGGACCATATATGCTGGGGGGAGGAGCCCCTTGGATTGAAGCACTACCAGCTTGCTATGCGGGACGGAACACCGCTCCCAATCTCCGGGCCGAGGGCTGGTGAGGCGAGAGGAGGAGCTCCTTCGACTGGCCATGGTGGAATGGATCTCTGTCGAAAGCGCTCTGATGAATACTCGCGGAGGGAAGGTGGCATGAATTGGATCTAAACCCCCATCACTTTTATGGGCGTCTCATTTACACGACTGGGGGGGGGGGGGGGGTAAATGAAAAACCCCACTAGCTTTTCGCATTCGTTTGACACGTGGAAGATGGTCATTATTGGGCACAGAAGCTGAGGAGAGAAACACGCACCAGAAGTCGGACACTATCCGACAGGTACATGGAATTTGGAGAAGAACCCGCCTTGCAATGCCGAAGACAAACTTGCGTGCCGGACTTGTCATCATTGAAGCCTAGTTCAGGGGCTACTGAGGGAGTCTTGGATTAGGGGGTGTCCGGATGGCCGTACTATGACCTTTGGTCGGACTCCCGGACTATGAAGATACAAGATTGAAGACTTCGTCCCGTGTACGGATAGGACTTTCCTTGGTGTGGAAGGCAAGCTTGGCGATATGATATGAAGATCTCCTCCCATTGTAACTGACTCTGTGTAACCGTAGCCCTCTCCGGTGTCTATATAAACTGGAGAGTTTTAGTCCGTAGGACGAACAACAATCATACCATAGGCTAGCTTCTAGGGTTTAGCCTCTCTGATCTCGTGGTAGATCAACTCTTGTCTACCCATATCATCAATATTAATCAAGCAGGAGTAGGGTTTTACCTCCATCGAGAGGGCCCAAACCTAGGTAAAAACATCGTGTCCCTTGTCTCCTTTTACCATCCGCCTAGACACACAGTTCGGGACCCCCTACCCGAGATCCACCGGTTTTGACACCGACAAGGGGGAAGGGATCCTTTGGGAAAGCCTTGTTGAGGTCCTTGAAATCAACGCATAGGCGCCAGGATTTGTCCTTCTTTGGTACCATCACCAGGTTTGCTAGCTAGTCCGGATGTTTTATATCTCTGATGAATCCAGCTTCCAGTAGTTTGGCTAGCTACTCTCCCATGGCTTGTCTCTTAGGTTTAGAGAAACGCCGAAGAGCCTGCTTTACAGGCTTGAATCCTTTTAGGATGTTTAGGCTGTGCTCGGCCAGCCTGCGTGGGATTCCTGGCATGTCTGAAGGGTGCCAGGCAAAAATGTCCCAATTTCCGCGTAGGAATTCTTGTAGTGCAGCGTCTACATCAGGGTTTAATTGCGCCCCAATGGAGGCCGTTTTTGTAGGGTCCGTTGGATGGACTTGTAATTTGACTATTTCGTCCACCGGTTTAAAGGAGGTGGACTTGGATCTTTTGTCGAGTATCACGTCGTCCCTGTTCACCATGGAGCGCAGCGTAGTCAGTTCTTCGGCCGCTAGGGCTTAGGATAGTGCCTCAAGGGCCAGTGCGGCTGTCTTGTTTTCGGCGCGGAGTGCTATGTCCGGGTCACTAGCAAGAGTGATGATTCCGTTGGGTCTGGGCATTTTGAGCTTCATGTACCCGTAATGGGGTATAGGTTGAAAAATTGTGAATGCCTCTCGCCCTAACAGAGTGTGGTATCCGCTGCTGAACGGGGCCACTTGAAATGTGACCTCCTCGGACCTGTAATTATCCGGCGTGCCGAACACCACATCCAGTGTGATTTTTCCTGTACAACACGCTTCCCGACTGGGGATTATTCCTCTAAAGGTTGTGTTGCTTCGTTCAATGCGGCTCCAGTCTATTTCCATTTTTCGAAGGGTTTCCTCATAAATGAGGTTCAATCCGCTGCCATCGTCCATGAGTACCTTGGTAAGTCGAAAGACGTCCACTATCGGACTGAGGACCAATGCGGCTGGTGCTCGGGCTGTTCGGAATTTAGGTTCATCACTGGCATTAAAGGTAATAGTCATGTCACTCCATGGGTTTATTGTTGCTACCTAGTAGACTTTGGTAAGGCCGCGGAGTGTTCGTTTTCGCATATTGTTTGATGCGAAAGTCTCGAAGACTGTTGATACCGTACTGGTATTCTTGATCTGGTGCTCTGCGGATTCTGGAGTTAAAAGCTCCTCGCCACTTCTGGCCACCTGCCGGATTATCCAACATGCCCTAAGGCTATGAGTTGGTGTGGCGCCCTCTGTACTATGAATTTTACAAGGTCCATTGAGCCATCCCTCCAGTATGGTTTCATACCCTATAGAGGGATTTTGCTTTTTGGTGTTTAGCCAAGGTGCCGGGCGATAATGCGCCCTTTTATTTCGGACTAGGGTTGTATTCAGGGCCGGATCGTCCTAAAGTTTTATTTCGGTTTTCCGGACGCTTTCCATCACACAGTATTTTCATACTATGGATGCCAAGTCAGCGAAGTGTGTAATTTCACGGCGACTTATGGCGTTGAGGATTCCGATGTCCGTGCAATTATCGTAGAAGAATGAAATTGCATCCTCCTCGCTGCAGTCCTCTATCCTGTTCATAACCAGGAGGAATCTGGCCCAGTAATGGTGTACTGTTTCTGTGGGCTCTTGCCGAATTTGGGATAGATCCCTTATATTTGGGTGGGCGGGTGGAGTTAAATCCGGAACCTCACCCAATCTGAGACTCGGGGGCCAAGGAGTTTCCGAACTCGGAAGCTTGGGTTCTTGGATGTTATCCATTGAATCTAGCCCGCTGCCTGACTTTAGGTTCAGGGCTCGAGTGACGTCCTCCCCTCCGCGGGTATCTGGCTTGGAGGGATCAGGAATCCGGACATATCTGGTCCTTAAGATGGGTGAATTTTTGCCGCATTGTTCCTCCACGACTGCGACGTGGTGGGTGACCTGGGGAGAGTCAATCTCTCTCGGATCGGGTTTAAGCCCAATCTGATCGTATTCTGTAGCGACTCCCAGGGCGGCGATGCAATCCAAGAGCTCGTTTAAGGAAGAGATCTCCATCGTATCTTACTGATCGGCAAGTTCCAAGCTGACGTGGAGATTGCTTTCGATGACCCGAGAAGTCATCGTCGGCGTGGCAGCCGAACTGGCGGTCATAAGAAAACCGCCTAGCCGGAGAGTCTGGCCGATAGCCAAAGCTCCTTTAGCAACAATGCCGTCTTTAAAGACGGGATGCGTCATCCTTCCTGATGGCGACGACACAGAGTTCAACTCTGAATGAAAGCACCAATGTCGGTGTCAAAACCGGCGGATCTCGGGTAGGGGGTCCCGAACTGTGCGTCTAGGCGGATGGTAACAGGAGATAAGGGACACGATGTTTTTACCCAGGTTCGGGCCCTCTCGATGGAGGTAAAACCATACTCCTACTTGATTAATATTGATGATATGGGTAGTACAAGAGTAGATCTACCACGAGATCAGAGAGGCTAAACCCTAGAAGCTAGCCTATGGTATGATTGTTGTTCGTCCTACGGACTAAAACCCTCCGGTTTATATAGACACCGGAGAGGGCTAGGGTTACACAGAGTCGATTACAATGGGAGGAGATCTACATATCCGTATCGCCAAGCTTGCCTTCCACGCCAAGGAAAGTCCCATCCGGACAGGAGACGAAGTCTTCAATCCTGTATCTTCATAGTCCAGGAGTCTGGCCAAAGGTCATAGTCCGGTCATCCGGACACCCCCTAATCTGGGACTCCCTCAGAGGGGTTCATGCTCCTCATTGGTGCCTCTCCGATGATGCGTGAGTAGTTCATCGTAGACCTACGGGTCCATAGGCAATAGCTAGATGGCTTTTTCTCTCTATGTTTCTCAATACAAAGTTCTCTTGGAGATCTATTTGATGTAATGACTTTGTGCGGTGTGTTTGTTAGGATCCGATGAATTGTGAGTTTATGATCAGATTTGCCTTGTTTTAATATCCATACTTGATTATTATAGCCTCGTATTTCTTCTCCAATATTTGGGTTTTGTTTGTCCAACTTGATCTATTTATCTTGCAATGGGAAGAGGTGCTTTGTGATGGGTCCGATCTTGCGGTGTCCTTTCCCAGTGACAGAAGGGGCAGCAAGGCACGCATGTATCGTTGCTATTAAGGATAAAAAGATGGGGTCTATTCCTACATGAATAGATTTTGTCTACGTCATGTCACCATTCTTATTGCATTACTCTGTTTCTCCACGAACTTAATACACTAGATGCATGCTGGATAGCGGTCGTTGTGTGGAGTAATATTAGTAGATGCAGGCAGGAGTCGGTCTACTAATCTTGGATGTGATGCCTATATACATGATCATTGTCTTGAATATCATCATAATTATTTGCTCTTCTATCAATTGCTCAACAGTAATTTGTTACCCACCATTTGCTATTTTTTGATAGAATCCACTAGTGAAATCTACGGCCCCCAATCTATTTTCCTATCATATACTTTCAGATATATATTGCCATTTGCTTTTTTCCTTTATTTGCATCTTTTATTTTTAGATCTATATTATCAAAAGCCCAAAAATACCTAGCTGAATTTTATTTGCCTTTATTCTATTTGCATCTACCAATCTGTCTCTTTACCAATCTTATACCAAGGAGGGATTGACAACCCCTCTTACACGTCGGGTCGCAAGTATTTGTTCTTTGTGTGCATGTACAGTTTACATAGTGTTCCGTGGTTCTCCTACTGGTTTGATAACCTTGATATCATCACTGATATAAATACCTACCATAGTTGTGATGCATCATCCCTTCCTCTTTGGGGAAATACCGATGAGGGAGTCCTGGATTAGGGGTGTCCGGATGGCCGGACTCCCGGACTATGAAGATACAAGATTGAAGACTTCGTCCCATGTCCGGATAGGACTTTCCTTGGCGTGGAAGGCGAGCTTGGCGATGCGATATGAAGATCTCCTCCCATTGTAACCGACTCTGTGTAACCCTAGCCCTCTCTGGTGTCTATATAAATCGGAGGGTTTTAGTCCGTAGGACGAACAACAATCATACCATAGGCTAGATTATAGGGTTTAGCCTCTCTGATCTCGTGGTAGATCAACTCTTGTACTACCCATATCATCTATATTAATCAAGCAGGAGTAGGGTTTTACCTCCATCGAGAGGGCCCGAACCTGGGTAAAAATATCGTGCCCCTTGTCTCCTGTTACCATCCGCCTAGACGCACAGTTCGGGACCCCCTACCCGAGATCCGCTGGTTTTGACACTGACAACTGACGTAGTTCAAGCCACATTGAGGGAGTCCTAGATTAGGGGGTGTCCGGATGGCCGGACTAAGACCTTTGGCCGGACTCCCGGACTATGAAGATACAAGATTGAAGACTCCGTCCCGTGTCCGGATGGAGCTTTCCTTGGCGTGGAAGGCAAGCTTGGCGATACGATATGAAGATCTCCTCCCATTGTAACCGACTTTGTGTAACCCTAGCCCTCTCCGGTGTCTATATAAACCGGAGAGTTTTAGTCCGTAGGACGAACAACAATCATACCATAGGCTAGATTCTAGGGTTTAGCCACTCCGATCTCGTGGTAGATCTACTCTTGTACTACCCATATCATTAATATTAATCAAGCAGGAGTAGGGTTTTACCTCCATCGAGAGGGCCCGAACCTGGGTAAAAACATCGTGTCCCTTGTCTCCTGTTATCATCCACCTAGACATACAGTTCGGGACCCCCTACCCGAGATCCGCCGGTTTTCACACCGACATTGGTGCTTTCATTGAGAGTTCCTCTGTGTAGTCGCCTTTAGGCCCATTGGATTCTTCGCTCGACAATCGTGATATGGTCCGGGATGCGACTTTTCTCCCTGGACAGATCTTCGTATTCGGCGGCTTCGCACTGCGGGCCTACTCGTTCGGCCATCTGGAGCAGATCGAAAGCTACGCCCCGGGCCACCAGGTCAGGTTTGGAAGCTTAAACTACATGGCCGACATCCGCGGGGACTTGATCTTCGACGGATTCGAGCCACGACCGAGCACGCCGCACTGTCATGATGGGCATGATTTAGCTTTGTCATCGGACAACACCCAGAGCTCCGCTCAGGTGCCCGCTCCGACCATTAGCTCGGAGCCTGCTGCGCCAGTCGGGGACGGACGGTTGGACACCGCCCCGGAAGCTGCAACCTCTACGGCGATAGAGCCGGATACCAGCCTAGTCCCTTGCAAGGCCCGTGACTCCAAGGTGCCGGACTCTGATCCGGACTCCGTAAATCCCGCACCGATGAAGGAGACGATCAAGAACCAGCACCTATAGGGAACTGGAAAGCCACCTCGTCATATGACATATACATGGTGGACACCCCTAAAGCGGGGGATGGCGAGGACAAAACGGAGGATGACCCCTCCAAGAAGCAACCCTAGCGCCGACGTCAGCGACGCCGCTCTAAGTCCCGCCAAAGCAAAAACGGCGATTCCGGCACCGGAGATAACAATACGCCGGACAGTGCCGATGACAACCCCCTCAAGCAGGATTCGGAGCAGGAGGACGAAGGAGCCAGCCGTCATGAGAGAGCGGCCGACAAAGAGGATGAGGACGACAATTACATGCCTCCCTTCGAAGACGAGGCAAGCCTCGATGACGACGAATTCGTCGTGCCAGAGGATCTCGTCGAACAAGAGCGTTTCAAACGCAGGCTCATAGCCACGGCAAGCAGCCTCAAGAAGAAACAGCAGCAGCTTAGAGCTGACCAAGACTTGCTAGCCGACAGATGGACCGAAGTCCTGGCGGCCGAAGAGTATAAACTAGAACGCCCATCCAAGAGCTACCCAAAGCGCAGGCTGCTACCCCAACTTGAGGAGGAAGCAACTAAACCTACATCACCAGCGTACGATGCGCCCGATCGGCCTCCCCGTGGCCGCGATAGAGAGGCCTTCAGGCCCTCAACCCAAGCCGCACCCCGACACCGCTCAAAACATACCAGAGCACAGGGAGACGCAACAGACCAGCGAGACATCTTGGAGAATAAGGCAAGGCAAACAAGATCGATCTATGGATCGCATGGGCGCCCCGCTTCACGTGATGCTAGCCGTCATGCCGGACATAATAAGTATGGCTCGGCCGAATACAACAGACCAAGATCGTCCGAGCTGCGTCGTGATATAGCCCAGTACAGGGGCGCCGCACACCCACTATGCTTCACAGATGAAGTAATGGATCATCAAATCCCCGAGGGCTTCAAACCCGTAAACATCGAATCATACGATGGCACAACAGATCCCGCGGTATGGATCGAGGATTATCTCCTTCATATCCACATGGCCCGTGGTGATGATCTACACGCCATCATATACCTCCCTCTCAATCTTAAAGGACCAGCTCGACATTGGCTTAACAGCCAGCCAGCAGAGTCAACTAGTTGTTGGGAGGACCTGGAATCCACATTCCTTGACAACTTCCAGGGCACTTATGTGTGACCACCAGACGCCGATGACCTAAGCCACATAATCCAGCAGCCAAAGGAATCGGCCAGACAATTCTGGACACGGTTCCTAACCAAGAAAAACCAAATAGTCGATTGTCCGGACGCCGAGGCCCTTGTAGCCTTCAGGCACAACATCCGAGACGAATGGCTTGCCCGGCACCTAGGACAGGAAAAGCCGAAGTCTATGGCAGCCCTCACGACACTCATGACCCGCTTCTGCGCGGGAGAAGACAGCTGGCTAGCTCGTAGCAATAACATAACCAAGAGCCCCGACAATTCGGATACCAAGGATAACAACGGCAGGTCATGTCGCAACAAGCATAAGCGCCGCATTAACGGTGACAATACTGAAGATACGGCAGTCAATGCCGGATTCAGAGGCTCTAAACCGGGTTAGCGGAAGAAGCCATTCAAAAGAAACCCTCAGGGCCCATCTAGCTTAGACCGGATACTCGATCGCTCATGCCAGATACACGACACACCCGAATAGCCAGCCAATCACACCAACAGGGATTGTTGGATGTTCAAGCAGGCAGGAAAGTTAAGTGCCGAGACCAGAGACAAGGGGCTACATAGTGATGACGAGGAGGGGCCCTGGCCGCCGAACAACAAAGGACAGAAGGGATTTCCCCCGCAAGTTCGGACGGTGAATATGATATACGCAACCCACATCCCCAAAAGGGAGCGGAAGCGTGCTCTCAAGGACGTCTATGCGCTGGAGCCAGTCGCCCCAAAGTTCAACCCATGGTCCTCCTGCCCGATCACCTTCGATCGAAGGGACCATCCCACCAGCATCCGTCATGGCGGATTCGCCGCACTGGTGCTAGACCCAATTATCGATGGATTTCACCTTACCAGAGTCCTAATGGACGGCGGCAGTAGCCTGAACCTGCTTTACCAGGACACAGTGCGAAAAATGGGCATCGATCCTTCAAGGATTAAACCCACAAAGACAACCTTCGAAGGTGTCATTCCAGGGGTAGAAGCCAGCTATACAGGCTCGGCCACACTCGAGGTAGTCTTCGGATCCTCGGATAACTTCCAGAGCGAGGAGTTAATCTTCGACATAGTCCCATTCCGCAGCGGCTATCACGCCCTGCTCGGATGAACCGCATTTGCCAAATTTCAATGCGGTGCCGCACTACGCATATCTCAAGCTCAAGATGCCAGGACCTCGCGGAGTCATCACGGTAAACGGAAACACCGAACGCTCTCTCCGAACGGAGGAGCACACGGCAGCCCTGGCAGCGGAAGTACAGAGTAGCCTCTCAAGGCAGTTCTCCAATCCAGGTGCCAAACGTCCGGACAACGTCAAGCGAGCCCGAAGTAACCTATAACAAATCCGGCTGGCACGTTCCGAGCAAGCATAGCAGTGCGGCCCCAACCCCAGCCCCAGTCAAACGGCAATACTGGCACCACGCATACATAATTACGCCTTAGAGATACCATGGGCATAAGGGGAGGGGCACAACAACGGCACTCCCAGAATGCGGCTCAACCGCACTAAGGGGCTCCCTATTTCGCCGTTTTTCTTTTTCACACACTTTCAGGACCCAACTATTCGGAAGGCCTGTCCGGCAATACTCTCGCCGAACCCATGATGCAATAGCCAGGGAGGAAGCAAGCCACGTCAAAAGTCCAGGTGGTCTCTATAACGAGTTTAATACCTGTTTCTCTTACAATCCTGCAGCTTGCCCCTGGAGGGTAATATGTCAAATACTCCCATCTCTTGCTTACCGCACTTTTTGTATCGTTCTGCTTTTGCAGCAGCCCTTTTTAGCTCTTACCTATTATTGTACTTATCTATTTATATATATAAATATGTTCAGTCATGACATTCTGCAACCGTACACTTTGGTACAGATAATACACCAGGGGCTTACAACACCCCATAATATGGTGTGAGAAGACCGAACACTCTAACAAGTGCGGCACCCCGAACTTATAGCACTATATGCATCGGCTCCGAATCATGTCTTTGGTCAATAGTTGGGTTTGCCCGGCTCCCATGTTTTGGTACCTTACGTTCTGCATTGTTGGCTAAGGTAGTGCTGGGAGAACTACTGCGATTGTGCCCCAGTTGAGCTGGGTTAACACCTCAATAGAGAAAGCTAAAACTGACTGTCATGATAGTGCGAGAGACCGGTCGCTGTTCGCGAGGTTTCTTCGAGTCCTTAAAGACTTATGCCGCTTCGAGCGAGGAACTGGACTTATCCGGCCTAGGCGTGGATAGCGCCCCGAACTCGGTCTTCCGAATACTAGGGGCTTCGCCGAAATTTAAAATTATAGAATTCTATGGCTAAGTGAGAGTGATAAAGCATTATAAGTCCGACGACCTGGTTCGTTGTGCTGAACGCCTCCCTAGATGGACCCAAGAATGGGAACAAGAGCACTCAGGTTTATCCCGAACACCCCAGAACTCGTGGCATAGGGGTCGAAGGACCTGCATCTCTCAGATTTGATAAATGGTCGCACAGAAGGTAATATTTTAAATTAACAAGCGTTGCTTAACGCATATAAACAAAGCTTCAGCGTACAGGATAACAAATGTGAGTTTACTCAAAAATTACATCTTTGGAGCACTCATCCGCTATGCGGCGGGCACCCTTCAGAACGCCATTATAATACATCTCGGGCGTACGATACTCCTTGCCCGGTGGTGGCGCGTCCGTCAACAGCTTCTCCGCGTCTAGCTTGCCCCAGTGCACCTTAGCACGGGCAAGGGCCCGACGGGCACCTTTAATACAAACGGAGCGCTTGACGACCTCAATCCACGGACACACGTCCACTAGCCGCCGCACCAGACCGAAGTAGCTCCCAGGCATGACTTCTCCAGGCCACAGCCGAGCTATGAGGCCCTTCATGGCCTGTTCGGCCACCTTGTGGAGCTCGACCAGCTGCTTCAGCTGGTCGCTCAGGGGCACCGGATGTTCGGCCTCAGCATACTGAGACCAGAACACTTTTTCCGTCGAGCTCCCCTCTTCGGCTCGGTAGTATGCGGCGGGACACACTACGGGGCAGATCGGCGAACGCTCCTGGAGAGCTCCGGATTCGGGTAAGTAGCAGATAATTAACTTTTATATTTTTGCTTTGCATAAAGAATGCCTTACCCGCCGCTATCTTCTTCATCGCCTCGATCTCCTGAAGGGCCTTCTGGGCTTCGGCCTTCATGGTCTTGGCACTCTCAAGAGCCAAGGCAAGCTCAGACTCTCGAGTCTTCGAGTCACGCTCCAAACTCTCGTGTTTTTCCACGAGAGCCTGGAGCTCTTGCCGCACCTCCGCCACCCGCGCCTCCTGCTTCTCTCGCTCGGTGCGCTCCAAAGCCGCACTCTTTTCGGCCTTCGAGACCGCCTCTTTCAGGGTCGCCACCTCGGTCGTGGCTCCTGCAACATTAACGTTGGTCCTGTTATTATTTTGCAACCAAGTATTTCTATATACATTTACGGGAGGTACTATGTACCCTCTTTATCCTCGAGCTGCTTCTTGGCATGGCCGAGCTCGCTCTCGGACCGCTCGAGGCTTTCCTTCAAGGTATTGATCTCCGCAGTCAGTGCGGCAGAGGTCAACAGCGCAACCTGCATTCCCATATTGACATATTTCTATTAGGCTCCTGTGTATATCTTTTGAGATCCTCAGTTCAGCTTTTCTTTCCGAACACCGAACTGAGCATCAGGGGCTACTATCTATGCGGTAACATTTTTTATATATGTTTTTGAACACATACCTCAAAGCCCGTTAACAGGGTTGTGCAGGCTTCCGTCAGCCCGCTCTTGGCGGAGTGAACCTTCTGAATCACCGCACTCATAACAGTGCGGTGTTCTTCGTCGATGGAGGCGCCGTTAAGTGCCTCCAGCAAATTTTCCGGTGCCTTCGGGTGGACGGAAGTCGCCGGCGTCGCGGGCTTGCCCTTCTTATGAAGGCGCCGCCTGTAGGACTCTGGAACCACTGATGGTTCCGGAGCAGTGTCCAGCCCAGGGCCGGACTTAGATCCCTCCGGGGCGTTACCCCCTTTGGGCTTGGAGTCCAGAAGGTCGCCTTGTGGCGCTTCCAGGACCACCTCCTCCTGGTTTTGTCCCCTACGGGACTCCACCTCAGCGTCGTCTATAGGGAGAGGGGAGGAGGCCGTCAGAAGTGAAGCGCTACTCACATCCAACGAATTCAGAGATCCGCTCGATGAATCGCCAAGCTGAGCTCTAGGCGGACTGCATGATTAGCTTCGGCGTTAAAAGCTATCAAATAATAAAGGAGTGCAATAAGTCATTCGGGTAGCCGGACACTTATGATGTTGCCAGGGGCTTGACCCTGGATGGCCAGTCCTCCCCGCCGTCTTCGGCGTCGGGGGCATAGTCCGGCAGAAGGGTCTTCCCCTTCTTGGACCCTCCGGCTTCCCCAGTTGGGGCGGCCTTTCTCTTCTTTCCTCCCCCCATTGGAGGGGGAGAGGCATCTTCTTCTTCCTCCTCCTCCTCGTCTTTGGAGGCGGAGGGTGCGTTGGGGCCATCGGGCAAATCCGACGACACCGGGCGCCGGGAACTCTTTCGGATCCCCGTGGCCTTCTCCTTGGCCTTCTTCTCCGACACCACGTGAGGTGCCGGAATCAGTAGCTTCGCTAAGTGTGCGTCTACCGGGCCTTCGGACAAAGGGGCCGGACAGTCGAACTGTCCGGATGTCCTCTTCCAGTCCTGTCGAAGGAACGGAAGTTTAGATCCCACATAAAGTCACACTATGAAATTCGGGTATCCCGTAAGGGACTAAATGTAAGCTTACTTCGGAGGCTTGACGTTTGGCGCAGAATCCGCGATCCTCGGTGACGGGAGGGGAGACCTTGGAACTCTTGAAAAGCACCTTCCAGGCGTCCTCGTGCTTCGTTTCGAAGAGCCAGGATAGAGTCTGGTGCCGGGCCGGGTCGAACTCCCACAAATTGAAGTCCCGTCGTTGACACGGGAGGATCCGGCGGAAGAGCATCACCTGGACCATGTTGACAAGCTTGACCTTCTTGGTCACCAGGTCTCGGACGTAGGTTTGGAGTCCGGTCACCTCTTCTGGATTGCCCCATGACAGGCCCGTATCTTTCCAAGATGTGAGCCGGTGGGGATGCCGGATCGAAATTCGGGGGCCGCTGCCCATTTAGGGTCATGCGGCCTGGTGATATAAAACCACCCCGATTGCCACCCTTTGATGGTTTCCATGAAGGCACCCTCGAGCCAGGTGACGTTGGCTATCTTGCCCACCATGGCGCCTCCGCATTCCGCCTGTCGGCCTTGCACGACCTTTGGCTTGACGCTGAAGATCTTCAGCCATAGGCCAAAGTGGGGCTGGATGTGGAAGAAGGCCTCGCACACGACGATAAACGCCAAGATATTGAGGATGAAGTTCGGGGCCAGATCATGGAAGTCCAGGCCGTAGTAGAACATGAGCCCCCGGACGAACGGGTGAAGAGGAAAACCCAGTCCGCGGAGGAAATGGGGAAGAAAAACAACCCTCTCATGGGGCCTGGGGGTGGGGATGAGTTGCCCCACATCTGGGAGCCGGTGCGCGATGTCGTTAGACAAGTATCCGGCCTTCCTCAGGTTTCTGATTTGTCCCTCCGTGACGGAGGAGGCCATCCATCTACCTCCCGCTCCAGACATGGTTGGAGAAGGTTGAGGTGGGAAGTGCGGGCTTGGGCGCTGGAGCTCGAGCGTGCAGGGACGGATAAGCAGAGGAGGAAGAGGGCGTGAATGGAAAAGGCGGATTATTATCCCCTTATATGGGCAGCCAAAACTACGAGCCCCCCACCGGCCTAATAAAACTCGCTTATCTCCCAAGCGCCGCGGTTAATGGCGCGGTTGGGTTACCCACACCCGTATTGACTAGAATCCCGGAATAAGGGGACACGATCTCTGCTTTGACAAGACGTGCCAAGGAAACCGCCTCGCTAAACACGCTGAGGTGGAACAATAAAATGAATAAAAGCCTGGTCGTGGCATGATGTCACGCCGCGGAATACGTCAGCAGATCCGATTGACACAAATATTATTCTCTCTACGATGGAATGTGGGACTTATTTTGCAGAGCCGGACACTACCCTGGTGTTCAACATCTTCTATGAAATATTCAGAGGAGGAACCTGCCTTGCAATGCCGAAGACAATTTGCGCGCCGGACTCGTCGTCATTGAAGCCTGGTTCAGGGGCTACTGAGGGAGTCCTGGATTAGGGGGTGTCCGGATGGCCGGACTAAGACCTTTGGCCGGACTCCCGGACTATGAAGATACAAGATTGAAGACTCCGTCCCGTGTACGGATGGAGCTTTCCTTGGCGTGGAAGGCAAGCTTGGTGATACGATATGAAGATCTCCTCCCATTGTAACTGACTCTGTGTAACCCTAGCCCTCTCCGGTGTCTATATAAACTGGAGAGTTTTAGTCTGTAGGACGAACAACAATCATACCATAGGCTAGATTCTAGCGTTTAGCCACTCCGATCTCGTGGTAGATCTACTCTTGTACTACCCATATCATCAATATTAATCAAGCGGGAGTAGGGTTTTACCTCCATCGAGAGGGCCTGAACCTGGGTAAAAACATCGTGTCCCTTGTCTCCTGTTACCATCCGCCTAGACGCACAGTTAGGGACCCCCTACCTGAGATCCTCCGGTTTTAACACCGACACACATCAATGGGCGATGTTGTGGGAGAGGAAGCCTACTCGCCTCAGGTCCTCAATGTAGTTGTTGGTGACACATGAGGCCACCCACTTGCCCTTCGCTCCAGATTCGGCCATTGCCAAACTTGACTTTGCGAAAATATGGGTTGGAGTGGTCGAGCTCTGTAGATTGGGAAAGGTTGTGGCTAGAGGAAGAAGAAGGTGTACGGGGACAATCGTGGCTACTCCCTTTTATAAGCAGACATAATATCAAGAGTCGTGTAAATGTGTCACCCACCTCGCCTCTTTCCGATAAACTTGTGGCCTTATGCGCGAGAGGGATACTGTGAATCATTGATCAAATCCCTTAAAAAACGGGACACGATCTCACTTTGAAGGGACGTGCCATCAAAGGGGCGGCCTCAAGCCACCTTGAGTCTTCATGTTTACGACCGGACATGAACCTTTGCCGAAAGTTGTCAGTCAAATACACTGTTCACACTCGAATGATTGACCTTCAGGGCCAGGTAAAACAGATAGTTCAAAATCCGGACACGCTCGGTGTGTGGCCTAATTGGATCAAGCACCGTTTGAAGGCCTAATTGGAGAAGGACTATCCCGAATACTCAGAAGAAAGGGAACTCGCGTGCAAGATGGAGTCTGCAGTCATGGGAGTTATAAGAATCCAGCATTGAAGGCTATTTTGGGGGCTACTGAGGGAGTCCTAGACTAGGGGGTCCTCGGGGTGCTGGCTCATATCATGTGGGCCGTATTGTTGGGCCGCACCATGTTCGGACCAAAGACACTCGTGCCTTGGTGTGTACCCCAAGTCAAGATGGAAGATTCTTGATGTAACCAACTATCTGTAAACCCTAGTACCCCTGGTTTCTATATAAACCAGGGGGTTTAGTCCGTAGATGCTAGGAGAACAATTGTCATCCTACTAGTTAGGGTTTAGTTCCTCTGGTCTCGAGGCAGATCAAATTTGTAACCCCCATATACACAAGTAGTACAATCAAGTAGGACATAGAGTATTACCTCTTAGAGAGGGCCCGAACCTGGGTAAATATCATGTTCTGCATCCCTTGTTCCCCATCGATCCAAGATCCACAGTTTGGGACCCCCTACCTGAGATCTGTTGGTTTTGACACCGATAGTTAGCACCCCCCAGGTTGTGTTCGGATAAACCGAACTGTCTCAAGTTCTTTAGGTGTGCATCTTCAAATGTACTACTCGGATCTACCTGGGGGCTACTTCAACAAAGACGATCAATATACTTTTTGTGCACCTAATCGCCTCTGTCGTGTTTGCACCCTTCCCATATCGTTTTTAAGCCATCATATGCACCAATTTGACTTAAGTTTTTGCCAAGCTGGGTTGCCTCACTCCTATGCTTACCTCCTACGTTCTCGATTATTCAGTTAGGGGTTAAAGGGAGCACCTCTATGATTGTTACGACCGGGTCAGCCGTGTATGTACCACAGACGGGTGAAGTCGAAAGCTAGCATTCTTGAGAAAATAACTAGTCAGCCACGGGGAAGTGAAAATAATTTGGTGCCCATCACCAAACCACCGGGGTTATTTTCCTGAATTAACCAACACCCACATACTATGGGTATCCGGTTAAAACATCTATGGTCAACATGACAACCTGAAGAAAGGAACCATGGAGAAACTATTTTCTTCAAAAGATGTTTCTTACGTTAAAAAGTAATATAACATAACTCCCTGCACGTGTTTTGTCTGTTCACACCAAATGGGCGGATTGCCTGGTTACCTGAAGTGATTTCCTATTCCCTCAGGTTATATAGTATGTAACACTCCCCGGCCACTGGCTTGGGAGGTGGAAGCCGATGGCCGGTTAAGATAAGGTTTATAGTACGAATGGAGAATGTTTGATTAAAAGTACATAGATCCATAGAATCAAACACCATGTTCCTTGTCCAGATTATTGATACATCTCCAATGTATCTATAATTTATGAAGTATTCATGCCATGTTTACAAAAAATATATATGGTTTTGGTATGATTTGAATGGAACTAACATTGCTTTCAGCAGAACTACCATGGTGTTGTTTTTTGTGTAGAAATAGAAGTTATCGGAATCAGATGAAACTTAATGGAGATTTTTTTATGGAAGAAATGAAGAATATTGGAGCAAAGAACCACTGGAGGGGGGGCCTTTCGCCAACTATGCACCAGGGCACACCCTGGTGGGTAGTGGGCCCCTCGAGGCCCAACTCAGCGTGAGACCGACGCCAAAAAATCCTATAAAGACATAAACCCAACCCTAAATCAGAAATTCCGCCGGTGCAAGCCTCTATAGCCACAAAAAATCAATCTGGACCCTATTTCGGCACCCTGCCAGAGGGGGAATCGTCACCTAAGGCCATCTTCATCATCCCGGCGGCCACCATGATGAGGAGGGAGTAGTCCACCCTTGGGGCTGAGTGTTTGTACTAGTAACTATGTGTTTGATCTCTCTCTCCTCTCTCTCTCTTGCTCTCTCTCTCTCTGTCTCTCTCTCTCTTGTGTTCTCGATTTGGCATGATCTTGATGTATCGCAAGCTTTGTTAATATAGTTGGATCATATGGTGCTTTCCCCTCTCTATCTTGTTGTGATGAATTGCATTTTTCCTTTGAGATTTCACTTTTATCGAATTGAATAAATTTATGGATTTGAGAGCACTTGATGTATGTTTTGGCACTCAACTCGCGGATTCCCGAGATGACATTGAGGTAATCTATGCATAGGGGTTGATGCATGTTTTCGTCCTTGTTTCTCCGGTAGAAATCTTGGGGCAGTCTTTGAGGCTCTCTGTGTTGGATTGAGTATTATGAATCTAAGATTGTTTGATGCACATCATATAATCAACTCAGGGATACTTGTGGTGACATTGGAGTATCTAGGTGACATTAGAGTCGGTTGATGTGTATCATATGGTGTTATTTTAGTACAGACTCTTTTGTTGTTTGTGACACTTATAGGGATGGCTCGATAGATCGATCAGAAAGGATAACTTTGAGGTGGTTTCGTACCCTACAAAAAATTTCTTCTTATGTTCTCCGCTAGATAGGAGCTTTGGAGTGATTCTTTATTGCACGTTGAGGGATGTTTATATGATCCAATTATATTAGCGTTGTTGAGAGATAACACTAGCGAAATTATGAACCATAGGTCTTGTTTTCAAGCATTGCAAGACCGTTTGTGCTCACTTTTGTTACTTGCTACCTTGCTGTTTTTATTGTTACTATTACAAAAATCAATATCTACTATCATTACTACACTTGTATCACCATCTCTTCGCCGAACTAGTGCACATATACAATTCACTATTGTATTTGGTGTGTTGGGGCACAAGATACTTTTTGTTATTTGGTTGCAGGGTTGTTTGAGAGAGACCATATTCATCCTATGCCTCCCACAGATTGATAAACCTTAGGTCATCCACTAGAAAGAAAATTGCTACTGTCCTACAAAACTCTGCGCTTGGAGGACTAACACGAGCATATAAGAACAAGTTGTGTAGTAGACATCAATTATCTATTATGATATCTAGGGCACAATCCTCATGGGAGAACCGAGAAGCAGGCATCACTTGATCATATACCAAGTGGAGAGCTATTTCCTGCCCATCCGGCCATGTCGGTCCAACATGAACCATATGCAGTGGCTCGAGTTTGGTAAAATGGCTCTTCACCATTTCCCATGCCTCCTGCACTCCTTCTCGACAACCTGATATCTACCATAGCTCAAAGTGATGCCGAGACCCTTTTAAATCAATTGGCCAGCTCGGGCATCCCTTCTGGAGGCGTCTCGGTCGGCCATAGCGCCTTAATCATGCTCGTCATAGCTTTTAGAGCTTGCTCGTGCACAATGGACAGTTCCTTTAGCAGGTCCCCTCCGAATGATCCAACCTCTTCTTCGGGACGCCTGGTCAGGAGACCTGATAAGAGATATGGCAGGTTTTTTACATTTGCATCATACGCACGCTTTACATGATCAAAAATTGAAATTTCACTCACCGAACATGCCACCTTTCAATCTCTGGTTCCCCTCAAGGGTTTGTGCCATCTGGGATTTTGTTCTCTCTATATCCTCGGCCTTTTGCTGATTTTCTGCTTTAAGCTTGTTCTTATCCTCGTGGCTTCGGGCCAGTACTCGGCGGCCGGCTTCATGCTGCGATTCAGCGTACCTTTGGGCCTCTTTGGCCGCTTTCAAGTCTTTCTCTAGTTGGCCTATGGACTCGGCTACTACAAGGCAATCTTTTATCACAAAAGATGCCCTAAACAATTTATGCACACTAAAACTTTTTACACACCATGTGCTTCCCGGGTGAACTTCTTCACCTCCTCCAGTTCAGCCTGAGCAGCCGCCAGCTATGTTTGGTTCAACTCAAGGTCCTCGGTTAGTTTGTTGTTTTCTCCCATCAAGGCCTGCACCATGTTGCAACAATATACTCCTTAAGACCCTTAACTTGGCTGTCCCACCCAAATTAAGGCTCGGGGGCTACTGGCTCAAGATTTATGTTTGGTTCTCAAAATCAACCATATACCTGCATGTTGGTTGACAGAAGATGAGCGATCCCCTCAAGTCTGTTTCACGCGGGCCCACAGTATGCGTCCACCAAGCTAAGTGCATTGAACTCTTGTTAGGAAAATATGGAATGACGAAGTGATTCCTTCCGTCATCGGTGATCCATCACACTTTCGACTTTGGAATTAGTAATCGAGACATCCTCGTGATCCTTTGGAAGCTGGTCTACAGCAAGGACCTCTGCATTGACCCGGACCCTGGCCGAGGAACTCTATTCGGGATTATCCCCTGGTGCCTCCTTGACGTCTTCGGATGATGGTGGCGGTACACACTTTCTGCAGATCTCAGAAAAAAATAATGAGTATTCGCATCAGCCACATTAATTGATGAACCATAATATCAAATATATTACATCTTGGTCGGGGGTGCAGTCGATGTAGCTCATGTGACTACCTTGCGCTTGGAAGCTCCGCCATTGGTTGGTGCTGACATAGTCGGCGCCACTCCCGTTGGTTTACGGCACATGGTACGGCGACCCTTGGGAGTAGAAATCAGCATACTTGGAATGGCGTGAGGAAAATGCCCTTCCGGGATGAGGCCTTCTTGCTACTCACTGCGGAAGAAGGGAGGGTCCCAGGGTGATCGCCTACAAGGGCCACCTTGGAGCCATCGAGGCTCTCCTGGTAAAAGTTCCCGTCCTCAAAATCAATTGACGTCTCTGGATCATCATGGAATCCTTGGTTGTCATCATGGGAATGGCTCTCTAGATGTGGAGAAGGGCAGCTGATGGTATCGACCAAGCGCCTCCAATTCTATTTGGAAAAATGGAAGATCCGATCAATAGATACAGACGTAGTGTCCGGACAACGAAAATGGAAGTTGAACTTACCCATTTAGTGGGGTTATAGCTCGAATAGCCGTCCCAGTTCCTTAGACAGACAAATTCTTCTTCTTCCCCTTTGAAGAGATCGGCCAGTATGGCTGCCATTGCTCCCTGGTTGTCAGGTCGCATCGCTTGTCACATTATAACACCACAGGGGGTGCATCCTTTGTTGAAGAGGTTGCACACATCGAGTAATGGTGGAGACCATCACATCAATGATGGTTAACTTGATGTGGGCTAACAACCTCACCTTGGCGGCTAGGCGCTGCACCTTGGCACTTTCTTCTTGAGAAGGGCTTTTGGCCGCCAATTGAGCCACTTCTTTAAAGGAGCACCTGAGTATTTGGGTAGACCCCTCCGAACTAGCTCGAATAGGGGAACATATTCAATATAAAACCCTTATGAGGTCCACTCTTCGGAGTCCTTCTTCGAGGTCCCAATGGGATACCCCGTCCCGGCTATGCGCCATACTTAGGCTCTGCCTACTTCAAAGATTGTCCCTCCTCGAGTGCGGGGGACGAGGCAGAAATACTTGCTTCATGGTTCAAAGTGGGCCTCACAACCCAGAAACATCTCGCAAAGAGCAAAGAAGCCCGAGATATGCAAAATGGATCTGGGGGTGAGGTGATGGAGTTGGATCCTATAAAACTCTAGTGGTCCCCTCATGAAGGGATGGATTGGGAAGCCCAAACCTCATAAGAGAAAGGGCATGAAACATACCCTCTCTTATTTGCATGGAGCAGGGAAGTTCTCTGCGTGAGCTTCACCGTTCGTGGAAGTTAATCCAGGATGGGTAGATGCGAGATCTGAAGCGGGAAGGTATCCCTGCATCTCAAGTCTGCCTAATTGAAGGTGGGAGACTGAATAGCTTGCCCAGTCACCCGGGAGGGAGCCATGGGCCGCGAGGAGGAGCTTGGAGCGCCCGCCATTTTTTATACAATCCTCGGGATTTTGGCTTCATGATTTGGGGATGGAATGGGCTACCCGTCACGCTCCTAACCTATTTTATAGGCATCTCCTCCCTGCCTCCTAGGGGATGTTTTCTGTAGAAGATTACTAGACCGCCTGCCTTCCTTCTCGCACACAAAATTGAGGGGTACTACTAACACTGAACAAGGAATTAATGTTGTGGGCCCCATGGAATTTCGACAGACCAAGGGGTCATTGGCATCTGAACTACAAAAATCCAAACATTAAAGGGTTGAAGAACTCATCTCGCAAGCTGGAGATTTCAGGCGTACAGAGCTACTGGAAATCGTGAACCCTGGCGTTGGAGACTAGTTCGGGGGCTACTGAGGGAGTCCTGGACTAAGGGGTCCTCGGGCTGCCGACCTATCTTCAATAGGCCAGATTGGTGGGCCGCTCTACAACCACCTGAAGGCCGGACTATGAGGCAACTCCGTATCCGGACAGAAAAACCTTTGAAGCCTTGGTGTGTCCTCCAAGTCAAAATAAGAGAGTCAGCATGTTTATCCCTTCTTTGTAACCGACCATGTGTAACCCTAGTACCCATGGTGTCTATATAAACCATAGGGTTTGGTCCATAGAGGCTAGAAGAATAATCATCATCCTACTTATCTAGGGTTTAGTTCATCTGATCTCATTTTAGATCAACTCTGTAATCATCCTATACACTTCAATATAATCAAGTAGGATGTAGGGTTTTACCTCTTCGAGAGGGCCGGAACCTGGGTAAACACTGTCTCCTTCGTCCCTTGTTCCCCATTGATCCAAGATCCACAGCTCGGGGCCCCCTACCGAGATCTGCCGGTTTTGACACCAACATCATGATTCAAAAGTTTCAAATGATTCATAATCAAGTGATTCCAAAAGTCCATCAGCATGGATTTTCTTCATGCGCTTTACACTAATATGACCTAAGCGGTAGTGCCACAAGTATGTGGTACTATCATCATTAACTTTGCATCTTTTGGCATCAATATTATGAACATGTGTATCACTATGATTGGGATTCAGTAAGAATAAACCATTCACATTGGTTGCGTGACCATAAAAGATATTATTCATATAAGTAGAACAACCATTATTCCCTGACTAAAATGAATAATTGTCTCGCAATAAACAAGATCCAGATATAATTTTCATGCTTAATGCATGCACCAAATAACAATTATTAGGTTTAAAACTAATCCCAAAGGTATACGTAGAGGGAGCGTGCCAACTGCGATCACAATAACCTTGGAGCCATTTCCAATACGCATAGTCACCTCGTCCTTAGCTAGTCTTTGTTTATACCACGACTCTTGTTTCGTGTTACAAATATTATCAACCTAACCAATATCAAATACCTAGGTGCTACTACAAGCACTAGTAAGGTACACATCAATAACATTATATCAAATATACCTTTGTTGATGTTGCCAGCCTTCTTATTTGTCAATTACTTAGGGCAGTCCTGCTTCCAGTGGCCATTCCCTTGCAATAGAAGCACTCAGTCTCAGGTTTGGGTCCAACCTTGGGTTTCTTCATGGGAGCGGTAACTGGCTTTTCATTCTTCTTGAAGTTCCCTTTCTTTCCCCTGCCCTTCCTAAAACTGGTGGTCTTTTTGACCATCAACACTTGATGCTCTTTCTTGATTTCTACCTTCGCAGTCTTAAGCATTGCGAAAAGCTTAGGGATCATCTTCTCCATCCCTTGCATATTATAGTTCATCGTGAAGCCCTTGTAGCTTGGTGGAAGTGACTAGAGAACTCTGTCAACCGCTACTTCATCTGAAATATTAACTCCCAACTGATTTAAGAGGTTGTAGTACCCATACATCTTGAGTACGTGCTCACTAACGGAGTTGTTCTCCTCCATCTTATAGATGAAGAACTTGTCAGAGGTGTCATACCTCTTAGCCCGGGCATGAGCCTGAAATAACAATTTCAGCTCCTAGAACATCTCATATGCTCAGTGGTGCTCAAAACGTCTTTGGAGCCCTGATTCTAAGACGTAAAGCATGGCACACTGAACTATCGAGTAGTCGTTAGAACATGTCTGCCAGATGTTCACAAAATCCATAGACGATGCTGGAGGGGGTGGCGCATCGAGCAGCACATCAAGGACACAAGCCTTCATTGCAACAATGAGGATAATCCCCAGATTACTGACCCAATCCGCATAGTTGTTTCCATTATCTTTCAACTTACCTTTCTCTAGGAACGCATTAAAATTCAGGGGAGCTACAACGCGAGCCATTGATCTACAACATAAATTTGCAAATACATTTAGACTATGTTCATGATAATTGGTTCAGTTAATCAAATTACTAGTGAACTCTGAAAGCACAAGTGCTCCCTGGGTGATTTTTGTAATTAATATCAACATATCTCTTGTTGGATTTATACTTTCATCTAGTACATTTTAGATAAGTTCAACACTAGAGTATCATGGATAAGAGGATGTAAAACCCCTTCAAGATGCTAAGGACAAACATTGGCAAAAGCTCAAGACTCTACATTTTCATTTTAGTGGTCCAAGATCACATTGAGTCCATACGAAATCCAATACTATTAAAAGGGGTGAGGTGTTTCTTAATGGATTGCTTGCTCAAAGTGCTTAATGATATGCTCCAAAGCCCTCAACCACTTTACCATTTCCACATATATCCTAAACCTAAAAGCCGAACTCGGCCCCACCAATTTGATCCATCCGGCGTCACCAAGTTCATTTGACATAGCCACTTCCCCAAACCCTAATCACTTCGGTCTCACCGAATGGGATTGCAAACTCTCTGTTGCCTATTGCAATAATTTTGGTCTCACCGAGTTCTGCAATTGGTCTCATCGAGATTGCTTGACCAACTCTATGTTTTGCTTATTACCAAAATCGGTCTCACCGAATTTGCGTAATTGGTCAAACCGAGATGAGGTTTTACCCTAACCCTAGCACGTCGGTCCCGCCAAGTTGATCTTGTCGGTCCCACCGAAAATCCTAACATTCATATTTTGACCTGAATCGGTCTGACCGAGTTTCATGGTTCGGTCCCACCGAGTTTGGGAATCTGTGTGTAACGGTTAGATTTTGTGTGGAGGCTATATATACCCCTCCACCCACTTTTCATTCGTGGAGAGAGCCATCATAACATACCTACACTTCCACTACTCATTTTCTGAGAGAGAACGACCTACTCATGTGTTGAGACCAAGATATTCCAATCCAACCATATGAATGTTGATCTCTAGCCTTCCCCAAGTTGCTTTCCACTCAAATCATCTTTCCACCATAGCCAAATCTGTGAGAGGGAGTTGAGTGTTGGGGAGACTATCATTTGAGGCAAAAGAGCAAGGAGTCCATCATCAACACACCATCTATTACCTTTTGGAGAGTGGTGTCTCCTAGATTGATTAGGTGTCGCTTGGGATCCTCCATCAAGATTGTGGAGTTGAACCAAGAAGTTTGTAAGGGCAAGGAGATCGCCTACTTCATGAAGATCTACCCAAGTGAGGCAAGTCCTTCGTGGGTGATGGCCATGGTGGGATAGACAAGGTTGCTTCTTCATGGACCCTTCATGGGTGGAGCCCTCCATGGACTCGCGTGATGACCCACAAGTGTAGGGGATCTATCATAGTCCTTTCGATAAGTAAGAGTGTCGAACCCAACGAGGAGCAGAAGGAAATGATAAGCGGTTTTCAGTAAGGTTTTCTCTGCAAGCACTGAAATAGTAGGTAATAGATAGTTTTGTGATAAGATAAATAGTAACGAACAACAAGTAAACAAAGTAAATAAGGTGCAGTAGAGTGGACCAATCCTTTATGTAGCAAAGGATAAGCCTCGACAAATTCTAATAATAAGGAAGATGCTCCCGAGGACACAATGGGAATTATCGTCAAGCTAGTTTCATCACGTTCATAAAATTCGGGTTTGGTACTTTGATAATTTGAAATGTGGGTGGACCGACACTTGGGTACTTCCCTAACTTGGACAAGCATCCCACTTATGATTGACCCCTATTGCAAGCGTACGCAACTACAAAAAGGAGTATTAAGGTAAACCTAACCACATCATTAAACATATGGGTCCATATCAACCCCTAACGAAGCAACGCATAAACTAGGGTTTAAGCTTCTGTCACTCTAGCAACCCATCATCTACTTATTACTTCCCTATGCCTTCCTCTAGGCCAAAGTAATGGTGAAGCGTCATGTAGTCGACGTTCACATAACACCACTAGAGGAGAGACAACATACATCTCATCAAAATATCAAACGAATACCAAATTCACATGACTACTAATAGCAAGACTTCACCCATGTCCTCAGGAACTAAAGTAACTACTCACAAAGCATAATCATGTTCATAATCAGAGGTGTAATAATATGCATTAAGGATTTGAACATATAATCTTCCACCAAGTAAACCAATAAGTATCAACTACAAGGAGTAATCAACACTACTAGCAACCCACAGGTACCAATTTGTGGTTTTGGATACAAGATTGGATACAAGAGATGAACTAGGATTTGAGAGGAGATGGCGCTGGTGAAGATGTTGATGGAGATTGACCCCCTCCCGATGAGAGGATCGTCGGTGATGACGTTGGTGATGATTTCCCCCTCCCGGAGGGAAGTGTCCCTGGCAGAACAGCTCCGCCAGAGCCCTAGATTGATTCCGCCAAGGTTCCGCCTCGTGGCGGCGGAGTTTTGTCCCGTAAGCTTGCCCATAAATTTTTGCAGGACAAAACCCTTCATAGAGCAGAAGATGGTCGCCGGAGGCCCACCAGGGGGCCCAGGAGATAGGGGGCGCGCCCTAGGGGGGGGGGCGCCCCCCTGTCTCCTGGATAGGGTGTGGGCCCCCTGGCCTATTTCTTTTGCTCATAATTCCTTAATAAATCCAAAAAGTGGTTTTGTGGAGTTTCAGGACTTTTGGAGTTGTGCAGAATAGGTTTCCAACGTTTGCTCCTTTTCCAGCAAGAATCCCAGCTGCCGGCATTCCCCCTCTTCGTGGTAAGCCTTGTAAAATAAGAGAGAATAGCGATAAATATTGAGATATAATGTGTAATAACAGCCCATAATGCAATAAATATTGATATAAAAGCATGATTCAAAATGGACGTATCAACTCCCCCTAGCTTAGACCTCGCTTGTCCTCAGGCGGAAACCAAAATCAAAAAATATGTCCACATGTTTAGAGATAGAGGTGTCGATAAAAATAAAATACGGACATGGGGGCATCATGATCATTCTAATAACAACAACATATATGGATTTTGTCATGTGATTTCCTATGTTCAAGTAATAAGCAATTCACAAAGTCAAGTATGTTTCATAAACTTCATTGGGAACTAACAAACTATAATCTCAGTCATTGAAACAATTGCAATTTATCGTAACATCAAAAAGAGTCAATAACAGAGCTTTTCAGCAAGCTCACATACTCAACTATCTCGTAGTCTCCTATAATTGTTAACACTCACTCAATACTTGTGGTTATAGAGTTTCAGCCGGACACTGAGAAAGATAGGGGCTTATTGCGTTGCCTCCCAACGTATTCACCTTTAGGTGATGTCAACAATAATAGCCTATGCAAACTTACATCCAATTGGATATATGTATCATGATCTTTCAAACACGAGGAGCTTGCCAAAGGATAAAATGAAAAAATAGGAAGGTGAGGAGCACCTCGACTCAAAGTAAAAACATAAAGTAGAAGATAGGCCCTTCGCAGAGGGAAGCAGAGGTTGTCATGCGCGTTTAGGGTTGATGCACAAAATCTTAATGCAAAAGAGCGTCACTTTATATTGCCCCTTGTATGCGGACCTTTATTATGCAGTCCGTCGCTTTTATTACTTCCACAACAAGTTCGTACAAAGCTTATTTTCTCTGCACTAATAAGTCATGCATATTTAGAGAGCATTTTTTATTGCTTGCACCGATGACAACTTACTTGAAGGATCTTACTCAATCCATAGGTAGGTATGGTGGACTCTCATGGCAAAACTGGGTTTAAGGATATTTGGAAGCACAAGTAGTATCTCTACTTGGTGCAAGGAATTTTGGCTAGCATGAGAGGGAAAGGCAATCTCAACATGTTTAGAAGGTCACTAACAATATACTTTAACTGACATGTCGGAAAACATAAACCATTACGTTGTCTTCCTTGTCCAACATCAACTCTTTTAGCATGTCATACTTAATGAGTGCTTCACAATCATAAAAGATGTCCAAGATAATATATCTATATGTGAACCCCTCTTTCCTTATCACTTCCTATTAATTGCAACAATGACCAAGGCTACGTTCATCAAGTCTCAACAATTTTTATGCCTCATACTTTCTATGTGTGAAGTTATCACTATCCATAAGATCAATATGAACTCTTTTGTTCTTTCTACTTTCTCAAGATCATAGCAACATAGCAAAGCCCTTGACTCAACACTAATCTTTATTATAGATAGCACACAGACTCGCTTACAAAAAGAGGTCACAAAGGAAAAACTCAAAACTACTTGATATCAAAACTTCAATCAACTAGATCAAGATACTACTAAAAGGATCGAACTAAATAATGTGGTAAAGATAGGAGTGTGATGGTGATACGATACCGGGGCACCTCCCCCAAGCTTGGAAGTTGCCAAGGGGAGTGCCCATACTCATGTGATTATTTCTCCTTCTTCACGGTTGGTGTTGTGATCTTCTTGGCGATGATGCCCTTCAGGTTACGGTTCTCCTCCTCGAGCTTATTGATTTGTCATTTGAGGTCCAAAATTTCTTTACGGAGCTTGCCCGTAACGGCCAAGGCTCCTTTTACCCAAGGATGTTGCATAGCTTCTAGAGAACACATGAAACTCTTTTTCATATTTTCATAAGAAAGAAATCTAGAGTTGGAAGGGATGACCGAAGCAGGGACAACCAGGCTAGGTAGTTCCCCCATAGTGAAATATGCTTGGAGACGAGAGGTAACTTCTTGATCTTCCTCCATGGCATCTATCCTTTTCAAATTAGCCTCCATCTCATCCTCCGTTGATGGTCCAAAGTGATAGGCATCGCCGTTTGCTCCTGGACCTGGCGTTGGGTGAGACACCCGGCTCTCCCCAATTGATTCCTGAGAAGACATCTTGCTTAATTCTGCAACAGGAACAGCTCGAAACGAAAACAGAGGGTAATTGCGTGATACGGTGGTCAAAACCTTCGGGAGTATATATAATGAATTTTTACCGACCAAAATACGTAACATACAAGAAAACAGAGTCTGGGAGGCACACGAGGTGCCCACGAGACAGGGGGCGCGCCCTCCTCTCTCGTGGGAGCCTCGTGTCCCTTTCGGACTACTTCTTTCTTCCTAAAATTCTTAAATAATCCAAAACTGATAAAAAATGCCATTAGAGTTGTTTTGGAGTCGGTATACTTACCGTACCACATACCTATGCCTTTTCGGAGTCTGGAACGTTCTGGAAAGTGTCTCTTATGTATTCCTCAGGGGTTATGGTTTCAATAATATTGGTTTCAACATTGATAGGATTACCTGGAATATAATGTTTAATTCTTTGACCGTTTACTACCCTCGGATTTGTGCCTGCAAAGTTGTTGATTTTTATCGCACCAGAATGATAGACCTCCTCGATAACGTAGGGACCTTCCCATTTTGAGAGATGTTTTCCTGCAAAAAATCTTAAACGAGAGTTGAACAATAACACATAATCCCCTACGTTAAACTCACGCTTTTGTATCCTTTTATCATGCCAGCGTTTGACTTTTTCTTTGAAGAGCTTGGCATTCTCATAAGCCTGGGTTCTCCATTCATCAAGTGAGCTAATATCAAGCAACCTCTTCTCACCGGCAAGTTTGAAGTCATAATTGAGCTCTTTAATAGCCCAATATGCTTTATGTTCAAGTTCAAGAGGTAAATGACATGCTTTTCCATAAACCATCTTATATGGGGACATACCCATAGGATTTTTGTATGCAGTTCTATAGGCCCATAATGCATCATAAAGTTTTTTTGGATCAATTCTTTATAGATCTATTCATAGTCTTTTGCAAAATTAATTTGAGCTCTCTATTGCTCAACTCTACTTGACCACTAGACTGCGGGTGATAAGGAGATGCAATTCTATGATTGACATCGTACTTAGCAAGCATCTTATGGAAAGCGCCGTGAATAAAGTGTGAACCACCATCGGTCATAAGATATCTAGGGACTCCAAACCTCGGAAAAATAACTTGTTTAAGCATTTTAATAGAAGTGTTATGATCAGCACTACTAGTTGGAATAGCTTCTACCCAGGAAAGGGTATAACCATTGGAGGCAGGAAAGGTGTCGTGGTGGCTGGGACCACGAGCACCTATGGGGCAGGAGGGCCCCTTCTTGTCCGGCAAGGGAGCGGAGGGCGCACGCAGAGCAGATCGAGGTGAGAGAGCGCGCGGGGGATTTTTACCCAGCTTCGGAGCTCTCCGGAGAGATAAAACTCCTACTGCTGCTTTGTGTCTTGTATTTGTTCTTGCTCGAGAGAGCGGGCGTGGCGTTGCCTCGAATGAGTCGAGCCGAATCGCCAAGCTGTGGAACCAAAATTCCAAACCCCCTCTGCGTGCGCATGGGCCTCCTTTTTATAGGCTAAAGGGGTCACCGATAGGTGGCAGCGTAGAAAGAGGGGTAGAAAGGTAAAAACACGGGTTGGTGCAACTACTACCAACAGTGTCCCCTACCTAACTCTGACAGCAGGGGACAAGGGAATTTAATGCCCGTCCGGTCGCCCCAACAGTGCAAGGAAACGACCATTAGAAGCGCCACCGATCGCCACGATGGCCTCCTTGTCAGCTTCGCTTGCCACCTCGCACCGCCATGCTGCACAGCTACCCGCCACGTGCACCAGGAGCGATCTTGTGGCGACACGTCGTTGGGTGTGCTGGAGCGTGGGCGCAGAGTGGCAGCCTTGCCGCGGCAAGCGCCTTGCAGCGGCCCTTATCTTGTCGCACCAGCAAGCTTGCCGCCCGCCGGGCCTTGCCGCGACCCGCGGTGCGTCGCGGCCAGTTTCTTGAAGTGCCTCAGCTGGCCTTCCCGGCAAGCTCCTCTTGCCGGGGCCTTTGTCCTTCCCGGCAAGCTCCTCTTGTCGGGGCCTTGTGTTCTTCCCGGCCAGCTTCTTTTGCCGGGGCCTTGGTTGGCCTTCCCGGCAAGCTCCTCTTGCCGGGGCCTTAGCTTGAGTACTCTGCTCTTGAATGGCGTCAAAGTAGCCGTGGAGGATCTTGGCGGACACCCGGCAAGCCCTGCCGCGGGTCGCTGCGACTGCCCGTGCCCAAGTTCGGGGTACTAAGGTACCCCCTACTTTAGTACACCGACAAAAGGGTTCCATATAATCAAAGCCCCAAACATCGAACGGTTCAATAACAAGAGAATAATTCATAGGCATTTCTTGATGTCTACTAATGTTACCTATTCTATGGCATTCATCACAAGATACGACAAACTTACGAGCATCTTTGAAAAGAGTAGGCCAATAAAAACCAGATTCTAGTACCTTGTGTGCAGTTCTATCTCCAGCGTGGTTCCCTCCATAGGATTTGGAGTGACATTTACGTAGGATTTTTTCTTGTTCATGCTCAGGCACACAACGTCTAATAATACCATCTACTCCTTCTTTATAAAGGTGTGGATCATCCCAAAAGTAATGTCTTAAATCATAAAAGAACCTTTTCTTTTGCTGATATGTGAAACTAGGCGGTATATATTTAGCAACAATGTATTAGCATAGTCAGCATACCAAGGAGCAGTACGAGAAGCATTGACAACCGCTAATTATTCATCAGGAAAACTATCATTAATAGGCAGTGGGTCATCAAGAACATTCTCTAACCTAGACAAGTTGTCTGCAACTGGGTTCTCAGCTCCCTTTCTATCAATAATATGCAAAGTCAAATTCTTGGAGCAAGAGAACCCATCTAATGAGTCTAGGCTTAGCATCTTTCTTTTCCATAAGATATTTAATAGCAGCATGATCAGTGTGAATAGTAACTTTGGAATCAACAATATAAGGTCTAAACTTATCACATGCAAACACAACTGCTAAGAATTATTTTTCAGTGGTAGCATAATTTCTCTGGGCAGTATCAAGAGTCTTACTAGCATAATGGATAACATTTAATTTCTTATCAACTCTTTGCCCTAGAACAGCACCTACAGCATAATCACTAGCATCACACATAATTTCAAAAGGCAAATTCCAATTAGGTGGCTGAACAATAGGTGTTGTGATCAAAGCTTTCTTAAGTGTTTCAAGTGCTTCTACACAATCATCATCAAAGACAAAAGGGATATATTTTTGCAATAAATTAGTCAGAGGCCTAGAGATTTTAGAAAAGTCCTTAATGAACCTCCTATAGAAACCGACATGACCAAGGAAACTTCTTATACCTTTTATGTCCTTAGGACATGGCATCTTTTCAATAGCATCAACTTTGGCTTTATCAACTTCAATACCTCTCTCGGAGATCTTGTGCCCCAAGACAATGCTCCTTCATTAACCATAAAGTGACACTTTTCCCAATTCAGGACGAGACTAGTGTCTTCGCATCTCTGCAAAACTCGATCAAGGTTGCTCAAACAATCATCAAAAGAGGATCCATAGACGGAGAAATCATCCATGAATACCTCACAAATCTTTTCACAAAAATCAGAAAATATAGCCATCATGCATCTTTGAAAGGTAGCAGGTGCATTACATAAACCAAAAGGCATACGTCTATAAGCAAAAGTACCAAAAGGGCAAGTAAAAGTAGTTTTAGATTGATCCCCCGCTGACACAGGTATTTGAGAGAAGCCAGAATAACCATCTAGAAAGCAAAAATTTGTGTGTTTGGATAGCCTTCCTAGCATTTGATCAATAAAAGGTAAAGGGTAATGATCCTTCTTAGTGGCTTTGTTTAACTTACGGAAATCAATTACCACCCTATAGCCTATAATAATTCTTTGCGGGATCAATTCATCTTTATCATTAAGAACAACGGTAATACCTACCTTTTTAGGGACACAATGGATAGGGCTTACCCATTTACTATCAGCAACGGGATAAATAATACCTTCCTCAAGGAGTTTTAGTATCTCCTTTCTCACCACTTCCTTCATTTTGGGATTTAATCGTCTTTGAAGATCACTAACAGGCTTGGCATCTTTCTCCACTGAAATTTTGTGTTGACATGATGTGGGGCTAATGCCCTTGAGATCATCCAGGGTATATCCAATAGCAGCTCGATGCTTCTTAAGAATTTTCAATAATCTTTCTTCTTCTTTCTCTGAAAAGTTAGCACTAATAATAACAGGATATATTTATTTTTCATCAAGATAAGCATACTTGAGATTAACAGGTAAGGGTTTAAGTTCAAACACGGGATCACCCTTGGGTGGAGGGGGATCCCCAAGAATTTCAATGGGGAGGTTATGTTTTAGCATAGGTTCTTGTTTAAGGAACACTTCGTCTATTTCTTCCCTTTCCTTCATAAACATATCATTTTCATGGTCTAACAAATATTGTTCTAATGGATCAGTTGGGGGAACATCAATGGAAGCAAGACCAATAATTTCATCCTTGCTAGGTGGTTCACTTTCACGAGGTTGTCTACTAAACTTAGCGAAATTAAACTCATGAGACATACCATCTATGCCAACAGTGACAATATTCTTTTCACAATCAATCTTAGCACTAGCAGTATGCAAGAAAGTTCTACCAAAAATAATGGGACAAAATTTATCTTGTGGGGAAGCAAGAACAAGGAAATCAGCAGGGTATTTAATCTTTCCACACAAGACTTCAACATCTCTAACAATCCCAATAGTTTCAATGGTGTCCCTATTAGCAAGCTTAATAGTAACATCAATGTCTTCTAATTCAACAGGTGCAATATCGTGCATAATTTCTTTATAAAGATCATAAGGTATCGCATTAGCACTAGCACCCATATCACATAAGCCATGATAACAATGATCTCCTATTTTAACAGAAATAACGGGCGTGCCTACAATAGGTCTACGTGTCTTAGTATTGGGTCTAGCAATATTAGCAGTTTCACCCACGAAAGAAATAACATGCCCATCTAAGTCTTCATCCAAGAGATCTTTAATCATAGCAATACTAGGTTCAACATTAATTTGCTCAGGAGGTGTATAATTCCTAGTATTACTCTTACGAACAACAGTCGAAGCTTTAACATGATCTTTTATCCTAACGGGAAAAGGAGGTTTTTCGACATAAGTAGTAGGAATAACAGGATCACTATATGTAATAGTCTTTTCTTCGACTGTAATAGGTGCAACTACTTTCACTTCAACATGAGGATTATATTTAAACCACTTCTCTTTAGGGAGATCAACGTGAGCAGCAAAAGTTTCACAAAAAGTAGCTACTATCTCAGAGTCAAGTCCATATTTAGTGCTAAATCCATGAAAAGCATCGGTATCCATAAAATATTTAACACAATCAAACTTAGGTGTCATACCTGACTCCTTACCATCGTCGGAACCCCAATCTTCAGAGTAGCATTTAATTCTTTCCAATAAGTCCCATTTGAAATCAATAGTCTTCAGCATATAGGAACCATCACAGGAAGTATCGAGCAATTTGCGATTATCAAGAGAAAGCCGAGCATAAAAATTCTGAATAATCATTTCCCGAGAGAGCTCATGATTGGGGCATGAATATAATATTGACTTAAGCCTCCCCCAAGCTTGAGCGATGCTTTCTCCTTCGTGAGGCCAGAAATTATATATGTAATTACGATCACGATGAACAAGATGCATAGGATAGAACTTCTGGTGAAATTCCAATTTCAATCGCTTATAATTCCAAGATCTCGTATCATCACATAGCCTATACCATGTCATTGCATCTCCCTTCAAAGATAAAGGGAAGACCTTCCTTTTGACAACATCACCGGGAATAACTGCAAGCTTAAATAATCCACAAACTTCATCCACAAAGATAAGGTGTAAGTCGGGATGCAAAGTTCCGTCTCCTGCAAAAGGATTAGCTAGCAGTTTTTCTATCATACCCGAAGGAGTCTCAAAGTGAATATTTTCATAAAGTTCAGTAGGTTGAGGAGCATCTCTTTGCTCTTCTGGTTGGGGTGAAGATACCCCAAACAAGCCACTCAAAGGATTAGTTTCCATAATGTCAAGTAACATAAAATTCCAGCACACTATATAAATGTTTCCTTACCAAGTTCCACTCACCAAAAGTGCTACACTCCCCGGCAACGGCGCCATAAAAGAGTCTTGATGACCCACAAGTGTAGGGGATCTATCATAGTCCTTTCGATAAGTAAGAGTGTCGAACACAACGAGGAGCAGAAGGAAATGATAAGCGGTTTTCAGTAAGGTTTTCTCTGCAAGCACTGAAATAGTAGGTGATAGATAGTTTTGTGATAAGATAAATAGTAACGAACAACAAGTAAACAAAGTAAATAAGGTGCAGCAGGGTGGCCCAATCCTTTATGTAGCAAATGATAAGCCTGGACAAATTCTAATAATAAGGAAGAAGCTCCCGAGGACACATTGGGAATTATCGTCAAGCTAGTTTCATCACGTTCATAAAATTCGCGTTCGGTACTTTGATAATTTGATATGTGGGTGGACCGACACTTGGGTACTGCACTAACTTGGACAAGCATCCCACTTATGATTAACCCCTATTTCAAGCGTCCACAACTACAAAAAGAAGTATTAAGGTAAACCTAACCACAGCATTAAACATATGGGTCCATATCAACCCCTAACGAAGCAACGTATAACCTAGGGTTTAAGCTTCTGTCACTCTAGCAACCCATCATCTACTTATTACTTCCCTATGCCTTCATCTAGGCCCAAATAATGGTGAAGTGTCATGTAGTCGACGTTCACATAACACCACTAGAGGAGAGACAACATACATCTCATCAAAATATCGAACGAATACCAAATTCACATGACTACTAATAGCAAGACTTCACCCATGTCCTTAGGAACTAAAGTAACTACTCACAAAGCATAATCATGTTCACAATCAGAGGTTTAATAATATGCATTAAGGATCTGAATATATAATCTTCCACCAAGTAAACCAATAAGTATCAACTACAAGGAGTAATCAACACTACTAGCAACCCACAGGTACCAATTTGTGGTTTTGGATACAAGATTGGATACAAGAGATGAACTAGGGTTTGAGAGGAGATGGTGCTGGTGAAGATGTTGATGGAGATTGACCCCCTCCGATGAGAGGATCGTTGGTGATGACGTTGGTGATGATTTCCCCCTCCCGGAGGGAAGTGTCCTCGGCAGAACAGCTCCGCTAGAGCCCTAGATTGATTCCGCCAAGGTTCCGCCTCATGGCGGCGGAGTTTCGTCCCGTAAGCTTGCCCACGAATTTTTCCAGGACAAAACCCTTCATATAGAAGAAGATGGTCGCCGAAGGCCCACCAGGGGGCCCAGGAGATAGGGGGGCACGCCCTAGGGGGGCCCTGTCTCCTGGACAGGGTGTGGGCCCCCTGGCCTATTTCTTTTGCTTGTAATTCCTTAATAAATCTAAAAGGTGGTTTCGTGGAGTTTCAGGACTTTTGGAGTTGTGCAGAATCGGTTTCCAATATTTGCTCCTTTTCCAGCCAGAATTCCAGCTGTCGGCATTCCCCCTCTTCATGGTAAACCTTGTAAAATAAGAGAGAAGAGCCATATATATTGAGATATAATGTGTAATAACAGCCCATAATGCAATAAATATTGATATAAAAGCATGATACAAAATGGACGTATCATCGCGCAACTGTTACCCTTCGTGGGTTGGAGTCTCCATCAACGTGGATGTACGATAGCACCACCTATCGGAACCACGCCAAAAATCTGTGTGTCTCCAATTACGTTTGTACACTCCAATCCCATCCCTTTACCTTCTTGCAAGTTGCATGCTTTACTTTCCTCTGCTCATATACCCTTTGCATGCTTGCTTGAAGTGTATTGTGTATGGTTGAAATTGTGATAATTTCCAACCTCAACTTGAAAAATCTAAAACTGCCAACTTTACTCGTTAAGGGTCAAATCACCCCCCCCCCCTCTAGACAGCCCTTCTCGATCCTTTCAATTAGTCTCAGAGCGTTGGTCCCCATTGCTTTGTTTAATCACCATTGGAGGAAGATGGATGAGTCTATGTTGTGGAGTCTTAGACGTAGAGTGCCTATGCTTGATGGAGAGTTCTTTAGTGAGTGGAAAAATGAGATGCTTGGAATCTTTCATGAATATCACTTGAACAAGTACATTACTACTCCTTGTGAACCCCTTGTTGATCCCTTGCATCCTAACCCTGATGAGTCTCTTGACATGATTCACAACCTTAGAACTATCAATCTTATCATTAGAGGTTTTCCTAGAAATTTGATTGGACGCTTGCCAACTCTTGATTGTGCTTATACTATATGGAAATTTATTGAGAAACAATTTCTGGACTATTCCATGAAAAACTTAGATGAGATTCTTTACAAGGCTATTTCTTTGAATAAGATGAATCCCAATGATGCTAACTTTGGAGATTGTTTATTTGAGCTTACCAATCTTATGCGTGCCAAAGGAGATGGTGGAATTATTAGCGATATCATTTCCGAAGCTATTAGAGTTCATATAGATGAACATTGTCAAAATGATATATCTAATGAATCACTCTCTCTAGGAAATGATCATTTGCTAGACGATGTTGAACATGGATACTATGATGAGCATGATGACAATGACTTTGATCTTGAAGAGTCTATGAGACACTTTGGTCTTATGGCTAACCTTCGCGGCTACATGGCTGCAGGAAAGGAGTGGGTCCTTGATAGTGGATGTACCGATCACATGACTGGGGATAAAGATATGTTTCGTGATCTTGCTAAAAATGACGGCCCTTGAAAGTATGTCACTTTTGGTGATAACTCAAAGGGTAAGGTGGTTGGCCTTGGTAAGGTGGTCATCTCACATGATAGCTCTATACAAAATGTTATGTCGTTGAATCGCTTGGCTATAATCTACTTTCTGTATCTAGACTAGCTGACTTTAGATTCAATGTCCTATTTACTAAAGTAGATTGCCAAGTGTTTCAAAGAGATAATCATAAAATGGTCCTTACCGGCAAACGTAGAGGTGATCTATACGTTGTTGATTTCACTAAAAAGGGTCAACCTAGAACTGGCTTAATTGCTAAATCTTCCAAAGGCTGGTTGTGGCACAGACGGTTAGGCCATGTGGGCATGCGAAATCTTGACAAGCTTATTAAAGGTGATCATATCCTTGGTGTTAAAGATGTTATATTTGACAAGGATAGACTTTGTAGCGCTTGCCAAGCAGGAAAACAAGTTGGAGGAAGTCATCCCGTGAAAACATCATGACCATGAGGAGACCACTCGAGCTACTTCACCTGGATCTTTTTGGTCCCAATGCCTACAAGAGTCTTGGTGGTAACTCATTTGGCTTGGTCATTGTTAATGATTTTTCCAGATTTACGTGGGTGTTCTTTCTCGATGATAAATTGTGGGTCCAAAAGATCTTCAAAAACTTCGCTAGGAAGGCCCAAAACCAATTTGAAGTGAAGATCAGGAAGATTCGCAGCGACAACGGAATGGAGTTCAAGAACGCCAATGTGGACACCTTTCTTGATGAAGAAGGGATTTCACATGAGTTCTCGGCTACGTAGACACCTCAACAAAATGGAGTTGTTGAGAGGAAGAATCAGACGCTCATCGAAATGATGAGAATGATGCTTGATGAGTACAAGACACCAAAACACTTTTGGGCGGAAGCGGTTGAGACAGCTTGTCATGCGACAAATCGTTTATATCTTCACAAGCTACTCGGCAAGACGGCATACGAGCTTCTCACCAGCAACAAACCCCAAGTTGGATACTTTTGGGTATTTGGCACCAAGTGTTACATTCTTGATAAGCATCGTCGTTCGAAATTTGCTCCTATGTCTCATGAAGGTTACCTACTAGGTTATGGCTCAAACTCTCACACTTACCGTGTCTACAACAATTTCACCCGAAAGGTTGAAGAGACGGTAGATGTGAAGTTTGATGAATCTAACGGCTCGCAAGTAGAGCAATTGTCAATTGATGTAGGTGACAAAGTTGATATAAATTCCACTTCGAGTATTTGTCATTTTCTTGGTAGATCTCTTGTGTCTTGGTCCTCCAAGAAACAAAACTCGGTATCCTTATCCACCACCGAAGCAGAATATACTGCCGCCGGTTCATGTTGTGCTCAATTACTTTGGATGACCCAAACTCTTAAAGATTATGGGATATATGTGAAACATGTTCCTTTGCTTTGTGACAATGAGAGTGCCATTAAGATTGCTCACAATCCCATGCAACATTCTCGAACTAAGCATATTGAAGCTCTTCATCACTTCATTCGAGATCATGTTGCCAAGGGGGGTATCAATCTTAAGCATGTTCGTACAGATAAGCAACTAGCGGATATATTTACCAAACAACTTGATGAGAAAGTGTTTTGCAGGTTGAGAGGAGAATTGAACATCATCGATGCCTCAAAAATTTGGAGTAGAAACTCCATGTGGATGCATGCAAGGCATGAGCCTTTATATGACTAATTCTTGATACTTCTCTTATGATGATGATCATATGTCATGGATACACTTGTACCCTTGCATGCTATCTAACCCTTGTAGGTACTTGGATGAGCCCAACTCCATGAGATTGTAACTCAAGAACACTCTAAACAATCTCTACATATCCAAGTCTCTACAATATGGTGGTTGAAGACAAGGAAGCACAAAATCCGTTCAATATGTCCTTTGACAATTTATCTTATATCAACTTTCATGATTGTCACTTTGGATACACAAGTGCTCTTCCTTGCAAGACTAACCCATGTAGGAAGATGAACATCAACTACAAATGGTGCACCCAACCCTTGATGGACTACATCAACTTGAGTACCCTACATAAGTTCAACTACATGATCAATATCATCACCGCCACCAAGGTATGTCATTCCATCTTAGAGAAGATTTACCCAAAGACATGGGTCAAAGCAGCTCAACAAGATGAGAATACATAAAAATTCCTAAATGAAAAAGGGCAACCCCATTTTGAGCATAAACGATGAGTATGACCTATGATCAAGTGATTTCACTTGACTCCTAAGTCAACATACTCTAATATAGGTGACTTTGTTGCCGACCATCTCTAGATGAAGTTCTCTGTTGTTTCTCTATGCTCATGCATTAGATTATTGTTTGCTTTTTCCCCTTTCAAAAAAAATCATCTAGAATTTCTTTTCTTTTCTTTCTTGGTTATTTTCTGCATTTCCTGCATCCAATTCATTGCAAATCCTTCAGCTAATTCCTTGCATATCCTTGTGAGATCTTTATTGCCTAAGTGAGCTGAGGTGACAAGTATTTACTCTCTGGATTGAACTCGTTCACATCGGATTGATTTCTTCGGCTGAACCGAACCAGCTCGGTGCCACCGACAAAAATAACTCGGTGTTATAGATTTCGCCACTGAGATAAATACTATGTCACTTGCATCCTGCAAATTTGTTCCAGCTCCACTCAATGACACTTGTCCTATACTAGCATCCAATATTTCATGTTTGTTTGTAATGTGGCTCAAGGACCAAACCTTTCGACTCATGCTCCAGAAGTCCCTTCTTGGAAATTGATGTCAAAGGGGGAGAGAGAGCACATCGAAGCTTATTACATAGGAGATAGAGCACATCATCAAAGCCTCTTGAGGGAGTCCTGGATTAGGGGGTGTCCGGATGGCCGGACTATGACCTTTGGCCGGACTCCTGTACTATGAAGATACAAGATTGAATACTTCGTCCCGTGTCCGGATGGGACTTTCCTTGGCGTGGAAGGCAAGCTTGGCGATACGATATGTAGATCTCCTCCCATTGTAACCGACTCTGTGTAACCCTAGCCCTCTCCGGTGTTTATATAAACCGGAGAGTTTTAGTCCATAGGACGAACAACAATCATACTATAGGCTAGCTTCTAGGGTTTAGCCTCTCTGATCTCGTGGTAGATCAACTCTTGTACTACCCATATCATCAATATTAATCAAGCAGGAGTAGGGTTTTACCTCCATCGAGAGGGCCCGAACCTGGGTAAAAACATCGTGTCCCCTGTCTCCTGTTACCATCCGCCTAGATGCACAGTTCGCGACCCCCTACCCGAGATCCGCCGGTTTTGACACCGACATTGGTGCTTTCATTGAGAGTTCCTCTGTGTCGTCACCTTTTGGCCCGATGGCTTCTTCGATCATCAACCACGACACGGTCCAGGGTGAGACTTTTCTCCCCGGACAGATCTTCGTGTTCGGAAGCTTGGCACTGCGGGCCAATTCGCTTGGCCATCTGGAGCAGATCGAAAGCTACGCCCCTGGCCATCATGTTAGATTTGGAAGTTTAAACTACACGGCTGACATCCGCGGGGACTTGATCTTTGACGGATTCGAGCCACGGTCGAGCGCGCCGCACTATCACGATGGGCATGATCTAGCTCTGCCGCCGGACAGCGCTCAGAGCGCCGCTCAGGTGTCCGCTCCGACCCTTAGCTCGGAGCCGACCGCGCCAATCGGGGACGGACGGTTGGACGCCGCCCCGGAAGCTGCAATCTCTACGGTGATCGAGCCGAATACCAGCCTGGTCCTTTGTGAGGCCTGTGACTCCAAGGCGCCGGACTCCTTTCCGGACTCCGAATCTTCCGCACCCCTTCCGATCGAACCCAACTGGGCTCCGATCATGGAGTTCACCGCCGCGGACGTCTTTCAGCACTCGCCCTTTGGCGACATCCTGAATTCACTAAAGTCTCTCGCTTTGTCAGGAGAGCCCTAGCCGAACTATGGTCAGCAGGGTTGGGATGCGGACGACGAAGAAATTCGAAACCCACCCACCACCCACTTCGTAGCCACTGTCGATGATTTAACCGATAGGCTCGACTTTGACTCTGAAGACATCGACAGTATGGACGCCGATGAAGGAGACAAACAAGAACCAGCGCCTATAGGGCACTGGACAACCACCTCATCACACGATATGCATGGTGGACACACCTAAAAGAAACGACGACGAGGATCAAAAGGGTGCAACGAGGGATCATTCCCTCGAAAAGCAATCAAAGCGGTGGCATAAGCGCCGCGCCAAACCCCACCTCGACAGAGACCCAGCCATAGAGCAGGGCGAACTGGCGGACGACGAACATGTTGTCGAGCAACCGTCCGAACACGGCAACTTGGATAAACAAACCGAACAACCAGTCCCTGATGAAGATAATAGTTCGGACGACCTCACGTCGGACAAGTTACTGGAGCAGAAGAACCTCCACCAAAGGCTCGTCGCCACCGCACGTAGCCTGAAAAAGCAGAAGCGGAAGCTGAAAACAGCGGAAGATGCACTCAGAATCAGATGGGGCAAAGTACTCAACACCGCAGACAAGTACGGCGACAGTCACCACACAAAGAGCTATCCGAAGCAAAAATTACTACCGGAATTTGATGAGGAGGCCTTAGAGCCCCCACAGTCAAAAAACAAGGAAGCCACCAGGTCAGATAGACGACCCCATGATCGACATCGGGAGACACAGGGCGCCGCACTCAATCCGGCACGCTATCCGCCCAAGGATTCGCATCAAAAAGACGGTCCAACCAGATCCATCTACGGGCCAAGAAAGCAAGCTCTAGTAAGCAATGCAACGCAACAAATATCCGAACATCGCGGCACACCCAAATACAGGGGCGCCGCACATCCCCTATGTTTCACTGACGAGGTGCTGGACCATGAATTTCCAGCGGTATTCAAGCCCGTAAGCATAGAGGCATACGACAGAACAATAGACCCTAGAGTCTGGATTGAGGATTATATCCTCCACATACACATGGCTAGAGGAGATGACCTCCACGCCATAAAATACTTACCCCTCAAGCTCAAAGGTCCAGCCCGGCATTGGCTTAAAAGCCTTCCCGAAAACACCATAGGAAGTTGGGAAGAGCTCGAGGATGCTTTTCGAGCAAATTTTCAAGGGACCTATGTCCGACCTCCGGATGCAGACGATCTAAGTCATATAACTCAACAACCCGGAGAGTTATCCCGGAAACTCTGGAACAGATTTCTTATGAAAAAGAATTAGATAGTCGACTGTCCGGACGCCGAAGCCCTAGTAGCTTTCAAACATAGCGTCTGAGATGAATGGCTCACCAGACACCTCGACCAAGAAAAGACAAGAACAATGGCCGCATTGACAAGCCTCATGACCCGCTTTTGCGCAGGAGAGGACAGCTGGTTGGCAAGGAGCAGCACAAGCGACCCAAGTACATCCGAACTCAGAGATGGAAACAGGAAACCGCGTCGTAGCAAGGAACAACGCTGGATCAAGGATAATAACCCGAAGAGCACGGTAGTCAACGCCGGATTCAAAAGCTCTCGACAAAATCGGAAAAAGCCGCCTCCCAAAGATGACAGTGACGAGCTATCTAACCTCAACAAAATCTTGGACAAAATATGTCAAATCCACAATACCCCTGGGAGGCCGGCAAACCATACCCACAGAGATTGTTGGGTCTTCAAGCAATCCGGCAAACTCAACGCCGAACACAAGGGGCTCGACATACCAAGCAAGGATGACGGTGAATCCCATAAGCAGAACACCGGAGAACAAAAGAAGTTCCCACAAGAAGTCAAAACAGTAAATTCACTTCATGTGACAAAAGGAAAAAATAGATTGGCACCTGTGGAGATACGCGCCATACGGCATGTCCCAGAGGAATCTAGCCACTGGTTGTTACAACCAATCACCTTTGACCATCAGGATTACTCTAGAGGTATCCAGAACGCAGGCCGGACTGCCTTGGTCTTAGATCCAATAATTGATGGACTCCACTTTACACAAGTCCTCATGGACGGCGGCAGTGACCTAAACTTACTATATCAGCACACAATCCGCAAGATGGGGTTAAACCCAACAATAATCCGCCATGGCAACACTTCCTTTAAAGGGGTCACGCCAGGCCCAGATACCCATTGTATGGGTTCCCTCTCGTTAGAAGTTATGTTCGGCTCCCCCGACAACTTCCGAAGCGAAATGCTAACCTTCTACATCGCCCCATTCATAAGTCGCTATCAAGCGCTACTAGGACGCGAAGCTTTCGCCCGCTTTAATGCAATACCGCATTATGCATCCCTTACACTCAAAATGCCTGGTCCACGAGGCATCATCTCATTGAAGGGAAATATCAAGTGTTCCCCGAGCACGTAGGATGGTGAGGCTGCCTTGACAACCGCACACTTACCAGGCTTTACTACTCAGAGCACCTACATAGATCGTTAATGACCCCGGACATGGCTCAACAAATCCGGCGTAAACATGCAAAGGCTTCATAGCCGCATAACCCTGTACAAGGGGCACCGCGCGACAATAAATCTCAATCATACACATGTTTTTGTATTATGCTTTGTTTATTTTAACATAGATTTCTGGCACAATTGATTTTCCACTAAGTTCCTCTCTTTTGCAGACGAACGCCGTGCTACACCCATTCAGGATACGGCACAACGGAGACACAGGCGCAGACGTGCAGCAGGGACCCGTTTCAAGGATTCTTTTCATATTAAGACCCTGTGTAAACCTTTTTTACTGTCTCTTGTTGATAACATCCCCCGGTTTTTGCTATCACCGAGGAGGAGGCTGGCGTCTTGGCATGTGGCCATGCTAGAATTTTGCGTGTACCTGGACACCAGGGGCTTTTTTACTAAGGGCTTTTGTTCGGCCCGTCTTCATAAAGACCGAATACCTTAGGGAGTGTTCGGCGTCGCGAGTTTGGCCTTATATGCATCAGCTCCGAATCATGTCTTTGGTCAAATGTTGGGTTTGCCCGGCTCCTGTGTTTTGCTGCCTTACGTTCTGCTCTATCGGCTAAGGCGGCACCAGGAGAACTACTGCGATTGTGCCCCGGTTTGGCTAGGCGAGCACCTCAGTAGAGAAAGCTGAAAACTGACTGTCATGATCTAGCGAGAGACTGGTCAACCACTCGATGACCTGCTAGAATCTTTAGGATTCCTCTGCATTAACGAAGGGCCGTTTCCCTGTCAGGCACACATGCTCCCCGAATTCGGGCGAGCGCGGTGCCACTAGGGGCTATTCAGTATCCCCACTGTCAAACTCCTATGGCTAAGTGAAAGTGATAAAGCATTATAGTCCAGTTGCCTAGTTCGTCGCGCTATCACCTCCTTTATAGGACCAAGACGTTGGGTCAAGTGTGAAAAGGTGCCTTTTGCAAACACCCCCGCATTATATGCGTGGGGGCTGAAGCCAACGACTGCATCTTTCAGGTTATATGCACATATACATTAACGGCCGCACAGGAGGCATTATGATTCTTGAAAGCACAAGTATAAAAAGCTTTTACATCCTATCAAAATATTGTTTTACAATAGCACATGTTATTCGAACACAACATCCTTCGAGCACTGCGTCTCTATTAAACGAGCGCCCTGAAGAACTTCCTCAAAGTAGTGCTTGGCAGGTACTCGGCTTTCGTCCGAATCCCGGGATGCAACAACACTGGCCTTCATATCCGCCCAGTATGTCTTGACACGGGCAAGAGCCATCAGTGCACCCTCTATGCACGCTGACCTCTTCATTGTATCAACATGCGGCACCGAACCAAGGAACTGCTGCACCAAGCCAAAATAACTCTTCGGCTCTGGCTCTTCCGGCCACAGACGACTCGCGACATACCTCATAGCGAGTCCAGACAACCTGTTCAGCTCTGCCCAAGCGGCCAAACGGTCGGATAGCGAAAGTGGGTGCTCCGGATTATGGAACTGCGACCAAAACAGTTCCTCCAATTTATGGTCATCCAGACCCCAGAAGTGTTCGGCCGCGTCCGCGGAACTTGCCGCCAAATCTACATAAGTGTTCGCCGCACTCCACTTCCGGTCCAACGGAGCATACTTAGGATCCCCGAACTTCATCCGCAACATATAGGGCTTTCTAGCCGTGATATCTCCGGCCTGACGTAGCTCCTCCTTCATAGCTCTCATTGCAGAGCGAGTGTCCTTGGCCTCGACAGTGACCTTTTCTAGGTCCTTCTGTGCCACCCTATCTTCTTCTTCATGGTCGGCAGCATCCTTTAATTTTACGGCCATCTCGGCCATCTCCTTCTTGCTTTGGCAGTGAGCAGCCTGTTCGGCTTTTAGCTCTTCAGCCGCTTTGGTGGCAGCCGCATCACTCTTCCTTGCTTGCTCCTGGGCTCGGGCAAGTTCTGACCGAAGGTTTTCCACGACAGCGGCACCATCTGCATTAAGCACATATCTTATAAGGCACGAGCATCAAGCTCCTCTTATCATATGTCTTTAGAGACATTACATACCTTGTGCCTCGTCTAGTCGCTTATTTACAAGCGCGATGTCGGCATCTGCTATGTCAAGTTGCCGCTTTAGCTTGGCAGATTCATCAGTACGGCTAGCCACCGAACGCCTCGCCACCTACATAGGAAAGGCGACATATTATACCTGGGATTGATCCTCTGTGCGCCATCATTTTTGACAACACATAGAGTCTCAGGGGCTACTATTTATACAGGGCGCATTTTATATATGCGACTCTGTCAAAAGGTACATCTTTTCGCGTACCTCAAAACCTGTCAGTAAACTCCTGGCGGCCTCGTACAATCCGCTTCTGCGGATGAAATCCTTCTAATCACCGTGTCCATCAACACACGGTGTTCTTCTGAGATAGACGCTCGCTCGAGCAGATCCTGCAGCCCCTCCGACCGTGCACCTAAAGGTGCCGGACTAGTCCGACGACCTTTTTCAAAGTCCGGATTTGGAGAAATCCTCCGAGACGACACCTCGGGGTCGCCAGCCTCGCAAGATGGTACAGCGGGGGGAGGCATTTCGCTCTCCATCATCTCTGGACGAAGATCCCTGGAAGATGAGCTCTACTGAGAAGGATTGAGATCCGAACTGCGAGGTAAAATTTTGGTTATCTTCCTCAGAAAGAAAACAGGGATATCACTCATTTTAAAAAAAAACCTCTTTACTTACGGCTCGTTGGAGGGTTGATCCCCTTGGGGGCACAATGCGGCCGGAGCAACTTCCGGCGCCGGACCCTCTGACGAAGATTTCTTCCCCCGCTTCAAGGCCATCGCCTCCGGGTCTTCAGAGGCGGTCCTCTTCTTTCCCTGGATAGAGGAATTCTTGATTCCTCCTTTCCTGACAGCTTCCTTCGAGGAGGCGGTAGCTTCTTTGTTCCCCTCATCACCTTCTTCCAAAGGCGCAATCTCCAGCATCCTGGTCAACACGGGATCCGGCATGGTCTCAGGGAGGGGCCCGGACACCTGATAAGCTTTGCTTTCGCTATCCACTCCTATTTGAAAGATAGCTCTTTTAAAGGCAGTGTTATGATAAATGTACGGATAGCGTGTCCGGGTACAGGGCTACGTACTTGAGTGTCCGGGCGATTGCAGCTCAGGCCTGCGTCCTTGGACAAGTTCGGACACACTACTTGTGATCCGAAGAATAATTTGTACATCTCCACGGGCGTTGTGCCCATAAAGTGTTGGAGGGCTCGCGGTCCTTCCGGATTAAATTCCCACAGGCGGAGGGGGCGACGCTTGCAGGGCAGTATGCGGCGAATCAGCATAACCTGTGCCACTACCGCCAGATTGATATCTCTTTCTAGGAGATCTCGAATGCGGCCCTGCAGCAGGGGCACGTCCTTGGGCAGCCCCCAGTTAAGCCCTTTATTGACCCATGATGCTAGCCGCGGTGGGGGACCCGAGCGAAAAGCAGGTGGTGCCACCCACTTGGTGCCCCTGGGGGCTGTGATGTAAAACCACTCCCGTTGCCATAAGCCGAACTCCTCTTGAAAAGAGCCCTCGGGCCATGGAGCATCGGCAATCTTACTTATAATAGCCCCTCCGCACTCAGCATGCTGCCCCTCGATCATCTTCGGTTCTACCTTGAAGGTTTTAAGCCACAGTCCGAAGTGAGGAGTAATATGGAGGAAGGCCTCACACACGACAATGAATGATGAGATTTGGAGGATGGACTCCGGAGCTAAGTCGTGAAATTCCAGCCCGTAATAAAACATGAGCCCCCTCACGAAGGGATCAATCGGGAAGCCTAGCCCCTAAAGGAAGTGATATGTGAACACCACACTCTCACCTGGCTGGGGAGTGGGAATAGCCTGCCCTTGAGCAGGCAGCCTATGTGAGATTTCACCGGTTAGATACCTGGCATCTCTCATCTTTCGCACGTCTTCTTCCGTAACGGAGGAAGGCATCCACCGGCCTTGGAGGTCGGAGCCGGACATCATCAAAGATCCGAAGCACCTGAATGTGGAGCTTTGGGTGTTAGAACTCGAGGAGAGAGGCGGATTTGATTGGATTGAAAGAAAGGAGTCGAGCCTTGGTCTCTTTATAAAGAGGTTGAATACCAAGAGCCCTCCCCGTGACCGTTTGGGACTCACTTTCAATTAAGAAGCCATACCAATGGCACGGTTGGGTTACCCACGCTCGTATCGATGGGAATCCAGGAATAAGGGGACACAATCTCTGCTTTTACAAGACGTGCCAAGGAAACCACCTCGCTAAACGTGCTGAGGTGGAACAGTAAAATGATTCGAATAAAGGCTTGGCTGTAGCGTGATGTCACACTATAGAATACGTCAGCAGATTAGATTTGTATAAATATTTTTCTCTCTATGGTGGTATGTGGAACTTATTTTGCAGAGCCGAACACTATCCTCGTGTTCAAACATCTTCTATGAAGTATTCGGAGGAGAAACCCGCCTTGCAATGCCGAAGACAATTTGTGCGTCGGACTCGTCATCATTGAAGCCTGGTTCAGGGGCTATTGAGGGAGTCCTGGATTAGGGGGTGTCCGGATGGCCGGACTATGACCTTTGGCCGGACTCCCGGACTATGAAGATACAAGATTGAAGACTTCGTCCCGTGTCCGGATGGGACTTTCCTTGGCGTGGAAGGCAAGCTTGGCGATACGAAATGTAGATCTCCTCCCATTGTAACCGACTCTGTGTAACCCTAGCCCTCTCCGGTGTTTATATAAACCGGATGTCACACCCTGATTTTCATGGCACAACACTTAAGATGATAAATGATGATAAAATGTGGTTGACAAAAACTTTTGAGTGTTTTGGACTTTGCACTGATTGGATTTTTGTCTGTTCTTTGCAAGTGCTCTAAAAATCAAATAAATCCTCCAACTCCTATACTTCATCTCCTTGTTCCAAACTCTTGAACCAATGATCATGCCAGGTGTATAGTATAGTATAGAATTTTCTTACAAAAATAATTTGGCCAAAAAGTATATTCTAAATTTAGTTTTCCAAAAGAAACCCTGGATTGAGGTTGCACTTCAAGTACTTGATTTGGGGTATTAAAAATCTTTTAAAGAATACTTTTGACTCCTATTAGGTATAGGGCTCACATAAACCACAAAAATATAATTTTAGAAGTAATTTTTCTCTTTTATATAAAGGCTTTTTCTTTAGGCCAGAAATGGTCTTTAATAGGTTAAAATTATTTTAATGCTTTAAAAATATTTTAGAAAAATCAGGGAAACTCAATGGACATATATTGTCCATATGTATGAGTTTCAGCACATGGTCATATTCAAAATATTGGTCAAATCCCTCGAAAACCCTTTCTAGATATTTCAAGCTTTTGAAATATTTACAAAGGAAATATACTCCAAAAATTCCAAGAAAGTTCTATCATGTCACATATGACATGTTTGATGATCTTGACAAGTATCATGTCACGGAGAAAAGTATAACCCCATGAAATCCCCTCAAAACCATTTCTGTCCATTTTGAAGTTTGAGCAACTCTACATTGCCAAACATGTCAAAATGTTCTCAAACCTTGTGAACATTCTCAAATGGTCTAATCAGTCATCTATACCAAATGGCACAAGTTGGAGTAAATGTTATATTGATCAAAGTGCCCCAAAACCCTTCCTGTCTAGAACCAAATTTGAACAACTCTACATTACCAACTTTCCCTCCTTGATTCCAACTTTTGTGAGCATGATCACATGACCAAATGAGGCCACCACACCAAGTGGTGCATCAAGGAGAAGTGATTTGATCAACTAGATCTACACAAGTTCATTTCTGCCAATTTCTAGGGTTTACAAAAGTTGCATTGGCAACTTTGCCCAAATGAGCTCAAAATGAGTGGAAGGCCCTAATTATATGTGCCATTGCACCCTGTCAAGCCTCATGACAAATGGAAATCATCTTATTGCCCAAACCAACATCAAACACCTTCTGGCAGAATCTCAAAATTCTTGTTTTAACCCCTTCCACTAATCTCCAAGAGTTCTCCTTTTTACCACATCCCCTCCTAGTCCCCCTCTACCTCTGGTGTGCTTCCCTGCCCGAGAGGCAATGATGAAGGGGGGCAGGGATCCACTTTTCTTCTCTGGACAGCAACATTTTCATTCTCTCTCCACCCCTCCTCTCTTCTAGTGGTTCCCCAAGGCATCCAATGTCATTTCCACATTGTTTACTCCCCCCTGCAGCTGCCAGACACAAGTGGACGCGCTGGTGCGCACAAAAAGCCACGGGTGCCGGCCATTTGCATGCTCTGGAGCGCGCTACAGTGTGCTCCCGCATTGTAGCTGCATCCTGTCCGAGGCTTCCGACCACCTCGAGCCTCCCCCTCGCGCCAGTAGAGGTCCTCGACGTCCGCAACACGACAACCGTGCAGGCCCCCTCCTCTCTCTTCCTCTTGCTGCCTCCTCTCGCACGCGCACCGGCCTCCCGAGGACTCCAATGGGCAGCCTCACACGCGCGACGCCTCTGACCCGTCCCCGCTCCTTCTCTCCTTTCCCCCGGCCTTAGACCATCTCTATAAACGCCCCGGACACGCACACACGAGCCCCCGCGACCCCTAGCAATGGCAACGGCCTCGCCGGCGCACTCGTCCACGGTGCACCATCGCCCCGCCATAAAAGGCCACCCCGAGCCCCTCTCGACTACTCTAGCTATCTCTCTCTCTCTCTCTCTCTCTCTCTCTCCCGTACGCTCCCCGGGTCAACCCATTCCTCCCCTAGTGCCCCCATTCACCTCCATGGCCGAAAATCTTGCCACCGGCCACCGCTCAAGTTTGAGCTCTCCGGTGCTCCCCTCCCGCTCCTACCTGCACCAGAGCATCACCCACTTCCCCACGGCCCTCTCCCGGACTCCATTTCTTCTTCTCTGCGGCCACAACACCGTGCCCCAACCTCCCTGTCAGCCTCGTCCGCCGCGGCCAGTGCCCTGCTCGACCCGGTGCCCCTGGGCGACCATGCCACCCACGGTTGGACTCGGGCGGGTCCCCTGAGCACGCCGGTGGCCAGCTCACCGGAAACAGTGGCCTGTAGCACCGGCAAGCCGCCGTCGACACCGCCCCCTACCTCTGCTTTGTTCGAGCGGGAGGTTGGGGATGAACCCGACAGGCGGGCCCCGCTCGTCAGTGGCCCAGCCTCCAGGCCACGCTGGCAAGTGGAGACGGGTCGGGAGAAATCTGCCTCCGATGTGGCCCTTGCGCGCATGCGGCCGAGCCGTTGGGCCGGCCCAGTGCGCTGCCCCACTATGTCTCGCCCAGTGCACGCTGTCGCCGCCCAGATCCAGCCCGTTGGGGTAAAGACCTTTTCCTTTTTCTTTTCTGAACAGTTTGTAAAATCCATAAACAATCCAAATTAACTCCAAATTGGGTAGTTCAAATTTCTAGTAGTTCCTAAAATCATTCCCTATCACATGGTGCTATTTGCACATTTTTCCAGAATCATTTCCTTCACAAATATTTATCAAATCCTGTTTTTCCATTTCTGTGATGAACTTTAGAAAATCACAGAGAGCCCATTTTTGATCCAAATTCCATGGTTCAAAATCCTAGATGTCTATAAGTTCAAAACTTAGTTTTTGAACATTTTTACTAATACTTTCTATACCACCTCAAATAATGGTCTATTTGTTCATGTATAGCCAACTTTGCAAATTCATAGAATATTAATTTGAACTCCAAATCCAGTGAAACCAACTCCTAGATGCTTCTAAAATCATGGTTTGCTAAATGGGTGTCTTTGCTCATTTTTCAAAAATATATTTTTGTACACTTCTTGCAAATCCATAAACCCCTTGATTCCATCATATTGAAATGTTCAGAGATGTCCATTGATCAAATCCTAATGAAACCACTTTGGTCATCCCTCATATGACCAGAGGTATCCTAGAAAAGTCCAACTCATATTTTTAGAGCACTTTTATTTCCTGCCTTGTTGTGTTGCTTATTATGGTTGCTTTCGATGATAGTTGAAGAAGTAGACGAAATGCTCGGAGTTGGACCAGAGATATTTGAAGACCTCGAAGACTTTGTTAAAACAGGCAAGCAGCCCTTTTACCATGTCTATGAAACCCTTTTATGCATATCATATAGCACCATATTGTTGTTGCAACGGAATCATGATGAGGTAGTAACCAGTTTGATGGTTTGCCACCGTACTTCCTCGTTGATACTTGCATTGTGCATGACCCTACCTTCTTATGAGGGTTATGCCGGTGGGAGTAGATAGGATGCTAAAGTAGATGCTACGCAAAAAGGGACGGGAATATGCATGGTGAAGGAGACAAAGCATTTTCAAAAGACTTTTCAAAAACCTCGTCGGGTGCCACTTATGCCCGAGGGAGATGATGAGATGGGTAACCACTTGATGACGAAGTGGTGTACCGAGGCAGGTGTGTGTGTTGTTTTCGAAAACGGATTAGATTTAAGATTTGTTGATTGTCCCAACCTTACATGCGCAACCACTCTACCCTTATATGGGAAAGGGCATTATTGATTACCTAGACCGATACTAGCTTGGAGCCCGCATTACTAGTGACGGGAGAGTTGTTGGTGCGCTCTCTCGGGATGGGGTCGTGCCAGGTAGGGCGGCCATGACTGTTTTTACAGGGCACCAGATACACCGTTGTGTCCCCTCTCGGATGTTACGATCTCGAGTGAGTCTCGTATGATGTACATCATGAGGATACGGAACAACAAGTGGACTCCTTGTTAGTGTCGTCTAGGGAAAGGTAGTGATCGGGTGCTTACCCCGGGTACTTGAGGTATCGCGGGTCGTGGATGACACAGAAGTTCCCCGGATCTTGTGGGTAAAGTGTGCAACCTCTGCAGAGTGTAAAACTATTCGAATAGCCGTGTCCACGGTCAAGGACAGTTGGGCGGTGCTACTTAGACTATGTCCATATGTTTCTGAAAAACAACACAGTTTGGTGATATTGATGATGCGACTCGTGAGGGAGTCACGATGAGCTTGACCATGAGTTGTTTATAACTCTTTCTCGATGTTGATGTCTGTAACCTCCTGATACTTGTTGCAGACACATCCATGTCCTTGATAAATGTTGATCATACTTGCATGAGAAAAACTAGCATTCTGCAAAAATGCCAATTCAGCAGCAGAGCCTTGCATAATTATTTTGTTATCACTCTTGGGTTGCTTGCGAGTACATTCAAAGTACTCATTGGCTTGCCACTGGTTATTTTATTGACCAGGCATGAAAGAACAAGATATATTGAAGAGTTCTTTGGTGACGACCGTGCGAGCTAGGGTGCTTTCCCAGTCAGAATGCCTGTAGGGTTAAGGCAGATGGCATGGGTCCAAATTGTTATTGAAGATTTCCGCTGCAATGATACACTCAAGACTTGACCATAATGGTCCTACTCGTGTAAAACGGTATGTATGGATGTAAGACTCTTGTTATTCAGCTTCTGTGTGTTCAGTGAGCATTGATCTCTGGGATCACTGTACACGTGCATTCGGTGATCACGACTTATGTAACGCCCCGAGCCCGGCGCCCCAGAAGACTTCCAGCTATTCCGAGTTTCGCCGTGTGTTTTATTTGCTTGTTGCATTGCATCATGTCATCTCTTGCATTGCATCGTTTCATCATGCCATCATATCATTAATTTTTATAACTCTTCTAAATAAATCGTATGGATTTTTCGATCCAAATAAATCGAGGGAATTCACTTGTGATTTCTCTTTATAACATATTAAAGCCTCTCAATATTATTAGGGAGCTATATTAAATGTTCCACTAATTTGGAATCACCCATAAACACACTTGCAAAATAATTTCGTTCATTTTTTGCTTCAAGTTTGGTCTCCAACCTTGCCATGTATTCTTTTATCATATTCCGGAGCTCCACCAAAAATCCGAACATTTTTGGACCTTCCTAACCCTCACTTCCTATTCAAACCATTTGAATTTAAATCAAATGAGTTTGAATTTAAACTTTCGGTCATGCCCACTTCTATTTTTCTTGGATCAAGCTCATTTTTATGAGTCCGGGAAAATTGTCCGTATGCGCAAATTCTTTCCCTAACCCTCTCTTCTTTTCTTCTCTCTAATTCTTTTCTGCTAAAGAATATGAGGGAGAGAGAGCCCAGCCAGGTTTCTGGCCACTTCTTTCTCCACCTAAGCCGGCCCAAGGCCCAGCCGCGCCCCTACCTAACCCTAGCCCGAACACGCTCTCTCCCTGATCCCCAGCACTCGATCCCCATCCTCTCCTCGACCCCTTCGCCGCCACCCACGCGCAGCCCTCGATCCCCATCGCACGCACACCCGCATCGCTGGATCCTCATCTCTCCCTCCTCGCGCTGCACCCCCTGCCCGATTCCCTCAGCATCTCTCCCTCGTTCCCCCTCCACCGCCACTCACACACACGCACCCATCGATCCAGGGAGAGGAGCTCCCTTCTGCTCGCACCCTCCTGGCCAGCCGTTCCCTGCCATGGCGCTTCGCCGTCCCTCGTCTCGCCCATGCCGACGACCAGCAGTAGGTCGCCGCTCTGTGCCGTCCGGTAGCGCCTGCAGCTCGCGTCTCCACCCCTCCTCGTTGCCCCGTTGTGCTCCGGAGGTCAGGGCCGCCATGGACGAGCCCCGCGGCCACGCCCCTGCCGCCCCCATCGCCTGTCGTCTTCGGGCCAAGCTGCTGCTGTCGCTTCCTTCGACTGATGCTGCCGCCTCTTTGCCAAGGCCATCGCCGAGTTACCCCAGGACCCGTGGAGTCATGCACGAGAAAACCAAGTCTGAATACTACCGTCGCCGTGTACAACTACTTCCACTACTTCCCACGACGTCCGTGAACCACTACCGTCGCCCCAAAGATGTTGGATTCATCAAGTACCTCTCCGAGATGAACATGTACAACTACTTCCTCTACGACCGCTACGAGAACGTCTACTTCCTCTACATCGTACTGAACTCATTTTTCCCGAAAACGCACGCTTCACAGGTATAACCCGAGACGACCGCGATAAGATGCCCTTGCATGTATGAGATGTAGGATATGTTTGCACCGTGCCCGTTTGTTTCGTGCACGTTCCTCCTCGTTTGCCATGTCGTCGACCCATGGGAACCGGGTAATCCGAGATCACCCCACCATCTTGCATGACTCGCTCACGTCACACTTCCTTTTGCACCGGTACCTCATGAGTGGTCGGATCATCGGAATGTTGCCGTGGCACCATTTCCGTTTCACCGCCGTGGCACCTTTTTCCTTCCGCCATGGCGACAAATGCCTCGTATCATGCTCATGTCAACATTTTCATAAAAATTGCATAAAACTTGCATATGTCATCCGCATCATGATAACAACAATTAAAATGCTTAAAATTGTGTTTGCATTATATTGCTAAATGACATATGGGGATTTTCCGAAATTGTTGTTTGTGTTTCCGGCCTCATTTAAACTTGCCTGAATAGTTAGTTCAATTATGTTTCACCTCTTGCCATGTTTGACAACATTTAATATTGTTGGTTAGCCTAAACGAGAGAGAACTAAATATTTGAATGTGGTGTTTCGTCAGTATGCAACTCGTTGCATATTGAGCTCAACTTAATTTGTAGTATTGTTTGTTGCACTTTGCCATGCCATGCCTCTTTAAACCGGACATGCATCATATTTGGTTGTGCATCATGCCATGTTTATGCTTGTGTGTTTACCGTGTTGTTTGCTTCTTTCCGGTTTGCTTCTCTTGTTAGCTTCGGTTTCATTCCGGAGTTGTGAGGTTTCGCTTGACTACGTCCGTTTGTCTTCTTCATGGACTCGTTCTTCTTCCTTGCGGGATTTCAGGCAAGATGACCATTACCCTCGATAGCACTTCTATCTTTGCTTGCTAGTTGCTTCGTTCTATCACTATGCTGCGCTACCTATCACTTGTTTACCATGCCTCCCATATTGCCATGTCAGCCTCTAACCTTTTCACCATTCCTAGCAAACCATTGCTTGGCTATGTTACCGCGTTGGCTCAGCCCCTCTTATAGCGTTGTTAGTTGCAGGTGAAGTTCAAGATTGCTCCATGATGGACAGGATTATGTTGGGATATCACAATATCTCTTATTTAATTAATGCATCTATATACTTGGTAAAGGGTGGAAGACTCGGCCTTATGCCTGGTGTTTTGTTCCAATCTTGCCGCCCTAGTTTCCGTCATACCGGTGTTATGTTCTCGGATTTTGCGTTCCTTACGCGGTTGGGTGATTTATGGGACCCCCTTGACAGTTTGCTTTGAATAAAACTCCTCTAGCAAGGCCCAACCTTGGTTTTAACATTTGCCACCTAAGCCTTTTTCCCTTGGGTTTTGCAGACTCAAGGGTCATCTTTATTTTAACCCCCCCCCCCCCGGGCCAGTGCTCCTTTGATTGTTGGTCCGAACTGAGCTGCCTGCGGGGCCACCTCGGGGCAACTTGAGGGTTGGTTTTACTCGTAGCTAGTCTCATCCGGTGTTGCCCTGAGAACGAGATATGTGCAGCTCCTATCGGGATTTGTCGGCACATCGGGCGGCTTTGCTGGTCTTGTTTTACCATTATCGAAATGTCTTGTAAACCGGGATTCCGAGTCTGATCGGGTCTTCTTGGGAGAAGGTATATCCTTCGTTGATCGCGAGAGCTTATCATGGGCTAAGTTGGGACACCCCTGCAGGGTATTATCTTTCGAAAGCCGTGCCCGCGGTTATGGGCAGATGGGAATTTGTTAATGTCTGGTTGTAGAGAACTTGACACCAGATCCGAATTAAAATGCATCAACAGCGTGTGTAGCCGTGATGGTCTATATTCGGCGGAGTCCGGGAAGTGAACACGATTTTGGGTTATGTTTGACGTAAGTAGGAGTTCAGGATCACTTCTTGATCATTGCTAGCTTCACGACCGTTCCATTTGCTCTCTTCTCGCTCTTATTTGTGTATGTTAGCCACCATATTTGCTTAGTACTTGATGAAACTCCACCTCATTACCACTTCCTACCCATAAGCTTAAATAGTCTTGATCTCGCGGGTTTTGAGATTGCTGAGTCCTCGTGACTCACCAGATACTATCACAATAGTTGCAGGTGCCGATGGTACCAGTGCAGGCGATGCAACCGAGCTCAGATGGGAGCTCAACGAAGATCTTAGTTGTTGCTATGTTTTGTTTCATGTTGATCAGTAGTGGAGCCCAGTTGGGACGATCGGGGATCTAGCAGTTGGGTTATCTTCTTTTCTTTTGGCTTTGTCCATAGTCGGACTTATGTGTGTACTCTGAATGATGTATGATTTATTTGTTCATTGTGTGAAGTGGCGATTGTAAGCCAACTCTTTATCCCAGTCTTGTTCATTACATGGGATTGTGTGAAGATGACCCTTCTTGCGACAAAACCACCATGCGGTTATGCCTCTAAGTCGTGCTTCGACACATGGGAGATATAGCCGCATCGTGGGTGTTACAAGTTGGTAATCAGAGCCATCCCCGACTTAGGAGCCCCCTGCTTGATTGTTTGCTGGCGTTGTTGAGTCTAGAAAAAAATGTTTTGAGTCTTAGGATTATATATATCAGAGAGTAGGATTCTTTTTACTCCTCAGTCCCTTTGTCACTCTGGTGAGGTCTCCTGTTGTAGATGTTTTGACTTTCCTCTCCTCAAATTTCACAAAAAAAAAATTTAGGATCACGCGGGTATCTTGGAATCGTTCCGATGGTTTTGTGACGAGAACATTGTTCTTGGTGCCTCCTGTCTTTTATGTGGCAGTGACCCGGGGAGTTGAGCTCCGAGGTGTTGTCGTCATAATTTTATTGTTGCAGTTCTGGAATACCTGAGTTTTGCCGACATCAAAAATCTCTTTTATGTAGTTGTTGGTGAGATAACCTCAACGCCACCCAGTACTGGGGCGGGAGTTCGGGAGTATTGCCATAGCTCGTATAACAGATGCTTTTCGAAGGTTGAGGTACACGATTTCCGAAGGTTTCTTGGTTATGTGCTGACGGATGGATACAGCTGGATGTAGGGATTGTTAGTTTTGGGTGAGATATATATTGCTTCCCCTGTATCCCCAACACCAGATTGCATAACCAGAAAGTTTCGGGAGTTTTATAGGTGGGAATTCAAGTAGCTCCTAGAATATCTTTTCAACAGATGCATGATATGAGATTGGGGTTTGACGTCTAGTGGTCCGCCTTTCCACGGTCGTTTTTACATTGGTCTCGTTGTGTCTTAAAGAACCCTTGGCTATGCTGGTTCGGGGACACTTCGTATGTCATGTGCACTACCTTGTACATGATAGTGCTGTACGATCGAGCCCGTGTGGGCCCCACCACGAAAACTTCGGACGAAATCTCTATCATATGTTTGTTCCGGCTTATTCTGCAAGCCAAATCCTTTGTTTTGTGTTATACGTGGTATTCGAGTTGCTTCGAAGTCAAATGTTGAATCCATACCTCTCCTAAACGGTGTTCTCATATTGCTATGTGAATACTAATCCGTCTTGATCATCGAGGTCGTCATGTTAATTCTTTTCCAACCTATGCGTTTCTCTTCGAGATGATCCCATCATTCTCCCCATCCACATTCTAAGTTTTCTCAACGGTGTTTGTTTCGTTCATCCCAAGTTGTCTTTGTTTTCCCCACCCTCCCACCCTTTCTTCAAGGACTCATATATTTTAATCATGCATCCATTTATTCATGTGAAGTCTCTTCATTCGTTTCTTTCAATGTTCTTATCCGGTGATTCTCAAGAAGATACTAACGGAGCTTCAAGTTTATCATTCTTCGTTCTCTTTTCTTCTCTGGTGGATTCAATTCGAGCTTTGTCGATCATATCCTTTCCTCGTTTCAAATGTTTTCTTATGCCGGTGCACCTCTTAATCATTCACTTCTCGATATTCCTTCGTTCTCGAGTGTTGAATATATCTCGGAAGGCTCGTCTTTTCATTCAAGATCCGTTCAAGCTATTTGGAGATTATTATCTCATTCTAGCCATTTAATTCAACCGGTGCAATCTCTCTTCAAAGTCGTTCAACAATGTTTTCTTTTGAGTGGGCCCTAACCCATAAGTCTTTTCCCAGGATCTTACCTGACTCTTCTAATTATCAGGAGCGATTCTCAAATTCATTTCCATGTTTGACGTAAGAATGAATTTTCATCAGTCAAATGTCTTTCTCCAAGATCTTTCAAATTATTTTTCATTGTTGGGTCAACCTCGGTGTTTTTCATTCTCCCGGAGCTTCTCAACAATTCATGGTGGTTCTCATCATCATTCTCAACATTCGAAGACCGAAGAAGAGTTTTTCCTCCAAATGTTATCTATTCTCTCAGAGATGTGTAGTTCAAGCTTCATGCCATCCTCTCATAATTGTTTTTGATTGTGAGAATTCTTTTCACCCATCCGGAGCATTTCATGAGTTGTTTCCATTTTTTTCCTCCGAAGGCCATCATGTCATAATTCTTCATTCGCAGCATGTAGCTATCGTTCTCCAAATCTTATCGGTGAATCGTTCAAATATCCTCTAATCAGTTCATGATCTCTTCGTTCTCATGTATCTAAATCCCTTCAAGTATCTTCACTCATTTTCAAATTCTTACCGGTGAATTTTTCTTTTGCTACATTCATTTTCAATTCTTACGGTGGTTCGTTCAAGAATTCACTTCCTTCGTTATCATATCAATTCATTCGTTGTTTCCAAATCCGACCGGTGGTTCCATCAATACCTTCTCAAGTTTCTGCTATATCTCTCTTAATTCTTTCTACAAGAATAAGTAGTATGCCAAATCCATTGCTTGTCATCAATTTAATTTGATGAAGGATAAGCATACAATAAATCTTATTCTTATTTCCTTGAGGTAATTCAATTCTTTTCTTTCGGAGATTGTTCCTGATGAAGTAATTCTCGGTTCTAGTGTTTCATCTTTTCTTTTCCGGATTTCCAAGTTTTCTCGGTTATATTGTCGCGAAGCTCCATCTAAATCATTTCAAGGATTCACCTTGTATTTTCAACTTTTCTTTCCTTTCATCATTCTTTTATTACCGGAGTTCTTCATGGAGGTTCTACATGGTGGTTCATCAAGGATTCTTTTCACTCTTCAATTGCTCTTCAAGATTTCTTTCAAAGTAATGACCCGCCAAGCTATACTCAAAATTAAACATGGTGCTCAACACATGTTTTGTTTTGAGGCGTTCAAGTATTCTTCATCGTGCATTCCAAAGTGCAATTCTTTCTACCTTATCTTTTGTGATGGCATTATATCATTCTTGACAATTTCCATTCATGTTTCGTGAATCACATGTTGTGAAGAGTGAGGTATTTTAAATCTATTAATCCCTCCATTGGAGTCATCTTGGTAAAGATTTCACCTAAAGCCTTCCCTAAGGAATATCGCTAATTATGGTGCTATCAATGATCCGAGTTTTCTCCTATCCTCTCGGCGAAAGAAGTTTTCATCTCTTCTTTGATCTCAAGCAAGCAATTGTTTTTTGTTAGTGGCAGAATTTCACCTCAAGTGTTGAGATGTTTCAATAAGCCCACTACAAGCTTATTCGTTTCGTTGTTGGTTTTCCAAAAACTCCATTGTAACCTTCTTCAAAGGGTGCTTTCCATATTCTTTTGTGGCAGAAGTTGACATTTTCTTCTCCATTCCTTTATTCCAATGATCTATCTTTTATTCTTTCTTCCGGAGGCATTGTGATGTTTCTCTTTTCACTCATCATCTCGAATTGTGAGGACCGTGTTCTTTTCGTGCTTATCCATTTAACTGAAGTGTTGTGTCATCTCTTCAAGTTCTTTTCATCTTATCAAGTCTTGCATCTCTTTTCAACCGGAGTGTTGTCCGAATTTGATCTTCCTTGTTCCTTGTCTATCTCGTTTCAACCAGAGTGGTTTCAATTCCTTCTTGTCCATTGTACTCATCATTCATAGCTTTGCAACCTCCAAGGTTCACATGGTGGTCCTTGTTTCTATTTTCTATCATAGTGCTCTCAATTGTGTTCAACTCCGTTGTGTTCTTTCTTTCAACTTTTCAACCTCTCAAGGTTCTTTGGTTTCACTCATTGGTCGAAGAAGCAACTTAGTTTTACCTCTTCTCTTCCTCTTCCGCTTCCCTCCGATGCCATCCTAGATCTCGGGACTAGATCCTCTTGTAGTGGTGGAGTGTTGTAACGCCCCGAGCCCGGCGCCCCAGAAGACTTCCAGCTATTCCAAGTTTCGCCGTGTGTTTTATTTGCTTGTTGCATTGCATCATGTCATCTCTTGCATTGCATCATTTCATCATGCCATCATATCATTAATTTTTATAACTCTTCTAAATAAATCGTATGGATTTTTCGATCCATTTAAATCGAGGGAATTCACTTGTGATTTATCTTTATAACATATTAAAGCCTCTCAATATTATTAGGGAGCTATATTAAATATTCCACTAATTTGGAATCACCCATAAACACACTTGCAAAATAATTTCGTTCCTTTTCTGCTTCAAGTTTGGTCTCCAACCTTGCCATGTATTCTTTTATCATATGCCGGAGCTCCACCAAAAATCCGAACATTTTTGGACCTTCCTAACCCTCACTTCCTATACAAACCATTTGAATTTAAATCAAATGAGTTTGAATTTAAACTTTCGGTCATGCCCACTTCTATTTTTCTTGGATCAAGCTCATTTTTCTGAGTCCGGGAAAATTGTCCGCATGCGCAAATTCTTTCCCTAACCCTCTCTTCTTTTCTTCTCTCTAATTCTTTTCTGCTGAAGAATATGAGGGAGAGAGAGAGCCCAGCCAGGCCTCTGGCCACTTCTTTCTCCACCTAAGCCGGCCCAAGGCCCAGCCGCGCCCCTACCTAACCCTAGCCCGACCACGCTCTCTCCCTGATCCCCAGCGCTCGATCCCCATCCTCTCCTCGACCCCTTCACCGCCACCCACGTGCAGCCCTCGATCCCCATCGCACGAACACCCGCATCGCTGGATCCTCATCTCTCCCTCCTCGCGCTGCACCCCCTGCCCGATTCCCTCTGCATCTCTCCCTCGTTCCCCCTCCGCCGCCACTCACACACACGCACCCATCGAGCTAGGGAGAGGAGCTCCCTTCTGCTCGCACCCTCCTGGCCAGCCGTTCCCTGCCATGGCGCTTCGCCGTCCCTCGTCTCGCCCAGCAACTCGCGTCTCCACCCCTCCTCGTTGCCCCGTTGTGCTCCGGAGGTCAGGGTCGCCATGGATGAGCCCCGCGGCCACGCCCCTGCCGCCCCCATCGCCCGTCGTCTTCGGGCCAAGCTGCCTTTGTCGCTTCCTTCGACTGATGCTGCCGCCTCTTTGCCAAGGCCATCGCCGAGTTACCCCAGGACCCGTGGAGTCATGCACGGGAAAACCAAGTCTGAAGACTACCGTCGCCGTGTACAACTACTTCCACTACTTCCCACGACGTCCGTGAACCACTACCGTCGCCCCAAAGATGTTGGATTCGTCAAGTACCTCTCCGAGACGAACGTGTACAAGTACTTCCTCTACGACCGCTACGAGAACGTCTACTTCCTCTACATCGTACCGAACTCATTTTGCCCGAAAACGCACGCTTCGCAGGTATAACCCGAGACGACCGCAATAAGATGCCCTTGGATGTATGAGATGTACGATATGTTTGCACCGTGCCCGTTTTTTTCGTGCACGTTCCTCCTCGTTTGCCATGCCGTCGACCCATGGGAACCCGGTAATCCGAGATCACCCCACCATCTTGCATGACTCGCTCATGTCACACTTCCTTTTGCACCGGTACCTCCATGAGTTGTCGGATCATCAGAATGTTGCCGTGGCACCATTTCCGTTTCACCGCCGTGGCACCTTTTTCCTTCCGCCATGGCGACAAATGCCTCGTATCATGCTCATGTCCACATTTTCATAAAAATTGCATAAAACTTGCATATGTCATCCGTTTCATGATAACAACAATTAAAATGCTTAAAATTGTGTTTGCATTAAATTTCTAAATGACATATGGGGATTTTCCGGAATTGTTGTTTGTGTTTCCGGCCTCATTTAAACTTGCCTGAATAGTTAGTTCAATTATGTTTCACCACTTGCCATGTTTGACAACATTTAATATTATTGGTTAGCCTAAATGAGAGAGAACTAAGTATTTGAATGTGGTGTTTCGTCAATATGCAACTCGTTGCATATTGAGCTCCACTTAATTTGTAGTATTGTTTGTTGCACTTTGCCATGCCATGCCTCTTTAAACAGGACATGCATCATATTTGGTTGTGCATCATGCCATGTTTATGCTTGTCTGTTTACCATGGTGTTTGCTTCTTTCCGGTTTGCTTCTCTTGTTAGCTTCGGTTTCATTCTGGAGTTGTGAGGTTTCGCTCGACTACGTACGTTTGTCTTCTTCATGGACTCGTTGTTCTTCCTTGCGGGATTTCAGGCAAGATGACCATTACCCTCGATATCACTTCTATCTTTGCTTGCTAGTCGCTTCGTTGTATCGCTATGCTGCGCTACCTATCACTTGTTTACCATGCCTCCCATATTGCCATGTCAGCCTCTAACCTTTTCACCATTCCTAGCAAACCATTGCTTGGCTATGTTACCGCGTTGGCTCAGCCCCTCTTATAGCGTTGTTAGTTGCAGGTGAAGTTCAAGATTGCTCCATGATGGACAGGATTATGTTGGGATATCACAATATCTCTTATTTAATTAATGCATCTATATACTTGGTAAAGGGTGGAAGACTCGGCCTTATGCCTGGTGTTTTGTTCCACTCTTGCCGCCCTAGTTTCCGTCATACCGGTGTTATGTTCCCGGATTTTGCGTTACTTACGCGGTTGGGTGATTTATGGGACCCCCTTGACAGTTCGCTTTGAATAAAACTCCTCCAGCAAGGCCCAACCTTGGTTTTAACATTTTCCACCTAAGCCTTTTTCCCTTGGGCTCTGCAGACTCAAGGGTCATCTTTATTTTAACCCCCCCCCCCGGGCCAGTGCTCCTTCGAGTGTTGGTCCGAACTGAGCTGCCTGCGGGGCCACCTCGGGGCAACTTGAGGGTTGGTTTTACTCGTAGCTAGTCTCATCCGGTGTTGCCCTGAGAACGAGATATGTGCAGCTCCTATCGGGATTTGTCGCCACATCGGGCGGCTTTGCTGGTCTTGTTTTACCATTGTCGAAATGTCTTGTAAACCAGGATTCCGAGTCTGATCGGGTCTTCCTGGGAGAAGGTATATCCTTCGTTGATCGCGAGAGCTTATCATGGGCTAAGTTGGGACACCCCTGAAGGGTATTATCTTTCGAAAGCCGTGCCCGCGGTTATGGGAAGATGGGAATTTGTTAATGTCCAGTTGTAGAGAACTTGACACCAGATCCGAATTAAAACGCATCAACAGCGTGTGTAGCTGTGATGGTCTCTTTTTGGTGGAGTCCGGGAAGTGAACACGATTTTGGGTTATGTTTGACGTAAGTAGGAGTTCAGGATCACTTCTTGATCATTGCTAGCTTCATGACCGTTTCGTTTGCTCTCTTCTCGCTCTTATTTGCGTATGTTAGCCACCATATTTGCTTAGTGCTTGCTGCAACTCCACCTCATTAGCACTTCCTACCCATAAGCTTAAATAGTCTTGATCTCGCGGGTTTTGAGATTGCTGAGTCCTCGTGACTCACCAGATACTATCACAACAGTTGCAGGTGCCGATGATACCAGTGCAGGCGATGCAACCGAGCTCAGATGGGAGCTCAACGAAGATCTTAGTTGTTGCTATGTTTCGTTTCATGTTGATCAGTAGTGGAGCCCAGTTGGGACGATCGGGGATCTAGCAGTTGGGTTATCTTCTTTTCTTTTGGCTTCGTCCGTAGTCGGACTTATGTGTGTACTCTGAATGATGTATGATTTATTTGTTCATTGTGTGAAGTGGCGATTGTAAGCCAACTCTTTATCCCAGTCTTGTTCATTACATGGGATTGTGTGAAGATGACCCTTCTTGCGACAAAACCACCATGCGGTTATGCCTCTAAGTCGTGCTTCGACACATGGGAGATATAGCCGCATCGTGGGTGTTACAACTTATGAGTCGGGGTCCCCACACCGGAGAGTTTTAGTCCATAGGACGAACAACAATCATACCATAGGCTAGCTTCTAGGGTTTAGCCTCTCTGATCTCGTGGTAGATCAACTCTTGTACTACCCATATCATCAATATTAATCAAGCAGGAGTAGGGTTTTACCTCCATCGAGAGGGCCCGAACCTGGGTAAAAACATCATGTCCCCTATCTCCTGTTACCATCCGCCTAGACGCATAGTTCGGGACCCCCTACCCGAGATCCGCCGGTTTTGACACCGACACCTCTCCTGACGCTTCTTAGTTTAAGAGGAGAGTTGTCTCATGTCTTCAAGAAGCGAAATACATGATAATATTTACTGTGGTTACTCCTTTTTGAGTCCTGTCTGCTCTGATTTTCTATTACCCTATCTTCTCCCATTATCCATTGTCAGATTCAGGGGGAGTAAGACATCTAAAGGGAAGAAAATCTCTAGAACTCATTGGATATCTTTATGTTTGGGGACATGTCTATAGCCAACTAGAGTACTCAGTACTCACTCTCTACGTGTCATCCCAGTCTTGGTATTCTTGTGATCTTTTGCTCTTGCTCTGTCTAGTAGATGATCTTGTGTTATCTAACCTTGTTTACTCGGGTTCATCACTTCCAAAGCTAGTTCAAGACCACAAGGTAAGTATATGCATCACACTCATGTGCGTGAGAAACTCTTGATGATGTCATATTGTTTGTGAAAGGATCGATATAGTTGACTAGAGGGGGGGTGAATAGGCAACTAACACTTTTTAATCTTTTCTTTACCAATTTAAACTTTGCATCAAAGTAGGTTGTCTAGATATGCAACTATGTGAGCAACCTATATGATGCAATTACAACTAGCACATAAGCAAGCAAGGTAAACAACACAAATAAGCTTGCACAAGTAAAGTCACGAGATAACCAAGAGTGGAGCCGGTGGAGACAAGGATGTGTTACCGAAGTTCCTTCCTTTTGAGGGGAAGTATGTCTCCATTAGAGCAGTGTGGAGGGACAATGCTCCCCAAGAAGCCACTAGGGCCACTATAATATCCTCACGCCCTCACACAATGCGAGATGTCGTGATTCCACTATTGGTGCCCTTGAAGGCGACAACCGAATCTTTACGAACAAGGTTGGGGCAATCTCCACAACTTAATTGGAGGCTCCCAGCGACACCATGAAGCTTCACCGCAGTGGACTTTGGCTCCGAGGTGAGCTCAACCGTCTAGGATGCTCAAACACACAAGAGTAACAAGATCCGCTAGGGATTAGTGGGGGGAATCGAATATCTCTTGGTGGAAGTGTAGATCGGGGCCTTGTCACCCAATCCTGAGCAAACCAACAAGTTTGATTGGCTAGGGAGAGAGATCGGCCGAAAATGGAGCTTGGAGCAACAATGGAGCTTAGGGTTGGAAGAGGTGAGTCTTCTTGGAGAAGAAGTCCCCCTTATATAGTGGGCGGACAATTCCAGCCCTTACCCACCACTCAGCCCGCGACCCATGGAACTATCGCACACAGGAGTAGTACTATTGCACGGGCCTGCGGTACTACCGCGGCGGACCGCGGTACTACCGTGGGCGCGGCAGAGCCCGAACCTGAATAAAGGAGCACGGACAGGGCGCGGTAGATCCACAGGCGCGGTACTACCACGGCCCCATGCGGTACTACCGCGGGTCAGCCACAGGCCAGGCCCGGTAGGCATAGATGTAAAAAAATTACATCCGTGACTACCTCCGCCGAGATATTGTCGAGCGAAAATCCGACACGGAACTACCGCGACCAGGGGTGCGGTACTACCGTGAAGGGTGCGGATGTAATAAATTACATCCGCCCCTACCTCCGCTCCTGCTGTTGTACCTGGCCAGGTGCCACGGTACTATCGCGCTGCAACACGGTACTACCGCATAGCGCGCGGATGTAAAAAATTACATCCGTTCCTACTACCGCTTGAGCAGCGGCGCCAGTCTAGAACTCATGGTACTACCACTTATGAGGAGCAGTACTACCGTGGGAGCCCACGGTACTACTGTGCCAGAGCCTGGTACTACCGCTGGCTCCTGCGGTAGTACCTCTCTGAGGAGCAGTACTACCGCTAGCCTGAGAAGAGCAACACGGAGACCTTCATTTCGCAGAGACAAGGTGAGATGGAGAAATACACCAAAGAGATAGAGGAAAGGCGATGCAAAGGGGGATGTGTACGTGAGATTCCACCCAAACCTTTCTAAAGCGGGCCCCCTCTTAATAGTACGGTTTTCCTATGACTCAACTCCATCGAACCAAACCGTAGAGAAACACCGTCTTCAATAATCTTCAAGGGCCATCAAATCGTCTTGTGTTTAGTCGTGATATATCTGAAAAACTCAATACACACGATTAGTCGGCAAAGTCATTGTCATCAATCACCAAAACTACTGAGGGACAAGAATGCCCTTACAATCTCCCCCTTTTTGGTGGATTGATGACAATACGGGATTTGCACAAAGGGAATGAATATAACACAAGCAAACCCCACATCTCTAAAATATAGACGAGCTCCCCCTAGATTCGTGCTAGAGAGTAAAGTGCTTTGGACTGCACGGCACGAATACTAGGATCACCACTCCCCCTATATTTTAGAAACAAAGCATATCTTGCAATGGTAAGGCTAACACTAAACAAGATAGTAGATATGAGCACAACATAAATAGCACGATATAGCATAAGCTTAATAAGGTAATAAGGTACGATAGAGTGCATATGTCTTACACCATATGATAAACTTAGTCTCACGAGCACAACCAAACCAAAGCAAACAAGTTCAACGACGGAAAGCAACGCAAATGACGAAACACACGACACATGACATGCAAATCTTACACTCTCTCCCCCTTTTGGCATCCAGACACCAAAAAGGCAGAGAGGTCACCTACAACAAAGGTGGTAGCTCAGATGGAAAATGACTCGTCGTTGCCAGACTCCACAGCAGGAACATACTCCTCCTCTGAATTGGTCCACTGGTAGCCCTGCTTCGCCATCCAGGCAGCCTCGGGGGTGATGTGCTTCTCAGAGCTGCTGACCACGCCCTCCCCGCATGCCCTCAAGATCCTGATGTCGCGATGGCGACCCTCCTTCTGAGCAACATGAGCCTTGTACTGACCTTGAACCTGCATGCAGAATAGCCTCTTCATCTTGTTCTTCAGCTTCTTCGCCCACGAGGGCTCAGCAGAGGGAGTAGGGAAAGTAGAACGGTCCTCAGCAGCCTCTTCCTCCTCAATCTCCTCCTCATCCACATCCATCCTGGCAGCCTCAGCAACAGTGGTGGTGTTGGCCCATTGGGGCTTGATGCGGAGCTTGATGGGCTCATGACGAATCCAGCCTGGAGCTTCAAACTCATCATTGGGAAGGAGCTTCTCCCAAGTCTTGCAGATCAGGTAAAACAGGTAAGGCCCATAGATGGGGACCTTACGGTTGAACACGGCAAACTGAAGCTCACACCACATGATATGTGAGACATCAAGTGGCTGAGTCTGAGCCTAACGGGCCTCCTCACAAAGGAGCATCATGTCAACAAGGTAAGCATGCACCTATCCCATGTCACCAATGCACGGGAAGAGCGTGTTCCCGAAGAGCCTATTCATGATGTCAAGGAAGGGGTTAAGCACCCACACCTTCTTCTTGTTTGTAAGCGTCTTCTGAACAAGGAATGGCATGAGCTTGTTCTTGTTGGCAGACTCAGAATTGGCATGAGGGCGAACTCCAACTGGCGAGTCGATCCCATCATCGGAAACGTGAAGCAACTCTATGAACTCCTTCCAGGTAGCAAACAGCCGTTAACCATTAGTCATCCAAGTCATGGTCCTTGCTTCATCGACGCCGAAGTGGACTGAAGCAAAGAACTGTGCTATGATCTCTGGATCAAAATCCTTGTGGAAGGTGAGTATGTGTTCAATGTCGAACTGTTCCACAAGATCCAAGGCCTCTCCAAAGTACCCATGGTGCTTCTCCTGCCTCATGTGATGCATGTCAATCCAGTGAACTTCGACGTAGTGATTCTGCTTGGCCTTGATCACATCTATATAGATCGGATTCTGCTGCTTGTTCCAGAAGAGATCATTGCCTCGCGAGCTAGCCCGGGGAGTCACATAGGGATTGATCTTCCTTCAAATGACAAACTCGTCCTGGGGCATCTCATCCATGCCCATGACGGGCTCCTTTTGCTTGCTGGCGGTGTGCTTGGTCCTGCGTTGGTAAGCAGAGGACCCCTCTGGAGCTTCATCTGGGTTGCGCAGCCGCTTTGACCCTGTGCCATGGCTGGGATTCGAGCGACGAGCAAAAGAACTGGAGCCATCACCTAGACACAAAGACACAAAAAGACGCACGAGAACAAGACAGATCAACACCAAACCGAAAGAAACACAAAGCTTGAGATCTGGACAACACAAAAGGGCGCTGGATGAATCTACGGTAGTACCGGGCAGGGTTATGGATGTAAAAAATTACATCCGCTCCAGCCGCGGTAGTACCGTGTCAGGGTGGCACAGAAGTACCGCGCTTGGGGCGGAAGTAATTGTTTACTTCCGGACGCCAAGCGGTAGTACCGCACCAAGGTGCGGAAGTACTGCAAGGCATCAGAACCAGGCCAGGCTGCGGTAGTACCGCTCCAGGAGGAGCGGTAGTACCGCACGGATCGAAAATAGGGACAGAGGTCGCGGATCTGGATCTAGAACCTCCGCACGATAACTTCGGTACTACCGTTGATCAACCAGAACTATTTTGACTATCCAAGGAGCATGCAAACTACACTACCACTCTCCTATGAATCCCACTTGCATAGATTTAGCCAAAAATCTCAAGAACACCACATGCATCTCCCTAAAACCTAAAAGCACAATGAAGGACAAAAAGGAGAGGAACTTGGGGAAAACCTTGGTCCATGCCAAGAGGGCGAGGTGGGGAACGATCCCACCGGTCGGAATCCGAGCAGAGCGGCCGGAGACGGAGATCCAACGAAGGCCTCCAGCACTGTTCTTGGGCAGGAGAGAGAGAGACGGGGTGGGGAATAGAGATGAATGGGTATGGGGGAGTTAGAACTCCCCCTGTCCCGCTCTTAACCCCCACCTGCTCGTGTGGGCGCGGAAGTACCGCAGGTCATCGTGGTAGTACCACCCGGGCGGAAGTACCGCACGCTGGGCGGTAGTACGGCTCTTTCAGCGGTAGTAAAAAATTACTGCCGCGGAGGTAGCGGTAGTACCGTGCCCCTCGACGGCCACGCACTAAACATAGAGCCACCAACTCCTGCGGTAGTACCGTGGCTCACCAAGGTAGTACCGTAAACCAAGAAAGTGCAAGAACACACGAGAGAAAGGGAGAAAAAGCAAAACAACCTCCGGAAAAACACCGACCAACTAAGAGGCGAACACAAACGACGATCCAAACACGGCAAGGAGAAGAGGAAGCCACACAACAACAAATACCAACTATGAGACACCACTTCTCCAAGGGGAGGGCAGTGGCCGGAGCCACCTATGTTTGAGTCAATTGGTATGGCACCGCGAAGAATTGTCCTTGGGTCCATGACCAAAACTCGTCTTTCAAGCACAAGTACCATTAAAAATGGCTAATGTGAAAGAGTTGATCAATTTATGCATAATGGGGGAGGAAGAGTTCATTGAGAGAACAACAGTCCCCCTATGTCCATGCCTACACCTAAACTAGACAACAAGTTGAGTGAGGTGGGGTGTGCAAGGGCTCAAGTCACATTGCTCGAATCAATGATATTTAGCTCATGCCTTAACTCGCGAAATCTTGCTTCATCCAAGGGCTTCGTGAAAATATCTACAAGGTTATCATGAGTGTTAACATACTTGAGCTCAATCTCCCCTCGCCTAATATGATCCCGGATGAAGTGATACTGAATCTCAATGTGCTTCCTCTTGAAGTGTTGCACCGGGTTGAGAGAAATCTTGATGGCACTTTCATTGTCACACCAAAGAGGCACTTTGTCACAAATGACACCGTACTCCTTTAAAGTTTGCCTCATCCATAGGAGTTGTGCACAACAACTACCGGCCGCCACATATTCCGCTTCGGTGGACGAGAGAGACACAAAACTTTGCTTCTTGGAAGACCAACTAACCAAAGAGCAACCAAGAAATTGGCACCCTCAAGAAGTGGACTTCCTATCCACTTTGTCTCCCGCCCAATCAGAATCCGTATACCCTTCAAGCTTGAAGTTTGCTCCTCTTGGGTACCATAAGCCAAAGTTTGGGGTCTGAGCCAAATATCGAAAGATTCGCTTGACCGCCACAAAGTGGCTTTCCTTCGGTGCGGCTTGAAACCGTGCACAAATTCCCACACTCAACATGATATCCGGTCTAGATGCACAAAGGTAAAGCAAGGATCCTATCATGGAGCGAAATACCTTTTGATCCACCGCTTTACCATTGGGATCAATGTCAAGTTGGCAGTTGGTAGGCATTGGAGTATAAGCCGGCTTGACATCACTTAGCTTGAATCTTTTTACCATGTCTTGAGTGTATTTGGCTTGGTTGATGAAGGTACCTTCTCTTCTTTGTTTGATATCAAAACCAAGGAAGAACTTCAACTCTCCCATCGAAGACATCTTGAACTTAGAGGTCATGAGAGCGGCAAATTCCTCATTGAAAGCTTTGTTAGGGGAACCACAGATAATGTCATCAACATATAGTTGGCATACAAACAACTCCCCTTTGACCTTCTTAGTAAAAAGAGTGGGATCGATTTGCCCAACCTCAAATCCACAATCTTGTAATAACTTGGTAAGGTGGTCATACCACGCACGTGGGGCTTTTTTAAGGCCATAGAGTGCCTTATCGAGTTGATACACATGATCCAGGAAGTAGGGATCCTCGAACCCGGGGGGTTGCTTGACATAAACCAACTCATTAATAGGACCATTAAGAAAAGCACTTTTCACATCCATTTGTTGTAACTTAAAGTTGTGATGGGAGGCATAAGTAATCAACAAATGAATGGATTCAAGGCGGGCAACGGGAGCAAAGGTTTCACCGTAGTTGATACCCTTGACTTGGGAGTAGCCTTGTGCTACCAATCTTGCCTTGTTGCGAATGATGTTCCCATGAGCATATTGCTTGTTCTTGAAAATCCACTTGGTTCCAATGACGTTGTGGTTCCCTGACGTCCTTGGCACCAATCTCCACACCTTGTTGTACTCGAAGTTGTTGAGTTCTTCATGCATGGCATTGAGCCAATCCAATCTTCGAGCGCCTCATAGACCTTTTGGGGTTCAACACAAGAGACAAATGCGTGATGTTCACAATAGTTTGCTAATTGTCTACGAGTGCTTACCCCCTTTCTTAGGCTTCCAACCACATTCTCCATGAGATGACCTTTGATGGTGAGCTTGGAAGCGATCTTCGCGGCATGACGCTCTAATTCCTCCTCGGATGTGGAGGGAGGAGGATTAACTTGATTATCTTGAGCGTCGTCTTGAGCTTGTTCAAGATCTTGAGCTTTCTCTTGATCTTGAACTTGCTCAAGGGGAAGAACTTAACCTTGGGCATCATTTGGTGAATCATCACCATCTTGAGGTTGATCTTGCCCTCGGTCTTGTTCACGAGGTTGAGGGCCTTCACTATGTTCTTCGGAAGCGTGTGGGTCTTGGGTTGGTGATGGATCCACTTGAGTGGAGCATTGTCCTTCTCCTTCGGCCACAAGGGGTTCCTCAATGGGTAGGATATGACCAATACCCATTATTCTTATGGCTTGAGGAGGAATTTCATCACCTACATCACAAGTACCACTTTGCTCCACTTGGGAGTCGTTATTCCTGTCAAACTCTATGTTACACGTCTCCTCAATGAGTCCGGTGGACTTGTTAAGGACACGGTAAGCATGAGAGTTTGAAGCATAACCAACAAATATGCCCTCATAAGCTCTAGCCTCAAATTTAGACAAACGAACACCTTTCTTGAGAATGAAACACTTACACCCGAACACCCGGAAGTTTGAGGTTGTGCTTGTTACCGGCGAGTATTTCATAAGGAGTCTTGTTCAGCCTTTGCGGAGATAGAGCCGATTGGATGCATGGCATGCTGTGTTGATGGCTTCAGCCCAAAAGTTGTATGGAGACTTGAACTCCGCCATCATGGTTCTTGCCGCATCCATCAACGTCCGGTTCTTCCTCTCCGTGACACCATTTTGTTGAGGGGTATATGGTGCAGCATATTGATGTTTGATCCCCTCATCACTAAGAAACTCATCGTAGTTCTTGAACTCGGTGCCGTTGTCACTTCTTATTGTCAAGATCTTTGCATCATGTTGGCGTTGAGCTTCATTTGCAAAGTCGATGACGGTTTTTGAGTTTCACTCTTCCTGTTGAAGAAATATACCCAAGTATATCTTGAGTAATCATCCACAATCACCAAGCAATACTTTCTACCCCCAAGACTATCAAAGGATGGAGGCCCAAAGAGGTCCATGTGAAGGAGCTCCAAGGGTATCTTCGAGTAGATGATAGTCGTGGGAGGGTGAGCCTTCTCATGAAGCTTCCCTTCGATACAAGCACTGCAAGCACGATCTTTGGCATAACTAACATTTGTTAGTCCACGAACATGGTCCCCTTTGAGAAGACTTTGCAAAGATCTCATATTGACGTGGGATAAACGGCGATGCCAAAGCCATCCCACATCAACTTTAGCCATTAGGCATGTCGCGGTCTTAGTGGGTCGCTCCGAAAAGTTAATCACATAGAGACCGTTCTCGACATGCCCAACAAAGGCTACTTTAAGAGTCTTGCTCCACAAGAGGGCCACGGTATCAATATCAAAGAAGGTGGCAAAACCCATGAGTGCAAGTTGACAAACGGAAAGAAGATTGAATGCAAGGGACTCAACAAGCATGACTTTCTCGATCGTTAGATCATGAGAAATGACAACCTTGCTGATACGTCTCCAACGTATCTACTTTTCCAAACACTTTTGCCCTTGTTTTGGACTCTAACTTGCATGATTTGAACGAAACTAACCCGGACGGACGTTGTCTTTAGCAGAACTGCCATGATATTGTTTTATGTGTAGAAAAGAAAAGTACTCGGAATGACCTACAAATCCACGGAGGCACTTTTTGGAATTAATAAGAATTTCTGGGCGAAAGAAATACATCAGGGGGCCCAGGGCCCGTCCACGAGACAGGGGGGAGCGCACCCCCCCCCTGTAGGGCGCGCCCCCCTATCTCGTGGGCCCCCTGGACCTCCACCGACCTCAACTCCAACTCCATATCTTCCGTCTCGGGGAGAAAAAAATCAGAGAGAAAGTTTCATCGCGTTTTACGATACGGAGCCGCTGCCAAGCCCTAATCTCTCTCAGGAGGGCTGATCTGGAGTCCGTTCGGGGCTCCAAAGAGGGGGATTCGTCGCCATCATCATCATAAACCATCCTCCATCACCAATTTCATGATGCCCACCGCCGTGCGTGAGTAATTCCAACGCAGGCTTGCTGGACGGTGATGGGTTGGATGAGATTTACCATGTAATCAAGTTAGTTTTGTTAGGGTTTGATCCCTAGTATCCACTATGTTCTGAGATTGATGTTGCTATGACTTTGATATGCTTAATGCTTGTCACTAGGGCCCGAGTGCCATGATTTTAGATCTGAACCTATTATATTTTCATGAATATATGTGTGTTCTTGATCCTATCTTGCAAGTCTATAGTCACCTATTATGTGTTATGATCCAACAACCCTGAAGTGACAATAATCGGGATACTTCTCGGTGATGACTGTAGTTTGAGGAGTTCATGTATTCACCATGTGTTAATGCTTTGGTTCGGTTCTCTATTAAAAGGAGGCCTTAATATCCCTTAGTTTCCGCTAGGACCCCGCTGCCACGGGAGGGTAGGACAAAATATGTCATGCAAGTTCTTTTCCATAAGCACGTATGACTATTTATGGAATACATGCCTACATTACATTGATGAACTGGAGCTAGTTCTGTGTCACCCTATGTTATAGCTATTACATGAGGAATCGCATCCGGCATAATTATCCATCACTGATCCATTGCCTACGAGCTTTTCATATATTGTGCTTCGCTTGTTTACTTTTCCGTTGCTACTGTCACAATCACTACAAAACACCAAAAATATTGCTATTACTATCTTTACCTTTTACCACCGTTACTATTACTATCATACTACTTTGCTACTAAATACCTTGCTGCAGATACTAAGTTATCCAGGTGTGGTTGAATTTACAACTCAACTGCTAATGCGCAAGAATATTCTTTGGCTCCCCTTGTGTCGAATCAATAAATTTGGGTTGAATACTTTACCCTCGAAAGATGTTGCGATCCCCTACACTTGTGGGCTATCAAGACTACTTTCTGGCGCTGTTGCCGGGGAGCATAGCTCTACTCTCTGAGTCACTTGGGATTTATATCTATTGATCACTATGAAGAACTTGAAAGACGCTAAAACCAAGATTTTGCCCTCAACTATGAGGGGAGGTAAGGAACTACCGTCTAGCTCTGCACTAGATTCTCCTTCCGTTATTAGTTGGCTTGCGACACCTAAACCTGCTACTGCTATGAATTCTGATATGTTGCATGTTATTGATGATGCCACTTCTGCTATGCATGATGAAACTACTTCTGTGTGTGATACTACCGTGCCATTAGGTGAATTTCTTGATGAACAACTTGCTAGAGTTAGGGGGATTGAAAATATTGAAGATGCTATTATTGATGATAGTGATGATGAAGGTTCTCCCAATGATTATGTATTGCCTGTTGTTCCTAAGGGTTATGTTATGAATGAAGAAGCTGCTAGGGAAATCTTTGCTTGCAATGATAGATATGATCTTAAGAAATTATTAGCTAAATGGAAGCAGCAGTCTCTTAATGCTAGAATGAAACCTGACCCTGCTTTTGCTACTTCACCTATCTGTGTTAGTGATAAGGATTATGAATTCTCTGTTGATCCTGAAATTATTACTTTGGTAGAATCCAATCCTTTTTATGGCCTTGAATCTGAAACTGTTGTGGCACATCTTACCAAGTTGAATGATATAGCTACCCTGTTTACTCATGATGAGAAGTCTCGCTATTTTTATATCCTTAAGATATTCCCGTTCTCATTAAAGGGTGATGCTAAAACTTGGTATAATTCTCTTGCTCCTGGTTGTGTGCGTAGTCCCCAGGATATGATTTATTACTTCTCTGCTAAATATTTCCCTGCTCATAAGAAACAAGCTGCCTTGTGGGAAATATATAACTTTGTGCAAATCAAAGAAGAGAGTCTCCCACAAGCTTGGGGGAGGCTTCTCCGATTACTTAATGCTTTGCCTAACCATCCACTTAAGAAAAATGAAATACTTGATATCTTCTATAATGGACTAACCGATGCTTCCAAGGACTACTTGGATAGTTGTGCTGGTTGTGTTTTCAGGGAAAGAACAGTCGACGAAGCTGAATTACTATTGAATAATATGTTGACTAATGAAAATAATTGGACTCTCCCTGAGCCAATTCCTGAGGAAATTCCTGAACCAATTGAGCCAACTCCTGAGCCTATTCCTAAACCCACTCCGAAGAAGAGAGGTGTTCTATTTCTCAGTCCTGGAGATAGGCAAGAGGCAAAGAAATCAATAAAAGAGAAAGGTATTAAAGCTGAAGATGTTAAGAATTTACCTCCTATTGAAGAAATACATGGTCTTAACATACCACCTGTTGAAGAAACACATTGTCTTGATAACCCGACACAGGTAGTAAACGTAAATTCTCTCTATAGATATGATAAAGATGAAATCCCATCTACTAAATTTCATAGCCCTTGCTTAGATGAATTTGATGATTTCATGAATAGACAAGCAAATTTCAATGATTATGTTGGTAGACAATTGAAGAATAATTCTTATATGATAGTGCGCTTGAATGATTATGTAGCTAGAGTTAAAAGTGAACTTAAACTCACTAGTAAACATGCTTCCATGATTGCTACTCAAGCTGAACAAGTACTTAAGGCTCAGAATGAATTGCTTGCTGAATTAAATAATAAAAATGACTTTGCTGTTAGAGTGGCTACTAGAACTGGTAGAATTACTCAGGAACCTTTGTATCCTGAAGGCCACCCTAAAAGAATTGAACAAGATTCTCAGAATAATAATCTAGATGCTCCTAGTTCTTCTAAGAAGAAGAAAAAGAAGAATGATAGGACTTTGCAAACTTCTAGTGAACCTTATGTAGAAACACCTGAGAATCCTAATAATACTTCTATTTCTGATGCTGAAACACAATTCGGAGATGAACATGAACCAGATGATAATGTCAATGATAATGTTCATGTTGATGCTCAACCTAGCAAAAACAATGATGTAGAGATTGAACCTGCTGTTGATCTTGATAACCCACAATCAAGAAACCAACGTTATGATAAGAGAGATTTTGTTGCTAGGAAGCACGATAAAGAAAGAGAACCATGGGTTCAGAAACCCATGCCCTTTCCTCCTAAACCATCCAAGTCAAAGGATGATGAGGACTTTGAGTGTTTTGCTGAAATGATTAGACCTATTTTCTTACGCATGCGCTTAACTGATATGCTTAAAACAAACCCTTATGCTAAATATATGAAAGATATCATCACTAATAAGAGGAAAATACTTGAAACTGAGATTTCCACCATGCTTGCCAACTATACCTTTAAAGGTGGAATACCTAAGAAACTTGGTGATCCCGGAGTACCCACTATACCTTGCTCTATTAAAAGAAACTATGTTAAAAATGCTTTATGTGATTTAGGAGCCGGTGTTAGTGTTATGCCTCTTTCCTTGTACCGTAGACTTGAATTAAGTAAGTTGACACCTACTAAGATATCTTTGCAAATGGCTAGCAAATCAACTGCTATACCTGTCGGCATTTGTGAGGACGTGCCTGTTGTTGTGGAAAATGTTACTATCTTAACAGACTTCGTTATTCTTGATATTCCCGAGGACGATAGTATGTCTATTATTCTTGGTAGACCCTTTTTAAATACTGTAGGAGCTGTTATTGATTGCAACAAGGGCCATGTCACCTTTCATGTTAACGGAAATGAGCATATGGTACATTTTCCGAGGAAGCAAATCCAATTTCATAGCATAAATACTATTGAGAAAATTCCATCAATTATTACTGGAGGTTTTGAATTTCCTCTCCCTACTGTCAAGAAAAAGCATGATATTCTTATTGTTGGGGATTTTCATATCCCCATTGAGGTAACTTAGTGTTATTCGAAATTTCTTCGGTTCCGTGCTATTTGGAATGAGTTGTTAACAAGACTTGATCAACCTTGTTAGTGGATTCATTTTGATGATCATGAGATGGATGAAACTAGAAGGCACAACCTTTTGTACCCTTTTTTTACTTTCTGTTATTTAAAATAAAAAAAGCAAAAATAGTATTATCCATCTATTTTCTGAATTGTCTATACAATAAAAAAATAGTCTGAAAATAAAAGTGCTCCAAATGCCCTACAAATTTAGTATGATTTTTTATGGAATATTTGAGGATTTTAGGCACTGAAAACACTGCAGGAGGGGCAAGCACCAGGCCACGAGAGTGGAGGGCCCCCCATAGGGCACGCCCCCTGTCTCGCGGGCCCCTGGTAGCCCCCCTCCACTTATGCCAGCACCCACACGCTCCATCTGCTACCCAAAAAATCCCCATCCAGCTCAAGCATGAGTTCTAGCTCGTTTTGCTGTGATTTTTGATCTCCTTGGTCAAAGCTCCATTCACATAACTGCTTTGGGATATTCTCCTATAAATATTGATATAAAAGAATAATTACATCCATGGACTAAGCTTGGCACTTGGGGAGCCAAAGAAAGGTTCCGAGGCAAAAATCTCTAGCATACACTTTCCTGTTTTACGATACTTTGCTATATTTGCTAGTAGATGCTTGATTGGTCGTGGAAATAGTGGAAACTTAAGTGTTCCTGATATTATCATTCTTCAACATGCCTTGCTTGGAGACAATACTTTTAGTATGGGTGCCGTCGTTGCTAAACGGCTAGCCCTGAATCGTACAAAAGGCCCCATATTTGGAGGTATCTATGCTTCACGTCTTGCTAGACATTTTAGGATACCTATTAGGCATCTTGAGAAAGAGGAGACAACATTGCCTCCTCACATTTTAGATTACAAGAGCATGGTAGCACATAAGTTTATTGTCGACAACGAAGAGAGAATGCTCTTGTATAAACTTAGATTCAATAAAAAACACTTTGAGATTACTATTTTGCCTACATCTCTGTTGTTTGATTTGCTTGTAGAAAAATTTCTCATCATACCGGAAGCGGTGAACAATCATCGAGCCCAAGCTTTTACTCCAGAACTTGAACCTGAGCCGAAACCTGAACTGGACCCTTATCATGCATCATCTGTCCAATGGGATCCAGAGATGACCAGCCAGTGGTATCCTGATTACACCTCTCATTACACCGGGGAGAGTAGCGGAGGTCCCTGGTATTAGACCAACTTAGGCCAAAATCCTAAGCTTGGGGGAGTATGTATTTCTCACCGACTTTACATTCATGTTCACACACTAGTTGTCGGTGCTCATACTCTTTCATTGTATTATCCTTGTTAGTTTAAATTTCTTTTTCTAGTTTTCTTCGTGTGCGTTTGATAAACCTTGAGAAAAAACCAAAAAAATTAGTTAGCTTAATTTCCATGCTTGTAGTAGAAATTAAAATGAAAACCCAAAAAGATTTCTAGTTCTTATTCTTTCTTGTTGGGAACATTCCCGTGTAAATAGTTTTATTTTCTTTTCTTTCCTTTGGGGGTCGAGAAGACCATATTGAAAATGCTTAGTGGCTCTCGTTTGCATGATTGTTTATTTAACTTAGAGCCCATATCACTTGTCTTCTCTTTTGAGTTGAATGCTTGCAGATTCCAGCTTAGTCCAATGCACGTACACTCTTATTATTATACACATCGTTCGGTCGTGCAAGTGAAAGGCAATAATGACGATATATGATGGACTTATTGAGATGAGAAAAGCTGGTATGAACTCGACCTCTCTTGTTTTTGTAAATATGATGAGTTCATTGTCCCTGAGTCAGCTTATTATGAAGTAAACATATTTGCAATGACATTTAGAGGTTATAGTTGTTTGTGCCATGCTTGATTAGCTTTGAGTTATAATGGTTTACCTTGCGTGCCAACATGCTATTAGAATGATTATGATGTGGTATGATGGGATGGTATCCTTCTTTTAATGAATTGAGTGACTCGACTTGGCACATGTTCACACATGTAGTTGAAACAAAATCAACATAGCCTTCACGATATTTATGTTCATGGTGGATTATATCCTAGTCATGTTTGGTACTCGGTGTGAATTAGTTTTAATGCATGTTTATGACTGTTGTCGCTCTCTCAGTTGGTCGCTTCCCAGTCTTTTGCTAGCCTTCACCTGTACTAAGCGGGAATACTGCTTGTGCATCCAAACTCCTTAAACCCCAAAGTTGTTCCATATGAGTCCACCATACCTTCCTATATGCGGTATTTACCTGTCGTTCCAAGTACATTTGTATGTGCCAAACTCTAAACCTTCAAATGAAATTTTGTTTTGTATGCTCTAGCCTCTCATGTTTCCACTAGGGATGCCTATATCTTCCATGCTAGGTGGGTTATTCTCAGAGGAGTGGACTCCGCCCCTCATTCACGAGAAAGGGCCGGTAACCGGGATGCCCAGTCCCATGATCCAAAAAGATCAAAGCAAATCAAAATAATTAAACAAAACTCCCCCAGGGCTGTTGTTAGTTGGAGGCACTCGTCGTTTCGAGCAAGCCATGGATTGATGCTTGTTGGTGGTTGGGGGAGTATAAAATTTTACCATTCTGCGTGGGAACGGCCTATAATGCATGTAGTATGGAAGATACAGCCATCTCATAGTTGTTGCGTTGATAATGAAAGTATGCCACTCAAAATGTTATTCAATCTCTATTTTAAAATTCGAGCTCTGGCACCTCTACAAATCTCTGCTTCCCTCGGCGAAGGGCCTATCTATTTATTTTTATGTTGAGTCATCACCTTCTTATTAAAAAGCACCCGCTGGAGAGCACACTATCATTTGCTTTCATTACTATTGGTTTATATTGGGTATGACTTGACTGGATCTCTTTTACCATGAATTACAATGTTTAGTCAGTCCTTGATCTTTAAAGGTGCTCTACATTTATGTTTTGCGGTCTCAGAAAGGGCTAGCGAGATACCATTTTGTTATATCATGTTATGATTGTTTTGAGAAAGTGTTGTCATCCAAGTTTTATTATTATGGCTCGCTAGCTGATTATGTTATTGATATGAGTAATGTGAGACCTAAGTGTTATTGTGAGTATGGTTAGTTTATAATATTGTTGAAACCTGAATGATGGCTTTGCATGTTTACGACAACAAGAGCAAATAGAGTTTGTAAAAGTTTTTCTTTATCACTTTCAGTTTATCAACTGAATTGCTTGAGGACAAGCAAAGGTTTAAGCTTGGGGGAGTTGATACGTCTCCAACGTATCAACTTTTCCAAACACTTTTGCCCTTGTTTTGGACTCTAACTTGCATGATTTGAATGAAACTAACCCGAACTGACGTTGTTTTCAGCAGAACTTCCATGATGTTGTTTTATGTGTAGAAAAGAAAAGTTCTCGGAATGACTTGCAAATCCACGGAGGCACTTTTTGGAATTAATAAGAATTTCTAGGCGAAAGAAATACACCATGGGGGCCAGGGCCCATCCACGAGACAGGGGGAGCGCCCCCCTGTAGGGCGCCCCCCCTATCTCGTGGGCCCCCTGGACCTCCACCGACCTCAACTCCAACACCATATTTTCCGTCTCGGGGAGAAAAAAATCAAAGAGAAAGTTTCATCGCGTTTTATGATACAGAGCCGCCGCCAAGCCCTAATCTCTCTCGGGAGGGCTGATCTGAGTCCGTTCTGGGCTCCGGAGAGGGGTATTCATCGTTGTCGTCGTCATCAACCATCCTCCATCACCAATTTCATGATGCTCACCACCATGCATGAGTAATTCCATCGTAGGCTTGCTAGACGGTGATGGGTTGGATGAGATTTACCATGTAATCAAGTTAGTTTTGTTAGGGTATGATCCCTAGTATCCACTATGTTCTGAGATTGATGTTGCTATGACTTTGCTATGCTTAATGCTTGTCACTAGGGCCCGAGTGCCATGATTTCAGATCTGAACCTATTATGTTTTCATGAATATATGTGTGTTCTTGATCCTATCTTGCAAGTCTATAGTCACCTATTATGTGTTATGATCCGACAACCCCGAAGTGACAATAATCGGGATACTTCTCGGTGATGACCGTAGTTTGAGGAGTTCATGTATTCACCATGTGTTAATGCTTTGGTCTGGTTCTCTATTAAAAGGAGGCCTTAATATCCCTTAGTTTCCGCTAGGACCCCGCTGCCACGGGAGGGTAGGACAAAATATGTCATGCAAGTTCTTTTCCATAAGCACATATGACTATTTACGGAATACATGCCTACATTACATTGATGAACTGGAGCTATTTCTGTGTCACCCTATGTTATAGCTATTACATGAGGAATCGCATCCGGCATAATTATCCATCACTGATCCATTGCCTACGAGCTTTTCATATATTGTGCTTCACTTATTTACTTTTCCGTTGCTACTGTTACAATCACTACAAAACACCAAAAATATTGCTATTACTATCTTTACCTTTTACCACCGTTACTATTACTATCATACTACTTTGCTACTAAATACCTTGCTGCAGATACTAAGTTATCCAGGTGTGGTTGAATTTACAACTCAACTGCTAATACTCAAGAATATTCTTTGGCTCCCCTTGTGTCGAATCAATAAGTTTGGGTTGAATACTTTACCCTCGAAAGTTGTTGTGATCCCCTACACTTGTGGGTTGTCACTTGCCAAGACCCAATTCCTGAGAATACGAGGCATCACCCCACTCGACGCTGGTGGGCTTAGATGGGATCTTGTGTACGTCCACCACCAACTCCTTGCTTCCGGTCATATGATTTGTTGCTCCACTATCGAGCAACCATGATCCTCCACCGGAAGCAAACCCCTACATGAAATCAATGCTTGCTTTTAGGTACCCATTGAGTAATGGGTCCTTTGATGTTAGCAACAAGGGTCTTGGGAACCCAAATAGACCATTCAATATACTCATAAGGAGAACCAACAAATTTTGCATAAACATGTCCATCACTAGCACGGCATAACACATAAGAGGGGTTAAAGTCGCCGGCTTTGTTGGAAGGGGTGGTATTGCCCTTCTTGACATCACCACCCTTCACATTGTTCTTGTTCTCCTTAGGAGCACCTTCTCCCTCCTTCACAAATGTTTGCTTGAGAGGAGGAGTTCGTTTGGCCTTGTCATTCTTCTTCTTGTTCTTGGACTTGGGGGTAAACCCAACTCCCTCCTTGGCCACAACTTCCTTTTGATTGCTCAAAAGGTCATTGAGGTTTTTCTCACCTTGAATGCATGTCACAAGACCTTTCTTCAATTGCTCTTTCAACTAGGCATTCTCCTCCACAAGATGCACATGCTCACAACATGGGTTAGTAGCATTTGCGTTATCAATTAAGACCATATCAGGAAAAGTGGCTTTCTCCTTGGTTAACTTCACTTGGAGTTGAGCATGATACTCCTTGAGGCTAGCATGAGCACCCTTCAAGGCCTTGTGAGCCTTGTCAAGTACATCAAACTCCTCTTTGAGTCTAGCAAGATCAACCCCAAGTTTAGTCTTCTTGGAGTTTGCCACACGAGAGACAACAATAGCATGATCAAGATCTTTCTTTAATTTAGCATGGTCATCGTTGTGTGACTCCTCAAGAGTCAAACGATGCCCACGCTCTTCCTCAAGGGCATTAGAGAGATCCGATATCTCATCGGCATAGTCACGACTATGACCTTCCATCTTAGAGATGGTTTCTTCATGAGCCTCGATCATGTCATTGGCTTCACCAAGTTGTTCCAAGAGAGCAACATAGTGCTTCTTGGATTTACCCTTGAGTTTACTCATAAAGGACTCAAACTCATTCAACTCTTCATTAGACCCCTCATTTTCATCAATGCAATCTGTCAAGGAAGGATTAGTAATGATGGTGGTTTTGATGTTGGGGGTTACCTCGTTAGTGGCTTTAGCCATGAGGCACTTGGCGGTGATGTTCTCGTTGGGTGAATCAAAGAGAGACACACGGGGAGTAGTAGCAATGGCAACAGAGGCCATGACCATTGCTTCTCCATCTTCATCATTGTCATCATCCTCATGGTATTCTTCTTGAACCACTAACCCTCGAGTAGGAGTCTTCTTGGTGAAGTTGTTCTTGTTGGGGAAGGACTTGGCTTTGTCTTTTCGAATGAGCATGCCACCATTGTCTTCCCGCTTCTCATAAGGAAAATCCACAACAAAGTGACTCACATTGCCACAATTGTAACAAGTTCTCACTCGTTGCTTTCCCTTGAACCCACTTGAATTATTCTTGTTGAAATTAGGCCGTGTGTTCTTCTTGCTCCAAAATTGCCTCGAAGCAAGAGCCATGTGCTCATGTTAATCATATTTTGTTCTTTGTTCTCCTCATCTTCCTCTTCTTCCTCTTCTTCCGCAATGACCTTGGCCTTCAAAGCAATATTGGACTTCTTTGTTCTTTGAGAACGGAGCACCGCGTTCTCGGTGGTCTTGTCCAAGATGCTCATAGCAATGAACTCATCCAACACTTCACTCGAGGTCATGGAGTGGAAGTCCGGTCTTTGACGGATGACAGAGGACATGGCCTTGTTGTAGGGCATCATGGCCTTGAGGAACTTGCATTTGATCCAATTTTCATCCATGTCCTTGCTCCCATGATCTCGGAGTGAGACCGTGAGTTTGGTTACTCTCTGAAAGAGCTCACGAGGTTCTTCATCTTCCTTCATTGCAAATTCATCGGCTTCATCTTACACCACTTCATAGTTGGAGCGTTGAATGCTTGCGCTTCCCCGATAGAGAGACACAACACAATGCCACGCGTCTTTGGCCATGACATAGGGTCGAAGATAAGGAAGATCTTCGGGAGGAATAGCATCTTGGATGATGAAGAGAGCATTCTCATTGAATTGATTATCCACGGCTTCTCTAGGGGTGAAGTTGCTTCCGTCATGTGGATAGAAACCTTCTTCAGTGATTCTCCAAAGATTAGTATTCACATGATTTAAATGACGCTTAAAGCGATACACCCAAGAATCAAAGTCCTCATTTTTCACAATCTTAGGAGGAGGACCGGCATGATTTAAATGAGTAGAGGGAATTGGTCCTCCATAAGTAGGAGGTTCCACATGGGCATAGATGTCGGTGCCATTTCTACCACTAGTAGAAGGACCCTTTTCACTATTAGCTTCCCCCTTGTCGGAGGTAGCATCCGTCACCTTGTTAGTGGGATCACCCACTTTCATCGGCGCGGTAGACAGTTTAAGACCTTCTAGGAATTTAGTAAACATGCTTTCAACCTCGGTAGTCATGGAGGTTTTCAATGTGTCCAAAGCCACATTGAATTCCTCACGAGAGACCATGGTTCCCCCATCGGCCATAGACGAGATAGAATTCACACCGGAGTGCTCCTCCACACCGTCTGTGGTGTCAACCATACTCTTCGGACGGCAAAGTCCTTAATAAAGAGACGAGGCTCTGATACCAATTGAAAGGATCGATATAGTTAACTAGAGGGAGGGTGAATAGGCAACTAACACTTTTTAATCTTTTCTTTACCAATTTAAACTTTGCATCAAAGTAGGTTGTCTAGATATGCAACTATGTGAGCAACCTATATGATGCAATTACAACTAGCACATAAGCAAGCAAGGTAAACAACACAAATAAGCTTGCACAAGTAAAGTCACGAGATAACCAAGAGTGGAGCCGGTGGAGACGAGGATGTGTTACCGAAGTTCCTTCCTTTTGAGGGGAAGTACGTCTCCATTAGAGCGGTGTGGAGGTACAATGCTCCCCAAGAAGCCACTAGGGCCACCGTAATATCCTCACGCCCTCACACAATGCGAGATGTCGTGATTCCACTATTGGTGCCCTTGAAGGCGACGACCGAATCTTTACGAACAAGGTTGGGGCAATCTCCACAACTTAATTGGAGGCTCCTAGCGACACCATGAAGCTTCACCACAATGGACATTGGCTCCGAGGTGAGCTCAACCGTCTAGGATGCTCAAACACCCAAGAGTAACAAGATCCGCTAGGGATTAGTGGGGGGAATCGAATATCTCTTGGTGGAAGTGTAGATCGGGGCCTTGTCACCCAATCCCGAGCAAATCAACAAGTTTGATTGGCTAGGGAGAGAGATCGGCCGAAAATGGAGCTTGGAGCAACAATGGAGCTTAGGGTTGGAAGAGGTGAGTCTTCTTGGAGAAGAAGTCCCCCTTATATAGTGGCGGGACAATTCCAACCGTTACCCACCACTCAGCCCGCGACCCGTGGAACTATCGCACCACAGGAGTAGTACTATCGCACGGGCCTGCGGTACTACCGCGGCGGACCGCGGTACTACCGTGGGCGTGGCAGAGTCCGGACCTGAATAAAGGAGCACGGACAGGGCGCGGTAGATCCACAGGCGCGGAACTACCGCGACCCCATGCGGTACTACCGCGGGTCAGCCACAGGCCAGGCCCGGTAGGCACAGATGTAAAAAAATTACATCCGTGACTACCTCCGCCGAGATATTGTCGAGCGAAAATCCGACACGGAACTACCGCGACCAGGAGTGTGGTACTACCGTGAAGGGTGCGGATGTAATAAATTACATCCGCCCCTACCTCCGCTCCTACTATTGTACCTGGCCAGGCGCCACGGTACTATCGCGTTGCAGCACGGTACTACCGCATAGAGCGCGGATGTAAAAAATTACATCCGCGCCTACTACCGCTTGAGCAGCGGCGCCAGTCTAGAACTCATGGTACTACCGCTTATGAGGAGCGGTACTACCGTGGGAGCCCACGGTACTACTGTGCCGGAGCCTGGTACTACCGCTGGCTCCTACGGTAGTACCTCTCTGAGGAGCAGTACTACCGCTAGCCTGAGAAGAGCAACACGGAGACCTTCATTTCGCAGAGACAAGGTGAGATGGAGAAATACTCCAAAGAGCTAGAGGAAAGGCGGTGCAAAGGGGGATGTGTACGTGAGATTCCACCCAAACCTTTCTAAAGCGGGCCCCCTCTTAATAGTATGGCTTTCCGATGACTAAACTCCATCAAACCAAACCGTAGAGAAACACCGTCTTCAATAATCTTCGAGGGGCATCAAATCGTCTTGTGTTTAGTCGTGATATATCTGAAAAACTCAATACACACAATTAGTCCGCAAAGTCATTGTCATCAATCACCAAAACTACTGAGGGACAAGAATGCCCTTATAGTTTGCAAGAGAGATTCATAAACATGAAGGTATATCTCCAGCATCTACACACATTTTCTCTGATGCACACATTTTCTGCTCTGATGCATATAGCCAAGACACATGTAACTCATTGCTTGCTCTGTCATGCTTATGCATTCTCATGCTCGCATGCTCCATATTCACATGTTTTCGTACATATAGGGGGAGCTAATGAAAGTTACATGTCTTTCCAAAGCTTTACTTGTTATCTCTTTATATCCTTATCTAAAGCTTTGATGTATGTTGTCATCAATTACCAAAAAGGGGGAGATTGAAAGCAAAAGTGCTCCCTGGGTGATTTTGGTAACTAATGTCAACATGTCTCTTATTGGACTAATACTTTCATCTAGTACATTTCAGATAAGTTCGACACTGGAGTGGCATGGACAAGAGGATGTGGAACCCCTTCAAGATGCTCAGGACAAACATTGGCAAAAGTTCAAGACTCTACATTTTCATTTTAGTGGTCCAAGATCACATTAAGTCCATAGGAAAGCCAATACTATTAAAAGGGGATGAGGTGTTGCTTAATGGCTTACTTGCTCAAAGTGCTTAATGATATGCTCCAAAGCCCTGAACCACTTTCCCATTTCCACATATGTCCTAAACCTAAAAGCCCGAACTCAGCCCCACCGATTTGATCCATCCGGCGCCACCGAGTTCATTTGACATAGCCACTGCCATAGACCCTAATCACTTCGATATCACCGATGGGATCTCGGTCTCACCGAGATGGGCTTGCAAACTCTCTGTTGCCTATTGCAATAATTTCGGTATCACTGAGTTCTGCAATCGGTCTCACCGAGATTGCTTGACCAACTCTCTGTTTTGCTTATTACCAAAATCGGTCTCACCGAGTTTGCGTAATCGGTCAAACCAAGATGAGGTTTTAACCTAACCCTAGCACGTCGGTCCCACCGAGTTGATCTTGTCGGTCCCACCGAAAATCCTAACATTCATATTTTGACCTGAATCGGTCTGACTGAATTTTATGGTTCGGTCCCACCGAGTTTGGGAATTTGTGTGTAACGATTTGATTTTGCGTGGAGGCTATATATACCCCTCCACCCACTCTTCATTCATGGAGAGAGCCATCAGAACATACCTACACTTCCACTACTCATTTTCTGAGAGAGAACCACCTACTCATGTGTTGAGACCAAGATATTCCAATCCAACCATATGAATCTTGATCTCTAGCCTTCCCCAAGTTTCTTTCCACTCAAATCATCTTTCCACCATAGCCAAATCTGTGTGAGAGAGTTGAGTGTCGAGGAGACTATCATTTGAAGTACAAGAGCAAGGAGTTCATCATCAACACACCATCTATTACCTTTTGGAGAGTGGTGTCTCCTAGATTGGTTAGGTGTCGCTTGGGAGCCTCCGTCAAGATTGTGGAGTTGAACCAAGAAGTTCGTAAGGGCAAGGAGATCGCCTACTTCGTGAAGATCTACCCAAGTGAGGCAAGTCATTCGTGGGCGATGGCCATGGGAGGATAGACAAGGTTGCTTCTTCGTGGACCCTTCATGGGTGGAGCCCTCTGTGGACTCGAGTAGCCATTACCCTTCGTGGGTTGAAGTCTCCATCAACGTGGATGTACGATAGCACCACCTATCGGAACCAGGCCAAAAATCTTCGTGTCTCCAATTGTGTTTGCACACTCCAATCCCATCCCTTTACCTTCTTGCAAGTTGCATGCTTTACTTTCCGCTGCTCGTATACTCTTTGCATGCTTGCTTGAATTGTATTGTGTATGGTTGAAATTGTGGTAATTTCCAGCCTCAACTTGAAAAACCTAAAACTGCCACATTTACTCGTTGAGGGTCTAATCACCCCCCCCCCCCCCTCTAGACACCTCTTCTTGATCCTTTCAAACTCCCACTTAGATCAACATCTATCAAGTTTTCTAAGTGCTACGTGATCCAAATCAACTAACCCATATCCAATCATCACGTGAGATGGGGTGGTCATCAATGGTGAACATCTTCATGTTGATCATATCTACTATATGAATCATGGTGACATTTGGGTCCTCCGTTTTCCTAGGCCATGTCTGTACATGCTAGGCTCGTCAAGTTTAACCCAAGTATTATGCATGTGTAAAATTGGCTTACACCCGTTGTGTGTGAACAAAGAGTCTATCACAACCGATCGTCACGAGGTGCTTCGAAACAATGAATTTTTGCAACGGTGCATACTTAGGGAGAAGACCTTTTATACTGAAATTAAGTGAGGGGATCATCTTATAATGCTATCGCCGTCCTAAGCAAAATAAGATGCGTAAAAGATAAACATCACATGCAATCAATATGTGACATGATATGGCCATCATCATCTTGTGCTTTTGATCTCCATCTCCAAAGCACTGACACGATCTCCATCATCACTGGCATGACACCATGATCTCCACCATCGTGTCGTCATGTGGTTATCTCCACCATTACAAAAAAAAAGACACATCCGTGACATTTTGGGCCGAACGAATTTTTTTCCTGTCATACATATGACACTTCTATGACGATAATTGTGACAAAACCCGGTATCATCATAGATGTGGTGGGCTCCTACTTCTACGACAAAAAATCATGACAGGAAATGGGCTTTTCATCCTGGGCGGGCCGGAGATGCAGTTGCATGACATTCTTTGGGCCGTCCATGCTGGAAAAAACCATGGTAGAAGCGAGGGCGAGGAAAATTTCGGGGAGTTCCCGGTTACGGTGGGTGGTCGGGGCCGAGCGATGCGCGTTTCTCTTGTACACGTACACGCGTGTGTGCGAGGCGTTGGCTCTAACTAAACCCGAGCGAGGCGTTGGGCTCTAACTGAACCCGAGCGATTGCACTGCAGGCTACGCGTTACTGAACCCGAGCGATCGATCGATGGCTGTTAACTGAACCCGAGCAATCGATTCCTTCGCTACTGCTGCTAACTGAAGCCGATCGATGCTGCCTCTCTGGATGAACAGTGAGCGTTGCGGGGGGTTTGGATGAACAGTGAGTGGTGGGAGTGGATGAACAAGACCCGTGGCGTTGCCTCTGGATGAACAGGACCCTATGGTGTGGAGGGCTGGATGAATAGGACGACCCCGTGGAGGGCTGGATGAATAGTAGATGGTGGAGGGGTGGATGAACAGTAGCCCATGGAGGGGTGGTTGAATAGGAGCCTGTGGAGAGGGGTGGTTGAACAGTAGCCGGTGGAGTAGCGCACGGTGGAGGCTGCATGAATAGGAGCCCGTGGATGAACAGTCGCAGGTGGAGGCTAGAGGAGGTCGACGGTGGATGAACAGTCGTAGGTGGAGGCTGGAGGAGGTCGATGGTGGAGATGAACAGTATCCCTTGGAGTCCCATTTTGCGGTACGCCACACCCCTTCCGATGAACAGGACCCCCGTCTCGACCGTAGCGCTCCAACACAAGTCCGTTTCGTCTGTTTTGCGGTACGCCACACCCCTCCCGATCAACAGGACCCCCGTTTCGACCATAGGAGGTCTGTTTCATCCATTTTGCGGTACGCCACACCCCTCCCGATCAACAGGACCCCCGTTTTGACCGTAGGAGGTCTGTTTCGTCTGTTTTGCGGTACGCCAGACCCCTCCCGATGAACAGGATCCCGTTTCGAACGTGGCCGGTCAAACACAAGGCCGTTTCCTCCGTTCTGCGGTACGCCAGGCCTCGTTTCCATCACCCGTTCCGTCCAAGCCCTCCCGATGAACACGACCACGCATTCCGTTCTGACCTAGCCGGTTGGCTCCCCATGAACATGATGACGACGTTGTTTCTCTGTTCCGACCCAACCAATGTACACGAGCCCTGGCCGTACGTATATATGCGCGAGTAGGCGTTCGAGACCCCACCCGTATGTACACATACGTGGTCGTATTTTCTTTCTTGCACCCTGGCCGCTGTACGTACGTATACATGATACGTGCGCGCCTCTACTACGACACGTGCGCGCCTCTACTACGACACGTGCGCGCCTCTACTACGACATGTGTGCACCTCTACTATGACTCGTGCGCGCCTCTACATCCACCAGTATGTACGTACACGTTCGCGACCAGAATGACAATGCTATGTATGCATCGACCAGGTGGGTACCGACTGTCAGGCACTTCCTTGTCTGAGAAGATGTAGCTAGTGGGTCCCAGCAGTCAGGCGGGCGAATCGTTTTTTTTTTGCCCGGACGCACTTCCTTGCGTGCGAAGGTGTAGCTGGTGGGTCCTAGCAGTCAGGGGGAAATGTTTTTTTCGCGAAATACGCTGGCCCGTCTGGTGGGTCCCTGCTGTCAGGTGGAGGAATAATTATTTTGTGCGTAATAAGGAGGCACTTCCTTGTGGCCGCCGTGGACCCAGCTGTCAGCCTCTCCACGCACAGTACTCTTCCAATGGAAGTCGGTCGTTAACCACATTGACCACACCGCGCCGAGAGCACCACAGCGGTGGACGACGACGAGGCCTAGGAAGGGGACAACGCGGAGCCGGGGAAGACGCAGCAGTGGATGCCCACACGAAGAGGAGTACGAGGGTTCACTGGTTTGACTGCGGTGTGAGGCTGCCGTCGCCGCAGAATAACAAGGGGTGTGCGTGAGTAGAGGGATGGCCTGGCCAGCGGTGGGAGTAGTAGGAGGCGGTGAGGCCTCCGCGACATCACAGCCGGCCACGGGTGGCAGGAGCATGCGGCACGACTGGCGCTGCTTTGGGCGGCTGGATCACGAAGACCAGAGGTTGAAGAAGCACTACGGACTTTGGATGGACATCGTACGGTCACTGGAGCTAGAATCGTTCATATTGACTAAGTTGACAAAGCCCTCCATCCCCGTAAACTTAGTAGGCCCACAAGTCAGCCTCCCACCAAGGTGAGTCCCAGCTAGCAGGGGGAGTATTCATTTTTTTTGTGCGTATAAGGAGGCATTTTCGGTGGGTCCGATCTGACAGCGGGAGGGACGTTTTTTTCGCGAAATACAGAGACCCTTCCGGTGGGTCCCAGCTATTAGGTGGAGGAATCATTATTTTGCGCGTGATAAGGAGGCATTTTCCTGTATGGGCCCCTACTGTCAGCCTCTTCCGATGGCTATTGTTTGTTGACCTTGTTGACCTCACTGCGCCGAGAGCACAAACGCGGTGGACGAGGGCGAGGCCCAGGAAGAAAACCACCCGGAGCTGGCGAAGCCACCGCAGCGGATGCCCACGCTGAGGGGAGAACGAGCACTGACGTTGCCGGAAAATAACAGGATGTGTGGGTGGTTAGAGGGATGGCCTGGCGGCGGCACAGCCAGCCACGGGAGGAGGGAGCAAGCAGTCCCGTCGGCGCTGGTTTGGGCGATTGGAGCAGGAAGATTAGAGATTGAAGAAGCACGGCGGCCGTTGGATGGACATCCAACGATCACTGTTGTGTGTTGACTAAGTTGACAAAGCCTTGCGTACGCGTCAAAAAAAATTAGGACATCGTCATCGTCAACCTAGTAGGCCTAGAAGTCAGCCTCCAAATCTGTGGAAAACAGCATACAGCCCATTAGCCATTATTTTCAATAATTTACAACCCATTTTCTAATTCTTAAGGATATTTGAAGCCCATATTCTTTTTATTAGCATTACATACCATATATTCTAGGCACTGCTAAAAAATTCAATGAAATTTTGCATATTTCGGTGGGGTCTGAACTCTTTTAATCATGAAATTTCGAGTCACGTTAAAAATAATTTTCAAAAAATTATATCAAAATAAAATTCAAAAAACAATTCTCCGCAAAAAAATGAATGAAATTTAGAATCTTAACTAGCAAGATGCTCGTTCGTTGCATGGAACATGAAGATGCATTTGTATGAGTAGTTTATCTTGTGGGAGAAAAGATGATATTTTATTGTAATTGCTAGTTGGCTTTGGTTTTTATAAGAGTATAGAGTAGAGAAATCCTGAAAAAAATGATATTTTAATGCAATTGCCGGTTGGCTTTGGTTTAAAAATTTACAGCCCATTTCTTACAACTTATAGCCCGTTTTCTAGGGAAGCCCATTTCTTACTACTTACATCCCTCCTCGTATTGAAAGATTTGCAGCCCGACAGGGCTTAGAAAAGCAAGTAGGCCTCGGTTTTGGTATTCTCCAAAAAAAGAACTGGGCTAGCCAATTTCAGAAAGAAAAAATATATCAACTGGGCCCGTCATGTGCTTAATAAAAGCGTAAGCGTGGGCTAGACGGGCCACAACCCCCGTACAGCGCGCAGTTGAGCTCCGTCTCTAAAACTGAAAAACAACTGGGCGAGCTGCTGGGTCCCTGGTGTTATCCGCTCATTGTGTAATTTTCTTGTTTATTGACTACATTGACAATGGCGTGGAACCTAGTTGTCAAACAATTAGGAGGAAGTATTTTTTTGGCTTGTAATAACGAGGCATCTGCTTGTGAAATGCAATGACCCTGGTGGGTCCCTACTGTCAGCCTCTCCACATACAGTCATCTCCTGATTCCTCTTGGTTGTTGACCATGTTGACAACGCCAGACGGTGGCGGGCACAGCGAGCTAACCAAGGCGGAGAACGACGGCAAGGCCTTGGACGGGAACAAACAGCAGCCATGGAAGATGCGGCAGTGTAGTGGCAGGTGGAGGGGAGTACAAGGGCAACAACATGGAAGTCAAGCATACAAATGGTACAAAAAGCCCAAGGATTAATTTTTCATCAAATTTTTAGACAAAACCCAGATTGAACATGACAGTAACATCTAACCCAACCACTCTTTTTTGCAGTGACAAACAAATGGATCGGTCTGATCCATAAAATCAACATCCTGTGCAAAAAAAAATATTTCAGGATGTCTACAACTTATTGTAAATAGAAGCCGAGCACATTTAGAAGCCCATTTGTCCACTTGAAACTTCTTTTTTTGCTGTTCAACATGTTCGTCCGTGAGAAATCTCTTGCTGTAAAAATTAAGCCTCATGGACAATAGTAACCACGCATTCAACAGGAAGAATGTGACAAAGCTTTTGTTTGCCTGGTTGGATGCATATTGTCCCATCGTTATTGTCCTCAAACAAATGTCATGAGAACTGAGAAAATCCTTGTGCTTATTACGCCAATGATTGGTTATATGTTTTTCTCCATGTGGTTCTTCCTAAGTAGACATGAAGATTGAAAACAGTTAAGGTCTGAAAAAAGAGTATGTCGAAAGAACGATAGCTGAACAGTTAATTCTAGTACAATATATACGGGCTTTAAATGTGCATGAAATCATCACCTCTATGTATAAATTCTCCAGAGATCGAAAGCATCGCAGCAAGCCAATAATTATGTCCAGATCAAAACTATACATTCTGATATATATGATCTTGATAGAATCAAGCAGCATTGATAGGCTATCAATGGACGAACTCTTCATTGAGCATATAACATTACCCAAAGTGTACTCCAAGATGATATAAAACTTATGCGCTCAAATGAAAAATGCAGCATATGATTACAAATGTGTAGATGATAATATACGGTACCTGAAAAAGTGAGGAACCAAACACCCACTCCTTGTCATTATTAAATAGGCCACGAATTACACTCAAGGTCTCCAGTTTGGGCACAGAGACGACAGTTATTTCTGAAGGTGTATAACAATTATGAAGGAGCAACCTTTCAAGTGAAGGGGCATCTTCGATGATGAGCTGTTGTCCTTTAAAACAAATTCCAATGCTTCTAAGGTGAGGCTACTTTATTTGGAGACAACTGATACCGATTTCTATTCCCAAAACAATCAGCAAGCACTCCAGGGCAGGGAAACTGGAGTGGATGATGCTATGCAGTGAGGCCTCCGACAGATAAACCACCACAAGCGAAAGTTTTTTAGCAGTGGGAGTCGAAGCATTTCTACCAGATCGTCTGGTAGATGGCACCGGGCGAAGGTGGCGGTGTGGAGAGAGGAGGAAAACCGCGAGATGGACAAGGTGGTGTGGGCACGAATTCTTGGTATGTTCGTGGTATGAAACTTTCGTGGTAATGGTAGAACTCAAACTGCTGGAGTTTTCCTAATTTAGGGGATGTCAGCCAAGCGTCCACCTTGCCGAGTATGGATAGCAGGTAGCTTGTCGGGATCCAGAGGCATTGAATGGGGCCCTGCTGGTGAGAAGAGACGATGGCTCTGAGGAGATCAAATTCAGGAAGGACAGATATCTGACGATAGTCAAGATTGAGGGGCGCAGTGCGCCATAGAGGGCGCCACCGAGTTGAGAGGACTTGTGTGCGGCAGCAATCCTTGGTGGGGAGAAGCGAGATGATCTCCTCAAGGATGACGCCCGGGAGATCGCTGATGCGGTCCACCGGAGATTCTACCAGTTCCTCAGATCCGGGTGGGGGGCTCGCCGCTTCTCCCCGCGCTACCGGTTGCGGGATCTACAACCGGCGTCGCCGCTGGCGGGAGCCTCATCTTCTTGGCGCTGGGGCCAGCCGACTCCATTTTCCTTGTGGGCGTCGCGCCGAGCTCACGGGTTTGAGCAGAGTAGCCAGAGACGAGCCTAGTGGCAGTGCGAGTGGGGAAGAAGGAGGGCTGGGGATTTCTGTAGGAGTGGAAGAAGGGGAGCAGGCGTTTTCTGTACGAGTGAGGAAGAAGGTGAGCGGGGTTTTCTGGATGAGTGAGGAAGATTGGGGAGCGGGGGGAATTGGGTGGGGAGACGGAAGTGGGAGAGCGAGCTGTTCGTGTTTATAAGGCCCGCTGCACTAACTACTTGCTTTTTCCCAAGAATCGCTCTCTTCTTTTGCGTTGCTGCATTGGAGCTGGCGCATGGGCTTGGCTGTCTGGCCATGCATGCAGGATGCATGTGCCCGCCGGCCACTGCATGCGCCTGGTTTGTTACTAGGCCTATTTAATAGGGTGGTTATGGAGTAAATTAAGGAGATTTATTTTCTCTGTGTGCATCCACCAAATTAGAGGATGCGGTACTAGATGCAGATACTCACATTAAACTAACATTCAGAAGAACAAAAGTTCAGCATGTCTATGCATCTCAATGATTCACCATACTATAACCAATATACAAAGCTGTGAGAAGGTGTGTGTCGGTGTACTAGAGTAGGGGTACCCTAGTATCCCGAACTTGTGCACGGGCAGTTGCAGCGCCCCGCGGCAAGGCTTGCCGGGCGACCGCCAGGGTCCTCTGTTGGTTCCTTTGGAGCCATTCGAGAACAAAGTATTTAAGATGAGAAGACAAGGCCCCGGCAAGAGGAGCTTGCCGGGAAGAGACAAGGCCCCGACAAGAGGAGCTTGCCGGGAAGGCCAACCACGGCACCTCAAGAAACTTGCCGCGACGCACCGCGCGTCCCGGCAAGGTCCGGCGAGCGACAAGTTTTCGGACGCGACAAGACGACGACCCCGACAAGGTACTCGCCGGGGGCCAGCTGCCACTCTATACCCGCGCTCCAGCGCACCCACCCGCGTGTCGCCCTGAGGCTTTCTCAGGGGCGCGTGGCGGGAGCCTGTGCAGCCAGGGGTACGCGGTGGCAAGCGGAGATGAAGAGGAGGCCATCGTGGCAAACGGTGGCGCTCCTAACGGTCACTTTTTGCACTGTTTAGGCGACTCAGACGGGCATTCAATGCCCTTGTCCCCTGCCGTCAGAGTTAGGTAGGATACACTGTGTCCACAGTAGCGGTAGTTGTACCTACCGCATTTTTTTCCATTTTTACCCCTCTAGTCTACGTTGCCACCTGTCGGTGACCCCTTGATCATATAAAAGGAGGCCCATGCGCAACATAGAAGAGGTTCGGCTCATTCGAAACACCAAGAACACTCTCATGCTCGGTCTGGTAGCGTTCATCGCTCCTGAGCAAGAACTCAATACAATCAAGCAAGCAGCAGTAGGAGTGTTATCTCTCCGGAGAGCTCCGAAGCTGGGTAAACCGCTCGTGTGCACTGCCTCGATCCGCTCTTCGTGCGACCTCCGCCCCCCTCCGAACCGAAAGGGGCTCGGTCCGCCGGTCCCCATAGGTGTTCGCGGATCAGTTTCCCCGACATCTTTGGCGCGCCAGGTAGGGGGCGTCGAGATCGTGTGAACCCGATCCTGCGTGCACGCGAGCTAAATCTTCATCGTCTTCATCGACATGCCACCAAAGAAGAAGGCTTCGGAGGCAGCTGTTCCGTCTGCGTCGCTTCCACCGCCTCCGGAGCAAACGGGTGGTGGAGTGGACGCCGGCGGAAGAACGGGCGTCGACGAGGGAGCTCACAGTGCGGCCAAGTCCAAGGACAAGGCGGCACAGACCTCGGCGTCCGTACGCGCACCGCGCCCGTCTCAGGAGGCGCGGGACCAGCAGCGTCATGGCGTTCGCAGCGCCTTACGTCCGCTGGGCCAAGATCAAGCTGGTGGTTCTCGTGGCGTCCAAGACCAGCATGCACGTCAACATGCTGGCTCGAGCGAAGTACGGTCGCCTAGACGGGACACTGCACCTTCTAACGTGGTTAGGAGTCCGAGCATGTCCCGCTCCTCGCACCGTTCACCTCTGCCGCCCACCACTCCAGCAGAAGCCTTGGCGCGAGCTCAACTGCTCCTAGATTACCCTCCGACGGCGGACAAGACCGACGAGTGGAGGGCCACTATCCAGAGCCTCATCGGCTTCGCCAACGGCGACACTGCGCGGCAACCAAGTACCTTGCTGCCACGGCAGGACTGCCGGATGCGAGCCGATGGCAACAAGACCGAGGGAGGTGCGACTTCCATGCACTCTCCACCACGAAGGCCAAGATCGCCGACTCGCCGGATCCACCCCGACAGCGGCTCCACCGCGTCGTCGGACCCACGAGCTCATCGCGACCAGCGCCAAGTTCTCCACGAACGGCAACAAGAGGACGCTCGTACTCGCATCGAGCGCCGAAGAGAAGCGCGGCGTCAATCTGACCAGTGCGCTAGGCCCTCTGTCGACATGCACGTGCCGGGGGAGCCAGGCGGCTTGCCGTACGCGGTAGGTTGCCCTGCATTCACCCATGAGCTGCGGCAGGTCCAGTGGCCCAGCAAGAAAAACTTCAAACCAGACGTACCAGAGAAGTACGACGGCAAGTCGCATCCGTCGGAGTTCCTCAGCATCTACACCATCGCGGTGCAAGCTTCCGGGGGACGGGACGACAAGATCCTTGCCAACTACTTCCCGCTGGTGCTCAAGCCCAACGTTAGGTCCTGGCTCATGCACTTGCCGGACAACTACATCTCCTCTTGGGCAGATCTATGCCATCAGTTTGTCGGCGCCTTTACAGGCGGCCACAAGCCACATGGCCAAGAGAGCGATCTTCATCTGCTCGCCCAGAAGGAAGGAGAGCCACTGCGCAAGTACATTCAGAGATTCAGCCGTGTACAGCACAACATCCCGGACGTCCACCCTGCCGCGATCATCAGCACGTTCCATCAGAACGTGCGAAACCGCAGGATGAGGGAGGAGATGGCGATGTGTAAGATCAGGGACGTCAGCGAGCTTTACGCCCTGGCCGACAAGTGTGCGCGCGCTGAAGAGGGGAGGAGGCTCCCCAGAGAGAATACAGGAGTAGAAGGATCCGACAGTGAGGATGCCGCCCCGGCAAGGAAAGGCCAGCGGCGGAACAACAGAAGGAAGAAGGGCAAGGAAGTGCTAGCTGTCGAGCAGACCGACAACGGAGGTGGCGCCAATGAAACTAAAGCTGGTGGCTCTGGCAAGGAGGCCCAGCCTGTGGCGGCCGCCGACAAGTAGGACAGCTCCGGCAAGCAGTATTGCAAGATCCACCGCACCAAGGGTCACGATCTCCAGAGCTGCAAGAAGGTCGAGCAGCTTGTTGAGCTGCAAAAAGCTGAGTATGAGCGACGCGACAAGGAGAAGGCCCAGGAAGGTGTCGGAGGAGCCGGCAAGAAACACCCCGGCCGGGGAGGACGCCGCGACAAGGCCAAGCAGCGGCAAGGAGACAGACCTCCCCGCGGCCGCGACAAGGATGAAGACAACGACGAAGACATGGATGATGACGAGGCCGATGAGCAGGAGTTTCAGAAAGCCACAGAGGTCCTGTGCGTTGACGGTGGCGCCTCTCTGCATACTTCGCACTGCCAACTCAAGCAGTGGATGCGGGAAGTAAATACAGCAGAGCCATTCGTAGAGTCACGCAAGCCCCTGAAATGGTCCAGCACGCCTATCATCTTTGATATTGAGGACCACCCTGATCGCGTAACTGCGGTCGGGTGCTTGCCGATGTTGGTTTCTCCAACTATCCGCAACCTCAAGGTCACGAAGATGCTAGTTGACGGCGGGGCCGGCTTGAACCTGATATCCTCCGCGGTCCTCCGGAAACTCCAGATCCCTGACAGCGAGCTCGAAGAGACCGGCACATTCCAAGGAATCAGCCCGGGAAGGAGCAAGCCGAAGGGAAAGATCACGCTGCCGGTCACATTTGGCAGCGAGCTGAACTTTAGAACTGAGAGGGTCACTTTTGACGTTGCTGACTTTCCATTACCCTACAATGGGATCCTTGGCCGCCCAGCGCTCGCCAAGTTCATGGCAGCCTCTCACTATGCATACAACATGCTCAAGATGCCAGGCCCGATAAGTGTCATTTCTGTCCTTGGCGATAAGAAAGATGCCCTTATCTGTGCCGACAAGATTTACTGGGAGGCAGCAGCCGCAGCCGATCGCAAGTCACTTTCCGCTGAAGCTCCCGGGGGGAAGAAGAAGACCAAGTCCGGCAAGAGCTCTGATGCCCACTCCGGCAAGCGCACCTCTTCGGAGTGCTGTGCTACCGTCGAGGACGCACCATCAAGCTCCACCGGCAAGTTTAAGAAGGCGATGGCAGCTCCACCAGAGACCAAGAAGGTGTCTGCCAAGGAGGACGGCACTAGTGGTACCTTCACCATCAGTGCCACTCTCGACCCCAAATAGGAAAGCGCGCTCGTTGCTTTCCTGCGGGCGAATGTCGACGTGTTTGCATGGCAACGTCTGACATCCCCGGTGTTCCCAGGAAAGTGATTGAGCACCACCTAGCCGTTTGTCCTCATGCGCGGCCCGTCAAGCAGAAAGTCAGGAAGCAAGCAGTGGAGCGCCAAGAGTTTATTGCAGAAGAAATCAAGAAGCTGGAAGCAGTAGGCCTTGTCAGAGGAGTGCTCCATCCCACGTGGTTGGCCAATCCTGTAGTCGTGCGCAAGGCCAACGGGAAATGGAGGCTTTGTATAGACTTCACTGATGTCAATAAAGCTTGTCCCAAAGACCCATTTCCCTTGCCGCACATTGACCAGATTGTTGACTCCACAGCCGGATGTGATTTGCTTTCATTTCTTGATGCATACTCAGGATACCATCAGATCTTCATGGCAGAAGAAGATGAGGATAAAACCGCATTCATCACCCCATGTGGCACATACTGTTTCGTACGGATGCCCTTCGGGTTGAAGAATGCTGGATCAACATTTGCAAGGGTAGTCCATGTCGCTTTTGAGCCCCAGATACACAGAAATGTGGAAGCCTACATGGATGATATAGTGGTCAAGAGCAAGGACAAGGCTACTCTGATTCAAGATCTAGATGAAACTTTTGCAAATCTGCGCAAGATCAACCTCAAGCTCAATCCCGAGAAGTGCGTGTTTGGAGTCCCTTCCAGCAAGCTTCTCGGGTTCTTTGTGTCACAGCGGGGGATTGAAGCCAATCCCGACAAGATCAAAGCCATCGAGCAGATTGAAGCACCAAAGCGCGTCAAGGATGTACGAAGGCTTGCCGGTTGCGTGGCTGCTCTCAGCAAGTTTATCTCTAAGTCCGCTGAGCGCGCCTTGCCGTTTTTCAAAATATTGAAAAAGGCAGGTCCGATGAAATGGACTCCGGAAGCGGAGGCTGCGCTACAGGACTTGAAGAGGTACCTGTCCTCCACTCCAATACTTGTCGCACCTAAGCCACAAGAGAAGTTGCTGCTGTATCTAGCAACAACCAATCAAGTGGTTAGTGCTGCGTTAGTAGCGGAGAGGGAGGCGGACGATGAGCCAGCAACCGCAGCAAGTGAATCCAGCGACAAGCAGGAGGCTTCTCCGACAAGCTCTGGTCCCGACAAAGATGGATCTGCGCAGGCATGCAAGGAGGTGCAGAAGAAAATGGTGCAGCGCCCAGTTTACTTTGTCAGTTCCCTTCTGCAGGGGGCTAGGTCGAGGTACTCTGGCGTGCAGAAATTGCTTTTCGGCCTCCTCATGGCCTCGAGAAAGCTGCGCCATTACTTCCAGGCACATGAGATAACAGTTGTCACTCGCTTTCCGTTGAAGAGGATATTGTAGAATCCAGAAGCAACAGGCAGGATTGTCGAGTGGGCACTGGAACTGTCAAGCTTTGGCCTCAAATTTGAGAGCGCCTCAACTATACAGAGCAAAGCATTGGCAGAATTCATAGCGGAGTGGACGCCAACACCAGATGAAGAAACTCCAAAAACGAGAATCCCCGTCAAAGAGGCAAGCAAAGAATGGTTGATGTACTTTGATGGTGCCTTCTCGCTGCAAGGCGCCGGTGCTGGCGTGCTGCTTATCGCACCCACCGGAGAGCACCTCAAGTACGTAGTCCAGATGCACTTTCCCAAGGAGCAAGCAACGAACAATACCGCAGAGTATGAGGGTTTGCTTGCCGGCCTCAGAATCGCAGCAGACCTTGGGATCAACAAGCTCATTGTCAGGGGTGACTCGCAGTTGGTCGTCCGCCAAGTAAACAAAAACTATCAAAGTCCGTTGATGGAAGCATATGTTGATGAAGTGAGGAAGCTAGAAGAACACTTTGATGGCCTGCAAATGGAGCATGTTCCACGAGCTCAGAACGATTTTGCTGATGGCCTGTCAAAGTGTGCCGCACTAAAGTTACCTGTGGAACCAGGGATCTTTGTGCTCAAGCTGACTCAACCATCCGTAACACCATCGACTGGACAGAGTAAGAAGAGGAAGTTGGTTTCTGGTGACTACTTTCCGGCAGAGCTTCCCGAAGCCGCCGCCAAGAAGGTCACCAAGATCGACGCCAAGAGTGCTAAGGAGCAGTCTGCTCCGGCGAACCTCACGGTTTTTTCCGTTGAAGTAGACACTCCCGGCAAGTTTTGCTCTGGCAAGATTGCCGGGGAGCATCACGCTCCGGCCGAACCACAGGTTCTTGCCGTAGAAGCGGATGTTTCCACAGCAACAGATATGCCTTTAGTCCTTGTTGTCGAGCCGCAAGCTCCAGCATGGGCGCAGCAGATTGTCCGTTTCCTTCAGACAGGAGAGCTTCCCAAAGAGCAAGAAGAAGCGGAAAGAGTAGCCCGGCAGTCAAGTATGTACAAGTTTGTCGACAACACACTGTACAGAATAAGACTCAACGGTGTGAAATTGAAGTGCATTCGCCGGGAAGATGGACAACAGCTGTTGGCAGAGATACATGGAGGCATATGTGGTCACCACATTGGCGCAAGAGCACTTGCCGGCAAAGCGTTCCGACAAGGTTTCTTCTGGCCGACAGCCCTCCAGGATGCGACTGCACAAGTAACCAAGTGTGAAGCGTGCCAGTTCCATTCCAAACAGATACACCAGCCAGCTCAAGCTCTCCAGACGATCTCTTTATCCTGGCCATTTTCGGTCTGGGGGCTCGACATCCTTGGCCCCTTTCCCCGAGCTGTCGGGGGCTTTGAGTTCTTGTACGTCGCCATCGACAAGTTCACAAAGTGGCCGGAAGTGGAACCAGTGAGGAAGGTGACAGCACAGTCAGCAGTCAAGTTCTTCAGGTCGATTGTTTGCCGCTTCGGGATCCCTAACAGGATAATCACCGACAACAGTACACAATTCACAAGCCGCACCTTCATGCAGTACGTCCAAGATCTTGGCGCCAAGGTCTGCTTCGCTTCTGTTGCTCACCCGAGAAGCAACGGTTAAGTGGAGAGGGCAAATGCTGAAGTGCTGCGCGGGCTCAAGACCAGAACTTTCGACAGGCTGCACAAGTGCGGAAGAAACTGGATCGAGGAGCTACCGGTGGTTCTTTGATCGATCAGGACGACGCCAAATCGAGCCACTGGCCAGACACCTTTCGCTCTAGTCTATGGAGCAGAGGCAGTTATCCCCACGGAACTCGTTTACGGGTCGCCTCGAGTGCTCGCTTATGATGAGCTCGAACAAGAGCAGCTGCGGCAAGATGACGCGCTGCTCCTTGAGGAAGACCGTCTTTAGGCTGCTGTGCGAGCTGCTCGCTACCAGCAAGCTTTGCGTCGCTACCATAGCCGCAAAGTTAAAGCCAGAAGCTTCGAGGAAGGCGACCTTGTTCTTCGGCGTGTTTAGTCCGCCAAGAATTCTAACAAGTTGACGCCGAAGTGGGAAGGCCCTTATCGGGTGAAACAAGTCACTAGGCCCGGCGCTGTCCGCCTTGAGACCGAAGATGGCATTCCGGTGAGCAACTCCTGGAACATTGAACATCTTCGTAAGTTTTACCCGTAGGGCGCGGTTGCCGGAAGCTTTTCCGGCAACCACCTTTTGTACAAGTCTTGCCGCTGTTGCATGTAATCCTTTGTACAAAGCCGGGCGCAGACCCCGTGCACAAGTAAGGCTCATGTGCCCCACACATCTTGTCAATTTCATGTTGTAATCCTTTTTGCATATATTATCTGACACTTTGTGCAGCACCAGACCCCGGTAAGCAATAACGAGTCGTAAGGCTCCATATCATTACTTTCTTTTTCTGTCTCTTTTTCAAAAGAAAGAAGGTTCCCTCGCCCACAAGGTTTGCCGGGGGGGGGGGAGGAGAAGATAATGGTGTGGACCGGGCCGTTCAAGAGAGTTTCTCCTTGCCGAGAAGCAGACGATAGAAAAGCTAAGTTGCTAAAGTTTGAGCAATCAGTTTTTAAGTTTTTGAGTTATTTTCCAGGAACGACCGTGCTTTGTATGGAAAACCTATGCGCCGAGGAACCAACTCATAGCTAGTTGCGCCCTTACTTTGTTTCGAGTCCGCTCAACAACTTAAGTGAGCTGCGACTAGTTGCGACAAGGTTGCTTGTCGGTAGCGACCCTGCCAGTAGGCTGCTGAAGTTCCGCACTCGGCGCTCGTGGCAAGGGTGCCTGCGCCGGCAAGTTTCCCTAGAAAGCGTAGGGCAGAAACATACAAAGCCAAGAGTCGAGTAAAGGAAGTAACACAGCAATTTTTTACCTAAGATAGAGTTATATTACAAAAATAACTTGTCGCACCTCTAATAAAGTGTTCCCATGACATGACTAGCAGCGGCAAGAAAAGAAGAAAACGGACGGCCTAATCTACGCGACCGCCGTCAACCCTTTTGACCTCGTCCACCCTGTCCACAATGGGTGCGACAAGGGCCTTGAGTGCATCAAGATCAGCGTCCGCCGACAGCTTCTTGATGACGTTGGTGAGATTGAGGCCTGGGTTGCGGAAGGCCACCTTCACCAGCACCTTCTCCAGAACTCCGGCACAAATCGTGCGCGACTCGTCGGCCAGCTGCTATGGGATCCGTTCCCGGAGTTGCTGGAGGGCCGTCGCCACGCCTTTGAAGAACAGAGTGATCTTGGCGCTAGGTTGGAGGTTCTCGTCGGAGGAGTACCCGAGGCCCTCCACCCCCAATTGCATCAGCTCCTTTTCGATGACTGCAGCAATGTTCACGAGGCCCTCCGTCCAGAGCGCCACAGTATCTCTGAGGAGATTCTGGGTTTCGGCGGCCCTCGCCAGCAGCGCCTCGTTGGCCTTGATATCCTTCTTCAAGTACGCCTCCCGTTTCTTGGCGCCGTCCAGCGTCTCCATCAAGGTGGCCAGCTTCAGCTTCAGATTGGCATTGGAATCCTTGGCGGCGCTCAGCTCTTTGCCCTTCTCGGCGAGTTGGCCCTGTAGCTCACCGTGGGTAAGGGCGTCCTTCTCGCGCTCCAGCTTGAGCGCGGCAAGCTCTTCGCCACCCACCTTCAGATCAGCCTCCAGCTGCGCCACCTTTACCTCCAATTCCTTCTTGGCGGTCTCGGCAGCCGCAGCCGCATCCTTTGCTTCTTGGAGCGTCCCGCCAAGTGCTTGTTCGCGCGCGGCAAGCTCCTCCTCGTGGCTGTCGAGGCTCACTTTCCGTTGAGCCAGCTCGCCTTCTTGCGCGTACAGCTTCTCGCCGGTAAGCCGCTGCTGCTCTTCAGCTTCGGCCTTCTCGAGGAGGAAGGCCTTCCGCTCCTCAGCAAGCTGCTCCCGCTCCTCCGCCAAGGCCCGGAGAGCTTCCTGGCGAAGACCCCGGAGCTCCTCCGCGCGCTTCTCTATATCCACGCTCGCCTTAGCAACGAGCGCTTCCCGGGACTCCAACTTGGCTTGGCGGGCGCGGTAGAGCGCCAGCAGCCTCCGTAGCAGCCGCTCCTCCTCAGGCTCGTCGCTACTGCTTCCTGGCACGTCGACGATCAACAACCCGGCGGAGGCGAGCACCTCCCCATCCAGAGCTTCTCCTTCCACCGGCGCCCTGGAGCTTGACGCCCAGGGGAGCTTGATGAAGATGCCCTCGCCGGCCTTCAGATAGGCGTCGGGCTGGGACTCCTCGGAGCCTGGCGCTGCGGCAGCGGCGGAGGGATCGGCGGTCGGTGCAGCGCCTGGCGCTCCTGCGGCCTCAGGGCCGTCAGTGCGACCGCCAGATCCCTCGCCAGCTTCCTCGGTGGCAGCCTTGGCGGCCTCTTCGCCGGCGGGCACATCAGCATCGGCTCCTTCTTCGGTGGCCGCGGCATCATCAGTGTTGTCGCGCATGTTCTCCTCGCCGCCCGCCTCGGTCTCCATCGGATCCGCGGAGGGTGGATCTGACGACCGGAGAAGAAGGAGAAATCAAACAAGCACTCGAGAAGAAAAATCAGCAGAAGAACACAAGGAAAGTTTCGGGCAAGAAGGACTACCTGTGCTGGGATCCGCTGTCATGGGCTCCACCATCGGGGGATCGTTGGCGCTGTCCCTTGCAGGAGACTCCTCCCTTGCCGGAGACTCCTCCCTTGCCGGAGATTCCTCCCTTGCCGGAGAACGCTTCCTTGCCGGGGAGTCCACCCTTGGCGGCATAGTCGAAGCAGACGACGAGTCGGAGGTGATCACCACGCCCTCCTGATGAAGCTGTTCTGCTCCTGCACAAACAAACCAGCGATCAAATGTCAACAAAGGAAAAGAGCGACCGCGCGCGCCCAGAAGCAGAAAGTAAACCATGTACTTACGCTGGGGGCCGCTCTGCGGAGTAGTGGCCGGATCCCGCAAGGTGGTCTCGGGTGCGCCTCCTGCCGTCGCAGTGGGCTCGTCCTCGATGATAACCACCGGAGCCTTGGCCCTCTTCGCCGCCCTCTGGGCCAGAGTCCTGAAAAGGGAGAGTCCAGGGTGGATCAGATCAGATGCAAGACAAGAATAGGAAGTTGAAGAAATACAAGAACAACAAGGGAATATTACTCTTCTTCTTCCTCCTCGTCGGAGCTGAGCGCGGAGAGGTCGAAGTTCGGCCCACCTCCGGCGCGACGAGGTGGAGGGGTGGGATCCCTTGGCCACTTGGCAGGTACTGCGGCGCTAGCCCGAGACGACCCCGCTCCAGTTGCAACCGCGGCGGGAGACGCTCCCGCGGCAACCGTACTTGTCACGGCGGAGCGCACCGCGCGGCGCTGCGGCTGTTGGCCCACTTGCCGCCCTGCTGCGTCCCTGGCCCTGTGGAGGCGCCTTCTTGGCTGCGCTGGGGGCTGCGCTGCGGGCCCTGCTCGCGGCAAGATCCTCAGAGATGGCGGGCCGCTCGCACCCTCGGCGGGCAAGCTCGACTCGGCGTCGGGCGCGGCGAGCTCTTCTTCGTCTTCAGGCCATTCCCGTTCGGCAAGGCTCGTCGCCGATGCCGCGTCTGATTCCTCCACTGTGAACCCGAATTCACCCGCGGTTGCGGCTGCCGCCGCCTCTTCCGCCCTGGTGGCGATGCGTTCCATCTCTTGATCGGTGGTGTCGCGGGTGAGGAGCTTCTTTTCGTCAGCATTGACCGCCACTTCCACTAGGCCGTCGAAGAACTGCTGCACGACGTCGTCGGCAGGTTCTTGCCAAGTTGGAACGACCCCGTGCGAATCGCACAACGGCATCATTGCGCAGATGCGGTCGCGCGAGGAGTTGTTGCACAGAGGAACGACGCCTGCCGGCAACCTGAACCACTCGAGATGCTGTGGGTCGTGCTTGAATATCTCCTTGAGTATCCCGTCCAACTCTAGGATGGTGAAATTGAAATTGAGGCCCGGGCGCAACCTCATGATATCTGCCGGGCCTCCAAATGTTGGGGAACGTAGCAGAAATTCAAAATTTTCCTACGTGTCACCAAGATCTATCTATGGAGAAACCAACAACGAGGGGAAGGAGAGTGCATCTACATACCCTTGTAGATCGCTAAGCGGAAGCGTTCAAGAGAACGGGGTTGAAGGAGTCGTACTCATCGTGATCCAAATCACCGGAGATCCTAGTGCCGAACGGACGGCACCTCCGCATTCAACACACGTACAGCCCGGTGACGTCTCCCACGCCTTGATCCAGCAAGGAGAGAGGGAGAGGTTGAGGAAGACTCCATCCAGCAGCAGCACAACGGCGTGGTGGTGATGGAGGAGCGTGGCAATTCTGCAGGGCTTCGCCAAGCACCGCAGAAGAGGAGGAAGAGAGGGATGCATGGCTGCACCAACGAGAGATCGAATCGTGTGTTATGGGCAGCCCTAGGCCTCACTATATATAGGGGAGAGGGAGGAGGGTGCGCCCCCTCTAGGGTTCCCACCCCTAGGGGGGGGCGGCATCCCTAGATGGGAAAGGGGAGGCGGCCAAGAGGGGGAGAGAGGGAGGTGCCCCCTAGGGTGGGCCTTAGGCCCATCTAAGCCTAGGGTTTCCCCCTTTTTTCCTCCTAGCTGCCCCTTGGGCCTTGTGGGAGGCGCACCAGCCCACTCAGGGGCTGGTCCCTCACCACTCTTGGCCCATGCAAGCCTCCGGGGCTTGTGGCCCCACTTGGTGGACCCCCGGGACCCTCCCGGTGGTCCCGGTACGTTACCGATAACCCCCAAAACTTTTCCGGTGATCAAACCAGGACTTCCCATATACAAATCTTTACCTCCGGACCATTCCGGAACTCCTCATGACGTCCAGGATCTCATCCGGGACTCCGAACAACATTCGGTAACCACATACAAACTTCCTTTATAACCCTAGCGTCATCGAACCTTAAGTGTGTAGACCCTACGGGTTCGGGAGACATGTAGACATGACCGAGACGTTCTCCGGTCAATAACCAACAGCAGGATCTGGATACCCATGTTGGCTCCCAGATGTTCCACGATGATCTCATCGGATGAACCACGATGTCAAGGACTCAATCGATCTCGTATACAATTCCCTTTGTCTAGCGGTATTTTACTTGTCCGAGATTCGATCGTCGGTATACCGATACCTTGTTCAATCTCGTTACCGGCAAGTCTCTTTACTCGTTCCGTAACACATCATCCCATGATCAACCCCTTGGTCACATTGTGCACATTATGATGATGTCCTACCGAGTGGGCCCAGAGATACCTCTCCGTTTACACGGAGTGACAAATCCCAGTCTCGATTCGTGCCAACCCAACAGACACTTTCAGAGATACCTGTAGTGCACCTTTATAGCCACCCAGTTACGTTGTGACGTTTGGTACACCCAAAGCATTCCTACGGTATCCGGGAGTTGCACAATCTCATGGTCTAAGGAAATGATACTTGACATTAGAAAAGCTTTAGCATATGAACTACACGATCTCTATGCTAGGCTTAGGATTGGGTCTTGTCCATCACATCATTCTCCTAATGATGTGATCCCGTTATCAATGACATCCAATGTCCATAGCCAGGAAACCATGACTATCTGTTGATCACAACGAGCTAGTCAACTAGAGGCTCACTAGGGACATATTGTGGTCTATGTATTCACACGTGTATTACGATTTCCGGATAATACAGTTATAGCATGAATAAAAGACTATTATCATGAACAAAGAAATATAATAATAACACTTTTATTATTGCCTCTAGGGCATATTTCCAACAGTCTCCCACTTGCACTAGAGTCAATAATCTAGTTCACATCACCATGTGATTAACACTGATAGGTCACATCACCATGTGGCCAACATCCAAAGAGTTTACTAGTGTCACTAAACTAGTTCACATCATCATGTGATTAAGACTCAATGAGATCTTTGGTTTGATCATGTTCTACTTGTGAGAGAGGTTTTAGTCAACGGGTCTGCAACATTCAGATCCGTATGTACTTCGCAAATCTCTAGGTCATATTGTAAATGTTGCTTCCACGCTCCAGTTGGAGCTATTCCAAATGGTTGCTCCACTATACGTATCCGGTTTGCTACTCAGAGTCACTCGGATAGGTGTTAAAGCTTGCATCGACGTAACCCTTTACGCCTAACTCTTTATCACCTCCATAATCGAGAAACATATCCTTATTCCTCTAAGGATAATTTTGACCGCTATCTGGTGATCCACTCCTTGATCACCTTTGTACTCTCTTGCCAGATATGTAGCAAGGCACACAACCGGTGCGGTACTTAGCATAGCATACTGTAGAGCCTACGTCTAAAGCATAGGGGACGACCTTCGTCCTTTCTCTCTTTTCTGCCATGGTCGAGCCTTAAGTCTTAACTTCATACCTTACATCTCAGGCAAGAACTCCTTCTTTGACTGATCCATCTTGAACACCTTCAAGATCATGTCAAGGTACGTGCTCATTTGAAAGTACTATTAAGCATTTTGATCTATCTTATAGATCTTGATGCTCAATGTTCAAGTAGCTTAAACCAGGTTTTCTATTGAAAAACACCTTTCAAATAACCCTATATGCTTTCCAGAAATTCTACATCATTTCTGATCAACAATATGTCAACAACATATACTTATCAGAAATTCTATAGTGCTCCCACTCACTTCTTTGGAAATACAAGTTTCTCATAAACTTTGTATAAACCCAAAATCTTTGATCATCTTATCAAAGTGTACATTCCAACTCCGAGATGCTTACTCCAGTCCTTAGAAGGATCGCTGGAGCTAGCATACCTTTTAGCATCCTTAGGATCAACAAAACTTTTCTGATTGTATCACATACAACCTTTCCTTACGAAAACTGGTAAGGAAACTTGTCTTGACATCCATCTGCCAGATTTCATAAATGCAGCTTGTGCTAATATGATTCTGCCGGACTTTAAGCATCGCTACGGATGACAAAATCTCATCGTAGTCAACTCCTTGAACTTGTGAAAAACTCTTCGCCACAAGTCGAGCTTCATAGATGGTGACATTACCATCCACGTCCGTCTTCTTCTTAAAGATCCATTTATCTCAATGGCTTGCCGATCATTGGGCAAGTCCACCAAAGTCCATGATTTGTTATGATACATGGATCCTATCTCGGATTTCATGGCTTCTAACCATTTGTTGGAATTTGGGCCCACCATCGCTTCTCCATAGCTCGTAGGTTCATTGTTGTCTAGCAACATGACCTTCAAGACAGGATCACCGTACCACTCCGAAGTAGTACGCGTCCTTGTCGTCCTACGAGGTTCGGTAGTGACTTGATCTGAAGCTTCATGATCACTATCATAAGCTTCCACTTCAATTGGTGTAGGTGCCACGGGAACAACTTCCTGTGCCCTGCTACACACTGGTTGAAGTGATGGTTCAATAACCTCATCAAGTCTCCACCATCCTCCCACTCAACTTTTCGAGAGAAACCTTTCCTCGAGAAAGGACCCGATTCAAGAAACAATCCATATTGCTTTCGGATCTGAATTAGGAGGTATACCCAACTGTTTTGGGTGTCCTATGAAGATGCATTTTATCCGCTTTGGGTTCGAGCTTATCAATTCTGAAACTTTTTCACATAAGCGTCGCAGCCCCAAACCTTTAAGAAAAGCCAACTTAGGTTTCTCTAAACCATAATTCATACGGTGTCATCTCAACGGAATTACGTGGTGCCCTATTTAAAGTGAATGTGGTTGTCTCTAATGCCTAACCCATAAACTATCGTGGTAATTCGATAAGAAACATCATGGTATGCATCATATCCAATAGGGTGCAGTTATGATGTTCGGACACACCATCACACTATGGTGTTCCAGGCTGTATCAGTTGTGAAACAATTTCCACAATGTCTTAATTCTGTGCCAAACTCGTAATTCAGATATTCATCTCTATGATCATATCATATATCTTTTATCCTCTTTTCACGACGATCTTTCAACTTCACCCTGAAATTACTTGAACCTTTCAATAATTCAGACTCGTGATTCATCAAGTAAATATACTCAACATCTACTCAAATCATCTGTGAAGTAAGAACATAACGATATCCACTACATGCCTCAGCACTCATTGGATTGCATACATCAAAATGTATTTCTTCCAACAAGTTGCTTTCTAGTTCCATTTTACTGAAACCGAGGATTTCAGTCATCTTGCCCATGTGGTATGATTTGCATGTCTCAAGTGATTCAAGATCAAGTGAGTTCAAACGGTCCATTTGCATGGAGTTTCTTCATGCATATACACCAATAGACATGGTTCGCATGTCTCAAACCTTTTAAAAAACGAGTGAGCCCAAAGATCCATCAACATGGAGCTTCTTCATGCGTTTTATACCGATATGACTTACGTGGCAGTGCCACAAGTAGGTGGTACTATCATTACTATCTTTTGGCATGAACATGTGTATCACTACGATCGAGATTCAATAAACCATTCATTTTAGGTGCAAGACCATTGAAGATACTATTCAAATAAACAGAGTAACCATTATTCTCCTTAAATGAATAACCGTATTGCGATAGACATAATCCAATCATGTCTATTGCTCAATGCAAACACCAATCTCAATGGTAGAGGGAGCGTGCGATGCTTGATCATATCAACATTGGAAACACTTCCAACACATATCGTCAGCTCACCTTTAGCTAGTCTCCTTTATTCCGTAGCTTTTATTTCGAGTTACTAAGACTTAGCAACCGAACCGGTATCTAATACCCTGGTGCTACTAGGAGTACTAGTAAAGTACACATCAACACAATGTATATCCAATATACTTCTATGACCTTGCCAGCCTTCTCATCTACCAAGTATCTAGGGTAATTCTGCTCCAGTGGCTGTTCCCCTTATTACAGAAGCACTCAGTCTCGGGTTTGGGTTCAACCTTGGGTTTCTTCACTAGAGCAACAGCTGAATTGCCGTTTCATGAAGTATCCCTTCTTGCCCTTGCCCTTCTTGAAACTAGTGGTTTCACCAACCATCAACAATTGATGCTCCTTCTTGATTTCTACTTTCGCGGTGTCAAACATCGCGAATATCTCAAGGATCATCATATATGTCCCTGATATATCATAGTTCATCACGAAGCTCTAGTAGCTTGGTGGTAATGACTTCGGAGAACCATCACTATTTCATCTGGAAGATCAACTCCCACTCGATTCAAGTGATTGTTGTACTCAGACAATCTGAGCACAAGCACAACAATTGAGCTTTTCTCCTTAGTTTGCAGGCTAAGAAAATCGTCGGAGGTCTTATACCTCTTGACGTGGGCACGAGCCTGAAATCCCAATTTCAGCCCTCGAAAACATCTCATATGTTCCGCGACGTTTCGAAAACGTCTTTGGTGCCTCAACCCTAAACCGTTTAACTGAACTATCACGTAGTTATCAAAACGTGTATGTCTGATGTTCGCAAAATCCATAAACGATGTTTGGGGTTCAGCACACTGAGCGGTGCATTAAGGACATAAGCTTTCTACTGTCCGCATAATCGCTACTGTCAACTTTCAACCATATTTTCTCTAGGAACATATCTAAACAGTGGAACTAAAGCGTGAGCTTACGACATAATTTGCAAAGATCTTTTGACTATGTTCAGGATAAACAAGTTCATCTTATGAACTCCCACTCAGATAGACATCCCTCCAGTCATCTAAGTGATTACATGATCCGAGTCAACTAGGCCGTGTCCGATCATCACGTGAGACGGACTAGTCAACATCGGTGAACATCTTCATGTTGATCGTATCTACTATACGACTCATGCTCGACCTTTCGGTCTCTGTGTTCCGAGGCCATGTCTGTACATGCTAGGCTCGTCAAGTTAACCCTAAGTGTTTTCGCGTGTGTAAATCTGTCTTACACCCGTTGTATGTGAACGTAAGAATCCATCACACCCGATCATCACGTGGTGCTTAGAAGCGACGAACTGTAGCAACGGTGCACAGTTAGGGGGGAACACTTCTTGAAATTGTTGTAAGGGATCATCTTATTTACTACCGTCGTTCTAAGTAAACAAGATGCATAAACATGATAAACATCACATGCAATCAAATAGTGACATGATATGGCCAATATCATTTTGCTCCTTTTGATCTCCATCTTCGGGGCTCCATGATCATCATCGTCACTGGCATGACACCATGATCTCCATCATCATGATCTTCATCATCGTGTCTTCATGAAGTTGTCTCGCCAACTATTACTTCTACTACTATGGCTACCGGTTAGCAATAAAGTAAAGTAATTACATGGCGTTGTTCAATGACACGCAGGTCATACAATAAATTAAGACAACTCCTATGGCTCCTGCCGGTTGTCATACTCATCGACATGCAAGTCGTGATTCCTATTACAAGAACATGATCAATCTCATACATCACATATCATTCATCACATTCTTCTTGGCCATATCACATCACATAGAATACCCTGCAAAAACAAGTTAGACGTCCTCTAATTGTTGTTTGCATGTTTTACGTGGCTGCTATGGGTTTCTAGCAAGAACGTTTCTTACCTACGCAAAACCACAACGTGATATGCCAATTGCTATTTACCCTTCATAAGGACCCTTTTCATCGAATCTGTTTCGACTAAAGTGGGAGAGACTGGCACCCGCTAGCCACCTTATGCACCAAGTGCATGTCAATCGGTGGAACCTGTCTCACGTAAGAGTACGTGTAAGGTCGGTCCGGGCCGCTTCATCCCACAATACCATCGAAACAATATTGGACTAGTAACGGTAAGCATATTGAACAAAATCAACGCCCACAACTACTTTGTGTTCTACTCGTGCAAAGAATCTACGCAATAGACCTAGCTCATGATGCCACTGTTGGGGAACGTAGCAGAAATTCAAAATTTTCCTACGTGTCACCAAGATCTATCTATGGAGTAACCAGCAACGAGGGGAAGGAGAGTGCATCTACATACCCTTGTAGATCGCTAAGCGGAAGCGTTCAAGAGAACGGGGTTGAAGGAGTCGTACTCATCGTGATCCAAATCACCGGAGAAACTAGTGCCGAACGGACGGCACCTCCGCATTCAACACACGTACAGCCCGGTGACATCTCCCACGCCTTGATCCAGCAAGGAGAGAGGGAGAGGTTGAGGAAGACTCCATCCAGCAGTAGCACAATGGCGTGGTGGTGATGGAGGAGCGTGGCAATTCTGCAGGGCTTCGCCAAGCACCGCAGAAGAGGAGGAAGAGAGGGATGCAGGGCTGCACCAACGAGAGATCGAATCGTGTGTTATGGGCAGCCCTAGGCCTCACTATATATAGGGGAGAGGGAGGAGGGTGCGCCCCCTCTAGGGTTCCAACCCCTAGGGGGGGCAGCAGCCCTAGATGGGAAAGGGGAGGCGGCCAAGAGGGGGAGAGAGGGAGGCGCCCCCTAGGGTGGGCCTTAGGCCCATCTAAGCCTAGGGTTTCCCCCTTTTTTCCTCCTAGCTGCCCCTTGGGCCTTATGGGAGGCGCACCAGCCCACTCAGGGGCTGGTCCCTCACCACTCTTGGCCCATGCAAGCCTCCGGGGCTTGTGGCCCCACTTGGTGGACCCCCGGGACCCTCCCGGTGGTACTGGTACGTTACCGATAACCCCCGAAACTTTTCCGGTGACCAAAACAGGACTTCCCATATACAAATCTTTACCTTCGGACCATTCCGGAACTCCTCATGACGTCCGGGATCTCATCCGGGACTCCGAACAACATTCGGTAACCACATACAAACTTCCTTTATAACCCTAGCGTCATCGAACCTTAAGTGTGTAGACCCTACGGGTTCGGGAGACATGTAGACATGACCGAGACGTTCTCCGGTCAATAACCAACAGCGGGATCTGGATACCCATGTTGGCTCCCACATGTTCCACGATGATCTCATCGGATGAACCACGATGCCAAGGACTCAATCGATCCCGTATACAATTCCCTTTGTCTAGCGGTATTTTACTTGTCCAAGATTCGATCGTTGGTATACCGATACCTTGTTCAATCTCGTTACTGGCAAGTCTCTTTACTCGTTCCGTAACACATCATCCCGTGATCAACCCCTTGGTCACATTGTGCACATTATGATGATGTCCTACCGAGTGGGCCCAGAGATACCTCTCCGTTTACACGGAGTGACAAATCCCAGTCTCGATTCGTGCCAACCCAACAGACACTTTCGGAGATACCTGTAGTGCACCTTTATAGCCACCCAGTTACGTTGTGACGTTTGGTACACCCAAAGCATTCCTACGGTATCCGGGAGTTGCACAATCTCATGGTCTAAGGAAATGATACTTGACATTAGAAAAGCTTTAGCATACGAACTACACGATCTCTATGCTAGGCTTAGGATTGGGTCTTGTCCATCACATCATTCTCCTAATGATGTGATCCCGTTATCAACGACATCCAATGTCCATAGCCAGGAAACCATGACTATCTGTTGATCACAACGAGCTAGTCAACTAGAGGCTCACTAGGGACATATTGTGGTCTATGTATTCACACGTGTATTACGATTTCTGGATAATACAGTTATAGCATGAATAAAAGACTATTATCATGAACAAAGAAATATAATAATAACACTTTTATTATTGCCTCTAGGGCATATTTCCAACACCAAATTCCCAGGCAAGTCTCCCCCTCGCCTGCAGAGGGGCGATGCGGTGGCGAAGGAAATCTGCGCCGACAGCACCTACAGTCAGCCCGGCAAGCCTGAGACGCAAGATCCGGGTGGTGGCAATCTTCAGCTTGTCGTCATCCACAGACAGGGCGCTCCAATCATTGCCACGCACTGCTGGGGTTTCGCGCAGGGCGGTGAACGGCTGCGGGTTCTCCTCTACAACCCAGCACCAATCTGCTCTCCACTCATCCACTTGCTGCGGAGCTCCCCCTCCAGATAGCTCTCCTTCTTACCGGCTCGCGAGATCCAGGCGATCCCACCGGCAAGAGTTTCCCCTCTCTCGACACGAGGCATAAAGAAGTGGCAGAAGAGGGCTACGTTGGGGTGGACTCCGACAAAGTTTTCGCATAGATGGGCGAAAACTGCCATGGTCAGAACGGCGTTGGGGGTGAAATCAAGGAGGTGGAACCCGTAGGTGTTCATGATGTCGCAGAAGAATTCAGAGAAGGGCGGGCAGAGCCCGCAATAGAAGAACAAGGCAAAGAAAGGGTACCCGCCAACTGGAGCTTCTTGCGAGGCGACGGCGGAGAGTACCTTTGTGCGCGGATGCGCCCGCGTCTCCATCGACCAAAAGAGCTAGTACCACTCCCTCAGCTCCTTTGCGGATAGCTCGGGGGGGAAGGTGGCCCGCTCCTTCTGCAGCGCCTCAAGCCGCTGCGCTTCAGTCGACTTCACAGCTTTCGCGGCCGCAGTCTTCGCGGCCTTCCCCTTCCCGGCCTTCGGAGCCATGGTGGAAGCGGTGGGGGAGATCGACGGCGCTGGTGGTGGCGGCGGCGACGGGGGCGGAGCACTGCTCTCTTTCGACTTTGGAAGCGGAGGGGGGCGGCGGAGATTTCTGAGATTGCAGCAGCAAATGGCGAAGGTGGGGGAACTGCCCCTGTTTCCCCTGCTTATAAAGAGGAGGAGGCGAACGTTGCGCCTTTTCCGAATAAAGAACCACCCACGATCTCTCCCACGACGCCGCGATCGACGCGTGCCGTTACGGGGGGCGCGGTGGATACGGAGTTAGATTCGGCATAACCCAGGCCCGCGCGTGCCCGTGCCCTGTTTTGGGCCTGGCCCAACAGCTCTCGGCACCGTGTGTGGCCCAGGCCCGGGGGCTCCTGTCGTTGTACTAGAGTAGGGGTACCCTAGTATCCCGAACTTGTGCACGGGCAGTTGCAGCGCCCCGCGGCAAGGCTTGCCGGGCGACCGCCAGGGTCCTCCGTTGGTTCCTTTGGAGCCATTCGAGAACAAAGTATTTAAGATGAGAATACAAGGCCCCGGCAAGAGGAGATTGCCGGGAAGAGACAAGGCCCCGGCAAGAGGAGCTTGCCAGGAAGAGACAAGGCCCCGGCAAGAGGAGCTTGCCGGGAAGGCCAACCACGGCACCTCAAGAAACTTGCCGCGACGCACCGCGCGTCCCGGCAAGGTCCGGCGAGCGACAAGTTTCCGGACGCGACAAGACGACGACCCCTACAAGGTACTCGCCGGGGGCCAGCTGCCACTCTATACCCGCGCTCCAGTGCACCCACCCGCGTGTCGCCCTGAGGCTTTCTCAGGGGCGCGTGGCGGGAGCCTGTGCAGCCAGGGGTACGCGGTGGCAAGCGGAGATGAAGAGGAGGCCATCGTGGCAAACGATGGCGCTCCTAACAGTCACTTTTTGCAGTGTTTAGGCGACTCAGACGGGAATTCAATGCCCTTGTCCCCTGCCGTCAGAGTTAGGTAGGATACACTGTGTCCACAGTAGCGGTAGCTGTACCTACCGCATTCTTTTTCCATTTTTACCCCTCTAGTCTACTTTGCCACCTGTCGGTGACCCCTTGATCGTATAAAAGGAGGCCCATGCGCAACGTAGAAGAGGTTCGGCTCATTCGAAACACCAAGAACACTCTCATGCTCGGTCTGGTAGCGTTCATCGCTCCTGAGCAAGAACTCAATACAATCAAGCAAGCAGCAGTAGGAGTGTTATCTCTCCGGAGAGCTCCGAAGCTGGGTAAACCGCTCGTGTGCACTGCCTCGATCCGCTCTTCGTGCGACCTCCGCCCCCCTCCAAACCGAAAGGGGCTCGGTCCGCCGGTCCCCATAGGTGTTCGCGGATCAGTTTCCCTGACAGTGTGGAAATAAAGAAAATCGGTCGATGCTTCTCTGAGCAAAGGGCCTCCCTGCACACGCATTAATTTCCTGGGCATGCTTGTTTCTTCTCAAAATGTTGCGAGCACTTTGAGCATGTTGGCAACTCCACAGCTAGCTAGCTAACTCATCTTGCAATTGATGCTGACACATTTGCAGCAAACACATGAGGTAATAGAGATGACTCAACATGGGTCCATATTGTGCAGTTCCCCTGAAATCATATTCGTTGTCCTGAATCTGAAAAGATAGGAAAAACAGTAGCTATACTTAAACGGTGTTGCAAAACAGTAGCACATATCAATAGCTCGGCATGACAAAACACGATCATCTCGACGAAGGGGATACTGACCTGCCTGAGGAAGATTACATATAATTCATAAGTCCTTGGTTGATTTCCACCTTCGGCTGCACTGCTTGTTTGCTCCTCCACACATGACATGATCGTTCCGCACTGCATTCAGCAAGTCAATGTACGAATAAGCTAATTTCATCTTGCAGTGGTCATCGTACCTAGTTACGAATGCAGGAATACCTGGAGCACCATAAGGTTAGCTGACAGCAGGTAGATGCAGCCATATAAAATTTGTGCGGTGCTACCAAAATTGAGGTTTGTATCCCTTCCCGTTATGAGAATTCTTCTTGAAGTTGGTAGAATGTGACGGCTTGTTCTTTGCATCAAACTTGCCTTTCCCCTGAGATTTGTTCTTGTTGTTTTGGGGCTGGTTGGGCTGGAAGTTCTTCTCGTGTACCATGTGGGCACTAGAAGCTCCCTCAGTGACCCGATCACGTGTGTCTTTTGCTCTCGCCTTCTCCTCAAAATCAAGAGTGCTAATGAGATCCAAAATAGAAAACTCATGTCTCTTATTTTTCAGAGAAGTAGCAAAATCGTTCCACGAAGGTGGAACCTTGGCAATGATGGTCCCAGCAATAAATTTGTTCGGCAACACACACTTAAAGTACTCAAGTTCCTTAGAGAGTGATTGTATCTCATGAGTCTGCTGAACAACAGAGCGCTCATCAGTCATCTTGTAGTCACAGAATTGCTCCATGACGTACAACTCGTTACCAGCGCTTGAGGGCCCAAACGTGGCCTCGAGCGCAGCCCACATGTCTTTGCCGCTGTCAAACGACATATATGAATCCACAATGGAATCGTCAAGAACACTCAGCAGGGCGGCTTTGAAGAGTGTATCCATCTGAAAAGCTTCCTGTTGTGTAGGATTAAGATCGCCCTCAGGCTTACCCTTAGTGGAGTCATAGCAGTACATGATCTGAAACCAATATATTGCTCTTGTGCACCACCTTTTATATTGCACCCCCTTAAAAGTAGGCGGCTTCAAAAGTGCAGCAAAACCACTCGGAGTAAATTGCCTGTAATTAAGTTTTTGGATTGGATTGTTGAATATATGAGCAATTTAGTATGAGATTTAATCCGAACCAGCAGTAAATAGATCATGACGACAATTGTAAACATCAAAGTAATGATGCGAACTAAACCAGGAGGACAGAATCACATATTGTACAGTGGGAGCAGAACCGATGTGGTTGATGTTGTCACTCATGTCGTTGATGAAGAGGTTACCGAGGTCGGGGAAGAAGACTGTCGTTGAGGAAGTTGTCGCTGGCAGCAGCCACAGGAGTGTGCTCCCCAAAAACCTGATCGCCCCTCTCCCGTACAAGATCATGAAAGGTGGGGTTCGGAGGACTGTTGTCCCTTCTCGCGCTGCACACTGGAAGGAGGGCTGGAGAAGAATTGCGTGGCGGCGTTAAGATCTGGAAAGGTGCGAAACCATATGATACAACGGCGGCTAGGGTAGAGCATGTCAGGTCGGTCGTGCGAGTATAATAGTAGGCCTTTGGCCCCCAAACCCCACATCCAAGTCAATAATAGCTCAAAAAAAGTCAATAATAGCCCCACCAAGGTTTGTCTCAAAAAAAAATAGAGTAATTAAGGCGTCCGTTAGTCCCTTTAGTATAAATACAATATCATTAATATGGCCCCACCTTTTTGTCTCACAAAGTATGTTGGAGTACAACCGACTACATGTTTACAATCAGCTCCTCTTCTCTCTCCTTCAACTAAGCACAAATACTATATTTAAATCCTTATAGCCTGCTTATGTCATCTAATTGTAGTACTTGCTCTAAAGTTACTATCCACTGTGTAGTCTGAAATGCCGGGCGTGCAGCGGGCGGTGCCCTCGGTCGGCGTGCCGCTTCAACGGTGGAAGTAGTGAGAGGTCATGTCGCCCTGACTTGCCATCAATGTGGAGCGGAGGGCTCAGCTGGCGCCGGGCAGGAAGCGCGCGTGGGAGGGGGGAGCAGTTTCTGTTGGGCCAAGAAGGTGAGAAGCCAACTTGGGATTGGTCCGGGCGGGGAAATATCATGTGCTCCCATACTCTGCATATGACACTAGTCTATGTTACTACTCCCTCCTTTCCGGTTTATAGAGATGTTTAGAGTAACATAGTAATATGTTACAGTACAAGTTACTTCCCACTATGACCATCTTTGGCCTCTCCCAGTGCTCCACCATGTATAGCTACTAAGCCTGCCACGTAGGCATAAAATATGATGTGGCACCAATAAACTAAGCACCTATGCATTGAAGACTTGAGTTACTAAGACATTTAATGCACTTAGCACCTCATCTAAAGATCATTAATAGTATAGCCAGTGCGATGTCATCTACCGCCCATCTTATAGTCAACATGTACAATAGTAGATCAAAAGAGTGTACAGTACTACTACTTTTTTATTCTGTGGCCCACCTTTCATTCTCACAAAGTGCCTAGGAGCACGTGCTAGAGCTGGCTCTTCACGAAGAGCCCGCTTACCTTCTCTCTCCTCTTTTCTTTCCTCCAACTAAGCAAAAATATACTATTCCCTCCGTCTAGGTGAGTAAGTCATCTTACGAAAACCAAATAGTCTCAAAACACATAGGCGCAGTGCATTAACTCGCACGTTGTTTCTTATTTTTTGACATAAATAGAGGAATCAACCAATAAGAGATGTGGGGCTTGTATGCTTTTAATGACTTGAGACTATCAAACATGACATGCGGCAGTCAGTTCATTACATGCAATGATATTAATTAGCAAATAAACATTAAGTTCTCTTGTTTTCCTCTCCACCTTTGTCACGGTGCACAACCTAAGATGACTTATTCACCTAGACAGAGGGAGTAGTTTATTCCTTATAGCCCACTGACTCAGCTCTATTGTACTCGCTCTAAGCACAACTAAGCACTTACTAGCACCCCCTTGACCGTGGACCTTGACAGTGTACGTCACCTTGTGTCTCATAATTTTCCTCGTCATCATCTGAGTCCTAGAAGATCTCACCCACATCATCATTAACATGCAGCCGCCTTGATAGACAACGTGCGCAGAAGGAGTAGAGGCGACTGGGGACGCACCACCGCAACGTCATGGGCACTCCATATGTGCTCGTGTGCGTGCAGCGTGCGTGTTTTTCCATCGGTGCTTGCTCTAAGGTCGAGGCTGCGGTCGTCTTCGTCTCCGACTAGTAGTTGAGAAACGACGGCGAAGAGGTGCTGCAAGAGATGTGTATGCGCTGTTGCGTGCGACCTTCGTCATAGCACGACGAACCAGACGTCGCCGTGGATGGCGCACACCTCCATGCAGTCGAGTGTGTGCGCATACATGTGTTATTCATGTGCATTCTGCGGTCGAGCTTGTGTACGTGCATTGTGTGCTCCATGCTGTGCGCGTATGTGCATGAGTTGGATCGGATGGAGTTAGTGCGTTGGCTTGTGTACATGCGTGGCTGCATGCGTCCTGTACATGTGTGGCTTGTTGCGTGGTTATCAATAATTCAATATAAACTACTCCCTCAGTTCCTAAATATAAGTCTTTCTAGCCATTTCAAATAGACTACAACATACGGATGTATGTAGACATATTTTAGAGTGTAGATTCACTCATTTTGTTTCGTATGTAGTCCCTTATTGAAATATCTAAAAAGACTTATATTTGGGAACGGAGGGAGTATAAAACATCTTCAACTTAGCATCATGATGTACCGTTTCTAGTGGTTAGCGAAAAGTTCATGTTCTTTTATTTGTTTATAGGTGGGAAGGCGGCAAAAAACAGGGGAAAACGCGCAAGGTTCCTTGTAGATGCTCCACCGCGAGGTTCCTTGCTCCTCCTTGGTCGTCGGGAATCTATTCTCATCAACTCTTTTCTTTTACATGAGCTTTGTTCATCCTTTTCCCAACACGCGAGACATCTAGCATCAAGGTGCATGTGTCATGCAAGAAAATGGAGATAATCAGATAAGCAGTGCATAAGTGAGTCGTGCGAGGGGGGGGGAGCGGGGGGAAACCCTTTTTCATAAGTGAGTCGTGCACTTCGATGGCACCTATGCAATATTTTTTCTCCTCGATGGTATGTGAATAGTGCATGTACTCAACGACGGAGCACGGGATGGTAGCAATGACATGGTCAACCCTTTTTTGGAGAGAGTATGTACTACTGGTAAATAACTTTGATGTGTCCCGTCAACTCGCAGAACAACGAGAAGCTTGATTACGCCTTCTCCCTCGCCAACGTGTGCGCGGTGGCTCGCAGCACGAGGAGAAACTTTTGCTTACAAGCGGTGAACGTGCAGCAGTTCATTTGGTGTCAGATTGCCAGAAGCACTACTATAGAACCATCGACTTCCAGAAGAGGCAAAGAGCCAAGTGCAAGGTCACCTACTAACCTTAGGCTAGGTGTAGTGGGAGTAACATAAGTAGGGGTACCTCCTTTTTTTATTAAAGAAACAACCACACACGAATATCAAGGTGCTGGTTACATAGAACAAATTTCATGCAGTCCGTGCTCAGCCCTCCTCTATCTCTCTTCTCAGCCAGCCAGCGGATGCGCGGAGCCCATCGTCTGTTTGCTCACATGCGGCTGCACATGTTAGTGAAAATGCAAGAGGACCCACTGAACCTGCACATCTTTCACCTCGACGTGCTGGTGATGAAAAACAAATCCAATAAAGATCTTCGGTGGCCGCTTTTGGAGTTACTCAAGAGTAGTAAGATTCTATTTACAGTTTAACCCAAGATGCACATCTCGTGGCTTCAACTACCACTCTATTTTATTTCATGACACGACCTGGATGCTGGATGTCCCACCTGTCGGCAAAAGGAGGAAGAACCCGACCAAATCTTCGGTTGTGCTCTCAGATTAGACTAGTTGTGCTAACTTAAAAAAATTATTGTGTACTCCCTCCGTTCCAAAATACTTGACTTCCATTTGTCCAAAAATGGATGTACCTATATACTAAAACATGTCTAGATACATATATATTTTGACAAATAGAAGGCATGTATTGTGCAACGGAGGGAGTAGAATGGATGCAAGTTTTTGTATTGGGAAGAAGAGTACATCCATATATTGATAGAGTGCAATTTAGTAGATGTTCTATCACTTTTAGCTAGCACAGAGGCTAGAGATGAGATTAGTGCACTTGTTGATACTCCTACTAGAGTAGAGGCTAGACATGAGACTAGATGCGAGGAAGCAACGTCTACTTCTTTACACTCGAAGAAGAAAGAAGCACGCAAGATCGAGCCTCCGTAGATCAACAATGAATGCATAGAGAAGGCACTAATCCAACTTACATGAGTAGTAAAATGTATTCTTGTGGTTCTTGTTTTCTTTGGTCTTGCTTTTCTAGTCAAAATTATTGTTGGAGTTCGTGCAAAACAGAGGTCTGTTTGGGGCCGTGCCTTGGAGTTGGCCTTACAAGTGGGACCGCAGTTAAGGAAACCGACTATCGGCAAACCCCCACCTCGCCCGCCGCACGATGACTAAAGTTAGAGAAACGACGAGGTTGAAGAGATTGCTATAGCACGGACTCCAAGAAATAATATGGTGTCAGATGGATGTCGTGGTGGTGGCGTGTGCCGTACTCCTAGACGTGAATGCTTGTTCTGGCCCATGCCACCCTACTACTCCTACTACTTAGAGCATCTCCAATAGCATGTGTATATTTGGATGTCTATATATCCATATAGACAATGGTCTAAAAAGATTCCCTCATATACACATCCAAGTTTGCATCAGAACGTCTATATACAGGAACCATGACACGTGGATCGTTGCTGAGGAGAGGAAGATATCATGACTACAGCTGAGTTTAGACAACGCCTTCACATTGTCCAGGCGTGGACATTATCGAGGTCGATTTAGAGGATGTGTATATTTGGACGACCATATAGACAAGCTGTTGGACGCCTGTTTTGGGCTCACGTCGTGAAAAACGAGTATAGACATCCATATAGATAAGCTATTGGAGATGCTCTTACTCCTACTATATAGTACTAGTATTGAGGATTCGAGGTGCTAGTTACGTACAGCGAACACATTAACATATGGCTACAGTAAAAACACCCGCCCGACGCGCGAAGCATGTGAAGCTAGTACAAATAGTGTACTAGTACTACTATTGTTGATTGGCCTCATCCGATAACCTGTTGCAATGCACGTACAATTATGTATTCGGAAAATATTTTGTTGCCTCGTCGCACCACTCACTCAGAGAAGCGACTCGAAAGCCATTCATAAATTTAGTAAGTTTATCACAGGCATATCATTTTATTACATACAACAGGTCCTCAACCCACATCGACAACGAGGATACATTATAAATACTAAAGTTTTCACCACACAACAAATAACAAGCAATGAAATGAACTTCAACTCAACCATTCCTCGGCGTTGGAAACGCTTGCTTTGAACCACAAGTGATTCTCTGGGACGGGCCATCCATTGTCGATCTGGAGACCAACGCAGGACTGATCATCCAGGCTGAAGCGGCCTACTATATCAGTACCAGGGTAGGGAACCACCCAAATGTTCGAGGTATAGACACAGTTGCTTCTCATAAATGGTAGTAACGTTGTGTCAACAGTAGTTGGATCGCCTTTCACCATCATTGGATAGTTTTGTCCAAGGAAGAGTGAGTTTTCTCCAAGACTATCAATTCTGTACCAGGGAGAAGGAGTTGGCGCTAGCACACTAGTATCCATCCCGAATACCATGGAACGGGTGTTGGAATAGGTCCGGAGAGTGCGACCATGGGAGACTACACCTGCTTCCTTAGCAGTAACATCATCAGTGGGTTGTATACACACAAGAAGAGGTGATCCATCGGAATTAGTTGCCAGGCGCCACAAAGTATATGGGCGTTGCTCTTCCTCATGCTCGTGATCATCACCATCGTCATCTCCCCCTTGGTTATAAAATTTTTCAAGTATGGGTGGTGGAATGTTCACAGGACCTTGGAAACACAAGAAGAAGGTTAATTAGTAAAGGGAAACTTGCTAACCCGCATGCATGTGGATGAAACAATTATAATTATGGTGGAAGACAAACGTACCGAAAGCATAAGGATTCCATGCAAAAATAGTGCCACGAGTGGTGGCAGCAAACATAAGGCCCTCGTATTGAATTGCATTACGGTACTCATCCATGTATAGAAACTGATTTTTTAGCAATATCCATCGAGTCAAACCACCAAGGACGGCAACAAGCTTGTCGAAGATAGCAACAACTTCATAGTTGTTGTAATTCCAAGAGCGGTTGGGAACTAGACAAATTGTTGTCTTCCGTAGAAGACAATCACCATGATCGTATTTGAACGTTCGTACAATACCGGTGTGCTCAACCTCTGGGCAGTCTGCTGAGATTTTTGGAAGTGGAACCCGGTCACGAGTGTACACATTCACAAGTTCCCACTCGCAGTTGGACCCAATGTAAACAACCCAATCTCCATTTGCGCCTACCCAAGCCTTGCCCTCAAGCGATGGCATCTTAACATCATACGTATCATTATCAAGCGGCATCAACTTGCACAAGGCGAGGCCTCCATCATGCCGGCGCCAGTCATCAGGGTCACGACGAAGAAGATAGGGGAGATCAAACCGCTACTTGACTCTTGGGTTCCTTGTAATGATGTTATTAGTTGAGTCGAGAATGGGCTTGAACGAACCTGCCATGCTAGCCGAGGTGATGACGTCGCACCGATCAATGAGTTCCTCCACCACGTCATCTTTCAGATCGGGGCAAGAATAACGGGGTCGTTTCCGGCCTGTTCCCTCCATGGAGAAGACAATCGAACAATGGCAGAAGAAAGGGTGAATGGCTAAAGGAAAATGGAGGAGGGAGAGGAAGAGCGTGCGACAGCAGTTCCAAATCGAGAGGGAAAGGCGAAGAGTCGGTGGACGGTTGCCAGTTTGCCATGGTTCACGAAGAGGCGCCCTGGCCTACACGTCCGTTCGGAAATACTCCTACTAGTCGCTGTCGTCTCACTGATATGTTGGAACCGGACCACATGTCAACGAAACATGGTGTGTAATTTTTTATGCAAAATGTGATCTGGCCGCGTTGGCCCAAGGTGCCGCATTAGTTTTTTTTTGAAAGTTTGCCGCATTAGTTATCGACCTTTATTTTTTTAACATGCAATCTGAATGGATAGCTCCTGTGGTCATCACACGTGAGTGGATATAGTGATGGTTGATTCGCCCGAGCAACTTATTACTGTGGGAATATGGGAGTACCAGCGGATTCAGGGAACAGAGAAATGATGGTTGCTTCGTCCGAGCAACTTACTGTGGCGAAGGTGGGGCTCTATGATTTGACTGCTCACTAGTCAACTACTGCGGCGCAACGACCGGGGTGAATCTTTCCCTGAAGTTGTGTTGTGCACTCAATATTGCTGCATGGCAGGTGGAGACGGATGAAGGATGTCCAACATGTCGGCGAAACAAAGTTGAATTGTTTCTAGCATTGCCATCAATCCTTCAGGATTTGTTTATATGTACGCATAATTTTGATGAAATTGTACTGTGATGCTATGAACGTTTCAACTTTGGTTCCCGCAGGAAAAAAGGTTTCAACTTAGGATTCATGTGTCTTGCCTCGAGATTATCTCGTTACAACATTCCATCAAATACAAATGAAACTATCATGGCTAATGCATCTCAATGGTTCGCAGATCCGCGTCAATATTCACATCACAATTGAAGACAAAGTTGTGAGAAGGTGTACAAATAAAGAAAAAATATATAATTGATCGATGTTGTTCGTAGGCATGGCTCCATTTCCTTGGCACGGTGTTCATTGCTTAGCAGCTAGTTTTACCCAGCTTTGTAGCCAAAAAAGAGGTGTATGAAGGACACCACAATCCGATCATTTTGTGCAGCTCCACTAAAATCGAGCGACCATCCCTGTTTGCAAAGATATCCAGTTAGTGTGATTACAATAATAGTGGAACTAGATCATGAAACATAACACACTTAAATAAAAGCCGATCACCTCTACGATCTCTCTTTAGGACTAACATCTTGTTGGAGAAGATTAGGCACGGAGTTGGATGAGGAGGATAGCAAAACCAATCTCCCTTTCCGCAGTCCCACGGAAATGTAAAAACGTTGCCCGTGTGACATTTTGGCGGAACTGCACAAAACACTCTTCAGAAAAGTGATTTGTGCAGTTCACCAAAAGGTCGCAATAGCAACAAGGTGAAAATGGATAGCCCTGTTTGCAAAAGGAGGTCGAAAGGAAACAATTACTGCCCAATAACACGAGTTAAAGACACATACACCGACAAAAAAGAAGCACGTTCCATGTAAAAAGGGAAAAGATAGCACATGGTGGTTTATCAAAAATGGTTTGAGGACAAGATTGCAAGATGGAAAGTACGCCGGCCGAGATACGATTTAAGCAAACAACTAAATAAGATCCACATGTAGCAACGTGGGAAGATGGGAAGTGGAGCAAGGCCAGAGGAAGTTGTACCTGAGGGCCGTCGGGATGTTACTAGGAGGGCGCCGGCAGCCGGGATCTGCCTATACTGCGGCAGCGAGCAAGTGGCGAAGGCCCTACCGCACCGGAGCTTGGTCAGAGAGAACGACAGGTACCGCAGATCGGGACAAGCTGCCTCAACACCGTCGAACAGAGAGACGATGCACATCCTCCCTTTTCACCGACGGACATGATGCGGCCGGATCACTGACCAACGCTGAGAGAGAGAGGCCATGGCGGCCTTGTGTGAGATGGTGTGACGAGGGACAAACCCATTTTTCCATTTTCCCCACGGCAGTCGTTTTATATTCTAGGCGTGGTACCCGACCCTCCATCGAGTAGACAACTGCTACACGCGTCAAATTATCACGTGGGCTGCCTTTTCGTACAGAAACGAACTCCATCGTGTACCCGCGCGGGTGTGGCTGGGAATGAGACATGAGTATGTGCGTCCTGCGTGCACTTCTTCTTTAGGTGCAGGTACGTACGTGGGTGGGTGTGAGAGAGATGGTTTGTGCGAAACAGAGGCAATGTGTTGATGATATCTCAATCAAAAAACTATAACATATGCAATGTGTGTGAAACGGAGTTATGGACGTGAGATATCGATAGAATTGAAAACAGGGATGAAGTGTGTGGCTGCGCGATCGATAAAGAGTGCCATCGAATTTGTGTTTTCCCACGTCAAAGATACAGGGCGGCTGGCCTACTAGAATTTGAGAGGGCAGAGGTGCAGTTCTTCTCCGTGGCATGGATACCTACCTACAACGTTCGACTATTGGTGTGTGGGGGGGGGGGGGTAGAGACCGGTCGACTAGTATATGTGTGGGGAAGGAGAGAGCCCTAGCTATGTATTGAGGGAGACTGATCGACATCCATGGATATGTGTAGCAGAGGAATAAGGTTGGGGAAAAGACAAAGGTAGAGCGTCGGAGGGTTTGTGGTGGACTGGCGTCTCACAAATGGTGGGAGAGGCCTGCTAGACAAACAGAGGGTATGAGTGCAATATCAATAAGAGAGGGCGGGGGATGTCTCTCTGTCTATGCACGTGCGTGTGAGAGACGGGTCGGGAGGTATTCAAGGATGATGAGGGGAGAAGATATGGTTGTGGTAAGCATGCGTAACTACATAGGAAGATCAATCGTCGAGTGTCCGAGAAAAGGAGAGACATAACTAGTGTGGTAAGTGTATCGGTGCTTGGTGAAAACGAATTATAGTCGACCTATCTATATGTAGGGAGATCAGTTCATATACACGCCTGCATGTGTTAGAAGCAAATAAGGTCCAGAGAGGCAGACAGGGGGAGAGGGTGTGGCTAGGAGGTGGTGCGAGAGGCCTACCATGTCGAGGGGGGAGGAGTGTGCGAGCATGTGATAAATGAAAAGAGGGGCGGGAGTGTGCACCTGTGTGGAATCGTATTGGACATATGGGGGCATGGACGGTGAGAACATAAGAGGGGGAGTATATATGTGTTTGTTGTAGGCACACTTGGCTAGAGAGGTATATCGACTGGTGTGTGCCAGAAAGAAGGAGTCGGGGGTCTACACACACCGTTGGTGGACGACCTAAAGAGAAATAATGAACATGCGCGATGGAGGGGGCGCTAAGGGTGTGTGAGGGGGGCGGGCGTGTGCATGCACGATAGAAAGTTAGCGCTAGCTAGCTATAAATAGAAGAGGATCGTGAAGGTGTAAAAGATGAACAAAGATCATAATTCATTATAAAAAAGTGGATACGGATACTTGAAGAAGATATCATAATGTAGAACATTGATTATAATTTGGGCTAATGTGTGGCTTTTGCAGCTCAGGTCTAAATACTTGTCATAATGTAGGGGGCGGGGCACTATACTTTGTGTGATAAACACGGTGTACGTATGGAACATGGTTTAGGTTATGAATATATAGTTAGTACATCAAATGTACTATTATTTGGAATCAACATCAAGTGAATTCAAAAAATAGAATTCGAGTTCATGTAGTACACATAGTTCATATCTATCTCTATAGTAATCATGTGGTGTGTTATTAAGGTAATACACGAATGATGGTTGAAGTTGGCAACAATCATGATTGTAGATTCTTATTGAAATAGAGAAACGAATTCAAATTTAGTTCGAATTGCAGCGGTAGTATAGACATTTGGAATGCACTAAAATGTTGGTATGAGTAGGTTACATGCATTATACAGCAAGCGAAAAAATTTAATCGGACATAACATGGATTCATACTCCCTCCTTCCATCTATATAGGGCGTAATGAGATTTTTAAAACCGCCTTTGACTATTGATAAGATTCATAGTACATGACATGCACAATGTGAAAATTATATCACTGAAAGAACCTTTCACAGACGAATTTAACGGTGTGCTTTGTGTAAGTTGCATGTCATATATCAATGCTCTAATATTTGGTCAAAGTTAGCGTCGAAAAACGCATTAGGCCCTATATAGATGGAAGGAGGGAGTAGCTTTGAATAGCATTTGTATACTAAATCGGGGCAAGACTCTCTCTTTGTGTGGTGTGAATAGTTATATTTTTTCGTTTTCTTTTTGGTAGAGGGAAGTGCGAATTGATTTGGTACGTACAAGTACAATATTACTACACGTTAGCCTTGTCCCTAAAATTCAACCCGCGTCTTGTTATATCCTGAAAATTTAGATATCGTGCTCTCAAAACTGGCGCCTTCACAACCCGCGCCTTGCTATCCCAAAACTACAACACGCGCGAAAACTCCCTCCAGCTGCCAAATCCTGACACGCAAAATCCCCCTTCTAAACCTGAGCCGAAAGGGTCGCTAGTTCAAATCGGTGGGGGGTACTTTTTGTAACACACCCTACATTTTGGACAAGCGCGTCCCTAAGTCATGCTTCACCCCCTCCCATCGCCCCCTTTTCGCCATTTGAAATCCCAGGCCACCATAACCTCTTTGCTCCATCCGTGAAACCCCACCATCCTCCGTCCGCCACATCACCGCTGCCCAGTCGGAGCCTCTTCCTCGATGACGTCGTCCACCGCAACAGCTCGACGTCCCTCGTCCACCTCCCCGGATGAGGATCCGTCGTCCATCCCGCTGTCCCGCCGGTTCAGCCGCCCCGTCCTCCACCTTCAAGGAGCTGCTCCGACGATCACCTCATCTATCGCAGCTGCTCCATCCCCACAGCGCCGCCTTAACCTGCTCCACTGGAACTGCAACATCCTCACCGACTCCTCGGACGAAGCCGAGGCCTAATCGGAACCACCAAAGAGGTTTTACACTCATCGCATCGCACCTTCTCCTTAACTCGACCTCCCGGCACTGACGATGCTCCATCCCGCAACCCCATAGAGCGGCTACCTTGAAGCCGGCGCCACGGGCGACATCTCCATGGCGGCTCTCCCCCAGTGCGAGGCCCCTTCAGCGGTGGCATCCATACCAGCCGGATCTGCTGCTGCTCCGGCTCTCGCTCGCTCGCGCTGCTGCTGCTGCTCTGGCTCTCGCTCGATCGCTTGCTCACCCAGCTGCTGCTGCTGCTCTCCCCCTCGCTCGTGTTGCTGCTCTGCTCCGATTAAGCCACACTTCAGTCGACTGAATCGACTTTTGGGTCAGTCAATTTTCAGGGGTTGGGGGGGCTCGCCGGAGTTAAGGAAGAACCACCCGCAGCGGGGGCGGGGACTCGCCGGAGAGGTACCCCACTATCTATCTTAGGATTCAGGGTGGGGGCGGGGGGCCTAGAGGGCTGGCCGGGGCGGCGGTGGCGAGTTGTTTCAGGGTGGCGAGGCGGCGTTGGGGTTGGCGGCAAGTCCAGTGGTGGCTGGCAGCTTAGGGGGGTGCAGATTGAAGATGAACTGCAGGCCCTCCCTAAACTACATGTCAAGTGCCTCTCTGCTACCATTGCGTTCAGTTTCGGCAGTAGCATTCAGATTCCACAGTAAATTTCAGTTTCGATAGTTAAGTTCAGAGTCAATAGTTTTTACCTCATCTGTTGTAGTTAGGTGGTTTTTGGTGATGTTAATTTTACATCCATTTTAGATCATCTACTGGAGATGCTATTAGAATCCCACTTGAGATTGACGATGTCTGTCATGTGCTGCTTCAGCCTTGACGTCTTACAGCTCACCAGAGCTACTCCAACGATAGAACGATCCATCACAACAGAGCAGTGCCCTGGACGCCGTCTATAGATTCCTCAGATCTTCCTCCTCACCTCCGACAGCCACCTCTGCCTCAACTGCTTCAGCGACCAACCCAATGATGCTGAGGTCGACACGGCTACGGCAAAGAGGTTGTACACTTGTTGCATCACTTATTACTATACATTCACGTCGATCCATTAGGGCTATTTTGGTTCAACGTAAAAACATAGCAATAGGGAATTTTCCAATGGCACTCTACTATTCAATTATTCATGCATTTTGTTGAAAGGAATGAAGCAAAACATCCACCTGGACCTACTTTTCAAAATCCTATGCATGAAAACAAGACCAAGTGCATTAGTGCCAGAATAACATTCTAACTGTACACGCTTTTATATGGTTTCACTTTATTTTTGCCATGTTTCTTTGCATTCATCTGCTCTTCCAATTCCTGTAAACCAAACACCCAAGTTGACAGAAATCCTGTGTTTACAAATGCTCTATTTACCATGTGCATACCTATTCCGGTGTTTTTCCTATCCCTGGGTTTTAAGAATCATGCAAGCCAAATGAGCCCTTACAGAATTACTTCAGTTACAGGTACGTGTCGAAGGGAACTTTGTGTGGTTTGTCTTGCTCCTGCCGCGACGTCGTCTACCTCACCTGAGCTGCTCCATCGACAGAAGCATCCACCAAACTAGACATCACGACTCCTGACCGTCTTTCTCCACCTCAGATCTCCTTCCCTTCCGCCGGCACCCACCGCAACGGCATCACCATCATCGACTCAGCAGATGAACCTGAGGAGTACACGGGTCCACAAGAGAGGTCACACTCTTTTGTTTCTGCTTATGTTATGCATTGCTTAAACTTACCTGCTAATTTATCGTCCTGTTCAGCTCTTGAACTCCCAAGTCAGGTCCAAATTAATGTTCAAACTTGAGTTCTAAATTAGTTGTGGGGCACATATCGAGGAAGCAACGAATAGTATCTCTGTCTAATATCTGGTTCACCTAGGGTATGCCTATGTTGTTCATCTTGGGTGGGAAACAAATAGTAAAGCAATCATCATCTGTCTTTTTATTAATTTAAAGCAATCATCAGCCTAGTATCATTATTTTTGGATCCATCCACTGGTTGTTACCATCACTCTAAATTTCTGCATGCTCTCCTTACATAATCTCACCATATTTTTTTGTATGCATGTCAGATATTGTACACAGTCATGCTGAACATGCAGAGAAAAAGAGAAGAGTTTTGCGCGGCAATACAATGTCATGCAGACATTGCTCCATGGTGGGTTCAATCGCAAACCCTCCCCACCCCTCTCCAGATTGTAATCCAGAGGAAGATATCTGTTCTGAGGCGGATTTAGACGCCGCTGACCACTCCTATTTACCCCCCAAGGTGTTTTCTCTACCTTGGCATGATGATGTTAGTCATATCATGCATATGTTGCCTTGCAGTGCCTACTTTTGACATCATATATGTCATCTGCTTAGTTTATATATGTTCTGTAATTCCATCTGTTTAGTTTCTATATCATATATGGGAATTATGTAGTCTCATGTCTTTTAGCCAGCCATAATATATGTGAAATGTGCAATGTCATCCTGTTTAACCAGGCATCATATATTTGAATGATATCTTGCCCATCCTTTTCTTCATTACATTTCCATTTGTCGACAATGTTTGTACATTAAACTACTCTTCCTGTGAATCAGCCATTTGGGTGGGAGATGGAAAAATCTGGAGTGAAAACAAGGCCTTCAGAGCAGACAGTGCTACCTGTCAAAGCAGATCTCTTGTTGGGTCCCGATAGCTCCTCAGAGATGGATTCAGAGACAGCTGACCAGTCATATTCCCCCACTGAGGTGTATGCTCTAACTTGGCACGGTTATACTGCTCATATCATGCATACGGTGTCTTGCATTGCATAGCTTAGACATCATAGACACAATATTCAACACCATGTTCTTAGTTCAGACATCATATCGAATGCCCTCTGTTTAGCATATAAATCACATATGTGAATTAAATGATGCGATCCTAAATTACTTAGATAACATGTAGGTGAATTATGTCATGCGATCCTGTTTAGTTATTCATCATATCTTTGAATTATGTTATGCTATGCTATCCAGTTTAGATAGACATCATATATGTGAAATTATGTCATGCTATCCGTTTTAGTTAAACAATATACATGTGAACTATTTCATGCTCTCTTTTTTCCACACTATCTATTACATCTGTCTCTCATACAATGTCTGTACATTCAACTATGTTTCCTGTTTATCAGCCATTTGAATTGGAGCGGATGATGCCAGTATCTAGCGGGCTAAAAACACAGTCTTCAAATAAAATAGTGCTACCTCTTGGTGGAGATAGCACCCCAGTTGTACATGCACAAGAACCAGCCCTACCACACATAACCCAAACTCTCGCAGATTGTACCCCTACTGCGATGGACAGAGAACCAGCTTCACCCAATCTAACCCCAGCCGATCGTAACCCAGTTCCTGTTGACACAACACCATCTCCACCACGGAGCTCCCAAACAAGAGCAGTTAGTAATGCAGCTCAAGTGCCCAAAGGGCCAGTACTATCACAGCGAACCCCAACTCCACCAGTTAGTACGCCTATTCCTGTGGAGGAAGCACAACCAGCTAGTCGTAGTTTAGCATCTATCGCATTTGATGTTGTTAAATCGTATGTGCGCATCTTCCCATCTTGGAAATATTATACTAAAGATGAAGGAAAATGCCAGTTGCAGGTGTTTGTCCAGGAGTTATGTGTAAGTAATGTTATTCATGGCAATTACTTTGCTTTGTCCCATACATCCTACCGCCATGATGGTTATAATACAGCAAATTTTCCCATTTTTCTCTATAGAGAAGGACCGATTTGGAAACTCAGGATGAGGTAACCTGTGCTAATACCTCTGCTATCTTCAAGAATGCTTGGTGGCAGTATCGGAATTACCTGAAGAAAACGTACTTCACCGGCAAAGAAACTCATCAAATTCCCTTACGTTCTCCTGAGACACATTTACTGGACGATGACTGGGAACGCCTTGTTCTGTACTGGTCCCGAACCAAGAATGTGGTAAGGTCTATGAGCTCATTTTCTATTTTTAAGTATTATATTCTTGTGTCTTACTGTACTATGTTCATGTAGAACAAGTGCCTAAACCTGAAGAATAATTGTTCTAATTTAAGATTCCATTGCTATCATAGTTCAAAAAAGTGCTAGGCGTTAATTGTGCATTTTGCCACCGCCTTGCACTTTACTGACCAAAGCGCATGCTTATGCGCAGTTATGCACAGATTAAGCGTAGCTATGCGCAATGCGTTTTGCCAACGCCTAGAGCCTAGGCGCGCTTAAGCGCTCGCTTAGGCACGCCTTTTTTAACTATGATTGCTTTGCTCTTGTATCACTGTATTTACTCATACAAACTTATTTTTAAATTGAAGGATCCAATCCAAACTCCAATGGCACAGCAGATATGTTCACGCATGTTTCTTTAACAGGTTTGCTCTTATCAATAGCTCTTTTGATTTCAATTTCAATTGTGTATAAAGTTGACTTTCATATCATGCACATTACTAGCATCACAATAGAGCCAATAGTGTTATTGTACATGTAGACCCGTGGTACCCATCTGAAATCTTGTTGTGCCGTGTAGTTTCCCACGCTTTGTATTCTTTCACTGCTGCTTTGTCTTGAACTGATATGATTTGAACCGTGTCTCTATTTTGATTTGGCAAGACAATGCAGTGACAATAGGACATAGATATATGTTTGTTTGATGCTTTTATTATGTACTAGTACTTGGCAATAGAAGACTTGGTAGTTTAATCCTGTCCACCTTACCAATGAACTGATTCACCAAAATGAGTTTCATATACTAGTACATGCTAAACTTGTTATGTGTCTGCTTGTTTCTTCTTTTAGAATGCTGACAGAATATTGGGGAAGAGTGCCTTATTAAGCAATGGTAAAGAAAGTAATGCAGATAAGGTTCAGGATAGTGACACATCCTTGTTGGTCTCCAACAAAGCTGATAAAACGGCTAAGGAAGACTATCTTGAAGACATCGAGACAACCCCAAAGTCCTGTCTTGGTTTAGTGTTCGAGTTACCGGCCACTACCGCTTGCACAAGCTATTCAAACTCACTGTCTGAATCAGTTTGGTTTCTTGAGTCTCAACTACAAGCTGAAAGACATCGATCAGCTGTGCTGCGACAAGAAGCGGAAGGACTGTCGAAGTCCCTGGAGCATTCAGATGCATACTTTCTGGTGCAACAACAAGCGTTGGAGGATTTTAGCTCCAAACAGGACAAAGCTAATCAGCTTGCTAAGCTTATTGCCAGCATGGTGGATACCCAGGATAATGTTTCTTGAGCTCTTCTGAAGTTGTTTCAGTTATGCTCTTGTTTTATTGTCGTGTTTATTTGCACTGGTGGCCAATTTTGACGACCAGTGTATGTAATGTGCTGCTTTGTTCCCTATATTTGCACTGGTGGCGAACTTTGATGCCCAGTGGATGTAATATGTGTAATAGGGGTAATAGGCTAGCGTTAATTGCTTGATTATTTATTTCCTTATTGTCTTGTTTAGTTGTTTGCTTGTAGTCACTGCAGTTCTTTTTCTGTGTTTTTCTAGTGGCCACAATAGCCTATTTTTGGTAACTAGGCCAAAATAGTCATGGCAACACATGGAGTGTTGTAACCATGGGCCTCCTGCAGGCCGTATGATCCATGGGCCTTCTTCCGGCCGTAGGATCCATTGGCATTCTATACGGGCTGTAGGATCCATTGGCCTTCTATACGGGCCTTAGGATTCATGGGCCTTCTACGTGTCGTAGGGTCCATGGGCCTTCTACGGGTCGTAGGGTCCATGGGCCTTCTACGGGCCATACGATCCATGGGCCTTCTACGGGCCGTATGATCCATGGGCCTTCTACGGGCCGTACTATTCATGGGCCTCATACGGGTCATAGGATCCATGGGCCTTCTACGGGGCGTATCATCATTCCGCCAATCATGGGTCGTACTATTCGTGGACCATAACGGGCCGTTAATAGGCCATATTTGATAACTCTATGAAAACAGCCCAACGGGTTTTTTTACATGAAAACGGCCCAACGTATTAACGGTCCGCAAACGGGCCGACTGTAACGACGGGCTGAATTTGGCCCACAAGCAGAAAATGACAGTAACGAGCCATATGTAACCGAATGCTGCAAATGAGCCCAAGAATCAATGGGCCCTGAGAAGGCCGAAAGATAACTTGGGCTGGAAACGGCCCAATGGAATAACGGGCCGTTAATGAGTATAAAGTGATACACTGTTCATTACGGGCCAGTTTCACCACGGGTCGTCAATGGGCCAAGAGTTACAAAGGGCCTCATATGGGCCGAAAGAAGTCATGGGCACACATGGGCCGGAAGTTAGAACGGGCTGGAATCATATTGGACGGCCCAGATGACGCTACTGGGCCTAATACGGATAGGGCGTAACGGGCCCTGGGTTAGCGGGCTGTAAATGGGCTATATGTGAATAGGCCATTAACAGGCTTTCCGTAAGGCCGGCCCGCCACCTTTTGACCAAGTCAAACGGGCCAACCTTTTCACAGGAATGGACCTCTGTTGGGCCGTGCCACGTGTCGCCATATCATAGGTGTTGGAAATATGCCCTAGAGGCAATAATAAATTGATTATTATTATATTTCCTTGTTCATGATAATCGTTTATTATCCATGCTAGAATTGTATTGATAGGAAACTCAGATACATGTGTGGATACATAGACAACACCATGTCCCTAGTAAGCCTCTAGTTGACTAGCTCGTTGATCAATAGATGGTTACGGTTTCCTGACCATGGACATTGGATGTCGTTGATAACGGGATCACATCATTAGGAGAATGATGTGATGGACAAGACCCAATCCTAAGCATAGCACTAGATCGTGTAGTTCGTATGCTAAAGCTTTTCTAATGTCAAGTATTATTTCCTTAGACCATGAGATTGTACAACTCCCGGATACCGTAGGAGTGCTTTGGGTGTACCAAACGTCACAACGTAACTGGGTGACTATAAAGGTGCACTACGGGTATCTCCGAAAGTGTCTGTTGGGTTGGCACGAATCGAGACTGGGATTTGTCACTCCGTGTGACGGAGAGGTATCTCTAGGCCCACTCGGTAGGACATCATCATAATGTGCACAATGTGATCAAGGAGTTGATCATGGGATGATGTGTTACGGAACGAGTAAAGAGACTTGCCGGTAACGAGATTAAACAAGGTATCGGGATACCGACGATCGAATCTCGGGCAAGTATCGTACCGCTAGACAAAGGGAATTGTATACGGGATTGATTAAGTCCTTGACATCGTGGTTCATCCGATGAGATCATCTTGGAACATGTGGGAGCCAACATGGGTATCCAGATCCCGCTGTTGGTTACTGACCGGAGAGTCATCTCGGTCATGTCTACATGTCTCCCGAACCCGTAGGGTCTACACACTTAAGGTTCGATGATGCTAGGGTTATAAAGGAAGCTTGTATGTGGTTACCGAATGTTGTTCGGGGTCCCGGATGAGATCCCGGACGTCACGAGGAGTTCCGGAATGGTCCGGAGGTAAAGATTTATATATAGGAAGTCCTATTTCGGCCATCGGGACAAGTTTCGGGGTCATCGGTATTGTGCCGGGACCACCGGAAGGGTCCCGGGGGCCCACCGGGTGGGGCCACCTATCCCGGAGGGTCCCATGGGCTGAAGTGAGAAGGGATCCAGCCCAAAGTGGGCTGGGGCGCCACTTCCCTCATGTCCCATGCGCCTAGGGTGAAGGGGGGAACCCTAAGGAAGAGTCCCAAGGAGGGAAGGCACCTCCTAGGTGCCTTGGGGGGGAGGGAAACCTCCCCTGGCCGCCGCCCCCTAGGAGATTGGATCTCCTAGGGCTGGCGCACCCCCCCCCCTTGGGCTCCCTATATATAGTGAGGGTAGGAGGGCCTCTGGAGACACCCCTTATGCCTTTGGTGCAGCCCCTCCCTCTCTCCTAAGTCCTTCTCCTCTTCCGTGGTGCTTAGCGAAGCCCTGCAGGATTGCCACGCTCCTCCATCACCACCACGTCGTTGTGCTGCTGCTGGATGGAGTCTTCCTCAACCTCTCCCTCTCTCCTTGCTGGATCAAGGCGTGGGAGACATCGTCGAGCTGTACGTGTGTTGAACGCGGAGGTGCCGTCCATTCGGCACTAGGATCATCGGTGATTTGGATCACGACGAGTACGACTCCATCAACCCCGTTCTCTTGAACGCTTCCGCTTAGCGATCTACAAGGGTATGTAGATGCACTCTCCTTCCCCTCGTTGCTAGTCTCTCCATAGATAGATCTTGGTGATACGTAGGAAAATTTTGAATTTCTGCTACGTTCACCAACAGTGGCATCATGAGCTAGGTCTATTGCGTAGATTCTATGCACGAGTAGAACACAAAGTAGTTGTGGGCGTTGATTTTGTTCAATATGCTTGCCGTTACTAGTCTTATCTTGATTCGGCGGCATCGTGGGATGAAGCGGCCCGGACCAACCTTACACGTACTCTTACGTGAGACCGGTTCCACCGACAAACATGCACTAGTTGCATAAGGTGGCTGGCGGGTGTCTGTCTCCCCCACTTTAGTCGGATCAGATTCGATGAAAAGGGTCCTTATGAAGGGTAAATAGCAATTGGCATATCACGTTGTGGTCTTTGCGTAGGTAAGAAACGTTCTTGCTAGAAACCCATAGCAGCCACGTAAAACATGCAAACAACAATTAGAGGACGTCTAACTTGTTTTTGCAGGGTATGCTATGTGATGTGATATGGCCAAAGGATGTGATGAATGATATATGTGATGTATGAGATTGATCATATTCTTGTAATAGGAATCACGACTTGCATGTCGATGAGTATGACAACCGGCAGGAGCCATAGGAGTTGTCTTTATTTATTTATGACCTGCGTGTCAACTTAAACGTCATGTAATTACTTTACTTTATTGCTAACCGTTAGCCATAGTAGTAGAAGTAATAGTTGGCGAGGCAACTTCATGAAGACACGATGATGAAGATCATGATAATGGAGATCATGGTGTCATGCCGGTGACGATGATGATCATGGAGCCCAGAAGATGGAGATCAAAAGGAGCAAAGTGATGATGGCCATATCATGTCACTATTTGATTGCATGTGATGTTTATCATGTTTATACATCTTATTTGCTTAGAACGACGGTAGTAAATAAGATGATCCCTTACAACAATTTCAAGAAGTGTTCTCCCCTAACTGTGCACCGTTGCGACAGTTCGTGTTTCGAAGCACCACGTGATGATCGGGTGTTAGATTCTAACGTTCACATACAACGGGTGTAAGACAGATTTACACACGCGAAACACTTAGGGTTAACTTGACGAGCCTAGCATGTACAGACATGGCCTCGGAACACAGAAGACCGAAAAGTCAAGCATGAGTCGTATAGAAGATACGATCAACATGAAGATGTTCACCGATGTTGACTAGTCCGTCTCACGTGATGATCGGACACGGTCTAGTTGACTCGGATCATGTAATCACTTAGATCACTAGAGGGATGTCTATCTGAGTGGGAGTTCATAAGATGAACTTAATTATCCTGAACATAGTCAAAAGATCTTTGCAAATTATGTCGTAGCTCGCGCTTCAGTTCTACTGTTTAGATATGTTCCTAGAGAAAATTTAGTTGAAAGTTGATAGTAGCAATTATGCAGACTAGGTCCGTAAACTGAGGATTGTCCTCATTGCTTCATAGAAGGCTTATGTCCTTAATGCACCGCTCAGTGTGCTGAACCTCGAACGTCCTCTGTGGATGTTGCGTACATCTGACATACACGTTTTGATAACTACGTGATAGTTCAGTTAAACGGTTTAGAGTTGAGGCACCGAAGACTGTATTTGAAACGTCGCGAAACATATGAGATGTTTCGAGGGCTGAAATTGGAATTTCAGGCTCATGCCCACGTCAAGAGGTATAAGACCTCCGACGATTTTCTTAGCCTGCAAACTAAGGGAGAAAAGCTCAATTGTTGAGCTTGTGCTCAGATTGTCTGAGTACATCAATCATTTGAATCGAGTGGGAGTTGATCTTCCAGATGAGACAGTGATGTTTCTCCAAAGTCATTGCCACCAAGCTGCTAGAGCTTCGTGATGAACTATAATATATCAGGGACATATATGATGATCCTTGAGATATTTGCGATGTTTGACACGAAAGTAGAAATCAAGAAAGAGCATCAATTGTTGATGGTTGGTGAAACCACTAGTTTCAAGAAGGGCAAGGGAACAAAGGGATACTTCATGAAACAGCAATTCAGCTGCTGCTCTAGTGAAGAAACCCAAGGTTGAACCCAAACCCGAGACTAAGTGCTTCTGTAATAAGGGGAACAGCCACTAGAGCAGAATTACCCTAGATACTTGGTAGATTAGAAGGCTGGCAAGGTCGATAGAAGTATATTGGATATACATTGTGTTGATGTGTACTATACTAGTACTCCTAGTAGCACCAGGGTATTAGATACCGGTTCGGTTGCTAAGTGTTAGTAACTCGAAATAAAAGCTACGGAATAAACGGAGACTAGCTAAAGGTGAGCTGACGATATGTGTTGGAAATGTTTCCAATGTTGATATGATCAAGCATCGCACGCTCCCTCTACCATCGAGATTGGTGTTAAACCCAAACAATGGTTATTTGGTGTTTGCGTTGAGCATAGACATGATTGGATTATGCCTATCGCAATACGGTTATTCATTTAAGGAGAATAATCGTTACTCTGTTTATCTGAATAATACCTTCAATGGTCTTACGCCTAAAATGAATGGTTTATTGAATCTCGATCATAGTGATACACATGTTCATAAGATAGTAATGGTAGTACCACCTACTTGTGGCACTGCCACGTAAGTCATATCAGTATAAAACACATGAAGAAGCTCCATGTTGATGGATCTTTGGACTCACTCATTTTTGAAAGGTTTGAGACATGCGAACCATGTCTATTGGTGTATATGCATGAAGAAACTCCATGCAAATGGACCGTTTGGACTCACTTGATTTTGAATCACTTGAGACATGCAAATCATACCACGTGGGCAAGATGACTGAAAACCTCGTTTTCAGTAAAATGGAACTAGAAAGCAACTTGTTGGAAGTAATACATTTTGATGTGTGCAATCCAATGAGTGCTGAGGCATGTAGTGGATATCGTTATGTTCTTAATTCACAGATGATTTGAGTAGATGTTGAGTATATTTACTTGATGAATCACGAGTCTGAATTATTGAAAGGTTCAAGTAATTTTAGTGTGAAGTTGAAAGATCGTCGTGACAAGAGGATAAAAGATCTATGATATGATCATAGAGATGAATATCTGAATTACGAGTTTGGCACAGAATTAAGACATTGTGGAAATTGTTTCACAACTAATACAGCCTGGAACACCATAGTGTGATGGTGTGTCCGAACATCATAACTGCACCCTATTGGATATGATGCATACAATGATGTCTCTTATCGAATTACCATGATAGTTTATGGGTTAGGCATTAAAGACAACCACATTCACTTTAAATAGGGCACCACGTAATTCCGATGAGATGACACCGTATGAACTATGGTTTAGAGAAACCTAAGCTGTCATTTCTTAAAAGTTTGGGGCTGCGACGCTTATGTGAAAAAGTTTTAGGCTGATAAGCTCGAACCCAAAGCGGATAAATGCATCTTCATAGGACGCCCAAAACAGTTGGGTATACCTCCTGTCTCAGATTCTAAAGCAATAAGGGATTGTTTCTAGAATCAGGTCCTTTCTCGAGGAAAAGTTTCTCTCGAAAGAATTGAGTCGGAGGATGGTGGAGACTTGATGAGGTTATTGAACCATCTCTTCAGCTAGTGTGTGGCAGGGCACAGGAAGTTGTTCCTGTGGCACCTACACCAATTGAAGTGGAAGCTTATGATAGTGATCATGAAACTTCAGATCAAGTCACTACCAAACCTCGTAGGATGACAAGGATGCGTACTACTTCATAGTGGTACGTAATCCTGTCTTGGAAGTCATGTTGCTAGACAACAATGAACCTACGAGCTATGGAGAAGCGAGGGTGGGCCCGGATTCCGATAAATGGCTTGAGGCCATAAAATCCGAGAGAGGATCCATGTATGAAAACAAAGTGTAGACTTTGGCAGAACAGCTCGATGGTCGTAAGGCTGTTGAGTGCAGATGGATTTTAAAAGGAAGACGGACAATGATGGTAAATGTCACCATTAAGAAAGCTCGACTTGTCGTTAAGATGTTTTCATACAAGTTCAAGGAGTTGACTGCGATGAGACTTTCTCACTCGTAGCGATGCTAATAGTCTGTTGGAATTATATTAGCGATTACTGCATTATTTATGAAATCTTGCAGATAGGATATCAAAACATTGTTTCCTCGACGTTTTTCGAGGAAAGGTTGTATGTGATACAAACCGGAAGGTTTTGTCAATCCTGAAAGATGCTAATAAGTATGCTATGCTGTGTAGGCTCTACAGTATGCTATGCTGTGTACCGCACCTGAAGTGTGCCTTGCCATGAGTCAGTCAAGGGGTACAAGAGTGATCCAAGAATGTATCACAGGACAGCGGTCAAAGTTATCCTTAGTAACTAGTGGACTAAGGAATTTTCTCAATTATGGAGGTGGTAAAAGAGTTCGTCGTAAAGGGTTACGTCGATGCAAGCTTAACACCTATCCGGATAGCTCTGAGTAGAGATACCGGATACGTATAATGGAGCAACAATTTAGAATAGCTCCAAGTAGAACAGTTATTTGGAATAGCTCCAAATAGAACGTGGTAGCTACATCTAGGAGATGACATAGAGATTTGTAAAGCACACACGGATCTGAAAGGTTCAGACCTGTTGACTATAACATCTCTCACAAGCATAACATGATCAAACCCAGAACTCATCGAGTGTTAATCACATGGTAAATGTGAACTAGATTATTGACTCTAGTAAACTCTTTGGGTGTTAGTCACATGGGGATGTGACCTTGAGTGTTAATCACATATCATGTGAACTGGATTATTGACTCTAGTGCAAGTGGGAGACTGTTGGAAATATGCCCTAGAGGCAATAATAAATTGATTATTATTATATTTCCTTGTTCATGATAATCGTTTATTATCCATGCTAGAATTGTATTGATAGGAAACTCAGATACATGTGTGGATACATAGACAACACCATGTCCCTAGTAAGCCTCTAGTTGACTAGCTCGTTGATCAATAGGTGGTTACGGTTTCCTGACCATGGACATTGGATGTCGTTGATAACGGGATCACATCATTAGGAGAATGATGTGATGGACAAGACCCAATCCTAAGCATAGCACTAGATCGTGTAGTTCGTATGCTAAAGCTTTTCTAATGTCAAGTATTATTTCCTTAGACCATGAGATTGTACAACTCCCGGATACCGTAGGAGTGCTTTGGGTGTACCAAACATCACAACGTAACTGGGTGACTATAAAGGTGCACTACGGGTATCTCCGAAAGTGTCTGTTGGGTTGGCACGAATCGAGACTGGGATTTGTCACTCCGTGTGACGGAGAGGTATCTCTGGGCCCACTCGGTAGGACATCATCATAATGTGCACAATGTGATCAAGGAGTTGATCACGGGATGATGTGTTACGGAACGAGTAAAGAGACTTGCCGGTAACGAGATTAAACAAGGTATCGGGATACCGACGATCGAATCTCGGGCAAGTATCGTACCGCTAGACAAAGGGAATTGTATACGGGATTGATTAAGTCCTTGACATCGTGGTTCATCCGATGAGATCATCGTGGAACATGTGGGAGCCAACATGGGTATCCAGATCCCGCTGTTGGTTATTGACCGGAGAGTCATCTCAGTCATGTCTACATGTCTCCCGAACCCGTAGGGTCTACACACTTAAGGTTCGATGACACTAGGGTTATAAAGGAAGCTTGTATGTGGTTACCGAATGATGTTCGGAGTCTCGGATGAGATCCCGGACGTCACGAGGAGTTCCGGAATGGTCCGGAGGTAAAGATTTATATATAGGAAGTCCTATTTCGGCCATCGGGACAAGTTTCGGGGTCATCGGTATTGTGCCGGGACCACCGGAAGGGTCCCGGGGGCCCACCGGGTGGGGCCACCTATCCCGGAGGGTCCCATGGGCTGAAGTGAGAAGGGATCCAGCCCAAAGTGGGCTGGGGCGCCACTTCCCTCATGGCCCATGCGCCTAGGGTGAAGGGGGGAACCCTAAGGAAGAGTCCCAAGGAGGGAAGGCACCTCCTAGGTGCCTTGGGGGGGAGGGAAACCTCCCCTGGCCGCCGCCCCCGAGGAGATTGGATCTCCTAGGGCTGGCGCACCCCCCCCCTTGGGCTCCCTATATATAGTGAGGGTAGGAGGGCCTCTGGAGACACCCCTTATGCCTTTGGTGCAGCCCCTCCCCCTCTCCTAAGTCCTTCTCCTCTCCCGTGGTGCTTAGCGAAGCCCTGCAGGATTGCCACGCTCCTCCATCACCACCACGCCATTGTGCTGCTACTGGATGGAGTCTTCCTCAACCTCTCCCTCTCTCCTTGCTGGATCAAGGCGTGGGAGACATCGTCGAGCTGTACGTGTGTTGAACGCGGAGGTGCCGTCCGTTCGGCACTAGGATCATCGGTGATTTGGATCACGACGAGTACGACTCCATCAACCCCGTTCTCTTGAACGCTTCCGCTTAGCGATCTACAAGGGTATGTAGATGCACTCTCCTTCCCCTCGTTGCTAGTCTCTCCATAGATAGATCTTGGTGATACGTAGGAAAATTTTGAATTTCTGCTACGTTCACCAACAATAGGCGCCTTCAATCCAATGAGCGGATGACATCTATCCCGACGGTGAGCCGACACGTGTTTCCTCCAGCCAATGATGATTTTACATGTGGAAAATCCCCATTGGTCGGGGTTGTTAACGGGTTATCAGATCCAAAATCCGACCCGATAGCTTAACGGCGTTCCGTTATGGTGGATGCCACGTGTCGGTCACCCTTGATGAAAGCACTTCTGTGACGCGTGAGTTATCGTCATGGAAGTGGACACTTCCGTGATGATAATTTTGGTAGTCATGGAACACTTCTACGACAGCACAGGTATGACTATCTTGATTCTATCATAAATTTGTCATGGATGTACATGCATGACAAAAAACGCGACCTACTGTGACAAACACGTATCATCACGGAAGTGTATTTTTTTGTAGTGCACCAAATATTGCTTACAGCTATTGCTAACTCATAGCGATAAAGTAAAGAAATTACATGGCGTTTAATGATTGACACGCGGGTCATACAATAAATTAAAGACAATCCTATGGCTCTTGTCGGTTGTCGTACTCATCGACATGCAAGTCGTGAACTATTACAAAACATGATCATCTCATACATCAACATATATCAAATCACATCTTGGCCATACCACATCACATCACATGCCCTGCAAAAACAAGTTAGACGTCCTCTACTTTGTTGCTGCAATTTTTACATGGCTGCTAGGGTAAACTATAAGAACCGTTCTTATCTAGGAAAAACCACAAGGATGATATAAAAGTTGCCTTTTAACCTTCTACAAGGACCGCCGTTGTCAAATTAGATACAACTAAGATGGGAGAGACAGACACCCGCCATCCACTTTTATGCAATACAAGTTGCATGTTAGTCAGTCGAACCGGTCTCTTGTGCGAGGACAAGTAATTAAGGTTGGTCCAAGCCGCTTCATCCCACAATACCGCCGAATCAAAAATAACAAAGTAAGCAATTTGAACATCAACACCCACAATGTCTTTGTGTTCTACTCATGCATAAACTCCACGCATAGACCTAGATCATGGTGCCACTGATGGGGAGCGCTGCATGAAAATCAAAAAATATCCTATGAAACACCCAAGATCTAATTTAGTAGATGCATAGCAACTAGAGGGGAGTGTGTCTACATACCCTTGTAGACTGAATGCGGAAGTATATATAACGCGGTTGATTTAGTCCTATTCTTCACGATCCAATCACGATCCAACCCAATCTAGCGCCAAACAAATGACACTTCCGAGTTTAGCACACATGTAGCTCGGTGATGTCTCCTCCTCCTTGATCTAGAAAGAAAAGGGGAGAATCATATGGGGTCACAACCAGCACGATGGTGTGGTGGTGATGGTGGTGGTGGAGTACCGGCAGTGCTTCGCTAAGCAAAACTGGGACGAGGAGATGGAAAGACGGGGAGGAGCTGCACCAAGGGAGGCCCCCTACGCCCCTCCCAACTATATATAGGGGGAGGGGGAGGGGTGGCGGCCCTAGGGGGTTGCTTGCCCACCAAGCCTGGCGCGGCACCTCCTACCCCTAGGTTTTGCCCACCCTTGGCGCACGGGCCTGGTGGGGGGCCGGTGCGCCTGGCCCATACAGACGAAGGCGCCCCCTACAGCCCATGTGCCTTCGGGGCAGGTGGACCCTTGAAACCCTTTCGGTCCCTCTGGTACATTGCTGGCATGCCCCCAAACTTTTCCGGTGCTCAAAATATAACTTCACATATATAAATATTTACCTTCAGACCATTCCGGAGCTTCTCGTGACATCTGGATCTCATCTGAGACTCCGAACAACATTCAGTCACCAATCAATTGTCCCAATACTACTCTAGCATCATTGAACATTAAGTATGCGACCCTACGGGTTCGAGAATCATGTAGACATGACCGAGACTCCTCTTTGGTCAATAACCAATAGTGGGACCTCGATGCCCATATTGGTTCCTACATATTCCATGAAGATCTTTATCGGTTGAACCACGATGTCAAGGATTCAGTTAATCCCATATGCAATTCCCTTTGTCTGGCAATATGTTGCTTGCACAAGATTCGATCGTCAGTATCTCTATACCTTGTTCAATCTCATTACTGGCAAGTCTCTTTACTTGTTCCATAATACAAGATCCCCGCGACTAAATACATTAGTCACATGCTTGCAAGCTTCTCTTGATGTTGTATTATCGAGAGGGCCTAGAGATATCTCCCCGTCACATGGAGTGACAAATCCCAGTCTCAATCCATGCAACCCAACAAATACCTTCAGAAATACCTGTAGAGCACCTTTATGATCACCCAGTTATGAAGTGATGATTAATAGCACTCAAAGTATTCCTCCGATATCTGAGAGTGGCATGATCTCATGGTCTAAGGAACAGATACTTGGCATTACGAAAGCTATGGCAAAGTGAACTTAGTGATACGATAAGATGCTAAGCTTACTGTTCCGTCTATCCATCACATCATTCTCCTAATGATGTGATCTCGTTTTCAAATGACAAACCATGTCTATGTTTAGGAAACGTTGACCATCTTTGATCAACGAGTTAGTCTAGTTGAGGCTCACTTGGGACATGGTGTTGTTTATGTATCCACACATATATTTAAGTTTCCGGTCAATACAATTCTAGCATGAATAATGAACATTTATCACGAACAGAGAAATATGATAATGACCATTTCATTATTGGCTCTAGGGAATATTTCCAACAATCAAGTCATTCTTTGCAGGCGTTGTCATCATTCCCATCTACAGTAGTAGCCGCCATTTCCGTAGTCATCTCCATCTCTGTTATCCCCATCTCCGTTTGCCATAATACTTGTAATCAGGAACACATCGCCAATCAGCAGACATTTTAAGACTTATAACCATTCATCTTCAAGTATCAGTTTCTTATTGTCTCTTATTGGTCATTCTTTTGCGATGTGCAAGTAGTCCCCTTGGGGCAAGGGTTGAGTCCTAGCCTCGCAACTGCATGTATGCGCGCTAAGTGATAATTGTTGGTTTACTTTGAGGATAACATTATTCGATGTGTTACAGAACATTTTTGTCTCTTATCTCTACCTCATTCTAAGTCCCTGCAGGTACACGAGATATCGAAGACCGATCAATGAGAGATTATGTGAAGAGAGAAACTAAAGGCTATGCCGAACATCGGTGACAATAAGATTAGTAAGGTAGTGAGAACCTATTCTCTAGGGGTACATAAAGTGCGGTCATTAAAAGTCCAATGCATTGGTCTGGTTAATTCCTTCATAAATGAGATAACCCCGCGAGACGGTAAGGGTCTTGGTTGGACAATAGAACCTCGATGCGGTAGTAGTCGGTCGTGGTGTCATTTGGACGCATCTCCGACAAACAACACGTTGAAAACAAATAAGTCATGTTAATTATCTAGTAGAATCTCAAGCGTGCGTGTACGGTTGCAGGTGAAACCTCTAACTATTTCTTTATTATGATTCCCACGTCAATCTGTGTGATTTTGTCCGAGAACTGGAATTTTTTTTGTAACAAAGTCTTGCGGAAATCATATTCCTGAGGGGCCTGCGAATGAGGTAGAGATAAGAGAACTTAAGGTCACTCCACGGAGAAAGGGAACTATCTACATCTGGAACCGGATCGAAGGTAATCAGTTGCCTATTTTACATTTCTTTTCTTGTTCATTTATGCTCGATTTACTTTTTCAGTGTTTCCCCCTTTTTTTGGAAAATTTACTAACAATTTTGTAAGTGCTTGGACATATATTTAGACATGCCTAAACAACCTTTTCAAATCTATGAACTTCTTGTAAAAAACATACACAAACTTTTTGATGCATGAAACATTTTATGGGTATATAGGAAATGAATATTGTTCAACTATGAGACATTTCATGTTATTTTGGTCAAAAAAAAGACATTTTATGTTGCATGACAAATATTTCTATTGACAGGTCTGTGAACATTTTTACGCACTATGTAAAATGCGCATATTTTAGGTTTTCTGTAATACTTTTAAACTCTTTTAACAAGTGCGACCCACTAACAAGCATTATTTTTTCTTTGTTATAAATTTCAGAAATATATTCATTTTACCTTTTATATAAACCCAATTAAGTGTCAGAAAAAAATGCCCATGTGTTGCAAAAAAAATATACCCACATATATAAATATATCAGTGTGTTTTTAAAAACTGCTCATCTATTTTTTTCCAAAAATGTTTTCTGTGCCAAACAAATGGTTGCGTGTTGCAAGAAAAAATATTCACACATCTGGGAAAAATATGTTCACGTATTTTTTCTAAACTATTTATATATTTCAACAATTCTTGTATATAAAGATAAATGTTCATGTATCTCTTTTTTTTGCGGGGAAAATGTTCATGTATCTCGAATAGATGTTCATGTTTTGAAGAAGAGTGTTCGCACATTAAAAATACATTTGCGTGCACTCCTCGAAAGCAGAGACAAATTCTCCCTACTAGATCCCCGCAAAAAAAAAAAAACTCCCTACTAGAGGGTTGTACAGTGAGGACACCTCCGACTAATGAGAATATGTCCACGCGGAGGACACGGTAGATTGAAGTAGACCGATCTATAGTCCAATCACTGGTACATACCTAGGACGATTTTCAGATCTCAAATTTGTTTAACATTATAATCAATCGATTTTGGACCAAGCTGAGGGGGCCCTTAATGGCTCAGCTCTAAAGCAAGGATGAGGCTATGAGCACCCATCAGCCATAGAAATCCTATCCCCGCACACCCCTCTTATTTTGCCCCCCTCTTCCTGAGCCAAACAATCCACATTTCCCTATCCTCCCACGGCCTCTTTCCACTACTACCACCGAGCACCATCCCCTACAAGGAGAGGGCAAAGAACACACATTCACTTTGTTGCTTCAGGTTGCAACAGCCAAATTAGGCTACAATGGCTCTTAGGCTGTGGGCAAGCTCAGCTGCCAATGCCCTCAAGATTTCAAGCAGCGGCGCCAGGGCTGCTGCCCCGGCTTATTCGATCTCCAGATACTTCTCCACCGGTACATCTTTGCTTCAGCAATATGTTTCTCCTTTTTGGTAAAGCGCACATGTAGTGTGCAATGTTCTTGACTTCTTGTGCATTCCAACTCTTTGCACTCAATACATTGTGGTCTTTTACCTGTATATTATGTCCTTGGTCCTTGTTGTTATATCCACTAGCATATACCAAAAGGAAAGGAGAATTTTTTTATCTTCATTTATAATAGGAGGGATACTGTTTTCAGAAATGGGAATAGTTGCTCTGCTCAAGCTATGGTCGTATTTGAATGAATGGTTTTTTCCGTTGCTCTCTGAGCATCTTTGTCTTTGTCTTGTTAATTTAGAGAAAGTTTTTGAATGGTTTTGATGTGAGTTTGCAGTTATTGATGGCTTGAAGTACACTTCCTCCCACGAGTGGGTCAAGAACGACGGCTCCGTGGCCACGATTGGCATCAGTGACCACGCCCAGGTGAACCAACGGCACTCCATACAAGCATGCTTTCCATATGTCAATCCTGCGTCAATAACAATTGGTGGATGCAGGGCCATCTCGGGGAGGTGGTGTTCGTGGAGCTGCCGGAGGCAGGCACGAAGGTGAGCCAGGGCGGAGCCTTCGGCAACGTGGAGAGTGTGAAGGCCACCAGCGACGTCAACTCGCCCATCTCCGGCGAGGTCGTCGAGGTCAACTCAAAGCTGTCCGAGACCCCCGGCCTGGTACGCACAACAAACGCATCGCCTCCGTCGATTAGAAATCCTTTCACGTCCGTGCAGTGATCCTAATGAACTGCGTGCTGCTGCGATTGCGCCGTGGCTGGCAGATCAACTCGAGCCCGTACGAGGATGGGTGGATGATCAAGGTGAAGCCGAGCAGCCCGGCGGAGCTGGAGGGCCTGCTGGACTCGGCCAAGTACACCAAGCACTGCGAGGAGGAGGACGCCCACTAGTGCTCCTTGCTCGCTTATCATTCCTTTTTGTTGCAACCATATCGACTACTCTTGTCTACAATAATTACACCAACTTCACCATGCGTTCAGTTCATCGGTTCCAATTTTCTTTTGTCGGTGTACATGGCGTCCAGCAGTTTGTTATACCATTTCAGTGACCGTGACATCAGAGATACGGGAAAGAGTTTGTATGTTAGTTTGTTGGTAAAAAGAGACATTATCATCCACCAACAAATCATCATATAACTACTCTAATATGATTTATCTAAGTTTGCTCTCTTATTTTACCTTAGAGCATCTCCAACAGGCGCCCAACGCGCCGCGCTGTAAAAACAGATTTGGCGCGCGCCCATCGCCTGGTTTGGCGCGGCGCCAGCGTTTGCTCCAGCAGTCGCGCTGAAAAGCCGCGCGCGCGCAGCTCCAGCAGGCGCAGTAAAATGCAGCGCCTGCGCTCATTCTATAATATTTTTTAATTAAAATTGCATAGATAAAAAAGGCGATACATAGATATTTTACATCGGTGCAACTACTACGGCATAAATGATAGATAGTTCAACATACATAGATAGATAGATAGAAATTACTACGGCATACATAGATAGAAAACTACTCTAAGTCGCTGCCATCACCATCGTCATCCTTGTCGGTGTCGTCCGAGGTTGAGAGCCAGACGTCGTCCCAACGTTCATCGTCCGAGGTGAAGAACGACCTCCCACCTGCGGAGACGATGTCGCACTACTCGTTCGCCACTGCCTTCCGCTGACGCCGGTCCGCCCGCTCCGAGCGGCGCCTTGCCGTCCTCTCCGCCCAGTAGGCATGCTCGGCGTCGACGTCCTCTGGGTGGCGACGGCTCCACTCCGCCATGGCTCGCTCGTCCTCCTCGGCGACGAGGAGACGGCGCTGCCGCCGAGCATGGTCGGCACGGTCCATGCCCGTGATCAGCCGCGGCGGAGGGGCGAGGCGCTGCGCCTCCTTGCGCGTGAAGACGTCCCGGAAATTCATCTGGGATCGGGGCCTGTCCAAGCGCCACGCCGCAGCGTCGTACGCGCGGGCCGCCTCGCGCGCGCTCCGGAACGTCCCGAGGCCGAGCCGGACGTCGCTGGCCCGTATCTCGGCGGAGTACCAGCCGTTGGGGCGCTCGCGGACGCCGCGAAAGCCCGAAGCACCCCGGCGGCGCGGCGGCATGGTGGCACGGTGGTGGCGTAGAAAGCGGCGACGCGGCGAAGCGGTGGAGTGCGAAGCGGCGAGATTGCGAGGAGAAGGGCGCGTGGCTGTTCTGTGCGCGTGGCGAAGCGCGGGACTTTATAGGCGCGCGCGAAGCGGCGTGCCAAATCTAGCGCGCCGCGTGCCGCTTTCTACCGCGCGCGCGCAAACGCTTCCCGCGCGCGCTAACTTTCCGCCACCGCTGGAGCGCGCGGAACCAACCGGCGCGCGCGAAAAACTGATTTTATCGTGCGGGCGCGCGTTTTGCCGCGCCTGTTGGAGATGCTCTTAGAGCTTGTGCCAAGATTGTTGTTACGTACTCCCTCCGTAAAGAAATATAAAAGTGTTTAGACCACTAAAGTACCTCCTCTTGCCGTATATCATCTGCCACATCATAAAAAATTAAATCCTAGGTGACAAAATTGACAATCATTGGAGATGTCCTACATGATGAAACACAAATTATTTTAGCCACGGACAAGAACACCTAGTTTTTTTGTTGGATGGGTAGATTAGTTTGAGCCAATTTTAATAACAGATGTCTCATTTTTTTAAAGGAGGTGAAAACCCCGGCCTCTGCATCATTGTGATGCGCGTCTGACCGAGATGGAGAAGCTGATTTTCTCTTTTCTCAAAGGATTGCTGATGCAATCGCGCCTCCCCCCCCCCCCCCCCCCCCCCCGACACGTGTATGTGACTGGTTCAAACAAGATGTAGAAGAGAGTCGAGGACGTTTTTTATATGGGGAGCTTGTCAGTGCCCCCGTTTTTTGCCAGGTCGGCGTCAGTATAGTTAAGTTGCGCATTGTAGTGGTTAGTTTGGGTGCAAGGACATATGCCATGTACTCGAGCCTACAAATAACAGATCCTAGAGGTAAGGGAGTCCACAACCTTAGCGGCTAGGTCAAGATACACCTCATAAGAGACCCCCCCCCCCCCAACGGGGGCGAGTCAACACCCCTTCTAGCTTATGCTTGTCACCCTTCTTGTTCCTCTTGGCTTGTGGAGAATGACCTTCAGACCGCTCTCTCCATGTAGGCCACTTCTTGATCAACACTTCAAATACGTGTGATGATCGGACTAAATGATATGGGATGAGCGGAACATGCCCACCTTGACTTCAGAAGCACACCAGCCTTATGGTTGTCAAGGTGGTTGAAGATGCTTGACAATGAGAAATCATGCTGGGGATAGGCCCAATTGCATGGGACCGACCATGGTGGGGATATTGAGGTCATTGTTGAGGTCTTGTCCCAGGGAAATTCGTGAAAACTGTCTCCTTGAGAGGAATCCGAGTCAAATCGAGAGGGATCTTGATGATACCGCCTAGACGAGATCAATGTGCATGGCTTGCGCATGTTGTTGCTCCCAAATTTGTGTCCATTGTGCATATAGGGGTATATACCTAGTCGAAATGATGGGGAGGAGGCAATACAAGGATCCCGCTAATGGAACTTCGACGAGGTTGAGACCATGCAAGACATAGTCTTGTACCCAGATTTAGACTCCCCAGGTAAAAGCCCTATGGCATGCCAAGTTTCTTATTGTAGGATCGAAAGTATGTCTAGAGGGGGGTGATTAGACTACTTGACCAAACAAAAATCTATCATTTCCCAATTTTGGTTGTGGGCAGATTTTAGCAATTATGACAAGTCAAGCAATCAACCTACACATGCAATTCTAAGAGTGTAGCAGCGGAAGTAAACCATTGCATATGAAGGTAAAGGGAAGGGTTTGGAGAAGGCAAACGCAATAGAGACACGGGGATTTTTGGCGTGGTTCCGATAGGTGGTGCTATCGTATCACGCTGGGCATAAAACCCGATACCCGAAGCCCGAACCCGAACCGAAATACCTGAACTCGAAAAAACCGAGCACCCGTTCGGGTATCAATTCTGGAAACCCGAATTTAATTAGGGAATTTTGGGTTTGTATTCCCAGTACCCGAACAACCTGAATTACACTAGAAATATTAGTCCATCCTAGCACGTGTCTGCATTGTCCCAGCCCAAAAGCCCACTGCTTCCAGAGCACACATACTAGCACACAGGCACAACCTCACGCGCTCCCGATCCCTGACCCCATCCTCCCAACTTCCCAAGTCCCGACCTAGCCGTCGCCCTGCAACGCGACTCTCTTGCATCTCGTTGTCCTTTCCTCAGAGTGCAAAGAGAAGCGCCACGCCGTCTGCCTTCCTCCACACACCGCAGCACGCAGTGCAGCGCCTCGACGTCCGCCTTCCTCGACAACACACGTGGGCAGCGTAATGCCATTCGCATTCCTCCTTCCTCCGCAATATGCAATGGGGTAGCCCTTGTTTCCTGTCAGATTCTTTCCTCCCCCCTCATCAACACGCAGTGGGCAGTGGCATGCCGGTCTCCATCATTTCCTGCCGGTCGGCAAACAATGTCGTGATACGTCTCCAACGTATCTATAATTTTTGATTGTTCCATGCTATTATATTACCTGTTTTGGATGTTTATGGGCTTTACTTTACACTTTTATATCATTTTTGAGACTAACCTACTAACCGGAGGCACAACCCGAATTGCTGTTTTTTTTTGCCTATTTCAGTATATCGAAGGAAAGGAATATCAAACGGAGTCCAAACGGAATGAAACCTTCGGGAGTGATCTTTTTGGAACAAATGCAATCCAGGAGACTTGGAGTGGACGTCAAGAAGCAGCCGAGGCAGCTATGAGGGTAGCCGGCACGCCCAGTAAGGGTGGGCGCGCCTGTTGCCTCGTGGGTCCCTCGTGGCTCCCCTGACCGACTTCCTTCGCCTATATATATCTACGTACCCCAAAAACATCCAAGAGCACCACGAGAAATTATTTCCACCGCCGCAACCTTCTGTATCCGCGAGATCCCATCTTGGAGCCTTCATCGGCGCTCTGCCGGAGGGGGAATCGACCATGGAGGGCCTCTCCATCACCACCAAGGCCTCTCCGATGAGTTGTGAGTATTTTACCACAGACCTTTGGGTCCATAGTTATTAGCTAGATGGCTTCTTCTCTCTCTTTGAATCTCAATACAAAGTTCTCCTTCCTCTTCTTGGAGATCTATTCGATGTAACTCTTTTTGCGGTGTGTTTATGATCAAGTTTATCTATGAGACATATTTGAATCTCCTCTTAATTCTTTTATGTATGATTGGTTATCTTTGCAAGTCTCTTCGAATTATCAGTTTGGTTTGCCCTACTAGATTGATCTTTCTTGCCATGGGAGAAGTGCTTAGTTTTGGGTTCAATCTTGCGGTGTCCTTTCCCAGTGACAGTAGGGGCAGCAAGACACATATTGTATTGTTGCCATCGAGGATAAAAAGATGGGGTTTATATCATATTGCATGAGTTTATCCCTCTACATCATGTCATCTTGCTTAATGCGTTACTCTGTTCTTATGAACTTAATACTCTAGATGCAGGCAGGAGTCAGTCGATGTGTGGAGTAATCGTAGTAGATGCAGGCAGGAGTCGGTCTACTTGTTGCGGACGTGATGCCTATATACATGATCATGCCTAGATATTCTCATAACTATACACTTTTCTATCAATGGCTTGACAGTAATTTGTTCACCCACCGTAATAATTATGCTATCTTGAGAGAAGCCACTAGTAAAACCTATGGCCCCCATGTCTATCTTTTATCATATAAGTTTTTCATCTACTTTTATTTGCATATTTTATTTTCCAATCTATATCATAAAAATACCAAAAATATTTATCTTATCATATTATCTCTATCAGATCTCGCTTTCGCAAGTTTCCGTGAAGGGATTGACAACCCCTTTATCGCGTTGGTTGTGAGGTTCTTGTTTGTTTGTGTAGGTGCGTGGGACTTTTGAGGAGCCTCCTACTGGATTGATACCTTGGTTCTCAAAACTGAGGGAAATACTTACGCTACTTTGCTGCATCACCCTTTCCTCTTCAAGGGAAAAACCAATGCATGCTCAAGAGGTAGCAAGAAGGATTTCTGGCGCCGTTGCCGGGGAGGTCTTCGCTCAAGTCAAGACATACCAAGTACCCATCACAAACTCATCTCCCTCGCATTACATTATTTGCCATTTGCCTCTCGTTTTCCTCTCCCCCACTTCACCCTTGCCGTTTTATTCGCCCTTCTTCTATTCGTATTTTCGTTTGCTTTGATGTCTTACTTGGCTCGTTTGTTCGTTTGGTTGGAATAATTGTTTATTTATTGCTAAACAGAGAACATAAGATCTATGGATCCTCATCCGCTTGCTAATCTTTTTAAGAGATCCAATTATGATGAACCAATTGCTAGTGAGTTTTGTGCACTAGATTATCTTTATGAAGCTTTGCTTGAAATTCATGAATCTAAAAATTGTGATGTAGAAATTTATGAAGAGATTCACGATAACTCCTTGAATAAAAAGCATGATTGCAATGATTTTACTATAAATTCTCTTGATGTCAATTGTGCTAATAATATGCGAAACCCTAAGCTTGGGGATGCTAGTTTTGCTATGTCTACTACTTGTTGCAATGATCATGATTGGGGTGATTCTTCTTATAATCTTGAAATTTTATTTAAGCCCCATGATGAATATGAGATTGATAATAATGTTTGCAATAATACAGAAAGTGGGTTTGGAAGAGTGTCAACTTTAGATCCCACATATTTGGATAATGTTCAATCTTATGAAGTTTTTGATAAAAGTGGGCTTGGACAGGTCATGACTTTAGTTAATGATAATCCCACTATTCTGAAAGAGTGTCAACTTTGCATGCATGTGGATCATGTTGAAAATATTTTATGTGATAGCTATTTTATTGAATTTGCTTATGATCCCACATGTAATTATTATGAGAGAGGAAAATATGGTTGTAGAAATTTTCATGATAATAAATTACCTCTCGTTATGTTGAGATTGCTATCGTCTCTTTCTTCTTCCTTGCATATGCTAATTTTTTCTTGCTATGATAATTTGTTTGCTTATAAAATTTTGTTTGCTTATAAAATTCCTATGCATAGGAAGTATGTTAGACTTAGATGTGTTTATCACGTTTTTTATGATTCTCTATTTGTGCTTTAATTATTGTCTTTCATGTGAGCATCATTAGAATTATCAACGCCTAGCTAAAAGGCTTTAAAGAAAAGCGCTTGTTGGGAGACAACCCAATATTTTTTCTTGCTGTTATTAAATAATAATTCATCTAGGTTCTGTTCAGATGTGTTTTAATGTTTTAAATAGTGTTTGTGCCAAGTATAACCTATAGGATAACCATGGGTGAAAGTTAATTTGATTCTGCTGAAAAACAGAAACTTTGCGTGCACGAGAAAACATTCAATGAATCACAGAAACGTGCTTTTGCGTTGATTCTTTTTGATGTAGATCAATAGACAAATTACCTAGGACTTCCTGTTTTGGTAGGATTTTTGGAGTTCAAGAAGTATTCGAAAGTTATAGATTGCTACAGACTGTTCTGTTTTTGACAGATTCTGTTTTTCGTGTGTTGTTTGCTTATTTTGATGCATCTATGGCTAGTATCGGGGGGTATGAACCATAAATAAGTTGGAATACAGTAGGTTTAACACCAATATAAATAAAGAATGATTTTATTACAGTATCTTATGTGGTGGTTTTTCTTTCTTGCACTAACGGAGCTTATGAGATTTCCTGTTGAGTTTTGTGTTGTGAAGTTTTCAAGTTTTTGGTAAAGATTTGATGGACTATGGAATAAGGAGTGGAAAAATCCTAAGCTTGGGGATGTCCATGGCATCCCAAGATATTCAAGGAAAACCAAAAGCCTAAGCTTGGGGATGCCCCGGAAGGCATCCCCTCTTTCGTCTTCGTTTATCGATAATTTTATTTGGAGCTATATTTTTATTTAGCACATGATATGTGTTTTGCTTGGAGCATCTTGTATGATATGAGTCTTTGCTTTTTAGTATACCACAATCATCCTTGCTGTACACACCTTTTGGGAGAGACCCACATGATTTAAAAATTATTAGAATACTCTATGTGCTTCACTTATATCTTTTGAGCTAGATAGTTTTGCTCTATGTGCTTCACTTATATCTTTTGAGCTAGACAGTTTTGTTCTATGTGCTTCACTTATATTTTCTAGAGCATGGTGGTGGATTTATTTTGAAGAAATTGTTGATCTCTCATGCTTCACTTATATTATTTTGAGAGTCTTTTAGAACAACATGGTATTTGCTATGGTTATAAATTTGGTCGAGAGACGATTTCCTATGCATGGTGGTAGGTACGCATGCATGGTGTGAAGGAAATATGCCCTAGAGGCAATAATAAAGTTATTATTTATTTCCTTATTTCACGATAAATGTTTATTATTCATGCTAGAATTGTATTAACCGGAAACATGATACATGTGTGAATACATAGACAAACATATAGTCACTAGTATGCCTCTACTTGACTAGCTCATTAATCAAAGATGGTTTTGTTTCCTAACCATAGACATGTGTTGTCATTTGATTAATGAGGTCACATCATTAGGAGAATGATGTGATTGACATGACCCATTCCGTTAGCCTAGCACTTGATCGTTTAGTATGTTGCTATTGCTTTCTTCATGACTTATACATGTTCCTGTAACTATGAGATTATGCAACTCCCGTTTGCCGGAGGAACACTTTGGGTGCTACCAAACGTCACAACGTAACTGGGTGATTATAAAGGAGTACTACAGGTGTCTCCAAAGGTACATGTTGGGTTGGCGTATTTCGAGATTAGGTTTTGTCACTCCGATTGTCGGAGAGGTATCTCTGGGCCCTCTCGGTAATGCACATCACTATAAACCTTGCAAGCAATGTAGCTAATGAGTTAGTTACGGAATGATGCATTACGTAACGAGTAAAGAGACTTGCCGGTAACGAGATTGAACTAGGTATTGGATACCGACGATCGAATATCGGGCAAGTAACATACCGATGACAAAGGGAACAAAGTATGTTGTTATGCGGTTTGACCGATAAAGATCTTCGTAGAATATGTAGGAGCCAATATGGGCATCCAGGTTCCGCTATTGGTTATTGACCAAGAATAGTTCTAGGTCATGTCTACATAGTTCTCGAACCCGTAGGGTCCGCACGCTTAAGGTTTCGATGACAGTTATATTATGAGTTTAAGAGTTTTGATGTACCGAAGGAGTTTGGAGTCCTGGATGAGATCGGGGACATGATGAGGAGTCTCGAAATGGTCGAGACATAAAGATCGATATATTGGACGACTATATTCGGAGTTCGGAAAGGTTCCGAGTGATTCGGGTATTTTTCGGAGTACCGGAGAGTTACGGGAATTCGCCGGGGAGTATATGGGCCTTATTGGGCCATACGGGAATAGAGGAGAGAGGCCGAAAGGAAGGAGGCGCGCAGCCCCCCTCTGGTCCGAATTGGACAAGGGGTGCGGCCCCCCTTTCCTTCCTCCTCTCCCCCTCTTTCCCCCCTTCTCCTACTCCAACAAGGAAGGAGGGAGTCCTACTCCCGGTGGGAGTAGGACTCCCCTTGGCGCGCCCCTCCTAGGCCGGCTGCCCCCTCCCCCCTTGCTCCTTTATATACGGGGGCAGGGGGCACCTCTAGGCACGACAACACAAGTTGATCTATGGATCGTTCCATAGCCGTGTGCGGTGCCCCCCTCCACCATATTCCACCTCGGTCATATCGTCGTGGAGTTTAGGCGAAGCCCTGCGCCGGTAGAGCATCATCATCGTCACCACGCCGTCGTGCTCACGGAACTCATCCCCGACACTTTGCTGGATCGGACTCTGGGGATCGTCACCGAGCTGAACGTGTGCTGAACTCGGAGGTGTCGTACGTTCGGTACTTGGATCGGTCGGATCGTGAAGACGTACGACTACATCAACCGCGTTGTCATAATGCTTCCGCTTACGGTCTACGAGGATACGTGGACAACACTCTCCCCTCTCGTTGCTATGCCATCACCATGATCTTGCGTGTACGTAGGAATTTTTTTGAAATTACTACGTTCCCCAACGGTGGCATCCGAGCCTAGGTTTTATGCATTGATGTTATATGCACGAGTAGAACACAAGTGAGTTGTGGGCAATACAAGTCATACTGCTTACCAGCATGTCATACTTTGGTTCGGCGGTATTGTGAGATGAAGCGGCCCGGACCAACATTACGCGTACGCTTACGCGAGACTGGTTTCACCGTTACGAGCACTTGTGCTTAAAGGTGGTTGGCGGGTGTCTGTCTCTCTCATTTTAGCTGAATCGAGTGTGGCTACGCCCGGTCCTTGTGAAGGTTAAAACAGCACTAACTTGACAAACTATCGTTGTGGTATTGATGCGTAGGTAAGAACGGTTCTTGCTAAGCCCGTAGCAGCCACGTAAAATTTGAACAACAAAGTAGAGGACGTCTAACTTGTTTTTGCAGGGCATGTTGTGATGTGATATGGTCAAGACGTGATGCTATATTTTATTGTATGAGATGATCATGTTTTGTAACCAAAGTTATCGGCAACTGGCAGGAGCCATATGGTTGTCGCTTTATTGTATGAAATGCAAACACCCTGCAATTGCTTTACTTTATCACTAAGCGGTAGCGATAGTCGTAGAAGCAATAGATGGCGTAACGACAACGATGCTACGATGGAGATCAAGGTGTCGCGCCGGTGACGATGGTGATCACAACGGTGCTTCGAAGATGGAGATCACAAGCAAAAGATGATGATGGCCATATCATATCACTTATATTGATTGCATGTGATGTTTATCCTTTATGCATCTTATCTTGCTTTGATTGACGGTAGCATTTTAAGATGATCTCTCACTAATTATCAAGAAGTGTTCTCCCTGAGTATGCACCGTTGTGAAAGTTCTTCGTGCTGAGACACCACGTGATGATCGGGTGTGATAGGCTCTACGTTCAAATACAACGGGTGCAAAACAGTTGCACACGCGGAATACTCGGGTTAAACTTGACGAGCCTAGCATATACAGATATGGCCTCGGAACACGGAGACTGAAAGGTCGAGCGTGAATCATATAGTAGATATGATCAACATATTGATGTTCACCGTTGAAACTACTCCATCTCACGTGATGATCGGACATGGTATAGTTGATTTGGATCACGTAATCACTTAGATGACTAGAGAGATGTCTGTCTAAGTGGGAGTTCTTAAGTAATATGATTAATTGAACTTAAATTTATCATGAACTTAGTCCAGGTAGTATTTTGCAAATTATGTTGTAGATCAATAGCTCGCATTGTTGCTTTCATATGTTTATTTTGATATGTTCCTAGAGAAAATTGTGTTGAAAAATGTTAGTAGCAATGATGCGGATTGGATCCGTGATCTGAGGTTTATCCTCATTGCTGCACAGAAGAATTATGTCCTTAATGCACCACTAGGTGACAGACCTATTGCAGGAGCAGATGCAGATGTTATGAACGTTTGGCTAGCTCAATATGATGACTACTAGATAGTTTAGTGCACCATGCTTAACGGCTTAGAATCGGGACTTCAAAGACGTTTTGAACGTCATGGACCATATGAGATGTTCCAGGAGTTGAAGTTTATATTTCAAGCAAATACCCGAGTTGAGAGATATGAAGTCTCCAACAAGTTCTATAGCTAAAAGATGGAGGAGAATCGCTCAACTAGTGAGCATGTGCTCAGATTGTCTGGGTACTTCAATTGCTTGAATCAAGTGGGAGTTAATCTTCCAGATAAGATAGTGATTAACAGAATTCTCTAGTCACCATCACTAAGTTACTAGAACTTCGTGATGAACTATAGTATGCAAGGGATGATGAAAACGATTCCTGAGCTCTTTGTGATGCTGAAATCGACAAACGTAGAAATCAAGAAAAGAGCATCAAGTGTTGATGATTGACAAGACCACTAGTTTCAAGAAAAGGGCAAAGGGAAAGAAAGGGAACTTCAAGCAGAATGGCAAGCAAGTTGTCACTCCCACGAAGAATCCCAAAGTTGAACCAAAGCCTGAAACTGAGTGCTTACACTGCAAAGGAAATGGTCACTGGAAACGGAAATACCCTGAATATTTGTTGGATAAGAAGGATGGCAAAGTGAACAAGGGTATATTTGATATACATGTTATTGATGTGTGCCTTACTAGTGTTTATAGTAGCCCCTGAGTATTTGATACTTGTTCGGTTGCTAAGATTAGTAACTCAAAACAGGAGTTACAGAATAAACAGAGACTAGTTGAAGGGGAAGTGACGATGAGTGTTGGAAGTGGTTCCAAGATTGATATGATCATCATCGCACACTCCCTATACTTTCGGGATTAGTGTTAAACCTAAATAAATGTTATTTGGTGTTTGCGTTGAGCATGAATATGATTTGATCATGTTTATTGCAAAACGGTTATTCATTTAAAATCAAAGAATAATTGTTGTTCTGTTTACATGAATAAAATCTTCGATGGTCATACACCCAATAAAAATAGTTTGTTGGATCTCGATCATAGTGATACACATATTCATAATATTGATGCCAAAAGATGCAAAGTTAATAATGATAGTGCAACTTATTTGTGGCACTGCCATTTGGGTCATATCGGTGTAAAGCACATGAAGAAACTCCATAAAGATGGATTTTCGGAATCACTTGGTTATGAATCATTTGATGCTTGCGAACCGTGCCTTTTGGGCAAGATGACTAAAACTCCGTTCTCTGGAACAATGGAACGAGCTACTGACTTATTGGAAATAATACATACCGATGTATGCAATCCAATGAGTGTTGATGCTCGTGGACAGTATCGTTATTTTCTGACCTTCACAAGATGATTTGAGCAGATATGGGTATATCTACTTGATGAAACATAAGTCTGAAATAGTTGAAAGGTTCAAAGAATTTCAGAGTGAAGTGGAAAAATCATCGTAACAAGAAAATAAAGTTTCTGTGATCTGATCACGGAGACGAATATTTGAGTTACGAGTTTGGTCTTTAATTAAAACAATGTGGAATAGTTTCACAGCTCACGCCACCTGGAACACCACAATGTTATGGTGTGTCCGAACATCGTAACCGAACTTTATTGGATATAGTGCAATCTATGATGTTTCTTATTTATTTACCATTATCATTTTGGGGTTATGCATTAGAGACAGCTGCATTCACATTAAAAGGGCACCATCTAAATCCGTTGAGACGACACCGTATGAACTATGGTGTAGCAGTAAACCTAAGCTGTCGTTTCTTAAAGTTTGGAGTTGCGATGCTTATATGAAAAAGGTTTTCAACCTGATAAGCTCGAACCCAAATCAGAGAAGTGCGTCTTCATAGAATACCCAAAGGTAACTATTGGGTACACCTTCTATCACAGATCCGAAAGCAAGATTCGTTGCTAAGATGGATCCTTTCTAGAGAAGGAGTTTCTCTTGAAAGAAGTGAGTGGGAGGAAAGTAGAACTTGATAAGGTAATTGTACCTTCTCCCAAATTGGAAAGTAGTTCATCACAGAAATCAGTTCCAGTGATGCCTACACCGATTAGTGAGGAAGTTAATGATGATGATCATGAAGCTTCAGATCAAGTTACTACCGAACCTCGTAGGTCTTCCAGAATAAGATCCGCACCAAAGTGGTACGATAATACCGTTCTAAAAGTCATGTTACTAGACCATGATGAACCTACGAACTATGAGGAAGCGATGATGAGCCCAGATTCCGCGAAATGGCTTGAGGCCATGAAATCTGAGATAGGATCCATGTATGAGAACAAAGTATGGACTTTGATTGACTTGCTCGATGATCAGCAAGCCATGTTAAATAAATGGATCTTCAAGAGGAAGACGAACACTGATAGTAGTGTTACTATCTACAAAGCTCGACTTGTCACAAAAAGATTTTCGACAAGTTCAAGGTGTTGACTACAATGAGATTTTCTCAAAGATGCTTAAGTCCGTCTGAATCATGTTAGGAATTGTCACATTTTATGAAATCTGGCAAATGGATGTCAAAACTGCATTCCTCAATGGATTCTTTAAAGAAGAGTTGTATATGATGCAACCAGAAGGTTTTGTCAATCCTAAAGGTGCTAACAAAATGTGCAAGCTCCAGCGATCCATCAATGGACTGGTGCAAGCATCTCGGAGTTGGAATATACGCCTTGATGAATTGTTCAAAGCATATGGTTTTATACAGACTTTTGGAAAGGCCTGTATTTACAAGAAAGTGAGTGGGAGCACTGTAGCATTTCTGATATTATATGTGTAAGACATATTATTGATCAGAAATGATGTAGAATTTTTTCTGCAAAGCATAAAGGAGTGTTTGAAAAGAGTTTTTCAAAGAAATACCTCAGTAAAGCTACTTACATATTGAGCATCAAGATCTATTGAGATAGATCAAGACGCTTGATAAGATTTTCAATAAGTACATACCTTGACAAGATTTTGGAGTAGTTCAAAATGGAACAGTCAAAGAAAGAGTTCTTGCCTGTGTTGCAAAGGTATGAAATTGAGTAAGACTCAAATCCCGACCACGGCAGAAAATAGAAAGAGAATGAAAGTCATTCCCTATGCATTCAGTCATAGGTTCTATAAAAGTATGCCATGCTATGGACCAGACCTATTGTATACTCTGCCCTGGTTTGGCAAGGGAGTACAATAGTGATCTAATAGTAGATCACTGGACAGCGGTCAAGAATATCCTTAGTGAGGACTAAGGAGATGTTCTCGATTATGGAGGTGATAAAAGAGCTCGTCATAAAGGTTACATCGGTGCAAACTTTTACACTGATCCAGATGACTCTAAGTTGCAATCTGGATACATATTGAAAGTGGGAGCAATTAGCTAGAGTAGCTCCGTGCAGAGCATTGTAGACATAGAATATTTGCAAAATACATACGGTTCTGTATGTGACAGACTCGTTGACTAAACTTCTCTCACGAGAAAAACATGATCACACCTTAGTACTCTTTGGGTGTTAATCACATAGCAATGTGAACTAGATTGTTGACTCTAGTAAACCCTTTGGGTGTTGGTCACATGACGATGTGAACTCTGGGTGTTAATCATATACAGATATGAATATTGGTGTTAAATCACATGATGATGTGAACTAGATTATTGACTCTAGTGCAAGTGGGAGACTGAAGGAAATATGCCCTAGAGGCAATAATAAAGTTATTATTTATTTCCTTATTTCATGATAAATGTTTATTATTCATGCTAGAATTGTATTAACCAGAAACATGATACATGTGTGAATACATAGACAAACATATAGTCACTAGTATGCCTCTACTTGACTAGCTCATTAATCAAAGATGGTTATGTTTCCTAGCCATAGACATGTGTTGTCATTTGATTAATGAGGTCACATCATTAGGAGAATGATGTGATTGACATGACCCATTCCGTTAGCCTAGCACTTGATCGTTTAGTATGTTGCTATTGCTTTCTTCATGACTTATACATGTTCCTATAACTATGAGATTATGCAACTCCCATTTACCGGAGGAACACTTTGGGTGCTACCAAACGTCACAACATAACTGGGTGATTATAAAGGAGTACTACAGGTGTCTCCAAAGGTACATGTTGGGTTGGCGTATTTCGAGATTAGGTTTCGTCACTCCGATTGTCGGAGAGGTATCTCTGAGCCCTCTCGGTAATGCACATCACTATAAGCCTTGCAAGCAATGTAGCTAATGAGTTAGTTACGGAATGATGCATTACATAACGAGTAAAGAGACTTGCCGGTAACGAGATTGAACTAGGTATTGGATACCGACGATCGAATCTCGGGCAAGTAACATACCGATGACAAAGGGAACAAAGTATGTTGTTATGCGGTTTGACCGATAAAGATCTTCGTAGAATATGTAGGAGCCAATATGGGCATCCAGGTTCCGCTATTGGTTATTGACCAAGAATAGTTCTAGGTCATGTCTACATAGTTCTCGAACCCGTAGGGTCCGCACGCTTAAGGTTTCGATGACAGTTATATTATGAGTTTATGAGTTTTGATGTACCGAAGGAGTTCGGAGTCCCGGATGAGATCGGGGACATGACGAGGAGTCTCGAAATGGTCGAGACGTAAAGATCGATATATTGGACGACTATTTTCGGAGTTCGGAAAGGTTCCGAGTGATTCGGGTATTTCTCGGAGTACCGGAGAGTTACGGGAATTCGCCGGGGAGTATATGGGCCTTATTGGGCCATACGGGAATAGAGGAGAGAGGCCGAAAGGAAGGAGGCGCGCAGCCCCCCTCTGGTCCGAATTGGACAAGGGGTGCGGCCCCCCTTTCCTTCCTCCTCTCCCCCTCTTTCCCCCCTTCTCCTACTCCAACAAGGAAGGAGGGAGTCCTACTCCCGGTGGGAGTAGGACTCCCCTTGGCGCGCCCCTCCTAGGCCGGCCGCCCCCTCGCCCCTTGCTCCTTTATATACGGGGGCAGGGGGGCACCTCTAGGCATGACAACACAAGTTGGTCTACGGATCGTTCCTTAGCCGTGTGCGGTGCCCCCCTCCACCATATTCCACCTCGGTCATATCGTCGCGGAGTTTAGGCGAAGCCCTGCGCCGGTAGAGCATCATCATCGTCACCATGCAGTCGTGCTGACGGAACTCATCCCCGACACTTTGCTGGATTGGAGTCCGGGGATCGTCATCGAGCTGAACGTGTGCTGAACTTGGAGGTGCCGTACGTTCGGTACTTGGATCGGTCGGATCATGAAGACGTACGACTACATCAACCGCGTTCTCGTAATGCTTCCGCTTACGGTCTACGAGGGTACGTGGAGAACACTCTCCCCTCTCGTTGTCATAATGCTTCCGCTTACGGTCTACGAGGGTACGAGGGTAGTAGCAGTCGTCGTTGAAGGTGGCATCTGGCTCCTGGACTCCACCATCTGGTTGCAACAACCAGAAAGAAGAAAGAAGGGGGAAAGGGGTAGCAAAGCAACCGTGAGTACTCATCCAAAGTACTCGCAAGAAAGGATCTACACTACTTATGCATCGGTATCAATGAAAGGGGTAGTATATGTGGACTAACTGCAGTATGCAGAATAAGAGGGGGAGAAGCTAGTCCTATCGAAGACTAGCATCTTTTGGAAACCACCATCTTGCAACAACATGAGGGAGTAGAGTAGTATAACATAAGTCATATTTATGTTGTGGTATCAACGCTCCGGGATCCTTTCTCGACTCCCAAAGCAACATATCCAAATCATGCCTCAGCATCCAGTTCTAGTTGTATCGATCGGGATACAACTCCGAGTGTCCGTTACCGTAGGACAGGCTATCGATAGATGCTTTCTTCCCTGCAGGGGTGCACCAACTTACCCACCACGCTCGATTAACTCTAGTCAGACACACTTTCCTGGGTCATGCCCGGCCTTGGCCAAACAATACGCTGCAACCCGACCTAGGCTAAATAGAGAGGTCGGCACGCTGGACTAAACCTTTGCCCCCACGGGTTATGGGCCATCGCCCCGGGAACTCCTGCATGTTGCGAACGCAGCCGGTGAGCAGACCTAGCTACCTCCTTAAAAAAAGGCAAGTGCTTACCAGTCCAACCAGGTGCGCGTCGCTCAGTCGCTGACGTCTATTAAGCTTCGGCTGATGCATACGACGCAGAACGCCCATGCTATGCCCACGTGATGGTTAATGCTATCAGGCCAGAGGCCCCTCGGATCAAATATCCAAATCATAGTGGATTAGGAACGCGCGGTAACAAGCACAGACTCACGAAAGATGTGACCCCGTCACCCCGTCTCGAGGACTTGCGGCAAGGGCTAAGAATGCCCGGCCACGCCTCGTAATTATCTCGCGGGCACCTTCTAGGTCGACCCGACTCCACATCACTTGCAATTAAGCTCGCACAGGTACTATCGGTGTCAAAACCGGCGGATCTTGGGTAGGGGTCCCGAACTGTGCGTCTAAGGCTAATGGTAACAGGAGGCGGGGGACATGATGTTTACCCAGGTTTGGGCCCTCTTTATGGAGGTAATACCCTACTTCCTACTTGATTGATCTTGATGATAGGAGTATTACAAGAGTTGATCTACCACGAGATTGATGAGGCTAACCCTAGAAGCTAGCCTATGATTATGATTGTTCTTGTCCTACGGACTAAAACCCTCCAGCTTATATAGACACCGGAGGGGGCTAGGGTTACACAGAGTCGGTTACAGAGAAGGGAATCTATATATCCGAATCGCCAAGCTTGCCTTCCACGCAAAGGAGAGTCCCATCCGGACACGGGACAAAGTCTTCTATCTTGTATCTTCATAGTCCAACAGTCCGGCTAAAGTTTATAGTCTGGCTGTCCGAGGACCCCTTAATCCAGGACTCCCTCAGTAGCCCCTGAACCAGGCTTCAATGATGATTGACTCCAGCGCGCAGATTGTCTTCGGCATTGCAAGGCGGGTTCCTTCTCCGAATACTCCAAAGTAGATTTTGAACACAAGAATCATGTCCAGCTCTGCAAAAACAAATTCCACATACCACCGTAGAGAGTATAACATTTCAGGGATCTAATCTACTGACAGCTTATTCACAGTGTGACAGCACACCACGGCCTTGTCAAAGTAGAGATCGTGTCCCCTTATCATGGGACTCTCATCAATACGGGCGTGGGTACCCCAACCGTGCCATTAACACAACGCTTGGGAAATAAGCGAGTCTCAGGGAATGTGGGGAGGCGCATGATCTTCCTTTATAAAGGGATAAGGATTCCCCTCTTTCACCCACGCCTTCTGCTTTCTCTGCTTATCCTTCCTCTCGAGCTCCAACGCCCAAGAATTCACCTTCTCCACCCACTAAAGTGTTCTGAAAATGTCCAGATCCGGAGCTGGAGGCAAGTGGATGGCATCCACTGTCCAGGAGAAGGATATCGAGAAATTCCAGGAGGCCGGGTATCTGGCCAAGAAGACCGCGCATCGTCTTCCGACGGTGGGACAGATCGTCCCTACCCCAGAACCCCACGAGAGGGTCGTGTTCCTCCCTCACTTTGTCCGCGGGTTGGGGTTTCCCCTCCACCCATTCGTTCGCGACCTCATGTACTATTATGGGATCGATTTCCATGATCTATCTCCCAATTCTTTCCTCAACATCTCGACGTTCATCATCTTGTGCGAGGCCTTCCTCCGCATCTCTCCACACTTCAGGTTATGGCTGAAGATTTTCAACGTGAAGCCCAAGGTTGTGAGTGGCGAGCACGCCGAGTGCGGAGGAGCCATGGTGAGCAAGATGCCCAACATCACATGGACATCAGGTACATTTAACGATTCCGTCAAAGGGTGGCAGCAACACTTGCTCTACGTCACCGAGCCACGCGGCGCCAAATGGGCCATGGCTCCCGGATTTCGATCCAGAGCCCCATTGCGGCTTACGTCCTGGCCCAAGAAGGTCCTAGACTCGTCTTCGCCAGATGAACTGGCAGTGCTCCAAGCGTGTGTCAAGAGCATGGGAAATAAGAACATCAAACTTGTCGACATAGTCCAAGTGATGTTTGTTCGCCAGACTCTCCCGTGCACAGGGCTTGCAAATTATGGGAATTCGATCCGGCTGAGCACCAGACCCTGACGGAGCTCTTTGGCTCAATGCATGAAGATATCTGGAAGGTGCTCTTCAAGTCTAGCAAATCGTGGCCGGACTCGGCCGAGGACCGTGGGTACAAAGTGTCCCATCCCGCAAGTTTGGTAAGTTGTCAGATATTCAACCGAACATACGCTTTAGCCGCGTATTTTAAAGAAAGTACTTAACATATTCTCCAACAATTTTCCCAGGGCTGGACGAAGAAGGCGGAGCGGATCTACTGTTCGGCCCCGCTGCCAGAAGGGCAAGCCGGCCCACTCTTAACAAAGATGCTGGTCCCGGCGCCTTACAAGGCGCCCAAGAAGAAGGCCGAGAAGAAGTCCGGAGGGGCCAGGGGCGGCCTTCGTCATAGGGGTGTTTCGGACAAAACGTCTGAAGACTCAGAGGCCCGCTCTTCCTACGAAGAGGACGAGGAAAAGGAGGAAAGCCAATCCCCCCCCCCAGCAAAGGGGAGAAAGAAAAGAACGACCTCCAAACAATTGGAGGCCAAGTGGTCTAAGAGGGGGAAAACCTCCTCCATAGACGATTCCACCACCGCTACCGACAGCAGCCTGGAGTGTGATCCCAGGGTCCAGCCCCTGGTTAAATCGTGAGTACACATAATCCAATTCAACATATCCAAACTCATTATCGCACAATGTTGATTGTGTTGAGCCACACATATTGTAGCCCGGCCAAGTCCCGCACCGAGCAGTCCTCGTCGGAGGATTCACTAGGTTCAGACGGATGGACAGCAGAACTCCCCCGACGGCCACCTCCCGCAAACATGCGGACGACATCGAGGTGTGTCCCTAATGGGCCCAGGCCAAGGGGGGACTGGGAAGACCATCCGAGCGGTGCCCAAGGGCCAAATTCCGGTGGCCGGTCACAGGGGGCCAAATCCAAACACGGTGCCGGAGACCGTCAAGGTTCCGGAATTAGGTAGGGAGCCTTCTTTGACAGAAGGGGGTGAGCCTATTCCACCAGCGACCTCTGTCCATCCAGAGGTGCCAAACGCTTTGTTGACAGCGTTAAATAACGCTTCCATCATTGAAGAACACCGCGCCCTTATGGGTGCGGTGATTGAGAAGATTCGGTCCACGGAAAGAGGACTTACTGAAGCCTGTACCAGCCTTTTAATAGGTTTCGAGGTAAGTGATGAGGCTTTGAAGAGTGTCATAGTATAGATAGTAGCCCCTGATACACTGTTTGGTATTCGAAAAGAAAAACTGGACAGAGGATCGAATATGCTCGTAGGGGACTTACCATGTAACACCCTTATTTATTATCATGTTTTGTCTAAGCAGGCATCATTGTTGACTGCCGCTTCTCATATTGCGGAAGTCTACGGACTAAAGTAGCATCTGGAGCGGGCCGAAGAAGAGTTCGGCCAAGTAAATAAGTAGTTGGAAGATAACCAAGGTATGTAAAACCTTGTCTTAATTTATAATCAATCGAAGCTTGATCTTGACGAAGAACGTCGTGCTATGCGCCAGGAGCGACGTTTGAAGTCGAAAGAAGGCGGTGGCCGCAGCCGAAAAACGGGCAGCCAAGGAGCAGGCCGATTGTGAAAAACACGAGGTCAGGGTTATTGAGGTTCAACAAGAACTTCAGGAAGCTGTGAAAAGGTGCGAGACCTTGGAGCAGAGCTTGTCGGATAAAGAATCCGAACTCATCGAGGCTCGGCAAGCCGCACGCGATGCCCGGCGTGAGTCCCAAGGCGCCCTCCAGGAAATCCAAGAGGCCAGAAAGATCGCGGCGGGTAAGGCTTTTTCTATGCAAAGCAAGTATGTGGAGGAAAGATTCCTATTGCTAACCTGAATTCGGGGATCTCCAGGATCGTTTGCAGATTTGCCGCGCAGCATATCTGATGTCGCGCAATTTTATCGAGCCGAAGAAGGGAGTGTTTCAGAGAAGCTGTTTTGGTCGCAATACCTTGCGGCAGAATATCCTGTGCCCTTTATCGATCAGCTGAAACAGCTAGTCGAGCTGCATAGGGCTGCCGAACTAGCCATGAAAGACTTGATAATTTGGCTATGGCCCGCCGAAGCAATTCCCAACAGCTACTTCAGGCTCGTGAAGTGGCTAGTTAGCGCCTGTCCTTGGATTGACGTGATCAAGCGGTTGGTTTGTATTGAAGGTGCCCGAATGTCCTTCGCCTATGTCAAAGTGCACTGGCCGAAGATGGACACTGTTAAACTCATGACCGAGGGACCACCCGAAGGGAAGGAGCACCACAAGCCTGAATTGTACTACGAAGGTGTCCTGGAGGGATCCCGCCTTGTGGCGGAGCATTGTGCCAAAAGACGACACAGGTTGTGGTTCTTCTCCAGTGTAGGCTAGCTGCTGGAACCCACCGAGTTCAAATCCGAGTTAGGAAATTAGGCTCTGCGATATCGACCGACGACATTATTTACCCATGAATATTCATGTCATCCGGCGTTGTAATATGAAACAAGGTTACTATGTAGTGCTTGTTTTTCTTAATAATTTTGCCTCTTGTGTGGTCGTTAGTTATATTAATTATGAGAGTTGGCCAGTCGTCGGCTTCCGCCCCCACGTAGGAAGTACGAGGGTGTTCGGCATAAATCCAAGAAGTCTTTACCCCAGTTTTGGGTCCTTTAAGGAGGTGTTCGGCGTAGCGAACCAGACAATCGGACTATACGGCTTTATCGCCCTCACTTAGCCATAGGAGTTTGACGAAAGAAAAGTAGGCGCAGCCCCTAGTGCTCGGAAGGCCGGACTAGGGGCTCTATCAGCACCTGATCGGAAAACCGATCCATCGCACGCTGCATTAATTATCGCATAGTGCGGAAGAAATCTTTATGGATTTTGAGACCTCTCGAACAGCGACCAGCTCTCGCCGCATCATGACAGTCAGTTTTCGGCTTTCTCTACTGAGGTGCTCGTCCAGAAGAACCGGGACACAATCGCAGTAGTTCTCCCTGTGCCGCCTTAGCCGATATAGCGGAATGTAAGGTAGCAAAACACGGGAGCCGGGCAAACCCAACATTTGACCAAAGACATGATTCGGAGCTGATGCATATAGTGTTATAAGTTCGAGGTGCCGAACAACCGCGAAGGTGTTCGGACTTTTTTGCCGTGTTATGGGTACAGTAAATCCCCTCGCATATTGACGCGTACCAAAGTGTACGGCTGCTAATTGATAGAGAATATCAATAAAAATAAAAAGAAGAAGGCAAGTAAACTCATATGCCGCCGCAGTTTTGTAATTGAATAATACGTCAAAGCGTATGAATACAAGTAGTGCGATAAAAGGGGATATGACCTCGAAACCTGCTCTGACCAGGGTGGGAGCTGCATGCGGATCCGGATAATAGTATGATGATCGTCGAGGGAAATATCTAGGGATTCCCATGTGCGTTCGAGCTGTCTCCCGCCGTGATGTGTCCGTCCCTTCATAGGTCCGGTCGCTAGGTCGCCTGATGATGACCTAGGCCAAAAAAGGTGAGACCTAAAAAGAAAATGCAAAAAATGTTTGCGTGTCCCCCAGTGATTGATCCGTATTGTGGGACACCACCTGGCTACACCGCCGTTCATTGCCGAAATTATTAATGAAGCTGAGCTATCATGCCACGAGATAGTTCGAACTCTTTTGTCCGTGTCCGGGAGCTTGGCCATCAAATTAATGTCCGACAGCTAGAGACCACTCCGGTTTTACGCTGTTAAGGCCACGGTGTGCTCCTCGGTACGGCGGGAGTGTTCGGTGTTTCCATTGGCTGTTATAACGCCATTTCGGCCAGGCATCTTGAGCTTAAGGGAAGCGTAGTGCGGTGCCGCATTGAATCGGACAAGTGTGGCTTGTCCAAGTAGTGCGTGATAGCCACTGCGGAAAGGCACGATGTCGAAGATTAACTCTTCGCTTCTAAAATTATCTAGGGATCCGAAGACCACCTCCAGTGTGGTTGAGCCTATACTGTGCGCCTCTACACCTGGTATTACACCTTTAAAGGTGGTTTTAGTGGGTTTGATCCTTAAAGGATCTATGCCCATCCTGCGCACTGTATCCTGACAAAGCAGATTCAGGCTAGTGCCTCCATCTATGAGGACTCGCGTGAGGCGAAATCCGTCGATTATTGGGTCGAGGACCAGTGCGGCTGAGCCGCCTTGACGGGTATTGGTTGGATTATCCTTGCTATCAATGGTGATTGAGCCAGGTGACCATGAGCTATAATTTGGGGTGACTGGCTCTATTGCGTAAACGTCCCCGAGTACACGCCTCCGCTCCCGCTCGGGAATATGGGTGGCGTATATCATGTTCACCATTTTGATTTGCGGAGGGAACCTCTTTTCACCTCCTGTCTTTGGTGGCCGGGGCTCCTCGTCATCGTCATTGCTTTGCGACCCCCTCTCCTTGTTGTCAGCATTTGACCTGCCGGCCTGTTTGAAGACCCAGCATTCTCTATTGGTATGATTAGCTGGTGTTCCTGGGGTGCCGTGAATTTGGCATGAACAGTCGAGTATGCAATCCAAATTGGACGTGCCCGGATTGTTTCTTTTGAATGGTTTCTTCCTTTGGCCGGTAATAGAACTGCTGAATCCGGCATTGACAGTTGTGTCTTTGCCGCTATCGTCGTTGTTCCGGCGCTTGTGCTTTCTGCGCTGGGGCTCGCCTTTGTCCTCTCTGGGTTTGGAATGTTCAGGCTTACTTCAGGTGTTGTTGCTGCGTGCTAGCCAACTATCCTCTCCTGCACAGAAGCGGGTCATGAGCATCATAAGGGCTGCCATTGGTTTCAGCTTCTCTTGTCCAAGGTGTCGGGCTCGCCATTCATCACGGATGTTATGCTTAAAGGCCGCTAGGGTGTCAGGACCCCGACTCAATGTCACATCGATCTAGCCTGTAACACCCCATATCACTTTGCGGCCTCACGCACGGTATCCCCACGGGTGTCGCCTTACCTTTGCCCGGGACCGTTTGCGCCTTTTGGCACCCGTATATGATAGTGTCGCTAGCATCCATATGAAAAAGGAGCCCGGGCTGACATGGCTAGTTGTAAACCCAAAGTGGCACCGACTTACAGGGACAGGCATCCATGACCCAGCATCGAACGTGTCGGTCATCAGCAAGTAAGTTCCGGGCTGTGGCACTGGGCTAGCAGGACTCCGGTAAACCGGGCTGTAGCGGGCTAACAGGACTCCGGTACTCAATGCGTGACATTTCCCTGAAGGGACAGACACAGGAACGAAGAAGGACACATGCCGGCCAGCCAAGTGTTCCGGAGCGGTAGCAAGCTACCATGGCTCAGTGGAATCACTAGGAGACATTTCCCGGTATGAGAGGCTACTAAAGATAAACAACTAGATAGTCAGATCCCACACATACCAAGCATTTCAATCATACACACAATATGCTCAATATGTGCAAATACAACAAGGCATCACAACATGACTCTATGACACAAGTACTTTATTTAAAGGCTCAGAGAGCCATACATAGCATACACACAAGTACGGGTCACACGACCCAGCACTCAAGTCATACAGTCATACAAACCAGCAGCGGAAGTAACATGTCTGAGTACAGACAACTAGTAAAATAAAAGAGGCTTGGAAAGCCTAGCTATACTACGTGGTCCTTCACAAGCTCAGATCACCACCTGGGCCTTAGCCTACTCATTGATGTCAACGTCTACGAAGAACCCATCAGAAGGGGTTGCAGCGTCTTCTGTAAAAATGTAAATTATAGCAACATGAGTACAAAGGTACTCAGCAAGACTTACATCAGATCCTACATACATGCACATTATCAAGAAGGGTTGGTGGAGTTATTGCAGCAAGCTAGCTTTGACTCTTGGCTAAGCTATCCTACGGGACTCCAACTTGAAATGGTTTTGCGCACACGAGTCCACTACTCACCACTCAATACACTACCGAGAATCCACCTCCGTCTTCCTACGGAAGAGCCATCCTCGGCACTCACGCTTATCTGGAGGCTTTTAGTAGTTTCCATTTACTTGTCTATGAACTGTATAGGCAACCAAGTAGTCCTTTACCGCGGACGCGGCTATTCGAATAGATTAGGTTAACCCTGCAGGGGTGTACTTCTTCATTCACGCTCTCACCACTTACCGTCGTTTACACGACATGTACTCGGCAACCTTCAAGCGGAAGCCCAACGTGGGTGTCGGCCACGACCTACTTAAACACCTAAGTCTCTAGTCCAGGTTTATCGCCTATTTGGGTTCCATCCATGAGGAGATCCGGCCGAAGTTTCGCTCACGGCCCCAAACGATGTGAACAGGGTTCCCGAGATACCAAACGGGCATCCGGTACACCCGGCCACGTACCTACCGCATCACAGCCCACCCCTACGGTCAGCGCTGTCCACGGCCTCCAGTAGGCTACAAACACCAGAAACTACTTGCAACTCCTGGACAGAAGACTAGGGTGAATAAGAAGCCGAGAGGGTCCATTGGTTTCGGGCCCAATGCATGGTAGTAGCTAAATCTTAAATCACACATACAGATCTCAGTGCTTAAGGACGGCCTCAATGAAACAACCCACCATGTACTCCTACATGGCCTCTCATCGATACCTTTACCAAATCGTGTTCAACACACCACTCTCAAACTGATATGATCATTTCACTCTAGCCCATCACCCAGATGAACCAGACCTGACACGACTCTAAGCATAGCAGGCATTGCAAGGTAGGAACAACACATACATATGGCTCAATCAACTCCTACACATGCTAGTGGGTTTCATCTAGTTACTGTGGCATTGACAGGTCATGCAGAGGAAATGGGTTCAACTACCGAAGCACACAGCAGTTTGAAACGCATGGTCTTAATGCAGTAAAAGAGAGCAAGAGCGAGAACATGGGATTGTATCGATATGATCAAACGGTTGGTTGCTTGCCTGATGGGTCGATGCACTGATACGGTTCTTCGCTAGGGTAATCACGGTACTCCTCGGAGGCAGAACCTGCCGCAAAGAACACCGATACATAGCCATCACCAAACAATGTGCGACAATATGATGCATGCATGAAACATGGCAATATGAGTGTGTTGGGCTAGTCCAACTAAGACCAGAAGGGTTTGAACCAATTTGAACCAAAGATTCAAATTTCAAACTCATACATGGCCCTTTAAAGTGTTTTATCTTGTTTTGCATTAAACATCAAGTTAACTTGTTTAATCATGCATGAAAACAGTACAGATGGAAAGATTGGATTTTTCTGATCATTTTACATATATAACTTGTCTGATTTGGAGTTACAGATTAAAAGTTATGAATTTTTGAAGTTTAAACTATATTCTGGAATTTCCTGTATTAGAATAAATCCAGAAATTGATTTATTGCGTCAGCATGATGTCAGCATGACGTCAGTGGTCAACTGCGGCTGGCTGAGGTTGGGCTATTTTCAACTGAGGTTGGTCCCGCATGTCAGTGGGATTAGTTTAGTCAGGATTTAATTAAAACTAAACTAAGTTGATTAACAGGGCTGGGCCCACATGTCATAGACCCAGGGGGGTCAACCTGGGCCCACCCGTGGTCAAAGCCAGGGTCAAACCCACCGGCGTTCAGCCGCCGGCGAGCCCGACGCGGCGGCGAGAGTGGTTTTGGCCGTTCCGGCCACCAAATGAGTCGCGGAGGCCACCGGAGTGGAGCTGAGGACAAGCCGCAGCTCTTGGCGGAGTCCGTTGGGGTCGGGGTGGCCGGAGTTGGCGCCGGCGGCGACTTTGGCGGCCACCGGAGCTCGGTTGAAAACGAACTCGTGCTGGGGTGTGCGGTGAGGTGCGGGGAGTGCGCAGTTAGCTCCAACGCGTCGTGGTGAACGCGATGGACACGGTGAGGTGGCCGGAGGGTGGCCGGGAGCACGTCGGCGACGAGGTCCGCGACGGCGCGTGCAGGTGAGCCTCGTGTGCTCGCTGTGGTGCACGGGAGCGAGAGAGAGAGGGTGGGGAAGATAGCCCAGCTCACAGCGGTCGCGATGGAGCGGACGACGTGGTCGGGGACGAACTGCAGCGGCGGCGACGGCGAAGGGGATCTCCGGCGGTGGCGCTTCGGGCGAGGTTGGTGCGGCGGCTTCGGGGCACGCGAGCGCTCGGGGCTCGGCTAGCTCGAAGGAGTGGACGGCGGCGGAGCTCCTGGACACGGTGGCGCGGCGTGGGGTCGACGGAGAGCGCGGCTACGACGGAGGAGCGGCAGCGGTGGCGTCGGCCATGGCTGGGGAGCACGAAGGGGAGGAGCTGGGGGTGAATGACGATGTCCAGACGGTCCGGGGCACGACGTGGAGCTCATCCAAGGCGACGGGGCGGCGAGAGGACGAAGCAGAGGGGCGGGCAGCTGCGTGGCGAGCTGCGGTGCTGCCGCCGAGCACCTTGGCTGCCTGCCTGGCGAGCCAAGCAGCTCGCTGGCGCGGTGGCCGGGCTGGGCCGGCCAGGTGGGCTGGCTGGCGGGCCGGGGTGACGCCAGGTAAGTTTGCTTTCTGTTTTTCTTTTTCTATTTTTTTCTGTAACTTTGTTGAATTATTTAAAATACCTAGAAGGTTTTAAAATTCACCAAACTACTCCTGGTCCATTGTTGGAATATTTCCAACATGAAACATTTTAGATTGGCAATATTTGGACATTTGAAATATTTTATAAATTTTAAATGCCCAAATTCAAATACTTATGATTTAATTCGAAGACCTTAGGATGACCTAGGAAATTGTGCACCACTTTTGGCAAAGGTTCTGAACCAAGGCAAAAATGATGGACATTTTAGAAGGGCATTTCAGGTTCATCGAAAATATTTTTAGTAAACCCTAGTTTGTTTCAGAGGGGGCTGGGGGTTCTGACAATCCCATTTCAGGTTTCTGTTGAAAAAAAATAGACATGATGCAACACTCTAATGCATGAACTAGCTAGGGTGTGACAACTCACCCCCACTCAAAAGAATCTCGTCCCGAGATTTGGGTTCCTCCGGAAGAAGGCGGGATACTCAAGTCGAAGACGATCCTCCCTTTCCCAAGTTGCTTCCTTCTCAGAATGGTGCGACCATTGAACTTTGAGAAACTTGATATTATGACGTCGGGTGATACGTTCGGCCTGATCGAGGATACGAACGGGGTACTCTCGATACGTGAGGTTATCTTGGAGATCAAGCGTTTCGTGGTCCACTCCACGGATAGGATCCGAGAAGCAACGCCTGAGTTGAGAAACGTGGAAGACATCGTGGACTCTGGAGAGATGCGGAGGTAGTTCCAATTGGTAGGCAACTTCTCCTCGTTTAGCGAGAATGCGAAAAGGTCCAATGTAACGAGGAGCCAATTTGCCTTTGATACCGAATCGATGGGTTCCCTTCAGAGGAGTAACCCGAAGGTAAGCCTTCTCGTCAACCTCAAAAGTCATAGCCTTATGTTTTCGGTCATATTGACTCTTTTGACGAGATTGGGCTGTTTTCAACTTTTCACGAACGATGCGAACTTGCTCTTCTGCTTCCTGGATCATATCCGGGCCAAAGAATTGTCTTTCCCCGGTTTCTGACCAATTAAGGGGTGTTCGACACCGTCGTCCATAGAGAACTTCAAAAGGGGCTTTACCCAAGCTAGACTGATAGCTGTTGTTATAAGCGAATTCGGCAAATGGGAGGCATTTCTCCCAATCCATTCCGAATGAGATAACAGAAGCTCGAAGCATGTCTTCTAGAATCTGGTTGACGCGTTCTACTTGACCACTTGATTGAGGGTGAAAAGCGGTGCTAAAGGAAAGGCGGGTTCCCATAGCATTTTGGAAACTTTCCCAAAATCGAGAGGTGAAAAGACTTCCTCGATCCGAGTTAATTTCCAACGGAACACCATGGAGAGACACTATTCGGGAGATGTACAAGTCTGCTAACTGACTAGCAGTTATACTCTCACGAACAGGTAGAAAATGGGCCACTTTGGAAAGGCGATCGATAACAACGAAGATAGCATTATTTCCTCTATTGGTCCTGGGAAAACCGGTGATGAAGTCCATACCAATTTTATCCCATTTCCATTCAGGAATAGCTAGGGGTTGAAGGGTGCCAGCAGGCCGTTGATGCTCTGCTTTTACACGACGGCAGACGTCGCAATTAGCAATATACTGAGCAATTTCTCTCTTCATCCTAGTCCACCAGAACCTCTGGCGTAGGTCCTGATACATCTTAGTGCTACCGGGATGAATAGTGAGAGGAGATTCATGAGCTTCCTTAAGGATCAATCGCCTCAGGTTTCGCACCTTGGGAACCACTAGCCGATTCCTGAAGTATACGACCCCTTGGTCATCAATGGAGAAACAATTCGCAACTCCTTTATGGATGTTTCTCTTGATGCGGGAAATTCCCGGATCTACTTTCTGTGCTTTGATGATCTGATCCGTAAGGGTAGGTTTCGCCATCAAGGTGGAAAGGAATCCTTGAGGAACAATGTGGAGATTAAGTTTCCGAAATTCCTCATGGAGAAGTGGTTGACTTTGTTGCAACATTAGGTTATTGCAATAAGATTTACGACTTAGCGCATCAGCCATGACATTGGCTTTCCCTGGGGTGTAAGTTATTCCTAAGTCGAAATCTATGATCAACTCGACCCAACGTCTTTGCCTGAGATTCAAATCCGGTTGGGTGAATATGTACTTCAGACTTTGGTGATCAGTGTAGATCTCGCAACGATTACCGAGGAGGTAATGTCGCCAGGTTTTAAGTGCATAGACTACAGCTGCAAGCTCTAGGTCATGAGTAGGATAATTCTCCTCATGTGGGTGCAATTGCCGTGAAGCGTAAGCAATTACGTGTCGATCTTGCATGAGAATACAGCCTAGTCCTTGTCGCGAGGCGTCGCAGTAGATAACAAAGTCCTTAGAGAAATCTGGCGGTACCAGTACGGGAGCAGATGTCAGGCGTCTTTTCAGCTCCTGAAAGCTGTGCTCACATTGTGGAGTCCATTCGAACCTTATATCTTTCTTGAGGAGTTCGGTTAGAGGTTTAGCAACTTTGGAGAAATTCTCGACAAAGCGACGACAATAGCTCGCTAGGCCAAGGAAACTCCGAACTTGCTTGACCGATTCAGGTGGAGTCCAATTAAGGACGGCTTGAACTCGCTCAGGGTTAACGGCAATACCTTTACCAGATATTACATGACCCAGGTAGGTTACTTCTGACAACCAAAATTCGCATTTAGAAAATTTGGCATAAAGGCGATGCTCTCGAAGTTTCTTCAACACTAGCCTTAGATGTTCGGCATGTTCTTCCTCGTTCTTGGAGTAGATTAGTATATCATCGAGGTAAACCACGACGAATTTATCCAAATACTCCATGAAGATTGAGTTCATTAACCGGGAAAAGGTGGCTGGAGCGTTGGTTAAACCGAAAGACATGACGGTGTACTCGTATTGGCCATAACGAGTAACAAAAGCCGTTTTCGGAATGTCCCCGTTCCTGATTTTGATTTGATGGTAGCCCAACCTCAAATCCATTTTAGAAAAGACTGAGGATCCAGCGAGCTGATCATACAGGTCGTTGATCCTGGGGAGCGGGTACTTGTTCTTAATTGTGACCAGGTTAACCGGTCGATAATCTACAACCATCCGGTCCGTACCATCCTTCTTCTTGACGAAGAGAACGGGGCAAGCCCAAGGAGATGAACTAGGTCGGATGAAACCCTTTTTCAAGGACTCATCGAGTTGTTTCTTAAGCTCGGCTAGCTCTAGTGGTGCCATCTTATAGGGTCTTCTAGCAATCGGGACGGTTCCTGGAATGAGGTCTATTACGAACTCAACATCCCTGTCGGGTGGAACACCTGGCAATTCCTCTGGGAAGACATCCGGAAAATCACGGACTACCGGAACGTCCTCAAGGTCTGGCAAGGGGCTGGCGTTAAGGGAATATAACTGTTGCTTGGCTATTCGGGTCAAGACATTGACTATCTTCCCCGAAGGATGGGTGAGTTGAACAGTCCTAGAGAAGCAATCAATTTTGGCATGATGGGCTGACATCCAGTCCATACCCAAAATGATATTAATATCCGAAGATTTGAGAGCTATCAAAGATGCAAGGAAAACAAGTCTGTCGACTTGGATTTCATTTCCATGGCTTACTCTAGAAGTTTGCCATCTAGAACCAGGAGTGGAAATTTCCATGGTAGAAGGCATGTCACAGAAGGCGGTGTTATGCAAGCGAGCATAGTTTTCGGATATGAATGAATGAGATGCTCCAGTATCGAAAAGAACAGATGCCGGGTGGCAATTAACAAGGAGCGTACCGAGAATGATGTTGGGGTCCTCTTGAGCTTCTTCGGCAGAGATACAGTTGACATGCCACGTGCAGCAGTGGCCGGCTTGGCGTAGAACACTTTCCCTGTCGGCTTGCCACGGCCAACAGTTTTTGCTGTCTGGTTGGGGTTGGTTTGGGGGCACTCGCGCATATAGTGGCCTGATTCCCCACACTTGAAACAAGTCACGGAACTGGTGCGTGGAGGAGCATTATTGGTTGGACCACCATAGGGCTTGGCTGGTGCATATTGTTGAGCTGGGCGAGGCGCCTGAAAGGATGGCCTCGGTGTATATCTGGGTGGCAGGGCAGTGTTAGGCACCCACACGCGGCGCTTCTGGGGACCAGCACCGGATGAAGAACCCAGATCACGGCCATGCTTGCGTGATGCATCGAAATCAGTCTGTCCCGTCTCAGCACTGATGGCTTTATTCACAAGCTTCTGAAAAGAGGTGCACTCATGCAGACGGAGGTCACGGCGGAGCTCAGGACTAAGTCCCTTACGGAACCTTGCCTGCTTCTTGGCATCGGTAGAAACTTCCTCAGTTGCATAACGTGCAAGGTTACCGAACTCCCTGCTGTAAGCGTCAACAGAGAGTCGACCTTGAGTGAAGCTACAGAACTCCTCACGTTTACGATCCATGAGACCCTCCGGAATGTGATGTTCACGGAAAGCCTCGCTGAATTCAGCCCAAGTAGTGACGTGGCCCGCTGGGCGCATAGCTTCATAATTCTCCCACCAGAGACTGGCGGGGCCTTCAAGATGATATGCAGCAAAGGTGACCTTATCAGCCTCAGCTACCAGCGCAGAACGCAGTTTGTGAGTAATGCTGCGAAGCCGGTCATCGGCGTCGAGAGGCTCGACGGAGTGGTGGAAGGTAGGCGGGTGTAACTTGATGAAATCACTGAGTGACACCAAGTTATTTCTCTGATGATGTGCTGTGTTCTGTTCGATGCGTTCCAACAAACGGTTGGTCTCCCGCTTGTTTTTCTCGGCTTCCAGCATAACTTCGGCTAGAGAAGGAGGGTGAGGCAGATTTGCATTCCTGACTTCACTGCCTTCGGCCTGCTCTTGGGGAGCAGGGTTTTTGCGCGTGTTAACCATCCTAGGAAAAACAAGACAATGGTTAGGTCCAGGATGATAAGATTTGGCACAGAAATGTAGAATGTAATGGATAACTCGGAATGCAGGATGATCATCTGTATGACATGGTAGATACAGAACTGCTTCTTTATTCCATCGTCATACACACCATACAAGGTTTTGGTACAAGACCAAACAGAGTACTACTACGGTGAAAGGAAGATTACATCTCATCGAAGGCATTCCAAGCTCCTATACATTATTTTTCATACACCTCCGGAATGACTACACACTAAGTCATATTCCACAAGTCACGCAGGACAGCGGAAATACAACTGTTACATTACTAGTGGAACTACTACTAACTCAGACGTCTCCGTAGTAGTCCTCGTAGAAGTCACCTCCATAACCTGGAAGTTCAACGTGAGCATCCGGAAACAGACGATCTCGCAGAGCTTGTGGACCAAAAGGGCTAGGGTGAGGTCTTGGACCAACAAACGGTTGCCTGCGGGGACCACGAGGTGGGGTGATGCCTCCCACATCACGCCAATCCATCATGTCCGGCAGAGCAGACCTAACAGGATACAGATCTCTCATATCCATGTATCCAGCTTGCACAGCCGGTGCAAACCGAGTCAAGGTGGCCCAATGATCAGCGCGGGTGTTGAAGAGCTCCATTCTCAAGGCCCGGTTTTCACGGTCCTTATCCTCGAGCAACTCAGCAGTGGTGCGAGTTAGTGAATCCTCCTGAGTGGGGTCAGCATAGATAGCCTGGAGATACCCTTGTGCTCCCGGAAGTGATGATGGCATATACCGGAAATCAGAGTCCCGAAATTGGCTAGTCCTGACTCGCATGATGGTCATCATAGAGTAGGCGGCATCCTGCATAGCCATCTCAACAGTAACCCCGAGTCCGTAGGAACAGTGAAGAGCCTCGGTAGAACCAGGATAAGATGGAAATATCCTGACAGTGCAAGATACTGGCTTTGATTAAAATCTCGAAATTGCTCTTCGACCGTGTACTCAGGATACCAACGGTATCCAGCCTCAGTCATTACCCTGACCAACATAGCAGTATGGCCGGGTACATCAATGCATCGGGTCAGGCGAACCACTTGATTTTGGTCGCGAGTGGCCATCTGAAAGCACAACCATAATGCAAAGGCATTAGAATTTCTAGCAAAATTTCGACAGCATAACAGCTGTAAATGCTCAAAAAGGATTTTGAGACATTTGACAAAGATTCCATACACACTCAACAGCATCATATCAAAGTTCCAGGTCCAACTTAGCAACATAATGTGGAAGTAGAACTGAACTAGGCTTGTATCTATCAAACCTATAAGGTACTACTGATTAGTAACACGTGAACCTGATAGAGAGAAGAGATCCTAATTCCTTAACCCCCGATGGAAGAATAGACTGACTCAGATCAGAATGTCATAAGATAAAGGAGTAAAAAGAGCCTTACGTACCAACCCACAAACAATTCCCCTACATATAACTAAAGAATTTCTAGATTCAACATCGACCAGTTTGGCTTGGAGAACCTACAGGCAGTCCGGCTCTGATGCCAACGCTGTCAGGACCCCGACTCAATGTCACATCGATCTAGCCTGTAACACCCCATATCACTTTGCGGCCTCACGCACGGTATCCCCACGGGTGTCGCCTTACCTTTGCCCGGGACCGTTTGCGCTTTTTGGCACCCGTATATGATAGTGTCGCTAGCATCCATATGAAAAAGGAGCCCGGGCTGACATGGCTAGTTGTAAACCCAAAGTGGCACCGACTTACAGGGACAGGCATCCATGACCCAGCATCGAACGTGTCGGTCATCAGCAAGTAAGTTCCGGGCTGTGGCACTGGGCTAGCAGGACTCCGGTAAACCGGGCTGTAGCGGGCTAACAGGACTCCGGTACTCAATGCGTGACATTTCCCCGAAGGGACAGACACAGGAACGAAGAAGGACACATGCCGGCCAGCCAAGTGTTCCGGAGCGGTAGCAAGCTACCATGGCTCAGTGGAATCACTAGGAGACATTTCCCGGTATGAGAGGCTACTAAAGATAAACAACTAGATAGTCAGATCCCACACATACCAAGCATTTCAATCATACACACAATATGCTCAATATGTGCAAATACAACAAGGCATCACAACATGACTCTATGACACAAGTACTTTATTTAAAGGCTCAGAGAGCCATACATAGCATACACACAAGTACGGGTCACACGACCCAGCACTCAAGTCATACAGTCATACAAACCAGCAGCGGAAGTAACATGTCTGAGTACAGACAACTAGTAAAATAAAAGAGGCTTGGAAAGCCTAGCTATACTACGTGGTCCTTCACAAGCTCAGATCACCACCTGGGCCTTAGCCTACTCATTGATGTCAACGTCTACGAAGAACCCATCAGAAGGGGTTGCAGCGTCTTCTGTAAAAATGTAAATTATAGCAACATGAGTACAAAGGTACTCAGCAAGACTTACATCAGATCCTACATACATGCACATTATCAAGAAGGGTTGGTGGAGTTATTGCAGCAAGCTAGCTTTGACTCTTGGCTAAGCTATCCTACGGGACTCCAACTTGAAATGGTTTTGCGCACACGAGTCCACTACTCACCACTCAATACACTACCGAGAATCCACCTCCGTCTTCCTACGGAAGAGCCATCCTCGGCACTCACGCTTATCTGGAGGCTTTTAGTAGTTTCCATTTACTTGTCTATGAACTGTATAGGCAACCAAGTAGTCCTTTACCGCGGACGCGGCTATTCGAATAGATTAGGTTAACCCTGCAGGGGTGTACTTCTTCATTCACGCTCTCACCACTTACCGTCGTTTACACGACATGTACTCGGCAACCTTCAAGCGGAAGCCCAACGTGGGTGTCGGCCACGACCTACTTAAACACCTAAGTCTCTAGTCCAGGTTTATCGCCTATTTGGGTTCCATCCATGAGGAGATCTGGCCGAAGTTTCGCTCACGGCCCCAAACGATGTGAACAGGGTTCCCGAGATACCAAACGGGCATCCGGTACACCCGGCCACGTACCTACCGCATCACAGCCCACCCCTACGGTCAGCACTGTCCACGGCCTCCAGTAGGCTACAAACACCAGAAACTACTTGCAACTCCTGGACAGAAGACTAGGGTGAATAAGAAGCCGAGAGGGTCCATTGGTTTCGGGCCCAATGCATGGTAGTAGCTAAATCTTAAATCACACATACAGATCTCAGTGCTTAAGGACGGCCTCAATGAAACAACCCACCATGTACTCCTACATGGCCTCTCATCGATACCTTTACCAAATCGTGTTCAACACACCACTCTCAAACTGATATGATCATTTCACTCTAGCCCATCACCCAGATGAACCAGACCTGACACGACTCTAAGCATAGCAGGCATTGCAAGGTAGGAACAACACATACATATGGCTCAATCAACTCCTACACATGCTAGTGGGTTTCATCTAGTTACTGTGGCATTGACAGGTCATGCAGAGGAAATGGGTTCAACTACCGAAGCACACAGCAGTTTGAAACGCATGGTCTTAATGCAGTAAAAGAGAGCAAGAGTGAGAACATGGGATTGTATCGATATGATCAAACGGTTGGTTGCTTGCCTGATGGGTCGATGCACTGATACGGTTCTTCGCTAGGGTAATCACGGTACTCCTCGGAGGCAGAACCTGCCGCAAAGAACACCGATACATAGCCATCACCAAACAATGTGCGACAATATGATGCATGCATGAAACATGGCAATATGAGTGTGTTGGGCTAGTCCAACTAAGACCAGAAGGGTTTGAACCAATTTGAACCAAAGATTCAAATTTCAAACTCATACATGGCCCTTTAAAGTGTTTTATCTTGTTTTGCATTAAACATCAAGTTAACTTGTTTAATCATGCATGAAAACAGTACAGATGGAAAGATTGGATTTTTCTGATCATTTTACATATATAACTTGTCTGATTTGGAGTTACAGATTAAAAGTTATGAATTTTTGAAGTTTAAACTATATTCTGGAATTTCCTGTATTAGAATAAATCCAGAAATTGATTTATTGCGTCAGCATGACGTCAGCATGACGTCAGTGGTCAACTGCGGCTGGCTGAGGTCAAACCGACTAGTGGGTCCCGCATGTCAGTGGGATTAGTTTAGTCAGGATTTAATTAAAACTAAACTAAGTTGATTAACAGGGCTGGGCCCACATGTCATAGACCCAGGGGGGTCAACCTGGGCCCACCCGTGGTCAAAGCCAGGGTCAAACCCACCGGCGTTCAGCCGCCGGCGAGCCCGACGCGGCGGCGAGAGTGGTTTTGGCCGTTCCGGCCACCAAATGAGTCGCGGAGGCCACCGGAGTGGAGCTGAGGACAAGCCGCAGCTCTTGGCGGAGTCCGTTGGGGTCGGGGTGGCCGGAGTTGGCGCCGGCGGCGACTTTGGCGGCCACCGGAGCTCGGTTGAAAACGAACTCGTGCTGGGGTGTGCGGTGAGGTGCGGGGAGTGCGCAGTTAACTCCAACGCGTCGTGGTGAACGCGATGGACACGGTGAGGTGGCCGGAGGGTGGCCGGGAGCACGTCGGCGACGAGGTCCGCGACGGCGCGTGCAGGTGAGCCTCGTGTGCTCGCTGTGGTGCACGGGAGCGAGAGAGAGAGGGTGGGGAAGATAGCCCAGCTCACAGCGGTCGCGATGGAGCGGACGGCGTGGTCGGGGACGAACTGCAGCGGCGGCGACGGCGAAGGGGATCTCCGGCGGTGGCGCTTCGGGCGAGGTTGGTGCGGCGGCTTCGGGGCACGCGAGCGCTCGGGGCTCGGCTAGCTCGAAGGAGTGGACGGCGGCGGAGCTCCTGGACACGGTGGCGCGGCGTGGGGTCGACGGAGAGCGCGGCTACGACGGAGGAGCGGCGGCGGTGGCGTCGGCCATGGCTGGGGAGCACGAAGGGGAGGAGCTGGGGGTGAATGACGATGTCCAGACGGTCCGGGGCGCGACGTGGAGCTCATCCAAGGCGACGGGGCGGCGAGAGGACGAAGCAGAGGGGCGGGCAGCTGCGTGGCGAGCTGCGGTGCTGCCGCCGAGCACCTTGGCTGCCTGCCTGGCGAGCCAAGCAGCTCGCTGGCGCGGTGGCCGGGCTGGGCCGGCCAGGTGGGCTGGCTGGCGGGCCGGGGTGACGCCAGGTAAGTTTGCTTTCTGTTTTTCTTTTTCTATTTTTTTCTGTAACTTTGTTGAATTATTTAAAATACCTAGAAGGTTTTAAAATTCACCAAACTACTCCTGGTCCATTGTTGGAATATTTCCAACATGAAACATTTTAGATTGGCAATATTTGGACATTTGAAATATTTTATAAATTTTAAATGCCCAAATTCAAATACTTATGATTTAATTCGAAGACCTTAGGATGACCTAGGAAATTGTGCACCACTTTTGGCAAAGGTTCTGAACCAAGGCAAAAATGATGGACATTTTAGAAGGGCATTTCAGGTTCATCGAAAATATTTTTAGTAAACCCTAGTTTGTTTCAGAGGGGGCTGGGGGTTCTGACAATCCCATTTCAGGTTTCTGTTGAAAAAAAATAGACATGATGCAACACTCTAATGCATGAACTAGCTAGGGTGTGACATAGGGCTTCAACATCCGGACAGTCGATGATTTTGTTCTTTTTAGTTAAGAACCGGGTTTAGAATTTCCTGGCTGACTCTCTGAGCTGTTGGATTATGTGGCTTAAGTCGTCAGCATCCGGTGGTCGTACATAAGTGCCCTGGAAGTTGTCAAGAAATGCGTCTTCCAGGTTCTCCCAACTGCCAATGGAGTTTTCGGGCAGACTATTCAACCAGCCGAGTTGGTCCCTTTAGTTTTAGTGGGAGGTACTTGATGGCGTGGAGATCATCACCGCGGGCCATATGAATGTGGAGAAGGAAGTCTTCAATCCACACTGCAGGATCTTTTGTCCCATCATACGATTCAATGTATTCGGGTTTAAAACCTTCTGGGAACTCATGTTCCATTACTTCATCAGTGAAGCATAGGGGGTGTGCGGCGCCTCTATGCCGGGCTACGTCGCGACACAGTTCAGATGGAGCTGGTCTGTGGTATTCGGCCCGGACAGTTTGGTTTTTATTGTACCTGGTATGGCGGCCGTCGTCGTGCACTAGGGTGCGCCCCCACGATTCGTAGATCGATCTGGGTTGACCTGTTCTCCTTTCCCTGTCGTGTCGTGGGTCATTTGTGTATCCTCAAGCTTTGTGTTTGTTCTTGTTCGGCGACGCGGGGCAAGCTTGTGTTCGGGCTGATGTGCCGATTTGTCTCGGCCGCTTGGTGGCCGGTCAGTTGTATCCCGCGCTGGTAGTTTAGGCTCCAATGCTTCACCGTAGAATTGAGGTAACAACATGCGCTTTGGGTAGCTTTGTATTCCTCGGCTGCCAAGACCTCAGTCCATTTATCAGTGAGCAAATCATGATTAGTTTGAAGCTGCTTCTGTTTTTCCTCAGGCTCTTTGCAGTGGCTATAAGCCGGCGCTTAAAGTGCTCCTGTTCGACGGGGTCCTCTGGTATGGTAAATTCTTCGTCGCCGAGGCTCACCTCGTCCTCAGAGAGGGACATGTGATTATCGTTCTCTGAGTCTTCATTCGTGGCCTGTTCATCAGGGCTGGCTTGCCCGTCCTCCTGTCCCGCTTGTTCGAATCCTAGCTGGGCGGGGTCATCTTCATTATCTTCGGCATCGTCCGGAGTGCTATTGTCCCCTGTGCCGGTATTGCTGTTTTTACCATGGCATGGTTTAGAGCGGCACCGCTGACGTCAGTGCTTCGGCTATTTCTCGGGAGGTTTGTCCTCACCTATATCCTTTTTGTCCTCGCCATTATCTTCTTTGGGGTATCCACCATGTAAATGTCGTATGACGAGGTGACTATCCAGTGCCTTGTGGGCGGTGGTTCCTCTTCTTCTCCCGCATCATCGTCCATACCGTCGATGTCTTCGCAGTCGAAGTCAAGCATGTCGGTCAAGTCATCGACACTGGCTATCAAGTGGGTGGTGGGCGGGCAGCGAAGTTCTTCGCCGTCCGTTTCCCACTCAAGCCGGACATAGTTCGGCCAAGGATCTCCTGACAAGGAGAGAGATCTTAATGAATTTACCACATCGCCCAAGGGCGAGTGTTGGAAGATGTCCGCGGAGGTAAACTCCAAGATCGGCGCCCAGTCAGACTCGACGGGCGCGGACACACGCGGTTCAGAACCTATATCCGGAGACGAGACCGGGGATCCAATGGCACATGCCTCATTAGAGGTTGAGTCTGTGTTATTCTCAAGCGCCGTTGAGTATGCGGCCTCCATGGTGGGGTCCAGCCCCCTGTCCGCGGACGGCGCGATCTGTTCTGGATCTAGGGCCAGGACAGTCAGAGGTGCGGTCTCCTGAGCGTAGTCCGATGACAGATCTAGGTCGTGTTCATCATGGCTACAGGGAACGGCTGCTGTGGGTTTGAATTCGTCGAAGATCAAGTCTCTGCGGATATTGGCATGTAATTCGGACTTCCAAACCTGACCCGATGGCCAGGGGCGTAGCTATCAATCTGCTCCAGATGGCCAAGCGAGTTGGCCCGCAGTGCGAAGCCGTCGAATACGAGGATCTGTCCGGGGAGAAAAGTCTCGCCCTGGACCGCATCGTTGCAGATGATTGAGGGAGCCATCAAGCCTTATGACGACACACGGTGGAACTCTCAATGAAAGCACCAATGTCGGTGTCAAAACGGGCGAATCTCGGGTAGGGGGTCCCGAACTGTGCGTCTAAGGCTAATGGTAACAGGAGGCGGGGGACACGATGTTTACCCAGGTTCGGGCCCTCTCTATGGAGGTAATACCCTACTTCGTGCTTGATTGATCTTGATGATAGGAGTATTACAAGATTTGATCTACCACGAGATCGATGAGGCTAACCCTAGAAGCTAGCCTATGATTATGATTGTTCTTGTCCTACGAACTAAAACCCTTCGGTTTATATAGATACTAGAGGGGGCAAGGGTTACACAGAGTCGGTTATAGAGAAGGGAATCTATATATCCGAATTGCCAAGCTTGCCTTCCACGCAAAAGAGAGTCGCATCCGGACACGGGACGAAGTCTTCTATCTTGTATCTTCATAGTCCAACAGTCCGGCTAAAGTATATAGTCCGGCTGTCCGAGGACCCCTTAATCCAGGACTCCCTCAGGTACCCCTCAGGGCTGACCCATCTTTAGTAACATGGTTCAGTGTAAAGTCATAGTAACCATAGTAACTCTATGTCTAACACCAAGGGAACCCTGAGGAACAACCCTCGGTGGATTCCACTCGATGTAATCATCAAGGTGAACGTAAGAGGAACCACCCTCGAGGTTCACACTTGAGGGGTTGCATGACAGAGTCGTATCGGAAGTGGTTAAGGAGGAAATCACCCTCGATGACCACGGTCGAATAGCTACACTATAGGGTTAACATCAGAAGTGCTGATGAGGTCTCACCCTCGGCACTCGATAGTAACCCAGTAGTGTCGAGCAACTAAGGGGAAAGTGATGTGCGGTGCCGGGGCCTGGTCTTCGATTCCGTTGATCGGGTCTTCGATTATGAAGCAGGGGTAACAAGGACAAGGTGGGGGTCACTGATGGATCACTAACCAACCTATACTAAGCAGTTTAGGATAAGCAGGTAGGTAACAATAAGTAGGTTACAAAAGCATGCTATGCATCAGAATAGGAGCAAACAATAACAGTAGAAAAATCTAATGCGAGCATGAGAGAATGGAATAGGCGATATCGGGATGATCAATGGGGGGGCTTGCCTGGAAGCTCCGCTGAAAGGGGGGAAGGGTCGTCGTTGACGTAGTTGATCACAGGGGCAACATCAGTTTCGGGGTCTACCGAAGAGAAGAGGGGGAAGAAACAATAAATATAAAGCAAACATAGCATCACAAAGCATAACATGGCAATATGATGTGTCGGGTGTGACCTAACGTATGGCTACATGATATAGGTTAAGGGGGAATTCAACCGGGAAGGTATTCCTGATTCTAGACCTGTGTCACACAGATGACCGGAGGGGGAATGTTGCATGTTCAGATAGTTGGAGGCATCTGATAGGTAAACGGACCGCGTAATCGGATTCATCTCGTTTTTCTGAGCAACTTTCATGTAGAAAACATTTTCCTCCGGGTTACGGTTTATTTTCTATGAACCTCTAAAGGTTTAAAAATTTTCTGGAATTAAATAAACTATCAGAAAAGAATTACTACGTCAGCATGACGTCACTGTGACGTGAGCAGTCAACAGGACGGCTGACCATACTTTTTAATTTACTAACTTGGTGGTGGGGCCCGCATGTCAGTGGCACTGGGCTGCCCAGTCAGCAGTTGACTGGGTTAACCCAATCAACTCGGCCTAGGGGCCCCATTGGCAGTGACCCAGGGGCGGGCCCCAGGTGTGCCACGTTGGTGGCGGTGCCGGAGATGGCTCCGGCGAGCTCAATGCGGCGACCAAGCGCCAGAGCAGCTCGGACTTTGCGCACAGGGCACCATTTGGTGTGCGGTTGGGTTCATCCGAATAGCCTCTCGATGACGCATCATTCTGTGGCGATAGTTTGGCCGGAAACGGCCGGAGATGATGGTGGCGAGTGCCGGAGCGGACACCGGAGATCGGGTAGCGATGGAAACGGAGCTAGAGGGCGCGGGGAGGCTCGGTCACGAGCTCGTTGAGCTCCTGGGAGCACCAGGAGCACAGCGGAGGCCTCAAGCGAGCGTGACATGAACCATGGCCACATCAGCGAGGTCATCTATGGCGGCGAGCTCACCGCAACGGTGACATGTTCGGGCGCAAGCAGAGCGGCGGCTATGGCTAGACAGCGGCAGCTAGCGGGGAAAGAGAGGGACGGGGAGGCTCACCTAGTGGCTATAAAAACCCGGTGACAGGTTAGTAGCCGCAGTGAGCGTCGCCGGTGTCGGAGGGGATCGACGGTGATCCGAGATGCAGACGATGGAGAACAGAGGCAGTGTGGCTCCGCATCTCAATCTGGTGGCACCAGGAGAGGTGGCCGACCACGGCGAGGCCCGTGGACAAGGCCAGCGGGCACGAGGCCACCGGTGGCCGCAGAGATGACGGAAGGCAGCGGCGATGGCGCTTGTTGAGGGGGAGAGAAGGGGATCTAGGGAGCGCAGGGGGGATCTGGTGGGAAGAGGGAGAGGCAAAGTGGGCGAGGGGAAGTGGGAGTGGCAGGGGAGGAGGGGACCGAGGCGTCGGGGATGTTTATCCACCTCGACGCCGGCGAGTGGGTGCGATGGGGCATGCTCAGTGCACGCACTGGGTCGGTGGAATAGTGCAAGGGGAGAGCGACCCTGGAAGGGGCTAGGTGGGCCGGCTAGCCAAGGTGGGCCGAGGCCCAAGGGGAGGCCAGGGCTCTCCCACCCCTTTTTCTTTCCCTTTCTTTTGCTTTTTCTTTTTACAAAAAAAGCTTTGCAATATTTGAGCTGCCAAAAAGGATTCTGAAAAATGTGGGACTTGGGCACATAATTACATTGCACTAGTTGGCACTGCAAAAAAGGATTGTGAGGCTTTTGAAATAGTTTGCCACTTTTATAAATTAAAAAGGTATTTAATCTATTTGTTTTAGCCACTGTTTATCTAGTTTAGGGCACTTAGACATTTTGCAAAATGTTGCTTGACCACCAATATTTGATATGAATTATTTGGCACCAGATGAACATTTTAGATTTCATGTCTCACAAATAAGAATTTTTTATTTTAGATTGTATTTGAATTTGAATTGTGATTTGGATCAAGTGAAGATTAGTAACAGTAACATGATGACATGGCACCATTAATAGTGGATTACTGTATCATGACACCGGGGGTGTTACAAATCTCCTCGACTACAAGAAATCTCGTCCCGAGATTTAAGTGGTGAAGTAAAGAGTAACTTCGGTAGAACTGACCCTTATAGGGTTAATTATCTAGTGAACAATTCACGAAAAGAGGCAGAAGTATCTCTCGAGTTGAAACTTAATTAACATCGAGAGCAAAGTATGAAGGTACAATAGGAAGTTTCAAGCGAATGGGCAAATGATTGATACCTGAACAGAGTGTGAGGAAGGGGTTCAGAGCATCGCACTACAAAAAAAAGACACATCCGTGACATTTTGGGCCAAACGAATTTTTTTCTGTCATACTTATGACACTTCTATGACGATAATTGTGACAAAACCCGGTATCATCATAGATGTGGTGGGATCCTACTTCTATGAAAAAAAATCATGATAGAAAATGGGCTGTTCATCCTGGGCGGGCCGAAGACGCAGCTGCATGACATTCTTTGGGCCGTCCAAGATGGAAAAAACCGTGGTAGAAGCGAGGGCGAGGAAAATTTCGGGGAGTTCCCGGTTATGGTGGGTGGTCGGGGGCCGAGCGATGTGCGTTTCTCTCATACACATACACGCGTGTGTGCGAGGCGTTGGGCTCTAACTGAATCCAAGCGAGGCGTCGCCTAACTGAACCCGAGCGATTGCACTACAGGTTACGCGTTACTAAACCCGAGTGATCGAGCGATTCCTTCGCTACTGGTGCTAACTGAAGCCGATCGATGCTGCCTCTGGATGAACAGTGAGCGTTGCAGGGGGGTTGGATGAACAGTGAGCGTTGCGGAGGGGTTGGATGAACAGTGAGCAATGAGACTGGATGAACAGGACCCGTGGCGTTGCCTCTGGATGAACAGGACCCCGATCGATCGAGCCGGTTGGGGCTGGATGAACATGACCCCGTGGAGGGTTGGATGAACAAGACGACCCCGTGGAGGGCTGGATGAACAGTAGACGGTGGAGGGGTGGATGAACAGTAGCTCGTGGAGAGGGGTGGTTGAACAGTAGCCGGTGGAGTAGCGCGCGGTGGAGGCTGGATGAACAGTAGCCCGTGGAGGCTGGAGGAGGTCGACGGTGGTGTGAGGCTGCCGTCGCCGCAGAATAACAGGGGGTGTGGGTGAGTAGAGGGATGGCCTGGCCAGCGGTGGGAGTAGTAGGGGGCGGTGAGGCCTCCGCGGCATCACAGCCGGCCACGGGAGGCAGGAGCACGCAGCACGACCGGCGCTGGTTTGGGCGGCTGGAGCAAGAAGACCAGAGGTTGAAGAAGCACTACGGCCGTTGGATGGAAATCGTAGGGTCACTGGAGCTAGAATCGTTCATATTGACTAAGTTGACAAAGCCCTCCGTCCCCATCAACTTAGCTGGCCAACAAGTCATCCTCCCACTATGGTGGGTCCCAGCTAGCAGGGGGTATTCATTTTTTTGTGCGTAATAAGGAGGTACTTCCTTGCGTGCGGAGATATAGCTAGTGGGTCCGACCTGTCAGCGGGGGGAACGTTTTTTTCACGAAATATAGAGGCCCTTCCGGTGGGTCCCAGCTGTCAGGTGGAGGAATCATTATTTTGCACGTAATAAGGAGGCATTTCCTTGTGTGCGGCCGTGGACCCAGCTGTCAGCCTCTCCACGTACAGTCCACGTCGGATGGATGTCGTTCGTTGACCATGTTGACCAGGCCGCGCCGAGAGCACCATGGCGGTGGACGATGGCGAGGCCTAGGAAGGGAATGACACGGAGTCAGGCAAGACTCGACAATGGTTGCCCACGCGATGGGGAGTACGAGGGTTTACTGGTCTAGCTGCCATCGCCAAAAAATAACAGGAGGTGTGGGTGAGTAGAGGAATGGCCTGGCCAGCAATGAAGTAGGGTGGGGTGGTGCGGCTTGTGTGGCAGCACAGCCGGCCACGAGAGGCGGCAGCAGGCAGTCCCACCGGCGCTGGTTTGGGCGACTGGAGCAAGAAGATCAGATATTGAAGAAGCAGCACGGCCATTGGATTAACATCCAACGGTCACTGCTGCTAGAATCGTTTGTGGACCATGTTGACAACAGCGCAGGGCGGCATCGCGGCGAGCGAACCAAGGCAGAGGACGATGGTGAGGCCTCAGACGGGAACGAACAGGAGCCGAGGAATATGCGCAGAGTTTTAGGGTGCGATGTGGCCACGATGCGTGCGCGGCAGCACAGCTAGCCATGGAAGGCGGGAGCAGGCGGTCCCGTCGGCGCTGCTTTGGCTTTGGTGGCTCGTGGAAGAAGAGACTGAAGAAACACGACAGACATTGAATGTCAATCCAACGGTCAAGGTTGGCACAATCGTTTGTTGACTAAGCCAACACCAAGTAGCATACTTTTTTATATATAGGAAAAAAAGAAAAATTGGGCTCGTTGGCCTGATAACTTTCCCGAAACTGTGACCGTTCGATCTTGTGTCACAACTAAAATTGCGAGGAAAATGCGTTCGTCTGCCGTCCTCCTCCCAGGAAACTAGCACCCTTGGTTTTCAACCTATAGGCCTTGGGTTCGAGTCCCAGGAACTCTCAATTTTGTCCTCCTTCCTTCCTCGCAAAAAAAGGGAAAGAAAATCAAAGACTTGAGAAGCCATATAGAACAAGCTAGTGTACCAGTAAAGAGACGTTGCCGAGTTTTAGAAAAAAGAGAGACGTGCTCCTCAAGCTGGTTCGAATCCAAACCTAGACTATGACTATATATGGTGCTATGCTACTCTGCAAGTAATGAAACTGACATATCCAACATTCGCGTCCCCTCTTCTCTACTTACTCTGCCTAGCATCAGAAGCTCTGGCCACAGCAACCATGTCTGCTGGCTGCTCGTCCACCTGCTCTTCAGCATGCAACAACCAGATATGCGCCAAGTCGCCACCCATACCATCACCTGTGGGTCTCATCACACCCCCGCCGGCACGCGCACCGCAGCCGATTGCCCATCGCAACCCGCTGCCATTGGTATGGTGCCACTACTAAAAATCACGCAGAGTCATCCGTCGCGTCTCAACCACAATCCTCAACCTTGGCCAAGTCTTGTACAAATGCCCGAATCATGGGGTAATAATATGTTTAAGTGTTGTTCTGCTGCTTTCAGTTGCTGATTTTTTAATAGTTTGGTTGATGATCTTCCAATTTGATTCGTGCAGAAAAGGGAAGATTCGTGTGATTTGTATTTCTGGGAAGTTGTTGATGTGGGGGAATGCAACTACGCTGATTATTTGGTTATCTGAGGAATCCCAATACCAGCAGGTTGGGGTGTTGGAGGAGTAACTGAAGGAACGGTAGAAGAGGAAGATGCAGAGCAGAAGGTTAAAGATGCAGTTCCTCTGATCATGGCCAAGCAACAGCTGCTGAACGGCCTTGACAGCAATGAGGAGATGAAAGAGCTTGTGAAGATAATGGGCAAAATCGATGTGCTATATAGGATGATTGTCTCTTTATTTGTAGTGTATGTAGCACTCGTGATGTATTCAGTGGCTATGACATGAGCACTTTGCTGAAACTAGTAATGAATGAAACCTGTGTAGCAGGCTGGGCGTAGTGTTGTGAACATCTAATGATTTCTATTAACGGAAATCAGGGGGTATCCCCATTTGCTCATAAATAAATAAATAAATAGCAAAGGCCCTGTCGGGTCAGCTTTGTTCTCATTCGAAGACGTCAAGCAAATTGCAGTCCAACAACAAACTATGTCATCAAATTCAAGTTTCACAGCCAAATATGAGTACAGCTAAACAACAATGTCATCATGTTTTAGTCGTCATATAATCACCAAACACAAATCAGCATACATAACAAGTGATGTTCTCACAGCAAAATACTAAACAACATGTTCATCAAGTTTCAGTTGTCATAGCAAACACAATTTCACATAGTAGATAAAAAACATCTTCTAATAGGCAAATATGACAAAAGCAATGTAATCATCATCCGCAGCAGCAGCATCAACATCTTCGCCATGTGTATCAGTCTTCTTCTTCGTCCTCAACGTCCTCGAACGTTGGCTTCTTCTTGATCAACTCTTGTATGTCCACAGCACGACAGGCAATATTTTTGCCGGCGTCATTGACGTGATGGTTCTCAAAGATATTAGGAACATCTGTGTTATCTTGTACATCAGGAGCAGTGTAAGCATCATCTTGTTGTGCAACTTCATTAAACGAATTCCTCTGCTCAAACCTTTGCAATACTCTCCAGTCATCGCTACGTGCAAATGTGTCTTCCAAGAAAAAAAATTGTGTTGCTTGATTTGCCAAAATAAAAGGCTCGTTGATCTGGTACGCCGCCTTGACATTGATGGATTCGAAATAATCATCAGCTCTGGGTTTTGCGATCCTCGAAAACAGGTTATACCAACGACAGCACAACAGAACCACACACCGATGATCCTCGAAACTGGATATATACTGCAACTGAATAATGTCTGTTATGTTAGCATACATTTCAGTTATCTCTTTGTCATACGTATCCGTGCTCATGATGGCACTGTTTTTTGTCTTCCTGCCTTCGTCTCATGCAAGGGTTTTGTAGTGCACATCTCCAACAATGCAAGATTCATAATGTCTTACCCGAGTGTCAGGACCCATTGCTAGTCAGTAAAGGGCATCATCAACTGCCTGCCCATCCTCCCGCATCTTCTTAACCTATGGTTAGAAAATAGACAAGCTGATCATCTTATGTACTCAATATATTAAAAAAACTGACAGTGCAATTCAAAAGCTTACATGGCTCTTGAACCATTTCGCAAATCCTGCCATAACCAGTTTGTCAATGTTTCTTGGATTTTGCGGCAGTAACTCCTTTTTGTAGATGCTACACAACATAGTGATCACGTCAAACATCTAAATATATAAGAATGTGCTGCAAGTTTAGTAGATTATGATGTATAAGCTTCAGTACTGCACTTACTTGATATAAGGTAGTATCTCAGGACAGTTATTCAACACATACCAAACCATTTTGTCCAAATCTTTAGGTTTGTCGTCTTGTCGACTCTTCCCTGTAACTCGAACAGAATAATCGAAAACATTGAGCCCGGGATTGTCTTCACCCACCTCTTTGCTAAGCTGATCAGTTGTTTCAATGTATTTTGAGCAGAATGTCAATGCTTCTGTAGCAATGTAGGCATCTGCAATGGAACCCTCAGGTCTAGCTCTGTTCCTAACATAGCCCTTGAAAGTTCCTAGCCGCCTTTCAATAGGGTACATCCAGCCATACTGTACTGGACCTCTAAGTAGTGCCTCATCAGGTAGATGAACAGCCAAATGCACCATCACATCAAAGAAAGCTGGAGGATATATCTTCTCAAGGTCGCATAGGATAGTTGGTATCTTGTCTCTAAGATGCTCCAAAGCATCTATCCTGATATTTCTACTACAGAGTTCCCTGAATAATTGTCCCAACTCTACAACTGCTCTGTATAAGTCAGGGTGGCCCAATCCTCTAAGGATAACAGGTAAAACCCTTTGAAGTAGGACGTGGCAGTCATGAGTTTTCAACCCTTGTACCTTGTTTCCATCTGCACTGACTCTCCTTTCAGGGTTGGAAGCAAATCCATGTGGGAATCTCACACATGACAGGACCTTGCAGAATTCTTTTCTTTTTACCTTGTCCAAGACGTACACAGCTGGTGCCATATCTCGTGGTTTACCTTCATCTTGCACCTACAAATCCTGTCTGATACCCAGGTGTGTCAAATCAATCCTAGATTTTAAGGTATCTTTCATCTTGCCTTCAATATTAAGAAGTGTGCCGATAATGTTGTCACATATATTTTTCTCGATGTGAATCACATCAAGATTATGCCGCAGATCCAAATCTTTCCAATACTCCAAGTCCCACAAAGTGGACCTGCGGGTAAACAATAATCTCTCTTCTGCCCTGCCATGCTTCCTTTTCCTGCTACCATTACCAGGATGGTTTCCTGGTGTAATATGTCTGACCTTCTCTAATTCTACTTGCAACTCATCGGCGGTGAGCCTCTTTGGCGCATCACGGTTTTCATGCTTTGCATTGAACACATGTCTTCGGTATTTTCTAGGATGCGGCTTGTCCTTGGCAAGGAAACGGCAGTGTGCAGTGTAACAGATCTTGCTAAGTATTGCGTATGACAGCGGATTCCTGTCATAGCGAACACATGCATTGTAACCATGTGTCGTTCGCCCTGACATAGTGCCCAAAGCCGGATAATCATCGATGAACCAAATTATAACAGCACACAGAAAGAAATCAGCTGGTGGGCTGCTATATAGGTCTCCATTGAGAACACCCCTCCATAGCTGTTGAAGTTCCTCCACAAGAGGCTCCATGAACAAATCAAAATCCTTTCCAGGACTTTTTGGACCTCGGATGAGCAAGGCCATCATGTAGTTTGATTCTTTGGTGCAGACATTTGGAGGCATGTTGTAAGGGATAACAAGCACTAGCCACATGCTATATGTGGCGCTCTGGTGGCCAAATGGGTTAAATCCATCTGAAGCTAAGCCAAGTCCAATGTTTCTCGGGTCAGCAGCAAACTTTTTGTGTTTATGATTGAAGCTTTTCCACTCACTACCATGAGATGGATGGCTCATTAGATTCTGATCTCTGTACTCCTGGTTCCTAGAATGCCACAGTACATCCTCTCTTGTTTCAGCATCATGAAACAACCTCTGCAATCTTGGTATAATTAGAAAATGTCTCAGAACATTATGAGGAATCCTCTTCACAGTATCGTCATCTTTCCATCTTGATGATTTGCATTTCGGGCATTCACTTAAGTTGGCATAATCCTTCCGGAACATAACACAATTATTCTTACAAACATGGATCATATCATATCCAATTCCAACTACACGAAGGAAATTCTTCATTTTACTGTAGGTGTGTGGCAGCTCAGACGCATCTGGGAAAGATTTGCGGAAAGCAGCCAACATCGCATCGAATGATTTGTTGGTCATCCGCTCAGATGTCTTCACCTGAAGAAAGGTGACCATAGCTGAGAATACTGACAGCTTATTTCCTGGGGTGACAGCCATGTTGCATTGTTCCAACATGCGGGCCCACTGTTTTTCTTCTACAGGTGAAAGTTCACGGAATGCACGAGCATTCGTAGCATTGTTTCAATGTTGGTCAAACTCACTAGCTCCACCACCACCACCTCCTCCTCCTCTTCCACCTGAGCATCAGGCAGATCAAGATGGTGATCTGCTGCTTCCACGTAGTCAATAACATTGACGTTCACAGTTTCACCATGATGAACCCATCTAGTATATGTGACTGACATCCCATACAAGTGTAGATGATTTTTCACAGTTGACTGGGGTCTTTTAACTGAATTCATACAACTGCTACACAGGCAGAGCACATCTGATTTCGGACCACCATACTCAACTCTGATAAAGTTCATGAAGTTTTCAACCCCCTCGACATATGCAGCGGAGAATCTTCGAGCAGAAGTTATCCAAGTCATGTCCATCTGTTAGACATACAAATTAGTTCTTCTACTAGATATTACAGGAAAAACATATATGCTTTTTTATAAAGTCCAGAAAAAAAATACCTAGGTCGATGTCTAAAGCTATGGCAAGATATTTGGACGAGCAGATCTAAGTAACGAAATATATGTAAAGCTAATTCAGCAAACAGATTTGAGTGCTAAATTATGGCTGGTTGTTTCAGCAGTCAATGAGGCCGAGCACACAGCCATTGAACTATCGAAGGCCATCGCAGCAACAAAGATCGAGTATAAAATGGTGTAGAGCTATTTCACCTAACAGATTGGCTACTAGACCATGGCAATCTATGTCACAATAAATATATGGCAGGATATTTTAGCAACTAATCGGCCTTGGCATGCCATCTCGGCTAAGCAGATTGAGTGCAGAACAGGGCAAGGAAGCTTCTTAAGCAGAGCATATTAACTGTAAACTACTTCGGCAAACAGTGAGATTAACAGCATCTATCAGCTAACATTCAGCACTACACTGACATGAACGGGGCCTCGGTGTAGAATGCACGTACCGTGGGAGAAGCTGGCCGTCGTGCGTCTCCACACGAACATCGCCAGCGGTGGCGGCACTGACCGCCGTGCGCCTCCACAAGAACGTAGCCAGCGGTGGCAGCGCGGCTAGAGGACGGCAGTTTATGAGAGTGTACTGTGAGAGCGAGAGGATCACTGTGCATCCCCTCGACGAACCGTGGTGCTGACCTATCAGCGCGGCGGGGAGGGCGGCTTTGGCGGAGCGAATGGATTGGAGGGGGACGGGGGGTGGGGATTTGGGGAATATTATTGGCTAGTTGGCCGAAGGGCGGTTGAATCGAATTTGGGGGGAATTTTTGGGTGGGGTGGGGGGAGGATTTTCGCACGGTGGGCGGGGGGAGTTTGCCGCATGGTCGGTTTCTCCAAGTGCAGTCCCACGTGTCAGTGAAGAGGCAAGCCAAAGCGCGTTCCGTTTGTGTGAGCCGTGTGCAGGACCGAACGTGTGTGGGGTGCAATGCGACCGTGAAAGGAGTGATGTGAGTGTACCGCCTTTTTTCCTTTTAAACTAGGTGCTTCGCCCCCTCAAAAAAAACTTGTTGCTTCACACGATCCATCGATACTACTACTAGAGTACTAGTAATCCAGTAATCCCGACTAAAACGGCGCGGCCGGGTCTTTTCCCGCGCGATATGTTGGGAGGTTGGCTTAGTTGGGTTTTCTAGGACGAGTAATGCTACACCTACGTGATCCCAGTTATGTAATTAACGTAATGTGAAATGTGTGAGCTGTTGATTGTAGATTGGGGGGAGGGAGGGGCCCACCACCATGAGAATCAGGGGAGGAGAGAGAGAGGCAATTTACGTTAACCCTTTCGTAGGTTCCCGTAGATGTAGAAAGATGTGAAATGCGTGAATGTGTAGTGGACGTACTATTGGAGTGCTTAGGATAAATTGTGTATGTATAGACCCTATGTGTTTATTTTACTTCGCATGTTAGATTTGTCTCGGTTCAATAAAAAGCAGAGTTGGTGATGATGGTGTGCCTGTCATCCTGCAATATAGGCCGTCTGATTTATATCTAACGGATAGGAAGGAAACTATGACAATTTACCCGCACTCCTTGTTCATCATTTTCTCCCACAAGATCTTGATCTTCCATGCAACGCATGGGAATCTTGCTAGTACTCCTACAATATACTATATTATTGTGAAAGTTCATATACACCGGCCGAGATTAATGCAAACACGGCAGATTTTTATTACATTTCGAACTTTTACAGGACAGAAAAATAAAAGAAACCCGACCCTAAACCTATTCGATGGCGGCGACCGACATCCTCGAACTGCGATCTCTATGTACGGGGGCGGGGTTCAAGACCCGTGAAGTGAAGGTGCGGTCTCCGGCGAGGAAGAGTAGAACACGGGACACGGACTAGCCAGTTGGCACACCAGGCCCTGCTGCCTCCCATGCCCTACTCATCCTCGGAGGAGTCCCCGACCTCGGCAGTGCCGGACGTTGGACAGCGGCAAGTATGATGCGTGGCTGACGGTGCTCCCGTCGTCGGCCGCCAGCGTGGCCACCGCTTGTGCGGTCGCGTCCGCGTCCGGCTACGCTGCTATTGCGTCGCGAGAGGCGACTTGAGCGAGGGCGGCGACCTCGAGCTTCATCCCCGAAGATAGGCTCTCCCGTAGAGCGTTCGCACTTGCGGTCATGGAGGATGTGGTGCCAGGTAGGAGGACGATGCGCTATGGTGTGGAGGTTAGCTGGGCGTTGCCGCTTTAAGTTGCGCATTCTGGTGAGGCCAAGCGTCCGGGTGCGTCATTAAGTTGCTGGAGTTAGTTCCTCGGGCACCGAGCCTCTTAACAACGACATACGAACGGATGGCATGAATGCGGGCAGCTGGCGCCGACTAGGAACGCACCGCGTGACGACGCGAGGGACGAGGGTTTTGGTGTGCCAGGGTAGTCAGTTGCGGTCGTGGCAATGTTGGAGATGCCCTTTGCTCACATGCGATCCCCGCATGTCATTGAAAAAGCAAGACGACCCGGCATGGTCTCAGGTCCTGAGGATGCAGTTGGCCGTGCTACACCACTCCACGGACGCATCGCGGCGCCCCGTGCATCCTCGATGAGCCGGGTGTTGGGGTGTGTTTGGATTGTGGCCAAAGTACACCTTACCAAAATTTTGGTCATGACCCAAAGATTGGTCTTTGTTTGGATGGTTGCCATTTTTTTGGCATGCCAATGAACTCTAGCCAATTCTAGTTCATTTTTCTTGCCAATGTCGGCCAAATCATGGGCAACCAATACCTCAACCAAAATTTTGGCTACTCAATGCTTTGATGGGGCAACCTTGGGCACAAACCAAACATACTGTTGGTCGTGCCATAGCACTAACGCCACACTCGGCACACTGAAACCGACCGTGTCTAGCGACGATATGAGCGTGTCGCTCACCGCGGTTGCCGTGTCCAGAGGCGGTGCTGGAGCGGCGCCACGTTGTTGGCCCCAACGACCCACATGAACGGTTGTTGGTTGGCGAGGAGGTCATGGGCCAGCTCCTCCATTGGACTAGTCTGCGCTACATCGTCCCGACGGGTGTGCCCCACATGTCGGTTTCCCTATTTTTCCGGCCATATTTGAGCGTCAGTGCTCCACATTGCGCATTAGGCCTTTCACTATGTAGGCCAAGCAAGACAACTTGTTGTTTATTTGAGACGTTCAAGTATAATCATGTGGCGTTTTCTCATTTTTCATTCCTCTCCAGCCCTCTTCTCCGTCGATCGTGTCACTCTCCGGTCGAGTCCATCCTCCCGCATGCCTCATTTGAACATTCCGTCGAGTATCATTTGCATGTACCCACCCTAGTCCTCTTTCAATCGATCTCCGGACCCTGAGATGAAATTGAGAGAGAACGAGTGGGGGCACGTGATACCTAAGGCGGATTCAAAATTTTGAACCGGTGATCATAGCATCCGCAAATCATATATAAAGGGTATTCAATGTTCGTTTCATTTTTCAGCGTACAATATACTCCCTCCTATCCTTTGTAGTTTACATATAAGTTTTATGTGTAGTCAAAGTACCTCTACTTTGATCAAAAAAGTATCAACATTCAACAACGCCCAATCAATATTGTTAGATTCGTACTTACTCCTAGATTTGTACTCGAGATGGTTTCAATTTGTTTTCAACCACGTGAATGTGCTTGTTCTCGCGCATGCTCTTCCTACTAGGATTTCGCCACGTATAGTCAGTCCAATAGTAACTTTTTTAAGCTCCCTGTCCAATAGTACACGTGGAGTACTGACAACATATGTACTAGAGTATGTAGTGCTCATAGTAGTACTCCCTTATTCCATTTATATAGGGCCTACGTGGAGGAGAGAGATGTGAAAAGGTAAGGGGAGTGAGCTCTCATGCAAGAGCCTAGCTATATACGCATTCCTAGTTAAATACAATAAATATGAAGAAAGAGATAGAGAGGAGATGGAAAAAAGTACTAATACAAGAACCAACCTTTTTTGCGGAAAATAGCCAACCTTATAGCCCACACTACCGTATGAGTGCATATAATAGATGATGGCTATAGATGACATGGCAGTCCCTCATAGCCATCGACTGGCTATATTATTAACGATGCTCTAGTGCGTTTTTAAAACCGCATTTGACTATTGACAAGATTAATAGTACATGAGATGTATAATGTGAAAATTATATCATTGGAAACTCCTTTCACATACGAATTTGACTGTATGCTTTGTGTAAGTTGCATGTCATATATTATTACTCTAACATTTGGTCAAAGTTAGCCTAGAAAAACGCATTAGGCCTTGTATAGTAAATGGAAGGAGGGAGTAGTAGTGGAAGTGGATCCTCTGACGTAGGTATCCCTGCCTTACCCTCCCTTTCGGTCACTTACTGGCGGACCCCATGCTTGCTAGGCCCTGCATGTCAGTTACTCAATGGGTTCGGCCACGTCAGGGGATCCTCATCCGTAGTATACTTCCTCTATTTTTATTTACTCCGCATAAAACAGAGGGAGTGGTAGTATAATAAATGACACGAGCGGGGGAGGGGGAGGGACGTCGGTTTGCTCTTAACTGTGGTCCCACAAGCGAGCGAAAACGCAAGACGAAGCGTGTTCCATTCGATGAGCGACGTGGAGGGTCCAGCATGTCAAGCTGCAATGCGAACGCGACAAGAGCGATGTACAATCAAAACCAATTGACCGGTCATCACCGGAACCACTATTCACACCAGAACCTTCGCTGCTCAGCCTACGCTAGCAACTGCCCTAAAACCACACCTAATCTCCAGCCCATTCCCCCACCTTTCAATCCCCTAGCCCGCATCAAGCGTCCCCTAGTTCGCTAGAAAGCCATGGTGCGCCGCAAGATCACTTACTACAAGATGTTGACGCCGGAGCGCCGCGCAGAAATCGCGGCGATGGTTGGCGCCATAGACCTCCATTCCCAAGCTTGCTTTGCGGCGGGCCAATCCCTGAGTTCTCTGGAGCCAAGCTATGAGGAGGAGGAAGTCGATCCAATGTTCATGGCAGAGGTCGCGGCGCAGAAGGCCCCCGATGGGTATGAGACGATGGACGTCGACTTTGTGCCGGAGTTCGAGTCCCCCATGGTGCAGGTGGACCAGCGGTTCAACATGGCGATACTAAAGGAGGACCGGGAGGCAGAGGCTCAACTCGACGCGGAGTGCGCGCATGCCGCTGCCATCGAGGCTCTCTTGCAGGCGGAACCGGATGTCGTGGATGTGAACCGGGCGGCGGAGGCTCAACTTGAGGCGGAGCGCGCGGATGCCGCTGCCATCGAGGCCCTCCTGCAGGCGGAACCGGACGTCCTGGACTTGAACCGGGCTGCAGAGGCTCGACTCGACGTGGAGCACGCAGATCCTGCTCTCATTGATGCCCTCCTGCAGGCGGAACCGGACGTCCTGGACTTGAACCGGGCGGCGGAGGCTCGACTCGACGTGGAGTGCACGGATGTCGCTGCCATCGAGGCCCTCCTGCAGGCGGAACCGGACGTCCTTGACTTGAACCGGGCTGTGCTCTCGTCCGTGCAGAGCACCCACACGCTCCGCGTGAACAAGTAGCTGGAGGCCGAGGACAACCACGGTGCAGAGACACACGTCGGCAGCTACGACTGGTTCGCGCCGGCAGCCAAAGACGACGAGGCCCTTTCGTTCCACGAGCAGTGATAGTTTTTCTTTATGATGTTGTTTTTATGGGTCTTTTGTCGTGTAAAAACATATATTTGTTATGCAAGTCGCCTGACTTGGGTTAGTCTACCATTTCAGGCGGTTGGATGAATATCCTACGTCTCCTAACCCTTCTTCCTCACCTCTTCTTCTTCCCCAACAGCCAACAGACCACAGCACGGGCCGTACGGATACTCCCCAACATGTGGTTGGATAAACATACTCTATGAATGAAAATTATAAGCGGTAGGATGGCTGAGTTTGGTTTGTTCACATGCGATAGCACGTGTCAGTGAGGGTGCGTTCCCTTGGTTGCGTTTGCAGCGTGCAGGAGCGATTGTGTGAGGGTGCGGTGCAACCGCGGCGTGCAGGAGCGACCGTGTGAGGGTGTGGTGTGACCGCGACAGCCGTGCGCAAGTGTACCTCCTTCTCATTTTGCAAACTTTAGGCAAGCTTGCAAAAATGTGTGGCGAAGTATGGCAATACAAGGCCTAGACCCAAACAGGACGTACTAGGAGTACTAGTGTTAAAAAAGAAAGGCGGGGTTTTCCTTCGCGGTATTTAATCGATACAAATCCTCGTTTTACGTGTCAATTAATGCGTATTTTTTTCTCCAAAGACCAAAGAGCTAACCATCTCACTCCTCATCGCTTGATTAATGCAGCGCCATGCAAACCAACCTTCTCAGTTCCGCATGCATGCAGGGGATATTAATGTCCTTGGTTGCTAGTACGAGGCAAACCCCATCAATTTTGCCTCGATTAGTGTTAGTGGCCTTTTGCAAATTGTAATTTTGATATACTGGCCTTGTGTACAAAAAAATGGAGGTAGTAACTATATTTGACTTCCTTCCCCATTGCAGTGACATCGACTATATCTTCAACGTTGTGGTTTGGCGAAGTGCGTTCGACGGAGAACACCAGTGAGGCCTTGAGGGAGACCACAGTAAGTCGTTCGCAAGTGCGCCTGCAAGCCGAGACAACCGTCTTATTTGCATCCAGGAAGTCCGTTGAACCAAAGGACGCATAAATGTACTAGTACTACTAGTACACAATAGCATCATCCGTCGAGCTTAATGCGGTGAGATGGTTTCTCGAAGAAGACGATGGAGAAGCGGAGTCAGTGAATAGTGAAATGATAGTTGCTTCGTCCGTGCTTTTGTGATTTGACGCCTCACTACTTTTTGATTTGTGATAGAAGGGACAGGGGAGTAGACTCTGTGCTATATACTGTACTACATGCGTCCAAGCATGGGAGAAAGAGGAGAGACGTTGCATTTTTCTATTCCTTCAATCAATCAATCAGGGAGCTTCGGTTCCATCTTTTTGGCTTTGGCAACACCGTCCACAATGGTTCCCACGATGCCAAAAGCTATTTTTCACATTTGGCTACACATTGTGGATGCCCTTAATCGTACCACTTGGTTTTGCTCATGTGTGCTATCTATACAAATCTCAATTATATTGATCTAAAAAATTATAGAATCAAGATTAGTAAAAAGGAGGTGATTTTGCCGCACGGATGACGGGGGAGGTTTCTTATTTTTAGAGGACGTTATCCTGGCGGTTTGCTAACATGCGGTCCCACGTGTCAGTGCTTTACCAAGCCGATCCGCGTCCCACATGAGGCAGAACAACGGCAGAAGCAACACGTGGTTAAGTTGAAGAAGATGAGGGAGAAGCAGATTCAACAATGAGTGAAATGTTGGTTGCTTCGTCCCTCCAACTTCTTTTTTAGCATTATTACTTTGTCCCTCCAACTTAACTGCGGGAAAGGTGCAGCTTTGTGATTTGATGCCTCATTGCTCATTACTACGCCGGCGCCATGACTGGGGTGCTTCACCCTAGCTGCTCTGCACTATATTTCGGTATGGCACGTGGACCCGGTAGCTTGATGTCCCACATGTCAGCGAAAGGGACTAGAAGATTTATGAAAGTAAGCGCTCCACTCTTACGACAGAGGAGTACACGACACGACGGCCCAGTGAACTGTCACTTGTACTGTATAGTACTATAGTTTTGTTGTTTCGCACGATCCATCAATACAAACCCGATTAAACAAGATGATACTGGCCATACATTTCAAAGGCAATTTTAATGTATGCAAACTGAATAATGAAGTAACAATATGATATCTAGTAAAACTAAAAACACATATGATTTATTGTGTTAGAGTGTAGTAGTAGTGTTGTATTGCATAGTTGTCTCTACTTATATATATATATATATATATATATATATATATATATATATATATATATATATATATATAAACACTATTCTGATCACGGGATGAGAATAATATTCTGATCACAACCTGACCTGCCCCGCTAGTAGTACGTTGAACTTCCCTGTGAACTAGGTTGAACTTCCGCCAACATTGCCCAAATGGGGCTTGTGATATACCATTGTAAATCTATGGTCACCAGTATCATGACCCAACTTAAATTTTTGGCAAAATGTAAGCGGTTTAAGAGCAGTTTTGAAAACCGTTTTTCCATCACACAAAAAACGTGAATCGTATTTTCGATCGCATTTCTAAACTGTTTATCAGAATGAGGCATATAATATTGTGTTGAAAAGCTGCTGCAAAACCGCTACTTCCACATGTTGAAAGTTTTCTCTAATTCTCTATGGTTAAAGAGTAATTTGAAAAAATGTAAAATTTCGCAAACCGAACAGCCGAGTTCGTATTTTCAACATCATTTCTAAACGGCTAATCCAATTGAGGCATATAATATGGTGTTGGAAAGCTTATGAAAATGTGCTACTCTTCCATTTTTAAAGTTTTTTCTAGTTTTGAACGGTTTAAAAGTAATTTAGAAAATGGTACAAGTCCTACGGATTCGTATTTTTGAGATAAGTTTTTAACCATGCGTCTGAATGCAGCAAATGATATGGTGTTGGAAGTCTTGAAAAAATGCGAAACTTTTTGGTATGTATCATTTCTCCTAATTCTTTACGGTTTTAAGTCAGTTTCGAAAATGGCAAAAAACGTATTTTCGCCGTATTTTCTACAAACTTTATCGGAATGGCGCAAATAATATACCGCTGAAAAGCTACGGAAAATATGAAACTTTTCATGTTGACAGTTTTCTCTGATTCTTAGCTGTTTTCAAGTAATTTCAAAAATGGTGAGATCATTCGTTCTGCCTTTATCGCGAAACAGATTCGCCAAAAATGCATCGCGTGAAGTACCTGAACTTCTCAGTATGAAACCTTGAACTTCACTCTGTTTTTCACGTGCTTTTTTCCTCGTATATCTCTATCCACTGCTCCTAGCTCTACATCCACTCACCGGAATTGAGCAAGTGATATACCGATGGAAAGCTGCTGTAAACACGCAACTTTCCCGTGTTGATCATTTTTTCATACTCGCAACGATTTTAAAAGTTTTTCATCTGAAATTCATTCAGCGTACTAGTTGAACTTCATGCTATTTTCACATTGAACATCTATGACGTATTTTTGTTTGTACACGCGCCTGAACTTCCCTCTGTACGAACCCGACCTTCGGGCTATCTTTGCAACCATGGCTTCCCCCGCGAATTATTCTGGTTAGTAGTGTTCTATATGATGTTAGTGTAATCTAAAAAGGTTTTTTAGCAACTAAATACCGGTTTTAATAGAAATCTCGCTCGCTGGCGGATTTTGCTCCCGGGTCGTGATGGAATTGCATTTTTTCCAATTTTACTGCCTGATTTGTTCGACCTGGACTTCCCCTAGTGCTAGGTTGAACTTCCGTCGACATTGCCCAAATGGGGCTTCCGATATACCGTTGGAAAGCTATGGACACCAGTATCATGACCCAACTTAAAATTTTGGCAAAATGTAAGCGGTTTAAGAGCAGTTTTGAAAACCATTTTTCTTCATACAAAAAACGTGAATCGTATTTTCGATTGCACTTCTAAACCGTTTATCGGAATGACGCAAATAATATGGTGTTGGAAAGCTGCTGAAAAATCGCTCCTTCCACATATTGAAAGTTTTCTCTAATTCCTTATGGTTAAAGAGTAATTTGGAAAATCGTAAAATTTCGCAAACCGAACAGCCAAGTTCGTATTTTCAATGGCATTTCTAAACGGCTAATATAATTAAGGCAAATGCTATGGCGTTGGAAAGCGTATGAAAATGTGCTACTTTTTCGTGTTAAATGTTTTTTCTAATTTTGAATGGTTTAAAAGAAATTTAGAACAATACAAGTTCTAGCGAATTAGTATTTTTGAGCTAATGTTTTAACCGTATGTCCGAATGTAGAAAATGATATGGAGTTGGAAAGCTTGAAGAAATGTGAAACTTTTTTGTATCTATTATTTCTCCCAATTCTTTATGGTTTTAAGTCAGTTTCGAAAATAGCAAAAACATATTTTCGCCATATTTTCTACAAACTTTAACGGAATGGCGCAAATAATATACTATTGAAAAGCTACGTAAAATGCAAAAAAAAATCATGTTGATGGCTTTCTTTGATTCCTAGCAGTTTTCAAGTAATTGCGAAAATGGCGGAATCATTCGTTCCGCCTTCATCGCGAAACTGATTCTTCAAAAATGCACCGCGTGAAGACTTGAACATCTCGACATGTATACTTGAACTTCACTATGTTTTTCACGTGCTTTTTTTTGCTCGTAGATCTCCATCCACTGCTCGTAGCTCTCCATCCACTCACCGAAATTGAGCAAGTGATATACCGCTGGAAAGCTGCTGTAGACATTCAAATTTCCCGTGTTGATCATTTTTTCATACTCGCGACGGTTTTAAAAGTTTTTCATGTGAAGTTCATTCAGTGTAGTAGTTAAACTTCCTATTGTTTTCACGTTGGACTTCTGTGACGTATTTTCGTTTGTAATTTTCCTCATCCATCCGTCAGTGTTACACAAATGATTTTTCCTTTTGTACAAACCCTTCTCATAATAAATTTTTTAACTTTCTCCGACCGAGGACTTGAACTTACACAAATGATATTCCTATCGTTTTGAAGTAAATTAGAAAATGACAAGATCATGATTTCTGCCTTCATCGCGAATGGAAATGCACTGCGTGAAGTAGTTGAACTTCTCGGGCATGTCCGTTTGAACTTGTCTCTATTTTCGACGTGCTATTTTTTGACATGCTATTTTTCGCACTGCATCAAGTAGTTGAACTTCTGGGGCATGTCTGTTTGAACTTCACTCTGTTTCACTTTATTTGTATTTTTCTTGTATGAAATACACACCATGTAGTACGTCAACTTTCGGTTGTTATCACTTTTGAACTTCTCTCTGGTTTGAGAGAATTATTTTAAAACAAAAAACATATTTTTTATGTATTTTGGACATCTAAATACACGGTGAACCTCTCTCATAAGAATTTTTTGAACTTTTCCTCGCTGAGCAATTGAACTTCTATTAACCATTCTTTTCATTTATGAGTTGTTTTTAAAAGTGCAAAAAATGGTGCTCTGTTTTTATTTTTTCAATAGGTAAATCGTAGGTTTTAATAAACTCTGAACTTCTCTGTTATTTCAATTTGAACTTCACCTTTTTATATTTTAAGTAAAGAATTGCATTCGATTTTTATACGGAAAAAATCTAAGTTTTGTAATAAACATTATACAAATTCTTCGTTATTTTGAACTAAACTTCTTGGTTTATTTGTTAGCAATAGAAAAAAAATTAAGTTTTTGTGATAAATATTGAACTGCTCCATTTTCTGAAATTGAACTACTTGGTCTATTATTTATTATCGAGGAAAATATAAAAAAATTCATATACATTGAACTATTGTATTTTTTTTAAAATTGAACTTCTTGGTTTTTTCAATTTGGACTTCTTGGTGTCATTCATTTGTAACGGGAAAAATGCTAATTTTTTAATAAACATCATATAACTTCTTGGATATTTTCGAACTGAATTTCTTGGTTTTTTCGTTAGTAAACGGGAAAAATTATGAGAAAAATCTGCATTTCTTATAGACATCGAACTTCACCATTTTTTAAATTTGAACTTCTTAGTTTTATTTGTTGGTAATGGGCAAAATCCTTTTTTGAACTTTCCCGGGCAGGTCACTCGAACGTCGAGCAAATAAATTTTTCATCAAGAAACCCATCACAAATTCGTTACCGTTTGAGAGCAGCATTAAAAATGGCAAAAACAACATCGTTTTTATTTGTTTTTAACATGTAGTTGAAGGTTGGACGTCTCGCACTAGAGATCTCGAACTTCACCGGGAGGAGCATGTGAACTTCTTACAACAAACCTTTGAAGCTTTTAGTTTTCTATGCTTATATTCTTATCTGAAATGCATTTCGTGTAGTAGTTGAACTTCCCACTGTTTTCACCTTGAACTTCTGTCATGTATTTTTGTTCAACCTCTCTCACAAGAATTTTTGAATTTTCTCGGGCCGAGCACTTGAACTTCTAGCAACGAATTTTAGCCTTTGCTTGAACTTCCCGCTGTTTTCACCTTGAACTTCTGTCATGTATTTTTGTTCAACCTCTCTCACAAGAATTTTTGAACTTTCTTGGGCCGAGCACTTGAACTTCTAGTAAAAAAAACTTTTAGTCTTTGCTTTTTCATTCTTTTTTTCATACAAATGCACACTGAGTACTACGTGAACTTCTGGCAGTTATCAAACCGCACTTCTCTCGGGTTACGTGAAAATATCTGAGTTTTTTATAGACAGTGAACTGATCTACCTTTTTTACCTCTAGGTTTTTTAGAAACAGGAAAATTTGGTTTAAAAAAATTAAACTACACTATTTTTTCAAATCACCATCTTGATATTGTAATAAATATTGAACTTCTTGTTATTATAATTTGAACTTTTAGATTTTTCTGTAGAAATGAGTAAAAATCCATTTTCTCTATATTTTTTGAAGTGCTCTATTTATTCAAGTTGAACTTCTTGGTTTGTTCACTGGTAACGATGGAAATCATAGTTTTTTAATAACATTTGAGTTGCTTCGTTATTGAAATTTGACTCCTAAGTTTTTTTTATATACGAGGAAATTTTGTTTTCTTTGTTAAAAAAATGAACTATTCCTTTATTTCGTTTTGACCTTCTTGGGGTTTCTTAGAATTTGGAAAAATATATCTTTGTTACAACATCAAATACCTTTCTTACTGTAATTTTTGTTTAATAAATATCAACAACACATGGCTCACTACATTTTTTTACTTGCACTAATTTTACTATACGTGAACTTGTCCTTATTTTTATATTTGAACTTCTCACATGAAACTAATATTTTCATTGTACAAAGTATGTGTTGCCAGCTACATTGGTGAGACACAAATGCATAATTTTGTGTAGAAAACATTGGATCCCAAAGCACTCTGTATCTCTCAAAAGAATCTGCCGTTAACCATTTTTTCTCACACAAAATGTCTCCGAAGTAAATAGACAGAAATGACACATTAACGATTTCCACAATTTCTATGTCTCTCTCTCCATGAAACACAAGCCTCGATAGAAGCACACAGGAAGAATTAGCACTTCAGAGCGGTGATGCATTTTGGAGAAGAAAACTCCTTTTTCCCATTCAGTTTTTGAAGGACCCATGAAACTAAAGCAACTTTTTTGCACCAACAAATACTACTGAACTTCAGACAAAAAGTCATTTTGAAACAGTACATGGTCATACCAGCAGCAGGGAAGCAAGATTTCTGCTACAGGAGCAAATACAAAGTAGTAGCGATCTGAAGGTCCACCACTATCTGAACAACATTTTTCTGGAATTTTATGCGAAAACTCTGAATTTTTCATTCCCAGTTCTATCTGAACTTCACTTCCAAAGTCACGATAGTAGAAAGAGTATTTTTGTCGGGTCCGGCGATGGATCTGAGGGTCCATGGCGGTGCCAGCAGGAGACGGGAATGTATTCGATCATTTCTTACATCTTTTATGCACAAAAAGAAGAGAAAAAACCACCCATTTTGCACAAGAACACACAGAACGCACGCGCACACACCCATCACATGCATGAACGCCGAGAGGTTCTGCTGCCGGCCATGATTCTTGTTTTCTTCGAGCGCTGGTGAGGTTTCGGACGGAGGGCTGCAGAAGGGAGAGGGGGGCTCGTCGCTGCAATGCTTGGGCCGGCAGCCAGTGGCAACAACCATGGCGGAGGGGCGGCCAGCAGCAATAGACACGTCCGGCGGCGGCTGTGCCATCCCCTGCATCCCCGGAGGCATCGTCAGGATGAGCCACGGGTGCCTCTCGTCGTTGTTTGGGGCGGAAGACTCGCTCAAGATGCGCGTGGGAGAGGCGAGGGCAGAGCCGGGGTGTGGCGGGAGGAGCATGAGCGTGGGGAGGGGGTGTGTGCGCGTGCGACAGCGGCCTGAGGAAGGTCGCGGCCGCGGCCTTGGCAGTTCGCAGCGGCGGCGCCTGGGGAAGGTCGCGGCGGCGTTGCCCGGGGCAGGTCCCGGCGGCGGCGCCCGTGGCAGGTCACGGGCGGCGGGGGTGGAGCTTCTGCTGGGGAGGGAGGTAGGGGCTGGGGCACTTCGGCCAGGGAGGGAGGTGGGGGCGGCGAAGCTCCTGCCGGTGGAATAAGGTCTTCCCTCGTTCATCCTTTTCTCCCACAAGATAAACTACTCATAGAAATGCATCTTGATGTCCGTGCAACACATGGGCATCTTGCTAGTTAGATGTAACATGCGAGAACGTGTAGAGATGTAGTTTTGGAGGGCCTATAGAGAGAAAAGCGTAATACGGTCACCGAACTTCAGAATAAGCTGTTACGGTCACTATATACATTTTGCTGTGATTATACGGTCACTTGCTCACGGTTCAGCATTGGATTGCACTCTATTGACCGGCCAAATAGTCTGTGTGGCGCCATGTTGACTAGTTAAATTGACCATGTTCCTTGTGGGTCCCACCTGTCAGTTCGCATAGGGAAAAGGTCAGATAAACACAAATTTATGCAGGCGCGACAAGACTCCAACCCGTGCACGGGAATCACCTGGTTGTGTATGTGTCTGTCAGGGCCTGATGTGTTGTGCATGCACGTGTAGGTTGAGCACTTGAGCGTGAGAGTGTGTGTTGGTGGTGTGGTGTAGTGGTGTGTGCATGCATGCGTGTGTGTGTGCGTGTGAGTGTTGCATGCGTACATGGCTGCGTGTGTACGTGTGAGTGTTGCGTGCGTGCGTGGGTGCATGTGTTTGTGTGAGTGTTGCGTGCATGCAGTTCGCGTGCATGCGTGCGTGTGTGTATAATCACCACACCATCTCATGTGTGTTAAAACTTAAAACAGACGGCTCAGCATACCAATACATGGCCACCTTGTTCGTTGTGGCCGTGGTCATGACTTCAAACCACCGTCCAAATATTTGTTGTCGTTTGTTTTCATTCTTACTAGCAAGATGCCCGTGCGTTGCACGTAACATCAAGATGCATTTGTATGACTAGTTTATCTTGTGAGAGAAAAGGATGAACGAGGGAAGGCCTTATTTGCAAATGTGGAGAGGTGTGTGGGTACCTTTTTGCAAGATTGCCATAGTTTCTTTCCTATCCGTCAGATATAAATCGGACGGCCTATATTGCAGGATGGCAGGCACACCATCATCACCAACTCTGTTTTTTATAAGAGTGTATTTTAAGTGTATTTTATAAGAGTGTAGATGTAGAGTAGATACAAGCCGACAGGTGGGCACATTGGTAGTGAGATAATGTGATGCAACACTAGAGGTGCCACGTGGAGCGTTTAACTGGTCAACTGGTCATGTCTTGAGCAAATACAGAGTTGTACGGTGAGCCCGTGACTGTATAATAACCACTAAACATAAATGGTGACCGTAATGATCGTCATTGTATATATCGCGAGAGAAAGATGAAACATGCGTGAATGTGCTGGGGGCTTACTTTTAGAGGACCTGGAAATAGTTTGTGTGCATACGTGAAAGGGGCGTACAGGGGGGGTATGCGATGGAGAGAGAGATGCTCTTCGTTTCTCTTTATTATGACTAACTTTGTATATAGTATAGAAATATACAAATTCATAGTGCGGAATAAATATCATTGTGGGCACCATGCAATGCAAATTAGCGTTCGTACTCCTCCATATAACTCTGTAATGTTGCATATACGTAGAAACTCTAAAATAATTTGTTGGCCACACTTTATTCAAAAGGAATGTTGTATGCGAAATAAACGTGAAGAAGGGGCTTTTTAGATCAATGGGGTACGTGATGTAACATGTGTGAATGTCTAGTTGATGCATTTGGCGGGGCCTAGAGAGGTATGTGTGTGTATTACATATTCGAGAGAGGCATGGATAGAGGGGCCGATGGGGGGGGCGTGGGAGAGATAGCACGAGAAATGAGAGTGGTCTACAGAGAGAGAGAGACGAATATCATGTCACGACGAGAGATTCCCTTCCCTTGAGTGTGTATATGCAAGGGGGAAGGGATAGAGGCACCAGGAGAAATGTTTTGTGTGTGTGGTAGTGTTTGTGTTGGTATGTGTGGGTGTGAGAAGATAATGAGACCTGGGGGCAGAGGGTGTGTCACCGGGTGAGGTCCGGTGGGTCGAGGTGAGGCCCTTCGTTCAGTTCCGTCCTGCGCCACATTGGTCGGCCCGTGAGCATTTAGGAAGACCCATGGATGACTAGTCGTACAAGACAAAGATAGCATAATTGTGAAGGACTCCGTGTCCACTGACAAAGCCAGCTAGGATTTGTAACCCTAGGTTCTCGGACTAAGGTAATCCCTTTATCTCTGATATTACTATTCATCCAACCTAACTTTAAGGGGCATCCTACAGAATGCTCTTCTAGAATCATACTCGTTGATTAGGAAGAGAGGTGTGAGACAATGCGTGAGAGACAAGCCTAAAGATAATGTGCGTACATGAGACACGTAGGCAGGTCCATGTATATAGAAAGGGTCGATGGGGATTGTGCGTGTGTATGCTTGCGAGAGGAAGAGTGCTTGTGATAAAGGTTAGTGAAAACAATTGTAAATGGTTACGAGAGGGAGGGAGGGTTATATGTAGAGCATGTGTGCGAGAAAGACACCTCGGGAGAGAGTGTGTGAGCATGTGTGAGAGACCACCGATAGAGAGTGAAACTACACGTAAAATAATGTTGTACACATTGATTAAAGATATAAATTGTATCCAGATATTAGGATGGGATCATGATATTTGCAATTCGCGTAAGGAACGGTCATTAATCCATCAAACATCTAGATTTTATCGAATTTGAGCATGTCTATGTTATTATTCGACACAATTGATCCACATAGTTAGTATTTTGAACTCCAGACAATGCATCGCTTTAGCAATAGAATATAAACGTGAGTTTAGTTCATGTTGTGTGTGTAAAGCACATTATACATACGAAAGTAACACAATGAACATTATAAATAGCTATCTATGAACTAGCATACATTTGAATTCAACTTAAGGTGGTTTAAAAAAATCGAATTCAACATGAAGTCCATTCAATTATTTGAATTTGATATCATGGCATTTGTAAATCATACCTAAATTATGGGGGCACCAATCTTTGCTCTGATTTTGTACATAATAGCATATGTAGTCGTGTACAAAATAGATTCAAATTTAGCTCCTCCGTTCCAAAATAATCATAGTTATAGGATTTTCAAGTGTCAAAATTTCAAAAAGAAGCGGATAATTTAATGAGGTTTTCAAACATACAAGGTCAAATATAATGTTGTCTATTTAGGTCAATCCTCATAGTTCAAGAGTACTCTAAACATGAATGCTTGTGTTTCAAAATTTTGAACGAAGCACCAAAAGAGCCTCTACTCGCCCAAAACCGCGTGAGACCAATGTTTGGTAGTACAAGGAAATTACTTTTCTAATAACTCCGACCCGTGAAACCTACCGGCCAGACGTCCAAAGGTCTAAACCGGGGTAGGTTTGTAGCTTCATCTAGACGCCACGCAACCGCCTCCGAAAAACATTCATACACAATGACCGCCTAAGCACACATGTGCGCGGCCGAAATCACTCCCGCCCACTATTTGGGACACCTGGGATTACCATCCTACCCCCGACCCACAGTAGGTCCGAAATTTAAGAGGGGGGCAAAGCTTGTACTTGCCCCAAATTTCAAACAAGCGCGTCCCATCTCCTGTTCAAAAAAGCCAAAAACAAGCGCGTCCCAGACCGAAACATGGTTCTCCCCCCGTCCCCTATCCCCCCCGCCCACCCGTCCGATTCCCCATTCATACTCTGTGGGCGCCAAAACTACCTCTCCACTAGCCGCGAAACCCTGGCATCCTCCGTCCGCCACCCCATCCCACCCATCAACCGCCACCCTCCTCCATCACACCGGAGCCGATACCCCGATGTCGGCGTCCACCGCAACCTCAACCGCAACGCCCTCCACGGCTAGTAGTTGAAGCCAAGGCCGAGCAGTCCGTACCCGAGCCAGTTCAACCACGCCATCTTGCGCCTCATCGCTGCTACTCCAACTTCACGACCGTCCACCGCACCGGAGTTGTTCCTACTACGCCGTCCTTCGCCGCCTCAGATCTGCTTCCCCTCCACTGATATACGGCCACGGCAACATAGTCAACAATTTGGCCATGGGTTTGTCCAAGGAACCACGGCTCTCCAAAACATCGGTTCCCCCGGGAAAACCAGGAAGATCGCCGCGACATATGGACACCACACTGGCAACCGATACGGGTACTCCTCTTCCCTTATTCGTGCAAATCTTACATGTCTACTTGCACGGTATTCATCCCACAGAAGACACTAGTTGACCACTTCTTCTGCATACTAGATGTTCCTAGTAACTCGCGATGCACAAGGTTTCTCCTCATATACTATTTCACCTTAGCTAGAGGTCCGTCGCCCCCCTGAATTTCAATTTCTGGCCAGTTGATTCCCAATTAACGAAAGCATTCCCCAACGTAACAGGCGCTAGTACGCCTACCGAGGAAGCAGCGCCTTGGTGTTTATCTTAGGGGCGTGTGTGACCTAGAGCTACTGGCGCCCGATCTGGAGACTGGAGGTCGGCCGGGATTAAAGGGATGGCCTGGGGGCGCTGCCAAGCAAGGTGGTGGTGTAAGGTCAAGGGGAGGGCGAGGCGGCGGAGGCAGGGGTCTGGGCCGGTGGTCGTTGGCAGTTCGAGAAAGATCGTCAACAGTGACTGACGGGAGGTAGACGAAGGCCATCTGCCCATTCCTTATAGATCAGACGGTTCATTAAAAAAATCGACTGACCTATTTATTTTAAGTCGACTGTTATCTTAGATATGACCACATGTGGTGGTGTGCTGGAGGAGTACCTGCATTTCCTGTGCTCATATATTACAAAATCATACGGAGTAGAATCTAATTTTGTTTGCTATGCAATGTTGTAGAGCTATCATATGTCTCATGTCATTTATATTTCAGCCACCTGCTATCTGCTACTTTTACGGTGCGCTAGTTCTGCACACACTTCACCCATACTCTCACTATTGTGTTTTTATGCAACGGTATTTCAGAGTCTGCCTCGAGGGAAGCAGAAAAGAAAAGAGAGAAGTTGCTCCAGCTTGCTACGCGGGTAGGCACGACACGTTACAAAGCTATAAAGGGTGCAGTGTCAGCAGATGGAGACGGTAAACGTAGCTCTGGAGTTGATGACCTCGCTCGCAATGAACCACCATCCCAGGTGCTTGCTTTAACTTCACAGTGTCATGTGTGGTTGCATGTTCCATATGGTGTCTAGCTTGTATTCGAAAGGCCGAAGTCAGTCTTTATTAAGATAAGGAAATATATTTTTTACATGAACCACCATCCCGTGAGAACCAGAAGACAAATAGCTAGTCAAGGCACTGGCCGAGCCAGTGACAAGCCCAGCAAAGATGGGCATCACCTGGAAGCCAACTAAAAAGCCGCGATGGTGGCGAAGCTGCCCGCCTCCCACCAGGCTCTCAGGTCCTAGATGATCATGCTCACCACTCTAGCCGGATGTCTAGCTTGTATTGCTTCCAATTTGGTTAAATTGCATCTGCTTAGCTTACACATTATACCTTTGAATATGACATGTCTTTCTGTTTTTGGTACATATACTAGTACATCTGTGTATTAACCATGTTCTTACATCAAACTAATGTTCTTGTGTATCCCTCATCAGTCACTTATGACGAGCCAGTCAGGCAAGTGGACTACTCCTCATTTAAAGAATGCAGCATCAGCCTCCCAACATGATTCTCAAGAAACAGCAAGGCTAGATGAAGATAGTGAACGTAGCTCTGTAGTTGATTACCGCATTTCCCCTACACTAGCATTGCAGGTGCTTGCTCTAACTTGGCAGCATGATATGTGGTTGCATGTTGCATATGGTGTCTAGATTGTAATTCTTCCAATCTGGTTAAACTTCATGTGCTAGTCTACTTAGCTTATACATTATACCTGTTAATGTGACATGCCTTCCTGTATTTAGTACATAGTACATCTGTCTATTAAGCATGTCCTTACATAAAACTACTTTTTTTGTATCCCACATCAATCAATATATCGAGACACCTTTAGTATATGCAGTGCGATATTAGTTGCATCTTTCATATGATTTATAGCATGTGCTGCTTCTAATTTGTTGAAATTCCATTTATGATGGGACACTTTTAACTTGGCAGAGTCATATTGGTTGCATCTTTCATGTGGTGTCTAGCTTGCATTGCTTCTTATTTCTTGGAATGGTTTCTGCTTAGTTTACACAAACAATTGTGAACATGCCATGCCGTCCTGTTTTTCATACATATTCCATCCTAGTGTCATGTGTTTGCCTTACATCAAAGTAGTGATTGTCAGTATCATGCATGAATGAGTTCTGAAGAGAGAATTTTATTGCTTTTTCTTGTCGGTTTTACTTGACAATTCAAAATCAATAAAGCGGAAGGAAGTTAGCAAGGCAGCGGATAAAGGTGCTCCTTCCGAACGGAGGGCCTCTACAGTTTCTACTCCTCCACACCCCCAAGATGATTTCCAAGACAACACATGCATAGACACTCAACAAAGTTGTGTTTATGATGAGCACGTCTCCCCCTAGTGCACCATCACCGGTGCTCCCTCTAACTTGGCACTGTTATATGTGGTTGCATGTTATGTATGATGTCTAGCTTGTATTGCTTCTAATTTTGTTGAATTCCATCTGCTTACTTTACACATTATACTTGAATAAGACACGTGTTCCTATTTCTAGAACATACAATATCTGTCTATCACATCATGTTCTTACATCAAATTACTACTGTTGTGTAACCTACAACAATCACTTATCATAAGACACATTTGACTTCGGAGTGTGATATAGGTTACATCTCACATTCTTTTCTAGCTTGTACTACTAATTTGTTGAAATAGCACTTATGACTAGACAGTTTAAATTGGTAGAGTGATATTCGTTGCATCTTTCATATGGTGTCTAGCTTTCATTGCTTCTAATTTGTTGAAATGTCTTCTCCTTAGTTTACACATCATAAGTTGTGAATATGCAATGTTGTTAATATGCAATGGCACTAATGACAAGAGACCTCTAACATGGTAGTGTGATGTTGTTTGCATCTTGCATATGATTTATTTCTTGTACTGCTTCACATTTGTTTAAACGCCATTTATGATGAGGCACTGTTAACTTGGCAGAGCGATATTTGTAGCATCTTTCATATGGTGTCTACCTTCCATTGCATTGCTTCTAATTTGGTGAAATGTCTTCTGCTTAGTTTACACATCATAGTTCTGGTTATCTCTTCCATCCTGTTTTTCATACATATTACATCCTCCTATCATGTGGTTGTCTAACATCAAAGTTCAGTTCGTCTGCATCACGCATCAATTTGTTATGAAAAATTAAATTGTTATTCGTTTTTCTTGTCGGCTTGACTTAACATGGCACAGAGAAAGAGGAAGAAACACATAATGGCAGGGAATGAGAAGCGGATGAATCCTGCAGATTCTTCTGGTACTGATGATGCAATAGAAGGTCAAAGTCCAGCAGAAAATTCTACAAACAAGGCATCCCATGCTACACAAGCTGCAAAAAAAGCCAAACAGAAACAAATAGCTGCCACCAAACAAGCAGAGGTAGCCCTAGTTCTTGCAATACCTTCCACAATACTACCAGCTACACGACTTACTCATGCGTCAACTGAGCTAGCAGCATGTTCCCAAGCTCCCTTGCCACTTGACACTACTTCTCAAGCACTCTTGACACAAGATGAGTTGGCAATATCAGATGAACCTTGTGAGCTTCAACAGCAAGAAGGTAGTTGCTGAAGTCAAGTTATGGTTGCATGCTTCTTTATATGTAGTCTCACAGTTTGATGTACACTAACACTTCATATGTTCATTGTTGGACTAGCAATTAGGCGCAAGAGGAAACAAACATCAGGGATAATGCTCGATAGGTTAACTAAATCTAGAGGAGGAAGAATGGAGATCCGTTTTGAGGCAGGTTTAAAAAGACCACGTGATGCTACAGAGTCAGCCAAGTTAGTATTAGAGGCAGCGGTTGCCGTTAGGTGTCATGTACGTATCCTCCCAACATGGATTCAGTATAGGAATGACAAATACGAAACCCAGTTCAACACCTTCCTCGACCATTTATCTGTAAGTATGGTTATGTATGGAAACTAGTAATATCGTCTTGCTCTGTCCCATACTTTCTAGGTTGCTGATAATGAGACTCCCATAATTTTCAACAGATGAGGTTCAAGTTGGATAGCCAAGATGATGCAACCAGACAAGCTTGCACCCATGTTATCAAGTCTGCTCTGCGACAGTATCGGTATAACTTGAGGAAAACTCACTTTGAAGGCAAGGCTAACAGTGAACTTTCCCAAACATCTCCAGTGGAAAATATATCGGATGAAGACTGGAGGGGCCTTGTTAAACACTAATCTGATCTGAAGTATCAGGTACATTATATATATGTGATCAGATCACATGTTGAAGTCCTATTTATGCATGTTCCACACAAATCTATCTTCTTGTAGGTGAACTGTTCAAAGAACAAGGCCAACCGTATGAAAGTGAAATTCCAACAGACGACAGGATCTCGTAGCTATATTGCACACTGCGAGGCTCTTGTAATTAGCTGTTGTTTCACTCTTCTTGATGTACCATATTATCAGATCTATATTGACTTGTTCGAAATGCAGAGGAAAGCCCGCAAGGACCAAAAAGTACCTGAACTAAATGCTATGGAAATCTTCAAGGACTGTCACACCAGCAAGAAGAAGGGCATGACTACACCAGTCAAAGCCGCTATTGTAAGTCCTTAATCCTCATGCTTTTTAACTACTACTTACTCTGACTTGTGCCTTGAACTGCATGGTTTGCAGCCAATGTCTATTACTCTTTTCAATTTTATACACAATTGTCTTAGCATATCATTGCACATTACAAGGTTTAAAAGAGAGGAGTGATGTTCCTTTGATATTGACCCGTAATCTAGTTCCGTGCTGCACTTGCCCACACAATGTTACAATTGCATGTTTGTCTGTTCTCAGTTGTTTTGTGATATGAATGATGTCATACTATGCTTACCGTATTATAAACTTCGTCTCTTTGTCCTTAGCCCTCAATACAAAGTGAAGAAATAGACAATACATTAGCGATGGTACATGGTCATATGTTTGGAACCTGGTTTTATTATGTACTTTGCAATAAAATACAACTAATATTTTACATGGGTTCACCAGAATAAGTTCTGTATATAGACCAAAGCTATTTTGTTTGGTTTTGTTGCCTCCTTAATATCTTCTGTTCTGGTACTACTAACGTAAAAACTCAACTTTTCAGCGAGCTATGGAAAAAATGGTGGAAGCGCCACCTTCTGAAGGTGGCGAGGCAACTATAAGCGCAATGTCAGCTCTTGCTGCAGTGGGTCAGTACCTGTCCACTAACAGTGCCAAAAGCATGTTCCTGCGTAATACTGGGTTGGTTGTTAAGGCAATCTCATCCAAACTGCCTCATGATCAAGATATGCAAGCTCAAAGCAATGTTGTATCAGCGCTCCAGACACAAGTCCATTCCCTAACAGAGACCCTTTGTGAAACAAGGAGAGACATTGTTCGATGTCGTCAAGATAAGCATGGTTTTGAAACCAGACTATCAGACATTTGCTATGTTGTTCAGGAGCCTAGGAGAAATGAAGGCGAGGGTTATGGTGCTCCATCGGACAATACAGCATGAAAACGTAGCAGTCAGGTCAAATGAACTGAGCTTCTGAACTTCTGGTGGTGCATTTATCTGCTAGACTGTTAAGTTTTATGCCAACCTTCCTTTTGTTATATAGTTGTAATTTGTTTTGGTGTGATACAAAATTTGTTCTTAACGTGCAGCCACCGGTTGAAGAAAACAGCAAGCCATTTTTGTATAGTGTAGGGTGTTCCCCATATTTGCACTGGTGGTCATCTTTGATGCCGAGTGGATGTAATCTGTGCAATCGCCTTAATAGCCTAGCGTTAGTTTCAGCCTTATTTATTTCCTAGTCTACTTTTTCCCTGGTTTGTTAGTGGCCGCAACAACCATGGGCCATATATGGGCTGTAGGATCCATGGGTCTCCTACGGGCCGTCGATAAATGGGCCTCCATCAGGGCCGTAGAGTCGGTGGGCCTCGGGTCGTCGGATAAATGGGTCTACATGGGCCGTAAACGAGCATAATTGGTACCGGCCCAGCACGGTAATGGGCCGTCAACAGGCCAGAGGACAGCAAAGGCTTAATTCTGTCACAGGCATAACGGGTCGTTAATGGGCCAGAATATAGGACAGGCTGGAAACGGCGTAATGGGTTAACAGGCCAAAAACGGGCCGACTCTTTCCATGGGCCGAATTTGGCCCATTAGGGGAACAGGCCAGTAACGGGCCGGAAGTAATCGAGGGCTGGAAAGGAGCCCACGAACGTATGGGCCGTCAATAGGCTGAAAGCTAACATAGGCTGGAAACAACGCAACGGGTTAACATGCCAGAAACAGGCCGACTCTTGCCATGGTCCGAATTTGGCCCATTAGGGTAACAGGCTAGTAACGGGCCGGAAGTAATCGCGGGCCAGAAAGGAGCCCAAGAACGTATGGGCCGTCAATAGGCCGAAAGCTAACACGGGCTAGAAATGGCCCGTGCCGAAAGCTAACACGGGCTAGAAACAGCCCATGTGAATCACGGGTCGTTAATGGGTACAAAGAAAATTACTGTTCATTATGGGCTAGAGTCACCGTGGGCCTCTAAAGGGCCTAAAGATATGAAGGCCTCATGTGGGCCGAAAGACATCATGGGCCATACATGGGCCAAAAGTGAAATGGGCTGGTGTTATATTCGACAACCCACATGACGTTGTTGGGCCGATCTCCATTAGGGCCTAGCAGGTCATGAGTTACCGGGCCGTAAAATGGGCTATTTGCAAAGAGACCGTTAACATGCTTTTCATGGGCCAGCCCATTAACTTTTGACCAAGTCAAACGGGCCAGCTTTGTAAGCTAAATGGGCCAGTGGTGGGCCGTGGCACGTGTCGGCATATCATAGGCACCTATCTGACCCATTGACGAGCTGACATGTGTTTCGTCCGGCCAATAAGAATTTTACACGTGGAAATTTCTCATTGGTCCGGGCTGTTAACGGGTTATCGGATCCAAAACCCGACCCGATAGCTTAACAGCGTTCCGTTACGGTGGATGCCACGTGTCGGTCACCCTTAACAAAAGCACTTCTGTGACGCGCGATTTATCGTCATGGAAGTGGACACTTCCGTGATGATAATTTTGGTAATTTCATGGAACACTTCTACGACAGCACAGGTATGACTATCTTGATTCTGTCATAAAATCGTCATGGATGTACATGCATGACAGAAAACGCGACCTACTGTGACAAACACGTATCACCAGGGAAGTGTATTTTTTTGTAGTGTCGGGAATAGATCATCTCTCGAAAGGTGGCTCGTGACATGATACGAATGCAAGAATATTTCAGAATCGAAGATATACAGGAGGGTCAAGTTTCGATCCTGTGGAACTGTGGGTTATGAGCCCACCATGTGGGTTAAAAGTAGAAAGGGGGGCAATAGCAAGGCATGTCAGATGATAGACTATCAGTTATGTTGGCAACAACATTGGTACCAAGGGCGAGGGACGAAGAGAACCATTTTCCTGCTCATTGAAACAAGGCGGACCAATAGGCAAAGTTCTCGTCCATTGGTGGTTACCAAAATGTCATCATCAATAGTAACAGGGTCGTACTGATAGCATTGTGCATCGAGGTGTTTTACCTAAGCAGCAAAATATTACTGCTTATATCATACAGATCACAAGAAAGGTTAAACAAAACAATGGAAAGGAAGAGGTGTATACACGAGTATCAGGTGTATCTCCTTCCCAGGAGCAAGCAGAGTGGGATAATCATGACAGGACTACAAGTAGTTAACCAACCAGGGAAAAGGGCGAGGAAACTCGTGATGTTACCCATACAATGGTGGGTGGATAGTTGATCAAGAAACATTTAGCATTGCGCTGCCAATGTTCTTATTGGTGAACGGAGTACCATAGTTGTGCTTCGGGATAGCATTGACATGGTCATGAGGTAAAGGTCAGTCTTTGGATACTCAAGGGATCCATCAGAATTTCTAGAACATCTCGTGCAATTTTACCATGAAAGATGAGGACATGGCCGATGGGTCCGACAGCAATCCATCGACATGTCAAAAAGGATGTATTTACAACATTATCAGAAATAGTTTGTGTTGGGGGGAGGCAAGAATGTTGTCGATGATAACACAAATCATCAAGGGGCAAGGATGGTATTTCTCCTCCAGAATTCGATTGATATCTTAGAACCAGGCAGAATATTGATGGTGATCACGACAAATTGTGTCAAGAGGCTCTTATGAAGATGCCATCGAGCAGCAACGACATCAAGCAAAAGTAATGATGAAGTGAAGGCTATTGGAACCGCGGATAGGACACAAGCTAGGATTCAAGCTTGTTGTTCAAGGTGGAATGATAAGATGAGGAAGATCGGCGTAAGCTTCGCTCATCGTCGAAAAGTTGTGCTCCAGGAATAAGGACCAAGTAGCATAGTAAAATTAGCATGATAATGATATAGCCGATCAGGCTAGGAATGATGTGATGGAGTATCACTCCAATTAAGAATTTACAAGAGGTAGTGCAATGACACAATATCCTCAAGATAATATGAGGCAAAATTTGAAGGTAGATCAAATTATAGGTTGGATAGGTGAAATGACTTGTAGGAGACAAGTATTTTAACATGTCTAGGAAATGGAATTAAGGAAAACTATGGTCGGAACCAAGATTATGAATGATCAAACCACCGATACAAGATGAACTTATAACAAGGGGTAATTATTTTTATGAGCAGCTTCCATGATAAGTTCTACATCGGGTCCATGGGCATAAACACAAAGGTTCATGGTCGACTCCCACTTCTTCAATGCATAACCTTTCATTCACTCCTCGTTTTCAAAGAATTTGTAGTGCGAAAGATTTAGCTGGTGCAGCACCGAAAGAGTATGACTCACATCTCTTTCGAGTTCACATGGATTAGGGAAGACATAGGTTCAACCCGTAGGGGTATATTAGGAACATATACCACTAACTTCCAGAGCATATAACATCAGCTCAATAGCAGAGCATGGTTGACAATAAGCAGAGGATACAATTTACCGAAGGCAATATGTATCAGGGGAAGAGCGCATGAGATTTTGAATATGAAGGATATTGCCGGATAATAATCCAACAAAGGATTCAGCGATCCTCAATGGATCTGATGTGAGTATCAGTATTCAATCAGAAGAGGGCAGAATGCAAAGGCATCAGATTATAGAAACAACTGAATAATTCGGCGTTCAAGTTGAAGGGAACTAGGTAGACAATCAATTACAACATGATTGGCCAAGATCAAACTCATGTCCAGAATGACGTATGAGCAGGAAGGTCAAATTTCAAGGTTCGACTGATGATTGCGAGCAACGCAACGTTTTGAATCAATAGGCTCAGGATGACAATGACAAAGATTGTTAATGAATATTGCCGGACATATGGATTAACCATAATGCAGGCAGACAAGACTTTCAGGAGCACCAGGCTGCAGAGGATCTTTGGGAGATTGAATTGCATTCAAAGAATTTTGTGAGACATATGATCAACTGGGGATGAACGAATCCCCGATAAGTGTGAGGAATTATTTGTAGGGGTATTCAGGCGGAAAAGACCTACAAGGCAGTCGGAAAAAGGATTCTAGAAAGTCGGAGAATACCTTCGGTTATCTTGTAAAAATAAGAACAACTAGGGATGGAAGTATGAACGACAAGGGTACGCGGTTATCCATAAGGATTCAATGGTGTTAAGGGATTACGAAAGAAATGAACACAAGTTATAGTGAGTAGGTCGGAGAATATCTTTGAAGTCTTCTCGTGAAGCAGGCAACCATCCAGAATGAAGGGGCTCTCCGGGGAAAGTCGTTACGAGAACCTAATGTAGTTAGTAAATTCATTTAACCCGAATAGAAGAGAGAACAGAGTCCCAGAGTATAGATAAGGAATAGAAGATCGTAATACCACCCAATGGCGACGTGGGCCCGTAAGACACACAACCACGTTAGTAAAAGTTTTGTAGTGACTAGACTCAACTTCGGCCAAGGAGTTGGAAAGGGTGCTACCTATAGGCAGTCGGCTCTGATACCAACTTGTGATGCCCCCGATACACTAATCATACACGCAAATGTGTACGATCAAGATCATGGACTCACAGGAAGATATCACAACACAACTCTAGACACAAATTAAAATAATACAAGCTTTATATTACAAGCCACGGGCCTCGAGGGCTCGAATACATAAGCTTGAATACAAACGAGTCAGCAGAAGCAACAATATCTGAGTACAGACATGAGTTAAACAAGTTTGCCTTAAGAAGGCTAGCACAAAAGCAAGAACGATTGAAAAGGCAAGGCCTCCTGCCTGGGAGCCTTCTAACTACTCCTGGTTGTTGGTGGTCTTCACGTAGTAGTAGGCACCCTCGGGGTAGTAGCAGTCATCATCAAAGGTGGCAGCTGGCTCCTGGACTCCACCATCTGGTTGCAACAACTAGAAAGAAGAAAGAAGGGGGAAAGGGGTAGCAAAGCAACCGTGAGTACTCATCCAAAGTCCTCCCAAGCAAGGATCTACACTACTTATGCATCGGTATCAATGAAAGGGGTAGTATATGTGGACTAACTGCAGAATGCCAGAATAAGAGGGGGAGAAGCTAGTCCTATCGAAGACTAGCATCTTCTGGAAACCACCATCTTGCAGCGACATGAGGGAGTAGAGTAGTATAACATAAGTCATATTTATGTTGTGGTATCAACGCTCCGGGATCCTTTCTTGACTCCCAAAGCAACATATCCAAATCATGCCTCGGCATCCAGTTCTAGTTGTATCGATCGGGATACAACTCCGAATGTTCGTTACCGTAGGACAAGCTATCGATAGATGTTTTCTTCCCTGCAGGGGTGCACCAACTTACCCACCACGCTCGATTAACTCTGACCGGACACACTTTCCTGGGTCATGCCCGGCCTTAGCCAAACAATACGCCGCAACCCGACCTAGGCTAAATAGAGAGGTCAGCATGCCGGACTAAACCTATGCCCCCAGGGGTCATGGGCCATCGCCCCGGGAACTCCTGCACATTGCGAACGCGGTCGGTGAGCAGACCTAGCTACCTCCTTAAAAAAGGCAGGTGCTTACCAGTCCAACCCGGCGCGCGCCACTCAGTCGCTGATGTCTATTAAGCTTCGGTTGATGCATATGACGCAGAACGCCCATACTATGCCCACGTGATGGTTAGTGCTATCAGGCTAGAGGCCCCTCAGATCAAATATCCAAATCATAGTGGATTAGGAATGCGTGGTAACAAGCAGAGACTCACGAAAGATGTGACCCCGTCGCCCCGTCTCGAGGACTTGCGGCAAGGGCTAAGAATGCCCGGCCACGCCTCGTAATTATCTCGCGGTCACCTTCTAGGTCAACCCGACTCCACATCACTCGCAATTAAGCTCGCGCGGGTACCCCTCGGGGCCGACCCGTCTTTAGTAACATGGTTTAGTGTAAAGTCATAGTAACCATAGTAATTGTGTTTCTAACACCAAGGGGAACCCTGAGGAACCACCCTCGGTGGATTCCACTCAATGTAATCATCAAGGTGAATGTAAGAGGTGTTGGAAATATGCCCTAGAGGCAATAATCAAATGGTTATTATTATATTTCCTTGTTCATGATAATTGTCTATTGTTCATGCTATAATTGTGTTAACCGGAAACCATAATACATGTGCGAATACATAGACTGCAACATGTCCCTAGTGAGCCTCTAGTTGATTAGCTCATTGATCAATAGATGGTTATGGTTTCCTAACCATGGACATTGGATGTCATTGATAACGGGATCACATCATTAGGAGAATGATATGATGGAGAAGACCCAATCCTAAGCATAGCACAAGATCGTGTAGTTCGTTTGCTAAAAGCTTTTCTAATGTCAAGTATCATTTCCTTGGACCATGAGATTGTGCAACTCCTGGATACCGTAGGAATGCTTTGGGTGTACCAAACGTCACAACATAACTGGCTGGCTATAAAGGTACACTACAGGTATCTCTGAAAGTGTCTGTAGGGTTGGCACGAATCGAGACTAGGATTTGTCACTCCGTATGACGAAGAGGTATCTCTGGGCCCACTCGGTGATGCATCATCATAATGAGCTCAGTAGTTAGTCACGGGATCATGCATTACAGAACGAGTAAAGTGACTTGCCGGTAACGAGATTGAACGAGGTATTGGGATACCGACGATCGAATCTCGGGCAAGTAACATACCGATTGACAAATGGAATTGTATACGGGATTAATTGAATCCCCGACATCGTGGTTCATCCGATGAGATCATCATGGAACATGTGGGAGCCAACATGGGTATCCAGATCCCGTTGTTGGTTATTGGCCAGAGAGCTGTCTCGGTCATGTCTGCATGATTCCCGAACCCGTAGGGTCTACACACTTAAGGTTCGGTGACGCTAGAGTTGTTATGGGAATTAGTGTGCAGTTACCGAATGCTGTTCGAAGTCCCGGATGAGATCCCGGACGTCACGAGGATTTCCGGAATGGTCCGGAGGTGAAGATTTATATATGGGAAGTCCTATTTTGGCCACCGGAAAATGTTCGGGATTTTTCGGTATTGTACCGGGAAGGTTCTAGAATTCCGGAGTGGGGTCCACCTACATGGAGGGACCCACATGAACGTGGGTAGTGGGTTCAAGGCCCCACACCCCTAGTCAAGGTGCACCAAGACCCCCCCTTAGAAGGAATAAGATCATATCCTGAAGGGATAATATCAAGATCCCTAAAAAGGGGGATAACAATCGGAGGGGAAGGGAAATGATGGGATTTCTTTCCTCCCACCTTTGCCAATGCCCCAATGGACTTGGAGGGAAAGAAACCAGCCCCTCCACCCCTATATATAGTGGGGAGGCATGTGGGAGCTTTACCGCTTGCCCTTGGCGCAGCCCTCCCCCTCTCCAACTCCACCTCCTCCTCAGTAGTGCTTGGCAAAGCCTGCCAGAGAACTGCAAGCTCCACCACCACGCCGTCGTGCTGCCGGAGCTCTCCCTCAACTTCTCCTCTCCCCTTGCTGGATCAAGAAGGAGGAGACATCCCCGGGTTGTACATGTGTTGAACACGAAGGCGCCGTCCGTTCAGCGTTAGATCGGATCTTCCGTGATTTCAATCGCCGCGAGTACGACTCCCTCATCCGCGTTCTAGTGACGCTTCCGCTTAGCGATCTTCAAAGGTATGAAGATGCTCATCCTCTCCCTCTCTTGTTCCTAGAATCTCCATAGATTGATCTTGGTGATGCGTAGAAAATTTTGAATTATTGCTATGTTCCCCAACAGTGGCATCATGAGCTAGGTCTATGCATAGATTCTATACACGAGTAGAACACAAGTAGTTGTGGGCGATGGTTTGTTCAATTTGCTTACTATTACTAGTCCTATCTTGGTTCGGCGGCATTGTGGGATGAAGCGGCCCAGACCGACCTTACACGTACGCTTACGTGAGACAGGTTCCACCGACTGACATGCACTTGTTGCATAAGGTGGCTAGCGGGTGACATTCTCTCCCACTTTAGTTGGATCGTATTCGATGAAAAGGGTCCTTATCGAGTGTAAATAGCAATTGGCTTATCACCGTTGTGGCTTTTGCATAGGTAAGAAACGTTCTTGCTAGAAACCCACAGCAGCCACGTAAAACATGCAACAACAATTAGAGGACGTCTAACTTGTTTTTGCAGGGTATGGTATGTGATGTGATATGGCCAAAAGAATGTGATGTATGAGATTGCTCATGTTCTTGTAATAGTAATCACGACTTGCATGTCGATGAGTATGACAACTAGCAGGAGCCATAGGAGTTGTCTTAATTTATTGTATGACATGCGTGTCATTGAAAATGCCATGTAATTACTTTACTTTATTGCTAACCGTTAGCCATAGTAGTAGAAGTAATAGTTGATGAGACAACTTCATGAAGACACGATGATGTGGATCATGATGATGGAGATCATGGTGTCATGCCGGTGACGAAGGTGATCATGTCGCGCCTCAAAGATGAAGATCAAAGGCGCAAAATGATATTGGCCATATCATGTCACTTTAAGATTTGCATGTGATGTTTGTCATGTTTACATCTTATTTGCTTAGAACGACGGTAGCATAAATAAGATGATCCCTCACTAAAATTTCAAGAAAGTGTTCCCCCTAACTGTGCACCGTTGCGAAAGTTCGTTGTTTCGAAGCACCACATGATGATCAGGTGTGATAGATTCTAACGTTCGCATACAATGGGTGTAAGCCAGATTTACACACGCGAAACACTTAGGTTGACTTGACGAGCCTAGCATGTACAGACATGGCCTCGGAACACAAGAGACTGAAAGGTCAAAGATGAGTCATATAGTAGATACGATCAACATGAAGATGTTCACCAATGATGACTAGTCCGTCTCACGTGATGATCGGACACGGCCTTGTTGACTCGGATCATGTATCACTTAGATGACTAGAGGGATGTCTATCTAAGTGGGAGTTCATTAAATAATCAGATGAACTTAATTATCATGAAAATAGTCAAAAGGCCTTTGCAAATTATGGCGTAGCTTACGCTTTAGTTCTACTGTTTAAGATATGTTCCTAGAGAAAATTTAGTTGAAAGTTGATAGTAGCAATTATGCGGACTGGGTCCGTAAACTGAGGATTGTCCTAATTGCTGCGCAGAAGGATTATGTCCTTAATGAACCGCTTGGTGTGCTGAACCTCGAACGTCGTCTGTGGATGTTGTGAACATCTGACATACACGTTTTGATGACTATGTGATAGTTCAGTAATGTTAAACCGTTTAGAATTGAGGCGCCGAAGACGTTTTTAGAAACGCTGCAGAACATATGAGATGTTCCAAGGGCTGAAATTGGGATTTCGGGCTCGTGCCCACATCAAGAGGTATGAGACCTCCGACGAGTTTCTTAGCCTGCAAACTAAGGGAGAAAAGCTCAATCATTGAGCATGTGCTTAGATTGTCTGAGTACTATAATCACTTGAATCGAGTGGGAGTTAATCTTCCAGATGAGATAGTGATGTTTCTCCAAAGTCACTGCCACCAAGCTACTAGAGCTTCATGATGAACTATAACATATCAGGGATAGATATGATGATCCTTGAGCTATTCGCGATGTTTGACACCACAAAAGTAGAAATCAAGAAGGAGCATCAATTGTTGATGGTTAGTGAAACCACTAGTTTCAAGAAGGGCAAGGGCAAGAGAAGGGATACTTCATGAAACGGCAAATCAGTTGCTGCTCTAGTGAAGAAACCCAAGGTTGAACCCAAACTCGAGACTAAGTGCTTTTGTAATGAGGGGGACGGTCACTGAAGCAGAACTACCCTAGATACTTGGTAGATGAGAAGGCTGGCAAGGTCAACAGAAGTATATTGGATATACATTATATTAATGTGTAATTTACTAGTACTCCTAGTAGCACCAGGGTAATAGATACCGGTTCGGTTGCTAAGTGTTAGTAACTTGAAATAAAAGGCTACGGAATAAACGGAGACTAGCCCAGGCGAGGTGACGATATGTGTTGGAAGTATTTCCAAGGTGGATGTTATCAAACATCACACTCTCCCTCTACCATCGGGATTGGCATTAAACCTAAATAATTGTTATTTGGTGTTTCAGTTGAGCATAGACATGATTGGATTATGTTTATCGCAATACGGTTATTCATTTAAGGAGAATAATGGTTACTCTGTTTATTTGAATAATACCTTCAATGGTCTTGCACCTAAAATGAATGGTTTATTGAATCTTGATCGTAGTGATACACATGTTCATGCCAAAAGATATAAGATAGTAATGATAGTACCACCTACTTGTGGCACTACCATTTGAGTCATATTGGTATAAAACGCATGAAGAAGATCCATCACTCGTTTTTTGAAAAGTTTGAGACATGCGAACCATGTCTATTGGTATGCACACATGAAGAAACTCCATGCAGATGGATCATTTGGACTCACTTGATTTTGAATCACTTGAGACATGCAAATCATACCACATGGGCAAGATGACTGAAAAGCCTCATTTTCAGTAAGATGGAACAAGAAAGCAACTTGTTGGAAGTAATACATTTTGATGTGTGCAGTCCAATGAGTGCTGAGGCACGTAGTGGATATGTTATGTTCTTACTTCACAAATGATTTGAGTAGATGCTAAGTATATTTACTTGATGAAACACAAGCCTGAATTATTGAAACGTTCAAGTAATTTTAGAGTGAAGTTGAAGATCATCGTGACAAGAGGATAAAATGTCTATGATATGATCATAGAGATGAATATCTGAGTTATGAGTTTGGTACAGAATTAAGACATTGTGGGAATTGTTTCACAACTAATACCGCATGGAACACCATAGTAAGATGGTGTGTCCGAACATCATAGCTGCACCCTATTGGATATGGTGCATACCATGATGTCTCTTATCGAATTACCACTATCTTTTATGGGTTAGGCATTACAGACAACCGCATTCACTTTAAATAGGGCACCACGTAATTCCGTTGAGATGACACCGTATGAACTATGGTTTAGAGAAACCTAAGCTGTCATTTCTCAAAAGTTTGGGGCGCGATGCTTATGTGGAAAAGCTTTAGCCTGATAAGCTCGAACCCGAAGCGGATAAATACATCTTCATAGGACACCCAAAAATAGTTGGGTATACCTCCTATTTCAGATCCGGAAGCAAAAGTGATTGTTTCTAGAAACGGGCCCTTTCTCGAGGAAAAGTTTCTCTCGAAATAATTGAGTGGGAGGATGGTGGAGACTTGATGAGGTTAATGAACCATCACTTCAACCAGTGTGTAGCAGGGCACAGGAAGTTGTCCCTGTAGCACCTACACCAGTTGAAGTGGAAGCTGATGATAGAGATCATGAAACTTCGGATCAAGTCACTACCAAACCTCGTAGGTCAACAAGGACGCGTACTGCTTCAGAGTGGTACGGTAATCCTGTCTTGGAGGTCATGTTGCTAGACAACAATAAACCTATGAGCTATGGAGAAGAGATGGTGGTCCCGAATTCCTACAAATGGCTCGAGGCCATAAAATCCGAGAGAGGATCCATGTATGAAAACAAAGTGTAGACTTTGGAAGAACTACTTGATGGTCATAAGGCTGTTGGGTACAGATGGATTTTAAAAGGAAGACGGACAATGATGGTAAGTGTCACCATTAAGAAAGCTCGACTTGTCGCTAAGATGTTTTCCGACAAGTTCAAGGAGTTTACTACGATGAGACTTTCTCACTCGTAGCAATGCTAAGAGTCTGTTGGAATTATATTAGCAGTTACTGCATTATTTATGAAATCTTGCAAATAGGATGTCAACACATTGTTTCCTCGAAGAGTTGCTTGAGGAAAGGTTGTATGTGATACAACCAGGAGGTTTTTTCAATCCTAAAAGATGCTAACAAGTATGCAAAGCTTCAACAATCCTTCCAAGGACTGGAGTAAGCATCTCGGAGTTGGAATATACGCTTTGATAAGATGATCAAAGATTTTGGGTTTATACAAAGTTTATGAGAAACTTGTATTTCCAAAGAAGTGAGTGGGATCACTATAGAATTTCTGACGAGTATATGTCGTTGACATATTGTTGATCAGAAATTATGTAGAATTTGTGGAAAGCATATAGGGTTGTTTGAAAAGTGTTTTCCAATGGAAACCCTGGATTAAGCTACTTGAACATTGAGCATCAAGATCTATAAGGATAGATAAAAAATGCTTAATAGTACTTTCAGATGAACACATACCGTGACAAGATTTTGAAGGAGTTCAAAATAGATTGGCAAAGAAGGAGTTCTTGGCTGTGTCATAAGGTGTGAGTATTGAGTAAGACTCAAGACCTGACCATGGCAGAAGAGAGAGAAAGGACGAAGGTTATCCCCTATGCTTTAGATGTAGGCTCTATAGTATGATATGTTGTGTACCACACCTGAAGTGTGCCTTGCCATGAGTCAGTCAAGGGGTACAAGAGTGATCCAAGAATGGATCACAGGACAGCAGCCAAAGTTATCCTTAGTAACTAGTGGACTAAGGAAGTTTCTCGATTATGGAGGTGGTAAAAGAGTTTGTCGTAAAGGGTTATGTTGATGCAAACTTTGACACTAATCCGGATGATTCTGAGTAGTAAACTAGATTCGTATAGTAGAACAGTTATTTGGACTAGCTCCAAATAGAGCATGGTAGCTGCATCTACAAGATGACATAGAGATTTGTAAAGGTCACACGGATCTGAAAGGTTCAGACCCGTTAACTAATAACCTCTCTCACAAGCGAGATATGATCAAACCCCATGGGTGTTGAATTCATTACAATCACATAGTGATGTGAACTAGATTATTGACTCTAGTGCAAGTGGGAGACTGTTGGAAATATGCCCTAGAGGCAATAATAAAATGGTTATATTATATTTCCTTGTTCATGATAATTTTCAATTGTTCATGCTATAATTGTGTTAACTGGAAACCGTAATACATGTGTGAATACATAGACCACAACATCTCCCTAGTGAGCCTCTAGTTGACTAGCTCGTTGATCAATAGATGGTTATGGTTTCATGACCATGGACATTGGATGTCATTGATAACGGGATCACATCATTAGGAGAATGATGTGATGGACAAGACCCAATCCTAAGCATAGCACAAGATCGTGTAGTTCGTTTGCTAAAAGCTTTTCTAATGTCAAGTATCATTTCCTTGGACCATGAGATTGTGCAACTCCCAGATACCGTAGGAATGCTTTGGGTGTACCAAACGTCACAACGTAACTGGGTGGCTATAAAGGTACACTACAGGTATCTCCGAAAGTGTCTGTTGGGTTGGCACGAATCGAGACTGGGATTTGTCACTCCGTATGACGGAGAGGTATCTCTGGGCCCACTTGGTGATGCATCATCATAATGAGCTCAATGTGACTAAGTAGTTAGTCACGGGATCATGCATTACGGAACGAGTAAAGTGACTTGCCGGTAACGATATTGAACGAGGTGTTGGGATACCGTCGATCGAATCTCGGGCAAGTAACATACCGATTGACAAAGGGAATTGTATACGAGATTGATTGAATCCCCGACATCGTGGTTCATCTGATGATATAATCATGGAACATGTGGGAGCCAACATGGGTATCTAGATCCCGCTGTTGGTTATTGGCCAGAGAGTTGTCTCGGTCATGTCTGCATGATTCCCGAACCCGTAGGGTCTACACACTTAAGGTTCGGTGACGCTAGAGTTGTTATGGGAATTAGTGTGCAGTTACCAAATGTTGTTCGGAGTCCCGGATGAGATCCCGGACATCACGAGGAGTTCCAGAATGGTCCGGAGGTGAAGATTTATATATGGGAAGTCCTATTTTGTCCACTGGAAAATGTTCGGGATTTTACGGTATTGTACCGGGAAGGTTCTAGAAGGTTCCAAAGTGGGGCCCACCTGCATGGAGGGACCCACATGAACGTGGGTAGTGGGGGAAAGGCCCCACACCCCTGGTCAAGGTGCACCAAGATCCCCCTTAGAAGGAATAAGATCATATCCCGAAGGGATATGATCAAGATCCCTAAAAAGGGGGGATAACAATAGGAGGGGAAGGGAAATGATGGGATTTCTTTCCTCCCACCTTTGCCAATGCCCCAATGGACTTGGAGGGCAAGAAACCAGCCCCTCCACCCCTATATATAGTGGGGAGGCGCATGGGAGCTTTACCGCTTGCCCCTGGCGTAGCCCTCCCCCTCTCCAACTCTACCTCCTCCTCAGTATTGCTTGGCGAAGCCCTGCCGGAGAGCTGCAAGCTCCACCACCACGCCGTCGTGCTGCCGGAGCTCTCCCTCAACTTCTCCTCTCCCCTTGCTGGATCAAGAAGGAGGAGACATCCCCGGGTTGTACGCGTGTTGAACGCGGAGGCGCTGTCCGATCGGCATTAGATCGGATCTTCCGCGATTTGAATCGTCGCGAGTACGACTCCCTCATCCGTGTTCTAGTGACGCTTCCGCTTAGAGATCTTCAAAGGTATGAAGATGCTCATCCTCTCCCTCTCTTGTTGCTAGAATCTCCATAGATTGATCTTGGTGATGCATAGACAATTTTGAATTATTGCTACGTTCCCCAACAAGAGGAACCACCCTCGAGGTTCACACTTGAGGGGTTGCACGACAGAGTCGTATCAGAAGTGGTTAAGGAGGAAATCACCCTCGATAACCACGAATGAATATCTACACTATAGGGTTAACATCAGAAGTGTTGATGAGGTCTCACCCTCGGCACTCGATAGTAACCTAGTAGTGTCGAGCAACTAAGGGGAAAGTGATGTGCGGTGCCGGGGCCTGGTCTTCGATCCCGTTGATTGGGTCTTCGATGATGAAGCAGTGGCAACAAGAACAAGGTGGGGATCACTGATGGATCACTAACCAACCTATACTAAGCAGTTTAGGATAAGCAGGTGGGTAACAATAAGCATGTTACAAAAGCAGGCTATGCATCAGAATAGGAGCAAACAATAACAGTAGAAAAATCTAATGCAAGCATGAGAGAATGGAATAGGCGATATCGGGATGATCAAAGGGGGGGGGCTTGCCTGGAAGCTCCGCTGAAAGGGAAGAAGGGTCGTCGTCAACGTAGTCGATCACAGGGGCAACATCAGTCTCGGGGTCTACCGTGTTGGGGAACGTTGCAGAAAATTAAAATTTTTCCTATGGTTTCACCAAGATCCATCTATGAGTTCATCTAAGCAATGAGTCAAGGGAGTGAGTTTGCATCTACATACCACTTGTAGATCGCGTGCGGAAGCGTTCGAGGGAACGGTGATGATGGAGTCGTACTCGACGTGATTCAGATCACCGATGACCAAGTGCCGAACGGACAGCACCTCCGCGTTCAAAACACGTACGGAACAGACGACGTCTCCTCCGTCTTGATCCAGCAAGGAGGAAGGAGAGGTTGAGGAAGACAGCTCCAACGGCAGCACGACGGCGTGGTGTTGGTGGAGAAGCACCACTCCGGCAGGGCTTCGCCAAGCTCGTGACGGGGGAGGAGAGGTGTTGGGGAGGGGAGGGGCTTCGCCTTGGTTCTGTGTTGCAGCCCTCCCCTCACCCCTCTATTTATAGGGGAAGGGGCAAGGGGGGCCTGCCCCTCTAGATGGGATCAGGGGCGCGGCGGCCAGGGAGGGGGGACTTGCCCCCCAAGCAAAGGGGGCGCCCCTTCTAGGGTTCCCCCCCAACCCTAGCCACATGGGCCCAAGGGGGGGGCGCGCCCAGCCCTCCAGGGGCTGGTGCCCTGCCCTACGCGGCCCATGTGGCCCACTAAGAGGGGTGGCCCCTCCCGGTGGACCCCCGGAACCCCTCCGGTGGCCCCCCGGAACCCCTCCGGTGGCCCCGGTACAATACCGATATGCCCCGAAACTTTTCGGTGTCCGCATGACAACTTCCCATATATAAATCTTTACCTCCGGACCCTTCCGGAACTCCTCGTGACGTCCGGGATCTCATCCGGGACTCCGAACAACATTCGGTAATCACATACAAGTCTTCCTAATAACCCTAGTGTCACCGAACCTTAAGTGTGTAGACCCTACGGGTTCGGGAGACACGCAGACATGACCGAGACGGCTCTCCGGTCAATAACCAACAGCGGGATCTGGATACCCATGTTGGCTCCCACATGCTCCTCGATGATGTCATCGGATGAACCACGATGTCGAGGATTCAAGCAACCCCGTATACTATTCCCTTTGTCAATCGGTATGTTACAAGCCCGAGACTCGATCGTCGGTATTCCAATACCTCGTTCAGTCTTGTTACCGGCAAGTCACTTTACTCGTATCGTAATGCATGATCCCGTGACCAAGCACTTGGTCACTTTGAGCTCATTTTGATGATGCATTACCGAGTGGGCCCAGAGATACCTCTCCATCATACGGAGTGACAAATCCCAGTCTCGATCCGTGTCAACCCAACAGACACTTTCGGAGATACCTGTAGTGCACCTTTATAGTCACCCAGTTACGTTGTGACGTTTGGTACACCCAAAGCACTCCTACGGTATCCGGGAGTTACACGATCTCATGGTCTAAGGAAGAGATACTTGACATTGGAAAAGCTCTAGCAAAACGAACTACACGATCTTGTGCTATGCTTAGGATTGGGTCTTGTCCATCACGTCATTCTCCTAATGACGTGATCCCGTTGTCAATGACATCTAATGTCCATAGTCAGGAAACCATGACTATCTGTTGACCAACGAGCTAGTCAACTAGAGGCTTACTAGGGACGTATTGTGGTCTATGTATTCACACGTGTATTACGATTTCCGGATAATACAATTATAGCATGAATAAAAGACAATTATCATGAACAAGGAAATATAATAATAATGCTTTTATTATTGCCTCCAGGGCATGTTTCCAACAGTCTCCCACTTGCACTAGAGTCAATAATCTAGTTACATTGTGATGAATCGAACACCCATAGAGTTCTGGTGTTGATCATGTTTTGCTCGCGAGAGAGGTTTAGTCAACGGATCTGCTACATTCAGATCCGTATGTACTTTGCAAATATCTATGTCTCCATCTTGAACATTTTCACGGATGGAGTTGAAGCAACGCTTGATGTGCCTGGTCTTCTTGTGAAACCTGGGCTCCTTGGCAAGGGCAATAGCTCCAGTGTTGTCACAGAAGAGTTTGATTGGCCCCGACGCATTGGGTATGACTCCTAGGTCGGTGATGAACTCCTTCACCCAAATTGCTTCATGCGCTACCTCCGAGGCTGCCATGTACTCCGCTTCACATGTAGATCCCGCCATGACGCTCTGCTTGCAGCTGCACCAGCTTACTGCTCCACCATTCAACATATACACGTATCCGGTTTGTGACTTAGAGTCATCCAGATCTGTGTCGAAGCTAGCGTCGACGTAACCCTTTACGACGAGCTCTTCGTCACCTCCATAAACGAGAAACATGTCCTTCGTCCTTTTCAGGTACTTTAGGATATTCTTGACCGCTGTCCAGTGTTCCTTGCCGGGATTACTTTGGTACCTTCCTACCAAACTTACGGCAAGGTTTACATCAGGTCTGGTACACAGCATGGCATACATAATAGATCCTATGGCTGAAGCATAGGGGATGACACTCATCTCTTCTTTATCTTTTGCCGTGGTCGGGCATTGAGCCGAGCTCAATCTCACACCTTGCAATACAGGCAAGAACCCCTTCTTGGACTGATCCATTTTGAACTTCTTCAAAATCTTATCAAGGTATGTGCTTTGTGAAAGACCTATGAGGCGTCTTGATCTATCTCTATAGATCTTGATGCCTAATATATAAGCAGCTTCTCCAAGGTCCTTCATTGAAAAACACTTATTCAAGTAGGCCTTAACGCTGTCCAAAAGTTCTATATCATTTCCCATCAAAAGTATGTCATCTACATATAATATGAGAAATGCTACAGAGCTCCCACTCACTTTCTTGTAAACGCAGGCTTCTCCATAAGTCTGCATAAACCCAAACGCTTTGATCATCTCATCAAAATGAATGTTCCAACTCCGAGATGCTTGCACCAGCCCATAAATGGATCGCTGGAGCTTGCATACTTTGTTAGCATTCTTAGGATCGACAAAACCCTCCAGCTGCATTATATACAGTTCTTCCTTAAGATGCCCGTTAAGGAATGCCGTTTTGACGTCCATCTGCCATATCTCATAATCATAGTATGCAGCAATTGCTAACATGATTCGGACGGACTTAAGCTTCGCTACGGGAGAGAAAGTCTCATCGTAGTCAATCCCTTGAACTTGCCGATAACCCTTAGCGACAAGTCGAGCTTTATAGATGGTGACATTACCATCCGCGTCCATCTTCTTCTTAAAGATCCATTTGTTTTCTATCACTCGCCGATCATTGGGCAAGTCAGTCAAAGTCCATACTTTGTTTTCATACATGGATTCTATCTCGGATTTCATGGCTTCTAGCCATTTGTTGGAATCTGGGCTCGCCATTGCTTCTTCATAGTTCGAAGGTTCACCGTTGTCCAACAACATGATTTCCAGGACAGGGTTGCCGTACCACTCTGGTGCGGAACGTGTCCTTGTGGACCTACGAAGTTCAGTAGCAACTTGATCCGAAGTTCCCTGATCATCATCATTATTTTCCTCTTCAGTTGGTGTAGGCATCACAGGAACATTTTCCTGAGCTGCACTACTATCCCGTTCAAGAGGTAGTACTTCGTCGAGTTCTACTTTCCTCCCACTTACTTCTTTTGAGAGAAACTCTTTTTCTAGAAAGGATCCGTTCTTGGCAACAAAGATCTTGCCCTCGGATCTTAAGTAGAAGGTATACCCAATGGTTTCTTTAGGGTATCCTATGAAGACGCATTTTTCCGACTTGGGTTCGAGCTTTTCAGGTTGAAGTTTCTTGACATAAGCATCGCATCCCCAAACTTTTAGAAACGACAGCTTAGGTTTCTTCCCAAACCATAATTCATACGGTGTCGTCTCAACGGATTTAGACGGTGCCCTATTTAAAGTGAATGTAGCTGTCTCTAGAGCGTATCCCCAAAATGATAGTGGTAAATCAGTAAGAGACATCATAGATCGCACCATATCCAGTAGAGTGCGATTACGACGTTCGGACACACCGTTACGCTGAGGTGTTCCAGGCGGCGTGAGTTGTGAAACGATTCCACATTTTCTTAAGTGCGTACCAAATTCGTGACTTAAATATTCTCCTCCATGATCCGATCGTAAGAATTTTATCTTTCGGTCACGTTGATTCTCTGCTTCATTCTGAAATTCCTTGAACTTTTCAAAGGTCTCAGACTTGTGTTTCACCAAGTAGACATACCCATATCTACTCAACTCATCAGTGAGAGTGAGAACATAACGATATCCTCCGCGAGCCTCAACGCTCATTGGACCGCACACATCGGTATGTATGATTTCCAACAAGTTGGTTGCTCGCTCCATTGTTCCGGAGAACGGGGTCTTGGTCATTTTGCCCATGAGGCATGGTTCGCATGTGTAAAATGATTCATAATCGAGAGACTCTAAAAGTCCATCAGCATGGAGCTTCTTCATGCGCTTGACACCAATGTGACCAAGGCGGCAATGCCACAAGTATGTGGGACTATCGTTATCAACTTTACATCTTTTGGTATTCACGCTATGAATATGTGTAACATTACGTTCGAGATTCATTAAGAATAAACCATTGACCATCGGGGCATGACCATAAAACATATCTCTCATATAAATAGAACAACCATTATTCTCGGATTTAAATGAGTAGCCATCTCGTATTAAACGAGATCCAGATACAATGTTCATGCTCAAACTTGGTACTAAATAACAATTATTGAGGTTCAAAACTAATCCCGTAGGTAAATGTAGAGGTAGCGTGCTGACGGCGATCACATCGACCTTGGAACCATTTCCGACGCGCATCATCACCTCGTCCTTCGCCAGTCTCCGCTTATTCCACAGCTCCTGCTGTGAGTTACAAATGTGAGCAACGGCACCGGTATCAAATACCCAGGAGTTACTACGAGTACTAGTAAGGTACACATCAATTACATGTATATCAAATATACCTTTAGTGTTGCCGGCCTTCTTGTCTGCTAAGTATTTGGGGCAGTTCCGCTTCCAGTGACCCTTCCCCTTGCAATAGAAGCACTCAGTTTCAGGCTTGGGTCCATTCTTTGACTTCTTCCCGGCAACTGGCTTACCGGGCGCGGCAACATCTTTGCCATCCTTCTTGAAGTTCTTCTTACCCTTGCCCTTCTTGAACTTAGTGGTCTTATTGACCATCAACACTTGATGTTCTTTCTTGATTTCAACCTCTGCTGACTTCAGCATTGAAAATACTTCAGGAATGGGCTTCACCATCCCCTGCATATTGTAGTTCATCACAAAGCTCTTGTAGCTTGGTGGGAGCGACTGAAGGATTCTGTCAATGACCGCCTCATCCGGGAGGTTAATGTCCAGCTGGGACAGGCGGTTGTGCAACCCAGACATTTTGAGTATATGCTCACTGACAGAACTATTTTCCTCCATCTTACAACTATAGAACTTGTCGGAGACTTCATATCTCTCGACCCGGGCATGAGCTTGGAAAACTAGTTTCAGCTCCTCAAACATCTCATATGCTCTGTGTTGCTCAAAACGCTTTTGGAGCCCCGGTTCTAAGCTGTAAAGCATGCCGCACTGAACGAGGGAGTAATCATCAGCATGAGACTGCCAAGCATTCATAATGTCTTGGTTCTCTGGGACGGGAGCGTCACCTAGCGGTCCTTCTAGGACATATTGTTTCCTGGCAGCTATGAGGATGATCCTCAGGTTCCGTACCCAGTCCGTATAGTTGCTGCCATCATCTTTCAGCTTGGTTTTCTCTAGGAACGCGTTGAAGTTCATGTTGACATGAGCGTTGGCCATTTGATCTACAAGACATATTATGCAAAAAGTTTTAGACTAAGTTCATGATAATTAAGTTCATCTAATCAAATTATTTTAATGAACTCCCACTCAGATTAGACATCCCTCTAGTCATCTAAGTGTTACACGATCCGAGTCGACTAGGCCGTGTCCGATCATCACGTGAGCCGGACTAGTCATCGTCGGTGAACATCTCCATGTTGATCGTATCTTCCATACGACTCATGTTCGACCTTTCAGTCTCTTGTGTTCCGAGGCCATGTCTGTACATACTAGGCTCGTCAAGTTAACCCTAAGTGTTCTGCATGTGTAAATCTGTCTTACACCCGTTGTATGTGAACGTAAGGATCTATCACACCCGATCATCACGTGGTGCTTCGAAACGACGAACTTTAGCAACGGTGCACAGTTAGGGGGAACACTTTCTTGAAATTATTATAAGGGACCATCTTATTTACTACCGTCGTTCTAAGTAAACAAGATGCATAAACATAATAAACATCACATGCAATCATATAATAGTGACATGATATGGCCAATATCATATAGCTCCTTCGATCTCCATCTTCGGGGCTCCATGATCATCTTCGTCACCGGCATGACACCATGATCTCCATCATCATGATCTCCATCATCGTGTCTTCATGAAGTTGTCACGCCAACGACTACTTCTACTTCTATGGCTAACGCGTTTAGAAATAAAGTAAAGTAATTTACATGGCGTTCTTGAATGACACGCAGGTCATACAAAAAATAAAGAGAACTCCTATGGCTCCTGCCGGTTGTCATACTCATCGACATGCAAGTCGTGATTCCTATTACAAGAACATGATCTCATACATCACAATATATCATTCATCATTCATCACAACTTCTGGCCATATCACATCACATGACAATTGCTGCAAAAACAAGTTAGACGTCCTCTAATTGTTGTTGCATCTTTTACGTGGCTGCAATTGGGTTCTAGCAAGAACGTTTTCTTACCTACAAATGACCACAACGTGATTTTTTCAACTTCTATTTACCCTTCATAAGGACCCTTTTCATCGAATCCGCTCCAACTAAAGTGGGAGAGACAGACACCCGCCAGCCACCTTATGCAACTAGTGCAAGTCAGTCAGTGGAACCGGTCTCACGTAAGCGTACGTGTAAGGTTGGTCCGGGCCGCTTCATCCCACAATACCGCTGAAGCAAGATAAGACTAGTAGCGGCAAGCAAGTTGACAAGATCTACGCCCACAACAAAATTGTGTTCTACTCGTGCAATAGAGAACTACGCATAAACCTAGCTCATGATGCCACTGTTGGGGAACGTTGCAGAAAATTAAATTTTTTCCTACGGTTTCACCAAGATCCATCTATGAGTTCATCTAAGCAACAAGTCAAGGGAGTGAGTTTGCATCTACATACCACTTGTAGATCGCGTGCGAAAGCATTCGAGGGAACGGTGATGATGGAGTCGTACTCGACGTGATTCAGATCACCGATGACCAAGTGCCGAACGGACAGCACCTCCGCGTTCAACACACGTACGGAACGGACGACGTCTCCTCCGTCTTGATCTAGCAAGGAGGAATGAGAGGTTGAGGAAGACAGCTCCAACGGCAGCACGATGGCGTGGTGTTGGTGGAGAAGCAGCACTCCGGCAGGGCTTCGCCAAGCTCGTGACGGAGGAGGAGAGGTGTTGGGGAGGGGAGGGGCTGCGCCTTGGTTGTGTGTTGCAGCCCTCCCCTCACCCCTCTATTTATAGGGGAAGGGGCAAGGGGGGCCGGCCCCTCTAGATGGGATCAGGGGGGGGGCGGCGGCCAGGGAGGGGGGACTTGCCCCCCAAGCAAAGGGGGTGCCCCCTTCTAGGGTTCCCCCCAACCCTAGCCACATGGGCCCAAGGGGGGGGCGCCCAGCCCTCCAGGGGCTGGTGCCCTGCCCTACACGGCCCATGTGGCCCACCAAGAGGGGTGGCCCCTCCCGGTGGACCCCCGGAACCCCTCCGGTGGCCCCGGTACAATACCGATATGCCCCGAAACTTTCCGGTGTCCGCATGACAACTTCCCATATATAAATCTTTACCTCCGGACCCTTCCGGAACTCCTCGTGACGTCCGGAATCTCATCCGGGACTCCGAACAACATTCGGTAATCACAAACAAGTCTTCCTAATAACCCTAGCGTCACCGAACCTTAAGTGTGTAGACCCTACGGGTTCGGGAGACACGCAGACATGACCGAGACGGCTCTCCGGTCAATAACCAACAGCGGGATCTGGATACCCATGTTGGCTCCCACATGCTCCTCGATGATGTCATCGGATGAACCACGATGTCGAGGATTCAAGCAACCTCGTATACTATTCCCTTTGTCAATCGGTACGTTACAAGCCCGAGACTTGATCGTCGGTATCCCAATACCTCGTTCAGTCTCGTTACCGGCAAGTAACTTTACTCGTACCGTAATGCATGATCCCGTGACCAAACACTTGGTCACTTTGAGCTCATTTTGATGATGCATTACCGAGTGGGCCCAGAGATACCTCTCCGTCATACGGAGTGACAAATCCCAGTCTCGATCCGTGTCAACCCAACAGACACTTTCGGAGATACCTGTAGTGCACCTTTATACTCACCCAGTTACGTTGTGACGTTTGGTACACCCAAAGCACTCCTACGGTATCCGGGAGTTACACGATCTCATGGTCTAAGGAAGAGATACTTGACATTGGAAAAGCTCTAGCAAAACGAACTACACGATCTTGTGCTATGCTTAGGATTGGGTCTTGTCCATCACGTCATTCTCCTAATGACGTGATCCCGTTGTCAATGACATCTAATGTCCATAGTCAGGAAACCATGACTATCTGTTGACCAACGAGCTAGTCAACTAGAGGCTTACTAGGGACGTATTGTGGTCTATGTATTCACACGTGTATTACGATTTCCGGATAATACAATTATAGCATGAATAAAAGACAATTATCATGAACAAGGAAATATAATAATAATGCTTTTATTATTGCCTCTAGGGCATATTTCCAACATACCGAAGAGAAGAGGGGGAAGAAACAATAAATATAAAGCAAACATAGCATCACAAAGCATAACATGGCAATATGATGTGCCGGGTGTGACCTAACGTATGGCTACACGATATAGATGAAGGGGGAATTCAACCGGGAAGGTATTCCCGGTTCCAGACCTGTGTCAGACAGATGACTGGAGGGGGAATGTTGCATGTTTAGATAGTTTGAGGCATCTGACAGGTAAACGGACCGCATAATCAGATTCATCTCGTTTTTCTGAGCAACTTTCATGTAGAGAACATTTTCATCCGAGTTACGGTTTATTTTCTATGAATCTCTAAAGGTTTAAACATTTTCTAAAATTAAATAAACTATCAAAAAAGAATTACTACGTCAGCATGACATCATTATGACGTCAGCAGTCAACAGGATGGCTGACCATGTCAAATTGACCAGTGGGGCCACTTGGACCCACACGTCAACCTCTGTTAGACTAACAGTGGTTTAAACTAACTAATCTGGGTTAATTAGCTACTAGACCCCACCTGTCATAGGTAATTGACTAAACTAATTAAGTTTAATTAAAAACACTTTTTAATTAACTAACTTGGCGGTGGGGCCCACATGTTAGTGGCACTGGGTTGCCCAGTCAGCATTTGACTGGGTCAACCCAATCAATTAGGCCCGGGGGGCCCACTAGCTGTGACCCAGGGGCGGGCCCAGGTGTGCCACGTTGGTGGCGGCGCCGGAGATGGCTCCGGCGAGCTCAACACGGCAGCCGAGTGTCGGAGCAGCTCGGACTTTGTGCACAGGGCACCATTTGGCATGCGGTTGGGTTCGTCCGAATGGCCTCTCGACGCTGCGTCGTTCTGTGGCGATAGTTTGGCCGGAAACGGCCGGAGACGACGGTGGCGAGTGGCGGAGCAGACGCCGGAGATTGGGTAGTGATGGAAACGGAGCTAGAGGGCGCGGGGAGGCTCGGTCACGAGCTCGTTGAGCTCCTGGGAGCACCAGGAGCACGGCGGAGGCCTCAGGCGAGCGTGACATGAACCATGGCCACATCGGCGAGGTGATCTACGGCGGCGAGCTCGCGGCAACGGTGACGTGTTCGGGCGCAAGCAGAGCGGCGACTACGGCCAGACAGCGGCAGCTAGCGGGGAAAGAGAGGGACGGGGAGGCTCACCTAGTGGCTACGAAAAGCCGGCGACAGGTTAGTAGCAGCAGTGAGCGTCGCCAGTGTCGGAGGGGATCGACGGCGATCGGAGATGCAGACGATGGGGAACGAAGGCAGCGTGGCTCCACATCTCCATCTTGTGGCACCAGGAGAGGTGGCCGACCGCGGCGAGGCCCGTGGACAAGGCCAGCGGGCACGGGGCCGCCGGTGGCCACAGAGATGACGGAAGGCAGCGGCGATGGCGCTAGGTGAGGGGGAGAGAAGGGGATCTGGGAGCGCAGGGGGGATCTGGTGGGGAGAGGGAGAGGCAGAGTGGGCGAGGGGAAGTGAGAGTGGCAGGGGAGGAGGGGACCGAGGCGTCGGGAGGCTTATCCACCTCGACGCCGGCGAGCGGGTGCGATGGGGCGTGCTCGGCGCGCACGCTAGGTCGATGGAATAGTGCGAGGGAAGAGCGACCGTGGAAGGGCCTAGGTGGGTCAGCTGGCCGAGGTGGGCCGAAGCCCAAGGGATGGCCAGGGCTCTCCCACCCGTTTTTCTTTCCCTTTCTTTTGGTTTTTCTTTTTACAAAAAAAAGCTTTGCAATATTTGAGCTACCAAAAAGGATTCTGAAAAATGTGGGACTTGGGCACATAATTACATTGCACTAGTTGGCACTGCCAAAAAGGATTGTGAGGCTTTTGAAATAGTTTGCCACTTTTATAAATTAAAAAGGCATTTAATCTATTTGTTTTAGCCATTGTTTATCCGGTTTACGGCACTTAGACATTTTGCAAAATGTTGCTTCACCACCAATATTTGATATGAATTATTTGGCACAAGATGAACATTTTAGATTTCATGTCTGACAAATAAGAATTTTTGACTTTAGATTGTATTTGAATTTGAATTGTGATTTGGATCAAGTGAAGATTAGCAACAGTAACATGATGACATGGCACCATTAACAGGGGATTACTGTATCATGACACCGGGGGTGTTACACGCGGGCTCGAGACATTTGAAAGAAGTTTTCAGCCATATGGGCCGCAAGATATATATACCCATGTGTTATCGGCGGCATTGTGTGGATCGAATGGTGGCACCGAGATGTGCAACTGCGTGCAGTTACAGCAACTCGGTAGGAACAAGTCGGTCTAATCGGTAGCACCAAGATGAAAACCTAGATCAATCTACATGCTTTCAGTGTGATCGAGTTTGAGTGAATTGGTCTGACCAAAAAGCAATACAAGGTTTTGGAAGTCATCCCTTGACAGATCAGTGGCTCCGAGTGCTCCTCACCCGAAGGGTCCGAAAAAGTCATGTTCAATTTTTGTGTTATAACATGAAAATAATTTGAGACAAGAAGAGCATAGACAGCTAGAGAAAGTTCTTAGGCATTCTTGCACATCCATTTGGCCAACAAAAACCAAAACAACCAAAACAACAAATGGATGTCCTTGAATGGATATGCAAATCAACATGCTCACACAATAAGATATCAAATGAAAAATGCGTCAAACATGCACAAACAATTCTAGCATCTATCAAGCAATTGGCGATGACTAGGTAATCTATATGTGAGTATATTGACTTAGGAGTCAAATGAGAGCATTTTATCATAGGTCATACTCATCGTTTAAGCATAAGTGGGGTTACCACTTTTACATAAAGCACTAATGTGTTCACACCATTAGAGTTGCTTTAGCTCCATTTTTTAGAGCAAAACTCCCCCTAGATGTGATATCCCCCCAAAGAGGAATGAACTAACCTTGGGTTTTGTCGATGATGACTTCATGTAGATAGTGAAGATGTGGATGCTCAATGTTGATGTAGTCCATCAAGAGTTGGGAGCAATCCTTGGAGTTTTGCACTTTCAATACCTACATGGGTTAGTGACACAAGGAACATACAAGGATATCAATAGACATAGAGTGAATTGCACATATGATGATGTTCATGATAGCATTAGGTTACCTTGTCCCTTGACTTACCAACAAGAGGGTTTGTGACTCCATGAACTAGTGCAAGATATGGAAGTTGATCGCACAAGGCCTTGCCAAAATGAATGTGAGTGAAGTATGTTGGCAGAGTCACCCTCAAGAACACTCTAGTTCTTCTTCTTTGGGACCCACATTAACTTGATGAGAATCCTTGGAGTTGTAGTTGATCTTGATGAAGTAGAGCTTGGCGTAGTCTTGGGAACCCACTTGACCATGGCCTTAGGAGCTTCTTCAAATGAGTCAATCTCTTCTTGAAGCTTGTCCGTGCCTTTTAACTTGTGGTCTTGTGGTGCAAGATCATCTTGAGCTTGTGTTCCCTCAAAATAAGTTGGATCATACTTCGCTTGTTGAGGAACAAACTTCGTCTTGGGATATTGATCTTCTTCCCGTTCAACTCCATTGGCATTGAACTTTCATTCAAAATCAACACCTTGATTCTTCCGGTGTCTTCCTTGCTTACGAACAATTTCCTCAAATTGCTTACTTCCGGCAAGGCTCTTGTAAACACCTTCCTCTATAATTCCCTTCAATAAGCTATTTTCTTGCTCAAGTGTAACTTGGCTAAGAGAATCATTAGTGGAATCAGGAGAACTACTAGAAGCAACAATGTTTGATTTAGCATATTTTTGTTACTACTAGAAGAAGAATCTTGCTTGCTCTTGTTGATAGATTTTACTTGTGGCATATAAGTGGACAAGAGGAGACGTTTGGTAATGTAAGGGCCTGTTCTGATCTCCTCCCACTCCATACTTCTAAAAACTTCTGCCCGAAGCCAGCCCGAACGGATTAGCTTCACGAAGCTAAAATTCAGGAAGCCGCGATGGGCTGTAGTTCATTTTTTCAAAGCGACACATTCCCAGCTTCCCGTTTTCGTGAATCTGAAGCTGCTCATTATTTACGGCCGAATTGCCACCGCCAAGAAAAACGTTTCACTCAACTCCCCCTCACTCGACCCGCAGGTCAACCTGGTCGCACACAACTCCCTTCCCCTCGCTTCTCCTCTGTAGCCCTACCGCCGCCGTTGCCGCCGCCACGCCCGGCAGCCCCCGTCGCCGGCCAAATCATTGACTCAGACTACAGATCTGGCAGACCCAGTCTATTTCCCGCGGGATCCCATCGTCTTCGCCGTCCATCGCGCCTGGTGCAAGGAGCTGCGACCCCATGGCTCGGAGGAGCTGGCCCCAACGCCATTGACGCCCAAGAGACGCTCCCAAGCCAGGAGTGGCACGAGGACGACCGCGCCTGGTGAGCTCGTCCCCTTCTCTTCTTCCCTATGGACTGGTGTCCTCGCGCATGTCCTTTGTTCTGTACATCTGTGTGATTTATTTTCAGAGTTGTATTTGTTGTGTGCAAATTCCTACACTGGAACCTATTGTTTGTTGTGCAAATCTGGAATATATGTGTGCAATTCTGGAATCATAAGCTTTAATGCATATTGCTATGTGGGTACTGCCATGAGTGCTAACCTGTTGCATCATTCAGAAAAGTGAAATACAGTTTTGGGTGTGCAGAAAATGTACTGCTACTCTGGATTATATGTGTGCATAAGTTAATGCATATTGCTATATGGGTAATGCCATGAGTGCTAATGTGTTATAATTTTCAGAAAAGTGAAATACAATTTTGGCTATTCAGAAAATGTACTGCTATATGTTTGCAATTTATTATCATAAGTCTAGTGGTGTATGTGTGCAAATGTACTGCTAGTTCAGATATTACATGCCCTTGGCTGTGCAGAAAAGTATAATTTTTGTATTTATCAAAGTGACATGCATTTTTTTAGAGAAGTTTCAAGTATGTCTGGGGCTGCTGAATGGAGCTTTGAAAACACTCAGATTATCTGTGAGTTGTTTGCTGAGCAAGTGAACACCGGAAATAGGCCAGGCAATTACTTGACACCAAATGCATTTGATGAGGTAGGAAGGCAATTTAAGATGAGAACTGGGCTAGACTACACATATACACAACTGAAGAACAAATGGGACAAGCTTAAAGGTGATTTCAGTTTGTTCAAGAAACTCAAGTTCCGGGAGACCGGAGCCGGATGGGACTATGTGAACAACACCGTGTCACAAGATGATGAGTGGTGGAAAAAGGCCAAAATTGTAAGTTCTTTCGCTAATGTATTGCATATCTTAATTCATCCATATCACTTTGATTACTAATAATGTGTTTCCTATGTTGTATTACAGGACATTAAAGGTTGTGGCAAGTTCAACAAGAAAGGTCTTGCTAATGAGCAAAACTTGCGGATTATATTTGGAGATATCACAACTGATGGTACTAACCATTGGAATCCCTCTTCCGGCATACCTCCCCCTTCTAGTGCAGCGGTGAAAGCCGCCATCAATGTTGATGAGATCGAAGATCTTGATTTGGATGATACCGAAGAACAAACATCTCAGGCAACACCTACTTCATCTAAAGTGAGGCTTGGGATCGTCATTCCGGAGAAGAACAAGAAACCAAAGACCGCACAAGTGATGTGTGAGCAAGTTACAAGAATTGGTGACATTGCTGAGGCTTCTCACTCATCATTCCAGTCTTTCATGAAGCAAGATGAGGCAAACTATGTCACCTCGGTCATGGATGAAGTCATTGCTTGTGGTGCAACAGTCGGTATCGATGAGTTCTTCATGGCTAGTGAGTTGTTTGTGAAGAGGGCGCAAAGGGAGATGTTTCTATACATTCCTATTGAGTCCCGAAAGAGTTGGTTTGACATATAACAAATCTGGTTATCCGTCTTTATTATAACTTGTCTTAACTAGGAATATTTGTGGCAAGTTAAAAAATACATGCTGGCTATGTGTAGTTCAAAAATACATGGCGGCTGCAGGCCCAGCTCTCTGTACACTTCTACCTCTTTGTACACCTCTCTGTACTGGAGAAATCACACAAATTATCTTGTGTGAAAAAAAAGGCCAGCCATTCACCCCAGGAAGCAGGCCCAATTCGTTTCTCTCCTTTTTATTAGCCTGTGTGCAGTTTAGCCCGAAATGGGCTGCTTCCAGCCGGCCCAAGGTGGCAAGAAGGTGGGCTTCAACGCCCCAGCTGGGCTGCCAACTCACCCAGGCGCTAGGAGAAGCTGCCTCGCCTCCAGAACGGTTTGCGTAGCTCCACCTGAAGCGAGAAGTCGGCGCAGAAGCTGGATACGAGAAGTTTTGCTGAAGCTAGCGTGTTTCAGAACAGGCCCTAAGAAGAACTCTTCTTTAGAAGATCATCATTGATAGCTTTTAGAAACTCATCCTCTTGCTCTAAATTTAGCTTCTCATGAGTTCTTAGGAGCTCTCTATGACCCTCTAGAGTTGTTTCATGAGCTAACTTAAGAGTGTTTAGTTCTTTAGTTAGATGCTCAATCTCCTTCTTATCATTGTCATTCATTTCATCTTGATTAGCATGATTACTAGCAAATTCATCATTGTTTTCACTAGTTTTGTCAACAAGTAAATCATCATCACCTAGAAAACCATCTTCATCATTATTGAAATCAAAGTACTCGGGGTGTGATACCTTGGGGCCTTTAGCCATGAAGCATCTTCCAATTCCTTCATTTGGTGAATCAAATATGTTTTGGGAGTTGGATGACACTAGAGCAAGTCCGGCAACACCTTCATCTTGAGTATAATCGGAGTCGGAGTGATACCTTCTCTCAGAGTAGTTGTCGGAGTCGGAACCGGAAACCCATTCACCAACATGATCTTGATGTCTTCATCTTGTGTAACTCTTTGATGACTTGTCCTTACTTTCTGAATCCTTGCTTCTTCGAGAGGGTCTTCGTTCATAACGGTCATCTGTACTCCTTCTCTCTCTTGGAGGTGATTCATCCCTTCTACTTCTCCTTTTCAGTGAGTCTTCTCTTTTCTTGTAGGGAGTCGTACACTCATTAGAATATTGTCCGAGTCTTCCACAACTGTAGCAATTACGATCACAACTAGAAGATCTTTTGTCATTGTAAGATCTTGACTTGGAGCTTCTCTCTTTTCTTCTACTCTTGTAGAATTTGTTAAAGTTCTTCACCATTAAGCTCAATTCTTCATTGGATACTAGCTTGTCACTTGATGTTGTAGGAGCATCACTTGAAGCTTGGTATGCACCACTTGACTTGTTGTGGAGATCTTCCTTATCCTTGAGTGACATCTCATGAGCAACAATTCTACCAATGACTTCCGCTGGCTTGAGATCTTTGTAGTTGGGCATCATTTGGATCAATGTGCACACGGTATCATATTTTCCATCCGAGGCTCTAAGGATCTTCTTGATGATGAATTTGTCGATCATATCTTCACTTCCTAAGCCGGCAATCTCATTTGTGGTGAGAGCAAGCCTAGGGTACATTTCGGTGACTCCTTTACCATCCTTCATCTTGAACTTGTCAAGTTCACTCTGAAGCATATCCAACTTGGATTCCTTGACGGACTCGGTACCTTCGTGCATATCAACCAAAGTATCCCAAATTTCCAATGCATTCTCAAGGCGGCTGATTTTGTTGAATTCTTCGGGGCATAATCCATTGAAGAGAATATCACAAGCTTGAGCATTGTATTGCAACATCTTCAATTCATCCACGGATGCTTATTGATCCGGTTCTCTACCATCTTCAAAGTATTCACCTTGCAAGCCATTACGAACAACAACACAAATGACGGGGTTATGACCAAGAATATACATTTTCATCTTATGCTTTCAACTAGCAAATTTTGTACCATCAAAGTAAGGACCTCTACGGTGATAGTTACCCTCGCTAGAAGCCATACTCTTCTAGGTTGTGAAACCAATGCTATGATCACCAAAGCTATGGAAATCAAGGCTAATGGAGACCAAAGCTTTGATACCACTTGTAGGATCGAAAGTATGTCTAGAGGGGGGTGATTAGACTACTTGACCGAATAAAAATCTATCATTTTCCCTATGTGGGCAGATTTTAGCAATTATGACAAGTCAAGCAATCAACCTACACATGCAATTTCTAAGAGTGTAGCAGCGAAAAGTAAAACATTGCATATGAAGGCAAAGGGAAGGGTTTAGAGAAGGCAAACACAATGGAGACACAAAGATTTTTGGCGTGGTTCCGTAGGTGGTGCTATCGTACATCCACGTTGATGGCGACTTCAACCCACGAAGGGTAACGAATGCGCGAGTCAATGGAGGGCTCCACCCATGAAGGGTCCGTGAAGAAGCAACCTTGTCTATCCCACCATGGTCAATCACCCACGAAGGACTTGCCTCACTCGCGTAGATCTTCATGAAGTAGGCGATCACCTTGGATCACTAAAATAGAAATGAAGAGTCTTGAGCTTTTGCCAATCTTTATCCTTATCATTTTGAGGGGTCCACATCTCTTGTCCATGCCATGTCAATCATTGAGCATCCTGAAATATTTATCTTGAATGGATATTAGTTCAATGAGCTATATGTTGTTATGAATTATCAAAACCACCCCGGGATTAGTTGCACTTTCACTTACGCATCCCGCAAGGGAAAATCACCAACATGAGGCACTGTAGCATCAATATAGTACACACGGCCAACAACATAAGAATCTTACCTGCATATGTGTGAGTTGATTAGTAGATAACACAATATCACACTGTTAGGAAGGGCCCATTAAAACACCTTATTATAAAAATAAAAATAAAACACACCTCATCATCTCCCACATGCCAAACCAAATAACATTTTTGTTATGAAATTCAACGACACCAACAACACGAAGAAGCGCACACAACCATACGTAGGAAAAATCATGACTAATTCCAGTAAATAATTCATGACTAGAATAAAAAATAGCATGCAAAAAATCTAGTATACTAGATGAACATGAAACATGCACATCAGCAATTTCGCTTCCAAATTGTGATATGGAGGACTTTCTCGCATGGGGTATGACAAAAAGAATCCAAGTTTTCCGTGAAATCAACATATTATGTTAAGTGGGGTCACATATTCGGGGGCAACCAGTGTCGACCAAATGGACAAGGAACAATGCAGGCCAGAAGGATGTGGCAAAGAATTTGGAGTTTGGACTGCCCAACGAAGGTAAAAGTATTTGTCTGGAAAACCCTTCATGGAACTTTACCTTGTGGCATTAATCTTTCAAACAAACATGTTAAGGTATCACCACAATGCCCTGCTTGCATAACATGGGCTGAAACTACTTTACACACATTGTTTCAGTGTCCAGCAGTTATGCAAGTTTGGAAGGAACTTGGACTGGATAACATTATTAGTAATGCATGTCTAATTGACAGAACATGAGAATGTGTTTGGGATATCTCCTGGAGTTGCCAGAATAGAACATGAGATATTTGTGCTAGGGAAAAGGAAAGTGAATGAAATAATAGCCATCACTTGTTCGTATCTACTAGATGACCCGTTGCGCCAATGGCGCAAAGGGCGACAGCTAACCATGCAAGCAAGAATATTTAGAGACCGATGATCAACAAAAGACATCAACGTTGTGGTCTTCTAGAGAAGATCGACATCTTTTCTCTCTATTTTCACAGCTGATTCTGTTATAGAACTGAAAGCAGCCACTTAGGGCAATATTCTTAATAACATAGAAAGGGAAGCACCTAAAGATCCAAAAAGAAATGCATATTTGTTTGTAGTGAAAAGAGATGCGTGAATGTTATCTTTAATCTCATAGTAACCTTAAGGATGCATTCAAGCTTTCAAGCTTTTTAACATTGTTGCACTGCTCATAATAGTCATGACATTGGCGAACATAGATAATAACTACGATCGCACACATAACAATACAAATTCACCTAAAGACACACACATGGATTAAACCGTGTAAAACACATGATCTTCATTGTTTAATTTCTGGAATTCAGCTTCCTTTTCAAGCAAATTACTAACCCACGGTGCTGTCAAGGTCTTCGAAGTGATTATGCAAAATATAAAAACATAGCCATCTTGAGATCCACAACAATGCACTACCAACAATTTTTTCAAACCGCCGCAACTTTGGCAACAAATACTTGTTGATCAATATTCACGCTAACCCCTAACAAAGATTCAAATCTAAAAAAGATTCAAATGCCAACCCCTAACAATGAATAACAAACAACCACACTCTAAAATTTACTAAACTTGGCCATGCTCTTTGCTAATTCATTTTATAAACCATTATAAGCGGTATAATTCTTTCATTTATCGGATTTAGCTGTCCCAATACATATTTAAACCGTGTTGTCGGCTTACAAAAGACAAATGATAAATTCGGTTTACTCGGCCGGCCTTAGTTACTTGACCAGATGATTTTGATCCACTTACTCACTTGCTGATGACTTGACCTTATCCATACCCTCCACTCTCTCACTCACCCTGTAGTTTCCATAGTTCCACCCCCGTCGCCTCTACTCCTCTGCATCGGAGAGATGACTTCAGTTGCAAGACCTACTCCCTCACATACAAGATATGTTTCCTCCCCTATACGCATCGCGTCACCAGGTCAGTTCCTCGGGTGGATCCTCACCATGTCAGGCTTCCTCAACCACTTCCATGTGAACCTTGACAAACAACACAATATTACTTCTAAAAGATAGCAAGTAACTCTGGAGTATTTCAGTTTCAAGTTGATGTCTTTTTTCCTAGAGGCAAGGCCAAAGATAGCAAAGTTTTACATTTGAAACAAAGGCAGCAGTGTAATTATTAGCTGTCATTAAAATCAATATTTGTCTCATGAAAATGCCTACCCTATAAATGACTGGAATTCTTCTCTGGAAGTTTCTTCTCTGCTAAACCTACGTATGCTTCCTAACCAACACATGAGCAATCACTTGGTAGACAGTACATATGTGTCAGGTGTACATCAGTAAGATCATGCAATTAAATCTGTTGCAGCCATTACCTACACAACCTTTGTATATGTTCCTCCCGATTAACATGTATGGAAACAATAGAAAAACCAGGGACAATTAAGTACCGCCAAGGAAAACTATTACCGATCACAAACAATAGCAAGCAGAAAAAAACATAAAACAGGGACGTAATTCCCCCAGTGTATTCTAATGTATATGCTTGTTTAGGGCAAACCATATATCTTCAGTAAGACCTTATAAAAGGATATTAGAAGAGGAGAAATAAGAATCACATCACCAAATAACAATTAGAATCTGAACTGCGAGCTCCCTTCCCCCACTCAATTTTTGCCTGACATTCAAACCTGAAACCAACTAATTGTTTTTTCTTTCCAAAGAACAGGTGTATATGACAATGCAACTTGTGAAACCAGTACATTGACTCATAGCTCTATGTCTAATTTTCAAATTTAAAATTAAGTAAGTCTATTTTATTCTGGAAGCAAACAAAAAAACGATGTTTCAAAAGGCATAGGTAATTTGGTGACGATTAATTAACCCATACAGTAGTTTTTGGTTTTCAGTTTTTCACCAACTCGTCCATATATCTATCATACTACTTGGAACTGAACTGAAAGTAAGGATTTGTACTTGGAACCAAGAATAACATAGTAGACAAAAGTAAGATCAAGCGTCATCCATTAGTGATCAAAGGTTTGGCTCAACAGTAGAGTAATACAGAATTTTAAATGATTTGACAACTCATTCCAAAACAGGGGTAAACATATCACACTTTCACGGCATGATAGTATCTGCATACAGGACCTTTTAGTTTCTAGATAACAAAGCAAGAATTAAATGAAAGAAATATATGGTTCACCTGTCACTGAATATTAATGATCATACCTGGGCAAACACCTCAAAATGTCTCTAAAGCAGGTCGTTTAGAAAAGAATAAAATCTTGCGCTTGACAAGAAGCATCACTTAAGAACAAAGATCCTGAGGTTATATCTAATATGGCACTGACCACTGTCAAATCCATAAAAAGCCTCTGAAATCTTTACGTTGAGTTTCAAAAGTAACAAAAGTAAAGAGGCATCCAAAGGCAGCAAACTTACTCCTCTCATGCGGCAATATGAACACATTGGTATTTCATGGTTCGTGCAGCACACAATCTTTTCGAAACAATGCCGAAAAGTAGCACTGGTTACATCGTGTGAACAACAAATGTAGCATAGAAATAGGAGTAGACAAATCGATCATATAACTTCATATTCACTAATTCCATTCTCCCAAAAAGTCTATGCGCCTTTTTATACAAGTTAACCGGCGACAATCTGGATGCTGTGAAGATATTATTAGGAAACTGAGGTCACCCAAGAAAACACAAATTGCATTCATCTAGCTTCCTACTAGACATTAATAAATTTATGAATACCAAATGAACCAAATATTGCAAAGAAATACTGTTTGTGTGTGTGTGTGTGTGTGTGGGGGGGGGGGGGGGGGGGGGGATGGGTTGCAATTACTGCATGTCAGCATCACAACATGTTGTAGGACACACATACTTTGAAGACACGGGATAGTTCAGTGATTGTACGATGTACACGGGATAGCTATGAAAAACAGAGTAACTATGAGAAAAACAAAGGCCAGCTCTCGCCAGTTCAGGTACAGTTCTGTTTTCACTATCCCCAGTTGATATGGTACTATCATGCTCTTGCCAAAAATAGAATCCCATACATGAAGCTATAAGCAACCACCATATCTACCCGTTCATGATACATAAGGGGGAGGGGGGTAAGTAAATTACCTTGAATGAGGACTAATTGTTAGGCTGCTGCCTCTACTTCTTTTCTTTTAGCTCATGATCTGCTCTGCTTGTTTTGGCTCCTGTTATTGATGCATTATTCTCTTCATTTTCATGTGCCCCGGTGCCTATGTTGAGTGGCAGTGACAAAACCCATGTATGGGATTCATACATAGGGGAAGGAGCGAGGGGGCTGGAGAAGAATACCCGAGGGCGCCGTAGCAGCTTCAGGCACCACAAAAACCATGTCAAGCATAGATAGTTCTTGATAAGTTGAAGTATCGGTGATTTCTTATACAATATGTCTGTTTCAATTAATAAAACGTCTCCGGTGTTGCTATTTTGTTTGCTCTGGGAGGGGTCATATTGTAAACAACTGAACGGTATCTTTATGAGAATTTACACAGATATATTTGCACTGACAAAAAAACTGAAGCAGAAGATTGTCAAAAAATAGGAACAATTAAGAAAATATAGCCGCACTTTAATTATACAAATCAAGTGAAAATATCCAATATGCACTACATGTGTGATATAGTATTCTCTGAATATAATATATAAGCTAGCACACACTTTCAGAAGCATAAAGCAGATAACAAAAAATATTGATTCATCAGCACCAGTGTACCATCTAAAGGTGCATTGTTGTCTAGTACCCTCATTTTGTGCATAGGTTGCTGCATCCGCAACACCAAAAGCAAAAGAAACGCCTTCTGATCCGTCCCTAGAGACATAGAAAGAGAAACCCAAGAAGCCAAAGAATACCTTTTTACTTCAATTTTATTCTTTTTAGGACCGGAATACAGTCTCCCTACATAAAAGCGGATCCAAACAACCACGACTGTCATCCAGAAGGTCCATGTATGTAACTGAGAGTTGGACCCTGCCCTAAACTAAAGAACTTGTACCTAAATCAATATCGAAACCAGCGAGCAACATGCTAGAGAAAAAACATAAGAAGAAAGTTGACGTTTGAGGCTACTACATGCAGATATAGGGTGAGTAATTATTAATTATGCTACAGTGGAGTCATGAGCAATGATCCCCTTCGACAACTAAACTTGGATAGCATGCTATCCTTCTTCTTTCATACTGCAGTTCTATAACTAATTCCAGCATTTTTATATGACAAGTTAACTAAATGCAAACATAGGAAAAGTGAAGCCTATCAGACCTAAATTCATCTAAAAAGGAGATAAAAGGAATAAGATAATAAAAATTTGCAGTAGGTGTGCACATTAAGTGTAGTGACACGCGACTGTCAGAAAATTCAAAGAAAGGAGTCGAGCAATATGCAAAGATATTATTTGCGGCGCCTACATTTTGTCGTGACTTCTGGACCGGTTTAAAAATGGGCTGGTATTCCATGGAGTGTAGATAGTAGGAACAGTAAGCAGACTAACATGGTCACCGCCACGCCAAGCCATGATTTTATCTGACAACCTATGTTTTTAAGGCGGTAAAGCGTCATAAGGCGGAGGAGAGCCGCTCTGACGCCTAAGCGCCAAGGTGAGGCGGTAAGGCGAGGCAAGGCGACGCCTTAAACATTGCAGGAAAAGAGTCATCAATAGGTCTGCACATATTAATACTAGAAAAAGAGCAATGGCTGAGAGATGGGCCACTACTTATGCACCTCCCAGTGGCCCAAAAGCCCATCTAGTGGCCATATACACCCCCGTGACCTAATTCCACTATCTCCTTCCCTTCTTTCCCACCACAGCCGCCACGAAGCCACACCCTTCTGGTCCTCCCTGCCTCCTCCAGTCCCCTCTCCTCTTCATGGCCCCACCCTTCTCCCTCACAGCAGCAAGCCCCAGGAGCCCCCAGTCCTCCCTCCTCTTCATGGTGCCGGGAGACAGCGGAGCCGTCATCTCCAAGCCCCAGGAGCAGCCAGAACTAGGGCAGCCACAGCCGTACACTTCATGTCTGTCTAAGGCGGGGTAGACGCCTTGCCATCCTGGGGCGCCTTGACGCTTAGGCGACGACTAGGCGACGCTTAGGCGACGCCTTAAAAACATAGCTGACAACACATTTCTTCCTTTTGTGCAATAGAAATCTAATAGGAAACACAGTTATCAATGCAAGCATATTTTAGTGTACTTGTTTACAATTTTTAGTTCAACAAAAACCAGCGAGTTCACTGTATCTGCATGTAGTAGCCTCAAACAAAAACAACACAATGGGAAGTAATATAAACATTAGAGCCTCCAAAAGTTCTTCCTTATCCTATATACAATGACTTTGCAATGAAAAATAAACTAAAATAAACATCACATCAGGTGGTCACAGAAGAGCACACGTACACCATTTTCAATCAATATGTAATAGATCAACCTTTTAAGAATGATCATATCTCATCAAGCTGGAAAGCATTGTCTCGCAATACAAAGATCAACAGTAGTCATTATACATGTTCGCTACTCACTGAACCTACAGGTGAACCAGCATCAAATTGGTAAGACACATATTTCAGATAAGTGGGTGTCCAAGGGGAAAATTTATGAAACACGAGAGCGCAGAGAAGACCACCACTACCCACATCGTCAGATGTAAATCCCCTATTTCCATATAAGCAAACATGATACTTAAATCAATCATCACTGCCACCATTTTTTTTCTGCAGGTATGAACAAGAAAAAATACAGTGAAGAAAAATGAGAATGTATGGCCTTTTTTTACCTTGCTATGTTCAGACTAATTTGGTGAGCTATTTAGTATGGAGGGAGAGAAGCGGGAGGAGCAGAAGGATCACGGAGACGAACTGTTGTCGCTGGAGTTGCAAGACAAGGAGCGACGGACTACTGAGCGACGAGACGAGGACGTGGAGGTGGCAAGAAGCGCGACGTCGCCCCCTCCCCCCTCCTCTGTTGGCCCCTAACCCATCACCAGCCACCATCCTTGCTGCTGCTTCCTTCACCTCCATCCTCCTCACCCTCAACTGCGTGGATCCGGTGGCAGATCCTCCTCCGCGACCTGGAGCGACGGCCAATGAGCAGAGCGACAGAGAATGAAGCCAGCGAGGCAGGGAAGAGGAGGTGCTCGCTGGAGGGGCGGAGATGGAGGAAGGGAAGGGCGGCGGCGCCAGAGGGGAGCAGCAGGTCGGAAGAAGGAGGAACCTGCTGGCGCGAGGGATGTGCAAAGGCATCTCTCCTCCAGCGCGATGACGACGAGCCAGCGGTGTCCTTCCGGTGACCCTCTCCCATCCGCCGCGGCACCTCCATCTCCTCTTTCCTCTCTCTTTCTCCCTCCTCTCCTCCGTTATCTCTCTCCCTATCTTCTTCTCTTTCTCACGCAGATCAAATCGAGGGCCGCCGCCGTCGCCCTTTGCCTGCAGGCCGCCGCCGCCGCCGTAGAAAGAAGCGGAGGGGAGGAGGAGGAGGCGCAGTGGAGAGCAGGGGAGAGGGAGGGAAGGAGGCGGCGCCTTCGAGTTGCAGGGGAAGGAAGCGGGGCTCGAGGAACGGAGGGACTGGCTGTGCTAGGTTTTCACCGCCCAGCACGATCCATCCCACGTCTGATTTTTCGTCAAAAGAGACCACCTGCCGGGTTGAAATGACAAAAAAGACCACCTCTGGCTCAGAGTGAGAAAAAAGACCCCCCTTGCGTTGGCGGCAAGCGCGCCAAGTGACATGTGGCGCCTGCCGCCACGGGCTGAGGCAGCCGGCCCCGCCGCCAAGCTGCCAGGCGGCCAGTCGCTGCCAACGGCATCCTCAGCGTGGGACGGAACGGAGCGGTGTGTGATGGGCCATGCCGCCACCGGTTCAGGCGGCCGCCTCTGTAGCTCTGCACTCCTACTGCTGCAAATTGGGAAGAGAGGGTGGGCCATGCCGCGGTTGCTTCTGGCGGCCGCACTGTTGTGCTATCCAGTGATCATCACCGCCCGTGGCAAGGCAAAGCTTAAAGAAACGGGCTGCATGTGTCTGCTTCCCGCTCCCAGTTTAAGGATGCCCCATCCCCACCTGGTTAGTGCTATTTAAAAACCACGGGGCGTCGCTGTTGGGTGGCTAAGTGGTTCTTGTACACTAGTGTGGGTGCCCAGGTTAGACGGGGAAGCAAAAGGCTAGCTAGCCAGGTATGATGCACCAGTACAAAGCTCGATTCCATTATTTAGTTGCTTTTCTCGTGCATGTGGAGAACAATAGTGTGGCCCGTGTGCAGCATAGCAGTGCGGCCGCCAGAAGCCGTGGCGGCATGGCCCACCCTCTCTTCCCACTTTGCAGCAGCAGCAGTGTAGAGCTACAGAGTTGGCCGCCTAAACCGGTGGCGGCATGGCCCACCACACACCCCTCCGTTCCGTCCCACGCCGAGGATGCCGTTGGCAGCGACTGGCCGCCTGGCAGCTTGGCGGCGGGGCCGGCCGCCTCAGCCCGTGGCGGCAGGCGCCACATGTCGCCTGGCGCGCCTGCCGCCACTGCGAGAAGGGTCTTTTTTGTCATTCTGAGCCAGAGGTGGTCTTTTTTGTCATTTCAACCCTGCAGGTGGTCTCTTTTAACAAAAAATCCCCACGTCTCCCCTTTCTCTCACCCAGAACGCACACAGGACACACGAGAATGCTGGGCCCGGGAATATTTGAGACCCACCCGTCATGCAATAAAACGAAAGAAAGGAGTCACAAATAACCAACGGCTAAGGCTTTGACAGCACTGTAAAAAATCTTGTTGCGGTGAAATCGTGTGAACAGAACGCACGGGCGACGCAGTTGAACCAAGATGGCGGGTAGCGTAGCACGTTTTATATGTTCCATGATGGGAAAGAAGGAAGCTCCGCCATGGTGACAAAATTCAAAATGCCCAACAAATTGCAGCTTCGGTCCGAGTCTTCACATCAAACTACACTTCCACAACGCAGCCAAAAGCTAAGACGAAACCAGGAGGATGGATGCTACCTCCTAATGAACATGTGAAGCTTAATGTGGACGTCTCGTTTAATCATGACCTTCTTAAGGGACAACTGGTGCAATTATTCGAGATGATATGTTTGCGGAAAAAGCTTTTGACCTGTTCATTTTCGATTATGACAGTACGATAAAGATCAGAAATAATAAAAGTAGTAAAGACATGCGATTATCGACTCAAATAATCAACTTGATTATTTGGGTGGATAATCGATAATTTGTCAAAAATTTCAAAGGTCAAGTAACGTCTCAACAATTCTCCCGCCCATGACCTCCATCACCATAAACCCGTAAACCCGTTCGCATGGCGTAGACCAAGGCCGTTGGCGCATTTTCGGTTACCATGTGGAAGAGCGAAGATTAAAATCCTAGCATTATCTCGTCTTCCCCCGCCTCTTCCGGCCGAATCACCCGTTCACCACACCCTCCCGCCATGCACTGCCTCGCCCCCCACTTCCTGCTCCTCCTCCCGCTCCCCGTCGCGCCCCGCCACGCGCCACCCCAGACCCCACCGCCCACTCTCCTCCTGCCCTGCCGCCCAGCCCAAGCCCACGCCGCTCCGCTCCACCGCCCCTCCGCCCGCTCCCCCTCCCGCGCCGCCGCGCCGGTGTCCGACGAGGACGACGACGAGGAGGCCGACGAGGAGGAGGAGGAGGAGGAGGACGAGCTAGACATCCGCGACGCGGACTACGACGAGGACGATGACGGGGATGGCGACGAGGAGCTGGAGGAGGAGAGCGGTGGCGAGGACGAGGAGGAGGGGGACGCGGCGGCCGAGGATTCGCGGCAGGAGACCGCGGAGCGGAGGCAGCGGTCGGAGCAGTACAAGTCGAAGCAGGTGGCCAAGCTCGTCGCCGAGGTGCGGGAGTTCGGCGACGATATCATCGACTACAATGAGCTCGCTGGGATCTACGACTTCCCCATCGATAAGTTTCAGGTACCTGACTCGCGCGGACGGGCTAATTACGGTTCCATGCAGTGAAGCTGTATGTGTTTTGGTGAGAGTTTGTCGATTTTGGAGTACCGAAATGGTTGGCATTTGGAGCTCTAGCAGTGCCAGCATTTTAAGTTTCATGTAGTTTGTCGAATCCATCATCTACTTACTAATAAAAGGGCGACAGCTGATTTAAATCCTCTTAAAAAGAGATCAGTATGCGAAAAATGTATTTAAAGCATCTAACCCTTAGTTTTTGTGGACCCCAATTTGAAGGGCTAGATACATAATAATTTGGGAAACATCTAGCATTGAATTAGTTGAACCTAAATTTTGAAAACTTAGACTCGATGGCTGGCCTAGAAACGCAGTGATCAGAAAAAGGGAAATAAAAAAGAGGTGGTAGCACTGCTTATAACTCAATTCGCTCGTTCACGTAATGGGACAGATATCTCAAAATAGAGAAATCATGCTAATTAAACATATGATGAGATAATGCAGCTGTATTTTGTTTGCAAATATAATTTTTAGAAATCAACTCGCAAAGAAAGTTTTGTACCAATACTGCAACATAGTAAACCATGCAATTGTGCTGGCCAATCTGCTAGTTAGATACATGCAATTACACGGGGGACATCTCTTGTGTTATTTACTGCAATACACCTCCTAACTTTTGGCATCATGGAGCTCACAAATAATATCATGTTCTCATTATGTGAAGAAACTTAGTTGCCTGACCAGTAAATGACTGTGATAAGCGCTGAGTTCTTGCTTTTGTACTGTGTTTTTTCGTGGTGGATATCTTCCAGTAATTTGTGCTATAGGATGATGTTGGAGATATTCTCTTCTTAGGGAGCTTACTAAGATGGGACCATCTTGGATGGTTCATATAGTCACACCGCAATTATATCATCAATTTACCTTAAGATGGGGCCATCTTGTCTGGTTCATATTAAGCACTGCAATTTATATCATCTATTTTATTTATTTCAGATGGCATTGTTAGTTGATGAGCTGCTTTCAAGTTGTTTTGCGTAATGAGCTGGCTGTCATGTCTTGATAAAAAGCTAGCTTACTTGTGTTGAAATTGTAATGTTGGGTCCATTTCAAGCTAACTGGCTGAAATAGTTAGGGGGTAAAATTATTGCTTTGGTTTTCTGCAAACAAATCCACCTCTTCCCCTTTGGCAATAGTAAAAAGTTTTAAAGCTTGATGCTAATATTATTTTACACACAGAGATGAGACAGTGAACATTCCTTCCTGATTATTCTTTGGAGTGACATAACATGTTTTTTTTACAATGTTTCCTATCTTCTTGTAGCGCCTGGCTATACAAGCATTTCTAAGAGGCTCGTCCGTAGTAGTTTCTGCACCTACAAGTAGCGGGAAGACACTAATCGCAGAAGCTGCTGCTGTGGCAACAGTTGCCAGAGGAAGGCGTCTCTTCTACACGACACCGTTGAAGGCCTTGTCAAATCAGAAGTTCCGCGAGTTCCGGTAAAATGCCACTTTCATGATCCATGCCATTTGTTTTACAGATTTATGACTAAAACCTGCAAGAACTACCTTTTGTCTTGTGTTAGTTGGGACATGCCTAGAGTTATCTTAGTGACATCCTCATGCTCCCAAGTCCTAACTGACAGGGAGTCTTGCAAATTATTAGTTTAGGTGTAAGTTGAAACTTGTGTCAGTTCACTCAACCACATGATTGACTGGAGAACATTTATGACTGTTGGAAAATTCCATCAGCTCGGCTGTTGGAGTATTTATTAGAGTAGTGCAAGGCTGAGACTGTTATATAATTTTCCTAGATGGTCAGACTCTGAGTGATGCATTTATTTTGACACATTGCCATTGTACAATAATTTCAGGAATACATTTGGTGATCATAATGTTGGTCTTCTTACAGGAGATTCTGCTATCAATAAAGATGCTCAGATCCTAATAATGACGACAGAGATTCTGCGTAATATGCTGTATCAAAGGTATTTCTGCATGAACAAGTATTCATCTGTAGTATACTGTCACTAGTTTAACAATTTTCCACTTCCACCTCTGGAAGCAAATATTGCAGATGCATGAACAAGTATATATATGCTCAGTGTTTCGCATTTGAGAATAGCATGATATATTTTCTAGCTACTCATGTTTTGGGGGTTGGGGTGCGGGGAGATTAGGCTTTAGCGGTAGTTAATTATTGGTTGTAACTGATGTTGCTTGTCCTGTTTCTGAAAGAATCCCGCCATCTTTTATTTGGACTGCAGTGTTGGTATGTCAGCATCCGATGGTAGATTATTTGAAGTTGATGTCATTGTTTTGGATGAAGTCCATTACTTAAGTGATATCTCACGCGGAACTGTTTGGGAAGAAACAGTATGCTACTTTATTACTCTCTTGTTCGTCTTCATGAGTTTATATTCGTCATTTGACTTACTATTTTCGCATCCTTAGGTGATATATTGTCCAAAGGAAGTCCAGCTTATATGCTTGTCTGCCACTGTTGCAAATCCTGATGAATTAGCTGGCTGGATTGGTCAGGTAACTGTAGCTTTAACTTCTCATATTGTGCTGTATTGGTTTTTTATTACATTGATGATACATGATTAGTGGATTAATTGTATTGTCCTCGCTCCCCGTTTTGTAGTAGCATCATAGGTGTAATAGTTTTTCCACTTCCTATTGTAATGATTGTATATGAAGCACCAGAAATACTTGCACAGTTTGTTGAAAGAAAATACATTCACAAGCACATGCTGGTATAATTTTTTGGTTTACTGTTATCATTAGCATTCTCATGCTTGTGCAAATGCTGCCCACACATTGTAGTTTTCCTTTATTTCTGGTCTGGCACCGCATGATTTTGTACTTGCGAAATCAGTTCTTATGTCTGTCCTTTTGTAGATCCATGGGAAAACGGAGCTGGTGACATCGAGCAAACGCCCGGTTCCACTAACTTGGCACTTCTCGAAGAAATTTGCACTTCTACCACTTCTTGATGGAAAGGGAAAGAAAATGAATAGGTTGTCACCTTGTTCTTGTTGGCACCATAAACTAGCTTACTTTCCAAATCAACATGCATATAAAGAAGTACTCTTAATAACAATATGCAACCAGCTCCTTTGTTTGTTTTAACCACGTTCACCCCCTTTGATAAATTGGACCATCCCATCAGAATGTGGGCAACTTCCATTGAATTGATTTAAATAGTTGCATCATATCTGCCAAAAAGTTAACCATATATTCTTTACTGAAAATTTAACTCCTCGAGTACCTTCCTCTAGGTGCGTGCGCGCGCGTGCACGCCTGATTACCAATTGTCCAGTAGTCAAGTCGGCAGTTTACCAAGACGTATAGAGGGCACTTTAATGTCTATCAGTAATCATTTAGTCATGGAGCCCAAAAAATATTAACCCCATGATCATCTGGGGATAACATAGCTGCACTTTAAGGCAGCTTAAATGGAAACAGGTGTGCGCTAAGTACAGTATGTTCACTGTTCAGCTGCTAAATAAGAGGGTTTATCTGAACCTAGTAGGCCTACTTAGGTCTGCCTTGCTTACACCATTAGCTATGTCCATGCGGGTTAATATTCTTTGGATTATCAGAAGTGTTCCTGGAAATGTACTTAGCTATTTATCTACTTTCTACATATACTTTATACCCTTTTGTGTGAAGGGTCAAATGCCTGCAAATAAAGAAAACAAGTATTTGCTTACTTACCACTGTCTTGGATGCTGATTCTGACAAGGTTTGCTTTGATAGTCATGACCAATCTTTTTTCATATTTTGTTATTACTGGTAGTATGAAAACCGAACATCGTTCGGTGGGTTAGAGGCGGGCGAGCTCCAAGCCTTCCCTCGTTCGAGGCCTAACCTGTTATTAAACATGCCGCCGGTGCTAGAGCCTGTTGGTCGAGTTTTGTTTTATTGGAAGTATCAAGGGCATACATGATTTCTTCAAAGTCCATCTGGTTGCTTATGTTGTATATTTATTCATTCCTTACGAAAATCGAGAATTGTTTGACACTGGATGGCATTTTAAGAAACATTGTAGGATATCTCTTGTGCATTCCAGTATTGCCTCATGCACATTATTTATGTTTGTACCAAAGCAAAGTCATGTATTTATTATTTTTGTTCTATCCATACAGGAAATTGAGAATGTCTCACGTCCAGAACATATCTTCTCCAAAAAGTGAATTCTATTATGTTAAAGGAAAGAGGAAGGTTAGAACAAATAAAAATGAGCAAGGTAATAGAACCCCATTGGACATATCAAAACAGGTTCAATTGTCCAAGCACGAGGTCACCAATATGCGCCGCTCCCAGGCATGGACTAGACTCACTTTTATGACATGCATTTTCGCATAATGACTTTAAACTGCTCATGTTTTTTTTTGTGAGACCATGTCAGATTAAAGTGTACTATGACTAATGGGTGGCATTTCTTGATTACATCACTATGCAGGTTCCACTAATACGTGAGACTTTGTCACAGCTTTGGGAAAATGACATGCTTCCAGCTATTTGGTTTATCTTTAGTAGAAGAGGATGTGATGCAGCCGTTGAATATATTGAGGATTGTAGACTTCTGCATGATTGTGAGGCTAGTGAAGTTGAACTGGAACTTAGGAGATTCAGGATGCAATATCCTGATGCTGTCCGGGAAAATGCTGTGAAAGGGCTCTTGCGAGGAGTTGCTGCCCATCATGCTGGTTGCTTGCCACTGTGGAAGTCCTTTATTGAAGAACTGTTTCAGCGTGGTCTTGTTAAAGTAGTCTTTGCAACAGAAACCCTTGCTGCTGGGATCAACATGCCTGCTAGGACAGCTGTGATTTCTTCTCTCAGCAAGAGAATTGATGCCGGGCGCCAGCTCTTAACCCCAAATAATCTATTCCAGATGGCAGGTCGTGCTGGAAGGAGAGGGATCGACACAGTTGGGCATTCTGTTCTTGTTCAGACTACTAATGAAGGGCCTGAAGAATGTTGTGATGTTATCTTCGCTGGACTTGAGCCACTTGTTTCACAATTTACCGCATCATACGGGATGGTTTTGAATCTCCTTGCTGTATGTATCTTGCTGTAATATATCTGCATATTTTCTTGTTTTCTTGTATTCCTTGTCTGATGGATTGGAATGTGTCGTTCAGGGTTCGAAAGTTACTCATAAGCAGAAAGAATCAGGTGATGTTAAGGCTAAACGTTCTGGAAGAACACTGGAAGAAGCTCGGAAGTTAGTGGAGCAAAGCTTTGGGAATTATGTTGGGAGCAATGTAATGGTTGCTGCTAAAGAAGAGCTTGAGAGAATTCAGAAAGAAATACAACACCTCTCTTCAGAAATTACAGATGAATTCATTGACGGGAAATGCAGGAAGGAATTATCCGAGGAAGACTATGCTGAGATTTCTCTTCTACAAAACAAGTTAAAGGTAATGTTCATTGCTTGATCTGGTTTATCTATAGTAATTCAGTAACATGGAAATCCATCTAACGTACTCCCTCTGTTCACTTTTATAAGACCTTGACGACATTTCAGACAATGTACAAAACAGCCCATTTTGAGCTGTCTGAAAAGACTTACAAAAGTGAACGGAGGGAGTATCTGATATTCTTACAGTTCCACTTATAAATGCTCAATTGTTTGTGTCAATGTATTAATGACACCGAGCTGCCCTTTTTCTATTAATGACAGATAAACATGATCTCCGTCGATTTTTTGGGCTGACACACTACCATGGTTCTTTAAGAATTGGATATAGTGCATGTAGCTATTCTTTGTATCATTACTTCATTTCATGTTTACAAAAATAATTATATGCCTTCGCAGTTTACGGCATATTATGAAACACTTTAAAATCAAGACGGTCTTAAGTATACATGTGCCCCCTTTTGTTTTTAGCAGTCCTCTTGTTTCAGTCTGTCTATCGACTTCTATTTCTTTCAGGGCTTAGTTTAGGATTAGGTTGGTGGTCTTGGCAATTCATCTCATTGGCAACTGAGGAGTAATTTTTGTTTTGTTTACAACAAACCAAAACGACACACTGAAACCCTTTCTATCTTAATGCAAACATGTGAAGCCATCCTTCGTGCTCTAGAAAACCCCCACCATGTGGGCACTTGAATTTACCTAGTGTGCCAAGATTGACACATGGCTTTGCCTATGAATGTTAAAATTTAAAACCTAAAATGATCCATCAACTTCAAAACCCAGTCGCTTTTAACTCATGGACACTTCCAAGAATTCAAGTAGAAGGTATTGCATAATTAAAGTTTTTTTTTTCATAACTTGTTGACCAAGGTACTGCTTATGATGTATTATTAGATCTTATATGTTCTATGCACTTGTTCCTCAGGAAGAGAAGAAGATACGAAATGAACTGAAAAAGAGGATGGAACTAGAGAGGATGGCTGCATGGAAAACTCAATTAGAAGAGTTTGAAAGTGGTCACCTCCCTTTCATGTGCTTGCAGTATAAAGATAAAGATTCAGTTCACCACACAATTCCTGCTGTTTTTATTGGAAGCCTCAGCTCGTTTGATGATCAAAAGATTGCCAGCATGGTGAGTGAATAAGTTTCATATTGCATGAGAATTGTAGAGGAAAAAGCTTTGTTTTACTTCTGGGATTGTTTACGTCTCTTATTTTTTTTTGAACGGTCACTCGGGGGGAGAGAGTCCCCACCTGAATATATTGCTCAAAGTGGCCATAATGGCAAGTGTTTGATCCAGTTTATAAGGAAAACCGGATCGAAAACCTTAACAAGTTGACCCTGTTTATAAGGGAAACCGGGCCGAAAAACCGCACAGGAGGGAAAGATTACATAGGGTGAGAACATATGGACACCCCGAAGAAGGCACTACCTAGCCAGCAAGCCAAGAGACCACCACCATAAAAGTCGAGTGGAAGTGGTGTGTCGTCGAGGAATCACAATACCAACACTAAACAACTATCCTAACGCACCACACCGGCATGCGTACCAACCCCTTGGCACAACAGAGGAGCAGCACCAATCAACGAGTGACCCATCACGAACCTTAACTGGAAACTCCGCCACAACAAGCCGACACGATTAGCAAGGTGGGGAGGCATCGTTGCGTCGTTGTTGAGCAAAGATGAACCGAGATAGCACGAAGAGCACGAAGCTCACCAAAACAGACGCCAGACATGAGAGGGTCTTGAGCTAGCAGAGCAGAGGATGACCAACCCCCAAGGGCAACTGAGGATGAATGGCGCCAAGGAGCTCCCTAGTGACGCCTTCAAGAAGGTGGACGACATCCAAGGACGACGCCGTCACAGAGCTTTCGCTTGGAGCATAACCGGTTAAATTCCCAGAGGGCAGAGTCGAGAGCTGCGAATCCGGACCGAGAGACAGGAGTGGCACATAAGCCACGCCCCCAAGAGGGTAAGCGACGCCGGAGTAGCGCCCTGTGGTCAGCTGACAAGGTCAGCGGGGATTTCTCCCGTAGCACATCCGTCAATGGTGGGCCGCCATCCAAGTGGAGTCGAGGGGCGACAGAGGACAGGACCGAGACGGACATGTGAGGCGGATGGTGAACCGAGGAAGGACGAGTGGAGCAGGCCGCCGTTGAGGAGGGTGGAGACGAGGTGGGGTAGTGGAGCAGCGGGGGCCGCTGTACCACAACAGGGGGGTGGGGGCACTGCCGAGTGGAGGTCCTTCTCGGCAGGAACCGGCGCCGTCGGTGGTGGACAGAAGGTGGGGGCACCCGAGTGGAGGTTCTTCCCGGCAGGAACCGGCGGTGGCGGAGGCGAGGAGGCCAGGAGGGGTCCGTCGCTGAATCCACCGGACCAGCCGCAGCCCGTCCATGACGGGCGTGCAGGGGGGCGGGGACGGGGAGGGCGAGCGGGATGGAGGCGCAGGACGGGACGTCGATGTGGAGGGAGGGGACGCCGACGCCGGATCTGCGGCCGCCAGGCTTCGGGCGCGTAGGAGGACGGGGTCGAGGAGGATCCGTGGGGAGCGAGGCGAGGTGGAGCGGGGTGCATCGTCCCGAAGAGGATGGGGGTGGCGAGGGGAGCTATGGGTGCTGCGAGGCGAGGAAGAGCCGGATCCGCACCCGGCACCGCCGGATCCGTCGCCGGCCAGCCGTAACGGACGGCCAGGAGGCCGAAACGCAGCCGCAGGTGCCAGGGGCCAGGCCGCCCGCCCACCTAGCGCCCATCGCAGAGAGCATTGCCTCGCCACCGCCGTCGGCCGCGCAGGATTCTCCCGGCGGCGTCCTTCCGCGGCGGTGAGGGGGAGAGAGGTGGGAGACGGGGCGGCGGCGGCTAGGTTTTCGGTTGCCGCCCGAGTCGCCCTGGTCAGAGTGACGCGGTGCACATTCTTGTCAATTGACAAGCATTAATTATCGGATACTGCAAAAATGGAAGTTCTAAACTGCAGTAGTTTACATCCTTTGCTGTTTGTATATCTACATTTTTGTTAGACATGCCCCAAGATATGAATTATTGAAGTTTTTCTCTACCGCTTTGTCTTTGTGATTACTGTCCTAGTGTCCTCCTCGTGTGTTCTTATGAAAATAACTATTGCAGCTGGAAGATGACTCTATTGGTCCAGGCAAGCAGGAAGTTGATAGCGAGGGACAACTTCTTTGCCCATCATACTATGTTGCTTTAAGTTCAGATAATTCATGGTATCTATTCACAGAAAAATGGATAAAAACTGTTTACCAGACAGGTCTACCTGCTGTTCCTTCAGTGGAGGGTGGGCCACTCCCTAGAGAAACCCTGAAGCAGCTCCTTTTGCGTGAAGACATGATCTGGGATAAAATCGCAAAATCAGAACATGGTTTTTTGTTATGCATGGACGGATCCCTAGACACATGGTCGTGGAGTCTAAATGTTCCTGTGCTTAATAGCCTCTCAGAAGACGATAAGGTTTGCACTTGCTCCTTGGCTTTCCCAAAATTTCGTGCTTCTATTGTAAATTAGAGTTATCTGTTACTACCTCCGATCCATAACAAGTGTCGCACTTTTGAACTAACCCCAATTCAAAACTGCGACACTTATTTTGGATTGGAGGGAGTAGTATCTTTAAAAGATATTGATTTCTCACAAGATTCACTAAGTGTTCATTTCCCCCATCTGTGTCTAGTAATAGGTTGTTTAATCATAGTGGTCGGACCATAAGACTATAGGAGTAATATACTGTAGTACTGACAGTTCTTTTCATTTGTGTCTTCTAATAGGTTGGTCAATCATGTCGTCAGACCAGTAATACACTGTGCTACTGAGTACTGACAGTTCCTTCTAATGTCGATAAATAACCAAAGTAACATGCACATCCTCATTTCATATATTATCATTTAATGCTATTCAAATCGTGTCTGGTACGAAGTTATGAATTATAATTTGCAACTTGCAGTTCTGTTGACGTTTTGGCATTGAACTAGCAACTTGCAGTTCTGTTGATGTTTTGGCATTGAACTTGCAACTTGCAGTTCTGTTGGCATTGAACTTTTTTTTTGTTACTCTTTCTTCACAGGTGGAACGATTCTCCCAGGAACATCAGGCCGCTGTAGAATCTCACAAGCAACAGAGGAGGAAGGTTTCACAGTTGAAGAAAACAATCAGAAGTACCAAGGGTTTTAGAGAATTTCAAAAGATCATCGACATGAGAAACTTTACAAAAGAAAAGATTGAGCGTTTGGAAGCTAGATCCCGTCGTTTGACTAGACGCATAATGCAAATTGAACCAACTGGTTGGAAAGAATTTTTGCAGGTAACCATGTATGCTTTTATATGTTTGATGAACCTATCTAATTGAACTATATAGTTGTTGAAAGCACTCTAGTATTTTTTTTTGTATCATATCATTATATGTATAGAATACATTGAGTTAGTTGCTTCCACTCCATGCATTAAGTAACTATGTAACTGAACCACAACAACAACAACAACAACAACAACAACAACAACAACGACAAAGCCTTTAGTCCCAAACAAGTTGGGGTAGGCTAGAGGTGAAATCCATAAGATCTCGCAACCAACTCATGGCTCTGGCACATGGATAGCAAGCTTCCACGCACCCTGTCCATAGCTAGCTCTTTGGTGATACTCCAATCCTCCAGGTCTCTCTTAACGGACTCCTCCCATGTCAAATTCGGTCTACCCCACCCTCTCTTGACATTCTCCGCGCGCTTTAGCCGTCCGCTATGCACTGGAGCTTCTGGAGGCCTGCGCTGAATATGCCCAAACCATCTCAGACGATGTTGGACAAGCTTCTCTTCAATTGGTGCTACCCTCTCGTATATCATCATTCTAGACTCGATCCTTCCTCGTGTGGCCACACATCCATCTCAACATACGCATCTCCGCCACACCTAGCTGTTGAACATGTTGCCTTTTAGTCGGCCAATACTTAGCGCCATACAACATTGGGGGTCGAACCACCGTCTTGTAGAACTTGCCTTTTAGCTTTTGTGGCACTCTCTTGTCACATAGAATGCCAGAAGCTTGGCGCCACTTCATCCATCCGGCTTTGATTCGATGGTTCACATCTTCATCAATACCCCCATCCTCCTGCAGAATTGACCCCAAATATCGAAAGGTGTCCTTCTGAGGTACCACCTGGCCATCAAGGCTAACCTCCTCCTCACACCTAGTAGTACTGAAACTGCACATCATGTACTCGGTTTTAGTTCTACTAAGCCTAAACCCTTTCGATTCCAAGGTTTGTCTCCATAACTCTAACTTCCTATTTACCCCTGTCCGACTATCGTCAACTAGCACCACATCATCCGCAAAGAGCATACACCATGGGATATCTCCTTGTATATCCCTTGTGACCTCATCCATCACCAATGCAAAAAGATAAGGGCTCAAAGCTGACCCCTGATGCAGTCCTATCTTAATCGGGAAGTCATCAGTGTCGACATCACTTGTTCGAACACTTGTCACAACATTATCGTACATGTCCTTGATGAGAGTAATGTACTTTGCTGGGACTTTGTGTTTCTCCAAGGCCCACCACATGACATTTCGCGGTATATTATCATAGGCCTTCTCCAAGTCAATGAACACCATATGCAAGTCCTTCTTCTGCTCCCTATATCTCTTCATAAGTTGTCATACCAAGAAAATGGCTTCCATGGTCGACCTCCCAGGCATGAAACCAAACTGATTTTTGGTCACGCTTGTCATTCTTCTTAAGCGGTATTCAATGACTCTCTCCGATAGCTTCATTGTATGGCTCATCAGCTTAATTCCACGGTAATCAGTACAACTCTGAACATCCCCCTTGTTCTTGAAGATTGGTACTAATATACTCCGTCTCCATTCTTCTGGCATCTTGTTTGCCCGAAAAATGAGGTTGAAAAGCTTGGTTAGCCATACTATCGCTATGTCCCCGAGACCTTTCCACACCTCAGTGGGGATACAATCAGGGCCCATCGCCTTGCCTCCTTTCATCCTTTTTAAAGCCTCCTTGACCTCAGACTCTTGGATTCGCCACACAAAACGCATGCTGGTCTCATCAAAGGAGTCGTCCAGTTCAATGGTAGAACTCTCATTCTCCCCATTGAACAGCTTGTCGAAGTACTCCCGCCATCTATGCTTAATCTCCTCGTCCTTCAGCAAGAGTTGGCCTGCTCCGTTCTTGATGCATTTGACTTGGCCAATATCCCTCGTCTTCCTCTCTCGGATCTTGGCCATCTTATAGATGTCCCTTTCGCCTTCCTTCGTGCCTAACCGTTGGTAGAGGTCCTCATATGCCCGACCCCTCGCTTCACCGACAGCTCGCTTTGTGGCCTTCTTCGCCATCTTGTACTTCTCTATGTTGTCTGCACTCCTATCCAGGTATAGGCGTCTGAAGCAATCTTTCTTCTCTTTAATCGCCTTCTGGACATCATCATTCCACCACCAGGTATCCTTATCTTCGCTTCTCCTTCCTCTGGACACTCCAAACTCCTTCGAGGCCACCTTACGAATGCAAGTCGCCATCTTCATCCACACATTGTCTGCATCCCCTCCTTCCTCCCAAGGGCCCTCCTTAATGACCCTCTCCTTGAACGCCTAAGCTACCTCCCCCTTGAGCTTCCACCACTTCGTTCTAGCGACTTTGGCACGCTTATCCCGCTGGACATGAATCCGAAACCGGAAGTCAGCAACCACCAGCTTATGCTGGGGTACAACACTCTCTCCAGGTATCACCTTACAGTCTAGGCATGCACGCCTATCTTCTCTTCTTGAGAGGATGAAATCAATCTGGCTAGAGTGTTGGCCACTACTAAAAGTCACCAGATGTGATTCTCTCTTTCTAAAGAGGGTGTTAGCTACAATCATGTTGTAGGCTAGAGCAAAGCTTAAGACATCTTCTCCTTCTTGATTCCTGATGCCATAGCCAAAGCCCCCATGCGCCCCTTCAAAACCTGTGTTACATGTACCCATGTGGCCATTGAGGTCTCCTCCTATGAAGAGCTTCTCACCAATCGGTACACTCCTAACCATGTCTTCCAGGCCTTCCCAGAACTCCCTCTTGGTGTTCTCATTGTGGCCTACTTGCGGGGCATACGCGCTGATAACATTGAGAACCAAGTCCTCAACTACCAGCTTGACCAGGATAATCCGGCCCCCACGTCTCTTGACGTCTACCACTCCATACTTGAGGCTCTTGTAACTGAACCACATGAGACCGAAAATATATTGAAGTCGTTGTAGCATCTCCTGTTGCTTCCTATCGTGCCCCCATTCAGCCCCAGCCAGTGCTCCTTGACCACCTTTCATTCCTCTGCCACACTAATTAAACACTCCCTCTGAACCGTCTCATGTGTAATATTTTGTTGAAAATATATGCTGTTTCTCTATAAAATGCCATGATTTGATGAAGGCATTCAGGATCTTGTGGATAACCATTATGATTGCACAATACTAAGTTACAGCCTTATGCTTGTCATCGGTAAGTAGTTTCTCAGACATTAATTTTTGATTCTCTAAATGGATCTTTACCAGATTAGCAAAGTCATACAAGAGGCTAGAGTGTTAGATATCAACACCCAAGTAATCTATCCTTTGGGTGAAACGGCCGCAGCCATACGAGGGGAAAACGAACTCTGGCTTGCTATGGTTCTTAGGAACAAGGTCCTTTTGGATCTGAAGCCATCTCAACTGGCAGCCGTGTGTGGAAGCTTAGTGTCAGAAGGGATCAAACTTCGTCCTTGGAAGAATAGCAGGTACACATTTCAACAACGGCACCTATTTCTCATGCTTACAACTTGCTATGGCTATTGGCTTGTAAAGCCTCCTGTTATGTCATGTTTATATCTGTACAGCTGTCCCTATCCTTCATTGTTGTGGCCCGAATCTGTGGAAATACACTGCATACAATATAAATCAATTGGACCATCAATCCCACGTAATGTGCTAAATTGCGGACCAGCATATTTGCTGCCCCAAATAAGCTTTTGTATTGATGCAGTTAATATTTAGACGAGTACATGAACTGAACTCTCCAATGGTCGATCAATATGCTTCATCATCAATAAAAAATGTTTATCCAATCAGTTGTCACCATATATTGCAGTGGCCTATTGAGTGACAAATATATTCATACCATAGAAGGTGCGGCCAGTAATATTTTGTGTTATCATTTACTTAAAGTGATACCATAGAAGGTGCAGCCAGTAATATTTTCTGTTATCATTTACTTAAAGAGAGAACTCCAGTGTATTCAATCTCCAGCCCAAAATTTGTCAACGTTTTTGAATAAAAATACTTCCTCATGCGTTTTCTTAGGCATCATGGTGATTGTTTAAAATTTTGCAGTTTTGTGTATGAACCGTCTTCAGTTGTTGTTGGTGTCATAAACTATTTAGAAGAGCAGAGAAACTCACTCCTCGATCTCCAAGAGAAACATGGCGTAAAGGTTTGGCACATGATGTTCCTATTCTCTTGTGTCTTTAAATCAATAAAGTTGCTCTTGTTACTTTTCTCATCTGCCTGCTTCACTACATACAGATACCTTGCGAAATAGATACCCAGTTTGCTGGAATGGTTGAAGCTTGGGCGTCAGGGTTGACTTGGAGGGAGATAATGATGGACTCTGCAATGGATGATGGAGATTTAGCCCGTCTGCTCAGACGAACGATGGATTTACTAGCTCAGGTATGTTATCGGGCCTGCAGGTTCCATGTATCTCCAATGTGTTGTTAATTTTGTACGCATTTTTCATTTTTGGTTCCGTAAGTTCGATGATATGTTAATGCTGTTCTTTCTTGATTTATCTTGGTTGTACTATACTATGATCTGCATTACATTGCATAATACTACTCTGTCATATTCCAGATTCCAAAATTGCCAGATATAGATCCGGCTCTCCAAAAAAATGCACAAATTGCTTGTAGCGTCATGGATCGAGTGCCGCTAAGTGAGCTTGCTGGCTGAAAGCCTGGAAATTGTAAGTACTCATTGGTCATTTGTTGTAGGCAGGCAATTCTTTGTTGTACCATGGTAAAATGGTTACCGGTTAGCTAAAATGACATTTTTTACAGGTTGTTGATATATGTACATTAAATTCAATTTTCCGGATGGAATTGTATGTACTGTTGCCGACATGGATATACTATATAAAGAACTGGAGAAAAGAACCAACACAAACAATTTCATTATGTACAGTCTGCAGCTAACCTAAACCTCCAAAACAACCAATTCAAGCCAATGCAAACAATCTCCATTTACACCTCTCCATACATTCTATTCCTCATCACTACTTGAATCAGAGTCTGCACCGTCCTTCATAAAGTGCGCTGGCAAGTTTGGGAATCTTGGCATGACCCTCTTCCTTTTGCTATCTGCTTCTTCTGGTGGCGGTTTCTGAGCCGGTGGTGCTGCCGCCGTACCACCAGCTACCGCCTTAGCACCATCAGCTGCCCCCTTAGCTGCTTCAGCTGGCCCCTTAGCGGCCGTTGAGGCCGCCGCCGCCGATGTTGGCTGTGATGATGGGGGTGGTGGCTTCTTTTGCTGCTGCAGTCTTCTCTTGATGTCCACACATGCCTGGTCCACCATCCCCAGGAAATCCCTCACAATGACGAACAACTGGAGGGGATGCGCGTTCCTGTCCTTGGTAGCACCTGCATGGTAGTACTCCGTTGTCCGCTGAACCAGATCAAGCACCTTCTCCTGCACTCCACTCAGTGCCTTCAGCTCTTGTTCTGCAGCATTGACAAAGCCTCTCAACCCTCTTGAGAATCCATCGTCCCCGCAGGTCTCCAAGAGCTTCTTGATGCCTGCGAGTCGGTTGCCTAAGATTGCGCATTCATTGGCAGTCACATCATAGTCCACAGTCGCAGCCTTCTTCACATTGGCAAACTCACTGCTGAGACCTCCAACAATGGGCAATCCTAGGTTCAAGTACTCGTTCTGCCTGTCCTCGCGTGATGGCCCCTGGCCAGCGGAGCCAGCTGCTGAAATTCCGCCATCGACGCTGCTCTTGGCGAGGCTACCAGAACGGCGGATGGTGTAGTTGCGGTTGACGGCAAGGCGTTTCCCCTCTGCGCGCACAACCTCCTCGATGACAAAGTGGAGCAGTGTGGTGCCTCCATCAGTGCTCTTTACATCATTGAGCTTGCGCAGTGCTGTAAGGTTGAAGGCCTGCGCGTTCCCCCGTGCCGTGCCGGCATTCATCCGATTCCCTGCCTTTAGCACCGCCTCAAGCAGCTTAAAGAAGAGCCCCTTCGTCCTCAGCTCCTGGCTTGCCATCTCCAAAGTCTGGAGCGATTGCTTGAGCACAGCAATCTCAGAAGCGTAGTTTACCTTGAATAGCAGCGCATTGACACGGGCAAACGGGTTGGGCACGTCGAGCAGGAGCCGGAGAAGGAAGGCCTCTGCGGGGGCAAGCCTGTCGGGGTTTCCAGAGAACTTGAGGATGGTGGCCTCTTCCTCCTTGGAGATGCTGAGCCTGGACAGCTTCTCGAGGACGTCCGTGCCGAGCTCGGTGTTGCCATCACGCAGCGCGTCGATGATCTCATCCCGCCCCACGGTGAGGGACCGGAGGATGATGGAGATGTTGTGCGACTTGCGTGGTTCGATCAGGAATATCTGCTCCTCCGAGGTCGAGCGCCCGAGGCCGCTCGAGGAGTCCTTGGCGTCCGCGGATTTCGTCTTGCGGTTCACCGCCGCAGTGCCGAACAGGGCCTCAATGGTGCCTTCATCCAAGCTGCAAACACGTCAGAGTAACAACACCGTTAGAGACGTTTTGAATCGTTCACACACAAAGCTGGAAAGAAAAAACCCAGTTTCTGAAACACTAGCTAGCCTAATAAGTATGTTTTTCAATCATGTGTCCAATCGGTCACAGCCGGGTTCTTTCAGCTACGATTCTCTTATCATCACTGGCTATGATTCTCTTGTCACCGGAGCGGGTGACGTGGCAGAGCTAATAATGTCCAGCGCAAGCTGACGGAGAAAAGTGGGTGCCATCTTGACCGATTTCAAGGCGTCCACATCCTGTTCCTAAATCCTCCCATCATTGCTTTGGAACTGGGGCTACAGCGACCCGTCCCCATCCAGATTCTTACGCGATCAAACAAGCTAACAGTAGTACAAATCCATAATTATACGGTTGATTCTGTCAAGGTTGCTAGCAAAGCAAATGTGAATGAACTCCATGCTCGTTCAACGAAAAGCACGCTGCGCCAACAACTCGTATACCCGTTCCACGAAGGTGAAGCCCCCCGTACTCGTTCTACGAAGCCCCCATGCTCGCCCGGTAGCCATCTGTCCTTGTCCAGAGGTCCAGAATCCAGAGAGAACATACGCGCACAAAAAGGCACCGTGATTTGGGTCGGGCACCCTTTCGAGGATGCTGCGACGTGAGTCCACCGGAAAAGCGACATGCTGGTTTCCTGATCCCATCGAAGAATCCGCCTTTGATTATGGCTGCCACGCCAGCCAAAAGGGCCTTTTTTTTTACTGAACCTTTGCACATTCAGGGCCTTTTCACTGCGCTTAATTCAGTTTCTACGACACTCCAGCTAAAAATGCTAGTCGAGCGACCTTCAGAAATCAATAATGCTAGTGGGATTTACTCGGTTCATGCTTGGTTTGGTCTGTATGACGGTCCTATTTGCAGTGCAGTTTGTACTGCGAGGTTCAGAGGTCCATGCATGACTCACTGTTCATACCGTGGCTAGCACTACATTCCTATGCAATCAGTAATCACCGGTACCCAGTTCGTACTAGTACCAGGGAGCGGCAATGCGCAAGAAGCGCCGAGAGAATTAAACGTCTATATACGGACTACGGCAAATGGTGAACTGAAATTACTTGAATGAGCCGCCGGTGAGCTTGTCCCACACCATGGAGTGGTCGGTGGCCGCCACGTTGACCTTGTCCCAATGCAGCGGCTTCAGCTTCGCCAGGTCGTCTGCGCCGGATGGCCCGCCCGGGGCCGCCGGTGGCCTCGAGGACGACGCCCAGGCAGGTGGCGGAGGCGGCCCTCCCTTCTTCCCGCCGGGAGGTGGTGGCGGTGGCGGCCCTCCCTTCTTTCCTCCGGGCGGCGGTGGCGGAGGCGGGCCTCTGGGTGCTGGCGGCGGCGGTGGGCCTTTGGGTGCCGGTGGTGGAGGTGGGCCCTTAGGTGCTGGCGGCGGCGGTGGGCCTTTAGGAGCTGGTGGTGGCGACGTGGTGGCCATTGGTGGTGGCGGCGGTGGCGGCGGTGGCGGGCTTCCTCTTCCTGGCGGCCGCGCCAGCGATGCCGATGCCGATGCGCTTGGTGGGGCGGCAGGGGCTGATGGCGGTGACGGGCGGGGGACAGAGCTGACAGCGATCGCCGCCGCCACCGGCCGCGCGTAGGCCTCGGGGGCAGCGACGGAGAAGGACGAGCTGGAGCTGGCGCTGGGCGGGCGCGGCGAGTCGTCGAACACGGCGGAGGAGGAGTCCAGGGAGCCCCTGGGTATGAGCGGTTCCTGATCTATCTTGCCCTTCCTCGGCCGCGGCGGGGACGGGGCCGGCGACGCGTGCGCCTCCGGCCACCTCTCCGCGCGGCTCTGCCGGGGCGGCGGCTGCGGCGGGCGCCAGCCCCCCGCGGGCTTCCTGCCCCTGCCGCCGCCCTCGCCCTCCTTCTCGAACTCCCGCCAGTATATCGCGTCGAGGCCGTTCTCGTCCACCATGCCGCCCCGCGGCGGCCGCTTCGGCGCCCTCTCCGGCAGCTTGCCGGCGAGCGCGGCGTCCTGGCGCCCGTTGCCGCCGGCGGCGTGCGTCAGCTCCTTCTTCTTGCCGTGGTGGAGGAAGAGGAAGAAGGCGAGGCCGCAGAGCGCGAAGCTGCTCAGCGCCGTGCTCACCACGGCCACGGCGATGTCGCTGCGCTTCGTGGAGGAGGACGAGGAAGCGGACTGCGGGGGGAGAACGGCCGGGCCGGTGGGGGACGGCGACGGGGACACGATCGGCGGCGGCGGGGCGGCGACTGCCGGGGTGCGCGTGGAGGGGAAGCGCGTCTGGACGTTGCGCTGCTGCGCGGCGGCGAGGCGGCAGAGGGCCGCGGCGGCGAGGAGGAGGAGGAGGGGGAGGAGAGGGGACGGAGCCATCGCCGTGGCCAGGGGTGGGGAGGATGGAAACGCGACGGACGGAGGTGAGGATTGACTTGCGGAATCGATATTCTGCTCTGGCTGGTGCTGCAGTTGTGCTGCCTGCCCGCCTTGCCGGCGGCTGCGTTGTTGTTGTGCTGTGGTGTGGTGTGCTGGGTTGGGACTTGGTGGTGCGTTTTGACTTGTTCGGGTTGGGTTTGGTTGGGTTTTGTTTACTGGGTCCGGCGGAACGGCACGATGGTTGGGTGCTCGGGTCCGGGAAACGAAGCGAAGACGCGTTGCGTGGCGTAGTGGCACGCGCCGCGAGGAAGGAGGGAGGGAGCCAAAAAACAAACCGCGCGGGCGCCGCGTCGGGTGAGGCCGCCGTCGCCGTTGCGCTGCATGCGCTGCGCTGCTGATCTACTACCCTTTCGTTGGCTGTTTGCTTTGGACGCGGAACGGACGCAGCGGGGCTCCGTGATTCCTGACGATTGACCGCACACGGCCACCGGCCAACAGCGCTAGCGGACCGGACCACCACCCCCACGCGTTCCAAATGCACTGCTTAGTGCTCCTGTGCTGCGGGGAGTATGAACGCACTGCGGTGCTGTGCTTGGCTCAACTCAACCTTCTGCCCGAGTGGTGGGGTCTGGTTTGGACGCGCGTGCCCGATGGACGGCCGGGCGGGATTCCCGAGACCCGAGCTCGCGAAGCCGCGATCTGGAATTTGGCTGGCAGGCCGACGAGACGACGCCAGCCGCAGTGAGCTGGTGGATCGTCGCCGCCCAGTGCCACGACGAGGCCAAACGTCCAAAAACCTGTCCTGCAGGCCGAACGTTAGCTTTGTGACCATAATTACCGAATGAGGTTTTAGGAGAGTCACGCGGAAGAGGCTGTTTTTGCCCTTGCTCCGCTGTGCTCTCGAGAGCGTTCCGGCACTTTGGTCGCGGCGTAGGTGCTGGCGTATGTAGGAGGGTGCTTTGGATCCAAGGGACTATTTTTAGTCTGACTAAAAGTAGTCTCTTTTAGAGGCTAAAGTTTCAAACACCCTTGACTAAAGAGAGGTTAGGACTAGTCTTGAGGCTAAAAAAATTTAGTCATAGGAAACCTACTAAAATATGTATTAGCCCTTTCTTTCCTCATTTAATTCCTCTCCTTTAACACATGCAAGTTCTGGATTGGAGGGTTTGGAGGATAATAAATGCACAATAACTTTATTTTAGTCTCTTTAGTATTTGGATCCAAACATAGGTGAGGCTAGCAAGTTTTAGTCCTATTATTTTTAGTTATGGGATTAAAACGTATCCAAGCATGCTCTAAGTCATCTTACAAAAATCAGATATTCCCAAAAGTCCAAGACGCATTGCATTAAATTTCTTTCTTGTTTCCCTCCCAGCCTCGTACTACTGCCCACGTAGCCAGTGCATGCATCGCTGCTGGACTTTGATTAGGCAAGAGATTGATGGCTGTTTTGCATGCACTTACGTATTCAATACTGATTTTATTTCTGTTTTAAACCAGCGCTGTGATTGGAAGGTTCCTTGCTTGCTGTGCTCCTTCTAGTCCAATCTCAATCCACCTAGGTCGCAGTGCTCTTCCTAATGTGACTTACACACCTAGACGGAGGGAGTACTATGCCATTTGCCCGTGGTCTAGCGCGGACGTTGACGTGCGGTGACATTGCTCATCGGGATGCTATCGGTCTCAATCTGTGGACTGTTGTCCCTCCCCCCTACTTTAGGTTTTCAGCTAGGGCGGCGACCATGCATTTCTGCAGCAAGATTTCCCGAGTGACGGAGAAAAAGAAATTATTATATTAGAGCTTATACAACCACAAGTAACAAAATTTGGCCCCCAAACGCTCGAAAGCGTCCGTGGGCGGTGACCCGCAAATTTTCTCCTCCACAACCGGATGCATCTAAAACCGAATACTCAAATCCATATTACCTCATGCAACGGATGTACGTAGCTAAACACATGTCATCATGCTACCAAAAATTGACATGCCCTACCAACTATGAACGAAACGATGACCGGAGAAGTTCATCACGAACGGCCTTGCCCTTCCCTTCGTCCTTGCGGCAGTAGCGGTCAAAGACGTAGAATTGATCGAGATAGAGCTGTCCGATCCGTCGCCGCCCTCGTCTTTTTCCTCCTTGGAGGGCAGTCTAACCATGGCGCGGACCGCCCGACTTTGGTCTTTTGCTAGCGCCTTGACCGCCCTCCTTCGCTACTTCTTGGCTATGAGGGCACGAAGGGATTCCTCCAATGCCGCCTCGCGGGCTGCCGAAGCCACCTCCGCATCTCTATCTGTTGTGCCTGCCTGCGCCACGAGGGGTGCGGCAGTCGCCTCGCGCGGCAGGCATGCCACCTGCCCTGTCCGGATTGACGTCTCATCGTGAAGGCGCAAATGGCCTTCGTTTCGGCGCCCGGCGCTGCGAAGACGAGTGACGGGGCCACAACCCGGGGTACCTGACAAGGCCAGACCAGACAAGGACATGGGCCGGCGACTAGGGCCCAGACGGCAGAAGGAACCGACCTTGCCATTGTTTGTTCTCTAAGGCATGGGCGGCGGCGGCGAAGATCGCATCGGGCCACCCTATAAACCCTGGACCTCCCTGTCTATATAAAGGGAGGTCTCGTATCCTCTAGATCGTCCAATCTTAGATCCAAAAACTCTTGGTGGCAATCTCATACACTATTGTAATCCTCTGCATGAGGTATCCCCTCACCATGAATAACAAGAATAAGCAGGATGTAGGGTATTAATTTTCGGAGGCCCGAACCTGGGTAAATTATGTGTGTAGACTCCGTGTCGATACTTCCGACCTCGTCATGAACCCTACCGAGGGATCTGACAGTATTTCACTCCGCCCATTAACGCGCCAGGCACGGGCGGCGTCGGCCGGAGACCTAACCCGGTGCGGAGAGTCAAAAGAAGCCCACAAGTTCTCGCCGGGCCAGACCTTCACATTCTGCTCCTTTGAGCTGGTTGTTGACTGTTTGAGACGACTCTTCGACGTCTCTCCCCCACCCTTCACCGACTACACGCGTTTCGAAACGATCGAGTTCATTTATGATGAGCAAGGAAAGGCTGTGGGAACCTACCTTGGCCCGAACCATAATGCATGGGAACATCAGCGGGGCACTGCACGGCGGGAGAAGGCTAGGGCTTCGCCAGACCGCCCACGAGACCTCTGTGAACATGATATTCACAACGACGGACACAAGCCGAAACTAGAAGCTCGCGCGACTTGCGATCTATATGGCGGAAAGGCGACTAGCAAGCGGCTTGCATGGTCCAAGGAAACGGTGACCTTCGGCGTCAGAGACCACCCGGAGAACGTCATCCATCCAGGCAAACATGCCCTGGTACTAGATCCAACCGGGGGGGGGGGGGGCTGTTGAGGCAACAAACCTGACAATGAGTACTAGGGTACGAACGAGGGCTGATCCTTGCTACGGTGTAGGTGTGACGCTCGGATTTTAAGAGTTCGGGCCCCTCACAGAGTGGTAACAACCCTATGTCTCGAGCCCAGGGGCTATGTTTCTCTAGTGTCTGAAGATTACAAAGGATGTGAACCTTTGTCTCAGCGCTATGGGGGGACTTTATATAGAGTTCGCCCTCATTATGGCTACGTTATAAGGGAGATGAAAGAAGAAATTTATTATAGGAGTTACTCGTAATAGAGGCCTTAACTGCGTTTAGTAGCCTAACATTGTGCTCCTCGGACGCTTCAGATTCCTCCAGTCCCTTCGCCTCCCTGGTCCGAGTGTAGGCGGGTGTAACCGAGTGACTGCGGTGCCCGAGTGAGTTGCTTCCATCCGAGTGGATGTTCTGGGGCAAGAGCCCGACTGTGCCTATGGCTCAAGAGCCTCTTGATCTATTGATGTGGGGTCCTAGGTGGTTCCAGGATAACAACTCTATGACCCTACCCTTAGTGGGTGACCCCATCGTTAGCCCCTGAATCGGTTGAGGTTTTGCAGGACAAATTAGTTGAACACTATCATCGTTGGTATTTGTTTGTTTTTCTCTCTCTCGTGAACTCTTTTATCGTATTGCTTTGGTTTGTGTTTGTGAGACCTGGAGACCGAGACATATGGTGTGAGACATATGCTACCCTTATTATCTTATGTCTAGTATTATGTTAGCCTGTGAGGTATCATGCTTATCTTGTGCCCTATCCTTATGCTCACATGCTATTCCTTGCATCTTCGATTATCTTTCTTATATTGCTGATGCAAGTGCTGTCGGTCTATAAAATATAGGGGGGTGTTGATCCTAATGTGTGTACTTTGCATTCCAAAAGCATACTTAATTAGTGCACACATCTAGGAGGAGCCCTTCTATATTTTGTAGATGTTGGGTTTGCATATTATCATATCTTATCCTTGTGTAAATCCTGTGTTGTCATTAATCCACCAAAAAGGGGGAGATTGTTAGGGCATATTCCTCCCTTAGAGGTTTTGGTGATTGATGACAATGCTTTTGCGAACTAATCGTGTGCATTTTGTTGGGAAACGTTGCATGGAAAACAAAAAAAATTCTACGCACACTCAATGATCTATCCATGGAGATGCATAGCAACGAGGGGTACCCTCGTAGATCGTAAGCGGAAGCGTTTTAACAACGTGGTTGATGTAGTCGAACTTCTTCGCACTCCAATCGATCAAGTACCGAACGTATGACCCCTCAGCGTTCTACACATGTTCATCTTGGTGACGTCCTCCGCCTTATTGATCCAGCAAGACGGCGAGGTAGTAGAAGAGTTCCGGCAGCACGATGGCATGGTGACGGTGATGGTGAAGTGATCTTCGCAGGGCTTCGCCTAAGCACTACGAAAATATGACCGAGGGTGTAAACGGTGGAGGCGGGGGCACCGCACACGGCTAGGCAATTGTCTGGTGTGTGCTAGGCGCCCCCCTCCCACATATATATAGGTGGGAGGGAGGGAGGAGCAGCCAAAGGAGGCTCCCAAGTAGGAGGAATCCTACTTGGAGTCCCTCCCAAGACACGCTCCCCCTGTCTTATACAGGTGCCGGGGAAAGGCAGGGGAGGGTGGCGCCCTGATACGTCCATTTTGCATCATGTTTTCCTACTGTTATTTATGATATTTTATGCACAATAATGCTTTTTGGAGTAATTCTAATGCCTTTTCTCTCATAATATGCAAGGTTCACACAAAGAGGGAGAATACCGGCAGCTGGAATTCTGGACCTGAAAAAGCTACGCCAGGCTACCTATTCTGCACAACTCTAAATGAGCTGAAACTTCACAAGGAATTTTTATGGAATAAATAAGAATTATTGGAGCAAATAACTACCACAGGGGGCCCACCAGGTGGGCACAACCCACTTGGGCGCGCTAGGGAGCCTAGGCGTGCCATGGTGGGTTGTGCCCTCCTCGGCGCACCTCCGGTGCCCCTCTTCTGGTATATAAGTCATTTTGACCTAGAAATAAAAATCAGGGGAGGACTTTCGGGACGAAGTGCCGCTGTTTCGAGGCGGAACTTGGGTATGAGCACTTTTGCCCTTCGGCGGAGCGATTTCGCCCGGGGAAATTCCTGCCCGGAGGGGGAAATCATCGTCATCATCATCATCAACAACTCTCCCATCTTGGGGAGGGCAGTCTTCATCAACATCTTCAACAACACCATCTCCTCTCAAACTCTTGTTCATCTCTTGTGTTCAACCTTTGTACCGGAACCTTAGATTGGTGCTTGTGGGTGACTAGTAGTGTTGATTACATCTTGTAGTTGATTACTATATGGTTTATTTGGTGGAAGATTATATGTTCAGATCCAATATGCTATTTAATACCCCTCTGATCTTGAGCATGATTGTCATTTGTGATTAATTACTTTTGTTCTTGAGGTCACAGGAGAAATCTTGTTGCAAGTAATCATGTGAACTTGATATGTGTTCGATATTTTGATGATATGTATGTTGTTATTCCCTTAGTGGTGTCATGTGAACGTCGACTACATGAAACTTCACCATATTTGGGCCTAAGGGAATGCATTGGAGAGTAGTTACTAGATGATGGGTTGCGAGAGTGACAGAAGCTTAAACCCTAGTTTATGCGCTATTTCGTAAGGGACTGATTTGGATCCAAAAGTTTAATGCTATGGTTAGATTTATTCTTAATACTTATCTCGTAGTTGTGGATGCTTGCGAGGGGGTTAATCATGAATAGGAGGTTTTTTCAATTAAGAACATCACCTAAGCACCGGTCCACTCACATATCAAATTATCAAAGTAGCGAACACAAATCAAACCAACATGATGAAAGTGACCAGATGAAATTCCCGTGTACCCTCAAGAACGCTTTGCTATCACAAGAGACCATTTTGGCTTGTCCTTTGCCTCAAAAGGATTGTGCTACCTTGCTGCACTTTCGTTACCGTTACAGTTACTTGCTCGTTACAAATTATCTTGCTATCAAACTACTCGTTACATATAATTTCAGTGCTTGTAGAGAATACCTTGCTGACTACTTGTCATTTCCTTCTGCTCCTCGTTGGGTTCGACACTCTTACTTATCGAAATGACTACGATTGATCCCCTATACTTGTGGGTCATCAAGGCTCTTTTCTTGCGCCGTTGCCGGGGAGTGAAGCGCTCTTGGTAAGTAGAAATCGGTAAGGAAAAGTTATTACTACGTGCTAAAATTTATTGTCACTTGTTACTATGGAAAACAATCCTTTGAGGGGTTTGTTCGGGGTATCTTCACCTTGACCGGAACCACAATTAGTTACCCCCAACCTACTTCACCTACTAAAAATATTGGTTATGAAATTCCTTCGGGTATGATAGAACAACCACTAGCTAATCCTTACGTAGGAGATGGAACCGAACATCCTGATATGCACTTGATATATGTGGATGAAATTTGTGGATTATTTAAGCTTGCAGGTTTACCCGAAGGTGAAGCTAAGAAGAAGTTTGCCCTTTATCTTTGAAGGGAAATGCATTAGCATGGTATGGGCTATGCGATGATATTGGATCTTGGAATTGGAATCGATTGAAATTGGAATTTCACCAAAAAATTTATCCTATGTGTTGGGGATATAACTATTGAGTATAAACCGTCCAGGAGGGGCCGGTTTACCCTCAACCGTATTGAAGCCCATGTAGACTCAGAAGATGGCGTTTTACTATGAAGCTTAGAGGCTCGGAGCCCAAAGGCGGATTAGGGACCATAATAACAAACCGCCATGGTTATGTAGACTTGTGTTGTAAGTTAGGAAAGGAGAGACCGAGCCAGACCCTTGTATGAGTCGTCCTCGGGACTCCGTAAACCGGCCGGGCGTTAACCTGTGTATATAAAGGGACGACCCGACGGCGGTTCAGGGGACAACAGACAACAACTCGAGACTCAGGCAAAGCATATTTGCTCCCTGATCATCGAACCCTAATCAATCCCATCACAACTAGACGTAGGCTTTTACCTTCATCGAAGGGGCCGAACTAGTATAAAACTCCCATGTCCCTTGTCCGGTTTAACCCCTTCAAGCTAACCCATAGCGATGGCTCCGCGCCTAAGTCCTTTCATGAGGACATCTGACATGTTAATTCCACGACAGTTGGCGCCCACCGTGGGGCTATCGCACGATGGTGTCGAGTTCTTGAAGGTCTGCTCTGAAGGACTTAAGGGGTACGTGGTTGGCCGGATGACCAAGAGTCGTCGCGACAAGCTCTACATCAACGACGAAGGATGGGGCCCCGAGGCCGGCTCAACCGAGTACGGGTACGGGTCCCCTTTGGTGGAATTCACGTTTTCATTGGCAAGATCGGTGAACCGGGCCCTGAGCCAGACATCTGCACCGACCTCATCGAGACGGCTCAGCCTGCAAGCCCTGCCCGGGTGAAACCCGCCATGAAGCGTGCGTTCGTAGGATGTATCCATGGGATCGGATCTGAACCGGTGTCTAAAGGCGAGACGGTTATTTATTCCGGTGATGAGTCGTTCACTGGTGAAACTGAGTCCCTGTACCAAGTTCAGGATGGTGTGTTCGAAGGATATTCCGATGGTAACAGTATTTCGGACCTCCTTGAACCGCCAAGTCGGGTTGCTGTTTTCATGGCCGGAACACAACCCACTCTGCAGTCTTCGTCCACAGCAGCAATGAATACCGGATCAGCAGCCGCGGCAGGAGGCCTGGCACACCGACCAGCTCAAGTCCTCTCCGGTTTGATGGATGCCTGGGCTACCTTATTGAGCACAGCAGTTACCCTGGAGATGCAGGATCAGCATAATGTGAATATTGCGAAGCTAAAGGACCATATAAAACAGGCCAAGGAGGATCTAGCAACAGAGGACGCTAGGTTGGCTGAAGAATGGGCCGCTTTGGATGCCCAGTCACAACAAATACAGGCGCAGAACTACCGACTCTTGTTGGATCAGAATGCAACACATGACGTAATGTGGAGAAAGTATCGGTCACGTCTGCCATCAGTCTTCGAGGGAATGAATCTTTTCAACACACCCGGGGCTGAGCCAAGTAATCCGGTAGCCACAAACCAGACTGACGCACCGAGGGCGGACCGGATCAACCACGGACGATGGAACCACCTCGACGAACAGATAACCCGCCACAATACGTGCCTACTCCACCAGGTCACTTCTCAAGTCCTTTGGATAATATGATTGCTGTGGCATCTCGCTTGGCGGCTATTTTGATGGAGGGCGATTCACTTGCGGCAATTGAGACACGGCGGGCCAGAGATCTTCTTCAAACCGCCATGGTGCAGCAGCAGGCTTATTCCTACATTCGGGATAGAATTCATTCAACTCCTCGACCGAGCAAAAGTTACAGCAGACACATGGATGAACTAGAAATGTCTAGTAGTGCACGACACCAGAATGTTCCCCAAAGACCCAATCTGGCACGTGGTGAAGTAAATGCTCAGGACGTGGTGGATAATGACAGGGCATGAAGGGAGGCCGCTTTGGCAGCACAGCATACGGGCCGTTATCAACCCGCCCCGATTCAACCTGCGGCGTCAGTAGACTGTGGTACCGGGGTAGCCTTCAGCTCCTGGGGAGTGCCTTGTCTCATTCCGGCTCTACGCAATGTGCGACTGCCTAAAGATTTCAAGGGTCCACGTAAGGTGCCGAATTACACGGCGGATCAACCGCCTAAGGCGTGGGTCGAAAATTATGAGATGGCAATGGAGATGCTGGACGTGGATGAAGTGGCTTGTGCAAAGTATTTCACAATGATGTTGGAAGGGACAACCCGTACTTGGTTGAAAAACTTACCAGCTAACTCCATCGAATCATGGGACCAGTTGAAAGCCCGGTTTATAGCCAATTTCAAGGACACCTGCAAACAGCCCATGTCTATTGTGGATCTGGATGCCTGTGTTCAAGGGAGAACGAGTCAACCAATCATTGGGTGCGCCGGGTTTCAGAAGTTTTGCATTCTTCAGACCGGATTAACGCTGGTTAGGCAATCATCACTCTGGAACGCAATTGCCGGTTTAAGTCACTAAAGATGAAGTTGGGACGGCTCAAGTGCCACTGCGATGACTTGGGCACCCTTATGACCGCCTTGGTCAAGTATGTCAATTCTGATAATACCAAGGATCCCGATTCTGATGAGGAGAAACCGGAGAAGGGAAAGAAGAACGGCGGTGCAAAGGGTCAGCAGCACAACCAAGGAGGCCATGGGAATAACGGTAAGCGTAAAGCAGATTCAGATTTTGTGGCTAACGCTAATGTGCAGCGTCGTATGGGTAAACCACCCCAGCGCGGCAGCGGAATGAATCTGGAGCGCTTGTTGAACCAGCCTTGCCAAAGCATGGGACCAAGGAAGTTCCTGCAACGCATCTCTGGAAGGATTGTCACATTATGAAGGAGTTCAAAAACTCTGATCTTTTCCGGTATGATCAGGGTCCATCAGGCGGTTCAGGTCCAGGTTTTCATGGTGGTGGCGGTTCAAGCTCTGGATTTCAGAATAATCAGGGCAACCAGAATAACCAAGGTGGTAATAACCAGCAGAATAATCAAGGAAATCAGCAGCAGTCGGGTTACCAGAGTCACCCAAAGCAGTTGAATGGTGGGCAGTATCATGTGTTCACTACTAGTTTGTGCAAGCGTGATCAGAAGCTTCACAAGAGGGCAGTTAATGCTGTTGAACCGGCAGTATCACGTTATCTACGGTGGTCCGAACAACCTATTGTGTGGAGTAGGGAGGATCATCCGCCCCGGGTTGACAATCCGGGTCACCTGGCTTTGGTTGTGGCACCTTATGTGGGAGGTTATAAGTTCACCAAGGTACTCATGGATGGAGGAAGCAGTATCAACATTTTGTATTATGAGACCTTCCGTCGCATGGGGTTGACAGACAAGGGTCTTAAACCGCCCAACACTGTTTTTCATGGTGTGGTACCAGGTAAATCGACATATCCTGTTGGTAAGATCGCTTTGGAAGTTGTGTTTGATGATGATCACGATTCCCGGTCTGAGACATTGACCTTTGAAGTGGTGAGGATCCAGAGCCCGTACCACGCACTGTTTGGGCGACCGGCTTATGCAAAGTTCATGGCAAGGCCTTGTTATATTTACTTGCAGCTCAAGATGTCGGGTCATAAAGGGACCATTACGGTTCACGGAAGTCGTAAAATTGCTTTGGATTGCGAGGAAGGTGATGCGGCCTATGCTGAGTCGGTTTGTGCTACAGAGGAGCTGAAGTTTTATAAGGAAAATGTTGATCCGGCAGACATGACCCCTCTGAAGAAGCCCACCACTGAGCATGACCCAACCCTACATTTCAAACTGGCTGATGAGACTGAACTTGTTGACTTTGTTCCTGGCGATTCATCCAAGCAGTTCAGCATCAGCACAAATCTGGATCCGAAATAGGAAAGCGCGCTCATCGAGTTCATCCGTGAGAACCGGGACATTTTTGCATGGAAGCCTTCTGACATGCCAGGTGTACCGAGGGAACTCGCTGAGCACACTCTTAATATTGATCCCAAGTTTAAACCGGTCAAGAAATTTCTTCGTCGATTTAATGAGGAAAGATGCAAGGCAATTGGTGAAGAGGTAGCCCGGCTGTTGGCTGCTGGGTTTATCGTTGAAGTGTTTCACACTGAATGGTTGGCTAATCCGGTGCTTGTTCTCAAGAAAAACGGCACTTGGCGTATGTGTGTAGACTACACAGATTTGAATAAGGCTTGTCCGGCCGATCCCTTTGCTCTCTCGCGTATTGATCAGATTATTGATGCGACGACAGGTTGTCAGCGCCTGAGTTTCTTAGATGCTTATTCAGATTATCATCAGATCAAGATGGCAGTTAAGGACCAGGAGAAGACATCCTTCATTACTCCCTTTGGAGCCTTCTTCTATGTTTCTATGCCCTTTGGGCTCAAGAGTGCCCAGGCAACTTATCAGCGTTGTGTGCAGAATTGTCTTCACACGCAGATTGGGCGTAATGTTCATGCCTATGTGGATGACATTGTGGTAAAATCCAGGAAGAAGGAAACACAGATAGATGACCTCAAGGAGATGTTTGACAATCTTCGGGTTTACAAAATGATGCTCAATCCGGATAAATGTGTTTGTGGTGTCCCGGCAGGCAAGCTCTTAGGCTTTCTGGTATCCAACAGAGGCATTGAGGCTAATCCGGAAAAAATCAAGGCGATTACATCCCTGGCTAAACCGAAGTGTATCAACGATGTTCAACGTCTAGCAGGTCGGATTGCAGCCCTTAGCCGGTTTATCAGCCGTCTGGGAGAGAAGGCAATTCCTTTGTATCAGATGTTGAAAAAGACAAACGATTTTGTCTGGAGTGACGCAGCTAATGCGACTTTTGAGGAGTTAAAGCGGCAGTTGGTTGAACCGCCGGTTCTTGCAGCTCCGGTTGATAATGAGCCCTTGCTATTATATGTGGCTGCCAATGCCCGAGCGGTCAGTGTGGCAATTGTGGTCGAGCGTAAGGAGGCTGGGAAGGAGTATCCGGTTCAACGACCCGTGTATTACATCAGTGAAGTCCTGATCGAGTCAAAACAACGCTATCCACATTGGTAGAAGTTGGTGTATGGGGTTTTTATGGCAAGTCAAAAGCTCAAGCAATACTTTCAAGGCCATCCTATCACAGTGGTTAGTTCTGCTCCTTTGGTAGATATAATTCAAAACAGAGAAGCAACTGGCCGGGTTGCAAAGTGGGCAATTGAGCTTGGTCCACACGGTTTGAAATATGTGCCTCGAACAACCATCAAATCTCAGGCACTTGTGGACTTTATCAATGATTGGACCAAGTTGCAAGCACCAGAGGACAAACCGGATAATACATACTGGACTATCCATTTTGATGGATCCAGGCAATTGGAGGGCTCAGGGGCTGGACTTGTCCTTACTTCCCCTCGAGGTGATAAAATTTGCTATGTTCTCCGCTTGATGTTTCCCTGTACTAACAATGCAGCTGAGTACGAAGCTTTACTCCATGGTCTCCGAGTGGCTAAAGAGATGAACTTAAGTCGAGTTCGTTGTTTTGGAGATTCTGATCTGGTGGCTCAGCAAGTTTCTGGTACTTGAGATTCTAAGGATCCACTCATGGCAGTTTACAGGCGTGAGGTGGATATTGTGGCGGGTCACTTCAAAGGGTATCAGGTTGAGCATATCGATCGGTGCAAAAATGAAGCAGCAGACGCTTTAAGCCGGCTTGGATCTTAGCGTAAACCGGTACCTGCCAATACCTTTTTAGATATCTTGCATAACCCGTCTGTTAAGTTGCCTACAGAAGAGGATTTGGCTGTTCCTGATCCGGAGGCTCAATTGCTGGCCGCTTTGCATGTTGTGCCGGATTGAACGATTCCATATCTGGTGTATATGAACCGGGGCGAGTTACCAGATGATGAAGTTCTGGCTCGGCAGATAGTTCGGCGATCCAAGTCCATGGTTATTCACAATGGCGAGTTACACCGCTGTAGCATTTCAGGCGTATTTCAGCGTTGTGTTTCTCCGAAAGAAGGCCAAGAGATCCTACGGGAAATTCATGAAGGGGATTGTGGTCATCATGCCGGTTCAAAGTCCCTGGTTGCAAAAGCTTTTTGACATGGGTTCTACTGGCTGACAGCTCATGCTGATGCGGAGGATCTGGTAAAGCGATGTGATGCTTGTCAAAAGTTTTCACGCAGAGCTCATGTTCCGGCTCAAGAACTACGGATGATTCCTATCACTTGGCCTTTTGCCACTTGGGGGCTCGATATGGTGGGACCCTTTAAGCGTTCCAAGGATAAGAAGACCCACCTGTTGGTGGCGGTTGATAAATTCACCAAGTGGGTTGAAGTGGAGCCTGTCAGCAAGTGTGATGCGGCTATGGCGGTTCAATTTCTCAAAAAGATTATCTTCCGCTTTGGCTTTCCACACAGTATTATCACGGATAATGGTACAAACCTTTCTAAAGGTGAGATGGAGGATTTCTGTCAGAGAGAGCACATCCGGCTTGACTTAGCATCTATGGAGCACCCTCAATCCAACGGTCAAGCAGAGAGAGCCAATCAAGAAATCTTGAAGGGTATTAAACCCCGACTCATGATTCCCTTGAAGCGGACGCCGGGTTGTTGGGTGGAAGAATTGCCTTCTGTCTTATGGAGCATCAACACCACCCCCTATCGATCAACAGGATACACACCTTTCTTCATGGTGTACGGGGCAGAGGCGGTCCTCCCAAGTGATATTCATCATGACTCGCCCCGGGTTGCTAATTATGTTGAAGCGGATAACGAGCAAGCACGCCAAGAGGCGCTGGACCTGTTAGATGAGAAACGGGACATGGCTCTGGCTCGATCGGCGGTTTATCAACAAGACCTGCGGCGTTATCACAGCCGCTGGGTTAGGATAAGAACCTTTCAAGAAGGCGACTTGGTGCTCCGGCTCATCCAGGATCAGACCGACATGCACAAGTTATCCCCACCTTGGGAAGGGCCCTTTGTGGTCAGCAAAAATCTGCACAACGGATCATACTACCTCATTGACGTTCGAGACAACTCACACAGCTCTGAGGAGGAGACCCAGCGGCCGTGGAACATAGCTCTCCTACGGCCTTACTACACTTGAGCCATAGGCTTTTCTTATGTACATATTTCGACAATGTATATATTATGATCAATAAAGTAAACTAGCATCCTTGCTATAAGCAGGGCATCTGCTGTTTTTTCTCAAATATCCTTTGATTTACATGGGGGCTTCAGCTGACAAAGCGGAGTACTGCCTGTTAAACCGGCTACCACGCCACAATACAACTTGGGAGCTTCACACCCAAGGGGCCAAAGAGAGCCTAGATGCTATGCACAACTCAAACATAGGCACCCAATGAGCACAACTCATCACGTTACTTGGGGGCTCCTTGTGTCAAATACCAAGGAGTTTGAAAGGACCCTTGTAGCTGGGTATCGACCCACGGCTTGGAAGCCTGGTATATTTACCTAAAACCCCGGGTTAACCTGCCTTCATCAAGTAAGCCACTCCTATCCAAGTAATCCTGGCATGACCCTCCGAACGTTTGACAGTTACTCTCATTGAGACCCTGAACTTGTCAAAGTTAAAACGGTGATTGGTTAGTTGGAGGCCCATCTTAAAAGGCTTTGTTAAATGGTTTAACTCAACGGCCTGGAAGCCCATGAAAAGCCTCGCATTTGGGCCTGGCAGCCCTTGAAAAGCATCGACTACACAGTTTTATTTGCGTTTGTCATTTTTCTTTTGATAAATTCTATGTTAAACCGGTCTCTTTGACCTGGTATGGCTTTTCAGTCATCTTATTAGCCCGGTGTTTCTTAAACCGGCTTGGTTTTCCACTATAAGTTGACAGACCTTATTATCAAACCGGAGTTTCATAACCCGACCTGGCTTTGACTACTTGTCGCCAGTTTTGATCATCTGGTGTTCATTGTAACCCGACATGACTTATTATATGCCATTAGTACATGGAGTTATTCAAAATTCCAGATTTGGGTCTTCACCCTTATTACAATCAAAGTTGGTAAACCAACTAATGTGATATCACATCACAGACATAAGGATTGCATACTATGATATATGAGCCAACATTGAAATTATCATGGCGGATCACATAAAATATCTCCCACTGCACGATGGCAGCAGATCAAAGTATTTTTGCTACCCTATTACAAGGCGCGTAACGGCCCAAAATATGGCATTGTTCTAAAACGGACAGTTTCTGAAATATCAACTAGATTGCCGGATCAAGCTTCATCGCCATGTTGATGCGAAGTGGATGGGTCATCTGGCGTCGGTTCAGCCTCCTCCTCCCCATCCAATGGCTGGAAGTCAGTGGTGGTCCAGTCAATCCGAGTTAAGGCCTGAAAGACAGCCTCTTCACTTATAAGTTTAGTCGGATCAACGTCAGGGGCGTAAGTGTGCTTATGGATTGGTGGAATAAGATTTTGCAGTTCTGGAATGACAACCTCAACCCGTTTGTTGTTAGCATCATAGAAGGACCGGTGAACCACCAAGTTAGCTTCTTCTGCCAACTGACTCGCCAGAGGACGCATCTCCCTCGTCACACGTTTGAGGGCGTCATTATCAAACACTGCCCTGTTTTCTTGTTCACTGGGAAAGCCCTTGGAAATATCGACCGGATCGAGACCAACTATCCATGCTTTGGCTCGGGTAAGTGCTAGCAAAGCGCCAGCCCTGGCAGCAGATCGCTTCACCTCTTCTATCTGTGCTGGCGTCATAGATAACCTGGCCAGAGTGTCCTTGATCAGTGTTGGGCCGCATTGTCGTAGGAAGTTGCACAGATAACCCGTTGGGCACCGGTATACAGCTGTTCAATCAGCATATAGGCGGCCTTTAGCTTCATCTGCATATCAGAGCCCAGATGAGCAATGCAGCTACCTACAGCGGTTTAAGGATTTCATGTTAAACCGGCAAAATTTCAAAGCAGAACATTCACAAAGCCTTGGCAAAAAGTACTTACCAAATATTGCAAAAGTCATGGCATTGACTTGGCGCTTCAATCCAGTAAGCTCTTCTGCTACCGGTTTAAGAGTCGATTCAGCGTCTTCCGTCCGCTTCAGCAATCCAGCCTTTTCGGTATCCCAGTTGGCCCGCTCAGACTTGAACCACTCTTTGAGTTGCTCCATGGTGGTTAAGGCGGTTTTTAACTCATCCTTGGCCTTGGTGGTTTCTGCTTGTTGGGATTTAAGATTTTCTTGAAGATCAGCAATTTGAGAGACTTGTTGATTTATCTCAGTCTGCAACAGTCAGAAGAGAATGTCAATATCTTTTTGAAAGTCCCAAGCATATAACCAGTTATACACTTGGCACTTGGGGGCTAATGTGTGTTTGATCACTTTTTCTACTGATTCTTGAAGTCCCACGGATTAATACAAGTTTTAATCATGGCACTTGGGGGCTAATGTGTGTTTGATCAAAAAATACACAAGGAAAATCAACAAAGTACGGAATATACAAAGTCCCAGTTTGACTTTCTAAGACAAACCGACCCTTGGGGGCTAGAATGCAATGAAGGTACAGAGTAAGAGATCAAACGGTTTACCTCATAGCGCTCCTTCATCAGATCTACCAAACCGGCCTCATAATCCCGGCTTGTGAAGAGGCCGTTCAAGAAACCGGAATGAAGATCCTGAACAGGCAGCTCAGCATAGTCTGGCAAGTCGGTCTTGCTTTTCCCCTTGTTCATAAATGCAAATTCATCCTTGGCGGAATGTTTGGATAAAGCAACTGGATTGCCCGGGGTGGTATATGCAGTGCCAGTAATAACAACATCATCATCTTTGGCTAGGCTTGATGGATTGACATTCTCCTTAACAGGGCTTGGCGCTTTGGCAGCAGGGCTCAGCGGTTTGGTAACAGGGCTTGGCGGATCAACAGTTGAATCCCGCTGATCAACAGTTGGACTTGGAGGGGTGGCATGAGGATTTGATGTGTCAACCTGTGTCTCCGGTTCAGCTTCTGGCGGGTTAGCATCGGCGCCTAGGTTTTGCGGAGCAGAGTGGTCTGTGGCAATCTCAGGATTTTCGCCCTCATTCTCTGGGGTCTTCCCCGGATCAACATCCTCAGTACGGCCGCTGGTCTTGGCTTTCTTACTCAATCGGGCCTTGGCGCTACAACATCCAAAGTTAGAATATGATAACCGACGCATGAAAAAACAAATTGATGAACAATGTACTTACCCAGCGACGGTCTTGAGGGGAGGCAGCTGAGTGGTTGATGAACCGCCAGACGAGTTGGAAGATGCCTGATAATTCGGGTCAGACGAATTGAGTGGGCATCGGAAGAAACCCTTCAAAGGATAAAGTTTTTCAGGAGAACAAGTCACCTCTGGACGATGTTTCCGGGTTGGTGTATCTTGTAGACCGGATGAGGTGATTTGCTGGCCACTGTGTTGGGTTGTGCGATGTTCTGCAGCTTGCTGTGTCTTCAAAGAAAATTTTGGATCCAAATGAGCAAGGGGGTGAGAGTGTTTTACTTTCCGAACTGTGCGGCGAACTCTTTGAACCGGCACAAGATCTGAATCGGAAGAAAGAGTGATTACCTCAACATGGTCTGCGTGGCTGGCCTTAGCGTCGTCCTGGGAATAATCATTGTCAATAAGATGTACGAAAAAGGAACCAAGTGAGTCAAGTTCTACCTCTGCGTATGATTCCTCATCTTCTGGCGGATCAGAAGACTCGGCAGTTTTCTTCTTGGAAAGTTTCTTGGTGGTCTTGGTATTTGCACGAGGAGCCCTGAACGGTTTAGTCCGTTTCCAGAAAGAGCTATTGGCCTGTGACATTAAGGCAAAGAAATGTTAGCACATAATCAAAGCGGAGGCGAATCAGTAAGTATTAAGATGAATTTTACCGCCGGCGGTTGATTGGAGACGCAAAAAGGTGGCAACACGGTTTGGCTGCATGCAGAGATTGTTTCATCAAGCATCTTCTTCACAGATTCAGTAACTTCAAGGTCTGTCATTACTACTTCATGATAGTGTTGAGGGTCTTTGACGTTGCCAGTATATTCATGCATCAATCTGGGGCGGCGGCTTAAAGGCAAAATGCCCCAAGAAACCCAGCAGCGGACGAGGTCAATGCCAGTCAAACCGTTGGCCATGAGAGCCTGGAGCTTGGCGAGTTGAGGTGCAAAGTTTTTCCGTTCTACGGTGGATAAGCGCGAAGGTAATGGGTGACCGTTGCTAAGCTGGTGAGGGCGGTAACCCGGCAAAGGATTTTCTCCATCAGGGCAGTGTTCCAGCAATAGAACCAAGTTTGGTTCCAATCTTTAGGATGGCTATGGTGTTTTGCATGAGGGAAATCAACTTCTTTCCTTTCCTGAATTGAAACACCACCAAGTTCTGTGTTGGGACCATCAGAGAAATCTGTACGGTGGTTCAAATGAAAAAAAATCCCTGAACAACTCCACAGATGGTTCTTCTTGAAGGTAGACTTCGCAGAATACTTGAAAGTTGCATATATTCGACACGGAGTTCGGTCCAATATCTTGTGGATGGAGTTGGAAGCTTGCGAGGACATCTCGGAATTTTTTTGATCCGGGCGGGCTGAATCCCCGGTCTAAGTGTTGCATAAATACAATCACTTCTCCATCTTGAGGTTCAGGTGGGCATTCAGAGCCCGGAACTCGCCAATGAAGGACCCTTTTTGAGGCTAAAGCGCCAGTGGTAACATATCCGTTGATTTGTGTCTCCGTAATCCGGGACGGAACCCAATTGCAAGCAGAGAATTGTTTGGTCATCTCGGAAGGAAAACTGAAAGGAAAAAATAAAGGACGGTTTACAATTAAACGGTTTAAGTGTACTATTCAGTGTTAAACCGGAAAATTGTTGTTCAAGTTCAGTTGGTGGTTTAAGAGAGGGATAATGATATATGGCGGATTGATTATCAAAGGTTAAACCGCCCGTAGGCAGAAGGGCCTGGGTTCAAAATCTACTAAGTGTTAGAAAAACAGGTTTCACAATATCGCTGTACAATTTTGGATCTACCGTGGATAACTAAAGAAAATTTTCCTGAACCCTACAATGGCGCTAAGAGGAACAGGGAAGATCCAGGCACAGTCTGTTTTGAGCAGCAAGAAGCCACGGGATGGTGGACTATCAAAATGAATCTAGCCGCAAATCAAAGCCTAGCAGACGCATATATGCACCCTCAGTAAATGGACTAAGGAGAAGGTTGCAGAAGAACTGAGGAACGGCGACGGACATGGATGAACTCGAAAACCCTAATGAAGATCTAGGGTTACAGGGAAGTGAACTTACCAGGGCCACTCGGCGGCGGAGGAGTGCGGTTGGGTCTCTGGAACAAACAGGGTGATGCAGCGGCCTTGGTCGGTGCAGATTCGAAGATCAACGGCGGCGGCGGCGCTGGAGTTCTTCGGTCGCGAGGAAGAAGATGGGGAGAAAGGGGAAAAATGAAAGTGCCCATTGGGTTTATTTATAACAGGGAAGGGAGATAAAGACTGGCGCAAAAATCAAGGAGTCCAAAGCGGCAAGTGGCGCAGCTGTCGCCTCGATTTCCGGGATAACATTAAAATGAAGGGAATCTTTTTATTCGTTTTTTTTATAGAGATGACGTCATGATGATCCGTTTTTGTATCCAGAGGATGACGTCATGGCGGTTTAACAAAGTTTATAAAAGAGTACATCACAGCGGTTTATGAGAAATGAAGGAGGATGATCGCAGGATTTTTCTATGTACTGAAGATTGACATGAACAGGTTCAAATCCCTTTGGGGCCTAATGTTGGGGATATAACTATTGAGTATAAACCGCCCAGGAGGGGCCGGTTTACCCTCAACCGTATTGAAGCCCATGAAGACTCAGAAGATGGCATTTTACTATGAATCTTAGAGGCCCGGAGCCCAAAGGCGGATTAGGGCCCACAATAACAAACCGCCATGGTTATGTAGACTTGTGTTGTAAGTTAGAAAAGGAGAGACCGAGCCGGACCCTTGTATGAGTCGGCCTCGGGACTCTGTAGACCGGTCGGGCGTTAACCTGTGTATATAAAGGGATGACCCGACGGCAGTTCAGGGGACAACAGACAACAACTCGAGACTCAGGCAAAGCATATTTGCTCCCTAATCATCGAACCCTAATCAATCCCATCACAACTAGGCGTAGGCTTTTACCTTCATCGAAGGGGCCGAACTAGTATAAAACTCCCGTGTCCCTTGTCCGGTTTAACCCCTTCAAGCTAACCCGTAGGGATGGCTCCGCGACTAAGTCCTTTCATGAGGACATCTGACGTGTTAATTCCACGACACCATGCATTTAGTTCATTGTGATCGTAATTATATATATAATTTTTGGCCTCGTGAAGGAGAAAGTATCACTCTAGCTTGGGGGAGGCTCAAGTCAATGTTATATTCTTTCTCATGATGATCGATCCATGCTCGATACTTCTTGTACTGGTTCTTTTATGAAGAAGACTATTGACTTCTGGTGGGATATTTTAGCAAGAATTAAATGCAACTCTGAAGATTGGGAACTCGACGAAGGTAAAGAGTCGGGTATTAAAGCTCAAGTATGATTATGTTAAATATTTTATGAATACCGATGCTTTTCAAAATTTTAGCACTAAATATGGACTTGACTCTGAGATAGTAGCCTCCTTTTGTGAATCATTTGCTACTCATGTTGATCTCCCTAAGGAGAAGTGGTTTAAATATCACCCACCTATCAAAGAAGAAATTAAAGAACCGGTAATAGCTAAAGATGAATGCTACCTCTTGAGCACTACGTTGGTTTTCCCCAAAGAGGAGAGGATGATGCAATAAAGTAGCGTAAGTATTTCCCTCAGTTTTTGAGAACCAAGGTATCAATACAGTAGGATACCACACACAAGTCCCTCGTACCTACACAAAACGATAGCTACTCGCAACCAACGCGATTAGGGGTTGTCAATCCCTTCACGGTCACTTACGAGGGTGAGATCTAATAGAGATGATAAATAATATTTTTGGTATTTTTGATAGATGGATGCAAAGTAAAAAGTAAAAGGCAAAGTAAAAACAAAGCAAATAAATAAAGTGATGGTGAGATTGATATGATGAGAATAGACCCGGGGGCCATAGGTTTCACTAGTGGCTTCTCTCAAGAGCATAAGTATTTTATGGTGGGTGAAAAAATTACTGTTGAGCAATTGACAAAATTGATCATAGTTATGAACATATCTAGGCAATGATCATGTATATAGGCATCACGTCCGGGACAAGTAGATCGAAACGATTCTGCATCTACTACTATTACTCCACTCATCGACCGCTATCCAGCATGCATCTAGAGTATTAAGTTAAAAACAGAGTAACGCCTTAAGTAAGATGACATGATGTAGAGGGATAAATTCATGCAACATGATAAAAAACCCATCTTGTTATCCTCGATGGCAACAATACAATACGTGCCTTGCAACCCTTTCTGTCACTGGGTAAGGACACCGCAAGATCGAACCCAAAGCTAAGCACTTCTCCCATTGCAAGAACTACCAATCTAGTTGGCCAAACCAAACGGATAATTCAAAGAGACTTGCAAAGATAACTCAATCATACATAAAAGAATTCAGAGAAGATTCAAATATTTTCCATAGATAATCTGGATCATAAACCCACAATTCATCGATCTCAACAAACACACCGCAAAAAGAAGATTACATCGAATAGTTCTCCACAAGAGAGGGGGAGAACATTGTATTGAGATCCAAAAAGAGAGAAGAAGCCATCTAGCTACTAGCTATGGACCCGAAGGTCTGAAGTAAACTACTCACACTTCATCGGAGAGGCTATGGTGTTGATGTAGAAGCCCTCCGTGGTAGATGCCCCCTCCGGCGGAGCTCCAGAACAGGCCCCAAGATGGGATCTCGTGGATACAGAAAGTTGCGGCGGTGGAATTAGGTTTTTGGCTCCTGTCCTGATCTGTCGGGGGTACGTAGGTATATATAGGAGGAAGGAGTACGTCGGTGGAGCAATAGGGGGGCCACGAGGTAGGGGGGCGCGCCTAGGGGGGGCACCCTCGTGACCTCCTCGGTTACTTCTTGGAGTAGGGTCCAAGTCCCCTGGATCACGTTCGGTGAGAAAATCACGTTCCCAAAGGTTTTATTCCGTTTGGACTCCATTTGATATTCCGTTTCTTCAAAACACTGAAATAGGCAAAAAACAGCAATTCTGGGCTGGGCCTCCGGTTAATAGGTTAGTCCCAAAAATAATATAAAAGTGGAAAATAAAGCCCAATATAGTCCAAAATAGTAGATAAAGTAGCATGGAGCAATCAAAAATTATAGATACGTTGGAGACGTATCAATGAAACTATTATTTATAATCTTGATCCAGTTGTTCCTATTGCTTATATTAAAAAACCATCTTTCCCTGTTACGATAAAGGAACATGCTAAAGTTTCAACTGTGGTCAACAAAAGTTATATTAGAATTTCCAAACTTGCTGAACAAATCAAAGTAGAACCTAGTGTTGCTATTGTTAAATATCTGTTGGTTGAAAATATAGATGGGCAAGTTATTTACTTCTGTGATGAAGCTGCTAGAATTGCCAAACCCGATGAAAAAAATAAACATAGACCTGTTGTTGGCATGCGTGTTATCTGAGTTAAAATAGGAGATCACTGTTATCATGGTTTATGCGACATAGGTGCTAGCGTGAGTACTATTCCTTTTACCTTATATCAAGAAATTATGATTGATATAGCACCCACGGAAATAGAAGACATAGATGTTACTATTAAACTTGCTAATAGAGACACCATCACATCACTTGGGATTGTTAGAGATGTTGAAGTCTTGTGTAGGAAAATAAAATACCCTACTGATTTTCTTGTTCCGGGTTCCCCATAAGATGAATTTTGTCCCATTATATTTGGTAGGCCTTTCTTGAACACCGTTAATGCTAAAATAGATTGCGAGAAACAAACTATCGGTGTTAGTTTTGGTGATGAGTCTCATGAGTTTAATTTTTCCAAGTTTAGTAGAACATCATAGGAAAGAATTGCCTAGTAAGGATGAAATAATTGGTCTTGCTTCTATTTTCGTGCCTCCTGCTGATCCTCTAGAACAATATTTGCTAGACCATGAAAATGATATGCATCTGCATGAAATAAGTGAAATAGATAAAATTTTCTTTGAGCAACGTCCTCTGTTTAAACACAATTTACCTATTGAAACTCTAGGAGGTCCTCCTCCACCTAAAGGTGAACTTGTGTTTGAATTAAAACAATTACCAAACACTCTGAAATATGCTTATCTTGATAAGAAAAAGATATATCCTGTTATTATTAGTGCTAACCTTTCAGAACATGAAGAAAAAAGATTATTGAAGCTTCTAAAGAAGCACCGAGCTACTATTGGATATACTCTTGATGATTTAAAGGGCATTAGTCCCACTCTCTGTTAGCACAAAATTAATATGGAGCCTGATGCTAAACCCATTGCTGATCACCAATGACGTTTAAATCCTAAAATGAAAGAAGTGGTAATAACATAAACACAGAAGCTTCTGGAAGCAGGTGTAATCTATCCCATAGTTGATAGTAGATGGGTAAGTCCCGTTCATTGTGTCCCTAAAAAAGGAGGTATTACCGTTGTTCCTAATGACAAGAATGAACTTATTCCACAAAAGAATTGTTACTGGCTATAGAATGGTAATCGATTTTAGAAAATTAAATAAAGCTATTAGAAAAGATCATTACCCTCTGCCTTTTATTGATCAAATGTTAGAAAGATTGTCAACGCACACACTTTTTTGTTTTCTTGGTGGATATTCTGTTTTTTCTCAAATACCTGTCTCACAACCTGATCAAGAGAAAATCACCTTTACTTGTCCTTTCGGAACTTATGCTTATAGATGTATGCATTTTGGTTTATGCAATGCACCTGCTACCTTTCGAAGATGTATGACTGCTATATTCTCTGATTTTTGTGAAAATATTGTTGAGGTTTTCATGGATGATTTTTTTGTTTACGAACTTCTTTTGATGATTGCTTGAGCAACCTTGATTGAGTTTTGTAGAGATGTGAGCAAACTAATCTTGTCTTGAATTGGGAGAAGTGCCACTTTATGGTTAATGAAGGTATTGTTTTGGGGCATAAAATTTCTGAACAAGGTATTGAGGTGGATAAATCTAAAGTCGATGCAATTGAGAAAATGCCATGTCCTAAAGATATCAAAGGTATTCGTAGTTTCCTCGGTCACATGCTGGTTTCTATAGGAGATTTATTAAAGACTTCTCTAAAATTTCTAGGCCTCTTACAAATCTTTTACAAAAGGATGTTCCATTTGTTTTTGATGATGATTGTGTAGAAGCCTTTGAAACACTTTAGAAAGAATTAATTTATGCACCTGTTATTCAACCACCTGATTGGAACTTGCCTTTTGAAATTATGTGTGATGCTAGTGATTATGCTGTTGGTGATGTTCTAGGACAATGAGTTGATAAGAAATTAAATGTTATTCATTAAAACAACAACAACAACAACAAAGCCTTTAGTCCCAAACAAGTTGGGGTAGGCTAGAGGTGAAACCCATAAGATCACGCAACCAACTCATGGCTCTAGCACATGGATAGCAAGCTTCCACGCACCCCTGTCAATAGCTAGCTCTTTGGTGATACTCCAATCCTTCAGGTCTCTCGTAACGGACTCCTCCCATGTCAAATTCGGTCTACCCTGCCCTCTCTTGAAATTCTCCGCACGCTTTAGCCGTCCGCTATGTACTGGAGCTTCTGGAGGCCTGCGCTGAATATGCCCAAACCATCTCAGACGATGCTGGACAAGCTTCTCTTCAATTGGTGCTACCCCAACTCTATCTTGTATATCATCATTCCGGACTCGATCCTTCCTCGTGTGGCCACACATCCATCTCAACATACGCATCTCCGCCACATCTAACTGTTGAACATGTCGCCTTTTAGTCGGCCAACACTTAGCGCCACACTACATTGCGGGTCGAACCGCCGTCCTATAGAACTTGGCTTTTAGCTTTTGTGGCACTCTCTTGTCGCAGAGAATGCCAAAAAGCTTGGCGCCACTTCATCCATCCGACTTTGATTTGATGGTTCACATCTTCATCAATACCCCCATCCTCTTGCAGCATTGACCCCAAATACCAAAAGGTGTCCTTCTGGGGTACCACCTGGCCATCAAGGCTAACCTCCTCCTCGCACCTAGTAGTACTGAAACCGCACATCATGTACTCGGTTTTACTTCTACTAAGCCTAAACCCATTTGATTCCAAGGTTTGTCTCCATAACTCTAACTTCCTATTTACCCCCGTCTGACTATCATCAACTAGCACCACATCATCCGCAAAGAGCATACACCATGGGATATCTCGTTGTATATCCCTTGTGACCTCATCCATCACCAATGCAAAAAGATAAGGGCTCAAAGCTGACCCTTGATGTAGTCCTATCTTAATCGGGAAGTCATTAGTGTTGACATCACTTGTTCGAACACTTGTCACAACATTATCTTACATGTCCTTGATGAGGGTAATGTACTTTGCTGGGACTTTGTGTTTCTCCAAGGCCCGCCACATGACATTCCGCGATATATTATCATAGGCCTTCTCCAAGTCAATGAACACCATATGCAAGTCCTTCTTTTGCTCCCTATATCTCTCCATAAGTTGTCGTACCGAGAAAATGGCTTCCATGGTCGACCTCCCAGGCATCTAACCAAACTGATTTTTGGTCACGCTTGTCATTCTTCTTAAGCGGTGCTCAATGACTCTCTCCCATAGCTTCATTGTATGGCTCATCAGCTTAATTCCATGGTAATTAGTACAACTCTGAACATCCCCCTTGGTCTTGAAGATTGGTACTAATATACTCCGTCTCCATTCTTTTGGCATCTTGTTTTCCCGAAAAATGAGGTTGAAAAGCTTGGTTAGCCATACTATCGCTATGTCCCCGAGACCTTTCCACACCTCAATGGGGATACAATCAGGGCCCATCGCCTTGCCTCCTTTCATCTTTCTTAAAGCCTCCTTGACCTCAGACTCCTGGATTCGCCGCACAAAACGCATGCTAGTCTCATCAAAGGAGTCATCCAGTTCAATGGTAGAACTCTCATTCTCCCCATCGAACAGCTTGTCGAAGTACTCCTGCCATCTATGTTTAATCTCCTCGTCCTTCACCAAGAGTTGGCCTGCTCCATCCTTGATGTATTTGACTTGGACAATATCCCTCGTCTTCCTCTCCCGAATCTTGGCCATCTTATAGATGTCCCTTTAGCCTTCCTTCGTGCCCAACCGTTCGTAGAGGTCCTCATATGGCCGACCCCTTGCTACACCAATAGCTCGCTTTGCGGCTTTCTTCGCCATCTTGTATTTCTCTATGTTGTTTGCACTCCTATCCAGGTATAGGCGTCTGAAGCAATCTTTCTTCTCTTTAATCGCCTTTTGGACATCATCATTCCACCACCAGGTATCCTTATCTTCGCTTCTCCTTCCCCTGGACACTCCAAACTCCTCCGAGGCCACCTTACGAATGCAAGTCGCCATCTTCATCCATAGATTGTCCGCATCCCCTCCTTCCTCCCAAGGGCCCTCCTTAATGATCCTCTCCTTGAACGCCTGAGCTACCCCCCCCCCCTTGAGCTTCCACCACTTTGTTCTAGCGACTTTGGCACACTTATCCTGCTGGACACGAATCCGAAAGAGGAAGTCAACAACCACCAGCTTATGCTGGGGTACAAAACTCTCTCCAGGTATCACCTTACAATCTAGGCACACACGCCTATCTTCTCTTCTCGAGAGGATGAAATCAATCTGGCTAGAGTGTTGGCCACTACTAAAAGTCACCAAATGTGATTCTCTCTTTCTAAAGAGGGTGTTAGTTACAATCATGTTGTAGGCTAGAGCAAAGCTTAAGACATCTTCTCCTTCTTGATTCCTGATGCCATAGCCAAAGCCCCCATGTGCCCCTTCAAAACCTGTGTTAGATGTACCCACGTGGCCATTGAGGTCTCCTCCTATGAAGAGCTTCTCACCAATCGGTACACTCCTAACCATGTCTTCCAGGCCTTCCCAGAACTCCCTCTTGGTGTTCTCATTGTGGCCTACTTGCGGGGCATACGCGCTGATAACATTGAGAACCAAGTACTCAACTACCAGCTTGACGAGGATAATCCGGTCCCCACGTCTCTTGACGTCTACCACTCCATACTTGAGGCTCTTGTTGATCAAGATGCCTACGCCATTTCTGTTTGCAGCCGTCCCCGTGTACCACAGCTTGAAGCCGGTATCCTCCACCTCCTTCGCGCTTCTGTCCTCTCCATTTGGTTTCTTGGATGCAAAGGATATCAACACCTCTCCTCACCACTGCATCAACTAGCTCCCGAAGCTTCCCTGTCAAAGACCCTACATTCCGGCTACCTAAGCGAATCCTCCTAGGCTCGGCTAGCTTCCTTACCCTTCGCACTCGTCGAGTCAAATGCGAAGACCCTTGCTCATTTTACACTACATCCGGGCACCGATGTAGCACGTCACTAAGGATGCGACAACCCAATCCTCTCTCACTTGCAACCGTATCCGGATCAAGATGCGACACGCCACCTTGGGGGTGACGGCCCGGCCCTTGCCCATTTTCCACCACACCCGAGTTCCGATGTAGCGCGTCGCTGAGAGGGTTACGCCCCAATGAAAATCTTTTGGGTTTCATCTCCATAAGAACAAATTAAATATTATTCATTATGCTAATAAAACTCTAGACAATGCCCAACGCAATTATGCTACTACTCAAAATGAATTCTTAGCAGTGGTGTTTGCTTGTGATAAATTTAGATCTTACATTGTTGATTCTAAAGTGATTGTTCACACCGATCATGCTGCTATAAAATATCTTATGGAAAAGAAAGATGCTAAACCTAGACTTATTAGGTGGGTTCTTTTGCTACAAGAATTTGACTTACATATCACTGATAGAAAAGGAGCTGAGAACCCCGTGGCTGATAACTTGTCTAGGTTAGAGAATATTCTTGATGACCCACAACCTATTAATGATAGTTTTCCTGATGAACAATTAGCTACAATAAATGTTTCTCATAACACTCCTTGGTTTGCTGACTATGAAAGTTACATTGTTGTTAAATACATACCACCTAGCTTCACATACCAACAAAAGAAAAAAATTCTTCTATGATTTAAGACATTACTTTTGGGATGACCCACATCTGTATAAAGAAGGAGTAGATGGTATTATTAGACGTTGTGTACCTGAGCATGAACAGGAAAAACTCCTACAGAAATGTGACTCCGAAGCTTATGGAGGGCATCATGCGGGAGATAGAACTGCTCACAAGGTATTGCAATCTGGGTTTTATTGGCCTACTCTCTTCACGGATGCTCGTAAGTTTGTTTTATCTTGTGATGAATGTCAAAGAATTGGTAATATTGGTCAGCGTCAGGAAATGCCTATGAATTATTCTCTTGCCATTGAACCATTTGATGTATGGGGATTTGATTACATGGGACCTTTTCCTTCCTCTAATGGGTATACACATATTTTGGTTGCTGTTGATTATGTTACTAAGTGGGTAGAAGCTACACCAACCAGTAGTGCTGATCACAACACCTCTATTAAAATGCTTAAGGAAGTCATTTTCCCAAGGTTTGGAGTCCCTAGATATTTAATGACCGATGGTGGTTCACACTTTATTCATGGCGCTTTTCATAAAATGCTTGCTAAATATGATGTTAACCATAGAATTGCATCACCCTATCATCCTCAGTCTAGTGGTCAAGATGAACTTAGCAATAGAGAAATAAAGTTAATACTACAAAAAACTGTCAATAGGTCCCGAAAGAATTAGTCTAAGAAATTAGATGACACACTTTGGGCTTACAGAACAACATATAAAGATCCTATGTGTATGTCTACTTACAAAATGGTTTATGGAAAAGCTTGTCATTTGCCTCTTGAGTTAGAACATAAAGCATATTGGTCAATTAAAGAACTCAACTATGATTTCAAACTTGCTGGTGAAAAGAGGTTATTTGATATTAGCTCTTTAGATGAATGGAGAATCCAAGCTTATGAAAATGCCAAGTTATTTAAAGAAAAAGTTAAAATATGGCATGATAAAAGAATCCAAAAGCGTGAGTTCAAGGTTGGAGAATATGTTCTTCTGTACAACTCTCGTTTTAGATTCTTTGCAGGAAAACTCTTCTCCAAATGGGAAGGACCGTATGTTATCGAGGAGGTTTATCGATCTGGAGCCATCAAAATAAATAATGCCGAAGGTACTAACCCGAAGGTTATTATTGGGCAACGAATAAAACATTATATTTCAGGTACGCCCATTAATGTTGGAAGCAATCTTATCCAAAATATGACACCATTAAGAACACATAAAAGAAACCTTCCGGAACACTCTAGAATCATGAAAAAGATGAGGTACATGATACGGTAAGTAAACGGACTCTGAAAAATCTGCAATTTTTTTTTGTCAGTTTTGGAATAAAACAAAAATTAGGAAAATAAGAAACAACCAGGAAGGCACCCCTGGTGGGCACAAGAGATCAGGGCGCGCCTGGCAAGCCAGGCGTGCCCAGATGGTTTGTGCCCACCTCAGGTACCTTCCGGACTCCGTTTTTCTATCGTTTGCTTGTTTCCCAAGATAAAAAAAATCTTTATATACCCCCGAACCTATTGACCATCGTATCACGGTGAAATCTTCTGTTTTCTTTTCCTTGTTGTCATCCCGAGACTCAGAGGGTGAGAGCTATGTTGCTGATTATATCGCAGACCCTGAGGCTTATGGGGATGTAGAGCGCTATAGCTGGACTTCGGAGGAAGAAGAAGACTATGATCCTAAAGGGGAGGAGGAAATGAGCACAAACGAGGATGAAGTTCCATTGCCTCAACCTGGGGACATGCACGTGGAATTCAAGAAGTCAAGTCTCCCCAACAAAGCAAAGAAACCTAAGATCCAGTTTATTCCCCTTCATCTTTTGTAGGAAAGCAAGCAAGATCTATGCAAAAAGGTATTGGAGCTTGAGTAGGAGATCTGTGAATTGAAGGAGGAAAATTCCATCCTCAAGAGTAATCTAAGGAAGAAGGGCAAACCCTCTACTTCATCCACACCACCTCCTTCTTCATCACCAAAAGAAAATTGAGTATCGGGTATGGGCACTCCCCTTGGCTTGTGCCAAGCTTGGGGGAGGTGCCCCGGTATCTTATCACCTCCACTATCTTTTATCTTTACTTATCTTAGTTTGATCCATAGTTATCTTTTGCTTTAGATGAAGAAAAGAAAAGTTTAGTTTGATCCTTTCTTTTTGAGAGTTTGCTTAGTGATCTATCTTTGTAATCGTGTGCAAGATATATAATAAAGTTTAGTTTGAGTTTTTTTGTTTACTTTCATGTTCAATAAAAAGAAAGTAAATAAATGAAAAAGATCATATGCTAATCTTATGGTAAGTAATGACATCACATAGGGAAGAGTATAAGTAGAGAATTTTATTGGAGATTTGCAAACATAGCATTGGTCAATGATGCAATTCATGAAAGAATTAAGAAGGGAAGAGAAGATTCACATGCAAGTATACTATCTTGGACATCTTTTGTGTTTGTGAGCCCCCATCAAAATATTATATGCCAAAATTGTTGACATTGGACAAGGAAGACAACATAATGATTTATGCTTGTTCATATTCACATACAAGTTATATTATCATAGATCCTTCAACATGTGGTGCTTGTCCCCCATCTTTGCTAGCCAAAAATTCTGTACTAAGTAGAGATACTACTTGTGCATCCAAAAATCCTTAAACCCAAATCTTATTTTGAAGAGTCCACCATACCCACCTAAGGATTGAGTAAGATCCTTCAAGTAAGTTGTCATCGGTGCAATAGCAATAAAAATTGCTTCTAAAAGTGTTAGATCATTTAGTGTAGCAGAAAATTGAGTGTTGTACGAACTTGTGATGGCAAAGAATAAAAGCGACAGACTGCATAATAAAGGTTGCTATCATATGGGGCAATATAACGTGACGTTCTTTTGCACTAAGTGATTGAGCATACAAACAAAAAGCGCATGGCAACCTCTCCTTCCCCCTGCGAAGGGCCTATCTTTTACTTTTATGTATTTACTTTTATGAAAGAGTCAAAGTTCTTCTCTTTATTCCTTTTTATTTTCTCTTTTGTCAAGCACCATGTGGTGAGGAAAGATCTAGGCACATATCCAGTTGGATATGGGTAGCATGAGTTATTATTGTTGACATCACCCTTGAGGTGAGTATGTTGGGAGGCGAAACTATAATCCCCTATCTTTCTATGTGTCCGGTTGAAATTTTTTGCTCATGTGTATGAGGTGAGTGTTAGAAATCATAGAAGACTATATGATGGTTGAGTATGTGGACTTGCCAAAAGGCTCCAATACGTGACCCTTCCTCAAAAGATGATGTATTGTAGTTGCAAAGTTGACTGAGAACATAGTTTGTTGGTTTTCAATAATATACTTCAATGTTGTGATGAATTGTTACCTGTGCATGAGAAGTCTATGATAAAAGTTCTATGATAAAGTTTTATATTAAAGTTTGTTACTGTTATAATAATATACATGATGCTTCTATGTCCGTATTTTGTTTTTATCGACACCTCTCTCTCTAAGCATGTGGACATGTTTTTTGATTTCGGTTTTTGCTTGAGGACAAGCGAGGTCTAAGCTTGGGGGAGTTGATATGTCCATTTTGTTTCATGTTTTCCTACTGTTATTTATGATGTTTTATGCATAATAATGCTTTTTGGAGTAATTCTAATGCCTTTTCTCTCATAATATGCAAGGTTCGCACAAAGAGGGAGAATACTGGCAGCTGGAATTCTGGACCTGAAAAAGCTACGCCAGGCTACCTATTCTGCACAACTCCAAATGAGCCGAAACTTCACGAGGAAATTTTACGGAATAAATAAGAATTATTAGAGCAAATAACTACCAGAGGGGCCCCGCCAGGTGGGCACAACCCACCTGGGCGTGCCCTGGTGGGTTGTGCTCTCCTCGGCCCATCTCCGGTAACCCTCTTCTGGTATATAAGTCATTTTGACCTAGAAAAAATCGGGGGAGGACTTTCGGGACGAAGCACCGCTGTCTTGAGGCGGAACTTGGGTAGGATCACTTTTGCCCTCCGGCGAAGCGATTCCGCCGGGGGAAATTCCCTCCCGGAGGGGGAAATCATCCTCATCATCATCACCAACAACTATCCCATCTTGGGAAGGGAAATCTTCATCAACATCTTCAACACACCATGTTCTCTCAAACCCTAGTTCATCTCTGGTGTTCCATCTTTGTATCGGAACCTTAGATTGGTGCTTGTGGGTGACTAGTAGTGTTGATTACATCTTGTAGTTGATTTTCTGTATGGTTTATTTTGTGGAAGATTATATGTTCAGATCTAATATGCTATTTAATATCCCTCTGATCTTGAGCATGATTATCATTTGTGAGTAGTTACTTTTGTTCTTGAGGTCACGGGAGAAATCTTGTTGCAAGTAATCATGTGAATTTGATATGTGTTCGATATTTTGATGGTATGTATGTTGTTATTGCCTTAGTGGTGTCATGTGAACGTCGACTACATGACACTTCACCATATTTGGGCCTAAGGGAATGCATTGGGGAGTATTTACTAGATGATGGGTTGCGAGAGTGACAGAAGCTTAAACCCTGGTTTATGCGTTATTCCGTAAGGGACTGATTTGGTTCCAAAAGTTTAATGCTATGGTTAGATTTATTCTTAATACTTTTCTCGTATTTGTGGATGCTTGCGAGGGGGTTAATCATAAGTAGTAGGTTTGTTCAAGTAAGAACAACACCTATACCTGTCCACCCACATATCAAATTATCAAAGTAGCAAACACAAATCAAACCAACATGATGAATGTGACTAGATGAAATTCCCATGTACCCTCAAGAATGCTTTGCTATCATAGGAGATCGTTTTGATCCGTCCTTTGCCTCAAAAGGATTGGGCTACCTTTCTGCACTTTTGTTACCATTACCGTTACTTGCTCGTTACAAATTATCTTGCTATCAGACTGCTCGTTACTTATAATTTCAGTGCTTGTAGAGAATACCTTGTTGAAAACTACTTGTCATTTCCTTCTGCTCCTCATTGGGTTCGACACTCTTACTTATCAAAAGTACTACGATTGATCCCCTATACTCGTGGGTCATCATGCCCCCTCCCTTTACTTTCTCCCATTAGAGGGGAAGGTAGTAGGGGCTAGGCCTCCCCCTTTCCTTCCCTTAGGGCCTATTGTCCAAAGAAGGGCCACACCAGGGGCTGGCCTGTCCCCCCTTTGGCCCATTAGGCCCATACACGTACCGGGGGTGTCCGTAACCCCTTCCGGTGACCCGATGACTACCCGATGCACTCTGGAACTCTTCTGATGTCCGAATATCGTTGTCCTAAATATCAATCTTTACCTCTCGACCATTTCAAGACTCCTCATCATGTCTGTGATCTCTTCTGGGACTCCAAACAACATTCGGTCACCAAATCATATAACTCATATAACACTATATTGCCAACAAACGTTAAGCGTGCGAACCCTACGGGTTTGAGAACTATGTAGACATGCGAGACACCTCTCTGGTCAATAACCAATAGCGGAACCTAGATGCCCATATTGGCTCCTACATATTCCACAAAGATCTTTATCAGTCGAACCTTATGACAACATACGTAATTCCCTTTGTCCATCGGTATGTTACTTGCCCGAGATTCAATCATCGGTATCTATATACCTAGTTCAATCTCGTTATCGGCAAGTCTCTTTACTTGTTCCATAATACATCACCTCATGACTAACTCCTTAGTCATTTGCTTGCAAGCTTATGATGTGTATTACTGGGAGGGCCCAGAGATACCTCTCCAATACTCAGAGTGACAAATCCTAATCTTGATCTATGCCAACTCAACAAACACCTTCAGAGATACCTGTAGAGCATATTTATGATCACCTAGTTACGTTGTGGCGTTTGATAACGCACATGGTATTTCTTTGGTATCCGGGAGTTGCATAATCTCATAGTCGAAGGAATATGTGTTTGACATGAAGAAAGCAATAGCAATAAAACTGAAGATCATTATGCTAAGCTAACAGATGGGTCTTGTCCATCACATCATTCTCCTAATGATGTGATCATGTTATCAAATGACAACACACATCTATGGTTAGGAAACCTTACCATCTTTGATCAACGAGCTAGTCTAGTAGAGGCTTACTAGGGACACGGTATTTGTTTATGTATTCACACATGTATTTAGGTTTCCAATCAATACAATTCTAGCATGAATAATAAACTTTTATCATGAATAAGGAAATATAAAATAACAACTTTGTTATTGCCTCTAGGGCATATTTCCTTCAGTCTCTCACTTGTATTAGAGTCAATAATCTAGTTCACATCGTTATGTGATTAACACCCATAGTTCACATCGCCATGTGACTAACATCCGAAGAGTTCACTAGAGTCACTAGTCTAGTTCACATTGCCATGTGATTAACACTCAAAAGAGCACTAAGGTGTGATCATGTTTTGCTTGTGAGAGAGGTTTAGTCAATGGGTCTGCCACATTCAGATCCGTATGCATTTGCCAAATTTCTATGTCTACAATGCTTTGCATGGAGCTACTCTAGCTAATTTCTCCCACGTTCAATATGTATCCAGATTGAGACTTAGAGTCATCTAGATCAGTGTCAAAGCTTGCATCAATGTGTCTCTTTACGATGAACTCTTTATCACCTCCATAACCGAGAAACATTTCCTTAGTCCTATTTAAGGCACCTAAGGATAATTTTTTACTGCTGTCTAGTGGTCCACTCCTGGATCACTCTTGTACCCTCTTTACTAGATAAGTGGCAAGACACACATCAGGTGTGGTACACCGCATGGCATATCGTATAGAACCTATGGCTGAGGCATAGGGAATGACTTTCATTCTCTCTATCTTATGACTTTGTCAGGCTTTGAGTCTTACTCAACTTCACACCTTGTATACAGGCAAGAACCCCTTCTTGTACTGAACCATTTTGAACTTCTTCAAATCTTATCAAGGTATGTGTTTTGTGAAAGTTCTATTAAGCATCTTGATCTATCCCTATAGATCTTGATGCTCAATATGCAAGTAGCTTCACCAAGGTCTTTCATTGAAAAATTCTTATTCAAGTATCCTTTTGTGCTATCCAGAAATTCTATATCATTTCCAATCAATAATATGTCATCCACATATAATATCAGAAATGCTACAGAGCTCCCACTCACTTTCTTGTAAATACAGGCTTCACCATAAGTCTGTATAAAACCATATGCTTTGATCATCTCATCAAAGCGTATATTCCAACTCCGAGATGCTTGCACCAGTCCATAGATAGATTGCTGGAGCTTGCACACTTTGTCAGCACCTTTAGGACCGACAAAACCTTCTGGTTGTATCATATACAACTCTTCTTTAAGATATCCATTAAGGAATACAGTTCTGACGTCCATTTGCCAGATTTTATAATCATAAAATGTGGCAATTGCTAACATGATTCGTACAAACTTAAGCATCACTATGGGTGAGAAAGTCTCATCGTAGTCAACTCCTTGAACTTGTCGAAAACCTTTTGCGAGAAGTTGATCTTTGTAGATAGTGACATTACTATTAGTGTCAGTATTCTTCTTGAAGATCCATTTATTCTCGGTGGCTTGCCGATCATCGGGCAAATCCACCAAAGTCCACACTTTGTTCTCATACATGGATCCTATCTCAGATTTTATGGCCTCTAGTCATTTATCGTATTTCAGGCTCATCATAGCTTCTTCGTAGTTCATAGTTTCATCATGGTCTAATAACATGACTTCTAGGACATGATTACCGTACTACTCTGGTGCGGAACATGCTCTGTTCGACCTATGAAGTCTAGTAGTAACTTGATCTGAAGTTTCATGATCATCATCACTAGCTTCCTCTCTAGTTGGTGTAGGTATCACAGGAATGGATTTCTCTGATGTGCTACCCTCCAATTCGAGAGAAGGTACAACTGCCTCATCAAGTTCTACTTTCCTCCCACTCACTACTTTCAGGAGACACTCCTTCTCTAGAAAGGATCCATTCTTAGCAACAAAGATCTTGCCTTTGGATCTGTGGTAGAAGGTGTACCCAATGGTTTCCTTAGGGTATCCTATGAGGACGCACTTCTCCGCTTTGGGTTCGAGCTTATCAAGCTGAAGCCTTTTGACATATGCGTCACATTCCCAAACTTTTAAGAAATGACAGCTTATGTTTCTTGCCAAACCACGGTTGATACCGTGTCATCTCAATGGATTTAGACGGTGCCCTATTTAACGTGAATGCGACTGTCTCTAATGCATAACCCCAAAACGATAGTGGCAAATCGGTAAGAGACATCATAGAATGTACCATATCTAATAAAGTATGGTTATAATGTTCCGACACACCATTACGCTGTGGTGTTCTAGGTGGCGAGTTGTGAAACTATTCCACATTGTTTTATACGAAGGCCAAACTCATAACTCAAATATTTGCCTTCGCGATCAGATCGTAGAAACTTTATTTGCTTGTTACGATGATTCTCCACTTTACTCTGAAATTCTTTGAACTTTTCAAACGTTTCAGACTTGTGTTCTATTAAGTAGATATACCATATCTGCTCAAATCATCTATGAAGGCCAGAAAATAACGATACCCGCCGCGTGCTTTAATACTCATCGGACATACATCGGTATGTATTATTTTCAATAAGTCAGTAGCTTGCTCCATTGTTCTGGAGAATGTAGTTTTAGTCATCTTGCCCATGAAGCATGGTTCGCAAGTATCAAATGATTCATAATCAAGTGATTCCAAAATCCCATCTGCATGGAGTTTCTTCATGCGCTTTACACCAATATGACCTAAACGGCAGTGCCACAAGTATGTTGCACTATCATTATCAGCTTTGCATCTTTTGGCATCAATATTATGAATATGTGTATCACTATGATTGACATTCAATAAACCATTCACATTGGGTGTATGACCATAGAAGGTTTTATTCATGTAAACAAAACAACAATTATTCTTTGACTTAAATGAATAACCATATTGCAACAAACATGATCAAATCATATTCATGCTCAATGCAAACACCAAATAACATTTATTTTGGTTCAACACTAATCCCTAAGGTAGAGGGAGTGTGCGATGGTGATCATATCAACCTTGGAATTACTTCCAACACACATCGTCACCTCGCCATTAAGTAGTCTCTGTTTATTTTGTAACTCCTGTTTTGAGTTACTAATCTTAGCAACTGAACTGGTATCAAATACCCAGGGGCTACTATGAATACTAGTAAGGTACATATCAATAACATGTATATCAAATATACCTTTGTTCACTTTCCATCCTTCTTATCCGCCAAGTATTTGGGGTAGTTCCACTTTCAGTGACCATTTCCTTTGTAGTAGAGGCACTCAGTTTCAGGCTTGGGTCCAGCTTTGGGCTTCTTCACGGGAGTGGGAACTTGCTTGCCATTCTTCTTGAAGTTCCCTTTCTTTCCCTTGCCATTTTTCTTGAAACTAGTGGTCTTGTTAACCATCAACACTAGATGCTCTTTCTTGATTTCTACCTTCGCTGATTTCAGCATCGCGAAGAGCTCGGGAATCATTTTCGTCATTCCTTGCATATTATAGTTCATCACGAAGTTCTAGTAGCTTGGTGATAGTGACTAGAGAACTTTGTCAATTAATATCTTATCTGGAAGATTAACTCCCACTTGATTCAAGCGATTGTAGTACCTAGACATTCTAAGCACATGCTGACTGGTTGAGCTATTCTCCTCCATCTTGTAGGCAAAGTACTTGTCTGAGGTCTAATTCCTCTCGACATGGGCATGAGTCTAAAATACCAATTTCAGCTCTTAAAACATCTCATATGCTCTGTGGCGTTCAAAACATTTTTGATGTCCCGATTCTAAGCCGTAAAGCATGGCCCACTAAACTATTAAGTAGTCATCATATCGAGCTTGCCAAACATTCATAACGTCTGCATGTGCTCCTGCAATAGGTCTGTCATCTTGCGGTGCATCATGGACATAATTCTTCTGTGCAGCAATGAGGACAATCCTCAGATCATGGACCCAGTCTGCATCATTGCTACTATCATCTTTGAACTTATTTTTCTCTAGGAACATATCAAAAAATAAGGGAGCTATATCGCGAGCTATTGATCTACAACATAGATTTGCAAATACTATCAGGACTGAGATCATGATAAATTAAGTTCAAATAATCAAATTATTAATGAACTCCCACTTAAATAAACATACCTCAAGTTATCTAAGTGATACATGATCCAAATCAACTAGTCCATGTCCGATCATCATGTGAGATGGGGTAGTCATCAATGGTGAACATCTCTATGTTGATCATATCTACTCTATGATTCATGTTCGACCTTTTGGTCTCCAGTGTTCTGAGACCATGTCTGTACATGCTAGGCTCGTCAAGTTTAACCAAAGTATTCTACATGTGCAAAACTGTCTTACACCCTTTGTATGTGAACGTAGAGTCTATCACACCGATCATCACGTGGTGTCTCGAAACGATGAACTTTCACAGTGGTGCATACTCGGGGAGAACACTTATATCTTGAAATTTAGTGAAGGGATCATCTTATAATGCTACCGTCGTTCTAAGCAAAATAAGATGCATAAAAGATAAACATCACATGCAATCAAAGTATGTGACGTGATATGGCCATCATCATCTCGTGCTTTTGATCTCCATCTCCAAAGCATCGTCATGATCTCCATCGTCAATGGCTCAACCTTGATCTCCATCGTTGCGTCGTGGTTGTCTCGCCAACTATTCAGTACAAAAAAGGCACATCCATGACATTTCGGACCGAACGAATTTTTTTTGTCATGCTTATGACACTTCTATGACGATAATTTTGACAAAACCCGGTATCATCATAGATGTGGTGGGCTCCTACTTCTATGACAAAAAATCATGATATAAAATGAGCTTTTCGTCCTGGGCGGGCCGGAGATGCACCTGCATGACATTCTTTGGGCCGTCCATGATGGAAAAAATCATGGTAGAATCGAGGGCTATGAAAATTTTGGGAAGTTCCCGATTATGGTGGGTGGTCGGGGCCGAGTGATGCACGGAGGTTTGCATGTTTATCTCATACACGTACGCGCATGTGTGTGATGCGTTGCGCTCTAACTGAACCCGAGCGAGCCAGTGGGATCTAACTGAATCGGAGCGATTACACTAGCTACATTACTGAACCCCGATCGATCCCTTGCTGTTAACTGAACCCGAGTGATTCCTTCGCTACTGCTGCTAACTGAAGACGATCGAACCTGCTGCCACTTGACAAACAATGAACGTGGGGGTTGGTTGAACGAGTCGAGACATACATGGTTATGGTTGGATGAACAGTTCCTAGTGGGGGTTGGATGAATAGGACCCTATGGTAGTAGTAGTAGGTCGTTGCCACTGGATGAACAGGACCCCGAGAGGAGGCCGCCATGCTATGTCTTGAGCTTGCGTTTGTTTTCCTTGAAGAGGAAAGGGTGATGCATTAGCGTAAGTATTTCCCTCAGTTTTTGAGAACCAAGGTATCAATCCAGTAGGAGGCTCCTCAAAAGTCCCACGCACCTTCACAAACAAACAAAGAACTCGCAACCAACGCAATAAAGGGGTTGTTAATCCCTTCATGGCCACTTGCAAAAGTGAGATCTGATAGAGATAGTATAATAAGATAAATATATTTTTGGTATTTTATGATATAGATTGGAAAAGTAAAGATGCAAATAAAAGTAGATTGAAAGCTTATATGATAAAAGATAGACCCCGGGGCCATAGGTTTCACTAGTGGCTTCTCTCAGGATAGCATAAGTATTACGGTGGGTGAACAAATTACTGTCGAGCAATTGATAGAAAAGCAAATAATTATGAGATTATATAGGCATGATCATGTATATAGGCATCACATCCGTGACAAGTAGACCGACTTATGCCTGCATCTACTACTATTACTCCACACACCGACCGCTATCCAGCATGCATCTAGAGTATTAAGTTCATAAGAACAGAGTAACGCATTAAGAAAGGTGACATGATGTAGATGGATAAACTCATGCAGTATGATATAAACCCCATCTTTTTATCCTCGGTGGCAACAATACAATATGTGCCTTGCTGCCCCTGCTGTCACTGGGAAAGGACACCGCAAGATTGAACCCAAAGCTAAGCACTTCTCCCATGGCAAGAAAGATCAATCTAGTAGGCCAAACCAAACTGATAATTCGAAGAGACTTGCACAGATAACTCAATCATACATAAAAGAATTCAGAGGAGATTCAAATATTTCTCATAGATAAACTTGATCATAAACCTACAATTCATCGTATCTCGACAAACACACCGCAAAAAGAGTTACATCAAATAGATCTCCACAAGAGAGGGGGAGAACATGGTATTGAGATCGAAAAAGAGAGAAGAAGCCATCTAGCTAATAACTATGGACCCGAAGGTCTGTGGTAAACTACTCACAACTCATCGGAGGGCTATGGTGTTGATGTAGAAGCCCTCCGTGGTCGATTCTCCCTCCGACGGAGCACCAGCGAAGGCTCCAAGATGAGATCTCGCGGATACAGAAGGTTGTGGTGGTGGAAATTGTTTTTCGTTGGCTCCCTGGATGTTTTTGGGATACGTGGGTATATATAGGAGGAAGAAGTACGTCAGTGGCCGCCCGAGGGGCCCACGAGACAGGGGGGCGCGCCCTGTAGGGGTGGGCACGCCCTCCACCCTCGTGGCCGCCTCGATCGCTTCTTGACTTGCACTCCAAGTCCTCTGGATCACGTTCGTTTCAAAAATCACGCTCCCGAAGGTTTCATTCCGTTTGGACTCCGTTTGATATTCCTTTTCTTCGAAATACTGAAATAGGCAAAAAAACAGCAATACGGGCTGGGCCTTCGGTTAGTAGGTTAGTCCCAAAAAATGATATAAATGTGTAAAATAAAGCCGATAAACATCCAAAAGGGGTAATATAATAGCATGGAACAATAAAAAATTATAGATACGTTGGAGACGTATCACACCACAACCGATCAACTGATTGGGGTTGGATGAATAGGACCCCGTGGAGGGCTGGTTGAACAGTAGCCGTGGAGGGCTAGGGGAACAGTAGTCCATTGATAAATAGTAGCTGGTGGAGGCAGGTGGAAGACGCGGTGGATGAATAGTGCAGGTGGAGGCTAAAGGAAGTCGACGATGGGTGAACAGTAGCCCCCGTGGAGTCCTGTTTTGCGGTACGCCACACCCCTCCGATGAACAGGACCCCAGTTTCGACAATAGCGCTCCAACACAAGTCTGTTTCCTCCGTTTTGCTGTACACCACACCCCTCCCGATGAACAGGACCCGCGTTTCGACCGTAGCGCTCCAACACAAGTCTATTTCCTATGTTTTGCAGTACGCCACACCCCTTCATTTCCTCTGTTCTACGGTACGGCATGCCTCATTTCGGCTGTTCTCTCCAAGCCGGTTGGCTCCCGATGAAAAGGATGCATTCCGTTGCCTCCCGATGAACACGACGCAGTTTCTCCGTTCCGACCCAACCGGTTGGCTGCCGATGAACAGGACGCCATTGCTGCCCTCTGCTACCTCTCCATGTACACGAGCCTTGGCCGTACGTATGTGCGAGTAGGCATTTGAGACCCCGCCCGTATGTACGTATGTGGCTGTATTTACTTTCTTGCACCCCAGCTGTACGTACGTGTACACGATATAGATGGGACTGCGTGACATGCTACGTCTGCGCCTCTACTATGACACGTGCCCTTCCTTACTCGGCCACGGTTCATCGCTGCATCTTGCAGACAGACCGATCGACCAGTATGTACGTACACTTTCATGACCAGACAGACAACCCTATGTATGGTTGATCGGGTGGGTCCCAGCTGTCAAGGGGGTTAGGAGGTACTTCCTTGTGTGCGAAGATATAGCTGGTGGGTCCCAGCTGTTAGGGGAGAATCATATTTTTTGCCCGTAATATGGACGCACTTCCTTGCATGCGAAGATGTAGCTGGTGGGTCCCAGCAGTTAGGGGGGAAAAGTTTTTTTCGTGAAATTTGGTGACCCGTCCGATGGGTCCCTACCATCAGGTGGAGGAATCATTATTTTGCGCGTAATAAGGATGCACTTCCTTGTTGCAGCCGTGGACCCAGCTGTCAGCCTCTCCATGTACAGTCCTCTTCCGATGGAAGTCGTTCCTTGACCACATTGATCACGGCGCGCCGAGAGCACCAAGGCAGTGGACGACGGCGAGGCTGATAACCCACAAGTGTAGGGGATCGCAACAGCTTTCGAGGATAGAGTATTCAACCCAAATTTATTGATTCGACACAAGGGGAGCCAAAGAATATTCTTAAGTATTAGCAGTTGAGTTGTCAATTCAACCACACCTGGATAACTTAGTATCTGCAGCAAAGTATTTAGTAGCAATGTAGTATGATAGTAATGGTAACACTGGCAAAAGTAAAGATAGCAGTTTTGTAGTAATTGTAACAGTAGCAACAGAAAAGTAAATAAGTGAAGCACAATATGTGAAAAGCTCATAGGCATTGGATCAATGATGGATAATTATGCCGGATGTGATTCCTCATGTAATAGCTATAACATAGGGTGACACAGAACTATCTCCAGTTAATCAATGTAATGTAGGCATGTATTCCGAATATAGTCATACGTGCTTATGGAAAAGAACTTGCATGACATCTTTTGTCCTACCCTCCCGTGGCAGCAGGGTCCTAGTGGAAACTAAGGGATATTAAGGCCTCCTTTTAATAGAGTACCGGACCAAAGCATTAACACATAGTGAATACATGAACTCCTCAAACTACGGTCATCACCGAGAAGTATCCCAATTATTGTCACTTCGGGGTTGTTCGATCATAACACATAATAGGTGACTATAGACTTGCAAGATAGGATCAAGAACTCACATATATTCATAAAAACATAATAGGTTCAGATCTGAAATCATGGCACTCGGGCCCTAGTGACAAGCATTAAGCATAGCAAAGTCATAGCAACATCTATCTCAGAACATAATGGATACTAGGGATCAAACCCTAACAAAACTAACTTGATTACATGGTAAATCTCAACCAACCCATCACCGTCCAGCAAGCCTATGATGGAATTACTCACGCACGGCGGTGAGCATCATGAAATTGGTGATGGAGGATGGTTGATGATGATGACGGCGATGAATCCCCCTCTCCGGAGCCTCGAACGGACTCGAGATCAGCCCTCCCGAGAGAGATTAGGGCTTGGCGGCGGCTTCGTATCGTAAAACGCGATGAAACTTTCTCTCTGATTTTTTTCTCCGCGAGACGGAATATATGGAGTTGGAGTTGAGGTCGGTGGAGCATCAGGGGGCCCACAAGACAGGAGGGCGCACCCAGGGGGAGAGGGCGCGCCCCCACCCTCATGGACAGGGTGTGGGCCCCCTGGCCTTCATTCTTTCACCAGTATTTTTTATATTTTCCAAAAGTTATCTCCATGGATTTTCAGGTCATTCCGAGAACTTTTGTTTTCTGCACAATAAACAACACCATGGCAGTTCTGCTGAAACAACATCAGTCCGGGTCAGTTTCATTCAAATCATGCAAGTTAGAGTCCAAAACAAGGGCAAAAGTGTTTGGAAAAGTAGATATGTTGGAGATGTATCAACTCCCCCAAGCTTAAACCTTTGCTTGTCCTCAAGCAATTCAGTTGATAAATTGAAAGTGATAAAGAAAAACTTTTACAAACTCTATTTGCTCTTGTTGTCGTAAATATGTAAAGCCAGCATTCAAGTTTTCAGCAAAGATTATGAACTAACCATATTCACGATAACACTTAGGTCTCATAATTTCTCATATCAATGGCATAATCAACTAGCGAGCAATAATAATAAAACTCGGATGACAACACTTTCTCAAAACAATCATAATATGATATAACAAGATGGTATCTTGCTAGCCCTTTCTAAGACCGCAAAACATAAATGCAGAGCACCTTTAAAGATCAAGGACTGACTAAACATTGTAATTCATGGTAAAAGAGATCTAGTCAAGTCATACCCAATATAAACTAATAGTAATGAATGCAAATGACAGCGTGCTCTCCAGCAGGTGCTTTTTAATAAGAAGGTGATGACTCAACATAAAAGTAAATAGATAGGCCCTTCGCAGAGGGAAGCAGGGATTTGTAGAGGTGCCAGAGCTTGATTTTAAAATAGAGATGAATAACATTTTGAGAGGCATACTTTCACTGTCAACGCAACAACTATGAGATGGCGATATCTTCCATGCTACATACATTATAGGCGGTTCCCAAACAGAATGGTAAAAGTTTATACTCCCCCACCACTAACAAGCATCAATCCATGGCTTGCTCGAAATAATGAGTGCCTCCAACTAACAACAACCCTGGGGGAGTTTTGTTTAATTATTTTGATTTGCTTTGATCGTTTTGATCATGGGACTGGGCATCCCGGTTACCAGACATTTTCTCGTGAATGAGGAGCGGAGTCCACTCCTCTTGAGAATAACCCACCTAGCATGGAAGATACAGACAACCCTAGTTGAAACATGAGCTACTCGAGCATACAAAATAGAATTTCATTTGAAGGTTTGGAGTTTGGCACATACAAATTTACTTGGAACGGCAGGTAGATACCGCATATAGGAAGGTATGGTGGACTCATATGGAATAACTTTGGGGTTCATGGGGTTTGGATGCACAAGCAGTATTCCCGCTTAGTATAGGTGAAGGCTAGCAAAAGACTGGGAAGCGACCAACTGAGAGAGTGACAACAGTCATGAACATGTATTAAAATTAATTTACACCAAGTACAAGCATGAGTAGGATACAATCCACCATGAACATAAATATCGTGAAGGCGATGTTGATTTTGTCAACTACATGCGTGAACATGTGCCAAGTCGAGTCACTCAATTCATTCAAAGGAGGATACCATCCCATCATACCTCATCATAATCATTTTAATAGCATGTTGGCACGCAAGGTAAACCATTATAACTCATAGCTAATTAAGCATGACACAAGCAACTATAATCTCTAAATGTCATTGCAAATATGTTCACTTCATAATAGGATGAACCAGGAACGATGAACTCATCATATTTACAAAAAACAAAAGAGGTCGAGTTCATACCAGCTTCTCTCATCTCAATCAGTCCATCATATATCGTCATTATTGCCTTTCACTTGCACGACCGAACGATGTGTATAATAATAATAGTGCACGTGCATTGGACTAAGCTGGAATCTGCAAGCATCGAATTCAAGAGAGAAGACAAAGTAATATGGGCTCTAAGTTAAATGAACAGTCATGCATATGAGAGCCACTAAACATTTTCAATATGGTCTTATACTCTCGACCCCCAAAGAAAAGAAATAAAACTATTTACACGGGAAAGCTCCCAACAAGTAAAAGAAGAACGAGAAATATTTGTGGGTTTTCATTTAGTTACTACTACAAGCATGGAAAGTAAACTAACTATTTTTTTTGGTTTTCTTAAGGTTTATCAATACACACAAGAAGAAAGCTAGAAAAAAAGAAATTAAACTAGCATGGATAATATAATGAAAGAGTATGAGCACCGACGACTAGAATAGTGTGTGAACATGAATGTAAAGTCGGTGAGAAATACGTACTCCCCCAAGCTTAGGCTTTTGGCCTAAGTTGGTCTAATGCCAAGGACCGCGGCTACTCTCCCCGGTGTACTGAGGAGTGTCATTAGGATACCACTGATTAGCGATCTCCTCCGGATCCCACTGATAAGATGATGGAAGATAAGGGTCCAGTGGAGGTTCTGGCTCAGGCTCTGGAGCAGGTGCCTGTCCTCGATGAGCATAGGTTTCCGGCGAGATAAGATAATAAACTGCAGTCAAATCAAACAATAGAGGCGCATGCAGGATAATAATCTCATTGTGTTTCTTATTATATCTCAAGTTATACAGGAGCATCTTATCATCATTGTGAACAATAAACTCATGTTCTACCATGCTCTTATAATCTAAAGGGGAAAGAGGCAACTTTGCCTCCTCTTTCTCATAGTGCCTAATAGGTATCTCAAAATGTTTAGCAAGGCGTGCAACATAGATACCTCCAAAGATGGGGCCATTTGTACGGTTCAGGCTTAGCCGTTTAGCAATAACGGCACCCATACTAAAACTATTATCACCAAACAAGGCATGGAACAGAATAATAATATCAGGAACGCTGAAGTTTCCACTATTTCCACGACCAATTAAGCATCGACTAGCAAATAAGGCAAAGTAGCGTAAAGTAGGAAAGTGTATGCTAGTGATTCTCGCATCGAAACCCTTCTTCGGATCCCCTACAGTAATGGTGTTAACAAAGCCATCCAAATCTTTACGATGTGGTTCATCTAATCTGCCCTCAAAGGGTATTCTACATACCGCGCAAAAATTACATAAAGACATTTCCTTGAATTCATCATATAGATGAAATGATACTGATGGAGGTGAATTCTTAGGATAATAATAAAAGTTTTGCACGAAAGTATTGGTGAGTAAGAGGTACTGATCGATCCGGTCGTGGAGGAAGTCGGTGAGGCCCGCATTTTCAATGAAAGAATAAAAGTCTTCATAAATCCCGGCTTCTCTCAAGAAATTATCACAAGGCCATTCACACGGCTGTACTTCCGCTACGCGAGGAAGATTATACTTGGCCTTTTCCTTCTCTTTAGCTTGTTTATCCTGGGAGCCTTGGCTAGAAGAGCCCCTCAAAAATCTCCTTATCATTTTCTGAAAATTTTCTGAAATTTTTAGTAACTTCAAAATAAAAGTGAATAAAACTAAACTAGATTGGTAGCAACTACTCTTACAAGTGCCTAGGGCCTATATCATGCATTAGAATTACTTGGGACCTCATAAATTTGACATGCAAGCTCAAGAACAGGGTCACCTATGCAGCAAAAATTTGCAATGAATAAAGCACTAGAACAAAAACTAATTGGACCAACGGAGGAGTCACATACCAAGCAACAATCCCCCAAAACAGTTTTGTGAATGGAGCTTTGAGCAAGGAGATTGAAAATCGCAGCAAAATGAGCTAGAACTCGTGCTTGAGCTGGATGGGGATTTTTTTAGGAAGAAGATGGAGTGTGTGGGTGCAGGAATAAGTGGAGGGGGGCCATCATGGGCCCACGAGATAGGGGGGCGCGCCCAGGGGGTATGGGCGGGCCCTCCACCCTCGTGGCCAGGTGCTTGCCCCCTTGCAGTGTTTCCAGAGCCTAAAATCCTCAAATATTCCATAAAAATCATACTAAATTTGCAGGGCATTTGGAGCACTTTTATTTTCAGGATATTTTTTATTGCACGGATAATTCAGAAAACAGACAGATAATACTATTTTTGCTTTATTTATCCTAAATAACAGAAAGTAAAAAGAGGGTACAGAAGGTTGTGCCTTCTAGTTTCATCCATCTCATGATCATCAAAATGAATCCACTAACAAGGTTGATCAAGTCTTGTTAACAAACTCATTCCGAATAACACGAAACCGGAGAAATTTCAAATAACACTAGGTTACCTCAACGGGGATATGCACATCCCCAGCAATAAGAATATCATACTTTTTCTTGACAGTAGGAAGAGGAAATTCAAAACCTCCAATAATAATAGTTGGACTTTTTCCAATAGAATTGATGCTATGAACTTGAGGTTGTTTCCTTGGAAAGTGTACCGTATGCTCATTACCATTAACATGAAAAGTGACATTGCCTTTGTTGCAATCAATAACAGCCCCTGCAGTATTCAAAAAGGGTCTACCAAGGATAATCGACATACTATCGTCCTCAGGAATATCAAGAATAACAAAGTCCATTAAGATAGTGACATTTGCAACCACAACAGGCACATCCTCGCAAATACCGACAGGTATGGCAGTTGATTTATCAGCCATTTGCAAAGTTATTTCAGTAGGTGTCAACTTATTCAATTCAAGTCTACGATATAAAGAGAGAGGCATAACACTAACACTAGCTCCAAGATCACATAAAGCAGTTTTAACATAGAGCATGGTATAGTCAGTACCCCTGGATCTCCAAGTTTCTTTGGTATTCCACCCTTAAAAGTGTAATTAGCAAGCATGGTGGAAATTTCAGCTTCCGGTATCTTTCTTTTATTTGTAATGATATCCTTCATGTACTTAGCATAAGGATTTAATTTAAGCATATCAGTTAAGAGCATATGTAAGAAAATAGGTCTAATCATTTCAGCAAAGCGCTCAAAATCCTCATCATCCTTTGTCTTGGATGGTTTAGGAGGAAAGGGCATGGATTTCTGAACCCATGGTTCTCTTTCTCTACCGTGCTTCCTAGCAACAAAGTCTCTTTTATCATAATGTTGATTCTTTGATTGTGGGTTATCAAGATCAACAGCAGGTTCAATCTCTACATCATTATTTTTGCTAGGTTGAGCATCAACATGAACATTATCATTAGCATTATCACTAGGTTCATGTTCATCACCTGATTGTGTTTCAGCATCAGAAATAGAAATATCATTGGGATTCTCATGTGTGTCTATAACAGGTTCACTAGAAGCATGCAAAGTCCTATCGTTTTTCTTTTTCTTCTTTTTGGAAGAACTAGGTGCCTCTAAATTATTTCTCTGGGAATCCTGCTCGATTCTCTTAGGGTGGCCTTCAGGATACAAAGGTTCCTGAGTCATTCTACCAGTTCTAGTAGCCACTCTAACAGCAAAGTCATGTTTATTATTTAATTCATCGAGCAAATCACTTTGAGCTTTAAGTACTTGCTCAGCTTGAGTGGTAACCATAGAAGCATATTTGCTAATGAGTTTAAGTTCACCTTTAACTCTAGCCATATAATCATTCAAGCGTCCTATCTCGAAAGCATTATTCTTTAATTCTCTACCAACATAAGCATTAAAACTTTCTTGCCTAGCCATAAAGTTGTCAAATTCATCTAAGCATGGGCTATGGAATTTAGTAGAAGGAATTTCAACCTTATCATATCTATAGAGAGAATTTACCTTTACTACCTATGTCGGGTTATCAAGACAATGTGTTTCTTCAACAGGCAGTACGTTAAGATCATGTATTTCTTCAATAGGTGGTAAATTCTTAATATCTTCAACTTTAATACCTTTTTCTTTCATTGATTTTTGTGCCTCTTGCATATCTTCAGGACTGAGAAATAGAACACCCCTCTTTTTCGGAGTTGGTAGTTTAGGAATAGGCTCAGGAGTTGGCTCAATTGGCTCAGGAATTGCCTCGGGAATTGGCTCAGGAAGAGTCCAATTATTTTCATTAGTCAACATATTATTCAATAGTAATTCAGCTTGGTCGACTGTTCTTTCCCTGAAAACACAACCAGCACAACTATCCAAGTAGTCCTTGGAAGCATCGGTTAGTCCATTATAAAAGATATCAAGTATTTCATTTTTCTTCAGAGGATGATCAGGCAAAGCATTAAGTAACCGGAGAAGCCTCCCCCAAGCTTGTGGGAGACTCTCTTCTTTGATGCACAAAATTATATATTTTCCACAAGACAGCTTGTTTCTTATGAGCAGGGTAATATTTAGCAGAGCAGTAATAAATCATATCCTGGGGACTACACACACAACCAGGATCAAGAGAATTAAACCAAGTATTAGCATCACCCTTTAATGAGAACGGAAATATCTTAAGGATATAATAATAGCGAGACTTCTCATCATTAGTAAACAGGGTGGCTATATCATTTAACTTGGTAAGATGTGCCACAACAATTTCAAATTCATAGCCATAAAAAGGATCAGATTAGACCAAAGTAATTATCTCAGGATCAATAGAGAATTCATAATCCTTATCAGTAACAAAGATAGGTGAAGTAGCAAAAGCAGGGTCAGGTTTCATTCTAGCATTAAGAGATTGCTTCTTCCATTTAGCTAATAACTTCTTAAGATCATATCTATCTTTGCAAGCAAAAATAGCTCTAGCAGCTTCCTCATCCATAACATAACCCTCAGGAACAACAGGCAATTCATAATCAGGGGGAGAACTTTCATCATCACTATCATCAATAATATCATCATTAATAATTTCATTCTCTCTAACCCTAGCAAGTTGTTCATCAAGAAATTCACCTAATGGCAAAGTAGTATCTCGCATAGAAGTAGTTTCATCATAAGTATCATGCATAACAGAAGTGGCATCATCAATAACATGCGACATATTAGAATTCAAAGCAGTAGTAGGTTTAGGTATCACAAGCTTACTCAAAATAGAAGGAGAATCTAGTGCAGAGCTAGATGGTAGTTCCTTACCTCCCCTCGTAGTTGAGGGAAAAATCTTGGTTCTTTCGTCTGTCAAGTTCCTCATAGTGATCAGCAGATATAAATCCCAAGTGACTCAAAGGATAGAGCTATGCTCCCCGGCAACGGCGCCAGAAATCCTTCTTGCTACGTCTTGAGCTTGCGTTGGTTTTCCTTGAAGAGGAAAGGGTGATGCAGCAATAGTAGCATAAGTATTTCCCTCAGTTTTTGAGAACCAAGGTATCAATCCAGTAGGAGGCTCCTCAAAAGTCCCACGCACCTACACAAACAAACAAAGAACTCGCAACCAACACAATAAAGGGGTTGTCAATCCCTTCACAGCCACTTGCGAAAGTGAGATCTGATAGAGATAGTATGATAAGATAAATATATTTTTGGTATTTTATAATATAGATTGGAAAAGTAAATATGGAAATAAAAAGTAGATTGAAAGCTTATATGGTAAAAGATAGACCCGGGGGCCGTAGGTTTCACTAGTGGCTTCTCTCAAGATAGCATAAGTATTACGACGGGTGAACAAATTACTGTTGAGCAATTGATAGAAAAGCGAATAATTATGAGATTATCTAGGCATGATCATGTATATAGGCATCACGTCCGTGACAAGTAGACCGACTCCTGCCTCCATCTAGTACTATTACTCCACACATCGACCACTGTCCAGCATGCATCTAGAGTATTAAGTTCATAAAGAACGGAGTAACGCATTAAGAAAGATGACATGATGTAGAGGGATAAACTGATGCAATATGGTATAAACCCCATCTTTTTATCCTTGATGGCAACAATACAATATGTGCCTTGTTGCCCTTATTGTCACTGGGAAAGGAGACCGCAAGATTGAACCCAAAGCTAAGCACTTCTCCCATTGCAAGAAAGATCAATCTAGTAGGCCAAACCAAACTGATAATTCGAAGAGACTTGCAAAGATAACTTAATCACACATAAAAGAATTCAGAGGAGATTCAAATATTTCTCATAGATAAACTTGATCATAAACCCACAATTCATCAGATCTCGACAAACACACCGCAAAAAGAGTTACATCGAATAGATCTCCAAGAAGATCGAGGAGAACATGGTATTGAGATCGAAAAAGAGAGAAGAAGCCATCTAGCTAATAACTATGGACCCGAAGGTCTGTGGTAAACTACTCACAACTCATCGGAGGGGCTATGGTGTTGATGTAGAAGCTCTCCGTGGTCGATTCCCCCTCCGGCGGAGCGCCGACGAAGGCTCCAAGATGGGATCTCGCGGATACGGAAGGTTATGGTGGTGGAAATAGTTTTTCGTGGTCTCCTTTGATGTTTTCGGGGTACGTGGGTATATATAGGAGGAAGAAGTAGGTCGGTGGATGCCCGAGGGGACCACGAGATAGGGGGGCGCGCCCAGTAGGGGGGGGGGGGGGGGGCGCCCTCCGCCCTCGTGGCCGCCTCGGCAGCTTCTTGACTTGCACTCCAAGTCCTCTGGATCACGTTCGTTCCAAAAATCACGCTCCCGAAGGTTTCATTCCGTTTGGACTCCGTTTGATATTTCTTTTCTTCGAAACACTAAAATAGGCAAAAAAAAACAGCAATACTGAATGGGCCTTCGGTTAATAGGTTAGTCCCAAAAATGATATAAATGTGTAAAGTAAAGCCCATAAACATCCAAAATGGGTAATATAATAGTATGGAACAACAAAAAATTATAGATACATTGGAGACGTATCAAGCATCCCCAAGCTTAATTCCTGCTCGTCCTCGAGTAGGTAAATGATAAAAACAGAATTTTTGATGTGGAATGATACCTAGCATATTCTCAATGTAATTTTCTTTATTGTGGCATGAATGTTCAGATCCAAATGATTCAAAATAAAAGTTCATATTGACATAAGAAATAGTAATAGTTCAAGCATACTAACAAGTAATCATGTCTTCTCAAAATATCATGGCCAAAGAAAGCTTATGCCTACAAAATCATATAGTTAGGATATGCTTCATTTTCGTCACACAAAATACTCCCATCATGCACAACCCCGGTTTCAGCCAAGCAATTGGTTCATACTTTTTAACGCGCTTCAGCTTTTTTCAACTCTCAGCAATACATGAGCGCAAGCCATAGATATAGCACTATGGGTGGAATAGAATATGATGATGGAGGTTGTGTGGAGAAGACAAAAAAGGAGAAAGTCTCACATTGATGAGGCTAATCAACGGGCTATGGAGATGCCCATCAAGTGATATCAACATGAGGAGTAGGGATTGCCATGCAACAGATGCACTAGATCTATAAATGTATGAAAGCTCAACAAAAGAAACTAAGTGGGTGTGCATCCAACTTGCTTGCTCACGAAGACCTAGGGCACTTTGATGAAGCCCATCGTTGGAATATACAAGCCAAGTTCTATAATGAAAAATTCCCACTAGTATATGAAAGTGACAACATAGGAGACTCTCTGTCATGAAGATCATGGTGCTACTTTGAAGCACAAGTGTGGAAAAAGATAGTAACATTGTCCCCCCCCCCTTTTTTCTTTTTTTAGGCCTTCCGTTTTTTACTTGGCATTTCCTTTTTTTCATTTGGCCTCTCTCCTTTTTCAGCCTTTCTTTTCAAGGGACAATGCTCTAATAATGATGATCATCACACTTCTATTTACTTACAACTCGATACTAGAACAAAATATGACTATATATGAATGCCTCCGGCAGTGTACTAGGATATGCAATGAATCAAGAGCGACACGTATGAAAGAATTATGAAGGTGGCTTTGCCACAAATACGATGTCAACTACATGATCATGCAAAAGCAATATGACAATGATGGAACGTGTCATAATAAATGGAACGGTGGGAAGTTGCATGGCAATATATCTTGGAATGGCTATGGAAATGCCATAATAGGTAGGTATGGTGGCTGTTTTGAGGAAGATATAAGGAGGTTCATGTGTGATAGAGTGTATCGTATCACAGGGTTTGGATGCACCGGCGAAGTTTGCACCAACTCTCAAGGTGAGAAAGGACAATGCACGGTACCGTAGAGGCTAGCAATGATGGAAGGGTAAGAGTGGGTATAATCCATGGACTCACATTAGTCATAAAGAACTCATATACTTATTGCAAAAGTTTATTAGCCCTCGAAGCAAAGTACTACTACGCATGATCCTAAGGGAAGGTTTGGTAGGAGTTAACCACCGCGCGATCCCGACCTCCACTCATAAGGAAGGCAATCAAAAGAGCATCCCATGCTACAAATTTGTTATACAACTTTTACCATACGTGCATGCTACGGGACTTGCCAACTTCAACACAAGTATTTCTCAATTTCATAATTATCCAACTAGCATGACTCTAACATTACCACCTCTATATCTCAAAACAATTATCAAGCATCAAATTGATCATAGCATCCAATTCACTTTCTATGATAGTTTTTATTATACCCAACTTGGATGCCCATCATTCTAGGACCAATTTTATAACCGTAGCAAATACCATGCTGTTCTAAAAGACTCTCAAAATAATATAAGTGAAGCATGAGAGATCAATAATTTCCACAAAATAAAACCACCGCCATGCTCTAAAAAGATATAAGCGAAGCACTAGAGCATTGTCTAGCTCAAAAAAGATATAAGTGAAGCACATAGAGTATTCTAATAAATTCTGAATCATGGGTGTATCTCCGCAAAAGGTGTGTACAGCAAGGATGACTGTGGTAAACTAACAAGCAAAGACTCATATCATACAAGATGCTCCAAGCAAAACACATATCATGTGGCGGATAAAAATATAGCTCCAAGTAAAGTTACCGATAAACGAAGACGAAAGAGGGGATGCCTTCCGGGGCATCCCCAAGCTTAGGATTTTGGTTGTCCTTGAATTATATTGGGGTACCATGGGCACCCCCAAGCTTAGGCTCTTTCCACTCCTTATTCCATAGTCCATCAAATCTTTACCCAAAACTTGAAAACTTCACAACACAAAACTCAACAGGAAATCTGAGGAGCTCCGTTAGTGCAAGAAAGAAAAACCACCACTTAAGGTACTGTAATGAACCTATTCTTTATTTATATTGGTGTTAAACCTACTGTATTCCAACTTCTCTATGGTTCATACCCCCCCCCCCCCCGGGTACTAGCCATAGATTCATCAAAATAAGCAAACAACACACGAAAAACAGAATCTGTCAAAAATAGAACAGTCTGTAGCAATCTGTAACTTTCGAATACTTCTGGAACTCTAAAAATCCTACCAAAATAGGAAGTCGTAGGAAATTTTTCTATTGATCTACTGCAAAAATAATCAACTAAGAAGAACATCTGTGTGAGTTATTAAAATTATTCTCGTGCGTGCAAAAGTTTCCTTTTTTCAGCAAGATCAAATTAACTATCACCGTAGGTTATCATATAGGTTCTACTTGGCACAAACACTAATTAAAACATAAAACCACATCTAAACAGAAGCTAGATGATTTATTTATTACTAAATGGAATCAAAAAGCAAGGAACAAAAATAAAATTGGGTTGCCTCCCAACAAGCGCTATCGTTTAACGCCCCTAGCTAGGCATAAAAGCGAGAATAGATTCTAAGTATTGCCACCTTTGGCATTCAATTCATCAGTGGCTCTCATAATAGATTCATAAGGTAATTTGATTTTCTTTCTAGGAAAGTGCTCCATGCCTTTCCTTAATGGAAATTGGAATCTAATATTTCCTTCCTTCATATCAATAATTGCACCAATCTTTCTAAGGAAAGGTCTACCAAGAATAATAGGACATGAAAAATTGCAATCTATATCAAGAACAATAAAATCTACGGGCACATAATTCCTATTTGCAACAATAAGAACATCATTAATACTTCCCATAGGTTTCTTAATGGTGGAATCCGCAAGGTGCAAGTTTAAAGAACAATCATCAAATTCACAGAAACCTAGCGCATCACATAAAGTTTTTGGAATCAAGGAAATGCTAGCACCCAAATCACACAAAGCATAGCATTCATGATCTTTAATTTTAATTTTAATAGTAGGTTACCACTCATCATAAAGTTTTCTATTGATAGAAACTTCCAATTCAAGTTTTTCCTCATAAGTTTGCATCAAAGCATCAACGATATGTCTGGTAAAAGCTTTATTTTGACTATAAGCATGAGGAGAATTCAACACGGATTGCAACAAGGAAATGCAATCTACTAAAGAACAATTATCATATTTAAATTCCTTGAAATCCAAAATAGTGGGTTCATTGCTATGTAAAGTTTTGACCTCTCCAATCCCACTTTTACCAAATTTAGCATCAAGATCTAGAAACTCCGAATCATTGGGACGCCTTCTAACTAAAGTTGACTCATCTGCAGTCCCATCATTATCAAGATTCATATTGCAAAACAAAGATTTAATAGGGGACACATCAATCACTTTTAGATCTTCATCTTTATTTTCATGGAAACTAGAAGAACACGGTTTTACAAAACAATCTTTCTTAGCACGCATCTTAGCGGTTCTTTCTTTGCACTCGTTAATGGAAACTCTCATGGCTTTGAGAGACTCATTGATATCATGCTTAGGTGGAATAGATTTAAGTTTCAAAGAATCAACATCAAGAGAAATTCTATTCACGTTCCTAGCCAATTCATCAACTTTAAGTATTTTTTCTTCAAGCAAAGCATTGAAATTCTTTTGAGAGATCGTAAATTCTTTAACAATATTCTCAAAATCAGGGGGCATCTTATTAAAATTTCCATAAGAGTTGTTGTAGGAATTACCATAATTATTGGAGGAATTACTAGGAAACGGCCTAGGATTAAAGTTTCCTCTATATGCATTGTTACCAAAATTGTTCCTACCAAAAAAATTCACATCCATAGATTCATTATTATTCTCAATCAAGGTATGAAAAGGCATATCATTGGGACCAATAGGAGCACTCTTATTAGCAAACAATTTCATAATTTTATCTCTCTTTCCACTCAAAACTTTAATCTCTTCTATCACATGAACCTTTTTACTAGTAGATCTTTCGGTGTGCCATTGAGAATAATTAACCATAATATTATCTAGGAGTTTAGTAGCTTCTCCTAAAGTGATTTCCATAAAAGTGCCTCCCGCGGCCGAATCTAAAAGATTTCTAGAAGCAAAATTCAATCCGGCATAAATTTTTTGTATGATCATCCATAAATTTAATCCATGAGTAGGGCAATTGCGAATCATTAATTTCATCCTCTCACAAGATTGTGCAACATGTTCATGATCAAGTTGCTTAAAATTCATAATATCGTTTCTAAGAGAGATGATCTTAGCGAGAGGAAAATACTTAGAGATAAAAGCATCTTTGCACTGATTCAAAGAATCAATACTATTTTTAGGCGGAGACGAAAACCAAGTTTTAGCACGATCTCTAAGTGAAAATGGAAATAACTTCAATTTAACAATATCATTATCCGTGTCTTTTTTCTTTTGCATATCACGCAAATCAATAAAGTTGTTTAGATGAGTAGCGGCATCTTCACTAGGAAGGCCGGAGAATTGATCTTTCATACAAGATTCAACAAAGCAGCATTGATTTCTCAAGATTCAGCATCATTAAGAGGAGCAATCGCAGTGCTAAGGAAATCATTATTGTTGGTATTGGAAAAGTCACACAATTTAGTATTATCTTGAGTCATCGTGACAAGCAATCCAACACACAAGCACACAAGAGGCAAACGAAAAAGAGGCGAAGAGAAAAGAGAGGGTGAATAAAACGGCAAGGGTGAAGTGGGGAGAGGAAAATGAGAGGCAAATGGCAAATAATGTAATGTGAGGGAGATGAGTTTGTGATGGGTACTTGGTATGTCTTGACTTGTGCGAAGACCTCCCCGGCAACGGCGGCTTGCTACTTATACGTCTCCAACGTATCTATAATTTTTGATTGTTCCATGCTATGATATTACCCATTTTGGATGTTTATGGGCTTTACTTTACACTTTTATATCATTTTTGGACTAACCTACTAACCGGAGGCCCAGCCCGAATTGCTGTTTTTTGCCTATTTCAGTGTTTCGAAGAAAAGGAATATCAAACGGAGTCCAAACGCGATGAAACCTTTGGGAGCGATCTTTTTGGAACAAATGCAAACCTGGAGACTTGGAGTGGAAGTCACACAACAACCGAGGCGGCCACGAGGGTGCCCGACGCGCCCCCTACAGGTGGGCGTGCCCCCCACCCACGTGGGCCCTCGAGGGTCCACCGACCTACTTCTTCCTCCTATATATACCCATGTACCCTGAAACCATCGGGGAGCACCACGAAAACCTAATTCCACCGCTGCAACCTTCTATATCCGCGAGATCCCATCTTGGAGCCTTCATCGGTGCTCCGCCGGAGGGGGAATCGACCACGAAGGGCCTCTACATCATCTTCAAGGCCCTTCCGATGAGTTGTGAGTAGTTTACCATAGACCTTCGAGTCCATAGTTATCAGCTAGACGGCTTGTTCTCTCTCTTTGAATCTCAATACAAAGTTCTCCTCGATCTCCTTGGAGATCTATTCGATGTAACTCTTTTTGCGGTGTGTTCACTACTAGGAAAAGGGCTATAGATGAAATGGATACTAATGGCGCACCTATCATGTGGTGCGCCACTACTATATAGCAGTGGCGCACCATGTGTAGGTGCGCCATTAGTGTGCAAGACACTAATGGCGCACCAGGCACATGGTGCGCCACTAGTAACACTTTTTTTTCAAACATATTAATGGCGCATCCTGGCACAGTGCGCCATTACTAGTGCTAACTAGTAATGGCGCACCGGCCACACAGTGCGCCACTACTGTTGTTTTTTTATTCTTTTTTTGCAAAACTACTAATGGCGCACCAGCAGCAGGTGCGCCATTAGTAACCAGGGTTACTAATGGCGCATTTGCAGGTGGTGCGCCATTAGTAACCTGGGACCAACAAGATATTTTGGACAGCCACACCTACCCACTCACTTTCCCCACTTCATTCTCTCCACCTCCTCCTCCAAGCTTGTCTTGGCTGCCTCCTCCTCCTCACATCATTTGCACCATAGATTCATCCAAATTAAGTGGTTAAATTACCTTTTTTTGATAGGTAAGTAAGGGGGGAAGCTATCTTTATGTTGTTCTCCCTCTCCAACAACGTGCACATGCACTTTTTGTGGCCTAGCTAGATCTATGTATGTTCGTGGTGTTGCATATGTTTGTGGTGTTGCATATATTTTTGTTTTTGCAGGTGCCGGTATTTGAAATGCGATAGTTGCCAATATTTTGCCGGAATGTTGATTCATTTCCGTTTCGGCGAGAATTTTGGCACTATGCATTCTTTTTGGTCCTATTTTTAGGGAAAGTCATGCCAAATTTTTTCTTTGTTCTAAAATATCGTTTTGCTCTACCCCGCAGGCGACCATGGTCCGCACGATGACCGAAGGCATCGTGAATAGGTTTTTGAGCTCCACGAAGGCCGAGATGCTTCAAAAGAACGAGACGGAGATAAGATGTCTGTGTCGAAGATGCAAGCTGAAGAGCCTTATTGCGGATCCGGATTCCTGGCACGTGCGGGACCACCTGCTCTTGCGTGGTTTCATGGATGGCTATCGGTGGCAAAGTGATGAAGATGACTATGAAGTCGTCCATGGGGGCCGGGCAAGAAATGAGCAAGACTCGGGCGGGCGAGAAGACGAAGAATCTCTAGGACATGATCACGACGGTGATGCTGTACACAATCATCATGTAGAAGATGCCGGACATGATGATGAGGAAGATGCCGGAGCAGACGAAGGGCATGATCATGAAGATGAAGATGCCGGCGGAGTAGACGACGATGGACCATCGATGGGCTGGGTGCATGACCCTCATATTCAAGAGCTGCTTCTCAAGCAGAAAGATAACGCAAGAGCTGCCGCCCAAGAGAAAGCCAAGCTGGATCAACTAGAGATAGACGCGGTTACTCCATTGTATGAAGGATGCAGGCCCGAGGATACCCGCCTGAAAGTAACGCTCATGGCTCTGGAGATGAAGGTAAACCATAAAATGACTGACACATGCTTCAACGAGAACATGTCATTCTGGCACGAACGTCTTCCCAAGGGGAACAAGTGCCCGGCCAGTTTTGAGGATGCGAAGAAAATCGTGTGTCCTCTGGATTTACCGCATGTGAAATACCATGTGTGCATGAACAATTTCATCATTTATCGGGACGAGCACACGGAGTCTACCATATGTCTGGTGTGCGGCGTCACTCGATACAAGAAGAGGAAGAAAGCTCCTTGAAAAGTGGTGTGGTAGTTTCCGATCACTCCTCGTCTGCAGCGGTATTTTGCGGACCCTAAGGTAGCAAAGCTCCTGCGTTGGCACGTGGATAGGGAGGAGAAGAAGTGAGAAGATGATGCAAATGATCCAGAGATAAATAAAAAAGACAAGATGCTGAGTCACCCAAAGGATGCGAGCCAGTGGCAAGCGTTGAACTTCGAACACCCAGAATTTGGGAAGGATCCAAGGAACATCGTGCTGGGTGCGAGCACCGATGGAGTCAATCCGTTTGGCAGCCAGAGAAGCACACATTGAACCTAGCCTGTGTTTGTGTGGATGTACAACCTTCCCCCCTGGTTGTGCATGAAGAGGAAGTACATTCACATGAGTATGCTAATTGAAGGGCCGAAACAACCAGGGAATGACATCAATCTGTATCTAGGGCTGCTAAAAGAGGAGCTAGACACGCTGTGGAAAACGCCAGCCAATACGTGGGACGCTGCAGAGAAAGAATATTTCCCTATGAGAGCCGCACTGCTCACGACGGTGCACGACTATCTCGGTTACGGATATCTCGCGGGGTAGGTGGTCCACGGATTTTCAGGATGCATCAGGTGCATGGATGACACAACGTATCGCCAGCTAGATAGAGATCCCGGGTCTTCAAAAACCGTGTTCATGGGACATCGAAGGTGGCTTCGCGACGATGACCCGTGGAGGAAACGCAAGGATCTGTTCAATGGTGAAACCGAACCCCGAAGATGCCCGTGTACGAGGAGCAATGAGGAAATAGACCAGCTATTGAAAAATTGGAAAGATTGCCCACTGCCGGGAAAGAAGCAAAAGGCGCCAGAGCCGCTGCTGAAGGTATGGAAAACGAGTCTGTTTTCTGGGACTTGCCGTACTGGAAGATCCACCATGTGCCTCACAGCCTTGATGTCATGCATATCACGAAGAACGTGTGCGAGAGTCTTCTTGGTACCCTACTCAACATGCCAGAGAGGACCAAAGATGGGCCGAAAGCAAGGGCAGACTTGAAATCAATGGGCATCAGGGAGGAGCTTCACGCTAATGATGATGATGATGAGGCGAAGCAGGACACGGAAAGTCATCGCAAAGGCAAGAAGGCCAAGAAGACCGGAAATGACTACCCTCCCGCGTGCTTCACTCTAAGTCAGGAGGAGATCGAGCAGTTTTTCACCTGCCTCGTAGGAGTAAAACTTCCTTACGGTTACGCGGGGAAGATAAGCAGATACCTAGACCCAGCGAAGTAGAAGTTCAACGGGATGAAGTCTCACGACTGTCATGTGCTGATGACGCAGATACTTCTAGTTGCAATCCGTGGGATCATGGACGCGCACGTCTGTGAAACGCTATTTGGCCTATGCAACTTTTTCGACGTCATCTCTCGGAAGCCGGTTGGCGTGAGGCAACTCAAAAGGCTACAGGAAGAGATCGTGGTGATACTATGCGAGCTTGAGATGTACTTCCCGCCCGCATTCTTCGACGTTATGGTGCATCTTCTGGTCCATATCGTGGAGGATATCATCCAACTCGGGCTGATGTTCCTACACATCATGATGCCGTTCGAAAGGAGGAATGGTGTCATCAAAGGATACGTTCGCAACATGTCACGTCCAGAGGGAAGCATAGCCAGGGGCTTTCTGACCGAAGAGTGCATCTCCTACTGCATGAATTATCTATGCATCGAGGACCCCGTTGGTCTGCCCGTCAACAGGCACCTCGACAGGCTCGCTGGATGGGGTCACTATGAGGGTCACCGCGAAATGCATGTCGACTTCGAGGGTCGACTCGCCGACTTTGAAAGAGCAAACCTAGTTGCGCTACAACACATAGACGTGGTCGATCCTTGGGTGGTAGAGCACAAAACCTTTATTGAGAAGACGTACAATGACCGAGGCCAATAGAGGACGGACGGAGATATAATCAAAGAGCACAACTCATGTTTCACACGTTCGTTCAAGCATAAGCTTCTGTCGTACCCTTTACATGAGGATTCTTCCGCGGAAGAACAACTCATATTCGCCTTGTCACAGGGCGCCGAGCACAACCTGATGACCTATGAGGCGTACGATATCAATGGCTACACATTCTACACCGAGGACAAGGACATGAAGAGCGATGGTTATCAGAACTCCGGGGTAACGATGGAATCCTACACCGGTAACGACAAGGACAGATACTACGGAAGGATCGAGGAGATCTGGGAGCTGAGCTACGCTGGAGAGAAGGTCCCGATGTTCCGTGTCAGATGGGCCAAGAGCGTCCTAAAAGAAGACCAGTATTTCACCACCATGGTTATACCCGAAGCCAAATCCAAGACCGCGGGCGCAAACGTCACCATGAAAAATGAGCCATGGGTACTGGCTTCCCAAGTGGACCAATGCTTCTTCATTACCGACCCGCCAAAGCCCAGTCGTGTTGTCGTGAGGAGAGGCAAAAGGAAGATCATCGGAATAGATGGAGTAGCCAATGAGCAAGACTTCGACAAGTACGGCGACCCGAAGATCGAACATGACGACAACGATGAAGTAGCAGCATACACCACAAGAAGAAGCAGGACCACCCTACCTAAAGGACGTCTGTTCCACAAAAGAACTCCATTTGCGAAAAAGAAGGGCAAGAAGATTGTGAACAGATAGCTAGCTAAGATCGATTGTATTTAAATCGCAGTCTTCATTTCTCGATTGTATTTCATGGGCACTTTTTGATATCATGAATATTTTTAAATTTCATGGGAACTTTTTGAATTCATGAATATTTTTTCATATTTGATGATATTTTTTCTTATTAAATATGAAAAATATTGAATATTCATGAGGACACTCGATCTCGATCCCCCTCCATCTCGATCGCTACCCCCCTCCATCTCGATCTCGATCCCACCCGCACCCTCCCCCGCTAGCTCCACCGCCGCCGACGACCCACCGCAACCTCCCCCGCTCCACCACTGCCGACGAGCACCCCCCGCACCTTCCCCGCTCCACCGCCGCTGACGACCCACTGCACCCCTCCCCCGCTCCACCACCGCCGACGAGCACCCCCCGCACCCTCCCCCGCTCCACCGCTGCCGCCGACCCACCGCACCCTCCCCCGCTCCACCGCGGCCGCCGACGATCCACCACACCCTCCCCCGCTCCACCGCACCCTCCCGGCGACCAATAATAAAAAAGTGTAGACTACAGTTGTTGTTAAACAACAATTATGACTGTTTTTATAAAAATATTACTGTTTCATATTCATATTCATTTAAAAAAACATACTAATGGCGCACCGGTCGGGTGGTGCGCCATTGCTATCTAAAAAAAGATTTCTAATGGCGCACTACTCGTGGGTGCGCCATTGCTATAAAAAACATACTTATGGCGCACCGCTAGGTGGTGCGCCATTAGTAATCTTCCCCCCTAGCTCTAGTTCGCCCGACACCTTAGTCCCTCCCTCTCGCCAGATCCACTTCTCCCCATTGCCCGACCCATGCCGCTGCCGCCCCCGCGCCTCCGCCGCCCCCGCGCCCCCCACCACTACAGCTCCGCCATCGCCGACGCCGTCAGCCTCCCCGCGTCGGCACCTACCCTTCCCCCCATCACCGTCGCCGACAGCCCCTGCCCTCCGTCTCTGTCGCCGCCCCAGTCAGCCCCTACCCTGCCCCCCATCACCGTCTTCAAGGAAGGGCTCGGGGAAGCAAGAGACTGAGCAAGAAGGCATCGCCACCTCCTCAACGCGCCGCCTCCTCCTCGATGCGCCTCCTCCTCGACGCGCCATCTCCTCCTCGACGCGCCGCCTCCTTGATGCGCCACCGCCCGCCGCCTCCTCGACGCTGGCGTCCTCCTACGGCAGCCTGTCGTTATCCCATAGGTGATTCCTCACCTCTCTCCCCTTCCCCTCCTTCCCCCCTACGGTAGCCTGCAAGCTTGTAAATTTCAAGCTCCTGGGTATGTTTCTCTTAAGAAATTTATAGAAGATTATATGGGATGTTTTAGCTAGAGTTCATCAAACAGTTGGGTGTTTGGGTCAGTGATTTTTCACTCCATGATCTGATTGCAAGGTGAAACATACTGTTAGTTTTGTGTTCGGTTTGGCTGGTATGTAATGATAAAGCTAGGAACCAAATGTCAGCCCTGTTGTGGCTTCAGGTGCGTTTGCAATAAAATGTACCACTCCCTCCGATCGAAAATAAGTGTACATGTTGACTCATTTTTTTGAATGAATTTGTGGTAACTTGAACTGGGTTTTGTCAGATATAAACAGCAGACAATTCTAAAAAAAAGTAGATAAATCTTCCCTTATATTATATAAAAAGCAGATAATTCTCAAAAAAAAACCTAGAAGTAAGTCTCCTCATGGTTTTACTGGATCATTGAATTATCCCCGAGAGCGAAAGGGCAAAAAGCTCTCTAGCTGATTGATTATGCGTGTTCTGTTATAGCTATTTCAGCAAATTGATGTCATCCTCTATTAGCAATGTTGCAATAAGGGAACATATATATCATTAGTAAGGTTAAAAGGAAGTGATCCATCTGCAACTGGTGTTTATTAGTCTTTTTGAGTGAGTTATCTGCATCTGCTCCTTGTGGTGGTGGTTGTTTAGGTGGGCAGTAAGAAACCATGCTTGATTTGGGGGACTGAACTTATGCTTATGTGTGCCATCAGAAGCAGTTCGAAATCATTATTCTCTCTTTTCCTTGCAGGTTTGGGCAACTTCAGTCGGTTGATCTTGAATCCATTGAGCCTTCACTTAGAGCTGATACTCATCCATGTAACTCTTCACATTTCCATGTAGGATGGTTGCCTATCACTTACTAGTGTGCTAGTGCCCCTTAGCCTTGTAGTGTTTAACTAACAAAATTAGGCTTTTGCTTCAGGATTGCGTCAGCTCTGTTTTATGCCATTGTGCAGTTCATAATATTATATCCACTTTTTATTAGACAAGTTTATTATAACAGTATGCATGTGCTCTTGAATCTTGATATGTATGTGTTCGGTAGTACCACACTTGACAATAGTCACAGTCCATACTTTATACCCTTTTTTCTCTCTGTACCCAGATTCTCTGACTGCACGGCGACTTTTTAAGTAATCTTGAATTAATGTATGATATAGGGAACAGAGCTGAAATTGAAGGATTAGAGAAGAACAAAAGGATCTCATGAATTATTTATGTTTGCAACAACTAATTTTGAATATTAATATGTAGCAGAACAAGACAGTGAGCAATCTGAGTTGTGAGAGAAAATATCTATTTGCTTTCTTCTTTGACTAATTAATATCATCCAGAGTAGATGATGCAAGCAATCAACATTCAGTTTTGAGCATAACAGTACACTTGCTTAGAGTTTAAGCATGTGTAGTGTACAACTGCTCCATGATCAGCAACCATTTCTTTCACTAATTTTCAGTTAACAGCAATCCATGATTTTTTCCAGCTAAAACTATTGATGATTTTTTGTTGGGTGACCTATTAGATCTGGAATGGAAGCTCACATAAGTTGAGCTGATTTTTGTCCATATGAAAGTAGAGGACCATATGGTCTGTGGCCTTTTCATCCATACGAAAGTAGAGGCACATTGTGGTGCTAGTTTGCTGGGTTTTGTCTCCGACCATCGTGTCGTGATGATTTTGCAGGTACCCCGAGAGGCCCTTGAGTTTGCCGGAATGTCGATTAACTTCCGTTCTGGCAAATTCGGATACTCCATATGTCCTATTTTCAGCAAAGGTCATGCTGAAATTTTCCATGAATTTTAGCATGACTTTGCTAAAAATCGGACATATGGGGTACTTGCTACTAATGCATGGGCCGGGGTATCTTAGTACTTAAGTAGGATCAACTGCCTCTTGTGTTATGCATGGGCCTTGGCGTAGACAAACCCTAAATGATAAAACCTTGGCTTTTAGGGTGCCTCGGTGTCGATTAGAACCTAAATGATGAAAGCTTAGGCTTTTAGGGTGCCTCGGCGTCGACAAACCCTAAATGATAAAAGCTTAGCTTTTAGGATGCCTCGGTGTCGACAAACCCTAAATGATGAGACCATGATCTTGTTCCTTGACAATAACCAACTTCTTGACCAATTTTTTTCCTATTTAAAGCGAAACATGGCCCACAACAATGAGGCTGGCGGTTCGGGCAGCAAGCAATTCTGGGAGCTGTCCTAGGAGATGGAGGAACAACCTCACCGCTATGAGGACGTCGCGGAAGACACCGATCCTGACTACACAACCCCTAGTGGCATCGGGGATGACACCACTGATGGTGCCGCCGAGGATGCCACCACTGATGGTGCCGCCGAGGATGCCACCACTGATGATGGCAGCGCACGCACAGATGGCAGCCAACCTAAGAGGCAACGGAAGTACCGGTGCCGGAATGCGCTCCACACCGTCAAGTAGGAATTTACTCAGGTGGACTCCGACGGGCAGCCAACGGAGCCAAAACATATAGTCAAGGGGTACTCGGTTCAGCTCGGGTGCATTCTCCGGAGCACCGTCTCGATCAACACCGAGAACCTTAGGCATAAGGACCGAGGGAATTTGCGCAACCTCCTCTTCACGAAGCTGCACGAACAATACAAGTTCCCCGCTGAATTTGAAAACACATGCCTCTCAGGGAATAAAGTGAACAGTGCCGCCCTCACGAGGATGAGCACGGCCCTGTCTACTTGGAGAAGCACGGTGAAGAGAATGATTGAGAAAGGTGATAGTTATGAGAAGATCAAGGCGAAAAATCCTTTGATCAGCGAAGATGACTACAAGGAGTTCAAGATCAAGTGCGAGAGCAGCGCAACCTCCGAATCAAGTCAGTGGGGGAAAGAAATGTGGGAGTTGAACTTAGGGGAACACAAACTCGGTCCCGGCGGTTACAGAGTGGTGGAGCCTATATGGGACAAGGAGGACGAAGAGCGTGCCAAGCAAGGCCTACCGCCCCGCTTCGAGAAATACAGTGACAAGAAGACCAAGAACTATGTCAGGGCCCGGTACAAGGAGGACCCGATAGCAAAGGAGCTTACCATGGATCCAAAGACCAGGGCGCTTGAGCTTGTTCTGGCGAAGGAGACTGAAAGCAGTAGCGCGGGGTCGTGTCAGAGCACCCCTGCTTGGGACATCACTCTAAATAGGGCGTTGAACATAATGAAAAACAAGGATAAGCTCAGTAAGCTGTCGTCAGCTGGTCGTGTGGCCGGCAAAGGCTTGTCCACAAAATGGTCGTCATACTATAACGCTGGTGGGTGAAAGGAGAGAAAGACCAGCTCGGAAAGCCAGTCGCGCGAGGTTAAAGAACTCAAGGCACAAGTGGCGCGGATTCCGGAGATTGTCCAAGAGCAAGTGCAACAACAACTGGGATCGACGCTCACCGGCATTATGCCTACCTTGATTCATGGGCTGACGACGTGGATTGCGGGTGGCCAACAGGGGCCGCCCCCGATTCCCAGCTTCACGGCCAGCAACTCGCACAACGCGCAGGCGGCACCATTGGTGTCTCCGGTGGCGCCATTGGTGTCACCGGTGGCGGCGGTATTGGTGTCTCCGACGCCGACATGGGCATTGGAGCTTAATGCACCCGGGTGTACGCCGGCCGGCACCTCGGCAGCAAGCGGCCCCTCCGTTAGTTGTACACCCGCCATTGGCGGTGCCTCGACATTAGCCGAGCTCGATGCCATCATCACGGTAACTAATTAAGCCTCTCGGCCGAGGACTTCATCTCCTTGCCTTTGACTGGGCATCCCTGATGCCCTACATGTTTTCGCAGGGCACCGCCGACGTTCCGTGCACTCTCCTGCACTTCGTGAACGATGAGTTGGTCGATGTCGCCAAGGGAAAAATCGTTCAACCGGGCAACCCCGTGTTCCACGGTAAACCGATGCCACCCACCGTGTATAGGGTTCAACTGGTTCGGCTGCTGCCAGGCTGCGACGAGTTGTTACCTCCGATTCGACCTGCCGGGGCCGACGAAGATGATCTAATGACCCTTAGCGCCTGCCTAAGCTGGCCCCTGCTTTGGACGAAGAGCCAGATTTGTTTGGGGGCGGGGGACACCACCCCAAAGACAACACTGCCAGTCGTGCCGGCGCCAAGCCATGGCAAGACCACCGCAACGCTACCGGACATGCCGGACATCCCTATGGAACAGGATCCGAACATGCATATGGCACAGGATCTAGACGACGACGACAACGACGACAACCGTACATTTAGCAACGTCGATAAGTACTTTGCCGAACATGGGTACGATGATGAATTCTTGGGGCCTCCTTCTCAAGAACCCAACCCTACAAAACACGATCGCGATCTAGCTGGTACCACAGAGAAACCCAATTGCAAAAGGCGTCGTCTGGCGTTCAGTTCTCAGGAGACGCCTCCAGCTGCCGACTTCACGGAGCCTCAGATAGCCGAGGTGCGAAATATTATCAGTCCCGACACACTCAAGAAGGCGGTCTGTGAGCAGAACTCGGTCCCATTACAACAAAAGAAGAAGGGACGGAAAAGAAAGAGTAACAAGGGTGCAAGCCAGCCGGCACCGAGTACGATCCGTGCTCAGGACGGGCCACCTTCACCTAAGGATATCTCGAGGAGGGTGCATGTGGCGGGTAGGGCGATGTTACCGACAAATATGCGCAATGCTGCAACCAGTGCTATGCAGAGTCTGCATGACAGTGTTCTTTCTTTCGAGAAGCGGCATCTTAGAGAGAATGATGTGCCATACCCGGTTTTCATGGCCAAGGTGCCAAAGGGCAAGCGCTTTGTGGATGGCGCCATCGGGGGTATGATCGTCCTGCGGTTTGATGGCATCTTTGCTATGTTTAACCTTCATCCGCTGCACTACACCTTCGTTCGACTGTTTTTGCTGAGTATGGAGATGCGGATCATTAGAGACAAGACCCCGAACATCATGATAGTCGACCCCTTCTACATGCGTGCCAAGATCTTGGGCAGCGCTAGGGACCGGCATGTCGCGAGTTCTTACCTCGAAGGCGTCATTCTAGCAAACCCAGATAAGGATAACTTCCTCGTGCCTTACTTTCCCGAGTAAGTCATCCCCTAACCGCCCCGTAACATATGATTTCTTATATTTCGATCGTTCTTTTTTTCCCTAACATTCCGTGTTCTGTGTAGTGACACACATTGCACACTCATCCTCTTAAGCCCGAAATATTCCATGGCCACGTATTTCGACCCGGACCGTGACTCCAAGATAGACTACACAAATATCAAGAAAGTTCTTGATGATGTTCTCCCCGGCTACGCCAAATCTGGAGGCACCTTCACCAAGCCAGTTCGTAGGTACGGCAGGCACGTGTTCGCCCACAATACAAAGTTCTCTTGTGTCAAGCAGCCGCCTGGCGGTCAGAAGGATGCCTACTACGCCCTCCATCACATGCGGGCGATCGTACGAGACCATCATCACCTTCTGCTACCAGACAATCACAAAGATTGGGCCGTGAGCTTGTCGGCAATCCAGGACGCGGACATCAGACAAGAATTCTTTCGCATGCAGTTGGAGTTTACAGAAATTATCCATCAAGATGTCCTTCGTACCTCGGGGTAGTTCTACCTCAGATATCAACCGTCCAACAGTGAGATAGACACAACGCAACAAATGCAGGCTGACAACGCCCGCGATTTCATGACCATCACGACATACGGCGGCTTCATCCACGCTCCGGTCCCATGAGTCGAGTCGAAAGTAGTGATGCTATGTGTAGTTCTGAAACATTGATTGGCTCATGTTGTAATTAAACTTTAATGAACTTGTATGTCTCTTTGGTTTGGACAGTCGTTCAACTTAGATGTAATCGATGCTATTTATTAGTAGGACCATGAATCATGCTATTAATGTCTTTCTTTTCTCTTCCGATCCTTTTGTTGCATACTTATATATTGCTTATGTATTGTCTGTTGTTTGGCTTGTGCATAGAGATGTCGTCGTATGTCGTGTACAAGGGTAAGGTTCCCGGAGTCTACGACGACTGGGAGGAGTGTCAGAGACAGGTTCACCGTTTTAGCGGTAACAGTTACAAAGGGTACACCATTAGGGCGGAGGCGGAATCTAGATATGCCCGCTATCTAGCGGGAGAGAGGAGGGAGCGTTGGAGGAACCGGATGAAGACCAGTTTCATCACGATGATGCTCATCGTGATGACCGCAACTCTCTTCTATGTGATGGCAGTTTAGATGATCAATATCGACTTGTAGTGTGAAGACAAACTCGCTACTCGCAGTCTCGAGACTTGTAATGTTCTATCTTTGTTCGGTCTTTTGAATTCGGAGACTAATATGATGAATTGTATTCGGAGAATAATCTTCTATTGTATTCGATGAATCTGCTGTTGCTGTGTGGTGTTGTCTAAATTCTGTCCAATAATATATTTTGTAACATGTGAAAATATCAGAAAAGAAAAAAAAATCCCTAATCTTCATACTAGTGGTGCACCACTCAAGACACTAATGGCGCACTGTGATAATCACACTAATGGCGCATCACCCACTGGTGCGCCATTAGTATGCCAAATCACATGGGTACATATGGCCCCCTGGGAGGCATACTAATGGCGCACTGTGATAATCACACTAATGGCGCATCACCCACTGGTGCGCCATTAGTATGCCAAATCACATGGGTACATATGGCCCCCTGGGAGGCATACTAATGGCGCACTCTGGGATATACTAATGGCGCACTACGTGGTGCGCCATTAGTACACCAGATACTAATGGCGCACCAGCGGTGCGCCATTAGTATTTAATTCTAATGGCATGGTGCTAGTGGCGCACCAGTAGTGTGCCATTAGTAGGCAAAACTGGTGCGCCACTAGCATGCCTTTTCCTAGTAGTGGTTTGTCGAGATCCGATGAATTATGGGTTTATGATCAAGTTTATCTATGAGAAATATTTGAATCTCCTCTGAATTCTTTTATGTGTGATTAAGTTATCTTTGCAAGGATCTTCGACCTATCAGTTTGGTTTGGCTTACAAGATTGATCTTTCTTGCAATGGGAGAAGTGCTTAGCTTTGGGTTCAATCTTGCGGTGTCCTTTCCCAGTGACAATAAGGGCAACAAGGCACGTATTGTATTGTTGCCATCGAGGATAAAAATATGGGGTTTATATCATATTGCATGAGTTTATCCCTCTACATCATGTCATCTTTCTTAATGCGTTACTCCGTTCTTTATGAACTTAATACTCTAGATGCATGCTTGATAGCGGTCGATGCATGGAATAATAGTAGTAGATGCAGGCAGGAGTCGGTCTACTTGTCACGGACGTGATGCATATATACATGATCATGCCTAGATAATCTCATAATTATTCGCTTTTCTATCATTGCTCGACAGTAATTTGTTCACCCACCATAATACTTATGCTATCTTGAGAGAAGCCACTAGTGAAACCTATGGCCCCCGGGTCTATCTTTTATCATATAAGCTTTCAATCTACTTTTATTTGCATCTTTACTTTTCCATCTATATCATAAAAATACCAAAAATATTTATCTTATCATATTATCTCTATCAGATCTCACTTTCACAAGTGGCCGTGAAGGGATTGACAACCCCTTTATTGCGTTGGTTGCAAGTTCTTGTTTGTTTGTGTAGGTGCATGGGACTTTTGAGGAGCTTCCTACTGGATTGATACCTTGGTTCTCAAAAATGGAGGAAAATACTTACGCTACTATTGCTGCGTCAACCTTTCCTCTTCAAGGAAAACCAACGCAAGCTCAAGACGTAGCAAGAAGGATTTCTGGCACCGTTGCCAGGGAGGTCTTCGCTCAAGTCAAGACATACCAAGTATCCATCACAAACTCATCTCCCTCGCATTACATTATTTGCCATTTGCCTCTCGTTTTCCTCTCCCCCACTTCACCCTTGCTGTTTTATTCGCCCTCTCTTTCCCAATCTCCTCTCTCCTTCGTTTGCCTTTTGTGTGCTCATCGTTATGGCTAGTCCTCCTATTATCATTAATACTCCCGATCATGAAGTTCTCAATTTTAAACAAAGGGAGGCAGAAAATTTAAAAGATGACTGGCATAGAATTTGCAATGCTCAAAATAGATCTACTAGGAAGCAATCCACTTCCGTTCTTCTTCGCAATTTTTATGTAGGCATTACTCCTTGGAATAGATATATCCTTGATACCATTACCGGAGGAAATTTTTTGGGTAGCCATACTTTTGATGCTTATAGTGCCATGTTAGATTTGTTTGGTTCACCCCCTCTTTTGCTTAATGGAACTGTTTTAACTTTGGAAAATGTGATGCAAAGGCTTCAAATTATCGAAAATAAAGTTGCCACTGTTGAGTTAATTGAAAATTTGGATAAGAAGATCTATAATCAAATTACCCAATATGGATCTAGGGATGGAGTTACCTTGAAATTTTTTAAAGAAAAAGAAACCATAGTTAATGAAAGAATAGATCTAGATTCTACAAGAATTGGTAAACTGGAGGATATTATCACCAACTTAGGGTTCGCCTTTTCATCTGTGAAAAATACCCGAACTCCTCCTACCAAAATTGCCAAGGTCATGTATGTTCCTAAAAATAAGGTGAATCTTCTAGTAAAGGAAGCGCCGATCTCAAATCGACAAGTGTTCATCCCAATTTTCTTGCTATCATTAAGGAACCTTTTGCTACAAACGAATTTCTGGATTTCTTGCCTAAGAGATTAATCATTACTAAAAAGAAAGAAACTCCTAAGGATTATAAGTGCTCTATTGAAGAATTGAGTGCTAAAGATGGCACTACTTAGATCTATCCTTGCTTTTATGCCTAGCTTAGGGCGTTTAACAATAGTGCTAGTTGGGAGGCAACCCAATTTTATCTTTGTTTTTTGTTTTTGCTTCTGTTTAGTAATAAATTTTTCATCTACCTTCTGTTTAGATGTGTTTTCATCTTTTAATTAGTGTTTGTGCCAAGTAGACCTATAGGATAACCTATGGTGATAGTTAATTTGATTCTGCTGAAAAACAGAAACTTTGCGCGCACAATAATAATTTTAGTAATTCACGCAAATGTGATTTTGCGTTGATTATTTTGATGTAGATAAATAAACAAATTTCCCAGGACTTCCTATTTTGGTAGAAGTTTAGAGTTCCAGAAGTATTCGAGAGTTACAGATTGCTACAGACTGTTCTGTTTTTGACAGATTCTGTTTTTCTTGTGTTGTTTGCTTATTTTGATGCATCTATGGCTAGTATGTAGGGGTATGAACCATAGAGAAGTTGGAATACAGTAGGTTTAACAACAATATAAATAAAGAATGATTTCATTACAGTACCTTATGTGGTGGTTTTGCTTTCTTGCACTAACGGAGCTTATGAGATTTCCTATTGAGTTTTGTGTTGTGAAGTTTTCAAGTTTTGGGTAAAGATTTGATGGATTATGAAATAAGGAGTGGCAAGAGCCTAATCTTGGGGATGCCCATGGCACCCCAAGATATTCAAGGATAACCAAAAGCCTAAGCTTGGGGATACCCCGGAAGGCATCCCCTCTTCCGTCTTTGTCTATCGGTAACTTTACTTGGAGCTATATTTTTATTCGCCACATGATATGTGTTTTGCTTGGAGCTTATTGTATGATATTAGTCTTTGCTTTTTAGTTTACCTCAATCATACTTTCTGTCCACACCTTTTGGGAGAAGCCCACTTGATTAGAATTTATTAGAATACTCTATGTGCTTCACTTATATCTTTTGAGCTAGATAGTTTTGCTCTAGTGCTTCACTTATATCTTTTAGAGCACGGCGGTGGCTTAATTTTGTAGAAATTGTTGATCTCTCATGCTTCACTTATATTATTTTGAGAGTCTTTTAGAATAGCATGGTATTTGCTATGGTTATAAAATTGGTCCTAGAATGATGGGCATCCAAGTTGGATATAATAAAAACTATCATAGAAAGTGAATTGGATGCTATGATCAATTTGATGCTTGATAATTGTTTTGAGATATTAGGATGGTGATATTAGAGTCATGCTAGTTGGGTGATTATGAATTTAAAGAATACTTGTGTTGAAGTTTGTGAGTTCCGTAGCATGCATGTATGGTGAACCGCCTTGTGATGAAGTTGGAGCACAATTTTATTTATTGATTGTCTTCCTTATGAGTGGCGGTCGGGGACGAGTGATGGTCTTTTCCTACCAATCTGTCCCCCTAGGAGCATGCGCGTAGTACTTTGTTTTCAATGGCTTGTAGATTTTTGCAATAAGTACTTGAGTTCTTTATGACTAATGTTGAGTCCATGGATTATACGCACTCTCACCCTTCCACCATTGCTAGCCTCTCTTGTGCCGTGCAACTTTCGCCGGTACCATACACCCACCATATAACTTCCTCAAAACAGCCACCATAGCTACCTATTATGGCATTTCCATAGCCATTCCGAGATATATTGCCATGCAACTTTCCACCGTTGCGTGTATATGACACGCATCATCATTTTCATATTGCTCTTTGCATGATCATGTAGTTGACATCGTATTTGTGGCAAGGCCACCTTCATAATTTTCGTACATGTCACTCTTGATTCATTGCATATCCCGGTACATTGCCGGAGGCATTAATATAGAGTCATATCTTGTTCTAAGTATCGAGTTGTAATATTGAGTTGTAAGTAAATAAAAGTGTGATGATCTTCATTATTAGAGCGTTGTCCCAGTGAGGAAAGGATGATGGAAACTATGATTCCCCCACAAGTCGTGATGAGACTTCGGACTTAAAAAAGAGAGAAAGGACAAATAAAAAAAAGAGAAAGGCCAATAAAAAATGAGAGAAAAAGAGAGAAGGGACAATGCTACTATCCTTTTTATCACACTTGTGCTTCAAAGTAGCACCATGATCTTCATGATAGAGAGTCTCCTATGTTGTCACTTTCATATACTAGTGGGAATTTTTGATTATAGAACTTGGCTTGTATATTCCAATGATGGGCTTCCTCAAAATGCCCTAGGTCTTCATGAGCAAGCAAGTTGGATGCACACCCACTTAGTTTCTTTTGTTGAGCTTTCATACATTTATAGCTCTAGTGCATCCGTTGCATGGCAATCCCTACTCACTCACATTGATATCTATTAATGGGCATCTCCATAGCCCGTTGATACGCCTAGTTGATGTGAGACTATCTTATCCTTTTTTGTCTTCTCCAAAACCACCATTCTATTCCACGTATAGTGCTATGTCCATGGCTCACGCTCATGTATTGTGTGAAAGTTGAAAAAGTTTGATATTACTAAAGTATGAAACAATTGCTTGGCTTGTCATCGTGGTTGTGCATGATTAAATACTTTGTGTGATGAAGATAGAGCAACAGCCAGACTATATGATTTTGTAGGGATAACTTTCTTTAGCCATGTTATTTTGAGAAGACATGATTGCTTGATTGGTATGCTTGAAGTATTACTATTTCTTATGTCAATATGAACTTTTATTTTGAATCATTTGGATCTGAACATTCATGCCACAACAAAGAAAATTACATTGAGAATTATGCTAGGTAGAATTCCACATCAAAAATCCTGTTTTTATCATTTACCTACTCGAGGAGGAGCAGGAATTAAGCTTGGGGATGCTTGATACGTCTCCAACGTATCTATAATTTTTGTTTGTTCCATGCTATTATATTACCCGTTTTGGATGTTTATGGGCTTTACTTTACACTTTTATATCATTTTTGGGACTAACCTACTAACCGGAGGCCCAGCCGGAATTGCTGTTTTTTTGCCTATTTAAGTGTTTCAAAAAAAGGAATATCAAACGGAGTCCAAACGCGATGAAACCTTCGGGAGCGATCTTTCTGGAACAAATGCAAACCGGGAGACTCGGAGTGGAAGTCACACAACAAACGAGGCGGCCACGAGGGTTCCCGGCGCACCCCCCACCCTCATGGGCCCCTCGAGCGCCCACCAACCTACTTCTTCCTCCTATATATACCCACGTACCCTAAAACCATCGGGGAGCACCACGAAAACCTAATTCCATCGCCGCAACCTTCTATATCCGCGAGATCCCATCTTGGAGCCTTCGCCGGCGCTTCGCCGGAGGGGGAATCGACCATGGAGGGCCTCTACATCATCTCCAAGGCCCTTCCGATGAGTTGTGAGTAGTTTACCACAGACCTTTGGGTCCATAGTTAATAGCTAGATGGCTTGTTCTCTCTCTTTGAATCTCCATACAAAGTTCTCCTTGATCTTCTTGGAGATCTATTCGATGTAACTCTTTTTGTGGTGTGTTTGTCGAGATCCGATGAATTGTGGGTTTATGATCAAGTTTATCTATGAGAAATATTTGAATCTCCTCTGAATTCTTTTATGTGTGATTGAGTTATCTTGGCAAGTATCTTCGAACTATCAGTTTGGTTTGGCCTACTAGATTGATCTTTCTTGAAATGGGAGAAGTGCTTAGCTTTGGATTCAATCTTGCGGTGTCCTTTCGCAGTGACAGCAGGGGTAGCAAGGCACGTATTGTATGGTTGCCATCAAGGATAAAAATATGGGGTTTATATCATATTGCATGAGTTTATCCCTCTACATCATGTCATCTTTCTTAATGCGTTACTCCATTCTTTATGAACTTAATACTCTAGATGCATGCTGGATAGCGGTCGATGTGTGGAGTAATAGTAGTAGATGCAGGCAGGAGTCAGTCTACTTGTCACGGACGTGATGGCTATATACATGATCATGCCTAGATAATCTCATAATTATTTGCTTTTCTATCAATTGCTCGACAGTAATTTGTTCACCCACCGTAATACTTATGCTATCTTGAGAGAAGCCACTAGTGAAACCTATGGCCCCCGGGTCTATCTTTTATCATATAATCTTTCAATCTACTTTTATTTGCATGTTTACTTTTCCATCTATATCATAAAAATACCAAAAATATTTATCTTATCATATTATCTCTATCAGATCTCACATTCGCAAGTGGCCATGAAGGGATTGACAACCCCTTTATTGCGTTGGTTGCGAGTTCTTGTTTGTTTGTGTAGGTGCGTGGGACTTTTGAGGAGCCTCCTACTGGATTGATACCTTGGTTCTCAAAAACTGAGGGAAATACTTATGCTAATATTGCTGCATCACCCTTTCCTCTTCAAGGAAAACCAACGCAAGCTCAAGACATAGCAGCTACTTCTCGAGCACTGCGTTGGTTTTCCCTTGAAGAGGAAAGGGTGATGCAGCAAAGTAGCGTACGTACTTCCCTCAGTTTTGAGAACCAAGGTATCAATCCAGTAGGAGGCTCCACGCAAGTCCCTCGTACCTACACAAACAAACAAGAATCTCGCAACCAACGCGGTAAAGGGGTTGTCAATCCCTTCACGTCCACTTGCAAAAGTGAGATCTGATAGAGATAATAAGATAAGATAAATATTTTTGGTATTTTTATGATATAGATTGGAAAGTAAAGATTGAAAAATAAAGTAGACCAGAAACTTATATGATGGAAGATAAACCCGGGGGCCATAGGTTTCACTAGTGGCTTCTCTCAAGATAGCATAAGTATTACGGTGGGTGAACAAATTACTGTCGAGCAATTGATAGAAAAGTGCATAGTGATGAGAATATCTAGGCATGATCATGTATATAGGCATCATGTGCACAACAAGTAGACCGACTCCTGCCTGCATCTACTACTATTACTCCACACATCGACCGCTATCCAGCATGCATCTAGAGTATTAAATTCATAAGAACAGAGTAACGCATTAGGCAAGATGACATGATGTAGAGGGATAAACTCAAGCAATATGATCTAAAACCCATCTTTTTATCCTCGATGGCAACAATACAATACGTGCCTTGCTACCCCTGCTGTCACTGGGAAAGGACATCGCAAGATTGAACCCAAAGCTAAGCACTTCTCCCATTGCAAGAAAGGTCAATCTAGTAGGCCAAACCAAACTAATAATTTGAAGAGACTTGCAAAGATAACCAATCATACATAAAAGAATTCAGAGGAGATTCAAATATTTCTCATATATAAACTTGATCATAGACCCACAATTCATCAGATCTCGACAAACACAGCGCAAAAATAGTTACATCGAATAGATCTCCAAGAAGATCGAGGAGAACTTTGTATTGAGATTCAAAGAGATAGAAGAAGCCATCTAGCTAATAACGGTGGACCCAAAGGTCTGTGGTAAACTACTCACAACTCATCGGAGAGGCCTTGGTGATGATGTAGAAGCCCTCCATGATCGATTCCCCCTCCAACGGAGCACCGGAAAAGGCTCCAGGATGGGATCTCACGGGTACAGAAGGTTTCGGCGGTGGAAATAGGGTTTCGTGGTGCTCCTGGATGTTTACGGGGTACGTAGGTATATATAGGAGGAAGAAGTAAGTCGGTGGAGCCACGAGGGGACCACGAGGGTGGGGGGCGCGCCCTCCTGCCTCGTGGCCGCCCCGGCTGCTTCTTGACATCCACTCCAAGTCTCCTAGATTGCGTTTGTTCCAAAAAGATCACTCTCGAAGGTTTCATTCCATTTGGACTCTGTTTGATATCCCTTTTCTTCGAAACACTGAAATAGGAAAAAAACATCAATTTGGGCTGGGCCTCCGGTTAGTAGGTTAGTCCCAAAAATGATATAAAAGTGTAAAGTAAAGCCCATAAACATCCAAAACGGGTAATATAATAGCATGGAACAATCAAAAATTATAGATACATTGGAGACATATCAGCGGCGTCGAGGGCAGTGACAATGCCCGTACCGCCGTGCTCACCGACAAGCCGGTGTGGAGCAAGTCAGCACTCTTCCTCGAGCTGTATTGGAGCGGCCAGCTGCGAAACAACATGCTGGCTTAGTGCGGTAACTGCCTCCGATGTGTGGGCTAGGTGGAGTAGTGAGCTGCCTCGCTCGTAACTGTCGGGCTCGGCGGGCCACCCAGGCGGCTTTTATGTCGGAGAACTGCTCTTCCTGCTCGTCAGATGCCACCGAAAGAGTGGAGAAAATGGTGGAAGGAGGATCTTGGCCGGCGTCCTGCTCCTGAATGGACGTGTGTGGCCGGAGCGGGATTCTCACATTCCATGCGGGTTTCTCTATCTCTACTCTTATTAAAAATATAAAAAACAGAGTTGGTGATGATGGTGTGCCTGCCATCCGGCAATATAGGCCGTCCGATTTATATCTGACGGATAGGAAGGAAGCAATGGCAAGTTTGCAAAAAGATACCCACACCCCTCTCCACATTTGCAAATAAGGCCTTCCCTCATTCATCCTTTTCTCCCACAATATAAACTACTCATACAAATGCATCTTGATGCTTCGTGCAACACATGGGCATCTTGCTAGTAACTGAAGGTTTTTGAATGCGGCGAGGAGGCAGGTACAACTCGGAGTGCAATGGGCGGTGCCCTTGGCCGGCGCGCCGCTTCAAATGGTGCACGCGGTGAGAGGTCACGTCCGCCCTTACCCCCTTGACCATGGACCTTGACCGTGTATGTCCGGCTGTGTACGTCACCTTGTGTCCAGATCTGAGATGCCACGTGTACCAGATGAATGACTCCAAGTTCGACCACCATGATGCTAGGTGCAAGCCGAGGAACACTGTTGGAGAGACCCCCCTCATAATTTTCCTACATTGGTCGTTTGATTCATATGATAGAATGCTATAGGATTTTCCCCCTACGTAATCATGTTTTAATTGGCAATCTAGCATCCACTCCAACTTTTTTTCACTTCCTTTGTTTTTCCTATGTCAAACAGTCTATTTTTTTATGGGAACACTGTGTTAATGCTATGGGATTCAAGTGGACATGCCACTCCAATCCTTTCTTTTTCCTATTCCCGCGTTTTAAGTTCCTACGAAGAGAGTACTTGCTCTAAATGATGTCCGCTGTAAGAGCCGCCTATATTAATTAACCATGCTCTAAAAAGGTGGACTATATTTGGCTATAGTATACGACTGTATTAGGTTAGTAGGTGAGCTTGCGCTTGGCTCTTCTCCTCTTCCGGGAGTTTAACAATAATGGTGGTACTACAATAGTACTTCTAACAATCTGGCACCAAATGAACTGCTGCACGTCCACCGCTTGTAAGCAAAAGTGTCTCCTCGTGCCGTGAGCCACCACGCACGCATTGGCAAGGGAGAAGGCATAGTAACCAAGCTTCTCGTTGTTCTGCGAGTTGACGGGACACATCAAAGTTATTTAGTACTCTCTCCAAAAAGGGCCGACCATGTCCATGGCTACCATCCCGTGCTCCATCATTGAGTACGTGCACTATTCATGTGCCATCGAGGAGGAAAAATATTGCATAGTACTAGGTGACATCGAAGTGCACGACTCACGCACTGCTTATCTCCATTTTCTTGCATGACACATGCACCTTGATGCTCCCGCATGTTGGCAAAAGGATGAACAAACCTCACATAAAAAAAGAGTGGAAGAACATATATTTCCGACGACCGAGAAGGAGCAAGGAACCTCGCGGTGGAGCGTCTGCACTCATATTATTTTATATTATTCAGCAATATAAAATCAACCAAATCTCTCGTCTAGCTGGTTCACTCGTTTTCCCCTGTTTTTTGTCGCCTGCCCACCTATAGAACTGCCTCGCGACAGCCAATTCCTCTCCAAACACTTAGGGAGGCGGTTGAACCGAACAAGTCTAACTTGTTTTTAGTGGGTACATTGACGTGGCATCGAAAGGGTGTGATAGCCGACTCTGGCAAAATAATTGACTACCACGTTGGCGTACATGAGCATAGGGCCCACTTGTCAGTGTGCTGGACGGAGGAAGGAATGCAAGACAAAATGGAGCACGGAAGGGTGTGAATCAATTGGCTCAGTGTGATGACCACTAGGGCAATCCACTCAGACTGTGTTATGTTAAAAAATTCGTGCAAACATGACCGGTTATACTATGAGTAGCACTACAAAAAAAGACCCATCCGTGACATTTTGGGCCGAACAATTTTTTTTTTCTGTCATACATATGACACTTCTATGACGATAATTGTGACAAAACCTGGTATCATCATAGATGTGGTGGGCTCCTACTTCTATGACAAAAAATCATGATAGAAAATGGGCTTTTCGTCCTGGGCAGGCCGGAGACGCAGCTGCATGACATTATTGGGCCGTCCATGACGGAAAAAACCGTGGTAGAAGCGAGGGCGAGGAAAATTTTGGGGAGTTCCCGGTTGCGGTGGGAGGTCGGGGGCCGAGCGATGCACGTTTCTCTCGTACACGTACGCGCGTGTGTGCGAGGCATTGGCTCGAACTGAACCCGAGCAAGGCGTTGGGCTCTAACTGAACCCGAGCGATTGCACTGCAGGCTACGCGTTACTGAACCCAAGCGATCGATTGATGGCTGTTAACTGAACCCGATCGAGCGATTCCTTCGCTACTGCTGCTAACTGAAGCCGATTGATTGGATGAACAGTGAGCGTTGCAGGGGGGTTTGGATGAACAGTGAGCGGTGGCGTTGCCTCTGGATGAACAGGACCCCGTGGTGTAGGGGGCTGGATGAACAGTAGATGGTGGAGGGGTGGTTGAACAGGACCCCGTGGTGTGGAGGGCTGGATGAATAGTAGACGATGGAGGGGTGCCCGTGGAGGGGTGGTTGAACAGTAGCCGGTGGAGTAGCGCGCGGTGGAGGCTGGATGAACAGGAGCCCGTGGAGGCTGGAGGAGGTCGACGGTGGAGATGAACAGTATCCCGTGGAGTCCCGTTTTGCGGTAGGCCACACCCCTCCTGATGAACATGACCCCCGTTTTGACCGTAGCGCTCCAACACAAGTCTGTTTCGTCCGTTTTGCGGTACGCCACACCCCTCCCGATCAACAGGACCCCCGTTTCGACCGTAGGAGGTCTGTTTCGTCCATTTTTCGGTACGCCAGACCCCTCCCGATCAACAGGACCCCATTCCGAACGTAGGAGGTCCATTTTCTCTGTTCTGCGGTATGCAAGGCCTCGTTTCCATCGCCTGTTCTGTCCAAGCCCTCCCGATGAACACGACCATGCATTCCATTCCGACCCGGCCGGTTGGCTCCCACGCGTTCTGTTGCCTCCCGATGAACACGACGCATTCCGTTGCCTCCCCATGAACACAATTACAACGCTGTTTCTCCGTTCCGACCCAGCCATGTACATGAGCCCTCGCCGTACGTATGCGCGAGTAGGCGTTCGAGACCCTGCCCGTATGTACACATACGTGGCCGTACTTTCTTTCTTGCACCCTGGCCGCTGTAGGTACGTGTACATGCTACGTGCGCGCCTCTACTACGACACGTACGCGCCTCTACTACGACATGTGCGCGCCTCTACATCAACCAGTATATATGTACGTACATGTTTGCGACCAGAATGACAACGCTACATACGCTTCAACCAGGTGGGTCCCGACTGTCAGGCACTTCCTTGTGTGCGAAGATGTAGCTGGTGGGTCCCAGCAGTCAGGGGGGCGAATCATTTTGGTTTTTTTTGCCCGGCCGCACTTGCGTGTGAAGGTGTAGCTGGTGGGTCCTAGCAGTCAGGGGGGAAACATTTTTTTTCACGAAATACGATGGCCCGCCGGTGGGTCCCTGCTGTCAGGTGGAGGAATAATTATTTTGCGCGTAATAAGGAGGCACTTCCTTGCGGCCGCCGTGGACCCAGCTGTCAGCCTCTCCACGCACAGTACTCTTCCGATGGAAGTCGGTCATTGACCACATTGACCACGCCGCACCGAGAGCACCACGACGGTGGAGGACGGCGAGGCCTAGGAAGGGGATGATGCAGAGCCAGGGAAGACGCAGCAGTGGATGCCCATGTGAAGAGGAGTATGAGGGTTCACTGGTTTGGCTGCGGTGTGAGGCTGTCGTTGCCGCAGAATAATAGGGGGTGTGGGTGAGTAGAGGGATGGCCTGGCCAGCGGTGGGAGTAGTAGGGGGCGGTGAGGCCTCCGCGGCATCACAGCCGGCCACGGGAGGCAGGAGCATGCGGCACGACCGGCGCTGCTTTGGGCGGCTGGAGCACGAAGACCAGAGGTTGAAGAAGCACTACGACCATTGGATGGACATCTGCTACCTCTTGAGCACTGCATTGGTTTTCCCCGAAGAGGAGAGGATGATGTAGTAAAGTAGCGTAAGTATTTCCCTCAGTTTTTGAGAACCAAGGTATCAATCCAGTAGGAGACCACGCACAAGTCCCTCCTACCTACACAAAACGATAGCTACTCGCAACCAACGCGATTAGGGGTTGTCAATCCCTTCACGGTCACTTACGAGGCTGAGATCTAATAGAGATGATAAATAATATTTTTGGTATTTTTAATAGATAGATGCAAAGTGAAAAGTAAAAGGCAAAGTAAAAACAAAGCAAATAAATAAAGTGATGGAGATTGATATGATGAGAATAGACCCGGGGGCCATAGGTTTCACTAGTGGCTTCTCTCAAGAGCATAAGTATTCTACGGTGGGTGAACAAATTACTGTTGAGAAATTGACAGAATTGAGCATAGTTATGAACATATCTAGGCACGATCATGTATATAGGCATCACATCCGAGACAAGTAGATCAAAATGATTCTGCATCTACTACTATTACTCCACTCATCGACCGCTATCCAACATGCATCTAGAGTATTAAGTTAAAAACAGAGTAACGCCTTAAGCAAGATGACATGATGTAGAGGGATAAATTCACGCAATATGATAAAAACCCCATCTTGTTATCCTCGATGGCAACAATACAATATGTGCCTTGCAACCCTTTCCGTCACTGGGTAAGGACACCGCAAGATCGAACCCAGAGCTAAACACTTCTCCCATTGCAAGAACTACCAATCTAGTTGGCCAAACCAAACGGATAATTCGAAGAGACTTGCAAAGATAACTCAATCATACATAAAAGAATTCAGAGAAGATTCAAATATTTTCCATAGATAATCTGGATCATAAACCCACAATTCATCGGTCTCAACAAACACACCGCAAAAGAAGATTACATCGAATAGTTCTCCACAAGAGAGGGGGAGAACATCGTATTGAGATCCAAAAAGAGAGAAGAAGCCATCTAGCTATTAGCTATGGACCCGAAGGTCTGAAGTAAACTACTCACACTTCATCGGAGAGGCTATGGTGTTGATGTAGAAGCCCTCCATGGTAGATGGCCCCTCCGGCAGAGCTCCGGAACAGGCCCCAAGATGGGATCTCGTGGATACAGAAAGTTGCGGCGGTGGAATTAGGTTTTTGGCTCCTGTTCTGATCTGTCGGGGGTACGTAGGTATATATAGGAGGAAGGAGTACGTCGGTGGAGCAACAGGGGGCCCACGAGGTAGGGGGGCGCGCCCAGGGGGGCGCCCCCACCCTCGTGACCTCCTCGATTACTTCTTGGAGTAGGATCCAAGTCCCCTAGATGACATTCGGTGAGAAAATCACGTTCCCAAAGGTTTTATTCCGTTTGGACTCCGTTTGATATTCTGTTTCTTCGAAACACTGAAATAGGCAAAAAATAGCAATTCTGGGCTGGGCCTCCGGTTAATAGGTTAGTCCCAAAAATAATATAAAAGTGGAAAATAAAGCCCAATATAGTCCAAAAACAGTAGATAAAGTAGCATGGAGCAATCAAAAATTATAGATACGTTGGAGACGTATCAGGCATCCCCAAGCTTAATTCCTACTCTTCCTCGAGTGGATAAATGATAAAAAAGATTTTTTGATGCGGAGTGATACTTGGCATAATTTCAATGTAAATCTTCTTAATTATGGCATGAATATTCAGATCCAAAAGATTCAAGATAAAAGTTCATATCGACACAAAAATAATAATACTTCAAGCATACCAATCAAAGTAATCATGTCTTCTCAAAATAACATGGTTAAAGAAAGTTATCCCTACAAAATCTTATAGTATGGCTGTTGCTCTATCTTCATCACACAAAGTATTTAATCATGCACAACCCCGATGACAAGCCAAGCAATTATTTCATACTTTAGTAATCTCAAACTCTTTCAATTTTCACGCAATACATGAGCGTGAGCCATGGACATAGCACTATAGGTGGAACAGAAGGGTGGTTGTGGAGAAGACAAAAAAGGAGAAGATAGTCTCACATCAACTAGGCGTATCAATGGGCTATGGAGATGCCCATCAATAGATATCAATGTGAGTGATTAGGGATTGCCATGCAACGGATGCACTAGAGCTATAAATATATGAAAGCTCAACAAAAGGAACTAAGTGGGTGTGCATCCAACTTGCTTGCTCACGAAGACCTAGGGCACTTTTGAGGAAGCCCATCATTGGAATATACAAGCCAAGTTCTATAATGAAAAATTCCCACTAGTATATGAAAGTGACAACATATGAGACTCTCTATCATGAAGATCATGGTGCTACTTTGAAGCACAAGTGTGGAAAAAGAGATAGTAGCATTGTCCCTTCTCTCTTTTTCTCTCATTTTTTTCTTTTTCTCTTTTTTTTTTCTTTGGGCCTTTTCTGTTTTTTTATGGCCTCTTTTTTTCTCTTTTTTTTGTAAAGTCCGAAGTCTCATCCCGACTTGTGGGGGAATCATAGCCTCCATCATCCTTTCCTCACTGGGACAATGCTCCAATAATGATGATCATCACACTTTTATTTTTCTTACAACTCAACAATTACAACTCGATACTTAGAACAAATCATGACTCTATACGAATGCTTCCGGCGGTGTACCGGGATATGCAATGAATCAAGAGTGACATGTATGAAAATTATGAAGGTGGCCTTGCCACAAATACAATGTCAACTACATGTTCATGCAAAAAGCAATATGATAATGATGGAGCGTGTCATAATAAACGGAACGGCGGAAAGTTGCATGGCAATATATCTCGGAATGGCTATGGAAATGCCATAATAGGTAGGTATGGTGGCTGTTTTGAGGAAGTTATATGGTGGGTGTATGATACCGGCGAAAAGTGCGAGATATTAGAGAGGCTAGCAAAGGCGGAAAGGTGAGAGTGCGTATAATCCATGGACTCAACATTAGTCATAAAGAACTCATATACTTGTTGCAAAAATTTAGAAGTCATCAAAAACAAAAGCACTACGTGCATGCTCCTAGGGGGATAGATTGGTAGGAAAAGACCATCGCTCGTCCCCGACCGCCACTCATAAGGAAGACAATCAATAAATAAATTTGTGCTCCAACTTCATCACAAAGCGGTTCACCATACTTGCATGCTACGGGAATCACAAACTTTAACACAAGCATTCTTTGAATTCATAATCACGCAACTAGCATTACTTTGATATTATCACCTCCATATCTCAAAACAATTATCAAGCATCAAACTTATCTTAGTATTCAACGCACTCAAAAGAAAGTTTTCACATATCTTGAATACCAAGTATATTATCATTAAGAAAATTACCATGCTAATAACGACTCTCAAAATAATCTAAGTGAAGCATGAGAGATCAATAGTTTCTTTAAAACAAATCCACCACCGTGCTCTAAAAGATCTAAATGAAGCAGTAGAGCAAAAATCATCACGCTCAAAAGATATAAGTGAAGCACTAGAGCAAAACTATCAAGCTCAAAATATATAAGTGAAGCACATAGAGTATTCTAGTAAGTTTCAAATCATGTATGGATCTCTCAAAAGGTGTGTACAGCAAGGATGATTGTGGTAAACTAACAAGCAAAGACACAAATAATACAAGACGCTCCAAGCAAAACACATGACATGTGGTGAATAAAAATATAGCTCCAAGTAAATTGCCGATGGAAGTGGACGAAAGAGGGGATGCCTTCCGGGGCATCCCCAAGCTTTAACATTTTTGTGTCCTTGGATTATCTTGGGGGTGCCATGGGCATACCCAAGCTTACGTCCTTGCCACTCCTTGTTCCATAATCCATCAAAAGAATTCACCCAAAACTTGAAAACTTCACAACACAAAACTCAACAGAAATCTCATGAGCTCCGTTAGTGAAAGAAAACAAAAGACTACTTCAAGGTACTGTAATGAACTCATTCTTTATTTATATTGGTGTTAAACCTACTGTATTCCAACTTCTCTATGGATTATAAACTATTTTACGAGCCATAGATTCATTAAAATAAGCAAACAACACACGCAAGACAGAATCTGTCAAAAAACAGAACAGTCTGTAGCAATCTGTAACTAACGCAAACTTCTGGAACTCTAAAAATTCTACCAAAATAGGAAGTCCTGGAAATTTTTTTTATTGAACAGCAGCAAAAAGAATCAGCACAAAATCACGTTACTGTGATTTAACAAAATTATATTCGTGCGTGCAAAGTTTCTGTTTTTCAGCAGAATCAAATCAACTATCATCGTAGGTTATCCTATAGGTTCTACTTGGCACAAACACTAATTAAAAGACAAAACCACATCTAAACAGAGGCTAGATGGATTATTTATTCCTAAACAGAAGCAAAAACAAAAAACACAAAATAAAATTGGGTTGCCTCCCAACAAGCGCTATCGTTTAACGCCCCTAGCTAGGCATAAAAGCAAGGATAGATCTAGGTATTGCCATCTTTGGTAGGAAATCCATGAGTGACTCTCATGATAGATTCATAAGGTAATTTTATTTTCTTTCTAGGGAAGTGTTCCGTGCCCTTCTTTAAGGGAAATTGGAATCTAATATTCCCTTCTTTCATATCAATAATTGCACCTATCGTTCTAAGGAAAGGTCTACTAAGAATAATAGGACATGAAGGATTGCAATCTATATCAAGAATGATAAAATCTACAGGCACATAATTCCTATTTCCAACAATAATAACATCATTAATTCTTCCCATAGGCTTTTTAATAGTGGAATCCACAAGGTGCAAGTTTAGAGAGCAATCATCAAAGTCACGGAAATCTAGCAAATCACACAAAGCTTTGGGAATAGTAGAGACACTAGCACCCAAATCACACAAAGCATGAAACTCATAATCTTTAATTTTAATTTTAATAGTGGGTTCCCACTCATCATAGAGTTTTCTAGGGATAGAAACTTTCAACTCAAGTTTTTCTTCATAAGATTGTTCAAGGCATCAACAATGTGTTCGGTAAAGGCTTTATTTTGACTATAAGCGTGAGGAGAATCTAGCACGGATTGCAACAAGGAAATACAGCCAATCAAAGAGAAATTCTCATAATTAAATTCCTTTAGATACAAAATAGTGGGTTTAGCAACATCTAGGTTTTTATTTCTTTCAATCCCACTTTCATCAATTTCATCATCAAGATCTAGAAACTCTGAATTCTTAGAACGCCTTCTAGGTAAAGGAAGATCATATTCAGTTTCATCAAGATTCATATTGCAAAACAAAGATTTAATGGGGGACACATCAATAACTTTTGGACCTTCATCTTGATTTTCATAGGAATTGGAAGAACACGCTTTAATAAAGGCATCTTTGGAAGCACGCATCCTAGCGGTTCTTTCTTTGCACTCATCAATGGAAATTCTCATGACTTTGAGAGACTCGTTGGTATCATGCTTAGGAGGAATAGATCTAAGCTTTAAAGAATCAATTTCAAGAGAAATTCTATCAACGTTCCTAGCCAAATCATCAACTTTAAGCAATTTCTCTTCAAGCAAAGGATTAAAATTCTGTTGTGAATTCATAAACTCTTTAACACTACTCTCAAATTCAGAGGGAATCTTATTAAAATTTCCATAAGAGTTGTTGTAGGAATTTCCATAATTATTAGAAGGATTACTAGGATAAGGCCTAGGATTAAAATTCCCTCTATATGTGTTGTTTCCAAAACTATTCCTACCAACAAAATTCACATCCATAGATTCATTATTATTCTCAAGCAAGGTAGACAAAGGCATATCATTGGGATCAAGAGGAGTATTTTTAGGAGCAAACATCTTCATAAGTTCATCCATCTTTTCACTCAAAACATTGATTTCTTCTATAGCATGCACTTTTTTACTAGAAGATCTTTCGGTGTGCCATTGAGAATAATTGGCCATAATGTTATCGAGCAATTTTGTAGCAGCTCCTAGCGTAATTTCCATAAATGTGCCTCCCGCGGCCGAATCTAAAAGATTTCTAGAAGCAAAATTCAATCCGGCATAAAATTTTTGTATGATCATCCATAAGTTCAAACCATGAGTAGGGTAATTGCGAAGCATTAATTTCATTCTTTCCCAAGACTGGGCAACATGCTCATGATCAAGTTGTTTAAAATTCATGATATCGTTCCTAAGAGTGATAATCTTAGCGGGAGGAAAATACTTAGAGATAAAAGCATCTTTGCACTTGTTCCAAGAATCAATACTATTTTTAGGCAAAGATGAAAACCAAACTTTAGCATGATCTCTATGAGAAAACGGAAATAACTTCAATTTGACAATATTGTTATATGTATCTTTCTTCTTTTGCATATCACATAAATCAACAAAATTGTTTAGATGAGTAGCGGCATCTTCACTAGGAAGGTCGGCGAATTGATCTTTCATAACAAGATTCAGCAAAGCGGTATTGATTTCACAATACTCATCATTATTAAGAGGAGCAATTGGAGCGCTAAGGAAATCATTATTGTTGGTATTTGAGAAGTCACACAATTTGGTATTATCTTGTGCCATGGCAACAAGTAGTCCAACACACAAGCAAGCAAACTAGCACACGAGCAAATAGAAAGGCAAAGGGGAAAAAGGCAAAAGAAAAAGCGAGGAGGAGATTGGGAAAGAGAGGGCGAATAAAACGGCAAGGGTGAAGTGGGGGAGAGGAAAACGAGAGGCAAATAATGTAATGCGAGAGATATGGATTGTGATGGGTACTTGGTATTGTTGACTTGCTTGCGTAAGCCTCCCCGACAACGGCGCCAGAAATTCTTCTTGCTACCTCTTGAGCATTGCGTTGGTTTTCCCCAAAGAGGAGAGGATGATGCAGTAAAGTAGCGTAAGTATTTCCCTCAATTTTTGAGAACCAAGGTATCAATCCAGTAGGAGACCACACACAAGTCCCTCGTACCTACACAAAACAATAACTACTCGCAACCAACACGATTAGGGGTTGTCAATCCCTTCACGGTCACTTACGAGTGTGAGATCTAATAGAGATGATAAATAATTTTTTTGGTATTTTTGATAGATAGATGCAAAGTGAAAAGTAAAAGGCAAAGTAAAAACAAAGCAAATAAATAAAGTGATGGAGATTGATATGATGAGAATAGACCCGGGGGCCATAGGTTTCACTAGTGGCTTCTCTCAAGAGCATAAGTATTCTACGGTGGGTGAACAAATTACTGTTGAGCAATTGACAGAATTGAGCATAGTTATGAACATATCTAGGCAATGATCATGTATATAGGCATCACGCCCGAGACAAGTAGATCGAAACGATTCTGCATCTACTACTATTACTTCACTCATCGACCGCTATCCAGCATGCATCTAGAGTATTAAGTTAAAAACAGAGTAACGCCTTAAGCAAGATGACATGATGTAGAGGGATAAATTCATGCAATATGATAAAAAACCCATCTTGTTATCCTCAATGGCAACAATACAATACGTGCCTTGCAACCCTTTCTGTCACTGGGTAAGGACACCACAAGATTGAACCCAGAGCTAAACACTTCTCCCATTGCAAGAACTACCAATCTAGTTGGCCAAACCAAACGGATAATTCGAAGAGACTTGCAAAGATAACTCAATCATACATAAAGGAATTCAGAGAAGATTCAAATATTTTCCATAGATAATCTGGATCATAAACCCACAATTCATCGGTCTCAACAAACACACCGCAAAAGAAGATTACATCAAATAGTTCTCCACAAGAGAGGGGGAGAACATCGTATTCAGATCCAAAAAGAGAGAAGAAGCCATCTAGCTACTAGCTATGGACCCGAAGGTCTGAAGTAAACTACTCACACTTCATCGGAGAGGCTATGGTGTTGATGTAGAAGCCCTCCGTGGTAGATGCCCCCTCCGGCGGAGCTCCGGAACAGGCCCCAAGATGGGATCTCGTGGATACAGAAAGTTGCGGCGGTGGAATTAGGTTTTTGGCTCATGTTCTGATCTGGCGGGGGTACGTAGGTATATATAGGAGGAAGGAGTACGTCGGTGGAGCAACAGGGGGCCCACGAGGTAGGGGGCGCGCCCAGGGGGGTGCCCCCCACCCTCGTGACCTCCTTAGTTACTTCTTGGAGTAGGGTCCAAGTCCCCTAGATCACGTTCGGTGAGAAAATCATGTTCCCGAAGGTTTTATTCCGTTTGGACTCCGTTTGATATTCCGTTTCTTTGAAACACTGAAATAGGCAAAAAAACAGCAATTCTGGGCTGGCCCTCCAGTTAATAGGTTAGTCCCAAAAATAATATAAAAGTGGAAAATAAAGCCCAATATAGTCCAAAACAGTAGATAAAGTAGCATGGAGCAATCAAAAATTATAGATACGTTGGAGACGTATCAACATCGTACGGTCACTGGAGCTAGAATTGTTCATATTGACTAAGTTGACAAAGCCCTCCGTCCCCTTAAACTTAGTAGGCCCACAAGTCAGCCTCCCACCAAGGTGAGTCCCAGCTAACAGGGGGAGTATTCATTTTTTTGTGCATGATAAGGAGGCATTTTCCTGTGTGGGCCCCTACTGTGGGTCCGAGCTGACAGCGGGGAACATTTTTTCTCGAAATACAGAGACCCTTCTGGTGGGTCCCAGCTATCAGGTGGATGAATCATTATTTTGTGCGTAATAAGGAGGCACTTTCCTGTGTGGGCCCCTACTGTCAGCCTCTTCCGATGGCTGTTGTTTGTTGACCATGTTGACCTCGCCGCGCCGAGAGCACAAACGCGGTGGACGAGGGTGAGGCCTAGGAAGAGAACCACCCGGAGCCAGAGAAGCCACCACAGCGGATGCCCACGCTGAGGGGAGAACGAGCGCTGACTGGTCGGCTGTGGGGTGAGGCTGAAGTCGCCGGAAAATAACAGGATGTGTGGGTGGTTAGAGGGATGGCCTGGCGGCTGCACAGCCAGCCACGGGAGGAGGGAGCAGGCAGTCCCGCCGGCGCTGGTTTGGGCGGCTGGAGCAGGAAGATCAGAGATTGAAGAAGCACGGCGGCCGATGGATGTACATCCAAGAGTCACTGCTGTGTGTTGACTAAGTTGACAAAGCCTGGCGTACGCGTCAAAAACAAATTTAGGATAGCGTCATCGTCAACCTAGTAGGCCCAGAAGTCAGCCTCCAAATCTGTGGAAAACAACATACAACCCATTAGCCATTATTTTCAATAATTTACAGCCCATTTGCTAATTCTTACGGATATTTGAAGCCCATATTCTTTTTATTAGCATTATAAACCATATATTCTGGGCACTGCTAAAAAAATCAACGACATTTTGCATATTTCGGTGGGGTCCAAACTCTTTTAATCATGAAATTTTGAGTCACGTTAAAAATAATTTTCAAAAAATTATATCAAAATAAAATTCAGAAAACAATTCTCCACAAAAAAATGAATGAAATTTAGAATCTTAACTAGCAAGATGCCCGTTCGTTGCACGGAACATGAAGATGCATTTGTATGAGTAGTTTATCTTGTGGGAGAAAAGATGATATTTTAATGTAATTGCTAGTTGGCTTTGGTTTTTATAAGAGTAGAGAGTAGAGAAATCCTGAAAAAAATGATATTTTAATGCAATTTCCGGTTGGCTTTGGTTTAAAAATTTACAACCCATTTCTTACAACTTATAGCCCGTTTTCTGGGGAAGCCCATTTCTTACTACTTACATCCCTCCTTGGCTTGAAAGATTTGCAGCCCAGCAGGGCTGAGAAAAGCAAGTAGGCCTCAATTTTGGTATTCTCCAAAAAAAGAACTGGGCTAGCCAATTTTAGAAAGAAAAAATATATCAACTGGGCTCGTCATGTGCTTAATAAAAGCGTAAGTGTGGGCTAGACAGGCCACAGCCCCCGCACAGCGCGCAGTTGAGCTCCGTCTCTGAAACTGAAAAACAATGGGGCGAGCTGCTGGGTCCCTGGTGTTATCCGCTTGTTGTGTAATTTTCTCGTTTATTGACTACATTGACAATGGCGTGGAACCTAGTTGTCAAACAATTAGGAGGAAGTATTTTTTGGCTTGTTATAACAAGGCACCTGCTTGTGAAATGCAATGACCCTGGTGGGTCCCTACTGTCAGCCTCTCCACGTATAGTCATCTCCTGATTCCTCTTTGTTGTTGACCATGTTGACAATGCCAGACGGTGGCGGGCACAGTGAGCTAACCAAGGCGGAGAACGATGGCAAAGCCTCGGACGGGAACGAACAGCAGCCATGGAAGATGCGGCAATGTAGTGGAAGGTGGAGGGGAGTAAGAGGGCAACAACATGCAAGTCAAGCATACAAATGGTACAAAAAGCCGAAGGATTAATTGTTCATCAAATTTTTAGGCAAAACCCAAATTGAACATGACAGTAACATCTAACCCAACCACTCTTTTTTGCAGTCACAAACAAATGGATCGGTCTGATCCATAAAATCAACATCCCGTGCAAAAAAATTATTTCAGGATGTCTACAACTTATTGTAAATAGAAGCCGAGCATGTTTAGAAGCCATTTGTCCACCTGAAACTTCTTTTTTTGCTGTTCAACATGTTCATCCGTGAGAAATCTCTTGCTGTAAAAATTAAGCCTCATGGACAATAGTAACCTCGCTTTCAACAGGAAGAATGTGACAAAGCTTGCCTAGTTGGATGCATATCGTCCCATCGTTATTGTCCTCAGACGAATGTCATGAGAACTGAGAAAATCCTTGTGCTTATTATGCCAACGGTTGATTACATGTTTTTCTCCATGTGGTTCTGCCTAAGTAGACATGAAGATCGAGAACAGTTAAGGTCTGAAAAAAGAGTATGTCGAAAGAACGACAGCTGAACAGTTAATTCTAGTACAATATATACGGGCTTTCAATGTGCATGAAATCATCATTTCTATGTATAAATTCTCCAGAGATCGAAAGCATCGCAGCAAGCCAATAATTATGTCCAAATCAAAACTATACATTCTGATATATATGATCTTGACAGAATCCAGCAGCATTGATAGGCTATCAATGGACGAACTCTTCATTGAGCATATAACATAATATTAGTACCCAAAGTGTACTCCAAGATGATATAAAACTTATGCACACAAATGAAAAATGCAGCATATGATTACAAATGTGTAGATGATAATATACGGTACCTGAAAAAGTGAGGAGCCAAACACCAACTCCTTGTGATTATTAAACAAGTCACGAATTACACCCAAGGTCTCCAGTTTGGGCACGAAGATGACAGTTACTTCCGAAGGTGTATAGAAATTATGAAGGAGCAACCTTTCAAGTGAAGGGGCATCTTCGATGATGAGCTGCTGTCCTTTAAAACAAATTCCAATGCTTTTAAGGTGAGGCAACTTTATTTGGAGACAAGTGATACCGATTTCTATTACCAAAACAATCAGCAAGCGCTCCAGGGCAGGGCAACTGGAGTGGATGATGCTGTGCAGTGAGGCCTCCGAAACATAAACCACCACAGGCAAATGTTTTTTTAGCAGTGGGAGTCGAAGCATTTGTACCATATCGTCTAGTAGATGGCACCGGGCGAAGGTGGCGGTGTGGAGAGAGGAGGAAAACCACGAGATGGACAACGGTGGTGTGGGCACGAATTCTTGGTATGTTCGTGGTATGAAACTTTCGTGGTAATGGTAGAACTCAAACTGCTGGAGTTTTCCGAATTCAGGGGATGTCAGCCAAGCGTCCACCTTGCCGGGTATGGACAGCATGTAGCTTGTCGGGATGCAGAGCCATTGAACGGGGCCCTGCTGGTGAGAAGAGACGATGGCTCTGAGGAGATCAAATTCAGGAAGGACAGATATCTGACGACAGTCGAGATTGAGGGGCGCGGTGCGCCATAGAGGGCGCCACCGAGTTGAGAGGACTTGTGTATGGCAGCAATCCTTGGTGGGGAGAAGCGAGATGATCTCCTCAAGGATGACGCCCGGGACATCGCTGATGCGGTCCACTGGAGATTCTACCGGTTCCTCAGATCCGGGTGGGGGGGGGGGGGGGGCTCGCCGCTTCTCCCCGTGCTACCTGGTGCGGGATCTACAACCGGCGTCACCGCTGGCGGGAGCCTCATCTTCTTGGCGCTGGGGCCAGCCGACTCCATTTTCCTTGTGGGCGTCGCGCCGAGCTCACGGGTTTGATTAGAGTAGCCAGAGACGAGCCTAGTGGCAGTGCGAGTGGGGAAGAAGGAGGGCTGGGGATTTCTGTAGGAGTGGAAGAAGAGGAGCGGGAGTTTTCTGTACAAGTGAGGAAGAAGGTGAGCGGGGTTTTCTGGACGAGTGAGGAAGATTGGGGAGCGGGGGGGATTGGGTGGGGAGACGGAAGCAAGAGAGCGAGTTGTTCGTGTTTCCCAAGAACCGCTCTCTTCTTTTGCGTTGCTGCATTGGAGCTGGCGCATGGGCTTGGCTGACTGGCCATGCATGCAGGATGCATGTGCCTGCCGGCCACTGCATGCGCTTGGTTTGTTACTAGGCCTATTTAATAGGGTGGTTATGGAGTAAATTAAGGAGATTTATTTTCTCTGTGTGCATCCACCAAATTAGAGGACACTCACATTAATCTAACATTCAGAAGAACAAAAGTTCAGCATGACTATGCATCTCAATGATTCACCACACCATAACCAATATACAAAGCTATGAGAAGGTGTGGAAATAAAGAGAATCGGTCGATGCTTCTCTGAGTAAAGGGCCTCCCTGCGCACGCATTAATTTCCTGGGCATGCTTGTTTCTTCTCAATGTTGCGAGAACTTTGAGCATGTTGGCAACTCCACAGCTAGCTAGCTGCCTCATCTTGCAATTGATGCTGCATATTTGCAGAAAACACATAAGGCAATAGAGATGACTCAACATGGGTCCATATTGTGCAGTTCCCCTGATATCATATTCATTGTCGTGAATCTGAAAAGATGGGAAAACAGTAGCTATACTTAAGCGGTGTTGCAAAACAGTAGCACATATCAATAGCTCGGGATGACAAAACACGATCATCTGGACGAAGGGGATATTGGCCTGCCTGAGGAAGATTACATATAATTTCATAAGTCCTTGGTTGATTTCCACCTTTGGCTGCACTGACTGTTTGCTCCTCCATACAAGACAGGATCGTTCCGCACTGCATTCAGCAAGTCAACGTACGAATAAGCTAATTTCATCTTGCGGTGGTCATTGTACCTAGTTACAAATGTAGGAATACCTGGAGCACCATGAGGTTAGCTGATAGCAGGTAGATGCAGCCATATAAATTTTGTGCGGTGCTACCAAAATTGAGGTTTGTATCCCTTCCCGTTATGAGAATTCTTCTTGAAGTTGGTAGAATGTGACGGCTTGTTCTTTGCATCAAACTTGCCTTTCCCCTGAGATTTGTTCTTGTTGTTTTGGGGCTGGTTGGGCTGGAAGCACTTCTCGTGTACCATGTGGGCACTAGAAGCTCCCTCAGCGACCCGAGCACGGGTGTCTTTTGCTCTCGCCTTCTCCTCAAAATCAAGAGTGCTAATGAGATCCAAAATAGAAAACTCATGTCTCTTGTTTTTCAGAGAAGTAGAAAAATCGTTCCATGAAGGTGGAAGCTTGGCAATGATGGTCCCAGCAACAAATTTGTCTGGCAACACACACTTAAAGTACTCAAGTTCCTTAGAGAGTGACTGTATCTCATGAGTCTGCTGAACAACAGAGCGCTCATCAGTCATCTTGTAGTCACAGAATTGCTCCATGACGTACAACTCGTTGCCAGCGCCCGAGGGCCCAAACATGGCCTCGAGCGCAGCCCACATGTCTTTGCCGCTGTCAAACGACATATATGAATCCACAGTGGAATCGTCAAGAACACTCAGCAGGGCGGCTTTGAAGAGGGTATCCATGTTCTGAAAAGCTTCCTGTTGTGTAGGATTAAGATCGCCCTCAGGCTTACCCTTAGTGGCGTCATAGCAGTACATGATCTGAAACCAATATACTGCTCTTGTGCGCCACCTTTTATATTGCACCCCCTTAAAAGTAGGTGGCTTGAAAAGCGCAGCAAAACCACTCGGAGTAAATTGCCTGTAATCAGGTTTTTGGATTGGATTGTTGAATATATGAGCAATTTAGTATGAGATTTAATCTGAATCAGCAGTAAATAGATCATGACGACAATTGCAAACATCAAAGTAATGATGCGGACTAAACCAGGAGGACAGAATCACATACTGTACTGCGGGAGCAGAACCGATGTGGTTGATGTTGTCATTCATGTCGTTGATGAAGAGGTTACCGAGGTCGGGGAAGAAGGCTGTCGTTGAGGAATTCGTCGATGGCAGCAGTCACAAGAGTGTGCTCCCCAAAAACCTGATTGCCCCTCTCCCGTACAGGATCATGAAAGGCGGGGTTCGGAGGACTGCTGTCCCTTCTTGCGGTGCACGCCGGAAGGAGGGCTGGAGAAGAATTGCATGGCGGCGCTAAGATCTGGAACGGTACGAAACCATATGATACAACGGCGGCTAGGGTAGAGCATGTCAGGTCGGTCGTGCGAGTATAATAGTAGGCCTTTGGCCCCCAAACCCCACATCCAAGTCAATAATAGCTCAAAAAAGTCAATAATAGCCCCACCAAGGTTTGTCTCAAATAAACCGGAGTAATTAAGGCGTCTGTTAGTCCCTGTAGTATAAGTACAATATCATTAATAATGGCCCCACCTTTTGTCTCACAAAGTATGTTGGAGTACAACCGGCTACACGTTTACAATCCGCTTCTCCTCTCTCTCCTCTTCTCTCTCCTTCAACTAAGCACAAATACTATATTTAAATCCTTATAGCCTGCTTATGTCATCTAATTGTAGTACTTGCTCTAAAGTTACTATCCACTGTGTAGTTTGAAATGCCGGGCGTGCAGCGGGCGGTGCCCTTGGTCGGCGCGCCGCTTCAACGGCGGAAGCTGTGAGAGGTCGCGTCGCCCTGACTTGCCATCAATGTGGAGTGGCAGGCTCTGCTGGCGCTGGGAGGGAAGCGCGCGCGGGACGGGGGATGGGTTTTTGTTGGGCCAAGAAGGTGAGAAGCCAACTTGGGATCGGTCTGGACAGGGAAATATCATGTGCTCCCATACTCTGCATATGACACTAGTCTATGTTACTACTCCCTCCTTTCCGGTTTATAGAGATGTTTAGAGTAACATAGTAATATGTTACAGTACAAGTTACTCCCCACTATGACCAGCCTTGGCCTCTCCCAGTGCTCCACCATGTATAGCTGCTAAGCCTGCCACGTAGGCATAAAATATGATGTGGCACCAATAAACTAAGCACCTATGCATTGAAGACTTGATTTGCTAAGCCATTTAATGCACTTAGCACCTCATCTAAAGAGCATTAATAGTATAGCCAGCTGCTGGCTATAAGCCAGTGCCATGTCATCTACAGCCCATCTTATAGTCAACATGTACAATAGTAGATCAAAAGAGTGTACTACTACTTTTTTATTCTGTGGCCCACCTTTCATTCTCACAAAGTGCCTAGGAGCATGTGCTAGAGCTGGCTCTTCACGAAGAGCCCGCTTACCTTCTCTCTCCTCTTCTCTTTCCTCCAACTAAGCAGAAATATACTAGTTTATTCCTTATAGCCCGCTCACTCAGCTCTATTGTACTTGTTCTAAGCACATCTAAGCACTTACTAGCACCCCCTTGACCGTGGACCTTGACGGTGTACGTCACCTTGTGTCTCAAAATTTTCCTCGTCATCATCTAAGTACTAGAAGATCTCACCCACATCATCATTAGCATGCAGCCGCCTTGATAGACAACGTGCGCAGAAGGAGTAGAGGCAACTGGTGACGCACCACCACCACGTCGTGGGCACTCCGTATGTGCTCGTGTGCGTGCAGCGTGCGTGTTTTTTCATCGGTGCTAGCTCTAAGGCCGAGGCTGCGGTCGTCTTCGTCTCCGACTAGTAGTTGAGCAACGACGTCAAAGAGGTGCTGCAAGAGATGCGTATGCGCCGTTGCGTGCGAGCTTCGCCGTAGCACGACGAACCGGACGTCGCTGCGGATGGCGCATGCCTCCATGCAGCCGAGTGTGTGCGCATGCATGTGTTATTCACGTGCATTCTGCGGCCGAGCGTGTGTGCATGCATGTCTTGTGTACGTGCGTTGTGTGATCCATGCTATGCGCGTATGTGCATGAGTTGGATCGGATGGAGTTAGTGCGTTGGCTTGTGTACATGCGTGGCTGCATGCGTCCTGTACATGTGTAGCTTGTTGCGTGGTTATCAATAATTCAATATAAACTACTCCCTCCATTCCTAAACATAAGTCTTTCTAGCCATTTCAAATAGACTACAACATACAAATGTATGTAGACATATTTTAGAGTGTAGATTCACTCATTTTGTTTCGTATGTAGTCCCTTATTGAAATATCTAAAAAGACTTATATTTGGGAATAGAGTGAGTATAAAACATCTTCAACTTAGCATCCTGATGTATCGTTTCTAGTGGTTAGCGAAAAGTTCCTGTTCTTTTATTTGTTTATAGGTGGGCAGGCAGCAAAAAACAGGGGAAAACGCGCAAGGTTCCTTGCAGAAGCTCCACCGCGAGGTTCCTTGCTCCTTCTCGGTCGTCGGGAATCTCTGCTCTTTAACTCTTTTCTTTTACGTGAGCTTTGTTCATCCTTTTCCCAACACGCGAGACATCTAGCATCAAGGTGCATGTGTCATGCAAGATAATGGAGATAATCAGATAAGCAGTGCGTAAGTGAGTCATGCGGGGGGTGGGGGGGTGGGGGGGAGGGAAGCGGGGGGAAACCCTTTTTTGTAAGTGAGTCGTGCACTTCGATGGCACCTACGCAATATGTTTTCTCCTCATGGCACGTGAATAGTGCACGTACTCAACGACGGAGCACGGGATGGTAGCAATGACATGGTCAGCCCTTTTTTGGAGAGAGTACGTACTACTAGTAAATACTCCCTCCGTTCCTAAATATTTGTCTTTATAGAGATTTCAACAAGTGACTACATACAGAGCAAAATGAGTGAATCTACATTCTAAAATGTGTCTATATACATCCGTATGTGGTAGTCCATTTGAAATCCTAAAAAGACAAATATTTAGGAACGGAGGGAGTAACTTTGATGTGTCCCGTCAACTCGCAGGACAACGAGAAGCTTGATTACGCTTCTCCCTCGCCAACGCGTGCGCGGTGGCTCGCAGCACGAGGAGAAACTTTTGCTTACAAGCGGTGGACGTATAACAGTTCATTTGGTGTCAGATTGCCAGAAGCACTACTGTAGAACCATCGACTTCCGGAAGAGGCGAAGTGCCAAGCGCAAGGTCACCTACTAACCTTAGGCTAGGTGTAGTGGGAGTAACATAAGTAGGGGTACCTCCTTTTTTATTCTAGAAACAACCACACACGAATATCAAGGTGCTGGTTACGTAGAACAAATTTCCTGCAGTCCGTGCTCAGCCCTCCTCTATCTCTCTTCTCAGCCAGCCAGCGGACGCGCGGAGCCCATCGTCTGTTTGCTCACATGCGGCCCCACATGTCAGTAATAACGCAAGAGGACCCACTGAACCTGCACATCTTTCACCTCGACATGCTGGTGATGAAAAACAAATCCAATAAAGATCTTCGGTGGCCGATTTTGGAGTTACTCAAGAGTAGTAAGATTCTATTTATAGTTTAACCCAAGATGCACATCTCGTGGCTTCAACTACCGCTCTATTTTCTTTCATGACACGACCTGGATGCTGGATGTCCCACGTGTCGGCAAAAGGAGGAAGAACCCGACCAAATCTTCGGTTGTGCTCTCGGATTAGACTAGTTGTGCTAACTTAAAAAAATTATTGTGTACTCCCTCCGTTCCAAAATACTTGACTTCCATTTGTCCAAAAATGGATGTACCTATATACTAAAACATGTCTAGATACATATATATTTTGACTTATAGAAGGCATGTATTGTGCAACGGAGGGAGTAGAATGGATGCAAGTTTTTGTATTGGGAAGAAGAGTACATCCATATATTGATACAACATTGGAGTTGCCCTTACAAGTGGGACCGCAGTTGAGGAAACCAACTATCGGCAAACCCCCACCTTGCCCGCCGCGCGATGGCTGAGTTAGAGAAAGGATGAGGTTGAAGAGATTGCTCTAGCAGGGACTCTAAGAAATATGGTGTCAGATGGAAGTCGTGCTGGTGGCGTGTGCCGTACTCCTGGACGTGAATGCTTGTTCTGGCCCATGCCACCCTACTACTCCTACTACTTACTATATAGTACTAGTATCGAGGATTCGAGGTGCTGGTTATGTACAATATGGCTACAATAAAAACACTCGCACGACGCGCGAAGCATGTGAAGCTAGTACAAATAGTGTACTACTATTGTTGATTGGCCTCATCCGATAACCTATTGCAATGCACGTACAATTATGTATTCGGAAAATATTTTTTTGCCTCGTCGCACCACTCACTCACAAAAGCAACTCGAAAGCCATTCATAAATTTAGTAAGTTTATCACAGGCATATCATTTTATTACATACAACAGGTCATCAACCCACATCGACAACGAGGATACATTATAAATACTAAAGTTTTCACCACACAACAAATAACAAATAATGAAATGAACTTCAACTCAACCATTCCTCGGTGTTGGAAATGCTTTCTTTGAACCACAAGTGATTCTCTGGGACGGGCCATCTATTGTCGGTCTCGAGACCAACGTAGGACTGATCATCCAGGCTGAAGCGGCCTACTATATTAGTACCAGGGTAGGGAACCACCCTAATGTCCGAGGTATAGACACAGTTGCTTCTCATAAATGGTACTAGTAAAGTTGTGTCAACAGCAGTTGGATCGTCTTTCACCATCATCGGATAGTTTTGTCCAAGGAAGAGTGAGTTTTCTCCAAGAATATCAATTCTGTACCAGGGAGAAGGTGTTGGCGCTAGCACACTAGTATCCATCCCTAATACCATGCAACGGGTGTTGGAATAGGTCCGGAGAGTGCGACCATGGGAGACAACACATGCTCCCTCAGTAGTAACATCATCAGTGGGCTGTATACACACAAGAAGAGGTGATCCATCAGAATTAGTTGCCAGGCGCCACTGAGTATATACGTTCTGCTCGTCCTCATGCTCGTGATCATCACCATCACTATCTCCCCCTTAGTTATAAATTTTTTTCAAGTATAGGTGGTGGAATGTTCATAGGACCTTGGAAACACAAGAAGAAGGTTAATTAGTAAAGGAAAACTTGCTAACCCGCATGCATGTGGATGAAACAATTATAATTACGGCAGAAGACAAATGTACCGAAACTACGAGGATCCCATGCAAAAACAGTGCCATGAGCGGTGGAAGCAAACACAAGACCCTCGTATTGAATTGCATCACAGTACTCATCCGTGTATAGAAACCGATTTTTGAGCAATATCCATCAAGTCAAACCACCAAGGACGGCAACAAGCTTGTCGAAGATAGCAACAACTTCATAGTTGTTGTAATTCCAAGAGCGGTTGGGAACTCGACAAATTGCTATCTTCCATAGAAGATAGTCACCATGATCGTATTTGAACGTGCGTACAATACCGGTGTGCGCAACCTCTGGGCAGTCTGCTGAGATTTTTGGAAGTGGAACTCTGTCACGAGTGTACACATTCACAAGTTCCCACTCGCAGTTGGACCCAATGTAAACAACCCAATCTCCATTTGCGCCTGCCCAAGCCTTGCCCTCAAGCGATGGCATCTTAACATCATACGTATCATTATCAAGCGACATCAACTTGCACAGGGCGAGGCCTCCTCGTGCCGGCGCCAGTCATCAGGGTCACGACGAAGAAGATAGGGGAGATCAAACCGCTCCTTGACTCATGGGTTCCTTGTAATGATGTTATTAGTTAAGTCGAGAATGGGCTTGAATGAACCTGCCATGCTAGCCGAGGTGATGACGTCGCACCGATCAATGAGTTCCTCCACCACGTCATCTTTCAGATTGGGGCAATAATAACAGGGTCGTTTCCGGCCTATTCCCTCCATGGAGAAGACGATCGAACAATGGTAGAAGAAAGGGTGGAGGGCTAAAGGAAAATGGAGGAGGGAGAGGAAGAGCGTGCGACAACAGTTCCAAATCGAGAGGGAAAGGCGAAGAGTCGATTGGACGGTTGCCAGTTTGCCACGGTTCATGAAGAGGCGCCCCGGCCTACATGTCCATTCGGAAATACTCCTACTACTCACCGTCGTCTCACTGATATGTTGGAACGGGACCACATGTCAACAAAACATGGTGTGTAATTTCTCGTGCAAAATGCGACCTTTATTTTTTTAACATGCAATCTGAATGGATAGCTCCTGTGGTCATCACATGTGAGTGGATATAGTGATGGTTGATTCGCCCAAGCAACTTATTATTATGGGAATATGGGAGTACCAGCGGATTGAAGGAACAGAGAAATGATTTTTTTAAACAAGGCACAACAGAGAAATGATGGTTGCTTCGTCTGAGCAACTTACTGTGGTGAAGGTGGGGCTCTGTGATTTGACTGCTCACTAGTCGTTACTACTGCAGCGCAACCACCGGGGTGAATCTTTCCTTGAAGTTGTGTTGTGCACTCAATATTGCTGCATGGCATGTGGAGCCGGATGAAGGATGTCCAACATGTCAGTGAAACAAAGTTGAATTGTTTCTGGCATTGCTATCAATCCTTCAGGATTTGTTTATATGTACGCATAATTTTGATGAAATTGTATTGTGATGCTATGAAGGTTTCAACTTTGGTTCCCGCAGAAAAAAAAAGGTTTAGAATTAGGATTCATGTGTCTTGCCTCGAGATTATCTCGTTACAATGTTCCATCAAATACAAATGAAACTACCATGGCTAATGCATCTCAATGGTTTGCAGATCAGCGCCAATATTCACATCACAACTGAAGACAAAGTTGTGAGAAGGTGTACAAATAAAGAAAAAAAAATATAATTGATCGATGATGTTCGTAGGCATGGCTCCATTTCCTTGGCATAGTGTTCATTGCTTGGCAGCTAGTTTCACCCAGCTCTGTAGCCAAAAAAGAGGTGTATGAAGGACACCACAATCCGATCATTTTGTGCAGCTCCACTAAAATCGAGCGGACCATCCTTGTTTGCAAAGATATCCAGTCAGTGTGATTACAATAATAGTGGAACTAGATGATGAAACATAACACACATAAATAGAAGCCGATCACCTCTACGATCTCTCTTTAGGACTAACTTCTTGTTGGAGAAGATTAGGCACGGAGTTGGATGAGGAGGATAGCAAAACCAATCTCCCTTTCCGCAGTCCCACAGAAATGTAAAAACGTTGCTCGTGTGACATTTTGGCGGAACTGCAGAAAACACTCTTCAGAAAAGTTATTTATGCAGTTCACCAAAAGGTCACAATAGAAACAAGGTGAAAATGGATAGCCCTGTTTGCAAAAGGAGGTCGAAAGGAAACAATTACTGCCCAATGATGTCTAGTACACAACCTTTTTCTTGTAGACGTTGTTGGGCCTGCAAGTGCACAAATTTGTAGGACAGTAGCAAATTTCCCTCAAGTGGATGACCTAAGGTTTATCAATCCGTAGGAGGCGTAGGATGAAGATGGTCTCTCTCAAACAACTCTGCAACCAAATAACAAAGAGTCTCTTGTGTCCCCAACACACCCAATACAATGGTAAATTGTATAGGTGCACTAGTTCGGTGATGAGATGAAGATACAAGTGCAAAATAGATAGTAGATATCGGTTTTTGTAATCTAAATAATAAAAAACAGCGAGGTAGCGAGCGATAAAAGTGAGCATAAACGGTATTGCAATGATAGGAAACAAGGCCTAGGGTTCATACTTTCACTAGTGCAAGTTCTCTCAACAATAATAACATAGATAGAACATATGACAAGCCCTCAACGTGCAACAAAGAGTCACTCCAAAGCCACTAATAACAGAGAACATACGTAGAGATTATGGTAGGGTACGAAACCACCTCAAAGTTATTCGCTCGGATCGATCTATAAAAGAGTTCATACTAGAATAACACCTTAAGACACAAATCAACCAAAACCCTAATGTCACCTAGATACTCCATTGTCACCTCAAGTATCCGTGGGCATGATTATACGATATGCATCACACAATCTCAGATTCATCCAACCAACATAAAAGTACTTCAAAGAGTGCCCCAAAGCTACTACCGGAGAGTCAAGAATGTGTGCCAACCCCTATGCAGAGGTTCATGGGTGGAACCTGCAAGTTGGTCACCAAAACATACATCAAGTGGCACATGATATCCCATTGTCACCACAGATAATCACGGCAAGACATACATCAAGTGTTCTCATAAAGACTCAATCCAATAAGATAACTTCAAAAGGGGAAACTCAATTCATCACAAGAGAGTAGAGGGGGAGAAACATCATAAGATCCAACTACAATAGCAAAGCTCGGGATACATCAAGATCGTGCCATAGATGGAACACGAGAGAGAGAGATCAAACGCATAGCTACTAGTACATACCCTCAGCCCCGAGGGTGAACTACTCCCTCCTCGTCATGGATAGCATCGGGATGATGAAGATGGCCTCCGGTGATGGGATCCCCTTCCGGCAGGGTGCCGAAACAGGGCCCCGATTGGTTTTTGGTGGCTACAGAGGCTTACGGCAGCGGAACTCCCGATCTATCTTCTGTTCTGGAAGTTTTAGGGTATGTAGGTATATATGGGTGCACGGGGTACATCGGTGGACCTCCGGGGTGCTCACGAGGTAGGGGGGCGTGCCCAGGGGGGCGCCCCCACCCTCATGGGCAGCCCGGGACTCCCCTGACATGCACTCCAAGCCCATCAGGTTGGTTTCCTTCCAAAATTAACTTCTCCAGTTGATTTCGTTCCGTTTTGACTCTGTCTGATATTCCTTTTCCTCGAAACACTGAAATAGGCATAAAACAACAAATATGGGCTGGGCCTCCGGTTAATAGGTTAGTCCCAAAAATAATATAAAAGTGGATAATAAATCCCAATATTGCCTAAAACAGTAGATAAAGTAGCATGGAGCAATCAAAAATTATAGATACGTTGGAGACGTATCAGGCATCCCCAAGCTTAATTCCTGCTCGTCCTCGAGTAGGTAAATGATAAAAAAGAATTTTAGATGCGGAGTGATACTTGGCATAATTCAATGTAAATCTTCTTAATTGTGGTATGAATATTCAGATCCGAAAGATTCAAGACAAAAGTTCAATATTGACATAAAAATAATAATACTTCAAGCATACTAACTAAGAAATTATGTCTTCTCATAATAGCATGGCTAAAGAAAGTTATCCCTACAAGATCATATAGTCTGGCTGTTGCTCTATCTTCATCACACAAAGTATTTAATCATGCACAACCCCGATGACAAGCCAAGCAATTGTTTCATACTTTAGTAATCTCAAACTCTTTCAACTTTCACGCAATACATGAGCGTGAGCTATGGACATAGCACTATAGGTGGAATAGAATGGTGGTTGTGGAGAAGACAAAAAGGAGAAGATAGTCTCACATCAACTAGGCGTATCAATGGGCTATGGAGATGCCCATCAATAGATATCAATGTGAGTGAGTAGGGATTGCCATGCAACGGATGCACTAGAGCTATAAGTATATGAAAGCTCAACAAAAGCAACTAAGTGGGTGTGCATCCAACTTGCTTGCTCACGAAGACCTAGGGCAATTTTGAGGAAGCCCATCATTGGAATATACAAGCCAAGTTCTATAATGAAAAATTCCCACTAGTATATGAAAGTGGCAACATAGGAGACTCTCTATCATGAAGATCTTGGTGCTACTTTGAAGCACAAGTGTGGTAAAAGGATAGTAGCATTTTCCCTTCTCTCTTTTTCTCTCATTTTTTTGTTTGGGCCTTTTCTCCTTTTTTATGGCCTCTTTTTTTTCGTCCGGAGTCTCATCCCGACTTATGGGGGAATCATAGTATCCATCATCCTTTCCTCACTAGGACAATGCTCTAATGATCATCACACTTTTCTTTTTCTTACAACTCAACAATTACAACTCAATACTTATAACAAACCATGACTCTATATGAATGCCTCCGGCGGTGTACTGGGATATGCAATGAATCAAGAGCGACATGTATGAAAATTATGAAGGTGGCCTTGCCACAAATACAATGTCAACTACATGTTCATGCAAAAAGCAATATGACAATGATGGAGCGTGTCATAATAAACGGAACGGTGGAAAGTTGCATGGCAATATATCTCGGAATGGCTATGGAAATGCCATAATAGGTAGGTATGGTGGCTGTTTTGAGGAAGGTATATGATAGGTGTATGATACCGGCGAAAAGTGCGCAGTATTAGAGAGGCTAGCAAAGGCAGAAAGGTGGGAGTGCGTATAATCCATGGACTCAACATTAGTCATAAAGAACTCATATACTTATTGCAAAAATTTAGAAGTCATCAAAAACAAAAGCACTACGTGCATGCTCCTAGGGGGATAGATTGGTAGGAAAAGACCATCGCTCGTCAACGACCGCCACTCATAAGGAAGACAATCAATAAATAAAATTGTGCTCTAACTTCATCACAAAGCGGTTCACCATACGTGCATGATACGGGAATCACAAACTTCAACACAAGCATTCTTTAAATTCATAATAACCCAACTAGCATCATTTTAATATCATTACCTCCATATCTCAAAACAATTATCAAGCATCAAACTTATCTTAGTATTCAACGCACTCAAAAGAAAGTTTCACATATCTTGAATACCAAGTATATTAATATTAAGCAAATTACCATGCTATTAACGACTCTCAAAATAATATAAGTGAAGCATGAGAGATCAATAGTTTCTTTGAAATAAATCTACCACCATTGTGCTCTAAAAGATATAAGTGAAGTACTAGAGCAAAACTATCAAGCTCAAAAGATATAAGTGAAGCACATAGAGTATTCTAGCAAATTCTAATTTGTGTAAGGCTCTCTCTCCTTAAAGAATTTCATATCTTGATACTTTATTCAAACAGAAAGCAAAGCTAAAGAAAACTACACTGCAAGGATAGCACAACTCATGTGAAGAAGCAAAAACTTAGGCTCAACCGATACTAACCGATAGTTGTTGAAGAAGAAAGGTGGGATGCCTACCGGGGCATACCCAAGCTTAGATGCTTGAGAATTCTTGAAATATTATCTTGGGGTGCCTTGGGCATCCCCAAGCTTGAACTTTTGTGTCTCCTTAATTCCTCTCATATCATGGTTTCTCTATTTATCAAAAGCTTCATTCACAACAATCTCAACAAGAACTCGTGAGATAGGTTAGTATAAACCAATGCAAAACCTTATCATATTCTACTGTAACAAATCACTTAAATTATTATTCCACATTTAATACTAAATGCCTCTGCATATTTAATACTCCTATCATCAAATAGAATCATTAAACAAGCAAACATAGTCAAACAATGCAACCATAACAGCAATCTGCCAAAACAATAGTCTGTAAAGAATGCAAGAGTATCAATACTTCCCTGACCCCAAAAATTATGAACTAAAATTCCCACTGTAATAAATTTATCAGAGATCAATATGCAAAAAGATTCAACGTTATACCATTCTCTGACTTTTCTAGGGAATTTTTGCAACAGCGGTAAACTTTCTGTTTTCAAACAGCAACATGTAAACTAGCAAAATAAGCATGGCAAAGGCTATCCTTGACTTTTTTATTGAAACTAAAGAGGAAAAACATTATTCTAACTAACAGCAAGCAAAAACTAACAAAATAAATGGACGCTCCAAGCAAAACACATATCATGTGGTGAATTAAAATATAGCTCCAAGTAAAGTTACAGATGAACGAAGACGAAAGAGGGGATGCCTTCCGGGGCCATCCCCAAGCTTAGGCTCTTGGACATCCTTTAATATTTCCTTGGGCTGCCTTGGGAATCCCCAAACTTAGGCTCTTTCCACTCCTTATTCCATAGTCCATCGAATCTTTACCCAAAACTTGAAAACTTCAACCACAAAAAACTCAAAACAAAACTCGTAAGCTCTGTTAGTATAAGAAAATAAAACCACCACTTAGGTACTGTAATGAACTCATTCTAAATTCATATTGGTGTAATATATACTGTGCTCCAACTTATCTATGGTTCATACCACTTAATACTACCCATAGATTCATCAAAATAAGCAAACAACACAATGAAAACAGAATCTGTCAAAAATAGAACAGTCTGCAGTAATCTGTATCAAACGTATACTTCTGGAAGCCCAAAAATTATGAAATAAATTTCTGGACCTGAGTAATTTGTCTGTTAATCATCTGCAAAAAAATCAACCTAAAATCACTCTCCAGTAAAAAATGGCAGCTAATCTCGTGAGCGCTAAAGATTCTGTTTTTCACAGCAAGATCATATAAACTTAACCCAAGTCTTCCCAAAGGTTCTACTTGGCACTTTATTGAAACAAAAGCTATAAAACATGATTACTACAGTAGCATAATCATGTGGACACACAAAAACAGTAAGGATAAATATTGGGTTGTCTCCCAACAAGCTCTTTTCTTTAATGCCTTTCTAGCTAGGCATGATGATGACAATGATGCTCACACAAAAGATAAGAATTGAAACATAACGGGAGCATCATGAAGCATATGACTAGCACATTTAAGTCTAACCCACTTCCTATGCATAGGGATTTTGTGATCAAACAACTTATGGGAACAATAATCAACAAGCATAGGAAGGTAAAACAAGCATAACTTTAAAATTTTAAGCACATAGAGAGGAAACTTGACATTACTGCAATTCCTACAAGCATATGTTACTCTCTCATAATAATTTTCAGTAGCATCATGAATGAATTCAACAATATAACAAGCACCTAAAGCATTGTTTTCATGATCTACAAGCATAGAATTTTTAATACTCTCCACATAAGCAGAATTCTTCTCATGAATAGTAGTGGGAGCAAACTCAACAAAACAACTATCATGTGATTGAAAATTAAGATCAAGATGACAAGTTTCATGGTTATCATTATTCTTTAAAGCATATGTGTCGTCACAATAATCATCATAAGTAGCAACTTCGTTCTCATCATAATCGATTGAAACCTCTCCCAAGATAGTGGAATCACTAAATAAAGTTGACACTCTTCCAAATCCACTTTCATATTCATCACAATAAAATCCAACATCCTCCAAAATAGTGGGATCACTAATTCCTAAAGTTGACACTCTTCCGAACCCACTTTCATCAATATAATCATCATACGTAGGAGCCATGCTATCATCACAGTAACTTTGCATATCAAAACTTGGGATGCTAAAAATATCATCTTCACTAAACGTAGCATCCCCAAGCTTGGGACAAACATTAATTCCAGCAAATATATTCTCAAATATTTCATCCTCATCAAACATAGCTTCCCCAAGCTTGGGCCCTTTCATATCATAAGCATAATCACTCTCATCATTAAAAATATTGATAGCACCAATAGTATAGCAACTATCATCACCACAATGAGTAGTAGGAGCAACATCATTTGGGAGGGATACCTTTCTACCTTTGTTGATCCTTCTTTTCTTTTCCTTCTTCACATTATGTGTAGGTTCAACCTTCCTCTTTGAGCTCCTTATTGATGATATTGGTTGAATAGAAAGCTCCCCCTCGTTACCTGATTCATCATGAGAAATAATAGGAGGATATTGGGAAGTCTCTTCCCTTTCATTAGTATTCTCATCATCTTATATTTGCTTTCTTTTCTTTATGTAATTGGCAATATAAGGATTTTCAATACAATTCACTGCATAATACATATAAATCTTCTCTAGATCAAAATGAAGAATTCTATCAAGGGCAAATTCTGGAATAATCTTAGTTATACGTTTAACTTCATAACCCAAGAGCAAACTAAGTTCATTATGATGTGCAAGGGAAATCTAGTCATCACAATTTTTGGACACGATACGATCATGAAACAATTTGCATTGGGTACTAAAATGATCACGTTCATTGCAAAGTTCACAAGTACGGCTAAGAAAGTTTAAATTTTCAGCACACGCATCTAGCTCTTCTTGCAACAATTTGGTTTCTAAATACTTATGCCTCTTGCAATATCTATCTTCCCTATTTGGTGTGTACTTACAAATCCAATGCACTCCACAAAAATTTTCATCATAACTAGTGCAATCATCATTAGTATCATGGATATTCAAAGAATTCGTACTAACAACATTGCAATCATGCTCATCATTCAAAGATTTAGTGCCAAACATTTTAAAGATTTCTTCTTCTAGAACTTGAGCACAATTATCCTTTCCATCATACTAACGAAAGATATTAAAAAGGTGAAGCGTATGAGACAAACTCAATTCCATTTTTTTGGTAGTTTTCTTTTATAAACTAAACTAGTGCTAAAACAAGAAACAAAAAGATTCGATTGCAAGATCTAAAGATATACCTTCAAACACTCACCTCCCCGGCAACGGCGCTAGAAACTGCTTGATGTCTACTACACAACCTTCTTCTTGTAGATGTTGTTGGGCCTGCAAGTGCACAGGTTTGTAGGACAGTAGCAAATTTCCCTCAAGTGGATGACCTAAGGTTTATCAATCCGTAGGAGGCGTAGGATGAAGATGGTCTCTCTCAAACAACCCTGCAACCAAATAACAAAGAGTCTCTTGTGTCCCCAACACACCCAATACAATGGTAAATTGTATAGGTGCACTAGTTCGGCGAAGAGATGAAGATACAAGTGCAAAATAGATAGTAGATATAGGTTTTTGTAATCTGAAATAATAAAAACAGCAAGGTAGCGAGCGATAAAAGTTAGCGTAAACGGTATTGCAATGATAGGAAACAAGGCCTAGGGTTCATACTTTCACTAGTGCAAGTTCTCTCAACAATAATAACATAGATAGAACATATGACAAGCCCTCAATGTGCAACAAAGAGTCACTCCAAAGCCACTAATAGCGGAGAACAAACGTAGAGATTATGGTAGGGTACGAAACCACCTCAAAGTTATTCGTTCGGATCGATCTATAAAAGAGTTCGTACTAGAATAACACCTTAAGACACAAATCAACCAAAGCCCTAATGTCACCTAGATACTCCATTGTCACCTCAAGTATCGGTGGACATGATTATACGATATGCATCACACAATCTCAGATTCATCCAACCAACATAAAAGTACTTCAAAGAGTGCCCCAAAGCTACTACCGGAGAGTGAAGAACATGTGCCAACCCCTATGCATAGGTTCATGGGTGGAACCTGCAAGTTGGTCACCAAAACATACAACAAGTGGCACATGATATCCCATTGTCACCATAGATAATCACGGCAAGACATACATCAAGTGTTCTCATAAAGACTCAATCCAATAAGATAACTTCAAAAGGGGAAACTCAATTCATCACAAGAGAGTAGAGGGGGAGAAACATTATAAGATCCGACTACAATAGCAAAGCTCGGGATACATCCAGATCGTGGCATAGATGGAACACGAGAGAGAACACGATAGAGAGAGATCAAACACATAGCTACTAGTACATACCCTCAGCCCCGAGGGTGAACTACTCCCTCCTCATCATGGATAGCGCCGGGATGATGAAGATGGCCTCCGGTGATGGGATCCCCCTCCGGCAGGGTGCCGGAATAGGGCCCCGATTGGTTTTTGGTGGCTACAGAGGCTTACGGTGGCGGAACTCCCGATCTATCTTCTGTTCTGGAAGTTTTAGGGTACGTAGGTATATATGGGTGCAGGGGGTACGTCGGTGGACCTCCGGGGTACTCACGAGGTAGGGGGCGCGCCCAAGGGGCGCCCCCACCCTCGTGGGCAGCCCGAGACTCCCCTGACATGCACTCCAAGCCCATCAGGTTGGTTTCCTTCCAAAATTAACTTCTCCACTTGATTTCGTTCCGTTTTGACTCCGTCTGATATTCCTTTTCCTCGAAACACTGAAATAGGCATATAACAACAAATCTGGGTTGGGCCTTCGGTTAATAGGTTAGTCCCAAAAATAATATAAAAGTGGATAATAAAGCCCAATATTGCCTACAACAGTAGATAAAGTAGCATGGAGCAATAAAAAATTATAGATACATTGGAGACGTATCACCCAATAACCCGAGTTGAAGACACATATGCCGACAAAAAAGAAGCATGTTCCATGTAAAGAGGGAAAGATGGCACATGGTGGTTTATCAAAAATGGTTTGAGGACGAGGTTGCAAGATGGAAAGTACGCCGGCCGAGATACAATTTAAGCAAACAACTAAAGAAGATCCACATGCAGCAACGTGGGAAGATGGGCAGTGGAGCAAGGCCGGAGGAAGCTGTACCTGAGGGTCGTCGGGATGTTACTAGGAGGGCGCCAGCGGCCGGGATCTGCCCATACTGCGGCAGCGAGCAAGTGGCGAAGGCCCTACCGCGCCGGAGCTTGGTCAAAGAGAACGACGGGTACCGCAGATCGGGACGAGCTGCCTCAACGCTGTCGAACGGAGAGACGATGCACATCCTCCATTTCCGCTGGCAGACTGGATGCGGCCGGATCACTGACCAACGCTGAGAGAGAGAGGCAAACCCATTTTCCATTTTCCCCACGACAATCATTTTATATTCTAGGCGTGGTACCTGACCCTCCTTCGAGTAAACAACCGCTACACGCGTCAAATTATCACGTGGGCTACCTTTTCATACAGAAACATACTCCACCGTGTACCCACGTGGGTGTGGCCGGGAACGAGACGTGAGTACGTGCGTCCTGCGTGCACTTCTTCTTTAGGTGCAGGTACGTACGTTGGTGGGTGTGAGAGAGATGGTTTGTGCGAAACAGAGGCAATGTGTTGATGATATCTCGATCAGAAAAACATAACATATGCAATGTGTGTGAAACAGAGTCATGGACGTGAGATATCGATAGAATTGAAAACAGGGATGAAGTGTGTGGCTGCGCGATCGATGAAGAGTGCCATCGAATTTGTGTTTGCCCATGTCAAAGATATAGGGCGGCTGGCCTACTGGAATTTGAGAGGGCAGAGGTGCAGTTCTTCTCCGTGGCATGGATACCTACCTACAATGTTCGACTATCGGTGTGTGTGTGTGGGGGGGGGGGGGGGGGTAGAGACCGGTCGACTAGTATATGTGTGGGGAAGGAGAGAGACCTAGCTATGTATTGAGGGAGATCGATCGACATTCATGGATATGTGTAGCAGAGGAATAAGGTTGGGAAAAAGACAAAGGTAGAGCGTCATAGGGTTGGTGGTGGAGTGGCGTCTCACAAATGGTGGGAGAGGCCTGCTAGACAAACGGAGGGTATGAGTGCAATATCAATAAGATAGGGTGGGGGATGTATGTCTGTCTATGCACGTGCGTGTGAGAGACGGGTCGGGAGGTATTCAAGGATGATGAGGGGAGAAGATATGGTTGTGGTAAGCATGCGTAACTACATTGGAAGATCAACCATCGTGTGTCCGAGAAAAGGAGAGACATAACTAGCGAGGTAAGTGTATCGGTGCTTGGTGAAAATGAATTATAGTTGACCTGGCTATATGTAGGGAGATCAGTTCATATACACGCCTGCATGTGTTAGAAGCAAATAAGGTCCGGAGAGGCAGACAGGGGGAGAGGGTGTGGCTAGGAGGTGGTGCGAGAGGCCTACCATGTCGAGGGGGGAGGAGTGTGCGAGCATGTGATAAATGAAAAGAGGGGGCGGGAGTGTGCACCTGCGTGGAATCGTATTGGACATATGGGGGCATGGACGGTGAGAAGAGAAGAGGGGAAGTATATATGTGTTTGTTGTAGGCACACTTGGCTAGAGAGATATATCGACCGGTGTGTGCCAGAAAGAAGGAGCTGGGGGCCTACACACACCGCTGGTGGACGACCTAAAGAGAAATAATGAACGTGCACGATGGAGGGGACGCTAAGGGTGTGTGAGGGGGGCGGGCGTGTGCATGCACGATAGAAAGTTAGCGCTAGCTAGCTACAAATAGAAGAGGATCATGAAGGTGTAAAAGATGAACAAAGATCATAATTCGTTATAAAAAAGTGGATACGGATACTTGAAGAAGATATCATAATGTAGAACATTGATTATAATTTGGGCTAATGTGTGGCTTTTGCAACTCAGGTCTAAATACTTGTCATAATGTAGGGGGCGGGGCACTATACTTTGTGTGATAAACATGGTGTACGTATGGAACATGGTTTAGATTATGAATATATAGTTAATACATCAAATGTAGTATTATTTGGAATCCACATCAAGTGTATTCAAAAAATAGAATTCAAGTTCATGTAGTACACATAGTTCATATCTATCTCTATAGTAATCATGTGGTGTGTTATTAAGGTAATACACGAATGATGGTTGAAGTTGGCAACAATCATGATTGTAGATTCTTATTGAAATAGAGAAACGAATTCAAATTTAGTTCGAATTGCAGCGGTAGTATAGACATTTGGAATGCACTAAAATGTTGGTATGAGTAGGTTACATGCATTATACAGCAAGCGAAAAAATTTAATCAGACATAACATGGATTCATACTCCCTCCTTCCATCTATATAGGGCGTAATAAGATTTTTAAGACCGCCTTTGACTATCGACAAGATTAATAGTACATGACATGCACAATGTGAAAATTATATCATTGGAAGAACCTTTAACAGACGAATTTAATGGTGTGCTTTGTGTAAGTTGCATGTCATATATCATTGCTCTAATATTTGGTCAAAGTTAGCATCAAAAAACGCATTAGGCCCTATATAGATGGAAGGAGGGACTAGCTTTGAATAGCATTTGTATAGTAAAATAGGGCAAGACTCTCTCTTTGTGTGGTGTGAATAGTTTTATTTTTTTCGTTTTCTTTTTGGTTGAGGGAAGTGTGAATTGATTTGGTACGTACAAGTACAATATTACTACACGTTAGGCTTGTCCCTAAAATTCAACCCACGTCTTGTTATATCCCGAAAATTCAGATATCGTGCTCTCAAAACTGGCGCCTTCACAACCCGCGCCTTGCTATCCCGAAATTACAACGCGCGCGAAAACTCCCTCCAGCTGCCAAATCCCGAAACGTGAAATTCCCCTTCTAACCCTGAGCCGAAAGGTCCGCTAGTTCAAATCGGTGGGGGGTACTTTTGTAACACACCCTGCATTTTGGACAAGCGCGTCCCTAAGTCATGCTTCACCCCCTCCCATCGCCCCCTTTTCGCCATTCGAAATCCCAGGCCACGAAACCCCACCCTCCTCCGTCCGCCACGTCACCGCTGCCCAGCCGGAGCCTCTTCCCCGATGAAGTCGTCCACCGCAACAGCTCGACGTCCCTCGTCCACCTCCCCAGATGAGGATCCGCCGTCCATCTCACCGTCCCGCCGGTTCAGCCGCCCCGTCCTCCACCTCCAATGAGCTGCTCCGATGATCGCCTCGTCTATCACGGCTGCTCCATCCCCATAGCGCCGCCTTAACCTGCTCCACTGGAACCACAACATCCTCACCGACTCCTCAGACAAAGTCAAGGCCTACTTGGTGCCACCAAAGAGGTTGTACACTCATCGCATCGCACCTTCTCCTTAACTCGACCTCCCGGCGCCAACGGTGCTCCATCCCGCACCCCCATGGAGCGGCTACCCTGAAGCCGGCACCGCGGGTGACATCTCCACGGCAGCTCTCCCCCAGTGTGAGGCCCCTTCGGCGGCAGCATCCATACCAGCCGGATCTACTGCTGCTGCTCCGGCTCTCGCTCGCTCGCTTGCACTGTTGCTGCTGCTCCGGCTCTCACTCGATCGCTCTCTTGCCTAGCTGTTGCTGCTACTCTCCCCCCTTGCTCGTGCTGCTGCTCTACTCCGATTAAGCCACACTTCAGTCGACTGAATCGACTTTTGGGTCAGTCGATTTTCAGGGGTTGGGGGGGCTCGCCGGAGTTAAGGAAGAACCACCTGCAACGGGGATGGGGGCTCGCGAGAGAGGTACCCCACTATCTATCTTAGGGTTCAGGGTGGGGGGGCAGGGGGCCTAGAGGGTTGGCCGGGGCGGCGGTGGCGAGTTGTTTCGGGGCGGCGAGGTGGCGCTGGGGCCGGCGGTTCGGCCGGTGGTGGCTGGCGGCTCAGGGGGGTGCAGGTTGAAGATGAACTGCAGGTCCTCCCTAAACTACATGTCAAGTGCCTCTCTGCTACCATTGCGTTTAGTTTCGACAGTAGCATTCAGATTCCACAGTAAATTTCAATTTCGACAGTTAAGTTCAGAGTCAACAGTTTTTACCTCATATGTTGTAGTCAGGTGGTTTTTGGTGATGTTAATTTTACATCCATTTTACATCATCTATTGGAGATGCTATTAGAATCCCACTTGAGATTGACGATGTCTGTCTTGTTCTACTTTAGCCTTGACGTCTTATGGCTCACCGGAGCTGCTCCAACGACAGAACGATCCATCACAACAGAGCAGTGCCCTGGACGTCGTCTACACATTCCTCAGATCTTCCTCCACACCTCCGACAACCACCTCTGCCTCAATTGCTTCAGCGACCAACCCGATGATGCTGAGGTCGACACGGCTACGGCAAAGAGGTTGTACACTTGTTGCATCACTTATTACTATACATTCACGTTGATCCATTAGGGATATTTTGGTTCAACGGAAAAACATAGCAATAGGGAATTTTCCAATGGCACTCTACTATTCAATTATTCATGCATTTTCTTGAAAGGAATGAAGCAAAACATCCACCCGGACCTACTTTTCAAAATCCTATGCATGAAAACAAGACCAAGTGCATTAGTGCCAGAATAACATTCTAACTGTACAGGCTTTCATATGGTTTCACTTTATTTTGGCCATGTTTCTTTGCATTCCTCTGCTCTTCCAATTCCTGTAAATCAAACACCCAAGCCTGCTATCATTATTTTTGGATCCATCCACTGGTTGTTATCATCACTCTAAATTTCTGCATGCTCTCCTTACATAATCTCACCATATTTTTTCGTATGCATGTCAGATATTGTACACAGTCATGCTGAACATGTAGAGAAAAAGAGAAGAGTTTTGCGCGGCAATACAATGTCATGCATACATCGCTCCATGGTGGGTTCAATGGCAAACCCTCCCCACCCCTCTCCGGATTGTAATCCAGAGGAAGATATCTGTTCTAAGGCAGATTCAGACGCCGCTGACCAGTCCTATTTACCCCCAAGGTGTTTGCTCTACTTTGGCATGATGATGTTAGTCATATCATGCATATGTTGCCTTGCAGTGCCTACTTTTGACATCATATATGTCATCTGCTTAGTTTAGACATGTTCTGTAATGCCACCTGTTTAGTTTCTATATCATATATCGGAATTATGCAGTCTCATGTCTTTTAGCCAACCATAATATATGTGAAATGTGCAATGCCATCCTGTTTAATCAGGCATCATATATTTGAATGATATCTTGCCCATCCTTTAATTCATTACATTTCCATTTGTCAACAATGTTTGTACATTAAACTACTCTTCCTGTGAATCAGCCATTTGGGTGGGAGATGGAAAAATCTGGAGTGAAAACAAGGCCTTCAGAGCAGACAGTGCTACCTGTCAAAGCAAATCTCTTGTTGGGTCCCGATAGCTCCTCAGAGATGGATTCAGAGACAGATGACCAGTCCTATTCCCCCACTGAGGTGTATGCTCTAACTTGGCTCATATCATGCATACGATGTCTTGCATTTCATAGTTTAGACATCATATACACAATATTCAACACCATGTTCTTAGTTCAGACATCATATCAAATGCCCTCTGTTTAGCATATAAATCACATATGTGAATTAAATGATGTGATCCTGATTACTTAGATAACAGTTAGATGAATTATGTCATGCGATCCTGTTTAGTTATTCATCATATCTTTGAATTATGATATGCTATGCTATCCAGTTTAGAGAGACATCATATATGTGAAATTATGTCATGCTATCCATTTTAGTTAAACAATATACATGTGAACTATTTCATGCCCTCTTTTTTCCACACTATCTATTGCATCTGTCTCTCATACAATGTTTGTACATTCAACTATGTTTCCTATTTATCAGCCATTTGAATTGGAGCGGGTGATGCCAGTATCTAGCGGACTAAAAACACGGTCTTCAAATAAAACAGTGCTACCTCTTGGTGGAGATAGCACCCCGGTTGTACATGCAAAAGAACCAGCCCTACCACACATAACCCAAACTCTCGCAGTTGTACCCCTACTACGATGGACAGAGAACCAGCTTCACCCAATCTAACCCCAACCCCAGCCGATAGTAACCCAGTTCCTGTTGACACAACACCATCTCCACCACAGAGCTCCCAAACAAGAGCAGTTAGTAAGGCAGCTCCAGTGCCCAAAGGGCTAGTACTATCACGGCGAACCCCAACTCCACCATTTAGTACGCCTATTCCTGTGGAGGAAGCACAACCAGCTAGTCGTAGTCTAGCATCTATCACATTTGATGTTGTTAAATCGTATGTGCGTATCTTCCCATCTTGGAAATATTATACTGAAGATAAAGGAAAATGCCACTTGCAGGTGTTTGTCCAGGAGTTATGTGTAAGTAATGTTATTCATGGCAATTACTTTGCTTCGTCCCATACATCCTACCTCCATGATGGTTATAATACAACAAATTTTCCCATTTTTCTCTATAGAGAAGGACCGATTTGGAAACTCGGGATGAGGTAACCTGTGCTAATACCTCTGCTATCTTCAAGAATGCTTGGTGGCAGTATCGGAATTACCTGAAGAAAATGTACTTCACCGGCAAAGAAACTCATCAAATTCCCTTACGTTCTCCTGAGACACATTTACTGGACGATGACTGGGAACGCCTTGTTCTGTACTGGTCCCGAACCAAGAATATGGTAAGGTCTACGAGCTCATTTTCTATTTTTAAGTATTATATTCTTGCGTCTTACTGTACTCTGTTCATGTAGAACAAGTGCCTAAACCTGAAGAACAACTTTTCTAATTTAAGATTCCATTGCTATCATAGTTCAAAAAAGCACTAGGCGTTAATTGTGCGTTTTGCCACCGCCTTGCGCTTTACTGACCAAAGCGCATGCTTATGCACAGTTATGCATAGATTAAGCATAGTTATGCGCAATGCGTTTTGCCAACGCCTAGAGCCTAGGCACGCTTAAGCGCTCGCTTAGGCGCGCCTTTTTTTAACTATGATTGCTTTGCTCTTGTATCACTGTATTTACTCATACAAACTTATTTTTAAATTGAAGGATCCAATCGAAACTCCAATGGCACAGCAGGTATGTTCACGCATGTTTCTTTAACAGGTTTGCTCTTATCAATAGCTCTTTTGATTTCAATTTCAATTGTGTATACAGTTGACTCTCATATCATACACATTACTAGCATCACAACAGAGCCAATAGTGTTGTTGTACATGTAGACCTGTGGTACCCATCTGAAATCTTGTTGTGCCATGTAGTTTCCCAAGCTTTGTATTCTTCCACTACTGCTTTGTCTTGAACTGATATGATTTGAACCGTGTCTCTATTTTGATTTGGCAAGACAATGCAGTGACCATAGGACATATATATATGTTTGTTTGATGCTTTTATTATGTACTAGTACTTGGCAATAGAAGACTTGGTAGTTTAATCATGTCCACCTTAGTAATGAACTGGTTCACCGAAATGAGTTTCATATACTAGTACATGCTAAACTTGTTATGTGTTTGCTTGTTTCTTCTTTTAGAATTAGAATGCTGACAGAATATTGGGGAAGAGTGCCTTATTAAGCAATGGTAAAGGAAGTAATGCAGATAAGGTTCAGGATAGTGACACATCCTTGTTGGTCTCCAACAAAGCTGATAAAACAACTAAGGAAGACTATCTTGAAGACAGCGAGACAACCCCAAAGTCCTGTCTTGGTTTAGTGTTTGAGTTATTGGCCACTACCGCTTGCACAAGCTATTCAAACTCACTGTCTGAATCAGTTCGGTTTCTTGAGTCTCAACTACAAGCTGAAAGACATCGATCAGCTATGCTGCGACAAGAAGCGGAAGGATTGCGGAAGTCCCTGGATCATTCAGATGCATACTTTCTGGTGCAACAAGCGTTGGAGGATTTTAGTGCCAAATAGGACAAAGCTAATTAGCTTGCTAAGCTTATTGCCAGCATGGTGGATACCCAGGATAACATTTCTTGAGCTCTTCTGAAGTTGTTTCAGTTATGCTCTTGTTTTGCTGCCGCATTTATTTGCACTGGTGGACAATTTTGACGGCTAGTGTATGTAATATGCTGCTTTGTTCCCTATATATGCACTGGTGGCGAACTTTGATGCCTAGTAGATGTAATATGTGTAATAGCGGTAATAGGCTAGCGTTAATTGCTTGCTTATTTATTTCCTTATTATATTTTTTAGTTGTTTGCTTGTAGTCACCGCAGTACTTTTTCTGTGTTTTTCTAGTGGCCACAATAGCCTATTTTTGGTAATTAGGCCAAAATAATCATGGCAACACACGGACTGTTGTAACCATGGGCCTCCTATAGGCCGTATGATCCATGGGCCTTCTTCCGGCCGTAGGATCCATTGGCCTTCTATACGGGCCGCATGATCCATTGGCCTTCTATACGGGCCTTAGGGTCCATGGGCCTTCTACGGGCCGTAGATCCATGGTCCTCATACGGGCCGTAGATCCATGGGCCTCATACGGGTCATAGATCCATGGGCCTTCTACGGGGCGTATCATCATTTCGCCAATCATGGGTCGTACTATTCGTGGACCATAACGGGTTGTTAATAGACCGTATTTGATAACTCTATGAAAACAGCCCAACGGGTTTTTTACATGAAAATGGCCCAACATATTAACGGTCCACAAACGGGCCGACTGTAACGACGGGCTAAATTTAGCCCACAAGCAGAAAATGACAGTAACGGGCCGTATGTAACTGAATGCTGCAAATGAGCCCAAGAATCAATGGGCCCTGAGAAGGCCGAAAGATAACTTGGGCTAGAAACGGCCCAATAGAATAATGGGCCGTTAATGGGTATAAAGTGATACACTGTTCATTACGGGCCAGTTTGACAATGGGCCGTTAATGGGCCAAGAGGTACAAAGGGCCTCATATGGGCCGAAAGAAGTCATGGGCCACACATGGGCCGGAAGTTAAACCAGGCTGGAATCATATTGGACGGCCCAGATGACACTACTGGGCCTAATTCGGATAGGGCGTAACGGGCCCTGGGTTAGCGGGCTGTAATGGGCTATATGCAAACAGGCCGTTAACAGGCTTTTCATGGGCCGGCCCGCCATCTTTTGACCAAGTCAAACGGGCCGGCCTTTTCACAGGAGTGGGCCTCTGTTGGGCCGTGCCACGTGTCACCGTATCATAGGTTCCTTCGGTCCAATGAGCGGATGACATCTGTCCCAACAGTGAGCCGACACGTGTTTCCTCTAGCCAATGATGATTTTACACATTGAAAATCCCAATTGGTCGGGGCTGTTAACGGGTTATCGGATCCAAAACCTGACCCGATAGCTTAACGGCATTACGTTACGGTGGATGCCATGTGTCGGTCACCCTTGACGAAAGCACTTCTATGACGCGCGATTTATCGTCATGGAAGTGGACACTTCCGTGATGATAATTTTGGTAATGTCATGGAACACTTCTATGACAGCACAGGTATGACTATCTTGATTCTGTCATAAAATCGTCATGGATGTACATGCATGACAAAAAATGCGACCTACTGTGGCAAACATGTATCATCACGGAAGTGTATTTTTTTGTAGTGTAGGTGACCGTGCGCTTGGCTCTTCGCCTCTTCCAGAAGTCAAAAAATGATGATATAGTATACTCCCACTTCTGGCAATCTGATACTGAATGAACTGCTGCACGTCCACCGCCTGTATTAAGCGCACTATCGTAAATCAAAAGCTTCTCCTCGTCCTGCGAGCCACCACGCACGCGCGTGAGCGAGGGAGAGGTCATACTAGTAGTAAGCAAAGCTTCTCCTCGTTTGCGAGTTGATGGGACACATCAAAAGTAGTATATTTGTCTCCAAAAAGGGCCGACCATGTCCATGGCTACCATCCCGTGCTCCGTCATTCAGTGTGTGCATGATTCACGTTCCATTGAGAAAATAATGTTGCATACGTGCCATCGAATAGAATAACTTAATTTATAAAAAATGCGCCACCGCATCATGATCGAACTTTGATTCGTCCACTCGCCAAATTATCTGCTAAGCTGCCTCTTCATACAGAAATGAGCTCACCGTGTACCCACCTGTGAGTATTAGGGAAAGAGGCAAAGAGTACCTGCATCGGTGCCTGCGCCTCTTCTCTTCGTGCTTGTATTCCTTTTAAACACGGTAGCCCAGTGTAGTTACATCATACATGGCCAACCCATGCTATCACCATATTTCTTGGCCTCCATGCGACACCTAGCTCTAGTAATCCACCAGCCCGTATCGCTTCTCGCTCCTCGTCTCTCTCAAAGTGCAATGGGTTGTGACTTTGCCATATATTGAGGTGGGTTAACTCATCACATGTTAGCGACATGCCAAGAGCATTCTACAAAAATTATTGTACTCTATTGTTATGACAAGAAGAGGAAGCGCTTTGACCAAAGGACCAAACGAGACATGTGTGCCGTGCCATGAGTGGGTCCAGTTTCTCGTTTTGAATTTGTTTGGTTTTGACTATTGATAAGATTTTATATAGGGCATAATGTTTTCTTCGAGGTTGCCTTTGACTATTGATAAGATTTTATGTAATTTGCAAATTATATCATTCGAAGATCCTTTCATGTTCCATTAAAAAAATCCTTTCACGTAGGAATTTGATGGTACGCTTCGAGCAACTTGCATGTCTTATACTGCTCCTGTTTGGATACTCTAACTTAGCTAGAGGTTAGACTAACTCATGACTAACACTGAACTAACTCTAGCCAAAGAGGTGTTTGGATGACAGGGTTAGATTGACAATAAATGCACTTGATGGAGAGAGAAAAGTGATTTTTCAAAGGGCCCCATGAGAACTACCTCCAATTAGCACCACTTGGCTAGCGGGATAGAGAGGAAAGTGATTATTCAATGGGCCCAATGAGAACTATCTCCAATTAGCACCTCTTGGGTGGGATATTTTTTTGGTGTGTTTGGTGCAACTTGCTCCAATTTAACACTCATGTTTGGATACTTTAGGGCTATTTGAGCCCCAACTAGCTCAAACTAACTCTAACCCATGGATCCAAACTGGGCCAAAATTAGTTTCAGAAAATGCATTAAGCCCTATATACATGGACAGACGGAGTACATGATACTAGAAAACGCTCACCATTAGTAGTAGTTCATTGGTTGGTTTCAATTTTTGATTCAGTTGTTGTGCTGCTACCGTCCAATTCGCGTGTGGTTATTTCTAGAATAAAAAATGAGGTAGTACTTACTATGGGAAAGGTGAAGTGATGGTTGCTTCGCCCGAGCAACTTATTACTCCCGGAAGATTGGAGTACCAACGGATTCAATGAAGAGAGAAGTGATGGTTGCTTCGTCTGAGCAACTTACTGTGGCGAAGGTGGGGCTGTGTGATTTGATTGCTCTCTAGTCATTATTACTGCGGTGCAACGACCGGGTTGAATCTTCCCTGTAATTGTGCACTCAATATTGCTGCATGGCAGGTGGAGCCGGATGTCCTACATGTCTGTGAAACGAAGTTGAATTGTTTCTGGCATTGCTATCAATCCTTAAGGATTTGTTTATATGTACGCATAATTTTCCAACATAACAAAATTGTACTGTGATGCTATGAAGGTTTCAACTTTGGTTCCTGCAGGAAAAAAAGGTTTCAACTTAGGATTCATGTGTCCTCTTGCCTCGAGATTGTCTTGTTACAACATTCCATCAAATACAAATGAAACAACCATGGCTGCTAATGCATCTCAATGGTTCACAGATCAATGCCAAATTCACATCACAACTGAAGACAAAATTGTGAGAAGGTGTACAAATAAAGAAAAATATATAATTGATCAATGTTGTTTGTAGGCATGGCTCCATTTCCCGGGCACAATGTTCATTGGTTGGCAGCTAGTTTCACCCTGCTCTATAGCCAAACAAGAGGTGTATGGAGGACATCACAATCCAATCATTTTGTGCAGCTCCACTAAAATCGAGCAGATCATCCCTATTTGCAAAGATATTCAGTCAGCGTGATTACAATAATAGTGGAACCAGATGATGAAACATAACACACACAAATAGAAGCTAATCACCTTTGTGATCTCTCTTTAGGACTAACTACTTGTTGGAGAAGATTAGGCATGGAGTTCGATGAGGAGGATGGCAAAACCAATCTCCCTTTCTGCAGTCCCACAGAAATGTAAAAACATTGCCTGTGTGACAATTTTGCAGAATCGCACAAAACACTCTTAAGAAAAAAGTGATTTGTGCAGTTCACCAAAAGTTCGCAATAGCAACGAGGTGAAATGGATAGCCCTGTTTGCAAAAGGAGGTAGAAATGACACAATTACTGCCCAATAACATGATTTGAAGACACATACACCGACAAAAAGAAGCATATTCCATGTAATAAGGGAAAGATAGCAGCATGGTGGTTTAACAAAAATGGTTTGAGGACGAGATTGCAGGATGGAAAGTACACCGGCCGAGATACATTTTAAGCAAACAACTGAAGAACATCCACATGCAGCAACATGGGAAGATGGGCAGTGGAGCAAGGCCGAAGGAAGCTGTACCTGAGGGTCATCAGGATGTAACTAGGAGGGCGTTGGCGGCTGGGATCTGTCCATATTGCGGCAGCGAGCAAGTGGCAAAGGCCCTACAGCACCAGAGCTTGGTCAGAGAGAACGGCGGGTACCATAGATCGGGACCTGCTGCCTCAACACCGTGGAATGGAGAAACGATGCACATCCTCCCTTTCCGCCGGCGGACGGGATGCGGCCGGATCAATGACCAACAGTGAGAGAGTGAGGCCACCGCCGCCATGTGTGAGATAGTGTGACGAGAGACAAACCCCGACAGGAAGGCTCCACTCTATATAGTGGAGCAGATTTTCTTTTTTCCCAATGACAATCATTTTATATTTTGTAAGTGCCATTGAGGAATATAACTTTATTTAATACTAATGCATCAAGTCAAACTTTATTCCGTCTATGCGTGGTACAGGACCCTCCTTCGAGTAAACAACCGCTACACGCATCAAATTATCACGTGGGCTGCCTTTTCGTACAGAAATGAACTCCATCGTGTACCCGCGTGGGTGTGGCCGGGAACGAGACGTGAGTACGTGCGTGCACCTCTTATTTAGGTGCAGGTACGTACGTGGGTGGGTGTGAGAAAGATGGTTTGTATGAAATAGAGGCAATGTGTCGATGATATCTCAAACAAAAAAACATAACATATGCAATGTGTGTGAAACAGAGTCATGGATATATCACTAGCAAGATGCCCGTGCGTTGCACGGAACATCAAGATGCATTTATATTAGTAGTTTATCTTGTGGGAGGTAAAGATTAACGGCGGAAGGCCTTATCTGCAACGGTAGGTATTTCCCTCAGTGATGACATCAAGGTTATCGAACCAGTAGGAGAACCATGCAACACCACGTAAACAACTCCTGCACACAAAGAACAAATACTCGCAACCCAATGTAAGAGAGGGGTTGTCAATCCCTCACGGGTAAAGAGATAGATAAAATTGTAGTAGATTGGATAAATAGATCTCGTGGGAACGCGACATAAAATAAATTACTAAAAATTGCAGCAATGTATTTTTTGTATTTTTGGTTTAATAGAACTGAAAATAAAAGCAAATAAAAATATATCGTGACGGCAAATATATTAAAGAAGAGACCCGGGGGCCGTAGGTTTCACTAGTGGCTTCTCTCAAGGAAAATTGCAAACGATGGATAAACAAATTACTGTTGGGCAATTGATAGAACTTAGAATACTCATGACGATATCCAGGCAATGATCATTATATAGGCATCACGTCCAAGATTAGTAGACCGACTCCTGCCTACATCTACTACTATTACTCCACACATCGACCACTATCCAGCATGCATCTAGGGTATTAAGTTCATGGAAAAACAGAGTAATGCAATAATAACTATGACATGATGTAGACAATATCTATTTATATAGAAATAGACTCCATCTTGTTATCCTTAATAGCAATGATACATACATGTCGGTTCCCCTTCTATCACTGGGATCAAGCACCGTAAGATCGAATCTATCACAAAGCACCTCTTCCCATTGCAAGATAAATAGATCAAGTTGGCCAAACAAAACCCAAATATCGGAGAAGAAATACGAGACTATAAGCAATCATGCATATAAGAGATCGAAGAAGACTCAAATAACTTTCATGGATAAAAACGTAGATCTGATCATAAACCCAAAGTTCATCGGATCCCAACAAACACACTGCAAAAAGAGTTACATCATATGGATCTCCAAGAGACCATTGTATTGATAATCAAGAGAGAGAGAGAGAGAGAGAGAGAGAGAGAGAGAGAGACATAGAGAGAGGAAGCCATCTAGCAACAACATGGAACAATGAAAAATTATAGATATGTTGGACACGTATCAGCATCCCCAGGCTTAATTCCTGCTCGTACTCGAGTAGGTAAATGATAAAAACAGAATTTTTGATGTGGAATGTTGCCTAACATGTTCATCACATATTATTTTCTTTGTAGCATGGACATTTGGACTTTTATATGGTTCAAAGCAATCGTCTAGTTTTGACATGAAGACTTTAATACTCAAGCGTATCAACAAGCAACCATGTCTTTCAAAATATCAGCACTAAAGCAAGTTATCCCTAGCCCACTATGCTCAATCATTGACCCATTCATGAAACACACTGGAATACTAGCTATACCCAATGCTCAAGTACGATCATAGTGCCCCTCAGTTGGTGCTTTATAAAAGAAGATGGAGACTCAAGTAAAACTAAAAATAGCATAAAGTAAAATAAAGGCCCTTCATAGAGGGAAGTAGGGATTTGCATAGGTGCCAGAGCTCAAAGCGAAAATTGAGAGATAAAAACATTTTGGGAGGCATACTTTTCCCACCAACGAAAACGACTTAGAGTTCCCAACACTTTCCATGCTAAATATATCATAGGCGGTTCCCAAACAGAAAATAAAGTTTATTCCTTTTTCCACCATACTTTCACTTTCCATGGCTAACCGTATCCACGGGTGCCCTCCATACCAATACTTTCCAGGGAATTTATTATTTGACAACATAAATTAAATTCTTTTTTCATTTCGGGATTGGGCATCCCTAATACCTTTGTCGTACTCTCGTGCAATGACAAGTGAATAAACACTCATCGTGAGAATAACACATCTAGCATGTAAAACATCGGCCACCTCTCACCGCCTCGTGAGCGGTACGAGCACACAAAAGAGAAAATTATTTTGAAAATTAGATATGGCACATGCAAATTTTCTTAGAACGGCACGGAAATACCGCATATAGGTAGGTATAGTGCACTCATATGGAAAAACTGGTTTAAAGGGTTTTGGATGCACAAGTAGTGATCATACTTAGTGCAAAATGAAGGCTAGCAAAAAGATTGAGAAGCATCGAACCAAGAAACAAAAAATCTCGTAAGTGAGCATTAAGCATAACTAACACCGAATAATGCACCACAATTAGGATGTAATTTCATTGCATAACTATTGACTTCCGTGCTTGCATGCTGAATCACAAATCTTAACACCAATGTTCTTACTAAAGCATAATTACTCGTCAACATAAATCACATATCATATCATCGTATCTCAAAACCATTACAAAGAACCAAGTTTATTTTGTCCAATGATCTTCATGAAAGTTTTTATTATATCCTCCTTGGATATCTATCACTTTGGGACTAATTTCATATGTTGCTTTTGATAAGCTCAAACAAATATAAGTGAAGAACATGAGCATAATATTTCTTTTCTCTCAAAATAATTTAAGTGAAGCAAGAGAGAATTTCTTAAAAAATTACTAACTCCAAAATAAATCTAAGTGAAGCATGAGACTATTTCCTCAAAATAACAAAGCACACCGTGCTCAAAAAGATATAAGTGAAGCACTAGAGCAATTCCATGGCTCTAAAAATTTAAGTGAAGAATATGAGCATGCATAGCATAATTTTTGGCTCTCTCAAAAAGGTGTGTCCAGCAAGGATTCAAGACTTAAAACACAAAGCAAAACAAGCAAAGACTTATATCATGCAAGACGCTCCAAGCAAAACTCATAATATGTGACGAATAAAAATATAGCTCCAAGTAAAATACCGATGGTTGTTAGAAGAAAGAGGGGATGCCACTCGGGGGCATCCCCAAACTTAGTTGCTTGCTACTTATTGAATATTATCTTGGGGTTCCTCGGGAATACCCAAGCTTAGCCTTTTGTTAATCTATTTTCCTTCATCCATCGTAATATCACCCAAAACTTCAAAACTTCAATCACACAAAACTCAACAAAACCTCCGTGAGACTCGTTAGTATAAGAAAGCAAACCACTACTATAAGTATTGTTGCAAACCTATTCATATTTTATTTTTGCATTATATCTAGTGTATTCCAACTTTTCTATGGCAAAAACTCTTCAAGGAAAATCATAGAATCATCGAAACAAGCACACGACGCAAAGAAAACAGAATATGTCAAAAACAGAACAGTCTGTAGCAATCTGGAAACTTCGAATACTTATGTAACAGTCTGTAGCAATCTGGAAACTTCGAATACTTCTGTAACTCCAAAAATTCTGAAAAATTAGGAAAACGTAGACTATTTGTTTATTAATCTTATGTGGAAAGAATCAACTCAAAATCACTCTTCTGTTAAAAATGGGAATTATTTTCGTGAGTGCAAAAGTTTCTATTTTTTAGCAAGATCAAATCAACTAATCATCCCAAAGGCCTTGCTTGGCACAAACACTAATTTAAACCACAAAAACACATCTTATCAGAGGCATAAATGGGTATTTTATTGAAAACAGCAAGAAAACCCAAAAGCAAAAAGATACAAGTTGGGTTGCCTCCTAATGAGCGCTATCATTTTACGCCCCTAGCTAGGCATAATGCGAAGGATCTACGTGTTGTCATCTTTGTTTCTAGATCCATATGATGCCCTCATGATTGATTCATATGGTGGCCTAATTATTTTTCTAGGGAAGTGTTCCATATCCTTCCTTAGTGGAATTGAAATTTTATATTGCCTTCTTTCATATAAATCACGACACCAATAGTACGTAGAAACGGTCTACCAAGTATAATTGGACAAGATGGATTGCAATCAGTATCAAGAACAATAAAATCTATGGGCACGTAATTCCTGTTTTCAAGAATAAGAACATCATTAATTCTTCCCATAGGCTTTTTAATAGTAGAATCCACCAAGTGCAATTTAAAGAGCATTCTCCAATATCGGTAAGACCAAGCACATCATATAAAGATTTCGGAATTGTAGAAACACTAGCACCCAAGTCACATAAAGCAAAACACTCATAATTTTTAATCTTTACTTTGATGGTAGGTTCCCATTCATCATGTAATTTTCTAGGAATTGAAACTTCTAATTCCAACTTTTCTTCAAAAGCTTTCATCATAGCATAAACAATATGTTTAGTAAAAGCTTTATTTTGTTCATAAGCATGGGGTGAATTTATCATGGATTGCAACAAAGAAATACAATCAACCAAAGAGAAACTGTCATAATTGAAGTCTTTGTAATCCAAAATAGTGGGCACATCACTAGTTAAAGTTTTGACCTCTTCAAACCCACTTTTATTAATTTTCTCAACAAGATTTTCACCCTCCGAATTATCGGGACACCTTCTAGCTAAAGTTGACTCTTCTCCAGTCCCTTTTTCATCAATCTTAATTTTACTAAACAAAGAATCAATAGAAGAAACACCAATCATTTTAAGATCTTCATCACTTTTGTCTTCTAACGAGATTGGTTTGGTGGCCATTTGATTTACTAAAGTAGCTTGTGCATCGGATATTTTACCTAGAAAACTTTCAGCAAAAGCATACTTAGATTAGAGATTGCAAACTTCTCTACTAATATCATCAAGTTGTTTTGTTATAGCATCTAGCACAACGGAGTGCTCCTTAAGTTCTTCCGTAAAATATTTATTATGCTCAAATTGTCTAGTCATATATTCTTTAGTACTTTTCTCAATTTCAAGAAAGATATTTGGGGTAAGGAACATCATAATATTTTCTTTGAGGGATCATGACTATGCAAACAAGAACACACTTAAAAATAGATCTGACGAGAAAACAGCGAACGAAAAAGACGGCGATAAAACGGTAATTTTTTGTGAAGTGGGGGGGGGGGGGAGGAAAACGAGGCAAATGGCAAATGATGTAAATTGCAAGGAGATGAGATTTGTGATAACTCCTTTTGATGTTTGCTTGAACTACGTCGATATTTCCCCAAAGAGGAAGGGATGATGCAGCACAGCAACAATATGTATTTCCATCAGTGATGAGACCAAGGTTATCGAACCAGTAGGAGAACCATGCAACACCACGTAAAAAGCTCCTGCACACAAAGAACAAATACTCGCAACCCGACGTAAGAGAGGGGTTGTCAATCCCTCACGGGTAAAAATATAGATAAAATTGTAGTCGATTGGATCAATAGATCTCGCGGGAACGCGAGATAAAATAAATTACTAAAAATTGCAGCAAGGTATTTTTGTATTTTTGGTTTAATGGAACTAAAAATAAAAGCAAATAAAAATAGACCATGAAGGCAAATATATTAAAGAAGAGACCTGGGGGCCGTAGGTTTCACTAGTGGCTTCTCTCGAGAAAAATAGCAAAGGCTGGATAAACTAATTACTGTTGGGCAATTGATAGAACTTCAAATACCCATGACAATATCCAGGAAATGATCATTATATAGGCATCACGTCCAAGATTAGTAGACCAACTCCTGCCTACATCTACTACTATTACTCCACACATCGACCGCTATCCAGCATGCATCTAGTGTATTAAGTTCATGGAAAAATGGGGTCATGCAATAAGAACGATGACATGATGTAGACAATATCCATTTATGTAGAAATAGACCCCATCTTGTTATCCTTAATAGCAACGATATATACGTGTCGGTTCCCCTTCTGTCACTAGGATCAAGCACCGTAAGATCGAACCCATCACAAAGCACCTCTTCCCATTGAAAGATAAATAGATCAAGCTGACCAAACAAAACCCAAATATCGGAGAAGAAATACGAGGCTATAAGAAATCATGCATATAAGAGATCAAAGAAGACTCAAATAACTTTCATGGATAAAAACATAGATCTGATCATAAACCCAAAGTTCATCGGATCCCAACAAACACACCTCAAAAAGAGTTACATCATATGGATCTCCAAAAGACCATTGTATTTAGAATCGAGAGAGAGAGAGAGAGAGAGAGAGAGAGAGAGAGAGGAAGCCATCTAGCTACTAACTACGAACCCGTAGGTCTACAATGAACTACTCACGCATCATCGGAGAGGCACTAATGGACATGATGAACCCCTCCGTGATGGTGTTTATCTTGGATCTGGTGGTTCTGGAACTTGCGGTGGCTACAATTGATTTTCGGCGACTCCCCTGGGGTTTCTGGAATATTGGGGTATTTATAAACCAAAGAGGTGGTGCGGGAGGCCACCGATGTGGGCATAACCCACCTGGGCGCGCCTAGGCCCCTAGGCGTGCCCTGGTGGGTTGTGCCCCCGTAGGGGCACCCCTCTGGTACTTCTTCGGCCCATCCTATGTCTTCTGGTCCAGAAAATTCCACAAAAAGTTTCGTTGCGTTTGGACTCCGTTTGGTATTGATTTCCTATGATGTAAAAAACAAGCAGAAAACAACAACTGGCACTGGACACTATGTCAATAGGTTAGTACCAAAAATGATATAAAATGATTATAAAATAATTGTAGAACATCCGAGAATGATAATATAACAACATGGTACAATCAAAAATTATAGATACGTTGGAGACGTATCATCGCGCTGCTGCTGCTGCTCCGGCTCTCGCTCGTGCTGCTGCTGCTGCTGCTCGGGCCCTTGCTCGCTCACTCGCGCTGCTTCTCTACTCTCCCCCTCGCTCGTGTTGCTGCTCTGCTCTTGCTCTCGCTTGCGCTGCTGATGCTGGTTGTAGCAACCAGACCTCAAATAGTCTAGTCTCTATGCATCAGTGTCATCCCTGGATCAGTAATGCTGACACGCACAGTACTCGAGGATTTATAACAGAGTTTCAATCACACACTTATTACATCAAATGTCTCAAAAGAGAACTTATTACAATAATATGGCTTAAGGCCATCTAAAAACGATAACAGCGGAAGGCTTGGAAGATAAAGTGAGTCCATCAACTCCAACGGCATAGCTGAGTGAATGGCAACGACCTATGGCACCTTACTCGTCGTCTGAAAAGTCTGCAACATGAAATGTTGCAGCCCGAAATGGGTCAGCACATGGAATATGCTGGCAGCGTAACACAAAAGAGTAATGAACAGAATGAATGCTATCACTACATGCATATATGGCTGGTGGAAAGCTCTATGGTTACGGTTTTTGCATAAAGCCATTTTTTCCTACAACAAAGGAATAAATTTTATTTAACTATCATGGTGGTTGATAAACATTGAGAAGGTTCCTCCAACTCAATCCCAATTAAGCATCATCATTAAACCCAACAAATTAATTTTAGAGTGATGAGATCAACATGATAATCCAAGAACCAGATATTCAAGATGTCCATAACCAGGGACACGGCTAACCATGATTAGTTTGTACACTCTGCAGAGGTTTGCGCACTTTTCCCCAAAAGACTCGAACACATCCATGATCAGAGATTCGAGACATAGTCTTTCTGAAGCATTAACTCCCTACTCTGGGTAGACAGTACCACCTACAACCCACTATATCTGCTAGTCTACCTCTTCAAGAGCTTCACGCAACTTACTCAACTACGCCAGAGCCCATATTGGTTTGTGGTTGCACACAGAAGTTTCTAGCATGAATAATCTTATGATCCCTTTGAGCCTGAGTGGCAAACCGTAAGATGATCACACAGGTACTCTGGGATATCCTAGGACGACTCTAGATTCTCCAAGTGCCAGGGCAAATCACTGGGTACTCCAGGGTGCCTCAACCAATCCACCCAGATGTGTATTTAAGTAGCCACCTTAAATTAACCATTAATTAACAATAATCACATCTGTCATGGATACACTTACCCAATCCACGTCTACGAGCATAGCATAGCAATATAAGCATAATGTAGAAGTAACTCCCAAAGGTTTGATAATAAACAGGGCAATAGGTTCTACCTCATCATCTACTTCCCAAACCCACATGTTATTCATATTCTAACCATGCAATGTTTGAGGATTGATCTAATGCATAAAAACTGGGTAATAAAGAGGTATGATCAAAGTGTTACTTGCCTTGCTGATGATCCGCAAAACCTAGAGACTCGTAGTAGCATGCTTCGCACTCCGGGTACTCTATCGCAAACAAATAGTAAAATACATAAGCACTCAACTAGAAGCACGGGTAAAACTCAAATAAAAGATCTAACTAGAAAGTTCAACTAAAGAACTCCGGTTTGCAGAAAGAATCAAATCAAACGGAGCAACGATACTCAAACTACAAAAGAAACAAAATTCATTTACTAATCTAAACTAAAGTCAAATTTTATAGTACCAAAATCTTGTTCAAGTTGGTTAAACAGAAAGAGGGCTTCGAGACGAAGATCTAGGCGTTGAATCACCTGATTCGGATAAACGAGCGAAAAGACAAACTAAAACAAAGATCAGGGCAGAAATCGTGATCGAAGATAATCGCGGAAAAACCCTGGAAAACAAAACGCGACGAACAGGATAATGAATGAACATTCACTGTCTATGGCTAACAGATGAAAAACGTTCATTAAAAACGAACGTACGGGTGATTGTCCGCTATTTAACTAAACCGGAAAAAAACAAAACCGAAACTAAAAAAATGAATCTAGGGTTTCTAAAAAATGATCGGTTTTCCTAAGAAAACCGGCGGCGGCTACCTCGGCGGGCGGGACGGTGGCGGCGGCACTCTGGTGGCGGGGCGAGGTCGGCGGCGGCGGGAGGCGGCGGCGTCAGCGACGGGCGGCGACGACTTGCGGCGGCGGCGGCGGGATGCGGCGGCGGCGGCTGGCGGCGGCGCGCAGGTCGAGGCAGGATGGCGCTAGGGTTTTGGGGTGGCGGGGCAGATTATAAGGCCGGCCGGGTCGGAGTCCTAGCCGGACACGGCCCGGTTAGGTCGGTTAGTTTTTTTCTTTTTCAAAAAAATCCTGACGCAGAAAAAAACTGACGAAAGAAATACTAAACGGAGTCCAAAAATCCCGAAATAAATTTTCACGGTCCTCTAATAATATTGCAGACAAAGTGAACATTTATTTGGGCCTCTAATGCAATTTTGAAAAACACATTTTTTCCTAATTCAAATAAAATAGCAATAAAACTCCGAATAAAAATCTTATTTGATTTTAATATTTTTCCTCCAATATTTCTTTATTTTGGATAAGTTGTTTTATCCCCTCTCTTTTATTTTCATATAAGAAATATTCGAAGAGAAAACTCAAATATGAAAATAATGAAATCCCCAACACTCTCCGTGGGTCCTTGAGTTGCGTAGAATTTCTAGGATCAACCAAAAATGCAATAAAATATGATATGCAATGATGATCTAATGTATAACATTCCAAATTGAAATTTTGGGATGTTACAAACCTACCCCCCTTAAGATGAATCTCGCCCTCGAGATTCAGGCTGGCTAGAAAATAGGTGCGGGTGGTCCTTTCGTAGGTCTTCCTCTCGTTCCCAGGTGGCTTCATCCTCGGTATGGTGGCTCCACTGAACTTTGCAGAACTTGGTAACCTTGTTGCGTGTGACTCGACTGGCAAAAGTCGAGAATCCTCACTGGTTTCTCCTCGTAGGTCAAATCGCTATCCAACTGAATCGCTTCCAGTGGCACTGTATCTCTAAGAGGAATATCGGCCATCTCTGCATGGCACTTCTTCAACTGGGAAACGTGAAATACATCGTGAACTCCTAACAATCCTTCTGGCAACTCCAACTTGTAAGCAACCTCTCCCATACGCTCCAAAACTTTGTATGGTCCCACAAAACGTGGCGCTAACTTTCCCTTAACTCCAAAAAGCTTAACTCCTCAAAGTGGGGATACACGAAGGTATACTCTGTCTCTGACTTCATAAACTATCTCCTTGCGTTTAGAATCTGCATAGCTCTTCTGCCTGGACTGGGTTACCTTGAGTCTATCGTGAATCAGTTTAACCTTCTCTTCAGACTCCTTAATCAAATCAGGTCCAAACAACTGACGGTCTCCAACTTCATCCCATAACAACGGTGTCCTGCACGTCCTTCCGTACAAAGCTTCGAAAGGGGCCATCTTTAAACTGGCTTGATAACTGTTGTTGTAAGAGAATTCTGCATATGACAGATTGTCGTCCCAACTAGATCCATAATCTAGCGCACATGCTCTCATCATGTCCTCTAGAATCTGATTGACTCTCTTGGTCTGTCCATCTGTCTTTGGACGAAAGGTTGTACTGAACTCTAGCCTGGTACCCAAAGTCTCATGCAACTAATTCCAAAACTTTGAGGTAAACTGGGTTCCTCTATCTGATACAATGGTCCTCAGAACTCTATGCAGACATACGATCCTGGTCATGTATATCTTTGCCAACTTAGCACTGGTATAAGTGGTCTTCACTGGGATGAAATGAGCTACCTTCGTCAACAGATCGACTACAACCCATATCGAGGCATAGCCTGCACGAGTCCTGGGCAAACCCGTAATAAAATCCATGCCTAGCTTATCCCACTTCCATTCGGGTATCGACAATGGTTGTAGCAATCCTGCTGGCTTCTGATGCTCTGCCTTTACTCTCTGACATATATTACTACATACTCCGCAATATCCTTCTTCATTCCGGTCCACCAGAAACTGTCCTTCAAATCCAGATACATCTTGGTGTTTCCTGGGTGAATCGAATACGGCGAATCATAGGCCTCCTACAAAATTAACTTCCTGATCTTTGGGTCATTAGGCACATATATGCGATCCTCAAACCATAGGGTATCGTGCTCATCCTCATGAAACCCTTTAGCCTTTCCTTTTCTCATCCTTTCCTGTATCTCGGCAATCTCTTTGTCAGTCTTCTGAGCTTCCCTGATCTTATCCATCAAGGTAGACCGAATTTCCAATGCTGCTACATAGCCTCTCGGAACTATTTCCGAACATAGCTCGCGAAGATCCTCTACTAACTCCTTGGGTAATCCTCCGATCATAAATGTGTTGACATGACTCTTGTGACTCAACGCATCGGCTACTACATTAGCCTTTCCGGGATGATAGTGTAACTTCATATCATAATCGTTGATGAGCTCCAACCATCTCCTCTGGCTGAGATTCAACTCCTTCTACGTGAATATATACTTCAAACTCTTGTGATCCGTATACACCTCACAATGGTTTCCAATGAGAAAATGTCTCCATGTCTTCAACACATGCACTACGGTTGCTAGCTCCAAATCATGTGTGGCATAATTTAGCTCATGAGATTTAAGCTGTCGTGAGGCATATGAAACAACTCTTCCCTCTTGCATAAGCACTGCTCCAAGTCCTCGACGAGAAGAGTCACAATACACTTGATAATCCTTGCGTTGATCTGGAAGAATCAACACTGGGGCTGTAACCAAACGTTTCTTCAACTCCTGAAAACTAGCCTCACATTCCTCAGTCCAATTGAACTTGGTGTCCTTCTTCAACAACTCCGTCATGGGCTTTGCAATCTTAGAGAAATTCTCAATGAACCTTCTGTAGTATCCTGCGAGTCCAAGAAAACTCCGGATCTCTCCAACCGACGTGGGTGATTCCCATTTAGTCACAGTGACAACCTTGGTGGGGTCTACTGCTATTCCTTCTCCGGATATAACATGTCCGAGGAATCCAACTTCCTTCAACCAAAACTCACAGTTGCTGAACTTGGCATATAACTGATGTTCTCTGACCTTATCAAGTACCAAACGCAAATGCTCCTTATGCTCCTCTTCATCCTTTGAGTAGACCAAAATATCATCAATGAACACCACGACGAACTTATCCAAAAACTCCATAAACACCATGTTCATCATGTTCATGAAATAGGCAGGCGCGTTAGTCAGACCAAATGACATAACGGTATACTCATATAGCCCGTACCTTGTGGTAAAAGCTGTCTTAGGTATATCCTGCTCTCGAATCTTCAGCTGGTGGTATCCTGATCGTAGATCAATCTTGGAGAATACTTTAGCTCCTTGCAACTGGTCAAATAAATCATTGATCATTGGCAGTGGGTACTTGTTCTTGATCGTCACTTCATTCAACCCACGATAATCAACAACCATCCTCAACGATCCATCCTTCTTCTCCACTAGAAGCACTGGTGATCCCCAAGGTGATGAACTTGGGCGAACATAGCCTTTATCCAGTAACTCCTTAATCTGCTTCTTAATTTCTTCCAAATCCTTTGCGGGCATCCGATACGGTCTCTTAGATATTGGCCATGTGCCTAGCAAAATCTCAATCAAAAACTCAATGTCTCTATCCGGTGGCATGCCTGGCAACTCCTCTGGAAATACATCAGGTAAATCATTCACCACTGGTACTTCCTCCTATACAACTCCTGATAAGGAATTCACTTGAGTCCTCTTAGGCACATGCCAGGATACATACTTAATCCTTCTTCCTTCTGGGGTAGTGAGCAAAATCGACTTATTGGCGTAGTCGATGTTCCCTCCATACTTTGATAACCTATCCATGCCTAATATTACATCCAGTCCTTGTGACTCCAATACTATTAGGTCTAAGGGGAACACGTAGTTACCAATCCTTAATGGTAACCGATCACACCATAGGCTAGCCATATACTCAGCTCCTGGCGAGGTTACTAACGTGGGTGACCTAAGGGCTTGGGTTGGTAGGTTATACTTATCTACAAATCCCCTTGATATGTATGAATGTGATGCACCGGTATCAAAAAGAACGATTGCAGTAAATTACTTAACCAAAAACTTACCTATAACTGCATCGGGTTGCGCTTCAACCTCCTCCATGCTAACGTGGTTCACTTGTCCCCTGTTGAAAGGGTTGGGCTTCTTCCCAGAGCTTCCATTGCCATTTCCATTCTTTTCTTCAGAACACTCCATGGCGTAATGTACATTCTTCCCACGCTTGAAACAAGTAATGTGACTTAGATCCTTCTTGGCGGGCATTGCTGGGTTAGAACGGTTCTGTATGTTGCTTCCTCCATTCCCATTCCCATTCTTGGGGCCACTATGGTTATGTGAACTTCCTCCATTGGAGTTATGGCCTCCACGGTTATGGTGAATGTGTCCTCCCGAGTTCGGGGTAAAACGAGGCCTCTGCTGAGCTCCTGAATTCTACTTCCCTTGTCCATACTTCCTCTTGCGGTTGTCTATCTGCTGCTGCTTCCCTTCAATCATGAGAGCTCTATCTACGAACTCCTGGTAGTTGTTGAATGTTGCCACCATCAACTGCATACTCAGCTCATCATTAAGTCCTTCCAGAAACTTCTCCTACTTAGCGGCATCTGTAGCTACATCATCAGGGGCATAACGTGCTAACTTACTAAAATCATCCACATACTGGCCCACTGTGCGTCCTCCTTGGCGCAAATTGTGAAACTCATGCTTCTTCATGGCCATAGCTCCTGCTGAAACATGGGTAGTGCGGAAAGCCTGCTGAAACTAGTCCCATGTAACAGTGTCAATAGGGTAAGTGGCTGTGAAATTCTCCCACCATGATGTTGCGGGTCCATCAACTGATGCGCGGTAGAATGCACTCTCTCCGCATCTGTGCATCCTGCAGTGGTCAGCTCCCTTCCAATCTTGCGGAGCTAATCATCTGCAACAATCGGCTCGGTGCTACTAGAGAACACCGGCAGATTCAGGCTTAGTAAACGGGCTAAGTGATCAACAGGTGGTGGTGGTGGTGGGTTGTTGTTCCCCTGGTTCTGATTCTGAACTAGTAGTTGCATCATGGTATTCTGCTACTGGATCAACTGAGTGAGCTCCGGTGGGAAAGCAAATCCATTGTCACGTCTCGGAGGCATCTGATGGGTTTAGAAAAGGTGAGAAAACAGAATAAAATGAGGTCTAAAGGGAAAACACTACCCATATGCACATGAGAGAAACACAAGCATATCACTTCAATCAATTCAAACAAGGGCATACAATCGGTCTAACTATCGCTACAAAAGTGCTCGGACTATACCATATACATGGAGGAATACTACTACTGATGTGGTGGTCGACTAGAAGTTTTAATCGGTGGAAGACTCCGTGATATCTGCTCCAGCTTCATCAACATAGTCATCATCACTATCGTCGGGGTCTGAGTCGGTATCATCGATGATGATGTAGTCCTCCGAACGAATGTCCTTGGAATCGTCCTCATCTCCTCCTGACGCAGGGTCTCCCATGAATACTCCTAGCTTCCTCGTCAAATCGTCATTCTTCTCCATGAGTATCGTCATTTCCTCTTCATATCCATCGCGTGTAGACTTGAGTTCTTCCTCCAGCTCCGTGATCCTGAACATTGCCTTCTTCAGATCTATCATGCCTACGCACATCTGGTTCTCCTGGCGATGAATGTGCTGGTTTAACTCCTGGATGAAAGCTGCAATGGATCTATCCCTCCTGGTGCTGATCATCTCCCATTGCTCATCTCGACGCCCACAAATCTTGTAGATAGTATCCTTGATATCCTTGTGGTAAACTTCTCCAATGCGTCCCATAGTGATGTGGGCTCCCATGCTCTTTCCTAGACTCCAGGTTGGTGCATCAAAGGAAAACTCTATGGGCTTAGTGACTGGCATGAACGTCCTTCCTGGAACTTGAACTCGAATCATCCAGCACTCCTCTTTTGGTAAAGTGGCGATGTAGGTCTCTGTGAAGCTTGGTATTCCAATGTTCAGGTACCTAGTAACTTCCTTCATGTGTCGTCCAAAAGGAGTGTCTTCATCCGGTTTGTAAACTTGTTCCTTGAATCCTCCATCCTAAAGAGTGGAAAATAGGAGAGGAGTCAGAAATGAGAAGAGAGGAGTGACCTATGGTTTTAGCTTAGTGGTCGTGTCCTACAGTCAGCGTGTGCTCTGATACCATCTTGGAGCGACCAGACCTCAAACAGACTAGTCTCTGTGCATCAGTGTTATCCCTGGATTGGTAATGCTGACACGCACAGTACTCGAGGATTTATAACAGAGTTTCAATCACACACTTATTACATTGAATGTCTCAAAGGAGAACTTATTACAACAATATGGCTTAAGGCCATCTAAAAATGATAACAACGGAAGGCTTGGAATATAAAGTGAGTCCATCAACTCCAACGGCATAGCTGAGTGAACGACAACGACCTATGGCACCTTACTCGTCGTCTGAAAAGTCCGCAACATGAAATGTTGCAGCCCGAAAAGGGTCAGCACATGGAATATGTTGGCAATGTAACACAAAAGAGTAATGAATAGAATGAATGCTATCACTATATGCATATATGGCTGGCGGAAAGCTCTATGGTTACGGTTTTTGCGTAAAGCCAATTTTCCCCTACAACAAAGGAATAAATTTTATTTAACTATCATGGTGGTTGATAAACATTGAGAAGGTTCCTCCAACTCAATCCCAATTAAGCATCATCATTAAACCCAACAAATTAATTTTAGAGTGATGAGATCAACATGGTAATCCAAGAACCAGATACTCAAGATGTCCATAACCGGGGACATGGCTAACCATGATTAGTTTGTACACTCTACAGAGGTTTGCGCACTTTTCCCCAAAAGACTCGAACACATCCATGATCGGAGATTCGAGGCATAGTCTTTCTGAAGCATTAACTCCCTACTCTGGGTAGACAGTACCACCTACAACCCACTACATCTGCTAGTCTACCACTTCAAGAGCTTCATGCAACTTACTCAACTACGCCAGAGCCCATATTGGCTTGTGGCTGCACACAGAAGTTTCTAGCATGAATGATCTTAGATCCCTTTGAGCCTGGGTGGCGAACCGTAGGATGATCACATGGGTACTCCAGGATATCCTAGGACAACTCTGGATTCTACAGGTGCCCGGGCAAACCACTGGGTACACCAGGGTGCCTCAACCAATCCACCCAGATGTGTATTTAAGTAGCCACCTTAAGTTAACCATTAATTAACAATACTCACATCTGTCATGGATACACTCACACAATCCACGTCTACGAGCATAGCATAGCAATATAAGCACAACATAGAAGTAATTCCCAAAGGTTTGATAATAAACAGGGCAATAGTTTCTACCTCATCATCTACTTCCCAAACCCACATGTTATTTAGATCCTAACCATGCAATGTTTGAGGATTGATCTAATGCATGAAAACTGGGTAATAAAGAGGTATGATCAAAGTGTTACTTGCCTTGCTGATGATCCACAAAACCTAGAGACTCGTAGTAGCACGCTTCGCACTCCGGGTACTCTATCGCAAACAAACAGTAACATACATAAGCACTCAACTAGAAGCACTGGTAAAACTCAAATAAAAGATCTAACCAGAAAGTTCAACTAAAGAACTCTGGTTTGGAGAAAGAATCAAATCAAACGGAGCAATGAAACTCAAACTATGAAAGAAACAAGATTCGTTTACTAATCTGGACTAAAGTCAAATTTTATAGTACCAAAATCTTTTTCAAGTTGGTTAAATAGAAAGAGGGCTTCCAGACGAAGATCTAGGCGCTTGAATCACCTGATTTAGATAAATGAGCGAAAAGATAAACTAAAACGAAGATCACGGCACAAATCACGATCGAAAATAATCGCAGAAAAACCCTAGAAAATAAAACGCGACGAACAGGCTAACGAACGAACATTCGCTGTCTGCGGCTAATGAACGAACAACGTTCGTTAAAAACGAACATACTGGCGAACGTCCGCTATTTAACTAAACCGGAAAAAAACCGAACCAAAACTAAAAAAATGAATCTAGGGTTTCTAAAAAAATGATCGGTTTTGGCGGCGGTGGCTGTCGGTGTCAAAACTGGCGGATCTCGGTTAGGGGGTCCCAAACTATGCGTCTAAGGCTAATGGTAACAGGAGACTGGGGACACAATGTTTTACCGAGGTTCGGGCCCTCTCGATGGAGGTAATACCCTACTTCCTGCTTGATTGATCTTGATGATATGAGTATTACAAGAGTTGATATACCACAAGATCGTAGAGGCTAAACCCTAGAAGCTAGCCTATGGTATGATTGTTGTTGTCCTACGGACTAAACCCTCCGTTTATATAGACACTAGAGGGGGCTAGGGTTACACAGAGTCAGTTACAGAGAAGGAGATCTATCATCCGAATCGCCAAGCTTGCCTTCCATGCAAAGGAGAGTCCCATCCGGACATGGGAAGAAGTCTTCAATCTTGTATCTTCATAGTCCAACAGTCCAGCCAAACTACATAGTCCGGCTGTCCGGATACCCCCTTATCCAGGAATCCCTTAGTAGCCCCTGAACCAGGCTTCAATGACGATGAGTCTGGCGCGCAGATTGTCTTCAGCATTGCAAGACAGTTTCCATCTCCAAATACTTCAAGATAAATTCCGAACACAAGGACCGTGTCCGGCTCTGCAAGACAAATTTCACATACCGCGTTAGAGAGAATAATAATCCATGAATCTAATCTGCTGACAACTCTTCGTAGCGTGACATCACACCACGACCCGGCTTTTATTCGAACCGTTATTATAACCAGCTACCACACACATTGCGAGGCAGTTTATTTGGCATGTCTTGTCAAAGTAGAGATCATGTCCCCCTTATCACGGGATTCTCATCAATACGGGTATGGGTAACCCCACCACGCCTGTTGGTGTGACTCCGTGTTTTTAGGCAAGTCCCAAATGTTCACGTTGGGGACGCTTGATATCCTCCCCCTTTATAGAGGGGTCAAGGCCTATCCCTTTCTTACCACGCTTGCGCTTTCCTGCCCCTCGAGTTCCAACACCCGAAGCCAAGCTTAGGTACTTAGGATCTTCAATCATGTCCGGATCCAACCTTCAAGGTCGGTGGATGGCCTCCTCTGTCACAGAGGAGGGCGTTGCGAAGCTCAAGGAGGCCAGATATTTGACCGCCGATGTCAAGCACAGGCTACCCGCCCCCGAGCAGATCATCTCCACTCCCGAACCAAACGAGAGTGTCGTATTTGTTTCTCACTTCCTCCGAGGTTTGGGCTTGACCCTGGTTCCCTTCTTAAGAGGGCTCATATTCTACTACGGGCTAGATTTTCACGATCTAGCTCCGGATTCCATCCTCCACATCTTGTCATTTATAGTCGTGTGTGAAGCCTTCCTCCACATCACCCCACACTTCGGCCTATGGCTCAAGACCTTCAATGTGAAGCCGAAGGTGATTGTGGGGTGACACACGGAGTGCGGAGGCGCTGCAATAAGCAGAAATGCCGATGTTCCATGGCCAGAAGGTGCCTTCCCGGAGGTGTCAGATCTGTGGCAATGGAGGTGGTTCTATGTCACAGCTCCCCGAGGCACAACGTGGGCGGCTGCCCCTGCCTTTTTCTCGGGTCCCCCGCCTCAACTGGCATCATGGACCAATGTGGGACTGGATTGGGGGCCTGCTAATGATGTACCGACATTGCAGAGCCGTATTCGAGAGCTTCTTGAGAGGGATATCGATCTTGTCAGAATCATTCAGGTAATGCTGGTTCGGCGGATCTTGCCGTGCAAGCGTCGGCCTCTCCGGATGTGGGAGTTCAATCCGGAAGGTCCGTGAACCATTCAGCACTTCTTCGGCATGACGCTCGAAGGGATGCATAAGTTGTTATTCGGACCACAAGTGAGGTGTCCGGGCACCACCGAGGATGCGGGCCTGAGCTACCACCGCCCAGATACCCAAGTAAGTAACCCTGTAACCGAACACTTCGCATATGCTTAATACAACATTATTCTAAAAACTTGTCCGCGGTCAGGATTGGCTTAGCAAGGCGGAGAGAATCAGGTGTCCGGCCCCACTTCCCGAAGGCTCGCCTAGTCCCACAATAGCCAGGATGCTTAAGCCCGCATTGGACCAAGTGCCCTCGGGGAAAGGGGAAGAGAAGAATACAGGATCCGAACTCCACACGCTGCACATCCAAACCGGGGGAATGACTGTCTCCGTGAAGGAGGATAATCGGGAGGTTCTTCCAAGGTTCCCTCCCCTGGCGGGAAGAAAAGGGCTGCCTCCAAAGATTTGGAGACGGAGGTGCCTAAGCAAGGGAAGAAAGCTTCACCAGGGGGCCCTGCCCCGAAGGGCGTCCTCACCACGTCGTGCCCGCAAACGGGCCAACCCTCCACCGAGCTGTAAGTTAATGATAAACAAGAAGCTATCGCTTTTTCCTCTGAGAACAATAACCAGGATCTATTTTTTGCAGTCCGGCTAGTAGCTCGTCTCAACAGGGTTCGTCTTCGGGGTATCTTCTTCCGGAGATGATGAAGCGTGAAACCCCACCTGCCTGTCCGCCCTACGGGGCAGGCGACCCTGAGGTGTCGTCACGGAGGAGCCTAGATCCGATGAGGCCAGAAGCTGACACTTTGGCCGCCCCAAGCCTGGTGCATTCGGCCCCCTTGGAGGGCGATGAGAAGGGTCCGGAACAGTCCGGTGCCCGGCCGAACACGCTGACGGGCCTCCTGGAGCAAGCTGCTCTATCAGAGGGTCACCGTACGCTAATGGGTACCGTGTTGGAGAAGATTTCATCCGCCACAAGCGGGTTAAATGAAGCCTTTGGAAGTTTGCTCAGGGGCTTCGAGGTACGCGATAAAATACGTAATTTTTTATTGTTCCGCACGCGCTAGGTGTGCTCTGTATAGATAGTAGCCCTTGAGACTCTGGTTGCCAGCCGTAGGCGGCAAACGGAGGATCACACTCTCAGGTAATGATCATACTGCATTCATGTGCAGGTGGCTAAGAGTCCGGTGATAGACCGGAATTCTGAATTCGCCGAACTGAGGCGACAGATTGACGAGTCATAGAGTATGAGCTTGTTTTTTCCTCATTTGTTTTAGGAAATATGAAGAGGATTGTAATAATAATATGATATGTTGTAGCTGCAGGCGGAGCTGCTGCCATTGAGGCCCTAAGGGCGGAACTTGCCCTGGCCAAGGAACAAGCCCGGGTTAGCAATGCGGCTGCCCTAAAGGCACCTGAAGACTTGAGAGCCGAACAGGCTGCTCATCGCCAAAGCAAAGAAAAGATAGCCGAGATGGCTGTGGAGCTGAGGGACGCCGCCAGCCGGTATGAGCTTCTCGAGAAGGAGAATCAGGCAAAGGCGGCTGACCAGAAGAAGGCGTTGAATGCGGCTAAAGAGACATGCTCTGAAATTAGAGATGCGCGGGAGGAACTTCGACAAGCCGAAGAAATCGCGGCTGGAAATCTCTATTTATTGCGGATGAAGTTCTTAGATTCAAAGTATGCTCCTTTGGATCAACTTTGGAGCACTGCAGATGAGTATGCGGACTTGGCGAAAAGTACAGCTGATGCGACCAAGTTATTCAAGGATCATAAAGACAATGAAACAGAAAGGCTATTCTGGTCGCAATTTAGCGCTCCAACACGCTCATTGCCATTGAGTGAGAAGATGGCCGCTATAGCTGAGCTCCATAGATTGTCCGGACTTGCAATGAGGTCCGTAATAGACCATCTATGGCTAAAGGGAGCGAGGCCGGACAGTTACTTTGGTTTAGTGCAGCAACTGTTTGGCGCCAGATCGCGGATCGATGCCGTGAAGAGGTCGGCATGCATAGAGGGTGCGCGGATGGCTCTTGCCCATGTTAAGACATGTTGGGCAGATATGGAGGCCACCAGCATTGCAACCCAGGGTCCGGTAGGAAGCCAAGACCCAGCCGAGCACTATTTTGAGCAGGTCCTAGAAGGTGCCTATAGAATAGAGGCTCAGTGCTCGAAGAATGTCGTGTTCGAGTGACAAATCGATTAACTGTAAACAATAATATGTGAAATATAGAGGCTGTGTTTATACTTTTGCCTGAAAGTGTTATAATGCCTCCTGTGCGGCCGTTTATGTGTTCATATAACTTGAAAGTTAGCAGTCGTTGGCTTTAGCCCCCAAGCATATAATGTGGGGGTGTTCGAAAAATATATGTGTAATCACACTTGATCCAACGTCTTGGTCCGTTAAGGAGGTGATCGCACGTCGAAACCAGGCAACTGGACTATATAGCTGTAACACTTTCACTTAGCCATAGGAGTTTAATGGTGGGGCTACTAAGTAGCCCCTAGTACATCCGCGTGCATCTGTATAGGGGCACCTATGTACGTGACCGGGAAATGGTCCTTCGTTAATGCGGAGGAATCCTATAGATTCCGATGAGTCTTCGAGTGGTTGACCAGTCTCTCGCTGTATCATGACAGTCAGTTTTCGGCTTCCTCTACTAAGGTGCTCATCCGGAATAACCAGGGCACAATCGCAGTGGTTCTCCTTTGGCCGCCTTAGCCGATAGAACGGAACATAAGGCAGCAAACCTAGGAGCCGGGCAAACCCAACATTTGACCAAAGACATGATTCGGAGCTGATACATATAAGGCCTAACTCGCGACGCTGAACACTCCCGAAGGTATTCGGACTTTATAACATATACGGGGCTGAGCAACGCCCTTGATTATGAACCCTATATTTCCAGGTACGTGCATCGATGTGTCATGGCGAAATGCCTATAATGCCAGTATCCATTGTGGGTGTATTAAATACCCACGGGATGTCAAGCAACAAAAGACAATAAAGAAGGTTTACACAGGGGCTTAATCTAAAGAGAAACCTTTGAGCGGGGCCCTGCTGCACGTCTGCACCTTTGTCTCTGTTGTGTCGTATCCTCGAAGGGTGTCGCACGAATAGTGTCTGTAAAAACGAAAACTCATAAAAAGGAGTAAGTGTGCGAGAAGTTAGTTATTCTCGATGGATGTTAGAAATACAAGATATTTGCCTATTAATGAGGCGAGCCGAATTGTGGGCTTTATTACATTTTTGCAGCCCCTGGTATCATTTATGGGGATATATGTATAGCACCCAGCTCAGGGTTATCCGGGTTGTTGTTGAAGATGGTGCACTAGACTCGTCTAACCGTGTCCATGGTCTTGACGACCAATCATGCATTCTGGTGGGAGAGGCCGCTTAATGTCCGGCTACAAGAGCCGCCGCATACCGGTCTGTGTTTCCACTAACAGTTATGACGCCACATGGACCAGGCATCTTAAGTTTAAGGCAGGCGTAGTTCGGTATTGCGTTAAAGCAAACGAAGGCCATTCTTCCGAGTAATGCATGATAACCACTGCTAAAGGGAGTAATGTCGAAGGTATTCCTCGCTTCTAAAGTTTTCGGGAGAACCGAATGTTACCTTTAATATGAGGGATCCCCAGCAGTGGGCCTCAACGCTTGGTATCACTCTGTTAAAGGTGGTGTTACTTTGGCTTATTCTGGATGGATCTATCCCCATCTTGCAAACGGTGTCCTTATATATCAGATTCTACTACTGCCACCGTCCATTAGGACTCGAGTGAGATGGTATCCATCAATTATTGGGTCGAGCACCAAGGCAGCTGATCCTCCGTGCCGGATACTAGCCGGGTGGTCCCTGTGATCAAAAGTGATCGGGCAGGCCGCCCATGGGTTGAATTTGGGGGCAACGCACTCCGTGCGAGTTGCGTGGACCATCTTTACTGTTTTGATTTCTAGTGGGAATTTTTTCTGTCCCCCCCCCCCGTGTTCGGCTGGCGAGGCTCATCCTCATCTTCGCTTGGCGTTTCCCTTCCTTTATGTTCGGCGTTTAACTTGTTGGCCTGCTTGAAGACCCAACATTCTCTGTGAGTATGATTTGCAGGTTTTTCAGAGGTGCCATGGATTTGGCACAATCTGTCCGACTTTATTCAGGCCGGATGGTCCCTCTTTACTACCCTTAAATGGCTTCTTTCCTTGACCGGGTCGAGAGCCCCTGAATCCGGCGTTGACCGCCGTGTTGTCCGGACTATTGTCATTGTTCTGGCGCTTGTTCTTAGTGCGTCGTGGCTTCCTGCTGCCATCTCGAATTTCGGATGTGCCTGGGTCACTGGTGCCTCTACGGGCCAACCAGCTGTCTTCGCCCGTGCAAAAGCAGGTCATAAGGCTTCTTAAGGCCGCCATCGTCCTTGGCTTTTCTTGGCCAAGGTGTCTGGCAAGCCACTCCTCCTAGATACTATGTTTGAAGGCCGCTAAGGCTTCGGCATCCGAATAGTCAACAATTTGATTCTTCTTAGTGAGAAATCTGTTCCAAAGCTTACTGGCGGACTCTCCGGGCTGTTGTATTATGTGACTTAAGTCGTCTGCATCCGGAGGTCGGACATAGGTCCCTTGAAAATTGGCCCTGAAAGCATCCTCAAGTTCCTCCCAACTTCCAATTGAGTTTTCGGGGAGGCTCTTCAGCCAATGCCGAGCTGGTCCTTTCAACTTGAGGGGAATGTATTTAATGGCGTGGAGGTCGTCCCGACGAGCCATGTGTATGTGAAGGATAAAATCTTCAATCCAGACCCCAGGGTCTGTCGTCATATGCCTCTATGTTCACGGGTTTGAATCCCTGTGGAAATTCTTGATCCAGCACCTCATCGGTGAAGCACAGAGGGTGCACAGCTCCTTTGTATCTGGACATGTCGCGGCATGCTATTGACTGTTGTTGCGTCCGGTGTTGATTCCGAACTGGTATTTGATCAGTGTGATTGTTGTGGTGACCATAATCCCGCGTTGGAGCCTGTCCTCTGGATCCGTAGATGGACCTGGCCGCACCGGCCTTTTTGTCCAGGAGCTCACGTAAATCGTGTGTGGTATCAGTGGCTACTCTGTCGCGGCCACGAAGTGGTTGGTCCGGCTGGGTGGCCGTATTGTTCTTTAGCAAAATGGGCGTTGCGGCCTCATCGTCAAATTCGGGCAGCAACTTGCATTTTGGGTAGCTCTTTGTGTGGCGATCGTCACCATATTTCCCTTCAGTGTCTAGCACCTTATTCCATCTTCGGTTGAGCGTATCCTGCGCGGCTTTAAGCCTTTGCTTCTGCTTCTTTAGGCTCCTCGCCATGGCCATAAGCCTTCTGTGGAGGTTATCTTGTTCCAAGCGTTTTTCGGGGATGATAAATGCATTGTCAACCGGACTGTCCTCCCCTCCATGGGCAGTTTGATGAGTTCGGCCCTCGGGATCGCTGTGATCGGGCGTTTGTTCAGCGTGGCCTTGCTCTTGTTGCTCCATTGCAGGGCTCATATTGTTGCCTTCGGAGTCAACCGGAGTGTCATTTTTCCTTCCGCTGTTATCACTATTTTTACTGTGACTGGACTTAGAGCGGCACCTGCGCCGTTGTTTTTGTCTTTGCCCGGGGGGTTTACCCTCCATCGCGTCCTTTTTGTCATCGTTGTCTTCCTTAGGCGTGTCCACCATGTAGATGTCGTATGATGAAGTGGCGGTCCAGCGCCCCATGGGCGGTGGTTCCAGATCATCCCCTGCGTCGACGTCCATACCATCGATATCGTCGGAGTCCAAATCAAGCGTGTATGTTAGGTCATCGATAGTGGCTATGAAGTGGGTGGTGGGTGGGTGGAGATTTTCTTCGTCATCCGTGTCCCACTCGGGCCGGACATAGTTCGGCCAAGAGTCTTCTGTCAAAGAGAGAGACTTTAATGAATTAAGTGCTTCACCCAAGGGGGAGTGCTGAAAAATATCCGCGGCGGTGAACTCCATTAATGGAGCCCAATCGGACTCGATGGGTCCGGGCGCGCGCAGTTCGGAACCCACATCCGGACACAAGTCCGAGGGTCCGATGACGTAGATCTCCTTAATGGCAGAGTATGTTTTCGGGTCTACCGCCGAAGAGTATGCGGCCTCCGTGGCGGGGTCCATCCACCCATCCTCGGTCGACGCGATCTGCCCCGGATTTAGGTCCGGGGCGGCTGCAGGGGCGATATCCCGAATACTGTCTGATAGCAGATTTAAGTCATGCTCATCGTGACTGTTTGATACTCCCGATGCAGGCCCAAATCCGTCGAAGATCAAGTCTCCATGGATATCGGCCGTGTAATTCAGGTTCCCAAACCTGACCTGATGGCCCGGGGCGTAGCTATCAATCTGCTCCAGATGGCCAAGCGAGTTAGCCCGCGGTGCGAAGCCACCGAACATGAAGATTTGTCCGGGAAGAAAATTCTCACCCTGCACTGCGTTGTTGAAGGTTGGGGGAGCCATCGAGCCTTACAGCGACGACATAGAGGAACTCTCAATGAAAGCACCAATGTCGGTGTCAAAACCGACGGATCTCGGGTAGGGGGTCCCGAACTGTGTGTCTAAGGCTAATGGTAACAGGAGACTGGGGACACGATGTTTTACCCAGGTTCGGGCCCCCTCGATGGAGGCAATACCCTACTTCCTGCTTGATTGATCTTGATGATATGAGTATTACAAGAGTTGATCTACCATGAGATCGTAGAGGCTAAACCCTAGAAGCTAGCCTATGGTATGATTGTTGTTGTCCTACGGACTAAACCGTACGGTTTATATAGACACTGGAGGGGGCTAGGGTTACACAGAGTCGGTTACAGAGAAGGAGATCTATCATCCGAATCACCAAGCTTGCCTTCCACGCAAAGGAGAGTCCCATCCGGACACGGGACGAAGTCTTCAATCTTGTATCTTCATAGTCCAACAGTCCGGCCAAAGTACATAGTCCGGCTGTCCGGATACCCCCTTATCCAGGAATCCCTCAGTGACGGCTACCTCGGCGAGCGGGGCGGCAGCGGCGGCACTCCGGCGGCGGCGGGGCACTCCGGCGGTGGGGCGAGGTCGACGGCGGTGGGAGGCGGCGGTGTCGGCAACGAGCGGCAGCTACTTGCGGCGGTGGTGGCTCGCGGCAGGTGGCGGCGGCGCACGGGTTGAGGCAGAGCGGGGCTAGGGTTTCGGGATGGCGGGGCTGGTGGGGCGGCTTATATGGCCGGCCGGGTCGGAGTCCTAGCCGGACACAGTCCGGTTAGGTCGGTTAGTGTTTTTAAAATCCTGACACGGAGAAACTAACGAAAAAAATACTAAACGGAGTCCAAAAATACCAAAGTAAATTTTCACTGTCCTCTAATAATATTGCGGACTTAGTGAACATTTATTTGGGCCTATAATGCAATTTTGAAAAACGAATTTTTTTCCTAATTCAAATAAAATAGCAATAAAAGTCCGAATAAAAATCTTATTTGATTTTAATATTTTTCCTCCAATATATCTTTATTTTGGAGAAGTCATTTTATCCCCTCTCTTTTATTTTCATATAAGAATTTTCGAAGAGAAAAATAACTAAAACCAAATGATCCTCTTTTCAAAATTTGAGAAAACTCAAATATGAAAATAACGAAATCCCCAACTCTCTCTGTGGGTCCTTGTTGCGTAGAATTTCTAGGATCAACCAAAAATGCAATAAAATATGATATGCAATGATGATCTAATGTATAACATTTCAAATTGAAAATTTTGGGATGTTACATTGGTACACGGGTTGCTGCAGCTACACGAGTTGCTGCTTAGGCTCTAGTTCACGCTGCTCCTCCAGGCGTTGTTGCTCCGACTCTAGTTCACGCTGCTCCTCCAGGCGCTGCTGCTCTGGCTGCTATGTGCTATTGTGTTCCCCGTCGATCGCCTGCTGATTTAGATCACTGTTTCTCTACTACTAGTGCTCGAGCAGCCTAAACTACATGTGAAGTGCCTCTCTGCTACCATTGCGTTCAGTTTCGATAGTAACATTTAGATTCCAAAGTAAATTTCAGTTTCGACAGTTAAGCCCAGAATCAATAGTTTTTACTTCATTTGTTGTAGTCAGGTGTTTTTTGGTGATGTAAATTTTACATCTATCACTTGGTAATGTATTTTACATCATCTATTGGAGATGCTATTAGAATCCCACTTGAGATTAACCAATGTCTGTCTTGTACTACTTCAGCCTCGACGTCTTACGGCTCGCCGCAGCTGATCGAACAACGAAACCATCCATCACAACAGAGTAGTGCCCTGGAAGCCATCTACAGATTCCTCAGATCTTCCTCCACACCTCCGACAACCACCTCTGCCTCAACTTCTTCCGCGACCAACCCAATGATGCCGAGGTCGACACGGCTACGGCAAAGAGGTTCTGCACTTGTCGTGTCACTTATTACTCTACATTCATGTCCATCCATTAGGGCTATTTTGGTTCAAAGGAAAAATTGAAGGAAAAACATAGCAATAGGAAATTTTCCTATGTCACTCTACTATTCAAGTATTCATGCATTTTGTTGAAAGGAATGGAGCAAAACATCCGCCGGGACCTACTTTTCAAAATCATATGCATGAAAACAAGACCAAGTGCATTATGGCAGAATAACATTCTAACTGTAGACGCTTTCATATGGTTTCACTTTAATTTGGCCATGTTTCTTTGCATTCCTCTCCTCTTCTAGTTCCTGTGAACCAAACACCCAAGTTGACAGAAATCCTGTGTTTACAAATGCTTTGTTTCCCACGTGCATTCCTATCCTATTCTGGTGTTTTTCCTATTCCTGTGTTTTTAGAATCCTGCAAGTCAAAGGAGCCCTTACAGAATTACTTCAGTTACAGGTAGGTGTCGAAGAAAACTTTGTGTGGTTTTTCCTGCTCCTGTCGCGACATCGTCCACCTCACCTGAGCTACTCCATCGACAGGAGCATCCACCAAACCAGACATCACGACTCCTGACCATCTTTCGCCGCCTCATATCTCCTTCCCTGCCGTCGGCACCCACCGCAACGGTATCACCATCATCGACTCAGCAGATGAACATGAGGAGTACATGGGTCCACAAGAGAGGTCGCACTCTTTTGTTTCTGCTTATGCTATGAATTGCTTAATATTACCTGATACTTTATCATCCTGTTCACCTCTTAGACTCCAAGTCAGGTCCAAATTAATGTTCAAACTTGTGTTTTAAAATTATTTGTGGGGCACATATCGAGGCGGCAATGAATAGTATCTCTATCTATTATCTAGCACATATCGAGGCAGTAATGAATAGTATCTCTGCCTATGTTGTTCATCTTGGGTGGGAAACAAATAGTAAAGAAATCATCATCTGTCTTTTTATTAAGTTAAAGCTATCATCAGCCTGCTATCATTATTTTTCGATCCATCCACTGGTTGTTACCATCACTCTAGATTTCTGCATGCTCTCCTTACATAATCTCACTATATTTTTTCATATGCATGTCAGATATTTTACATAGTCATGTTGAACATGTAGAGAAAAAGAGAAGAGTTTTGCGCGGTAATACAATGTCATGCAGACATCAATCCATGGTGGGTTCAATGGCAAACCCTCCCCCTCTCCCCAGATTGTAATCCAGAGAAATATATCTGTTCTGAGGCGCATTCAGACGCAACTAACCACTCCTATTTACCCCCCTCCCCCAAGGTGTTTGCTCTAACTTGGCATGATGATGTTAGTCATATCATGCATATGTTGCCTTGTGGTGCCTACTTTCGACATCATATATGTCATCTGCTTAGTTTAGACATGTTCTGTAATGCCACCTGTTTAGTTTCTATATCGTATATGGGAATTATGCAGTCTCATCTCTTTTAGCTAGCCATAATATATGTGAAATATGCAATTCCATCTTGTTTAACCAGGCATCATATATTTGAATGATATCTTGCCCATCCTTTTCTTCATTACATTTACATTTGTCGACAATGTTTGTACATTAAACTACTCTCCCTGTGAATCAGCCATTTGAGTGGGTGATGGAAAAATCTTGAGTGAAAACAAGGTCTTCAGAGCAGACAGTGCTACCTATCGAAGCAGATCTCTTGCTGGGTCCCGGTAGCTCCTCAGAGATGGATTCAGAGACAGATGACCAGTCCTATTCCCCCACCGAGGTGTATGCTCTAACTTGGCATGGTTATACTACGGATATCATGCATATGGTCTCTTGCATTGCATAGTTTAGACATCATATACACTATATTCAACACCATGTTCTTAGTTCAGGCATCATATATGCGAATGCCCTCTGCTTAGCATATAAATCACATATGTGAATTAAATCATGCGATCCTGCTTACTTAGATAACATGTATGTGAATTATCATGTGAACCTATTTACTAAAGACATCATATAATTATCTCGCCATCATGTTTAGTTAGTCATCATATCTTTGAATTATGTCATGCTATGCTATCCAGTTTATATAGACATCATATATGTGAAATTATGTCACTCTATCCTTTTTAGTTAAACAATATACATGTCAACTATTTCATGTCCTCTTTTTTCCACACTATCTATTGCATTTGTCTCTCATACAATGTCTGTACATTCAACTATGCTTCCTCTTTATTAGCCATTTGAATTGGAGCGAGTGATGACAGTATCTAGCGGAGTAGAAACATGGTCTTCAAATAAAACAGTGCTACCTCTTGGTGGAGATAGCACCCTGGTTGTACATGCACGAGAACCAGCCCTACCACACATAACCTAGACTCTCGCAGATTGTACCCCTACTGCGATGGACAGAGAACCAACTTCACCCAATGTAACCCCAACCCCAGCAGATTGTGACCCAGTTCCTATTGACACAACACCATCTCCACCATAGAGCTCCCAAACAAGAGCACTTAGTAAGGTAGCTCCAGTGCCCAAAGCGCTAGTACTACCACGGCGAACACCAACTCCACCAGTTAGTACACCTATTCCTGTGGAGGAAGCACAACCAGCCATTCGTAGTTTAGCATCTATCACATTTGATGTTGTTAAATCCTATGTGTGTATCTTCCCATCATGGAAATATTATACTGAAGATGAAGGAAAATGCCAGTTGCATGTGTTTGTCAAGGAGTTATGTGTAAGTAATGTTGTTCATGGCAATTACTTTGCTTTGTCCCATACATTCTACCTCCATGATGGTTATAATACAACAAATTTTTCCATTTTTCTCTATAGAGAAGGACCGATTTGGGAACACTGGATGAGGTAACCTGTGCTAATACCTCTGCTATCCTCATGAATGCTTGTTCACAGTATCGGAATTACCTGAAGAAAACGTACTTCACTGGCAAAGAAACTCATCAAATTCCCTTGCGTTCTCTTGAGACACATTTACTGGATGATGACTGGGAATGCCTTGTTCTGTACTAGTCCCGAACCAAGAATGTGGTAAGGTCTATGAGCTCATTTTTTATTTTTAAGTACTATATGAATGCGTCTTACTGTACTTTGTTCATGTCGAACAAGTGCTTAAACCTGAAGAACAACTGTTCTCATTTAAGATTCCATTGCTATCATGCATACTGCTTTGCTCTTGTATCACTATATTTACTCATACAAACTTATTTTTAAATTGAAAGGTCCAATTGAAACTCCAATGGCACAAACGGTATGTTTACGCATGTTTCTTTAACAGGTTTGCTCTTATAAATAGCTCTGTTGATTTCAATTTCAATTGTGTATACAATTGACTTCTCATATCATGCACATTACTAGCATCACAACAGAGCCAATAGTGTTGTTGTACATGTAGACCCGTGGTACCCATCTAAAATCTTGTTGTGTGTGTAGTTTCCCACGCTTTGTATTCTTTCAGTGCTGCTTTGTATTGAACTGATATGATTTGAACCGTGTCTCTACTTTGATTTGGCAAGACAATGCAGTGACCATAGGACATAGATATATGTTTGTTTGATGCTTTTATTATGTACTACTTGGCAATAGAAGACTTGGTAGTTTAATCTTGTCCACCTTACTAATGAACTGGTTCACCGAAATGAGTTTCATATACTAGTACATGCTAAACATGTTATGTGTCTGCTTGTTTCTTATTTTAGAATGCTGCAAGAATATTGGGGAAGAGTGCCTTATTAATTAAGCAGTGGTAAAGGAAGTAATGCAGATAAGGTTCAGGATAGTGAGACATCCTTGTTGGTCACCAACAAAGCTGATAAAACAGCTAGGGAAAACTATCTTGAAGACAGTGAGACAACCGAAAAGTCATGTCTTGGTTTAGTGTTCAAGTTACTGGCCACTACCGCTGGCACAAGCTATTCAGACACACTATCTGAATCAATTCGGTTTCTTGAGTCTCAACTACAAGCTGAAAGACATCGATCAGTTGTGCTGCGACAAGAAGCCAAAGGACTGCGGAAGTCCCTGGAGCATTCAGATGCATACTTTCTAGTGTAACAGCAAGCGTTGGAGGATTTTAGCGCCAAACAGGACAAAGCTAATAAGCTTTCTAAGCTTATTGCCAGCATGGTGGATACCCAGGATAACGTTTCTTGATCTCTTCTGAAGTTGTTTCAGTTATGGACTTGTTTTGCTGCCGCGTTTATTTGCACTGCTGGACGATTTAGACGACTAGTGTATGTAATATGCTTCTTTGTTCCCTATATTTGCACTGGTGGTGAACTTTGATGCCCAGTGGATGTAATATGTGTAATAGCCGTAATAGCTTAGCATTAGTTGCTTGCTTATTTATTTCCTTATTGTCTTCTTTAGTTGTTTGCTTGTAGTCACTGCAGTTCTTTTTTTGTGTTCTTCTAGTGGCCACAATAACCTATTTTTATAACTAGGCCACAATAACCATGGCAACACACGGACTGTTGTAACCATGGTCCTGCTACCTTTTGTAGTGACTGTCGGTGTCAAAACCGGCGGATCTCGGGTAGGGGGTCCCGAACTGTGCGTCTAGGCGGATGGTAACAGGAGACAAGGGACACGATGTTTTACCCAGGTTTGGGCCCTCTTGATGGAGGTAAAACCCTACGTCCTGCTTGATTGATATTGATGATGTGGATGTTACAAGAGTAGATCTACCACGAGATCAAGGAGGCTAAACCCTAGAAGCTAGCCTATGGTATGATTGTTGTTATTCTACGGACTAAACCATCTGGTTTATGTAGACACCGGAGAGGGCTAGGGTTACACAGAGTCGGTTACAATGGTAGGAGATCTACATATCCGTATCGCCAAGCTTGCCTTCCACGCCAAGGAAAGTCCCATCCGGACATGGGACGAAGTCTTCAATCTTGTATCTTCATAGTCTTGGAGTCTGGCCGATGATGATAGTTCGGCTATCCGGACACCCCCTAGTCTAGGACTCCCTCAGTAGCCCCCGAACCAGGCTTCAATGACGACGAGTCCGGCGCGTATATTGTCTTCGGTGTTGCAAGGCGGGTTCTCCTTCAAACTTCATGTACATGCCGAATAGCTTCCTTATAAATGTTGCGCTCCTTGGCTTCTACGTCCAATAATGGCCCTCTTCCACGTGTCGTATGAATGCGAAAAGCTAGGGTATTTTTACATTTTACCCCCTAGCCGCGCGAATGAGCCTCCTATAAGAGAGGCGAGGATCTAGATCCAACTCACACCATCCTCCTTCCGCAAGTACTCATCGAAGTGCCTCTGACAAAAATCCATTCCATCATGGATAGTCGACGCGGCTCCTCCTCTCGCGCTCCCAGCCCTCAGCCAGGAGATTGGGGGAGATGCCCAGTTCCACACAGCGAGCTAGTGACGCTCCAAACCGAGGGATATCTTCCCCTGGCCTTCATGGTTCCGGTTTGAGCCGGACTGGCCACCTTCAGGGGTGGAAAGCAGGCGGAGAGCGTCCCCAACCCTTCCAAAGGAGAGCGGGTATGCTTCATCCCTTATCTAATAAGGGGACTCGGATTTCCCATACATCCGTTTCTCCGGGGGCTCTTGGAGTTCTACGGACTCCAGCTTCACCACCTTACACTTGCCTCCATTCTGCACATCGCGGGCTTTGTAGCTCTTTGCGAGCTGTTCTTGGGCATCGAGCCCCATTTTGCGCTGTGGAAGAGATTGTTTTGCCTCGTACCCCGTTCTCACGAGGGGTCGATATATCAAGTGGGCGGAGCCGAAATATGGCGCATCGCCGGGACCGGATATCCATCTGGTACCCCGAAGAAGGCGTCCGAAAACTGGCCTTCGGAATGGTTCTACATGGAGGACGCCCCTCTGCCGGATCCAGTTCGGATCGGCCTCCCGGAGTTCAGCAATGCTCCCTTGGAGAAACGCCTGAGTTGGCGCCCGCGGAGCCCTCAATGGGAAGATGATGGGAGCGTCCATTATCTGATGGGCCGGATTAGGTTACTGGCCCACTCCGGATTGACCATGATTGGAATCATGGCCACGTGCATTATGCGAGGGGTGCAGCCGCTCCAATATAGGGGCCACCCCATGTGGGATTTCAACGGGGAAGATGACGCCACCCTTCATGGCCGCAGAGGGCCGGGATCGGCTGCCGATCTGGTAAAGATCCTGTCCAGCTTGTACAAGGGGGAGAAGGAGGACTTCCTCCGCACGAGTCCATTGAATGGATTCTCCATGAATAACCCTCGGAGCTGGGTAAGCGGACGTTTACCTATCCGATCCATATTTCCAAAGTCAAGTGTCTTACTTTGTGATTTTGACGCAGGAGCTGCGCCGGGACGTGGAGGGCATACAAAGCCTGACTCCACGGCCCGAGGATCCGGGACGATCCCTTGATCCGGCCTCCGAAGAGGATCCGGACATAAAGGTGGAGCTGATTGACGGGGTGTTCCACCAACTTAGCATGGACAATGCTCTAGTCGTCATTACGGCTGACTACCCCGGTTTATTTCTGGCTTCCCAGGTGACTACGACCGGAGTCCTAACACCATCATTTGATCCATGCTCATTTCTGACCATCCTATACCGATGGTGCACCGCAGGAGGCGTCTTTAAGGCGGGAAGCCGAACCCGCGGCGGCTGACCAGCAAGGGTCAGTTCGGACCAGCAGGCGGAAGAGGAGTGCGATGCGAATTGAAACATCGTCGCAACGGTACGGCGCACCACTGTTTTTAAGGGAAGGATCCCTAGGAGGTATATTAATGCTCATGACTTTTCCAGGAGAAAGAGCGCTCGCCGGACAGTGTCCGGAGAGGTTGCCAATCAAGCCTCCGCCATCCATGCTCCAACGCATGGTCCGGAAGGGGAGGCGAACACAAGGCATGAGCAGGATGCTCCTCCAACGGAGGATGCCGACAGGTTGTCCGCCACCAGGTCTGAGGTGGAGAGCGCCATGAATCACAGGCGTCGCCGGACAGTTCTTCGTGACGCGTGTTTCTCCCCGGAGGCGTTGAATGCCTTTAATGAGGGAGACGCGCACCTCCGTGCCGCTCAAGATGGTTTAACCAGAGCCACGGAGCAGTATGTGAAGGACATACGGGTAAGCAATTTTAATAGTTATATATGCCAGTAGCCCCTGAGACTTAAAATAGTTAAAATAACTGATTTAAGGATCATTTGTTATGCAGGATCTTACGGAGAAGAATACCCACCTGTCCCAGGAGCTTCATGAGTGCAAGGCCCAACTTGAGGCCGCACTGGCCGCCACAGGGGGAGCTACAGAGACCCCCGCTGGTAATACATACTTCGAAAAGATAAGTAGTTAATAAAGTGCGGCGTGTGCGTAAATCTGACAATAATATTGCAGAGGGTGTCGGACTAGATCCGGACAAGCAACAGCTACTGCGCCAGCTGAAGGCCGGCGAGAGGGTGCTTATGAAGGTGCAGCAGGAGAGGAACAAGCTCCAAGATGCCCACACCCAGCTAGGAGAAGAGCTGAAAGGTGTTCAGGCCCAACTGTCTGGCTCCGTGAAGGAGAATCAGCGGCTTCGTCGCGGCATTTATAGTAAGTGCTTGAGCAAACTCCTTTGAAAAGAAGAGTTCAGCGAGGAAGTCGATTGACAGAAATGTGTCTTTAGGTGTGCTCACAGGTCGCCCTGCGGAGGTAATGCCCGGTTCAACGGGTGACCAACTCCCAGAGCTGATGCAACTGCACGAACGTTTTCGGCAAGCGATGAGTGGCGTCGCCCAGGCCTTATGGTCGTCCGTCTCCCTACCCAAAAGCCTTGAAGGGCTTGCCGAGAAGCTTCAGGGAGCACGGTAGCGTTTCCGTCTGTGGAAGATATCGGCCTGCCGTCAAGGCGCCAGGGAGGCCTGGGCCATGGTGAAGACGTGGTACAAGAAGGCGGATCCGAACCACATGGCCGAGGTCGGACCTGTGGGGCCTGATGGGAAGGAGATCCCTGTGAGCTTAATGTATGGCCAAGTAGAGTTGGCCGCTAAGTATTCCCAACAGGACTGTAAATTAGACAGCCTGTTAGACGGGATTGAAGAGGAGTACAATCAGTCAATTTGACGATGTATTTTAAAATGACATGTAAATGCCTTCTAGCCGGATTGTAGATCGTTTGTCTTTGCCGACCTTCTTGCTTCAACCTCGGGACCCTAGAGTCTGGAGTGTGTCCGAATACCTTCTCAGTTATGAAAAAACCAGGGCATGCATGGAAACCAGGCGTAGGGGTCATTAGTGCTTTATCAGACAAGTGCCCAACTAGTAATGTTATATTACATGGTTAGTAAGAAACATCTTCCAGGGAGAATAGTTCCGTTAGGGGTTCCTTTCCCTGGGAGGCATGCCCTAAAGTGCATGCCCACACTGCGAAGAGAGTAGAAAAAGCATCTGGGGGCAGATAAGTTAAATAAGTAATAAATCATCTTTCAAGTCACCGACCGAATATTCCCTCAAGAACGCTAGCTTTCGGCTTCACCCAGTCTGAGGTACACATCCGGCTGACCCGACAGTAACAATCGCAGAGGTGCTCCCTTTACCTCCTAGCCGAACAATCGGGAACGTAGGGGTAAGCACAGGAGCCAGGCAACCCAGCTTGGCCAAAACTTAAGTCATATCGATGCATATAATGGTGAATAAAAGGTACATGCGGAAGTATGACACATGTGTTGGGCATGAAGCCCGTATAAATAAGCTTTTGTTAAAGAAGCCCCCAGGTATAATGAGTGCTAGGAGCACATCAAGTGTGTGCGAACAATGCGCAAATCAGCCTATCAAAGGCTTTTACTAAAAAAAGTGGGAAGAAGGAGGGGGACAAGAGACAGTGAAAAATGTAAAAGGTGGACGGAGGAGGGAGACGAACTCTGAGTCCGGCGTTAGGCGTAGAATCTTCGGAGACGGGCTGCGTTCCATGGGTTCGGCTCGAGTCGGTTGTCAGATGCGTTACATAGACGGTATGCTCCGCCGGTCAGGACTTGGTCGATGATGAAGGGACCTTCCCATTTGGGCTTAAGTTTGTCCTTTTTCTTGTCCGGCAGGCGTAGAACAAGTTCGCCAACATTGTAAGTTTTGGCCCGTACTTCTCTGCTTTGATATCTTCGAGCCTGCTGCTGATAGAATGCGGAACGAGCTTTTGCCACGTCCCGCTCCTCCTCTAAGGCGTCCAAACTATCCTGCCGATCCAACTCGGCTTCTCTTTCTTCGTACATGCGCACGCGAGGTGAGTCATGAATTATATCGCAGGGCAGAACTGCCTCTGCGCCGTACACCATAAAAAATGGTGTGAATCCGGTAGTGCAGTTTGGCGTGGTCCGCAGCCCCCAGAGTACGGAGTCGAGCTCCTCTACCCAGTGCGTGTTAGATTCCTTGAGGGACCGCACTAGTCTGGGTTTGATGCCGCTCATGATTAGACCATTTGCTCGCTCGACTTGACTGTTAGTTTGGGGGTGATAGACTGAAGCATAGTCGAGCTTGATGCCCATGTTTTTGCACCAGAGTTTAACCTCGTCGGCCGTGAAATTCGTGCCGTTATCAGTGATGATGCTGTGGGGGACACCATAATGGTGTACTACCCCGGACATGAAGTCTATCACGGGTCCGGATTCGGCCGTTTTAACTGGCTTGGCCTCTATCCATTTGGTGAATTTGTCCACCATGACCAATAGGTATTTTTGCTTGTGGGTTCCCCATTTAAGGGGTCCAACCATATCAAGCCCCCAAACCGCGAACGGCCAGGTGATGGGTATAGTTTTGAGGGCGGTGGGTGGCATGTGGCTTTGATTAGCAAAGAGCTGGCAACCGACGCATCGTTGGACTAAGTCCTGAGCATCTGCCCGGGTAGTCGGCCAATAAAATCCTGTACGGAAGGCCTTGCCTACAAGGGCCCGGGCTGCGGCGTGGTGCCCACCGAGTCCAGCGTGAATTTCAGCCAGGAGATTTCGCCCTTCCTCTTCGGAGATACACCTTTGAAGGACTCCGGTTGTGCTTTTCTTACAAAGTTCTCCCTCATGGACCTTGTAGGCTTTAGATCGCCGAACTATGCAGCGGGCCTCATTTTGGTCTTCGGGGAGTTCCTACCTAGTTAAGTAGGCTAGGAATGGTTCCGTCCACGGGGCGATTACTGCCATTATTTCGTGGGCTGAGGGTGTTATTTCATTGGCTGAGCCACCGACTGTGTCAGAATGTTCCGTGTTGGGTGGCGCAGTTGGTTCCAGGTTGCTATTTCCGGACTCCTCTTCCCATAGTACGGATGGCTTAAAGAGCCGCTCCAGGAAGATGTTTGGAGGGACGGCGTCGCGTTTTGCGCCGATGCGTGCCAACACGTCGGTAGCCTGGTTGTTGTCCCGGGCTACGTGGTGGAATTCGAGTCCTTCGAACCGAGCTGACATTTTTAAGACGGTGTTACGGTAGGCTGCCATTTTCGGATCCTTGGCGTCAAAGTCTCCATTTACTTGGGATATTGCGAGGTTTGAATCCCCGCGGACCTCTAGGCGTTGAATGCCCATGGAGATGGCCATCCGGAGACCATGTAGAAGGGCCTCGTATTCGGCTGCATTGTTGGAGTCCGTGTACATTATTTGAAGTACGTATTGGACTGTATCTCTGGTTGGGGACGTCAAGACGACGCCAGCCTCCAAGCCGGCCAACATTTTAGAGCCGTCGAAGTGCATAATCCAATTGGAGTATGCGCCGTACTCTTTAGGGAGTTCGGCTTCAGTCCATTCAGCGACGAAGTCAGCCAAAACTTGCAACTTTATAGCTCGCCGCGGTTTGTAGGTTATATCGAACGGTAAAAGCTCAATGGCCCATTTTGCAATCCTGCCCATCGCGTCGCGATTGTTTATGATGTCGTTGAGAGGTACCTCGGAGGCCACTGTTAACGAACACTCTTGAAAGTAGTGTCGCAGCTTCTGGGATGCCATGAACACCGCGTACGCTATCTTTTGATAATGTGGGTACCGGGACTTGCATGGAGTTAGGACAGTGGATACATAGTACACTGGTTTTTGAAGAGGGAATTTGTGCCCTTCTATTTCTCGTTCCACGACGAGCACCGCGCTTACAACTTGATGTGTTGCCGCGATATATAACAACATTGGTTCGCCCAAGTTGGGTGCGGCTAGGACCGGATTTGTTGCCAGTATGGCCTTTATTTCTTCGAGTCTGGCTGTGGCAGCATCCGTCCATTCGAAGTGTTCAGTGCGCCTGAGGAGGCGATAGAGGGGCAATGCTTTTTCTCCCAAACGGGAGATGAAGCGGCTTAGGGCCGCCACGCATCCGGTCAATTTTTGTATTTGTTTGAAGTCTTTTGGGATGTCCAATTGTCACAGAGCTCGGATCTTGGCTGGGTTTGCTTCAATTCCTCTACCGGATACAATGAAGCCCAAGAGCTTTCTGGCTAGTACGCCGAAAACGCATTTTTCTGGGTTGAGCTTAATGTCATATGCTCGGAGGTTGTCGAATGTGAGCCTCAAATCGTCTACTAGAGTTTCCACGTGTTTGGTCTTGACGACCACATCGTCTACATATGCCTCCACTGTTTTGCCGATCTGGGTAGCCAGACATGTCTGAATCATGCGCTGATATGTTGCACCGGCGTTTTTAAGTCCGAAGGGCATTGTGTTGAAGCAGAATGGTCCGTATGGAGTAATGAATGCCGTTGCGGCCTAGTCTGTTTCCGCCATCTTGATTTGATGGTATCCGGAGTATGCGTCAAGGAAACACAATGAATCATGCCCCGCGGTAGCATCGATGATTTGGTCGATGCGGGGGAGGGGGAAAGGATCCTTTGGACAGGCCTTATTAAGGTCTTTAAAATCCACACAAAGGCGCCAGGATATGTCCTTTTTTGGTACCATTACCAGGTTTGCTAGCCAGTCCGGATGTTTTATATCTCTGATGAATCCGGCTTCCAATAGTTTGGCTATATCCTCTCCCATTGCCTGTCTTTTGGGTTCGGAAAATCGTCGAAGAGCCTGTTTGACTGGCTTGAATCCTTTTAGGATATTTAGGCTGTGCTCTGCTAGCCTGCGTGGGATTCCTGGCATATCTGAAGGGTGCCAGGCAAAAATGTCCCAATTTTCCCGAAGGAATTCTCATAGTGCGGCTTCTACATCAGGGTTTAATTGTGTCCCAATGGAGGCCGTCTTTGTGGGGTCCGTAGGATGGACCTGGAATTTGACTATTTCGTCTGCTGGTTTGAAAGACGTGGACTTAGATCTCTTGTCGAGTATCACATCATCCCTATTCACCATGGAGCGTAGTGCCGTGAGTTCTTCTGCCGCTAGTGCTTCGGATAGTGCCTCTAGGGCTAGTGCGGCTGTCTTGTTTTCGGCGCAGAGTGCTATGTCCGGATCACTGATCAGAGTGATGATTCCATTGGGCCCGGGCATTTTGAGCTTCATGTACCCGTAATGGGGTACGGCTTAGAAAATGTGAATGCCTCTCGCCCTAATAGAGCGTGATATCCGCTGCTGAACGGGGCCACTTGGAACGTGACTTCCTCGGACCTGTAGTTGTCCGGCGAGCCGAACACCACATCTAGTGTGATTTTTTCTGTGCAGCATACTTCCCGACTAGGGATTATTCCTCTAAAGGTTGTGCTGCTTCGCTCAATGCGGCTCCAGTCTATTTCCATTTTTTGGAGAGTTTCCTCGTAGATGAGGTTTAATCCGCTGCCGCCATCCATGAGTACTTTGGTAAGACGAAAGCCGTCCACTATGGGACTAAGGACCAATGCGGCTGGTGCTCGGGCTGTTTGGAATTTAGGTTCGTCACTGGCATTGAAGGTGATAGCCGTGTCGCTCCATGGATTTGTTGTTGCTACTTGGTAGACTTCGGCGAGGTTGCGGATTGTTCGTTTCCGCATATTATTTGATGCGAAAGTCTCGAAGACTATTGATACCGTACTGGTACGGTTGGGTTGGTTATCCGGGGCTAGAAGCCCTTCGCCACTTTTGGCCACCTGCCGTAGTATCCAACATGCCCGGAGGCTATGTGTTGGAGTGGCGCCTTCTGCATTATGGATTTTGCAGGGTCCGCTGAGCCATCCCTCCAGTACGGTTCCGTACCCTTTGGGGGGGTTTTGCTTTTTGATTTTTGACCCAGGTGCTTGGGCATCGTGCACCCTTTTATTCCGGACTAAGGTTGTGTTTAGGGCCGGATTGTCCCAAAATCTAGTTTCGGTTTTCCAGGCACTCTCCATCGCACAATATTTTTGTACTATGGTCGCCAGGTCGGCGAAGCTCGTGTCCTTGCGACGACTTATGGCGTTCATAATTCCCTTGTCCGTGCAATTATTGCAGAAAATAGAGATTGCGCTGTCCTCATGGCAGTCCTTTATCCTGTCCATAACCAGGAGGAATCTGGCCCAGTAATGATGTACTGTTTCATCGGGCTCTTGCCATATTTGGGATAGATCGCTTGTGTTTGGGTGGGCGGGTGGAACTAAATTCGGAACCCCACCCAATCTGAGGCTCAAAGGCCGAGGAATTTCCGGATTTGGAAGCTTGGATTGCTGGAGGTCGTCCAACGAATCTAGTCCGCTGCCTGACTTTAGCTTCAGTACTCGATTGACGTCTGTCCCTCCGCGGGAATCCGGCATGGAGGGATCGGGAATCCGGACATAACTGGTTCTTAACATAGGGGAAAAGTCGCCGCGTTGTTCTTCTACCACAGCAACATGGTGGGTAGCCTGGGGAGAGTTAATTTCTCTCAAATCGGTTTTAAGCCCAATCTGATCATAGTCTGTAGCGACTCTGTCAGTGTACTAGAGTAGGGGTACCCTAGTATCCCAAACTTGTGCACGGGCAGTTGTAGCACCCCGCGGCAAGGCTTGCCGGGTGACCGCCAAGGTCCTCCGTGGTTCATTTGGAGCCATTCAAGAACAAAGTATTCAAGCCAACGAGACAAGGCCCCGGCAAGAGGAGCTTGCCGGGAGGGCCAACCAAGGCATCTCAAGGAACTTGCCACGACGCGCCACGCGTCCCGGCGAGGCGCGGTGAGCGACAAGCTTCCGGATGCGACAAGACAACGACCGCGGCAAGGCGCTTGCTGCGGCAAACTACCACTCTATACCCGCGCCAGCACATACACCAACGTGTCGCCCTGGGACCTTTCCAGGTGCACGTGGCAAGAGGCTGTGCGGCCAGCGGTGCGCGGTGGCAAGCGACGCTGACAAGATTGCCATCGTGGCAAGCGGTGGCGTCCCTGACGGTCCCTTTTTGCACTATTTGGGCGACGTAGACGGGCATTTAATGCCTTTGTCCCCTGCCGTCAGGGTTAGGTATGATACACTGTATAGGTAGTTGTACCAACCGCAATTCCTTTTCCATTTTTACCCTTGTCTACGTTGCCACCTGTCGGAGACCCCTTTAGCATATAAAAGGAGGCCCATGCGCAACATAGAGGGGGGTTCGAAGGCAGAAAAACACTCACGCTCAGTCTCGTTAGCAGCTATTGTGTACGGTAGCACTCAGCGCTCCCGAGCAAGAACTCAATACACTCAGACATGCAGCAGTAGGAGTGTTATCTCTCCGGAGAGCTCCGAAGCTGGGTAAACTGCTCGTGTGCTTCGCCTTGATCCACTCTTCGTGCGATCTCCGCCCCCCGCCGAACCGAAAGGGGCTCGGTCCGCCGGTCCCATAGGTGTTCGTGGATCAGTTTCCCCGACATCTTTGGCGCGCCAGGTAGGGGGCGTCGAGGTTGTGTGAACCTGATCCGGCGTTCACACGAGCTAGATCTTCGTCTTCTTCATCGACATGCCACCGAAGAAGAAGGCTTCGGCGGCAGCTGTTCCGTCCATGTCGATCCCACCACCACCGGAGCAAACAGGTGGTGGGGTAGACGCCGGCGGAAGAACGGGCATCGACGAGGGAGCTCACGGTGCTGCCAGGTCCAAGGACAAGGCTGCGCAGACCTCGGCGTCCGTACATGCACCGCGCCCATCTCAGGAGGCGCAGAACCGACAACGTCATGGTATTCGCAGTGCCATACGTTCGTTGGACCAAGATCGAGCTGGTGGATCCCGGGGTGCTCAAGACCAGCATGCACGCCAACATGCTGGCACGAGCGAGACACGGTCGCCTGGACGGGATACTGCTCCTTCTAACATAGTTAGAAGTCCGAGCATATCCCGCTCCTCGCACCGTTCGCCACTGCTGCCCACCACTCCAGCAGAAGCTTTGGCGCGAGCTCAACTGCTCCGGGATTACCCTCCAACAGCAGACAAGATCGATGAATGGAGGGCCACCATTCAGAGTCTCATCGGCTTTGCCAACAGCGACTCTCCGCGGCAGCCGAGTACATCGCTGCCGCGGCAGGACTGCCAGGCACGAGCTGATGGCGACGAAACCGGCGGGGGTGCAACCACCATGCACTCTCCACCCCGAAGGCCAAGATCGCCGACTCGCCGGATCCACCTTGACAGCGACTCCACCGCATCATCAGATCCACGAGCTCGTCGCGATCAGCGCCAAGTTCTTCACGAACGACAGCAAGAAGACGCTCGAACTCGCATCGAGCGCCAAAGAGAAGTGCGGCATCAATTGGACCAGCGCGCTGGGCTCTCTGTCGACATGCATGCACCAGGGGAACCAGGCGGCTTGACGTACGCGGTAGGTTGCCATGCGTTCACTCGTGAGCTGCGGCAAGTCCAGTGGCCCAGCACGAAGAATTTCAAGCCAGACGTACCAAAGAAGTACGACGGCAAGTCGCATCCGTCGGAGTTCCTCAGCATCTACACCATCACGGTGCAAGCTGCCGGGTGGAGGGACGACAAGATCTTGGCCAACTACTTCCCGCTGGTGCTCAAGCCCAATGTCAGATCCTGGCTCATGCACTTGCCAGACAACTCCATATCCTCCTGGGCAGACCTATGCCATCAGTTTGTCGGCGCCTTTACAGGCGGCCACAAGCCTCATGGCCAAGAGAGCAACCTTCATCTGCTTGCCCAGAAGGAAGGAGAGCCCCTGCGCAAGTACATTCAGAGATTCAGCCACGTACAGCACAACATCCCAGATGTCCACCCTGCTGCGGTAATCAGCGTGTTCCATCAGAACATGCGAAACCGCAGGATGCGGGAGGAGATGGCGATGTGCAAGATCAGAGACGTCAGTGAGCTATATGCCCTGGCCGACAAGTGTGCACGTGCTGAGGAAGGGAGGAAACTCCCCGGAGAGAATACAGAAGCAGGAGGATCTGATAGTGAGGAGGCTGCCCCGGCAAAGAAAAACCGACGGCGGAACAACAGGAAGAAGAAAGGCAGAGATGTGCTAGTCGTTGAGCAGTCCGGCAACGGAGGTGGCGCCAAGAAAGCCAAAGTTGGTAGCTCCGGCGAGGAGATTGCCGCAGGCACCAACTACTAGGCTGTGGCGGTCGCCGACAAGCAGGACGGCACCAACAAGCAGTACTGCAAGATCCACCGCACCAAGGGCCACGACCTCCAGAGCTGCAAGAAGGTCGAGCAGCTTGTCGAGCAGCAAAAGGCTGAATACGAGCGACGCGACAAGGAGAAAGCCCAGGAAGGTGCTAGAGGAGCCGGCAAGAAACGCCCCGGCCGAGGAGGACGCCACGGCAAGGCCAAGCAGCGGCAAGGAGACAGACCTCCCCGCAGCCGCGACAAGGATGAAGATGACGACAACGATGAAGATATGGATGATGACGAGACCGATGAGCAGGAGTTCTAGAAAGCCACAGAGGTCCTGTGCGTTGACGGCGGTGCTTCTCTGCATACTTCACACCGCCAGCTCAAGCAGTGGGTGCGGGAAGTCAATGCGGCAGAACCACCCGTCGAGTCCCGCAAGCCTCTGAAATGGTCCAGCACGCCTATCATCTTTGATATTGAGGACCACCCTGATCGCATAACTGCGGTCGGGTGCTTGCCGATGTTGGTTTCACCAACTATCCGCAACCTCAAGGTCACTAAGATGCTAGTTGATGGCGGGGCCGGCTTGAACCTGATCTCCTCCGCGGTACTCCAGAAACTCCAGATCCCTGATGGCGAGCTCGAAGAGACCGGCACATTCCAAGGAATCAAACCGGGAAGGAGCAAGCCGAAGGGAAAGATCACATTGTCGGTGACATTTGGCAGCGAGTTGAACTTCAGAATTGAGAGGGTCACTTTTGACGTTGCTGACTTTCCATTGCCTTACAATGGGATACTCGGCCGTCCAGCACTCACCAAATTCATGGCAGCCTCTCACTATGCATACAACATGCTGAAGATGCCAGGCCCGATAAGTGTCATCTCTGTCCCTGGCGACAAGAAGGATGCTCTTATCTGCGCCGACAAGATCTACCGGGAAGCAGCAGCCTCAACAGATCGCAAGTCACTTGTCGTTGAAGCTCCCGGGGCGAAGAAGAAGACCAAGTCCGCCAAGAGTTCTGATGCCCACTCCGGCAAGCGCACCTCTTCGGAGTGCTGCGCTACCGTCGAGGACGCACCATCGAGCTCCACCGGCAAGTGTAAGAAGACAATGGCAGCTCCACCAGAGACCAAGAAGGTGTCCGCCAAGGAGGATGGCACTGGTGGTACCTTCACCATCAGTGCCACTCTCGACCCTAAATAGGAAAGCGTGCTCGTTGCTTTCCTGCGGGCAAACGTCGACGTATTTGCGTGGCAACCGTCTGACATCCCCGGTGTTCCCAGGAAAGTAATCGAGCACCATCTTGCCGTCTGTCCTCATGCGCGGCCCATCAAGCAGAAAGTCAGGAAACAGGCAGTGGAGCGCCAAGAATTCATCGCAGAAGAAATCAAGAAATTGGAAGCAACAGGCCTTGTCAGAGGAGTGCTCCATCCTACGTGGTTGGCCAACCCTGTAGTCGTGCGCAAGGCAAACGGGAAATGGAGGCTTTGTATCAACTTCAGCAATGTCAATAAAGCTTGTCCCAAAGACCCATTTCCCTTGCCGCACATCGACCAGATTGTTGACTCCACGGCCGGATGTGACTTGCTTTCATTTCTTGATGCATACTCAGGATACCATCAGATCTTCATGGCAGAAGAGGATGAGGATAAGACCGCATTCATCACCCCATGTGGCACATACTATTTCGTACGGATGCCTTTCGGTTTAAAGAATGCTGGTTCAACATTTGCAAGGGTAGTCCATGACGCTTTTGAGCCGCAAATACACAGAAATGTGGAAGCCTACATGGATGACATAGTGGTCAAGAGCAAGGACAAGGCGACTCTGATTCAAGATTTAGATGAAACCTTTACAAATCTGCGCAAGATCAACCTCAAGCTTAACCCCGAGAAGTGTGTGTTTGGAGTCCCCTCCGGCAAGCTTCTCGGGTTCTTCGTGTCTCAGCGGGGAATTGAAGCCAATCCCGACAAGATCAAGGCCATTGAGCAAATTGAAGCACCAAAGCGCGTCAAGGATGTACGAAGACTTGCCGGTTGCGTAGCTGCTCTCAGCAAGTTTATCTCTAGGTCTGCTGAGCGCGCCCTGCCATTTTTCAAAATATTGAAAAAGGCAGGTCCAATGAAATGGACTCCGGAAGCGGAGGCTGCACTACAGGACTTAAAGAGATACCTGTCCTCCACTCCAACACTTGTCGCACCTAAGCCACAAGAGAAGTTGCTGCTATATATAGCGGCAACCAATCAAGTGGTTAGTGCTGCGTTAGTAGCGGAGAGGGAGGCGGATAATGAGCCAACAACCACGGCAAATGCATCCAGCGACAAGCAGGGGACTTCACCGGCAAGCTCTGGTCCCGACAAAGATGGATCTGCGTAGGCGCGTGAGAAGATGCAGAAAAGAATGGTGCAGCGCCCAGTTTACTTTGTCAGTTCCCTTCTGCAGGGGGCTAGGTCAAGGTACTCTGTGTGCAGAAATTGCTTTTCGGCCTTCTCATGGCCTCGAGAAATCTGCGCCATTACTTCCAAGCAAATGAGATCACAGTCGTCACTCGTTTTCCGCTGAAAAGGATACTGCAAAATCCAGAAGCAACAGGCAGGATTGTCGAGTGGGCACTGGAACTGTCAAGCTTTGGCCTCAAGTTTGAGAGCACTTCAACTATCCAAAGCAGAGCATTGGTGGAGTTCATAGCAGAATGGACGCCAACACAAGATGAAGAAATTCCAGAAACGAGCATCCCCGTCAAGGAAGCAAGCAAAGAGTGGCTGATGTACTTTGATGGTGCCTTCTCGCTGCAAGGCGCCGGTGCGGGCGTGCTACTTGTTGCACCCACCGGAGAGCACCTCAAGTACGTAGTACGGATGCACTTTCCCAAGGAGCAAGCAACGAACAATACCGCAGAGTATGAAGGTTTGCTTGCCGGTCTTAGGATCACAGCAGACCTTGGGATCAAGAAGCTCATTGTCAGGGGTGACTCACAGCTTGTCGTCCGCCAAGTGAACAAGAATTATCAGAGTCCGTTGATGGAAGCTTACGTTGATGAAGTGAGAAAGCTAGAAGAGCACTTTGACGGCCTATAGATGGAACATGTTCCAAGAGCTCAGAACGACATTGCCGATGGCTTGTCGAAGTGCGCCGCACTTAAGTTACCTGTGGAACCAGGAATCTTTGTGCTCAAACTGACTCAACCGTCTGTAACGCCATCAACTGGACAGAGCAAGAAGAGGAAGTTGATTTCTGGTGGCTATTTTCCGGTAGAGCTCCCCGAAGCCGCCGCCAAGAAGGTCCTCAAGAACAACACCAAGGGTGCTGAGGAGCAGTCTACTCCGGCAAGCCCTAGGGTTTGTTCCGTTGAAGCAGACGCTCCCGACAAGTTTTGCTCCGACAAGCTTGCCGGGGAACGTTAAGCTCCGGCTGAGCCGCAGGTTCTCGCCGTAGAAGCGGATGTTCCCGCAGCAGCAGATGTGCCTTTAGTCCTTGTTGTCGAGCCGCAAGCTCCAGCATGGGCACAGCAGATTGTCCGTTTCCTTCAGACAGGAGAACTTCCCGAAGAGCAAGAAGAAGCGGAAAGAGTAGCCCGGCAGTCAAGTATGTACCAGTTTGTCGACAACACACTGTACAGAAGAAGACTCAACGGCGTGAAATTGAAGTGTATTCACCGGGAAGGTGGACAAAAGCTGTTGGCAGAGATACATGGAGGCATATGTGGTCACCACATTGGTGCAAGAGCACTTGCCGGCAAAGCATTCCGGCAAGGTTTCTTTTGGCTGACAGCCCTCCAGGATGCAACTGCACAAGTAACCAAGTGTGAAGCATGCCAGTTCCATTCCAAGCAGATACACCAGCCAGCTCAAGCTCTCCAGACGATCCCTTTATCCTGGCCATTTTCGGTCTGGGGGCTCGACATCCTCGGCCCCTTTCCCCGAGCTGTCGGGGGCTTTGAGTACTTGTATGTTGCAATCGACAAGTTCACAAAATGGCCGGAAGTGGAAGCAGTGAGGAAGGTGACAGCACAGTCAGCAGTCAAGTTCTTCAGGTCGATTGTTTACCGCTTCGGGATCCCTAACAGGATCATCACCGACAACGGCACGTAATTCACGAGCCGCACCTTCATGCAGTATGTCCAAGATCTTGGCGCCAAGGTCTGCTTCGCTTCTGTTGCTCATCCGAGAAGTAACGGTCAAGCGGAGAGGGCGAATGCTGAAGTGCTGCGCGGGCTCAAGACAAGGACTTTCGACAGGCTGCGCAAGTGCGGAAAGAACTGGATTGAGGAGCTTCCCGTGGTTCTTTGGTCGATCAGGACGACGCCAAATCGAGCCAGTGGCCAGACACCTTTCGCTCTAGTCTATGGAGCAGAGGCAGTTCTCCCCATGGAAATCGTATATGGGTCACCTCGAGTGCTCGCTTATGATGAGCTTGAGCAAGAGCAGTTGCGACAAGATGACGCGCTGCTCCTTGAGGAGGACCGTCTTCAGGCCGCTGTACGAGCTGCTCGATATCAGCAAGCTTTGCGCCGCTACCATAGCCGCAAAGTTAATGCCAGAAGTCTCGAGGAAGGCGACCTTGTTCTTCGGCGCGTTCAGTCCGCCAAGAATTCCAACAAGTTGACGCCGAATTGGGAAGGCCCTTACCGGGTGAAACGAGTCACTAGGCCTGGCGCTGTCTGCCTTGAGACCGAAGATGGCATTCCGGTGAGCAACTCCTGGAACATTGAGCATCTTCGTAAGTTTTACCCGTAGGGCGCGGTTGCCGGAACCTATTCCGGCAACCACCTTTTGTACAAGTCTTGCCGATGTTGCATGTAATCCTTCATACGAAGCCGAGCGCAGACCCCGTGCATAAGTAAAGCTCATGTGCTCCACACATCTTGTCAATTTCATGCTTTCTATTTTGCATGCGTTATCTGACACTTTGTGCAGCGCCTACCCCCGGTAAGCAATAACGAGCCGTAAGGCTCCATATCTTTATTTTCTCTTCTTTCTCTTTCTCAAAGAAAGGAAGGTTCCCTCGCCCACAAGTTTGCCGGGGGGAAAGGAGAAGATAATGGTGTGGACCAAGCGTCGTTCGAGGAAGTTTCGCCTTACCGGGAAGCAAACAACAGAAAAGCTAAGTTGCTAAAGTTTGAGCAATCAGTTTTAAAAAATTTAAGTTATCTTCCTCGAACGACCGTGCTTTGTATGGAATACCTGTGCGCGGAGGAACCAACTCGTAGCTAGTTGCGCCCTTACTTTGTTTCGAGTCCGCTCAACAACTTAAGTGAGCTGCGACTAGTTGCGACAAGGTTTCTTGTCGGCAGCGGCACCGCCAGCAGGCTGCTGACGTCCCGCACTCAGCGCTCGTGGCTAAGGTGCCTGCGCCGACAAGTTCCCTAAAAGCGTAGGGCAAAAACATACAAAGGAAGGAATCAAGTAAAGGAAATAACATAGCAATCGCTACCCGAAATAGAATCATATTACAAGATAGCTTGTCGCAGCTCTAACAGATTGTTCTCATAACATGACTAGCAGCGGTAAGAAAAAGAGAAAACGGGCGGCCTAATCTACGCGATCGCCCTCAACCCTCTTGATCCCGCTCACCTTGTCCACAATGGGTGCGACAAGGGTCTTGAGCGCTTCTAAATCAGCATCCAGCGAGATGGGCGAACTGCCCCTGTTTCCCCTGCTTATAAAGAGGGAGGGGGCGGACGTTCCATCTTTCCGAATAAAGAAACACGTGATTTTTCCCTTCGGCTTGCTCCTTCCCGGATTGATTCCTTGGAATGTGCCGGTCTCTTCGAGCTCGCCATTAGGGATCTGGAGTTTCTGGAGTACCGCGGAGGAGATCAGGTTCAAGCCGGCCCCGCCGTCAACTAGCATCTTAGTGACCTTGAGGTTGCGGATAGTTGGTGAAACCAACATCGGCAAGCACCCGACCACAATTATGCGATCAGGGTGGTCCTCAATATCAAAGATGATAGGCGTGCTAGACCATTTTAGAGGCTTGCGTGACTCGACGGGTGGTTCTGCCGCATTGACTTCCCGCACCCACTGCTTGAGCTGGCGGTGTGAAGTATGCAGAGAAGCACCACCGTCAACGCACAGGACCTCTGTGGCTTTCTGGAACTCCTGCTCATCGGTCTGTTCATCATCCATATCTTCATCGTCGTCGTCATCTTCATCCTTGTCGTGGCCGCGGGGAGGTCTGTCTCCTTGCCGCTGCTTGGCCTTGCCGCGGCGTCCTCCTCGGCCGGGGCGTTTCTTGCCGGCTCCTCCAGCACCTTCCTAGGCCTTCTCCTTGTCGCGTCGCTCATATTCAGCCTTTTGCTGCTCGACAAGCTGCTCAACCTTCTTGCAGCTCTGGAGGTCGTGGCCCTTGGTGCGGTGGATCTTGCAGTACTGCTTGTTGGTGCCGTCCTGCTTGTCGGCGACCGCCACAGCCTGGTAGTTGGTGCCTGCGGCAATCTCCTCGCCGGAGCTACCAGCTTTGGCTTTCTTGGCGCCACCTCCGTTGCCGAACTGCTCAATGACTAGCACATCTCTGCCTTTCTTCTTCCTGTTGTTCTGCCGCCGGTTTTTCTTTGCCGGGGCAGCCTCCTCACTATCAGATCCTCCTACTTCTATATTCTCTCCGGGGAGTTTCCTCCCTTCCTCAGCATGTGCACACTTGTCAGCCAGGGCATATAGCTCACTGACGTCTCTGATCTTGCACATCGCCATCTCCTCCCGCATCCTGCGGTTTCACACGTTCTGATGGAACACGCTGATTACCGCGGCAGGGTGGACATCTGGGATGTTGTGCTGTATACGGCTGAATCTCTGAATGTACTTGCGCAGGGGCTCTCCTTCCTTCTGGGTGAGCAGATGAAGGTCGCTCTCTTGGCCATGAGGCTTGTGGCTACCTGTAAAGGCGCCGACAAACTGATGGCATAGGTCTGCCCAGGAGGATATGGAGTTGTCCGGCAAGTGCATGAGCCAGGATTTCCCTAAAACCGTAGGGAAAAAACATACAAAGGAAGGAATCAAGTAAAGGAAATAACATAGCAATCGCTACCCGAAATAGAATCATATTACAAGATAGCTTGTCGCAGCTCTAACAGATTGTTCTCATAACATGACCAGCAGCGGCAAGAAAAAGAGAAAACGGGCGGCCTAATCTACGCGATCGCCCTCAACCCTCTTGATCCCGCTCACCTTGTCCACAATGGGTGCGACAAGGGTCTTGAGCGCTTCCAGATCAGCATCCGGTGAGATGGGCGAACTGCCCCTGTTTCCCCTACTTATAAAGAGGGAGGGGGCGGATGTTCCGTCTTTCTGAATAAAGAAACCACCCACGATCTCTCCCACGACGCCGCATTCGACGCGTGCCGTTCGAGGAGGGCGCAGTGGATGCAGAGTGAGATACGGCGTAACCCAGGCCGCGCGTGCCCGTGCCCTGTTTTGGGCCTAGCCCAACAGCGCTCGGCACCGTGTGTGGCCCAGGCCCGGGGGCTCCTGTCGGTGTACTAGAGTAGGGGTACCCTAGTATCCCGAACTTGTGCACGGATAGGAGCCCCCGGGCCTGGGCCACACACGGTGCCGAGTGCTGTTGGGCTAGGCCCAAAACAGGGCACGGGCACGCGCGGCCTGGGTTACGCCGTATCTCACTTTGCATCCACCGCGCCCTCCTCAAACGGCACGCGTCGAATGCGGCGTCGTGGGAGAGATCGTGGGTGGTTTCATTTGGAGCCATTCAAGAACAAAGTATTCAAGCCAAGGAGACAAGGCCCCGGCAAGAGGAGCTTGCCGGGAGGGCCAACCAAGGCATCTCAAGGAACTTGCCGTGACGCGCCACGCGTCCCGGCGAGGCCCGGTGAGTGACAAGCTTCCGGACGTGACAAGACAACGACCGCGGCAAGGCGCTTGCCGCGGCAAACTACCACTCTGTACCCGCGCCCCAGCACATACACCAACGTGTCGCCCTGGGACCTTTCCAGGCGCGCGTGGCAAGAGGCTGTGCGGCCAGCGGTGCGCGGTGGCAAGCGACGCTGACAAGAGTGCCATCGTGGCAAGCGGTGGCGTCCCTGACGGTCCCTTTTTGCACTATTTGGGCGACGTAGACGGACATTTAATGCCTTTGTCCCCTGCCGTCAGGGTTAGGTATGATACACTGTACAGGTAGTTGTACCAACCGCAATTCCTTTTCCATTTTTACCCTTGTCTACGTTGCCACCTGTCGGAGACCCCTTTAGCATATAAAAGGAGGCCCATGCGCAACGTAGAGGGGGGTTCGAAGGCAGAAAAACACTCATGCTCGGTCTCGTTAGTAGCTAGTGTGTACTGTAGCACTCAGCGCTCCCGAGCAAGAACTCAATACACTCAGACATGCAGTAGTAGGAGTGTTATCTCTCCGGAGAGCTCCGAAGCTGGGTAAACTGCTCGTGTGCTTTGCCTCGATCCGCTCTTCGTGCGATCTCCACCCCCCGCTGAACCGAAAGGGGCTCGGTCCGCCGGTCCCATAGGTGTTCGTGGATCAGTTTCCCCGACAGACTCCCAGGGTGGCGATGCGATCCAAGAGCTCGTTTACAGAAGAGAGCTCCATCGGATCCAGCAGCTCGGCGAATTCCGAGTTAATGCGAAGATCGCTTTTGATGACCCGAGAGGTCATCGTCGAAGTGGTGGCCGAACGGGCGGACATAAGGAAACCACCTAGCCGGATGGCTTGACCGGCGGCCAAAGCTCCTTTGGCAACGGTACCGTCTTTAAAGACGGGAGGAGGCATCCTTCCTGATTGCGACGGCACAGAGGAACTCTCAATGAAAGCACCAATGTCGGTGTCAAAACCGGCGGATCTCGGGTAGGGGGTCCCGAACTGTGCGTCTAGGCGGATGGTAACAGGAGACAAGGGACACGATGTTTTACCCAGGTTCGGGCCCTCTTGATGGAGGTAAAACCCTACGTCCTGCTTGATTGATATTGATGATGTGGATGTTACAAGAGTAGATCTACCACGAGATCAAGGAGGCTAAACCCTAGAAGCTAGCCTATGGTATGATTGTTGTTATTCTACGGACTAAACCATCCGGTTTATAAAGACACCGGAGAGGGCTAGGGTTACACAGAGTCGGTTACAATGGTAGGAGATCTACATATCCGTATCGCCAAGCTTGCCTTCCACGCCAAGGAAAGTCCCATCCGGACACAGGACGAAGTCTTCAATCTTGTATCTTCATAGTCTTGGAGTCAGGCCGATGATGATAGTTCGGCTATCCGGACACCCCCTAGTCCAGGACTCCCTCAGTGACCATGGCCCTCCACGGGCTGTACAATCCATGGGCCTTCTACGGGCCGTAGGATCCATGGGCCTTCTATGGGCCGTAGGATCCATGGGCTTTCTGCAGGCCATAGGATCCATGTGCCTTCTACGGGCCGTAGGATCCATGGGCCTTCTACGGGTCATATAATCGTTTCGCCAAACATGGGTCATACTATTCGTGGACCAATAACGGTCCGCAAAATGGGCCATAAATGGGATAGAGTGGAAATTGTCTGTTTTATGGCCCGACCATAATAGGCCATTAATAGGCCGTATTTGATGACGCTATGAAAACAGCCCAACGAGTTAACGGGTCACAAACAGGCCGACTATAACCATGGGCTGAATTTGGCCCACAAGCGAAGCGGTCCAGTAACGGGTCGTACGTAATCGAATTCTAGAAATGAGCCCAAGAATAAATTGGCCCTTAGAAGGCCAAAAGTTAACATGGGCTGGAAACGGCCGACGGGACAATGGGCCGTTAATGGGTATAAAGCGACACACTATTCATTATGGGCTAGTTTCATCTCGGGCCTTTAATGGGCCCAGAGTTACAAAGGGCCTCCTATGGGCCGAAAGACGTCATGGGTCATACATGGGCAGGAAGTTACAATGGGCTAGGATCATATTGGATGGCCCAGATGACACTACTGGGCCAAATTCCGGTAGGCCGTAACGGGCCATGAGTTAGTGGGCTATAAATGGGCTATATGCGGACATGCCGTTAACAGGCTTTCTGTGGGCCGGCCCACTACCTTTTGACCAAGTCAAATGGGTCGGCCTTTTCACTAGAATGGGCCTCTGTTGGGCCATGCCACGTGTCGACGTATCATAGGTGCCTTCAGACCAATGAATGGATGCCGCCTGTCCCAACGGTGAGCCGACACGTGGTACCTCTGGCCATTGAGAATTTTACACGTGGAAAATCCCCATTGGTCCGGGCTATTAACGGATTATCGGATCCAAACCGGAAACCGATAGCTTAATGGCGACCCGTTACAATGGATGCCACGTGTCGGTCACCCTTGACGAAAGCACTTCCATGACGCGCGATTTATCGTCATGGAAGTGGACACTTCCGTGACGATAATTTGGTAATGTCATGGAACACTTCTACGACAGCACAGGTATGACTATCTTGATTCTGTCATAAAATTTTCATGGATGTACATGCATGACAGAAAACGTGACCTACTGTGACAAACACGTATCATCACAGAAGTGTTTTTTTGTAGTGATTGCTTTACTTTATCGCTATTGCTAATGCATAGTGATAAAGTAAAGCAATTACATGGCGTTTTCATTTCATACAATAAAGAGAAAACCATAAGGCTCCTACCAGTTTCCGATAAATTACAAAACATGATCATCTCATACGATAACGTATATCACATCATGTCTTGACCATATCACATCACAACATACCCTACAAAAACAAGTTAGACGTCATCTACTTTGTTGTTGCAAGTTGTACGTGGCTGCTATGGGCTTCTAGCAAGAAATGTTCTCACCTGCGGCAAAAACCACAACACTGAATTATCAATTTTGTTGTTTTAACCTTCTCCAAGGACCGTCCACAGTCAAATTGGATTCAACTAAAGTAGGAGAAACAGACACCCGCCAGCCACCTTTATGCAAAACTAGTTGCATGCCAGTCGATGGAACTGGTCTCATGTACATGGACATGTAAGGTTGGTTCGGGCCGCTTCATCCCATAATGTCGCCGAATCAAAATAAGACGTTTGTGGTAAGCAGTATGAACATCACCGCCCAGAACTTCTTTGTGTTCTACTCGTGCATATCATCTACGTATAGACCTGGCTCATGATGCCATTGTTGGGAAATGTTGCATGGAAAACAAAAAAATTCTATGCACACACAATGATCTATCCATGGAGATGCATAGCAACGAGGGGGGGAGTGTGTCTACGTGCCCTCATAGACCGTAAGCGGAAGCGTTCTAACAATGCGGTTGATGTAGTCGAACTTCTTCGCACTCCAACCGATCAAGTACCAAACATACGGCACCTCCGTGTTCTGCACACGTTCAGCTCAGTGACGTCCTCCGCATTCTTGATCCAGGAAGATGGCAAGGTAGTAGATGAGTTCCGGCAGCATGACGACATGGTGAAGGTGATGATGAAGTGATCTCCGCAGGGCTTCGCCTAAGCACTACAAAAATATGACCGGGGTGTAAATGGTGGAGGGGGGCGCCGCACATGGCTAGGCAGTTGTCTGGTGTGTGCTAGGCACCCCCTCCCACATATATATAGGTGGGATGGAGGGAGGAGCATCCAAAGGAGGCACCCCAGTAGGAGGAATCCTACTTGGAGTCCCTCCCAAGCCGCGCTCCCCCTACCTTATATAGGTGCGGGGGAAAGGCATGGGAGGGTGGACCCCCCCCCCCTTTCCTTTCTCCCATGAGAGGGAAAGGCGGGAGGGGCTAGCCCTCCAACTTTCCTTCCCTTAGGGCCTGCTGTCCAAAGAAGGGGCGCACCAGGGGCTGGTCTGTGCCCCCCCCCCCTAGCCCATTAATCCCATACACTTTCCAGGGGTGCCGAAACCCCTTCTGGTGACCCGATGACTACCCGGTGCACTCCGCAACTCTTCTGGTGTCCGAATACCATCGTGCTATATATCAGTCTTTACCTCTAGACCATTCCGCTACTCCTCGTCATGTCCGTGATCTCATCCGGGACTCCGAACAACATTTGGTCACCAAATCATATAACTCATATAACACTATATCATCAATGAACGTTAAGCATGCGGACCCTACAGGTTTGAGAAGTATGTAGACATGCGATACACCTCTCCAGTCAATAACCAATAGCGGAACCTGGATGCCCATATTGGTTCCTACATATTCTACAAAGATCTTTATCGGTCTCACCTTATGACAACATGCGTAATTCCCTTTGTCCATCTGTATGTTACTTGCCCGAGATTCGATCGTCGGTATCTATATACCTAGTTCAATCTCGTTACCGGCTAGTCTCTTTACTCGTTTCGTAATACATCACCTCATGACTAACTCCTTAGTCATTTGCTTGCAAGCTTATGATGTGTATTACCGAGAGAGCCCAGAGATACCTCTCCGACACTCGGAGTGACAAATCCTAATCTTGATCTATGCCAACTCAACAAACACCTTCGGCGATACCTTTAGAGCATCTTTATGATCACCCAGTTACGTTGTGATGCTTGATAGCACAAAAGGTATTCCTCCGGTATCCGGGAGTTTCATAATCTCATGGTTGAAGGAATATGTATTTGACATGAAGAAAGCAATAGCAATAAAACTGAATGATCATTATGCTAAGCTAACGGATGGGTCTTGTCCATCACATTATTCTCCTAATGATGTGATCTCGTTATCAAATGACAAAACATGTCTATGGTTAGGAAACCTTAACCATCTTTGATCAACGAGCTAGTCTAGTAGAGGCTTACTAGGGACACGGTATTTGTTTATGTATTCACACATGTATTTAGGTTTCTGATCAATACAATTCTATCATGAACAATAAACTTTTATCATGAATAAGGAAATATAAAGTAACAACTTTATTATTGCCTCTAGGGCATATTTCCTTTACACTGAGCATTTCAGATAATCTATCATTTGGCACAAGACGATTCTAGCCCTCGAAGTATAGAGTGTAGACGGATTATTTTCCTTCGTTTCATTTTTGGTGGACCTGAGTCATAGGAAAAACCATACTATAAAGAGGGGGTCCGCTTTGAAAATGTTTGGGTGGAATCAACATGTACACGTATTCATTTGCACCCTCCACATCTTTCCGCTTCTTTGGAGTTCCTCCCTTTGTTGCTTAGAAGGGATATGAAGAGCTGCCAGCGGTAGTACTGTGGCTGGCAGTGGTTGTACCGCCTATAGGCGGCAGTTCCGCTCCCAATACTACTCGTACTACCGCCTCGATTCGGGTCTCAACCTTTTCATGTCGGGTTCAGCGGTAGTCTAGAGGAGGTCTCTATGGCTAGTACCGCTGACCCCTTTTTGACCCTACGAGGCAAGCGACAGTAGGAGCAGTAGTACCGCTTGTAAGTGGTAGTATCGTGCCCACTACCGCTGCCACTTCCCCTCGCAGCTTTGCTCTCCATTCCCTTCTCAGTCTCTTCGGTAGTAGTAGAGTGGTAGTGGGTGAGCTGCAGTACTGCTGTAAGCGGTAGTACTGCTTCCCACAATGGTAGTACCGCTGGTGCAGCACTTCCTCTCTCTTCTTGTCCTGCTTTCTCCTCTAGTGCTCGGTGCTGCAACCCCAACGATAGTACCACTGGGGGAGCGGTAGTATCGCTTAGTCGGCACTACCGGCTCGTGGGCTTGCCCCATTGCACTACACTTTGTGCACTGCCGCCCGGGCGGTAGTACTGCCTAGTGCGGGATGGAAACTAGGTAACGGTTGGATTCCCCCCCCCCACACACACACACTATATAAAGGGGGTGTTCTTCACCAAGAAGACCACCTCTTCCTCCCCAAACTCCATTCTTTCTCCAAAAGCTCATTTTTCACCCGATCTCTCTCCCTAGCCAATCAAACTTGTTGATTCTTTAGGGATTTGTTGAGAAGGCCTAGATCTACACTTCAACCAAGAGAAATTTTGATTCCCCCCACTAATCCCTTGCGGATCTTGTTAATCTTGGGTGTTTGAGCACCCTAGACGGTTGAGGTCACCTCGGAGCCACATTCCATTATGTTGAAGCTTTGTGGTGGTGTTGGGAGCCTCCAATTCGGTTGTGGAAAGAGCTCACCTTGTTTGTAAAGGTCGGGTTGCCACCTTCAAGGGCACCACTAGTGGAATCACGGCTCCTCGCATTGTGTGAGGGCGTGAGGACAATACGGTGGCCCTAGTGGCTTCTTGGGGAGCATTGTGCCTCCACACCGCTCCAACGGAGACGTACTTCCCCTCAAAGGGAAGGAACTTCGGTAACACATCCTCATCTTCACCGGCTCCTCTTGTGGTTATTACTTCTTACCTTTACTTTGTGCAAGCTTTACTTGTGTTGTATCCTTTGCTTGATTCTTTTGTTGTTGTCGTTCCTAGCATCATATAGGTTGCTCACCTAGTTGCATATCTAGACAACCTATTGGTTGCTTAACCTAATTTATTAAGAAAAGCTAAAAATTGGTAGTTGCCTATTCACCCCCCCCCCTCTAGTCAACCATATCGATCCTTTCACCAATAAGAGCACTTGGATTACAATGAATAAACAGCACCTACACACAATTACAACCTTCTTCCTGGTCCCCAACCAAACTAGTGAGATTGTTGGTCTCACTAGCCTTGCTAGTTACAAGCATTAACAAGTAGTATGGTAGGAATTGAAGATTGTAGACAAATAAAAGAAAAGGTTTAGATTGTAAAGAGCAATAAAAAAAGGTCGATCGAGGTTGTGATTATGAGGATAAAAGACCGAGATACATAACTTCCACTGGTGGCATCTCTCCAAAAAATGTAGCATAGGCGTGGTGAAGAAATGAAGTTGTGTATCGATTAAATTGCACTCCCTCCTTAAAAAATATAAGAGCGTTTAGATCACTACTTGATCTAAACACTCTTATATTTCTTTACAAAGGGAGTAGTTTTTATTATTGATCATACATGTCATGATTGCATGTAGGCATTATATCCTTTTATCCATAGACTTTTACACAACTACACCTAATACTCCACTAAAGATTGTTATCTAGCATGCATCTTTAAGTATTAAGTGAAAACAGAGCATTGCATTAAGCAAAGTGACATAATGTTGATAGCATATCGTCTTTACCTCTAGCTCATCACAAAGACAAGTACACGATTACTTTTTATCCTATATGGCAATAACACAATAGATGTCTTTTTTCTCTTGATGTCATTCGAGATAGATTACCTGCAAGATTTAACCCAACTAACATACACAACTCCCTCTTGTAGATGGTTCATCTAAACAGAGTGAATAGCAAAAAAAAACTACCACATTACGGGCTACCATTGCAAAAAAAACTACCAGAAAAGTGGTTGGTTGTTCCAAAAAAACCTAGTGGCTGAATCGTTATAGTTTAAGCGCAGTTATGACACATGGGGCCTGTCGGATTTTGGGTTCCGGCAGACCCTTGAGGTTCGAACTCTGGGGTGCGCATGAAGATCTTTCCCCTACCAGCTCGCGTTTCGAAGCCTTGCAAGGAATCTAGGCCGGAAAGAAGAACACACAAGGGACACGAGATTTATACTGGTTCAGGCCACCATTGTGGTGTAATACCCTACTCCAGTGTGTGGTGTGGTGGATTGCCTCAGGGGCTGATGATGAACAATACAAAGGGAGAACAGCCTCGCAAGGGGCTGTTCTTGAGCTGGTGCGATGAACTACTTGGGTGAGTTCAGTCGCCTCTCTCTCGCTAGTCTATGCGCAATCTGGATCTCCCCCTCTCTACGGTTGTGGCTACTCCTATTTATAGAGGGAGGCCCTAGGCCTCTTCCCAAATAATGAGCGGGAAGGGCGCCAACAATTGGCCATTTTGAAGGGGAACATCTAGTACACTTATCCTGACTAAAGTTGGTCTTCGACTGCCAAAGACTTCACGATGTCTTACATCCTGCCGCTCTGCTGGTCTTCGACTCCGTCCTGGGCTCCACGATGACTTCCATCCTGCCGCTCTGCTGGTCTTGGTCTTGTTGCACCAAAACGGTAACCTTTGCCTGATGCCTTGGCATGTGCTTGCCCCCTTTGCACCAAAGGGGAAACAAGGACATTGCACAGGCTGGCGCCCGCCTGGTCTCGATCGTCATGGCTTGCGTCACGGGATCCTCGCGAAGTGCCCTACCTTGATCTCTCCGCCTCCTCGCGAGCCTGCCTGATGAGGCTGCTCGTGAGGAAGCTTCCTGTCATCCGCCCCGCGAGGCTTGGCCCCTCGCGAGGGTCTTGAGCTTGAACTGATGAAGTTGGGCTGCACTGGGCCTTCGCTTGAGCCACGCCGCAGGCCGCAGGCAGGCAAGTCTGGGGACCCTCGTTCCTAGAACACCAACCGTAGCCCCCGGGCCCAAGGCGCGCCCGGACTTGGCTTAGCAGAGAAGCGAAGGGGCAAGTGCGAAGCGCCGAGGGCCCCAATAGCTTGTGGCCTTGGGTGCCACGTGGCGATTGATTGGACGTGGGCGTCCCCGCTTCCCCACGACGCCTCGACAACCTTCCATCTGACAAAAAGAGGTGCCCGTGCCAGACCTACTTGCTTCATTCTTGTTCGCCTTGCTCCAGATCCCCTTTCTCGCTCTTCTCCTTTTGGCTCCCAAAATCCTCCAGATCTGTCTCAATCCCTCCCATCCGGAAAGCCATGGCGCCTTGCAAGACCGCGACCAAGGCCTGGTACTCGCCGGCTTTGGATCCCTCGAACATGTCGGAGAAGAATCTCGCCCTCACGCGCCTGATGACAGTGGCACAGGGCAACGAGGGGGCAATTATGCTCAAGGCCGGCTCCGCCAGCCTGAAGGCAAGGGGAGCACCTTCTACCCGCTCTTTGTGAGCGCCATCATTGCCGGTCTAGTGCCTCCTTTTTCTGAATTCTTCCTCGTTGTTCTTTGCCAATACAACTTGCAAGCCCTGCACCTCCACCCCAACTTTGTTCTCCTTCTGGCGATTTTCGCCTACTACTATGAGGCTCATGTTGGAGTGATGCCCTCAGTGGCTCTGCTGCGCCATTACTTCTCCCTCCAGGTTTCTGGTGCCCATATCACCGCCTGTGCGAGCTTTATCGCATACTCCAACTCCAATGCCATCTCGAAGCCCGGGAAGAGGATCGATGGCTTCCGAAGCAAGTGGGTCATGGTGGATGTTGGGGGCATCCACCCTCGACTGGTGCTACCTACAGGACAGCCCAAGGCCGTTGACGTGTGGTCCCGCGTGGAGCTTGTCGACCCCCGCGCGAAGGTGGTGCTGAAGAGGATGAATGTGGACCTGAGGCCAGGCAACTTGGGGGCGGCGAAGCTGACCGGGGCTACGCTCCTGAGGGAGTTCCTGGAGCACCGGGTGGCTCCACTCCGGGAGCACTCGCTCCCATTGTGGAGGCTTGGGTAAGCAGATGCCGCCCACCGCCAAAGCTCCGAGGCCCTGGCCGACGAAGATCTAGTCGCGGCTCTCCACTCCTTCGTTGGGGGAGACGTGGCGAGCCCGGAGGGTTCTCCTGTCCCCTTGTTCCTTCACGATGACTGGGAGCAGGTGGTGAGGGCCATGCCCACCTTCAATGGTGAGGGGCTGGTGCCTGCAGAAGCTCCCGTGGATCTGGCGGCGTTGGCGATGGTGAACGTGTCCTCCGATGACTCCAGCGGGAGTGAGGAGGAAGAAGAGGAGGAGGAAGAAGAGCCTGACTCTGAGGCGACCGGCGAGGAGTCAGGGGAGTCCTTTCCTTGCCGCAGGTCCCGTGCCCTCCGCTCCATGCTAGACAATGACGAGGCCGGTGCCGGGCGAAGCAGGGAGAACTCTCCCTTGATCCCGATGAAGGGCAGGTCGGCGCTGGTTCCCCCCGGGTTTGCTCTGGTCCCGGGGTGGTCTGAGGCCAGCTCCAGCCCTCCTGTCGCGCCTTCTGCTTCCGGGCCTCCCAAGGCTGACCCCAGCTGTAGGCTCTCGGGCTTCAAGTTTGGCCGGAGGCTGCTTGAGTCCTCGAACGATGACCAGTAAGTGCTCGATTCATGTTTTGCTTTGTTTCTATCACCCCGGCTTGACGTTTGCATCCTTTTGGCCAGGCCGGCGCCTGCAGCAAAAAGGTTGAAAGGGTCCTCGGTGATCCTGCTTGGGGCAAGTTCATCTGCCGGGGTAGCGCCTTCATCCGCGGGGAAAGGAGGCAGCCAGGCTCGCGCCTCTCCTGCCCGATCGTCTTCGCGAGGCCAGCAGGGACGCTCCGGCGAGGGGTCAGCCCCCGTGGCCCCGCTGACTCTGGAGGTGCCTGCGCTTGATGCTGTCGCCGGGGTGGCCAAGGCCCAGGGGGTTCCTTCCTCCCAATCCATGATCACGCTGTCGTCCTCTCCGCCTATTCCATCGGCTCCCGTCTCTTCCGACTCCTCCGCCGTCCTGGACAGGGCTGCCAACGAACTGAGCCGGTTGCGGGAGGATCTTTGGAGCACGGACCCCCGCCTGATGGCCGGGCGCTTGGAGCTAGCCTCTGGCTGGGCCCGCTCCGCTGCCTCCATCCGAGCGGCGCTGAGCTAGGCCATGTCTGCCTCCGATGAGGAGAAGCAAGCCGCCTCCCAGGACAAGGCCGCTCGCGACGCCGCCTTGGGTGATGTTGCGGATGCCCTGGGCCGCTGCAAGGTGCTGGAGGATGAGCTTCAAGGCCTGCGTGACGATCTCGCAAAGGAGGTCCGCAGCCACCAGGAGAAGGAGGAGGAGATGAAGGCTCGGGAAGCTGCCGTCAGGGACCGGGACACCGAGCTTGACGACCATCGCGGCCGTTTGGAGACGCTGGAGCAGGCGCTGAAGGTGGAGAGGGCCGAGCTAGACGGCAAGGCAAAGGTCCTGGCCAAGGATCGAGTGGACTTTGCCAAGATGGAGGAGAAAGCTCGCACCATGCTGAAGACGATTTATGAGGGCGGCTTAGAGAAGCCGTTGGCTGGCGCAGAGGACGGCCCTGCCGAGCTGCTTCCCTTCTTGGTCCGTGCACTCGAAGATGTCGCAGACGGCCTTGGTCCTACAACCGAGGCCGAGGCGCGTGCCCTGTCTTCTGCTGCGCTGACGCGTGTCCTTAGCCACGTCTACCTTTGCGACCCCAACGTCGACCTCACAGCCTACTGGAACCTATGAGCGGTGACCTTGCCGCTGCTGCTGCTGAGGCCGTGAAAGGCCGAGCCGAGGCTTTGCTCGGGAGGTTCCGGGCCTTCAGCACCTTGCCCGGGCGCGATGCCGCCAGCTCCGTGGCGTCAGGAGGTGGAGCCGCCCAGTGTGACACCACCACAGGTGGCGGCGCCACTGGAAAGTGATCCCTTCGCGGCTTCTGTCCTTTTTTAATTCCTGCAACATGCACCATGCCTCGTGGAGGCGTTTAAACTTGTGTTTGGCGTTATGAAACAACCTATGGCTTGTAATATTTGCTTTTGAATTCCCTAGAATTTGCATTTTTCCCTCCTATTTGCTTGTGTTCTACGTCGGCAGGGCCCGACCCCGCGCATAACTCAGCCGCCGTTAGCCCCGACCGGAAACCAGGACGGGACTAAGGAGTGAGGGGCTACGTGACCAGTTAGGCTCCTGAGTCGCAATGCTCAGGAGTCCCCCTTGACGCGCAAACAGCAAGTAGGGAAGGGAGGCATAGGAGTGGATTTGTCGTTCTACGTCGGCAGGGCCCGGCCCCGTGCATACCTCAGCTGTCGTTAGCCCCGACCGAAAACCAGGATGGGACTAAGGAGTGAGGGGCTACATGACTAGTTAGGCTCCTGAGTCGCGATGCTCAGGAGTCCCCCTTGACGCGCAAACGAGCTTTCATACCTTGGCTCTGCTCGGGGAGGGGCGCGCGATGACCAGGTCTGAGGGACCTGGGTGGGTGGTGTGCACTCGGGCGTGGCCCGTGCGCAGCCCCCCTGTCCAGCCCCCTCGCGCAGCACTCCCGAGGGGAGGCGTTGCGACGGTGCCGGACACTGAGCTCCGGGCTCCCTGTGGTTGATACGACCGTGGGTCGTGATGTCTACTACACAACATTCTTCTTGTAGACGTTGTTGGGCCTGCAAGTGCACAGATTTGTAGGACAGTAGCAAATTTCCCTCAAGTGGATGGCCTAAGGTTTATCAATCCGCAGGAGGCGTAGGATGAAGATGGTCTCTCTCAGGCAACCCTGCAACCAAATAACAAAGAGTCTCTTGTGTCCCCAACACACCCAATACAATGGTAAATTGTATAGGTGCACTAGTTCGGTGAAGAGATGAAGATACAAGTGCAAAATAGATAGTAGATAAAGGTTTTTGTAATCTGAAAATATAAAAAAAGCAAGGTAACTAATGATAAAAGTGAGCGTAAACGGTATTGCAATGATAGGAAACAAGGCCTAGGGTTCATACTTTCACTAGTGCAAGTTCTCTCAACAATAATAACATAGATAGATCATATAACAAGCCCTCAACATGCAACAAAGAGTCACTCCAAATCCACTAATAGCGGAGACCAAACATAGAGATTATGGTAGGGTACGAAACCACCTCAAAGTTATTCTTTCGGGTCGATCTATAAAAGAGTTCGTACTAGAATAACACCTTAAGACACAAATCAACCAAAACCCTAATGTCACCTAGATACTCCATTGTCACCTCAAGTATCCGTGGGCATGATTATACGATATGCATCACACAATCTCAGATTCATCCAACCAACATAAAAGTACTTCAAAGAGTGCCCCAAAGTCTCTACCGGAGAGTCAAGAACGTGTGCCAACCCCTATGCATAGGTTCCCAATGTCACAAAACCCGCAAGTTGATCACCAAGACATACATCAAGTGTTCTCATAAAAGACTCAATCCGATAAGATAACTTCAAAGGGGAAACTCAATTCATCACAAGAGAGTAGAGGGGGAGAAACATCATAAGATCCAACTACAATAGCAAAGCTTGGGATACATCAAGATCGTGCCATAGAGGGAACACGAGAGAGAGAGAGAGAGAGAGAGAGAGAGAGAGATCAAACACATAGCTACTGGTACATACCCTCAGCCCCGAGGGTGAACTGCTCCCTCCTCATCATGGATAGCGCCGGGATGATGAAGATGGCCACCGGTGATGGGTTCCCCCTCCGGCAGGGTGCCGGAACGGGCTCCCGGGAGGTTTTTGGTGGCTACAGAGGTTTGCGGCGACGGAACTCCTGATCTATCTTCTGTTCTGGAAGTTTTACGATGCGTAGGTATATATGGGCGCAGGGGATACGTCGGTGGAGCTACGGGGGGGCCACGAGGCAGGGGGCGCGTCCTAGGGTGGTGGGTGCGCCCCCCACCCTCATGAGCACCTCCTGTATCTCCTGACGTGCACTCCAAGTCCATTGGGTGGCTTTCCTTCCAAAAATAACTTCTCTAGTTGATTTCATTCTGTTTTGACTCCGTCTGATATTCCTTTTCCTCGAAACACTGAAATAGGCATAAAACAACAAATCTGGGCTGGGCCTCCAGTTAATAGGTTAGTCCCAAAAATAATATAAAAGTGGATAATAAAGCCCAATATTGCCTAAAACAGTAGATAATATAGCATAGAGCAATCAAAAATTATACTCCCTCCGTTTCTAAATATTTGTCTTTCTAGAGATTTCAAATGGACTACCACATACGGATGTATATAGACATATTTTAGAGTGTAGATTCACTCATTTTGCTCCGTATGTAGTCATTTGTTGAAATCTCTAGAAAGACAAATATTTAGGAATGGAGGGAGTAGATACGTTGGAGACGTATCAAGCATCCCTGTCGTGGAATTAACACGTCAGATGTCCTCATGAAAGGACTTAGTCGCGAAGCCATCGCTACGGGTTAGCTTGAAGGGGTTAAACCGGACAAGGGACACGGGAGTTTTATACTAGTTCGGCCCCTTCGATGAAGGTAAAAGCCTACGTCTAGTTGTGATGGGATTGATTGGGTTTCGATGATTGTGGAGCGAATACGCTTTGCCTGAGTCTCGAGTTGTTGTCCGTTCTCCCTGGACCGCCGCCGGGTCATCCCTTTATATACACAGGTTGACGCCCGGCCGGTCTACAGAGCCCCGAGGCTGACTCATACAAGGGTCCGGCTCGGTCTCTCCTTGCCTAACTTACAATACAAGTTATATGATTATGGCGGTTTACCACTATGGGCCCTAATCCGCCTTTGGGCTCCGGGCCTCTAAGCTTCATAGTAAAACGCCATCTTCTAAGTCTTCATGGGCTTCAATATAGTTGAGGATAAACCGGCCCCTCCTGGGCGGATTGATTTGAACCTGTTCATGTCAATCTTCAGTACTTAGAAAAATCCGGTGAACACCTTCCTTCATTTCTCGTAAACCGCCATGATGTCTTCTTTAATAAACTTTGTTAAACCGTCGTGATGTCAACCTCTGGATACAGCAACGGATCATCATGACGTCATCTCTGTAAAAAATGAGTAAAAAGATTCCCTTCATTTAATGTCATCCTGGAAATTGAGGCGACAGCTGCACCACTTGCCGCTTTGGACTCCTCGATTTTTGCGCCTGTCACTTATCTCTCTTCCCTGTTATAAATAAGCCCGACGGGCACTTTCATTTTCTCCCCTTTCTTCTCATCTTCTTCCTCGCGACCCGAAGAACCCCAGCGCCGCCGCTGTCGTCGATCTTCGAATCTGCACCGACCAAGGCCGCTGCATCACCCTTTTTGTTCCAGAGACCCTGCCGCGCTTCTCCGCCGCTGAGTGGCCCTAGTAAGTTCCTTTCCCTGTAACCCTGGATCTCCATTAGGGTTTCAAGTTCATCCATGTTCGTCGCCGTTCATCAGTTCTTCTGCGTTCCTCCTTCTAGTCATTCTATTGAGTATACATATGTGCGCCTAATAGTTTTAAACTGCGGCTAGATCCATGTTGTTAGTTCACCATACCGTAGCATCTTACTGCTTCTGAGTAAACTCTGTCTGGTTCGTCTCTGTTCCTCTTTAGCACCATTGTAGGGCTCAGGAATATTTCCTTTAGTTATCCATGGTAGATCCAAAATTGTACTGCAATATTGTGAAACCTGTTTTTGTATTACTTAGTAGATTTTCAACTCTGGCCCTTCTGCCTACGGGCGGTTTAACCTTTGATAACCAATCCGCCATACATCATTAGCCCTCTCTTAAACCGCCAACTGAACTTGAATGGCAATTTTCCGGTTTAACACTGAATAGTACACTTAAACCGTCAATTGTAAACTGGCTTTTATTTTTCCTTTCACGGTTTTCCTTCCGAGATGACAAAACAATTCTCTGCTTGCAATTGGGTTCCGTCCCGGATCACGGAGACACAAATCAACGGATATGTCACCACTGGTGCTTTAGCCTCAAAAAGGGTCCTTCCTTGGCAAGTTCCGGGCTCTGAATGCCCGCCTGAACCTCAAGATGGAGAAGTGATTGTATTTATGCAACACTTAGACCGGGGATTCAGCCCGCCCGGATCAAAAAAATTTCGGGATGTCCTTGCAAGCTTCCAGCTCCATCCATAAGATATTGGACCGAACTCCGTGTCCAATATATGCAACTTTCAAGTGGATTGCGAAGTTTACCTTCAAGAAGAACCATCTGTGGAGTTGTTCCGGGATTTTTTTCATTTGAACCGCCGCACGGAGTTCTCTGATGGTCCCAACACAGAACTTGGCGGGGTTTCAATTCAGAAGAGAAAAGAGGTTGATTTCCCTCATGCAAAACATCATAGCCATCCCAAAGACTGGAACCAAACTTGGTTTTACTGTCGGAACACTACCCCTGATGGAGAAAACCCTTTACCGGGTTACCGTCCGCACCAGCTTAGCAATGGTCATCCATTACCTTCATGCTTAACTGCCGCAGAATGGAAAGCTTATGCGCCTCAACTCGCCAAGATCCGGGCTCTCATGGCCAATGGTTTGACTGGCATTGATCTCGTCAGCTGCTGGGTTTCTTGGGGCATTCTACCTTTAAGCCGCCGCCCCGGATTGATCCATGAATATACTGGCAACGTCAAAGACCCTCAATGATATCATGAAGTAGTAATGATGGACCTTGCAGTTACTGAATCTGTGAAGAAGATGCTTGATGAAACGATCTCTGCATGTAGCCAAACCGGGTTGCCACCTTTTTGTGTCTCCAATCAACCGCCAGCGGTAAAATTCATCTTAATGCTTACTGATTCGCCTCCGCTTTAATTACATGCTAACATTCCTTCGCCTTAATTTCACAGGCCAGCAGCTCCTTCTGGAAACGGAATAAACCGGCCAGGGCTCCTCGTGCAAAGACCAAGGCCACCAAGAAAAATGCCAAGAAGAAAACCGCCGAGTCTTCTGATCCGCCAGAGGATGATGAATCGGATGCAGAGGTAGAACTTGACTCACTTGGTTCCTTTTTCGTACATCTTATTGACAATGATTATTCTCAGGATGATACTAAGGCCAGCCGTGTAGACCATGTTGAGGTAATCACTCTTTCTTCCGATTCAGATCTTGTGCCGGTTCAAAGAGTTCGTCGTACAGTTCGGAAAGTAAAATGCTCTCACCCCCTTGCTCATTTGGATCCAAAATTTTCTTTGAAGACACAGCAAGCTGAAGAATGTCGCACAACCCGGCACAGTGGCCAGCAAATCACCTCATCTGGTCTAACAGATACACCAACCCGGAAGCGCCATCTAGAGGTGACTTGTTCTCCTGAAAAACTTTATCCTTTGAAGGGTTTCTTCCGATGCCCACTCAATACGTCCGATCCGAATTACCAGGCATCTTCCAACTTGTCTGGCGGTTCATCAACCACTCAGCCGCCTCCCCTCAAGACCGTCGCTGGGTAAGTATATTGCTTTTCAATTTGTTTCTTCATGCGTCGGTTTATTATACTCTAACTTTTGTTGTTGTAGTGCCAAGGCCCGATTGAGTAAGAAAGCCAAGACCAGCGGCCCTACTGACGATGTTGATCCGGAGAAGACCCCCGAAAATGATGGCAAAAATCCTGAGATTATCATAGATGACTCTGCTCCTCAAAACCCAGGCGCTAATGCTAACCCGCCGGAGGCTGATCCGGAGACACATGTTGATACATCAAATCCTCATGCCACCCCTCCAAGTCCAATTGTTGATCAGCGGGATGCAACTACTGATCCGCCAAGTCCTGCTACCAGACCGCCAAGTCCTGCTACCAAACCGCCAAGCCCAGTTAAGGAAAATATCAATCCCTCAAGCCTAGCCAAAGATGATGATGTTGTCGTTACTGGCACTGCATATACCGCCCCGGGCAATCCAGTTGTTTTGTCCAAACACTCCGCCAAGGATGAATTTATTTTTATGAACAAGGGAAAAGGCAAGACCGACTTGTCAAGCTATGCCGATTTGTCTGCTCAGGATCTTCATTCCGGTTTCTTGAACCGCCTCTTCACAAGCCGGGATTATGAGGCCGGTTTGGTAAATCTGATGAAGGAACGCTATGAGGTAAACACTTTGATCTTTTATTCTGTACCTTCATTGTATTGTAGCCCCCAGGGGCCGGTTTGTCTTGCAAATTCAAACCGGGACTTCTATATTCCGTACTGTGCTTTGTTGATTTTCCTTGTGTATTTTTTGATCAAACACACATTAGCCCCCAAGTGCCAAGATTAAAACTTGTATTAATCCTTGGGACTTCAAACAATCAGTAGAAAAAGTGATCCACATTAGCCCCCAAGTGCCAAGTGTATAACTGGTTATATGCTTGGGACTTTCAAAAAAGATATTGACATGCTCTTCTGACTGTTGCAGACTGAGATAAATCAACAAGTCTCTCAAATTGCTGATCTTCAAGAGAATCTTAAATCCCAACAAGCAGAAACCGCCAAGGCCAAGGATGAGTTAAAAACCGCCTTAACCACCATGGAGCAACTCAAAGAGTGGTTCAAGTCTGAGCGGGCCAACTGGGACACCAAAAAGGCTGGATTGCTGAAATGGGCAGAAGACGCTGAATCGGCTCTTAAACCGGTGGCGGAAGAGCTTACTGGATTGAAGTGCCAAGTTAATGCCATGACTTCTGCAATATTTGGTAAGTACCTTTTGCCAAGGCTTTGTGAATGTCCATCTTTGAAATTTTGTCGGTTTAACATGAAATCCTTAAAGCGCTGTAGGTAGCCTCATTACTCATCTGGGCTCTGATATGCGGATGAAGCTAAAGGCAGCCTATACGCTGATTGAACAGCTGTATACCGGTGCCCAACGGGTTATCTGCGCATCCTCCTATGACAACTCGGCCCCAACACTGATCAAGGACACTCTGGCCAGGTTATCCATGACGCCAGCACAAATAGAAGAGGTGAAGTGATCCGCTGCCAGGGCTGGCGCTTTGTTAGCACTTACCCGAGCCAAAGCATGGATAGCTGATCTCGATCCGGTTGATATTGCCAAAGGCTTTCCCAGTGAACAAGAAAATGGGGTAGAGTTTGATAATGAAGCCCTCAAAAGGGTGACGAGGGAGATGCGTCCTCTGGCGAGTCAGTTGGCAGAAGAAGCTAACTTGCGGCTCACCGGTCCTTCTATGATGCCAACAACAAACGGATTGAGGCTATCATTCCAGAAGTGCAAAATCTTATTCCGCCAATCCGTAAGCACACTTACACCCCTGACGTTGATCCGACTGAACTTATAAGTGAAGAGGTTGTCTTTCAGGCCTTAACCCGGATTGACTGGACCACCACTGACTTCCAGCCACTAGATGGGGAGGAGGAGGCTGAACCGACGCCAGATGACCCATCCACTTCGCATCAACATGGTGATGAGGCTTGATCCGGCAATCTAGTTGACACTTCAGAAACTGTCCGGCTCAAAGAAACAATTCTGTATTTTGGGCCGTAAAGCGCCTTGTAATAGGCTAGCAAAAATACTTTGATCTGCTGCCATCGTACATTGGGAGATACTTTGTGTGATCCGCCATGATAATTTCAATGTTGGTTTCTATATCATAATACAGTATGCAATCCCCATGTCTGCATAAAAAGAATTGTCCTGGCGGTTTACCGCCGGACGGGTCATAATGCCCAAGATAAAGCCTGATTGATAATCAAACCTTAAGAAATATGAAATAACTCATACCTGTGAGGTGATATCACTTTAGTTGGTTTACCAACTTTGATTGTAATAAGGGTGAAGACCCAAATCTGGAATTTTGTATAACTCCATCATGTACTGATGGCGTATAATAAGTCATGTCGGGTTATGATGAACACCAAATGACTAAAACTGGCGACAAGTAGTCAAAGCCAGGCCGGGTTAACAAACTCCGGTTTGATAATAAGGTCTGTCAACTTTTAGTTGAAAACCAAGCCGGTTTAAGAAACACCGGGCTAATAAGATGACTGAAAAGCCATACCAGATCAAAGATACCGGTTTAACATAGAATTCGTCAAAAGAAAATAGTGACAAACGCAAATAAAACCGTGTAGTCGAGGCTTTTCAAGGGCTTCCAGGCCCAAATTCAAGGCTTTTCATGGGCTGCCAGGCCGCTGAGTTAAACCATTTGACAAAGCCTTTTAAGATGGGCCTCCAACTAACCAATCACCGTTTTAACTTTGACAAGTTCAGGGTCTCAATGAGAGTAACTGTCAAACGTTCGGAGGGTCATGCCAGGATTACCTAGATAGGAGTGGCTTACTTGATGAAGGCAGGTTAACCCGGGGTTTTAGGTAAATATACTAGGCTTCCAAGCCGTGGGTCGATACCCAGCTACAAGGGTCCTTTCAAACTCCTTGGTATTTGATACAAGGAGCCCCCAAGTAACGTGATGAGCTGTGCTCATTGGGTGCCTATGTTTGAGCTGTGCATAGCATCCAAACTCTCTTTGGCCCCTTGGGTGTGAAGCTCCCAAGCTGTATTGTGGCGTGATAGGCGGTTTAACAGGCAGTACTCTGCTTTGTCAGCTGAAGCCCCCATGTAACTCAAAGGATATTTGAGAAAAAACAGCAGAGGCCCTGCTTATAGCAAGGATGCTGGTTTATTTTATTGATCATAATATATACATTGTCGAAATATGTACATAAGAAAAGCCTATGGCTAAAGTGTAGTAAGGCCGGAGGAGAGCCATGTTCCACGGCCGCCGGGTCTCCTCCTCAGAGCTGCGTGAGTAGTCTCGGACGTCAATTAGGTAGTATGATCCATTGTGCAGAGTTTTGCTGACCACAAAGGGCCCTTCCCAAGGTGGGGATAACTTGTGCATGTCGGTCTGATCTTGGATGAGCCGGAGCACCAAGTCGCCTTCTTGAAAGGTTCTTGTCTTAACCCGGCGACTGTGATAACGCCGCAGGTCTTGCTGATAAACCGCCGAACGGGCCAAAGCCATATCCCGTTTCTCATCTAACAGGTCCAACGCCTATTGGTGTGCTTGCTCATTGTCCGCTTCAACATAATTGGCAACCCGGGGCGAGTCATGACGAATATCACTTTGGAGGACCGCCTCTGCCCCATACACCATGAAGAAAGGTGTGTAACCCGTCGATCTGTTGGGGGTGGTGTTGATGCTCCATAACACGGAAGGCAATTCTTCCACCCAACAACCCGGCGTCCATTTTAAAGGAATCATAAGATGGGGTTTGATACCCTTCAAGATTTCTTGATTAGCTCTCTCCGCTTGACCATTGGTCTGGGGGTGCGCCACAGATGCTAAGTCAAGCCGGATGTGCACTCTTTGACAGAAATCTTCCATCTCACCTTTAGAAAGGTTTGTGCCATTATCCGTGATGATGCTGTGTAGAAAACCAAAACGGAAGATAATCTTTTTGAGAAATTGAACCGTCGTAGCCGCATCACACTTGCTGACAGGCTCCGCTTCAACCCACTTGATGAACTTGTCAACCGCCACTAGCAGGTGGGTCTTCTTATCCTTGGAGCGCTTAAAGGGTCCCACCGTGTCAAGCCCCCAAGTGGCAAACGGCCAAGTGATGGGAATCATCCTTAATTCTTGAGCCGGAACATGAGCTCTGCGTGAAAACTTTTGACAAGCATCACATCGCTTTACCAGATCCTCCGCATCAGCATGAGCTGTCAACCAGTAGAACCCATGATGAAAAGCTTTTGCAACCAGGGACTTTGAACCGGCATGATGACCACAATCCCCTTCATGAATTTCCCGTAGGATCTCTTGGCCTTGTTCCGGAGAAACACAATGCTGAAATACGCCTGAAACACTACAGCGGTGTAACTCGCCATTGTGAATAACCATGGACTTAGATCGCCAAACTATCTGCCGGGCCAGGACTTCATCATCTGGTAACTCGCCCCGGTTCATATACGCCAGATATGGAACCGTCCAATTCGGCACATCATGTAAAGCAGCTACCAATTGAGCCTCCGGATCAGGAACAGCCAAATCCTCCTCTGTAGGCAACTTAATACGGGTTATGCAAGATATCTAAAAAGGTATTGGGAGGTACCAGTTTACGCTGAGATCCAAGCCGGCTTAAAGCATCTGCTGCTTCGTTTTTGCGCCGATCCACATGCTCAACATGATACCCTTTGAAGTGACCCGCTACAATATCCACCTCACGTCTGTAAGCCGCCATGAGTGGATCCTTAGAATCCCAAGTGCCGGAAACTTGCTGAGCCACCAAATCAGAGTCTCCAAAGCATCGTACCCGTCTTAAATTCATCTCTTTGGCCACTCAGAGCCCGTGGAGCAGAGCCTCGTACTCAGCTGCATTGTTAGTACAAGGGAACATTAAACGGAGGACATAGCGAATTTTATCACCTCGAGGGGAAGTAAGGACAACTCCAGCCCCCGAGCCCTCCAATTGCCTGGATCCATCAAAATGAATAGTCCAATATGTATTATCCGGTTTTTCCTCTGGTGCTTGTAACTCGGTCCAGTCATTGATAAAGTCAACAAGTGCCTGAGACTTGATGGCTGTTTGAGGCACGTACTTCAAACCATGTGGACCAAGCTCAATCGCCCACTTTGCAACCCGGCCAGTTGCCTCCTTGTTCTGAATGATATCACCCAAAGGAGCTGAACTGACAACTGTAATAGGATGGCCTTGAAAGTATTGTTTGAGCTTCCGACTTGACATAAAAACCCCATATACCAGCTTCTGCCAATGCGGATATCGCTGCTTTGACTCGATAAGCACCTCACTGATATAGTAAATCGGTCGTTGAACCGGATACTCCTTACCGGCCTCCTTATGTTCCACCACAATTGCCACACTGATAGCACGGGCATTAGCGGCCACGTACAACAACAAGGGCTCCTTGTCAACCGGAGCAGCAAGGACTGGCGGTTCAGCTAACTGCCGCTTCAAATCTTCAAACGCCGCATTAGCCGCATCATTCCAGACAAAGGTGTCTGTTTTCTTCAACATCTGATATAGAGGGATTGCCTTCTCTCCCAACCGGCTGATAAACCGGCTTAGGGCTGCAATTCGACCTGCTAGACGCTGAACATCATTAATGCACGCCGGTTTAGCCAAGGATGTAATTGCTTTGATCTTCTCCGGATTAGCCTCAATGCCTCTGTTGGACACCAGAAAACCTAGAAGCTTGCCTGCCGGAACAACAAAAACACAATTATCCGGATTGAGCATCATCTTGTAAACACGCAGATTGTCAAAGGTTTCCTTGAGATCACTTATCAATGTCTCCTTCTTCCTGGACTTAACCACAATGTCATCAACATAGGCATGGACATTGCGCCCAATCTGAGTATGAAGACAATTTTGCACAATACGCTGATAAGTTGCCTGGGCACTCTTGAGCCCAAAGGGCATAGAAACATAGCAGAAGGCTCCAAAAGGAGTAATGAAGGCTATCTTCTCCTGGTCCTTAACTGCCATCTTGATCTGATGATAACCTGAATAAGCATCTAAGAAACTCAGGCGCTCACAACCCGCTGTCGCATCAATAATCTGATCAATATGCGAGAGAGCAAAAGGATCGGCCGGACAAGCTTTATTCAAATCTGTGTAGTCCACACACATACGCCAAGTGCCATTTTTCTTAAGAACCAGCACCGGATTAGCCAACCACTCAGGGTGAAACACTTCAACGATAAACCCAGCAGCCAACAGCCGGACTACCTCTTCACCAATTGCCTTATGTCTTTCCTCGTTAAAGCGACAAAGAAATTGCTTGACCGGTTTAAACTTGGGATCAATATTGAGAGTGTGCTCAGCGAGTTCCCTTGGTACACCTAGCATGTCGGAAGGCTTCCATGCAAAAATGTCCCGGTTCTCACGGATGAACTCGATGAGCGCGCTTTCCTATTTCGAATCCAGATTTGTGCTGATACTAAACTGTTTAGATGAATCGCCAGGAACAAAGTCAACAAGTTTAGTCTCATCAGCCGGTTTGAAATGCAGGGTTGGGTCATGCTCAGTGGTGGGCTTATTCAGAGGGGTCATGTCCGCCGGATCAACATTTTCTTTATAAAACTTCAGCTCCTCTGTAGCACAAACCGAGCATAGGCTGCATCACCTTCCTCACAATCCAAAGCGATCTTACGACTTCCATGAACTGTGATAGTCCCCTTGTGACCCGACATCTTAAGTTGTAAATAAATGTAACAGGGCCTTGCCATGAACTTTGCATAAGCCGCCCGTCCAAACAGTGCATGATACAGGCTCTGGATCCTTAACACCTCAAAGGTTAATGTTTCAGACCGGGAGTCATGTTCATCACCAAACAAAACCTCCAAAGCGATCTTACCAACAGGATATGCCGATTTACCTGGCACCACACCATGGAAAACAGTGTTCGATGGTTTAAGACTCTTGTCTGTCAACCCCCATGCGACGGAAGGTCTCATAATACAGAATGTTGATACTGCTTCCTCCATCCATGAGTACCTTGGTGAACTTATGACCTCCCACCTGAGGTGCCACCACCAAAGCCAGGTGACCCGGATTGTCAACCCGGGGCGGATGATCCTCCCTGCTCCACACAATAGGTTGTTTGGACCACCACAGATAACGTGGTACTGCCGGTTCAACAGCATTAACAGCCCTCTTGTGAAGCTTCTGGTCACGCTTACACAAACTAGTGGTGAACACGTGATACTGCCCACCATTCAACTGCTTTGGGTGACTCTGGTAACCCGACTGCTGCTGATTTCCTTGATTATTCTGCTGGTTATTACCACCTTGGTTGTTCTGGTTGCCCTGATTATTCTGAAATCCATAGTTTGAACCGCCGCCGCCATGAAAACCTGGACCTGAACCGCTCGATGGACCCTGATCATACCGGAAAAGATCAGAGTTTTTGAACTCCTTCACAATGTGACAATCCTTCCAGAGATGCGTTGCAGGAACCTCCTTGGTCCCATGCTTTGGGCAGGGCTGATTCAACAAACGCTCCAGATTCATTCCGCCGCCGCGCTGGGGTGGTTTACCCTTACGATGCTGCACATTAGCGTTAGCTACGAAATCTAAATCCGCTTTATGCTTACCGTTATTCCCATGGCCTCCTTGGTTGTGCTGATGTCCCTTTGCACCGCCGTTCTTCTTTCCCTTCTCCGGTTTCTCCTCATCAGAATCGGGATCCTTGGTATTATCAGAATCGGCATACTTGACCAAGGCGGCCATAAGGGTACCCAAGTCATTGCAGTGGCGCTTGAGCCATCCCAACTTCATCTTTAGTGACTTAAACCGGCAATTGTGCTCCAGAGTGATGATTGCCTAACCAGCGTTAATCCGGTCTGAAGAATGCAAAACTTCTGAAACCCGGCGCACCCAATGAGTGGTTGACTCGTTCTCCCCTTGAACACAGACATCCAGATCCACAATGGACATAGGCTGTTTGCAGGTGTCCTTGAAATTGGCTATAAACCGGGCCTTCAACTGGTCCCACGATTCGATGGAGTTAGTTGGTAAGTTTTTTAACCAAGTGCGGGTTGTCCCTTCCAACATCATCGTGAAATACTTTGCACAAGCCGCTTCATCCACATCCAGCATCTCCATTGCCATCTCATAACTCTCGACCCACGCCTCAGGTGGCTGATCCGCCGTATAATTCGGCACCTTGCGTGGACCTTTAAAATCTTTAGGCAGTCGCACATTACACAGAGCCGGAATGAGACAAGGCACTCCCCAGGAACTGAAGGCTAACCCGGTACCACAGTCTACCGACGCCGCAGGTTGAACCGGGGCGGGTTGATAGCGACCCGTATGTTGTGCTGCTAAAGCGGCCTCCCTTCATGCCCTGCCATTATCCACCATGTCCTGAGCATTTACCCCACCACGTGCCAGATTGGGTCCTTGGGGAACATTCCGGTGTCGTGCACTACTAGACACTTCCGGTTCATCCATGTGCCTGCTGTAACTTTTGCTTGGACGGGGAGTTGAATGAATTCTATCCCGACTGTAAGAATAAGCCTGCTGCTGCACCACGGCGGTTTGAAGATCTCTGGCCCGCCGCATCTCAATTGCCGCCAGTGAATCGCCCTCCATCGGAATAGCTGCCAAGCAAGATGCTGCAGCAATCATATTATCCAAAGGGCTCGAGAAGTGACCCGGTGGCGTTGACACGTACTGCGGCGGGTTATCCGTTCGTCGAGGTGGTTCCGTCGTCCGTGGTTGATCCGGTGCTGCCCTCAGCGCGTCAGTCCGGTTTGTGGCTACTGGATTACTCGGCCCAGCCCCTGGCGTGTTGAAAAGATTTACTCCCTCGAAGACTGATGGCAGACATGACCGATACTTCCTCCGCATTACATCATTTGCTGCATTCTGATCCAACAGGAGCCGGTAGTTCTGTGCCTGTATTTGCTGTGACTAGGCATCCAAAGCGGCCCGTTCTTCAGCCAACCTAGCATCCTCAGTTGCTAGATCCTCCTTAGCATGTGTTATCTGGTCCTTCAGCTTCGCAATATTCGCATTATGCTGATCCTGTGTCTCCGGGGTAACTGTCGTGGTCACCAAGGTAGCCCAGGCATCCATCAAACCGGAGAGGACTTGAGCTGGTCGGCGCGCCGGGCCTCCTGCCGCGGCTGCTAATCCGGTACTCATTGTTGTTGTGGACGAAGATTGCAGAGTGGGCTGTGTTCCGGCCATGAAAACAGCAACCCGACTTGGCGGTTCAAGGAGGTCCGGAATACTGTTGCCATCGGAATATCCTTCGAACACACCATCATGAACTTGGTACAGGGACTTGGTTTCACCAGTGGATGACTCGCCATCGGAATAAACAGTCGTCTCGCCTTCAGACACCGGTTTAGATCTGATCCCATGGACACATCCTACGAACGCACGCTTCATGGCGGGTTTCACCCGGGCAGGGCTTGCACGCTGAGCCGTCTCGACAAGGTCGGTGTAGATGTCTGGCTCAGGGCCCGGTTCACCGATCTTGCCAATGAAGATGTGAATTCCACCAAAGGGGACCCGGTACCCGTACTCGATTGAGCCGGCCTCGGGGCCCCATCCTTCATCGTCGATGTAGAGCTTGCCGCGACGACTCTTGGTCATCCGGCCGACCACGTACCCCTTAAGTCCTTCAGAGCTGCCCTTCAAGAACTCAAAACCATCGTGCGATAGCCCCACGGTGGGCGCCAACTGTCGTGGAATTAACACGTCAGATGTCCTCATGAAAGGACTTAGTCGCGGAGCCATCGCTACGGGTTAGCTTGAAGGGGTTAAACCGGACAAGGGACACGGGTGTTTTATACTAGTTCGGCCCCTTTGATGAAGGTAAAAGCCTACGTCTAGTTGTGATGGGATTGATTGGGTTTCGATGATCAGGGAGCGAATACGCTTTGCCTGAGTCTTGAGTTGTTGTCCGTTCTCCCTGAACCGCCGCTGGGTCGTCCCTTTATATACACAGGTTGACGCCCGGCCGGTCTACAGAGCCCCGAGGCCGACTCATACAAGGGTCCGGCTCGGTCTCCCCTTTCCTAACTTACAATACAAGTTATATGATTATGGCGGTTTACCACTATGGGCCCTAATCCGCCTTTCGGCTCCGGGCCTCTAAGCTTCATAGTAAAACGCCATCTTCTAAGTCTTCATGGGCTTCAATATAATTGAGGATAAACCGTCCCCTCCTGGGCGGTTTACACTCAGTAGTTGTATCCCCAACAATCCCCAAGCTTAATTCCTGCTCGTCCTCGAGTAGGTAAATGGTAAAAAAGAATTTTTTATGCGGAGTGATACTTTGGCATAATTTCAATGTAAATCTTCTTACTTGTGATATGAATATTCAGATCAGAAAGATTCAAGACAAAAGTTCATATTGACATAAAAATAATAATACTTCAAGCATACTAATCAAAGCAATCATGTCTTCTCAAAATAACATGGCAAAAGAAAGTTCATCCCTACAAAATCATATAGTTAGGCTATGCTTCATTTTCGTCACACAAAGATGTTCCCAACTTCTATACCCTCGATGACAAGCCAAGCAATTGTTCATACTTAAATAATCTCAAACTTTTTCAACCTTCACGCAATACATGAGTGTGAGCCATGGATATAGCACTATGGGTGGAATAGAATATGATGATGGGGATTGTGTGGAGAAGACAAAAAAAAGGAGAAAGTCTCACATTGAAGAGGATAATCAACGGGCTATGGAGATGCCCATCAATTGATGTCAACATGAGGAGTAGGGATTGCCATGCAACGGATGCACTAGAGCTATGAACGAATGCTCAACAAAAGAAAACTAGTGGGTGTGCATCCAACTTTCTTGCTCACGAAGACCTATGGCATTTGAGGAAGCCCATCGTAGGAATATACAAGCCAAGTTCTATAATGAAAAATTCCCACTAGTATAAAAAGACAACTTATGAGACTCACTACATGAAGAACAAGGTGCTACTTTGAAGCACAACTTATGAGACTCATTATATGAAGAACAAGGTGCTACTTTGAAGCACAAGTGTGGAAAAAGAGATAGTAGCATTGCCCTTTTTATTTATTTTCTTTTTTTGGGGGGGGCCTTTCTTTTTTTTTGGCCTTTCTTTTTTTCTCTTTTTTTTTTGATTGGTCAATGCTCTAATAATGATGATCATCACACTTCTATTGATTACAACATAAGGATTACAACTCAAAACTTAGAACAAGATATGACTCTATATGAATGCCTCCAGCGGTGTACCGGGATGGTGCAATGAATCAAGAGTGACATGTATGAAAAATAATGCATGGTGGCTTTGCCACAAATACGATGTCAACTACATGATCATGCAATGGCAATATGACAAAAGTAATGTATGTCATGATGATGATGAACGGGACGGTGGAAAGTTGCATGGCAATATATCTCGGAATGGCTATGGAAATGCCATAATAGGTAGGTATGGTGGCTGTTTTGAGGAAGATATAAGGAGGTTTATGTGTGATAGAGCGTATCATATCACGGGGTTTGGATACACCGACGAAGTTTGCACCAACTCTCAAGGTGAGAAAGGGCAATGCACGGTACCGAAGAGGCTAGCAATGGTGGAAAGGTAAAAGTGCGTATAATCCATGGACTCAACATTAGTCAAAAGAACTCATATACTTATTGCAAAAATTTAGAAGTCATAAAAAACCAAGTACTACGCGCATGCTCCTAGGGGGATAGATTGGTAGGAAAAGACCATCGCTTGTCCCCGGCCGCCACTCATAAGGATGCATAAGCCAGGTACACTTCATGTTTCAACACAAGCATTCTTTAAATTCATAATCACCCAACTAGAATGACTTTAATATCACTACCTCCATATCTCAAAACAATTATCAAGCATCAAACTTTTCTTAGTATTTAACACACTCATAAGAATTCTTACAAATCTTTTATGCTTAGCAAATTAGGATTATTTAAGCAAATTACCATGCTATTTAAGACTCTCAAAATAATCTAAGTGAATCATGAGAGATCATCTATTTATTCGAAACAAAACTACCACCATGCTCTAAAAGATATAAGTGAAGTACTAGAGCAATAACAAAAACTACTCCGAAAGATATAAGTGAAGATCAATGAGTAGTTGAATAATTATGCAACTATGTGAAGACTCTCCCATTTAATAATTTCAAATCTTGATACTTTATTCAAACAGAAGCAAATATAAAGAAAACTACATTGCAAGGATAGCACAACTCATGTGAAGAAGCAAAAACTTAGGCTCAACCGATACTAACCGATAGTTGTTGAAGAAGAAAGGTGGGATGCCTACCGGGGCATCCCCAAGCTTAGATGCTTGAGACTTCTTGAAATGTTTTTTTGGGGTGCCTTGGGCATCCCCAAGCTTGAACTTTTGTGTCTCCTTAATTCCTCTCATATCATGGTTTCTCTTTTTATCAAAAGCTTCATTCACAACAAACTCAACAAGAACTTGTGAGATAGGTTAGTATAAACCAATGCAAAAACTTATCATTTTCTACTGTAACAAATCACTAAAATAATTATTCAACATTGCATACTAAATGCCTCTGTATATTTAATACTCCTATCCTCAAATAGAATCATTAAACAAGCAAACATACGCAAACAATGCAAACATAACAGCAATCTGCCAAAACAGTACAGTCTGTAAAGAATGCAAGAGTATCAATACTTCCCTGACTCCAAAAATTATGAACTAAAATTCCCACTGTAATAAATTTATAAGATCTCAATATGCAACAAGATTCAACGTTAGACCATTCTCTGAATTTTCTAGGGAATTTTTGCGACAGCGGTAAACTTTCTGTTTTCAAACAGCAACATGCAAACTAGCAAAATAAGCATGGCAAAGGCTATCCTTGACTTTTTTATTGAACCTAAAGATGCAAAACATTATTCTAACTAACAGAAAGCAAAAACTAACAAAATAAACTGACGCTCCAAGCAAAACACATATCATGTGGTGAATAAAAATATAGCTCCCAGTAAAGTTACCGATGAACGAAGACGAAATAGGGGACGCCATCTGGGGCATCCCCAAGCTTAGGCTCTTGGTTGTCCTTGAATATTACCTTGGGATGCCTTGGGAATCACCAAGCTTAGGCTCTTGCCACTCCTTATTCCATAGTCCATCGAATCTTTACCCAAAACTTGAAAACTTCAACCACACAAAACTCAAAACAAAACTCGTAAGCTCCGTTAGTATAAAAAAATAAAACCACCACTTAGGTACTGTAATGAACTCATTCTAAATTCATATTGGTGTAATATCTACTTTATTATAACTTCTCTATGGTTCATACCCTCCGATACTACTCATAGATTCATCAAAATAAGCAAACAACACATAGAAAACAGAATCTGTCAGAAACAGAATAGTCTGTAGTAATCTGTATCAAACGTATACTTCTGGAACCCCAAAAATTATGAAATAAATTTATGGACCTGAGTAATTTGTCTATTAATCACCTGCAAAAATAATCAACCTAAAATCACTCTACATTAAAAATGGCAGCTAATCCCGTGAGCACGAAAGTTTCTGTTTTTTACAGCAAGATCACATAAACTTCACCCAAGTCTTCCCAAAGGTTCTACTTGGCACTTTATTGAAATAAAAGCTATAAAACATGATTACTACAGTAGCATAATCATGTGGACACACAAAAACAGTAAGGATAAATATTGGGTTGTCTCCCAACAAGCGCTTTTCTTTAATGCCTTTCTAGCTAGGCATGATGATGACAATGATGCTCACATAAAAGATAAGAATTGAAACATAACGGGAGCATCATGAAGCATATGAATAGCACATTTAAGCCTAACCCTCTTCCTATGCATAGGGATTTTGTGAGCAAACAACTTATGAGAACAATAATCAACTAGCATAGGGAAGTAAAACAAGCATAGCTTTAAGATTTTAAGCACATAGAGAGGAGACTTGATATTATTGCAATTCCTACGAGCATATGTTCCTCCCTCATAAGAATTTTCAGTAGCATCATGAATGAATTCAACAATGTAACCAGCACCTAAATCATTCTTTTCATGATCTACTAGCATAGAAAATTTACTACTCTCCATATAAGAAAAATTCTTCTCATTCGGAATAGTGGGAGTATCATAAGAGACTTGAACACTAAAAATTGTTTCCACAGTAAAATAGTAATGTTCAGAAAAAGGGTAATCATAATCATGACAAGATTTGTAAATATAATCATCACTACTTTTTATAGCATAAGTTTCATCGCAATAATCATCATAAGTAGCAACTTTGTTCTCATCATAATCGATTGAAACCTCTCCCAAGATAGTGGAATCACTAAATAAAGTTGACACTTTTCCAAATCCACTTTCATATTAATCACAATAAAATTCAACATCCTCCAAAATAGTGGGATCACTACTTCCTAAAGTTGACACTCTTCCGAACCCACTTTCATCAATATAATCATCATAGGTAGGAGGCATGCTATCATCATAAGAACTTTGCATATCAAAACTTGGGATGCTAAAAATATCATCTTCATTAAACATAGCATCCCCAAACTTGGGACAAACATTAATTCCAGCAAATATATTCTCAAATATTTCATCCTCATCAAACATAGCTTCCCCAAGCTTGGTCCCTTTCATATCATAAGCATAATCACTCTCATCATTAAAAATATTGATAGCACCAATAGTATAGCAATTATCATCATCACAATGAGTAGTAGGAGCAACATCATTTGGGAGGGATACCTTTCTACCTTTGTTGCTCCTTCTTTTCTTTTTCTTCTTCACATTATGTGTGAGTTCAACCTTCCTCTTTGAGCTCCTTATTGATGAGATTGGTTGAATAGAAAGCTCCCCCTCGTTACCTGATTCATCATGAGAAATAATAGGAGGATATTTGGAAGTCTCTTCCCTTTCATTAGTATTCTCATCATCTTCTATTTGCTTTCTTTTCTTTATGTAATTGGCAATATAAGGATTTTCAATGCAATTCTCCACACAAAACATATAAATCTTCTCTAGATCAAAATCAAGAAACCTATCAAGATTAAATTTTGGAATACCCTCAGTTATACGTTTCATTTCTTCATAACCCAAAAGAAGGCTAAGCTCTTTATGATGCTCAAAGGTAATCAAATTATCACAATATTTGGAAACGACTTGATCATGAAACAAATAGCATTGGAGCTTTAAATGACCATGTTCATTGCAAAGTTCACAAGGGGTACTATAAATATTGAATCTTTCAGCACATTCATCTAGCTCTTCTTGCAACAATTTGGTTTCTAAGTACTTATGCCTCTTGCAATATCTATCTTCCCTATTTGGTGTGTACTTACAAACCCAATGCACTCCACAAAAATTGACTTGTTTATAGGAGACATTTTCATCATAACTAGTGCAATCATCATTAGCATCATGGATATTCAAAGAATTTGTACTAACAACATTGCAATCATGCTCATCATTCAAATATTTAGTGCCAAACAATTTAGAGATTTCTTCTTATAGCACTTGAGCACAATTATCCTTTCCATCATACTCACGAAAGATATTAAAAAGGTGAAGCATATGAGACAAACTTAATTCCATTTTTTGTAATTTTCTTTTATAAACTAGACTAGTGATAAAACAAGAAACAAAAAGATTCGATTGCAAGATCTAAACATATACCTTCAAGCACTAACCACCCCGGCAACGGTGCCAGAAAAGAGCTTAGTTGACGAAGTGTGAGTACCCTTTACCTAGCCTCCCCGGCAACGGCGCCAGAAAATAGCTTGATATCTACTACACAACCTTCTTCTTGTAGACGTTGTTGGGCCTGCAAGTGCACAGGTTTGTAGGACAGTAGCAAATTTCCCTCAAGTGGATGACCTAAGGTTTATCAATCCATAGGAGGCGTAGGATGAAGATGGTCTCTCTCAAGCAACCCTGCAACCAAATAACAAAGAGTCTCTTGTCTCCCCAACACACCCAATACAATGGTAAATTGTATAGGTGCACTAGTTCGGCGAAGAGATGAAGATACAAGTGCAAAATAGACAGTAGATAAAGGTTTTTGTAATCTGAAAATATAAAAACAGCAAGGTAACTAATGATAAAAGTGAGCGTAAACGGTATTGCAATGATAGGAAACAAGGCCTGGGGTTAACTTTCACTAGTGCAAGTTCTCTCAACAATAATAACATAGATAGATCATATAACAAGCCCTCAACGTGCAACAAAGAGTCACTCCAAAGCCACTAATAGCGGAGAACAAACGTAGAGATTATGGTAGGGTACGAAACCACCTCAAAGTTATTCTTTAGGATCGATCTATAAAAGAGTTCGTACTAGAATAACACCTTAAGACACAAATCAACCAAAACCCTAATGTCACCTAGATACTCCATTGTCACCTCAAGTATCCGTGGGCATGATTATACGATATGCATCACACAATCTCAGATTCATCCAACCAACATAAAAGTACTTCAAAGAGTGCCCCAAAGTCTCTACCGGAGAGTCAAGAACGTGTGCCAACCCCTATGCATAGGTTCCCAATGTCACAAAACCCGCAAGTTGATCACCAAGACATACATCAAGTGTTCTCATAAAAGACTCAATCCGATAAGATAACTTCAAAGGGGAAACTCAATTCATCACAAGAGAGTAGAGGGGGAGAAACATCATAAGATCCAACTACAATAGCAAAGCTCGGGATACATCAAGATCGTGCCATAGAGGGAACACGAGAGAGAACACGAGAGAGAGAGAGAGAGAGATCAAACACATAGCTACTGGTACATACCCTTAGCCCCGAGGGTGAACTACTCCCTCCTCGTCATGGATAGTGTCGGGATGATGAAGATGGCCACCGGTGATGGGTTCCCCCTCCGGCAGGGTGCCGGAACAGGCTCTCGAGAGGTTTTTGGTGGCTACAGAGGCTTGCGGCGGCGGAACTCCCGATCTATCTTCTGTTCTGGAAGTTTTACGGTACGTAGGTATATATGGGTGCAGGGGATACATCGGTGGAGCTACGGGGGCCCCACAAGGCAGGGGGGCGCGACCCCCACCCTTGTGAGCACCTCCCGTATCTCCTGACATGCACTCCAAGTCCATCGGGTGGCTTTCCTTCCAAAAATAACTTCTCCAGTTGATTTCATTCCGTTTTGACTCCATCTAATATTCCTTTTCCTCGAAACACTGAAATAGGCATAAAACAACAAATCTGGGTTGGGCCTCCGGTTAATAGGTTAGTCCCAAAAATAATATAAAAGTGGATAATAAAGCCCAATATTGCCTAAAACGGTATATAATATAGCATGGAGCAATCAAAAATTATAGATACGTTGGAGACGTATCAGGCCGCCCTCAGTTGTTTATCACCAGCGCGGAGCATAGTGCTTCCTGAAGGAAATATGCCCTAGAGGCAATAATAAAGTTATTATTTATTTCCTTATTTCATGATAAATGTTTATTATTCATGCTAGAATTGTATTAACCGGAAACATAATACATGTGTGAATACATAGACAAACATAGTGTCACTAGTATGCCTCTACTTGACTAGCTCGTGAATCAAAGATGGTTAAGTTTCCTAGCCATAGACATGAGTTGTCATTTGATTAACGGGATCACATCATTAGGAGAATGATGTGATTGACATGACCCACTCCGTTAGCCTAGCACTTGATCGTTTAGTATGTTGCTATTGCTTTCTTCATGACTCATACAAAGTTCCTACAACTATGAGATTATGCAACTCCCGTTTACCAGAGGAACACCTTGTGTGCTACCAAACATCACAACGTAACTGGGTGATTATAAAGGTGCTCTACAGGTGTCTCCAAAGGTACATGTTGGGTTGGCGTAATTCGAGATTAGGTTTTGTCACTCTGATTGTCGGAGAGGTATCTCTGGGCCCTCTTGGTAATACACATCACTTAAGCCTTGCAAGCATTGTAACTAATGAGTTAGTTACGGAATGATGTATTACGGAACGAGTAAAGAGACTTGCCGGTAACGAGATTGAACTAGGTATAGGATACCGACGATCGAATCTCGGGCAAGTAACATACCGATGACAAAGGGAACAGCGTATGTTGTTATGCGATTTAACCGATAAAGATCTTCGTAGAATATGTAGGAGCCAATATGAACATCCAGGTTCCACTATTGGTTATTGACCGGAAACAGTTCTAGGTCATGTCTACATAGTTCTCGAACCCGTAGGGTCCGCACGCTTAACGTTGCGATGACAGTTTTATTATGAGTTTATAAGTTTTGATGTACCGAAGTTTGTTCGGAGTCCCGGATGTGATCGCGGACATGACGAGGAGTCTCAAAATGGTCGAGACATAAAGATTGATATATTGGACGACTATATTCGGACACCGGAAGTGTTCCGGGTGATTTCGGAAAAAACAGGAGTGCCGGAGGGTTACTGGAACCCCCCCCCCCCCCGGGAGAAGTAATGGGCCTTGGTGGGCCTAAGGGGAGAGAGAGGGCAGCAGCCCAGGAGGTGGCGCCCCCCCCTGAGGAGTCTGAATTGGACTAGGGGAGGGGGCGCGGCCCCCCTTTCCCTCTCCCTCTCCCTCTCCCTCTCTTTCCTTCCCCCTTTGAGGGAGTCCCGGACTAGGGGGTGTCCGGATAGCCGAACTATCATCATCGGCCGGACTCCAAGACTATGAAGATACAAGATTGAAGGCTTCATCCCATGTCCGGATGGGACTTTCCTTGGCGTGGAAGGCAAGCTTGGTGATACGGATATGTAGATCTCCTACCATTGTAACCGACTTTGTGTAACCCTAGCCCTCTCCGGTGTCTATATAAACCGGCTGTCTTTAGTCCATAGGACGAACAACAATCATACCATAGGCTAGCTTCTAGGGTTTAGCCTCCTTGATCTCGTGGTAGATCCACTCTTGTAACACACATCATCAATATTAATCAAGCAGGACGTAGGGTTTTACCTCCATCAAGAGGGCCCGAACCTGGGTAAAACATCGTGTCCCTTGTCTCCTGTTACCATCCGCCTAGACGCACAGTTCGGGACCCCCTACCCGAGATCTGCCGGTTTTGACACCAACATTGGTGCTTTCATTGAGAGTTCCTCTGTGCCGTCGCCATCAGGAAGGATGCCTTTTCCCGTCTTTAAAGACGGCACCGTCGTCAAGGGAGCTTTGGCCACCGGCCAAACTATCCGGCTACGCGGTTTTCTCATGACCGCCTGTTCGGCCACCGCTCCGACAATGACCTCTCAGGTCATTAAAAGTGAGCTTCACGTCAGCTCGGAATTCGCCGAGCAGCTAGATCCGATTGAGCTCTCCTCCGTAAACGAGCTCTTGGATCGCATCGCCGCCCTGGGAGTCGCTACCGACTACGATCAGATTGGGCTTAAAACTGATCTGAGAGAAATTAACTCTCCCCAGGTTACCCACCACGTTGTTGTGGTAGAAGAACAATGCGGCGACTCTTCTTCTATGTTAAAAACCAACTATATCCGGATTCCCGATCCCTCCATGCCGGATTCCCACCGAGGGACGGACGCTAATCAAATACTGAACCTAAAGTCAGGCATCGGACCAGATTTGTTGGAAAGCGTTCAGCAAACCAAGCTTCCGAATCCGGAAGCTTCTTGGCCTTTGAGCCTCAGATCGGGCGGGGTTCCGAACTTAATTCCACCCGCCCACCCAAACATAAGAGATCTATCTCAAATACGGCAAGAGCCCGATGAAATAGTACATCATTACTGGGCCAGATTCCTCCTGGTTATGAACAGGATAAAGGACTGCCGTGAAGAAAGCGTGATTTCAATCTTCTGCAACAATTGGACGGACAAGGGAATCATAAACGCCATCAGTTGTCGCGAAGTTACACGCTTCGCCGACCTAGCAACCATTGTGCAAAAATACCACGCGATGGAGAGTGCATGGAAAACCGAAACTAGGTTTTGGGACAATCCGGCCCTGAATACAACCCCAGTCCGAAATAAAAGGGTGCGTCATATACAAGCACCCGGGTTAAAAACCAAAAAGCAAAAAACCCCTAAAGGGTACGGAACCGTACTGGAGGGATGGCTCAATGGACCTTGCAAAATCCACAGTATGGAGGGTGCCACTCCAACACATAGCCTTCGAGCATGTTGGATACTACGGCAGGTGGCCAAAAGTGGCGAAGGCTTTTTAGCCCCGAGCAACCAACCCAGCAGTACTAGTACGGTATTAACAGTCTTCGAGAGTTTTGCATCAAATAACATGAGCCTCGCCGAAGTCTACCAAGTAGCAACAACAAATCCATGGAGCGACGCGGCTATCACCTTCAATGCCAGCGACGAACCTAAATTCCGAACAGCTAGAGCACCAGTCGCATTGGTCCTCAGTCCGATAGTGGACGGTTTCCGTCTTACTAAGGTACTCATGGATGGGGGCAGCGGATTAAACCTCATCTACGAGGAAACCCTTCAAAAAATGGAAATTAACTGGAGCCGCATTGAGCAAAGCAGCACAACCTTCAGGGGAATAATCCCTAGTCGAGAAGTACGGTGCACAGGAAAAATCACACTACATGTAGTGTTCGGCTCAGTGGACAATTATAGGTCCGAAGAGGTCATGTTCCAAGTGGCCCCATTCGGCAGCGGATATCACGCTTTGTTAGGGCGAGAGGCATTCACAATCTTCCAAGCTATACCCCATTACGGGTACATGAAGCTCAAAATGCCCGGACCCAATGGAATAATCACTCTCGCTAGTGATCCAGATACAGCACTCCGCGCTGAAAATAAGACAGCCGCACTAGCCCTAGAGGCATTGTCCGAAGCCCTAGCGGCAGAGGAACTAACTGCACTGTGCTCCACGGTGGATAGGGACGATGTGATACTCGATAAGAGGTCCAAGTCCACCTCTTTCAAACCAGCAGACAAAATAGTCAAATTTCAGGTCCATCCAATGGACCCCACAAAGACGGCCTCCATTGGGGCACAATTAAGTCCTGATGTCGAAGCCGCACTATGAGAATTCCTTCGGGAAAATTGGGACATTTTTGCCTGGCACCCTTGAAACATGCCAGGAATCCCACGTAGGCTGGCAGAGCACAGCCTAAATATCCTAAAAGGATTCAAGCCAGTCAAACAAGCTCTTCGGCGATTTTCCAAACCCAAAAGACAGGCAATGGGAGAGGAGCTAGCCAAACTCTTAGAAGCCGGATTCATCAGAGATATAAAACATCCGGACTGGCTAGCCAATCTAGTAATGGTACCAAAAAAGGACAAATCCTGGCGCCTTTGCGTCGATTTTAAAGACCTTAACAAGGCTTGTCCAAAAGACCCTTTCCCTCTCCCTCGCATCGACCAAATCATCGATGCTACCACAGGGCACGATTCATTGTGCTTCCTCGACGCATACTTCGGATACCATCAAATCAAGATGGCGGAGAAAGACAAGGCTGCAACGGCATTCATTCCTCCATATGGGCCATTCTGCTTCAACACAATGCCCTTCGGACTCAAAAACACCGGAGCAACATATCAGCGCATGATTCAGACATGTCTGGCTACCCAGATAGGCAAAACAGTAGAGGCATACGTAGACGATGTGGTCGTCAAGACCAAACACGTCGAAACTCTAGTAGAAGACTTGAGGGTGACATTCGATAACCTCAGAGCATATGACATTAAGCTCAACCCGGAAAAATGCGTCTTCGGAGTACCAGCCGGAAAGCTCTTGGGCTTCATTGTATCCGGTAGAGGAATTGAAGCAAACCCAGCCAAGATCCGAGCTCTGTCACAATTGGATATTCCGAAAGACCTCAAGCAAATACAAAAACTAACTGGATGCGTAGCGGCTTTAAGTCGCTTCATCTCCCATTTGGGAGAAAAGGCTCTGCCCCTCTATCGCCTCCTCCGGCGCACCGAACATTTCGAATGGACGGATGCTGCCACAGCTGGACTCGAAGAAATAAAGGCCATACTGGCAACAAATCCGGTCCTGGCCGCGCCCAACCTGGGCGAACCTATGTTATTATATATCGGAGCAACACATCAAGTTGTCAGCGCAGTACTCGTCGTCGAACGAGAAACAGAAGGGCGCAGATTCCCTCTTCAAAAACCAGTGTACTACGTATCCACTGTCTTAACTCCATGCAAGTCCCGATACCCACATTATCAAAAGATAGCGTATGCGGTGTTCATGGCATCCCGGAAGCTGCGACACTACTTTCAAGAGTGTTCCATAACGGTGGCCTCCGAAGTACCTCTCAACGATATTATAAACAATCGCGACGCAACGGGCAGGATTGCAAAATGGGCCATTGAGCTCTTACCATTTGACATAACCTACAAACCACGGCGAGCTATAAAGTCGCAGGTTCTGGCTGACTTCGTCGCCGAATGGACCGAAGCCGAACTCCCTAAAGAGTACGGCGCGTACTCCAACTGGATCATGCATTTCGACGGATCCAAAATGTTGGCTGGCTTGGGGGCTGGCGTCGTCTTGACGTCCCCAACTGGAGACATAGTCCAATATGTACTTCAAATAATGTACATGGACTCCAACAATGCAGCCGAATACGAGGCCCTTCTACACGGCCTCCGGATGGCAATCTCCATGGGCATTCAACGCCTAGAGGTGCGCGGGGATTCAAACCTCGCAATATCACAAGTAAACGGAGACTTTGATGCCAAAGATCCGAAAATGGTAGCTTACCGCAACGCCGTCCTAAAAATGTCAGCTCGGTTCGAAGGACTCGAATTCCACCATGTAGCCCGGGATAACAACCAGGCAGCAGACGTGCTGGCACGCATCGGCGCAAAACGCGACGCCGTCCCTCCAAACATCTTCCTGGAATGGCTCTTTAAGCCATCCGTATTATGGGAAGAGGAGTCTGGAAATAACAATCCGGAACCAGCTGCAGCACCTAACCCAGACAATTCTGACACAATCGGCGGCTCAGCCAATGAAATAACACCTTCAGCCCACGAAATAATGGCAGTAATTGCCTCATGGACGGAACCATTCCTGGCCTACTTAACTAGGAAGGAACTCTCCGAAGACCAAAATGAGGCCCGCTGCATAGTTCGGCGATCTAAAGCCTACAAGGTCCATGAGGGAGAACTTTATAAGAAAAGCACAACCGGAGTCCTTCAAAGGTGTATCTCCGAAGAGGAAGGGCGAAATCTCCTGGCTGAAATTCACGCCGGACTCGGTGGGCACCACGCTGCAGCCCAGGCCCTTGTAGGCAAGGCCTTCCGTACAGGATTTTATTGGCCGACTACCCGGGCAGATGCTCAGGACTTAGTCCAACGATGCGTCGGTTGCCAGCTCTTTGCTAATCAAAGCCACATGCCACCCACTGCCCTCAAAACTATACCCATCACCTGGCCGTTCGCGGTTTGGGGGCTTGATATGGTTGGACCCCTTAAAGGGGGAACCCACAAGCAAAAATACCTATTGGTCATGGTGGACAAATTCACCAAATGGATAGAGGCCAAGCCAGTTAAAACGGCCGAATCTGGACCCGTGATAGACTTCATGTCCGGGGTAGTACACCGTTATGGTGTCCCCCACAGCATCATCACTGATAACGGCACGAATTTCACGGCCGACGAGGTTAAACTCTGGTGCAAAAACATGGGCATCAAGCTCAACTACGCTTCAGTCTATCACCCCCAAACTAACAGTCAAGTCGAGCGAGCAAATGGTCTAATCATGAGCGGCATCAAACCCAGACTAGTGCGGTCCCTCAAGGAATCTAACACGCACTGGGTAGAGGAGCTCGACTCCATACTCTGGGGGCTGCGGACCACGCCAAACCGAACTACCGAATTCACACCATTTTTCATGGTATACGGCGCAGAGGCAGTTCTGCCCTGCGATATAATTCATGACTCACCTCGCGTGCGCATGTACGAAGAAAGAGAAGACGAGTTGGATCGGAAGGACAGTTTGGACGCCTTAGAGGAGGAGCGGGACGTGGCAAAAGCTCGTTCGCATTTTATCAGCAGCAGGCTCGAAGATATCAAAGCAGAAAAGTACGGGCCAAAACTTACAATGTTGGCGAACTTGTTCTACGCCTGCCGGACAAGAAAAAGGACAAACTTAAACCTAAGTGGGAAGGTCCCTTCATCATCGACCAAGTCCTGACCGGCGGAGCATACCGTCTACGTAACGCATCTGACAACCGACTCGAGCCGAACCCATGGAACGCAGCCCGTCTCCGAAGATTCTACGCCTAACGCCAGACTCAGAGTTCGTCTCACTCTTCCGTCCACCTTTTTACATTTTCACTGTCTTCTATCCCCCTCCTTCTTCCCACCTTTTCTTTTTTTTAATACCTTCTATAGGTTGATTTGCGCATTGTTCGCACACACTTGATGTGCTCCTAGCACTCATTATACCTGGGGGCTTCTTTAACAGAAGCTTATTTTACGGGCTTCATGCCCAACACATGTGTTATACTTCCGCATGTACCTTTTATTCACCATTATATGCATCGATATGACTTAAGTTTTGGCCAAGCTAGGTTGCCTGGCTCCTGTGCTTACCCCTACGTTCCCGATTGTTCGGCTAGGAGGTAAAGGGAGCACCTCTGCGATTGTTACTGCCGGGTCAGCCGGATGTGTACCTCAGACTGGGTGAAGCCGAAAGCTAGCGTTCTTAAGGGAATATTCGGTCGGTGACTTGAAAGATGATTTATTACTTACTTATTTATCTGTCCCCAGATGCCTTTTCTGCTATTTTCGCAGTACGGACATGCACTTTAGGGCATGCCTCCCAGGGAAAGGAACCCTTACCGGAACTATTCTCCCTGGAAGATGTTTCTTACTAACCATGTAATATAACATAACTAGTTGGGCACTTGTCTGATAAAGCAATTATGACCCCGACGCCTTGTCTCCATGCATGCCCCGGTTCTTTTATACCCGCAAGGGTATTCGGACACACTCCGGACTGTTCGGTCCTGAGGTTGAAGCGAAAAGGTCCGCAAAGACAAACGATGTACAATCCGGCTAGAAGGCATTCTATATGTCATTTCAAAATTACATCGTCAAACTAACTGATTGTATTCCTCTTCAATCCCATCTAACAGGCTGTCTAATTTACAGTCCTGTTGGGAATATTTCGCGGCCAGCTCTACTTGGCCGTACATCAAGCTCACAGGGATCTCCTTCCCATCAGACCCCACCGGTCCGACCTCGGCCATGTGGTTTGGGTCAGCCTTCGGGTACCGCGTCTTCACCATGGCCCAGGCCTCCCTGGCGCCTTGACGGCAGGCTGATATCTTCCACAGACGGAGACGTCGCCGTACTCCCTGAAACCTCTCAGCAAGCCCTCCAAGGCCCTCAGGTAGGGAGACGGAAGGCCATAAGGACTGCACGACGCCACTCATCGCCTGCCGAACATGTTCGAGCAGTTGTACCAGCTCGGGAAGTTGATCACCCGTTGAACCAGGCTTTTCCTCCGCCGGGCGACCTGTGAGCACACCTAAAGACACATTTCTATCAATTGACTTCCTCGTCGAATTCTTCTTTTCATAGGAATTTGCTCAAGCACTTACTATAAATGCCGCGACGAAGCCGCTGATTCTCCTTCACGGAGCCAGACAGCTGGGCCCGAACATCTTTCAGCTCTTCTCCTAGCTGGATGTGGGCATCTTGGAGCTTGTTCCTCTCCTACTGCACCTTCATAAGCACCCTCTCGCCGGCCTTTAGCTGACGTAGTAGTTGTTGCTTGTCTGGATCTAGTCCGGCACCCTCTGCAATATTATTGTCAGATTTACGCACACGCCGCACTTTGTTAATTACTTATCTTTTCGAAGTACGTCTTACCAGCGGGAGTCTCTGTGGCTCCCCCTGTGGCGGCCAGTGCGGCCTCAAGTTGGGCCTTGCACTCTTGGAGCTCCTGGGACAGGTGGGTATTCTTCTCCGTAAGATCCTGCATAATAAATGATCCTTAAATCAGTTATTTTAACTATTTTAAGTCTCGGGGGCTACTGGCGTATATAACTATTAAAATTACTTACCTGTATGTCTTTCACATACTGCTCCGTGGCTCTGGTTAACCCATCTTGAGCGGCACGGAGGTGCGCGTTTCCCGCATCAAAGGCATTTAACGCCTCCGAGGAGAAACACACGTCACGAAGAACTGTCCGGCAACACCTGTGATTCATGGCGCTCTCCACCTCAGACTAGGTGGCGGACAGCCTGTCGGCATCCTCTGTCGGAGGAGCATCCGGCTCTTGCCTTGTGTTCGCCTCCACTTCCGGACCACGCGATGGAGCATGGCTGGCAGAGGCTTGATTGGCAACCTCTCCGGACACTGTCCGGTGAGCACTCTTTCTCCTGGAAAAAGTTATGAGCATTAATATACCTCCTAGGGATCCTTCCCTTAAAAACAACGGTGCGCCGTACCGTTGCGGCGACGTTTCGATTCGCGTCGCACTCCTCTTCCGCCTGCTGGGCTGAGCTGACCCTTGCTGGTCAGCCGCCGCAGGTTCGGCTTCCCGCCTTAAAGGCACTTCCTGCGATGCACCATCAATATAGGATGGTCAGAATTGATCACGGATCAAATGATGGTATCAAGACCTCAGTCGTAGTCACCTGGGAGGCCGGAAACAAACCGGGGTAGTCAGCCGTAATGGCGACTAGGGCATTGTCCATACTAAGTTGGTGGAACACCCCGTCAATCAGCTCCACCTTTATGTCCGGATCCTCTTCGGAGGTCGGATCAAGGGATCATTCCGGATCCTCGGTCTGTGGAGTTAGGCTTCGTATGCCCTCCACGTCCCGGCGCAGCTCCTGTGTCGAAATCACAAAGTAAAATACTTGACTTTGGAAGTATGGATCGGGTAGATAAACGTCCGCTTACCCAGCTCCGAGGGTTATTCATGGAGAATCCGTTCAATGGATTCGTGCGGAGAAAGTCCTCCTCCTCCCCCTTGTACAAGTCGGACAGGATCTTTACCAGATCGGCTGCCGAGCTCGGCCCTCTGCGGCCATGATGGGTGGCGTCGTCTTCCCCGTTGAAATCCCACATAGGGTGGCCCCTATATTGGAGTGGCTGCACCCCTCACATATTGCACGTGGCCATGATTCCAATCATGGTCAATCCGGAGTGGGCCAGTAACCTAATCCGGCCCATCAGATAATGGACGCTCCCGTCATCCTCTCGTTGAGGGCTCCGCGGGCGCCAACTCAGGCGTTTCTTCAAGGGAGCATTGCTGAACTCCGGGAGGCTGGTCCGAACGGGATCCGGCAGAGGGGCGTCCTCCATGTAGAACCATTCCGAAGGCCAGTCTTCGGACGCCTTCTTCGGGGTGCCGGATAGATATCCGGTCCCGGTGATGCGCCATATTTCGGCTCCGCCCACTTGATATATCGACCCCTCGTGAGAACGGGGTACGAGGCAAAACAGTCTCTTCCATAGTGCAAAATGGGGCTCGATGCCCAAGAACAGCTCGCAAAGAGCTACGAAGCCCGCGATGTGCAAAATGGAGGTGGGCGTGAGGTGGTGAAGCTGGAGTCCGTAGAACTCCAGGAGCCCCCGGAGAAACGAATGTATGGGAAATCCGAGTCCCCTTATTAGATAAGGGACAAAGCATACCCGCTCTCCTTTGGAAGGGTTGGGGACGCTCTCCGCCTGCTTTCCACCCCTGAAGGTGGCCAGTCCGGCTCAAACCGGAACCATGAAAGCTGGGGGAAGATATCCCTCGGTTTGGAGCGCCACTAGCTCGCTGTGTGGAACTGAGCATCTTCCCAATCTCCTGGCTTAGGGCTGGGAGCGCGAGAGGAGGAGCCGCGTCGACTATCCATGATAGAATGGATTTTTGTCAGAAGCGCTTCGATGAGTAATTGCAGAAGGAGGATGGTGTGAGTTGGATCTAGATCCTCGCCTCTCTTATAGGCAGCTCGTTCGCACGGCTAGGGGGTAAACTGTAAAAATACCCTAGCTTTTCGCATTCATACGACACGTGGAAGAAGGCCATTATTGGGCGTAGAAGCCAAGGAGCGCAACATTTATAAGGAAGCCGGACACTATTCGACAGGAACATGAAGTTTGAAGGAGAACCCGCCTTGCAACGCCGAAGACAATATACGCGCCGGACTCGTCGTTGCTGAAGCCCAGTTCGGGGGCTACTGACGGAGTCCCGGACTAGGGGGTGTCCGGATAGCTGAACTATCATGGTCGGCCGGACTCCAAGACTATGAAGATACAAGATTGAAGACTTCGTCCCGTGTCTGGATGGGACTTTCCTTGGCGTGGAAGGCAAGCTTGGCGATACGGATATGTAGATCTCCTACCATTGTAACTGACTTTGTGTAACCCTAGCCCTCTCCGGTGTCTATATAAACCGATGGCTTTAGTCCATAGGACGAACAACAATCATACCATAGGCTAGCTTCTAGGGTTTAGCCTCCTTGATCTCGTGGTAGATCCACTCTTGTAACACACATCATCAATATTAATCAAGCAGGACGTAGGGTTTTACCTCCATCAAGAGGGCCCGAACCTGGGTAAAACATCATGTCCCTTGTCTCTTGTTACCATCTGCCTAGACGCACAGTTCGGGACCCCCTACCCGAGATCCGCCGGTTTTGACACCGACACCCTTCCTCCTTCCTAGTGGGACTAGGAAAGGGGCGTCATATTCCCACTAGGAGGAGGACTCCCCCCCCCCTCCTTGGCGTGCCCCCTAGGGCCGGCCGGCCTCCCCCCCTTGCTCCTTTATATACGGGGGCAGGAGGGCACCCTAATACACACAAGTTGATCTACGGATCGTTCCTTAGCCGTGTGCGGTGCCCCCCTCCACCATATTCCACCTCGGTCATATCGTCATGGAGTTTAGGCGAAGCCCTGCGCCGGTAGAGCATCATCATCGTCACCACGCCGTCGTGCTGATGGAACTCATCCCCGACACTTTGCTGGATCGGAGTCCGGGGATCGTCATCGAGCTGAACGTGTGCTGAACTCGGAGGTGCCGTACGTTCGGTACTTGGATCGGTCGGATCGTGAAGACGTACGACTACATCAACCGCGTTGTCATAACGCTTCCGCTTACGGTCTATGAGGGTACGTGGACAACACTCTCCCCTCTCATTGCTATGCATCACCATGATCTTGCGTGTGCGTAGGAAAATTTTTGAAATTACTACGTTCCCCAACAGTGGCATCTGAGCCTGGTTTTATGCGTAGATTTCATATGCACGAGTAGAACACAAGTGAGTTGTGGGCGATACAAGTCATACTGCTTACCAGCATGTCATACTTTGGTTCGGCAGTATTGTTGGATGAAGCGGCCCAGACCGACCTTACGCGTACGCTTACGCGAGACTGGTTTTACCATCGTGCTTTGCACACAGGTGACTAGCGGGTGTCTGTTTCTCCAACTTTAGTTGAACCGAGTGTGGCTATGCCCGGTCCTTGCAAAGGTTAAAACAGCACCAACTTGACAAACTATCGTTGTGGTTTTGATGCGTAGGTAAGAATGGTTCTTGCTAAGCCCATAGCAGCCACGTAAAATTTGCAACAACAAAGTAGAGGACGTCTAACTTGTTTTTGCAGGGCATGTTGTGATGTGATATGGTCAAGACGTGATGCTATATTTTATTGTATGAGATGATCATGTTTTGTAACCGAGTTATCGGCAACTGGCAGGAGCCATATGGTTGTCGCTTTATTGTATGTAATGCAATCGCCCTGTAATTGCTTTACTTTATCACTAAGCGGTAGCGATAGTCGTAGAAGCAATAGTTGGCGAGACGACAACGATGCTACGATGGAGGTCAAGGTGTCGCGCTGGTGACGATGGTGATCATGGTGGTGCTTCGGAGATGGAGATCACAAGCACAAGATGATGATGGCCATATCATATCACTTATATTGATTGCATGTGATGTTTATCTTTTATGCATCTTATCTTGCTTTGATTGGCGGTAGCATTTTAAGATGATCTCTCACTAATTATCAAGAAGTGTTCTCCCTGAGTATGCACCGTTGCCAAAGTTCGTCGTGCCCAGACACCACGTGATGATCGGGTGTGATAAGCTCTACGTCCATCTACAACGGGTGCAAGCCAGTTTGCACACGCGGAATACTCAGGTTAAACTTGACGAGCCTAGCATATGCAGATATGGCCTCGGAACACGGAGACCGAAAGGTCGAGCACGAATCATATAGTAGATATGATCAACATAATGATGTTCACCATTGAAAGCTACTCCATTTCACGTGATGATCGGTTATGGTTTAGTTGATTTGGATCACGTGATCACTTAGAGGATTAGAGGGATGTCTTTCTAAGTGGGAGTTCTTAAGTAATATGATTAATTGAACTTAAATTTATCATGAACTTAGTCCTGGTAGTATTTTGCAAATTATGTTGTAGATCAATAGCTTGCGTTGTTGCTTTCATATGTTTATTTTGATATGTTCCTAGAGAAAATTGTGTTGACAGATGTTAGTAGCAATGATGCGGATTGGATCCGTGATCTGAGGTTTATCCTCATTGCTGCACAGAAGAATTATGTCCTTGATGCACCGCTAGGTGACAAACCTATTGCAGGAGCAGATGCAGACGTTATGAACGTTTGGCTAGCTCAAAATGATGACTACTTGATAGTTTAGTGCACCATGCTTAAACGGCTTAGAATCGGGACTTCAAAGACGTTTTGAACATCATGGACCATATGAGATGTTCCAGGAGTTGAAGTTAATATTTCAAGCAAATACCCGAGTTGAGAGATATGAAGTCTCCAACAAGTTCTATGGCTAAAAGATGGAGGAGAATCGCTCAACTAGTGAGCATGTGCTCAGATTGTCTGGGTACTTCAATCGCTTGAATCAAGTGGGAGTTAATCTTCTAGATAAGATAGTGATTGACAGAATTCTCTAGTCACCATCACTAAGTTACTAGAACTTCGTGATGAACTATAGTATGCAAGGGATGACGAAAATGATTCCTGAGCTCTTCGTGATGTTGAAATCGACGAAGGTAGAAATCAAGAAAGAGCATCAAGTGTTGATGGTTGACAAGATCACTAGTTTCAAGTAAAGGGCAAAGGGAAAGACAGGGAACTTCAAGCAGAATGGCAAGCAAGTTGTCACTCCCGCGAAGAAGCCCAAAGCTGGACCAAAGCCTGAAACTGAGTGATTATACTGCAAAGGAAATGGTCACTAGAAGCGGAAATGCCTTGAATATTTGGTGGATAAGAAGGATGGCAAAGTGAACAAGGGTATATTTGATATACATGTTATTGATGTGTACCTTACTAGTGTTTATAGTAACCCCTGAGTATTTGATACTTGTTCGGTTGCTAAGATTAGTAACTCGAAACAGGAGTTACAGAATAAACAGAAACTAGTTGAGGGTGAAGTGACGATGTGTGTTGGAAGTGGTTCCAAGATTGATATGATCATCATCGCACACTCCCTATACTTTCGGGATTAGTGTTGAACCTAAATAAATGTTATTTGGTGTTTGCGTTGAGCATGAATATGATTTGATCATGTTTATTGCAATATGGTTATTCATTTGAAATCAGAGAATAATTGTTGTTCTGTTTAAATGAATAAAACCTTTGATGGTCATACACCCAATGAAAATAGTTTGTTGGATCTCGATCGTAGTAATACACATATTCATAATATTGATGCCAAAAGATGCAAAGTTGATAATGATAGTGCAACTTATTTGTGGCACTGCCGTTTGGGTCATATCGGTGTAAAGCGCATGAAGAAACTCCATAAAGATGGATTTTCAGAATCATTTGGTTATGAATCATTTGATGCTTGCGAACCGTGCCTTTTGGGAAAGATGACTAAAAACTCCGTTCTCCGGAACAATGGAACAAGCTACTGACTTATTGGAAATAATACATACCGATGTATGCGATCCAATGTGTTGATGCTCGTGGCAAGTATCATTATTTTCTGACCTTCACAAGATGATTTGAGCAGATATGGGTATATCTACTTGATGAAACATAAGTCTGAAATAGTTGAAAGGTTCAAAGAATTTCAGAGTGAAGTGGAAAAATCATAGTAACAAGAAAATAAAGTTTCTGCGATCTGATCGTGGAGACAAATATTTGAGTTACGAGTTTGGTCTTCAATTAAAACAATGTGGAATAGTTTCGCAGCTCACGCCACCTGGAACACCACAACGTTATGGTGTGTCCAAACGTCGTAACCGCACTTTATTGGATATGGTGCGATCTATGATGTCTCTTACTGATTTACCACTATTGTTTTGGGGTTATGCATTAGAGACAGCTGCATTCACGTTAAAAGGGCACCATCTAAATCTGTTGAGACGACACTGTATGAACTATGGTTTAGCAGTAAACCTAAGCTGTCATTTCTTAAAGTTTGGAGTTGCGATGCTTATATGAAAAAGGTTTTCAACCTGATAAGCTCGAACCCAAATCGGAGAAGTAAGTCTTCATAGAATACCCAAAGGTAATTGTTGGGTACACCTTCTATCACAGATCCGAAGGCAAGATATTCGTTGCTTAAAATGGATCCTTTCTAGAGAAAGAGTTTTTCTCGAAAGAAGTGAGTGGGAGGAAAGTAGAACTTGATGAGGTAACTATATCTACTCCCTTGTTGGAAAGTAGTTTATCACAGAAATCGGTTCCAGTGATTCCTACACCAATTAGTGAGGAAGTTAATGATGATGATCATGAAACTTCAGATCAAGTTACTACCAAACCTCGTAGGTCTTCCAGAGTAAGATCCGCACCAGAGTGGTGCAGTAATCATGTTCTGGAAGTCATGTTACTTGACCATGGCGAACCTACGAACTATGAGGAAGCGATGATGAGCCCAGAATCCGCAAAATGGCTAGAGGCCATGAAATCTAAGATAGGATCCATGTATGAGAACAAAGTGTGGACTTTGGTGGACTTGCCCGATGATCGGCAAACCATAAGAAATAAATGGATCTTCAAGAGGAAGACGGACGTTGATAGTAGTGTTACTATCTACAAAGCTTGACTTGTCGCAAAAAGGTTTTTGACAAGTTCAAGGTGTTGACTACAATGAGATTTTCTCAACTGTAGCGATGCTTAAGTCTGTCCGAATCATGTTAGCAATTGCCACATTTTATAAAATCTGGCAAATGGATGTCAAAACTGCATTCCTTAATGGTTTTCTTAAAGAAGAGTTGTATATGATGCAACCAGAAGGTTTTGTCAATCCTAAAGGTGCTAACAAAATGTGCATGCTCCAGCGATCCATCTATAGACTGGTGCAAGCATCTCGGAGTTGGAATATACGCTTTGATGAGTTGATCAAAGCATATAGTTTTGTACAGACTTACGGTGAAGCATGTATTTACAAGAAAGTGAGTGGGAGCACTACAGCATTTCTGATAAGTATATGTGAATGACATATTGTTGATCGGAAATAATGTAGAATTATTCTGCAAAGCATAAAGGAGTGTTTGAAAGGAGTTCTTTCAAAGAAAGACCTCGGTGAAGCTGCTTACATATTGAGCATCAAGATCTATTGAGATAGATCAAGACGCTTGATAAGTTTTTTTCAATAAGTACATACCTTGTCAAGATTTTGAAGTAGTTCAAAATGGAACAGTCAAAGAAAAAGTGCTTGCCTGTGTTGCAAAGGTGTGAAATTGAGTAAGACTCAAATCCCGACCTTGGAAGAAAATAGAAAAGAGAATGAAAGTCATTCCCTATGCCTCAGTCATAGGTTCTATAAAAGTATGCCATGCTATGGACCAGACCTATTGTATACTCTGCCTTGGTTTGGCAAGGGTGTACAATAGTGATCTAGGAGTAGATCACTGGACATTGGTCAAAATTATCCTTAGTGAAATAAGGATATGTTTCTCGATTATGGAGGTGATAAAAGAGCCCGTCGTAAAGAGTTACATCGGTGCAAGCTTTTACACCGATCCAGATGACTCTAAGTCCCAATCTGGATACATATTGAAAGTGGGAGCAATTAGCTAGAGTAGCTCCATGCAGAGCATTGTAGACATACAATATTTGCAAAAATATATATGGCTCTGAATGTGACAGACCCGTTGACTAAACTTCTCTCACGAGCAAAACATGATCATACCTTAGTACTCTTTGGGTGTTAATCACATAGCGATGTGAACTAGATTATTGACTCTAGTAAACCCTTTGGGTGTTGATTACATGACGATGTGAACTATGGGTATTAATCACATACAGATGTGAATATTGGTGTTGAATCACATGGTGATGTGAACTAGTTTATTGACTCTAGTGCAAGTGGGAGACTGAAGGAAATATGCCCTAGAGGCAACAATAAAGTTATTATTTATTTCCTTATTTCATGATAAATGTTTATTATTCATGCTAGAATTGTATTAACCGAAAACATAATACATGTGTGAATACATAGACAAACATAGTGTCACTAGTATGCCTCTACTTGACTAGCTCGTGAATCAAAGATGGTTAAGTTTCCTAGCCATAGACATGAGTTGTCATTTGATTAACGGGATCACATCATTAGGAGAATGATGTGATTGACATGACCCATTCCGTTAGCCTAGCACTTGATCGTTTAGTATGTTGTTATTGCTTTCTTCATGACTCATACAAAGTTCCTACAACTATGAGATTATGCAACTCCCGTTTACCAGAGGAACACCTTGTGTGCTACCAAACGTCACAACGTAACTGGGTGATTATAAAGGTGCTCTACAGGTGTCTCCAAAGGTACATGTTGGGTTGGCGTAATTCGAGATTAGGTTTTGTCACTCCGATTGTCGGAGAGGTATCTCTGGGCCCTCTCGGTAATACACATCACTTAAGCCTTGCAAGCATTGTAACTAATGAGTTAGTTACGGAATGATGTATTATGGAACGAGTAAAGAGACTTGCCGGTAACGAGATTGAACTAGGTATAGGATACCGACGATCGAATCTCGGGCAAGTAACATACTGATGACAAAGGGAACAACGTATGTTGTTATGCGGTTTGACCGATAAAGATCTTCGTAGAATATGTAGGAGCCAATATGAACATCCAGGTTCCACTATTGGTTATTGACCGGAAACAGTTCTAGGTCATGCCTACATAGTTCTCGAACCCGTAGGGTCTGCACGCTTAACGTTACAATGACAGTTTTATTATGAGTTTATAAGTTTTGATGTACCGAAGTTTGTTCGGAGTCCCGGATGTGATCGCGGACATGACGAGGAGTCTTGAAATGGTCGAGACATAAAGATTGATATATTGGACGACTATATTCGGACACCGGAAGTGTTCCGGGTGATTTCGGAAAAAACCGAAGTGCCGGAGGGTTACCGGAACCCCCCTGGGAGAAGTAATGGGCCTTGGTGGGCCTGAGGGGAGAGAGAGGGCAGCATCCCAGGAGGTGGCACCCCCCCCCCTTGAGGAGTCTGAATTAGACTAGGGGAGGGGGCGCGGCCCCCCCTTTCCCTCTCCCTCTCCCTCTCTTTCCTTCCCCCTTCCTCCTTCCTAGTGGGACTAGGAAAGGGGAGTCCTACTCCCACTAGGAGGAGGACTCCCCCCTCCTTGGCGTGCCCCCTAGGGCCGGCCGGCCTTCCCCCTTGCTCCTTTATATACGGGGGCAGGAGGGCACCCTAATACACACAAGTTGATCTACGGATCGTTCCTTAGCCGTGTGCGGTGCCCCCCTCCACCATATTCCACCTTGGTCATATCGCCGCGGAGTTTAGGCGAAGCCCTGCGCCGGTAGAGCATCATCATCGTCACCATGCCGTCGTGCTGACGGAACTCATCCCCGACACTTTGCTGGATCGGAGTCCGGGGATCGTCATCGAGCTGAGCGTGTGCTGAACTCGGAGGTGCCGTACGTTCGGTACTTGGATCGGTCGGATCGTGAAGACGTACGACTACATCAACCGCGTTGTCATAACGCTTCCGCTTACGGTCTACGAGGGTACGTGGACAACACTCTCCCCTCTCGTTGCTATGCATCACCATGATCTTGCGTGTGCGTAGGAAATTTTTTGAAATTACTACGTTCCCCAACACTTCCATATGTGTACGGGCATAGCCGCTCCTCGGCAGTGTCGTCAGCCAGCGCGGAGCATGGTGCTTCCACTGGTGCGTGGGAGGGGGCTCCCCTTCGGGAGGAGCCCCCAGGGCGTGTACAACCCGCCCTGACACGTGGCTGGCACGGTAGGGCTAGGAGAGGTGTATCTGGGCACCCGTGAGCCAGCGGGGGACTCACGAGGCCCTACCTCGAGGCGGGTTGCGCCTGGCTCTGGGCCTTTATCGATGGCATGTTCCTGCAAGGTGGTTAGAATGCAAATGATCTACGTCCTTAGGTCCCGGCCCTCGAGCAAGCTCAGCCACCGATGGTATGACAGGTCGCAATGCCTTGGGTCAAGGCCAGGGGGTGGGGGCTGGAGAGCCAGTAAGAGCCCATGAGTCACGATGCTCGGGTACCCCCCTTTCAACGTGCAAGCGCTTTGCATGAGAGTGGAGAGGTCCACGATAGGCAGCAGAAGATAATCGCGGGAATCAGGTTAAGCATGGAGGGGAAATCCATTTAGATAGATACAGAAAAAGCAACCGCCACTGGGTCAGGACCGAGCGGCTCGGGGATAATGCAGCCCGAGCGGCACCCCAACAAGGTAAGCAAAGAACATGAGCAAAACGGATACATGCCGCAGGGACGGACCCACGTGACCTGGGAATGATGCAACCCTGTGGGCGCTCCCAGCTGAGAATGGAACTTTGAAAGATGTCACCTGATACGGTTGAAGATGAAGGGATGCTAAAGTAGCGGACGACGCGTGGTGAGGAAGCCGACCCTCACGAGCTCTCGGGACCTGGAGCCTCGGGAGGCTACGGGGGCTCAGGTGGATCTTCAAGGGCCATCTCCATCTCTGCCAGGACCGCGCGATGCCTAACCTCTTGAGCCTCCACAATGCTCCTCAGCAGGCACTGATGAGCGACGACCGCGTTCGGCAGGCTGAAAGGCATGCGAACGTAGCTATGAGGTGGACCCTCGCAACGCCCCATGCGCGAAGGCCAAAGGCGCTCATGAGACGTGGCTCAGTTGAGCCCTGGCACATCGATGCAGATGCGCAGCCCGCCGTCCTCGCCTGGATGGAGGGCTGCGGCGGGTAGGCGGCGGCTGCCGCGCATGACTCTTGACTCCTGTAGCTCCTGAGTGTTTCTCGTGATGAACTCCTGAGGGTTTGGCCCTCCTTGCCTCATACCTTCTTGAGGGAAACGCGCCTTGAATCACGCCTCCAAGTGGTGCCCGAGCGCCTCCCTCGTGACCTTGGCAAAGTCGGTGGCTCTCCAAGAAAGAGCCCCCGAGCCCTACCCGAGGAGGGCGGCGGGCGTGCCTTCCTATGAGACAGAGGGTGGCGCCCCCTGAACGGGCGCGAATCCTGACGCAACGTCTCCGGAGGTACTCGGCTCCTAATGGCTTGGGCTAGGCGAAGCCTTCTTCTTCTTAGGGACCGCCTCGGGAAGTCTCCCGCTTCTGTGATCTGGGTCTTCGATTGCAGCGGCTTGGAAGGCATGCTCAAGAGAACACACTGCATCCCTTTCCTCACAGGGTACTGTGATGACTCCACTGCTTCCTGGCATCTTGAGGACATTGTAGCCATGGTGAGTCACTGCCATGAACTTGGCCAGGGCTGGGTACTCGAGGATGGCATTGTATGGCAGGCGAATGTGGGCGACGTCGAAGTCAATAAGCTCGGTGCGGTAGTTGTTGCGCTGCCCAAAGGTGACTGGAAGGCAAACCTGCCCTATCGGAACAGTGGAACCATCAGTGACTCCTGAGAAAGGCTTGGTCGGCTGAAGCTGATCATATGGCACTTGCAGATTGTTGAATGTCTCGACGGACAGGACGTTGAGTCCTGCTCCACCATCGATGAGGGTCCTGGTGACTTGCACATTGTTGATGACTGGGGAACAAAGCATTGGGAGGACTCCGGCCGTTGCTGTGCACTTGAGCTGATCCGCTGAGCTGAACATGATAGCGCACGCAGACCATCTGAGAGGGCACATGGCCTCAAGCTTGGGGAGGACTGCATTCACCTCGCGAGCAAACTGCTTGAAGATGCGCTGTGAGGCTGGGGCCTGGGCGCCGCCCAGGATGCAAGCGATTGCGCGCGGCTCCTGGAAGCCCCCAGCCCCCTCATCCTTATGCTAGTCTTCATTCCTCCTTGGCGGTGGTGGCAGAGGTGGGAGGCCTGCGTTGCCTTGCAGGCGATCCTCACGGGGCTGATCCCTCCAACCTCCCTCGTGAGGCTGGTCCTACCAGCGGTCCTCACGAAGTCGGTCACGCCACCCTTGGCGAGGGCCACGGTCTTCCCATCGTCCTCCACCTCTTCCTCCTCCTCGGCCATAGCCCTGATCGTTGCACTCGGGGCGTCGGCCGATACGCCCATCTTGTACGGCCCTGAGCTCCTGGCATTCGTTGGTGTTGTGGGTGTGGAGGTCATGGTACACGCAGTACCGGCTACCCTTGGATGACTTAGGCTGATCCCTGCCTCGCTTGGTGTCTGGCTCTGTAGCAAGCACAGCAGCTCCCTTACGCTTCATGTCCTTGACCTTGGGCTTCTTCTCTTCTGTATCGGCAGCCGGAAGCTCGAGGAGGGAGAGGCGCCCTTCCTCAGCCCTGGCGCACTTGGTCGCCAAGTTGAACAGCTCCAGGGATGTGCATAGGTCTTCATGGATTGCTAGCTCCTCTTTCATCTTGATGTCATGCACGCCATTGGAGAAGGCTAAGATGATGGCTTCCTCAGTCACCCTAGGGATCTTGAGGCGAGCGTTGTTGAAGCGCTGGATGTACTTCTGCAGGGTCTCTCCTAGCTGTTGCTTGATGCGGCGCAGGTCACTCATGGTAGGGGGCCGGTCGCGAGTGCCTTAGAAGTTGGCGATGAAGCGAGTGCGCATCTCGTCCCAGGAGGAGATCGTGCCAGGAGCCAGGTTCAGGAGCCAGGTGCGGGCACCCTCCTTGAGCGCCATGGGAAACCAATTCGCCATGACCTTTTCGTCCCCGTTGGCGGCTTCGATGCCCAGCTCGTAGAGCTGTAGGAACTCCGCGGGGTCTGCAGTGCCATCATAGCGAGGGGGCAGGTCAGGCTTGAACTTGTCTGGCCATGCGACATTGCATAGCTTGGGGGTGAAGGTGCAGCAGCCTGCGGTGGCCACCGGAGCCCTTTGCTGGTGATGGGCTTGCTCCTGGAAATTCCCACGCACCGCCGCTTGGAGCAGTGTGATGTCTTGACGTGGTGGCGCAAGGATGCAGTCATGGTGCACCGGTGCTGGGAGCACGCGGGCACCTTCTTGGGGGTGAGGGATTTCTTGGCAACTCCTTTCTTGTCGTGCAGGAACCGAACGCGGTGGGTCTCGTCCTGGGGCCGTGCACCTTGGAGCCAAGGCGCCTTCTTGGGGAGGAGGTGGTGGAGGCACCTCTTGATCCACGCCTCTTGCGCAGGATGGAGGGCGAGGCAGCGAGAGAGATGGCATAGGAGAGCCCCCTGCGGCGCTGACGAGCTCGGTGATGCGGGCGAACCAGTCCTCGTAGAGGTCGTCGACGGGACGGTAGTGCAGGAGCTCACGCGTCAGGAGCAGCACAGCATGCGCGTCTGTGGGGGCGCGACGGGCGTGGGACGACGAACCGGCTGGAGTCAGCGACGGGGTGGCGGTGCGGCCTTCCCGCCGCACCAAAGGATGCAGGGACGAGGCCTGCTGCTCGCTCCCCGTCGGGCCGGTGGCGGCGTTGGCGGCAGGCGATGGGGAACGACGGGGGCGTCCGCCGACGGGCGCCGTCTGGGCGACGCGGGTGGCGAGAGCAGCCCGACGCTCAGTGCAAGCCCGACGAGCATCAGCCATGGATACGACGGAAGATCACACGCGATCAGCGGAAGAAAGATTCTGGCGCACCCCTACCTGGCATGCCAAATGTCGGATTTCGGGTTCCGGCAGACCCTTGAGGTTCGAACTCTGGGGTGCGCACGAAGATCTTTCCCCTACCAGCTCGCGTTTCGAAGCCTCGCAAGGAATCTAGGCTGGAAAGAAGAACACACAAGGGACACGATATTTATACTGGTTCAGGCCACCATTGTGGTGTAATACCCAACTCTAGTGTGTGGTGTGGTGGATTGCCTCAGGGGCTGATGATGAACAATACAAAGGGAGAACAGCCTCGCGAGGGGCTGTTCTTGAGCTGGTGCGATGAACTGCTTGGGTGAGTTTAGTCGCCTCTCTCTCTAATCTATGCACAATCTGGATCTCCCCCTCTCTATGGTGGTGGCTAGTCCTATTTATAGAGGGACGCCCTAGGCCTCTTCCCAAATAATGAGCGGGAAGGGCGCCAACAATTGGTCATTTTGAAGGGGAACATCTAGTACACTTATCCTGACTAAAGTTGGTCTTCGACTGCCAAAGACTCTGCCGGTGACGCTGTCCTGGGCTCCATGATGACTTCCATCCTGCCACTCTGCTCGTCTTGGTCTTGTTGCACCGAGACGGTAACCTTTGCCTAATGCCTTGGCATGTGCTTGCCCCCTTTGCACCAAAGGGGAAACAAGGACATTGCACAGGCGGGCGCCCACCTGGCGCCCGCCTGGTCTCGATCGTCATGGCTTGTATCAGGGCTCCTCGTGAGGTGCCCTGTCTTGATATCTCCGCCTCCTCGTGAGCCTGCCTGATGAGGCTGCTCCTGAGGAAGCTTCCTGTCGTTCGCCCCGCGAGGCTTGGCCCATCGCGAGGGTCTTGAGCTTGAACTGATGAAGTTGGGCTACACTGGGCCTTCGCTTGAGCCACACCGCAGGCTGCAGGCAGGCAAGTCTGGGGACCCCCGTTCCCAGAACACCGACAGGGCCCGCTCGTTATGGTTCTGCCGTCCAGAGGCTGACGACGCGCACGACAGCGGCAGTTAGAGAGCGCCTCCCGACCAGGTGCTTAGTCACCCACTCGCAGTCTCGCTCACCCACTCCCACTCTCTCCCCTTGCTCTATTCTCCCCTTCCCGAGAGCTTGCCATCATCGCCAACCACCTCCCATCCTCGTCGCCGGCCTGAATGCCTTCTTGGAATGATGGAGATGAGAGCTACAATGACAATAATGTCTACTACGCCACCTTCTTCTTGTAGGCTCGTGTTAGGCCTCCAAGCGCAGAGTTTTGTAGGACAGTAGAAAATTTCCCTCAAGTGGATGACCTAAGGTTTATCAATCCATGGGAGGCGTAGGATGAAGATGGTCTCTCTCAAACAACCCTGCAACCAAATAACAGAGAGTCTCTTGTGTCCCCAACACACCAATACAATGGTAAATTGCATAGGTGCACTAGTTCGGCGGAGAGATGGTGATACAAGTGTAATATGGATGGTAGATATAGGTTTTTGTAATCTGAAAATATAAAAACAGCAAGGTAGCAGGTGATAAAAGTGAGCACAAGCGGTATTGCAATGCTTGAAAACAAGGCCTAGGGTTCATAATTTCACTAGTGCAAGTTCTCTCAACAATGATAACATAATTAAATCATATGGCAATCCCTCAACGTGCAACAAAGAATCACTCCAAAGTTTCTATCAGAGAATGTATGACAAAAACATGCATCAACCCCTATGCATAGATTACCCCAATGTCACCTCGGGAATCCGCGAGTGGATTGCCAAAACATACATCAAGTGAATAAATAGAACATCCCATTATCACCACAGATATCCCATCGCAAGACATACATCAAGTGTTCTCAAATCCAATACTCAATCCAACATAACAAAACCTCAAATTGCAAGACTCAAGTCATCACAACAAGAGATAGAGAGGGAAGAAACACCATATGATCCAACTATAGTAACAAAGCTCGCGGTACATCAAGATCGTTGTCGGTGTCAAAACCGGCGGATCTCGGGTAGGGGGTCCCAAACTGTGCGTCTAGGCGGATGGTAACAGGAGACAAGGGACACGATGTTTTACCCAGGTTCGGGCCCTCTTGATGGAGGTAAAACACTATGTCCTGCTTGATTAATATTGATGATGTGTGTTATAAGAGTGGATCTACCACGAGATCAAGGAGGCTAAACCCTAGAAGCTAGCCTATGGTATGATTGTTGTTCGTCCTATGGACTAAAGCCATCGGTTTATATAGACACCGGAGAGGGCTAGGGTTACACAAAGTCGGTTACAATGGTAGGAGATCTACATATCCGTATCGCCAAGCTTGCCTTCCACGCCAAGGAAAGTCCCATCCAGACACGGGACGAAGTCTTCAATCTTGTATCTTCATAGTCTTGGAGTCCGGCCGACCATGATAGTTCAGCTATCCGGACACCCCCTAGTCCGGGACTCCGTCAGTAGCCCCCGAACTGGGCTTCAGCAACGACGAGTCCGGCGCGTATATTGTCTTCGGCGTTGCAAGGCGGGTTCTTCCTTCAAATAATTATAGAAGATTGTGAACACCAGGATAGTGTCCGGCTCTGCAAAATAAATTCCACGTACCACCGTAGAGAGAATAATATTACACAAGTTCAATCTGCTGACGTATTCTGTGGCGTGACGTCACACCACTACCAAGCCTTTACTCAAATTGTTTTTATTGTTCCACCTCAGCGCGTTTAGCGAAGCGGTTTCCTTGGCACGTCTTGTCGAAGCAGAGATCGTGTTCCCCTTATTCCGGGATTCCCATCAATACGGACGTGGGTAACCCAACCGCGCCATTGATTGTGGCGCTTGGGAGATAAGCGAGTTTTACCAGGCCGGTGGGGACACATGTTTTTGTCCGCCCATATAAGGGGATAAAGATCCAACCCTTTTACCTACGCCTTCTTCCTCCTTGGCTTATCCATCTCCGCGAACTCGAGCTCCAGCGCCCAAGCCCGCACTTCTTACCTCAACCTCCTCCAATTATGTCCGGAGCTGGAGGCAAGTGGATGGCGTCCTCCGTCACGGAGGGGCAGATCCAGAAGCTGCGCGGCGCCGGATATTTGTCCAGCAACATCGTGCACCGGCTCCCCGACGAGGGAGAGCTCATACCCACCCCCAGGCCCCATGAGAGGGTAATATTTCTTCCCCATTTCCTCCGTGGAGTGGGCTTCCCACTTCATCCCTTTGTCCGGGGGCTCATGTTCTACTACGGCCTAGATTTCCATGATCTGGCCCCGAATTTCATCCTCAACATCTCGGCGTTTATCGTCATGTGCGAGGCCTTCCTCTGCATCCAGCCCCACTTCGGCTTGTGGCTCAAGACCTTCAGTGTCAAGCCGAAGGTTGTGAAGGGAAGCCAACCGGAGTGCGGAGGCGCCATGGTGGGCAGGATGTCCCACGTTACGTGGCAAGAGGGCACTTTCGTGGAAACCATTAAGGGGTGGCAATCGGGGTGGTTCTACATCATCGAGCCGCGTGACCCTGACTGGGCAGCGGCCCCCGAATTCAGATCCGGCATCCCTACACGGCTCACCTCCTGGAAAGTGAGTGGCCGGATTTGGGGCGATTCGGAGGAGCTGACCGGACTCCAAGCCTGTATCCAAAAGCTGGTGGACAAGAAGCTCAAGCTTGTCAATGTAGTCCAGGTCATGCTCATCCGCCGGATTCTCCCGTGCCAACGACGGGGTTTCAACATGTGAGAGTTCGATCCGGCGCAGCACCAGACCCTGAGCGGGCTCTTCGATACTACGTACGAAGATGTCTGGAAGGTGTTGTTCAAGGGCACCGAGGCTCCTGCATCCTCTACCGAAGATCACGGATTCCGCTCGCAGCATCCAGCTGACGAGGTAAGTGATTATGCCACTTGTTTTCCATAGTTTGACTCTATGCGGGATCTAAACTCCCTTTACCTTTGACAGGACTGGCTGGCGAAGGCCGAACGGACTATCTGTCCGGCCCCATTGCCAGAGGACCCAGCAGACGCCCGCCTAACGGGGCTGCTGGCTCCGGCACCCCACGTGGTGCCGGAGAAGAAGGCCACGGGGACTCGGAAGAGTTCCCGTTTTCAGGTGCTATCGGATGATGAATCCGAGGCTGACTCCTCCCACCAAGGTGAGGAGGAAAAGAAGAAAGCCTCTCCCCCAGCGGGGGGAGGGAAGAAAAGGAAGGCCTCCCCAACAAGGGAGGCCGAAGGGTCCAAGAAGGGGAAAACTCTCCCCCCGGACTGCTCTGCCAACGCCGGTGACGACGACGAGGACTGGCCTCCAAGGGCCAAGCCCTTGGCAAGATCGTAAGTATCCGGACTCCCGAATAACTTCAAGGTTTTTCCCTTTTCGCCACACAATGTCTTTCTAATGCCGCATACAACCCTGCAGTCCGCCCAAGGATGATCTTCCCGCTTCGTCGAGCGGATCCTTAGGGGCGTCGGATATGGATTATCTTCCGACTGCCTCCACCCCCCGTGACGCGGATGATGCCGAGGTGGGATCTCAGGAAGGGACCCACCAGGAGGAGGAGGCCCCGGAGGTGTCGCATGACAACCTCCCGGACTTTGCACCGGACTCAGCCCCGGAGCCCACAGTGGCTCCAGAGTCCGGCGGGCGACCCCTTCGTAAGAAGGGCAAGACCGTGATGCCGGCTGCCTCCGTCCAACCGGAGGCGCCGGATAATTTGCTGGAGGCGCTCAATGGCGCCTCCATTGAAGAGGAACACCGCACTGTTATGAGTGCGGTGATTCAGAAGGTTCAGCTTGCCAAGAGCGGGCTGACCGAAGCCTGCAGCAGCCTTCTAACAGGCTTTGAGGTAAGAATTTCAATATATATAAAATGGTACCGCATAGACAATAGCCCCTGATGCTCGGTTCGGTGTTCGGAAAGAAAAGCCGGACTGAGGATCTTTAAAAAGATATATGCAGGAGTCATAAAAAATATGTCAATATGGGATTGCAGGCTGCGCTGCTGACCTCTGCCACACTGAATGCGGAGGTCAATACTTTGAAAGAAAGCCTCGAGCGGTTTGAGAACGAGCTCGGCCGTGCCAAGAAGCAGCTCGAGGACAAGCAAGGTGAGTAACACCTTATTAAAATTGTACCTTACAGAAAAGGATTTTGGTTGCAAAAAGAATGACAAGGATAACGTGGGTATTGCAGGGGCCACTAACGAGGTGGTGACCCTGAAAGAGGCGGTGGCCGCGGCCGAACGTAATGCGGCCGCGGAGCGCACCGAGCGAGAGAAGCATGAGGCGCGGGTGGCGGAGGTACAGCAAGAGCTCCAGGATCTCGTGAAGAAACATGAGAGCCTGGAGCGTGACTCGAAGACCCGAGAGTCTCAGCTTGCAACAGCTCTTGAGAGTGCCAAAGCCGCTAAGGCCAAAGCCTACAAGGCCCTCCAGGAGATTGAGGTGGTGAAGAAAATAGCAGTGGGTAAGGCATTTTTCATGCAAAGTAAGCATGTGAGTGTTAATTACCTGTTGCTTACCCGAGTTCGGAGCTCTCCAGGAGCGTTCGCAGATCTTCCTCGCAGCGTGTCCGATGTTGCCGCATTCTACCGGGCCGAGGAGGGGAGCTCGACGGAGAAGGTCTTCTGGTCTCAGTATGCTGAGGCCGGACATCCGGTGCCCCTTAGCGACCAGCTGAAGCAGCTGGTCGAGCTCCACAAGGCTGCCGAACAGGCCATGAAGGGCCTCATAGTTCGGTTGCTGCCTAAGGAGGTCATGCCTGGGAGCTACTTCGGCCTGGTGCGGTGGCTGGTGGATGCGTGCCCGTGGGTTGAAGTCATCAAGCACTCCGCTTGCATTGAGGGTGCCCGTCGGGCCCTTGCCCGCGTAAAGGTGCACTGGGGCAAGATGGATGCCCAGAAGCTCGTGACGGACCCGCCACCAGAGGGCAAGGAGCATCACATGCCCGAGATGTATTATAAGAGTGTGCTGAAGGGCGCCCGCACTATTGTGGGTGAGTGCTCCAAAGATGTAATATTTGAGTAGACTCGCATTTTGTTATCCTGTGCGCTGAAAACTTAGTTCATATGCACTAAGAAATGCTTGTTAATTTAAAATATTACCTTCTGTGCGGCTGTTTATCAAATCTGAGAGATGGCAAGTCGTCGGCTTCAGCCCCCATGCCATGAGTGCTGGGGTGTTCCGGATAAACTTGAGCACTCTTGTTCCCATTTTTGGGTCCATCTAGGGAGGCGCTCAACACAGCGAACAAGGCAACCGGACTTATAATGCTTGAACACTCTCACTTAGCCATAGAATTCTATAATTTTAAATTTCGGCGAAGCCCCTAGTCTTTGGAAGGCCGAATTTGGGGCACTATCCATGCCTGGGCCGGACAGGATCCGGCTCCTCGCTCTAAGCGGCATAAGTCTTTAAGGACTCGCAAAAAACCTCTCGAACAGCGACCGGCTCTCGCCTCATCATGACGGTCAGTTTTAGCTTTCTCCACTGAGGCGTTAACCCAGCTCAACTGGGGCGCAATCGCAGTGGTTCTCCCAGTGCTACCTTAGCCAATATAACGGAACGTAAGGTACCAAAACATGGGAGCCAGGCAAACCCAACTATTGACCCAAGACATGATTCGGAGTCGATGCATATAGTGCTATAAGTTCGGGGTGCCGCACTTGTGAAAGTGTTTGGACTTATCACACCATAATGCGGGAAACATAAGCCCCTGGTGTATATTAGCCGTACCAAAGTGTACGGATGCAACATGCCGTAAATGAACATATGTAGAAAAAGGAAATGCAATTGTAAGCAAGAAGGTGCTGCATTGTTTTATTCAATAAGTGCTGCTATGAATGCAGAACGATACAAATAGTGCGATAAGCAAGGGATGGGACTGTTAAACATGTCCCCCTCCAGGGGTAGGCTGCGGATTGGTGTATAAAAATGCTCGTAATGGAGACCACCTGGATATTCGTTGTAGCCTTTATCCTTCCCTGGCTGTTGCGTCGTGAGTTCGGCAGTTCTGCTGCCGGACAGGGCCTCTGACGAACAGAGTCCTGTGGGTAAAAAATAAAAGGTAAAAAGAAAAAAAGAACGACACACTTGAGAGCCCCTGGTGTGGTTGAGCTGCAGTCTGGGCTTATCGTGGTCGTGCCCCTCTCCCCATGCCCATGGTATCTTCAGAGCGTAATGGTGTACGCGAAGGACCTGCTTTGACGTTTTGCAAGGGCTGGGGTTGGGGCCGCACTGCTACGCGTGCTCGGAACGTGCCAGGTGGTCTTGTTGTAGGTTACTCCGGGCGCGCTTAGCTATGTCCGGCCGCTTAACGGCCGGACTCGAGAATTGCCTTAAGAGGCTGCATTGTACTTCTGCCGCGAGAGCCGCTGTATGTTCCTCCGTTCGGAGGGAACGTTCCGTGTTTCCGTTGACCGTGATGACTCCTCGAGGGCCTGGCATCTTGAGCTTGAGGTATGCGTAGTGCGGCACCGCGTTGAACTTTGCAAACGTGGTACGTCCGAGCAAGGCATGATAGCCGCTGCAGAACGGGACTATGTCAAAGATTAACTCCTCGCTTTGGAAGTTATCCGGGGATCCGAAGACCACTTCCAGTGTAATTGAGCCTGTACAATTGGCTTCTACACCTGGTATGACGCCTTTAAAGGTCGTCTTCGCAGGTTTAATCCTTGAGGGGTCTATGCCCATTTTGCGCACTGTATCCTGATAAAGCAGGTTCAGGCTGCTGCCGCCATCCATCAAGACTCTGGTTAGGTGAAATCCATCGACGATTGGGTCTAAGACCAATGCGGCGAATCCGCCATGGCGGATGCTGGTGGGGTGGTCCCTTCGGTCAAAAGTGATCGGGCAGGAGGACCATGGATTGAACTTTGGCGCAACTGGCTCCATCGCGTATACATCCCTGAGCGCACGCTTCCGCTCCCTTTTGGGTATGTGCGTTGCATATATCATGTTCACCGTCCGCACCTATGGGGGGAAACCCTTCTGTCCTCTATTGTTCGGCGGTCGGGTCTCTTCCTCGTCATCGCTATGCAGCCCCTTGTCATTGTTTTCGGCAATTAACTTGCCTGCCTGCTTGAATACCCAACAGTCCCTATTGGTGTGGTTCGCTGGCTTTTCGGGGGTGCCGTGTATCTGGCACAAGCGGTCGAGTATTCGGTCCAAATTGGACGGACCCGGAGTAGTTCTTTTGAATGGCTTTTTCCGCTGACCGGGTTTAGAGCCTCTGAATCCGGCATTGACTGTCGTATCCTCACTATTGTCGCCGTTAATGCGGCGTTTGTTTTTGTTATGACGCGGCCTGCCATTTCGATCCTTGAAATCCGGACTGCCAGAATTTTTGCTGAGGTTGTTGCTGCGTGCTAGCCAGCTGTCCTCACCCGCGCAGAAGCGGGTCATGAGTGGTGTGAGGGCTGCCATGGATTTCGGCTTTTCCTGTCCCAGGTGCCGGGCAAGCCACTCGTCGCGGATGTTATGCTTGAAGGCCGTGAGGGCCTCCACATCCGGACAGTCAACGATTTGGTTTTTCTTGGTTAAGAACCGTGTCCAGAATTGTCTGGCCGATTCGTCTGGCTGCTGAATTATGTGGCTTAGGTCATCAGCGTCTGGTGGTCGCACATAAGTGCCCTGGAAGTTATCGAGGAATGCGGCTTCCAGGTCTTCCCAACTCCCAATTGACTCTACTGGCAAGCTGTTGAGCCAATGCCGGGCTGGTCCTTTAAGCTTGAGGGGGAGATATTTGATGGCGTGAAGATCGTCGCCGCGGGCCATGTGGATGTGAAGGAGATACTCTTCGATCCAAACCGCGGGGTCCGTTGTGCCATCGTAAGATTCGATATTCACGGGTTTAAACCCTTCGGGGATTTGATGATCCATTACTTCATCTGTGAAGCATAGTGGGTGTGCGGCGCTTCTGTACTGGGCGATATCACGATGGAGCTCAAAAGAGCTTTGCCTGTTTTGTTCGGCCCGGCCGGACTTACTGTGTCCGGCGCGACGGTTGTCGTCACGTACCGTGGGGCGCCCACGCGATCCATATATCGATCTTGATTGTCTTGCCTTATCCTCCAATATATCTCACAAGTCCGAAGCGTTCCCCTGTGGCCTTATGCTTTTCGAGTGATGCCGGGGTACGGGTCTAGTGAAGGGCCTAGAGGTCTCTCTGTCGCGACCACGAGGTGGTCGGTCAGCCGTATTGTCTCCTGGTGATGCGGGTTCATACGCCTCCTCCTCTAATCGGGGGATCAGCTTGTGTTTGGGGTAGCCTTTGGAGGGGCGTTCGAGCTCATGCTCTTCGGCCGCGAGGACTTCAGTCCATCTGTCGGCTAGCAGATCTTGATCAGCTCTAAGTTGTTGCTGCTTTTTCTTGAGGCTGTTCGCCGTGGCCATAAGCCTGCGTTTAAAACACTCTTGTTCGACGGGATCCTCAGGCACGACGAATTCGTCATCGTCGAGGCTCGCTTCGTCTCTGGAGGGAGGCATATAATCCTCTACCTCTTCTTCTGCCGCTCTCTCGTGAGGGCTGGCCTCTTCGTCCTCCTTCGCTTGATCTTGCTGGAGTGGGTTGTCTTCGGCACTGTCCGGTGTATTATTATCTCCGGTGCCGGAGTCTTCATTCTTGCTGTGGCGGGATTTAGAGCGGCGCCGCTGACGCCGGCGCTTGGGCTGCTTTTTGGAGGGGTCATCCTCTTCTGTTCCTTCGCCATTCCCATCTTTTGGGATATCCACCATGTATATGTCATATGATGAGGTGGCTGTCCAGTGCCCAGTAGGCGCTGGTTCTTGGTCGTCTCCGGCATCATCGTCCATACTGTCGATGTCTTCGGAGTCGTAGTCTAGCATGTCGGTTAGATCGTCGACAGCGGCTACCAAGTGGGTGGTGGGTGGGCTTTGAATTTCTTCGTCGTCCGCATCCCAACCGTCCTGACCGCAGTCCGGCCAGGGCTCTCCTGATAACGAGAGGTACTTTAGCGAACTCAAGATGTCGCCAAAAGGTGAGTGTTGAAAGATGTCCGTTGCGATGAACTCCATGATCAGCGCCCAATCGGATTCGATCGGGGAGGGCGCGGGAGGTTCGGAGTCCGGCGAGGAGTCCGGCACCTCGGAGTCACGAGCTTTATGAGGGACAAGGTTAGTGTTCGGCTCTATCACCGTAGAGGTTGCAGCCCCCGAGGCGGTGTCTAGGCATCCGTCCTCGATCTGCGCAGCCGGCTCCGAATTGAAGATCGGAGCGGTTTCGAGTGCGGCCTCCAGGGTACTGTCAGGCTGCAGAGCTAAATCATGCTCGCCGTGACAGTGCAGCACGCTCGGCTGTGGCTCGAATCCATCGAGGATCAAGTCCCCGCGGATGTCAGTCGTGAAGTTCAAACTTCCAAATCTGACCTGACGGCCAGGGGCGTAGCTTTCGATCTGCTCCAGTTGGCCAAGCGAATTGGCCCGCAGTGCGAAGCCGCCGAATATGAAGATCTGTCCGGGGAGGAAGGTCTCACCCTGGACTGCGTCGTTGATGATGATTGAAGAAGCCATCGAGCCTATCGGTGACGGCACAGAGGAACTCTCAATGAAAGCACCAATGTTGGTGTCAAAACCGGTGGATCTCGGGTAGGGGGTCCCGAACTGTGCGTCTAGGCGGATGGTAACAGGAGACAAGGGACACGATGTTTTACCCAGGTTCGGGCCCTCTTGATGGAGGTAAAACCCTACGTCCTGCTTGATTAATATTAATGATGTGTGTTACAAGAGTGGATCTACCACGAGATCAAGGAGGCTAAACCCTAGAAGCTAGCCTATGGTATGATTGTTGTTCGTCCTATGGACTAAAGCCATCCGATTTATATAGACACCGGAGAGGGCTAGGGTTACATAGAGTCAGTTACAATGGTAGGAAATCTACATATCCGTATCGCCAAGCTTGCCTTCCACGCCAAGGAAAGTCCCATCCGGACACGGGACGAAGTCTTCAATCTTGTATCTTCATAGTCTTGGAGTCCGGCCGACGATGATAGTTTGGCTATCCGGACACCCCCTAGTCCGGAACTCCCTCAATCGTGCCAAATCAAGAACACGAGAGAGAGAGAGAGAGATCAAAATACATAGCTACTCGTACATACCCTCAGCCCCGAGGGTGAAATACTCCCTCCTTGTCATGGAGACCGCCGGGATGATGAAGATGTCCTCAGGTGATGATTTCCCCCTCCGGCAGGGTGCCGGAATGGGCTCCCTATTGTTTTTTCATGGCTATAGAGGCTTACAGCGGCGGAACTTCCGATCTAGGTTTGTTTCTGGAGGTTTCTCTATTTATAGGAATTTGGCGTTGGTTTCACGTCAGGGGAGTTCCCGAGGGACACACAAGCTAAGGGGCGCGCCCCCTACCCGTGTGGTTGCCTCGTGACTCTTCTGGCCCAACTCTGATGCTTCATGGGTCACTTCTGGTCCATAAAAAATCACCATAATTTTTTAGTTTGTTTGGACTCCATTTGATATTCCTTTTCTGTAAAACTCAAAAAGAAGGGAAAACAGAAACTGGCACTGGGCTCTAGGTTAATAGGTTAGTCCCAAAAACAATATAAAATAGCATATTAATGCACATAAAACATCCAAAATAGCTAATATAATAGCATGGAACAATAAAAAATTATAGATATGTTGGAGACGTATCGAGCATCCCCAAGCTTAATTCCTACTCATTCTCGAGTAGGTAAATGATAAAAACAGAATTTTTGATGTGGAATGCTACCTAACATATTTATCAATGCAATCATCTTTATTGTGGCATGAATATTCAGATCCATAAGATTCAAAACAAAAGTTTAATATTGACATAAAAACAATAATACTTCAAGCATACTAATAAAGTAATCATGTCTTCTCAAAATATCGTGGCCAAAGAAAGTTATCCCTACAAAATCATATAGTCTAGCTATGCTCCATCTTCATCACACAAAGTATTTCATCATGCACAACCCCGATGACAAGCCAAGCAATTGTTTCATACTTTTAATGTTCTCAAGCTTTTTCAACTTTCATGCAATACATGAGCATGATCCATAGATATAGCACTATAGGTGGAATAGAATATGGTGGTTGTGGAGAAGACAAAAGGAAGGAGATAGTCTCACATCAACTAGGCGTATCAATGGGCTATGGAGATGCCCATCAATAGATATCAATGTGAGTGAGTAGGGATTGCCATGCAACGGACGCACAGAGCTATAAGTGTATGAAAGGTCAAAAAGAAACTAAGTGGGTGTGCATCCAACTCGCTTGCTCACGAAGACCTAGGGCAATTTGAGGAAGCCCATCATTGGAATATACAAGCCAAGTTCTATAATGAAAATTTCCCACTAGTATATGAAAGTGACAACATAGGAGACTCTCTATCATGAAGATCATGGTGCTACTTTGAAGCACAAGTGTGGAAAAGGATAGTAGCATTGCCCCTTCTCTCTTTTCTTTCATTTTTTAATTTTTATTTTGGGCTCTTTGGCCTCTTTCTTTCCTTTTTTCTCTTTTTTCCTTTTTTTATTTTTCGTTCGGAGTCTCATCCCGACTTGTGGGGGAATCATAGTCTCCTTCATCATTTCCTCACATGGGAAAATGCTCTAATAATGATGATCATCACACTTTTATTTACTTTACAACTCAAGAATTACAACTCGATACTAGAACAAATATATGACTTTATATGAATGTCTTCGGCGGTGTACTGGGATGTGCAATGACTCAAGCGTGACATGTATAAAAATATGAATGGTGGCTTTGCCACAAATACGATGTCAACTACATGATCATGCAAAGCAATATGACAATGATGAAGAGTGTCATAATAGACGGAACGGTGGAAGTTGCATGGCACTATATCTCGGAATGGCTATGGAAATGCCATAGTAGGTAGGTATGTTGGCTATTATGAGGAAGGTATGTGGTGGGTGTAATGCACCGGTGAAAGTTGTGCGGTACTAGAGAGGCTAGCAATGGTGGAAGTGTGACAGTGCGTATAATCCATGGATTCAACATTAGTCATAAAGAACTCACATACTTATTGCAAAAGTCTATTAGCTATCGAAACAAAGTACTACACGCATGCTCCTAAGGGGATAGATTGGTAGGAAAATACCATCGCTCTTCCCTGACTGCCACTCATAAGGAAGACAATCAATAAATAAATCATACTCCGACTTTATCACATAACGGTTCACCATGCGTGCATGCTACGGAATCATAAACTTTAACACAAGTATTTATACCAATCCACAGTTACTCACTAGCATGACTCTAATATCACCATCTTTGTATCGCAAAACAATATTCAAGGAATCAAACTTCTCATAGTATTCAATGCTCTTTATGGAAGTTTTTTATTATATCCCTCTTGGATGCCCGTCATATTAGGACTAAATTCATAACCTAAGCAAATTACCATGTTGTTTAAGACTCTCAAAATAATATAAGTGAAGCATGAGAGTTCAACAATTTCTATAAAATAGAACCATCGTCGTGCTCTAAAAAGATATAAGTGGAGTACTAGAACAACTGACATACTACTCCAAAAAGATATAAGTGAAGATAAATGAGTAGTCAAATAATTAATTAGCTATGTGAAGACTCTCTCTCATTTAATAATTTCAGATCTAAGTACTTTATTCAAATAGCAAGCAAAACAAAATAAAATGACATTCCAAGGATAGCACATATCATGTGAAGAAGCAAAAACTTAGGCTCAACAGAGGCTAATCGATAATTGTTGATCAAGAAAGGTGGGATGCCTACCGGGGCATCCCCAAGCTTAGATGCTTGAGACTTCTTGAAATATTAACTTGGGATGCCTTGGGCATCCCCAAGCTTGAGCCTTTGTGTCTCCTTAATTCCTCTCATACCAAGGTTTCCCTAATTCTTAAAAACTTCATCCACACAAAACTCAACAAGAACTTGTGAGATAAGTCAGTATAAATCAATGCAAAACCTTATCATTCCCTGCTGTAGAGAATCACTAAAATTATAATTTGACATTGCATACTAAATGCCTCTACATATTTAATACTCCCATCCTCAAATAGAATCATTAAATAAGCAAACATATGCAAACAATGCAAATATAACAGCAATCTGTCTAAACAAGACAGTCTATAAAGAATGCAAGAACATTCATACTTCTCTAACTCCAAACATTTTGAAAAATTACCACACTATAGAAAATTTGTTTTAACTTACTGTGTAAAAATTTCAAGATTCTATCATGTTCTCACTATTCACCAATATTCAAAACATAACAGCAACATATAGACTTGCAAAATAAGCATGTTAAAGGCTATACTTGACATTTTTATTGAAATAAAAGATGCAAAACATTACTCTAAATAGCAGTAAGCAAATCAAATAAAATAAAATGACGCTCCAAGCAAAACTCATATTATGTGAGGTTATCGATAATGTTGAAGACGAAAGAGGGGATGCCTTCCGGGGCATCCCCAAGCTTAGTTGCTTGGACATTCCTGGAATTACCTTGGGGTGCCTTGGTCATCCCCAAGCTTATTGTCTTGTCACTCCTTATTCTCCTCATATCGATATATCACCCAAAACTTGAAAACTTCAATCACACAAAACTTAACAGAACTTCGTGAGATAGGTTAGTATGATAAAGACATATCATTCACTTTGATACTTCCAAGACAAGATTCATAATTGTTCTCACACAATTCCTACTGTACCTTATCATTTCCAAAATTTATATCACTTAACATAAGCTATGGAAACACAAAAACAAGCAAACTATGCATTGAAAACAAAATCTGTCAAAAACAGGATAGTTTGTAATGATCTGGACAACCACCATACTTCTATAAATCTAAAAATTATGAAACATTAGGACAGTCTAGGAAATTTGTATATCAATCATGTGTAAAAAATTCAGAATTTTATCACATTCTAGTGAATTTTCAAAATTCTGCAACTGGACGCAAAAGTTTCTGTTTTTCAGCAAGACCAAATCAACTATCACCATAGACCATCCCAAAGGTCTTACTTGGCAATTTATTGAAACAAACGCTATAAAACATGATCACTACATTAGCTTAATCACGTGAACACACAAAAACAATAGGGGTAAATATTGGGTTGTCTCCCAACAAGCGCTTTTCTTTAATGCCTTTCTAGCTAGGCATGATGATTTCAATGATGCTCACGTAAAAGATAAAAATTGGAACATAACGGGAGCATCATGAAGCATATGACTAGCACATTTAAGCCTAACCCACATCCTATGCATAGGGATTTTGTAAGCAAACAATTTATGGGAACAAGAATCAACTAGCGTAGGAAGGCAAAACAAGCATAACTTCAAGATTTTCAACACATAGAGAGGAAACTTGATATTATTGAGATGCATATAAGCATATATTCCTCTCTCATAATAATTTTTAGTAGCATCATGAATGAATTCAACAATACAGCTATCACATAAAGCATTCTTTTCATGATTCACATGCACAAAAAATTATTACTCTCCACATAAGCAAATCCCTTCTCATTCATAATAGTGGGAGCAAACTAGACAAAATAACTATCATGGGATTGCAAATTAAAATCAAGACGACAAGTTTCCTGGTTATCATTATTCTTTATAGCATACATGTCATCACATTAATCATCATAGGTAGCAACTTTGTTCTCATAATCAATTGGAACCTCTTCCGAAATAGTGGAATCATCATTAAATAAAGTCACGACCTTCCAAATCCACTTTTATCAATATTGTAATAAAATTCAACACCCTCCAAAATAGTGGGATCATTACCTAGAGTTGACACTCTTCCAAACCCACTTTCATCAATATAATCATCATAAATAGGAGGCATGCTATCATCATAATAAATTTTCTCACCAAAACTTGGGGGACTAAAAATGTCATCTTGATCAAACATAGCATCACCAAGCTTGTGGCTTTGCACATCATTAGCATCATGGATATTCAAGGAATCCATACAAACAACATTGCAAGCATGCTCATTATACAAAGATTTTATGCCAAACATTTTATTAACTTCTTCTTCTAACACTTGAGCATAATTTTCCTTTCCATCATTTTCACGAAAAACATTATAAAGATGAATAATATGTGGCAACCTCAATTCCATTTTTTTGTAGTTTTCTTTTATAGACTAAACTAGTGATAAAACAAGAAATTAAAAGATTCAATTGCAAGATCTAAATATATACCTTCGAGCACTCAACTCCCCGGCAACGGCACCAAAAAAGAGCTTGATGTCTACTACGCAACCTTCTTCATGTAGACTCGTGTTGGGCCTCCAAGCACAGAGTTTTGTAGGACAGTAGCAAATTTCCCTCAAGTGGATGACCTAAGGTTTATCAATCTGTGGGAGGCATAGGATGAAGATGGTCTCTCTCAAACAACCCTGTAACCAAATAACAAAGAGTCTCTTGTGTCCCCAACACACCCAATACAATGATAAATTGTATAGGTGCACTAGTTCGGCGAAGAGATGGTGATACAAGTGTAATATGGATGGTAGATGTAGGTTTTTGTAATCTAAAAATATAAAAAGTAAGGTAGCAAGCGATAAAATTGAGCACAAGCGGTATTGCAATGCTTGAAAACAAGGCCTAGGGTTCATACTTTCATTAGTGCAAGTTCTCTCAACAATGATAACATAATTAAATCATATGGCAATCCCTCAACGTGCAACAAAGAATCACTCCAAAGTTTCTATCGGAGAACGTAGGACGAAAACATGCATCAACCTCTATGCATATATTACCCCAATGTCACCTCGGGAATCCGCGAGTTGAGTGCCAAAACATACATCAAGTGAATCAATAGAACATCCCATTGTCACCACAGATATCCCATCGCAAGACATACATCAAGTGTTCTCAAATCCAATACTCAATCCAACATAAAAAAACCTCAAAGAGCAAGACTCAATTCATCACAACAAGAGATAGAGAGGGAAGAAACACCATATGATCCAACTATAGTAACAAAGCTCGTGGTACATCAAGATCGTGCCAAATCAAGAACACGAGAGATATCAAAACACATAGCTACTGGTACATACCCTCAACCATGAGGGTGAACTACTCCCTCCTCATCATTGGAGACTGCTGGGATGATGAAGATGGCCTCCGGTGATGATTTCCCCCTCCGGCAGGGTGCCGAAACAGGCTCCCGATTGGTTTTTCGTGGCTACAGAGGCTTACAACAGCGGAACTTCCGATCTAGGTTTCTTTCTGGAGGTTTATCTATTTACAAGAATTTTTGGCGTCGGTTTCATGGCAGGGGAGTTCCCAAGGGACCCACAAGCCAGGGGCGCACCCCCTACCCTTGTGGTTGCCTCGGGACTCTTCTGGCCCAACTCCAATGCTCTGTGGGTCTCTTCCGGTCCATAAAAAATGACCGTAATTTTTTAGTTCGTTTGGACTCCGTTTGATATTCCTTTTCTGTAAAACTCAAAAACAAGGAAAAAATAGAAATTGGCACTGGGCTGTAGGTTAATAGGTTAGTCCGAAAAATAATATAAAATAGCATATTAATGCATATAAAACATCCAAAACAGATAATATAATAGCATGGAACAATCAAAAATTATAGATACGTTGGAGACGTATCAGACGATGGCATGGGGGGCAACCTAATGGACATGGAGTACTTAGTAAGTCTCCCCCTCCTCCCTCTGCCATTATTTAGGGTTAGGGTTCAATCGATTTGGGAATTAGGGTTGATGATATGCATATTTGTGTGGATGGATTCCTTTGGTTAAGGGTTTGGTTTAGCCAATGCTTGATGGATCTGCAACTATATTGCATGTAGGACACACCTGACACCATCCCTGAGCCACTATGGTGTGGTGCTTCCATGGAGGAAGTTGCCAAGTGCACTCTGCACCAGATAATGCCAAGGAAGTGTGTTGCTTTTGAAGGTGCTAACACTGGGAGGAGGTTCTATGGATGCCCTGTTCACGTGAGTAATGTAGTAAATTAGTAGCTCATTATTATCTGAAGTGAGTGTTCTTATTTGTAGATAGTGGTTTTGTACTTGATATATGAAGTCAGTGATTCATATATGCTTTGTGGTTATTAGTTATGCTTAGTGGATTCAGTTATGCTGGATGGATTCAGTTATTGTGTAGTGGTTTAAAGATTGCAGAAAGCTAGTGATTCAATTATGCTAAGTGTTGGTTACTATTTGCATTAATTAGAGTGCAGAAATGTTCTGTCTTTGTAGCTAGAGTGCAAAAATGTTATCTATCTCTGTTTCAAAATAGTTGGCACTGGATTGAGTTATGAATGTGTATATATCCCCTCTATCTTAACTCTTTATATATCCTCTGTATATTAACTGTATTGAATTGCATAGATTTCTGAATTAGTACATCTCCTCCTTGTATATTAACTCTGTTTTAACTGAATTTAGTACTGAATTTATGCATATTCTTAAGTATGTGTTGTCTGATCAAACTTAATTTATTTCTGAATTTAATATTGTTGTTTGACTTAGCAAGGAGGTGTGAAATGTGGTGTAGTTAAGTGGGTTGATCTAGTCCACCCTGATATACTGAAGAACTGCCTCATCAAGCTGTGGGGATTGTTCCATGAGCAAAACCTTGGCAGGATTCAAGACAAGAATGCATATGATGCTGAGTTAGCCAAGTTGATGAAGGAGAAGGATCATCTATGTGAGGAGTATCACAAAATGGTTTATGATGTTTCCAAGATGTTTGACTGGCGGGATGGTGTTGGCAAGGTGACTACCACAAAGCAATGGAAGCTGACAAATTTGAGAAGCAGAAGGAAGAGCTAGAGATGGAGATAAAGATGGAGAAGCGTAGGCTAGCAAAGGAGCAGAGGTGGAGATGAAGATGGAGAAGCTTATGCTAGCAAAGGAGCAGAGGTGTATCCTTCAGGCCCAGGCTGACATAATTCACACTACTAGGAAGGCTATGAAAGAGATCTAGGTGGACAGGGATCTTCTTGCACAAGAGAAGAAAGAAATGCAGAAAGTTGTAGCTGATCTGCTCAATGCCGGCCATGGGAGCAAGGAAAAACTTGAGAAAATCAAGGCCATAGTAGAGTCATGAAGATCAGACTATGGTTGATAAGTAAGTAAGTTGGCCTACTATATATAACAGGCCTTGCAAGTTGATGGTGGTAGTTGTATATTTTGTGCAGCACTATATGAACTACTTAAGTTATGGTAACTGGAGTGAAGGGAGGTGCCAATGTTTAAGTTATGGTTATGTTAAATGATGCAGTGTTTAAAACCTATCTTAAGTAATGTAGTGAAGAATTGTTTTATTAGTTATAGTTGTTTTAATGCAGTGAATAAGTGTTTTAGTGCTCTGGTATTTTATTTTAAAGTTGGTCTTAATGTCTCACTTATCCAATGTGGGCTTGGAACTAGGCCGTTATCCTAACTTGCCGCCTGCCTACCAGCACCCAGTGTCCATCTATAAATCCCACCCTAAGCCAGAAACACTATTGTAACCCAAACCCCTACCTTCTCCTCCCACGGCCGCCAGAGAAATCCCTAGATCCGTAGCTCAGTGGGCATGGACCCTGGAGAGGTTGTACATGCAGAAGAGGAGGTGGCCATGGCATGTAGAGAGAGGGAAGAAGAGCAGTAGAGCGTAGGGGGGAGAAGGCCAGCGGCGGCAACAAGATACAAGCATGAGTATCACCGTCGTCTGGCTGAGAACATTTTGGCAGCATGCAACCACAAGGACAAGGAGCCATTCCTGGAGGCCTTCCCCAATGGCTCTAACCCTAGTGATGATGATATCATCTACTGGGCAAGGAGGAGGGCCAACTTTCATACATTTCAAGTAACTAGGCAGAGGTGGACTAGGATTCTGTACCCATGAGGAGTGATCTGGTTATGTTTTATTAATCCTTGATCTACGTATGAATGATTCCCTGATGTGTTGAAGGATCTATCTATATGTACTGATATATGTATTGAAGGATCTATCTATATGTACCGATCTATGTATGAATGATCTATCTAGTATTATGTGTTTGAACGAAAGGATGGCTTGTTTCTATGTCTGAATGAACTCATGAATGATCTATATAGTTTTATGAATGAAAGCATTTTTATGTGGATGGAGGATTTAGATGTGGTTGAGAAGTTGCACCCCAAGATGGCCTAATTAGGCCATTTTAGGGTTGGTTGACAACTTGCCCCCTAGATGGCCTAATTAGGCTATTTTAGGGTTGGTCGACAAGTTTCCCCCCAAGATGGCCTAATTAGGCCATTTTAGGGTTGGTCGACAACTTGCCCCCCAAGATGGCCTAATTAGGCCATTTTAGGGTTGGTCGACAACTTGCCTCCCTAGATGGCCTACTTAGGCCATTTTAGGATTGGTCGACAAGCTCCCCCCCCCCCAAGATGGCCTAATTAAGCCATTTTAGGGTTGGTCGACAACTTGCCCCCCAAGATGACCTAATTAGGCCATTTTAGGGTTGGTCGACAACTTGCCCCCCAAGATGGCCTAATTAGGCCATTTTAGGGTTGGTCGACAACTTGCCCCCCAAGATGGCCTAATTAGGCCATTTTAGGGTTGGTCGACAACTTGCCACCTAGATGGCCTAATTAGGCCATTTTAGGGTTGGTCGACAAGTCCCCCCCCCTTGATGGCCTAATTAGGCCATTTTAGGGTTGGTCGACAAGTCCCCTCCCCCCCCCCCCCCCCGCAGGATGGCCTAATTAGGCCATTTTAGGGTTGGTCGACAACTTGCCCCCCAAGATGGGCTATAGGCCATCTTAGGGTTAGTCGACAACTTGCCCCCCTAGATGGCCTAATTAGGCCATTTTAGGGTTGGTCGACAAGTCCCCTCTCCCCCCTCCAGGATGGCCTAATTAGGCCATTTTAGGGTTGGTTGACAACTTGCCCCCCCCCCCTAGATAGCCTACTTAGGCCATTTTAGGGTTGGTCAACAAGTTTCCCCCCAACATGGCCTAATTAGGCCATTTTAGGGTTGGTCGACAAGTTTCCCCCCAAGTTGGCCCAAGAATGATCAACATATCAAATCAATTCATATCAAACAATGATCAACATATCAAACAATGACCAAAATCTAACATAGTCAGGCTCATATCAAATCGAAATAGTTCAGAGAACGGCATGATACCACATTACTTAATTGTTCCAAGAAGTTCAAACAAACCTTGTTCAGGCCAACCAATAGAGTTCAAGGTAACAAACAAATATAGCAAACTAACTGTCCCAAGCATGCCTAACAAGCATAGTTCAGGGCATGACAAATATATGTTTCATAGCCATATTACAACATATTCAATGGTCGCCACTAGCTGTGAAATACAAATTAAATTTGCTTGGGGCCTTCCTCTTCCTCTTTGAACCAACACCTGCTTCACCTGAGGTTGATGCTACCCTTGGAGCATTGAAACCTGTTGCAACTCTTGATCTGGTGTTCTTTGCTGGAGATGATGCACTTGACCTGGTGTTGTTGGCTGGTGTTGAAGCTATTGGGATCTTTCTCTTTCTTGATATTGCTGTTGAGACTACAGTAGCGGCAGTGGTTGGTCTTGTTGCAGTTATGGGTGTGGCAACAGATTGGGTGGCCCTAACTGAAGCTGCAACTGGTTTCCTGGCCCTAACTGCATTTACTGAAGCTGAAGCAGGACCAGAAGCCTGGGTGGCAACAGATTGGGTGGACCTAACTCAAGTTGCGGCTGGTTTTCTGCCCCTAACTGCATTTGCTGAAGCAATAGCAGGACCAGAAGCCTGGGTAGCAACAGATTGGGTGGCCCTAACTGGAGGTGCACTTGATGTAGGTGGCCAGGGTGGTGCTGAAGCTGCTGGGTAGGATGCTCTGTTTTCCTACAATTAAAACAAGTAGCAGGTGAAAATATTGATGCACTGATATTTGCTGCAAAATTGTAAGAAATATTGTGCATTGGACTTAAGCCTGTCTTAGTTACCTGGTGCATGTTTTTCCTTGTCATAAACTTGGCCTTAAGCCTATCTTCACAGAGTGTCCACCTGTGGCCTTGCTTGCCATAGTTACTACATGTTATTGTGCCCATCCTTGATGTATCCTTTGGAGCTAGCACTTCAAATTCACCCTTTCTCCTAGATGTCTGCTTCTTCCCTTTCTTCTCCCGAAATACTGGTGGTTCAATGTCTGATGTGTTGGTGTTGAGCCAGAATTCAGGCCCAGGAACAGGGTAGATGATGTTCTCGTATGCAGCCTTATACATTTCCTTCTTAAAGAATGGGTGCACATAATCTTCTGGGTGAACTTTTATCTTCTGCACTGCAGCTATTGCATGGTGGCAAGGTGATCCAGTCATGTCCCATCTCCTACAAGAGCAGCTCCCTTCATTCAACTTCACACAGACATGATGGTGTAGTTCCCAAATTGGTTATTGGTGCTAATGCAGACTCTAAGTTGGTTTAGAAACCAGGTCCAGCTGGGACCATCCTCTTTGTCAACCACCCCCAAAGCAAATGGGAAGACATTGTTGTTCCCATCTCTCGCTATTGCTGCCAATATCTATTGACCTGTGAATAACTTGATGAAGCAACCATCCAGTCCTGCATAACCAGTGATATTTAGGGTCAAATTAAATAAGTATGTCCAATAGTTACACTTCAAAAAGGATTACATCACTGAAATTTACCTATGGAAGGCCTACAACCAGCAAGGAATCAATCCTTTGATGTCTGGAGGTAGTAGAACATATACTTGAACCTTGGTGTGGGGGATGGGTTCAAAGGATCCTCAAAAGTTGTCACTATGCACCTGCTTCCAGGATTTGTGTCAAGCACACATTATAGGTAGTCCCTCAACCGGAGATACTGATTTCTATTATCACCTTGCACAACATCAACAGCCATCAGTCTTGCCCTATATGCCAAACTCCTAGGTACATGCACCCCAAACTTCTTCTTAGTATATTTCAGAATTGTATCTACATCAGCCTTTACATTTGATCTAACTATGTCCTCCACAGCTTCTGCAACCCACTCTGCAGTCACCTTGGTACTCTTTCCACTAGCTCCACAACTATGATCCAAGTGGCACTTCTTGATTGTGAATGTATCTTCATGGGCTACTTTGGAAGCAGTCATGAAAAATTCACAACCATTCTTCCTCTCTAGGCACTAAACAATAATCCTTGTTGGTTCATTCCTATGGTACTGAAAGTTTCTCAAAGTTCTAACATGAAAAATTTGCAATGCCTTTCTAAACCCATACACATTGGTAAAGCAAAGGTCCTTGCACAATTGCTCATGTGCATCAGGTAGATTTGGGTCATACCATTTCCTTTCTTTCTTCTTCTTCAATCTCCTCTTCCTTCCAGAAGGTAGTCTTGGAACCTCTCCATCCGAGTTAGAAATGCTCACATCACCAGGGAAGCAACATTCATCAGGTTCAGGTACAAAACTTGAAACTTGGGGATCTCTGGCTGATTGTCAGCTCTGGAAGTAGGACCTGTATTTACTGCTGCTCTTCTAACAGGCTTCAATTTCTCAAGCCTGTCTTTTGCCACAACTCTCTCCTCTCCACTATCAGTCTCTTTCTCCTCCTGGCAAAACTCTGAAACATCACAGACACCTTCAAAATGTGGTATGTCTTCTGCAGCATCTATTTCTTCTTCATTTACAATATTTTCTTCACCTCTCTTCCAAGTCTTGTAAGACATCTTTATCCCTCTATAGTCACCCCTATCAATCTCAAAGTCTGAGGATGATTTGTCAATATCATCATCTGGTACACCATCAGATCCATCCTCACCACCAGCATGTCCATCATCACCACCAGGAGCTTCTCTAATGTTCAAGTTGCAGCTCTGTTGTGTGTTCATGTTAACTTCAAGAGGGTGAACCACTCCATCTTGTGACAGACTTAAACACAAAACCAAGCCCCCCACTAGACTGCCTATTGGAACTTGTTATTCACAAACATTGTGATCCCTGTTAAATTCAGTATCTCTATCTTCATTTGCCTTGGTCACAATGATATTCAGCACTCTGAAATCAGAGTGGTCCACCATTTCTTCAACTCATCTTGACTGTCCAGAAGCAATAAACCTTCCTATCCAATTCCTTTTTCTTTTACCTAGTACATGTAGTCATCTGGCCCATAGCCTTCAGTTTCAGTAAGTGCTATCAAGTTGAGGAAAGTTATGTCTGAAACAGAAAACCTTCTTTCCATGTTATCTCTGCCCTAGAAATGCAGCCTCACCTCCCAAATGTCATCATCCAGCCTGCATTACATAATATGTTATTTCAAAAGCCTAAATACGTGTTTTTGCTATAAAGTTCAGTTCACATTAACTAAGTACAATAAGGAACCTGAATCCAACAAATGCTTCTCTGAATCCACCGTGCATTTCTACTGAATCCAACTAATCCTTCAGTGCAAAATGCAATTGTTGCATTCAACTAACTACTCTGAACTAGTGCATGTTCTAAGATGAATCACAGCTGCATTTACTAGGGTTTGATCAAATACCTAACTAAAGATTGCTGAACTTTGAACTAAACTAGCACTGATGAATTCAACTAGGGTATGTTGAAGGAGCTGATGAAGAGAAGAAGAAAATCTTACTCCACCCCTCCAAATGTAGAGGCCAAGTGGTGGGAGTTGGCCGGATTCGTGTGGACAGCGCCAGCAAGAGGCCTCGCCGCTCTATACTCAAGTGAGAACTGGCAATTCTCAGGCGATAGCGGTGCAGCCTATGGCCTCGTCGTAGGTGTCCGCTGTGGCGGCGGCGGCGCCGCCGGCTAGGTTGCGAAGCTACCACTCCCAAGCCAGTTATCAACCTTCGAGTACTCTCCACCGCCATCCCCCATTCCACCTCCACCCGTCGAGTGGCCGTCGTCATCTGGTTTCGCCGCCACCGACGCCATCGCCTAGGTCGGAGAGGGAGACAAAGTGAGAGAGAGAGGGGAACAGAGTACACGACTCAGTCGTCTTGACCTGGTTGGGACGGCGCGCTCTAACAGCCGTCATCATGGGCACTGTCAGCCTCTGGCTGACAGAACCATGATGGGCGGGCCCCACGTGTCATAACCGAGCTTAAACTGTAATGATTCGACCACTAGGGTTTTTTGGAACATCCGGCCACTTTGTTGGTAGTTTTTTGAAAAATAAAAAAAGTGGTAGTTTTTTGCAATGATAGCCCGTAATGTGGTAGTTTTTTGCTATTCATGAACCATCTACAAGACGGAGTTGTGTATGTTAGTTGGGTTAAATCTTGCAGGTAATCTATCTCAATGACATCAAGGGAAAAAAGACATCTATTGTGTCATTGCCATATAGGATAAAAAGTAATCGTGTACTTGTCTTTGTGATGAGCTAGAGGTAAAGACGATATGCTATCAACATTATGTCATTTGCTTATAAGGCAATGCTCTGTTTTCACTTAATACTTCAAGATGCATGCTGGAGAACAATCATTAGTGGAGTATTAGTTGTAATTGTATAAAGGTCTATGGATAAAAGGATATAATGCCTACATGCAATCATGACATTATGATCAATAATAAAAACTACTCCCTCTGTAAAGAAATATAAGAGTGTTTACATGAAGTAGTGATATAAACGCTCTTATATTTTTTTAAGGAGGGAGTGCAATTTAATCGATACACAACTTAATTTCTTCACCACGCCTATGCTTGTTTTTTGGAGAGATGCCACTAGTGAAGTTATGTATATCAGTCTTTTATCCTCATGATCACAACCTCGGTCGACCTCTTTTATTGCTCTTTACAATCTAAACCTTTTCTTGTATTTGTCTACAATCTTCAGTTCCTACCATACTACTTGTTAATGCTTATAACTAGCAAGGCTAGTGAGACCGACAATCTCACTAGTTTGGTTGGGGACCAAGAAGAAGTTTGTAATTGTGTGTAGGTGTTGATTATTGATCGTAATCCAAGTGCTCTTACTGGTGAAAGGATCGATATGGTCGACTAGAGGGGGGTGAATAGGTAACTACCATATTTTAGCTCTTCTTAACAAATTAGATTAAGCGACAAATAGGTTGTCTAGATATGCAACTAGGTGAGCAGCATATATGATGCTAGGAACGACAACAACACAAGCAAGCAAATGATACAACACAAAGTAAAGGTAAGAAGTAACCACAAATGGAGCCGGTGAAGACGGGGATGTGTTACCGAAGTTCCTTCCCTTTGAGCGGAAGTACATCTTCGCTGGAGAGGCGTGGAGGCACAATGCTCCCAAGAAGCCACTAGGGCCATCTAAACATGGCTAGTGCAAGACTATCAGTGTTGTTCCCGCGAAAATTAGAGCATCTCAAGTCAGGCCTCCCGTCAGACCGACTAGAAGAGCTACTCGCTCTATAGTGTTGTCACACAAGATAAGCACGCCGCCCGCCTGCTGGCCGGGCGAATCGAGGCCGCTCGTAACCTTTTTTTTCTCCCATCGATCGAATCGAGGAGGTCAAATTTTGTTTAGTAGAAAGGAAGGAAGACGGCATGGGTCTCGTCGGCCTTGATGACGGAATATTCAGTTTGTAGGTCTTTAGAGAGAACAGACTATTGTACCTAATAGCATGTTCTATGATCTCATCTTCAACAACCGAGCATCACACAACACTAGGTCATCTATTTTTAGTGGCTATGTGCTCCATGTCCGCCCAAGGACCATAAACAAATGCAAATGAACACGTTAACCCTTTCATCGATTTTGTCCCTTTTTAGCAAAAACAAGACAGTTTGTGTTGACATTGAATCTTGCTTTCATTCCTAATGAAAAGTCTCCTGTCACTTTGTCAAAAAAATTGAAAAATGGCCATAATTCTTGCTAAATAAAGTGGGTTCTCGCGGTAGTTCTTTCTCCTTTTAATTTCATTAGAACCTCGAGTTTGACATCGAATGGGTTGACCTACATAAAAGAACCCTACGTTGGTTGAACTAATTCAGGTGCCATTTCCTTTTCCATATTCTTAGCTGATTTCTTAGATTAAAAAACTTAAGAACGTGTCAACAGAACGATAATCAATCAGTTAAAGCCAGCGGCAGATACTATTGGCATTTTGCAGGTGAGAGTCGTCCCTACAATTAGACCATAGTTGAACTAGTATGTTCTTCATACTGCGTGTGTTCTGCATTTTCATATTGTTTTGCCAAGAAAAGTTTCAGACCATCGTACATTTTACTGTCCTGACTAGATGTTTCTTCTTCCCAACTTATGAGGCCACATAAATGCACATTCATGGGAATGTTGCCTTTTTTCAGATAGTGACAGAATACCAAACTGATCTCACCAAGAACTGTGCACTCAAACAACTTGAACTTATTATACCGCAGCTATTCATTCCCATAAACAGTACTGGTCGCAACTCGAACGCAAAATATTTTGGTTCATACCTAACATCCTCCAAAAACAGTGCTGCAACTGCCATTTTGCCTTTGCCTTTTGTTGACCTGGACAAAGTATCAGGAAGAAAAGGGGTGGAGCAAAGCACATGTGCAAGGAGACCATGTCTGCACTGCGTCACCCAACAAGGGATATATTATTCCTGTCAATTTCTTCATTGTTATTTTTTGCTTTTCTGTTAGGTCATTTTGTGACCAGTTCAATTAGTGGGTGACCGATGGACTGGTCTTTGAATGCTTAATTGTGTTTGCTTATACATCTGATTAAGATAATTTCGACCAAACGGCTTTGTATTTTATTTTATTTGCCATTAGGTTGGTTGTTTTGTATAGTTTGCAGGAAAAAACGTTACAGGTCGTGTGGTATATGACACAAAATAAAAGTAATGCATCAATCTTGGTAGGAGTTGCTGGATTATAATTTATTTGCCAAAACATTGCAGTAACTTTCGTGTAACTAAGTTCATAAAAAAAATACATATTAAGTTCAATAAGGCGGGTTCAGCGACCGCACATGGTCGTCATGTCAGAATAGCAGTGGAATTGCAGAACATCAGGGATCATGTGTGTAGCCACCTTTAGCTGCTCGGCCCAGGGCAGGTTTAGTCGGTATATAAGATTTAAGAGGTCTCATGGGTCTCATGGGGAACTCGTTACGCGCAAAGTTTATATCTCGCTTATTGTGAGAGGCACGTTTGTATCTTGCTTAGTGATCTGTAGCAGAGCATCGCCCACCTCCGGCCGGCCCATAGAAACTACGCTTGCTCTGGGTACGTTGAAATAGCATTGAACTGTTTTTCTTTTACAGTGTCGAATAGCGATAGCTAGTTTATAGAGCTATCTTGTGTACTACATATTAGAAGAAAGAAAAGTCATATGTGTACTTGACCTTCTGTTAGAAATATATAATTTAGATAATATCATAACTTCCACACCTAGAGTCCAAAAACAACACAAAAATGATGGCAAAAAATGTATTGAGAAAACTGTTTTGAGGGCACACAATTTTTTTTTGTATATGCACCATGCCACATAAAAAATATTCATATAACATAAAAAAAATTCACATCAATCTATAAAAAAGTTCGCTGTAGAGTAAAAATGTTACAATGGAAACATTCGCCGCACACTAAAAATCTTTATCGGGTACTTAAAAATGTTCATCGGGTAGTATTAAAACAACTTATCAGGTACTTCAAAATGATCATCATCATGTTTTTAAAGATTATTTCATGTGTTTAAAAAAGTTTCAATGTGTTTTACAAAAGTTCATCAAAGAGTTAAAAAATGCACATAGTTATCTTCCAAACAAATGCAATGTACTTCAAATATGTTCACAGTATAATTTAAAATGTATATCATATATGAAAAATTATTCATAGTGTATTTGAAACAAATTTGGAGATGTAATTAAAACTTATCATAATTAAAAATTGTTACCATATATTCAACAAATGTTCATATAACTAAAAAGTGCTTGTGTGGTTTTGTACATAAATTAAAAAATATTCACATGGAACTAAATAGTTGTTTGTGTGGTTTTGAAATAAAGCTCACATATTATTTATCAAAACAACTTTTATTTCCTTAAAATTAAAAATTAGAAAAAAATGTAATAATAAAATAAAAATAAAAATGGAAAATAAAGATACCAAAAAAACACATGATGAACATTTTTTTAATATGGGATGAACAGTTTTAATAAATTTTATTTACTTTTAATACAAAAATAATAATACGTGATGACTACTCCCTCCGTTCCTAAATATTTGTCTTTCTAGACATTTCAAATGGACTACCACATACGGATGTATGTAGACATATTTTAGAGGGTAGTCACTTATTGAAATGTCTAGAAAGACAAATATTTAGGAACGGAGGGAGTATTAGTTAATACTTGATGAAAAATTTCCGAAAACAAAATAAACAATACTTAATACAGAATAAATATCTTTGATACAGGATGGCCATTTCAATAAATTGTAAACATTTTCAATTATACAACAAATATTATTCAATACATGATATCTGTTTTTCTATACCTGATGGTTTTTACACAAATAATATTTTTAAATACATGGTGATCGTTTTTCTAATACAAAATATAATTTTCTAACATACATGATGAATATTTTTAATACACCATACAATTTTTTAATATATGACAACCATATTTTAATATATGGTGATCATTTTTTAGTACATGATTTTATAAATGGGATGAAAAAACGGAAAAGATAAATATATAAAAGGGGAAAAGATGTAAGAAATGTGAAAGGAAAATTAAAATCGAATGAAACTGGGCAGATATACCCATCTGAGAGTAGCACTGAAAAAACCATAGGCAGAAGACGGCATATCCTATTTGCCGCTGCAGGCGCCCATTAACGTGTACTTTGCAAACGGGCGCCTGCAACGCCACGTGCTGGGCCGGCCCATATAGCGTATTATCCCAGTTCTAAAATGCCTGAAATAAGATGCAGCTGAGGGAGTCAAACTCGTGATCCCTGCGCTCCTAGGTAATAGCTAGAACCACTACACCGGCATCATTAGCTTGTACAGTTAACGTTAGCCTTTCTTTTATTATAACCTTCATCGGGTTTTTTCAAAGTTCCCACACGTTTTTATACTTTTTTCTTTTTTCTTGTTCATTTTCTTTATTTTTCCTTTCTTTTTCTAAAATGCACGAATTAGTTTTCAAATTCGATCAACTTTTTAATTTGATGGACATTTTTTCAAATTCGATGAACATTATTTCAAAATCAGTGAACTTTTTCTTAAATTCGGTGAACTATTTTTTTCAAATTCGATGAACTTTTTTCAAATTTGGTGAACTATTTTTCAAAATCGATGAACTATTTTCAAATTCAGTGAACTGTTTTTTCAAATTAGATGAACTTTTTAAAATTTGATAATTTTTTTTCGAAAACTATGAACTCTTTTCAAATTCGGTGAACTGTTTTTTCAAATTCTATGATATTTTTTTTAATTTGATGAACTCTTTTTCGAAAATGATGAACTTTTTAAACTTTTTCAAAAATTTGGTGAACTTTTTTAAGTTTGTGAACTTTTCTTCAAAAATGATGTACTATATCTCAAGATCGTTGAACTTTTTTTAAGTTTGTGAACTTTTCTCTCAAAACCGCTGTACGTTTTTAAATTCACAATTTTATAAAAGTAAAATAAAATAAATGGAAAAATAAATATTGCGGCCATACTAATTCATCTGGAGTTAGCGCAACGAAAATCACAAGTGGTCCATTGGTCTGGTGGTAAGCTGAGCTCGAACAAGCCTTGGGTTAACGATTGATCGGAGTTCGATTCCTGACCACGTTTCTATCAATTTTTTTTTTTTGGTGATTTCTGTTCGCTACCTTGCACGGGCCGGCCCATCAAGGTGCTGCAACGGGCGCCAGGAACCTGTTCGGGCGCTTAAGGCGCCGAACAGGACCTCCCCCATAGGACTGCCCATAAACTACCTGCGCTTACCATGCCCTGGCCCATATTATGATCACCTCAGGGAGCAGCATACTTAAATGGGCAAGCCCAGGCGCTCGGGAGGCAACAGACTAAGTTTTTTTTCACGTATTTTTATTTTTCACTTTTTTTACTTTCGTTTATAAATCCAGAAAATATGTTAAACAAATTACATAGCACATTCGAAATATATGTTAACAAAGCATTTGTAAAATATTAAATGTATATAAATAAAAATTTTCTCATGTATATGAAAAAATATATACAAAAAATATATAATGTGTGTGAGAAAGTTGATCATGTATTGAAACAAATTAGTCAAGCATTTGAAAAAATGTTAAACAAGTATTTGAAAAAAAATCAAGCATTTGAAAAATGTTGACCATGTATTCACAAATATAAAACTTATATTTTTTTAAATGTTAATCAAGCATTTTAAAATGTTAAAACATGTATAGAAAAAAATGTTGACCATGTATTCAAAATATTTAAATCTTGTATTTTAAAAATATTAATCAAGCATGACAAAAATGTTTAAAATGTGTATAGTGCTGACCATGTATTCTAAAAATGTTACACTTGTATTTGAAAAATGTTAAATGTGTATAAAAAATGTTTCTCATGCATACGAAATATTTATATAGAAAATATGCAATGTGTCTGAAAATATTGATCATGTATTAAGAACATTTAGTGAAGCATTTTAAAAAATGTTAAATGTGTATCAAAAATATTGACCATGGATTAAAAATGCAATCTTATATTTACAATGTGCTAATAAATTTTTTTGAAAGGATAAAATGTGTATCTAAGAAAAATGTTGATCATGTCTTAAAAAAATGGTAAACTGGTATTTGAAAAATATCAAGCATGTATTAGAAATATGTTCCTTACGTATACGAGAAAGTAGAATAAAAACCAAAAGAGACAAAGAAAAACAAAAAAAATACAATGAAAACAAAAAAAAGGATAATGAGCCAAGTAAAAAAGAAAACAAAAGAAACAAGTGCAAAAGGAATGGAAAATAGTGAAAACCAATTAAAAAACATTGAAAAGCAAAAAAGAAACAAATAACCAAAGAAATATGAAAACCGGCGAAACAAATGTAAAAGAATGAAAACAGTGAATCCCGAGGACGGAACAAAGAAAAACGAAGAAAAATAAAGAATAGGAAAAACGATGAAAACCGTGAATGAAACAAAGAAAACCGGTGAAAAAAAAACCCAAAGAAAAACCAGTGAAGAAACAAAAAAGGGAAAATAAATAAATAAAATTAAGCAATCCTACCAGAGCTACATACACTATAAGCAAGATATAGCTCTTATGCACACTAATATCTCGGAGTAAGCGAGATATAGTCTTTCAGTATTGCTCAGCCACCTACATGTCTTGCTCTGTTCCATGGTGAATTGTCTTGGTATCGTCATATCCACTTAGCAATCACAACTGGATTCCTGTGTGAGTAACAGAGCCAGTCCAAACTGGTCTTTATTTTCTTTTTCCCGTTAGGTTGTTATTGTTTGTTTGTTTCTTGTTTTTCTAGACTTTTCCCCTTGTTTCATTTTTTGTTTTGGTTTTCTAATCTTTTTTGCATTTCCATTTTTGGATGTTTTCCACCTTTTTTATGAATTCATTTTTTATTTCCATATTTTCGTTTTCTTGCTTTTATTATTTTTCTGTAATCTTATTTTCCTCCTTTTGTTTTTAAAAAACATTTTCAATAAATACATGAACACTTATATAAAAATGAGTGAACTCTTATATGTACACACGAAGATGTTTTAATACATGGTGGAATTTTGTAAAACAATGAACATTTTCCTAAACTCGGGACAAACAGTTTTAAACTTTCGAATACTTTCTCAGATGAAACAAACATTTCGTAAATGTGACTACATATTGAAATGTTGCTATATATCTAAATGTGTGAACACTTTCTTGAATTAAACAAACATTTCATAAATGTGACTACATATTGAAATGCATGAACACTTATTCCAATTACATGAACATGTTTTTAAATATGTGAGCACCTTTTAGTTACATTCAAATTTTTAAAATGTGTGAAGGCTTAAGAAGGCACAAGCAATGTTTTGAGTACATGATTTTTTTAATACACAGCACTTTCTTAAACTACAAGAAGAATTTTAAAAAATACAGAATAGTTTTGTAGTTGCATTAACATTTTCCAGAAATATTTGAAAACTTAATAAAAAAGTAATTCTACAAACTTTTAATAGTTGCATGGAATTTTTTATAGGGACTCAATCTTTTTTGTTCTTTGCAATACGTGACTGGTTTCTCATTTTTACCAAATTGAATATATAATACTAGTAAAAAACAAAAGAATATAAGGTGGATCTTTTTCTTTCACAAAAGCATTTTTGTTGATTGTGCATGCCTTTATTTTGGAACTACAATGTGCAGTGCTAGTACTGGTTGCTCAAGCAGGTGATCGGCCTTTGTGAATAACGTGCGCAAGTGATCGCATCAGTTGACCCTTGTTACTGTCGTATCAACTAGATGATTGTGGCCACCAGTATGCATAGGTTATATCATCTCCACTTTATTTTTAGTGTGATCTCTCTCTCTCTCTATCTTTTTGGATGGAAGTGTGTTATATATCTCGCCAAGTGTGAGTGCGCAAGGCAGTACTCTATTGCAATAGGTTAGTCAGATGGTCTGGTCCAATAAGGGTCCTGGGGAAACAGGTTGTAGGGAACCTTCAATGATCGGCTTTCACATGTTTTTATTTATGTTGTGCGTATCTTTTGTGGAGGCTTTCATTTGATTTTTGTTGCGGTTTATGGTTTTCTGTTTATAAGTTGACTTTATTTCCTCTTTATTATAGCAGATTTTCTTTTCTTTCTGTCTTCTCTTTACTGATTTTCTTTTTGTTTCACTTTTTCTATTTTTTATAATATAGACCGACTTTTTTCAATACATATTACACATTATTCTGATATGCGTTGAACATTTTTCAAAGAAATTTTTGAACAATTTTCTTTGCATAAATGTTAGCTATTTTTAAATACATGTTGAACTTTTTTTATGGTAGAAAACTTGTTTTGTATTAAGCAAGCATTTTTTATTAAATGTACACCCCATGTTCCCTAATGTAGAACTTTTTGCTGTTCAAATTGTACTACATTGCTGAAAAGAGGATAGTACTATGTTCTTAAAAATGTCAATATTATTTGAAATGCGTGAACAATTTCTAAAATGTCATGCACATTTTTTTGAATAGCGTGAAATATATATTTCATATTATAGGAACGTTATTACAGTGTATACACATTGTTTTAGACACCTTTTATAAATGTGACTTGCATTTTTTGGATGGTACAAAATGTTTTTTGAACTTGCACAAGCAATTTGTGTACATTGCGTAAATGTTATTTCAAAATGTCATGATTATCTGTTTAAACACATAAAAAATTCACAAATATTTCTTAATGTCACAGACATTTTTTAAATTGGAGCAGACTATTTTTTACATTGAGTAAATATTATTTTTAAAATCCCATGAAAATTTTGTTGAAATGTGTGATCGTTATTTAAATGACACAATTATGGTTTTGGAATGCTATCAACATTTTCTAGAAGTTGCATGAATTATTTCTTAACAATGTATGAACACTTTTATAAATGCATGATGATTTTGTTAATTTCAATAGAATATTTTCCACTTTAGAAATGTAAATAATAGTAATAAAAAAATAAGAGGAAAAAACAGCTCTCCTCCATATTGGGCCAATCCATTAAGAAAGCACTTGAGGCGAGAGGGTGTTATATCTGATACGAAGCGAGACAAAGCTCTACCCACTAGACGGCTCTGGCACCGGGGATCGGGTGGTCCGGTTGAGACCGACAATGGACTAAGTTTCTTCTTACTCCTTTTGTCTTCTTTCCGGGTCAATCATGTCATAAAGAAGAGTCAAACAAGAATAATAGCAGATTTTATGGAAAATTTTATTCCTCGCACATGGTAGGCGCACTATGGACCAGGTCCAATAGGAAGACAAGAGCAATATTTCTTTAGGTTTTTAGGCAGCTACCTTTTTACCCTCTTTTGGTGCTTTGCTTGCTTTTGTCTCGATTTCTTCTCTTCTCTTCAGTTTATTGTTTTATTTTCCAAAATTTTGCTTTTCCATTTTCATCATTTTAGTTCTTTCCTTTCCTTTCTCCTTTTCCTTTTAAATCCCTGAACATGTTTAAAATAATCTACTCCCTCTGACTCAAATTAATTGACGCAAACTTAATACAAAGTTGTACAAACGTTGTACAGAGTCTGCAACAATAAACATGGATCGGAGGGAATGACAATTTCTAAAATTTCAGACTATTTTCCTAGATTGTGATTCATTTTAAATATTTTGAATATTTTCTAAAAGTTGAAAAGATTTTAACAATTTTTGAATCTTTTTAAAACTCATGGAATTTTTCTAAAAGAAATAAAAGTAAATAAAATATCATAAACATTTTAAATTTTCAGGCCAATTTTTTAAAGGTTCATGAACACATGTTCGCATAATAAAAAAAATTCATGAATTTAAAATGTTCATGTATTTTAAAAAATATTTAAAAAATCGGCAAAGATGTCCATGAATTTAATAATGTCTGGGAATTTTAAAACCAAGTGAAAACTGGTACAAAGAAAAGAAAGAAACATGTGATATAAGAAAAAAAAATCCGGACAAAAATCACTGAAAACCAAGAATAGCCTGATGTAGAAAAACAAAACTAAAAATTGATAAACACGAAAAAGAGAAAGAGAAAATTGAAAAGAAAAAACACGTTGAAACCAAATAGTGGAAAATGAAGAAAAAATTGATGTTGGAGCACCATACGTTGAATTGGTCCATAGCACGCGGGGGTGCGTGACTTACGATTTGATTACTGTTCTTTGCTAGGAATCTGTCGGGCTTTTTCCTTTAACAAGTAAATGTGTACACGTTGATATCAGGTAGGGTATTAAACTGGAAGTTCAAAAAGTCATGTATTAATTACTTGCGGATACTCGGCAGGATATTTTTTAGGAAAGGTAGGATATTGGTTGCACACTAATTATGTGGTTAGTGCTAATGTTAATATTTGGTATGATATTGATTGCAAGCTGAACATGTTAAATGCTCGCCATGGAATCAATTCAGGTCATTGGACGCACATGATTTGATGGGCTAGATTAGTTGGACATGTCCCTTTGTTTTTTTATATTGGTATAGATATAGATTTAGGGAACCAAGATTCAAATATTGGGCCTAAGTGAGTGAGCACCAACATGTGATTGGATGGTTAGAGGGGTCAAGCTAGGGTTGTTCGGGTGGGTCATGGCTGTTGGGGAACGTTGCAGAAAATAAAAAAAAAATTCTATGGTTTCACCAAGATCAATCTATGAGTTCATCTAGCAACGAGAGAGAGGAGTGCATCTACATACCCTTATAGATTGAGCGGAAGCGTTCAAGAGAACGGGGTTGAGGGAGTCGTACTCGTCGTGATCCAAATCACCGGAGATCCTAGCGCGAACGGACGGCACCTCCGCGTTCAACACACGTACGGTCAGCGAGACGTCTCCTCCTTCTTGATCCAGCAAGGGGGAAGGAGAGGTTGATGAAGATCCAGCAACACGACGGCGTGGTGGTGGATGCAGCAGGGTCCCGGCAGGGCTTCGCCAAGCGTCTACGGGAGGGAGAGGTGTAGCAAGGGGGAAGGGAGGCGCCAAGTGCAAGGGTGCGGCTGCCCTCCCTCCCCCATCTTTATATAGGGTCCCCAGGGGGGGCGCCGGCCCTAGGAGATTGAATCTCCAAGGGGGGGTGGCGGCCAAGGGGGTGCCTTGCCCCCCAAGGCAAGTGGAGACGCCCCCCACCCTAGGGTTTCCAACCCTAGGCGCAGGGGGGGCAAGGGGGGGGGGGGCGCACCAGCCCACCAGGGGCTGGTTACCCTCCCACTTCAGCCCATGGGGCCCTCCGGGATAGGTGGCCCCACCCGGTGGACCCCCGGGACCCTTCCGGTGGTCCCCGTACAATACAGGTGACCCCCAAAACTTTCCCGATGGCCGAAACTCAACTTCACATATATAATTCTTTACCTCCAGACCATTTCTGAACTCCTCGTGACGTCCGGGATCTCATTCAGGACTCCGAACAACTTCCGGTTTGCTGCATACTAATATCTCTACAACCCTAGCGTCACCGAACGTTAAGTGTGTAGACCCTACGGGTTCGGGAGACACGTAGACATGACCGAGACGGCTCTCCGGTCAATAACCAACAGCGGGATCTGGATACCCATGTTGGCTCCCACATGCTCCTCGATGATCTCATCGGATGAACCACGATGTCGAGGATTCAAGCAACCCCGTATACAATTCCCTTTGTCAATCGGTATGTTACATGCCCGAGATTCGATCGTCGGTATCCCAATACCTCGTTTAATCTCGTTACCGGCAAGTCACTTTACTCGTACCATAATGCATGATCCCCTGACCAGACACTTGGTCACTTTGAGCTCATTATGATGATGCATTACCGAGTGGGCCCAGAGATACCTCTCCGTCATACGGAGTGACAAATCCCAGTCTCGATCCGTGTTAACTCAACAGACACTTTCGGAGATACCCGTAGTATACCTTCATAGTCACCCAGTTATGTTGTGATGTTTGGTACACCCAAAGCACTCCTACGGTATCCGGGAGTTACACGATCTCATGGTCTAAGGAAAAGATACTTGACATTGGAAAAGCTCTAGCAAACGAACTACACGATCTTGTGCTATGCTTAGGATTGGGTCTTGTCCATCACATCATTCTCCTAATGATGTGATCCTGTTATCAATGACATCCAATGTCCATAGTCAGAAAACCATGACTATATGTTGATCAACGGGCTAGTCAACTAGAGGCTCACTAGGGACATGTTGTGGTCTATGTATTCACACATGTATTACGATTTTCGGATAACACAATTATAGCATGAATAAAAGACAATTATCATGAACAAGGAAATATAATAATAATCCTTTTATTATTGCCTCTAGGGCATATTTCTAACAGTCTCCCACTTGCACTAGAGTCAATAATCTAGTTACATTGTGATGAATCGAACACCCATAGAATTCTGGTGTTGATCATGTTTTGCTCTCGGAAGAGGTTTAGTCAACGGATCTGTGACATTCAGATCCGTATGCACTTTGCAAATATCTATGTCTCCATCTTGAACATTTTCACGGATGGAGTTGAAACGACGCTTGATGTGCCTGGTCTTCTTGTGAAACCTGGGCTCCTTGGCAAGGGCAATAGCTCCAGTGTTGTCACAGAAGAGAGTGATCGGCCCCGACGCATTGGGTATGACTCCTAGGTCGGTGATGAACTCCTTCATCCATATTGCTTCATACGCTGCCTCCGAGGCTACCATGTACTCCGCTTCACAAGTAGATCCCGCCATGACTCTCTGCTTGCAACTGCACCAGCTTACTGCTCCACGATTTAACATATACACGTATCCAGTCTGTGACTTAGAGTCATCCAGATCTGTGTCGAAGCTAGCGTCGACGTAACCTTTTACGACGAGCTCTTCATCACCTCCATAAACGAGAAACATATCCTTAGTCCTTTTCAGGTACTTTAGGATGTTCTTGACCGTTGTCCAGTGTTCCTTGCCGGGATTACTTTGGTACCTTCCTACCAAACTTACGGTAAGGTTTACATCAGGTCTGGTACACAACATGGCATACATAATAGACCCTATGGCTGAGGCATAGGGGATGACACTCATCTCTTCTTTATCTTCTGCCGTGGTCGGGCATTCAGCCGAGCTCAATCTCACACCTTGCAATACAGGCAAGAACCCTTTCTTGGACTGGTCCATATTGAACTTCTTCAATATCTTATCAAGGTATGTGCTTTGTGAAAGACCTATGAGGCGTCTCGATCTATCCCTATAGATCTTGATGCCTAATATGTAAGAAGCTTCTCCAAGGTCCTTCATTGAAAAACACTTATTCAAGTAGGCCTTAATGTTGTCCAAAAGTTCTATATCATTTCCCATCAAAAGTATGTCATCTACAATACCGGTGACCCCCGAAACTTTCCCGATGGCCGAAACTCGACTTCCCATATATAATTCTTTACCTTCGGACCATTTCGGAACTCCTTGTGACGTCCGGGATCTCATCCGGGACTCCGAACAACTTTCGGTTTGCTGCATACTAATATCTCTACAACCCTAGCGTCACCGAACCTTAAGTGTGTAGACCCTACGGGTTCGGGAGACACGTAGACATGACCGAGACGGCTCTCCGGTCAATAACCAACAGCGGGATCTGGATACCCATGTTGGCTCCCACATGATCCTCGATGATCTCATCGGATGAACCACGATGTCGAGGATTCAAGCAACCCCGTATACAATTCCCTTTGTCAATCGGTACGTTACATGCCTGAGATTCGATCGTCGGTATCCCAATACCTCGTTTAATCTCGTTACCGGCAAGTCACTTTACTCGTACCATAATGCATGATCCCGTGACCACACACTTGGTCACTTTGAGCTCATTATGATGATGCATTACCGAGTGGGCCCAGAGATACCTCTCCGTCATACGGAGTGACAAATCCCAGTCTCGATCCGTGTCAACTCAACAGACAGTTTCGGAGATACCCGTAGTATACCTTTATAGTCACCCAGTTATGTTGTGACGGTTGGTACACCCAAAGCACTCCTACGGTATCCGGGAGTTACACGATCTCATGGTCTAAGGAAAAGATACTTGACATTGGAAAAGCTCTAGCAAACGAACTACACGATCTTGTGCTATGCTTGGGATTGGGTCTTGTCCATCACATCATTCTCCTAATGATGTGATCCTGTTATCAATGACATCCAATGTCCATAGTCAGAAAACCATGACTATATGTTGATCAACGGGCTAGTCAACTAGAGGCTCACTAGGGACATGTTGTGGTCTATGTATTCACACATGTATTACGATTTCCGGATAACACAATTATAGCATGAATAAAAGACAATTATCATGAACAAGGAAATATAATAATAATCCTTTTATTATTGCCTCTAGGGCATATTTCCAATAGTCTCCCACTTGCACTAGAGTCAATAATCTAGTTACATTGTGATGAATCGAACACCCATAGAGTTCTGGTGTTGATCATGTTTTGCTCGCGGAAGAGGTTTAGTCAACGGATCTGCGACATTCAGATCCGTATGCACTTTGCAAATATCTATGTCTCCATCTTGAACATTTTCACGGATGGAGTTGAAACGACGCTTGATGTGCCTAGTCTTCTTGTGAAACCTGGGCTCCTTGGCAAGGGCAATAGCTCCAGTGTTGTCACAGAAGAGAGTGATCGGCCCCGACGCATTGGGTATGACTCCTAGGTCGGTGATGAACTCCTTCATCCATATTGCTTCATACGCTGCCTCCGAGGCTGCCATGTACTCTTCTTCACATGTATATCCCGCCACGACGCTCTGCTTGCAACTGCACCAGCTTACTGCTCCACGATTTAACATATACACGTATCCGGTTTGTGACTTAGAGTCATCCAGATCTGTGTCGAAGCTAGCATCGACGTAACCTTTTATGAAGAGCTCTTCATCACCTCCATAAACGAGAAACATATCCTTAGTCCTTTTCAGGTACTTTAGGATGTTCTTGACCGTTGTCCAGTGTTCCTTGCCGGGATTACTTTGGTACCTTCCTACCAAACTTACGGCAAGGTTTACATCAGGTCTGGTACACAACATGACATACATAATAGACCCTATGGCTGAGGCATAGGGGATGACACTCATCTCTTCTTTATCTTCTGCCGTGGTCGGGCATTGAGCCGAGCTCAATCTCACACCTTGCAATACAGGCAAGAACCCTTTCTTGGACTAGTCCATATTGAACTTCTTCAATATCTTATCAAGGTATGTGCTTTTTGAAAGACCTATGAGGCGTCTCAATCTATCCCTATAGATCTTGATGCCTAATATGTAAGCAGCTTCTCCAAGGTCCTTCATTGAGAAACACTTATTCAAGTAGGCCTTAATGTTGTCCAAAAGTTCTATATCATTTCCCGTCAAAAGTATGTCATCTACATATAATATGAGAAATGCTACAGAGCTCCCACTCACTTTCTTGTAAACGCAGGCTTCTCCATAAGTCTGCATAAACCCAAATGCTTTGATCATCTCATCAAAGCGAATGTTCCAACTCCGGGATGCTTGCACCAGCCCATAAATGGATCGCTGGAGCTTGCATACCTTGTTAGCATTCTCAGGGTCAACAAAACCTTCCGGCTGCATCATATACAGTTCTTCCTTAAGATGTCCGTTAAGGAATGTCGTTTTGACGTCCATCTGCCATATCTCATAATCATAGTATGCGGCAATTTCTAACATGATTCAGACGGACTTTAGCTTTGCTACGGGAGAGAATGTCTCATCATAGTCAACCCCTTGAACTTGTCGATAACCCTTAGCGACAAGTCGAGCTTTATAGATGGTAACATTACCATCCGCGTCCGTCTACTTCTTAAAGATCCATTTGTTTTCTATCGCTCGCCGATCATCGGGCAAGTCTGTCAAAGTCCATACTTCGTTTTCATACATGGATCCTATCTCGGATTGCATAGCTTCAAGCCATTTGTTGGAATCTGGGCCCGCCATCGCTTCTTCATAGTTCGAAGGTTCACCGTTGTCTAACAACATGATTTCCAGAACAGGGTTGCCATACCACTCTGGTGTGGAACGTGTTCTCGTGGACCTATGAAGTTCAGTAGTAACTTGATCCGAAGTACCTTGATCATTAACTTCCTCTTCAGTTGGTGCTGGCACCACAGGAACATCTTCCTGAGCTGTGCTACTCACCGGTTCAAGAGGTAGTACTTCATCAAGCTCTACTTTCCTCCCACTTAGTTCTTTCGAGAGAAACTCTTTCTCCAGAAAGGACCCGTTCTTGGCAGCAAAGATCTTGCCCTCGGATCTTAAGTAGAAGGTATACCCAATGGTTTCCTTAGGGTATCCTATGAAGACGCATTTTTCCGACTTGGGTTCGAGCTTTTCAGGTTGAAGTTTCTTGACATAAGCATCGCATCCCCAAACTTTTAGAAACGACAGCTTAGGTTTCTTCCCAAACCATAATTCATACAGTGTCGTCTCAACGGATTTAGATGGTGCCCTATTTAAAGTGAATGTATCTGTCTCTAGAGCGTATCCCCAAAAAGATAGCGGTAAATCGGTAAGAGACATCATAGATCGCACCATATCCAATAAAGTGCGATTACGACGTTCGGACACACCGTTACGCTGAGGTGTTCCAGGCGGCGTGAGTTGTGAAACGATTCCACATTTCCTTAAGTGTGTACTAAATTCGTGACTTAAATATTCTCCTAAATGATCTGATCGTAAGAACTTTATCTTTCGGTCACGTTGATTCTCTACCTCATTCTGAAATTCCTTGAACTTTTCAAAGGTCTCAGACTTGTGTTTCATCAAGTAGACATAACCATATCTACTCAAGTCATCAGTGAGAGTGAGAACATAACGATATCCTCCGCGAGCCTCAACGCTCATTGGACCGCACACATCGGTATGTATGATTTCCAATAAGTTGGTTGCTCGCTCCATTGTTCCAGAGAATGGAGTCTTGGTCATTTTGCCCATGAGGCATGGTTCGCATGTGTCAAATGATTCATAATCGAGAGACTCTAAAAGTCCATCAGCATGGAGCTTCTTCATGCGTGTCGGGGGTTGGATACGACATATGCCAAAGGATGGCTTATCATGGTGGGAGCGAGTAGAACGTCGCCGGTGCCTGGAAGCGGGATGAGGCGAAGACATGCACGCCGGCGGAACTTACCCAGCTTCAGGGCTCTCCTAGGAAATAACACCCCTACTGCTGCTCTGCGGGGTCTCCGCATGATCACTAAAGCAAAGTGACTACAATGGTGCTCCTGGAGCTGTTTCGGGAGGTAGGAGAGGGCAAGGCTAGCTCTCTCCTCCCTGGGCTATCTGGTCTATCTTTCTCTCTAGGTCCGAACCCTTTGCATGGGTGCCCCGGGGGGTTTATATAGTCCTACCCCCCGGGGGTACAATAGTAATCCGGCTGGGCACGGGTCCCAGCCGTCTGTCTCTTAGGCCGCCGTCCTTTCCGCCGGCTTCTGGGGCCCGCCGACTGGCGGGTCCCGCGGACAGGCTTGACACTGTAGCGGTGCTCCTGATGACGCAGGCTCGGTCATCGGGTCGTGGCAATAGTGCCGTCGTCTATCGGGCGATCACTGTCGCCATTCCCCATCTTATCTGATTAATGGCTCGTGGGGCCCGGGAGGAGTCGGCCAACTCCAGGGAGGCCGACTCCCACGGGCCCGTCTTCGGGTTGCCCAGGCCAGCTTCGGCCCACCCACTGACAGGCGGCCCTGCCGCCTTCGGGTCGTACAGGCCGGCGTCGTGGGCACAGTGTACTGCGTACTGTGGCTGAGGTCAAGGCAGGCATGGCAACAGTGTCGTATCTCGCCGGAGATCTTCCAGCAGTACGGCTTACTGTAGCCATGCCGGCCCTTCGTAAGCAGGGGGGAAACAGCCATGCCGTAACCGTACCCCGCGTCGTACTTCGGGATAAGGGAGGAGTCTTGGGCCGACTCTCCACAGTCGGCCTCCCTGGAAGTCGCCAGCTTGGAGTCGGCTTATCTGGGAGTCGCCGCCTGGTACTCGGCATATCTTGGAGTCGCTCCTAGGACTCGGCCTGAGGGGCGCGGCCTGCCCCGATGTCTTGAAATGTCCTGGGGCTCGGGTTAGCCTACCCGTGGCCCATTACTCCGACAGTAGTCCCCGAAGCTGGTGAAACCCTGCGGTCGCTGTATTGTGGGGCTTCAACAACTTCAATCTTTAAAAGTGCAGACTCTCGGACTCGGCTGCCGTCTTCCCTTGGGCCGACTGTCAAAAGTCGGAGCTTCGGTGAAGAGCCTCAGTTCGAAAGTCGCGGCGGGAAGCCAGGCGGCGTGCCTGATACGCTTCCCCGCGGCCATCAGGGCGGTCCTATCGCGTGGCGCCACGTGGGGAGAACAGTCTGCCCGCCCACGTGCGTGACGGGACGGGCCGTCAGGCGGGGCCCGCCACTACCGCGCCTTGGCATACGAACGGATCCGTTGTGGCCGAGGACGGTTGGTTTTCCCACGTCGTTACTGCGCGCAGTAACTTCGTGGGTAAATCGTGGGGCGGCGTGGGGCATCGTGCGCAGTTAATCCCACGCCCGCCCCCTCGGCTTCTTAGCCCGCAGGGCTATAAGTAGGCGGCGGGAAGCGGAGCGGCACAGCTCGCGCGCCCTTCTTCCCCGCTCCCCCGCCTCATCTTGCTTTCTCTCCCTCCTTCCTCCGCCGTTGAGCAGGAGCACATCATACCGCGGCGATGAGCTCTTCCTCCGCCGCGGCCTCTGCCATGCGCTCCGGCGTATGGGACGGCTCGGAGGTAGAGGAAGAACACATCGAGTTCCTCCTCCAGACCCACCGTCTCCCCAGCGCGGACCTCGTGCGTGCCCGCGCCGCGCCGGAGGGGGAAATCCGGCCGGCGCCGGAAGAGGGCGAGCGGGTCATCTTCCGCTCGCACCTTATGCACGGCCTGGGGCTGCCGGCGAGCGGCTTCTTCCGCTCGTTCCTGGAGTTCCACAGCCTTCAGCCGCACCACCTCACACCGAACACGGTGGTGCTGCTCTCCGCCTTCGCCACCCTGTGCGAAGGTTTCCTTGGCGTTCTCCCCACCATCGAGCTGTGGCGAGAATTCTTCTCTTCTAAGCTCGGCACGCACATCGCCGACGTGCCGGCCCAGTGCGGCGCCTTCATCGCGATGCGGCGCTCGACGGCCAACAACCCCTTTCCTCCCATCATGCTGATCAAGTCGGTGAAGATGTGGCAGCGCTCGTACTTCTATGTGAAGAACCTCGCCTCCGACGGCGACTGGGTCAACTTGCCGCCTTACAACGCCGCTCCCCTGACTGGGTGGCTCCCCAGCTGGTCCCACCGAGTCAAGACGCTGACTCCTGCCGGAGCCGCCGCCGTAGCGCGACTCCGAGTCTTGACGCAGTCGGAGGGACTCGTCGGGGCCGACTTGCTGGCCGCCTTCGTGGCGCGCCGAGTTCTTCTGCTCCAAGGCCGGCCTCACCTGATCTGTCAGATGAGCGGCCTCCGAGACCCAAGTCGGATGAGCACCAAGGAGATGCCCCGCAAGGAGGTGGCGAACATGGTGAATTACATCGCGCACTGCGAGTACGAGGAGGACTGGCGGTTCGGCAAGGAGCCGTACTCGCACGACAACCCTCCACCAGTGGTAAGTCGCGTCTCCCTGATGTTTTGTCTTTTTCCTCAGCCGACTCCGGCTTCTGACTCTTGCTGGCTTCTTCTGAACTAGAATCCTCTTATGCAGCCTGCCGCTGACGCCACGAGGCAGCCCCGCGAGTATGTTCCCGACCGCGCGGAGAGCGACGTCGACGACCCCGACTTGGGGGCGGCGGCGATGGAAGTCGATGCCGAAGGTGGGGGAGGAGGGGCAGAAGGCGACTTCAGGCCCTCGGCCACCTTCGCCGACTGGCCTGATGACGACGCCGAAGGCGAAGTCACTCCGCGCCACCAGCTGAGGATCGGCCCGTCGGGCGCCGGCTCCTCCGCCGGCCAAGGCGGCGCGAAGAGGCGTCACGCCGGGCCGAGTGTGCCCGGCGGCAAATTGAAGAAGTTCAAGGGGGCGGCCGCCGCGACCAGACGAGAGGAGGCGGCCGCGAAGGCCAACCGCTTCCGAAGGGAAGTGAGAAAGCCGCCGCTAGTATCCACGTAAGTCTTCACGCTCTTTTATTTTCGTCGTTGAATCTTGTCCGAGTCTTCGTTTATATACTCCCTCCATTCTTCTTCAGGGCCCCTCTTTCCCTTGAGAGAGTCGCCGTCCCCTCCGTCATGGGGTCGGCAGAGACATCCGCCAATGCTCGGCGGCCCGACCCTGCCGCCGACCTCCGGGAGGCGACAGAGCGGAATGCGCAGGAGAAGCGCGAGGAGGAGGAGGCCGCCCGTTTGGAGAAGGCGGAGGCCGACAGGGTGGCCGCCTCCGCCCAGAAAAAGTTGGATGATGCCGAAGCCGCCCTTGCAGCGAGACGGCGTGCCGAGGAGGCCGCGCGTCGCCGATCGGCGATGCTCGTCCCCCCACTATCGTCTGCACCGCCGCCTCCGGAGTTCACGGGGCAGACCGGGGAAGCCGGCACCGAGAACCCCGTCGCGGAGAAGGAGAGCGGCGAGGCCTCCATGTCGGACGCTCTCGTGCCGCCGCCGCCGCCTCCACCGCCGTCTGGGAGACCGCACGGCAAACAACCGGTGGATCCGTCGGAGCCGTCGGCCATGGACGAGGCCGAAGCGCGACTGCTTCTCCAAGTCGCCTCGCCGGTGCGTCGCCGTCTTGAGAGGGTGACCTCGGCGCCGCGACCTCGGGAGATCGGCGCTGCCAGCTCGGCAGCTCTAGACGCCGAGGCCACAAGCGCCGCGCCCACCGGGTGGGTGCGCGGAGGCAGCACTGGGCCGCTAAATCAATTGCTCCTGGAAGTCTAGGCGAAGTTGCAGGCCGAAGGCGACGCCCTTCAAGCCTGCACCAGAGCGCACCTGGCCGCGCGAACGGCCGTCCTAGTAAGCCTCTTCTCCTTCTTGATTCTTGTTTTTCTCTGTGGGGGCACGCCAGCGCACCCACTGGGTGTAGTCCCCGAGTTCCGGGCCGGCTGCTGAGCAGGCGGTTCGGAACTCCCTATGGCGAGCTCCAAACACTAACTTCGTCTTCAATGACTTATCTACAGGAGTATCACAACCTCCGTGCCACTGCCTTCAACCGCAATGTTGAGGAGTTGAGCAAGCGGGCTGCCGACTTGTCGGAAAGCCGGAGTGAGTTGTTCTTCTTCGCGGGGGCGCGCTGGCGCACCCGCGGGCTATAGTCCCCGAGATTCGGGCCGGCTGCTGAGCAGTCGGGCCGGATCTTCCCGGCGATCTTCTTTGCTGACGACTGATTTGTTTCCTCTTTCGTTTTTCAGGAGCCAACGCCGCTCTTCAGGAGCAGTTGGGCGATGCCAATACCGCCCGTCGCGCCAAGGAGGAGGAGTATGACAGGCTCGCCACGGAGCGCGACCTGCTGGCGGCGTAGCTGGCCGAGCAGAAGGAGATGCTCAAGAAGGCGCAGAACGAGGCCGAGAAGAAGGAAGCCGCTCTCCTGGCCGAGTTCGAGAGCGAGCGCTCCTCCTGGACTGACAGGGAGGCGATGCTGACCTCCGGCTTCCACGAGATAGAGGATATTGTGGATGGTACGTTTCTTTCACTTCTTCGCGCTTCCGACTATGTGTCAGGCCGATTTCTGATTTTTCGACTTTCTTCTTTTTTGTCTTGGCAGACTTCTTCCCTGGCCACTCGCAAGCGGTCCCTCTGGCCATCGAGGCTGCTCGTGAGGCGCGAAGGGCGAATGGTGAGGAGATCGCCGCCAATGCCCCCCGAACCGTTGATGAACAACTCCTGAGCATTAAAGCCCGTCTTTGTCCGGCCCACCGGCAGATGCGCCGGCTTCAGCGTGCCGGCGCCCAGGCGGTTGCCGCTTTGTGGCCGGATATGCCGGCTCTACGCACCGCCAGTCGGACCACCGACTGGCTGGAAGTCGCTGCCGGTCGTCTTGAGGCCTGGAAGGGCTCCTCGGCCCAGGCCGGAGCGCGCCGGGCCTTGGAGTTCGTCAAGGCGTGGTATCCAGGGCTGGACCTGGACCGCGTGGCCGTGTTCCGGTCAGAAGCCCAGGCCGAACTGGAGGCCGTGGAGGGCGCCCTTATCGAGCATGCGGTGGCCATCGTCGAGTACACGGACACCAGCGTCTTCGTGCTCGAGCGGGCTGAAGGCGGCGAGGAAGTGCCGGCAGAGTGGTTCGGGATGAACCCGGAGTATGGCGAGGACTCGGCGGAGGTGATCGACTCCAGCACTGAGGAGGAGGACGAGGCGGAGGCCGAAGGCGAGGCGGAGGTGCCAGAAGACGGAGCAGGCGGCCAGCCTCAGCTCGACTGCGCCTCCAGCAACGAGCCGCGTCAAGAGAAAATGACTGCCGCCGGAGGCGATCAAACCGAGACCGCCCAGCCGACTGCCCCAGCGCCTGACACCGCCATCTCCTCCGATCCTCCAATCCCAGATGCCGCCTCCTAGGCTGCTTTTTTCGCCTAAGTTTGTCTGTCTTAGTAATCTTTTGAAAACTTTGTTAGATTCGAACAATTCCACCCACGGGGTGTATCTTGAACTTCTATTCGAAGATACGGCCAAGGGCCTATGTAAATATTAATCTGCTTTCCGTCTTTCCTTGCTTACTGCTCTTTAGGCTTTTCCTTTTGCCGCCTTCCTTTAGTCGCTGCCTTGTCAGTCGAGCAGCCGCTCTGCGGACTGTCGCTGGGTCAAGTGCTTGGCTACTTCGAGAATGCAAGGACTTGGCCATTTAGAGTTTCTTTAGCAAGTCGGATAGAAAGCGACATGCCGACTACCCCAAGAGTCGGCCGTCCTTAATAGAGGCTAATAAAAACGGCGAGCCGGCTACTCATGAGTCGGCCTTCCGCTTCGGAAATGCTGGAGGCTGTCTTATGCTATGTTCGTGCTTTAGGTCCTTAGCCATTTTTCGTGTGGGTGCCCGTTCTTCCTCACTCCTGCCTGCCTCACAGTCGCTCTGCGAGCTGCGGCTTTGCCAGGAGGCGGATTGGGCACCGCGCACTACTTGTCTGACTGCGGGAAGCTTCTCATAGCGCAAGGCGGCGAGTCCCCGGGCCGACTAGTCAGGCCCGGTGCCAAGCGGCTTGTAATGAAAGTAATGTACTCGGGGGCATAATTCTTATCGTACAGATAACAGAAAGGGCAGTCCCCGAGCTCGTCTCGGGGGGCCCAAGGTCTTAGTACTTTAATACAAAGGGGTAGTGTGATACATACTGCATCAACTGTAAAATCTTCGAAGAAGATTTGCATTCCACGGGCGCTCTGTCTCTTTGCCGGAATCGTCCCTCTTGCGCGCTCGGGGCTTCTGGGCGTCGATCAAATAGTAGGCGTCGTTCCCTAGCACCTTGCTAATGATGAAGGGGCCTTCCCAAGGTGCCGACAGCTTGTGTTGGCCGGCTGTTCGCTGGATCAGCCGGAGCACAAGGTCGCCTTCTTGAAAGGATCTTGGCCTGACCTTCCTGTTGTAGTATCGACGCAGACTCTGCTGGTAGATGCTGGACCGGCTGAGTGCCAACAGCCGGCCCTCTTCCAGCAGATCGACGCCGTCTTGACGTGCTTCTTCTGCTTCTTCCTTGGTGTACATGGTGACTCGCGGGGAGTCGAACTCTATGTCCGTTGGGATGACGGCTTCGGTGCCATAGATGAGGAAGAATGGTGTGAAGCCGGTTGACTTGGTTGGAGTCGTGCGCAGACTCCAGAGGACGGCTGGCAGCTCCTCAAGCCAACAGCCGGCAGATCGCTCCAGCGGTATGACGAGTCGAGGCTTGATGCCGGATAAGATGAGGCCGTTTGTTCGCTCCACCTGGCCGTTTGACTGCGGATGGGCAACGGACGCTAAGTCCAGTCGGATGCCTTGTGCCACGCAGAAACGGGCCAAGGCGCCTTTCGCAAAATTCGTGCCATTGTCGGTGATGATGCTGTGTGGGATGCCGTACCGAGTTGTGATGTCAGCGATGAAGGTCACTGCAGTCAGACCATTCAATTTCTTGATGGGTTTCACCTCCACCCACTTGGTGAACTTGTCCACTGCGACAAGTAGGTGAGTCAAGCCACCTCGTGCCGTCTTGAATGGTCCCACCATGTCCAGGCCCCAGACTGCAAAGGGCCAGGCGATGGGGATAGTCTTGAGTGCGGAAGCCGGCTGAAGTGGCTTGGAACGAAAAATCTGGCACCCCTTGCACTTTTGGACTAACTCTTTGGCCTCTTCCAGAGCGGTTGGCCAAAAAAAACCGTGCCGGAAGGCTTTGGCGACGAGTGCCCTTGAGGCCGCGTGGTGACCGCACTCGCCTTCGTGGATGTCTCTGAGGATTGCCTGACCTTGTTCTGCTTCGACGCAGCGTTGGAAGACACCGGTAACGCTGCGCCTGACAAGCTCTCTGTTGACTATGGTGTATGCTGCTGCTCGGCGTTGCACTTGCCGAGCCAAGATTTCATCAGTTGGTAGCTCTCTGTTTACTAAGAATCTGAGGATGGGCTAGGCCCATGAAGGTGCTGCTATTTCTTCAACTGCCACTAGCACGACTTGGATAAGGGCGGCCGGGCTAGGAGGCGGCGGGTTGGAGTCCGCAGCCGCTTGCTGATTTGACAAAGTCCCGGGGCCGACTGGAGCAGTCCCCGGGCCGAGCTCTGGAGTCTTCGATCTTGCTACTGCAGTCCCCGGGCCGGGTTCTGAAGTCCCCGGGCCGGCTTCGACTGTATGTTTCTTGGAGTCAGATCCGTCCTCCTCAAGTGGAGCCGGCACATAGATTGAATCTGATTCTGGTGACGGCTTGATAGAAGGCTTGAGGAAGCGCCGGAGGGCGACACCAGATGGTATTGCCTGGCGGGTGGAGCCGATTCGTGCCAATGCGTCTGCTTGGTTGTTGTTGTTCCTTGGCACGTGGAGGAACTCGCACCCCTCGAAGTATCTGCTAAGTTGCTGGACGAGGAAATGGTAGCTCGCCATATTTGCGGCCTTGGTGTCCCAATCGCCAGATGATTGCTGGACCACCAAGTCATAGTCACCATAACACAGGATCCGGCGAATGCCGAGTTCTTTGGCAAGCCGGAGCCCGTGGATGAGCGCCTCGTACTCGCCCACGTTGTTGGAGGCGGCGAAGTGGATCTGTAGTGCATATCTGAGCTTGTCGCCCTTGGGGGAAGTGAGGACGACGCCGGCTCCCAGGCAGGTGCGCATCTTGGAGCCGTCGAAGTGCATCTGCCAATGGGTGGAGTCGGGCGCTGGCGGCAGATACTGGGTCTCGGCCCAGTCGACGAGGAAGTCGGCCAGTGCTTGTGACTTGATGGCGGTACGGGGCTCGTAGTAGATGGTGTAGGGAGCCAGGTCGATGGCCCATTTGGCCACCCGGCCAGAAGCATCTCGGCTTCCAATGATCTCGGCCAGTGGAGCTGTGCAGACCACGGTGATTGGATGCTCCTGGAAGTAAGGCTTCAATTTCTTGGCGGCAAAATGCACGCCGTAGCACATCTTCTGGTAATGGGGGTAGTTCTGCTTGGAGGTCGACAACACCTCGCTCAAGTAATATACCGGTCTCTGGACGGGTAGCGCCTTGCCTTCCTCCTTGCGCTCGACTACAATGACCGTGCTGACTACTCGGCTGGTGGCGGCAATGTATAGGAGCATGGGCTCTTTGGGAGTCGGAGCCGCCAGCACAGGGGGAGTAGTCAACATCTTCTTTAGTTGGAGAAAAGCCTCGTCCGCCTTGGGGGTCCACTCAAAGAAGGTCGTCTTCTTCATGAGCTGATACAAGGGGAGAGCCTTCTCGCCCAGTCGACTGATGAATCGGTTGATGGATGCCAAACAGCCGGTGAACTTCTGCACATCTAACAGTCGTCTGGGTGCCTCCATCCTTTCGATGGCCTTGATCTTTACAGGATTGCACTCTATGCCGCGTTCGGAGACCAGGAAATCGAGGAGCTGGCCGGCTGGTACTCCGAAAACGCACTTCTTTGGGTTGAGCTTGATCTGGAATCGGCGCAGATTCTCAAATGTTTCCTTGAGGTCCTCCAGCAAGGTTCCACGCTTCTCTGTCTTCACCACCACGTCATCCACATAGACGTGGGCATTTCTGCCGAGTTGCTTCAGGAGGCACTTCTGCATGCAACGCTGAAAGGTGGCGTCGGTGTTTCTTAAGCCGAACGTCATGGTCAGGTAGCAGAAGGCTCCAAACGGCGTGATGAAGGCGGTCTTCAGTCTGTCAGCCGGGTTCAGCTTGATCTGATGATATCCGGAATATGCGTCTAGGAAACTCAACAGCTCGCATCCGGCTATGGAGTCTATCACCTGATCAATTCTTGGCAGAGCAAATGGGTCCTTGGGGCAGGCCTTGTTGAGGCTCGTGTAATCAACGCACATCCGCCACTACTTGTTCTTCTTCAGCACTAGTACTGGGTTTGCCAGCCACTCTGGAAAAAAATACTTCCATTGTGAAGCCGGCTGCAAGGAGCCGGGCTATTTCTTCTCCAACAACTCTTCTTTTTTCTTCTGACAGGCGGCGCAAGGGCTGCCTGACGGGCTTCATATCAGATCGGACGTGTAATTTGTGCTCGGTGAATTCCGTCGGGACACCAGGCATGTCCTTGGGGGACCATGCGAAGATGTCGCGATTCTCACGGAGGAAATCGACGAGCTCGCCTTCCTATTTGCTGTCAAGGCCTGTGCCCATGACAGCGTACCTCTTCGGGTGCTCCGGGTCCAACGGTATCTTCTTTGTTTCTCTGGGCGGCTTGAATGATCCTTCTGCTTCCGACTCCTTGGGGTCGGGCAATAACTCGGGCTGCTTGCCGGCCATTGCCACGACCCGATCAAGGAGCCGTTTCTCAGCTGCGATCGCCAAGGACTCGGCCAGCCGACTGCTTTCGGCCGCGCAAGCAGACGACTTCCTGTAGTCGCCGGACACGGTTAGGATTCCCTTGGAACTCGGCATCTTCATCTTGAGGTAGGCGTAGTGGGGGACCGCCATGAACTTGGCCAAGGCGGGTCGGCCAAGCAGTGCATGATATGGGCTCTCAAGGTCCACCACCTCAAACCAAATTGGCACTCGGCGGAAATGATCTTTGTCTCCGAAGAGGACATCTATAAGGATCTTGCCGATTGGTGAGCAGGAAAGGCTAGGGACGATTCCGTGGAACACAGTCCGGCTGCTCTGAAGTTGTCTTCGCTTGATTCCTAATTTCTCCATTGTATCCTTGTACAGGATGTTGATACTGCTGCCTCCATCTATCAATACTAGCGAGAAGTGAGCGGCCCGCCTATCTGTGGCGAGTGTGGCGCCTAAGACCAAGGCGTAGGAGCCTGGACTCGGCATCACTTCTGGGTGATCAGCTCTGCTCCAACTGATAGGCTTCTCGGACCAATGCATGAACTCTGGAGTGCTTGATGCAACCACATTCACTTCTTGCTGCTGTTGGCGCCTGCTGCGCCGGTCATCCGCTACACTGGTGAACACCACATAGGCTCCGTGCTCATCTGGGAACTCGTCTTGTATCGCGCCGACTGGCCTGACAGCCGGCTGCTGGGGCGATGGTGGAGGAGGCGGCCCAGCAGGAGCGGGAGGGAGCAGGCCGTCCCCCTTGGCGATTCTGGTCAGCCAGTGGCATTTCCTGGTGGTGTGGTTTGACGGCTTCGCGCTGCTGTGAAACTTGCAGGGACCATCTAGAGTCTGCTCGTAGGAGAAAGCCGGCAGCCAGTTGGACTTGCCGCCCTTCTGCCGCTTCGCCGGAGGCGGTCCCTCCAGCTGCTGGTCCTCTGCCGTTGCCACTTGCCGACTGCTGGAAGTCGGCTGCGGGGCTTTGCGCTTCTGGTCATTCTGCTGTTGCCGCCAACTGGTGTCTCCAGCCGGAGTTCTTGGAGCCTGAGGGGCGACTTTGCCAGTTGTGCTAACCCGAATCTCCGCCTTCATGGAGGAGTCGGCCGTGGCGTACTTGTCCGCTGTGATCAGTAGCTCATCGAGGGTCTCCGGCTCGTCGCAGAGGAGCTTGTGCTTGAGGAGGGTGCCTTCTCTGCACCCGGCAGTAAAGTACTCGATGGCCTGCACCTCATGCACGCCCTCGCAGGAGTTCCGGAGTTCGCCCCATCGTGTGAGGTAGTCGCGAGTAGACTCGTCAGGGCCTTGCACGCACAAGGAGAGCTGGCGTGGCTTGGGAGGTCGCTTGTACGTGCTCATGAAGTTGCGGATGAAAGCCTCGGTGAAGTCGACCCAGCTATTGATGCTGCGAGGCTTCAGACTGTTTAACCACGTCCGGGCCGAGCCCTGGAGCATGAGCGGGACGTATCTTACGGCAACACGCTTGTTGCCGTTCGCTATGTTGACGGCTGTGGAGTAGTCGATCAGCCAATCTTCCGGCTTCATGGTGCCGGTATATTTGGGCGTGTCTCGGGGGAGCGTGAACCCTTTGGGAAAGGGCTCGTCCCGGATGCGGGGTCCAAAGCAGGGGGGACCTAACTCGTCTTCTTCTTTCAGCGCCAGGGATTGGTGGAGTCGGTCGATCCGGTGGCGGGCGTCATTCTCTCCGACTCCCTCTCGGCGGCCAAGGCGGTCGCCGAGAGTCGAATGTTCTACGGGCGGCGGGGAGACTTGTCTTTCTCTGCGAGGTGGGGGAGGTAAGTAGTCATCCCGCCGTTCCACCGCTCTAGGGCGGCCGTCTTGGTCGCGCTCGATGGTGATGTGAGTCCGACTGCGGCTGGCAGTCGGCTCCTTGTCCTTCTTCCCACGGGCCCCGCCAGTCGGCATTCGGGACGTCGCACCTTGGTCTCGGCGAGGCGGTGGGTCGTCGTTTTGGCGCTGCGGCGCCTCGGTGCGGCAGCCGGCATCATTCTGCGCGGCAGCCGCATCGAGGAGCTGCTGAACTCGCTCCGTCATTATGCGGCACTCTTCGCCTTCGATGTTGTCGAGCTCGTCTGCTGCCGCCTGGGCGGCACGGATATTCTCTGCGGGCGTGGCGTACACAGGGCGATCAGCCCCGAAGAGGTTGGCGATTGCCGCGCCGTGCTATCGGACCGCGCCTAGGCGGCTAGGCCCGGTTGGAGCCGGCGAGCCGCCTACGGCGCGATCCATCTCTCGTTGGTAAGCTTCTGACAAGCGCCTCATGCTTGCCAGCTTCTTCGCGCCCTCGATGAGCTGAAGGCAGGGCACCTCCAGCGTCCCGGCGTCGGCGTCTTCCGGAACCGGTGCTGCAAGGTCTCGCAGGGCCGCGTCAAACGGGTCATGCGCTCCTTCGCCGGAGCGCTCGCCGTGCTCGAGGATGAGGACCTCAGTGATGGTGCTTCCGCCGCTCCCCGCGTACGAGAGCGGCTCGTCGTAGACCACCACATTGGTGGGGAACGCGTCGAGCGACGCGGTGTCGGAGTCGACCAGCATCGGGTCGGTGGATCCTATGGACTCCAGGTCCGCGGCAGGCTCGCCGGTGACGTGGAGTTGGTCGAGGAGGCCCGCGAGGAGGCTCTCGGGGCCACACGTGCCTGCGTCGGGCGCAGGCTCGTCGGAGAGGCAAACCTCGCCGACAAGATCGGCGAGGCAGCTGGCTGCACAGGCGATCTCAGCGCCGCGTAGCGTGTTGGCACAGACGCCGTCCGGCGTGCCGGGCTGGCTGTGCTCGCTGGGGAGGAACAGGGTTCCCGTCCAGAGCAGATCTCCGGACGACGGTGCACCTCGCCCCACGGTGGGCGCCAAATGTCGGGGGTTGGATACGACATATGCCAAAGGATGGCTTATCATGGTGGGAGCGAGTAGAACGTCGCCGGTGCCTGGAAGCGGGATGAGGTGAAGACATGCACGCCGGCGAAACTTACCCAGCTTTAGGGCTCTCCTAGGAGATAACACCCCTACTGCTGCTCTGCGGGGTCTCTGCATGATCACTAAAGCAAAGTGACTACAATGGTGCTCCTGGAGCTGTTTCGGGAGGTAGGAGAGGGCAAGGCTAGCTCTCTCCTCCCTGGGCTATCTGGTCTATCTTTCTCTCTAGGTCCGAACCCTTTGCATGGGTGCCCCGGGGGGTTTATATAGGCCTACCCCCCAGGGGTACAATAGTAATCCGGCTGGGCGCAGGTCCCAGCCGTCTGTCTCTCAGGCCGCCGTCCTTCCCGCCGGCTTCTGGGGCCCGCCGACTGGCGGGTCCCGCGGACAGGCTTGACACTGTAGCGGTGCTCCTGATGACGCAGGCTCGGTCATCGGGTCGTGGCAACAGTGCCGCCGTCTATCAGGAGATCACTGTCGCCATTCCCCATCTTATCTGATTAATGGCTTGTGGGGCCCGGGAGGAGTCGGCCAACTCCAGGGAGGCCGACTCCCACGGGCCCGTCTTCGGGTTGCCCAGGCCGGCTTCGGCCCACCCACTAACAGGCGGCCCTGCCACCTTCAGGTCGTACAGGCCGGCATCATGGGCACAGTGTACTGCGTACTGTGGCTGAGGTCAGGGCAGGCATGGCAACAGTGCCGTATCTCGCCGGAGATCTTCCAGCGGTACGGCTTACTGTAGCCATGCCGGCCCTTCGTAAGCAGGGGGAAACGGCCATGCCGTAACCGTACCCCGCATCGTACTTCGGGATAAGGGAGGAGACTGGAGAGTCAGCCTCCCTGGAAGTCGTCAGCTTGGAGTCGGCTTATCTGGGAGTCGCCGCCTGGTACTCGGCATATCTTGGAGTCGCTCCTGGGACTCGGCCTGAGGGGCGCGGCCTGCCCCGATGTCTTGAAATGTCCTGGGGCTCGGGTTATCCTACCCGTGGCCCATTACTCCGACAATGCGCTTGACACCAATGTGACCAAGGCGGCAGTGCCACAAATATGTGGGACTATCGTTATCAACTTTACATCTTTTGGTATTCACACTATGAATATGTGTAACATTACGTTCGAGATTCATTAAGAATAAACCATTGACCATCGGGGCATGACCATAAAACATATCTCTCATATAAATAGAACAACCATTACTCTCGGATTTAAATGAGTAGTCATCTCGTATTAAACGAGATCCAGATACAATGTTCATGCTCAAACTTTGCACTAAATAACAATTATTAAGGTTTAAAACTAATCCCGTAGGTAAATGTAGAGGTAGTGTGCCGGCGGCGATCACATCGACCTTGGAACCATTCCCGACGCGCATCGTCACCTTGTCCTTCGCCAGTCTCCGTTTATTCCGCAGTTCCTGCTTTGAGTTACAAATATGAGCAACCGCACCGGTATCAAACCAGGAGCTACTACGAGTACTGGTAAGGTACACATCAATTACATGTATATCACATATACCTTTAGTGTTGCTTGCCTTCTTGTCCGCTAAGTATTTGGGGCAGTTCCGCTTCCAGTGTCCCTTCCCTTTGCAATAAAAGCACTCAGTCTCAGGCTTGGGTCCATTCTTTGACTTCTTCCTAGCAACTGGCTTACCGGGCGTGGCAACATCCTTGCCGTCCTTCTTGAAGTTCTTCTTGCCCTTGCCTTTCTTGAACTTAGTGGTTTTGTTGACCATCAACACTTGATGTTCCTTTTTGATTTCTACCTCTGCTGACTTCAGCATTGAAAATACTTCAGGAATAGTTTTCACCATCCCCTGCATATTGTAGTTCATCACAAAGCTCTTATAGCTCGGTGGGAGCGACTGAAGGATTCTGTCAATGACCGCCTCATCTGGGAGGTTAATGTCCAGCTGGGACAGGCGGTTGTGCAACCCAGACATTTTGAGTATGTGCTCACTGACAGAACTATTTTCCTCCATCTTACAACTATAGAACTTGTTGGAGACTTCATATCTCTCGACCCGGGCATGAGCTTGGAAAACCGTTCTCAGCTCCTCGAACATCTCATATGCTCTGTGTTGCTCAAAACGCTTTTGGAGTCCCGGTTCTAAGCTGTAAAGCATGCCGCACTGAACGAGGGAGTAATCATCAGCACGTGACTGCCAAGCGTTCATAACGTCTTGGTTCTCTGGGATGGGTGCTTCACCTAGTGGTCCTTCTAGGACATATGCTTTATTGGCAGCTATGAGGATGATCCTCAGGTTCTGGACCCAGTCCGTATAGTTGCTGTCATCATCTTTCAGCTTGGTTTTCTCTAGGAACGCGTTGAAGTTCATGTTGACATGAGCGTTGGCCATTTGATCTACAAGACATTTTTGCAAAGATTTTAGACTAAGTTCATGATAATTAAGTTCATCTAATCAAATTATTTAATGAACTCCCACTCAGATTAGACATCCCTCTAGTCATCTAAGTGATACATGATCCGAGTCGACTAGGCCGTGTCCGATCATCACGTGAGACGGACTAGTCATCATCGGTGAACATCTCCATGTTGATCGTATCTTCCATATGACTCATGTTCGACCTTTCGGTCTCTTGTGTTCCGAGGCCATGTCTGTACATGCTAGGCTCGTCAAGATAACCTAAGTGTTTATGCGTGTGTAAATCTGTCTTACACCCGTTGTATGTGAACGTTAGAATCTATCACACCCGATCATCACGTGGTGCTTCGAAACAACGAACTGTCGCAACAGCGCACAGTTAGGGGGAACACTTTCTTGAAATTATTATGAGGGGTCATCTTATTTACTACCGTCGTTCTAAGTAAACAAGATGCATAAACATAATAAACATCACATGCAATTAAACAGTGACATGACATGGCCAATATCATATAGCTCCTTTGATCTCCATCTTCGGGGCTCCATGATCATCTTCGTCACCGGCATGACACCATGATCTCCATCATCATGATCTCCATCATCGTGTCTCCATGAAGTTGCTCGCCAACTATTACTTCTACTACTATGGCTAACGGTTTAGCAATAAAGTAAAGTAATTACATGGCGTTAAATCATTGACACGCAGGTCATACAATAATTAAGACAACTCCTATGGCTCCTGCCGGTTGTCATACTCATCGACATGCAAGTCGTGATTCCTATTACAAGAACACGATCTCATACATCACATATATATAATTCATCACAACTTTTGGCCATATCACATGACAAAGCAATTGCTGCAAAAACAAGTTAGACGTCCTCTAATTGTTGTTGCATCTTTTACGTGGCTGCAATAGGGTTCTAGCAAGAACTTTTTCTTATCTACGAAAAAACCACAACGTGATTTGTCAACTTCTATTTACCCTTCATAAGGACCCTTTTCATCGAATCCGCTCCAACTAAAGTGGGAGAGACAGACACCCGCTAGCCACCTTATGCAATTAGTGCATGTCAATCGGTGGAACCTGTCTCACGTAAGCGTACGTGTAAGGTCGGTCCGGGCCGCTTCATTCCACAATATCGCTGAAGCAAAATAATACTAGTAGTGGCAAGAAAGTTGACAACATCTACGCCCACAACAAATTTGTGTTCTACTCGTGCAAAGAGAACTACGCATAGACCTAGCTCTAATACCACTGTTGGGGAACGTTGCAGAAAATAAAATAAATTCTACAGTTTCACTAAGATCAATCTATGAGTTCATCTAGCAACGAGAGAGAGGAGTGCATCTATATACCCTTGTAGATCGAGCGGAAGCATTCAAGAGAACGCGGTTGAGGGAGTCGTACTCGTCGTGATCCAAATCACCGGAGATCCTAGCGCAAACGGACGGCACCTCCGCGTTCAACACACGTACGGTCAGCGAGACGTCTCCTCCTTATTGATCCAGCAAGGGGGAAGGAGAGGTTGATGAAGATCCAGTAGCACGACGGCGTGGTGGTGGATGCAGCAGGGATCCCGGCAGGGCTTCGCCAAGCGTCTGCAGGAGGGAGAGGTGTAGCAAGGGGGAAGGGAGGCGCCAAGTGCAAGGGTGCGGCTGCCCTCCCTCCCCCCTCTTCATATAGGGTCCACAGGGGGGGCGCCGGCCCTAGGAGATTGAATCTCCAAGGGGGACGGCGGCCAAGGGGGTGCCTTGCCCCCCAAGGCAAGTGGAGGCGCCCCCCACCCTAGGGTTTCCAACCCTAGGCGCAGGGGGGGGGCAAGGGGGGCGCACCAGCCCACCAGGGGCTGGTTCCCCTCCCACTTCAGCCCATGGGGCCCTCCGGGATAGGTGGCCCACCCGATGGACCCCCGGGACCCTTCCGGTGGTCCCGGTACAATACCGGTGACCCCCGAAACTTTCCTGATGGCCGAAACTCGACTTCCCATATATAATTCTTTACCTCTGGATCATTCCGGAACTCCTTGTGACGTCCGGGATCTCATTTGGGACTCCGAACAACTTTCGTTTTGCTGCATACTAATATCTCTACAACCCTAGCATCACCGAACCTTAAGTGTGTAGACCCTACGGGTTCGGGAGACACGTAGACATGACCGAGACGGCTCTTTGGTTAATAACAAACAGCGGGATCTGGATACCCATGTTGGCGCCCACATGATCCTCGATGATCTCATCGGATGAACCACGATGTCGAGGATTCAAGCAACCCCGTATACAATTCCCTTTGTCAATCGGTACGTTACATGCCCGAGATTCGATCGTCGGTATCCCAATACCTCGTTTAATCTCGTTATGGGCAAGTCACTTTACTCGTACCATAATGCATGATCGTGTGACCAGACACTTGGTCACTTTGAGCTCATTATGATAATGCATTACCGAGTGGGCCCAGAGATACCTCTCCGTCATACGGAGTGACAAATCCCAGTCTCGATCCGTGTAAACTCAACAGACACTTTCGGAGATACCCGTAGTATACCTTTATAGTCACCCAGTTACGTTGTGATGTTTGGTACACCCAAAGCACTCCTACAGTATCCAGGAGTTACACGATCTCATGGTCTAAGGAAAAGATACTTGACACTGGAAAAGCTCTAGCAAACGAACTACACGATCTTGTGCTATGCTTAGGATTAGGTCTTGTCCATCACATCATTCTCCTAATGATGTGATCCTGTTATCAATGACATCCAATGTCAATAGTCAGGAAACCATGACTGTCTGTTGATCAACGGGCTAGTCAACTAGAGGCTCACTAGGGACATGTTGTGGTCTATGTATTCACACATGTATTACGATTTTCGGATAACACAATTATAGCATGAATAAAAGACAATTATCATGAACAAGGAAATATAATAATAATCCTTTTATTATTGCCTCTAGGGCATATTTCCAACAATGGCCCACCCTGAGATTGGGCCTCCCTAGGTTGCAAGGCTTTAAAAATGAAATGAAACTATATAAAAAGATTCAACTGTTGGCCCATCCTAGCCCAGTGGGCTAGCTCCACCACTGGATGGTTAGGAGGGCGATTTTACCCTAGTCCAACAGGGATCACCCCCTATGTTTGACACCCGCATGTCTTCTAAAGGCATAATATATTTTTAGTGGAAGTGGCGTTCCTATCAATAGCAAGGTGCATGTGATGATTTCGTCAATTTTAAAATCTATCGACTCGGTCCGTCAAAGGTGCTCATGGGATATGGTGTGTGCATGTGCTCATAGGGGTGTGAGTGTATGTGCGTACATGTGAGCGTATCTGTACTCTTTAAAAAATGATTGGTCCTTAGCACATGTCTCGGTGTTCATGGTTTCCTCCTCCGACATCTTAGTCATTTGGGGGTGCCATATCTGGAGTTCGATGGCGTGTTCGGGGTGTTGCCCCGGTCTGATTCGTTCGACGGTAATGATTTTGTCTTTGGCGAGCCACCTTGGAGGTCCGCAAAGCTGCATATCAGCGATGGAGCCGCGTCGAGCTCAGGTGTGGAGGTGATCCGTCATTTTTTTCTTTGGTGACTGCTCTTGTGGTGCCAGAGGCAGGTGACGGGCGTTGGTGTCAAGCTCATAGGTTTCTTCGGTCTTGTTTGTAATTTTACTTTTTGGCTGATGTTCCTTTGTGCAAAGGCTAGCGTTCTACTATCTATTCAGTTTTGCCAGGTCCGTATGTACGTGACTTGTACTATGATTCTTATGATATAAATAAGACACATATTACCATGAGAAAAAGGTTATTTAGGCTAGGCGAACCAAGTGCTGGATTCAATCTCGAAGAGTTCTTTAACCATGGCCTGCCAATGGTTTCAAACAGTAATTTTTCACATCCCATTGTTCAAATGATCAAAGAAAAAAGAAAAATTATGTTGCTCCAGCGTACACAACACTTCTGCCTTAGGCACCACTCTGGCTTCCAGCAAGTAAGAGCATCTCCAGCCGCCCCCCGCCCCCCAACAGGCCCCTAGTGTTGGGGAACGTAGTAATTTCAAAATTTTCCTACGCACACGCAAGATCATGGTGATGGCATAGCAACGAGAGGGGAGAGTGTTGTCCACGTACCCTCGTAGACCGTAAGCGGAAGCGTTATGACAATGCGGTTGATGTAGTCGTACGTCTTCACGATCCGACCGATCCAAGTACCGAACGTACGGCACTTCCGAGTTCAGCACACGTTCAGCTCAATGACGATCCCCGGACTCCGATCCAGCAAAGTGTCGGGGATGAGTTCCGTCAGCACGACGGCGTGGTGACGATGATGATGCTCTACCGGCGCAGGGCTTCGCCTAAACTCCGCGACGGTATGACCGAGGTGGAATATGGTGGAGGGGGGCACCGCACACGGCTAAGGAACGATCCGTAGATCAACTTGTGTGTCTAGGGTGCCCCCTGCCCCCATATATAAAGGAGCAAGGGGGATGCGGCCGGCCCTAGGAGGAGGCGCGCCGGAGGAGTCCTACTCCCACCAGGAGTAGGACTCCCCCCTTTCCCTAGTTGGACTAGGACTTGGGGGAAGGAGGAGAGGGGGAAAGGAAAGGGGGGGGGGGCGCCGCCCCCCCTCCTTGTCCTATTCGGACTTGGGGGGGAGGGGCGCGCGGCTGCCCCTTGGCCCCTTCTCCTCTTCCTCCACTAGGCCCACTAAGGCCCATTAGGTCACTGGGGGGTTCCGGTAACCTCCCGGTACTCCGGTAAAATGCCGATTTCACCCGGAACACTTCCGATGTCCAAACATAGGCTTTCAATATATCAATCTTTATGTCTCGACCATTTCAAGACTCCCCGTCATGTCCGTGATCACATCCGGGACTCCAAACAAACTTCGGTACATCAAAACTTATAAACTCATAATAAAACTGTCATCGTAACTTTAAGCGTGCAGACTCTACGGGTTCGAGAACTATGTAGACATGACCTAGAACTATTCTCGGTCAATAACCAATAGTGGAACCTGGATGCTCATATTGGCTCCTACGTATTCAACGAAGATCTTTATTGGTCAAACCGCATAACAACATACATTGTTCCCTTTGTCATCGGTATGTTACTTGCCCGAGATTCGATCGTCGGTATCCAATACCTAGTTCAATCTCGTTACCGGCAAGTCTCTTTACTCGTTACGTAATGCATCATTCCGTAACTAACTCATTAGCTACATTGCTTGCAAGGCTTATAGTGATGTGCATTACCGAGCGGGCCCAGAGATACCTCTCCAACAATCGGAGTGACAAAACCTAATCTCGAAATATGCCAACCCAACATGTACCTTCGGAGACACCTGTAGTACTCCTTTATAATCACCCAGTTACGTTGTGACGTTTGGTAGGACCCAAAGTGTTCCTCCGGTAAACGGGAGTTGCATAATCTCATAGTTACAGGAACATGTATCAGTCATGAAGAAAGCAATAGCAATATACTAAACGATCAAGTGCTAGGCTAACGGAATGGGTCATGTCAATCACATCATTCTCCTAATGATGTGATCCCATTAATCAAATGACAACACATGTCTATGGTTAGGAAACATAACCATCTTTGATTAATGAGCTAGTGAAGTAGAGGCATACTAGTGACGTTATGTTGGTCTATGTATTCACACATGTATTATGTTTCCGGTTAATACAATTCTAGCATGAATAATAAACATTTATCATGATATGAGGAAATAAATAATAACTTTATTATTGCCTCTAGGGCATATTTCCTTCAGTCTCCCACTTGCACTAGAGTCAATAATCTAGATTACACAGTAATGATTCTAACACCCATGGAATCTTGGTGCTGATCATGTTTTGCTCGTGAGAGAGGCTTAGTCAATGGGTCTGCAACATTCAGATCCGTATGTATCTTGCAAATCTCTATGTCTCCCACCTGGACTTGGTCCCGGATGGAATTGAAGCGTCTCTTGATGTGCTTGGTCCTCTTGTGAAATCTGGATTCCTTTACCAAGGCAATTGCACCAGTATTCTCACAGAAAATCTTCATTGGTCCCGATGCACTAGGTATGACACCTAGATCGGAAATGAACTCCTTCATCCAGACTCCTTCATTTGTTGCTTCCGAAGCAGCTATGTACTCCGCTTCACATGTAAATCCTGCCACGACGCTTTGTTTAGAACTGCACCAACTTACAGCTCCACCATTTAATAAAAACACATATCCGGTTTGCGATTTAGAATCGTCCGGATCAGTGTCAAAGCTTGCATCGATGTAACCATTTACGACTAGCTCTTTGTCACCTCCATATACGAGAAACATATCCTTAGTCATTTTCAGGTATTTCAGGATGTTATTGACCGCTGTCCAGTGATCCACTCCTGGATTACTTTGGTACCTTCCTGCCAAGCTTATTGCTAAGCATACATCAGGTCTGGTACACAGCATTGCATACATGATAGAGCCTATGGCTGAAGCATAGGGAACATCTTTCATTTTCTCTCTATCTTCTGCTGTGGTCGGGCATTGAGTCTGACTCAACTTCACACCTTGTAGCACGGGCAAGAACCCTTTCTTTGCCTGATCCATTTTGAACTTTTTCAAAATTTTATCAAGGTATGTGCTTTGTGAAAGTCCTATTAAGCGTCTTGATCTATCTCTATAAATCTTGATGCCCAATATGTAAGCAGCTTCACCGAGGTCTTTCATTGAAAAACTTTTATTCAAGTATCCCTTTATGCTATCCAGAAATTCTATATCATTTCCAATTAATAATATGTCATCTACACATAATATCAGAAATGCTATAGAGCTCCCACTCACTTTCTTGTAAACACAAGCTTCTCCAAAAGTCTGTATAAAACCATATGCTTTGATCACACTATCAAAGCGTTTATTCCAACTCCGAGATGCTTGCACCAGTCCATAGATGGATCGCTGGAGCTTGCACACTTTGTTAGCACCTTTTGGATCAACAAAACCTTCTGGTTGCATCATATACAACTCTTCTTCCAGAAATCCATTCAAGAATGCAGTTTTGACATCCATTTGCCAAATTTCATAATCATAAAATGCGGCAATTGCTAACATGATTCGGACAGACTTAAGCATCGCTACGGGTGAGAAAGTCTCATCCTAGTCAACCCCTTGAACTTGTCGAAAACCTTTTGCAACAAGTTGAGCTTTATAGACAGTTACATTACCATCAGCGTCAGTCTTTTTCTTAAAGATCCATTTATTCTCAATGGCTTGCCGATCATCGGGCAAGTCAACCAAAGTCCATACTTTGTTCTCATACATGGATCCCATCTCAGATTTCATGGCATCTAGCCATTTTGCGGAATCTGGGCTCATCATCGCTTCCTCATAGTTCGTAGGTTCATCATGGTCAAGTAACATGACTTCCAGAATAGGATTACCGTACCACTCTGGTGCGGATCTTACTCTGGTAGACCTATGAGGTTCAGTAGAAACTTGATCTGAAGTTTCATGATCAATATCATTAGCTTCCTCACTAATTGGTGTAGTTGTCACAGGAACCGGTTCTTGTGATGAACTACTTTCCAATAAGGGAGCAGGTACAGTTACCTCATCAAGTTCTACTTTCCTCCCACTCACTTCTTTTCGAGAGAAACTCCTTCTCTAGAAAGGATCCGAATTTAGCAACGAAAATCTTGCCCTCAGACCTGTGATAGAAGGTGTACCCAACAGTTTCTTTTGGGTATCCTATGAAGACACATTTCTCCAATTTGGGTTTGAGCTTATCTGGTTGAAGTTTCTTCACATAAGCATCGCAGCCCAAAACTTTAAGAAACGACAACTTTGGTTTCTTGCCAAACCATAGTTCATGAGGGTCGTCTCAACGGATTTTGATGGTGCCCTATTTAACGTGAATGTGGTCGTCTCTAAAGCATAACCCCAAAACGATAGCGGTAAATCAGTAAGAGACATCATAGATCGCACCATATCTAGTAAAGTACGATTACGACATTCGGACACACCATTTCGTTGTGGTGTTCCGGGTGGCGTGAGTTGCGAAACTATTCCGCGTTGTTTCAAATGTAAACCAAACTCGTAACTCAAATATTCTCCTCCACGATCAGATCGTAGAAATTTAATTTTCTTGTTACGATGATTTTCCACTTCACTCTGAAATTCTTTGAACTTTTTAAAAGTTTCAGATTTGTGTTTCATTAAGTAGATATACCCATATCTGCTCAAATCATCTGTGAAGGTGTGAAAATAATGATATCCGCCGCGAGCCTCAACATTCATTGGACCACAAACATCAATATGTATGATTTCCAACAAATCAGTTGCTCGCTCCATAGTTCCGGAGAACGGCGTTTTAGTCATCTTGCCCATGAGGCACGGTTCGCAAGTACCAAGTGATTCATAATCAAGTGATTCCAAAAGCCCATCAGTATGGAGTTTCTTCATGCGCTTTACACCGATATGACCCAAACGACAGTGCCACAAATAAGTTGCACTATCATTATCAACTCTGCATCTTTTGGTTTCAATACTATGAATATGTTGTATCACTACTATCGAGATTCAATAAAAATAGACCACTCTTCAAGGGTGCATGACCATAAAAGATATTACTCATATAAATAGAACAACCATTATTCTCTGACTTAAATGAATAACCGTCTCGCATCAAACAAGATCCAGATATAATGTTCATGCTCAACGCTGGCACCAAATAACAATTATTTAGGTCTAAAACTAATCCCGATGGTAGATGTAGAGGTAGCGTGCCGACCGCGATCACATCGACTTTGGAACCATTTCCCACGCGCATCGTCACCTCGTCCTTAGCCAATCTTCGCTTAATCCGTAGTCCCTGTTTCGAGTTGCAAATATTAGCAACAGAACCAGTATCAAATACCCAGGTGCTATTGCGAGCATTAGTAAGGTACACGTCAATAACATGTATATCACATATACCTTTGTTCACTTTGCCATCCTTCTTATCCGCCAAATACTTGGGGCAGTTCCGCTTCCAGTGTCTAGTCTGCTTGTAGTAGAAGCACTCAGTCTCAGGCTTAGGTCCAGACTTGGGTTTCTTCTCTTGAGCAACAACTTGTTTGCTGTTCTTCTTGAAGTTCCCCTTCTTCTTCCCTTTGCCCTTTTTCTTGAAACTGGTGGTCTTGTTAACCATCAACACTTGATGCTCCTTCTTGATTTCTACCTCCGCAGCTTTTAGCATTGCGAAGAGCTCGGGAATAGTCTTGTCCATCCCTTGCATATTATAGTTCATCACAAAGCTCTTGTAGCTTGGTGGCAGTGATTGAAGAATTCTGTCAATGACATTATCATCAGGAAGATTAACTCCCAGTTGAATCAAGTGATTATTATACCCAGACATTTTGAGTATGTGTTCACTGACAGAACTATTCTCCTCCATTTTGCAGCTATAGAACTTATTGGAGACTTCATATCTCTCAATCCGGGCATTTGCTTGAAATATTAACTTCAACTCCTGGAACATCTCATATGCTCCATGACATTCAAAACGTCGTTGAAGACCCGGTTCTAAGCCGTAAAGCATGGCACACTGAACTATCGAGTAGTCATCAGCTTTGCTGTGCCAGACGTTCTTAACGTCGTCAGTTGCATCAGCAGCAGGCCTGGCACCCAGCGGTGCTTCCAGGACGTAATTCTTCTGTGTAGCAATGAGGATAATCCTCAGGTTACGGACCCAGTCCGTGTAATTGCTACCATCATCTTTCAACTTTGCTTTCTCAAGGAACGCATTAAAATTCAACGGAACAACAGCACGAGCCATCTATCTACAACAAACATAGACAAGCAAAATACTATCAGGTAGTAAGTTCATGATAAATTTAAGTTCAACTAATCATATCACTTAAGAACTCCCACTTAGATAGACATCCCTCTAATCCTCTAAGTGATTACGTGATCCATATCAACTACACCATGTCCGATCGTCACGTGAGATGGAGTAGTTTCAACGGTGAACATCAATGTGTTGATCATATCTACTATATGATTCACGCTCGACCTTTCGGTCTCCGTGTTCCGAGGCCATATCTGTTATATGCTAGGCTCGTCAAGTCTAACCTGAGTATTCCGCGTGTGCAACTGTTTTGCACCCGTTGTATTTGAACGTAGAGCCTATCACACCCGATCATCACGTGGTGTCTCAGCACGAAGAACTTTCGCAACGGTGCATACTCAGGGAGAACACTTCTTGATAATTTAGTGAGAGATCATCTTAAAATGCTACCGTCAATCAAAGCAAGATAAGATGCATAAAGGATAAACATCACATGCAATCAATATAAGTGATATGATATGGCCATCATCATCTTGTGCTTGTGATCTCCATCTTCGAAGCGCCGTCGTGATCACCATCGTCACCGGCACGACACCTTGATCTCCATCGTAGCATCGTTGTTGTTACGCCATCTATTGCTTCTACGACTATCGCTACCTCTTAGTGATAAAGTAAAGCAATTACAGGGCATTTGCATTTCACACAATAAAGCGACAACCATATGGCTCCTGCCAGTTGCCGATAACTTCGGTTACAAAACATGATCATCTCATACAATAAAATATAGCATCACGTCTTGACCATATCACATCACAACATGCCCTGCAAAAACAAGTTAGACGTCCTCTACTTTGTTGTTGCAAATTTTACGTGGCTGCTACGGGCTTAGCAAGAACCGTTCTTACCTACGCATCAAAACCACAATGATAGTTCGTCAAGTTAGTGCTGTTTTAACCTTCGCAAGGACCGGGCGTAGCCACACTCGATTCAGCTAAAGTGAGAGAGACAGACACCCGCCAGCCACCTTTAAGCACGAGTGCTCGTAACGGTGAAACCAGTCTCGCGTAAGCGTACGTGTAATGTCGGTCCGGGCCGCTTCATCTCACAATACCGCCGAACCAAAGTATGACATGCTGGTAAGCAGTATGACTTGTATCGCCCACAACTCACTTGTGTTCTACTCGTGCATATGACATCTACGCATAAAACCTAGCTCGGATGCCACTGTTGGGGAACGTAGTAATTTCAAAATTTTCCTACGCACACGCAAGATCATGGTGATGGCATAGCAACGAGAGGGGAGAGTGTTGTCCACGTACCCTCGTAGACCGTAAGCGGAAGCGTTATGACAACGCGGTTGATGTAGTCGTACGTCTTCAAGATCCGACCGATCCAAGTACCGAACGTACGGCACCTCCGAGTTCAGCACACGTTCAGCTCGATGATGATCCCCGGACTCCGATCCAGCAAAGTGTCGGGGATGAGTTCCGTCAGCACGACGGCATGGTGACGATGATGATGCTCTACCGGCGCAGGGCTTTGCCTAAACTCCGCGACGATATGACCGAGGTGGAATATGGTGGAGGGGGGCACCGCACACGGCTAAGGAACAATCCGTAGATCAACTTGTGTGTCTAGGGTGCCCCCCTGCCCCCGTATATAAAGGAGCAAGGGGGGGTGCAGCCGGCCCTAGGAGGAGGCGCGCCGGAGGAGTCCTACTCCCACCGGGAGTAGGACTCCCCCCTTTCCCTAGTTGGACTAGGACTTGGGGGGGAGGAAGAGAGGGGGAAAAGGAAAGGGGGGGGGGCGCCGCCCCCCCTCCTTGTCCTATTCGGACTTGGGGGGGAGGGGCGCGCGGCTGCCCCTTGGCCCCTTCTCCTCTTCCTCCACGAGGCCCACTAAGGCCCATTAGGTCACTCGGGGGTTCCGGTAACCTCCCGGTACTCCGGTAAAATGCCAATTTCACCCGCAACACTTCCGATGTCCAAACATAGGCTTCCAATATATCAATCATTATGTCTCGACCATTTCGAGACTCCTCATCATGTCCGTGATCACATCCGGGACTCCGAACAAACTTCGGTACATCAAAACTTATAAACTCATAATAAAACTGTCATCGTAACTTTAAGCGTGCGGACCCTACGGGTTCGAGAACTATGTAGACATGACCTAGAACTATTCTCGGTCAATAACCAATAGCGGAACCTGGATGCTCATATTGGCTCCTACATATTCAACGAAGATCTTTATCGGTCAAACCGCATAACAACATACGTTGTTCCCTTTGTCATCGGTATGTTACTTGCCCGAGATTCGATCGTCGGTATCCAATACCTAGTTCAATCTCGTTACCGGCAAGTCTCTTTACTCGTTAGGTAATGCATCATTCCGTAACTAACTCATTAGCTACATTGCTTGCAAGGCTTATAGTGATGTGCATTACCGAGCGGGCCCAGAGATACCTCTCCGACAATCGGAGTGACAAAACCTAATCTCGAAATACGCCAACCCAACATGTACCTTCGAAGACACCTGTAGTACTCCTTTATAATCACCCAGTTACGTTGTGACGTTTGGTAGCACCCAAAGTGTTCCTCCGGTAAATGGGAGTTGCATAATCTCATAGTTACAGGAACATGTATCAGTCATGAAGAAAGCAATAGCAATATACTAAACGATCAAGTGCTAGGCTAACGGAATGGGTCATGTCAATCACATCATTCTCCTAATGATGTGATCCCATTAATCAAATGACAACACATGTCTATGGTTAGGAAACATAACCATCTTTGATTAATGAGCTAGTCAAGTAGAGGCATACTAGTGACGTTATGTTGGTCTATGTATTCATACATGTATTATGTTTCCGGTTAATACAATTCTAGCATGAATAATAAACATTTATCATGATATGAGGAAATAAATAATAACTTTATTATTGCCTCTAGGGCATATTTCCTTCACCTAGGCCTCTTTTTTATCGTCGGCTCAAAAAATTGGCCCCGTCACGTCCCCAGGAGCCCAAATTTCATCGGTTAGGGTCGAAATTGGCACCGGCGGACCCAGACCGAACTCAGCACGCTGGGAGCGCCCGGGGGAAAGGAATGTGGTGTGAAACCAAATTCCTCCCATGTGGACCCACCGAGCCAGCGACGGGGCGATGCTGAGAACCTTCGTCATCCTCATCGCGTCGGCTCCCGCGCCGGTTTCCAAGGTCTGGCAGCACAGTAATGGCGAGCCGCCGCGCGTGCCACCCTTTCCCACCGCGTGGCAGCACCGCTCCCGCCCTTCTGAGGCTATAAAAGTCGTGCCTCGCCATCGCTCATCCCATAGTCGCATCGTCGGAACCCTCTCTGTCTCGCCTCAATCCCCATCGCCGGAAACATCCCTCTCTCTCTCGCCCCCGCCACCACCCCGAGATGGCGGAACGATTCCCCGGTGACGGAGCGGCAGCCAACGGCTTCGGCCGCCAGTCGGTGCACGAGTGGGAGGCATGCGCCCTCCGCGAGACGAACTACCCGGCGCCGCCCAACATGCGCGTGCCGGGCGCATGGAGGCTCAGCGCCGGTGGCATCCCCGTGCCCCCGTCGCTCGCTGCTGTCAAGACCGAGCCCCTAGAGACGCCGGAGCGTCGGTGCTGCCGCGACGGCAACCTCGTCATAAACGAGGGCCGCCGACAGCCTTCACCTCCTCCCCGCGGCCATCTTTGTTTGGTCAGGCCGAAGAGGAGCCGGTGACGCCCGTGGTCGTCAAGCAGGAGCACGTCGACATGGCCGCTGACCTCGACACCGGCCTGAAGTGGTCGCGAGACGACTACGTCCGGGAGGAGATGGAGCGCCAACGCCACGCTCTGGAGGAGATCGCCGAGCCGCGCCGCAGCCGCGAGGAGGGTGGTGTCATCGTCCTCGATGTTGTCGAGGACAAGGCGCCGGTGCCTACCAACCCCGTCCGCAGCGACGATCCGGGCAGGGCTGCAGCAAGGACGGCGGCGTGCAAGACAACAACAACGACGACGGCGGCGGCGACTACACTGCCTTCTACAAGCTCCTCGGCATGGACTAGGCTCGGGGTGGCGGCAGAGGCGTAGTTTTTTAAGTTTTTTATTATGTCTTTAAATTTGTACAAATATGAATGAAAATCGCCTAAGTTTCGCCCAAATTCGTGTCATTTTCTTTGAAATTTAACCGAATTTGCATTTGAATAAACGGCGTCTGGGGCTAACTTGGGGCGTCGGTTGGAAACCCGAGCGCCCTCACGGTAAAAATTAGCGTCAGATAGCATCCAGGAGGCGCCAAACGGCTTGAGATGCTCTAAGGAATTTTTCACGAACTCCTGCGCCTGCCCGTGGTTGGACCTGACGAGAGACGGCGCGCTGCTGTTGCCAACGCTCTCCAACCTTCGATTCGTTGCTGATATTCCTCCCAGTTCTAGACCTTTATTCCCCGAATTGTCAAGTTTGATTTGTTCCGCGGGACCAGTACTGGAACGTGAAGGTTCGCATCTCCGCATATTCCACAAACTTCGGTGCCAAGCAAGGCAAGGGTGCCCGCCTCCACCCCAAGTATCCGATCCGATTTGAACGCGTGATTTCAACATCTTGCTATTTCCACCACCATTTCAGATACTGAGGCAACTCGGGACCATCTCTTTCCCCATGTTCATTTTTGTCACAGCAAAGTGAGCTACGTAGGCTCTGAAACCCACACCAGACGCCTCACCAAACCTGTACTATGCCCTTGGAAACTTTGACAATATCTCGTTGCACAGCTTCTCTCGTTTATCACAAGACTACAAGGGATAGTACTTGAGTTTGGTGCAACGAATGCAGGCCAGGACGGCCGTGCGCTACTGACCCTGGCATCGATAATTATTTCCCTTTTTCGCGGGGAGTTAGCTACCTGCACGCATTTAGGTGACCTACCGGGCTGTAGAAGATTCTGGTTCGTTGCTTAACCAAATCAGTTGATCATCAATGTCTGCACTCCACACGAATCATTGCAGGACATTCCAAACCTCTCGCCCTCGGATAGCCCTGCCGGCTTTTTTGTTCCTGTGTTCTTTAATACAGTTATACTGTACTATATTGTTACAAGAAGCAGTAGTTGGGAGCTGTTAGCAGCACACTCCTTTCATCAACATGCAATGTAAGTTTACATGTGCGAACAAAATATGACATACACACTGTCGAGGAAATTCTCAAACTCCTTTTCTCGGTGAACGTTTAATTTTTTGTTTCTGCTCTACTATGCTTTTCTCTCAGTAGTCCTATTCATACGATATGGTACAGACTACAGAGAAGCCAGGTCACTGTCAAACCCTCTCTAATGTGCTGATGCTATGCCACAACAATCATGCCACTTAACGCCGAACGCCACATAGGATAACAGACGGCAGCTTCGGTGGCCACGGCGGCCCACCCAATGCCCTGCGGCGGTGGTTCGTCTGATCATTAGGCGTCCATCTCATCTGAGTTCGTTATGCTAATCTCCCAGCCTAGTCCCATACGGTTTGTCGCCTTCTGCAGCCTGTGCATCCCTCTGCAACGGACAATCTCCCCCTAACCACCCTAACCAAACACGGCCCCGTCAGGCGTCACTCACAAACAGGCAGCAGCTGCCACGACCACGATCGCCACTCGCCAAGCGCCCACCCTCCCCGTCGTCTCCCCGGTTGTGGATGTCGCGGCGTGTCGTGAACCTGAAAGAGCCCTGCCGGACCACCCGATCGGTCGCCGCGCCGATCCACCGAAACTCCTCGTCACGGGCCGGGCCATATCCGGTGGCCGACACTGCGCGCTGCCGCGGCACCAACCTGCCGCCGACGATAGTGGCAAGAACCGGTGGCTCCTTCGTGCACGAAGCACAAAGCAACGGTGATCGACGGTCCGACGGAGACCGCACGCACGCACGAGGCTGCAAAAGGGGCCGATCGTACCGCTACCAAGTTCGTTGAGCAGTGCCCATCGGCACGACCGAAATAAAAACCAATTATCTCGTGTTGGTTCCTCCCTCGGGACGGACGCATGGCATAGTATACGGGCATGGAGCATGTGGGAGGGGTGGAATTGAATAGGGGTCGGGTAGGGTGGTTGACGGCCAGTAGGTGGTGGAGTTCATCTCACTCGCAAGATGGAGAAAGCAGCAGCAACAAAGCAGCGAGAGGCCAAAAAACGAGAGAATTTGAATACCCACGCACACGCAATCATGAGCTCGCGCCACTACCACTTGCCTCGCCCTCCAGCTGGTCGACGGCGGCCTCCAGCCTGGGCGATGTGTCGTGTATGTGTAAAGCATGGCCAGGCAACGTGGCCGCGGCTACCGAGGGCCGTCCGATCGGGGAATCGGGCGGCCGATGTTCGGTACCCTGTGGTTGAGGCAACACAGCTGGGAGACTTCAGAAGGGGAGGGTGTCCAGCTGCTTACAAAAACATTGTCAGACACATGGTGCTGATCATGGCCAATAACTCTCGTGCTGCTACATTTCGGTCTCATCAATCATCTCTCCACAAAGAACCCATAATAATCGAGATGCTCTTGCTGCTGCTGCAATTTCAGATGTTGACACCAGACAGACAGCCTTTGGCAAACCGATGCCTGTCCCAGGTTTCAAATAATTCAACCTCCCTCGCAAAAGCAGGAGAAAAGATGATTCGATTAAGCCTAATTTCCCTATGTACCCGCTGTTCCCTCCCAAGAATCTAACAGAAATTTAAAGGGCGGCCACATGTATCGCTGGCAATTTTAGTGGAGTTCTAGTTGGGATTAGTTAGCGTATTAGCAGTATTAATCCCCTGCATTATGAGTCTGTTGGGAGGTCCCTATCCTGTGTAGCTCGCGCTAATCGCTTTCCGATATAAAAGCTGATCTTAACCAACAACAATTATATTGCCCCTTTTGCTTTCTTTCAAGCTGTGCAGGTGTGCCACACATCTGTAAAGATTGGTATTCTGATGCTGCTTCCGCTTATCTCTACATGTCAAGGAGCTGCCAGCACAAGCCATCACCAATTCTGAGCAAAAACACCCAAAAAATAGCAGCAACTCTTGTAAACTCTCGTCGACGAAACAGATAAGCAATTATATACTAGAACAAACATATGTGACAGACAACCGCTGAAACTAAATACTTCCTCCGTTCCAAAATAGATGACTCAACTTTAGTATAAAGTTAGTATAAAGATGAGTCATCTATTTTGGAACAGAGGGAGTAATCAACAATGCAGTAGGCAATTCTGGAAGAACAAGTAGGCAAAACAGAAACATCAGCAGATTAGGCCTTCTTCGATGAAGAGACAGGCAATACTGGATGAAACAAGTAGGCAAAACAGAGGCATCAGTAGGCAAAATTGAAACAGGCATAGATAAGGCCATACTGGATGAACGAAGTAGGCAATTCTGGACGAACAAGTAGAAAAACAGCAATAAATTTGGACCTAGCGTATGGAGATAGTAGGTCAAATAGAAACAGCAATATATGAGGCCATTCTGGTTGAACTGATCAAAGCAAACTAGCCACAGCAAAAACTGACCATTATCAAAAGATGGAAATAACAAGATATTAAGCCAATTCTCGATGGAATTTCTGCATCAATGGAATGCCAGATGATACAAGAGAGTTTAGCGCTGAAGCAAGAATAAGATCCACCCTGTTTTATTGAAATCAATTCAATCAATATTTATACTGGTTTACTGAACAAACATGTAAATGTAAATGAAACAATCCTGAACTAACAGACAAAAAAAGTGAAACCTTTCTTCTATCCAAGAATTGTACACCACCAATAATGTAATTCCAACACCCCCTAGTCACCACCTCCGAATCACAGCATAATGAATCAATCCGAATTGTATCGTGAATGAACAAGAATTTGCTTCCCCTATGCACTGTTCTTCCTCTTCCCGTCGCAGCCGCTGCAATGTACCGCCCCTCCTCTCGCTGTACAGCCGAAGGCGGCAGCCGGCTTGCGACGGCAGCTGTGATGGCAGTGGATATGCATCGCAAGGCAATTGCATCACCACAACCAAATGAAAAAATTATAGCGTGTGTCCCATATCTGTCTACCAAGAAAACACCGCGGCCGGCAACGCCGATGATGACAATGAGGCCCAGGACGGCGCCGATGCTTGCGATGCATCACCGTCGCCAATGTAGAGGTCGTATGATTTCCATGTATGGTCGAGCGGGCAAGGCCTGCCGGCGTCGAGGCGATCCCATGGCTTGCCCTTGCCTGACCAGTGCATCAGGCTAACAGGGCCCTTGTGGAGCGGGCGGCAGCTACCAAGAATGTTGTCGCCGCCCAAGCCGTGCTGGTTCCACCGATGGTCGACAGCCTCCACCTCGCCGGCGAAGAGGAGCAAGAAAGGGGGCAAGGACCCCAGCTCGTAGATTCGCTTCTCTTTCTGCAACTCCATCCACTGCTCGACACGGTGGCGGTAGTTCCCCGAGCGCCAGCGCCGGAGGTCGATGACCATGACGCCGGTGTTGAAGTAGCAGGGCGCGCGGCGGCGGCCCGCGAAGACGCGCTCGCCGAGGTCCGGGTCGGACCAGAAGGCGTCGGTGAAGTAGCGGGAGAAGTTGGCGTGGCAGTACTCGGGCGCGGCGACGACGGCGGCGGCGGGCAGGCGCGTCTCCCAGAGGCGGCGCACGTCGTCGACGGCGAGCACGTCCGAGTCGAGGTAAATGGCCCGCGGCACGCACTTGGGGAGCAGGTCGGCGAGGTAGTTCCTGGCGTAGTTGAGCGGCGCCTCGAGCGCGGCGCGCACCGAGGCGGAGATGAGCCCCGTGACGGCGTCGGCGCGGAACGGGTAGATCTCGAACCGCAGCGACGGGAAGGAGGCCGCGAGCGCGCTCCGGAGCTCGCCCACCCCGGGCTCGGCGCCGTCGGCGGCGAGGAAGTGGAAGAAGAGCGACTCCGGGCAGGAGGCGTGCTTGAGCAGCGAGTAGATGGCGGCCATGGAGCCCCGGAGGTAGTGCGCGTCGAGCGTCATCGCGATGTGGACGAGCCCCGGGTCGCACACCCCCGCGCCGGCCACCGCCGCCGGGCAGCCCTCCCCGTTCCGGTACTCGGGGGCCTCCGCGAACCGCGGCAGCGCCCCCTCCGCCCCCGCCGCCCGCGCCCCCGATGCGGCCAACAACAACAAGAAGGCCGCCAGGACCGCCAGCCCGGCCCGCATCGCCGGCGCGGCCGCGGCCATCGCCCCCGCCGCCGCCGGCTAGGGCTAGGGCTCCCCCTCTTTCTCTCTCGTCGCTCGGTGGGGACGAGGGGGGCCTGGGCGCCTGGCCTTGCGTCGGGCTCGCCCTTCCTCTCTCTCTTCTCTCTCTCTCTCTCTGGTTGGGTTGGGGAGGGGAGGAGAGGGGAGGGGAACGAAGTGGTCGGCGTCTGTTCCAACCAATCCCTCCTTGGCTCCTCCCGTCGCTCGTTGGTATGGAATGGATCCCCCGAACTCCGATGGTTTGTTTTCCGGGGGGCGATATATATGTGGCGCTACCAATAAAGCCCCCGTGTTATATACGCGGGTGGGGCCCCAAGCGCGCTCGGGCTCAGGATGACGCGCTAATCCGCTCGGCGATCGTCATCGCTTGATTAACCCGTGTTTAGTAGATCCTCAAAAAAAAAACCGTGTTTAGTAGGGTTATATGAGACATAAAAAAAGTACTAAATCCTAAAAAGTGGTCGAGTGCCACCTTGTCTTACAGAGCACTCGGTCTTGCGCGCCGTCCGATCCAAATCTCGCGGTCGGGCGCGTTTCAAGTGGAAACAGGTGAAAACCGCATAATCGATGCGCGCGCCGGGTGTCCCCTGGTCGTGGCGTCGTGGTCGAGACCCGTTGGGTGCTCAGTGCGGTTGCGTCTCGCCTCCCCTCTCCTATTCCTCTCCACTCACCCTCTCCCGAGCGCAGCGGAGCGGATCCCCTTCCAATCCCCCATTCTTCCCCCAAATCCAGCGGTCGAGACCCGAGAGCAGCCGACGGAGTGTCGGCGATTCGATGGTAGTCTGCAGCTGGAGTGAGGGCAGGACAGCGGGCGCGGCGTGAAGGAAGGCGGTGCAGCGGCGGAGACGCGACCGAGGAGGGACGACGCGCTGCAGGCCGCGGCGAAGGAGCAGTACCGGAGACGCGGCAGAGGAGAAACGGCGTGAGCGGCCGTTGTTCTGTTGGCGCAGAAGGGCAAAATCGCGGCGAATCCCCGGTATGCCCATCGATCTCTCCCGGTCCTCCGCGTTTATGTTGTCCAAATCGACGCGCTCTGCCGCTCCGCCGCGAACAGAGGAGGAACGGCGCGGGTGCGGCCGTCGTGCGGTTGTTGCAGAGGTGCCGAATCGCGGCGGGTCGATGCGCTCCTCCACGTTTGAATAAGTTGACGAAATCGAGCAGCAGGTGGTAGAATTGATGGAGAACTCGTTAATTTGGAGAGGGACGACCACACGGGGCATTTTCGTGTTCCTAGGTTACTGGTGAACTAGGATTGGTAGTATTCGAAGGCAAGCCTTGGTGCTGTAGATTTTCGGTATTGTAGATGGGTGACTGACTTTGCCTGAATATGGTTCATGTGTTGCCTATACAGGCGTTTTGACGGTGTTTTGATTTAGCGCACGAGAATAATGCTTATCACATGTCAACGTTGCCCTTGTTTTGTGAGTGACTTGCCTGTTATGGTTCATGTGTTGCCTGCGCATGTGGGTTCCACAGTGTGTTTTGATTTAGTGCAGGACAGTAATGATTTAGCAATGGAAAATGTGCATGTGATTTTTTTTTGTGTGCGTGAGGTAGGAAGTAATTCAGTAGAGGGAGGTTAATAGGGCTATTTTGTAGGACAGTTTTAAGCATTTTCACGAGAATTCATTCTGTGATTTTTTTGTTCTAGGGGTGCCTTGATTTGTTTCAGATTCTATAGGAAATGTATAGGGAGGGTAATAGGGCCAATTATAGGATAGTTGTAATATAGTGAAAATCAGATAGTTTACAACAAATGGAACTATGCTATAGGTTCATGTTGTTGAAATGTTTGTGTATTAGGTTCGTGTGATGTGGTTCGACGCTCGTGTTTGTTTCGACTGAGTTGTAGATATGTATGTCAGTTTTCGCTTTAAGTTTTGTGACTGAGTTGTCAGGCTTTTTTGCTGGAGTTTTGCTAGTCAGTTGCCCGAATTGCTCTCAACTGTTGCCTAGTGTGCCTGGCTGTGAAGGTTTTGTTAGTCTGTTGCCCTAACATGCATTCAACCGTTTTTTGCCTAGTGTCTTTGTGTAATGCCTGGCTTTTGCTCAAGCTTTCTCAGCCATTTGCCTGAAATGCCAACATGTGTTGCCTAGCAGCCACTATATGTACTGCATTTGTGTAATCTCAAACTTGCTCAAGCTTTTTCTTTAGCCGTTTGCCTTAAATGCCAACATGCATTGCCTGGTAATTGATGTGCAATAGTTGTTTTGTTGTTCCTTGTAGTCATGTTTTACTTAGGTTTTTTCTATGTACTTTTGTATTAATGTTGTAACATATATTGAAAATCAGATAGTTTACGACGCTTTTCATTGCCCACTTTTTTTAAATCGATGTCCTTTTAAATATGCAGCAGATATTAGATGGCTGGGACAAGTCACAAGTCAAAACAGGGTGTACCTGCTGGATCAAGCCATGACGACCTTGCATCTCATGGGGATGAAGAGCATCAAACACAGGTGTGCACATGCTCAGTAGTTTTTATATTCTTCCTGTACATAACACATTTTGTTTTCCATTTCTTATTTATTTTTTGTGGTTTCTATCTTCCAGCCATGGAGCAGTGCACCAATAACTGGGTACAAGCGTATGAGAACTAAAGCAGCTGCTGTAAGGGGGAAGCGCCCTGATGATATCATTAGTAACGACAATAGCAACGAGAGCCAAGTTGCAGATGCTGGGAATAAAAATGTCGGATGTGCAGACGTCGACCAACCTCCAAAAGCAAAACGCCAGAAGACGGGAGGAACTGAGGTATTTTGCATAGTTGCCCAGCATGATGCATAAGTTGCCTATGTTGTGATGAACTTTTTTTCCCTTCCTTTTTTGCTAATCCCCTTTTTCTGTTTTTTCCTTATGTGCTATAGGGTCGTAGGAACAGGGCATCTCCTGTAAGGCTCTTCAAGTTGAACAAGGACTTGGTTCCTGACCAAAAGGGTGTCATCATCGGAAAAGAATTTGGCGGCATTCTGGACCTTGCAGCGAGTAGCATGCCCGGAGATTTTAGCCAGTGGATAATGAAGCATTACGATCCGGAGATTTCGCAGATAGTCATTCCAGAAAGGGGGAAGATTCCTGTAGATGCCGCTAGTGTCCGTAGGATATGGGGTTTGCCCAACAGGGGCAGGAAGGTGTGCTTCGAGAATCGGCCTGAAATCACAAAGGCAATGTACAGTATTTACAACATCACATCGAAGAACTCCCCAACCCTCACAGAATGGTGCAAGATGATTGTAGACATGGGAGGATCTCATGATGATGACTTTGTCCGCGCTTGGCTAGCTCTTGTTTTTTCGTGCTTCCTTGCCCCTTCAACTAGTTTGAGCATTTCCCCAAAGAGTTTCCCGGCGGTCATGGATGTCAATGGAATAACGGAAACCAATATATGCCAGTTTGTTGTTGATCAATTAAAGCTTGCGCTCACTTTAGGGCGTGCTAACAAGAAGGTTGTTTGTTGTTGTGTTTTCCACCATGTTGTAAGTGCTTCAAGCTGTTTTGTTTTTTTAAGCATCAATTATTTACTTATCTTTTCTTTTTCTTTTTTGCAATCATTAGGTAACTTAAACATTTCTGTTCTTTTTTCCTTGTCTATACGCAGCTGTTGTACCTAGACTCTTTGGATGTTGATGAGCCAATCCCGAACTTGGTACCAAGGGTTTCTGTCTGGAATTCAGATTTAATCTCCAGAGTTATCAAGAAGGACAGGAAGGCTCCAGGAGAATATGGCCAATTGTGGGTAACTCAATTTTTATGTTTTAGGATATATATTTATTGTCATATTGTTTTTAGGCAACACTACCAGTTTTTTTAGAGTAGGCAATTCACTTTGAAAGAGCATGCAACTTAATGTACCTTTTTGGGCAAGTGCCATACATATATTTCAAGTAGGTCCAAGTAGTTATCAGACTTTTTTGTTTGCCATGCACACAGTTGGATTATGTTCACAGGAAGGATTTGTTGGGTTGTTGTATTCTAACAGTAGCTGCTGAAGTACATCTTTTTTAGCTCTTTTTTTTGTCTGTGCAATTTACATGTTGAAAAGTAGCAAATTTATACATCCACCTAAGCAACTTATGTTCTGAAAACTAGCAACTTGCATACTAGTTGTTCATTTTTGTTGATTACAGTATCCACTAATAGTAGGCAACAAGGGGGGGGGGGGAAGTGTCATAATGGTTGCAGGAATTTAAAGACTATTAGTAGTACTGTTTTTCTTCATTTCTCAGTTCTTTTTTTGGTATGGGAGTGCCAGAATTGTTGTCACTCATAGTTTTTTTTAATCTTCTTTTGCTATAAACCACCAGCTCAAGACGGAGTTTTCTCGGTGTGCGGATGATAGCTTGTTTGGCAGTATGGACCACATCACCAAAATTGTTGCTGCAAGATTGCCCGAGTCATATGACAAATCAGTAAGTTATCGAGCACTGGTTTTTTGCTCTCACTGTTGTTCCCTTTTTTATCGCCATTTGTACATTCAACCATTTTCTTTCAGAATCTTCAATAGAAGATATGTACTTATCATGTTCTCTACCATCCACTTTTATGTTTTACAGAAGCAAAAGAAGCTCACAGGGTTGGTGCACGAAATGTGTTCCGTAATGTCTCATGCAGTGGGGAAGCTCATGACTGGGGTTGGGAAGATAGATGATGATGAATGGGGGACAAAGGAGGCAGATCCTACTACTGCGGAGACAAGCAGGCGGCAGTCTAACAGAAGGAGCAAGCGAGTACCAGCCGGAAGAGACAGCTTACCAAGTGAGGAGGAGTCATTTAATTCAGACAGCGACGACAGCGAGGCAGCCGACAGTGAAAGCGAGGGAGATGGCAGAGATAAAGGTAGTGATGAAAGCGACAGCGATGAAAGTTGAGACAACGATAATGGTCATGATGGATCAAGTGGAGTTCAGGGGAAATCAAGTAGCCAGGGAGCACCGGCCCTCACGGTTGACACGGGGACGGAAGACGGAACTGAGGGGAACGAGGACAATGATGATGATGAAGAAGAAGAGGATGATGAAAAAGAAGATGATGAAGGAAAGGAGGACGATGACGATGAAGAAGGCGATGGGGATGGCAAAGACAAGGAAGACGATGGGCAAGGGAGGCAGGATGAAGATGATGAAGATGACAACGGAGGTGGCAACGGTGGTTCAGGCAGCAATGGTGGCTCCGATCGGGACGAGGATCCCGCAGATGAGGAGACATGCAGCGATCATGATGAACAATGCACGCTGCAATTTCTGATTGAAAAGAAGAAGGACAGAAAGGCAAAAGGATTGGATGAGGCAGATAGCATCTGTATGAAAAACCTTGTGTTGACAGAATTCAAAACTGTTGTTTCCCAAGAACCACGTTTCCCTTTTTTGAAGTGAAAGAAATGTGGGATATTGATGACATAACCATGGCAACCGAAGCGAAGAGGATGTTCGAAGAGTTGTTGAGGGGGGGAAGACTTGGATTTGGGCTTCACATTCAACCCCAAGGAAATATGCCCAAAGGCGACTCGGCAGAAAATAATGAGACAATTTGGCGCCGCTCTAAATGAAGCTACAGAACAGAAGATTGCTTGTCGAAACCAACTACCACCACTCCCTCCATCAAAGAAGATGAAGAAAACTGTCAGTTTCATATTGGAGTCATCTGTGATGAACAAAACAGCAATGCATCCGCAAGCATATCATGCCGAAAATCCCGGTTACGGCCAAGGGGGAAAGCCAAGGCAGTCAGCCATGAAAAAATCTGGTCCTTCTCAGCAGCAACAACAAGCAAATTCTGAAACAAAAGAGGCAATTCATGGGAATGCCAAAACACAGGTTGTAAAGAGTACACCATCAAGCTCAACAAGCAAAGTTGGAGATGAGGCAGTACCTATAGGAGTAGATCCAAAGCTTTCGGGTATTTTTCATTCCCAATGTCAAGCAAGTGGATCACATATTCTGGCAACTCAGTCTAAGGAGGAAGCAAGACCAGCTGCTTTCCAGGCAAGTTCTACAGAGGGCCAAGGTGTAACCAATGTGATGCAGTCAGCCAATGGTATCCAGAGGGCCAAGGTGCAAGACTTCAAGGCATCACCCGAGGCTCGATCATTAAATCATGCAGGACACAAAAAGGAGAAAGAGAACATTCCTCCGGTCCTATGTACGGAGATCAATAGGATACAACACCCGCCCGAAGGTGTAACCAATGGAAAAAGTCGGGAACAAAAGTTGCCAAGAGCCCTAGGGAAATTGCCTGTCTGCTCAACTGTACTTGCCCAACCTGAGGCCACTAGTGTTCCAGAAGCTGTAGAAGCAACTGGCCAGGGGAACACTTACCATTTCTCTAATGTGGAGGAGCAGTACCACGAATTCATGCGTGTTAATGGGAAGGCAACCAATGCACTAGAAATCAATGTTCTAGCTGTGAGTGAGCTGTTTGCAAGGTGTGTTGATCCAAACAGTAAGAATGCCCAATCCAACTCCACAAATCACAGCTTAGCAAATGAAGATAAACAACATTTTGAGCAAAGGGACACCAAAAGATCTAATGATTTTTTCAAAGAGTACTGCCCAGCACCAAGTTTCAATCTAGGTATAGATGATTTGCCCACAAGACCTGGAGACAACAAAGCACATGAACATGTTGGGTCAAGCACATTTGCAGAGCATGAGTTCAAGGAACTCCCAGCACGTAACCAGCCAATCATTGATATAACGGAGGATGATTATCTGTTGGACGTTGAAGGCATCGATCAGTGTGTGCAAGCAGAAGGAAATGTGTACCAAACACCTGAAAAAAGTTCTAACCAAGGAGAAGTGGGGTCAGGCAGCAAGATTTACAGCAGTAGTAGCTCAGGAGAGATACATCCACATCAATTCGAGAGAAGGATTATCAAGCCACCTCCCTGCAAGAGGTCACCATTTATTGACTATAATGAGAAGAAAGTCTACATGCCCAAACCCGAAGCAAATAGATTGTATGCATCAGTTATTTTGCATGGAAGAATTAATGAAGAAGAATCACCAGATGTGGATACCAGGTATGACAGTATATTACTTCATTTCTTTTTTGTCAGCTTTTGCACAATGCACTTTCCACAGGCAAGGTCTATCATGTTATCCAGGCAATTCAAACTGTATTTACAAGCAATCCACTTATGGAATCAGGCAACTTGTCTTAGTGTTAAATTCTTTTTTTTGAAACAGTCTCTCCTTGACATGAACATGCCCCATATGTATTTCCCAAGTTGAAATGGTGGTAGGCAAATTACGGAAGGATTTTGTGAGCTTAATGCCTCTCTTTTTTTTCATGCAGCCCAAGGGTAATTGAATATGGCAAGTACTTTGTCACTGTCAGGGAGCTCGCAAACTCAATGAAGAAGGGGGGTTTTGTCGTGAGCCATGTAATAGAAGTTGGTATAGAGAGTATAATGATGAACTTGCCACCAGACTCAAAGAAGCTTGTGATGCCCGTCAGGTTCTCGGTAAGAAAACGCAAAGCAACTAACAGTGTAGTTTTGTGTTTCTTTCTTTTTCTTTTTTCATAAAAGGTCATGGTCATGTCTGTATTCTTTTTTACACCAGGTTCAGATGCAAAACATGGAATTGAACGGCAACGAGCTCATTTTCCGGTTCAAGAAGTCGAATTGCTTGGACCGTAAAGACATGGTAAGTAAATGGTTTTCTTACTTTTTACCAATGCATTTATATAAGACTTTTTATGCTAAAACTTTTGCCCATGAAATTGCTTTTCTGTGACAAGTTGCTTACATATGTCCATAACTTGCCTGTGCATTCTTAGATGGTTGCTTACATAAGTACATAACTTGCCTATGCATCTTTCTGTTTTTTGGCAAATTACTCACACAAGCACCAAACTTGCATGTGCATTTACGCTTCTTCAGTCCATGTCGTAATTTGCGAGAGCACACAGGAAAAGTTGCTTAAATCCAGCTTCTAGTATTTTATTTTTTTATACTAACCCCATTTGTTTTTTTCTACCAGATTATGTTCCCAGTTTTAGAGAACATTGACAAGACAAAGCCTAAAACAGGCAATCATTACTGGATTTTTAACGTGAACATAAGGGATCGACGTTTCGAAGCTCTTGATTCTTGGAGGACGCTAAAAAACAAGTCTTTAGATGTTTGCGCAAGGAAAATGGTTGCAAATTTTCGGTCTCTATGGGAAGAGCATTACGCTAGTTCCCGTGTCTCGCTGGATGACTTTGGGCTTACCAACATCGATGTTCCAAAACAGAACAATGAGTAAGCATCCACTTCTTTTTACAAGTGACATATTAACTATGGTTTGTTTAGTTTTTTACAAGTGACATAGAGGAAGCTAGCTACTACATAGAGGAAGCTAGCTAACTAGAAAAGTTCTTTTTTTCAATTTTTGTTTAGGTTCGACTGTGGTGTTTTTGCTCTGACGCTAGCAAATGGATGGGAGGCAAGGGTTGTTCCAAAATTCACAGCTGAGGATATTCCAAGCATAAGGAAACAGTTGACTAATGCGTGGGTTGACAGCGCCAATAACAAGGCTCCATGGAAAAGCATACTCAAGTTAGCGTATGTCAGTTTTTTCTCCCCTCACGCACACTACATCCCATGTAAATGCATGTATTGTTTTCTTTGCTCCTTTCTGAACTCTTTGGAGTGCCGAGGGGGAGGGGAGTTGCTTGCATAAGAACTTGGAGCAGGCAACTCAATTGCATAAACAAGCAATTTAAGCTTTACCGCAAGGCAAGTTATTCAGAATAACACATAAAAGACAAATAATATGACCATTACATAACCAGGGAATTGTTTGCATTTTTAGCACTGCAGAATCTTATGTATGTAAGTTTTTCGACCATTATGGGGGAGATCAAGGGTGTCTGCGGGGCAATTCAAAGCACACAACAGGCAACTCAAAACTTATAACCAGGCAACTCAAACTCTAGTGTGAGGCAAGTTAGCCACAAGAAACTGTAAACCAGAAAATAATAGTTTAGGATGTTCAAACATACAGACCCACAAATAGTTTAATTTGTCAATTCCATTCGACACATCTTTTTCAGCCATCTGGTCACTGTTTGACCATTACACCAATCTGGTTGGGCAGCTTCCACCATTGTGGTTAACAGAACCACAATAGCTGCACTTGTTCTTTCTCTTCGGATGCAGCTCAAGTGCTGATTGAATTCTTTTTGACTTTGCCCTCCCTTTTGTTGTTGATTTTGGAGGGTCTCTAGGAATTATAGGGCCAAGTGTGGTACTAGGTCTTCCAAACTGTGGTTCAACCATCGTAGTACTTTGTGCTGCAGCAACAGCTGCATGTAGAGATGCCGTACTGAGCGGCTGGTGCGCATGTCCACCAGGAGCTTGCACAATAGGAGATGGAATTGCATTGGCATTTTCTTCTTGTGTAGTTGAAGAACCTGGGTGTTGTCCATACCTGCCATCAACTGTTGCTGATGATGCAGGCGATGGCGCCAGTCCAAGAATAGCCACATAGGTTGTGTTTGCCGCGGCAGGCCCCCGCGGTGGTTGTATAGCCACCATAGTTTGTGGTGCAGGCCAAATTGCTGGTCTAGGACCCATAGGAGGTCGTGCAGGACCTCTTGCTAGTGTCGTATGCATCAAAAGTTGTGGCGCAGCTCCTCTTAGCGCTTGCACAGGACTTGTCATTGTTGAGCCCCTTGAAAGATGCGGTGCTGCTCCACTGTTTAGTGGCACATATCCCGACAGTTGTTGTACAGGCCAGCAGCTTTGTGCGGGAGGGCTCCTGGGTAGTGGTACAGTCCCACTGTGCATCACTGCAGTCCTGAACGCTGTTTGTTCGTGTCCATCCTCACTCATAGAGTTGCCAGCTAGTTTTGCTGCCTTTTTTCTCTGCGGTGCAGAACTAGATCGCTGCTGCCTAGGTCCAGAAGAGATTTGTGCAAGTTCGCCAGGACGCACCGCCGGGTCACTAGTTGCCTGAGTGTTACTCGGCGGTGGCGCAGAAGTATGTTGTTGTTGTCTAGATCCAGGACGCACCGCAGGCCCTTCAGGACGCATCGCAGGGCCACCAGTTGCCTGAGAGTTACTCGGTTGTGGCGCAGAACCACCAGCTGATGGTGGCGCAGAACCACCAGAGGGCCCACTTGTTGGTGATGCCGTTTTCTTCTTCTTTGACATGTTGAGATTTTTGATTTCATGACGCGCACCACACATATGTTTTTTTACAATATCCGTTGCAGCATCTGATGCACTAGCAACCCTTGCAAGACTACCAAAATCCATCATCAAATTTGCATGCCTGAGTTCCTTCTTCGACTGTGGTGGCATCTCATCAGGTTGGTCTTCGACAGCAGGGGGTGCGTTGGGGATTGCCATAGGGGTCCATCTTCTAAGTATGTACTGCGCTGGGATTTCATCAACACCAAGTTGGTTGAAAACTTTCAAGATATGGCAGCAAAGCATGCCGTCCCTCTCAATCTTGCAGCAGTCACACCTGTAGTCTCCAGCACTAGCTTCGACCGTGACAAAATAGCCCCTAGAACCATATTTGGCAACCCACTCTTGATTGGGGTAAACCTCATACAAGTTTTCACCATGTGGTCGCACATTGTACCTTGTAGTCAACTGAAACTCATCACGAAACTTCTCGTACAAGTCCCTAGTATACGATTTGTACGCCTGCTTCTCTATTGGGTAAGACGACCACATTTCAGTCTATAAATGTGCTGTCCTGTAGTCTTTTGAACCCTCCCGGACTAGTATGTGTGTTTGGATTTTCTGATATTGCTTCACAAAGTTCAAAATGGACTTGTGTGGGTTCACATATCGCTTAAGGACAGCATTGAACCCCTCGCTGCGTTGAGTTGACTGCAAGAAAGGGAAGAATTGGTGCTTGAAGTAGCAGGGTACCCATGTCTCTCTGTACTTGTACAGATTCTCGAAGTGAGAGTCAGTCATAGCCTCATACTTCATCATCAGCTCACTCCAACCTGCCTCAAATTCTTCCGGTGTCAAGCTAAAGTCAACACAGGTGTTGAAATCTTTGGATAAGCCAGGGTTTCGCCCCAGCAATGCTCCAAGCTTTTCTTGTGCCTTTTTCATAATATGCCAGCAGCAACAGCGGTGCACACTTGTAGGAAAGATCTTTTTAATTGACTGTGCCATTGCGATGTCTTGGTCGGTTATGATGTTGGTGGGCACTACATTATGCATTGCCTCAAGGAAGGTTTCGAATAGCCAATCAAAGCTTGACGCCAACTCTTGCCTAACAAAGCCACAGCCCAACATGAATGACTGCCCATGCCTGTTAATCCCAATGAATGGTGCAAAGGGCATGTTGTACATGTTAGTCATATATGTTGTGTCAAAGGAGATACAATCATGATAAGATTCCACGTACGCCTTCCTTGCTGCACCATCGACCCAGAAAATATTCTCAACCCTGTCTTCCTCATCATATTTTATCTTGTAAAAAAAATCTGGATCCTCTCTCTGCTGATCTTTAAAGTAAGCAACTGTCTCTATCATATCCCCTTCTTTTGTATCATCCTTGTTCAAGAGCGTCTTGAGGTTTGTAATGTGTTTTGTGCTATAAGGTACAATGAGTTCTGTCCCATAGAAATCTGACATGATGTGCATCATACGACCTATTGACATGAAAGTCATAATGGTGGTCAATCCTTTATCCACACAAAAACAGCGCCAAAAATAGCTTCTTTTTTTGTTTTCAGCAAGGCAACTCAAATGCAAAGCTTGGGCAATTCATGAATCTATACAAGCAACTACAACCATACGCCTCAGGCAACACATGAGAAAAATACACAAAACAAACCAGGGGGTAACTATGCTTTAGTGAGCAAGTTTAGGTTCAACACCAAATTTATTTTATAAAAAAAGTAGGCAAGTAGGAACTTTTGCATTGAGCAAGAAATATGTAAATATTAGGCAAGTCCAGCATCCAGAAACAAATTAGGCATTTTATCTCTTTTTGTACTGTTATAAGCAATTTAGTGTCACTATAAAGCAACTAAGGCATATGTTTGAAGCAAATTAGTGACATGTGTTCAAGCAAAATCAAGTAACTTGTTGATGGGCTAAGAAACACACAACCAGTAGGCATGTCCAAGTTCTTAAAGTTGGAAGATAGGGGGGGAGGTGGGTGTGGTTCAAAACCTGTAGTCAAATTGCAGTTATGAAGGTGAGTAAGGAAGGCCCTTTCTTCTGGCGGTATCCCTTGGTGTGATCGCAAATACTTAGTCAAACATGGTTTGTCAATCAACGGATGGTTGTGCTCGCTAACAAAGTAGATCACCTCCCATATGCCATCTATTACCTTCACAATCATCTTAGCTTTGCAACCAGTTTGTACAATTTTATCTCTTTTTCGTTTCTTGCTGCTCTTTTTGCCCTTACTATCATCATCAAGAAAGATAATAGCCTCATCTTCATTATCATCTTTTGCTTGTTCAACAATGTCATCTAGCACGGGAATCTTTTCTGCCCCTCCGTCATCAACACCAGGCTTTCGAAACTTGTTGCAAACAAACTGTTGTTTTATCAACTCCCCAGTTTTCATATCCTTCCTTGAACTATTCATTTTGATTGAAAACCCCATCTGCAAGGAATATGCATTGTAATGCACCTTGACATCTTCCAAAGTGTCGAACCTCATGCCCACGTAAGGCTCCTTGGGCTGTGACCAAGCTTCATCATCATTTTCAGCACCCAAACCATTACCAACAGTGCCACCGGTATCACCTGCAGCACCTGTGCCATCAAGGGTATGAGCATCACTCCCAACTGCTACAGTTGTAGGTACTTGTGTACTGGCCGGAGCACGCCCCCCATGACTTGATTGCCGATCTCTCTCCATTGCTTCTGTAGCAGCACCATCCACTCTTTGTATGATAGGGGGATTAGGTGATTCCGCCACAAGTTCTGCATTTCCAGTAGCATGTTGTGTACAGTACAAAGGATCATCATTATTTTCAGCTGGTTCCTCATTTAGGTCAATCATCGCCAACCTGTGTTTATTTATTGAGAATATGGGAAAAAGTAAAGCAAGTCAGCAGAGGGATGGAAGCAAGTAGCACAGTAAATACAGGCAAGCCAATAGCACACCTACCCCAAGCACACAAAAATAGCTCAATCATGTTCAACCTGTGCATTTTTTGAACCAGAAAAATCAAAGCAATTTTTATGTTGTTGAGGCAAGCTAGTACCATACTAAACTCAGGCAAGCAAACAACACAGCAACGCAAGCACACCAGATTCATAAGATAGCAATTGAACATAACCAGGCAATTCAAATTGCACTATCAGGCAACCCAAACCATATAATCAGGCAAGTCAAACTATATATGTCAGGCAATATATTATATTTCAGGATATGTATGTTTTTTTTGTATTAATGAATCATGTTTGTACATATAAACATAACATAAGCTATTTGTTTTTTGTGTTTTCATAATATATTTTCTTATTTTGTTTTTTCTTAAATGCAGGTAACAGTTGATTTTTGGGGAAGCAAGCATACTGCCATAGAAGTGCTACTTTGAAGTGTCTTCAGAATGGATTTCACTGCCAAATCAGAGAGATTAGATCATGTTTAGTGTTAGGAAAAACTTAAGTTAGAATTATGGGCATGATTGCTCTTTTATATTCAGACTACTTCTGCTTTTCAGTACCTATGTTTGTGTGTTAGAAAGAACTTAAGTTGACATTTTTAGGTTTCATCTATTTACAGCAGCAAGTTTTTGTGTTTTTGGATATGCTCAGTATGTTTTGAAGCAACGTTTCGCTGCTGAGATAGTTACTGGTATATGGATTTTCTTTGTTGGCTTTTTCCTCCTTTTGCAGGATGAAATACTAATAATTTTGCCATTGTATCCTGGCAACTTTCCAGCTTTTCTTGGATCATGGTGAAGGATATGATACAACAAAGGTAAATTGTAATACGCAACTATCTCTTGTTTTTTAGTTGCAATTTTAGTTACATTTATTTTCTTCTAGTGTTTTTTCACTATAGAAACCAAGGAATAATGGAAACAAATGACCAAGAGGAATCTTTCTCTAGTTTTCTTCAAGAGTTTGACATCATTATGCTTTTTTGCTTAATCATATAATGCAAGGGGAAAGCCTTGTTTTCCCCTTCTTTTCCATAGTGATGTCAGTATTTCATTGTCTTATAAATTTCAACAGTGTTCATGTTTTTCCATGGCATAAGTTTTCAAAGTTTTGTGCATACATATACTTAGTTGCCTCATCATAGCACTGGTTTTGCCCAAACATAATGTCTTTTTTGCACTGTTATAAGCAATCAATAGAACCGGAACACGTCAGAAATAGATCATGATCAGTTGTTTCTCATCCTCTTAATAAGTACTGTTTTTGCTCAGTTGTTTTTCTTGCTTAAGGCATTATATTTTCCTAATATTTTTGTCCCCAGCATTTACTATCAGCACTTGCCTACAGATTTTATAAATGTGTTCATACGCAATAGATTTATAAATAGATGTTGAAAACTAGGAAGAAATATCATGCTTAATATCACACTGAATTTTGCCCAAATCATGGGGCTAAAACTTGCCTAAACAGCAGACTAAACATGCTTAACATCACATCTTTCTTACACAATGTTTTGCATAACTGAAGCCTTTTAAAATTCGTGGGGAAAGAGGAGGGGGATCTGGAAGATGAGCTAAATCTGACCTTTTTGCCTTGCTTTTTTGCCTTTTTGCCAGGCAATCAGGAACAAGGCGCCTAGAGAAGAAACATCAATGGAGCCGCCATTGGAGGCCTCTGAAGCTTTTCTTTTGGATCTGGAAGTGGTGAGGAGAAGGGGCGTTCTGTCCTTTTTTGCTTGGGAGAGAAGAAGATGGGGCTGGAGAAAGGCAAAGACCTGCAGGGGTGGGGGGAGGGATCGGGCGAAGGGGGGACCAGGTGATTTGCTCGCTTCGATGGGTGACTGCTGGAATCGGTAGCGGGGGGCCAGGTACTTTCCTATCCTAGTGAGGGGGGGGGACAGAAAATTGCTATATATGGGTGGCTGCCAGGAAACGCTAGGGAGCACCCGGCTGCTCCCTAGATGCGTCCAAAAAAAGTAGGGTTATAGGTACTAAACCGGAATCGGAATTGGATCGGTCAATTCTCAAAAAAAGGAAAGGAAATCGGAATCGGATCGTGCCGCATACGAGTACAGTACGTATACTATCGTAACGTATAGAACACAATGCATGTGCCCGCGCCAAGTGGACGCATGTTTTGGATCTGTGTCGATGAGAAAAACTTTTACTTACTGCTTCTGCAAGGGATTGGCAACTAAAGCTGCACGACGGAATGGAATAATCAATCAACCAAAGTTACCCACCTGTGATCCGCTGGAGGCAGCTAAGATGAGATACTACCAATTATGCTATAATCAAATACCCAGATGGAATATAAGTAATGCAAATGTTGGGGCATTGTACATTGGTCGATGTGACGATGCTTGTCACGTTACATTTGGAGAGGACAATTTCTCAAAATATCCCACCTCTTCTTAGTACTATCATCTCTTGCAACCAATGCTGCCATCATTTGTGATGATTAAAATTAAATCAATCAATGAAAGGCGCCACAAAAAAAGAAATGACATTTCAAGCAATTTTTTGATGGAATGTCACCCTGGCTTACTTTATTGATTTGGTAAAATAGTTGTATCGTTTGCCAAGGCATCAACCAGAAACATGGGGGGTTCATGCGGCCGCCAAGAAGACCCCATATTCGTCTCTGATGACCGCACTCGTGGATCCTCTCAACTCATTAGCCAAAAACAATGCATCCACATTTACTTTACCTACCTATACCCGGAATTGGTTTCGACCACTTCCTAACCCTACAAATAACTGGGCCATTCTTCAGCATAAGGGATCTCTCAAAAGTTTAGCAAATGGCCTGGATGGCCATTGCACTTCGTGGGACTGAGCAAGTTTTATTGTGATGCATTTGCTGCCTCTTCATCGACCACAAATACCAACACGTTGTACAGATTCCTTCCTTTAACCCGATTAATATCATGTTTGGCATACTGGACTCGGGAAGACACAACAGATGCTCACGTACAATCGACCAATACCTGTCTTTGGTGGTGGCTTTGGAGATTATTTACGACGGTCCCAACAACCTCCATAGTTCCTCGCCGCCAGCATAGCCGAACAACAAATGCATAACATCTTTTGGTTCCTATGAGTAAATCGGGCAATGATCAGTTGATTCAACATGCATGTTGGTTAGAATACTTTTAAGAGGTAGTATGCCATGTAAAGCCATCCAATAGATTATCTTAATTTTTCCAATATTTTGCAGCTTCCATATAATTGACCAGACTGGATTAGGAGCTGCAGGTCCCACCAAATGATCAATGTTTCTAAACTGGTGGCTCCACTCAGAATGGTATGCTGATCTTACAGAGAAAACCCCCCGAAGATGAACCAGTGCAAGCAAAAAAAGTCCTCAAAAAAGTGGTAATTTACGGGAATCTATAGGATGCAATTGACGTCTACTGGGTTAACAATATCTCGTATGAGTTCCTCATCCCACTTCTCTGTTCATGATCAATCAACTCGTTAACCTTTGTGATAAGTACCCCATTCCTTGGTGTGATAATTCTCCTTGAAGGGCTTGAAGGTATCCAATGATCCTCCCAAATATTAACCTTTTCACCGGTCCCAATTCTCCAAATGTGACCATGTTTGAAAGTCTGAGTGCTCGCAACGATACTTTGCCATGTAAAGACCCCTTTTTGGGTCTAGCTGATAGAAGATCACCTGAGGGGTAGTATTTAGCTCGGAGGATCCTAGCACATAATGACTCTGGCTCATCCGGGAGCCCCCAAACTTGTTTAGCTAACATGTCCAGATTGAAGGAATGAAGATCACGGAACCCCATTCCACCATCCTTCTTAGGGAAGAATAGTTGGCATCATGCCCACCAATGCATTCTATTATTACTTTCATCATCTCCTCATCGGAATCTAGCAATGGCGTCTCTTATTTCTTTGCAAACACCCTTGGGGATTTTAAACAATGACATAGCATACACTGGAATTGCCTGAGCCACAACTTCAACATGATCTCTTTCCCTTTGGTGGATAATTGTCTCTCATTCCATCCATCCGTCTGTGAACACACACTTTCAACAAAATGATTAAAACAGTCACTCCCGTTTGCTCCAACCAAGGCTGGTAACCCAAGGTACTAATCATATAAAGCTTCTGTAACAATATTAAGGCATGCGCAAATATCATTTTTCATGGCATGATCTATATTAGGACTGAAAAAAACACTTGATTTTGCCACACTCACTAACTGGGCAGAATTGTTGTAGTACACATCAAGAGCTTGTTGTAGGGAAGTTGCATTAGTCATATATGCTCGCAAGCAATTGAAAGAAGACATTGTTCCAAGAGATAACCCCTTGGCTAGGATAAGACAAAAAATTCTTTGGTTTCACCTGGAGCGAGAACCACAAAGTGAAATGTACTAGGTTTATGGAGATGGGCTAGGTGTCACCTCGAGCGAAGGCCTCCATGTTTGATGTATGCTGACGAGAGTGGTTCATGCTCTACTTTGAGGTCGGGTTGGCGAGACCCTAGATTCACTCTTCTGTTAGATCGCCTCAGGCCCTTCTCCTGAAGGGCGAGTGGATGACATCAACAAGAGCGACAACCAACAGCGAGGTCGTGTTGGGTTGATCGGTGAAGACTGGAGGTATTGGATCCCTAATATTCCATGCAAATTCGGCAAGCAGGGTATCTCAGCGATGGAGTAATTTCATGTCGTAAAAGTGTGCTTGCAAGTCAGAGTGTCTTGAGACCTCGGTATTATCTCTTATTCATTTAAGATTGTATTTAGTACGTTTGGCATTATTCGTTATACTAGATTGATACTTGGATTATTGCTTTGTATCCACATTGAGTGATGCATAATGTTACAACTTAACAACCAATGGAGAAGCGCTATCTCTGTGTGTGTATGTGACGATTTGGCTCCTGGGTCGAGATGCTCTCACAGATGAACAGTAAAGTAAAAAAAAGAGAAATAAAATAAAATAAAATGTTCTTTTGGCATGCATGATGCTCGTACCAAATTTGGTGGTGTTTGGACGTTGGAGTATCTCTCAGCAAAGAAATCGGGCATGTGGGGAAGTTTGAGAAAACTAATTGTTCGAAACTCATTTTATCTTCTTGCCACGAGCTCTTTGAATGTCATTTACCCACGAAATTTACACGCACATGACGCGTTCAAGCATCTTGCATGGGAAAATAGGTTTTTTTTAATTTAATTACTTTAAAAAATTATAGTTGTGCGCGGGCTTAGAGATGAATTACTCTCTCTCTCTCTCTCTCTTCCCTAAAAACAAAGAATTTTATCAGGTCTCCGTGAAGAGACAAAATGGGAAAAATTATAGCACAACACCCCATGTAAAAAATTAGGTGATCTGAAAAGTATATGTTGTTGTTTTAATAAAGTACTCCCTCCGCGAAGAAATATAAGAGTGTTTAGATAACTAAACTAGTGAGTATTCTGTTTAAAAAAAGTATTCGTGGGTGAATAATCATTTTCATTTAATTACCGTTTCTTTGTTCAAGTATTTTTTGAGCAAAGGATCCCGTGCTCCGATTTTCATTTATTTTTTCGACGATGGTCCCTCCATCCATACGAGCAACGCTACACGCACGGCTTTTTTTACGGGATCAACGGACTGAGTTGATTAGAATACTTTGATAGGATAGAATTATGATGAGGGGCCCATCCCTATTGAAAATCAAGGGGGAGGGGAGGATTAGTTTGGAATTAAGAAACAGTATAGCTAAGCGAGCTACGGCTCTCCACGGCGATTTGGACCTCGCAGCCATTGGATCGCTCTATTGTATGGTGTAGATCGTGTTGGGGAACGTAGTAATTTCAAAATTTTCCTACGCACACGCAAAATCATGGTGATGCATAGCAACGAGAGGGGAGAGTAATGTCCACGTACCCTCGTAGACCGTAAGCGGAAGCGTTATGACAACGCGGTTGATGTAGTCGTACGTCTTCACGATCCGACCGATCCAAGTACCGAACGTACGGCACCTCCGAGTTCAGCACACGTTCAGCTCGATGACGATCCCCGGACTCCGATCCAGCAAAGTGTCGGGGATGAGTTCCGTCAGCACGACGGCGTGGTGACGAAGATGATGTTCTACCGGCGCAGGGCTTCGCCTAAACTCCGCGACGATATGACCGAGGTGGAATATGGTGGAGGGGGGCACCGCACACGGCTAAGGAACGATCACGTAGATCAACTTGTGTGTCATGGGGTGCCCCCTGCCCCCGTATATAAAGGAGCAAGGGGGAGGGGGCGGCCGGCCAAGGGAGGGCGCGCCAGGGAGGAGACCTACTCCCACCGGGAGTAGGACTCCCTCCTTTCCTAGTCCAACTAGGAGAGGGGAAGGAAGGGAAGTAGAAGGAGAAGGAAGGAGAGGGAGGAAAAGGAGGAAAGGGGGGCCGGCCCCCTAGTCCAATTCGGTTTGGGCTAGGGGGGCCACGCACCCTGCCTCCTCTCTTCCACCACTTGGCCCATGAGGCCCATTGCTTCCTCCTCGTATTCCCGTAACTCCCCGGTACCCCCGAAAATACCCGAATCACTCGGAACCTTTCCAAACTCCGAATATAGTCGTCCAATATATCGATCTTTACGTCTCGACCATTTCGAGACTCCTCGTCATGTCCCCGATCTCATCCGGGACTCCGAACTCCTTCGATACATCAAAACTCATGAACTCATAATATAACTGTCATCGAAACCTTAAGCGTGCGGACCCTACGGGTTTGAGAACTATGTAGACATGACCGAGACATGTCTCCGGTCAATAACCAATAGCGGAACCTGGATGCTCATATTGGCTCCCACATATTCTGCGAAGATCTTTATCGGTCAGACCGCATAACAATATACGTTGTTCCATTTGTCATCGGTATGTTACATGCCCGAGATTCGATCGTCGGTAACCAATACCTAGTTCAATCTCGTTACCGGCAAGTCTCTTTACTCGTTACGTAATGCATCATTCTGTAACTAACTCATTAGCTACATTGCTTGCAAGGCTTATAGTGATGTGCATTACCGAGAGGGCCCGGAGATACCTCTCCGACAATCGGAGTGACAAATCCTAATCTCGAAATACGCCAACCCAACATGTACCTTCGGAGACACCTGTAGAGCTCCTTTATAATCACCCAGTTACATTGTGACGTTTGGTAGCACACAAAGTGTTCCTTCGGTAAACAGGAGTTGCATAATTTCATAGTCATAGGAACATGTATAAGTCATGAAGAAAGCAATAGCAACTTACTAAACGATCAAGTGCTAAGCTAACGGAATGGGTCAAGTCAATCACATCATTCTTCTAATGATGTGATCCCGTTAATCAAATGACAACTCATGTCTATGGTTAGGAAACTTAACCATCTTTGATTAACAAGCTAGTCAAGTAGAGGCATACTAGTGACACTATGTTTGTCTATGTATTCACACATGTATTATGTTTCCGGTTAATACATCTAGCATGAATAATAAACATTTATCATGAAATAAGGAAATAAATAATAACTTTATTATTGCATCTAGGGCATATTTCCTTCAGTCTCCCACTTGCACTAGAGTCAATAATCTAGTTCACATCGCCATGTGATTCAATACCAATATTCACATCTATATGTGATTAATACCCATAGTTCACATCGTCATGTGATCAACACCCAAAGGGTTTACTAGAGTCAATAATCTAGTTCACATCGTTATGTGATTAACACCCAAAGAGTACTAAGGTATGATCATGTTTTGCTTGTGAGAGAAGTTTAGTCAACGGGTCTGTCATATTCAGAGCTGTATGTATTTTGCAAATATTCTATGTCCACAATGCTCTGCACGGAGCTACTCTAGCTGATTGCTCTCACTTTCAATATGTATCCAGATTGCGACTTAGAGTCATCTGGATTGGTGTAAAAGCTTGCATCGTTGTAACTTTTTACGATGGGCTCTTTTATCACCTCCATAATCGAGAAACATCTCCTTATTTCTCTAAGGATAATTTTGACCAATGTCCAGTGATCTAATTCTAGGTCACTATTGTACTCCCTTGCCAAATTCAGAGCAAGGTATACAATAGGTCTGGTACATAGCATACTTTATAGAACCTATGACTGAGGCATAGGGAATGACTTTCATTCTCTTTTCTATTTTCTGCCGTGGTCGGGATTTGAGTCTTACTCAATTTCACACCTTTGCAACACAGGCAAGAACTCTTTCTTTGACTGCTCCATTTTGAACTATTTCAAAATCTTGACAAGGTATGTACTTATTGAAAAACTTATCAAGCGTCTTGATCTATCTCAATAGATCTTGATGCTCAATACGTAAGTAGCTTTACTGAGGTCTTTCTTTTAAAGAACTCCTTTCAAATACTCATTTATGCTTTCCAGAAAAATTCTACATCATTTCTGATCAACAATATGTTACTGACATATATTTATCAGAAAGGCGGTAGTGCTCCCACTCACTTTATTGTAAATACAGGCTTCACCGTAAGTCTGTATAGAACTATATGCTTTGATCAACTTATCAAAGCGTATATTCCAACTCTGAGATGCTTGCACCAGTCCATAGATGGATCGCTGGAGCTTGCACATTTGTTAGCACCTTTTGGATCGACAAAACCTTCTGGTTGCATCATATACAACTCTTCTTCCAGAAATTCATTCAGGAACACAGTTTTGATATCCATTTGCCAGATTTCATAAAATGTGGCAATTGCTAACATGATTCGGATAGACTTAAGCATCATTACGAGTGAGAAAACCTCATCGTATTCAACACCTTTAACTTGTCGAAAACCTTTCGCAACAAGTCGAGCTTAGTAGATAGTAACACTACTATCAGTGTCCGTCTTCCTCTTGAAGATCCATTTATTTAACATGGCTTGCTGATCATCGAGCAAGTCAACCAAAGTCCATACTTTGTTTTCATACATGGATCCTATCTCAGATTTTATGGCCTCAAGCCATTTCGCGGAATCTGGGCTCATCATCGCTTCCTCATAGTTCGTAAGTTTATCATGGTCTAGTAACATGACTTTCAGAACAGGATTACCGTACCACTCTGGTGCGGACCATACTCTGGAAGACCTACGAGTTTCTGTAGTAACTTGATCCAAAGTTTCATGATCATCATCATTAACTTCCTCATTAATCGGTGTAGGCATCACTGGAACTGATTTCTGTGATGAACTACTTTCCAATTTGGGAGAAGGTACAATTACCTTATCAAGTTCTACTTTCCTCCCACTCACTTCTTTCGAGAGAAACTCCTTCTCTAGAAAGGATCCATCTTAGCAACGAAACTTGCTTTCAGATCTGTGATAGAAGGTGTACCCAATAGTTACCTTTGGGTATTCTATGAAGACACACTTCTCCGATTTGGATTCGAGCTTATCAGGTTGAAACTTTTCCACATAAGCATCGCAGCCCCAAATTTTAAGAAACGACAACTTTGGTTTCTTGCCAAACCACAGTTCATAAGGCGTCGTCTCAACGGATTTTGATGGTGCCCTTTTTAAAGTGAATGCAATTGTCTCTAATGCATAACCCCAGAACGATAATGGTAAATCGGTAAGATACATCATAGATCACACCATATCCAATAAAGTGCGGTTATGACGTTCGGACACACCATTACGCTGTGGTGTTCCATGTGGCATGACCTGTGAAACTATTCCACATAGTTTTATATGAAGGCCAAACTCATAACTCAAATATTCTCCTCGACGATCAGATCGTAGAAACTTTATTTTCTTGTTACGATGATTCTCCACTTCTCTCTGAAATTCTTTGAACTTTTCAAATGTTTCAGACTTGTGTTTCATTAAGTAGATATACTCATATCTGCTCAAATCATCTTGTGAAGGTCAGAAAATAACGATACCCACCACGAGCATCAATACTCATTGGACCGCATACATCAGTATGTATTATTTCCAATAAGTCACTAGCTCGTTCCATTGTTCCGGAGAACGGAGTTTTAGTCATATTGCCTAAAAGGCACGGTTCGCAAGCATCAAATGATTAAGTGATTCCAAAAGTCCATCTTTAATGGAGTTTCTTCATGCGCTTTACACCGATATGACCCAAACGGCAGTGCCACAAATAAGTTGCACTATCATTATTAACTTTACATCTTTTGGCTTCAATATTATGAATATGTGTATCACTACGATCGAGATCCAACAAACTATTTTCATTGGGTGTATGACCATCAAAGGTTTTATTCATTTAAACAAAACAACAATTATTCTATGATTTTAGATGAACAACCGTATTGCAATAAACATGATCAAATCATATTCATGCTCAATGCAAACGCCAAATAATATTTATTTAGGTTCAACACTAATCCCGAAAATATAGGGAGTGTGCGATGATGATCATATCAATCTTGGAACTACTTCCAACACTCATCGTCACTTCCCCTTTAACTAGTCTCTGTTTATTCTGTAACTCCTGTTTCGAGTTACTAATCTTAGCAACCGAACAAGTATCAAATACTCAGGGGCTACTATAAACACTAGTAAGGCACACATCAATAACCTGTATATCAAATATACCCTTGTTCAATTTGCCATCCTTTTTATCCACCAAATATTTAGGGTATTTCCGTTTCCAGTGACCATTTCCTTTGCAGTGTAAGCACACAGTTTCAGGCTTTGGTTCAGCTTTGGGCTTCTTCGTGGGAGTGACAACTTGCTTGTCATTCTACTTGAAGTTCCCATTCTTTCCCTTTGCCCTTTTTCTTGAAACTAGTGATCTTGTCAACCATCAACACTTGATGCTCTTTCTTGATTTCTACCTTCGTCGATTTCAACATCACGAAGAGCTCGGGAATCGTTTTCATCATCCCTTGCATACTATAGTTCATCACAAAGTTCTACTAACTCGGTGATGGTGACTAGAGAACTCTGTCAATCACTATCTTATCTGGAATATTAACTCCCACCTGATTCAAGCGATTGTAGTACCCAGACAATCTGAGCACATGCTCACTAGTTGAGCGATTCTCCTCAATCTTTTAGCCATAGAACTTGTTAGAGATTTCATATCTCTCAACTCGGGTATTTGCTTGAAATATTAACTTCAACTCCTGGAACATCTCATATGGTCCATGAAGTTCAAAACGTCTTTGAAGTCCCGATTCTATGCCATAAAGCATGGTGCACAAAACTATCAAGTAGTCATCATATTGAGCTAGCCAAACGTTCATAACGTATGCATCTGCTCCTACAATAGGTTTGTCACCTAGCGGTGCATCACGGACATAATTCTTCTGTGCAGCAATGAGGATAAACCTCAGATCACGGACCAAGTCCGAATCATTGCTACTAACATTTTTCAACTTAGTTTTCTCTAGGAACACATATAAAAAACATAGGGAAGCAAAAACATAGGGAAGCAACAATGCGAGCTATTGATCTACAACATAATTTGCAAAATACTACCAGGACTAAGTTCATGATAAATTAAAGTTAAATTAATCATATTACTTAAGAACTCCCACTTAGATAGACATCCCTCTAATCCTCAAAGTGATTACGTGATCCATATCAACTACAGCATGTCCGATCGTCACGTGAGATGAAGTAGTATCAACAGTGAACATCAATATGTTGATCATATCTACTATATGATTCACGCTCGACCTTTCAGTCTCCGTGTTCCGAGGCCATATCTGTTATATGCTAGGCTCGTCAAGTTTAACCTGAGTATTTCGCGTGTGCAACTGTTTTACACCCGTTGTATTTGAGCGTAGAGCCTATCACACCCGATCATCACGTGGTGTCTCAGCACGAAGAACTTTTGCAACAGTGCATACTCAGGGAGAACACTTCTTGATAATTTAGTGAGAGATCATCTTAAAATGCTACCGTCAAACAAAGCAAGATAAGATGCATAAAGGATAAACATCACATGCAATCAATATAAGTGATATGATATGGCCATCATCATCTTGTGCTTGTGATCTCCATCTTCGAAGCACCGTCGTGATCACCATCATCACCAGCGCGACACCTTGATCTCCATCGTAGCATCGTTGTCGTTACGTCATCTATTGCTTCTACGACTATCGCTACCACTTAGTGATAAAGTAAAGCAATTACAGGGCGTTTGCATTTCATACAATAAAGCGACAACCATATGGCTCCTGCCAGTTGCCGATAACTTCGGTTACAAAACATGATTATCTCATACAATAAAATATAGCATCACGTCTTGACCATATCACATCACAACATGCCCTGCAAAAACAAGTTAGACGTCCTCTACTTTGTTGTTGCAAATTTTACGTGGCTGCTACGGGCTTAGCAAGAACCGTTCTTACCTACGCATCAAAACCACAACGATAGTTCGTCAAGTTAATGCTGTTTTAACCTTCGCAAGGACCGGGCGTAGCCACACTCGGTTCAGCTAAAGTGAGAGAGACAGACACCCGCCAGTCACCTTTAAGCACGAGTGCTCGTAACAGTGAAACCAGTCTCACGTAAGCGTACGCGTAATGTCGGTCCGGGCCGCTTCATCTTACAATACCGCTGAGCCAAAGTATGACATGATGGTAAGCAGTATGACTTGTATCGTCCATAACTCACTTGTGTTCTACTTGTGCATATGACATCTACGCATAAAACCAAGCTCGGATGCCACTGTTGGGGAACGTAGTAATTTCAAAATTTTCCTACGCACACGCAAGATCATGGTGATGCATAGCAACGAGAGGGAAGAGTAATGTCCACGTACCCTCGTAGACCGTAAGCGGAAGCGTTATGACAACGCGGTTGATGTAGTCGTACGTCTTCACGATCCGACCGATCCAAGTACCGAACGTACGGCACCTCCGAGTTCAGCACATGTTCAGCTCGATGACGATCCCCGGACTCCGATCCAGCAAAGTGTCGGGGATGAGTTCCGTCAGCACGACGGCGTGGTGACGATGATGATGTTCTACCGGCACAGGGCTTTGCCTAAACTCCGCGACGATATGACCGAGGTGGAATATGGTGGAGGGGGGCACCGTGTTGGGGAACGTAGCAGAAATTCAAAATTTTCCTACGTGTCATCAAGATCTATCTATGGAGAAACCAGCAACGAGGGGAAGGAGAGTGCATCTACATACCCTTGTAGATCACTAAGCAGAAGCGTTCAAGAGAACGGGGTTGAAGGAGTCGTACTCGTCATGATCCAAATCACCGGAGATCCTAGTGCCGAACGGACGGCACCTCCGCGTTCAACACACGTACAGCCCGGTGACATCTCCCATACCTTGATCCAGCAAGGAGAGAGGGAGAGGTTGAGGAAGACTCCATCTAGCAGCAGCACAACGGCGTGATGGTGGTGGAGGAGCATGGCAATCCTGCAGGGCTTCGCCAAGCACCTGCGGGAGAGGAGGAGGTGTCACGGGAGGGAGGGAGGCGCCAGGGACTCAGGTGCGTCTGCCCTCCCTCCCCTCCACTATATATAGGGGCAAGGGAGAGGGGGGCGCAGCCTTGGCCTTTCCTCCAAGGAAGGATGCGGCCAGGGAGGAGTCCATCCTCCCTAAGGCACCTAGGAGGTGCCTTCCCCCTTTAGGAGTCTCCCTTTCCCTTATCTCTTGGCGCATGGGCCTCTTGAGGGGGCGCACCAGCCCACCTGGGGCTGGTCCCCTCCCACACTTGGCCCATGCAGCCCTCCGAGGATGGTGGCCCCACTTGGTGGACCCCCGGGACCCTCCCGGTGGTCCCGGTACATTACCGATAAAACCCGAAACTTTTCCGGTGACCAAAACAGGACTTTCCATATATAATTCTTTACCTTCTGACCATTCTGGAACTCCTCGTGACATCCGGGATCTCATCCGGGACTCCGAACAACATTCCGTAACCACATACAAACTTCCTTTATAACCCTAGCGTCATCGAACCTTAAGTGTGTAGACCCTACGGGTTCGGGAATCATGCAGACATGACCGAGACGTTCTCCGGTCAATAACCAACAGCGGGATCTGGATACCCATGTTGGCTCCCACATGTTCCACGATGATCTCATCGGATGAACCACGATGTCAAGGACTCAATCAATCCCGTATACAATTCCCTTTGTCTAGTGGTATTATACTTGTTGGGGAACGTAGTAATTTCAAAATTTTCCTACGCACACGCAAGATCATGGTGATGACATAGCAACGAGAGGGGGAGTGTATCTTCATACCCTTGAAGATCGCTAAGCGGAAGCGTTAATCAACGCGGTTGATGTAGTCGTACGTCTTCACGATCCGTCCAATCCAAGTACCGAACGCACGGCACCTCCGAGTTCTGCACACGTTCAGCTCGATGACGTCCTCGCCTTCTCGATCCAGCAAGACGGGCGAAGTAGTAGATGAGTTCCGGCAGCACGACGGCGTGGTGACGGTGTTGGTGAAGAACAATCTCCGCAGGGCTTCACCTAAGCACTACGGAAACTATGACGGAGGATAAACTAGAGGGGATAGGGTTGCCGGCACACGGCTTGGTGTTTCTTGATGTGTCTTTGGTGCTAGCCCTGCCCCTCTATTTATATGTTGAGCCCTGGGGTCGAAACTTGGAGTAAAAGCCTCCTCAAAGTCGGTTTTTGCCCGAAAGGCAAGAGTCCTACACGGACTCCAGGGCTAGACGCCAGGGTTCCCGGCGTCTACCCCTAGACGCCAGGGTTCCTGGCGTCTAGCCTCTGGTCTCCGCAAAACTTCCTTTTGCACTTTCCATAAGCCTCGTGGGCTTTCCCCTTTGGCCCAAATAATGTGTTCTCGTACCCAAACATTTCGGGAAACATCCGGAATCCCTTCCGGTGGATTCCGGAACCCTTCCGGAGATCAAACACCATTATCCCATATATCAAACTTTATCTCCGGACCATTCCGGAGTTCCTCGTCATGTCCATGATCTCATCCGGGACTCCGAACAACATTCGGTTACCAACATGCATAACTCATATAATACTATATCGTCAACGAAACGTTAAGCGTGCGGACCCTACGGGTTCGAGAACTATGTAGACATGACCTAAAACCATTCTCGGTCAATAACCAATAGCGGGACCTGGATGCCCATATTGGTTCCTACATATTCTACGAAGATCTTTATCGGTCAAACCGCATAACAACATACGTTATTCCCTTTGTCATCGGTATGTTACTTGCCCGAGATTTGATCGTCGGTATCCAATATCTAGTTCAATCTCGTTACCGGCAAGTCTCTTTACTCATTCCGTAATACGTCATCTCATAACTAACTCATTAGTTACATGCTTGCAAGGCTTAGGTGATGAGTATTACCGAGAGGGCCCAGAGATACCTCTCCGACAATCGGAGTGACAAAACCTAATCTCGAAATACGCCAACTCAACATGTACCTTCGGAGACACCTGTAGTACTCCTTTATAATCACCCAGTTACGTTGTGACGTTTGGTAGTACCCAAAGTGTTCCTCCGGTAAACGGGAGTTGCATAATCTCATAGTTACAGGAACATGTATAAGTCATGAAGAAAGCAATAGCAACATACTAAACGATCAAGTGCTAAGCTAACGGAATGGGTCAAGTCAATCACATCATTCTCCTAATGATGTGATCCCGTTAATCAAATGACAACTCTTTTGTCCATGGCTAGGAAACATAACCATCTCTGATAAACGAGCTAGTCAAGTAGAGGCATACTAGTGACACTATGTTTGTCTATGTATTCACACATGTATTATGTTTCTGGTTAATACAATTCTAGCATGAATAATAAACATTTATCATGAAATAAGGAAATAAATAATAACTTTATTATTGTCTCTAGGGCATATTTGCTTCAGTCTCCCACTTGCACTAGAGTCAATAATCTAGTTCACATCGCCATGTGATTTAACATCAATATTCATATCTGTACATGATTAACACCCATAGTTCACATCATCATGTGACCAACACCTAAAGGGTTTACTAGAGTCAATAATCTAGTTCACATCGCTATGTGATTAACACCCAAAGAGTACTAAGGTGTGATCATGTTTTGATCGTGAGAGAAGCTTAGTCAACGGGGTCTGTCATATTCAGAGCCGTATGTATTTTGCAAATATTCAATGTCTACAATGCTCTGCACGGAGCTACTCTAGCTAATTGCTCCCACTTTCAATATGTATCCAGATTGAGACTTAGAGTCATCTGGATCGGTGTGAAAACTTGTACCGAGGTAACTTTTACGACGGGCTCTTTTATCACCTCCATAATCGAGAAATATTTCCTTAGTCCTCACTAAGGATATTCTTGACCAATGTCCAGTGATCTACTCCTAGATCACTATTGTACTCCCTTGCCAAATTCAGAGCAAGGTATACAATAGGTCTGGTACATAGCATAGCATACTTTATAGAACCTATGACTGAGGCATAGGGAATGACTTTTCATTCTCTTTCTATTTTCTGCTGTGGTCGGGATTTGAGTCTTACTCAATTTCATACCTTTGCAACACAGGCAAGAACTCTTTCTTTGACTATTCCATTTTGAACTATTTCAAAATCTTGCCAAGGTATGTACTCATTGAAAATCTTATCAAGCGTCTTGATCTATCTCAATAGATCTTGATGCTCAATATGTAAGTATCTTTTACTGAGGTCTTTTCTTTTTAAAGAACTCCTTTAAAACACTCCTTTATGCTTTGCAGAAAAATTCTACATCATTTCTGATCAACAATATGTCACTCACATATACTAATCAAAAAGGCTGTAGTGCTCCCACTCACTTTATTGTAAATATAGGCTTCATCATAAGTCCATATAAAACTATATGCTTTGATCAACTTATCAAAGCGTATATTCCAACTCCGAGATGCTTGCACCAGTCCATTGATGGATCGCTGGAGCTTGCACATTTTGTTAGCACCTTTAGGATTGACAAAAACCTTCTGGTTGCATCATATACAACTCTTCTTTAATAAATCCATTAAGGAATGTAGTTTTGACATCCATTTGCCAGATTTCATAAAATGTGGCAATTGCTAACATGATTCAGACAGACTTAAGCATCGATACGAGTGAGAAAATCTCATCGTATTCAACATCTTTGAATTTTGTTGAAAACCTTTTGCAACAAGTCGAGCTTAGTGGATAGTAACACTACTTATCAGTGTCCGTCTTCCTCTTGAAGATCCATTTATTTAACATGGCTTGCTGATCATCGAGCAAGTCAATCAAAGTCCATACTTTGTTCTCATACATGGATTATATCTCAAATTTTATGGCCTCGAGCCATTTCGCGGAATCTGGGCTCATCATCGCTTCCTCATAGTTCGTAAGTTCATCATGGTCTAGTAACATGACTTCCAGAACATGATTACTACACCACTCTGGTGCGGATCTTACTCTGGAAGACCTACGAGGTTCTGTAGTAACTTGATCTGAAGTTTCATGATTAATATCATTAGCTTCCTCACTAATTGGTGTATTTGTCACAGGAACTGATTTCTGTGATAAACTACTTTCCAATAAGGGAACAGGTACAGTTACCTCATCAAGTTCTACTTTCCTCCCACTCACTTCTTTCGAGAGAAACTCCTTCTCTGGAAAGGATCCATTATTAGCAACGAATATCTTGCCTTCGGATCTGTGATAGAAGGTGTACCCAACTATTTCCTTTGGGTATTCTATGAAGACGCACTTCTCCGATTTGGGTTCGAGCTTATCAGGATGAAACTTTTTCACATAAGCATCGCAGCCCCAAACTTTAAGAAACAACAGCTTAGGTTTACTGCTAAACCATAGTTCATACGGTGTCGTCTCAACGGATTTAGATGGTGCCCTATTTTAAACGTGAATGCAGCTGTCTCTAATGCATAACCCCAAAACGATAGTGGTAAACTGATAAGAGACATCATAGATCGCACCATATCAAATAAAGTACGGTTACGACGTTCGGACACACCATAACGTTGTGGTGTTCCAGGTGGCGTGAACTGTGAAACTGTTCCACATTGTTTTAATTGAAGACCAAACTCGTAGCTCAAATATTCGTCTCCGCGATCAGATCGCAGAAACTTTATTTTCTTGTTACGATGATTTTTCCACTTCACTCTGAAATTCTTTGAACCTTTCAACTATTTCAGACTTATGTTTCATCAAGTAGATATACCCATATCTGCTCAAATCATCTTGTGAAGGTCAGAAAATAATGATACTTGCCACGAGCCTTCATACTCATTGGTCTGCATACATCAGTATGTTTTATTTCCAATAAGTCGGTAGTTCGTTCCATTGTTCCGAAGAACGGAGTTTTAGTCATCTTGCCCAAAAGGCACGGTTCGCAAGCATCAAATGATTCATAACCAAGTGATTCCGAAAATCCATCTTTATGGAGTTTCTTCATGCGCTTTACACCGATATGACCCAAACGGCAGTGCCACAAATAAGTTGCACTATCATTATTAACTTTGCATCTTTTAGCCTCAATATTATGAATATGTGTATCACTACGATCGAGATCCAACAAACCATTTTCGTTGGTGTGTATGACCATAGAAGGTTTTATTCATGTAAATAGAACAACAATTGTTTTCTAACTTAAATGAATAACCGTATTGCAATAAACATGATCAAATCATATTCATGCTCAACGCAAACGCTAAATAACATTTATTTAGGTTTTAACACTAATCCCGAAAGTATAGGGAGTGTGCGATGATTATCATGTCAATCTTGGAACTACTTCCGACACTCATCGTCACTTTCCCTTCAACTAGTCTCTGTTTATTCTGTAACTCCTGTTTCGAGTTACTAATCTTAGCAACCGAACAAGTATCAAATACTCAGGGGCTACTATAAACACCAGTAAGGCACACATCAATAATCTGTATATCAAATATACCCTTGTTCACTTTGCCATCCTTCTTATCCACCAAATATTCAGGGCATTTCCGCTTCTAGTGACCATTTTCTTTGCAGTGTAAACACTCAGTTTCAGGCTATGGTCCAGCTTTGGGCTTCTTCGCAGGAGTGACAACTTGCTTGTCTTTCCACTTGAAGTTCCCTTTCTTTCCCTTTGCCCTTCTCTTGAAACTAGTGGTCTTGTCAATCATCAACACTTGATGGTCTTTTATTGATTTCTACCTTCGTTGATTTCAACATCACGAAGAGCTCGGGAATCGTTTTCGTCATCCCTTGCATACTATAGTTCATCACGAAGTTCTAGTAACTTAGTGATGGTGACTAGAGAATTCTGTCAATCACTATCTTATCTGGAAGATTAACTCCCACTTGATTCAAGCGATTGAAGTACCCAGACAATCTGAGCACATGCTCACTAGTTGAGCGATTCTCCTCCATCTTTTAGCTATAGAACTTGTTGGAGACTTCATATCTCTCAACTCGGGTATTTGCTTGAAATATTAACTTCAACTCCTGGAACATCTTATATGGTCCATGACGTTCAAAACGTCTTTGAAGTCCCGATTCTAAGCCGTTAAGCATGGTGCACTAAACTATCAAGTAGTCATCATATTGAGCTAGCCAAACGTTCATAACGTCTGCATCTGCTCCTGCAATAGGTCTGTCACCTAGCGGTGCATCAAGGACATAATTCTTCTGTGCAGCAATGAGGATAAACCTCAGATCACGGATCAAATCCGCATCACTGCTACTAACATTTTTCAACACAATTTTCTCTAGGAACATATCAAAATAAACACATGAAAGCAACAACGCGAGCTATTGATCTACAACATGGTTTGCAAAATACTACCAGGACTAAGTTCATGATAAATTTAAGTTCAATTAATCATATTACTTAAGAACTCCCACTTAGACAGACATCTCTCTAGTCATCTAAGTGATCACGTGATCCAAATCAACTACACCATAACCGATCATCACGTGAGATGGAGTAGTTTTCAATGGTGAACATCATTATGTTGATCATATCTACTATATGATTCACGCTCGACCTTTCGGTCTCCGTGTTCCGAGGCCATATCTGTATATGCTAGGCTCATCAAGTATAACCTGAGTATTCCGCGTGTGCAACTGTTTTGCACCCGTTGTATTTGAACGTAGAGCCTATCACACCCGATCATCACGTGGTGTCTCAGCACGAAGAACTTTCGCAACAGTGCATACTCAGGGAGAACACTTCTTGATAATTAGTGAGAGATCATCTTAAAATGCTACCGTCAATCAAAGCAAGATAAGATGCATAAAGGATAAACATCACATGCAATCAATATAAGTGATATGATATGGCCATCATCATCTTGTGCTTGTGATCTCCATCTTCAAAGCACCGTCGTGATCACCATCGTCACCGGCGTGACACCTTGATCTCCATCGTAGCATCGTTGTCGTTACGCCATCTATTGCTTCTACGACTATCGCTACCGCTTAGTGATAAAGTAAAGCAATTACAGGGCGTTTGCATTTCATACAATAAAGCGACAACCATATGGCTCCTGCCAGTTGCCGATAACTTCGGTTACAAAACATGATCATCTCATACAATAAAATATAGCATCACGTCTTGACCATATCACATCACAACATGCCCTGCAAAAACAAGTTAGACGTCCTCTACTTTGTTGTTGCAAATTTTACGTGGCTGCTACGGGCTTAGCAAGAACCGTTCTTACCTACGCATCAAAACCACAACGAGAGTTTGTCAAATAGACTCCGTTTTAACATTCACAAGGACCGGGCGTAGCCACACTCGGTTCAACTAAAGTTGGAGAAACAGACACCCGCTAGTCACCTGTGTGCAAAGCACGGCGGTAAAACCAGTCTCGCGTAAGCGTACGCGTAATGTCGGTCCGGGCCGCTTCATCCAACAATACCGCTGAACCAAAGTATGACATGCTGGTAGGCAGTATGACTTATATCGTCCACAACTCACTTGTGTTCTACTCGTGCATATAACATCAACGCATAAAACCTAGGCTCGGATACCACTGTTGGGGAACGTAGTAATTTCAAAATTTTCCTACGCACACGCAAGATCATGGTGATGACATAGCAACGAGAGGGGGAGTGTATCTTCATACCCTTGAAGATCGCTAAGCGGAAGCGTTAATCAACGCGGTTGATGTAGTCGTACGTCTTCACGATCCGACCGATCCAAGTACCGAACGCACGGCACCTCCGAGTTCTACACACGTTCAGCTCGATGACGTCCTCGCCTTCTCGATCCAGCAAGACGGGCGAAGTAGTAGATGAGTTCCGGCAGCACGACGGCGTGGTGACGGTGTTGGTGAAGAACAATCTCCGCAGGGCTTCGCCTAAGCACTACGGAAACTATGACAGAGGATAAACTAGAGGGGACAGGGTTGCCGGCACACGGCTTGGTGTTTCTTGATGTGTCTTTGGTGCTAGCCCTGCCCCTCTATTTATATGTTGAGCCCTGGGGTCGAAACTTGGAGTAAAAGCCTCCTCAAAGTCGGTTTTGCCCGAAAGGCAAGAGTCCTACACGGACTCCAGGGCTAGACGCCAGGGTTCCCGGCGTCTACCCCTAGACGCCAGGGTTCTTGGCGTCTAGCCTCTGGTCTCCGCAAAACTTCCTTTTGCACTTTCCATAAGCCTCGTGGGCTTTCCCCTTTGGCCCAAATAACGTGTTCTCGTACCCAAACATTTCGGGAAACATCCGGAATCCCTTCCGGTGAATTCCGGAACCCTTCCGGAGATCAAACACCATTATCCCATATATCAAACTTTATCTCCGGACCATTCCGAAGTTCCTCGTCATGTCCATGATCTCATCCGGGACTCCGAACAACATTCGGTTACCAACATGCATAACTCATATAATACTATATCGTCAACGAAACGTTAAGCGTGCGGACCCTACGGGTTCGAGAACTATGTAGACATGACCTAAAACCATTCTCGGTCAATAACCAATAGCGGGACCTGGATGCCCATATTGGTTCCTACATATTCTACGAAGATCTTTATCGGTCAAACCGCATAACAACATACGTTATTCCCTTTGTCATCGGTATGTTACTTGCCCGAGATTTGATCGTCGGTATCCAATATCTAGTTCAATCTCGTTACCGGCAAGTCTCTTTACTCGTTCCGTAATACGTCATCTCATAACTAACTCATTAGTTACATGCTTGCAAGGCTTAGGTGATGAGTATTACCGAGAGGGCCCAGAGATACCTCGCCGACAATCGGAGTGACAAAACCTAATCTCGAAATACGCCAACTCAACATGTACCTTCGGAGACACCTGTAGTACTCCTTTATAATCACCCAGTTACGTTGTGACGTTTGGTAGTACCCAAAGTGTTCCTCCGGTAAACGGGAGTTGCATAATCTCATAGTTACAGGAACATGTATAAGTCATGAAGAAAGCAATAGCAACATACTAAACGATCAAGTGCTAAGCTAACGGAATGGGTCAAGTCAATCACATCATTCTCCTAATGATGTGATCCCGTTAATCAAATGACAACTCTTTTGTCCATGGCTAGGAAACATAACCATCTCTGATAAACGAGCTAGTCAAGTAGAGGCATACTAGTGACACTATGTTTGTCTATGTATTCACACATGTATTATGTTTCTGGTTAATACAATTCTAGCATGAATAATAAACATTTATCATGAAATAAGGAAATAAATAATAACTTTATTATTGCCTCTAGGGCATATTTCCTTCAATACTTGCCCGAGATTCGATCGTCGGTATACCGATACCTTGTTCAATCTCGTTACCGACAAGTCTCTTTACTCGTTTCGTAACACATCATCCCGTGATCAACTCTTTGATCACATTGTGCACATTATGATGATGTCCTACCGAGTGGACCCAGAGATACCTCTCCGTCACACGAAGTGACAAATCCCAGTCTCGATTCGTGCCAACCCAACAGACACTTTCAGAAATACCTGTAGTGCACCTTTATAGCCACCCAGTTACGTTGTGACGTTTGGTACACCCAAAGCATTCCTACGGTATCCGGGAGTTGCACAATCTCATGGTCTAAGGAAATGATACTTGACATTAGAAAAGCTTTAGCATACGAACTACGATCTTTGTGCTAGGCTTAGGATTGGGTCTTGTCCATCACATCATTCTCCTAATGATGTGATTCCATTATCAACGACATCCAATGTCCATGGTCAGGAAACCGTGACCATCTGTTGATCAACGAGCTAGTCAATTAGAGGCTTACTAGGGGCATGGTGTTGTCTATGTACCCACACATGTATCTGAGTTTCCTATCAATACAATTATAGCATGGATAATAAACGATTATCATGAACAAGGAAATATAATAATAATAACCAATTTATTATTGCCTCTAGGGCATATTTCCAACACACCGCACACGGCTAAGGAACGATCACATAGATCAACTTGTGTGTCATGGGGTGCCCCCCTGCCCTCGTATATAAAGGAGCAAGGGGGAGGGGGCGGCCGGCCAAGGGAGGGCGCGCCAGGGAGGAGTCCTACTCCCACCGGGAGTAGGACTCCCTCCTTTCCTAGTCCAACTAGGAGAGGGGAAGGAAGGGAAGTAGAAGGAGAAGGAAGGAGAGGGAGGAAAAGGAGGAAAGGGGGGCCGGCTCCCTAGTCCAATTCGGTTTGGGCTAGGGGGGCACGCACCCTGCCTCCTCTCTTCCACCACTTGGCCCATGAGGCCCATTGCTTCTTCCTCGTATTCCCGTAACTCCCCGGTACCCCCGAAAATACCCGAATCACTCGGAACCTTTCCGAACTCCGAATATAGTCGTCCAATATATCGATCTTTACGTCTCGACCATTTCGAGACTCCTCGTCATGTCCCAGATCTCATCCGGGACTCCAAACTCCTTCGGTACATCAAAACTCATAAACTCATAATATAACTGTCATCGAAACCTTAAGCGTGCGGACCCTACGGGTTCGAGAACTATGTAGACATGACCAAGACACGTCTCCGGTCAATAACCAATAGCGGAACCTGGATGCTCATATTGGCTCCCACATATTCTACGAAGATCTTTATCGGTCAGACCGCATAACAACATACGTTGTTCCATTTGTCATCGGTATGTTACATGCCCGAGATTCGATCGTCGGTATCCAATACCTAGTTCAATCTCGTTACCGGCAAGTCTCTTTACTCGTTACGTAATGCATCATTCCGTAACTAACTCATTAGCTACATTGCTTGCAAGGCTTATAGTGATGTGCATTACCGAGAGGGCCCAGAGATACCTCTCCGACAATCGGAGTGACAAATCCTAATCTCGAAATACGCCAACCCAACATGTACCTTCGGAGACACCTGTAGAGCTCCTTTATAATCACCCAGTTACGTTGTGACGTTTGGTAGCACATAAAGTGTTCCTCCGGTAAACGGGAGTTGCATAATCTCATAGTCATAGGAACATGTATAAGCCATGAAGAAAGCAATAGCAACATACTAAACGATCAAGTGCTAAGCTAACGGAATGGGTCAAGTCAATCACATCATTCTTCTAATGATGTGATCCCGTTAATCAAATGACAACTCATGTCTATGGTTAGGAAACTTAACCATCTTTGATTAACGAGCTAGTCAAGTAGGGGCATACTAGTGACACTATGTTTGTCTATGTATTCACACATGTATTATGTTTCCGGTTAATACAATTCTAGCATGAATAATAAACATTTATCATGAAATAAGGAAATAAATAATAACTTTATTATTGCCTCTAGGGCATATTTCCTTCAGATCGTCCCTAGGTCCTTCAAGCGCTTTCCGCACCGTCTTGCGGGCAGCTACTCCGCAGAGAGAGCTCCCGTTCCTGTCCGTAATCGGGTCATGAAACGCCCAGGCCAGGTCGCGCTCAGGTTTCTATCTCAAAGAAGAAGAAAAAACTTTGCCTAGGTTTGTGTTGCCAGCATTATCCTTTGGATTACTGCTTCCTTCACATGCGATGCACCGCTGCCATCCTCCGTCCTGTCGGCGAGCTCCTGCTGCGCATCGGCTTCCGCGTATGTGCCCTTCACTCACCTTGTCCTCTTCCTCTTCAGGCCCCTTACTATTTTATCTCTTCTCCTTCGATCCCTTGTCTCGCGAGACCTCGCTCGCGAACCCTAGCAGCAGCTCCTCCTATCTATACAATCGCATCAACAGGCTGTAGTCTCACCCCCCGTCGCTGCAAACGGAGGGCTTGGATGGAGGAGAATGCTGGAAGCAGGAAGGCGGCGATGGCTATCATGGAAGAAGAGGTGCGAGTGGTCATGGTCAGCGCCACTTCGATGGCCGACGGTGGTTGCCCCTTGCGTTGTCCGCCTTCCCTTGTAGCTTAATTGTGGAGTCGATCTCCAAAGCGACTGATGCCATCGAGTAAGCATTCTCTACACCTCCCGTTTGCATAGCTTCATGAATTTTGTGGAGTCCAAGAACGAGCTTGATTCAAGTTGTGATATAATCCCTCTCAATTCCAGAGCAATACCCTGAAAAATCAGGGTTTACTTGTGATGCTGAATTTTGGAAGAAAAGTGCTACCCCATGCCACCGTTCCAATCAGAAGTTGGTAAATCCTACTTTGTTTCTCCTCATGCTTCAAAATATTGGTTGATTGTAAGATTTAATACATAACGTTCATTTGTACATACATTTCTTTTGGACCCAAAGGCCCTGTTTGGTTTGAGATATAATTGTCTCTACTCTCATATCGCAATTTGTGTACCTAGCTGATTTTAACTAAATGTAAGTGTTAGGAAGGATTTACATCAGTCCATGATGTTTTGATCGCTTGCTATTTCCTCCACCAAATTACAGGATTGTCCCATGACTCTAACGAAAGCGCTCTGAATGGTGCATTCTCTCAGCATTGCCATCTTACCAAAGCTACTAATATATCTGTTTCAATCCTATTTGGTGGTTTGTGTTTATTAGAGATTGTGCTCTGACTAATGGATGTGTCATTCAACGGAAGTAATATGCCATCATGTGAGTACGAAAACGAAGGAGTTTCTTCAAGTTCTCTTTAGAAAATGAAGCAGCAATAACATTTCGGAAGATGAACGATGCACGTTTGATAGAAACACGCTACTGCAAAAACTTTAGTTGAAGCATGATGGCTGGCATGTAACAATGTCTTCTTACCTCTGCCTCGAATATCTTTACCAGAGCAGGATACAAATATGTAGGTGTAGATTCACTTAAAATTAGAGACTATATATACTGAAGTTAAAATATTAAACCCAGCATTCTTATGTCATATGTGTACTTCCCGCGGCAGCTCATAATCTTCACCCATCATGGATCTTCTAAATGGTTTTCCTTACTGGTTTGCAAACGATTTGTAAAATCTGTATGTGTAGATATTTGATGATTGTTTGGACCGGCCTCTTCTCTAGGGGTATTCAATATATTTCTTGCCCTGGTATTGAAAATATATTGTAGGCCATGCTACAAATTGAGGAGCTGAATTCAAATCTTTATTGACAATTATACATTTCTTTTCCTTATAAAATATTTATATTGTGTTAAGATAGCGGGCGCGGCAACGCGCGCCTTGATGTTCTAGTATGCCCGTAAAACCCAGTAACCAGTCCGTGCGTTTAGAATTTTCGCATCCATACTACCGTGTTTATCAATTTCAAATTGCTTGCACCCTCCGTTTATGTGGTGCATTATTTTTTCGAAATTGTTGTGCGTACGATCTTGTACGACGTGATCTCATTCGTCTGTCCAACTCATCGAACGACTGCTGAGGTCTGTCGTATATAAATCTTACTAAATTCATCGTACGTGCAGCAAGACTCTTATTTTTTTTAGCTGGACCTATCGTGCATCTTTGGTACAAAGTATTTGTGTTTTCGTTTTCACGCTCTGATGTAACTTTTCGGCAGCGTACGACGTTGTTAAGGAGACCCAGTAAAACCGCGTATTTGAAAAACTGCGTTTGCGACGTGACGATCAATACTCATTTCGCCGTCGTAGCAATCAGCGGTTAATTCAGCTGAATTTTTTTAGCGATTAATCAATTAATTAAACGATTCTTTGCTGGAAATATCCATGGAGACGGGACGTGCTTCGATCGTGGAATCGTTCCACACTGCTCCAACGCCCTCTGGCCCAGCGTCGCTGACTAACCGCGACGCGGGGCCCCAAGACGGCGCACGCTCGTAGGGCCCACGGAACAGTGACCCCGCTTTTGGCTGCGTACGTAGTACGTTGCACGTACCAGCTGGAGAGCTTGAATTAAACGTGGCACCATGTGCTCTGGTCGCGTGTCCAGCAGTCCAGGCCTTCTTTTCTGCGCGCTAGCTAAACGTGCATATTTTAATATTAACACGATCGGGAAGTTGCGAGCATTTTTTAGTAGCTGAAGGTTTACCTCAGAAGGAATTGATCGCTAGGTTTTACCTGAGAGATTTGTTTGCTGTTGACGGGTCACTGGTCATAAAATCGAAGAAGTGACTCAAAAGTTACCCCAACTTGAACTAACATATTCCCCCAAAATAACAATATCGTGTACTTCTATATAGCTATAGAGTCTTTTCAGAACTTCACGATAGTAGCAGAGAAACAATCGGCTCGATATGCATATTTGGGGATTAGCAATTTCGTGTTGTCAAGGAAAAGATCAATGGTTCGACAGCGCAGGACAGTCGACAACGTAGCCGATTGCTATGCTCGATTGAATGTGAATGGCAGGACCATAGAACAGCACGTAAGCCATCAGGGTCCTAGAGAACACAGTAGAATCCAATGATATCGAGGCCCCATATGTGTTTGGCTCTTCCCTTGGAAGTGTGGCTTCGAAGAAAAGGCTTCCGAGCAGAACGTTCGTAGGTAGCTCTTGCTCGCAAGTGGGAAAGATGGTACTATGATGCTGCGGTGTATGGTCACGGCTCGCGGTCCCTAAGCTGACACGCACACACTTGTCGACTAGCATATTTGTAGCCAAATTAGGGAGGTACACGATTTTTTAGATCAACTAGGCTTGATTAGTAGCTCGATTAGGAGTACGTGACGGCACGGGTTCTTGTCGCGTTTGAGGCAGATGGTTGATCGGTCAGAGGGCGTGATTGTTGCTGTCTAGCTTTGTTTGTACACGACGGCTGCTACGGGTACGCACGTTTGGTTTCTCTATTCGAGTAGGTGGATCACAGTGGCAATTAGCTGGCGCATGCCTTTTAACTAAACTCGTCTTTGTTTTCCATGGCTCCGGCACACGGAGGATGCTTTTCTGCAGCTCCTTCTCCCTCTGTTTCGTGCGTAGTTTTGTTATGTACTCGTGGCATTTTCTAGTACAGGCTAAATGGCACACACGTTGGAAAGAAATTGACTTTTATGCTAGAAAATGTTGCCGAAAAGAACTTTTTAGGCTTAGAAATGTTTCCATCCTTTATTACAGGCTAGGAAATTTTGTGTTCCAAGCTACGAGCAAAAATTGTAGTTTAGCTGTCGGGGTAAGCCACGTCGTCTAAGCACGTCCTTTTCACAAAAAGTAACAATTACGTTGGTAAAAGTGGCCGCATGCATCATGTGTCACTGTCACCTCGAGGACGTCGCAGTCTGACCGTCTGCCCTTTCCGTTTACGTATTTCACTCGCAAGCAAGTGGCACCACGTAGCAGCAGCAGCAATAGTAGTTTACTTGAATGCCGTATATATATACGATCGGTTCACCTTTCGCCGTCTTGAAATGTTGCGATCGCTCTTTGCCCATGCGTTGTGCCGTGCGTAGCCACTGTTCAGCCGGTCGACATGCGTGCGGCCGATCAACGACCCCACACGAACAGTAACGTCCCCGATTGCGTGCGCCCGTTTGCGATTTCGACTGATCAACCTAGCGCATACGTACTGCTATAAACAAATGCCGGCCCAATTGCTTGGCCGCACGAAGCGATCTTACCTGGTCTTCGGTCTAGAAGAGATGAAAATATAGGATATTGTTCACGGCGTTTTGTTTTGTACAACTCTCTGTTATTCGAGTCAGTAGGGCTGGTGCGCAACAGCTTTCGAGAAGTTTGTGGTGGTGGCCTCTCGCAATTGGGAATCTGGGATGGTCTCCATCACAGGGATAGGAAGATCTTTGACAAAAAATGAAGGTATGATCTTTATCAAAAAAAAAAAAAAAAGAGACGAAGGCATGATCACATGAAGAACCCATCAATTATCCTAAAAAAAACACATCAACTGGACCAGCACGTCCGCCTTACTATCGGGGGCGTGCATGGATCGACCAGCGACTGATTAATTACACCGTGAGAAAGCTTTTGGAGACGCTACTGACGGAAGTCTTTGTCCGACTTAGCCGGCTTTTCACTTGTGTTTTGCCACTGCAAAAGCGATTCATGAAAGTCTGAAACCAGAGCATCCAGTCAGCTAGCCGGTTCGAGAAATCAGTTGCTGACTTGGTTGACATGCTGAAGGTCATGTCGAAAGCCTTAGCGAGGAAGCAAAACAAAAAGACCGCCGACTAGCAGTTGGCGTAATTGGCAACGATGAAATCACATGGAAAAGGTAGGCTACCCGAGGCATATGCTCCATGCATCTCAAACCAGAGGATTCCCGGCCGGTTCCTGCACGAAAACGAACTTATCGGCCTGAGGCAGGTTCGAGAATACGGTGAAGGAACTTGGCCGGCATCTGCAACAGGCTATCATGTATATGAGGTGCTCTTGCGTTCCAAAAGAGAACAGTTCCTTTGTTCCCCGGATTAGATTTTTCTCGGAACATATTGCTCTCTCCGATGAACCGAATTAGTTCAAAACTGCGACACTTATTATACTAGTAATTTGTACGTGTTTTGTACATAGCTGATTACGTATAAGCATGGTACTAAATTAGTGTAAAAAACTAAAGCACACACATATTATGATTTTTCTTATAGAAGCTTCAAATGGAGATATCCGATAGGCATTTGTGGAATCATTGTTGGGCTTCGCAAGGCCGGATAACAACTATTCCCCAAAAAACATAGTACAATGATTTTCTTAATATGAAACATTAGATATAATCTTTGCCCTTTTATATATATAAAAATTGTTTAGGAAGTCCTTCAATTTATTGGACTCATACTAAAAACTCTTTTTTAGAAAAATGATGTGAAAGAAGAAGTACAATTAATAATAAATTTTCACCTTCTCAAGCTCATGTCAGCTAAGAAAATAAAAGGACTCAAAACGTACTCTTTCCTCATAGGTTATTTGCACATTCTCATTCTAATTATCCTAGGTACCTTACTACTTGTTTCAAATGATAAGAAAATGGAAAAGTTCACCATGCATAAAACGTTGCAATGCTAGGCTCGCATGCTAGTCTCTCGTGAAGTGGTCGATGCATGCATGTAGGCAAGTAGTACGAATTAAATAATTTAGAGGAGCAAGTGTGTAGTCCAGCCCATAATGAAAAGATCCAGAACATAGTCAGATGATGGGTCACACAGCGAATTCTAGAAATAGCAGACATAAGTTTGGAGCAGCTCATGCGAATCCCACTATTCCCAACCGTTAGATTGAGAGCACCAATGATCAGGATTGATATTATAGATCCATTCAAAACTCATACATTATATAGTGGTATAGCTATCGCCAGTTTTAACTTCCGAGACAGGGACGGCGCCTGCAAGAATTCAACACGTAGCAAGACGTCCACATTGATCGAAAGCAATACTCACGTACCCAAAGGGAATACTACTCTACAATGCAAATCGAACCAGAGCCAGGGCTGGACCAAAAGCTCGTAGCTCGCGAGCTTAATGAGCGCTCGATAGTTCGGCTCGTTAAGCTCGTAGCTCGCTTCTTAATGAACAGAGCCAATCATTGATTTTAGCTCGTTAAGCTTAACGAGCTTAACGAGCGAGCTAACGAGTTTCACGAGTAGCTCGTTAAGCTCGTTAGTAACAGCACAACGCATATTTTCATCTTACGTGACAAATTTTTTTTGTAGCGCCTCAGCCCATCTATTTAATCTAATCGACATATGAGGCAACAAACTACTTCATTTCTTTTTGTCATCATATTTCATCTTGAAAACCATACCTCCACATTCATCATGTACATCATAACACATTATAGTCTGTTAACGAGCGCCCGCGAGTGCTCACGAGCTTAACGAGTTTCAAACGAGCCAAGCCGAGCAGAGTTTTCTGCTCGTTAATCTTAACGAGCTTAACAAGCCGAGCCTTAATGAGCACGAACTTAACGAGTACGAGCTTAACGAGCCGAGCTGCTCGTTAGTCCACCCCCACACGGAGCAACAGCCAAAGCCCGGGTCGGCTGCATGCGACCGGTCGAACGGGACAGTTCCGTTGGACAATGCACTTATGCACGCGTGCGACGAGACGGGCAACCGCCGGGGGCACGGGCAGAGCGTGTCGAAGCCGCGTGCGTCCCGCCTGGGTTCTGGAGAGGCCGTCCGTCCGTGCGCACGCACGCGTCGGGTGCACGTGCGCAGTGCAGGTGAGGCGGCGGCTAGCTAGAAGGTTCTGCCGATCTGCATGGAAAGGAGTCGTCGGCGGGCACGCGTCATCCAGGAGACCATGAAGAAGAAGAGTCGGTCTCGTCTCGTGGCAACTGCGCGAAGCAATTGACCGCTTCCAGAGCGAGCGTTCTCTTCTGAAAAGTTTTTGGCGCACGTTAGGGTCGCTCTCGCGCGCTGAGTCTAGAGAAATTCATCTAGCGCTAGCGAGCACAGGTCTATATCGCGATCTTGTTATTGCGACAAGGTGAGAAAACAATATTTTGGTGTCTCGAGAAAGCAAAGACATTTCCCGCTCTTTTTTATAGGCGGCGATGACGTTTGTACATGGTTTTGCTTACGTACAGAAGAATAGGTATGCTTTTATACTCCCAAAATATTCTGAAAACTCTCTCTAAAAAAGGGAGAGAATATACTCTTTGCCGGTTCGGTGCTGCTTGCTTGTCCTCGCTCGTCGACCTGCCTAGTTGCCGGTCACGTCAAGCAGCTGTTGCGAAGTTTCCATCCGTCTCGGAGAAGCCAAATTAATCTCCCGGGACGAGACAAAGATATGGGCACGCATCCTCCAATTCAGAAGCAACGAGTTGGCAACGAGCCGAGCCGCGCTCTTCGCGCGCGTGTCACCTTGACGGACGCCGAGCACCGGAGTCAATCCCGGGGCTGACGTGAGAACGAGATGGCGTTTTGCCAAACGGTAAAAAGTCTCGTCTTTCCCGCGCCTCCGCGCGGCGTACGCAGTCAAGCGGCCCAATACAGCGACGGCCACGTACGTGTATCTATCGACGTACACATCATGCGTTTCTTTCCCTTTTCTTTACCCTTTTGTTTCTGTGTGCGCCTCAAACTTTGACATCTCATCAGGGCATGTATAATGGTGGCATATAGATACATATGTCTCATGACAAAAAGTAATTTGAAGCACCTACATTCATTTTTCCTTTCCAATGCAAGCTATCACTAGTGGGCTTCATTAAGAAATAAAAATAAAGACTCTAGTACACATGCATCTTTACTTTTCACTCCAACCTTTTCAGCTTTTGTCACCGGACCACGCTTTTTCTCTTCAAGCACCCGCTTCCTGAAGAGGATCCTGCTTCCTTATCCGAACCTACTTTACGTCATATCCAATCCTACATGGCATGCGAGGCATCACCTTGAGGCTATGCATTGTACATGCCCTCAGCTGTCCGAGAGCAACGCGGCCATGCCGTTGCTGTCTTCCGAGGTTTTGGACCATTTACTCGCATACACCTCGTCCCTTGCTCTTTTTTTTTTCACTTTCTACGGTTACGGAGTACTCCCTCCAGTCTTAAATATAAGTTTTTGTAGAGATTTTATTAGGTAAACTACATACGAAGGAAAATAAATAAATTTAAACTTAAAATGTACTATATATACATTCATATGTGGTTTATAATAAAATCTCTACAAAGCCTTGTGTTTAGGAACAGAGGAAAGTATCTCTGTGAGTGGCAATGCGTTTCAGTAAAAGAAAAGATCTCCCTAGTGACGGACACCTCGCGGTCCGACTTTGAAACGGTCGTTTCATCATTATTTAGTACGCGGCGCAGATTAAATAGCCTCACCCACCAACGTGCAACGGCTACTTTCGACCGTGCGCGCCTGCACCCGCGGCCGCGGTAGTTTTGGCGGTCAGCTGTGAGAGTGAGAGGGTTCCGTATTTCGTATGCATACGCACGCACGCATGCCGCATGCTCCGTCACTGGTTGACTGATTGAATGTGGTGCGAACCAACCTGTGGTTGAGATGGTTAGGTGCACAGTGGTATTCTTAACCCATCAGGGTTTAAATTCTGGTGCTCATATTATCTCTGGATTTATTTCAAGATTTTCGGCGATGCGCTTACAGTGAAAGGAGACGTTTTCGTCGAGGACGAGGCGCCTACGATGGCTTCGTAAATCTCAAGATGATATGCTGGCCCAGTCTCTCGGAGGTGCTCATAGGGGTAGGATGTGCGTGTGTGCATTCATAGGGATGTGTGTATGCGCGTGTATATGAGCGCTTGTGTCTATACTGATGCTAAAAAAAACTGACTGAATGTGGTACTAAGTTGATTCTAGATGGCATGTACAGTAGCAAAAAGAACAAACAAATATTGCATGCTGTTATTTCCCGCGTAGAAAGAGGGACTGTGCCTGTCAATGCAATTTTAAAAGAAAGAAGGATCATGTTGTATTTGATTTTGTCACAGCCATGCCAACGTGTGAGTAGCGTGTAACAACACGAGGGTTTTAAGAGCCTACGAAATTCCTTGTGTTGTGGCGTCGGCACCTAGATCAGTCGACATGCAGCACATCAACATGCAGTTGCCACGAGTGACCATGCATGGCAACGTGTGGCTCCGGTGCTGATGCCACGCATGTTCGGTTAGCACCGCAGACGGAGCACGGGAGCAGGGGGCTGGGAAGCTCGGAACTGGATGCTTCTTCCGGTCGGTGCCTCGGGTCGGCGGTACCTATCATCCGGCCGACCGGGGCGACGGGGACATGAGGCACAAAAAAGATACTCCCTCTGTCCGAAAATACTTATCATTAAAATGAATAAAAAAAGATGAATCTAAAATTAAAATATGTCTAGATACATTTTATTTATTTATTTTGGTGACAAGTATTTCTGGATGGAGGGAGTATTTTATTTCGAGCATACTGGACATATTTTTTGAGGCAATGAAAAGGAGCACGCGACGCAGCCAAGTGGAGGCCCAACAATGGTAGCTTTAAAAGACCCTCAGCAGGCTTGCCTTGTCCAGCAGAACGCAGCAACTATTTATCGCCTTAAGCGAGTTGCCGCAGAAGTCTTGCTGAAGGTTCGAAGGTTATTGGGCCGGCTCATTCGCACGCGGATTAAAGTAAAAAGAGAACAGGAAGGGGCAGAAATCATGAATCAATCCCTGGTGTCAGGATTGTTTGGCACATTTCTAGCCACCGCATCCAAGTTTCATTCATGGTAAGTACTTGGGGTCGCCTTACTTGTGGTCATTTGATCCAAGTTTTTCTTTTTCGTTTCTCTTATTTATTTATATTTTCTTCTCATTTTTATTTTTTTTGGACTTTGACTCTTTGTTTTTATTTATCATTTCTTTTTTCTTTGCTTTACTTTGTTTCTTGTTTTTTTTGTTTGGTTTTCTTTTTTCTTCTCCATATTTTGTTTGGTTTTCTTTTTTATTCTTCATATTTTGTTTTTCTTTTGTTTTTTCTTATGTTTGTTTTTGTTTTCACTATGAATTTTTGTATATGTCAAAATTTTATTTAATAATTGACCAATATTTTTTTATACACGTTCAACAGTCTCCAAATGCTTATTTGGCATTTTCCAAATATTTGTTCAGCAATTTATTACTTATTCAACATTTTTAAAATACTTGTCCAAATTTTTTCAAATACTCATTCAATAATTTTTAATATGTATTCAACATTTTTGAAATACTTGTTCAACATTTATAATACTTATTCAACAATTTCAAATAGTTGTTCAACATTTTTCAAATTCTTGTTCAACATTTTTCATACTTATTCAACATTTTTCAAATACATATTTGAAGAGTATTTTTCGTAATATATATAAAATGTTGATATATATATATATATATATATATATATATATATATATATATAGTATTTTAAAGTGTAAAGGAAAGTACAAAAATAAAGTAAAAATGAGGACAGAAAGTGGAAAAATGAAAAAAAATGAGAGGACAGTCATGGCCTCCCGCGACGCGAGGCTTCCCCCTCGTCTCGCGTAAGGCGAGAAAATAGGGGCGCCCCAGGTTGAACATATACCAGGTATTGCTAGGTTGGACCTTGAGCTGGCCTGCATCCTCTTGAAACCCTTGTGATTCTTGCTGTTGGCGACGAATCGCATCCTCTCACGTAAGGATGGCAATGGATAGGGTATGGGGCGGATAGAGCAATACCATACCCATACCCGTGTAGGTAATGGGTACAAAAATCTACCCATACCCGTACCCATGGATATGAAACTTTACCCGTACCCATACCCGACGGGTACCCATACCCATTGGGTACCCAACGGGTAGATTAAACAGTACACAAGTTATTGATAATCTTGCATTCTTTCATAGCACATTTGATAAGAAAAAACATTTATCTCAACTCAAGAACATATATACGAGTACAAAACAATTATCTCAATTCAAACTGACAAATAACTTTAGCATGGGTACACAAGCTCATGACACATTTCACCAAATAACATCTGACAAGTAACATGTCAATACAAATGGATAGGGTATGGGTATATCCATGGGTATAATGCTATACCCGTTCCCTACCCATGACTTAATGGGTAGGGGATTGGTACTACCAATGGGTATAAAATTGTACCCATACCCTACCCATGCGGGTACGGTATCCGCGGGTATCCGTACCCATGGGTAAAATTGCCATCCTTACTCACGCGCTTGTTCTCTACATGGGCAAGACCATTTTGTTCTAGAACCTTCTATGAGCCTGTTTTTTGGTTTCCTTTTTTTCTTTAACTTTTCCCTTCTTCTTTTATGTTTCTTTTTTACTTATTTTTCTTGTTATCCTTTTCCTTTTCCATTTTTACTTTTTCAATTCACAGTTTTTTTAAAGTTCATATTTTCTAATAAACAATGAACATTTTTTCAATTCATTAACTTCAATGAAAATCGCGAACGATTCTCAAAATCATGAAAAAATTGAATTGGGGATTTGTTTTCTGAAACTCATGAGCATATTTTCAAACTCACAAACAAGTCATGTTTTTTAACAATTTATGAACATCTTTTGAATTGTGAGATATTTTGAACATGCAATCATTTTTTGAAATTAGTAAACATCTTTCAAACTTACGAATATTTTTGAGCTTCATGAACATTTTTTTAATTCACAAACATTTTTATTCAAATTCATTAATATTTTTCAAATTGGCGGACATTTTTTTAAATTCATAAACAGTTTTTGAACCCGTAAACGTTTTCCTAATGCAAAACATTTTTTGAATTTGCATGTCTCATTTTGAAATCATAAATATTTTGTGAACTCGTGAACTTTTCTCAATCCATTATTATTTTTTAATTCAGGAAAATTTAGAATCACGAACTTTTTTCAAGTTCGCGAACATTTTTTCAAATTCATGACCATCTTTTGAATTCACGATTCTTTCAAAATTGTGGATATTTTTAAAATTACTGAAAAAAAATTCAAATTCCAGGAGAATTTTCTAAATCCGATTGAAAATTTCAAATTTTTGTGTATTATATGAAATTTGAAATCTTGTTTGAAATCGTGAACATTAAGAAGCAAAAAGAAACTAGAAAAAACAAAAGAAAGAAAACCATGGGTAGAACACGCCCGCACATGGACTGACCCAAATCCTACGCGCGAGGAGGGGGGATTTGATTTTTTGCCACCCTTTATTTTGGACTTTGACAATATGCCACTAGTTAGATTGTAATAGACAAACTAAGTAAACAAAATAGAGGACCATTGTACCCTTGGACCCAAACAGAGCACATCCTTAGCCATTCCTATTCAAAATCATAGCCGCCATTGTTGTACCTGTTGCTCCCCCGTCGCCGCTGTACCTGCTGCTCCCCGCCCACCGCTATACCTACCGCCCCCCTTGCTGCTCTGTGGCCTTCGCCCTCTCATGCTCCTCCTATTGCCTCATGCTGCCCCACTGCTCCCTACCCCACCACCTTCGCCCGCTCAAACTCCATGAGCTCCATTATATATGTCCATAAGCTCAAAGTTGAAATGCATGAAGTCGTTGAACCAATGATCCAAATTGCATGAAACTTTCTTAGATTAGTCACACACATATGAATGATTTACTATAATTTTTTGAAATTTCTCTGACAACTTTTAAATTTTTGATCAAATGTGGTCAAACTAGTTAAGTTCAAAGTTGAAATGCATTTTGCCATTGAACCGATGATCCAAATTGCATGAAACTTTCCCAGATTAGTTGTACATATATTATTGTATTTTTGAAATCATTTGAAACTTTTCTAACAACTTCAAATTTCGGCCAAAATATGGTTAAACTAGTTAAGCTCAAAGTTGAAATGCATTTTGCTGTTGAACTAATGGTCCAAATTGCATAAAACTTTTCTAGATTAGTCACACATATATGAATGATTTTTTGTAATTCTTAGAAATTTTTCTGGGTGGTTCAAAAAAAAGGTTCGAATTTGGGCAACATTTTTGCTCAATTTGGATAGCATTTTGCCTGATAATTATTCACAAAACAGAAAAATTCAAACATATACTTTCAGATAGACATATTCATACACCATGATACAATATCAAGACAATATAGCGAAATAAAGCATTTAACATGGTCATACACCCTCTACCATAATCTATTCTTGCTGCCATGTTTTACAACCAAAAGCACAAGGCCATAGTAGCTGCCCTGTTACAACCAAAAGCATAAAGCAATAGTTGCTGCCATGCTGCCATGTTACATCAAATGTAAAGGATGCTAAGTCTATCATATCACAACCAAAAGTATAGAGAAGATCAAGCACAACACTAGTACTTCCTTCTTTTTGGGGTCAACTTTCTAGCTTTTGAGCTTGAGGCCATGTCGTATGCTATCATGGTGTCCTCCATGGCAGGGGTAGTTTTCTGCGATGCCTCATCAGCCAATGCCATGGTTAACATCCTTCTTGTCACTGGATTGGGACTTCCTTGGAGACTCTGTGGCATAGTGATCATGTGCCTTGTTGGAGTGACAGCCACATCAAGTTGTGGTGCTGCATGTGTTGCCTCATCAGCCAACGCCGAAGCCAACATGCTGCATATATAGAGAAATGTAATAAGTGCAAGTTAAAATAGACTTGCCATAGTGTGTGGATGTGTTACCTTCTTGTTAGTGGATTGGGATTGCCTTGAAGACTTTGTGGCATAGTGATCATGTGCCTATTGAGAGTGACAACTTCAGGTTGTTGGGTTCTCACTTCAGGTTTCGGTGCCGAGGCATCATCATCAGTTGGATATCTTGGTGCTCTCTTCTTTCTTTTCCTGCACATAAACAAGTTAGTACATAGTAAAACAAGTGATGAAATAAACATTGATCATTTACAAGTACCTTGGCCTTGGTTCATTCAACGGATAGGTGGACTGCCTGTGGCCTAAAATGTGGCATCTTTTGCATATATTCTTGCTGCCTAGCTATTTTGGCTCTTTCTTCTTTTTAGGACCACCATCTCCACCTTCAAGGAAGCTCTTGTATATGTTCTTTCTAGGCCTTCCAACACCTATTTTCTTGTCTAATGGAGCCTCCATGTCGAATGGAAATTGTACATGTGGCCATTGAGACCTATCTGTCAATGGCTCAACCTCTCCAGCATATGCTGCCCTAAACTTCTCTAGAGAGAAATAGTCATGCACATAATCCTCCCATCAGGGGTTCCTTATATCCAGCAAGAAAGCATGTGCATGCTCACAAGGCTTCCCTATGTGCTGTCACTTCAAGCACGTGCACTCACTTTGGTCAGTTTTCACAACATGTCGCAAGTTGTATTTGCTTGTGTCCCTCACCTCACAACTAGCAATTGCAGGTTTCCCAACTTTCAAATTTCTAAGTCCCCTTGTCCTATTATGAATCTGTTGGATGATGGCTGGAATAATTTTTTCCTTTCAGTTCCATTCCAATCTTTCTCCTTTTCTCACGAAGTTTCATGACTAGCTCTCTAAGAGTGTTAGCTAGCTCATCAGGTGGCAAATGTTTGTAATCTTTAATCCAACCATTGAAAGACTTAGTAAGGTTATTGTTGATGTAATCACATTTAATGGAGGGGTCAAACATGCATCTCATCCATTTTAAGCTATGGTACCTTGAAAGATATTCATGCACATCAGCTGCTTTTGCTAGGATTTTATTCATGTGGTAGTTAAAAACTTGTGGCCTATATGCCCTAGCAGCTGACCACATTCTGCCAAACACATCTCCCTTGAAATTTTTAGAGAAGTTAGCCATGAGATGCCTAAAACTCTCCCTTTGATCTGCATGAGGGGATATTTTTTTGACTGCATTCTCTAAACCTTTACATGCATCTATGCATATAGCTAGAGGGGAAACATGACCTAATGCTGTGTTGAATTGTGACATGAACCATGTCCAATTTTCTTCGGTTTCACCATCAATGAATGTAAATGCTATAGGATACATCCAATTATGCCCATCTAATGTTGTACAAGCGACTAAGCAACCTCTCCATTTACCAGTGAGTACAGTTGAGTCTATACTAAGATATGGTCTACAACCATCTTTAAAGCCATCGATGCAAGGTTTAAGAGCCATAAAGAATCAGTTAAAGCAAACTATACCGTCAACCATCTTCATATCCACCTCTACAATTCTGCCTGGGGATCTCTTCTCAACTTCTGCTGTGGAGTTAAACAAATATTGAAACCTTTGCCTCATGCTACCATAATTCTCTTTCTGTGGTATATCTTTGCCTTTCCACACTTTATGATAATCAATTGTAGTGCCATATGTATCTTGCAAATTCCCCAACAACTCTTTGCATCCAATTGTAGGGTCACTTTGTATAATGGGTACGGTCCTCTGTGCTACCCATCCTTGAGATGTCATGCTGCTTTTTATCCTACCGGTAGAGGAGCACTTGTGCTTCACAGAAATCTTGGTAACCTGCAATACAATATGAAGTCCATCTCAACATAGGATAAACATAGAAAAAAAACAACAATAATAACAATGCTACAAGCCCATCGCAACATAGGATAAACATAAAAAAAACCAACAACAATAACAATGCTTACAAGCCCATCACAACATAGGATAAACATAGAAAAAAAACAATAACAATGCTTAAATAAAAAGGTAGTACCCTTATGCTTTGTCCATCAGTCCTCACTCTGGCTGTAATCCTCCATGGACAACCCTTGGCTCTACATTTGCCAAGATATCTTTTCTTATCAGTCTTATATCCCCAAATGTCAATCTCCCTTTTAATTCCATATTGTCTGATAGCCATCCTAAAATATACCATTGAAGGAAACAAAGCACCAGATACATCTGTGGGTTCTCTTTGTCATATGCAATCTCCTCATCTGGTGGCACATTATCATCAACAGGATTGGCAGCCTCAATGAAAAGCTGACGGGCCTCCTCATCGGTCATGTAAACTTCGTCACTAGGTGGAGAAGGTGGCGCCTCATGGATTTTCTCATCATTGATACCAAGACGATCACACATATTCTCTTCAGTTATGGGAATATCGACATCGTTGATACCAAGAAGATCACACATATTGTCTTCTCCAGTTATGGGAGGAGCTATCTCAATCAAGCTCCAGTCTATGGGTGGTTCTTCCTGATTAACCACGGAGGACTCACGTCTCTCACTACTATCAGCCACATCACAAACATTTTGATATTGCATTGTGGCTGGGTGGTCAACATCATCCAGTGTAAGCTCCACATCATCAGGAAAAACTCTATGTTGACTACCCACTGTTTGTGCCATCTCAAAAGCTGACAAGTTTGAATTGTCAACAACCACGGAGGAGCTAGCACTGCATTCTACAGATTGGTTAGTTGTCTTTTTGGGAGCAGATGACTTTTTTGGAGCAGCTGGTTGTTTGGGAGCAGCTGGATTTTTCAGAGCACGCGCCTGTTTGGGAGCAGCTGGTTGTTTTGAAGCATGCAACTGTTTTGGAGCAGCTGGCTGTTTGGGAGCCCTCTTCTTTCCTACTTTCTTTGCACTGGATGTTTCCAATGTAACAACCTCAGCTAACAAAAATGATTTTTTGGCCTCAAAGTCCCAATGATTGCCAACAAAGTGTGCTGCTAGTTGTTGACCGTTAAGTACAAGATCAACTATGTTTTGAGTGGTGTCTAATGCAAACAGTCGCATCTCCTGGCCTATCCCCATTTTGATATGATGTGCCACAACTTTCTTGAAGCTAACCCATGACATATCGGAAGTGTTAAAATCAAACACAATGTCATGTTTGTCAACAACTTGCTCGCTTCCATCGTCAAGCTTGTAGACATAACGAGCTACTCTAATAGTTAATGTGAAGACCAGCGGCAGCGGAGCCGACCTACTCGACAACGAACAATAAGGAGCAACATACTACGGAGTTAGCGTGTATTCGCTAATGTACTAGACAACGAGCACTAAAAAGAAGCTACTTTGCTTTCTCACATCGGCTCGGGAACAAGCAAAGGAGGAAAGTCGAAGCCGTCTACTATGATGTCATCACCTCTCTCCGGTTCAGCCATCTTCAACACCTAGCTCATCTGAGTTATGTGGTCTGTAATAACAAGAAATCAAGCAAAAAACATGAGATGTATAACAGCAAGTAAGCAGCAGCGGTGACAAAAGCAACACACAACAGCGGCGGTAGCTACAACATACATCAGCAACACAGGACTTGACTTTTACAAATTCCAGGTGCAATGGCAGCCGTCGACATGTGGGCAAGACAGGGGCTCTGCGGGGCGTCGCGAGCCAGCGAGTTGCAATGAGGCTCCGACCGGCCGCCGTCGTTGCCGCAGGGGCGCCGCCGAGGAGATGAGGAAGAGAAAGGGAGGGAGCGGGAAAGAGGAAGGGATCGGGAGAGAGAGAGACTCACCAGGGGCGTCGCCGTCGAGTACCACTGGGGCCGCCGTCGCCGTTGTGCGTTACCTGCAAGAGAGGGGATGAGAATGACCGGCAACTCCTTGTTCCTGGTCAATCAAGAGGTAAGGGTAAGTTTGTCCTTTTTGTGGGACCCATCTGACAGAGGGAAAAATATCAAACACCCAGGTAAAGAGTGTCACCCGATCAAATACAAAGTATAAGTGGCAAATTGCCAATGTATCAAGTAAGGGGTGGCAAATAATCCATGAGAACACCGAAATGAAGGGCCCCACGCATGGGCTTAATACCTCGAGATGCGTGCTAGATGTTCCATACTCTTTGCATTCCTTGTTGTCATGTGTTGGTGCAATGATAGCCCCCTTATGTTTTGGAGTTTGTTGACATAAACAATATGGGACTTATGTGTTTGCTAGTGTACACAGAGTAACAGGTCCCTGATGTATCGAGGAGTTTGATGCAAACAACAAAGATAATCTTCCTGCACTGCAGTGAAGGTTATCACAGAAGATGATGCTAACAAGAGTGACCCCCAAAAATTGCTGAAGTAAAGCAATTGGTTCGGTGTCTGTCGGAAGAAAGATGACTGCATCCGAGGAGAATGAAGATGGAGTGAAGACGTAACATTTGTTTCGTTATTCTTCTTCTTTCATTTAGTCATAGGACCACCGTACTATTAACAGGGGTGTAACATTCGAAGCTTTGATTCTTTGATGCTAAACCCAAAACCTATGAAAGCAGTGAGAGAAATCTCTTTGAATTTCGAGCAAATACTTGCTAGCAATAGACCGTGATCTTCTTCGCTGTGAGATATTTGTCTTGGACCAAGGAGTTAGCATTACTTGTTCCTCAATTGATGTTACCGTTGCTCCAAAATCCGACCGTTGAGAACGTGTCGATTGGCATTGGCTGGACCACGTGTCCAAAATGGTCATTTCCCATCTGGGAAGGCTACGACTATAAATAGCCACCCCGCGCCGGCTTTGTCCGATGGCTGCTCCATTTGATTCTGAGAAGATTGTTGAGCAACCCACTCTCTGAGCGATTTGAGTTTAAAATCCACGGAGAGAAAAACTCGTAGAGCCAAAGAATTAGATAGTGGTTCAGCATCACTGGAGTCTAAGTGTAGTATGCTCCGCTTATTACTCTTGAGAGCTGCAAACTTTCTAGACGGTTAGGTGTCAATTTCTTCAGAGACCAAGAGTGATTGTGGTTCTCGAAGAAGAAGACTGTAAAGGTTCGGAGATCGCCTTCAAGTATCTACCACAAGTAATCGACATCGGTTGATGAATCGATTGTCAAGGAGAATAGGGTGAAGAGAGTTTATCTTCTGTGTTAAGTCACAACCCCTCCAACTAGACATAGTCCTTGTGCAGAAGGATGAACTGGTTGAACAAATACCTTGTCGCCATCGAGCATCATCGGTTGTCTCTGTCACCCCTGTTTATATTCAATATATTTTCATTCGCATGATTTGTCTCAATGCATAATCTAGTTTCCTTTCCGTACTCTGTTTTAGTTCGCTGTAGTTTGATTTTCATTCGTTCCGCTCCTGGGTTCTGAGAGTTTTGAGTTTTCCAAAGAAAATTTAAAACTCCCATTCACCCCTATGGTAGACATACCTCGTTCCTACTGTTGGTATCAGAGTGAGGTACTCCTTGACTCTGCTCATTTTAGTCTAACGATTTTGGAGTTTAAGTATGTCTTCAGTGAACTATAAATCGCATCTCAAGATTCCCATATTCAATGTGACAGACTACCCCTTCTGGAAGGAGAAGATGAAGATCCATCTCCGAGCAATAGATGATGATATGTGGAATGTGGTGCAGTTCGGGATCCATGTTGTTGTACCTCAAGCCCCTTCTGAGGAAGAAAAGAAGCTTATTCAGCTGGATGCTTAGGCCAAAGATGAGATTGGCGGCCATCTCAATCAGGCGCAATTTCTTTGCTATCGCTAGTGTGAAACTGTGAAGGAATTGTGGGATGTCCTCGAGAAGATCAATGAAGGAGTTTCATCTCAGAAAGAAGCTAGAATTGATACTCTTCAAGCCAAGTTCAATCGATTCAAGCGCATTGGAAATGAAAGCTGCCAACAATTCTTTGATCGCATGAGTGATATCGCAAATGAACTTCAAGGTCTCGGCACCAAAGACATCACTGACCATGAAGTCATAAAGAAATTGCTTCGATCTCTTGATAGTTCTTTCTACACACTTGTTCTGATGACACGTGAACGAGCTGACTTCAGGCACCTCGACTCTGCTGATATCATGGAGAGTCTAAACACTCACGAGGAACATGAAGAAGAGAAAAGGGATCTGTATGGCTCAAGTCTATGCAAAAATCATGCTCTCAAGATTGTGGCTGATTCCTCCTCCGATGGAAATGCCAAAGAAGACTCAGATGACCCAGAAAGACTAAGTAAATATCTCACACCGATCATGAAAGATTCCAATGCTTTCACAAGAAGAGCCAGTTCCAGAAAAGAAGTTCAAGCAACTCTAGGGGTTCAAAATCTGCATTAAAACCTGTTGGGGAATACACCCGTTTCAAGTGCAAAAAGCCTAGACACTTCATTTCAGACTGTCCTCTCTGGGAAGCAGAAATTCGTGGTAGTGGAAGATATGATTCTGGCAACCATCAAGGCAAAAGCAAGAGCAAGAACTACGATTCCGATGATGAGAAGAAAACGGAGAAATTCTTCAAGAAGAAGGACAACTTCACTTCAAAATCTTTGTCAAGATCTTCATCAAGGAACCCTTCCAAGTCCTCCTCTAACTGCAAGATTAACTCTCGCAAGGCCAAGGTGTACATCAGCAAGGAAATGGATTCCGATGGAGAAGAACAGTCTGAATTCGAAGAAGAAGAAGAATCCGCTGAGGATTCTAACTCCGGCATGGCGGGCATAGCATGCGCCTCCTCTCCTACGACAAACTTCTTCGGGAATCCATCAAGTGACGAGGAATGTCCTGCCTATTGCTTCATGGAAAAAGCTTTGAAGGAAAAGGTATCTGAAAGTGCAACTATCCCTAGGTGGTTTTGGTAATTCATAACAACATATAGCTCATTGAGCTAATGCTATTCCAAGGCTATTATTTCAGGAAAGCTCAATGAATGGCATGGCATGGATGATGAAAGTGGATCCCTCAAAATATCAAGGACAAAGGATTGGCTCAAGCTCAAAAGCTCAAGACTCTTCATTTTACATTTTAGTGATCCAAGATCACATTGAGTCTATAGGAAAAGCCAATACTATCAAGGAGGGATGAGGTGTTGCTTAATGAGCCTCTTGCTTCAAGTGCTTAGTGATATGCTCCAAATACCCTCAACTACTTTCTCACATCCTCATATGACCCAAACCTAAAGCCAAAATCGGTCACACCGACTCTTTCTATCTGGCGCCACCGAGTTTGTGTAATCGGTCTCACCGAGATTACGTTATGCCCTAACCCTAACCATATCGGTCCTACCGAGTTGCATGTCAGTCCCACCGAAATCCCTAATGGTCACTAGGTTTACTAAATCGGTCTGACCGAGTTTGTTGATTCGGTCCCACCGAGTTTGGTAAATTGTGTGTAACGGTTAGATTTTGTGTGGAGGCTATATATACCCCTCCACCTCCTCTTCATTTGTGGAGAGAGCCATCAGAACAAACCTACACTTCCAACTTACCATTTCTGAGAGAGAACCACCTACTCATGTGTTGAGGCCAAGATATTCCATTCCTACCATATGAATCTTGATCTCTAGCCTTCCCAAGTTGCTTTCCACTCAAATCTTCTTTCCACCAGATCCAAATCCTATGAGAGAGAGTTGAGTGTTGGGGAGACTATCATTTGAAGCATAAGAGCAAGGAGTTCATCATCAACGCACCATTTGTTACTTCTTGGAGAGTGGTGTCTCCTAGATTGGCTAGGTGTCACTTGGGAGCCTCCGACAAGATTGTGGAGTTGAACCAAGGAGTTTGTAAGGGCAAGGAGATCACCTACTTCGTGAAGATCTACCACTAGTGAGGCAAGTCCTTCATGGGCGACGGCCATGGTGGGATAGACAAGGTTGCTTCTTCGTGGACCCTTCGTGGGTGGAGCCCTCCGTGGACTCGCGCAACCATTACCCTTCGTGGGTTGAAGTCTCCATCAACGTGGATGTACGATAGCACCACCTATCGGAACCACGACAAAAACATCTGTGTCTCCAATTGGGATTGAATCCTCCAAACCCTTCCCTTTACTTTCTTGCAAGTTGCATGCTTTAATTTCCGCTGCCTATATACTCTTTGCATGCTTGCTTGATTTGAGTGATGATTGCTTGACTTGTCCAAAGATTGCTAAAATCTGCCAAACTCTAAAATTGGGAAAAGGTTAAGTTTTTAATTGGTCAAGTAGTCTAATCACCCCCCTCTAGACATACTTCAAGGTCCTACAAGTGGTATCAGAGCTTTGGTCTCCACTTGCTTTGATTCCCATAGCTTTTGGTGGTCATAGCCTTGGTTTCACAACCTAGGAGAGTATGGCATCTAGCAAGGGAAATTATCACCGTAGAGGTCCTTACTTTGATGGCACTAATTTTGCTAGTTGGAAACATAAGATGAAAATGCATATTCTCGGACATAACCCCGCCGTTTGGGCTATTATTTGTATTGGCTTGCAAGGTGAATTATTTGATGGGAGAGAGCTGAACCGTGAAGCTAATGCGGAAGAATTGAAGATGCTGCAATACAACGCTCAAGCTTGTGATATCATCTTCAACGGATTGTGCCCCGAAGAATTCAACAAAATCAGCCGTCTTGAGAATGCAAAGGAAATTTGGGATACTTTGATTGATATGCATGAAGGTACTGACTCCGTCAAGGAATCCAAGCTGGATGTGCTCCAAAGTCAGCCTGACAAGTTCAAGATGAAGGATGGTGAAGGTGTCGCTGAAATGTACTCTAGGCTTGCTCTTATCACAAATGAGATTGCCGACTGAGGGAGTGAAGAGATGACCGAAAGATTCATCATCAAGAAGATCCTAAGATCATTGGATGGAAAGTAAGATACCATGTGCACATTGATCCAAATGATGCCAAACTACAAAGATCTCAAGCCAACGGAAGTCATTGGAAGAATTGTTGCTCATGAGATGTCACTCAAGGATAAGGAAGAACTTCACAACAAGTCAAGTGGTGCTTACAAAGCCTCATGTGAAGCCCCCACATCATCAAGTGAGAAACAAACCTTCAATGAAGAATTGAGCTTAATGGTGAAGAACTTCAACAAATTCTACAAGAGTAGAAGCAAAGAAAGAAGCTCCAAGTCAAGGTCATACAATGACAAAAGATCTTCTAGTCGAGAGCGCAATTGCTAAAATTGTGGGAGACCCGGACACTACTCCAATGAGTGTACGTCACCCTACAAAAGAAGAGAAGATTCTCCAAAAAGAAGAAGCAAAAGAGAAGAATCACCACCAAGAGAGAGGAGGAGTAGATATGATCGTTATGAATGAAGACCCTCACGGAGAAGCAAGGATTCGGAAAGGAAGGACAAGTCATCAAGGAGCTACACAAAATGAAGACATCAAGCTCATGTTGGTGAATGGGTATCCGGCTCCGACTCCGACCATCACTCCGAGAGAAGCTATCACTCCGACTCCGAATATACTCAAGATGAAGGTGTTGCCGGTCTAGCACTTGTGTCAACCAACTCCTACGACATATTTGACTCACCAAATGAAGGAATTGGAATATGCTTCATGGCCAAAGGTCCAAAGGTAACACATCCCAAGTATCTTGATTTCAATAGTGATGAAGATGACTTGCTAGGTGATGATGATTTACTTGTTGACAACTCTAGTGATGAATACTATGATGAAACGTCAATTAATCATGCTAATCAAGATAAAACGAATGACAATGATAAGGAGAAGATTGAGCTTCTAACTAAAGAACTAAACACTCTTAAGTTAGCTCATGAAACTATCTTCGAAGATCATCGAGAACTTTTAAGGGCTCATGAGAAGTTACGCTTTGAAAAGCTCAATCTTGAGCAAGAACATGAGTTCTTGAAAGCAATCAATGATGATCTCCGTAAGAAAAGTTCTTCTTACATTGCCAAGCGTTTACTCTTATCCACTTACATGCCTCAAGTCAAGTCTAGTAACAAGAACAAGAAAGATTCTTCCTCTGGTAGTAACAATAATTATGCTAAATCAAATATTGTTGCTTCAAGTAGTTCTCTTGATTCCACTAATGATTCTCTTAGCCAAGTTACACTTGAGCAAGAAAATAGCTTATTGAAGGGAATTATAGAGAAAGGTGTATACAAGAGGCTTGCTGGGAGTAAGCAATTCGAGGAAATTGTACGCAAGCAAGGAAGGCACCGGAAGAATCAAGGTGTTGGTTTTGAACGAAAGTTCAATGCAAATGGAGTTGAGTGGGAAGAAGATCAATAACCCAAGACGAAGTTTGTTCCTCAACGAGAGAAGTATGATCCCACTTCCTTCAAGGGAACACAAGCTCAAGATGATCTTCCACCACAAGACCACAAGAACAAAGGCAAGGACAAGCTTCAAGAGGAGATTGATGCATTTGAAGAAGCACCCAAGGCCTTGGTCAAGTGGGTTCCCAAGACTACGTCAAGTTCTACTTCATCAAGTACAACTACAACTCCCAGGATTCCCATCAAGATGACGTGGATCCCGAAGAAGAAGAACTAGAGAGTTCTCGAGGGTGACTCCGCCAACATTCTTCACTCATATCATTATGGCAAGGACAAGTGCAATCAACTTCCACATCTTGCACTAGTTCAAGGAGTCACAAACCCTCATGTTGGTAAGGCAAGGGACAAGGTAACCCAATGATTTCATGGACATCATCTTGTGTGTGCATCACTCTATGTCTATGGATATTCTTGTTTGTTCCTTGTGGGACTAACCCATGTAGGCATGTTGAAAGTGCAACTCACTCCAAAGTATTGCTCCAAATGATCTACATCAACATTGAGCATCCACATCTTCAACACCTACATGAAGTCATCATCGACAAAACCCAAGGTTAGTTCATCCCTCTAAAAGGGGATCTCACATCTAGGGGGAGCTTAACTCTAAGAAATGAGTCAAAGCAACTCTAATGGTGTGAACACATCAATGCATTATGTAAAAGTGGTAACCCCACTTGAGCTTAAACGATGAGTATGACCTATGATCAAATGTTCTCATTTGACTCCTAAGTCAATATACTCATATATAGATGACCTAGTCATCGCCAATTGTTTGACGAATGCTAGAATTGGTTGTGCATGCTTTGCCACATATTTCATTTGCCATTCTATTGTGTGAGCATGTTGGTTGCATACTTTACTCATTCGAGGACATCCACTTGTTGCTTTGATTGTTTGTGTTCTTTTTCTTTTGCCAAGTGGATGAACAAGAATGCCTAAGAACCTTCTCTAGCTATCTATGCTTTTCTCGTCTCAAACTCTATTCATGCTACATCACAAAATTTGATCAAGTCAGATTCGAACCACTCTGTGTGAGGAGCACTCGGAGTCCCCGATTCGCCAGAGACTTAAAATTCCAAAACTTCTTTGTGATTCTCGGTCTGACCGATTCCTCCATTTCGGTCCCACCGAGATCACTAAGTCGATCTAGGTTTTCAATCTCGGTGCAACCGATTTGAACTTTTCGGTCACACCGAGTTGCTGTAACTGTATACAGTTATGCATCTCGGTGCTACCGAGTAGTTCCACTCGGTCACACCGACAGGGTCGGGCTATATATAGTCACGGGCAAAAATTTGGAAATTCCTCCAAACCCCTTCGCCCGCGCATTGCTCACTCTGCCTCCAGGGTCTCCGGATCGTCTCCTCATTGCCAGCCGCCTCCTGTCGCTGGTCTCCGCCGCCGTCAACGGATTTCACCCCCGCCGTTGCCGCCGTAGCGAGTTGATCGCCCAGCTAGGGTATGGACTCGATCACAGTGCTATCCTCGTCTGATTCCTAGCACATTGTGTTCATCATGTATCTTGCCACGATTGAAACACTCTTATCCAATCAGAACAATCCTTAGAATAGGTGTGATTTGAGAATTTAGGGTTAGGTTTCCGCTGAAACCATCTCGGGCCCACCGAGTTGAAAAACTCGGTTCCACCGATTTGGCTAACGCCATTGCACTAGTAACTCTTGGTCTGACTGAGAATTACAAATCGGTGTGACCGATTTTAGAACTTTGTGAAACCCTAGCAGTCTTGGTGCCACCGAACTGTGACTCGGTCCCACCGAGTTCACCAGTTTAGGTTCCAAAACTGCTTCGGTATCACCGAGTTTGAAAATCTGTTGATCCGAAATGCTTTCTGTGGAAAACTAAAACTGAGTTTTTGAATCATTCTTTTGCAAAAATCTCTGCATTTTGTGATGCTCATTCATTCTATCTCATCTATAACTATTCACAGGGTCAGCAGTCAGTGATTTGTAGCATGTCAGACCAAAGTGATAGTCAGAACAAGTCAGAAGAGCAGGTGCACATGAGTGAGGGCACTAGTCCCTCTAGCAGCTCAGATGAAGGGAGCAGAAGCACCCCAAGCAATCTGCCTAAAGCTGCCACCAGGTCAAGGAAGAAGAGAACCTCAGAATCTGAGGATGAGGATTATATGGCAGAAGAAGATGAGGCTACTTCCAAGAAGGTAGTGCTCAAAAAGGAGTATGGCTCAGCAAAGACCACTAAGCCTGGACTTAATAGGAAGGTCCCTGCCAAGAGGACACCTATGCTGAAGGTCAGAGGGTCAACTCAAATACCTGAAAAGCTTGATTCCAAAGAGCCTGCTGCTAAAGGAAAGAAAAGGAAGGAAAGGGTCAAAAAGCCATAGCAAGAGTTGTTGGGCAACCTTCCATGATGGAAGAGGAAGAAGAGGTTGCTGCACCAGCACCCAAGGCACAAAAGCCGATGGGTGATGCTATAAGATCAGGGGCTGCAACATCAAAGCCCAAAGAAGCACCCAAAGCTGCCCCAAGCCCAAGAATGCACCAAAGAGGAATACCAGGAGTATTCCAGCTGCTGAGAAGAACAAGGCCCCAGTGCCTGAAGTTGCTGATGAGGAAGAGGATGAAGGACAAGTCCTGAGGAAGCTAAAGCCCAAGATTCCAGACCACAATGATACTCATCCTGTGGCTGAGGACATGAATATCAGGAGAGACTCAGGGTTGAGGCTATGGAGAATGACAGATCCATATGCCACCAGGAGAAGGACTGCTGTTGATTACAGGTTCCATACAAAGGAACAACATGACTTCTATGAGACAATCTTGTTGGACAAGAAGCCCATTGTGTGTGATATGAGGTGGGTCGACTGGACCTACATGAAGGAGAATGAAGAACACTATCCTGGAGTGTATGACAGTTTTGAAGCTTGTGGAGTTGCAGATTTTGTTGGGCAGAAGCTCACCAACTGGAATGATGAACTCATAATGCAATTCTACTCCACATCACACTTCTATCCAGATGGCAGGATAGTGTGGATGTCAGAAGGTACGAGGTACTAGTCAACCATAGAGGAATGGGCTAGTCTGATCAATGCACCCAAGGAGAGTGAAGATGACTTGGATGTCCATGCCAAGAAGAAAATGGGACACAATACTATGTCACATATGTACAAGGAGATCCCAAACAAAGCTCTTGAGACTTTCAAGTTTGGATCAGTCCACTTTCTTCTGTCAGGGCTTCCTATGATCAACTGGATTCTAAGGCACACTCTTTTGCCCAAGTCAGGTGACCACAACATGATTAGAGGGCATGCTATCAACTTGCTGCACCTGTTTGATGTGCCACAGAAATTCAAGGTCATGAGCCTTATGGTTGAGACCATTAAGAGGACTGCAACAGACGAGAAGAGGAGTTGTGGATATGCCCCACAGATTCAGGAGTTGATTAACTCAAAGATGGGCACAGGGAAATATCTGTTGGATAAGGAACATTTTGCTCTTTATCCAGACTTTGAGGACAATCAGGTTGTCATGAATGAGAATGAACCATCATCAGTGCAAGCTCAAGAGCAGAAGGAGAAAGCAAAGAGAGAGAAGGCTGCCAAGATGCCAACTCAAGAGGAGGCATCTGAGTACTTTTCGAAGAACAAGCAGGAGCAGCTTGGTTACTTGATAGCATCAACACTGAGGATTGAGAAGGGGTTAGCCACCCTAACTCAAAACCAGGAGAGCTTGGAAAGAATCATGGAACAAAAATTCTATGATCTAGATGTCAAAGTAACTGAGATTCAGTCAGTTGTGGAGCAGCTTCAAGAAGACATGCAAGAGAGGAAGGGCAAGACAACCACTGATGCATTTTCCAGAGTGCCTAGAGCTCAGAGGTCAGCTGCCGTGCCTATGACAGACACCAGAGCCACATCATCTGCACCAGCTACAGCTCCTACAGCTCCAAGGCAACCATCTCCAACACCAACTCCTCCAGCTCCCTCTACATCAACTGAAGCCTTCGTTCTTGGAGTTCTCCGGACACCACCACCTGAAGATCAAGCTTGAGAGTCGATCTAGCACTATGCATTTTCTATGAACTTTTTGGTAACTTGTTGCCAAAGGGGGAGAAAAATGTATAGATCATAGGCTTCTAGAGAGAGAGTGTTGCTTTTGTTCTCTCTTACTTTGGTGGTTAAACTTTGTTTGCTTTTGATTGCTTGAGATACTATGCTATTATATGTGAGACATTGATGATCATGTGTTTGATCATAAGCTACACTTATGCCTGTTTGATGATATTATCTTACCTATCCTTATATGATCATTCACTTTGCTTGGTGATGAGTGCATGTATTCAATCTTTATTATTTTGAGCACTCCACCAAGATGTATGTGACATGGAAGAGTAACCCATGAGCCTAATTCCTTGTGCATTTGCAGTCCAAAGCAAATCCTAAACTATGCACAAATTTAGGGGGAGCTCTTGCTTATCACATACTTCTGAAAGCGACGATGTTTTTCAATCTTATTATCATTTGTCGAAGCTTTGATCTATATGTTGTCATCAATTACCAAAAAGGGGGAAATTGAAAGTGCAACAATCCCTAGGTGGTTTTGGTAATTCATAACAACATATAGCTCATTGAGCTAATGCTATTCCAAGGCTATTATTTTAGGAAAGCTCAATGAATGGCATGGCATGGATGATGAAAGTGGATCCCTCAAAATATCAAGGACAAAGGATTGACTCAAGCTCAAAAGCTCAAGACTCTTCATTTTACATTTTAGTGATCCAAGATCACATTGAGTCTATAGGAAAAGCCAATACTATCAAGGAGGGATGAGGTGTTGCTTAATGAGCCTCTTGCTTCAAGTGCTTAGTGATATGCTCCAAATACCCTCAACTACTTTCTCACATCCTCATATGACCCAAACCTAAAGCCAAAATCGGTCACACCGATTCTTTCTATCCGGCGCCACCGAGTTTGCGTAATCGGTCTCACCGAGATTACGTTATGCCCTAACCGTAACCATATCGGTCCTACCGAGTTGCATGTCAGTCCCACCGAAATCCCTAACGGTCACTAGGTTTACTAAATCAGTTTGACCGAGTTTGTTGATTCGGTCCCACTGAGTTTGGTAAATTGTGTGTAACGGTTAGATTTTGTGTGGAGGCTATATATACCCTCCACCCCCTCTTCATTCGTGAGAGAGACATCAGAACAAACCTACACTTCCAACTTACCATTTCTGAGAGAGAACCACCTACTCATGTGTTGAGGCCAAGATATTCCATTCCTACCATATGAATCTTGATCTCTAGCCTTCCCAAGTTGCTTTCCACTCAAATCTTCTTTCCACCAGATCCAAATCCTATGAGAGAGAGTTGAGTGTTGGGGAGACTATCATTTGAAGCACAATAGCAAGGAGTTCATCATCAACGCACCATTTGTTACTTCTTGGAGAGTGGTGTCTCCTAGATTGGCTAGGTGTCACCTGGGAGCCTCCGACAAGATTGTGGAGTTGAGCCAAGGAGTTTGTAAGGGAAAGGAGATCGCCTACTTTGTGAAGATCTACCGTTAGTGAGGCAAGTCCTTCGTGGGCGACGGCCATGGTGGGATAGACAAGGTTGCTTCTTCGTGGGTGGAGCCCTCCGTGGACTCGCGCAACCGTTACCCTTCGTGGGTTGAAGTCTCCATCAACGTGGATGTACGATAGCACCACCTATCGGAACCACGGCAAAAACATCCGTGTCTCCAATTGCGTTTGAATCCTCCAAACCCTTCCCTTTACTTTCTTGCAAGTTGCATGCTTTAATTTCCGCTACCTATATACTCTTTGCATGCTTGCTTGATTTGAGTGATGATTGCTTGACTTATCCAAAGATTGCTAAAGTCTGCCAAACTCTAAAATTGGGAAAAGGTTAAGTTTTTAATTGGTCAAGTAGTCTAATCACCCCCCTCTAGACATACTTCAAGGTCCTACAGTATCCTCCAAAAATCACAAGATTCACTCTAGTGATCTATATTCTTCTGATGAGGATGACCATGCTAAGTTAATCAAAATTGCTAATATTCAACAAAACTCTCTTGAGAAAATTGAGAAAACCCTCAGGAAATTGAAGGGTTGTTGGTTGAGGAGATGGAGAAAAATCTGTCACTGACCGAAGAGTATTCCACTCTCAAGTCATAGATGGATGAACTAACAAATCGTCATGATTTTCTCTCGACAGACCACGAAAGATTGACCTATGATTACTTGAAAAGGAAACAGGAACTCGAGGCGCTGAGAGAGGCTCATGAGGATTTGGTCAGAGAAAATTATCTTCTCACCCAACAACTTAAAGAGAAACCTAAAGTGTTTGAGCCACCATGTTTAAAATGCCTTGAATGAACCAATGTAGGATCAAATGCTATATCATCTTTGAATGCTAACCCCTCGCTCAAGGAAAATGGTTCTGTTTCTGATGAAAATGCTAGGTTGAAGGATATTCTTCAGACAGGAATGTTCAAATCTCTCAAAGGGCATCAAACCCTCTGTGATGTTTTGAAGAAATCCATTCTTCACAAAAATCCCAGGAAAGAAGGTATCGATTTCTAAAGGAAACTGAACGAAAATGGCGCCTACTGGGAACCTCATAAGTACCCTCAAACTATGTGGGTTCCTGCAAAGAGCAAAACGCTCGATCCAGCATTACTCTTAGGATATGACTCTACCATCCCTGAATATCCTGATAATGATTCTCTGGACAACTATAAGCTGTTTTAAGAATCAACTTGGTGAGACTTATGCTCGCTATGTTGGACCAAACAGCAAAATGGCTCCCCAAAGAAAGCTATTTGGGTGCCTAAGAAAACTGTAAAACTTGCAACAACAAAGTAGAGGACGTCTAACTTGTTTTTGCAGGGCTTGCTGTGATTTGATATGGTCAAGGCATGATGTGATATAAATTGTTGTATGAGATGATCATGTTTTGTAACAAAGTTATCGGCAACTGGCAGGAGCCATATGGTTGTCGCTTTATTGTATGCAATACAATCACCATGTAATTGTTTTACTTTATCACTAAGCGGTAGTGATAGTCGTAGTAATAATAGTTGGCGAGACGACAATGATACTACGATGGAGATCAAGGTGTTGCGCCGGTGATGATGGAGATCATGACGATGCTTCGGTGATGGAGATCATGAGCACAAGATGATGATGGCCATATCATGTCACATATTTTGATTGCATGTGATGTTTATCTTTTATGCATCTTATTTTGCTTAGTACGACGGTAGCATTATAAGATGACCCCTTACTAAATTTCAAGGTATAAGTGTTTTCCTTGAGTATGCACCGTTGCTACAGTTCGTCGTGCCGAGACACCACGTGATGATCGGGTGTGATAAGCTCTATGTTCACATACAACGGGTGCAAGCCAGTTTTGCACATGCAAAATACTCGGGTTAAACTTGACGAGCCTAGCATATGCAAATATGGCCTTGGAACACTGAGACCAAAAGGTCGAACATGAACATATAGTAGATATGATCAACATAGTGATGTTCACCATTGAAAGCTACTCCATCTCACGTGATGATCGGACATGGTTTAGTTGATTTGGATCACGCTATCATTCAGATGACTAGAGGGATGTCTATCTAAGTGGGAGTTCTTAACTAATATGATTAATTGAACTTTAATTTATCATGAACTTAGTCCTGATAGTATTTTGCAAATTATGATGTAGATCAATAGCTCGTGTTGTAGCTTCCCTATGTTTTTATATGTTCCTAGAGAAAACTAAGTTGAAAGATGATAGTAGCAATGATCTGAGGTTTATCCTCATTGCTGCACAGAAGAATTATGTCCTTGATGCACCGCTAGGTTACAGACCTATTGCATGAGCAGATGCAGACGTTATGAACATTTGGCTAGCTCAATATGATGACTACTTGATAGTTTACTGCACCATGCTTTACTACTTAGAACCGGGACTTCAAAAACACTTTTGAAATGTCACGGAGCATATGAGATGTTCGAAGAGTTGAAATTGATATTTCAGACTCATGCCCATGTCAAGAGGTATGAGACCTCTGACAAGTACTTTGCCTAAAAGATGGAGGAGAATTTCTCAACTAGTGAGCATGTGCTCAGATTGTCTGGGTACTACAATCACTTGAATCAAGTGGGAGTTAATCTTCCAGATAAGATAGTGATTGACAGAGTTCTCTAGTCACCATCACCAAGTTACTGGAACTTCGTGATGAACTATAGTATGCAAGGGATGACGAAAACGAGTCTCGAGCTCTTCGTGATGCTGAAATTGATGAAGGTAGAAATGAAGAAAGATCATTAAGTGTTGATGATTAAACAAGACCACTAGTTTCAAGAAAAGGGCAACGGGAAAGAAAGGGAACTTCAAGTAGAATGGCAAGCAAGTTGTCACTCCCGTGAAGAAGCCCAAAGCTAAACCTAAGCCTTAAACTAAGTGCTTTTACTGCAAAGGAAATGGTCACTGGAAGCGGAACTACCCCGGATGGTAGAGTGAACAAAGGTATATTTGATATACAGATTATTGATGTGTACTTTACTAGTGTTCATAGTAACCCCTGGGTATTTGCTACTTGTTCGGTTGCTAAGATTAGTAACTCGAAACAGGAGTTACAGAATAAACAGGGACTAGTTAAGGGTGAAGTGATGATGTGTGTTGGAAGTAGTTCCAAGATTGATATGATCATCATCGCACACCCCCTATACTTTCGGGATTAGTGTTGAACCTAAATAAATGTTATTTGGTGTTTGCTTTAAGCATGAATATGATTAGATCATGTTTATTGCAATACGGTTATTCATTTAAGACAGAGGATAATTGTTATTCTATTTACATGAATAAAACCTTCTATGGTCATACACCCAATGTTGATGGTTTATTGAATCTCGATCGTAATGATACACATAATATTGATGCCAAAAGATGCAAAGTTGATAATGATAGTGCAGCTTATTTGTGTCACTGCCGTTTGGATCATATCGGTGTAAAACGCATGAAGAAACTCCATAAAGATGGACTTTTGGAATCACTTGATTATGACATTTGATACTTGTGAACCATGCCTTATGGGCAAGATGACTAAAACTCCGTTCTCCAAAACAATGGAACGAGCTAATGACTTATTGGAATACATACCGATGTATGCGGTCTAATGAGTGTTGATGCTCGTGGCGGGTATCACTATTTTCTGACCTTCACAGATGATTTAAGAAGATATGGGTATATCTGCTTGATGAAACACAAGTATGAAATATTTGAAAAGTTCAACGAATTTCAGAGTGAAGTGGAGAATCATCGTAACAAGAAACTAAAGTTTCTATGATATGATCGCAGAGGCAAATATTTGAGTTACGAGTTTGGCCTTCATTAAAAACAATGTGGAATAGTTTCACAGCTCACGCCACCTGGAACACCACAGCATAATGGTGTGTCCGAACATCGTAACCGTACTTTTATTAGATATGGTGCAATCTATGATGTCTCTTACCAATTTACCACTATCGTTTTGGGTTATGCATTAGAGACAGCTGCATTCAGTTTAAACAGGCACCATCAAAATCCGTTGAGACGACGCCTTATGAACTGTTGTTTGGCAAGAAACCAAAGTTGTCATTTCTTAAAGTTTGGGGCTGCGATGCTTATGTGAAAAAACTTCAAACTGATAAGCTTGAACCCAAATCAGAGAAGTGCGTCTTCATAGGATACCCAAAGGAAACTGTTAGGTACACCTTGCAAGATATTCGTTGCTAAGAATGGATCCTTTCTAGAGAAGGAGTTTCTCTTGAAAGAAGTGAGTGGGAGGAAAGTAGAGCTTCATGAGGTAATTGTACCTTCTCCCAAATTGGAAAGTAGTTCATCACAAAAATTAGTTCCAGTGATTCCTACACCAATTAGTGAGGAAGCTAATGATGATGATCATGAAACTACATATCAAGTTACTACAGAACCTCGTAGGTCTTCCAGAGTACGGTCCGCACGAGAGTTGTATGGCGATCCTATTCTAGAAGTCATGTTACTAGACCACGATGAACCTACGAACTATGAGGAAGCGATGATGAGCCCAGATTCCGCGAAATGGCTTGAGGCCATGAAATCTGAGATAGGATCCATGTATGAGAACAAAGTGAGGACTTTGGTGGACTTTCCCGATGATCGACAAGCCATAGAAAATAAATGGATCTTCAAGAGGAAGACAGATGTTGATAGTAGTGTTACTATCTACAAAGCTCGACTTGTCAGAAAAAGGTTTTCGACAAAGTTCAAGGAGTTGACTATGATGAGACTTTATCACCCGTAGCAATGCTTAAGTATGTCTGAATCATGTTAGCAATTGTTGCATTTTATGATTATGAAATTAGGCAGATGGATGTCAAAACTGCATTCCTAAATGGATTTCTAGAAGAAGAGTTGTATATGATGCAACCAGAAGGTTTTGTCGATCCAAAGGGTGCTAACAAAGTGTGCAAGCTCCAGCGATCCATTTATGGACTGGTGCAGGCCTCTCGGAGTTGGAATAAACGCTTTGATAATGTGATCAAAGCATATGGTTTTATACAGACTTTTGGAGAAGCCTATATTTACAAGAAAGTGAGTGGGAGCTCTGTAGCATTTCTAATAGTATATGTGGATGACATATTGTTGATTGGAAATGATATAGAATTTTTGGATAGCATAAAGGGATACTTGAATAAGAGTTTTTCAATGAAAGACCTTGGTGAAGCTGCTTACATATTGGGCATCAAGATCTATAGAGATAGATCAAGACGCTTGATAAGATTTTTCAATGAGTAAATACCTTCACAAGTTTTTGAAAGAGTTCAAAATGGATCAGTCAAAGAAGGAGTTCTTGTTTGTATTACAAGGTGTAAAGTTGAGTAAGACTCAAAGCCCGATCATGACAGAAGATAGAAAGATAATGAAAGTCATTCCCTATGCCACAGTCATAGGTTCTATAAAGTATGTTGTGCTGTGTACCAGACCTATTGTGTGCCTTGCCATGAGTTTGGCAAGGGGGTACAATAGTTATCTAGAGTAGATCACTGGATAATAGTCAAAATTATCCTTAGTGAGGACTAAGGAAATGTTTCTCGGTGATGGGGGTGATAAAGAGTTCGTCGTAAAGAGTTACGTTGATGCAAGCTTTTACACCGATCCAGATGACTCTAAGTCTCAATCTGGATACATATTGAAAGTGGGAGCAATTAGCTAGAGTAGCTCTATGCAGAGCATTGTAGACATAGAATATTTGCAAAATACATACGGCTCTGAATGTGACAGACCCGTTGACTAAACTTCTCTCATAAGCAAAACATGATCACACCTTAGTAATCTTTGGGTGTTAATCACATAGCAATGTGAACTAGATTATTGACTCTAGTAAACCCTTTGGTTGTTGGTCACATGGCGATGTGAAATATGGGTGTTAATCACATACAGATGTGAACTATTGATGTTAAATCACATGGCGATGTGAACTAGATTATTGACTCTAGTGCAAGTGGGAGACTGAAGGAAATATGCCCTAGAGGCAATAATAAAGTTATTATTTATTTCCTTATTTCATGATAAATTTTTATTACTCATGCTAGAATTGTACTAACCGGAAACTTAGTACATGTGTCTATACATAGACAAAACATAGTGTCCCTAGTATGCCTCTACTTGACTAGCTCATTAATCAAAGATGGTTATGTTTCCTAACCATAGACATGTGTTGTCATTTGATGAACGGGATCACATCATTAGGAGAATGATGTGATGGACATGACCCATCTGTTAGCTTAGCATTATGATCGTTACAGTTTCATTGCTACTGCTCTCTTCATGACTTATACATGTTCCTCAGACTATGAGATTATGCAACTCCCGAATACCGGAGGAACACTTTGTGTGATACCAAACGTCACAACGTAAATGGATGATTATAAAGGTGTTCTACAAGTGTCTCCGAAGGTGTTTGGTGGGTTGGCATAGATCGAGATTAGAATTTGTCACTCTATGTTTCTGAGAGGTATCTCTAGGCCCTCTCAGCAATACTCTTCACTATAAGCCTTGCAAGCATTGTGACTAATGAGTTACTTGTGGGATGAAGTATTATGGAATGAGTAAAGGTATTTGCCAGTAACAAGATTGAACTAGGTATGATGATACCGATGATCGAATCTCGGGCAAGTAACATACCATGACAAAGGGAACAACATATATTGTTATGCGGTTTGACCGATAAAGATCTTCGTAGAATATGTAGGAGCCAATATGAGCATCCAGGTTCCACTATTGGTTATTGACCAGAGATGTGTCTCGGTCATGTCTACATAGTTCTCAAACCCGTAGGGTCCGCACACTTAACGTTCGATGACGATTTGTATTATGAGTTATGTGATTTGATGACCAAAGTTTGTTCGGAGTCCCCGATGAGATCACAGACGTGACGAGGAGTCTCGAAATGGTCAAGACGTAAAGATCGATATATTGGAAGGCTAAACTCGGACATCGGAAAGGTTCTGAGTGATTCGGGTATTTTTCGGAGTACCGGAGAGTTACGGGAATTCGCCGGGGGAAGTAATGGGCCTTAATGGGCCATACGAGAAAGGAGAGAAGGGCCTCAAGGGGTGGCCGCACGCTCCCCCATGGGCTGGTCCGAATTTGACTAGGAGGGGGCGGCGCCCCCTTCCTTCCTCCCCCTCTTCCTACTTCCCTCCTTCTCCTACTAGGAATAGGAAAGAGGAGGGGAATCCTACTTCGACTGTGGAGTCCTAGTAGGATTCCCCACACCTGGCGCCCCCCCTTGGTCCGGCCACCTCTTCCTTCCCCTCATTTATATACGTGGCCAGGGGGAACCCCATAGACACAAGTTGATATTTTAGCCATGTGCGGTGCCCCCCTCCACAGTATTCCACCGCGGTCATATCGTCGCAGTGCTTAGGCGAAGCCCCGCGTCGGTAAATTCATCATCACTGTCGTGCTGATGGAACTCTCCCTCGGCCTCAGCTGGATCTAGAGTTCGAGGGACATCACCGAGCTGAACGTGTGTAGATCGCAGAGGTGTCGCGCGTTCGGTACTTGATCGGTTGAATCGCGAAGACGTTCGCTACATCAACCGCGTTATTGAAACGCTTCCGCTTTCGGTCTACGAGGGTACATGGACACACTCTCCCCTCTCGTTGCTATGCATCACCTATATAGATCTTGCGTGATCGTAGGAAATTTTTGAAATTACTGCATTCCCCAACACATTGGTCTATTGGTCGTCTAAGGAAGCAGAATTGTGTATCTCTTTGCACGGCTGAGGCCGAACATATTGCTGATGGCGCTTGTTGCACTCAGTTATTGTGGATGAAGCAGACATCGAAGGATTATGGCATCAAGGTCAAGCATATCACTCTCTATTGTGACAATGAGAGTGCCATCAAAATTGCACACAATCCTATGCAACATTCTCGCAGAAGCATATTGCCATCAAACACCATCTCATTCGCGATCATGTTGCTCGAGAGGACATTGTCATCAATTATGTCAAGACAGAAGACAATCTCGCTGATATATTCACCAAGCCTCTTGATGAGAAAAGATTCTGTGTGTTACGGTGTGAGCTAAATATCCTAGACTTCGCTAACGTGTAGTAAGCTGGTCTCGCACCTGTGCTAACACTTTCACATATTTGAAGGAATGGGTGCATAGCACTCGAAGCGTTTGAAAATTTCGACAAAGTGAAAATTTCTTTCTGAGAGTGAATACATTAATGAAGAACTAGACTAACCGGGTGCCACGATAATTGTGTGATGCTCGGGGTCATACAGTTCTTATATGGTGGGTTGCGCCACCACAATTTTCCCTCGTTAAGATTCTTTTCGATCGAAAGTTTTAGTGCTTGTCCGAATGCATTTCCCTCATAGCTATTTGCTCAAATGTTTATGTTTTTCTGCCCGAGTGAAATGCCTAGGACCCTGTTTTCCGTCTGCTCTATCTCTTCCAGTCTATGCTATTCCACTACAAATGCTCAAATTTTACCTGGAACAAAACTTTATCTGGTGTCCCTGACCACGATTAAGATTCGGTCCGAACATTTATCTACTTTGGCGATAGCCGTCCAAAATTTGGGGTTTCCTGCCCAAGTCAGGACCACGATCTTTATGATGGTTGCCATGTGCAATACATCAACTGCCACTCCATCTTGTCCATTGAATCGCAATAGTCTCTGAATAGAGGTCGTTCGATCATAATCCACTGCATGCGGTTATTTCCATTTGCATACAAAAACTGCACCGCTCCCCTTTCTTCCATTTCACTTTCTTTCCCCTCGCCTCCTCTCCGTCAAAACCCTCCCGTAGCGCTCCACCTTGAGCTCGACGTCGATGACCTCTTCGCCACTTCACTGTCGGAAAGTGGTCACCGGGGTCTTTCCACGTTGCCGCGGGACATCTTCTTCCCCGCGCCGCCGTAGCTGCCACACGTCACCAAGCTAGGGCATGTGTGGTTCGAACTCGAGCCTCCATTCTTCACAATTCGAGTTCGTCCATAGTTATTTTCTTCTGATTTTACCACATATCCTAGATATAGGTTTTTACCCTTACTAGTGTGGATGTGTCTTGTAGTTGTCCCTCACATTAGAATCACTTCAGATCTAGGGTTTGTGTTATGTTTCACCCAAATGAAATTCCTAGCACACTATCTAGTATATTCTTCGGACCTACTAGCTCGCTCTATACGTTTCATTCATTCGAAACATCTCCCAAAGTCTGCATCTAATTCTTCTTCAAAATGTTTTAGTTCGGAAAAATATTCGCTGTGAGCATTTGTAACCCTGTCCCTATTTTCCCTCATATCTATTCCAATTCAGAGGTGTATGCATTCTGTTGAGGATTCTGCTAGACCGCACAGTATGGTCAATGAAGAAGAGGTTTTCATGGGAACAACTGATGAACCGAAAGATCCAAATGCCAAGAGCCCAACGGTAGTCCCCTCAACAAGCAAAAGGAAAAGATCTGAACCAAATGAAAATGAGCAAGAAGCAGATGCACTGGAGAAAAAGAAGGGTGGCAGGCAACCTTTAAAAAATTCAGCTTAGTATATCTCTCATCACAACTACAATACTGTTGAAGGAGAAGATTCTTCACAGAGATGAAAGTGCCTACAAAGTATCCGATGCCACTGGGTGTGCAAGTGGTTCCACTATAAAATGGTTCATCCTCGGTTTGCCAAGAACTTTGCTTTCCATCCTCCATGGGGTGACTATCGTGAAATTGGCCTTGTCCATGCAAGTGATCCCCAAGAAAGACCATCACCTCCACCGGATGCACATGAGTCATCTCTCAAGACTCCTGCATCTTATCCTGATGAGTTGGCCAAGCGCCCGAAGAATGCCGAAAAGAGAGCCAAGAAGGCTGAAAAGGAAAGAGCCAGAGAAGAAGAATATCGTCGTGTTATCAAATCAGACGTCAAAAAGAAAAAGGCTGAAGGAAAATCAGAACGCCGTTCAAAGCTCAAGCATGGTCATAGCTCTGCTATGTTTAAGAAAAAGAGCGTGTAGAAGAGAAGGCCAGCTAAACCAATTGAGCATGACGCTAGAAGTGATTCCCCCGATCAAGATGATCCTCCACTCACAAGAGAAGAAATTGACGTAACTCTTTCCGAGCAAGTGAACGTCACTACTTCCACCATATTGCCTGACCTTCGAGCGAGTGCAGTTCCAATAGCACCTCCGAAGAAGACTACCCTGAAGAGAAAAACGCCTCCTACCACTGTCACAATGGTTGATCAAGTAAAAACAACACCTCATCCTGATGCAATAGATCTGCACTATTTGGTAGTTGATTCCCTAGTAGGCATAGCTAAGCCAGGAGAGAAGGTCCTGAAGCAAAAGGTGAAGAAAATCATGGCTCCCTCTATCGAGCAAAGTGCTCCGCAAGCAAACATTGTGAAAGAAAAGGCTGCTCAATTTGCTCCAAGGTTGACTCAACCATTGCTGTTTATGCCTCCGACCGAGCAAAATCTAGTTCAGACCGCTCCTGTTACACAGACCAACAATGACTCTAATTCACCACATTACTTTAATCAAGTATTCATTATGGAGCAGCTTACAGATTTGTGGAGAACCTGTTTGATGGAGAAGTGGCATCTTTGCCCGTTCCCTCTGAAGTAAGTTCTCAAGCTTCTGCTCTGGTCCAGGACATGAGAAATGATTATGTTGAGATCAATGACCTCACTGCCCAACTCAAGGAGCTTTACAACCGTATGAAGCTACAAAATCCAAGTTTGTCATCAAGCAACTTGAAGAATCCTATGTGGATGTCAATAAGGCTTTGACTATCCTTCGACACAGAAGATTAGGATTTCATTCTGACCACGATCAAATTGTTCGCAAGATATGCCTCGATCATCATGCTCAAGCCATTAGCTACAATGATCTTGTCTAAGGACACATTGATAAGTCTAAGAAAAATAATAAGAAGAAAATTGTAACAAGGAATGCTCCTCATCCTCAAGAAAAGTCTCGAAAAGCTGTGCCACAGAAGGAAAACTCACCAGAGCCCGCAATTCCCTCGATAGTTCATGATCCAGTCATGGATGCTCCTCTTTTGCCAAGGCCAACTGAACTAGTCCCTGTGGCTTCTCCTAGACATGAAGAAATCCTTCTCAGAAAAATGTGTCAGAAGAGGGTGAAATTCCTCAGTCTGAGCACCAAGCTTCTCCAGCTCGCGTCAAACCAAATCAATCGGTTCCTCCCTCTGCTCCTCAACCGACTGCCGAAGAATAGTCTCCTCAGTCCTCACTGCCTGATAAAGTAACTGCCCCTTCTCCACTTCAAATTTCACTCTACACCATGAAGAGAACTTTAGATGTTGGTCCTTCTGTAGTAAAGTCAGTTTCTACTCATCACTCAGATTCAGTAATCCATGGCGATGAAGTCATTTCTGTTGAAGATGAGCTCAAATACCCATATCCTCGCAAGCAACTATCATTATTCTCAATCGGCATTGGCATCAAAGGGCCACTTTTCAATTGGAGCACACATCCTTAGTTCTTTCAAGAGAGTCCATACAACAAGCCTCGCACTTCTGAATCACCTTGGTTCTGGACTCAAGAACAAGCTATATATTATTCTCGGATCCTATATGACAGCCGCAAGATTTTTCCTCATGAGTTCCCAGATATCGCTGGGATGAAGAACATTGGCTGCTTCACTCAAGTATTGCAAGATATTGAAGATTTTGGCCTCCCGCATGTCTCTGCATATCAAAAACATCCATGGAACAGAGAGATCATAATTCAATTCTATGCCACTCTGTACATCTCTGGTGATGAGTCTGATACCACCAAATGGATCATGGAATGGATGACCGAAGGAAAATGCATAAAATGCACTGCAATGGACTTTGTCTCTCGTTTTCATTTCCCTCGGTTCGAGCATGACAAGACTGAAATTCGAGTTCACAATATTGTTGCAATTTCCGATGAAGATTCTCATTGCACAATGGATCAAGAGAAGTGAAGATTCATGACTACGATGGTCCTCCCTTGCCCAAGCACTTAACTTTTGACAATCAGACTCTTTATCACATAATTATACCATCTGTCCTCTGGCCAGGACGAATGATGACAATGCAATCTCTGATGTTCTTCGAAACACCATTCATGTTATCTCTCAAGGATATATATTCGATGTCGAAGATATGTTTGCGCATCCTGATGGATGCTGCTCAACATCTGAAAACCATCAAAGTATTTGGGCCTTGGATTCATAAAGTGGTTGATTATGTGATGAAAACCAAATATTTGGCCAAAGTCAGTCACAAAAGCTTCATTCCTCTCGTACGTGATACGCTGCATGTCATGGAAGATTTTTCTATGGGCAAAATGTCGGTATCAAGCATTCCCGATTATCACAATACATTCAATGGGCCACGGCTACCCCAGCATGATCGACAACCAAATACTCAACCTCCTTCACACCTTGAAGTGAGTTTGCACACTCAACAACTGCTGTTGCAGCATATGGCTGAGGATCACCAAGAAAAAGAACATCTGGCTACCGAATTGAATGCCATCATCAACCGCACGAAAGTTGTGCACATGATTAGCGCTGAAAACAAGAAGCATCTATGGAAATTGCTTCTGAAGTTCTTCTCCAAGAAATAATTGAGCAACTCAGATCTTAAAAATCTTTATGAGTATATTGATCAATGTTTCTCTGTTGAACATTTTCAAGATCATATCACTCTGCCTCCGCTAGCTCATGAGCCAACAAAAAATTTACTTTGCTTTCAACTATGCAAGTTGCTCGATGAATTAGAAGCCACCTCTCCTACTGAGAAGCCTGCTGAAGAAAATGTGATGTCCCATAAGAATCAACAAGCTGATCCCAATGTGCCTTCTTCTTCTCAGCACCAAGCCAATCTTGAACGAACATCTGATGCTGCTGATGATGAAGATTTACCGGCCACTTCTGAATCAGAAACATCTTTGAACAATTCTTCTGGCAACGCCTCAGAGTGAATCAAGTTCACCTCTTTTGCACTCATGTTGTTCATCACCTTTTTGACACTAGTTGACAAAAAGGGGGAGAATTACATTGAGTCATTTCAATAGATTTGCTCAGTTGGATTTGATCTCAGTGTTTATTTGGTCTGGTTTCTGAGCTCTGTGTCTAAAAGACTATTTGTGATTCTATGTGTGCTCTAATGTAAAACTACTTCTGTGATGTAATGTTAATAACCCCGCCCACCGCACTATTCCTCTCAAAGCATTTGTTTTGCAGGTGGAATTATTTATCATAAGTTATGAATGATTGCACCATATACTCGATGGAGTACATATCATCAATGCGAATCATTACCTTGAATGATTGAAAAATCCCCCACATACTTAAATGAATTGCAAGGAATTTCATTTCATATCTTTAACCCTGCATACATCAAGGGGGAGTATATTTCATCATCGAGTCAAGTAATGCAAGTTCACTCTTGTTCGATTGACATTTCACCTATCTATCTTCACTTTGATGATTATCTGTTTTGTCAACAACCGTCCAAAAAGGGGGAGATTGTTGGTGCAATGATAGGCCCCTTATGTTTTGGAGTTTGTTGACATAAATAGTATGGGACTTATGTGTTTGCTAGTGCACACAGAGTAACAGGTCCCTGATGTATCGAGGAGTTTGATGCAAACGACGAAGATAATCTCCATGCGCTGCAGCGAAGGTTATCACCGAAGATGATGGTAACAAGAGTGACCCCCAAAAATTGCTGAAGTAAAGCAATTGGTTTGGTGTCTGTCTGAAGAAAGATGATTGCGTCCGAGGAGAATGAAGACGGAGTGAAGACGTAGAATTTGTTTCGTTATTCTTCTTCTTTCATTGAGTCATAGGACCACCGTACTATTAAGAAGGGTGCAGCGTTCGAAGCTTTGATTCTCTGATGCTAAACCCAAAACCTATGAAAGTTGTGAGAGAAATCTCTTTGAATTCAGAGCAATTACTTGGCAGCACGAGACTGTGATCTTCTTTGTTGCGAGAGATTTTTCTCGGACTGGGGAGTTAGCATTACTTGTTCCTCAAGTGATGTTACCCTTACTCCAAAATCCGACTGTTGAGAATGTGTCAGTTGTCCATTGGCTGGACTGCGTGTCCAAAATGGTCATTTCCCATCTGGGAATGCTACGGCTATTAATAGCCACCACGCGTCGGCTTTGTCCGGTGGCTGCTATGTTTGATTCTGAGATGTTTGTTGAGCAACCCACTCTCTGAGAGATTTGAGTTTAAAATCCACCGAGAGAAAAAAGCCTAGAGTCGAAGAATTAGATAGTGGTTCAACATCACTGGAATCTAAGTTTAGTATGCTCCGCTTATTACTCTTGAGAGCTGCAAACTCTCTAGACGGTTAGGTGTCAATTTCTTCAGAAACCAAGAGTGATTGTGGTTATCGAAGAACAAGTCTGTAAAGGTTCGGAGATCACCTTCAAGTATCTACCACAAGTAATTGGCATTGGTTGACAAATCAATTGTCGAGGAGAATAGGGTGAAGAGAACTTATCTTCCGTGTTAAGTCACAGCCCCTCCAACCAGACATAGTCCTTGTGCAGAAGGACGAATTGGTCGAACAAATACCATGTCGCCATCGAGCATCATCGATTATCTCTATCACCCATGTTTATCTTCAATGTATTTTCATTCACATGATTTGTCTCAATGCAAAATCTAGTTTCCCTTCGGTACTCTGTTTTAGTTTGCTGTAGTTCGATTTTCATTCGTTCCACTGCTGGGTTCTGAGAGTTTTGAGTTCTTCGAAGAAAATTTAAAACCCCCATTCACCCCCTCTGGTAGACATACTTTGTTTCTACATCCTGGCATAGATCAACTCCTCTGAAAACAAAATGCAAATGAACTTCAAGGGGCTAAATAAGAATAAGAGCAAAACAAAGCTTATTCTCTCTTTTTTGGTTTTTGGGTTTTTGAAAACTAACCTGCAACCGAATAATCACAAAGGAAAAAGCAAATAAAAAGCCAATAAAAGCAAAAGCAAATAAAAAGGAGTGTGTTGGAACAGACCAACACGAATGTTTTGAAGCTCCTTGAGCTTAAGTACAACCTCATTACAATTTATTCAAATACCACCACATCTTGATGTAGAAGTGGTGATAACCTCCCCCAAGCTTAGGCTCTTAGCAGCCCAAGCTGGTGAGATCATTGTGGCGGTTGGTCAGGAGCCCACTCTTGGCTTCAGTTGGAGAAATTCATGTGCATGTAGGCGGACGTGCTCCTCAGGGACGATGCGAGGTTTCTTGTATCATCAATAGGTCCTCGTAGGTTGTCGAGGTCCGCATAGGTGGTGTAGTATTGTCGGGGCTGCTCATCCTTTTCATCGGTGGCGAGTTCTTCTTCATCTACTTGTTCAGGTTCTGGCCGTTCTTGGTCAAAGGATGCATCTCCTTCCTGTGCAACATAATGCAATTGTCCATTCTCGATGGAGAAACGGTTAGGCATAGGTGTGGGTAACAAGTACATCATTCAAGGAATTTTGTTACAATCACAGCCATTATGAACTATTACCATACCAACACCAGTAAGAACACAAATGTTAACAAGGGTGTTACTAACAATGGGGGCGGAGATGACTGTAGTCAATGCCAAGGGAGTTGGCCAACATTGTGACCACTCCCCCCCCCACACAATTGAAGGAAATATGCCCTAGAGGCAATAATAAAGTTATTATTTATTTCCTCATATCATGATAAATGTTTATTATTCATGCTAGAATTGTATTAACCGGAAACATGATACATGTGTGAATACATAGACAAACATATAGTCACTAGTATGCCTCTACTTGACTAGCTCATTAATCAAAGATGGTTATGTTTCCTAACCATAGACATGTGTTGTCATTTGATTAATGGGATCACATCATTAGGAGAATGATGTGATTGACATGACCCATTCCGTTAGCCTAGCACTTGATCGTTTAGTATATTGCTATTGCTTTCTTCATGACTTATACATGTTCCTGTAACTATGAGAATTATGCAACTCCCGTTTACCGGAGGAACACTTTGGGTACTACCAAATGTCACAACGTAACTGGGTGATTATAAAGGAGTACTACAGGTGTCTCCTAAGGTACATGTTGAGTTGGCATATTTCGAGATTAGGTTTTTGTCACTCCGATTGTCGGAGAGGTATCTCTGGGCCCTCTCGGTAATGCACATCATTATAAGCCTTGCAAGCAATGTGACCAAATGAGTTGGTTACGGGATGATGCATTATGGAACGAGTAAAGAGACTTGCCGGTAACGAGATTGAACTAGGTATTGGATACCAACGATCAAATCTCGGGCAAGTAACATACCGATGACAAAGGGAACAGCGTATGTTGTTATGCGGTTTGACCGATAAAGATCTTCGTAGAATATGTAGGAACCAATATGGGCATCCAGGTTCCGCTATTGGTTATTGATCGAGAATAGTTGTAGGTCATGTCTACATAGTTCTCGAACCCATAGGGTCCGCACGCTTAACGTTACGATGACAGTTTTATTATGAGTTTATAAGTTTTGATGTACCGAAGTTTGTTCGGAGTCCCGGATGTGATCAAGGACATAACGAGGAGTCTTGAAATGGTCGAGACATAAAGATCGATATATTGGAAGCCTATATTTGGACATCGGAATCGTTCTGGGTGAAATCGGCATTTTACCGGAGTACCGGGAGGTTACCGGAACCCCCTGGGGGGTTATTGGGCCTACATGGGCCTCGAGGGAGAAGAGGGAAGGAGGCAGGAGGGGGCCGCGTGCCCCTCCCCTTCCTAGTCCGAATAGGACAAGGGAAGGGGGGCGGCGCCCCCCTTTCCTTCCCCTCTTCCTCCTCTTTCCCCCCTTCTCCTATTCCAACTAGGAAAGAAGGGAGTCCTACTCCCGGTGGGAGTAGGACTCCCCCCTTGGCGCGCCCTCCTTGGCCGGCCGCCTCCTCCCCCTGGCTCCTTTATATACGGGGGCGGGGGGCACCCGATAGACACACAAGTTGATCTACGGATCGTTCCTTAGCCGTGTGCGGTGCCCCCCTCCACCATATTCCACCTCGGTCATATCGTCGCGGAGTTTAGGCGAAGCCCTGCACCGGTAGAGCATCATCATCGTCACCACGCCGTCGTGCTGACGGAACTCATCCCCGAAGCTTTGCTGGATCGGAGCCCGGGGGTCATCATCGAGCTGAACGTGTGTTGAACTCGGAGGTGCCGTACGTTCGGTACTTGGATCGGTCGGATCGTGAAGACGTACGACTACATCAACCGCGTTGTGCTAACGCTTCCGCTTATGGTCTATGAGGGTACGTTGAAAACACTCTCCCCTCTTGTTGCTATGCCATCACCATGATCTTGCGTGTACGTAGGAATTTTTTTGAAATTACTACGTTCCCCAACAGTGGCATCAGAGCCTAGGTTTTATGCGTTGATGTTATATGCACGAGTAGAACACAAGTGAGTTGTGGGCGATACAAGTCATACTGCTTACCAGCATGTCATACTTTGGTTCGGCGGTATTGTGAGATGAAGCGGCCTGGACCGACATTACGCGTACGCTTACGCGAGACTGGTTTCACCGTTGCGAGCACTCGTGCTTAAAGGTGGCTGGCGGGTGTCTGTCTCTCTCACTTTAGCTGAATCGAGTGTGGCTACGCCCGGTCCTTGCGAAGGTTAAAACAACACTAACTTGACGAACTATCGTTGTGGTTTTGATGCGTAGGTAAGAACGGTTCTTGCTAAGCCCGTAGCAGCCACGTAAAATTTGCAACAACAAAGTAGAGGACGTCTAACTTGTTTTTACAGGGCATGTTGTGATGTGATATGGTCAAGACGTGATGCTATATTTTATTGTATGAGATGATCATGTTTTGTAACCGAAGTTATCGGCAACTGGCTGGAGCCATATGGTTGTCGCTTTATTGTATGAAATGCAAACGCCCTGTAATTGCTTTACTTTATCTCTAAGCGGTAGCGATAGTCGTAGAAGCAATAGATGGCGTAACGACAACGATGCTACGATGGAGATCAAGGTGTTGCGCCGGTGACGATGGTGATCATGACGGTGCTTCGAAGATGGAGATCACAAGCACAAGATGATGATGGCCATATCATATCACTTATATTGATTGCATGTGATGTTTATCCTTTATGCATCTTATCTTGCTTTGATTGACGGTAGCATTTTAAGATGATCTCTCACTAATAATCAAGAAGTGTTCTCCCTGAGTATGCACCGTTGCGAAAGTTCTTCGTGCTGAGACACCACGTGATGATCGGGTGTGATAGGCTCTACGTTCAAATACAACGGGTGCAAAACAGTTGCACACGCGGAATACTCAGGTCATACTTGACGAGCCTAGCATATACAGATATGCCCTTGGAACAAGGAGACCGAAAGGTCGAACGTGAATCATATAGTAGATATGATCAACATAGTGATGTTCACCATTGAAACTACTCCATCTCACGTGATGATCGGACATGGTTTAGTTGATTTGGATCACGTGATCACTTAGATGACTAGAGAGATGTCTGTCTAAGTGGGAGTTCTTAAGTAATATGATTAATTGAACTTAAATTTATCATGAACTTAGTACCTGATAGTATCTTGCTTGTCTATGTCTGTTTGTAGATAGATGGCTCGTGCTGTTGTTCCGTTGAATTTTAATGTGTTCCTTGAGAAAGCAAAGTTGAAAGATGATGGTAGCAATTACACGGGACTGGGTCTGTAACCTGAGGATTATCCTCATTGCTGCACAGAAAAGTTACGTCCTGGAAGCACCGCTGGGTGCTAGGCCTGCTGCTGATGCAACTGACGACGTTAAGAACGTCTGGCAGAGCAAAGCTGATGACTAGTCGATAGTTCAGTGTGCCATGCTTTACGTCTTAGAACCGGGTCTTCAAGGACGTTTTGAACGTCATGGAGCATATGAGATGTTCCAGGAGTTGTAGTTAATATTTCAAGCAAATGCCCGGATTGAGAGATATGAAGTCTCCAATAAGTTCTATAGCTGCAAGATGGAGGAGAATAGTTATGTCAGTGAACATATACTCAAAATGTCTGGGTATAATAATCACTTGATTCAACTGGGAGTTAATCTTCCTGATGATAGTGTCATTGACAGAATTCTTCAATCACTGCCACCAAGCTACAAGAGCTTCGTGATGAACTATAATATGCAAGGGATGAACAAGACTATTCCCGAGCTCTTCGCGATGCTAAAAGCCGCGGAGGTAGAAATCAAAAAGGAGCATCAAGTGTTGATGGTTAACAAGACCACCAGTTTCAAGAAAAAGGGCAAAGGGAAGAAGAAGGGGAACTTCAAAAAGAACAGCAAGCAAGTTGCTGCTCAAGAGAAGAAACCCAAGTCTGGACCTAAACCTGAAACTAAGTGCTTCTACTGCAAGCAGACTGGACACTGGAAGCGGAACTGCCCCAAGTATTTGGCGGATAAGAAGGATGGCAAAGTGAACAAAGGTATATGTGATATACATGTTATTGATGTGTACCTTACTAATGCTCGCAGTAGCACCTGGGTATTTGATACTGGTTCTGTTGCTAATATTTGCAACTCGAAACAGGGACTATGAATTAAGCGAAGATTGGCTAAGGACGAGGTGACGATGCGCGTGGGAAATGGTTCCAAAGTCGATGTGATCGCGGTCGGCACGCTACCTCTACATCTACCATCGGGATTAGTTTTAGACCTAAATAATTGCTATTTGGTGCCAGCGTTGAGCATGAACATTATATCTGGATCTTGTTTGATGCGAGAGGGTTATTCATTTAAATCAGAGAATAATGGTTGTTCTATTTATATGAGTAATATCTTTTATGGTCATGCACCCTTGAAAAGTGGTCTATTTTTATTGAATCTCGATAGTAGTGATACACATATTCATAGTGTTGAAACATAAAGATGCAGAGTTGATAACGATAGTGCAACTTATTTGTGGCACTGTCGTTTAGGTCATATCGGTGTAAAGCGCATGAACTACATACTGATGGGCTTTTGGAATCACTTGATTATGAATCACCTGGTACTTGCGAACCATGCCTCATGGGCAAGATGACTAAAACGCCGTTCTCCGGAACTATGGAGCGAGCAACTGATTTGTTGGAAATCATACATACTGATGTTTGTGGTCCAATGAATGTTGAGGCTCGCGGCGGGTATCGTTATTTTCTCACCTTCACAGATGATTTGAGCAGATATGGGTATATCTACTTGATGAAACACAAATCTGAAACATTTGAAAAGTTCAAAGAATTTCAGAGTGAAGTGGAAAATCATCGTAACAAGAAAATAAAATTTCTACGATCTGATCGTGGAGGAGAATATTTGAGTTACGAGTTTGGTCTACACTTGAAACAATACGGAATAGTTTCGCAACTCACGCCACCCGGAACACCACAACGAAATGGTGTGTCCGAACGTTGTAATCGTACTTTACTAGATATGGTGCGATCTATGATGTCTCTTACTGATTTACCGCTATCGTTTTGGGGTTATGCTTTAGAGACGGCCGCATTCACGTTAAATAGGGCACCATCAAAATCCGTTGAGACGACGCCTTATGAACTGTGGTTTGGCAAGAAACCAAAGTTGTCGTTTCTTAAATTTGGGGCTGCGATGCTTATGTGAAGAAACTTCAACTAGATAAGCTCGAACCCACATCGGAGAAATGTGTCTTCATAGGATACCCAAAAGAGACTATTGGGTACACCTTCTATCATAGATCTGAGGGCAAGATTTTCGTTGCTAAAATCGGATCCTTTCTAGAGAAGGAGTTTCTCTCGAAAGAAGTGAGTGGGAGGAAAGTAGAACTTGACGAGATAACTGTATCTACTCCCTTATTGGAAAGTAGTTCATCACAAGAACTGGTTCCTGTGACAACTACACCAATTAGTGAGGAAGCTAATGATATTGATCATGAAACTTCAGATCAAGTTTCTACTGAACCTCGTAGGTCTACCAGAATGAGATCTGCACCAGAGTGGTACGGTAATCCAATTCTGGAAGTCATGTTGCTTGACCATGATGAACCTACGAACTATGAGGAAGCGATGATGAGCCCAGATTCCGCAAAATGGCTAGAGGCCATGAAATCTGAGATGGGATCCATGTATGAAAACAAAGTATGGACTTTGGTTGACTTGTCTGATGATCGGCAAGCAATTGAGAATAAATGGATCTTTAAGAAGAAGACTGACGCTGATGGTAATGTAACTGTCTACAAAGCTCGACTTGTTGCGAAAGGTTTTCGACAAGTTCAAGGAGTTGACTACGATGAGACTTTCTCACCCGTAGCGATGCTTAAGTCTGTCTGAATCATGTTAGCTATTGCTGCATTTCATGATTATGAAATTTGGCAAATGGATGTCAAAACTGCATTCTTGAATGGATTTCTGGAAGAAGAGTTGTATATGATGCAGCCAGAAGGTTTTGTTGATCCAAAAGGTGCTAACAAAGTGTGCAAGCTCCAGCGTTCCATTTATGGACTGGTACAAGCATCTCGGAGTTGGAATAAACGCTTTGATAGTGTGATCAAAGCATATGGTTTTATACAGACTTTTGGAGAAGCCTGTATTTACAAGAAAGTGAGTGGGAGCTCTGTAGCATTTCTGATATTATATGTAGATGACATATTATTAATTGGAAATGATATAGAATTTCTGGATAGCATAAAGGGATACTTGAATAAAAGTTTTTCAATGAAAGACCTCGGTGAAGCTGCTTACATATTGGGCATCAAGATCTATAGAGATAGATCAAGACGCTTGATAGGACTTTCACAAAGCACATACCTTGATAAAATTTTGAAAAAGTTCAAAATGGATCAGGCAAAGAAAGGGTTCTTGCCCATACTACAAGGTGGGAAGTTGAGTCAAACTCAATGCCCGACCACAACAGAAGATAGAGAGAAAATGAAAGATGTTCCCTATGCTTCAGCCATAGGCTCTATCATGTATGCAATGCTGTGTACCAGATCTGACGTATGCTTAGCAATAAGCTTGGCAGGAAGGTACAAAAGTAATCCAGGAGTGGATCACTGGACAGCAAACATCCTGAAATACCTGAAAAGGACTAAGGATATGTTTCTCGTATATGGAGGTGACAAAGAGCTAGTCATAAATGGTTACGTCGATGCAAGCTTTGACACTGATCCGGACGATTCTAAATCGCAAACCGGATACGTGTTTTTATTAAACGGTGGAGCTGTAAGTTGGTGCAGTTCTAAACAAAGCATCGTGGCGGGATCTACATGTGAAGCGGAGTACATAGCTGCTTCGGAAGCAGCAAATGAAGGAGTCTGGATGAAGGAGTTCATTTCCAATCTAGGTGTCATACCTAGTGCATCGGGACCAATGAAAATCTTCTGTGACAATACTGGTGCAATTGCCTTGGCAAAGGAATCCAGATTTCACAAGAGGACCAAGCACATCTAGAGACGCTTCAATTCCATTCGGGACCAAGTCCAAGTGGGAGACATAGAGATTTGCAAGATACATGCGGATCTGAATGTTGCAGACCCGTTGACTAAGCCACTCTCACGAGCAAAACATGATCAGCACCAAGACTCCATGGGTGTTAGAATCATTACTATGTAATCTAGATTATTGACTCTAGTGCAAGTGGGAGACTGAAGGAAATATGCCCTAGAGGCAATAATAAAGTTATTATTTATTTCCTCATATCATGATAAATGTTTATTATTCATGCTAGAATTGTATTAACCGGAAACATGATACACGTGTGAATACATAGACAAACATATAGTCACTAGTATGCCTCTACTTGACTAGCTCATTAATCAAAGATGGTTATGTTTCCTAACCATAGACATGTGTTGTCATTTGATTAATGGGATCACATCATTAGGAGAATGATGTGATTGACATGACCCATTCCGTTAGCCTAGCACTTGATCGTTTAGTATATTGCTATTGCTTTCTTCATGACTTATACATGTTCCTGTAACTATGAGAATTATGCAACTCCCGTTTACCGGAGGAACACTTTGGGTACTACCAAACGTCACAATGTAACTGGGTGATTATAAAGGAGTACTACAAGTGTCTCCGAAGGTACATGTTGAGTTGGCGTATTTCGAGATTAGGTTTTTGTCACTCCGATTGTCGGAGAGGTATCTCTGGGCCCTCTCGGTAATGCACATCATTATAAGCCTTACAAGCAATGTGACCAAATGAGTTGGTTACGGGATGATGCATTACGGAACGAGTAAAGAGACTTGCCAGTAACGAGATTGAACTAGGTATTGGATACCGACGATCAAATCTCGGGCAAGTAACATACCGATGACAAAGGGAACAACATATGTTGTTATGCGGTTTGACCGATAAAGATCTTCGTAGAATATGTAGGAACCAATATGGGCATCCAGGTTCCGCTATTGGTTATTGACCGAGAATAGTTCTAGGTCATGTCTACATAGTTCTCGAACCCGTAGGGTCCGCACGCTTAACATTATGATGACAGTTTTATTATGAGTTTATAATTTTTGATGTACCGAAGTTTGTTCGGAGTCCCGGATGTGATCACGGACGTAACGAGGAGTCTCAAAATGGTCGAGACATAAAGATCGATATATTGGAAGCCTATATTTGGACATCGGAATCGTTCCGATTGAAATCGGCATTTTACTGGAGTACCGGGAGGTTACCGGAACCCCCCGGGGGGTTATTGGGCCTACATGGGCCTCGAGGGAGAAGAGGGAAGGAGGCAGGAGGGGGCTGCGCGCCCCTCCCCTTCCTAGTCCGAATAGGACAAGGGAAGGGGGGCGGCGCCCCCCCCCCCTTTCCTTCCCCTCTTCCTCCTCTTTCCCCCCTTCTCCTATTCCAACTAGGAAAGAAGGGAGTCCTACTCCCGGTGGGAGTAGGACTCCCCCCTTGGCGCGCCCTCCTTGGCCGGCCGCCTCCTCCCCCCTGGCTCCTTCATATACGGGGGCGGGGGGCACCCCATAGACACACAAGTTGATCTACGGATCGTTCCTTAGCCGTGTGCGGTGCCCCCCTCCACCATATTCCACCTCGGTCATATCGTCGCGGAGTTTAGGCAAAGCCCTGCGCCGGTAGAGCATCATCATCGTCACCACACCGTCGTGCTGACGGAACTCATCCCCGAAGCTTTGCTGGATCGGAGCCCGGGGATCGTCATCGAGCTGAACGTGTGCTGAACTCGGAGGTGCCGTACGTTCGGTACTTGGATCGGTCGGATCGTGAAGACATACGACTACATCAACCGCGTTGTGGTAATGCTTCCACTTACGGTCTACGAGGGTACGTTGACAACACTCTCCCCTCTCATTGCTATGCCATCACCATGATCTTGCGTGTACGTAGGAATTTTTTTGAAATTACTATGTTCCCCAACAACAATATCTCGTTGTGCTAGTATGGCGCAGATGGCCTCTGCCCACTCCTAGTGAGGAATGGTGCTACTGACGGGCTGTGTACCCAGCTGTAATGCCCTGTCGACAGCAGGCAAGCACCAATGGATCTACTTTTGCTGTGCGGAGCACCGTGTCTCTCGCTCTGCGGTGCTCCATCGGTCTCGCTGTCCGGCGAGCCACAACCTACTGGCGCGGAAGAGCCTATCTTGCTCTACGTCCCACCATCGATCATGTTGTGCGTCGAGATGCAGCCTCTCGGTGATGACTTGCCTATTGATCCGTGGCGCTGAAGCGTCATGCGCTAAGTGTCTGCTCAACCCTGGCGATCATGCTGAAGCTTGGTTTTATCTCCCTGTTTCATCTTGGTAAGACCAGATGCTTTGTGTCATTTGTGTCATACATCTCAAGTCTAGAGTATGAAAGATGCAATCTCTTTCTGGGCTGTGGAAATATGAGTTGCTAGGCTTCCTTGCCAATATGGGGCAAGCCAAAAAGTTAGAGGTGAAGAGTCGAGCCTAGCCCCTGGGCCTCGAGGTGTCTGCATGTGTGGTACAATAGAAGAATGTAAGTGTCCATCTGACATTGATTAAACCCTAAGGAAGCATCCGAGGACACGTGCATGACTTGCCCTCTATCCATGAAACAAGTCCACAACATTACAAGTCAATGTATGAGGGGCGATAGATGGACTAGGTGCATGTACTAGCTTGTGGGTGGTAGCCCCAACATCCAGCTATGTAATTAGTTATTAAAGTCTTAAACATCGCTGGTGTGTCGTACGATGGCCGAGCTCATCACCTTGGTCTTGACCACATCAGGGCGCGTTGTGATTAGGTGGGAACCACACAACTGTCAAGAGTGTAGGAAGAAGGGTTGTTGATGACATAAGTAGGGGACATGTGCTATTTTTTCCATCCTGTTGCAACACATGGGCATGATTGCTAGTTTGGATACAAAATTTCTGTTTTGAGTGATTAAGGCCCATCTAGTTGACGCTTCAAACCAATAACCCCTTAAAATTATGACCTTTCATCCTTTAAAACATATATGTTCCACCTTTTTTCCAAAGGCACAAATTCTTACAATATTTTGTCAGTTGCCCAACCTTCCTGTCAGTGCTGATCCGCCCCATGTCACCGTCGTTGACCCCCCCTGTTGATGGAACCTTTCCATGCCACCATCTCATGGCCCCTCAACCCTCTGCAACACTAATACTCGGTACATGCACACCAAACACAGAAAAAATCTTGCCCCCAACCTTTTAAGAAGATCGTCGAGCTTCTTGTCCTGCTAGTTACAAGGTTCAATTATATGGTATGGTATAAACTGATAAATAGATAAAATAATAAACATGGTACAACAAAGAAAGTAAATTGTAACGGTGTATGCAATTAAAGGAAAACAGACCCGGGGACATAGCATCACTAGAGGCATCTCTCCAAGCAAGATAAATGTGTTGTGGTGAACAAATTATAGTTGAGCAACGATTAAAATTGCAATATTTATATTTATGACTATATCATTCATGACACAATCTTGTGTAGGCATTACATTTGTGATATATAGACAGCTAATCCAACTCTATCTACAACTAATACTCCACCTAAAGACTGCTATCCAACATGCATCTCGAGGTATTAAGTTCATACAACAGAGTACTACAATAAGCATGATGACATAATGCAGACAGTAAAACTATCATCCAAATGTGATAAAGAAACCATCGTTCTATCCTTAGTAGCAATAATACAATACATGCTTGTCCTCTTTCTGTCATTGGGATGGATCACCGCAAGATTGAACCCTCTACCATACACAACTCCCTCTGAATAACTACCTATTAAATTTGGCAAAGTAGAATGAACAATCTGATCATAAAGTGACAATTCATCATATCCAACAAATAGAACACAATAACATCATATGGACCCCGATCATGTGAGGCAGCTCACGGAAACTTTGTGTTGAATCAGAAAGGAAAGGAGAGAGGATGTCATCTAGCTACTGCCATGGACACAAGATCGTAAGGAAAGTACTCACACATGGTCATGGTGGCAGCAAGGTTGATGAAGATGGCCCCGGTGATGGATCCACCCTATGGCAGGGTGCCGGAACATGCCTCCAGATTGGATCTCCGTGGAACAGGAACTTGTGGCGACAGAAAAAATCACGAAAAATGGTGTCGATGGTTTCAGGAAATATGAGAATTTATAGCGAAAAATGGGTGTAAGGCGGTGCAGGGGGGTTCCAGAAGGCCTGCCCACATGCCCCAGGTCACGTGACATGGACGTATTGCGGCCCTGGGTGCCCCCGGCCCCCTTCCTGGAATCTTCTCCTTCTGATTTTTTTTACAAAAATCACCATGGTATTTTGAATCCCAGAGATATCGATTTTTCATCAAATGAAAAACATATACAAAACAATAACTTGCTCTAGGAACTGAATTAATAGGCTAGTATAGAAAAATAATATAAATTGCTATAAAAAGTACTTAAAAGTGGTGTTATAATAGCATAAAACAATAAAAAATTATAGATATGTGTGAGACGTATCAAAACCGAGTTGCCCGGCCTTGGACATGGTGTGGGAAGGTCAAGCGCAACTCCTAGACAGATGATGATGCTGGAACCAACGAAAGAAGACCGCCACTGTCGCCACTATTTTCATGCCTACATCCCTTCCATGTTCATCGCCTCCACACACGGGAATCACATATGTGGTGTGCTAGGCAATGTTGCTACTGTCCTTTGCCGCCATTTGGTCCTAGTCCGTGCTACATCATCGATTACCGTCTCTCTAACCCCCTCTGCCGACAAGGTGTTCGTCAAATTGCTTCAATATTGTTCTTCATTTTTTTCTATTTCTCATTAAAGAAATGTCTGAAATGGATCATTAAACTCTCCAATGTGCGGATGAAGAGGTCATGGGATATGATCTTTGATGATTCATCACCAAAGGACGAAAATATGATGAATTTGAGTTGGTGGCTGCCGTGGTGGCTATGAAGGGGGATTTCAGGAGACCATGGTGTGGTTCTTAGATTGGTAGAAGGATGTTTCTTCAAGATAGGATCATGGGTCATGATGGTCTGGAAAAGGATTACTCTGCACCGCATGCAGTATATCCCTCGTACTATTTTTGGCATGATTTCGAATGCGCCGAGTTCTCTTTAACACCATTGCATGAGTTGTTGAGAAACATGATCCTTGATTTCAACTGAGAAGGAATCCAGCGGGAGCAGCAAGTGCATTGTTGAAGATTACAACAGTCATGTGAGTCATTGTTTATGGATGTTGGGCCGATGCTACCGAGAACTATGCTCGCATTGGGGAAGATCTCATCCTAGACTGTGTGAGATGATTCTGTGAAGCTGTGATCGAGATGCAGGTGTCGGTGTTGGTTCCCACTGATGAAGATACTGAGAGGCTCATGGCAGAAAATGAAGAGAGATGTTAGTCAGGGATGCATGGATTAATAGAATGTGTGCATTGAACGTGGGAGAACAGTCATGTGGCATGGCAAGGTTGGTATGAGGGCATTGCCATGATCCAATCACCATTCATGAGGTAGTTGCATCACATGATCTCTGGATTTGGCGCGCATAGTTCGGGATGTCTGGTTTTCACAGTGATCCCAGTGTCCTATAAGGATCTCCTAATTTTGCAAGGCTATCGTTGTTGGTGACAATACACATTGCAACTATTTTGTTAATGGCCATGAGTACAATATGGGATACTACCTTGCCGATGGCATATATCCTCAGTGAGCCACATTTCTGAAGATAATTATTAGGACCGAGAGTATATCGACTAGAGGGGGGTGGGGGTGGGGTGAATGGGAGATTCAAAAATTCTTGTGAATGTTTTGCTCCGATCCCAAACCTAGCAGTGGAGGATAAGGTTTGGTACAAAAGAACTTAGACAAGCACTCTATTGAGGAACATATTGATGCGGCTTGGAACTGCATCGGTATTTCCCCAAAGAGGAAGGAATGATGCAATACATCTACGGTAGGTATTTCTCTCAGTTATGAAACCAAGGTTATCAATCCAGTAGGAGAACCAAGCAACACTATGTAAACGGTTCCTACACACAAAGAATAAATACTTGCAACCCAACGCGTAAGAGGGGTTGTCAATCCCTCCACGGTAAAAAGATAGATTAAATTGTATGAGATTGGATAAATAGGTCTTGCAAAAACACAAAATAAAATAAGTAAATAAAAAGTGCAGCAAGGTATTTTTGTTTTTTTGGACTAATGGATCTGAAAACAATATGATAAAAGATAGACCTAGGGGCCGTATATTTCACTAGTGGCTTCTCTCGAGAAAATAACATACGGTGGGTGAACAAATTACTGTTGGGAAATTGATAGAAAAGCAAATAATTATGACGATATCCAAGGGAATGATCATGAATATAGGCATCACATCCAAGGTTAGTAGACCGATTCCTGTCTGCATCTACTACTATTACTCCACACATCGACCGCTATCCAACATGCATCTAGTGTATTAAGTTCATGGAGAAACAGAGTAATGCAATAAGAATGATGACATGATGTAGACAAGATCTATTCATGTAGGAATAGACCCCATCTTTTTATCCTTCATAGCAACGATCAATACGTGCCTCGCTGCCCCTTCTGTCATTGGGTGAGGACACTTCAAGATTGAACCCATCACAAAGCACCTCTTCCCATTGCAAGAAAAATCAATCTAGTTGGCCAAACTAAACCAAAGATTCAGAGAAGAAACATGAGGCTATAAATAACCATGCATATAAGAGATCAAAGAAGACTCAAATAATACTCATGGATATAGATCTGATCATAAACTCACAATTCATCGGATCCCAATAAACACATCGTAAAAAGTCATTACATCAAATAGATCTCCAAGAACAATGAGGAGAACATTTTATTGAGAATCGAAAAGAGATAAGAAGCCATCTAGCTACTGCCTACGGACCCGTAGGTCTATGGAAAATTACTCACGCATCATCGAAGGAGCACCAATGAGGATGATGAACCCCTTCATGATCGTGTTCCCCTCCAGCAAGGTGTCGGAATAGGGTGCTAGATTCGATCTTGTGGTTTTGGAACTCGCGGTGGCTGGAATTGTGTTTCCTCTGCTCCCCTAGGGTTTATGGAATATTTGGGTATTTATAGAGGTGAGAGGTGGTGGAGGAGACCTCCATGGGCCCCACCACCCACCAGGGCGCGCCAGGGGCCTCTGGTGTGTCCTAGTGGGTGGTGGGACCCATGACCCTCCCCAGGTGCTTCCTTGGCTCCCAAGTTGTCTTCTGGTCCAAAAAAATCTCCAAAAAGTTTCATGGCATTTGGACTTCGTTTGGTAGTGATATTCTGCGAAGTAAAAAACAAGCAAAAAGCAGCAACTGGCAATAAGCACTATGGTAATAGGTTAGTCCCAAAAAATGATATAAAGTTGCTATAAAATGATTGTCAACCACCCAAGAATTATAATACAACAACATGGAACAATCAAAACTTATAGATACGTTGGAGACATATCACATATCTCTCGATATAGGAAGTCTTGGGGAACGTTGCATGGAAAACAAAAAAAATTCTATGCACACGCAAGATCTATCCATGGAGATGTATAGCTATGAGAGGGGAGAGTGCGTCTACGTACCCTCGTAGACAGTTAAGCAGAAGTGTTTATCAACGCGGTTGATGTAGTCGTACACCTTCATGACCCGTCTGATCAACTACCGAACGCACGGCACCCCCGCGTTTAGCACACGTTCAACTTGATGACGTCCTCGCCTTCTTGATCCAGCAAGATGGACGAAGTAGTAGACGAGTGCTGGCAACACAATGGCGTCGGTGGTGCAACTATCTCCGTAGGGCTTCGCCGAGCACTACGAAAATTATGATTGAGGACGAACTAGAGGGAGAGGGGTGCCACACACAACTTGGGGATCATGGTGTGTCTTGCCCCTCTACCTCCTCATATATATGTGGGGAGGGGAGGCAACCCTAGGGTGCCCCAAGGGGGCCGGTGGCCAGCCCTGGCCTCCTGCCCTGGACGCCTCCCTCCTTTCCTTATTTAGGGGTGGAGGAGATGGTAGGGGAGGGGCCGACAGCTGCCCTGCCTTGGCGCCCCCTTTTCTTCCTAGCGCGTGGGCAGGGAAGGTGGAGCACTCCCAGCCCCTTAGTGGGCTGGTGCGTGATGTCTACTATGAAACTTTATTCTTCTAGACTCGTGTTGGGCCTCCAAGCGCAGAGTTTTTTCACTACAAAAAAATACACTTCCATGATGATACGTGTTTGTCACAGTAGGTCGCGTTTTTTGTCATGCATGTACATCCATGACGATTTTATGACAGAATCAAGATAGTCATACCTGTGCTGTCGTAGAAGTGTTCCATGACATTACCAAAATTATCATCACGGAAGTGTCCACTTCCATGACAATAAATCGCGCGTCATAGAAGTGCTTTCGTCAAGGGTGATCGACACGTGGCATCCACCGTAATGGAACACCGTTAAGCTATCGGGTCGGGTTTTGGATTCGATAACCCGTTAACAGCCCCGACCAATGGGGATTTTCCATGTGTAAAATCATCATTGGCTGGAGGAAACACGTGTCGGCTCATCGTTGGGACAGATGTCATCCACTCATTGGACAGAAGGCGCCTATGATACGTCGGCACGTGGCATGGCCCAACAGAGGCCCATTCCTGTGAAAAGGCCGGCCTGTTTGACTTGGTCAAAAGGTGGCGGGCCGGCCCATGGAAAGCCTGTTAATGGCCTGTTCGCATATAGCCCATTTACAGCCCGCTAACCCAAGGCCCATTATGCCCTATCCGAATTAGGCCCAGTAGCGTCATCTGGGCCATCCAATATGATTCCAGCCCGTTTTCACTTCTGGCCCATGTATGGCCCATGAAGTCTTTCAGCCCATATGAGGCCCTTTGTAACTCTTGGCCCATTAATGGCCCGCGGTGAAACTGGCCCATAAGGAACAGTGTATCACTTTACACCCATTAACGACCCGTGGTGAAACTGGCCCGTAATGAATAGTGTATCACTTTATACCCATTAACGACCCGTTATTCCGTTGGGCCATTTCCAACCCATGTTATCTTTCGGCCTTCTAAGAGCCCATTTATTCTTGGGCTCATTTCCAGCATTTGTTTACTTACGACCCGTTACTGTCATTTTCTGCTTGTGGGCCAAATTCAGCCCGTGGTTACAGTCGGCCCGGTTGTGGTCCGTTAATACGTTGGGCCGTTTTCATAGCGTCATCAAATACGGCCTATTGAGGATGGCCCGTTATGGTCAGCCCATGAACGGACGATTCCAACTCTAGCCCATTTACGGCCATAATGCGGCCTGTTATTAGCCCATGTTTGGTCAATCGATCATACAACCCGTATAAGGCCCATTGATGATACGGCCCGTAGAAGGCCCATTGTTTCTATGGCCCATAGAAGGCCCATTGTTTCTACAGCCCATAGAAGGCCCACTGTTTCTACAACCCGTAGAAGGCCCACTGTTTCTACGGCCCATAGGAGGCCCAGTGTCACTACAGTAAATATTAGCCCATAGTTATTGTGGCCTAGTTTTAAAAAAAAATAGGTTATTGCAGCCACTAGCAAACCACGGAAAAAGAACTGCAATGACTACAAGCAAACAAATAAACAAGACAACAAGGAAATAAATAAGCAAGCAACTTAAGCTAGGCTATCACGGTTATCACACATATTACATCCACTGGGCATCAAAGTTCGCCACTAGTGCAAATAAACGTGCCGACAAAAGAATATACAAAACCGAGAGCACTTCAGAAGGCACTAGGCCTGGCCAGGTTGGGCTCCCCAAATAGCCGAAGAAGCTGAGTAGACCTCAGTTGTGTCAACGATAGATGCATCAACACTAGATTTGTGGCACGATGGTGCACACGGCAGTCCTCTGACATCTTCATTGCATCTTTGACTTCAAGTCAGAGCTAAGCTGAAGCAAGCCTTTCCGCTTTAAGTTGAGACTGAAGAAGTCGAACTGATTGAGGTAGCGACTGCACAGAGGTTGTCTCACACCTGCTGGTGAGTAGCTTCAACTCACTGTCTTCATCAAGACAGGACCTTAGGGTCATCTTGCTGTCCTCAAGATGGCTTGGCTCACTATCTTCCCTAAAGTTCTGCCTGGCGTAAGAGATACGACTTTGAAAGAGAAACAAGGAGACACGTAACAGGTTTCACAATTATATAAGCAAATAGATGGATCTGTTCTGCATAAGGAACATGTTTTTACAACTACAATTTGAAACTGGTAGTTGTTGCAAACATCCAATCAGATGTAAACAGCAAAGCAAACAATAGTGGAGGAAATGATGCCTATCCAAATCTATACTAGAACAAAGTTTGAAGGGTTGAGAAGGATGAACTTACATTACATGTTAACACGGGCTGGACAAAGCCCTTCTCCATGTTGATGGAAGGATAATTCAATAAATTCCCCAACGAAAATTCTTTATAAGCATTGCCATTATTCTATATTTTGCAAAGAGTAAATATAGATCAAATATATTGGAAGAAACAGAGGATAATGAAGCTCAGGTGCAGACTGATGATACATAATAAAATAGCAATTAATAAAGTACAGCGTTACAAGGCAAAATGGAGAGAGGTACTGACAAGAGCAATGCAGAGCCCAATATTATTTTGAGATTGTATGATCCTTTGAGCAAGGAGATTCATCTGAAATTAGTTTTCATACAAGAGAGAAGGTAGGGCACAAGCAGAAATTTAGGAGTTCAAATTTTGAATTGATATCATAGACAGTACCTAACGCTGGGCTCCCAGCAGTTCTAATAGGGGTTTGGCCACTGGAGTAGGGGTAAAGTGTGGTACACTTGGGCCTGTGTTTTCTGTGGCTGCTGATCTATCTGATTTAACAGGTATCACTACCTTTTCGAAATACCTAGTTTGTACTCCTTGAGGATCTGCACTCACCCTCTTCCTTTTGGACATCTATTACGAAAGAACAACATTTGACTGGAAAAACATAGTGTGACGACACATGGAATAGGTACAGAAAATGGATAGGTATGGCATATACTCATATATGATGCTTAGACTAAGCAGATGGTGTAACAAAGTAGAATTAATGCAAGAGGTCAGATGCAAAATATGTGCGACCAATACAACTTTGCAAAGTTAGAGCAAGCACCTTGATGGGTGAATAAGATAGGCCATCCTCCACCATGCCAAGTTTGTTAGTCAGTGGATCGTTCCGCAATATTCCTCTCGTGCGCCCATTCTCATATTCATTTTGATAATGTTCAATATCTTACATGCATGAAAACATAAAAACAAGTGAGATTTTCTTTGTAATGCAGAAGTGATTCTAATCCAATACTGCCTCCCTGTAAACCCCGTTGTGCTATCTCTACAATTCTTTTAAGAGATGCCATGCATGCTGTAATTTGTTGTGTGCATTAATATAATGTGGCCTACTACTCAAAATATGAGAGCTCCAGAAGTGATGACACTTCACAGATGACAGCTTCAACATATAGTAAAGAAGAACAAGTCAACCTGACCTGGCAGATTCAAAATATACTAACGGAGAACAACTCGACCTGACCAGTCGACCGCAAGAGAAGAGTATCATCTTAAAGAAGAGCAGAAGAGCAAATAGATTGAAGATATTACAAGTCTTTTAATACAATGTCGGTTGGCCACCCATGATGAACCAGAGCGCATAGAGAAATACTATTCTTTCCGGTCTCTCCATATGTGGCTCACATGCATTTTGAAACTAAAGTAGGAACATTTAGCTAACCAATTAAACATCTCTCAGTTTTACTAATATCAGCAATAATATCATATATGAATTTGTACAAGTAAGCTTGTTTAGCTCGATGGGTGGAGCAGTGCTATTACAACATGAACCATGTAGGCTGATTGTGGTCATCATAAAATGGGGAAACCATAAGCATGATGAGTACGGTGTTGACCGTGGCAGTGGGATGGCAGATCTGAAGCTGCAAACCGCGCAAAGGGTAGTTAGCAACCGATGTTTGCTTTGAAATAACAACTAAGATTTGGTATGGACAAGAAAGTACGGTCAACAAGTGACAAACAAATGCAATTATGCTGTCTCTCTATATGTCGCGACATGCATTTGGAAACTCAAGTGGGACCTTTAGCTAACCAATTAAATGTTGGGGAACGTAGCAGAAATTCAAAAAATTTCCTACGTATCACCAAGATCTATCTATGGAGAGACCAGCAACGAGTAGAAAGGAGAGTGCATCTACATACCCTTGTAGATCGCTAAGCGGAAGCGTTCAAGTGAACGGGGTTGATGGAGTCGTACTCGTCGTGATTCAAATCACCGATGATCAAGTGCCGAACGCACGGCACCTCCGCGTTCAACACACGTACAGCCCGGTGATGTCTCCCAAGCCTTGATCCAGCAAGGAGAGAGGGAGAGGTTGAGGAAGACTCCATCCAGCAGCAGCACAACGGCGTGGTGGTGGTGGAGGAGCGTGGCAATCCTGCAGGGCTTCGCCAAGCACCGCGAGAGAGGAGGAGCACTTGGGAGAGGGAGGGCTGCGCCAGGGGCAAGGGTGAAGCTCCCATGCGCCTCCCCACTATATATAGGGGTGGAGGGGGCTGGTTTCTTGCCCTCCAAGTCCATTGGGGCGTTGGCAAAGGTGGGAGGAAAGAAATCCCATCATTTCCTTCCCCACCGATTGTTATCCCCCCTTTTTAGGGATCTTGATCTTATCCCTTTGGGATATGATCTTATTCCTTCTAAGGGGGGATCTTGGTGCGCCTTGACCAGGGGTGTGGGGCCTTTCCCCCACTACCCACGTTCATGTGGGTCCCCCCATGCAGGTGGGCCCCACTCCGGAACCTTCTAGAACCTTCCCGGTACAATACCGAAAAATCCCGAACATTTTCCGGTGGCCAAAATAGGACTTCCCATATATAAATCTTTACCTCTGGACCATTCCGGAACTCCTCGTGACGTCCGGGATCTCATCCGGGACTCCGAACAACATTCGGTAACCACATGCAAACTTCCTTTATAACCCTAGCGTCATCGAACCTTAAGTGTGTAGACCCTACGGGTTCGGGAGACATGTAGACATGACCGAGACGTTCTCCGGTCAATAACCAACAGCGGGATCTGGATACCCATGTTGGCTCCCACATGTTCCACGATGATCTCATCAGATGAACCACGATGTCAAGGACTCAATCGATCCCGTATACAATTCCCTTTGTCTAGCGGTATTGTACTTGCCCGAGATTCGATCGTCGGTATCCTTATACCTTGTTCAATCTCGTTACCGGCAAGTCTCTTTACTCGTTCCGTAACACATCATCCCATGATCAACTCCTTGGTCACATTGCGCATATGATGATGTCCTACCGAGTGGGCCCAGAGATACCTCTCCGCTTACACGGAGTGACAAATCCCAGTCTCGATCCGTGTCAACCCAACAGACACTTTCGGAGATACCTGTAGTGCACCTTTATAGTCACCCAGTTACGTTGTGACGTTTGATACACCCAAAGCACTCCTACGGTATCCGGGAGTTACACGATCTCATGGTCTAAGGAAGAGATACTTGACATTGGAAAAGCTCTAGCAAACGAACTACACGATCTTAGTGCTAGGCTTAGGATTGGGTCTTGTCCATCACATCATTCTCCTAATGATGTGATCCCGTTATCAACGACATCCAATGTCCATAGCCAGGAAACCATGACTATCTGTTGATCACAACGAGCTAGTCAACTAGAGGCTCACTAGGGACATATTGTGGTCTATGTATTCACACGTGTATTACGATTTCCGGATAATACAGTTATAGCATGAATAAAAGACAATTATCATGAACAAGGAAATATAATAATAATACTTTTATTATTGCCTCTAGGGCATATTTCCAACAGTCTCCCACTTGCACTAGAGTCAATAATCTAGTTCACATCGATATGTGATTAACACTCAAGGTCACATCCCCATGTGACTTACACCCAAAGAGTTTACTAGAGTCAATAATCTAGTTCACATTTACCATGTGATTAACACTCGATGAGTTCTGGGTTTGATCATGTTATGCTTGTGAGAGAGGTTATAGTCAACGGGTCTGAACCTTTTAGATCCGTGTGTGCTTTACAAATCTCTATGTCATCTCCTAGATGTAGCTACCACGCTCTATTTGGAGCTATTCCAAATAACTGTTCTACTTGGAGCTATACTAAAAGTTGCTCCATTATACGTATCCGGTATTTCTACTCAGAGCTATCCGGATAGGTGTTAAGCTTGCATCGACATAACTCTTTACGTCGAACTCTTTATCACCTCCATAATCGAGAAAATTCCTTAGTCCACTAGTTACTAAGGATAACTTTGACCGCTGTCCTGTGATCCATTCTTGGATCACTCTTGTACCCCTTGACTGACTCATGGCAAGGCACACTACAGGTGCGGTACACAGCATAGCATACTGTAGAGAGCCTATGATAAAAGCATAGGGGACGACCTTCGTCCTTTCTCTCTATTCTGCCGTGGTCGAGATTTTAAGTCTTAACTTCATACCTTACATCTCAGGCAAGAATTCCTTCTTTGACTGATCCATCTTGAACACCTTCAAGATCATGTCAAGGTACGTGCTCATTTGAAAGTACTATTAAGCATTTTGATCTATCTTATAGATCTTGATGCTTATTGTTCAAGTAGCCTAATCCAGGTTTTCCATTGAAAAATAGTTTTCAAATAACCCTATATGCTTTCTAGAAATTCTACATCATTTCTGATCATCAATATGTCAACGACATATACTCATCAGAAATTCTATAGTGCTCCCACTCACTTCTTTGGAAATACAAGTTTCTCATAAACTTTGTATAAACCCAAAATCTTTGATCATCTTATCAAAGTGTACATTCCAACTCCGAGATGCTTACTCCAGTCCTTAGAAGGATCGCTGGAGCCAGCATACCTTTTAGCATCCTTAGGATCGTCAAAACCTTTCTGATTGTATTACATACAACCTTTCCTTACGAAAACTGGTAAGGAAACTCGTTTTGACATCCATCTGCCAGATTTCATAAATGCAGCTGATGCTAACACGAATCCGACGGACTTAAGCATCGCTACGGATGAGAAAATCTCATCGTAGTCAACTCCTTGAACTTGTGAAAAACTTTTCGTCACAAGTCGAGCTCCATAGATGGTTACATTACCATCCACGTCCATCTTCTTCTTAAAGATCCATTTATCTCAATGGCTTGCCGATCATCAGGCAAGTCCACCAAAGTCCATGCTTTGTTCTGATACATGGATCCTATCTCGGATTTCATGGCTTCTAACCATTTGTCGGAATTGGGCCCACCATTGCTTCTCCATAGCTCGTAGGTTCATTGTTGTCTAGCAACATGACCTTCAAGACAGGATTACTGTACCACTCCGAAGTAGTACGCGTCCTTGTCATCCTACGAGGTTCGGTAGTGACTTGATCTGAAGCTTCATGATCACTATCATAAGCTTCCACTTCAATTGGTGTAGGTGCCACGGGAACGACTTCCTGTGCCCTGCTTCACACTGGTTGAAGTGATGGTTCAATAACCTCATCAAGTCTCCACCATCCTCCCACTCAACTTTTCGAGAGAAACCTTTCCTCGAGAAGGGACCCGATTCAAGAAACAATCCATATTGCTATCGGATCTGAATTAGGAGGTATACCCAACTGTTTTGGGTGTCCTATGAAGATGCATTTTATCCGCTTTGGGTTCGACCTTATCAACCTGAAACTTTTTCACATAAGAGTCGCAGCCCCAAACTTTTAAGAAACGACAACTTAGGTTTCTCCAAACCATAGTTCAAACGGTGTCGTCTCAACGGAATTATGTGGTACCCTATTAAAGTGAATGTGGTTGTCTCTAATGCCTAACCCATGAACGATAGTGGTAATTCGATAAGAGACATCATGGTACGCACCATATACAATAGGGTGCAACTATGATGTTCGGACACACCATCACACTATGGTGTTCCAGGCGGTTTTAATTGTGAAACAATTTCCACAATGTCTTAATTGTGTGCCAAAACTCGTAACTCAGATATTCATCTCTATGATCATATCATAGACATTTTATCCTCCTGTCACAATGATCTTCTACTTCACTCTGAAATTACTTGAACCATTCAATAATTCAGACTTGTGTTTCATCAAGTAAATATTCTCAACATCTACTCGAATCATCTGTGAAGTAAGAACATAACGATATCCACTACATGCCTCAGCACTTATTGTATTGCACACATCAAAATGTGTTACTTCCAACAAGTTTCTATCTTGTTCCATTTTACTGAAACCGAGGATTTCAGTCATCTTGCCCATGTGGTATGATTTGCATGTCTCAAGTGATTCAAGATCAAGTGAGTTCAAATGGTCCATTTGCATGGAGTTTCTTCATGCATATACACCAATAGACATGGTTCGCATGTCTCAAACTTTTCAAAAACGAGTGAGCCCAAAGATCCATCAACATGGAGCTTCTTCATGCGTTTTATACCGATATGACTTACGTGGCAGTGCCACAAGTAGGTGGTACTATCATTACTATCTTTTGGCATGAACATGTGTATAACTACGATCGAGATTCAATAAACCATTCATTTTAGGTGCAAGACCATTCAAGGTATTATTCAAAGTAACCATTATTCTCCTTAAATGAATAACCGTATTGCGATAGACATAATCCAATCATGTCTATGCTCAACGCAAACACCAATCTCGATGGTAGAGGAAGCGTGCGATGCTTGATCACATCAATCTTGGAAATACTTCCAACACATATCGTTAGCTCTCCTTTATCTAGTCTCCGTTTATTCCGTAGCTCTTTTATTTCGAGTTACTAACACTTAGCAACCGAACCGGTATCTAATACCCTGGTGCTACTAGGAGTACTAGTAAAGTACACATTAACATAATGTATATCCAATATACTTCTATCGACCTAGCCAGCCTTCTCATCTACCAAGTATCTAGGGTAATTCTGCTCCAGTGGATGTTCCCCTTATTACAGAAGCACTCAGTCTCGGGTTTGGGTTCAACCTTGGGTTTCTTCATTAGAGCAGCAGCTGATTTGCTGTTTCATGAAGTATCCCTTCTTGCCCTTGCCCTTCTTGAAACTAGTGGTTTCACCAACCATCAACAATTGATGCTCCTTCTTGATTTCTACTTTCGTGGTGTCAAACATCACGAATACCTCAAGGATCATCATATCTATCCCTGATATGTTTATAGTTCATCACGAAGCTCTAGCAGCTTGGTGGCAATGACTTTGGAGAAACATCACTATCTCATATGGAAGATCAACTCCCACTTGATTCAAGTGATTGTTGTACTCAGACAATCTGAGCACAAGCACAACAATTGAGCTTTTCTCTGTTAGTTTGCAGGTTAAGAAAATCGTCGGAGGTCTAATACCTCTTGACGTGGGCACGAGCCTGAAATCCCAATTTCAGCCCTCAAAACATCTCATATGTTCCGCGACATTTTGAAAAAAAACGTCTTTGGTGCCTCAACTCTAAACCGTTTCACTGAACTATCACGTAGTTATCAAAACGTGTATGTCTGATGTTCGTAACATCCACAAACGACGTTTGGGGTTCAGCACACTGAGCGGTGCATTAAGGACATAAGCTATCTACTATCCGCATAATCGCTACTGTCAACTTTCAACTATATTTTCTCTAGGAACATATCTAAACAGTAGAACTAAAGCGTGAGCTTACGACATAATTTGCAAAAGGTCTTTTTGACTATGTTCAGGATAATTAAGTTCATCTTATGAACTCCCACTCAGATAGACATCCCTCTGGTCATCTAAGTGATTACCTGATCCGAGTCAACTAGGCCGTGTCCGATCATCACGTGAGACGGACTAGTCATCATCGGTGAACATCTTCATGTTGATCGTATCTACTATACGACTCATGCTCGACCTTTCGGTCTCCGTGTTCCGAGGCCATGTCTGTACATGCTAGGCTCGTCAAGTTAACCCTAAGTGTATTGCTGTGTAAATCTGTCTTACACCCGTTGTATGTGAACGTAAGAATCCATCACACCCGATCATCACGTGGTGCTTAGAAGCGACGAACTGTAGCAACGGTGCACAGTTAGGGGAGAACACTTCTTGAAATTTTTGTAAGGGATCACCTTATTTACTACCGCCGTCCTAAGTAAACAAGATGCATAAACATGATAAACATCACATGCAATCAAATAGTGACATGATATGGCCAATATCATTTTGCTCCTTTTGATCTCCATCTTCGGGGCTCCATGATCATCATCGTCACCGGCATGACACCATGATCTTCATCATCATGTCTCCATGAAGTCGTCTCGCCAACTTATTACTTCTACTACTATGGCTACCGGTTAGCAATAAAGTAAAGTAATTACATGGCGTTGTTCAATGACACGCTGGTCATACAATAAATTAAGACAACTCCTATGGCTCCTGCCGGTTGTCATACTCATCGACATGCAAGTCGTGAATCCTATTACAAGAACATGATCAATCTCGTACATCCCATATCATTCATCACATTCTTCTTGGCCATATCACATCACATAGCATACCCTGCAAAAACAAGTTAGACGTCCTCTAATTGTTGTTTGCATGTTTTACGTGGCTGCTTTGGGTTTCTAGCAAGAACGTTTCTTACCTACGCAAGACCACAACGTGATATGCCAATTGCTATTTACCCTTCATAAGGACCCTTTTCATCGAATCCGTTCCGACTAAAGTGGGAGAGACTGGCACCCGCTAGCCACCTTATGCACCAAGTGCATGTCAATCGGTGGAACCTGTCTCACGTAAGAGTACGTGTAAGGTCGGTCCGGGCCGCTTCATCCCACAATACCGTCGAAACAAGATTGGACTAGTAACGGTAAGCATATTGAACATCATCAACGCCCACAACTACTTTGTGTTCTACTCGTGCAAAGAATCTACGCAATAGACCTAGCTCATGATGCCACTGTTGGGGAACGTAGCAGAAATTCAAAAAATTTCCTACGTATCACCAAGATCTATCTATGGAGAGACCAGCAACGAGTAGAAAGGAGAGTGCATCTACATACCCTTGTAGATCGCTAAGCGGAAGCGTTCAAGTGAACGGGGTTGATGGAGTCGTACTCGTCGTGATTCAAATCACCGATGATCAAGTGCCGAACGCACGGCACCTCCGCGTTCAACACACGTACAGCCCGGTGATGTCTCCCAAGCCTTGATCCAGCAAGGAGAGAGGGAGAGGTTGAGGAAGACTCCATCCAGCAGCAGCACAACGGCGTGGTGGTGGTGGAGGAGCGTGGCAATCCTGCAGGGCTTCGCCAAGCACCGCGAGAGAGGAGGAGCACTTGGGAGAGGGAGGGCTGCGCCAGGGGCAAGGGTGAAGCTCCCATGCGCCTCCCCACTATATATAGGGGTGGAGGGGGCTGGTTTCTTGCCCTCCAAGTCCATTGGGGCGTTGGCAAAGGTGGGAGGAAAGAAATCCCATCATTTCCTTCCCCACCGATTGTTATCCCCCCTTTTTAGGGATCTTGATCTTATCCCTTTGGGATATGATCTTATTCCTTCTAAGGGGGGATCTTGGTGCGCCTTGACCAGGGGTGTGGGGCCTTTCCCCCACTACCCACGTTCATGTGGGTCCCCCCATGCAGGTGGGCCCCACTCCGGAACCTTCTAGAACCTTCCCGGTACAATACCGAAAAATCCCGAACATTTTCCGGTGGCCAAAATAGGACTTCCCATATATAAATCTTTACCTCTGGACCATTCCGGAACTCCTCGTGACGTCCGGGATCTCATCCGGGACTCCGAACAACATTCGGTAACCACATGCAAACTTCCTTTATAACCCTAGCGTCATCGAACCTTAAGTGTGTAGACCCTACGGGTTCGGGAGACATGTAGACATGACCGAGACGTTCTCCGGTCAATAACCAACAGCGGGATCTGGATACCCATGTTGGCTCCCACATGTTCCACGATGATCTCATCAGATGAACCACGATGTCAAGGACTCAATCGATCCCGTATACAATTCCCTTTGTCTAGCGGTATTGTACTTGCCCGAGATTCGATCGTCGGTATCCTTATACCTTGTTCAATCTCGTTACCGGCAAGTCTCTTTACTCGTTCCGTAACACATCATCCCATGATCAACTCCTTGGTCACATTGCGCATATGATGATGTCCTACCGAGTGGGCCCAGAGATACCTCTCCGCTTACACGGAGTGACAAATCCCAGTCTCGATCCGTGTCAACCCAACAGACACTTTCGGAGATACCTGTAGTGCACCTTTATAGTCACCCAGTTACGTTGTGACGTTTGATACACCCAAAGCACTCCTACGGTATCCGGGAGTTACACGATCTCATGGTCTAAGGAAGAGATACTTGACATTGGAAAAGCTCTAGCAAACGAACTACACGATCTTAGTGCTAGGCTTAGGATTGGGTCTTGTCCATCACATCATTCTCCTAATGATGTGATCCCGTTATCAACGACATCCAATGTCCATAGCCAGGAAACCATGACTATCTGTTGATCACAACGAGCTAGTCAACTAGAGGCTCACTAGGGACATATTGTGGTCTATGTATTCACACGTGTATTACGATTTCCGGATAATACAGTTATAGCATGAATAAAAGACAATTATCATGAACAAGGAAATATAATAATAATACTTTTATTATTGCCTCTAGGGCATATTTCCAACATTAAATGTGTCGGTTAACTAATATTAGTATCATATGACAGTCATATTTGAACAACTAAGCTTTCGAATTCTGAGTGTTGTGTTGTTTAGCTTGAAGGGTGGAGTAATGCTAGTACGACAGAAAGCACCTACGCAGATCATAGTAGAGTAGATAAAAGGGGAAAACCCTAAGCATCAAGAGAAAAATCAGGAAAGTGGAACTAGCTGGACCAGTGGGTGGTGCACATGCTTTTCGAAACGAATATAGGAACATTAGGTGACCAATTAAACGTTCCCTGTTTTAGTGATATGAGCATCATATCAGTTTCGTATTTGAACATGTAAGCTTTGGGTTGAGGTCTTGAGGAGCAGTGCTAGCACGACACGAAGCACCTACGATGATGGTAGTGAATATAAAGGGGGGAAACCATAAGCTTTACGAGTATAGTGCCCGTGCCATGGCGGATCTGAAGGTGCAAACCGGACAAAGCTACTTCGCAACCAATGTTTGCTTTCAACTAGCCACTACGATTTGGTATGGACAAGAAAAGTACAGTAAACAAATTACGATCTATTTTTCGGGTGAGATCAATAACTTAAGCACATATGGAAGAGTACCACCTCTCTTGCGACGCCGTGTAGGCCTATGCTGATACGTTGAGGGTGCTGCGGGTGCGATGGCTGTTGGCGGCGAGGAAGAAGACTTTAGACGGTAGACGACCGGGTCGGGGGATATATCCTGTTGCCGTGGACGAGGCGGTCGTAGGAGCGGTAACGGCAAGGTGGACACCGCCGCCGATGAATCAATAGGAGGCAATGAAAGGATCCTGGTCCAGCACCATGGGTGAGAGACGTCCATCTCTTGCAGTGGACGATGGGGTAGGGGTAGCGGCTCCGACAAGGTGGAGGATGGGGTGGCGGACGGAGGAGGCTGGCCGCAGTGCGGAGGTTGTCGTGCCGCCGATGGTGTATGAATGGGGAAATGGAGGGGAGGGGGATCTCAAACTTTGGGACGCGCTTCTCTGAAATGTGGGAAAGTTATGAACTTACCCCCCGTTTAAAATTCCAGACATCGCGTCGGTTGGGGATAGGACGGTAATCTCACATCTCCCAAATATTTGCCGGTAACTATTTCGGGCGAGCAGAGGGTGTTTTGCCGCCCACGGTTGGCGCCCACGATGTATGAACAGGACTGACAGGTAGGGCGGTTGTGTCACGTCTGAGGGAAGTTACACATCTGCCCCTATTTAAAATATTAGCCTACATCAATTTCGGACGACGAGAGTTTGTTTTGCCGCCCACCGTGTTTGAATGGGGAAATGGAGGAAGAGACACATGTCTTTCGGACGAGCTTGAATCAAATGTGTTTTGCCGCCCATGTTTGGCGCCCACCGTGTCTCAATGGCCTCAGAGGCCCTCGTGTCACGTCTGATTGAAGTTACTAGTCTACCCCTATCGACAACAATGTAAATCCGGTCGATAAGGATGTCAAGTGTCAGAGGTAGACAGTAATTTCCATCTCGCAAACACTTGCTGCGGGCAACCCACAAATTATAGTGAGTGTTTAGCCGCTTCGTTCAAAACTTGGGAGAATTAGCATTCACGTTTGCCCTGGGCCCTGGCAAACTAAATTCGAATCCAATTTGTATTCGATTACGAATATCCACAGACAATTCTATGTTTTGTTATTTATTTCTTCAAAACCACAACAAAGATTTATTCCACCTTTATATATGATTATGATTTAGAAATGCCGTGATCTTCGAATTCAGTACGTTGGATACACTCTGAGTCAAACAGTTATATCATCCAATACAATATGCTCACACGAAAAACAATTAACCATATGTCAATCATACAAGTACCAAGGATTACCTCACCTAAAAAAATCGGATAATTACAACACATGGACAACATAGGGGGTCTTGCAACATAATCCATTCAGAGACATGACACAACATACAAGTACAATAATGTAATGACAATTTCAACTGGTATCTAAAGAAGAACCGGGATTACCCTGGGCTTCAGATAGCAGAAACAGCAGGACCTCCTCCGTCTTCAAATGCAACATTCTTACTTCCTCCAATTCTTGGGTTGCTTGCATAATGCGTGCCGCTAATTCTGCAATTTCCAGCCTCAAGATAAAGATTACATCATTCATGGCAGCCACACCATCTCTTTTTGCCTCAAGTAGAGCCTCAAGCACTATAATATCTGTGCTCAGACTGCTCTCCGACGGTGTTGCCTCTGAACTACTACTATCTGGTAACATGGATGGTGCACTGCTTCCACAAATAGATTCTGGGGTTGTACATTGTGTCCTAGTGTGAACGGCATCCTGAAAGGTTTCCGCTGGACATAAGTAAGAGATAGTTATCGTATGATCCAGGCAGTAAGCTTACATGGTAAACAACGGACGAATTATTGTCGAGCATGGCAAACTATATTTAAATGGTTTGAAGCACCATCAGCCGAAAAGAAATTAAAATGGTAAGATGAAACTAGAGATGTAAGTGGCAAATAAACGACATTCGCCAGTCCGATCTAGTTAGTTTTTGCTACCTCCCTAGTTCATTTTCCTCAAAAAACAAAAACTCTTTTGAACTATCATACCACTAGTGGACTTTAATCGGGATTAAACGGGACCCAGTTGAAAGGGAGTGTACCACTGCTATATTTAAGTTGCCAAGGCATCTAAGCAGTTGAAATAATCTGAGAAAGCACTTAACAGTGTGGCCTCATATAAACTATGAAGGCAGTCTTGTGATGAAGTTGAGAGGAAAAGTAAGGACTCAAATGAAATAGGCATGCATTTCTTTATGATAGTACAACAGGCACTGCTGACATATTAGCCAACTTAGGTATAGCATAACAACAAACAAGCATTCGAATCAAGCAATACAGCAAAGCAGACAACTGAACTATTTGTAATTCGGTAGGATTACAGGTTGAGGGCACAAGCCAGGAAAACAGCCCACTCGCATTACATTTCACTTGTACTAAAACACACTGGCTTACCATATGTTGCTGTGAAGCCTCGCTGCTATTGCAATGTTCTTTGAAGATATTGTCAGCATCCCGTGGTTGCAAATCTAGTTGTTGTAGTTTATTCTGCACCCTCTATTTAGGTAAAATTAATTTTAATCGCATGCACTGGTCCAAATTGATCATCAATGGTTCATATAACCTAATGAAAGAAGGGTGTGTGCATACACGACAATATATCTGCTTCCCTCTATTTTTATGCTTGTTCGAGGTGCCAGCCCCAAAAGAACAAATATTTTGCTTGATGGGGTTGGCAACTCCATAATTAATAGAAGCATCAAATTAGTCATGCAACTTGGGAAGATCAAGAACACACAAACAAGTAATGAACAGAGGCTCGGAGCAGTGATGTAATAGCTAGCATAAGAAAATGTAGGGTAAAACGAACAAAAAGCAGTGGAACCACATGCTAGTTTGCTGATGTGTAATTAAGCATAGAGAACATTAAGCAGTCTGATGGAAGCAAGAGGTGGCATCAGAACAACACCATTATCATAAATATAGCATTCAAGAAGTAAAATAGTAGGCAGTGATATCTAGGAAGTACAGTAATACTACTTAGGACAAAACTAAAGCATATTAACTATATGTGCACTGGTATGTAATTTAGCACATGTAACATGTTCACTGCCAGAAGTATGGCCCTACAGGTGTAAGTAGAATAACGCGTCTCATGAAAACCTGAATGATGCCCTGAAGAAATTCAAAGGTGTGGTGCTTATGCTAGGAAAGTGAACGTAGGCGCTGGCCGTTGGATAATAGTACCTGATTCTTGGCGGCGTATGGGTATCGTTGTCATACTTGATAGCTAAGGATCGTCAATGGTGCTCGTGTTGCGGTTGAATTTGGGCCAGCTGTCGCCGTCGCTGAAGCGGCTCCAGTGCTACGGTTGCGGCGCCTGTCGACATACAAGAAGGCTCATCTGTGGTAAGTGAACAGTTGCATGATAAAGAGAAAAACCGAAGGAGTACAAATCGAAATAACCTGATGAGGCTGCGGCGTCGGTAAAGCAGGGCCGGTGGAGTTGAATATGGTGTCCGTGGAGCGGGTCCGGTACAGTGGACGAAGGCTTCGGCAGACGCGTTGTACAGTGCTTTCGGTGAGGCGGATCTGTTGCGGTGGACGAGGGCTTGTATAAAGGGCCAGCAAAGGGGCGGACGAGGGAGTCAGTGAAGGGCCTACACTATGGTGGACGAGGGCGCCGGTTAAGCAGATCCGGTGCGGTGGACCATGATGGCGGTCAAGGAGATCTGGAGCGGTGGACAAGCCAGTCGTTGAAGCGGCTCTAGTGAAGTGGTGAGTTGGCAGTTGGGGGTTCCAAGGTGCAAAAGGTAGATCCGGCGGGGTGTGAGGTCCTCCGCTGCGGCAGAGGACTAGATTCGTCGGCTTGCCGTGGTTAGGGGGGGGGGGTCGGGGAGGGGCTCTGGGAAGAATGTTCGGGGCAAAGAGGGGAAAACAATGGAGTTACCAAAGCAGCCCTTTTTCGTTCATGTGGCAGGTGTAAAACAGGAATATCGCAGGGCTAAACTTTCGGGCGCGTGATATTTCGATGTGAGCGGGAAGTTTGAAAGCTTTTGGCGCCTAAAATTATAGGGTTAATTATCCTTTTGCCCTCAGTGGTGTCTCTGTGCTAAGTTTTGCCCTCAGATGCAAATTGTGATCAGTTTTGCCCCTAGTCCATGCACAGCTACTATGACGAGGCCAAACGGCCATATTTGAGTCCATTCCGTCCGCCAGCGTTAAGTTGTGGGTCCGGAGCTTACACGTGGGACCGTGTGGACGTGGGTCCGGAGCTGACATGTAGGCCCGTGCAACTAAATCCCCAAATCATTCATAGCTCACTCTACCCATCCGCTTCCCCGCCGGCCGGCTGACCTGCGCCACCGCCGGCACTTGCGCCGTGGCCAGGACCTGCCCCGCCACCAGCTGCACGCCTACTCCACCGCTACCTTTCTGCGCCTACGCTCCACGGCTGCCTGCGACGCCCGCCACCTTCCTGCGATGCCACGGGTGTGGCGCCCGCCACCTGCTCGACCCGCGGAGTGGCCTCCTTCCGTGCGCCCGGCCGGAGCGCTCAAAGGTGGGGGGCTGCTGGATCTATTTGAACTAGGAGGAAGAACCCTAGGCCGAAATGGAGAGCAGCAGCGACCCCGGAGTATCTGGCGAGGCAGGCATCGGGCCGGAGATCCGCCGCGTCCTCTACTGGGTTCCCGAGGGGTAAGTCTTGGCTCCTGTTTAGATTGAGCTTAGTTGTGCATTTGAACACTCGATTCGAGTAGGTTTGCCCAATTAGTGTGCTGATTGCGTCTCTGTTTTTCGCCGGTTAGGATGGAGTTGCGGTTTGCTTTCTTGATGCACATTAGAAGGGACCGGTACACGTTCGATGCAAAGGATCAGAAGAAATACCAAGGAGGTTTTGATTATCGGTTGCCAATGGCTAGTAATTGGAGTTTCAGACAATTTGGGGAGGTAATTTGTAGCCAATATCCTTGGGGTTTGCTTGATGAAGTGGTATACAAATACTATGATGGGGAAAAGAAATGGGTGACAGTTAGTAATGATGAAGAGCTAGCTACCATGTTTGTTAGGCATAAAGAGAAAGATAATTTTCATGTGAGGCTGCAAGTTGATGTGCTTGAGCAGGCATTTGGACCTAGGATGACGGGTGCAGCATCTCGGGGAGAACCAAGTCGTCGTAATGGCATCTCTAGCCAGAACAGTTCAGTTGGTGCACGACGACGTGGTGGCTCGACAAGTGTGGGCAACAGCAGTAGGGTCCCCCTTGAAGTGGAGGATGATGACTACAATTCTGGGGTTGATGAAGAGAAGCTATATTCTGATGTTATTCGGAATTTACGACGGGCACCTCGGGCTGATAACCAAGATGAGGCTCACAATGCAGTCCGTGTGGATGATGACGCGGTGGGTGAGGACGAAGACCTTGCAGCTGTTGAATGGGACCCTTTGAACCCTAATTTGGAAGAAGGTACATTTTTTGCATCCATGAATGAGTGTAGAAATGCAGTTGTGACATACTACATCAAGGTAGAACGTACTTTCAAAGTTGACAAGAGCGATCAAGTACGTTACAGAGTGCACTGTCCGACTGAGGGTTGTCCATGGAGGCTGCTCGCATCTAAAATGCGAAATTGCACTAATGTTCAGGTTAAAGTGAACCCTTTTAAGCACACATGCCAGGAATCAACCCTTAGGAAGGATACAATCAGTAGAGCCAAGTCAAGATGGGTGGCAGAAGAAGTAAAGAAGTGGGTGAAAGAAAACCAGCAAGTGGGTCCAAAGGAATTGCAGAAGAACATCAAAGATAAATTCACGATAGATTTACCATACATGAGGTTGTTCAATGGTAAACAACAGGCTATGGATTCTATGTATGGTAACTGGCAGGAAAGTTTTCAATTGTTGCATTCATTCAAAGGTGAAGTGAAGAGGACAAGCCCAGATAGTATTGTAGATATTGATCACCACACCGTGGAGTACACATTCAGGGGAGTGACAAAGACCAAGGAATGCTTTAGGAGGGTTTTTGTCTGCTTTGAGGATTGTCGCCGGGTTTTTTTGGCAGGTTGCAGGCCTTATTTGGCTATTGATGCCACTTTTCTCACAGGGAGGTTTAAAGGACAGTTAGTAGCTGCTTGTGCAGTTGATGCACACAGTTTTGTATTTCCAGTTGCCTACGGTGTGCTGGAGACAGAGTCTGAGGAGAGCTGGACTTGGTTTTTGCATAATCTGCGCCGGGCTATTGCACATCCCAATGGGTTGGTCATTCATACAGATGCCTGCAAAGGTTTAGAAGTGGCCATGGACAATGTGTTCCCTGGAGTAGAGCATAGGGAATGCATGCGTCACCTTGCTGCAAATTTCATGAAGAAATTCAAAGGAAAGGTGTATGCCGACAATTTATGGCCAGCATCTTTGACTTGCAGTGTGAAGAAGCACAACTACCACTTGAGGCAGTTATACATGAATCCCAAAGTGAAAGAATACTTGGAAACACACCACTCCAAGTTATGGGCTAGAAGCCAATTCAGTGAACTGAGCAAAGATGACTATGTGCACAATAATCTAGCAGAGTCTTTCAACTCAACGATCCGGAAACTAAAGGGTCATTATGTGGTGGATTTGCTGGACAGGATAAGGATAGAATACATGCAGAAATTTCATTATCGTGCAGGAATAGCCGAGGCAAAATTCATGGGCCACATTATCATCCCTGCTGTGATGAATGAGCTGATGCAGAAAACAACAGGCTTGGAAATGAACATGACTCTTTGCTCGGGTACCACAACAGAGATATCATATTTGGATAAAGAAAAGAGGGAATGGAGATATCCAGTGGATTTAGAAGCTAGAACTTGCAGTTGTAGGCAATGGCAGATAACTGGGTTGCCATGCATTCATGCCTTGTTTTTCATCACTTCTCTCCCTGGTCCAGCAGGGAACATTCAGCAGTATGTGCATGATTACTACTCTGTTGCAAGGTTCAAAGCCACATATGCTTATGCCTTGCCTGCTATGGAGGGAAAACAACGATGGGACATGGTGGACCCTGGATTCAAGCTTTGCGCTCCAGTTCTGAAAAGAGCAGCAGGTAGACCAAGGAAGAGTCGAATCAGACCTCGCAGCGAAGGAGCTGGACTTGGAGTGAGGAAGCGTAAGTGCACAAGATGTGGTGGGTCTGGTCATTTCGGTAAGTATTGTGATAACACAGTAGATCCAGCGTTCGGAGAGAGTTTCGATGAAGGCTTCGATGAAAATGATGGACAGCAACCGGTTGCATCAGATGAGGATTTTGACGAGGTTCGAAATGATGATGGTCAACAGCCGCATGATTTTGACGATGATCCAAGTGAGGCTCCAAATAGTGATCATGGTGATCCAAGTGAGGCTCCAAATAGTGATCATGGTGATCCAAGTGAGGCTCCAAATGATGATCATGGTATCCAAGTGAGGATCCAAATGATGATCATGGTGATCCAAGTGAGGCTCCAAATGATGATCTTGCTGATCCAAGTGAGTCTCCAAATGATGATCCAAGTGAGGCTCTAAATGGTGACCAACCTTATGTTGTTGTGAGTTCTGCTAGGTATGTAAATCTTGCAAGGGTTAAATACTACTGTACATTTATGGGTCACTTGACATGATCTCATTACCCTTTATGTTTTGCACAGCTCTATGATAGGTTTGAAGAAGACGCACAAGGTACCGACAACCAAGAGGAGAAGAGAAGAAGCAATGAGCACAAGGTGCACGAGGATCAAAGTGATGGCAAGAAGCTCAAGGAACAGACAGAAGCCCGAACGCTATATGTGAATAATTATGAAACATTATGAATAATGTTGTATTTCTGTTGGATGATGTTAGAACTATGGTTGACATGATGGCTAAATCTGTTGGATGATGTTTGAATGAGCACATGGTTTTTCCTTTTTTTTGATTTTTTTGAATTTTGTTTTGCTCATTTGAATTCTGGTCAAACCTAACTTTGACCAAGATTTAAACAAGTCTAAAACATCAAAATGAAGAACTAAGCATGGATCCTTCTTAGTCAATCCAAAATGAAGCTATGGTGAGGTTTTTGAAATTTTCATGAAAAATGTGCTAAAATGAGGGTCCAAAGGTAGGGTAAATGGCCTCATCTCTAAGCAAGGTTTTTTTTCGACCTTGTCTAAATCAGCCAAATAACTTTCCTAAACATATATTCTATATATACGGACTATGTGCGCTGGTTTTTCCATTTTTTGATTTTTTTAAATTTGTTTTTCTCATTTGAATTCTCGTCAAACTTAACTTTCACCAAGATTTTTTAAATTTGTTCTGACCAAGATTTAAATAAGTGTAAAACATCAAAATGAAAAACTAAGCCTGGATCCTTCTTAGTCACTCTAAAATGAAGCTGTGGTGAGGTTCTTGAAATTTTCATGTTTATTTCCCCAAAACACTTCTCTTCACTTCATACAAAAGAGTTTGAGATACTCGAGATATCATACAATACACATGAACTTATCGTTTAATTGTATGTAAACCTTGTTTATCAACTTAAATCGTTAGTATATGACATAAGAAGACTATGTGCGCTGGTTTTTTATTTTTCTGATTTTTATTTAATTTATTATGCTCATTTGAATTCTGGTCAAACTTAACTTTGACCAAGATTTAAATAAGTGTAAAATATCAAAATGAAAAACTAAGCCTGGATCCTTCTTAGTCACTCTAAAATGAAGCTGTGATTAGTTTTTTGAAATTTTCACGTTTATTTCCCCAAAACACTTCTCTTCACTTCATACAAAAGAGTTTGAGATACTCGAGATATCATACAATACACATGAACTTATCGTTTAAATGTATGTAAACCTTGTTTATCAACTTAAATTGTTAGTATATGACATAAGAAGACTATGTGCGCTGGTTTTTTATTTTTCTGATTTTTATTTAATTTATTATGCTCATTTGAAATGTGGTCAAACATAGCTTTGACTGCTCCAAACCCCTCCCAAACCCCACTAACCCTAGTGCTGAACCAGGACCGTTCATCTAACCCTAGCGCTGAACAAGGGCCGTCGATCTATACCTTCTAGAAGGAATCTGTGGGGAGGACCGGAGGAGGGGGCGATCCGCGAGATGCAATCTGATTGGCTGGGAGATTCTTTTTTTTAAACAAATATCGGGCGCGCTGGATGGACCGTTGGGCCGTCCGTTGTTTGGGCCTGAGACCGCAGTAAATAGCCCGTCTCAGCCTTTCCAGGCCTTGCATGCATGCATGGGAGGCGGCGACGTGCATAGGCTACGACGTGGGTTTGCATGCGCGGGAGGCTGCGACGTGCATGCATGCGAGCGAGGCGTGCTAGGTGCGCTAGGCTAGCGAGGCCAGCTAGGTGGTTCAACGAGTCAGATGCACCATCCGGTCAAAGAGCTATGCAATGATTCAAATGCACGCACGCGCCCCATGCATGCATCGTTTTTGTGCAAAAATTTAAGAGTGCAAAGCGTAACGGATACACACACGCGTTCAGATTCACACACGCACCGTTCTCACCCTTTCTCTCTTCCTCTCCCACCCACAGGCCTATAAATGGGGTGCCTATCTTCCTCTCCCACCCATAAGCCAGATCCGATCCATTCTCTCCAACTTTAAACACCCAATCAACCGAGCCCTCCCCAAGCGAGACCATGCAGTTTAACGGGCCGACCTTCAGCCGTCCGCCTGTCGTGCCGGAGCGGCGCTACCCACCGGGCGTGCTCGTGGAGAGGGAGCTCCGTGTGTGGGCTTTTTCAAGGTGGAGGGGTTCCGTCGAACTCACCCGCGCCTTCCTCAGAGCCGGCTATGCCCACCTCCCACGGGGCTCGCCGAGGATGTTCACCCTCAATGAGGTTCGTGACCACGGCGGCATCCTCCTACTGCTCATGGTCACCTTCACCAACCCGTTTGACGCGCGCGAGCTCCTCAGCCAAGTCTTTTGGTGTGGCTGCGAGGCCATCTTCTTCACCGTCTACAACATCTACACCAACTACAAGAACATCTTCCCCACTCCATCCGGGATGCACTCCCTTCCCTACGACGACGAGGAGGAGGTGTGAAGATGAAGACGGTGTTGAAGGGGCGCGCGCGGCCAAAGTGGAAGGAGGAGATCAAGATGAAGACTGTTTTGTTTTTTATTTGTTGCTTTTCTATGTCGTGTCGTGCCATGTCATGTTTCGTCATGTGTCCGTGAACTGTCCGTGAACTTATTATTGTAATGGTACTTTGTTGCATCTTATCTAAGTTATTTATTAGGGTTTATTATGTGTGTTAAAAAATGTCCGTGCCCAAGCATATAATTTCTTCCCTAAACCAAGTCATGAAGCTCGAGAACTTGTGGTTGTCATTCAAAAGAGGGGGTGAGAAGCCCTCCGTTTTATTCAAAAATAATAAGTCATGAACTAACATGCAAATTTATTCCGTTTAAATCCTAAACCAAGTGCCACTCTAACACTAAACCAAGTGCCACTCTAACCAAAACCACATGGCGGTGCAAACATACGTTTTCAACTCCAAGCTCCAAAATTTCAGTGCAAAACAAAGGAAAACCACTCTCACGCGTGTGCAAACATTCACGGTCTCACATTTTTTTTGACAAATTTCACAGTCTCACTATGTATACATTTCTTCCCTACCCATGTCAAACTCTTGCCATCTGTCCTAGCGGTTACCAGCGCAGCCCTAAACACCACAAACCCACGCGGTCTTGGGTTCGAGTCCCCAGCCGCACCAATTTTTTGTGCATTTTTTCACCCTTCATTTTTTTTGACAAATTTCACAGTCTCACTATGTATACATTGCTTCCCTACCCATGTCAAACTCTTGTCATCTGTCCTAGCGGTTACCAGCGCAGCCCTAAACACCACAAACCCACGCGGTCTTGGGTTCGAGTCCCCAGCCGCACCAATTTTTTGTGCATTTTCCACCCTTCATTTTTTAGACAAATTAGTTTCTACTCAATGTAATGCCCTTAAAAATGTTCATTTATTTTGGCACTAGGTGTAAACATCTACCACAGCTGAGGCACATTTTCCATGACATTTTGGTCTTTGATTTAAATCACGGTGTATTTGAATTGGATTACTTAAATTGCTATTAAATATTTAACAGCTCCAAAAATTTCAAACCTTAATTGTTTGGCTCTGGAATAATTCATTAGCTGCATTTCATTGATCAAAAGTTTCTGAATTCTTCATTTCTTCTCCTTTTTTTCAACATATTTAAATGTTGGTCACTTCTTCTCTGTTTTTTTCAACATTTAAACAACTTTGGCCAACATTTAAACTAGGTGAATTTCTCATACAATTTCAAGATTACAAATTCCTCCATAATTCATGCCTTTCCATACATTTTCAACATTACAACCAGTGCGATTACCATACCTACAAATGCCCAAAAGTATTTGCAAATGGGTATTGGTAGTGCTTGATCTTCAAGCTTCCTAACCTTCTTATTCAACATCCTAAGCTCAACAGCTAGCTCTTTGTCAGTGCGTGCTTCACCCTCCATCTCTTCTTCCGGAGCTCGTGTTGCGGCCACTGCGGTTTGGGGCAGCATGCGGAACCATTCGCCATGCTCTTCTTGCAGTTCATTTATCAAAGTCTTGGCCAGAGCATCGACCCAAAGAAAGAAGCATGTCACCTGCATGAACACGGAACAGATCAACCAATTGCTCAAAGATCCCGACCACGAAAATGGTGCAATTGCCCCGATTCTTACCCCATTCTCGCTGCACACGTAGAACGGACGATTGTGGTTCCTCGATGTGTGAGAAACCCTCCAATCAACGCTCGCCCGGCAGCACGGACAGACGAAGACAGGCATCTCCACACGCGCCCGGCTCTGCTTCCACAAGGTGGCGTGGGAGCTTGCGGAAGACATGGAGCTCGGAGCCGAACGGGATCTCAACGCCACCGCGCCCTCCACATCTATCTTCCCACCACCGCGCCCTCCACAGCTAGCTTTCCACCGCCGTCGTGCTCTCGCTCTCTCGCCATGGTCAGCGCCATGCTCTCTGTCGCCGTGGTCACCGCCGCTGTCGCCCGCTAATATAGCACACCCGCAACGACTCTATGCTCAATGGCTCTCTGCTGGGTCCCGCAAGCCACGCGTGCAACGGTCTGAATAAAATTGGCCGCCTCTGCCGCCTGGTCCCACCTGTAAGGGCCGAGTCAAAACGTTGACCTGACGGAGACGCCAAAGTTCACAGAACGAGTCGGTGCGCACGGACTAGGGGCAAAACTGAGCACAATATGCATCTGAGGGCAAAACTGAGCAGGTAGACACCACTAAGGGCAAAAGGATAATTAACCCAAAATTATAAGTATTCTACTCTCGTACGGCCGACTATGATATCATGGTTGACAATTTGTTTGTTTTGCATGCAAAAAAATGTGCAAGTTTTGAAAATCAATGTCTCCAACTCGAAACTTAGATTGTCCATTCAATTCAAATATGGATCATTGAGCTACTACAAGCAAATATCATCATACGGTCCAATTCAAATGAAATTCCAAATGTGTTTATCCTAAATATGATGACAAAAGCAAAAATGTGTATGTGTACGAATAAAGTGGATGATTATAAAGTTTGAACATGCCCGTATGTGTGTATCTCTAGGTTTGATATATGAATTTGAAAACACGAAACCCCGGCTTAAAAAATGTACCTCTGCTTAAATGAATTACAGAAGCTAATGATGGAGTCAAATTCCAAAATTCCAATCTTAGGTTTGTAATTCTGGTACATCAAGGTATATCACACATGTTCAAAAGTATCGTTATCTCATAGTCCAAACTATGAAACAATTTGATCAACCATGAGTGCACAATATCTCAATTATGCTAAAGTCCCTCAAATATAGACACCTCACTCTTTATCTGAAGCCAAACCCCCCCCCCCCCCCCCCCCCGCCCCCCCACCACCACACACACACACACACACACACACATAGAGAGAGAGAGAAGTCTTTCTCTCCCCCAAAGACCAACACACGAGCACATTAACACCCCTCTCTCTTGTAAAGTCCGGACCCCAATATAGGTCTCTATCACTTTGTCTCTCGGGCATGCACACATCTCTTCCCTCACTCTAGTCTCCCGCTATCTCTCTTACCCAAGCACACACACTATGTAGAGTGTATATTTCCCATACACACAAAACGTCGCCCCCAAACGTCTATCTCCCTAGTTATGTGGTTCTCGTGCACTCACCTCACACACCACCCCCACTGCAAACAAGCACAGTTTGTCTCCTTGTGCACCACTATCCTCTTTCAATCTCTCCCACATGCGGACCCGCCCCAGCTCCTTCCCTGTATACATATATGTCGTGACTCTTTCCATAGCTCCCTAATGTATCATCGTTCTTGATTTCGCACATTGTTCTCTACACCATCTATTCTAGATCTCTCATGAAGTCCCTATCACACACACGATGAGTCTCTTCCCTTGCGTCTCCGTGCATAGGCCAATTTCGGACAACATCAACATTGTCTCCCTATCTATACGCCATTTATGGACATAAACGACCCCTCTCACCCCCTCTCTTCCTTCCTTTCTCTCTCTCCGTCGCTAGCTCTCTCTCTCTCTCTCTCTCGCTCTCACACCCCTCTCCCACACACACACACACACTCAATGTCTCTTCCAAATAGTCTGCTCCCCCTGCCCGCACCCGTGCTATCTCGCTACTACACATGTCACACCATTCCCCCTTCTCTTATACTAGGTTTACATCATCAGTGGTCTCTCTATTCCACATACACACACTCCCTCTCACACACAAAACGCGTGCACAAACACACCCAGACACGCACAGATACGCATTTATCTGGATCCTCATCTCTCCCCATGTCCGCATGTGTATCTCACACACTCACTCTCTAATTATGTATATGTGTCTCCACATTACACAACACAAAGCCCCATGACATGTCCCTCTCTATCCTCCACACAAATAGACACAAAGAATCTGTTATCATTGCCTTAGTCTCTAACATATCACACAGGCACACTGTCTCTCTCTCGCAAACACGCTCAACAAGGGTTTCCCCGTGAATAAATAACCGTCTATTCATCAACAGTCGTGGCAGTACGGCGAACACGAGAGGTGAAAAAGAATAAACCTACACGTGCTTAGACCACCTAGTATGACTACTAGGACTAGAGCAAGCCAAAAAGCGCGCCGCCGTCACCCCCTCCTTATCGGCGATGGGAAAATCTTTCTTTTACACAGTCGAGAAGTCATTGTGCTAAGGCCCCACATGCCGAGGCATTGAATAGAATGTAGATGCTAGTTTACGGAAGAAAGTATCGATAATACATTTGTATCTCCATACTTATATTTCTTCTCTTATAAAAAACCGAGTTGGTGATGATGGTACGTGTGCCATCTTGCAATATAGACCGTCCGATCTATATCCGACGGATGGAAATTAAACTAAAAGATACCCGCACCCTCTCCACATTTGCAGACAAGGCCTTCCCTCATTCATCCTTGTCTCCAACAAACCTCATTGTTGAGCAACTAAGAAAGGAAGCCTCTGGAACAAACTGGCCTGGTGGCCATTGCTGGCGTCGTCAATCCCCACACCTCCGCTCAGTCCAACCACCAATCACCACCACACCCCACTCCTCTTCACCTTATCTCATATTTCTCGAGATATCATTAGTTTTTACACATGGGACTACTCCCGCAAGGGTCAATCACAACTAGTGTTTTATAAAAAAAATGCATCTTGATGTTCTGTGCAATGCACGTATCTTGCTAGTACTCCTACACAAGACTAAGTTGGTGATGATGGTGTGTCTGCCATCCATCGTTTCTGGCCATTAGATATACATCTAACGACTGTGAGGTAAGTTGTTGCCTTTTCTCATCAACATCCCACTTGTCTACCAATTTGCAGAAAAACCCATAATTAGTATCTTAAAACCAACCACATCCCTCCCTGACCTCACCAAAACAACCCAAGGAATATATTCTAATTGAAACATAATATATCTCTAGTGACATATGTATATCAAAAGTAGAGTGTTTTGTATCAAGTTTGTGAATAAGTATTATTCTAATTATGATTCGTTGCAACGCACATGAACATTGCTAGTATTTCCAACCATGCATTTTTTCCCTAGTATTCCATAGTTTCGAGTTTTCCATCAAGATATTAGTCACTCATGGTTGATATTTACTTTCAATCATGTACACATATGCACTATGTAACTAGCCTTGCTTATTGGCTTCCAAAGCTTAACTTTCACTCCTACTTACAATATGTAGAGTATTTAACAAAAAATTACCACTTTCAACCAGCCCTAGGAAGAATATATTGTACAAAAATAGCAAAAACATACCCAAAAATTCTTAATCCACACCAAAACCTACTACCTAGTACTCCTACTGATTAGGTTCATTTAAACCCATTTATGACAGGGTTGGCCCACACGTCCGTGCTGACGAGGCAGCTTAAACCAACATTTTGTTTGAGCATTGACACGAGGGACCCACATCTGACCTTCTATCCTGTTATTCCCCCTCAAATCATTATTTTTCCTGAACATTACTTCAAACAATACTGATGCGTGTTTGTTGGTGGCGCCGGTAATGAGCAAGTTGGCCGCCGCTCCGCCGGACGGGCCGGACGCCGCGCTAGCCTCCGCATGGGTTGGTAGGCTAGCCCAAGCGTGACTCACGAGCGAGCAAGCCGCCGCGCTGGCCTTTGCTCGAGCCAGATGGCTGGCCTTCGCGCGGCACGTGCGAGCAAGCCACTGCGCTGCAGTGCCAATCTAGCTAGAAAACCTTGCAGACAAGCAGCTGGATGGAGCTATCTTGGGTAGCTAGCAGCCGCGAGCGCCGGACGGAGCTGGCATCCGGGCTACCACAGCATCTTCTCCGTACCGCTGGCGGTTTTGACCTCGCCTTCTGCCAGCAGCGATAGCTGCGTCCCATGGACGAGGATGACTAGGTGGACAAGCCGGAGGTAGGAGGTCACTCGGGGATTTTTGTGCAGACTGACATGTAGGTCCCACAAGTCATAACGCCCGGTCGAATAGAAGGCGTTGACTTAATGGGAGACATGGGCCCTGTCAGAGGTTCAAGTTAGATTCTAACCCTGAACTAACTCTAACAAAAGTGGTGTTTGGATGGCAGGGTTAGATTGACAACAAATGTATCCAAACAGGGCCATGGGTTGAAATGTGCCTATAATGGTACTTTGTAGAGTAGTCGTTTCTTGGTTGGGCTGGTTGGTAAGAGCATGTACAATGGTTGATAAGGTAGTCTTATCTTAAGTCTGCCACGTATGCAGGTGGTAGTAGTTTCTTGGCATTTTAGTGGTTTCTTGCATTATTAGGGGTTTCTTGTAAGGAACAATGTACGTACTACTAGCGACAAAAGGCGATTCTAGGTTGCGTTGTACTCCAACGAGTACTACTAGTGGTCGCGGGAGTGTATACCCCATTTTGTGGGTTCGATCCCGGCCGAACGCACGGTGGCCTTTTTAAAAAAAAGTACTACCACACTTTGCTGTGAGCCAATATTTTACACGGGTAGTTTGAGTTTTGAAGTCAAACGGACGTGCGGCCCCACAATCTGGGTGAACTGGTAGCCTAGCCACGTGAACGGGTTTTCCTTCCTAGCATCTCATGGTTCGGGTGCTCGCCCTAGCTGCACCTTGCTTGCAGCTTCCTCATCAGCTAGTAGCATATTTAAACTAGCGCCTCCCAATTAAGCCCGACGAGCCAGAAAAGCCTGGCGGGGCATTGGGAACTGTGCAATATGGCTCTGTACGTAAAGTGCTCTACTACTACTCTCTAGATTGTGGCGTTGCACGCATGGACTTCACTCCATTATCGGCTCTACTATAAAAGAAATTCCTCTTGACGTGTTTTTTTTTGAAATGGAGGCAAAAGCTTTGCTTCATCTCATTCATAAAGAAGGAACTACTAACAAAGTTCGACGAGATCCATTACACCTCCACAAATGGAAGCGAAAAGCCTAGTCTCACTGTATCAAATAACTCAAATGTTCTGCCCCCGCAGTAACCGTCGTTGATAAACAGGCTGCTAGTGTGTGCGTGAGAGGAGCGGCTGAGTAGGCCAGCTACATGAGAGGAGCGGCTGAATAGAGCACCAAGACTACCCACTAGGCCACTACGCATGTGTACTTTCCCTGCATTGATAGTACAGCGATGGTTCTAGAGAACAGTAGTACCCTCCACTTCCAACTGTAGCTCCTTGGCCCTGAGATTCAAGAGTTCAAAACTGGTGCACTATACTAGACTAGACTAGAAGTACAGTACATCGCACTACTAGTTGAGAAAAAGTAGTACTAGTACTGCTACAGTATGAGTACGTACTCCTCCGTCACATAATGTAAGACGTTTTTTGACACTAGTTGGCGTGTACAAAAAATGGCAAAAACATACCCAAAATTTCTTAATCCACGCCAAAAACTACTACCTAGTGCCAAAAATTTCTTACTAGTGCCATTATTTACAGTATGATGCAATCCCATAACGTTCCATAATGCTAGTACTAGTAGTAAATAATAGCCTCACCCCTTTGCTGAGGAACAATCTACAGTTGGAAGGGACGAGGCCCTGCGGTTACTACGCTCTTATCTCCTCCTCGCCAGTTCCCCTGCCCCTGAAGAGAAGGCAGTTTGTCGCTGCTCCCATGGATTCGCCAGGCGGTTCTCCTCCTCGTCGGGGCTGGGAGACCTTGGACGACAATCCTCTGGGAGAAATGGCACGCCACTCCGACGTCCTCACCGCCGCAAGACTCAGTGCTTCCTGCACCAACTTTTTCAAGACGCTGCTTAAACAGGCTTGGGAAAAGGCCATGCTTGTTGGTCTTCCATGCGTCCTCGAGGAGAATGTTCTTCTATGGGACAATCCTTCGAACAGTCCACCGCTCCCTCGGCCATGGTTGCACGTTGACTCCGCTAGAGTTGCCGACGTTGAGAGGTAGTCGGATTTTGTCCAATGAGCAGGTCAGTAATGGAGTTTGATCATGTAGTACTTAGTTATTCCATTTCCATCCCGTAATTTCTCCGCTGCCCACCATCTTATATATAGGTCTGGGTCGGTGCCAAGGAAGATTGGCTTGCATACCTCCGGCCGGATACCACCATCATTTTGCACAACATCCACAGCTATGCGGCCATTTTGGTAGACCCCTTCTCCACCATTGGGATCGGCCTTCCGGACTGGTTGGGCTTGAATACATATGATGATGCCTACATGAGATTGAAGAAGATAGCAATTGCGGACCTGCTGACAAAACGACGCGGCTACGACGATTACTTTCTCATCGCGGTGTTCAACATAAGGATTTCCATCAATGCAGGAGGCAGTAACGGCAGAGGCTGGTGCTTGTTGGCGGCGGCGGATTTGTACCCCTACACGTTCGAAGACGCCGTGCGCCATCTAGGCCACATCTTCGCGGTGACAAGCCAGGGGACTTGTTTCATCTTGTTGCTATCCTACGGTATGGGAGATTACAAACGGAATGCACAAACCATCATTTGCATCCCTAACGGTACTCCATTATTTTGCAGGGACCAGTCATCCCCCGATCAAAATAAGATCGCCGATCCTGGATGTGCATTTGCATCTGCGATTCGGTCTAACCTAGAACCTTGTAGCTGACTTTAGCATATTGGGATAAACAATCTTAGCAGTCGTTACCCATGGTACCACTGATGTGCAACATGGTCACACAATCTACCACGATCGGACCGTCACCATCTACCCAGGTATTCCATTTTTAACCCTCTCACCTTCTCTTTCATTGTTGTGCTAGTAGTATACTTAGTAGTAGTACTAGTAGGAGTGCTTTTTACCTTGGAGGACGCGTATATCTAGCTAGGCCCTTGAACACTTGAACCCACTAGCTGCCACCATTTTTGTTTTTCCATGTCTTACTATCTCATCCATGTAGCCAAGAGTGGCTATATATAATAAGCCGGTTATTTTACTTCCTCTATACCAGAGTAGTACTATTTGCTGCACAGTATTACTGACCGCCATATTTGAGCACAACATTATTATGCATGGACCTTGACTATGTACGTCACCATGTGTCCAGATCTGGGATGCCGCGTGTACCAGATGAACGGCGCCGAGTTCGACCCCCATGGTGCTACGTGGGTGCCGAGGAACACTCTTGGAGAGTACTCACTTTTCATCGAGGACAACTACCCCATTGTGAAGCAGATGCCACCTTCCGTGCACGACACGAAAGTCCTGCCGTTCATGAAGCATGGTTGTGTCTTCAGTGTGCACCGCCAAATGAACGACATACTGGGACGCGCTATCCCTGATTTATGCCGCTTCAGCTTGGATGAGTCTCCATCATGTGGAACCGGACTAGAAAGTTGCGACAATGATTCCCGTTGCCCACCGCTATGGATCATGTCATCCATGAAGAACACCTGGGACTGGAACCTGGAGGAGGAAATGTAGCCCATCTATAACGTGTAAGTGGAGTATGGTAATTGTGAACGGTAGCGCTGTGAATATATGTAGACTAGTCGTGCACAAATTTATCACATGAATTGGAGATGAACTTGTGTGGCATACTGGCATTTGTCCTTTAGAATTTATTACTAGTAAATGTGTTATGTGTACATGCAACTTGTGTGGTTGTTGCACGGACTCCAACACGCTCTTTGAGAAAAAAAGGTGGCACAGCTTTGGATATACGTAACGTGGCGACATCATACAGTAGCATCGTTCGCTATAGTTGTGGTACACTCCTACTAGGATGACAACTCCTATAAAACCTTGCGCTGGGCTCTTTGCCTCTTAGGGAGGTTCAACAGTTCGTACTCGTGTGAACCTTGCACTTGGCTCTTCGCCTCTTAGGAAGGTCCAACAATGATGATATTACAGTACAATATGCTTCTGGCAATCTGACACCGATTGAACTGCTGCACGTCCACCGCGAGGGCGAGGGCGAGGGAGAGGGAGAGGGCGTTGTAGTGAAAAGACTCAAAACCCTCTCCTCGTCCTGCGAACCAACACGCGCGTGGGCGAGGGAGAGGCGTAGTAATCAAGCTTCTCCTCGTTCGGCGAGTTGACGGGACACATCAAAGCAGTACTAGTACTAGTAGTCCATACTGCGTCCTTTCCGATTAATATGGCTTAATTTGAAACGAGAAAAATACACTGGCAATCAACGTATGTAACAATACGCTCTTTACAGTCACTATATATAGTTTTGCGGTGATTATACGATCACTAGCTCATTGTAGAGCACCGTATTGCACCCTACTGACCGGCCACATAGACGACGTGGCACTTTGTTGACTGGTTAAATTGTCACCTGGTTTCTGGGTCCCACCTATCAGTTGGCAGAGCAAAGAAATCAGTTAAACAAAACTTTACGCAGGCGCGACACGAGTCCAACCCTTGCGCGCGAACCACCCTGGCCGTGTATGTGAGTGCATGCATGTGTACTCCCTCGGTCTTCTAACAAAGAGTGTACATCAGCTATAAACAAAGAGTGTAGTACATGATGTACATCTACACTTCCAATGCATTTAGCCTTTAATCTAAATCGATATTGATTGACTAAGGCTGGTCATAGTGGGGAGTAACATACACTAGTATCATGCATATGATACTAGTGTATGATACTACATCCATAGTGCATAGTATCATAAAGTAGTATCATAGGTGGTCTCATTTATTGCCATGCATGACACATAGTAGCATAATATTTATTATGATACGGTATCTACCTATGTTACTATGACCCTCTCTCTCTTCTTTAATTGCCTGCCACATAAGCATGTTTACGAGTCCCAAGTACATGATACTAGTTATGTTACCCCCACTATGGCTAGCCTAATGCACCGACTTGTGCTGTAGGTATAGGCTAATGTCTATCCTTGATGACAGCATGCAACGACCTTCATTTGATCTTCTTCTCTCAATGTTCGCATGCACACATAAGTCTGCTACTTTTGGGCATTAATTATGCCCTGGTCAATGTGTAAATCTCTAAATGTACAGTGTTTCACGGACGTAGGGAGTAGGTTGAGCACTTGAGCATGAGCATGTGTGTTGCGTCGTGTGCTGTGTGCCGCATGGGTGCATGAGTGTTGCGTGCGTCCATGTGTATGTGTGAGTGTTGCATGTTGCATGCATGCATGCATGCATGGGGCTTACTCCCTCCCATTGACATGTTCATATTTCAAGCTTCCTCTGTTCCCTCTATATGGTGATACTCCCTCTGTTCCCAAATACAGAGTAAAAACCTCCCTCTGTTCCCAAATATGGAGTATTTGTCTTCCTATAGATTTCAACAAGGGACTAGGTACGGAGCAAAATGAGTGAAGTGAGCGCAGAGGCATAGGGATACTGTAGAAACGAAGTCCTCGCGATCCATTAATCCCCATCTCGGTCAGAGAGAACTATTCAACTAGTCTTCACAGTGAAGTGACAATACATGCTGCAGCAGATGGGACACGTAATTAATAAGCTGAACCAGCGTGTTGGTGTTACTAAATTAGCCTTACCCAGTACTGCCATCATGTTTCCCAGTAGAGCACGCTTCCGCAAATACGCCTACGCACCTCTGTCCTCCATTAACTGACATATGGGCCCTCTTGTGGTAGACCCACGTGTCATCGATGTAACTATTTACACTCTGAAGGACGGTATATCCTGGTAGTAGTACTAGTAGAATTGAGATTTAATGCACTTTCTTCCCCGTCTTCCACTCTTCTTCCTCCTCTCTTCCCCATCGTCAGCCGCACACCATTTACCCCCACTCACCGCTCGCCTGCCCGCACCATCTTCCTTGGTAGCTCGCGCATACCATATCCCCCCGCTCACTGCTCGGCTACACGAGGAGAAGCTTCTTTGCTCGCCCGCCCGAATCCACTTCCCCGCTGGCTCGCAGGCACAGAAAACCCCAATGGCAGAACCGACTGACACGCAGAGCCGCGATTGGAATTCCCTCCCCAATGTTCTCTTGGAGCAGATCTGTAGTCGTATGGACCTACTCAGCACCGTCCGTATGGCTACATGCTCGGTGTCTTTGTACCGTCTACTCGTCTGCAACCGGCCAACTCTTTTCAAGACACCCTGCTTGCTGATGCCCGATCCTCGCAGGTGGCCCAGACACCGACTTGACGATCCTATGGAGGTTGCCGTGGTGCCCCTCGACATGCTACCACTACCCGTCCACCTGTCCTTCATGCGCGGCCACTACTGGGTGGGCATGAAGGCCAACTGGATCGTCCTCATCCACCACTCCAATAGTCCGTGGCGTCTCGTGGATATCTACACCCAGCGAGAGATCACCCTTCCATCATTGGGTACCGCCGCCATCGAGCCTCGCGGCCCGCCGGACACTCCTTCCTACTACGCACGAGACGCGTCAAGCTTTTGGCTCGACCTCTGTTTGCAGAAAGTTGTAATCTGCGAAGTGCCCACACCATCAGAAGACTACATGGACTAGAAGCTCATTGCCTTGTTCAACATGGGATTAGTCTATCTGGAATCCGACCGCCATACATGGTTATGGCTCATCATCAATCCTGTTGAGGCAACATTTCTGTCTGATGCTATAGTGCACGATGGCATCGTTTACGCGGTCGACGCACATATTGGCTGCCTATACTGGTGGAATCTATCGTCGTGTAATTGTTCTATCTCATCTCATATTTACCTTATGAATACGACTGCCTGCTCATTTGTTACAAATTTAGAATACATAGCATTTCTATAACCACATCATTGCTATATGTCCCTCTCATTTCCTAGATTTTTATGACCACACATGTTATTGTTAGAGTTGATATGAGAACAATTGGCACCTAATGATTGTTAGAATACATATTATGAGCATAACATCATGATTGCTATATGTTACTCTCGTTTACAAGATTTTTATAACAACGCATGTTATTGCTTAGAGTTGATATGAGAACAGTAGTAGTAAGTGCTATTGTAGAATATGAGTAGGTGTTGTCATAGCTGTTTTCCTCTCATTATTACATGATGTTTGAACCATGACATATTGCTAGAATATGAAAGCCATTGGCTTATTTTTTTAACTTGGGGTATGATTATGACCACGACATTGCAATTCTCTGTCTATGATATGTGTCACTGTTATAATAATCTTAATTCCACACATACTCTAAACATGATTGTTTATTTTTGTCCTTTTGGTCTCCAATTTGAATTGTTGCAGCAGATGCAAATGCGCTGGCCTTCATGATTCCAGGACCTGGAATCATACCAGCCGATGGGTGGTGGTTTATCGCTCGTTCAGCTGACGACGGTCATTTGATGCTCATTTGCACGTACCAAATTGAACAAACCATTACATCAAACCACATGCAGTACAATGCATGGGGCGTTCATGACATTGATGGCTATGGCTGCTTCGTGTTCGAGAAAGATCCCAGCTCCGTTGGGCCCGGCGTATTCAACTGGAGGCGGGTTTACAGCCTCGACAACCACTCCTTGTTCCTCGGGCTCAATTATCCGATCATCCAACCAATCATCGATCATATCACCGGCGATGATTATCGTGCTATGCAACTTCCATTCGCGAGGGGGGACTGTGTTTACACATCATACCATGGGTTTCATGAATCACCATATCCAGAGATTCGTCAACACAGCTTGTTGCCAGATAATCTTCAGTGTGTGAAAGGCATCAAGCTTCCATGCGATGGATGGCTTTTGCAAACCCAACATGCGGCGATGTGGTTCATGCCAACAACAAATATGCACAACATTCGTGCTGATATCTAGACTGAGCCATGTATTCTGCTGCTGTAGCATGAACCTCTTTTGTTGGATATTATGTACTGTTGTTAGTTTGAAGCACTCCTCTAGTTTGAAGGATAGATACCTTCCTGGGATCAAGTGCATCCTAACTCACCTCCGAATAATTTATAGAAGATTGTGAACACCAGGATAGTGTCCGGCTCTGCAAAATAAATTCCACGTACCCCCGTAGAGAAAATAATATTACACAAGTTCAATCTGCTGACGTATTTGGTGGCGTGACGTCACACCACTACCAAGTCTTTACTTGAATTGTTTTTATTGTACCACCTCAGCGCGTTTAGCAAAGCGGTTTCCTTGGCACGTCTTGTCGAAGGAGAGATCGTGTTCCTCCTATTCCGGGATTCCCATCAATACGGACGTGGGTAACCCAACTGCGCCATTGATTGCGGCGCTTGGGAGATAAGCAAGTTTTATCAGGCCGGTGGGGACACATGTTTTTGTCCGCCCATATAAGGGGATAAGGATCCAACCCTTTTACCTGCGCCTTCTTCCTCCTTGGCTTATCCATCTCCGCAAACTCGAGCTCCAGCGCCCTAGTCCGCACATCTCACCTCAACCTTATCCAACTATGTCCGGAGCGGGAGGCAAGTGGATGGACTCCTCCGTCACGGAGGAGCACATCCAGAAGCTGCGCAGCGCCGGTTATTTATCCATCAACATCGCGCATCGGCTCCCCGACGAGGGAGAGCTCATCCCCACCCCCAGGCCCCATGAGAGGGTAGTATTTCTTACCCATTTCCTCCGTGGACTGGGCTTCCCACTCCATCCCTTTGTCCGGGGGCTCATGTTCTACTACGGCCTGGATTTCCATGATCTGGCCCCGAATTTCATCCTCAACATCTCGGCGTTTATCGTCGTGTGTGAGGCCTTCCTCTGCATCCAGCCCCACTTCGGCTTGTGGCTCAAGACCTTCAGAGTCAAGCCGAAGGTTGTGAAGGGCAGCCAAGCGGAGTGCGGAGGCACCATGGTGGGCAGGATGTCCCACGTTACTTGGCCTGAGGGCACTTTCATGGAAACCATCAAGGGGTGGCAATCGGGGTGGTTCTACATCACCGAGCCGCGTGACCCTGAATGGGAAGCGGCCCCCGAATTCAGATCTGGCATCCCCACACGGCTCACCTCCTGGAAAGAGAGCGGCCGGACTTGGGGTGATTCGGAGGAGCTGACCGGACTCCAAGCCTGTATCCAATAGCTAGTGGACAAGAAGCTCAAGCTTGTCAACGTAGTCCAGGTCATGCTCATCCGCCGGATTCTCCCGTGCCAACGACGGGGCTTCAACATGTGGGAGTTCGATCCAGTGCAGCACCAGACTTTGAGCGGGCTCTTCGACACTACGTACGAAGATGTCTGGAAGGTGCTGTTCAAGGGCGCCGAGGCTCCCGCATCCGCTATAGAAGATCGCGGATTCAACTCGCAGCGTCCGGCTGACGAGGTAAGCAATTTTGTCCTTTACGGGACGCTTGTTTTCCATAGTTTGACTCTATGCGGGATCTAAACTCCCTTTCCTTTGACAGGACTGGCTGACGAAGGCCGAACAGACTATCTGTCCGGCCCCATTGCCAGAGGACCCAGCGGACGCCCGCCTAATGGGGCTGCTGGCTCCGGCACCCCACGTGGTGCCGGAGAAGAAGGCCAAGAACAAGGCCACGGGCACTCGAAAGAGTTCCCGTTTTCAGGTGTTATCGGATGATGACTCCGAGGCCGACTCCTCTCACAAAGGTGAGGAGGAGAAGAAGAAAGCCTCTCCCCCAGCGGGGGGAGGGAGGAAAAGGAAGGCCTCCCCAACGAGGGAGGCCGAAGGGTCCAAGAAGGGAAAAGCCCTTTCCCCGGACTGCTCTGCCAACGCCAGTGACGACGACGAGGACTGGCCTCCAAGGGCCAAGCCCCTGGCGAGATTGTAAGTATCCGGACTCCCGAATAACTTCAAGGTTTTTCTTTTTTGCCATGCAATGTCTTTCTAATGCCGCATACAACCCTGCAGTCCGCCCAAGGATGATCTTCCCGCTTCGTCGAGCGGGTCCTTAGGTGCGTCGGATATGGATTCTCTTCCGACCGCCTCCACCCCCCGTGACGCGGACGATGCCGAGGTGGGGTCCCGGGAAGGGACCCACTAGGAGGAGGAGGCCCCGGAGGTGTCGCAGGACAACCTGCCGGACTTTGCACCGGACTCGGCCCCGGAACCCATAGTGGCTCCGGAGTCCAGCGGGCGGCCCCTTCGTAAGAAGGGCAAGACCGTGACGCCGGCAGCCTCCTTCCAACCGGAGGCACCGGATAGCTTGCTGGAGGCGCTCAATGGCGCCTCATCGAAGAGGAACACCGCACTGTTATGAGTGCGGTGATTCAGAAGGTTTAGCTCGCCAAGAGCGGGCTGACCGAAGCCTGCAGCAGCCTTCTAACAGGCTTTGAGGTAAGAATTTTGATATATGTAAAATAGTACCGCATAGACAGTAGCCCCCGATGCTCGGTTCGGTGTTCGGAAAGAAAAGCCGGACTGAGGATCTAAAAAGATATACGTAGGAGTCATAAAAAATATGTCAATATGGGATTGCAGGCTGCGTTGTTGACCTCTGCCGCATTGACTGCGGAGGTCAATGCTTTGAAGCAAAGCCTCGAGCGGTCCGAGAACGAGCTCGGCCGTGCCAAGAAGCAGCTCGAGGACAAGGAAGGTGAGTAACACCTTATTAAAATTGTACCTTACAGAAAAGGATTTTGGTTGCAAGAAGAATGACAAGGATAACGTGGGTATTGCAGGGGCCACTAACGAGGCGGCTACCCTGAAGGAGGCGGTGGCCGCGGTCGAACGTAATGCGGCCGCGGAGTGCATCGAGCGAGAGAAGCAAGAGGCGCGGGTGGCGGAGGTATAGCAAGAGCTCCAGGATCTCGTGGAAAAACATGAGAGCCTGGAGCGTGACTCGAAGACTCGAGAGTATGAGCTTGCATCGGCTCTTGAGAGTGCCAAAGCCGCTAAGGCCGAAGCCTACAAAGCCCTCCAAGAAATCGAGGCATTGAAGAAAATAGCATCGGGTAAGGCATTTTTCATGCAAAGTAAGCATGTGAGTGTTAATTACCTGTTACTTACCCGAATTTGGAGCTCTCCAGGAGCGTTCGCAGATCTTCCTCGCAGTGTGTCCGATGCTGCCGCGTTCTATCGGGCCGAGGAGGGGAGCTCGACGGAGAAGGTCTTCTGGTCTCAGTATGCTGAGGCCGGACATCCGGTGCCCCTTAGCGACCAGCTGAAGCAGCTGGTCGAGCTCCACAAGGTGGCCGAATAGGCCATGAAGAGCCTCATAGTTTGGCTGTGGCCTAAGGAGGCCATGCCTGGGAGCTACTTCGGCCTGGTGCATCGGCTGGTGGATGCGTGCCCGTGGGTTGAAGTCATCAAGCACTCCGCCTGTATTGAAGGTGCCCGTCGGGCCCTTGCCCGCGCAAAGGTGCACTAGGGCAAGATGGATGCCCAGAAGCTTGTGACGGACCCGCCACCGCAGGGCAAGGAGCACCGCACGCCCGAGATGTATTATAAGAGTGTCCTGAAGGGTGCCCGCACTATTGCGGGTGAGTGCTCCAAAGATGTAATATTTGAGTAGACTCGCATTTTGTTATCCTGTGCGCTGAAAACTTAGTTCATATGCGCTAAGCAACGCTTGTTAATTTAAAATATTACCTTCTGTGCGGCTGTTTATCAAATCTGAGAGATGGCAAGTCGTCGGCTTCAGCCCCCATGCCACGAGTGCTGGGGTGTTCGGGATAAACTTGAGCACTCTTGTTCCCATTTTTGGGTCCATCTAGGGAGGCGCTCAACACAACGAACAAGGCAACCGGACTTATAATGCTTGAACACTCTCACTTAGCCATAGAATTCTATAATTTTAAATTTCGGCAAAGCCCCTAGTCTTCGGAAGGCCGAATTTGGGGCGCTATCCACGCCTGGGCCGGACAAAAGCCGGCTCCTTGCTCTAAGCGGCATAAGTCTTTAGGGACTCGCAAAAAACCTCTCGAACAGCGACCAGCTCTCGCCTCATCATGAGGTCAGTTTTAGCTTTCTCCACTGAGGCGCTCGCCCAGCTCAACTAGGGCGCAATCGCAGTGGTTCTCCCAGTGCTACCTTAGCCGATACAACGGAACGTAAGGTACCAAAACATGGGAGCTGGGCAAACCCAACTATTGACCCAAGACATGATTCAGAGCCGATGCATATAATGCTATAAGTTCGGGGTGCCGCACTTGTGAAAGTGTTCGGACTTATCACATCATGATGCGGGAAACATAAGCCCCTGGTGTATTTAGCTGTACCAAAATGTACGGATGCAACATGTCATAAATGAACATATGTATAAGAAAGAAATGCAATTGGAAGCAAAAAGGTGCTGCATTACTTATTCAAGAAAAACTGTTGTAAATGCAGAACGATACAAATGGTGCGATAAGCAAGGGGTGGGACTATTAAACATGTCCCCCTCCAGGGGTAGGCTGCGGAATTGTGCATAAAACAGATTTAATGCTCGTAATGGATACCACCTAGATATTCGTTGTAGCCTTTCTCCTTCCCTAGTTGTTGCATCGTGAGTTCGGCAGGTCTGCTGCCGGACATGGGCTCTGACGAACGGAGTCCTGTGGGTAAAAATAAATAAAAAAAGAAAAAAAGAATGACACACTTGAGAGCTCCTGGTGTGGTTGAGCCGCATTCTGGGCCTATCATGGTCGTGCCCCTCTCCCCATGCCCATGGTATCTTCAGAGTGTAATGGTGTACGTGAAGGACCTGTCTTGACTTTTTACAAGGGCTAGGGTTGGGGCCGCACTGCTACGCGTGCTCGAAACGTGCCAGGTGGTCTTGTTGTAGGTTACTCCGGGCGCGTTTAGCCGTGTCCGGTCGCTTAACGGCCAGACTCGAGAATTGCCTTAAGAGGCTGCACTGTACTTCTGCCGCGAGAGCCGCTGTGTGTTCCTCCGTTCGGAGAGAGCGTTCAGTGTTTCCGTTGACCGTGATGACTCCTCGAGGGCCTGGCATCTTGAGCTTGAGGTATGCGTAGTGCGGCACCGCGTTGAACTTTGCGAACACGGTACGTCCAAGCAGAGCATGATAGCCGCTGCGGAACGGAACTTTGTCGAAGATTAACTCCTCGCTTCGGAAGTTATCCGGGGATCCGAAGACCACTTCCAGTGTAACTAAGCCTGTACAATTGGCTTCTACACCTGGTATGACGCCTTTAAAGGTCGTCTTGGTAGGTTTAATCCTTGAGTGGTCTATGCCCATTTTGCGCACTGTATCCTGATAAAGCAGATTCAGGCTACTGCCGCCATCCATTAGGACTCTGGTGAGGTGAAATCCATCGACGATTGGGTCTAAAACCAATGCGGTGAATCCGCCGTGGCGGATGCTTGTGGGGTGGTCCCTTTGATCAAAAGTGATTGGGCAGGAGGACCATGGATTGAACTTCGGGGCAACTGGCTCCATCGCGTATATATCCCTGAGTGCATGCTTCCGCTCCCTTTTGGGTACGTGTGTTGCGTATATCATGTTCACCATCCGCACCTATGGGGGGAAACCCTTCTGTCCTCTATTGTTCGGTGGTCGGGTCTCTTCCTCATCATCGCTATGCAGCCCCTTGTCATTGTTTTCAGCAATTAACTTGCCTGCCTGCTTGAATACCCAACAGTCCCTGTTGGTGTGGTTGGCTGGCTTTTCGGGGGTGCCGTCTATCTGGCACGAGCGGTCGAGTATTCGGTCCAAATTGGACGGACCCGGAGTAGTTCTTTTGAATGGCTTTTTCCGCTGACCGGGTTTAGAGCCTCTGAATCCGGCATTGACTGTCATATCCTCACTATTGTCGCCGTTAATGCGGCGTTTGTTTTTGTTGGCGACCTGCCATTACGGTCCTTGATATCCGGACTGCCAGAATTTTTGCTGAGGTTGTTGCTGCGTGCTAGCCAGCTATCCTCACCCGCGCAGAAGCGGGTCATGAGTGATGTGAGGGCTGCCATGGATTTCGGCTTTTCCTGTCCCAGGTGCCGGGCAAGCCACTCGTCGCGGATGTTATGCTTGAAGGCCGCGAGGGCCTCCGCATCCGGACAGTCGATGATTTGGTTTTTCTTGGTTAAGAACCGTGTCCAGAATTGTCTGGCCGATTCGTCTGGCTGCTGAATTATATGGCTTAGGTCGTCAGCGTCTAGTGGTCGCACATATGTGCCTTGGAAGTTATCGAGGAATGTGGCTTCCAGGTCTTCCCAACTCCCAATTGACTCTGCTGGCAAGCTGTTAAGCCAATGCCGGGCTGGTCCTTTAAGCTTGAGGGGGAGATATTTGATGGCGTGAAGATCGTCACCGCGGGCCATGTGGATGTGAAGGAGATAGTCTTCGATCCAAACCGCGGGGTCTGTTGTGCCATCGTAAGATTCAATATTCACGGGTTTAAACCCTTCGGGGATTTGATGATCCATTACTTCATCTGTGAAGCATAGTGGGTGTCCGGCGCCTCTGTACTGGGCGATATCACGACGGAGCTCAAAAGAGCTTTGTCTATTTTGTTCGGCCCGGCCGGACTTACTGTGTCCGGCGCGACGGTTGTTGTCGCGTATCATGGGGTGCCCACGCGATCCATAGATCGATCTTGATTGTCTTGCCTTATCCTCCAATATATCTCGCAAGTCTGGAGCGTTCCCCTGTGGCCTTGTGCTTTTCGAGCGATGCCGGGGTACGGTTCTAGTGAAGGGCCTAGGAGCCTCTCTGTCACGACCACGGGGTGGTCGGTCAGCCATATTGTCTGCTGGTAACCCTAGCTCTAATCTGTTGCTGCTTTTCTTGAGGCTGTTTGTCGTGGCCATAAGCCTGCGTTTAAAACGCTCTTGTTCGACGGGATCCTCAGGCACGACGAATTCGTCATCGTCGAGGCTTGCCTCGTCTCCGGAGGGAGGCATATAATCCACTACCTCTTCTTCTGCCGCTCTCTCATGAGGGCTGGCGTCTCCGTCCTCCTGCACTGAATCTTGCTGGAGTGGGTTGTCTTCGTCACTGTCTGGGGTGTTATTATCTCTGGTGCCGGAATCTTCATTCTTGCTATGGCGGGATTTAGAGCGGCGCCGCTGACGCCGGCACTTGGGCTGTTTCTTGGAGGGGTCATCCTCCGCTGTTCCTTCGCCATTCCCATCCTTTGGGATATCCACCATGTATATGTCATATGATGAGGTGGCTTTCCAGTGCCCGGTAGGCGCTGGTTCTTGGTCGTCTCCGGTATCGTTGTCCATACCGTCGATGTCTTCGGAGTCGTAGTCTAACATGTCGGTTAGATCGTCGACTGTGGCTACTAAGTGGGTGGTGGGTGGGCTTTGAATTTCTTCATCGTCCGCATCCCAACCATCCTGACCGCAGTCCGGCCAGGGCTCTCCTGATAACGAGAGATACTTTAGCGAACTCAAGATGTCGCCAAAAGGTGAGTATTGAAAGATGTCCGCAGCGCCTCACCGGATTCGATCGGAGGGGGCGCGGGAGGTTCGGAGTCCGGCGAGGAGTCCGGCACCTCGGAGTCACGAGCTTCATGAGGGACAAGGTCAGCGTTCGGCTCTATCGCCGTAGAGGTTGCAGCCCCCAAGGCGGTGTCTAGCCACCCGTCCTCGATATGCGCAGCCGGCTCCGAATTGAAGATCGGAGCGGGCTCGAGTGTGGCCTCCAGGGTACTGTCCGGCTGAAGAGCTAAATCATGCCCATCGTGACAGTGCGGCACGCTTGGGTGTGGCTCGAATCAATCGAAGATCAAGTCCCCTCCGATGTCAGCCGTGAAGTTCAAACTTCCAAATCTGACCTGACAGCCAGGGGCGTAGCTTTCGATCTGCTCCAGATGGCCAAGCGAATTGGCCCGCAATGCAAAGCCACCGAATATGAAGGTCTGTCCGGGGAGAAAGGTCTCACCCTGGACTACGTCATTGATGATGATCGAAGAAGCCATTGAGCCTATCGGTGACGACACATAGGAACTCTCAATGAAAGCACCAATGTCGGTGTCAAAACCGGCGGATCTCGGGTAGGGGGTCCCGAACTATGTGTCTAGGAGGATGGTAACAGGAGACAAGGGACACGATGTTTTACCCAGGTTCGGGCCTTCTTGATGGAGGTAAAACCCTACGTCCTGCTTGATTAATATTGATGATGTGTGTTACAAGAGTGGATCTACCACAAGATCAAGGAGGCTAAACCCTAGAAGCTAGCCTATGGTATGATTGTTGTTCGTCCTACGGACTAGAGCCATCCGGTTTATATAGACACCGGAGAGGGCTAGGGTTACACAGAGTCAGTTACAATGGTAGGAGATCTACATATCCGTATCGCCAAGCTTGCCTTCCACGCCAAGGAAAGTCCCATCCGGACATGGGACGAAGTCTTCAATCTTGTATCTTCATAGTCTTGGAGTCCGGCCGATGATGATAGTTCGGCTATCCGGACACCCCCTAGTCCAGGACTCCCTCATGTGTACTTGTTAGTTAAACCTATGTATTAATTGTGACACTAAATACGACTAGTAAGTAGTACAGTAGTAGTACTAGTATACGTCGGTCAAATTATTCATCATGCCCACACATTGAATTGACGTGACAACACGTTGCGCGTGAGGTGACACAAGAATCCCGACGGCGTGTTCGGGTATTCTGGACTTCAGATTCGGAGTACCACTTATCAATCGAAATCTTTCATCATTCACTTAAAACAGTCGATTGATCATACATTGAGTACCATATAACTGGAATTACCGATGCAAGTCAAAGAAGGATTGGCCGATGCTGCCGGCTGGCGTCAAGTTCGATCCCACGGATCAGGAGCTGATCGAGCACCTTGAGGCCAAAGTGAGTGCTGATAGTGCGATATTTCAGTCTCTCATCGATTTGTTCATACCAACCATCGACAGCGAGCACGGCATATGCTACACCCAACCTGAGAAACTTCCAGGTAAGACACCGATCGGCCGTCTACTTGCACAAACATATTCCTTTGTTTATAGCTCTATTTTTCTTTTTAGACGCAGACTTGGTGAAGCAATTACAATTTGACAGTTAATAAAAAGTGAAACAAGTGACTGTAACATGCCAAAGATGTTATGAAAATGCCAATTATGTACATTAAAACCTGTATTCCACAATACTGCAGGTATCACACTAAGTGGCCTAAGGAAGCATTTCTTCTAGCGCAATTTCAGGGCATTCAAAAGGGGCACGTGGACGCTTCGCAAGATACAGTCGGAGTGCGACATGCACGCGATGTGGCACAAGACCGGCAATACCTTGCCGGTGATGGTCAACGGCCGGCAGACGGGCGGCAAAAAAGGTTCTGGTGCTGCACACCAACAAGAACTTCGACCAGCAGAGGACCAACTGGGTGATGCACCAGTACCACCTCAGGCACTTGGAGCAAGAGAAGGAGCGGGAGCTGGTCCTCTTCAGGATTTTCTACCAGACGAACACTAGGGCTAGGAGTAAAAAGATTATAAGTTAGTTTGGTATTGGTAGTTGTACTACCTTGTCGTCCGCAAGTTGGTATTGTTGTTAATGATCTTTTGGTATGAACTTGCATTTGCTTCCAACCATCATGCCGAGGGTCGACGCGGATATAAAGCTGAATCATTTGTTTTGAAACGAATTTTCAGGCACCTAATTTTTATTTGATGGGTAGCATAAGCACCTGCCGTTCGAATTCCCAGTTATCCAATTTTTTCGAAACAAGTGCACGCACTTATTACCATGATGTAAAAACAATATCCCTGTTGCATCCTAGTTATCGGTCTGTACTTGCAGAATTCTCTCGTTTATTGAGCACGTATATTGTTTTTTCAGGTCGAGCAAGTTTCAACTGGGTTGTAGACTGCCCAGGGTTGGTTTTGTTTTTAACAGGCCCAGCCCATGACGACAACGGGGCACAAAGATCCATCAGGTATCTACTGGCCTCTGGCCCGCCAGCGTTAGTTATATTTTGTCATACAACATTCGCAGGCAGTTTTTTTACTTAATCAAACACACAGCCCAGTTCTATTTTCCTCTTGAAACGCATGTCCTACATCCGTTTTCTAGTCTCTACCTATAGTTTTACTAGTTCATATACACGTATCATTACATTGAAAACACATAAAATTCCCTTTGCATATTTACATCCTTATTTTTGTTATTTTTTCCCACCCAGCGTTGATTTTTTTACACTGGTTTTCCCTTAAACCAACCTAATTGTCCCACGTCTTATTTGCTTACAAAAACAAAACGATTTTTTTGGCAAATCAATAATTCTTAAAAAATGTTTATCATTTTGGGATTACAACAGTTCGGACTCCACTGAAATATGCAAAATAAGGTTGAACTTTTTGACCGTGGTCCTGGGCAGAAAATGGCTGTAATAACTTACTTAAGAATTATCAAATGGACTGCAAATTATAAAAAATAGCAAATGGGCTTTATGTTGTCTGCCGCAGATTTGGAGGCTGACTTGTGGGCCTAGTAAGTTCATGCATACACAAGGTTTCTCAAAAAAGAAACTTAGTCAACAATCGACTCTACCAGCGTCAGACAGTTAGATGTCAATCTAATGGCAATCGTCCTTCTTCTGTGTCTGATCTTCCTGCCCAAGCCGCCCAAACCAGCGCCGTCGGAACCGCCTGCTCCCGCCTCTCGTGGCCGGCTGTGTTGCCGGGCTGGCCTCACGGCCCCATCATACTCGCATCCCTGGCCTATCTATCCCTCTACTCACCCACACCTCCTATTATTTTCTGGCGACGACAGCCGAATCAGTCAACCCTCATACTCTCCACCGCGTGGGCAGCCACTGCCGTGTCTTCCACGGCTCCGTATCATTCCGTTCGTAGGCCTCGCCATCGTCCACCGCCCTGGTGCTCTCGGCGCGGTGTGGTCAACGATGTCCATCGAACGGCCGTAGTGCTTCTTCAACCTCTGGTCTAGTCTTCTTGCTCCAGCCGCCCAAAGCAGCGCCGGTCGTGCTGCATGCTCCTGCCTCCCGTGGCCGGCTGTGCTGCCGCGGAGGCCTCACTGCCCCCATACTACTCCCACCGCTGGCCAGGCTATCCCTCCACTCACCCACTCCCCCTGTTATTCTGCGGCGACGGCAGCCTCACACCGCAGCCGAACCAGTGAACCCTCGTACTCCTCTCCGCGTGGGCATCCACTACCGCGTCTTCCCCGGCTCCGCGTCATCCCCTTCCTAGGCCTTGCCGTCGTCCACCACTGTGGTGCTCTCGGCGTGAAGTGGTCAATGTGGTCAACGACCGACTTCCATCGGAAGAGTACTATACGTGGAGAGGCTGACAGCTGGGTCCACGACAGCCGCAAGGAAGTGCCTCCTTATTACGTGCAAAATAATTATTCCTCCACCTGACAGCAGGGACCCATCGGACGGGCCACCAGTATTTCGTGAAAAAAACATTCCCCCTGACTGCTGGGACCCACTGGACGGGCCACCGTATTTTTGCGAAAAAAACATTTCCCCCTGACTGCTGGGACCCACCAGATGGGCCATCGTATTTCGTGAAAAAACGTTCGCCCCGCTGTCAGCTCGGACCCACCGGAAGTGCCTCCTTATTACGCACAAATAAATGAATACCCCCTGCTAGCTGGGACCCACCTTGGTGGGAGGCTGACTTGTGGGCCTACTAAGTTGACTGGGATGGAGGCCTTTGTCAACTATAGTCAATATATGAACGATTCTAGCTCCAGTGACCGTACGATGACTATCCAACGGCCGTAGTGCTTCTTCAACCTCTGGTCTTCTTGCTCCAGCCGCCCAAAGCAGCGCTGGTCATGCCGCCTGCTCCTGCCGCCCGTGGCCTGATGTGATGCCGCAGAGGCCTCACCGCCCCCTACTACTCCCACCGCTGGCCAGGCCATCCCTCTACGCACCCACACCCCTGTTATTCTGCGGCAACGACAGCCTCGCACCGCAGCCGAATGAGTGAACCCTCATACCCCTCTACGCGTGGGCATCCACTGCCGCGTCTTCCTCGGCTCCACGTTGTCCCCTTCCTAGGCCTCGCCATCGTCCACTGCCCTGGTGCTCTCGGCACGGCGTGGTCAACGTGGTCAAGGAACGGCTTCCATCGGACGTGGACTCTACGTGGAGAGGCTGACAGCTGGGTCCATGGCCGCAGCAAGGAATTGCCTCCTTATTATGCGCAAAATAATTATTCCTCCACCTAACAGCGGGGACCCATCGGACGGGCCACCATATTTCGTGAAAAAATGTTTCCCCCTGACAACTGGGAGCCAGCATCTACATCTTCACACGCAAGGAAGTGCGTCCGGGCAAAAAAAAACTATTTGCCCCCCTGACTGCTGGGACCCACCAACTACATCTTTGCAAGCAAGGAAGTGCGTCCGAAAAAAACGATTCGCCCCCTTGACTGCTGGGACCCGCCAGCTACATCTTCGCACGCAAGGAAGTGCTTGATAGTCGGGACCCACCTGGTCGAAGCATATGTAACGTTGTCATTCTGGTCGCGAACATGTACGTACATATATACTGGTCGATGTAGAGGCGCGCACGTAGCATGTACACGCACGTACAACGGCCAGTGTGCAAGAAAGAAAATATGGCCACGTATGTGTACATACGAGCAGGGTCTCAAAAGCCTACTCGCGCATACGTACGGCTAGGGCTCGTGTACATGGCTGGGTCGGAACAGAGAAATAATGTCGCCGTCGTGTTCATGGGGAGCCAACCGGCTGGGTCAGAATGGAATGCGTCGTCGTGTTCATCGGGAGGGCTTGGACGGAACAGGCGATGGAAACGAGGCCTGACGTACCGCAGAATGGAGGAAACGGCCCTGTGTTCGATTGGCCATGTTCGAAACGGGATCCTGTTCATCGGGAGGGGTCTAGCATACTGCAAAATGGAGGAAACGGACCTCCTACAGTCGAAATGGGGTCCTGTTGATTGGGAGGGGTGTGGCGTACCGCAAAACGGACGAAACGGACTTGTGTTGGAGCGCTATGGTCGAAACGGGGGTCCTGTTCATCGGGAGGAGTGTGGCCACCGCAAAACAGGACTCCACAGGATACTGTTCATCTCCACCGTCGACCTCCTCCAGCCTCCATGGGCTACTGTTCATCCACCGTCGACCTCCTCCAGCCTCCACCCGTGACTGCTCATCCACGGGCTCCTGTTCATCCAGCCTCGACCGCGTGCTACTCCATCGGCTACTGTTCAACCACACCTCTCCACAGGCTCCTGTTCAACCACCCCTCCATGGGCTACTGTTCATCCACCCCTCCACCATCTACTGTTCATCCAGCCCTCCACGGGGTCATCCTGTTCATCCAGCCCTCCACGGGGTCCTGTTCATCCAGCCCCAACCGGCTCGATCGATCGGGGTCCTGTTCATCCAGAGGCAATGCCACGGGTCCTGTTCATCCACTCCCACTACTCACTGTTCATCCAAACCCCCCCGCAACACTCACTGTTCATCCAGAGAGGCAGCATCGATCGACTTCAGTTAGCAGCAGTAGCGAAGGAATCGCTCGATCAGGTTTAGTTAACAGCCATCAATCGATCGCTCGGGTTTAGTAACGCGTAGCCTGCAGTGCAATCGCTCGGGTTCTGTTAGAGCCCAATGCCTCGCTCGGGTTCAGTTAGAGCCAATGCCTCGCACACACGCGCGTACGTGTACAAGATAAATGCGCATCGCTCGGCCCCCGACCACCCACCGTAACCGGGAACTCCCCGAAATTTTCCTCGCCCTCGCTTCTACACGGTTTTTTCTGTCATGGACGGCCCAAAGAATGTCATGCAGCTGTGTCTCCAGCCCGCCCAGGACGAAAAGCCCATTTTCTGTCATGATTTTTTGTCATAGAAGTAGGAGCCCACCACATCTATGATGATACCGGGTTTTGTCACAATTATCGTCATAGAAGTGTCATATGTATGACAGAAAAAAGTTTCGTTCGGCCCAAAATGTCACAGATGTGTCTTTTTTTTGTAGTGTGTAGGACAGTAGCAATTTTCCCTCAAGTGGATGAACTAAGGTTTATCAATTCGTGGGAGGCATAGGATGAAGATGGTCTCTCTCAAACAAACCTGCAACCAAATAACAAAGAGTCTCTTTTGTCCCCAACACACCCGATACACTGGCAAATTGTATAGGTGCACTAGTTCGGCGAAAGATGGTGATACAAGTGTAATATGGATAGTAGATATTTTTTAATATTGACAATAAAAAAACAGCAGGGTAGCAAGTATCAAAAGTGAGCACAAATGGTATTGCAATGCTTGAAAATGAGGCCGAGGATCAGTACTTTCGCTAGTGCAATCTCTCAACGATGCTAATATATTTGGATCACATAACCATCCCTCAATGTGCGATGAAGAATTACTCCAAAGTTCTTATCTAGCAGAGAACATAAGAAGAAATTGTTTGTAGCTATTCTTTCCGATCGATCTATCTAAGAGTTCGTACTAAAAGAACACCAAGTTATTCTTTCCGATCGATCTATCAAGAGTTCATACTAAAATAAGACTAAGTTATTCTTTCCGATTGATCTATCAAGAGTTCGTACTAGAATAACACCAAAGCAAATTTAGATTCATAATACTCAATCCAACACAAAGAACCTCAAAGAGTGCCTCAAGATTTTTACCGAAGAAACAAAAGACGAGAACATGCATCAACCCCTATGCATAGATTACCCTAATGTCACATCGGGAATCCGTGAGTTGAGTGCCAAAACATATCTCAAGTGAACCAATATAATACCCCATTGTCACCATGGGTATTCATATGCAAGACATATATCAAGTGCTCTCAAATCCATAAAAGTATTCAATCCGATAAAACAAAATCTCAAAGGGAAAACTCAATTCATCACAACAAGATAGAGAGGGAGAAACACCGCATGATCCAACTATATTAACAAATCCCGTGATACATCAAGATCGAGCCATCTCAAGAACACGAGAGAGAGAGAGAGAGAGAGATTAAACACATAGCTACTGGTACAAACCCTCAGCCCCGAGGGTGGACTACTCCCTCATCATCATGGAGACCATAGGGATGATGACGATGGCCTATGGTGATGATCTCCCCCTCCAACAGGGTGCCAGAATAGGGTCCAGATTGGTTTTCATGGATACAGAGTCTTGTGGCGGCTGAACTTATAGGGTGAAGAGGCAGTGTGGGAGGCCACCGAGGTGTGCCCTGGTGAGTTGTTCTCCCCTCGGAGCTCCCGTCTGGTACATCTTTGGCCCACCGAGTGTCTTCTGGTCCATAAAAAATCACCAGAAAGTTTCACTGCATTTGGACTCCGTTTGGTATTGATTTTCTGCGATGTAAAAAACAAGCAAAAAATAGCAACTGGCACTGGAACTATGTCAATAGGTGAGACCCAAAAAATGATTTAAAGTTGCTATAAAATGATTGTAAAAACATCCAAGAATGATAATATAATGACATGAATACTTCATAAATTATAGATACATGGGAGACGTATCAGCTTCCCCAAGCTTAATTCCTACCTGTCCTCGAGTAGGTAAATGATAAAAGAAATTTATGAAGTGTGAATGCTAGCAAAGTGCATAAGTTTGATCAATGATAATTTCAGTCACTTTTCCTAGCATCATAACATCAACTCTTTCTCATAAAACTCATCATGTTAAAGTAGTAACCAATTCACATGTTACTGTTCAAACAATAAATTCTCTTGAAACTCAACAACCTATATTCCTAGTCACCAAACAATTGAAATTCAACTTATTCAAGAGAGTTTAAGTAAGAGCTCCACATACTCAATCATCATATAGTCTTCCATGTTTGCTATTACTCAAAGCATATTCTTAGAACAAATGGCATCCATCAAACACAGAGAAAGATAGGGGCTTAATATTTTGCCTCCCAACTCATTTATCATAGAGATAATTGTCAACAATAATAATTCTTGATCAAATAAAGTTGACTGGTCATACGTGCCTAGATCTTTCCCCACCACATGATGCTTGCCAACTAGAGAGTAACTGAGGTTGAAATGAGAATGCATTCTATTGACTCTTGCATAAAAGTAAATACTGAAAAGTAAAAGATAGGCCCTTTGCAGAGGGAAGCAGAGGTTGTCATGTCCTTTTTATTTGGATGCCCAAACTCTTAATGCAAAGGAACGTTAGGTTATATTTCCCCTTATGATAGCAACCTTTATTATGCAGTCCGTCACATTTATTACTTTGTCATCACAAGTTCGTACAACGCTCAATTTTCCCTTACAATAAAAGATCAAACATATTTAGAAGCAATTGTTATTGCCTTATGCACCGATAACAACTTACTTGAAGGATCTTATTCAATCCATAGGTAGGTATGGTGGACACTCATGGCAAGAAACTGGGTTTAAGGGTTTTTGGATGCACAAGTAGTATCTCTACTTAGTATGAATTTTTGGCTAGCAAAAGAACCTAAGCAAACACCACATGTTGGAGGATCCATAACAATATAACTTCTATGCAAATATACACAACCATAACTCATTACGTTGTCTTCCTTGTCCAACTTCAACTAATTTGCTCAAGTTTTAAAATAATTAATGGGTATTCACAATCATAGAAGATGTCCAAGATAATATATTTATATGTGAAAGTTCTCTTCCTTATACTAATCATTCATGAATTGCTTGTATGACCAATATTGTGATTGTCAAGCTTCAAAAGATTTCACTTTCTAAACCCAATGTGAAGCTACTATTAGGCATGATATGAACATATAATTTCAACTTGATGATATTCAATTCATTCAACAATTTACTCATAGGATATAAGTGAAGCACAAGAGTAAATGACAAACTACTCCAAAAAGATATAAGTGAAGATCAAGCGAGTAGTTTCGTAAATGGGTAGCTATTTGAGGAATGTCTTTTATTTAAAAACTTTCAGATCTAAAGTATTTTATTTAAACAGAAAGTAAAACAAAATAAAATGACATTCCAAGAATAGCACACATCATGTGAAGAAGGAAAAACTTAGGCTCAACTGAGGCTAACCGATAATTGTTGATGAAGAAAGGTGGGATGCCTACCGGGGCATCCCCAAGCTTATATGCTTGACACTTGTTGAAATTTTAATTTGGGATGCCTTGGACATCCTCAAGCTTGAGCTCTTGTGTCTCCTTAATTCCTCTCATATCACTGTTTCCCTAAATCTCAAAAACTTCATCCACACAAAACTCAACAAGAACTCGTGAGATAAGTTAGTATAAATCAATGCAAAACCTTATCATTCTATACTGTAGCAAATCACTAAAATTATTATTTAACATTTAATAATAAATGCCTTTGCATATTTAATACTCCTATCCTCCAATAAAATTATTAAACAAACAAACATATGTAAACAATGCAAACATAACAGCAATTTGTCTAAACTGGACAGTCTGTAAAGAATGCAAGAATATCCATACTTCTCTAACTCCAAAAATTCTGAAAATTACCACACTATAGAAAATTTATCATAGCCTGTTGTGCAACAGGTTTAAACATTTTATCACATTCTGACTTTTCTCAAGAATTCACGCACTAGCGTGCAAGTTTCTGTTTTCAAACAGCAACATATAGACTTGCAAAATAAGCATGGCAAAGTCTATAGTTGACATTTTTATTGAAGTAAAAGAAGCAAAACATTATCTAAATAACGGAAATAAAATCCTAACAAAAGAAAATGGCACTCCAAGCAAAACACATATCATATGACCAATGAAAATATAGCTCCAAGTGAGGTTACCGATAATGTTGAGGACGAAATAGGGGATGCCTTCCGGGGCGTCCCCAAGCTAGTTGCTTGGATCTTCCTTGAATATTGCCTTGGGGGTTCCTTGGGAATCCCCAAGCTTAGGGTCTTGTCACTCCTTATTCTCCTCATATCGACATCTCACCCAAAACTTGAAAACTTCAATCACACAAAACATAACGGAACTTCATGAGATAGGTTAGTATGATAAAGACCAATCATTCACTTTGGTACTGTCAAGATAAGATTCATAATTGATTCCACACAATTCCTATTGTATCATATTGTTTCTACAATTTATATTGATCAATATAAGCCATAGAAACTAGAAAACAAGCAAACTATGCATTGAAAACAGAATTTGTCAAAAACAGAACAACCTGTAATGATCTGGACAACTACCATACTTCTTCTACTCCAAAAATTCTGAACAATTAGGAAAACGTAGAGAATTTGCATATCTATAGCCTGTAAAAAATTCAGATCAAAAGCACGTTCTAGTGAATTGTTAAAATTCCTGGACTGAGTGCAAAAGTTTCTGTTTTTGCACAGAATCAAGTCAACTATCATCCACACTATCCCAAAGACTTTACTTGGAACTTTATTGAAACAAAAGCTATAAAACATGATTACTACAGCAGCTTAGTCATGTGTACACACAAAAATAGTAGATAATAGTTTTGGGTTGTTTCCCAACAAGCGATTTTTTGTAATGCCTTTTTAGCTAGGCACGATGATTTCAATGATGCTCACATAGATGTAAATAATTGAAACACAAAGAGAGCATCATGAAGCATATTACTAGCACATTTTAGTCTAACCTACTTCCTATGCATAGGGATTTTGTGAGCCAACAATTCATGGGAGCAAGAATCAACTAGCATAGGAAGGCAAAAACAAGCACAACTTCAAAACTTTCAACACATAGAGAGGAAACTTGATACTATTGAGATATGTAAAAGCATATGTTCCTCTCTCATAATAATTTTTAGTAGAATCATGAATGAATTCAACAATATATCCATCACATAAAACATTCTTTTCATGATTAATAGGCATATGAATATTACTACTCTCCACATAAGCAAATTTATTCTCATGAATAGTAGTGGGAGCAATCTCAACAAAATAACTATCATGTGATTGAAAATGAAAATCATGCTGACATGTTTCATGGTTATCATTATTCAATATAGCATACATGTCATCACCATAATCATCATAGATAGCAACTTTTTTATCACAGTCAATTGAAACCTCTTCCAAAATAGTGGATTCATCACTAAATAAAGTCATGACCTCTCCAAATCCACTTTTATAAATATTGTAAAAAGATTCAACACCCTCCAAAGTAGTAGGATCACTAGTTCCTAGAGTTGACACTCTTCCAAACCCACTTTCATCAATATAATCATCGTAAATAGGAGGCATTCAATCATCACAATAAATTTTCTCATCAAAACTTGGGGGACTAAAAATATCATCTTCATCAAATATAGCATCCCCAAGCTTATGTCTTTGCATATCGTTAGCATCATGGATATTCAAAGATTTCATACCAACAACATTGCAAACATGCTCATCATTCAAAGATTTTTTGTCAAACATTTTATAGAAATCTTCTTCTATCAATTGAGCACAATTCCTTTCCATCATTTTCATGAAAGACATTATAAAGATGAACAATATGAGGCCACCTCAATTCCATTTTTTGTAGTTTTCTTTTAGGGATAATTGATTTTATGCCCCTAGTTGGGTCACACTCGGCAGGTTTACCCATAGTTTCCGGAAACACTTGTTCCTGCCCAAACCACTTTGCTCCTCTTATGCTTTTGCCCTTTGACCATTTGACCATCACTTTGAGAAATTCATAAAAAATTCATACTAACTCAAAAAAATTCAAATAAGATATCAAAATGTTCATAAAAGCATCACCTATATGTGCATGTCATTTGCATTCATGAAAAAAGTGTTGGCCAGTCCCCATCTCAGTTTTAGCTCATATGATCTTAGCATGAACTTTAAATTCTAAAAAAATTCTAAAAAAATTTGGTGGCAAACTTTGACCAATGTTTTGAGTGCTTGCGAAGTTTCATAAGGAAATGACATTCGTGGAAGTCGTGGCAAAAAAATGAAATTTTGAAGCATTAATTTTTGTTTTTTTGCCACGACTTCCACGAATGTCATTCCCTCATGAAACTTGGCAAGCACTCAAAACATTGGTCAAAGTTTCACACCAATTTTTTTAGAATTTTTAGAATTTTTTAGATTTTACTATTCATGCTAAGATCATTTGAGCTAAAACTAAGATGGGGACTGGCCAACACTTTTTTCATGAATGAAAATGACATGCACATATAGGTGATGCTTTTCTGAACATTTTGATATCTTATTTGAATTTTTCTGAGTTAGTATGAATTTTTTATGAAGTTTTCAAAGTGATGGTCAAACGGTCAAAGGGCAAAAGCATAAGAGGAGTAAAATGGTTTGGGCAGGAACAAGTGTTTTTGGAAACTAGGGGTAAACCTGCTGAGTGGGACACAACTAAGGGCACCAGATTAATTATCCCAAATTATAAGTATTCTGCTCTCGTACGGCCGACTATGATATCATGGTCGACAATTTGTTTGTTTTGCACGCAAAAAAAATGTGCAAGTTTTGAAAATCAATGTCTCCAACTCGAAACTTAGATTGTCCATTCAATTCAAATATGGATCATTGAGCTACTACAAGAAAATACCATCATACGGTCCAATTCAAATGAAATTCCAAATGTGTTTATCCTAAATATGATGACAAAAGCAAAAATGTGTATGTGTACGAATAAAGTGGATGATTATAAAGTTTGAACATGCCCGTATGTGTGTATCTCTAGGTTTGATATATGAATTTGAAAACACGAAACCCCGGCTTAAAAATGTACCTCCGTTTTACAGAAGCTAATGATGGAGTCGAATTCCAAAATTCCAATCTTAGGTTTGTAATTCTGGTACATCAAGGTATATCACACATGTTCAAAAGTATCGTTATCTCATAGTCCAAACTGTGAAACAATTTGATCAACCATGAGTGCACAATATCTCAATTACGCTAAAGTCCCTCGAATATAGACACCTCACTCTTTATCTGAAGCCAACAACCCCCCCGCCCCCCCACCACACACACACACACACATAGAGAGAGAGAAGTCTTTCTCTCCCCCAAACACCAACACACGAGCACATTAACACCCCTCTCTCTTGTAAAGTCCGGACCCCAATATAGGTCTCTATCACTTTGTCTCTCGGGCATGCACACATCTCTTCCCTCACTCTAGTCTCCCGCTATCTCTCTTACCCAAGCACACGCACTATGTAGAGTGTATATTTCCCATACACACAAAACGTCGCCCCCAAACGTCTATCTCCCTAGTTATGTGGTTCTCGCGCACTCACCTCACACACCACCCCCACTGCAAACAAGCATAGTTTGTCTCCTTGTGCACCACTATCCTCTTTCAATCTCTCCCACATGCGGACCCGCCCCAGCTCCTTCCCTGTATACATATATGTCGTGACTCTTTCCATAGCTCCCTAATGTATCATCGTTCTCGATTTCGCACATTGTTCTCTACACCATCTATTCTAGATCTCTCATGAAGTCCCTATCACACACACGATGAGTCGCTTCCCTTGCGTCTCCGTACATAGGCCAATTTCGGACAACATCAACATTGTCTCCCTATCTATACGCCATTTATGGACACAAACGACCCCTCTCGCCCCCTCTCTTCCTTCCTTTCTCTCTCTCCGTCGCTAGCTCTCTCTCTCTCTCTCTCTCTCGCTCGCTCTCACACCCCTCTCCCACACACACACTCAATGTCTCTTCCAAATAGTCTGCTCCCCCTGCCCGCACCCGTGCTATCTCGCTACTACACATGTCACACCATTCCCCCTTCCCTTATAATAGGTTTACATCATCAATGGTCTCTCTACTCCACATACACACACTCCCTCTCACAAACAAAACGCGTGCACAAACACACCCAGACACGCACAGACACCCATTTATCTGGATCCTCATCTCTCCCCATGTCCGCATATGTATCTCACACACTCACTCTCTAATTATGTATATGTGTCTCCACATTACACAACACAAAGCCCCATGTACATGTCCCTCTCTATCCTCCACACAAACAGACACAAAGAATCTGTTATCATTGGCTCAGTCTCTAACATATCACATACGCACACTGTCTCTCTCTCTCTCTCGCAAACACGCTCAACAAGGGTTTCCCCGTGAATAAATAACCGTCTATTCATCAACAGTCGTGGCAGTACGGCGAATACGAGACATGAAAAGAATAAACCTACACGTGCTTAGACCACCTAGTATGACTACTAGGACTAGAGCAAGCCAAAAAGTGCGCCGCCGTCACCCCCTCCTTATCGGCGATGGGAAAATCTTTCTTTTACACAGTCGAGAAGTCATTGTGCTAAGGCCCCACATGCCGAGGCATTGAATAGAATGTAGATGCTAGTTTACGGAAGCAAGTATCGATAATACATTTGTATCTCCATACTTATATTTCTTCTCTTATAAAAAACCGAGTTGATGATGATGGTACGTGTGCCATCTTGCAATATAGACCGTCCGATCTATATCTGACGGATGGAAATTAAACTAAAAGATACCCGCACCCTCTCCACATTTGCAGACAAGGCCTTCCCTCGTTCATCCTTGTCTCCAACAAACCTCATTGTTGAGCAATTAAGAAAGGAAGCCTCTGGAACAAACTGGCCTGGTGGCCATTGCTGGCGTTGTCAATCCCCACACCTCCGCTCAGTCCAACCACCAATCACCACCACACCCCACTCCTCTTCACCTTATCTCATATTTCTCGAGATATCATTAGTTTTTACACATGGGACTACTCCCGCAAGGGTCAATCACAACTAGTGTTTTATAAAAAAAATGCATCTTGATGTTCTGTGCAATGCACGTATCTTGCTAGTACTCCTACACAAGACTAAGTTGGTGATGATGGTGTGTCTGCCATCCATCGTTTCTGGCCATTAGATATACATCTAACGACTGTGGGGTAAGTTGTTGCCTTTTCTCATCAACATCCCACTTGTCTACCAATTTGCAGAAAAAACCATAATTAGTATCTTAAAACCAACCACATCCCTCCCTGACCTCACCAAAACAACCCAAGGAATATATTCTAATTGAAACATAATATATCTCTAGTGACATATGTATATCAAAAGTAGAGTGTTTTGTATCAAGTTTGTGAATAAGTATTATTCTAATTATGATTCGTTGCAACGCACATGAACATTGCTAGTATTTCCAACCATGCATTTTTTCCCTAGTATTCCATAGTTTCGAGTTTTCCATCAAGATATTAGTCACTCATGGTTGATATTTACTTTCAATCATGTACACATATGCACTATGTAACTAGCCTTGCTTATTGGCTTCCAAAGCTTAACTTTCACTCCTACTTACAATATGTAGAGTATTTAACAAAAAACTACCACTTTCAACCAGCCCTAGGAAGAATCTATTGTACAAAAATAGCAAAAACATACCCAAAAATTCTTAATCCACGCCAAAACCTACTACCTAGTACTCCTACCGATTAGGTTCATTTAAACCCATTTATGCCAGGGTTGGCCCACACGTCCGTGCTGACGAGGCAACTTAAACCAACACATTTTGTTTGAGCATTGACACGAGGGACCCACATCTGACCTTCTATCCTATTATTCCCCCTCAAATCATTATTTTTCCTGAACATTACTTCAAACTGTACTGATGCGTGTTTGTTGGTGGCACCGGTGATGAGCAAGTTGGCCGCCGCTCCCCCGGACGGGCCGGACGCCGCGCTAGCCTCCGCATGGGTTGGTAGGCTAGCCCAAGCGTGACTCACGAGCGAGCAAGCCACCGCGCTGGCCTTTGCTCGAGCCAGATGGCTAGCCTTAGAGCGGCACGTGCGAGCAAGCCACCGCGCTGCCGTGCCAATCTAGCTAGAAAACCTTGCAGACAAGCAGCTGGATGGAGCTATCTTGGGTAGCTAGCAGCTGTGAGCGCCAGACGGAGCTGGCATCCGGGCTGCCGCAGCATCTGCTCCGCACCGCTGGCGGTTTTGACCTCGCCTTCTGCCAGCGGCGATAGCTGCGTCCCATGGCCGAGGATGACTAGGTGGACAGGCCGGAGGTAGGAGGTCACTCGGGGATTTTTGTGCAGACTGGCATGTAGGTCCCACAAGTCATAACGCCCGGTCGAATAGAAGGCGTTGACTTAATGGGATACATGGGCCCTGTCAGAGGTTCGAGTTAGGTTCTAACCCTGAACTAACTCTAACAAAAGTGGTGTTTGGATGGCAGGGTTAGATTGACAACAAATGTATCCAAACAGGGCCATGGGTTGAAACGTGCCTATAACGGTACTTTGTAGAGTAGTCGTTTCTTTGTTGGGCTGGTTGGTAAGAGCATGTACAATGGTTGATAAGGTAGTCTTATCTTAAGTCTGCCACGTATGCAGGTGGTAGTAGTTTCTTGGCATTTTAGTGGTTTCTTGCATTATTAGGGGTTTCTTGTAAGGAACAATGTACGTACTACTAGCGACAAAAGGCGATTCTAGGTTGTGTTGTACTCCAATGAGTACTACTAGTGGTCGCGGGAGTGTATACCCCATTTTGTGGGTTCGATCCCGGCCGAACGCACGACGACCTTTTTAAAAAAAAGTACTACCACACTTTGCTGTGAGCCAATATTTTACATGGGTAGTTTGAGTTTTGAAGTCAAACGGACGTGCGGCCCCACAATCTGGGTGAACTGGTAGCCTAGCCACGTGAACGGGTTTTCCTTCCTAGCATCTCATGGCTCGCGTGCTCGCCCTAGCTGCACCTTGCTTGCATCTTCCTCATCAGCTAGTAGCATATTTAAACTAGCGCCTCCCAATTAAGCCCGAGGAGCCAGAAAAGCCTGGCGGGGCATTGGGAACTGTGCAATATGGCTCTGTACGTAAAGTGCTCTCCTACTACTCTCTAGCTTGTGGCGTTGCACGCATGGACTTCACTCCATTATTGGCTCTACTATAAAAGAAATTCCTCTTGACGTGTTTTTTTTAAATGGAGACAAAAGCTTTGCTTCATCTCATTCATAAAGAAGGAACTACTAACAAAGTTCGACGAGATCCATTAGACCTCCACAAATGGAAGCGAAAAGCCTAGTCTCACTATATCAAATAACTCAAATGTTCTGCCCCCGCAGTAACCGTCGTTGATAAACAGGCTGCTAGTGTGTGCGTGAGAGGAGCGGCTGAGTAGGCCAGCTACGTGAGAGGAGCGGCTGAATAGAGCACCAAGACTACCCACTAGGCCACTACGCATGTGTACTTTCCCTACATTGATAGTACAGCGATGGTTCTAGAGAACAGTAGTACCCTCCACTTCCAACTGTAGCTCCTTGGCCCTGAGATTCAAGAGTTCAAAACTAGTGCACTATACTAGACTAGAATAGAAGTATAGTACATCGCACTAGTACTGCTACAGTATGAGTATGTACTCCTCCGTCACATAATGTAAGACGTTTTTTGACACTAGTTGGCATGTAAAAAAAATGGCAAAAACATACCCAAAATTTCTTAATCCACGCCAAAAACTACTACCTAGTGCCAAAAATTTCTTACTAGTGCCATTATTTACAGTATAATGCAATCCCATAACATTCCATAATGCTAGTACTAGTAGTAAATAATAGCCTCACCCCTTTGCTGAGGAACAATCTACAGTTGGAAGGGACGAGGCCCTGCGGTTACTACGCTCTTATCTCCTCCTCGCCAGTTCCCCTGCCCCCGAAGAGAAGGCAGTTCGTCGCTGCTCCCATGGATTCGCCAGGCGGTTCTCCTCCTCGTCGGGGCTGGGAAACCTTGGACGACAATCCTCTGGGAGAAATCGCACGCCGATCGATCTATCCAAGAGTCCATACTAAAATAACACCAAGTTATTCTTTCCGATCGATCTATCCAAGAGTCCATAATAAAATAACACCAAGTTATTCTTTTCGATCGATCTATCAAGAGTTTGTACTAAAATAACAATAAGTTATTCTTTCCGACCGATCTATGAAGAGTTCGTACTAGAATAACACAAAAGCAAATTCAGATTCATAATACTCAATACAACACAAAGAACCTCAAAGAGTGCCCCAAGATTTCTACCGGAGAAACAAAAGATGAGAACATGCATCAACCCCTATGCATAGATTACCCCAATGTTACCCCGGGAATCCATGAGTTGAATGCGAAAACATATCTCAAGTGAATCAATATAATACCCCATTGTCACCACGAGTATTCATATGCAAGACATATATCAACTGCTCTCAAATCCATAAAAGTATTCAATCCGATAAATTGAAATCTCAAAGGGAAAATTCAATTCATCACAACAAGATAGAGAGGGAGAAACACCATATGATCCAACTATATTAACAAAGCCCGTGATACATCAAGATCCTGCCATCTCAAGAACACGAGAGAGAGAGAGAGAGATTAAACACATAGCCACTGGTACAAACTCCTAGCCATGAGGGTGGAATACTCCCTCCTCATCATGGACACCATAGGGATGATGAAGATGGCCTTCGGTGATGATCTCCCCCTCCAGTAGGGTGCCAAAACAGGGTCCAGATCGGTTTTCGTGGATACAGAGGATTGCTATGGCGGAACTTCCGATCTATCGACTCCCCTAGAGTTTTTGGAATATTTTGAATTTATAGGGTGAAGAGGCGGTGCGGGAGGCCACCGAGGTGGGCACAACCCACCTGGGCGCGCCTAGGCCCCCAGGCGCGCCCTGGTGGGTTGGGCTCCCCTCGAAGCTCCTCTCTGGTACATCTTTGCCCACCGGGTGTCTTCTGGGCCAGAAAAAATCTCCAAAAAGTTTGGCTGCATTTGGACAATGTTTGGTATTGATTTTCTGCGGTGTAAAAAACAAGCAAAAAACAACAATTGGCACTAGGCACTATGTCAATAGGTTAGTCCCAAAAAATGATATAAAGTTGCTATAAAATGATTGTAAAACATCCAAGAATGATAATATAACGACATGAATACTTCATAAATTATAGATACGTTGGAGATGTATCAGTGCACCTCCCTCCTTTGGCCCATGAGGCCTACCAAGTACCGGTGGCCTCCCGGAACCTCTTCCGGCACTTCGATAAAACTTCGGTGCATTCCGAAACCTTTCCGAAGACCAAATAGTATCGTCCTATATATCGATCTTTACCTCCGGACCATTACGGAGCTCCTCATCATGTCCGTGATCTCATCTGGGATTCCGAACAATATTCGGTCACCAACTCACATAACTCATATAATACTATATCGTCAACGAACATTAAGCGTGTGAACCCTACATGTTCGAGAATGATGTAGACATGACCGAGACACCTCTCTGGTCAATAACCAATAGCTAGACCCTGATGCCCATATTGATTCCTACATATTCTACGCAGATCTTTATTGGTCGAACTTTTATGACAACATATGTAGTTCCCTTTGTCTGTCGATATGTTACTTGCCTGAGATTTGATCGTCGGTATCTCCATACCTAGTTCAATCTCTTTACCGGCAAGTCTCTTTACTCGTTCTATAGTACATCATCTCGTAACTAACTACTTAGTCACTTTGCTTGCAAGCTTCTTGTGATGCTGTATTACCGAGAGGGCCCATAGATACCTCTTCGCCATACGGAGTGACAAATCCCAATCTCGATTCACGCCAACTCAACAGACGCCTTTGGAGATACCTGTAGAGCATCTTTATGATCACCCAGTTAAGTTGTGACATTTGGTAACACACAAGGTATTCTACGGTATCCAGGAATTGTATGATCTCATGGTCGAAGGAATATGTATTTGACATTTAGAAAGAAGTAGCAATTAAATTGAACGATCATATGCTATGCTGACGAACGGGTCTTGTCCATCATATCATTCTCCTATTGGTTGATCCATTATCAAATGGAAACTCATGTCGATGGTTCGGAAACCTTAACCATCTTTTGATCAACGAGCTAGTCTAGTAGAGGCTCACTAGGGACACGGTACTTATTTATGTATCCACACATGTATTTAAGTTTCCGGTCAATATAATTCTAGCATGAATAATAAACCATATCATGAATAAGCAAATCTAATAATAACAACTTTATTATTGCCTCTAGGGCATATTTCCATCAGTCTCCCACTTGCACTAGAGTCAATAATCTAGATTACATAGTAATGAATCTAACACCCATGGAGTCTTGGTGCTGATCATGTTTTTCCCGCATAAGAGGTTTAGTCAATGGGTCTACACATTCAGATCCGTATGTATTTTGCAAAGTTCTATGTCTCCATCCTTGACCTTTTCATGAATGGAGTTGAAGCGTCGGTTGATGTGTTTGATTCTCTTGTGAAACCTGGACTCCTTGGCTAAAGCAATTGCTGCAGTGTTGTCAAAAAAGATTGTCATTGGACCCGATGCACTGGGTATTACACCCAGATCTAATATGAACTCCTTCATCCAGACTCCTTCATGTGCTGCTTCTGAAGCAGCTATGTGCCCCGTTTCACACGTAGATCACGCCACGACGCTCCGCTTAGAACTGCACCATCCGACAGCTCCACCATTCAATATAAACACGTATCCGGTTTGTGACTTAGAATCATCTGGATCTGTGTCGAAGCTAGCATCAATGTAACCCTTTACGATGAGCTATTCATCACCTCCATAAAGGAGAAACATATCCTTGGTCCTTTTTAGGTACTTTAGGATATTCTTGACCGCTGTCCAGTGATCCACTCCTGTATTACTTTGGTACCTCCCTGCCAAACTTATGGTAAGGCACACATCAGGTTTGGTACACAACATGGCATACATTATAGAACCTATGCCTGAGGCATAGGGAATGGCTTTCATTCTCTCTTTATCTTCTGCCGTGGTCGGGCGTTGAATCTGACTAATTTCAGACCTTGCAACACAGGCAAGAACCCTTTCTTTGACTGGTCCATTTTGAACTTCTTCAAAACTTTGTCAAGGTATGTGCTTTGTGAAAGTCCTATTAAGCATCTCGATCTGTCCCTATAGATCTTGATACCTAATATATAAGCAGCTTCACTAAGGTCTTTGCTACTTCTTGAGCTTGCGTTGGATTTTCCTTGAAGAGGAAAGGGTGATGCAACACAGTAGAGATAAGTATTTCCCTCAGTTAAGAACCAAGGTATCAATCTAGTAGGAGAAGAACGCGCAAATCACCAATACCTGCACAAACAATCAAACACTTGCACCCAACGCGATAAAGGGATTGTCAATCCCTTCACGATCACTTGCAAAAGTGAGATCTGATAGAGATAGATAAATATAACTAAACAAAAGATAAAATATTTTTGGGTTTTTTTGGTTTATAGATATGAAAATAAAAGATTGCAAAATAATAGATCGGAAACTAATATGATGGAAAATAGACCCGGGGGCCATAGGTTTCACTAGAGGCTTTTCTCATGAAGGCAAATAATACGATGGGTGAACAAATTACTGTCGAGCAATTCATAGAAAAGCACATAGTTATGATTATAGCCAAGGCAATGATTATGCAATATAGGCATCATGTCCATGTCAAGTAGACCGAAACGATTCAGCATTTACTACTATTACTCCACACATCGACCGACTCCTGCGTGCATCTAGAGTATTAAGTTCCTAAGAATAGAGTAATGCATTAAGTAAGATGACATAATGTAGAGGAATTAACTCAAGCAATATGATGAAAAAACCATCTTTTTATCCTCGATGGTAACATTGCAATATGTGTCTCACTACCCCTACTTTGTCACTGGGTGAAATCATGCAAGATTGAACCCAAAACTAGGCACCTCTCACATTGCAAGAAATACCAATCTAGTTGGCCAAACCAAACCGATAATTCAAAGAGAAATACAAAGATACCAAATCATGCATATAAGAATTCAGAGAAGATTCAAATAATATTCATAGATAAGCTGATCATAAATCCACAATTCATTGGATCTCGACAAACACACCGCAAACTAGTATTACATCGGATAGATCTCCAAGAACATCGAGGAGAACATGGTATTGAGAATCAAAGAGAGATAAGAAGCCATCTAGCTACTAGCTATGGACCCGTAGGTCTAAAGTGGACTACTCATGCTTCATCGGAAGGCCGCAAGATGCGACAATTGGTAACATTATTCGGACAGACTTAAGCATCGCTACGGGTGAGAAAGTCTCATCATAGGCAACCCCTTGAACTTGTCAAAAACCTTTTGCGATAAGTCGAGCTTTGTAGACAGTGATATTACCATCAGCGTCTGTCTTCTTCTTGAAGATCCATTTATTCTCAATGGCTTGCCGATCATCGGGCAAGTGCACCAAAGTCCACACTTTGTTCTAATACATGGATCCTATCTCAGATTTCATGGCATTAAGCCAGTTGTCAGAACCAGGGCTCATCTTAACTTCTTCATAACTCGTAGGTTCGCCGTGGTCTATAACATGACTTCCAGGACAGGATTACCATACCACTCTGGTGCGGTACGTATTCTGGTCGACCTACAAGGTTCAGTAGTAACTTTATCTGAAGTTTCATGATCATCATCATTAGCTTCCTCTCTAGTTTGTGTAGGCATCATGGAAGTTTTCCCTGGTGTGCTTTTCCAATTCGAGAGAAGGTACTACTATCTCATCAAGTTCTACTTTCCTCCCACTCACTTCTTTTGAGAGAAACTCATTCTCTAGAAAGGCACATTCTTCGCAACAAAGATTTTGCCTTCGGATCTGTGGTAAAAGGTATACCCAATGGTCTCTTTAGGGTATCCTATGAAGACGCACTTCTCCGCTTTGGGTTCGAGCTTATCAGGCTTTAGGGTATCCTATCATGGACTACTCATGCTTCATCGGAAGGGCAATAGAGTTGATGTAGATACCCTCCATGATTGAATCCCCATCTGATAGGATGACGGAAAAGGCCGCAAGATGGGATCTCACGGGAACAGAAGGTTGCTATGGTGGAAAAGTATTTTCGTGGATGCTTTGAGGGTTTGGGAATATATGTGAATATATAGGAGTAATATCTAGGTCAGGGGGTCATCGAGGGGTCCATAAGGTAGGGGGCATGCCCTACCCCCTGGGAGCAAACACCACCCTTGCCGCCGCCTCGTGGATCTTATGACTTGAACCCCAAGTCTCCTGGGTGTCTTCTGGTCCAAGAAAAATCATTGTAAAGTTTTATTCCTTTTGGACTCCGTTTAGTATTCCTTTTCTGCGAAGAAATTGGCACTGGGCTCTAGGTTAATAGGTTAGTCCCAAAAATAATATAAAATAGCATATTAATGCATATAAAACATCCAAAACAAATAATATAATAGCATGGAACAATCAAAAATTATAGATACATTGGGGACGTATCAGTCTTTCATTGAAAAATTCTTATTCATGTATCCTTTATGCTATGCAAAAATTCTATATCATTTCCAATCAACAATATGTCATCCACATATAATATTAGAAATGCTACAGAGCTCCCACTCACGTTCTTGTAAATACATGCTTCACCGTAAGTCTGTATAAAACCATATGCTTTGATCACCTCATCAAAGCGTATATTCCAACTCCGAGATGCTTGCACCAGTCCATAGATGGATCGCTGGAGCTTGCACACTTTGTTAGCACCTTTAGGATTGACAAAACTTTCTGGTTGCATCATATACAACTCTTCTTTAAGAAATCCATTAAGGAATGCAGTTTTGACATCCATTTGCCAGATTTCATAATCATAAAATGCGACAATTGGTAACATTATTCGGACAGACTTAAGCATCGCTACGGGTGAGAAAGTCTCATCATAGGCAACCCCTTGAACTTGTCAAAAACCTTTTGCGATAAGTCGAGCTTTGTAGACAGTGATATTACCATCAGCGTCTGTCTTCTTCTTGAAGATCCATTTATTCTCAATGGCTTGCCGATCATCGGGCAAGTGCACCAAAGTCCACACTTTGTTCTAATACATGGATCCTATCTCAGATTTCATGGCATTAAGCCAGTTGTCAGAATCAGGGTTCATCTTAACTTCTTCATAACTCGTAGGTTCGCCGTGGTCTATAACATGACTTCCAGGACAGGATTACCATACCACTCTGGTGCGGTACGTATTCTGGTCGACCTACAAGGTTCAGTAGTAACTTTATCTGAAGTTTCATGATCATCATCATTAGCTTCCTCTCTAGTTTGTGTAGGCATCATGGAAGTTTTCCCTGGTGTGCTTTTCCAATTCGAGAGAAGGTACTACTATCTCATCAAGTTCTACTTTCCTCCCACTCACTTCTTTTGAGAGAAAATCATTCTCTAGAAAGGCACATTCTTCGCAACAAAGATTTTGCCTTCGGATCTTTGGTAGAAGGTATACCCAATGGTCTCTTTAGGGTATCCTATGAAGACGCACTTCTCCGCTTTGGGTTCGAGCTTATCAGGCTTAAGCTGTTTGACACAAGCATCGCATCCCCAAACTTTAAGAAATGACAACTTATGTTTCTTGCCAAACTGTAGTTCATACATGTCGTCTCAACGAATTTAGATGGTGCCCTATTTAACATGAATGCGGTTGTCTCCTATGCATAACCTCAAAATGATAAAGGCAAATCAGTAAGAGACATCATAGAATGCACCATATCTAATAAAGTACGGTTACGACGTTCGGACACACCATTACGATGTGGTGTCCCAGGTGGCATGAGTTGTGAAACAATTCCACATTGTCTTAAATGAAGGCTAAACTCGTAACTCAAATATTCACCTCCACAATCAGATCATAGAAATTTTATTTTCTTGTTACGATGATTCTCCACTTCATTATGAAATTCTTTGAACTTTTCAAATGTTTCAAACTTATGTTTCATCAATTAGATATACCCATACCTACTCAAATCATCTGTGAAGGTTAGAAAATATCGATACCTGTCGCGTGCTTCAACACTCATCGGACCACATACATCGGTACATATTATTTCCAATAAGTCATTAGCTCACTCCATTGTTCCGGAGAATGAAGTTTTAGTCATCTTGCCCATGATGCATGGTTTGCAAGTATTAAATGATTCATAATCAAGTGATCCCGATAGTCCATCCAGATCTCGGGTAGGGGGTCCTGGACGGTGCGTCTAAGGATCAACGGTAACAAGGAGGTAGGGGAGATGATGTTTACCCAGGTTCGGGCCCTCTTAATGGAGGTAATACCCTACTTCCTGCTTGATTGACTTTGATGAATATAGGGGTTACAAGAGTTGATCTACCTCGAGATTGTAATGGCTAAACCCTAGATGTTTAGCTTGTATGATTGTTCTTGCCCTACGGACTAAACCCTCCTGTTTATATAGGCACCAGAGGGATCTAGGGTTGTACAGAGTCGGTTTACAGAGAAATGAGGATGCACAATCCAAACGCCAAGCTTGCCATCCACGCAAAGGAGAGTCCCATCCGGACACGGGGAAAGGTCTTTAATTTCATATCTTCACAACCCATTAGTCCGGCCCATATCATTTAGCTCGGACGCCCAAGGACCCCTTAGTCTAGGACTCCCTCAGTAGCCCCTGAAGCAGGCTTCAATGATGATGTGTCCGGCGTGCAGACTGTCTTCGGCATTGCAAGACGGGTTCCTTCTTCTGAATACTCCAAAGCAGATTTCTGCACACAAGAGCTGTATCCGGCCCTGCTTAACACATACAACCCTAGGCTATAAAAGGCAACAATAAAAAGAAGTCACGCCTATGGGAAACTTTTTTCGGTGAGATGTTATGTTCTGGCCTTATTATTATTCTAAACCGCTTTACAACCCTGTTTCGCATTTCGAGGCACGGCCATTGACACGTCTTGTCAAAGCAAAGATCGTGTCCCCTTATCATGGGATTCTCATCAATAGGGGTTTTGGGTAATCCAACCGTGCTGTTCACACGTCCCCTTGGGAATAGGCAAGATTTAAGGCCTATGAGGGGGCGCTTGATATTTGCTGCCTCTATAAGAGGACAAAGACCCATCCGTTCACCTCACGCCTTCTTCTTCATCTGCCTTTCAATCCCCCGAGCTCCAGTGCACAAGTTCTTAAACTTTCCCTTCTCCCCAACTTCTCTAGCAATGGCCGGATCCGGCTTTCAGGACAAGTGGATGGCCTCCTCCGTAATGGAGAAGAATATCCAGTTTCTGCATGAGGCGAGGTACCTGACGACGGAGATCAAACACAGGCTTCCAACCCCAGGGCAAGTCATCCCCACCCCGGAGCCCGGCGAAAGGTTTTTTTTATCCCCCACTTCCTCCGAGGACTTGGGTTCGCCCTTCACCCCTTCGTCCGAGGTCTCATGTACTACTATGAGCTGGATTTCCATGATCTGGCCCCGAATTCCTTCCTCCACATCTCGGTGTTCATCGTCGTGTGCGAGGCATTCCTCCGCGTCCCTCCACACTTCGGCTTATGGATCACGGTTTTTAATGTGAAGCCGAAGGTGGTTGAAGGCCAACACGCCGAGTGCAGCGGTGCCATGGTGAGCAAGCTCAACCATGTTACCTGGCCCAAAGGGCGATTTGTGGATACTGTCAAGGTGTGGCAGTAGGAGTGGTTCTATATTACCGAACCCTGCGGCACCAAGTGGGCCGCTGCTCCCACTTTCAGATCTAGACCTCCGCCGCGGCTCGCCTCCTGGACAAACAAGGGTCTAGATTGGGGATCTCCTGATGAAGTGTCAATGCTGTAGAAGCGTATCCAGAGCATGATAAAAAAGGACATCACCCTTGTTGATGTGATTCAGGTGATGCTCATCCGCCGAGCTCTCCCTTGCCAACGACAGCCTCTCAAAATGTGGGAGTTCAATCCAGTGGGGCCACGGACCCTACATAGCTTCTTCGGTACAACACACAAAGGGATCTGGAAGCTGCTCTTTAAGAAGCAGAAGACGTGGCCAAGTACGTATGACGACACCGGCCTTGACTGCAACAATCCGGCATCCCTAGTAATAGTATCATATTTCCGAACATTATTTAGCTTGTCCTGAAAATTCCATCTCCTAAATAGGACTGGATAAAGAAGGCAGAGTGGATTAAGTGTCCGACCCCGCTCCCTGAAAATCCAGCCGAACCTCTGCTGGTGAAGATGCTGGTCCGGGTGCCCTACCAGGCGCCGGCAAAGAAGGGCAAGAAGACGAACAACAAGGAGGCGAAGATGGCCTCCCTCACAAAGAAACTTCAGGCGTCGTGTCCGAATGAACCGAGGCTCCTTCCTATCATGAGGGAGACGAAGACAAGGACGAGGAGGAAGAGGAGGAGGAGGAGGGAGAAGAGAACCCTCCTCCAAAAGGGAAAAAGGGCAACCTCCGTAGATCCGGAGGAGGGGGCGTTCAAGAGGGGGAAGATATCCCTCTCGGATTATTCAGATTCGGGCGCCGAAGTTGTTCCCATGCACCGCCCCCGAGCCAAGCCCCTTGCCGAATCGTAAGTGCCTTAAGATGCCTTACATACATCTAATCTTTTTATAGATTATAAGAATAATACCGAATTTCTTGTTTTCAGTCCGGCCTATGACATCCCTCAAGAATCATCATCATCGGGGGATCTCTCTCCGGAGAAGATGGAGAGCGAGATGCCTCCACAAGCTTCCCCGCCTCCAAGGGCGGATGACACCGAGGAGTTGTCCCAAAGGATTTCTCCGGGCTCTAGAGAAGTGTGGGAGGGGACCAAGACGATGCCAGGGGATAACATGACTGCCAAAAACATGGGGGGGGGGGTGCAACCCTCATGGAGACCGGCGGCGGGGGTCTTGAATTATCGGATCTCCGGCCGGATACTGTTCCCGAGACACCAACGGCTCTAGAACCGAATCAGCAGCCCCCTCCACAGGAGGGGGAGATGGCTATTCCAATGGCAACCTCTATTAATGAGGAGGCGCCAAACATGCTGATGGACGCTCTGCAAAGTGCGTCCGTCTTGGAGGAGCACCGTACCTTGATGGTACGGTGGTTGAAAAGGTTCAGTCCGCTAAGAGTGGACTGAATGAAGCCTTCACGAGCCTACTAACAGGCTTCAAGGTATGCGATGTAATGTCTTTTAGCTGCTTTCCATAAAAATTCTGCCCATATAGGTAGTAGCCCCTGAGACTCTGATTGGCCGATTAAGGAGGGCGAACAGAGGGTCTATAGGTATCCACAGGAAATAACATACTTATCTTTTTTGATAAATATCAGGCTTCACTATTAGCGGCGACCACTCAGGCCGCTGAAGTTTCCGAACTGAAGTGGAAACTACAGCTGGTCGAAGAGGATAATGTCCGGATTAACAAGCGGCTCGACGAGGCGCAAGGTATGTTTCAAGTGCTCCATATTCAATTGAATTAGTGTGCAAATGCTAAGTTGAAGCTTATGCATTGCTATATGCATAATTGCAGATGGCGCTGCTGAGGTCGAGACCCTCATGAGTGACCTTGCCTGTGCGAAGGAGTAGGCAAGGGTGAGTGATGAGGCTGCTGTGAAAGCGACTGCCTATTTGAAGGCCGAACAGGCCACCTGGCGCCAGTTTGAGGAGCGGGTATCCAAGATGGAGCAAGAGCTCAAGGACGCAACTCGCAAGTGTGAGATCCTCGAGGAGGAGAATAAAGCTAAGGTGGACGAACTCGCCAAGGCCCTTCAAGACGCCCAAGAGGCGAGATCCGAGCCCCGAGCGGCTCGCGAGGAGCTCCGACAGGCCGAACAGATAGTGGCTGGTAAGCCCTTTCTTTTACAGTCTAAGTTTGGCGATCAGAGGTATGCCTTACTTAATCAACTATGGAGTTCTCCAAACGCCTTTGTGGATCTTCTGAAGAGCGCCGCTGACGCTGTGCAATTGTATCGAACACAGGAGGGGCATGCGACGGAGAAGCTGTTCTGGTCCCAGTTTGCCACGCAGGAACGCTCCTGAACGATCAAATGGCACAGTGGGCCGAGTTGCGTAAGATGTCCGGAGCGGCCATGAAGGAGGTCATACTCCGGCTGTGGCTGGCCGAACCCGTTCCGAGCAGCTATTTTGGCCTAGTGCGGTGACTCATCGATGACGTGCCCCGAATTGATGCCATCAAACTATCGGTGTGCATAGAAGGTGCACAGAGGGCTTTTGCCCACGTCAAGGTGCACTAGGGCCTGATGAAGGCCACCGTTATCGCGGTGGAGGGTCCTCCCGAAGGCAAGGACCACCGCACACCGTAGCGTTATTTAGACGATGTCCTAGAGGGTGCTCGCCTGATAGAGGGTCAATGCTCAAAGGATATTATATTTGAATGAATGTATCCGAATGATCCAGACGTGTTTGTTATATACACTAAGGTTTTGTAATATATTTGTGCCATTATTGGAAAGTTCTTTCCTCCTGTGCGGCCGTTTTTGTATTCCTGAGAGTTTTCCAGTCGTCGGCTTTGGCCCCCACGTAGATGCTATGGGGGTGTTCAAAATAGCACATGAGCACTCTTGACCCAACGTCTTGGTCTGTGACGGACGTGTTAGTGCGCGAACCAGGCAATCGGACTATACAACTTTACCACTCTCACTTAGACATAGGAGTTTGACAATGGGGCTATGAAATAGCCCCTGGTACATATGCGGCTATCCAAATGCGGATGCATTATGTATATGACTTAAAAAACAGCCCTTCGTTTAATACGAAAAAATCATTAAAGATTTAGTAAGTCACTGAGCGGCTGACCAGCTCTCGCCGCATCATGACAGCCAGTTTTCGGCTTTCTCTACTGAGCTGCTTGACCGGATGAACCAGAAACACAATCGCAGTAGTTCTCCCTTTACTACCCTAGTCGAACAAACGGAATGTAAGGTAGCAAACACAGGAGCACGGCAACCCAACTATTGACCAAAGACATGATTTAGAGCCGATGCATATAATGCCAAGTTCGGGACGCCAAGTGTGCTAGAAAGCTGTTCGGGCTTTTGTTTAGCGGCACATATGTGGCCGTATAGAGCCCCTGGCAATTGGTGTCGGGGTATGTGAGTGAGACAACTGCGGAGACGGAATACAGTTTTATTAATAAAGTTGATACCGTCATATTGTCCCTTCTAGGATCTGATTTGATACATCAAAACGTGATCATACAGAGGGTACCATAGGCACAAAAGTCATTTTACATGCCAGGGGTCTAATAATAAGGACAAAAGCTCATTACAGGTCCTTTAAATAAGGTTTGGTCCGAAGAGTTCTTTGGATATCCTGCCGCACGTCTGCGCCGCTTTTGCCTTGTAGAGAGGGGTTCCTTGAAGGGAACAGTCTTCGGTTATCCGTACGAAACCGGGCTCGAAGAGAGTCCTTGTAAGTCCGTAGGATATATAGGTTCAAGTGCACCTATGGTAGGAGGGAAAAATAATCGAAGAAAGGTGGAAGGTCATGCAGGGTCGAACCGTACTATAGACCTGTTAGTATTGTGCCTCCGTTGATGCCCAAGGTATTTTGAGTGCATAGTGATGCATGCGCGGTACGAATTCCACTGTTGTGCGTGGCGATCGATGGAGGCAAAACTGCTAGTCTAGCTCTGGAAGTACCGAGCCATCAGCTTGCGGGATTGACCGGACTTTTTTAGCGAAGTCCGGCGGCTTAATGGCTGATGAGGTGTGCGGCTTGAGGGGGTCGCTCTGGACTTCGGCTACGAGAGCTGCAGTGTGCTCCTTGGTGTGGAGGGAGCGTTCCGTGTTTCCGTTGACCGTTATGACGCCGCGTGGACGGGGCATCTTGAGCTTTAAATAAGCATAGCGCGGCACCGTGTTGAATCGAGCAAAAGCGGTCTGTCCGAGCAGTGCGTGATAGCCACTTCGGAAGGGTATGATATTGAAGATCAAGTCTTCACTGCGGAAGTTGTCGGGCGAGCCGAAGACAACTTCCAATGTTATTGAGCCCGAGCAACGGGCCTCTACGCCAGGTATCACTCCTTTAAAGGTAGTTTTAGTGGGCTTGATTCTTGACGGATCAATACCCATTTTGCGGACGGTGTCCTGGTAGAGCAGGTTAAGGCTACTGCCCCCATCCATGAGGACTCGCGTGAGATGGGATCCGTTAATGATTGGGTCGAGGACCAAAGCTGCCGATCCTCCATGATGGATACTAGTCGGGTGGTCCTTTCTATTGAAGGTGATCGGACAAGCCGACCATGGGTTGAATTTTGGGGCGACCGGCTCTACGGTGTAGACGTCCCTTAATGCGCGCTTGCGCTCCCGTTTGGGGATCTGGGTGACATAGATAATATTCACTATTTTGACCTCGGGGGGAAATTTCTTTTGCCCCCTGTTCTCGGTGGGCGAGGCTCTTCTTCTTCGTCCTCGCTGGGCGGCCTTTTCCCCTTGTGTTCGGCGTTGAGCTTGCCGACCTGTTTAAAGACCCAACAGTTTCTGTTGGTGTGATTGGCAGGTTTATCAGGGGTGCCATGTATCTGGCAAGGCCGATCAAGTATTCTGTCCAAACTGGATGGACCATCTTTGTTTCCTTTGAAGGGCTTCTTCCGCTGACCGGATGTCGAGCCACTGAATCCGGCGTTGACCGTCGTGTCTTCGATATCATTTTGACGCTTGTGCTTGTCACGTCGTGGCTTGCCATTGCCGTCCCTGGCTTCAGAGGTGCCTGGGTCGTTGGTGCTATTGCTTCTACGGGCTAGCCAGCTATCTTCTCCCATGCAAAATCGGGTCATAAGTGCGGTGAGGGCTGCCATGGACTTCGGCTTCTCTTGGCCGAGGTGTCAAGCGAGCCACTCATCTCGGACGATGTGCTTGAAGGCCACGAGGGCTTCGGCGTACGAATAATCCAAAATCTGGTTCTTTTTAATTAAGAACCTGGTCCAGAGCTTCCGGGCTGATTCGATGGGTTGCTGGATTATGTGACTAAGGTCATCGGCGTCCGGGGGACGAACATAGGTTCCTTGGAAGTTGTCTCTGAAGGCGTCCTCCAAGTCTTCCCAGGTTCCAATAGAGTTTTCTGGGAGGCTGTTCAGCCAATGCCGTGCTGGTCCCTTGAGTTTTAGGGGGAGGTACTTGATGGCATGTAAGTCATCACTGCGGGCCATATGAATGTGGAGAAGAAAGTCTTCAATCCATACTGCGGGGTCTGTTGTGCCATCGTATGATTCAATGTTTACGGGTTTAAACCCTTCTGGGAACTGGTGCTCCATTACCTCATAGGTGAAGCATAGGAGGTGTGTGGCTCCTTTGTATCGGGCGACGTCACGATGCAGTTCGGATGGAGTCCGTATGCGGCTTTCGGCCCGGGTGAGGTTGTGTTTATCGTGCCAGGCCTGATGGATGTCTTCTCGCGGTGGTGCATGCCCCCTTGATCCATAAATTGATCTGGTATGACCGGCTCTACTGTCCAGGTCATGTCGCAGGTCGTGCGTGTACCCTGCAGCCGTTGTTTTTCTGCCTCTAGGGCAAGGTGGCGCAGGTTTGTATTCGTCTTGGGTTGCCGCTCTGTCCCGGCCACGAGGTGGTCGGTCAGGCCCGTCAGCCGCGTTATGCGCTGCCGGTATAGGCTCTGGGACCTCATCGTTGAATTGGGAGAGCAACTTGCGCTTTGGATAACTCTTAGTTGGTCGCTCGAGGCCGTATTCCTCGACTACCAGGACGTTAGTCCATCTGTCATTGAGTAAATCCTGATCGGCTTGAAGTTGTTGCCGCTTCTTTTTCAGGCTTCTTGCTGTGGCTATTAGCCGACGCTTAAAGTGCTCTTGTTCGAGGGGGTCCTCTGGTACGATGAAGTCTTTATCGCCGAGGCTCTCATCCTCTTCGGAGGTCGGTAGGTAGTAACTGTCCTCCGAGCCCTCGTTCCTGATAGGATCATCGGGGTTGACTTGCCCCTCTTCCCAATCATCCTGTTCGGATGTTGGCTCAATAGGGGCATCTTGGTCTTCAGCATTATCCGGGGTGTTATTGTCTCCGGTGCCGGTATTGTTGTCTTTCTCGCGACGCGGTTTTGATCGGCACCGCTGACATTGACGCTTCGTAGGTGCTTCAGCAGGTTCATCCTCTAGATTCTTCCCATTGTCGCTGTCATCCTCTTTTGGTGTGTCCACCATGCATACATCATACGAGGAAGTGGCCATCCAGCGTCCGGTAAATGACGGGTTCTAGCTTTGCTCCTCTTTAGCATCATCGTTCATACCGTCAATGTCTTCGGAGGCGTAATCGAGCATGTCGGTTAAGTCATCGACAATGGCTATAACGTGGGTGGTGGGTGGGACATAAAATTCCCCGCCTTCAGCCCCTAGTGTGGGCTAGGCGTACCTTGGCAGCAATCAGTGGCGGAGCCAGGATTTTTTACATGGGTATGCGAAGCTATATTTTTTTTGTAACATATAATAATATATGACATGAAAGTTCACAATGACCATGATGAACTACAATTTGTCTTTCTAGAAACAATCTCGAATAGTTTGGTGGCATTTTGAAAATAAGGAGAAAAATATAATTTAACACTATAGTCTACAATTCCAATATCACTGCCAACTGCCAAGTCAATTTAGCTCCTCTCTCAAGTGTTAACCGAACAAATGCAAATTAGTCCTTAAATTTGATTGAATGCAACAGACTACATTGAATTAGCTAATAAAATTATTCTGAAAGAAAATCAATCAATACATTACAAATCATTCTATGTTCTCAAAAATAACAAATCCAGATGAAAATCTCACATAATTACATTATTGCCTTGTTGACGTGGAGTGTGCTGCATGCGCCATGCTTGTTGAGGACAAGGCGTGATATTGGGATATAGCAGGAGGGCAAGAGGCAGGGCTGGTATATAGGCAGTTCAAGGTCTGTTGCAAGTTTAAAAGTCTACTGATCCGATAGCAGCTCAAGCTAATACTTAGGCCCAGACACGTAAGGAATGAAGTGGGAGGGCACGGGATGGCTATGCATTTTGTTTTTTCCTGAGTTCTACACGTGAAAAAACTGCTATCATGCATATACATGTATGTATGGACATATATACTGATTCTCTTTTGCCAAAATTGTTGGGTATGCATTGCATACCCTTGAATAAGTCTAGCTCCGCCCCTGGCAGCAATCCCTCTGTAATGGCGAGAGATCGCATTAAGTCCATGGCCTCGTATAAGAGTGAGGTTTGGACAGGGAATCGGGAGTCCTTGGAGCAAGGCGGGATAGAAGTTCCCTGGCCGAGCTCACGTTACACGGACCTTGAGAGTTCGGATCTGGTGTTCGGGGATGAGTCCGGCTTTGTGTAGATGAAAGGTGTGTGGTGTGACTCCGGGCCTGCCGGTAAAACGATCCCCTCCGTATCTCCGGTGTTGAGCTCTATGGCTATGGAGAGTCCGGCGGGCTCTAAACTCCGGTCTTCAGACTCGGTGAGGTGTTTCGAATCTAAGGCCGGAGTTGCGGTTGAGGCCGCGAACCCTTGGAAGATCAAGTATCCTTGGATATCAGCGACATAGTTTAGGTTTCCAAAACTGATCTGATGACCAGGGGCGTAGCTGTCGATCTGCTCCAGATAGCCAACCGAATGGGCACGCAGTGCGAAGCCGCCGAATACGAAGATTTGGCCGGGGAGAAAAGTCTCTCTCAGGGCGGTATTGTTGTGGATGATTGATGGAGCCATCGAGCCTTCTGGTGATGACACAGTGGAACTCTGAATGAAAGCACCAATGTCGGTTTCGAAACTGGCAGATCTCGGGTAGGGTGTCCCGGACTGTGTGTCTAAGGATTGAGGTAACAAGGAGGGAGGGGACACAATGTTTACCCAGGTTCGGGCCCTCTTAATGGAGGTAATACCCTAGTTCCTACTTGATTGACTTTGATGAATATAGGGGTTACAAGAGTTGATCTACCTCGAGATCGTAATGGCTAAACCCTCGATGTTTAGCCTGTATGATTGTTCTTGCCCTACGGACTAAACCCTCCGGTTTATATAGACACTGGAGGGATCTAGGGTTGTATAGAGTCGGTTTACAGAGAAAGGAGGATGCACGATCCGAACGCCAAGCTTGCCATCCATGCAAAGGAGAGTCCCATCTGGACACGGGGAAAGGTCTTTAATCTCATATCTTCACGACCCATTAGTCCGGCCCATATCACATAGCTCGGATGCCCGAGGACCCCTTAGTCCAGGACTCCCTCAACGGTTATGACGTTCAGACACACCATTACGATGTGGTGTCCCAGGTGGCATGAGTTGTGAAACAATTCCACATTGTCTTAAATGAAGGCTAAACTCGTAACTCAAATATCCACCTCCACGATCAGATCGTAGAAACTTTATTTTCTTGTTACGATGATTCTCCACTTCATTATGAAATTCTTTGAACTTTTCAAATGTTTCAAACTTATGTTTCATCAAGTAGATATACCCATACCTACTCAAATCATCTGTGATGGTTAGAAAATAGCGATACCCTCCGCGTGCTTCAACACTCATCGGACCACATACATCGGTATGTATTATTCCCAATAAGTCATTAGCTCGCTCCATTGTTCTGGAGAACGGAATTTTAGTCATCTTGCCCATGATGCATGGTTTGCAAGTATTAAATGATTCATAATCAAGTGATTCCAAAAGTCCATCCGCATGGAGTTTCTTCATGCACTTTACACCAATATGACCTAAATGATAGTGCCACAAGTATGTTGTACTATCATTATCAACTTTGCATCTTTTGGCATCAATATTATGAATATGTGTATCACTATGATCGAGATTCAAAAAGAATATACCATTCATTAAAGGTGCATGACCATAAAAGATATTACTCATATAAATAGAACAACAATTATTCTGTGACTTAAATGAATAACTGTCTCGCAATAAACAAGATCCAGATATAATGTTCTAACACTGGCACCAAATAACAATTATTGAGGTCTAAAACTAATCCCGAAGGTAGATGTAGAGGTAGAGTGCCGACGGCAATCACATCAACCTTGGAACCATTTCCGACGTGCATCGTCACCTCGTCCTTAGCCAATCTTCGTTTATTCCTTAGCTCCTGTTTTGAGTTACAAATATGAGCAACCGAACCAGTATGAAATACCCTGGCGCTACTACGAGCATTAGTAAGGAACACATCAATAACGTGCATATCAAATATACCTTTGTTCACGTTGCCATCCTTCTTACCTGCCAAATACTTGGGGCAGTTCCGCTTCCAGTGACCATTTCCTTTGCAGTAGAAGCACTCAGTTTTAGGCTTAGGTACGGCTTTGGGCTTCTTCACAGGAGCGACAGCCTGCTTGGCGTTCTTCTTGAAGTTCCTTTTCTTTCCCTTGCCCCTTTTCTTAAAACTGGTGGTCCTGTTAACCATCAACACTTGATGCTCCTTCTTGATTTCTACCTCTGCGACTTTTAGCATTGCAAAGAGCTCGGGAATTGTTTTCTCCATCCCTTGCATATTATAGTTCATCACAAAACCTTTATAGCTTGGTGGCAGTGACTGAAGAACTCTATCAATAACACTCTCAGTTGGAAGATCAATTCCCAACTGAGTCAAGTGGTTGTAGTACCCAGACATTCTGAGTATGTGTTCACTGATAGAACTGTTGTCCTCTGTCTTACAGCTAGAGAACTTGTTGGAGACTTCATATTTCTCAACCGGGGCATGTGCTTGAACTATCAATTTCAGCTCTTGGAACATCTCATATGCTCCGTGGCATTCAAAACACTTTTGAAGTCCCGGTTCTAAGCCGTAAAGCATGGCACACTGAACTATCGAGTAGTCATCAGATCAAGCCTGCCAGGCATTCACAACGCCTGCATTAGCTCCTATAGCAGGTCCGTCACCTAGAGGTGCATCACGGACATAGTTCTTCTGTGCAGCAATGAGGATAATCCTCAAGTTACGGACCTAGTCTATGTAGTTGCTACTATCATCTTTCAACTTATCTTTCTCTAGGAACGCATTAAAATTCAACGAAATGGTAGCACGAGCCATTGATCTACAACATAGATATGAAAAAAACTATTAAGATTAAAGTTCATGATAAATTTTAGTTCAGATAATCAAATTACTAATTAACTCCCACTTAAATCAACATCCCTCAAGTTGTCTACGTTATACATGATCCAAATCAACTAACACATGTCCGATCATCACGTGAGATGGGGCAGTCTTCAATGGTTTACATCTCTATGTTGATCATATCTACTGTATGACTCACGTTTGACCTTTTGGTCTTTAGTGTTCTGAGACCATGTATGTACATGCTAGGCTCGTCAATTTAACCCAAGTATTCTGCTTGTGCAAAAACGGGCTTACACCCATTGTATGTGAATGTAGAGTCTATCACACCCGATCATCATGAGGTGCTTCAAAACGACGAACTTTACCAATGGTGCATACTCGGGAAGAACACTTTTATCTTGAAATTAAGTGAAGGGATCATCTTATAATGCTACCGTCGTTCTAAGAAAAATAAGATGCATTAAAAGATAAACATCACATGCAATCAAAAAATGTAACATGATATGGCCATCATCATCTTGTGCTTTTGATCTCCATCTCCAAAGCAACACCATGATCTCCATCGTCATCAGCGCGATACCTTGATCTCCATCATTGCGTCGGGGCCATCTCACCAACTATTGCTAACACATACTGATAAAGTAAAGCAATTACATGACGCTTAACGATTGACATGCATGTCATACAATAATTAAAAGACAACCCTAAGGCTCCTGCCTGTTGTCGATATTACAAAACATGATCATCTCATAAAACAACGTATATCACATCACGTCTTGACCATATCACATCACAACATACCCTGCAAAAACAAGTTAGACGTCTTCTACTTTGTTGTTGCATGTTTTACGTCCCTGTTGTGGGTAACTAGGAAGAATAGTTCTTACCTACGCAAAAACCACAATGGTGATTATCAAGTTTGTTGTTTTAACCTTCTGCAAGAGCCGGCCGTAGTCAAATTCAATTCAACTAAAGTAGGAGAAACAGACACCCGCCAACTACCTTTATGCAAAACAAATTGCATGTTAGTCGGTGGAACCGGTCTCATGTACGTGGACATGTAAGGTTGGTCCGGGCCGCTTCATTCCTCAATACCTGAATCAAAATAAGATGTTGGTGGTAAGCAGTATGAACATCACCACCCAGAACTCCTTTGTATTCTACTCGTGCATATCATTTACGCATAGACCTGGCTCATGATGCCACTGTTGGGGAATGTTGCATGGAAAACAAAAAAAATTCTACGCACACGCAAGATCTATCTATGGAGATGTATAGCTACGAGAGGGGAGAGTGTGTCTACATACCCTCATGGACCGCTAAGCGGAAGTGTTTATCAACGTGGTTGATGTAGTCGTACACCTTCACGATCCGTCTGATCAAGTACCGAACACACGACACCTCCGCGTTCAACACATGTTTAGCTCGATGACGTCCTCGCCTTCTTGATCCAGCAAGACAGGCGAAGTAGTAGATGAGTTCCGGCAACACAACGGTGTGGTGATGGTGGTGGTGCAACTATCTCCGTAGGGATTCACCGAGCACTACGAAAATTATGACCGAGGACGAACTAGAGGGAGAGGGGTGCTGCACACGACTTGGGGATCGTGGTGTGTCTTTCCCCTCTCCCACCTCGCATATATATAGGTAGGGGGAGGGGAGGCAGCCCTAGGGCTCCCCAAGGGGGCCGACAGCCAGCCCTGGCCTCCTGCCCTAGGCGCCTCCTTTCCTTATTTAGGGGTGGAGGAGATGGTAGGGGAGAGGCCGACGGCTGCCCTGCCTTGGCGCCCCCTTTCCTTCCTAGCGTGTGGGCAGGGAAGGTGGAGCACGCTCGACCCCTTAGTGGACTGCTGCACCTCCCTCCTTTGTTGGCCCATGAGTCCCACCAAGTATCTGTGGCCTCCCGGAACCCCTTCTAGCACTCCAATAAAACTTCAGCGCATTCCGAAACCTTTTCGGAGACCAAATAGTATCTCCTTATATATCGATATTTACCTTCGGACCATTCCGGAGCTCCTCTTATGTCCGTGATATCATCCGGGACCCGAACAACATTCAGTAACCAACTCACATAACTCATATAATACCATATCATCAATGAACGTTAAGCGTGCGGATCCTACGGGTTCGAGAATGAAGTAGAGATGACTGAGACACCTCTCCGGTCAATAACCAATAGTAGGACCTGGATGCTGATGTCTACTATGCAACTTTATTCTTGTAGACTCATGTTGGGCCTCCAAGCATAGAGTTTTGTAGGATAGTAGCAATTTTCCCTCAAGTGGATGACCTAAGTTTTATCAATCCGTGGGAGGCGTAGGATGAAGATAGTCTCTCTCAAGCAACCCTGCAATCAAATACAAGAAATATCTTGTGTCCCCAACACACCCAATACAATGGCAAATTGTATAGGTGCACTATAGTTCGGCGAAGAGATGGTGATAAAAGTGTAGTATGGATAGTAGATATGAGTTTTTGTAGTGCGAACAATAAAAAACAGAAAGGTAGTAAATAGTAAAACGGAGCACAAACGGTATTGCAATGATGGAAATTGAGGCCTAGGGTGCATACTTTCACTAGTGCAATCTCTCAACAATGCTAACATAGGTGGATCATATGATTATCCCTCAAAGTGCAATAAAGAATCACTCCCGAGTTCCTATTAGCAGAGAATAAAAGATAGAAATTGTTTGCAGGGTACAAAACCACCTCAAAGCTATTCTTTCCGATCTATCTATCCTAGAGTTCGTACTAAAATAACAGCAAGCTATTCTTTCCGATCGACCTAATCAAGAGTTCATACTAAAATAACACCATATGATACATATCAACTAATTCTAATGTCACCTAGATACCCCAATGTCACTGCGAGTACCCGTGAGTTAGTTATACGATATGTATCAAACAAATTCAGATTCATAATACTCAATCCACACAAAGAACTACAAGAAGACCCCAAAGTTTCTATCGGAGAAAAGATAATAAAAACATGCATCAACCCCTACGCATAGATTACCCCAAAGTCACCTCGGGAATCCGCAAGTTGAGTGCCATAACATATATCAAGTGAATCAAAATAATACCCCATTGTCACCACGGGTATTCATATGCAAGACATATATCATGTGTTCTCAGATCTAAACATTCAATCCGACAAGACAAAACTTCAAAGGGTAAAGACTCACAACAAGAGTAGAGAGGGGAGAAACACCATATGATCCATCTATGTTAACAAAGCCCATGATACATCAAGATCGTGACATCTCAAGATCACGAGGGAGAGAGAGAGATTAAACACATAGCTACTGGTACAAACCCTCAGCCCCGAGGGTGGACTACTCCCTCCTCATCATGGTGGCCACCGGGATGATGAAGATGGCCACCGGAGATGACTCCCCCCTCCGGCAGGGAGCCGAGGCTCCTGATTGGTTTTCGGTGGCTACAGAGGCTTGCGGTAGCGGAACTTCCGATCTAGGTTCTCCTCGAGGGTTTTCAAAATATTCGGGAATTTATAGGGCGAAGAAGGGGTACGGGAGGCCATGGAGGTGGGCACAACCCACCAGGGCGCGCCTGGGGGCCCAGGCGCTCCCTGGTGGGTTGTGCCCCCCTCGGGGTACCCCCCAGGTGTTGCTCTGGCCCAATGGTTATCGTCTGGTCCATAAAAAAATGTCAAAAAGTTTCACGGTGTTCGGAGAACTTTCATTTCTGCACAAAAAACAACACCACGGTAGTTTTGCTGAAAACTTCTTTAGTACAGTTTAGTTCCATGCAAATCATACCAAATCCATATAAAATTATTGTAAACATGGCATGAATACTTCATAAATTATAGATACGTTGGAGACGTATCAACATCCCCAAGCTTAATTCCTACTCGTCCTCGAGTAGGTAAATGATAAAAGAAATAATTTATGAAGTGTGAATGCTAACAAAGTGCACAAGTTTGATCAATCACAATTTAAATCACTTTTCCTAGCATCATAACATCAATTCTTTCTTATAAAACTTCTCATGTTATAGTAGCAACCAATTCACATGTTAAGGTCCAAACAATGAATTCTCTTGAAACTCAACAACCTATGTTCTCAGTCACCAAGCAATTGCAATTCAACTTATTCAACAGAGTAAGTAAGAGCTCCACATACTCAACCATCATATAGTCTTCTATGATTGCTAACACTCACTGCATACACATGAGCAAAACGTTTCAACCGGACACATAGAAAGATAGGGGCTTATAGTTTCGCCTCCCAACGTATTCACCTCAAGGGTGATGTCAACAATAATAACTCATGCTACCCATATTCAACTGGACATATGTGCCTAGATCTTTCCTCACCACATGATGCTTGCCAAAGGAGAAAAATAAAAAGAAACAGAGAAAAAAAACTTTGACTCTTTGCATAAAAGTAAATACATAGAAGTAAAGATAGGCCCTTCGCAGAGGGAAGCAGAGGTTGCCATGCGCTTATTTGTTTGTATGTTCAAACCTTAGTGCAAAAGAATGTCACGCATATTGCCCCTTATGATAGCATCCTTTATTATGCAGTCTGTCACTTTTATTCTTTGCCATCACAAGTTTGTACAACGCTCAATTTTCTCTTACACTAAATGATCTAACACTTTTAGAAGAAATTTTTATTGCCTTATTACACCGATGACAACTTACTTGAAGGATCTTGCTCAATCCATAAGTAGGTATGGTGGACTCTCAAAACAAGATTTGGGTTTAAGGGTTTTTGGATGCACAAGTAGTATCTTTACTTGGTGCGGAATTTTTGGCTAGCAAAGATAGGGGGCAAGCACCACATGGTGAAGGATCTATGACTATATAACTTCTATGTGAATATGAACGAACATAAACTATTAAGTTGTATTCCTTGTCCAACGTCAACAATTTTGACATATAATATTTTGATGGGGGCTCACAATCACAAAACATTTCCAAGATAGTGTATTTGCATGTGAAAGTTCTGTTCCTTATACTAATTATTCATGAATTGCTTGTGTGACCAATATTGTGATTGTGAAGCTTCGAAAGCTTTCACTTTCTAAACCCAATGTGAATCCCCTACTAGGCATGATATGAACATGTAATTTCAACTTCGTGATATTCAATTCATTCAACAATTTACTCATAGGATATAAGTGAAGCACAAAGTAAATGACAAACTACTCCAAAAAGATATAAGTGAAGATCAAGCGAGTAGTTATGTAAATGGGTAGCTATTTGAGGACACTCTTTTATTTAAAACTTTCAGATCTAAGTATTTTATTAAAACAGCAAGAAAAACAAAACAAAATGACATTTCAAGCATATCACAACTCATGTGAAGAAGCAAAAACTTAGGCTCAACCGATACTAACCGATAATTGTTGAAGAAGAAAGGTGGGATGCCTACCGGGGCATCCCCAAGCTTAGATGCTTGAGACTTCTTGGAATATTATCTTGGGATGCCTTGGTAATCCCCAAGCCTGAGCTTTTGTGTCTCCTTAATTCCTCTTATATAACAGTTTCCCTAAGTCTCAAAAACTTCATCCACACAAAACTCAACAAGAACTTGTGAGATAGGTTAGTATAAACCAATGCAAAAACCTTATTATTCTCTACTGTAGCAAACCAAAAAAATATTATTCAACATTGCATACTAAATTCCTCTGCATATTTAATACTCCTATCTTCAAATAGAATTATTAAAGAAGCAAACATATGCAATCAATGCGAACATAACAACAATCTGCCAAAACAGTATAGTCTAAAGAATGCAAAATTCATTATACTTCCCTAACTCCAAAAATTCTGAAAAACATACCACACTTTATAAAATTTATCAGAGCTTATTTCGCAAAAAGTTTCAGCATTTTATCACATTCTGACTTTTCTAGGGATTTTTTGCAACAGCGATAAACTTTCTGTTTTCAAACAGCAACATGTAGACTTGCAAAATAAGCATAGCAAAGGCTATACTTGAAATTTTTATTGAAATAAAAGATGCAAAACATTATTCTAAATAACATCAATCAAATACTAACAAAATAAATTGACGCTCCAAGCAAAACACATATCATGTGACGAATGAAAACATAGCTCCAAGTGAGGTTACCGATAATGTTGGAGACGAAAGAGGGGATGCCTTCCGGGGCATCCCCAAGCTTAGTTGCTTGGATATTACTTTAATATTACCTTGGGGGTGCCTTGGGAATCCCCAATATTAGGGTCTTGTCACTCCTTATTCTCCTCATATCGACATTTCACCTAAAACTTGAAAACTTCACACGCAAAACTTAACGGAACTTCGTGAGATAGGATAGTATGATAAAGAGCAAACTATTTCACTTTAGTACTGTCAAAGACAGGATTCATAATCGTTTCCACACAATTCCTACTGTAGCATATCATTTCCACAATTTATATTGAGCAATATAAGCCATAGAAACAAGGAAACAAGCAAACTATGCACTGAAAACAGAATCTGTCAAAAACAGAATAGTCTGTAGTAATCTGTACTCAAACCATACTTCTGCTATTCTAAACATTATGAAAAAAATATGACCACGTGAGAAATTTGTATATTAATCTTCTTCAAAAATAATCAACTCAAAAGCACTCTTCTGTTAAAAATGAGAGCTATTTTTGTGAGTGCAAAAGTTTCTGTTTTTCAGAAAGATCAAATCAACTATCACCCGACATGATCCCAAAGGCTTTACTTGGCACTTTATTGAAACAAAAACAATAAAACTTTATTACTACAGTAGCATAATCATGTGAACACACAAAAACATTAGATAAAAGTGTCCCAACAAGCGCTTCTTTAATGCCTTTTAGCTAGGTATGATGAGTTCAATGATGCTCGGATAAAAGATAAAGATTGAAACATAACAGGAGCATCATGAATCATAAGTTCCTATCTCATAATAATTTTCAGTAGCAGCATGAATGGATTCATCCATATAACACTCACATAAAGCATTCTTTTCATGATCCAAAAGCATAGATAATTTATTACTCTTTATGGCATACATGTCATCATAATAATCATCATAATTAGCAACTTTGTTCTCATCATAGTCAATTGAAACCTCTTCCAAAATAGTGGATGTATCACTAAATAAAGTCATGACCTCTCCAAATCCACTTTCATCAATATTGTAATAAGATTCAACACCCTCCAAAATAGTGGGATCACTACTACCTAGAGTTGACACTCTTCCAAACCCACTTTCATCATTGTAATCATCATAAATAGGAGGCATGCTATCATCATAATAAATTTTCTTATTGAAAGTAGAAGGAATCAAAGGATCATATTCATTATGCAAAGCATCCTCAAGCTTGGGACAAGCATTATTTTTAGCAAATAAGTCTTCAAACATTTCATACTCATCAAACATAGCATCCCCAAGCTTGTGGTTTTGCATATCATCATAATCATTCTTATCAATAGCATGAATGGTACCAATAGTATAGCAAACATTATTATCATATTCTTCCTAGCGAGTGCCAAAAAGATCTTCAAGGTCAAAAGAGACATCATTGTCTTCCCAATCATAATCATCACAACAAGCAGTAGGCATCACAAAATCATACTCCATATCATCATCCTCCATCAACATATTTGATTCAGTTTCATGAGGCACAATGGTGATAGGAGCAATATTACTTGGGAGAGTTACCTTTTTACCTCTACTTTTTCTTCTTTTCTTTTTCCTTTTCACAACCTCACATGTGGGTTTAATCAATTTTTTGAGCTTCTTGTTGAAGAGATTGATTGGATAGGAAGCTCCTCCTCGTTACCTGATTCATCATAATAAACATTAGGAGGGTATTGGGAAATATTTTCCCTTTCATTAGTACTCTCTTCATACTCTATACGTTTTCTTGTCTTTAGATAGTTGGCAATATAAGGATTCTCAATGCAATTTTTCCGCACACAACATATAAATTTCATCTAGATCAAAATCAAGAAATCTATTGAGATTAAATTTTGGAATACCCTTAGTTATACGTTTAATTTCTTCATACCCTAAAAGAAGACTAAGCTCTTTAGGATGCTCAAGGGTAATCATGTTATCACAATTTTTGGACACGATTTGATGATGAAACAAATAGCATGTCACGCCCAATATGCGATACTATCCTAAAGAGACTCGAAGGTCCCACCAACGATAGAACCGCATATTGAAACGCTTTGCAAGGTGGATATCATTACATCAACATTACATAATAGGTAGGGATACATACAAGAGGCATACAATGCCACATGAATACAACAATACATCATACATAAGATCAACATCCGACTACGGATGAAATACAAAACAGAAACTCAAATGACAACCACCCTGCTAGCCCAGGCTGCCGGCCTGGAACCTATCCCCTGATCGAAGAAGAAGCAGAAGCAGAACTCCAAAACAAGCAACATCGCTCTCGCGTCATGATCATCGCAAAACCTGTACCTGCAACTGTTGTTGTAGTAATCTGTGAGCCACGAGGACTCAGCAATCCCATTACCATGGGTATCAAGACTAGCAAAGCTTAATGGGAAAGGAAGGGGTAAAGTGGTGAGGTTGCAGCAGCGACTAAGCATGATATGGTGGCTAACATACGCAAAAGAGAGCGAGAAGAGAAACAATGGAACGGTCGTGAAGCTAGCAATGATCAAGAGGTGATCCTGAACTCCTACTTACGTCAAACATAACCCAGAAACCGTGTTCACTTCCCGGACTCTGCCGAAAAGAGACCATCACGGCTACACACACGGTTGATGCATTTTAATCGGATCAGGTGTCAAGTTATCTACAACCGGACATCAACAAATTCCCATCTGCCCATAACCGCGGGCATGACTTTCGAAAGTTTAAACCCTGCAGGGGTGTCCCAACTTAGCCCATGATAAGCTCTCACGATCAACGAAGGATATACCTTCTCCCAGGAAGACCCGATCAGTCTCGGAATCCCGGTTTACAAGACATTTCGACAATGGTAAAACAAGACCAGCAAAGCCGCCCGATGCACCGACAATCCCGATAGGAGCTGCACATATCTCGTTCTCAGGGCAACACCGGATAAGTCAAGCTACGAGTAAAACCAACCCTCAAGTTTCCCCGAGGTGGCCCCGCAGGCTGCTCGGTTCGGACCAACACTTAGACAAGCACTGGCCCCGGGGGGGTGCTAAAATAAAGATGACCCTCGAGAGAGCGACTCCCAAGGGTAAAGTATAGGTGGTGGTGAGGCAAATGGTAAAACCAAGGTTTGGACTTGCTGGAGGAGTTTTATTCAAAGCGAACTGTCAAGGGGGTCCCATAAATCACCCAACCGCGTAAGGAACACAAAATCCAGGAACATAACACCGGTATGACGGAAACTAGGGCGGCAAGAGTGGAACAAAACACCAGGCATAAGGCCGAGTCTTCCACCCTTTACCAAGTATATAGATGCATTAATTAAATAAGAGATATTGTGATATCCCAACATAATCCTATCCACCATGGAGCAATCTTCAACTTCACCTGCAACTAAAAACGCTATAAGAGGGGCTGAGCAAAGCGGTAACATAGCCAATCAATGTTTTGCTAGGAAGGGTGTCAAAGGTTAGAGGTTCATGGCAATTTGGGAGGCTTGATCAAAAAGAGATAGGTAGCGCAGCATAGCGATAGAACGAAGCAACTAGCATAGCAATGATAGTAGTGAGATCCAGGGTAGCGGTCATCTTGCCTGAAATCCCTCAAGGAAGAAGAACGAGTCCATGAAGAAGAAGAAGCCACGAAGATGAACCAAGCGTAGACGAACGAATCCTCACGATTGCAACGAAACGGGAACTATCGAGAAGAAGCACACAACATGGTAAACACACCACACATAAACAAGGCATGATGCACAACAAGCATGATGCATGACAAATCTACATGAAGCTACTCATGACAAGAGAGGATGCAAACAAGAGCAACACATCAAAGCAAGTTTAAATGAGGCCGGGAACAACATATAACAATTCCGGTAAGTCCTCATATGCATATTTCGAAATTGGTCCAGATCTGAATAAACCTTATGTTCAAGTTGTTAAACAGCAAGTTAAAATGCACCAGGATGGTCTACACGAGATTCTAGTCAAGTTACATATAAAGTTCATTTAATTCAGAGCTACGGTCTAGAAGATATGAGCAAAACAAGTTAAACATGGCACTGATGCAAAATGCATACAAACATCAAGAAAACACCTCAATACAAGGATGCAACAAGATAATATAAAACTACATGCAAAATCAAGCAAGTTTCATATAGAGCACACTCAAAATGGAGCAACGGTTCAACACATACACATCATACAAGTTTAAAGGACAAGCTGTCCAAAACAGCAACTAGGCATATTGCAAGCATCAAATAAACAAGCTACATCACCCCAACATGATAACAAAAGGCATGGGCATGATGTACAAGTAAAGCATAACAAAACATGAACACTGAGCTATCTCCAGAAATCACTAGAACATGCTCAAACACACATGGCAAGATTGCAAATAATAACAGTTTCAGACTTTAGCAGAAATAACATCAGGTTGCAATGTTTAGAGCTATCAAACAACATGCTACAGGAACTTATCATGGCAAACAAAGGTATGGAAGGAATCTACTAATTGCATAGAACAAAAGTCCCTTACTAACCATGAGCCAAAAAGGATCAGAAGAAAAGATGGCATCCATGTAAACATGGCAAGTTATATGACAGATTCATACATGGCAGGAACAACAATAAGTAGGCATGTTGGTGAGCTTGAACCACTCACCACAGAGAAATACATGGCATGGATAGGCAACCAACAGTAAGAATACATGTTCATGAAGCTATCCATGGCAAGAACAAGTTCATAGCATGCAAGGATCAACTACAACAACCTTGGCAAAATTGAATAACATGTAAACAATTTGCCAGGAAACATTTCGTAGCAAAATTAGAGCACGAAAATGACATGCTAGGCTACTCCATAATTGCAAACAGGGGCATGGATGGATATCTCACAACCATATGTACAAAACATCCTTATTGAAGTATCTCAAAATAAGCATTGATCTCTCTGTAGCATCAAGTTTACATGGAATAAAAATAACAACAGAACAGGGACTGAAATCAGCAACATCACGAGGCCTAGTTTACATGCTTGTGCTAGTCACCACATTGATCACAAAAATACATGGCATACACCCCTATAAAGATGGCATGGCATAGTTCCAAACATATGTAGGGCTCAAGTTCATAAGATGCACACATCAATCATGGCAAAAATGACAAAAGTGCATGTTCTGATAAGAATCTGAAACTAACATCACATAGCCCTCTTCCAACAGCATTTCGGGCATCAAGATGAGCTCAAATGAAAATGATGCAATGGAATAAAATGAATTACTCGTTGAGGCGAACAATTAGACATATTATAAGCACGAAACGGAGCTACGGATGCAGAGATATGATGCAATGAACATGGCAACAGAATGTTAAAAATTCAGGGACTTGGCAGTTTTTCCGGAAAAAAAACAGAACATGCGTCGAAAAATAAAATATGCACGGGGCGGGGTTTAGATGGGCTACACACCTAGTGGGCCAAGCCCAGGTCGGCGATACGGGCAGGGAGGCCGGCGGCTGGGCCGGATCGGGCCGCGTGGCCCATGCGGGGAGGAGAGGAGACGGTCGCCGTCGTCTCCCTCAATCCCACTCGGGACCGGGGAGGCAGGGGCGGCGGCGGCCGGTGGTGAAGCCGGCGAGGGCACGGGGCCGGCGGGGAGGCTGCAGGGCGCCGGATCCGGGCGGCGGCTCGCCGGATCTAGGCGCGGGGGAGACGAGGCGGCGGAGGGGCGCTTCGGGTGCGGGACGGGTCCGGCGCGGAGGCGCTGGGGTGCCGGCGGGAGGAGCTCCGGCGCGGGGCGGCGCACCGGCGGCGAAGAGTCGGCAAGGTCTGAGACGGCGGTGCTGGGCGGCGAAGGGCAGCGGGGCGCGGGAGGCGCGCGGGCCAGCGGGCGGCGGCGGACGGGCCCCGCGGGTCCGCGATGGGCTCGGCGGGTCTCGGCGGCGGGGCGCCCGGGGTGGGCACGTGGCGGTGCGGGAGTGGCTGCGGGCGGCGGCGCGGGTGTGTCCGGCGGGAAACGGACATGTCCGGCGGCGGAGGTAGGTGGAGGCTAGGGTTAGGGTGGATTCATGCTCGAAAATGGAGGGGAAGGGGACGTTTATAGATAGAGGGAGATAGGAGGCTCCAAATGGAGTGCGGTTTTCGCCCACACGATCGTGATCGGACGACCGAGAGCATGGAGGGGAGTTTGCTGGGTTTTGGGCCACTTTGAAATGGGTGTTGGGCTGCAAGACAAAAGAGGCTTTTACGGTTACCCGGTTAACCGTTGGAGTATCAAACGACCTCCAAATGGCACGAAACTTGACAGGCGGTCTACCGGTGCTATACCTAGGCCGCTTGACAAACCTCGGGCCATTCCGAGAACGTTTAACACCCACTCACAACAAGAGACAAAAGGGGGAACGCCGGAGGACATAGGAGTGCCGGATTGCAAAACGGACAACGGGGAAAATGCTCGGATGCATGAGACGAACACGTATGCAATGCAATGCACATGATGACATGATAAAATGCAACACGCGAGCAAATGACATGGCAACAACGGTGAATAACTGGCGGACACCTGGCGCATCAAATCCGGGGCGTTACAACACTCCTCCACTAACAAGAGATCTCGTCCCGAGATCATAGGACCGAGACGGAAGGGAAAAGGGATGAGGTGAAACAAGAACTCAAGAGAAGAAGCAAAGAATCGAGAGCACTCGAGAAGAAGAGAGGAATGACGAGAATGACGAGAATCGAAAGCTCGCGGGATCAGATAGAACTAAGAAACCACTCCGGTTAGAACAAGATGAAAAAAACGAATAAGACTGAAAGGATTTAGGCAGCACTCTGGTTGAATATGGAGAGGATTGAATCATGAACTAGAGAAGATGGAATGATACTTGATGAAGACATGACACTAAAACCTCCGGAAAGAATTGAAAGAGTTGAATGAAAAGAACGGAGAAGAAAATGACAACTTGTGCCACGAATGAAATAGAAAGCATCTTTAAACGGAAGGTTTAAACGGAGTTGTTGAGAAAATCAACAATGAAAAGAATAAGCTTGTTGTGGTCTTATGGATAACATCTCAAAATTATGAGGTGATCGCCGACCACAAGCGGAAAAGATTAAATAGCTGAGAAGAACAAAGAAATGCAAAACTCCACTCCAAAGAATACGGAAAATTAAACGCACTTCGACATGCGAGAAGAGAAGATACTTGAACTCCGCCGATAAGAATCTTGATGAAATCTTGAAGAAAGAATTAAATCGTGACGAACCACCATGAAGAACTCCGGTGACAAAAGGATGGTGAGATAGAATGAAGGATGAAAGAATAAGATGAGCCTTGCAGTGATTTAGATGGAGGCTCCGACGAAATGGCCGAGGAAAATTTGAACTCCGGAAAAGAAAAGATGAAAACACTTGGAACTAGAACTTATTCATTAAGAACAAACTCCAAAGAAAAGGATTAATCACTTCGAGGAAATAAGAATAAGATTTATTGTATGCTTATCCTTCATCAATTTAAATTGATGCGAAGCAATGGATTTTGCATACTACTTATTCTTCTTGAAAAAGAATTGAGAAGTGACATAACGCAAAATTGAGAAGGTCTTCATGAACCACCGGTAGGATTGGAAAGAACGAATGAATTAATATGATAAACAAAGGAAAAGGAGTCTGAATGAACCACCGTTAGAAATGAAAATAAACGAAGAAAAGAGAAAGAATCGCCGAGGAGAATTAGAAGAACAAATATGTTTGATGGGATTTAGATGCAAGAGAGCAAAGAGATCAAGAGTTGATTAAACAACACTTGAACGAAGCACCGGGATAATTGGATATCAGTAGCTGAAATGTGAGGACGAAGAATTCTTCTGAAACGATGGCCTCCGGTGAAAAGAAACGGGGAAAACAACTTCTGAAATACTCCGGATGGTTAAGAAAAGAATATCTGACGAACTGAAATAATTCGAGAGGATGATATGAAGCTAGAGCCACGAAACTTCGCAAGAACGGACAAGATTTAGAGGAACGACTCTTCTTCGATCTTCAAATGATGACGAGAAACACCACCAAAATTAATGAGATACTCTGGAAGAATGAAAAGCGAAGAGGTTGAGCCAACCATGAAATGATTTGAAATCGATCTTGACAAGGCATGTGACTGATGAAATAATTCTTACGTCACACTTGAAAAGAATTGAGAATAACCCCGGGGGAATTAGAAGAGTCAGGTAAGATCCTGGGAAAAGGCCTGTGGGTTAGGGCCCACTAAAGAGATAACACCATTGAAAAGGATTGTTGAACAGATAGATGATGCACCGGAACAATTGAAATATTTGAATAAGGTGACAACCTAGAATTAATTGGAACACAGACGAGTCTCCTGAGATGTCTTGAACACTCTGGAAGGATAAAGTGGCGAGAGACGAACGAGCAGGGAGAACACTTCGAAGGAAAATAATATGATTTACCCGAAAAAACATGAATCGCATCCACCGGAAAAGAGATGAAGAAAGTCGAACGAAACGAGAATTCACCGGTTGAAATGATTAAGGGAAGACTGAAGAACCTCCGTACGAATGAAAATTGATGCTCGAAAGAGACTTAGGCTCCGGGAAGAAGAGGGTGGGAGGGCGGGAAAACAAAGGCAACTTTGAAGGGGAAACGACGAATATCTTGAAGAGAAAACACCGGTTGAAATCATTGAGGAAAGAAAACAAAGACTTCGCACGAGTAGGAAGGATACTTGATTACGGACTCCGGTTCCGAGAAGAAGAAGGGAGGGCGGGTGGGAAAAGAAAACAACTGAGGATTGAACTTGGCGAAGAAGAAGAGGCTCGAGTCAACTTGACGAGAAATGCACCGGATAACAAGAGCTGAGAACCAACGATCGGAAAACCAACTGCGTGATCCTAAAGAAAAATTTGAAGGGGAAGAGGAGTAATTCAAAACACCTACGTCAAGATTCCTCACCAGAGCGACGAAGGGGCTGAGGAGTAAAAAGAATTACTACTCTCCGATATAACTAGACTCCAAAAACAGTTTTCTTCTAGACTCAACAACGGCCAAACTACACGATCAATCAAGGGGGCTCCTAAGGTTGGTCGAGGCTCTGATACCAACTTGTCACGCCCAATATGCAATACTATCCTAAAGAGACTCGAAGGTCCCACCAAGGATAGAACAGCATATTGAAATGCTTTTGCAAGGTGGATATCATTACATCAACATTACATAATAGGTAGGGATACATACAAGGGGCATACAATGCCACACGAATACAACAGTACATCATACATAAGATCAACATCCGACTACGGATGAAACACAAAATAGAAACTCAAATGACAACCACCCTGCTAGCCCAGGCTGCCGACCTGGAACCTATCCCCTGATCGAAGAAGAAGCAGAAGCAGAACTCCAAAACAAGCAACATCGCTCTCGCGTCATGATCATCGCAAAACCTGTACCTGCAACTGTTGTTGTAGTAATTTGTGAGCCCCGAGGACTCAGCAATCCCATTACCATGGGTATCAAGACTAGCAAAGCTTAATGGGAAAGGAAGGGGTAAAGTGGTGAGGTTGCAGCAGCGACTAAGCATGATATGGTGGCTAACATACGCAAAAGAGAGCGAGAAGAGAAACAATGGAACGGTTGTGAAGCTAGCAATGATCAAGAGGTGATCCTGAACTCCTACTTACGTCAAACATAACCCAGAAACCGTGTTCACTTCCCAGACTCCGCCGAAAAGAGACCATCACGGCTACACACACGGTTGATGCCTTTTAATCGGATCAGGTGTCAAGTTATCTACAACCGGACATTAACAAATTCCCATCTGCACATAACCTCGGGCATGGCTTTCAAAATATTAAACCCTGCAGGGGTGTCCCAACTTAGCCCATGATAAGCTCTCGCGATCAACGAAGAATATACCTTCTCCCAGGAAGACCCGATCAATCTCGGAATCCTAGTTTACAAGACATTTCGACAATGGTAAAACAAGATCAGCAAAGCCGCCCAATGCGCCGACAATCCCGATAGGAGCTGCACATATCTCATTCTCAGGGCAACACCGGATAAGTCAAGCTACGAGTAAAACCAACCCTCAAGTTTCCCCGAGGTGGCCCCGCAGGCTTCTCGGTTCGGACCAACACTTAGACAAGCACTGGCCGGGTGGGGGGGGGCTAAAATAAAGATGACCCTCGAGAGAGCGACTCCCAAGGGAAAAGTATAGGTGGTGGTGAGGCAAATGGTAAAACCAAGGTTGGGCCTTGCTGGAGGAGTTTAATTCAAAGTGAACTGTCAAGGGGGTCCCATAAATCACCCAACCGCGTAAGGAACGCAAAATCCGGGAACATAACACCGGTATGACGGAAACTAGGGCGGCAAGAGTGGAACAAAACACCAGGCATAAGGCCGAGTCTTCCACCCTTTACCAAGTATATAGATGCATTAACTAAATAAGAGATATTGTGATATCCCAACATAATCCTGTCCACCATGGAGCAATCTTCAACTCCACCTGCAACTAACAACGCTATAAGAGGGGCTGAGCAAAGCGGTAACATAGCCAATCAATGGTTTGCTAGGAAGGGTGTCAAAGGTTAGAGGTTCATGGCAAATTGGGAGGCTTGATCAAAAAGAGATAGGTAGCACAGCATAGCGATAGAACGAAGCAACTAGCATAGTAATGATAGTAGTGAGATCCAGGGTAGCGGTCATCTTGGCTGAAATCCCGCAAGGAAGAAGAACGAGTCCATTAAGAAGAAGAAGCCACGAAGATGAATCAAGCGTAGACGAATGAATCCTCACGATCGCAACGAAACGGGAACTATCGAGAAGAAGCACACAACATGGTAAACACACCACGCATAAACAAGGCATGATGCACAACAAGCATGATGCATGACAAAGCTACATGAAGCTACTCATGACAAGAGAGGATGCAAACAAGAGCAACACATCAAAGCAAGTTTAAATGAGGCCGGGAACAAGATATAACAATTTCGGTAAGTCCTCATATGCATATTTCGAAATTGGTCCAGATCTGAATAAACCTTATGTTCAAGTTCTTAAACAGCAAGTTAAAATGCACCAAGATGATCTACACGAGATTCTAGTCAAGTTACATATAAAGTTTATTTAATTCGGAGCTACGGCCTAGAAGATGAGCAAAACAAGTTAAACATGGCATTGATGCAAAATGCATACAAACATCAAGAAAACACCTCAAAACAAGGATGCAACAAGATAATATGAAACTACATGCAAAATCAAGCAAGTTTCATATAGAGCACACTCAAAATGGAGCAACGGTTCAACACATACACATCATACAAGTTTAAAGGACAAGCTGTCCAAAACAACAAATAGGCATATTGCAAGCATCAAATCAACAAGCTACAGCACCCCAACATGATAACAAAAGGCATGGGCATGATGTACAGGTAAAGCATAACAAAACATTAACAGTGAGCTATCTCCAGAAATCACTAGAACATGCTCAAACACACATGGCAAGATTGCAAATAATAACAGTTTCAGACTTTAGCAGAAAAAACATCCGGTTGCAATGTTTAGAGCTATCAAACAACATGCTACATGAACTTATCATGGCAAACAAAGGTATGGCATGAATGTACTAATTGCATAGAACAAAAGTCCCTTACTGACCATGAGCCAAAAAGAATCAGAAGAAAAGATGGCATCCATGTAAACATGGCAAGTTATATGACAGATTCATACATGGCAGGAACAACAATAAGTAGGCATGTTGGTGAGCTTGAACCACTCACCACAGAGCAATACATGGCATGGCAAGGCAACCAACAGTTATAATACATGTTTATGAAGCTATGCATGGCAAGAACAAGTTCATAGCATGCAAGGATCAACTACAACAACCTTGGCAAAATTGAATAACATGTAAACAATCTGTCAGGAAACATTTTGTAGCAAAAGTAGAGCACAAAAATGACATGCTAGGCTACTCCATAATTGCAAATAGAGGCATGGATGGATAGCTCACAACCATATGTACAAAACATCCTTACTGAAGTATCTCAAAATAAGCGTGGATCTCTCTGTAGCATCAAGTTTACATGGCATAAAAATAACAGCAGACCAGGGACTGAAATCAGTAACATCACGAGGCCTAGTTTACATGCTTGTGCTAGTCACCACATTGATCACAAAAATACATGGCATACATCCCTGTAAATATGGCAAGGCATAGTTCCAAACATATGTAGGGCTCAAGTTCATAAGATGCACACATCAATCATGGCAAAAATGACAAAAGTGCATGTTCTGAAAAGAATCTGAAACTAACATCACATAGCCCTCTTCCAACAACATTTCGGGCATCAAGATGAGCTCAAATGAAAATGATGCAATGGAATGAAATGAAGTACTCTTTGAGATGAACAATTTGACATATTATACGCACGAAACGGAGCTACGGATGCAGAGATATGATGCAATGAACATGGCAACAGAATGTTAAAAACTCAGGGACTTAGCAATTTTTCCAAAAAAAAAACAGAACATGCATCGAATAATAAAACGTGCATGGGGCGGGGTTTAGACGAGCTGCACACCTAGTGGGCCAAGCCCAACTCGGCGATGCGGGCAGGGAGGCCGGCGGTTGGGCCGGATCGGGCCGCGTGGCCCATGCGGGGAGTAAAGGAGACGGTCGTCGTCGTCTCCCTTGATCCCGCTCAGGACCGGGGAGGCAGGGGCGGCGACGACCGGTGGCGACGCCGGCGAGGGCACGGGGTCGGCGGGGAGGCTGCAGGGCACCGGATCCGGGCGGCGGCTCACCGGATCTAGGTGCGGGGGAGACGAGGCGGCTGAGGGGCGCTTCGGGTGCGGGACGGGTCTGGCGCGGCGGCGCGCGGAGGCGCTGGGGTGCCGGCGGGAGGAGCTCCGGCGCGGGGCGGCGCACCGGCGGCGAGGTCCGAGACGGCGGCGAAGGGCAGCGGGGCGCGGGAGGCGCGCGGGCCAGCGGGCGGCGGCGGACGGGCCCCGCGGGTCCGCGATGGGCTCGGCGGGCCTCGGCGGCGGTGTGCCCGGGGTGGGCACGTGGCGGCGCGGGAGTGGCTGCGGGCAGCGGCGCGGGTGTGTGCGGCGGGAAACGGACATGTCCGGCGGCGGAGGTAGGAGGAGGCTAGGGTTAGGGTGGATTCATCCGCGAAAATGGAGGGGAAGGGGACGTTTATAGATAGAGGGAGCTAGGAGGCTCCAAATGGAGTGCGGTTTTCGCCCACACGGTCGTGATCGAACGACCGAGAGCATGGAGGGGAGTTTGCTAGGTTTTGGGCCACTTTGAAAGGGGTGTTGGGCTGCAAGACAAAAGAGGCTTTTACGGTTACCCGGTTAACCGTTGGAGTATCAAACGACCTCCAAATGGCACGAAACTTGACAGGCGGTCTACCGGTGCTATACCAAGGACGCTTGGCAAACCTCGGGCCATTCCGAGAACGTTTAACACCCACTCACAACAAGAGACAAAAGGGGGGACGCCGGAGGACATAGGAGTGCCGGATTGCAAAACGAACAACGGGGAAAATGCTCGGATGCATGAGACGAACACGTATGCAATGCAATGCACATGATGACATGATAAAATGCAACACGCGAGCAAATGACATGGCGCATCGAATCCGGGGCGTTACATAGCATTGGAGATTTAAATGACCACGTTCATTGCAAGGTTCACAAGGATGGTGAAAAATATTAAATCTTTCAGCACAATCATCTAGCCTCTCTTGCAACTTTTTTATTTCTAAATATTTATGCTTCTTACAAAATCTATCTTCCCTTTTTGGTGTGCGTTTGCACTCCCAATTTACTCCGCAAAAATTGACATTCTTATAGGAGAGATCATTATCATGGCTAGTGCAAACATCATTAGCATTTTGGATATTCAAAGAATTCATACTAACAACATTGCAATCGTGCTCATCATTCAAATAATTTGTGCCAAACATTTTATCGACTTCTTCTTCTAACAAGTGAGCACAATTTTTCGAACCATCATTTTCAAGAAAGACATTATAAAGATGATCAATAATATGATGCAACCTCAATTCCATTTTTTATGTAGTTTTCTTTTATAAACCAAACTAGTGATAAAACAAGAAACTAAAAGATTCAATTGCAAGATCTAAAGATATACCTTCAAGCACTCACGTCCCCGGCAACGGCGCCCGAAAAAAGCTTTATGTCTACTACGCAACCTTATTCTTGTAGACTCATGTTGGGCCTCCAAGCGTAGAGTTTTGTAGGACAATAGCAATTTTCCCTCAAGTGGATGATCTAAGTTTTATCAATCAATGGGAGGCGTAGGATGAAGATAGTCGCTCTCAAGCAACTCTGCAATAAAATACAAGAAACCTCTTATGTCCCCCACACACCCAATACAATGGCAAATTGTATAGGTGCACTAGTTCGGCAAAGAGATGGTGATAAAAGTGTAGTATGGATAGTAGATATGAGTCTTTGTAGTGCGAACAATAAAAAATAGCAAGATAGTAAATAGTAAAACGGAGCACAAACGGTATTGCAATGATGGAAATTGAGGCCTAGGGTGCATACTTTCACTAGTGCAATCTCTCAACAATGCTAACATGGTTGGAATAATATGATTATGCCTCAAAGTGCAATAAAGAATCACTCTCGAGTTCCTGTTAGCGGACTGATAACCCACAAGTGTAGGGGATCCGTTGTAGCCTCTTTCGATAAGTAAGAGTGTCGAACCCAACGAAGAGCTAATGGTAGAACAAATATTCCCTCAAGTTCTATCAACCACCGATACAACTCTACGCACGCCTGACGCTTGCTTTACCTAGGACAAGTATGAAACTAGAAGTACTTTGTAGGTGTTGTTGGATAGGTTTGCAAGATAATAAATAGCGTGTAAAAAGTAGGGGCTGTTTAGAAGAAGACACAACTAAGTTAGTTTTAGTAGAGAGCTTTTTGTTACGAGAAAGTTATTTGTCCCTAGGCAATCGATAACTAGACCAATAATCACTATTGCAATTGTATTTGAGGGAGAGGCATAAGCTAACATACTTTCTCTTCTTGGATCATATGCACTTATGATTGGAACTCTAGCAAGCATCCGCAACTACTAAAGATCATTAAGGTAAAACCCAACCATAGCATTAAAGTATCAAGTCCCCTTTATCCCATATGCCACAACCCCCTTACTCGGGTTTATGCTTCTGTCACTCAAGCAACCACTATAAGCGAATCATGAACATATTGCAACACCCTACATTAGGAATCCCTCACGCTTGCGCGACACGGAGGGAACTATAGGACAGCACCAATAATAAAACATGCAACTCAAACCAATCACGATCATCAATTAACCCATAGGACAAAACGGATCTACTCAAACATCATAGGATAGCCATACATCATTGGGAAATAATATGTAGCGTTGAGCACCATGTTTAAGTAGAGATTACAGCAGGTAAAAGAGAGGTTACACCGCTGCATAGAGGGGGGAAGAGTTGGTGATGAGGGCGGTGAAGTTGTTGGTGTAGATCGCGGTGATGATGATGGCCCCCGGCAGCGCTCCGGCGCCACCGGAAGCAAGGGGGAGAGAGCCCCCATTATTCTTCGTCTTCCTTGACCTCCTCCCTAGATGGGAGAAGGGTTTGCCCTCTGGTCCTTGGCTCCCATGGCATGGGAGGGGCGAGAGCCCCTCCGAGATTGGATCTGTCTCTCTGTTTCTGCGTTCTTGGTTTTTGCCCTTTCACCGTTTCTTATATATCCGAAGATCCATAAATCCGATTGGATTGAAACCTTCACCCTGATTTTTCTCCGAAATTAGCTTTCTTGCGGCAAAAGAAGAGCGTCAACCACCTAACTGGGTGCCCACGAGGGTCAGGGGTGCGCCCCCTGCCTCGTGGCCCCGTCGGGCACCGTCTCGTGTTGATTCTTCCTCCCAAATCTCACAAATATTCTAAAAATACTCTCCGTATATTTTATCCCATTTGGACTCCGTTTCATATGGGGTTTCTATGAAACATAAAACATGCAACAAACAGGAACTGGCACTGGGCACTGGATCAATATGTTAGTCCGAAAAATAATATAAAAAGTTGCCAAAAGTATATGAAAGTTGTAAAATATTGGCATGGAGCAATAAAAAATTATAGATACGACAGAGACGTATCAGCATCCCCAAGCTTAATTCCTGCTCGTCCTCGAGTAGGTAAATGATAAAAAAGATAATTTTTGATGTGGAATACTAGCTAACATAATTGATCATGTAATCTAATCATGGCATGAATATTAAGACACGAGTGATTCAAAGCAATAGTCTACCATTTGACATAAAAACAATAATACTTCAAGCGTACTAATAAAGCAATCATGTCTTTTCAAAACAACATGGCCAAAGAAAGTTATCCCTACAAAATCATATAGTCTGGCTATGCTCCATCTTCATCACACAAAATATTCAAATCATGCACAACCCCGATGACAAGCCAAGCAATTGTTTCATACTTTTGACGTTCTCAAACCTTTTCAACTTTCACACAATACATGAGCGTGAGCCATGGATATAGCACTATGGGTGGAATAGAACATGATGGTGGAGGTTGTGTGGAGAAGACAAAAAGGGAAAGTCTCACATCTGTTGGAAATATGCCCTAGAGGCAATAATAAATTAGTTATTATTATATTTCCTTGTTCATGATAATCATTTATTATCCATGCTAAAATTGTATTGATAGGAAACTCAGATACATGTGTGGATACGTAGACAACACCATGTCCCTAGTAAGCCTCTAGTTGACTAGCTCGTTCATCAATAGATGGTTATGGTTTCCTGACCATGGACATTGGATGTCGTTGATAACGGGATCACATCATTAGGAGAATGATATGATGGACAAGACCCAATCCTAAGCCTAACACAAAGATCGTGTAGTTCACATGCTAAAACTTTTCTAATGTCAAGTATCATTTCCTTAGACCATGAGATTGTGTAACTCCTGGATACCGTAGGAATGCTTTGGGTGTACCAAACGTCACAACGTAACTGGGTGGCTATAAAGGTGCACTACAGGTATCTCCGAAAGTTTCTGTTGGGTTGGCATGAATCGAGACTAGGATTTGTCACTCCGTGTGACGGAGAGGTATCTCTGGGCCCACTCGGTAGGACATCATCATAATGTGCACAATGTGATCAAAGAGTTGATTGCGGGATGATGTGTTACGGAACGAGTAAAGAGACTTGCCAGTAACGAGATTGAACAAGGTATCGAGATACCGACGATCGAATCTCGGGCAAGTACAATACCGCTAGACAAAGGGAATTGAATATGGGATTGATTGAGTCCTTGACATCGTGGTTCATTCGATGAGATCATCGTGGAACATGTGGGAGCCAACATGGGTATCCAGATCCCGCTGTTGGTTATTGACCGGAGAACATCTCGGCCATGTCTGCATGGTTCCCGAACCCCGTAGGGTCTACACACTTAAGGTCCGATGACGCTAGGGTTATAAAGGAAGTTTGTATGTGGTTACTGAATGTTGTTCGGAGTCCTGGATGAGATCCCGAACGTCACGAGGAGTTCCGGAATGGTCCGGAGGTAAAGATTTATATATGGAAAGTTGTTGTTCGGATTCCGGGAAAAGTTCGGGTTTTTCCGGTATTGTACCGGGAAGCTTCCAGAAGGTTCCGGAGGATTCCGGAGGTCCGGAAATTGTTCCACCATGTCCAACACAGCAGCATGGGCTGTAGGGGGGCAACCTAGCCTTAATGGGCCAGGGGAACCAGCCCCCCCAAGGCCCATGCACATGGGAAAGGGGAGGGCCTCCACTTGACTTGGGAGGCACTCCTCCCCCCCTTGGCCGCCGCCCCCTCCTCAGATTGGATTTGAGGGGGCCGGCCCCCCTCTCCCTTGCCCCTATATATATGTGGGGGGTGGGAGGGCAGCCGCACCCCAAGTTCTGGCGCAGCCCTTCCCCTCTCCCAAGTACTCCTCTCCCGCGGTGCTTGGCGAAGCCCTGCAGGATTGCCACGCTCCTCCATCACCACCACGCCGTTGTGCTGCTGCTGGATGGAGTCTTCCTCAACCTCTCCCTCTCTCCTTGCTGGATCAAGGCATGGGAGACGTCACCGGGATGTACATGTGTTGAACGTGGAGGTGCTGTCCGTTCGGCACTAGGATCTCCGGTGATTTGGATCACGACGAGTACGACTCCTTCAACCCCGTTCTCTGGAACGCTTCCGCTTAGCGATCTACAAGGGTATGTAGATGCACTCTCCTTCCCCTCGTTGCTGGTTTCTCCATAGATAGATCTTTGTGACACATAGGAAAATTTTAAATTTCTGCTACGTTCCCCAACAGTGGCATCATGAGCTAGGTCTATTGCGTAGATTCTTTGCACGAGTAGAACACAAAGTAGTTGTGGGCGTTGATTTTGTTCAATATGCTTACTGTTACTAGTCCAATCTTGATTCGGCGGCATCGTGGGATGAAGCGGCCCGGACCAACCTTACACGTACTCTTACGTGAGACAGGTTCCACCGACTGACATGCACTTGTTGCATAAGGTGGCTAGCGGGTGCCAGTCTCTCCCACTTTAGTCGGATCGGATTCGATGAAAAGGGTCCTTATGAAGGGTAAATAGCAATTAACATATCACGTTGTGGTTTTTGCGTAGGTAAGAAACGTTCTTGCTAGAAACCCATAGCAGCCACGTAAAACATGCAAACAACAATTAGAGGACGTCTAACTTGTTTTTGCAGGGTATGCTATGTGATGTGATATGGCCAAGAAGAATGTGATGAATGATATGTGATGTATGAGATTTATCATGTTCTTGTAATAGGAATCACGACTTGCATGTCGATGAGTATGACAACCGGCAGGAGCCATAGGAGTTGTCTTAATTTATTGTATGACCTGCGTGTCATTAAACAATGCCATGTAATTACTTTACTTTATTGCGAACCAGTAGCCATAGTAGTAGAAGTAATAGTTGGCGAGACAACTTCATGAAGACACGATGATGGAGATCATGATGATAGATATCATGCTGTCATGCCGGTGACGATGATGATCATGGAGCCCCGAACATGGAGATCAAAAGGAGCAAAAAGGATATTGGCCATATCATGTCACTATTTGATTGCATGTGATGTTTATCATGTTTATGCATCTTATTTGCTTAGAACGACGGTAGTAAATAAGATGATCCCTCATTAAAATTTCAAGAAAGTGTTCCCCCTAACTGTGCACCATTGCGAAAGTTCGTCGTTTCGAAGCACCACGTGATGATCGGGTGTGATAGATTCTTACGTTCACATACAACGGGTGTAAGCCAGATTTACACACGCGAAACACTTAGGTTGACTTGACGAGCCTAGCATGTACAGACATGGCCTCGGAACACAAGAGACCGAAAGGTCGAGCATGAGTCGTATGGTGGATACGATCAACATGAAGATGTTCACCGATGATGACTGGTCCGTCTCACGTGATGATCGGACACGGCCTAGTTGACTCGGATCATGTAATCACTTAGATGACTAGAGGGATGTCTATCTGAGTGGGAGTTCATAAGATGAACTTAATTATCCTGAACATAGTCAAAAGATCTTTGCAAATTATGTCATAAGCTCGCGCTTTAGTTCCACTATTTAGATATGTTCCTAGAGAAAATATAGTTGAAAGTTGACAGTTGCGATTATGCGGACAGTAGAAAGCTTATGTCCTTAATGCACCACTCAGTGTGCTGAACCCCAAACGTCGTTTGTGGATGTTGCGAACATCGGACATACACGTTTTGATAACTACGTGATAGTTCAGTTAAACGGTTTAGAGTTGAGGCACCAAAGACGTTTTTCGAAATGTCGCGGAACATATGAAATGTTTCGAGGGCTGAAATTGGGATTTCAGGCTCGTGCCCACGTGAAGAGGTATAAGACCTCCGACGATTTTCTTAGCCTGCAAACTAAGGGAGGAAAGCTCAATCGTTGAGCTTGTACTCAGATTGTCCGAGTACAACAATCACTTGAATCGAGTGGGAGTTGATCTTCCAGATGAGATAGTGATGTTTCTCCAAAGTCATTGCCACCAAGCTGCTAAGAGCTTCGTGATGAACTATAACATATCAGGGATAGATATGATGATCCTTGAAGTATTCGCGATGTTTGACACCACGAAAGTAGAAATCAAGAAGGAGCATCAATTGTTGATGGTTAGTGAAACCACTAGTTTCAAGAAGGGCAAGGGAAAGAAGGGATACTTCATGAAAAGGCAAATCAGCTGCTGCTATAGTGAAGAAACCCAAGGTTGAACCCAAACCCGAGACTAAGTGCTTCTGTAATAAGGGGAACAACCACTGGAGCAGAATTACCCTAGATACTTGGTAGATGAGAAGGCTGGCAAGGTCAATAGAAGTATATTGGATATACATTAAGTTAATGTGTACTTTACTAGTACTCCTAGTATCACCAGGGTATTAGGATACCGGTTCGGTTGCTAAGTGTTAGTAACTCAAAATAAAAGAGCTACAGAATAAACGGAGACTAGCTAAAGGTGAGCTGACGATATGTGTTGGAAGTGTTTCCAAGTAATCAAACGTCGCATGCTCCCTCTACCATCAAGATTAGTATAATTGTCATTTGGTATTTGCGTTGAGCATAGACATGATTGGATTATGTCTATCGCAATACGGTTATTCATTTAAGGAGAATAATGGTTACTCTATTTATTTGAATAATACCTTCAATGGTCTTGCACCTAAAGGAATGGTTTATTGAATCTCGATCGTAGTGATACACATTTTCATGCCAAAAGATATAAGATAGTAATGATAGTACCACTTACTTGTGGCACTGCCATGTAAGTCATATTGGTATAAAATGCATGAAGAAGCTCCATGTTGATGGATCTTTGGACTCACTCGTTTTTAGAAGATTGAGACATGTGAACCATGTCTATTGGTATATACGCATGAAGAAACTCCATGCAGATGGATCGTTTGGACTCACTTGATTTTGAATCACTTGAGATATGCAAATCATACCACATGGGCAAGATGACTGAAAAGCCTCGTTTTCAGTAAGATTGAACAAGATAGCAACTTGTTGGAAGTAACACATTTTGATGTGTGCAGTCCAATGAGTGCTGAGGCATGCAGTGAATATCATTATGTTCTTACTTCATAGATGATTCGAGTAGATGTTGAGTATATTTACTTGATGAAACACAAGTCTGAATTATTGAATGGTTCAAGTAATCTCAGAGTGAAGTTGAAGATCATCGTGACATGAGGATAAAATGTCTATGATGTGATCATAGAGATGAGTATATGAGTTACGAGCTTTGGCACGCAATTAAGACATTGTGGAAATTGTTTCACAATTAATACTGCCTGGAACACCATTGTGTGATGGTGTGTCCAAACATCATAGTTGCACCCTATTGGATATGGTGCGTACCATGATGTCTCTTATCGAATTACCACTATCGTTCATGGGTCAGGCATTAGAGACAACCGCACTCACTTTAATAGGGCACCACGTAATTCCGTTGAGATGACAATGTGAGAACTATGGTTTAGAGAAACCTAAGCTGTCGTTTCATAAAAGTTTGGGGCTGCGACGCTTATGTGAAAAAGTTTCAGGTTGATAAGCTCGAACCCAAAGCGGATAAAAAGCATCTTCATAGGACACCCAAAACTGTTGGGTATACCTCCTAATTCAGATCCGAAAGCAATAGGGATTCTTTCTTAAATCGGGTCCTTTCTCGAGGAAAAGTTTGTCTCGAAAAGTTGAGTGGGAGGATGGTGGAGACTTGATATGGTTATTGAACCGTCACTACAACTAGTGTGTAGCAGGGCACAGGAAGTTGTTCCTGTGGCACCTACACCAATTGAAGTAGAAGCTTATGATAGTGATCATGAAACTTCGGATCAAGTCACTACCGTACCTCGTAGGGTGACAAGGATGCGTACTGCTTCAGAGTGGTACAGTAATCCTGTCTTGAAGGTCATGTTGCTAGACAACAATGAACCTACGAGCTATGGAGAAGCGATGGTGGGCCCAAATTCCGACAAATGGTTAGAAGCCATGAAATCTGAGATAGGATCCATGTATCAGAACAAAGCATGGACTTTGGTGGACTTGCCCGATGATCGGCAAGCCATTGAGATAAATGGATCTTTAAGAAGAAGACGGACGTGGACGGTAATGTCACCGTCTATGAAGCTCGACTTGTGGCGAAGAGTTTTTCACAAGTTCAAGGAGTTGACTACAATGAGATTTTCTCATCCGTAGCGATGCTTAAAGTCCGTCGGAATCATGTTAGCACAAGCTGCATTTATGAAATCTGGTAGATGGATGTAAAAATGAGTTTCCTTACCAGTTTTCGTAAGGAAAGGTTGTATGTGATACAATCAGAAAGGTTTTGTCGATCCTAAGGATGCTAAAAGGTATGCTAGCTCCAGCGATCCTTCCAAGGACTAGAGTAAGCATCTCGGAGTTGGAATGTATGCTTTGATGAGATGATCAAAGATTTTGGGTTTATACAAAGTTTATAAGAAACTTGTATTTCCAAAGAAGTGAGTGGGAGCACTATATAATTTCTGATGAGTATATGTTGTTGACATATTGTTAATCAGAAATGATGTAGAATTTATGGAAAGCATATAGGGTTATTTGAAAAGTGTTTTTCAAGTCAAAACCTGGATTAAGCTACTTGAACATTGAGCATCAAGATCTATAGGGATAGATCAAAAAACGCTTAATGGTACTTTCAAATGAGCATATACCTTGACATGATCTTGAAGGTGTTCAAGATGGATCAGTCAAAGAAGGAGTTCTTGCCTGAGATGTAAGGTATGAAGTTAAGACTTAAAGCTCGACCACGGCAGAAGAGAGAGAAAGGACGAAGGTCGTCCCCTATGCTTTAGACGTAGGCTCTATAGTATGCTATGCTAAGTACCGCACCTGATGTATGCCTTGCTACATACCTGGCAAGAGGGTACAAAGGTGATCAAGGAGTAGATCACCAGATAGCGGTCAAAATTATCCTTAGAGGAATAAGGATATGTTTCTCGGTTATGGAGGTGATAAAGAGCTTGACGTAAAGAGTTGCGTCGATGCAAGCTTTAACACCTATCCGAATGGCTCTGAAAAGCAAACCGGATACATATAGTGGAGCGACCATTTGGAGTAGCTCCAAGTGGAGCGTGGAAGCAGCATTTACAATATGACCTAGAGATTTGCGAAGTACATACGGATCTGAATGTTGCAGACCCGTTGAATAAAACTTCTCTCTCAAGCAAAACATGATCAAACTCCAGAACTCATTGAGTCTTAATCACATGATGATGTGAACTAGTTTAATGACACTAGTAAACTCTTTGGATGTTGGTCACATGACGATGTGACGTGTGAGTGTTAATCACATGGCGATGTGAACTAGATTATTAACTCTAGTGCAAGTGGGAGACTGTTGGAAATATGCCCTAGAGGCAATAATAAATTAGTTATTATTATATTTCCTTGTTCAGGATAATCGTTTATTATCCATGCTATAATTCTATTGATAGGAAACTCAGATACATGTGTGGATACATAGATAACACCATGTCTCTAGTAAGCCTCTAGTTGACTAGCTCGTTCATCAATAGATGGTTACGGTTTCCTGACCATGGACATTGGATGTCGTTGATAACGGGATCACATCATTAGGAGAGTGATGTGATGGACAAGACCCAATCCTAAGCCTAGCACAAAGATCGTGTAGTTCATATGCTAAAGCTTTTCTAATGTCAAGTATCATTTCCTTAGACCATGAGATTGTGTAACTCCCGGATGCCATAGGAATGCTTTGGGTGTACCAAATGTCACAACGTAACTGGGTGGCTATAAAGGTGCACTACAGGTATCTCCGAAAGTGTCTGTTGGGTTGGCACGAATTGAGACTGGGATTTGTCACTCTGTGTGACGGAGAGGTATCTCTGGGCCCACTCGGTAGGACATCATCATAATGTGCAAAATGTGATCAAAGAGTTGATCGCGGGATGATGTGTTACGGAACGAGTAAAGAGACTTACCGGTAACGAGATTGAACAAGGTATCGTGATACCGACGATCGAATCTCGGGCAAGTACAATACCGCTGGACAAACGGAATTGAATATGGGATTGATTGAGTCCTTGACATCGTGGTTCATCCGAAGAGATCATCGGGGAACATGTGGGAGCCAACATGGGTATCCAGATCCCGCTGTTGGTTATTGACAGGAGAACATCTTGGTCATGTCTGCATGGTTCCCGAACCCGTAGGGTCTACACACTTAAGGTTCGATGACGCTAGGGTTATAAAGGAAGTTCGTATGTGATTACCGAATGTTGTTCGGAGTCCCGGATGAGATCCCGGACATCACGAGGAGTTCCAGAATGGTCCGGAGGTAAAGATTTATATATGGAAAGTTGTTGTTCGGATTCCGGGAAAAGTTCGGGTTTTTCCGGTATTGTACCGGGAAGCTTCCAGAAGGTTCCGGAGGATTCCGGAGGGGCCCGGAGGTCCGGAAATTGTTCCACCACGTCCAATACAGCGGCATGGGCTGTAGGAGGGTGCCCTAGCCTTAATGGGCCAGGGGAACCAGCCCCCCCAAGGCCCATGCGCATGGGAGAGGGGAAACCCTAAGGGGGAGGGCCTCCACTTGACTTGGGAGGCACTCCTCCCCCCCTTGGCCGCCGCCCCCTCCTCAGATTGGATCTGAGGGGGCCGGCCCCCTCTCCCTTGCCCCTATATATATGTGAGGGTGGGAGGGCAGCCACACCCCAAGTTCTGGCGCAGCCCTTCCCCTCTCCCAAGTACTCCTCCTCTCCGCGGTGCTTGGCGAAGCCCTGCAGGATTGCCACGCTCCACCATCACCACCACGCCGTTGTGCTACTGCTGGATGGAGTCTTCCTCAACCTCTCCCTCTCTCCTTGCTGGTTCAAGGCATGGGAGACGTCACCGGGCTATACGTGTGTTGAACGCGGAGGTGACGTCCGTTCGGCACTAGGATCTCCGGTGATTTGGATCACGACGAGTACGACTCCTTCAACCCCGTTCTCTGGAACGCTTCCGCTTGGCGATCTACAAGGGTATGTAGATGCACTCTCCTTCCCCTCGTTGCTGGTTTCTCCATAGATAGATCTTGGTGACACGTAGGAAAATTTTGAATTTCTGCTACGTTCCCCAACAACATCAACGCGGCTAATCAACGGGCTATGGAGATGCCCATCAATTGATGTCAATACGAGGAGTAGGGATTGCCATGCAACGAATGCACTAAGAGCTATAAGTGTATGAAAGCTCAAACTGGAAACTAAGTGGGTGTGCATCCAACTTGCTTGCTCATGAAGACCTCGGGCATTTGAGGAAGCCCATCATCGGAATATACAAGCCAAGTTCTATAATGAAAATTCCCACTAGTATATGAAAGTGATAACTCAAGAGACTCTCTATATGAAGAACATGGTGCTACTCTGAAGCACAAGTGTGGTAAAAGGATAGTAACATTGCCCCTTCTCTCTTTTTCTCTCATTTTTTTATTTTCTCTTTTTTTATTTTTTTTATTTTTTTGGTGGGCTTATTTGGCCTCTTTTTTTATTTGGGCTTCTTTGCCCTCTTTTATTTTTCATAAAGTCCGGAGTCTCATCCCGACTTGTGGGGGAATCATAGTCATCATCCTTTCCTCACTAGGGCAATGCTCTAATAATGATGATCATCACGCTTTTATTTACTTACAACTCGATACTAGAACAAATATATGACTCTATATGAATGCCTTTGGCGGTGTACCGGGATGTGCAATGATCTAGCAAAGCAAAGATATCAAAAAACGGACAAGCCATGAAACATCATGCTATCTAACTTACGATCATGCAAGGCAATATGACAATGAATGCTCGATTCATGTATATGATGAGGATGGAAGTTGCATGGCAATATATCTCGGAATGGCTATGGAAATGCCATGATAGGTAGGTATGGTGGCTGCTTTGAGTAAGATATAAGGAGGCTTATGTGTGATAGAGCGTATCGTATCATGGGCGTTTGGATGCACCGGTGAAGTTTGCACCAACTCTCGGGGTGAGAAAGGGCAATGCACGGTACCGAAGAGTCTAGCAATGATGGAAGGGTGAGAGTGCGTATAATCCATGGACTCAACATTAGTCATAAAGAACTCACATACTTATTGCAAAAATCTATTAGTCATTGAAACAAATTACTATGCGCATGCTCCTAGGGGGATAGATTGGTAGGAAAAGACCATCGCTCGTCCCCGACCACCACTCATAAGGAAGACAATCAATAAATACCTCATGCTCCAACTTTGTTACATAACGGTTCACCATACGTGCATACTTCGGGAATCACAAACCTCAACACAAGTATTTCTACAATCCACAACTACCCACTAGCATGACTCTAATATCACCATATTTATATCGCAAAACTATTGCAAGGAATCAAACATATCATATTCAACGATCTACAAGTTTATGTAAGATTTTATGACTAACCATGTGAATGACCAATTCCTGTCATCTCTCTAAATTTATATAAGTGAAGCAAGAGAGTTTAATTCTTTCTACAAAAGATATGCCCACGTTCTAACAAATATAAGTGAAGCAAAAGAGCATTCTACAAATGGCGGTTTTTTATGTGAAGAGAAACAAGCAATCCAAACTTCAAAATATATAAGTGAAGCACATGAAGCATTATATAAAGCCATACTAAAAAGATATAAGTGAAGTGCAATGAGCATTCTATAAATAAACCATGGACTATCTCATACCAGCATGGTGTATAAAAGAAAAGTGAAAACTAAATGCAAAAGACACTCCAAGACTTGCACATATCACATGAACAAAATGAATCCGAAAACATACCGATACTTGTTGAAGAAAGAGGGTATGCCTTCCGGGGCATCCCCAAGCTTAGACGCTTGAGTCTCCTTGAATATTTACTTGGGGTGCCTTGGGAATCCCCAAGCTTGAGCTCTTGCCTCTCTTCCTTTTCCACATATCAAGACCTCCTCGATGAAACACTTCATCCACACAAAACTTCAACATAAAACTCGGTAAGATCTGTTAGTATAATAAAGCAAATCACTACTCTAAGTACTGTTGCAAACCAATTCATATTTTGTTTTTGCATTTATTCTACTGTAATATAACTTTTCCATGGCTTAATCCACTAATAGAAATTGATAGTTTCATCAAAACAAGCAAACTATGCATCAAAAAACAGAATCTGTCAAAAACAGAACAGTCTGTAGCAATCTGAACATTCACCATACTTGTAGTACCCCAAACATTCTACAAAATTATGAAAAATAAACAATTTGTACATAAAGACAGTGCAAAAGGAATCAGAACCATTTGACGTTCCAGTAAAAAATGTAAAATTGCACACTACAGCCAAAGTTTCTGTCCTGCACCGTACAAACCAACAAGCATTGTAAACATCCTAAAGGAAAACCTTAGCACATTATTTTTATAATACAATGTAATTGTACCAGGGGATAATTATTTTTGATGAAAAGTTTCTGTAATCAAGATTCACAAAGTTTCCGTGAGCATGAACAAAGTTCAAGGAGCTCTCCCACTTCAACAATGCTTGTCTTTCTCACTTTCACTTTCCTTTTTGAAAAGTTTTGGGTTCCCCTCTTTATTTTTTATTTTTTAGACTATATGAAAGCACACAACATAAATAAATGACTCTCTAAAACTTCCGGGTTGTCTCCCTGGCAGCGCTTTCTTTAAAGCCATTAAGCTAGGCATATAGTTCTCAAGTAATGAATCCACCCGGATCCCAAGGTATATCAAAGCCAATTTTAATTAACAATGATTTGTAATTTAGTAGTGAGCACAAAGTAACATATATCATGCAAGAACGAAGTCTAACCCTCTTCCTATGCATCGGCATGTCATAAAATAACAATTCATGCACACTAAGTAAAGACCAATGCATAGTATAAGGAGTTTCTTGCAATTTTATCAAATTGGAAACATAGAGAGGTGGAGATGTAGTTCCCCTCTCATAATAATTTCAAGTAGGAGCAGCAAGCACATGCATATCACATTCATCAAAATTATCATGTGCAAGGGTAAAAGGCAACCCATCAATACAATCCTTAATAAGCACAAACTTCTCCCATATAGCGTAGTTGGGAGATTTCAGAAAGATAATAGGACTATCATGCGTGGGTGCAATAGCAACAATTTCATGTTTAACATAAGGAACTATAGCAAGTTCATCTCCATAAGCATCATTTATACTAGCATCTTGGCCACAAGCATAGGAAGCATCATCAAAAAGGGAGATTTCAAGAGAATCAGCGGGATCATAATAATCATCATAGCAATCATCCTTCGATAAGCACGAAGGGGAATTAAACAATGTATGAGTTGAAGTGTTACTCTCATTAGAAGGTGGGCACAGGTAGCTAATCCTCTCTTCCTCCTTTTGTTCTTCGCTCTCCTCATCATCTTTTTCATCCAATCAGCTCACAGTTTCATCAATTCCTTCTTCCATAGACTCCTGCAAAATATTAGTCTCTTCTTGGACAGCGGAGACTTCCTCAATAAATGCATCAATATTGGCATTATATTCATAATTCTCATAGCAATATCTAAGTATAGAAAAAAAATTAGGTCTGTAAACAGTATCATCAAGATTTTCACACGTTTTAAACAAAGATTCAATTTCATAAGCACCCATAAAAGCAACAAATTCTTCTATTTGTTCCACATCATAGTAATCATATATACCATTAGCATAAGAAGCCAAGGTTTTATTATCATTGAATTTGCATGAAAAGGAAAGGTGTGGAGCCTTCATCCTAGAGCAACAAGTATAATCATATCTCAAGCATAGTTCCCTAGCATACCAACACAACATATAAATTTGATCCCTTAATAGTTTCCCTTTTTGTTTCAAGCGATAATCCCTAAAGTATTCACGTTGATCCAACGTGTCTCCCATAACATAATTGAATGGGGTTTTCTCAGGATTATCAAAGTAGTACATAATTTCTTTCACATAACGAGCATCGAGGGTTTTTGGAGGTTCCCCATCTCCATGAGTAGCAAGTACACCTAATTTTTTTGGTATTTCATATTCCATATCCATAACTAAAGATAGAGAACTACTTAGAACAGCAAATAAAAATTACTTAGTGATAAAGCAAACAAGCACACACGGGAATATTCACCCCACGCTAAGACTCCCCGGCAATGGCGCCATAAAAAGGTCTTGATAACCCACAAGTGTAGGGGATAAGTTGTAGCCTCTTTCGATAAGTAAGAGTATCGAACCCAATGAAGAGCTAAAGGTAGAACAAATATTCCCTCAAGTTCTATCGACCACCGATACAACTCTACGCACGCCTGAGGTTCGCTTTACCTAGAACAAGTATGAAACTAGAAGTACTTTGTAGGTGTTGTTGGATAGGTTTGCAAGATAATAAAGAGCGCATAAAAAGTAGGGGCTGTTTAGAAGAAGACACAACTAAGTTAGTTTTAGTAGAGAGCTTTTCGTTACGAGAAAGTTATTTGTCCCTAGGCAATCGATAACTAGACTGGTAATCACTATTGCAATTTTATTTGAGGGAGAGGCATAAGCTAACATACTTTCTCTTCTTGGATCATATGCACTTATGATTGGAACTCTAGCAAGCATCCGCAACTACTAAAGATCATTAAGGTAAAACCCAACCATAGCATTAAAGTATCAAGTCCCCTTTATCCCATACACCACAACCCCCTTACTCGGGTTTATGCTTCTGTCACTCAAGCAACCCACTATAAGTGAATCATGAACATATTGCAACACCCTACAGCAGGAATCCCTCGCGCTTGCGCGACATGGAGGGCACAATAGGACAGCACCAATAATAAAACATGCAAGTCAAACCAATCACGATCATCAATTAACCCGTAGGACAAAACAGATCTACTCAAACATCATAGGATAGCCATACATCATTGGGAAATAGTATATAGCATTGAGCACCATGTTTAAGTAGAGATTACAGCGGGTAAAAGAGAGGTTACACCGCTGCATAGAGCGGGGAAGAGTTGGTGATGAGGGCGATGAAGTTGTTGGTGTAGATCGCGGTGATGATGATGGCCCCGGGCAGCGCTCCGGCGCCACCGGAAGCAAGGGGGAGAGAGCCCCCCTTCTCCTTCTTCTTCTTCCTTGACCGCCTCCCTAGATGGGAGAAGGGTTTCCCCTCTGGTCCTTGGCTCCCATGGCATGGGAGGGGCGAGAGCCCCTCCGAGATTGGATCTGTCTCTCTGTCTCTCTCTATTTCTGCGTTCCTGGTTTCTGCCCTTTCACCGTTTCTTATATATCCAGAGATCCGTGGCACCGATTGGATTGAAACCTTCACCCTGATTTTTCTATGAAAATTAGCTTTCTTGCGGCAAAAGAAGAGCGTCAACCGCCTTACGGGGTGCCCACGAGGGTCAGGGGCACGCCCCTGCCTCGTGGCCCCCTCGGGCACCGTCTCGCGTTGATTCTTCCTCCCAAATCTCACAAATATTCTAAAAATATTCTCCATCCGTTTTTATCCCATTTGGACTCCGTTTGATATGGGGTTTCTGCGAAACATAAAACATGCAACAAATAGGAACTAGCTCTGGGCACTGGATCAATATGTTAGTCCCAAAAATAATATAAAAAGTTGCCAAAAGTATATGAAAGTTGTAAAATATTGGCATGGAACAATCAAAAATTATAGATACGACAGAGACGTATCATGGACAACAAAAGATAGAAATTGTTTGTAGGGTACGAAACAACCTCAAAGCTATTCTTTCTGATCAATCTATCCTAGAGTTCATAGTAAAATAATAGCAAGCTATTCTTTCCGATCGTCTAATCAAGAGTTCCTACTAAAATAACACAATATGATACATATCAACCAACTCTAATTTCACCTAGATTCCCCAATGTCACCGTGAGTACCCGCGAGTTAATTATACGATATGTATCAAACAATTTCAGATTCATAATACTCAATCCACACAAAGAACTACAAGGAGACCCCAAAGTTTCTATCGGAGAAAAGATAATAAAAACGTGCATCAACCCCTACACATAGATTACCCCAAAGTCACCTCGGGAATCTGCAAGTTGAGTGCCATAACATATATCAAGTGAATCAAAATAATACCCCATTGTCACCACGAGTATTTATATGCAAGACATATATCATGTGTTCTCAAATCTGAACATTCAATCCGACAAGACAAAACTTCAAAGGGTAAAGACTCAATTCATCACAACAAGAGTAGAGAGGGGAGAAACACCATATGATCCATCTATGTTAACAAAGCCCATGATACATCAAGATCGTGACATCTCAAGATCACGAGAGAGAGAGAGAGAGAGATTAACCACATAGCTACTGGTACAAACCCTCAGCCCTGATGGTGGACTACTCCCACCTCGTCATGGTGGCCACCAGGATGATGAAGATGGCCACCGGAGATGATTCCCCCCTCCGGCAGGGTGCCCGAACAGACTCCCGATTGGTTTTCGGTTGCTATAGAGGCTTGCGGCGGCGGAACTTCCGATCTAGGTTCTCCCTGAGGGTTTTTGGAATATTTGGGAATTTATAGGGCGAAGAAGGGGTACGGGAGGCCACCGAGGCGGCCCAGGCGCGCCCTGGTGGGTTGTGCCCCCCTCGGGGCACCCACCAGGTGCTGCTCTGGCCCAATGGTTCTCTTCTGGTCCATAAAAAATCGTCAAAAAGTTTCGCGGTGTTCGGAGAACTTTCATTTCTGCATAAAAAACAACACCATGGTAGTTCTGCTGAAAACAGCGTTAGTCCGGGTTAGTTCCATGCAAATCATACGAAAATCATATAAAATTATTGTAAACATGGCATGAATACTTCATAAATTATAGATACGTTGGAGACGTATCAGATGCCCGTATTGGTTCCTACATAATGTACAAAGATCTTTATCGATCGAACCTTTATGACAACATACGTAGTTCCCTTTGTCTGTCGGTATGTTACTTGCCCGAGATTCGATCGTCGGTATTTCCATACCTAGTTCAATCTCGTTACTGGCATGTCTCTTTACTCGTTCCATAATACATCATCTACTAACTAACTCCTTAGTCACTTTGCTTGCAAGCTTCTTGTGATGCTGTATTACTGAGAGGGCCCAGAGATACCTCTCCATCATACGGAGTGACAAATCCCAATCTCGATTCACACCAACTCAGCAGACACCTATGAAGATACCTGTAGAGCATCTTGATGATCACCCAATTACGTTGTGATGTTTGATAACACACAAGGTATTCCTCCGGTATATGGGAGTTGCATGATCTCATTGTCAAAGGAATATGTATTTGACATTAAGATAGCAGTAGCAATTAAACTGAACGATCATATGCTATGCTAACGAATGGGTCTTGTCCATCACACCATTCTCCTAATGATGTGATCCCGTTATCAAATGAAAACTCATGTATATGGTTAGGTAACCCTAACCATCTTTTGATCAATGAGCTAGTCTAGTAGAGGCTCACTAGGGACACAATATTTGTTTATGTATCCACATATGTATTTAAGTTTCTGGTCAATACAATTCTAGCATGAATAATAAACCTTTATCATTAATAAGGAAATATAATAATAACACCTTTATTATTGCCTCTAGGGCATATTTCCATCAGGAAGCAATGATGGTGCAAGCATATGATAGATAAAAATTGATGAACATAGAAGGAAATGTAGAACAACAACGACATGAATGCAAACAGTACAGAGAAGAACACGAGACTTAATATGATAAGTTCGAAGAGATATACAAATATGAACGGAAACACTAAACAAAGAGATGATTGTATTGATGAGATGAGCAACGAACAATATCACAGAAGACAAGAATGAATGATATGCTACATGTTGGGGATATAACTATGGGACATTTATATTTGTGCCCCTAACTCGAACCCACTACACAGATTTGCCCCTAATTTTAAAGCATGCTCAAATTTGCCCCTCCGCCGTTAGTTGCACTTATAGAAATACCCTTCGATGTCGTTACCGTTCAGTCAAAGCTCTTTGACCGTTTTATGGGCGTTTGTTTGACATTTTTGCCCCTGAAAAAATAGAAATTGAAAGAGATGAGAGAGAGAGAGCGCCCTTACCTTTTGGCCCAGGACAGCCCAGCCAGCTCAGCCCGCTGACTATTCTTCTTCTTCCTCCGTCGAGATCGAGGACATGTCACCGCGTGCTCACCCGAGCGTTGCCGTTCTTGTGGCTAACGACATTGACAAGCCGCACAAACATGTCTCCAAGGCCCACCGTCAATCATATCATCACCACGCTGACAATCGCAATCTCGGGTGACCTACAACTCCTCAACCGATGCCATCTCTGTCGCATCTGCCCATCGGCCGCCCTCTTTGATTCGCCATCATTCGAGCTCCCCTGATGCTCTCTTACCGTCACAGAGATACATCTAGTGTCGCAGATCCGCCAATCACGTAGCCGATGAGCTCCTCTTCGTCCATCCCCCTCCCCACGACGACTCGCTCCGGCGGCTACAGGAGAGAGGTCCATGCACTCGCTGTGGGACCTTGACGGCTCCGTCTACCACTGCGGCATGCTCGTGGTGAGCCCCTGATGTCGGTGCACCTCTCTCCCCTCTTCCCGTGCCTTCTAGCCCCTTGCCAACAAGCTTCGACGGGCGCGGCCGCTGGCCTCGGCCATGACCGACATTCCATCCGTCCCGCTCGCCCAACCAGCTTCATTAGACGAGGAGCAAGCCCAGGAGCGTGCAGGACAAACCCCTGGCCATTTGGTCGCCGGAATACAGCTCCCTGCCGTGGCGTATGCTCGCCAGCGGCTGAACGCCGGTGTCTTTTTTCGAGCGAGCCGGTGGTTTAATTAGGATAAGTGGGCTTCCTATGACATGTGGGCCCATTAATTAGCTTAGATCTAATCCTAGCTAGTGTTAACACTACGCTGATTAGTTAGACTAAACTGTGGGCCCTACCAATTAACAAAATTGCCTAATCCCGTAAAACATGCTAAGTCATTTTTAAAATAACTATACACTTACACGTGGGTCCAGTTCGAGAGAGGGGGTTTTTAGTGGGCCCACATGTAAGTGAGTGAGAGGGTGGATATAGTTTTTATTTTTAATTTTTTCTTCACTGGTCCCTCTTGTAAGTGAGTGAGAGGGTGGGCAAGGATTTTATTTATATTTCTCATCAGTTGGTCCCACCTGTAAGTGAGACATGGACAAAGGGGCAAAAATGTCCAGTAAATGGTTAGTAAATGGTCAAAGCCCTTTGACTGGATGCTAACGGCACGGAAGGGCATTTCTATAAGTGCAACTAATGGTAGAGGGGCAAATTTGAGCATGATTCAAAATTAGGGGCAAATCTGAGTAGTGGGTTCGAGTTAGGGGCACAAATGTAAATGTCCCTATAACTATTAGGTATGACCCGCCCAGGAGGGGCTGGGTTATACCTATGGTGATTCATCATATGAAGCCCATGAGGATATTTGAAGATGACGGTTTAATTAAGGTCCCAAGGCCCAAAGGCGAGTTAAGGCCTGCGAGGGTATACCGCCATATATGTATGACTTGTATTTTAAGGCATGAATAGATAGTCATCGAGTCGGACACTGTTTATGAGCTGGCCGGGACTCCGTGAGCCGTTGGGAGTCAACCTGTGTATATAAAGGGACGACCCGGTGGCGGTTCTGAACAAGAAAAAACAGACCGAAAGCTAGGTCAAGTGGATTCGCTCCCTGGTAATCGAGACATAAGCAATACCACCTCAAACTAGATTAGGCCTTTACCTTCACCGCAAGGGGCCAAACCAGTATAAACTCTCATGTCCTTTGTCCCGTTTTAACCCCTTTAAGCTTCCTAGTTGCGATGGCTCCACGACTAAGTCCTTTTGCTAGGACATCTGCCGTGACCTTTCCATGACAGTTGGAGCCCACCATGGGGCCAGCGCACGGTGGATCTGAGTTCTTTAAGGGTAACTTTGAAGGGCTCAAGGGATATGTTGTGGGCCAGATGACCAAAAGTCATCGCGGCCAACTCTACATCGACAATGCAGGCTGGGGCCCCGACGCCGGCTCAATTGAGTACGGGTACCGGGTCCCCTTCAGTGGAATCCATATTTTCATCGGCAAGATCGGTGAGCCAAGCCCAGAGCCGGACATCTGCACCAACATCATTGAGATGGCTCAGCGTGCGAGACCCATCCAAGTTCAGCCTGCCGTGAAGCGTGCCTTCTTGGGATGCATCCATGGAGCGGAATTTTCTGAAGGATCTATGTCTGGCGGTGAGACGGCCATCTACTCTGGTGGTGAGTCATCCACGACGAGACTACTTCATTGTATCAGCTGCAAGATGGCGGGCTTGGGGGCTATTCCGATGGTGACAGTATTCTGGACCCCTATGAGCCGCCGAACAGAGTCGCGATCTTCATGGCTGGTACCCAGCCTTGGCAAAATTCTTCAACCGCAGCGGCGATGACTTTCAGGTCAGCAGCGGTCATGGCAACCGGGGCAGGAGGCCTTGTGCGCCCACCGGCTCAGGTTCTGGTGGCTTTAATGGATAAATTGACGGCTCTGTTAGCAGCCGTGGTTAACCCGGTGAATCAAGCTCAGCATGATGCGGAGGTGGCACAGTTACGTGATGAGGTAGCACTAGCCAAGGAAGACCTGGCGGCAGAGGACGTCAGGATGGCCATGGAACAGGCTGCTTTAGATGCTCAGGCCGAACGGATTCAATCGGAGGCTTTCCAGCTTATGATGGATCAAAACGCTTCAAACGAGATCATGAGGAGGAGGCAAGAGTCCCATCTACCTCCGGTTTACGAGGCTAGAAACCTTTTCCGCACACCTGGTGCAGGGCCCAGTAACCCACCAGAGGTAAACTGGGCTGTGGCAGCCGGGGTTGGGATGCTGGTTTAACCACGTACAACGGAACCCCCTCGTCTGAATATCGCTCCACCTCAGCATGTACCAATTCCACCGGGTCATTATTCTAATCCTTTGGAGAACATGATTGCTGCGACGGTGTGATTGGCGGCTCTCTTGGTGGATGGCGACTCTCCAACGGCGGTTGAAACACGAAGGGTCAGAGAATTTCTTCAGACACCATTGGCGTAGCAGGAGGCATATTCTTACAGTCGAGATAGGATTCACTCGACCCCCCGCCCAAGACGGAGTTATAGCAGGCACATGGACTCACCAGCCGTTTCAAGCAACGCCCAGCGCCGTGATCTGCCATGTGGGCATGACCCAGCACGAGATGGAGCTCTTAACTTGGTTGACCAGGACAAAGTGCGTCAACAAGCCGAGCAGGCGGATCAGCAGGTTGCTCACCAACCTCTTTTGGTTTATCCAACGACTTCGGTTGAAGCGAACGTGACCTCTAGATCTACAGGAGTACCCTGTTTGGTGCCGGCTCTGCGTAATGAGTGTTTGCCCAAGGATTTTAAGGGGCCTCGAAAGGTGCCTAATTACATAGCCGACTTACCCCCTGAGGCATGGATTGAAAGTTATGAGATGGCAATGGAGTTATTGGAAGTCAGTGACGCTGCATGTGCCAAATACTTCACCATGATGCTGGATGGAACGGCCCATACTTGGTTAAAGGGGTTGCCGGCTAATTCCATCGGGTCATGGGCCGAGTTAAAGGCTTGGTTTATTTAGAACTTTAAGGACACATGCAAGTAGCCCATGTCGATCATGGATTTGGCGACTTGCGCCCAAGAGGAGGGTGAATCAACGACCCATTGGGTGCGCCGGGTCAAAGCTCTAATAACATGAATGCCAGCTCTGTGGTCTTAATGTTGGAGAAAAATTACCATTTTTTGCCTCTTAAAAAGCTGGGGCAGCTCAAGCGCGATTGTAATGATATGGGGCAGCTGATGGCGGCTCTAATCAAATTTGCCGACTCTAATAGTACCAAGGACCCCGAGTCTGACGATGAGAAGATAGGGAAGGGAAAGAAGAACGGTAGCGCCAAGGGTCAGCAGCACAACCCGGCGAATCAGGGGGGCAACGGTAAACGCAAGGTGGATGGTAGCTTGGAGTGTGTGGCTAACACCAACACACAGGGTAATAATCAACGTCGTAAGGGGAGGCCGCTGCTACGTCTTGAGCTTGCATTGGTTTTCCTTGAGGAAAGGGTGATGCAGCACAATAGCGTAAGTACTTCCCTTAGTTTTTGAGAACCAAGGTATCAATCCAGTAGGACGCTCCTCAAAAGTCCCACGCACCTACACAAACAAACAAGAACTCTTAACCAACGCAATAAAGGGGTTGTCAATCCCTTTAAGGCCACTTGAGAAAGTGAGATCTGATAGAGATAATATGATAAGATAAATATATTTTTGGTATTTTATGATATAGATTGGAAAAGTAAAGATGCAAATAAAAGTAGATTGAAAACTTATATGATAAAATATAGACCCGGGGGCCATAGGTTTCACTAGTGGCTTCTCTCAAGATAGCATAAGTATTATGGTGGGTGAACAAATTATTGTCGAGCAATTTATAGAAAAGCGAATAATTATGAGATTATCTAGGCATGATCATGTATATAGGCATCACGTCCGTGACAAGTAGACCGACTCCTGCCTGCATCTACTACTATTACTCCACACATCAACCGCTATCCAGCATGCATCTAGAGTATTAAGTTCATAAGAACAGAGTAACGCATTAAGAAAGATGACATGATGTAGAGGGATAAACTCATGCAATATGATATAAAGATATAAACCCCATCTTTTTATCCTCGATGGCAATAATACAATACGTGCCTTGCTGCCCCTGCTGTCACTGGGAAAGGACACCGCAAGATTGAACCCAAAGCTAAGCACTTCTCCCATTGCAAGAAAGATCAATCTAGTAGGCCAAACCAAACAGTTAATTCGAAGAGACTTGCAAAGATAACTTAATCATACATAAAATAATATAGAGGAGATTCAAATATTTCTCATAGATAAACTTGATCATAAACCCACAATTCATCACATCTCGACAAACACACCGCAAAAAGAGTTACATCGAATAGATCTCCAAGAAGATCGAGGAGAACTTTGTATTGAGATTCAAAGAGAGAGAAGAAGCCATCTAGCTAATAACTATGGACCCGAAGGTCTGTGGTAAACTACTCACAACTCATTGAAGAGGCCTTGGAGATGATGTAGAGGCCCTCCATGATCGATTCTGCCTCCGTCGGAGCGCCGACGAAGGCTCCAAGATGGGATCTTGCGGATCCAGAAGTTTACGGCGGTGGAAATAGTTTTTCGTTGTTGCTTCTGATGTTTTCAGGGTACATGGGTATATATAGGAGGAAGAAGTAGGTCGGTGGACGCTTGAGGGGCCCACGAGGGTGGGGGCGCGCCCAGCACCCTTGTGGCTGCCTCGGTTGTTTCTTGACTTCCACTCCAAGTCCTCTGGATCACGTTCGTTCCAAAAATCACGCTCCCGAAGGTTTCATTCCGTTTGGACTCCGTTTGATATTCCTTTTCTTCGAAACACTGAAATAGGCAAAAAAACAGCAATACGGGTTGGGCCTCCGGTTAGTAGGTTAGTCCCAAAAATGATATAAATGTGTAAAGTAAAGCCCATAAACATCCAAAACGGGTAATATAATAGCATGGAACAATCAAAAATTATAGATACGTTGGATACATATCAAGCATCCCCAAGCTTAATTTCTGCTCGTCCTCGAGTAGGTAAATGATAAAAATAGAATTTTTGATGTGGAATGCTACCTAGCATAATTCTCAATGTAATTTTCTTTATTGTGGCATGAATTTTCAGATCCAAAGGATTCAAAATAAAAGTTCATATTGACATAAGAAATAGTAATACTTCAAGCATACTAATCAAAGTAATCATGTCTTCTCAAAATAACATGGCTAAAGAAAGTTCATCCCTACAAAATCATATAGTTAGGTCATGCTTCATTTTCGTCACACAAAAATGCTCCCATCTTGCACACCCATGATGACACGCCAAGCAATTGTTTCGTACTTAAATAATCTCAAACTTTTTGAACTTTCACGCAATACATGAGCGTGAGCCATGGATATAGCACTATGGGTGGAATAGAATATCACGAGGGAGATTATGTGGAGAAGACAAAAAAGGTGAAAGTCTCACGTTGACGAGGATAATCAACGGGCTATGGAGATGCCCATCAATTGATGTCAACATGAGTAGGGATTGCCATGCAACGGATGCACTAGAGCTATAAATGTATGAAAGCTCAACAAAAGAAACTAGTGGGTGTGCATCCAACTTGCTTGCTCATGAAGACCTAGGGCATTTTGAGGAAGCCCAACGTAGGAATATACAAGCCAAGTTCTATAATGAAAAATTCCCACTAGTATATGAAAGTGACAACATAAAAGACTTTCTATATGAAGAACATGGTGCTACTTTGAAGCACAAGGGTGGAAAAGGATAGTAACATTGCCCCCCTTTTTTTCTTTTTTCTTTTTTTAGGCCTTTTTTCTTTTGGCCTTTTTTTCTTTGGCCTTTCTTTTTTTTTTCTTTTTGGCCTTTTTTTATTTGGGACAATGCTCTAATAATGATGATCATCACACTTCTATTTATTTACAATTCATGAATTACAACCAAAACTAGAACAAGATATGACTATATGAATGCCTCCGACAGTGTACCGGGATGGGCAATGAATCAAGAGTGACATGTATGAAAAATTATGCATGGTGGCTTTGCCACAAATACGATGTCAACTACATCATCATGCAAGGAAATATGACAATAATGATGTGTGTCATAATGATGAACAGAACGGTGGAAAGTTGCATGGCAATATATCTCGGAATGGCTATGGAAATACCATAATAGGTAGGTATGGTGGCTGTTTTGAGGAAGATATAAGGAGGTTTATGTGTGATAGAGCGTATCGTATCACGGGGTTTGGATGCACCGGCAAAGTTTGCACCAACTCTCAAGGTGAGAAAGGGCAATGCACGGTACGAAAGAGACTAGCAATGATGGAAGGGTGAGAGTGCGTATAATCCATGGACTCAACATTAGTCAAAAAAGGACTCATATACTTATTGCAAAAATCTACAAGTCATCAAAAACCAAGCACTACGCGCATGCTCCTAGGGGGATAGATTGGTAGGAAAAGACCATCGCTCGTCCCCGACCGCCACTCATAAGGATGCACAATCTAAGAACACCTCGTGTTTCAAATTTGTTACACAACTTTTACCATACGTGCATGCTACGGGACTTGCCAACTTCAACACAAACATTCTTTAAATTCATAATCACCCAACTAGCATGACTCTAATATCACTACCTCCATATCTCAAAACACTTATCAAGTATCAAATTGATCATAGCATCCAATTCACATCCTATGATAGTTTTTATTATACCCAACTTGGATGCCCATCATTCTAGGACCAATTTTATAACCATAGCAAATACCATGCTGTTCTAAGAGACTCCCAAAATAATATAAGTGAAGCATGAGAGATTAACAATTTCTACAAAATTAAGCCACCGCCGTGCTCTAAAAGATATAAGTGAAGCACTAGAGCAAAAACTATCTAGCTCAAAAGATATAAGTGAAGCACATAGAGTAATCTAATAAATTCCAATCAAGTGGGTTTCTCCCAAATGGTGTGTACAGCAAGGATGATTGTGGTAAATTAAAAATAAAATACTAATATCATACAAGACGCTCCAAGCAAAACACATATCATGTGGTGAATAAAAATATAGCTCCAAGTAAAGTTACCGATAGACGAAGACGAAAGAGGGGATGCCTTCCGGGGCATCCCCAAGCTTAGGATTTTGGTTATCCTTGAATATCTTTGGGTTCCATGGGCATCCCCAAGCTTAGGCTCTTGCCACTCCCTATTCCATAGTCCATCAAATCTTTACCCAAAACTTGAAAACTTCACAACACAAAACTCAACAGGAAATCTCATAAGGTCCGTTAGTGCAAGAAAGCAAAACCACCACATAAGGTACTGTAATGAAATCATTCTTTATTTATATTGGTGCTAAACCTACTGTATTTCAAGTTCTCTATGGTTCATACCCCTACATACTAGCCATAGATGCATCAAAATAAGCAAACAACACACGAAAAACAGAATCTGTCAAAAACAAAATAGTCTGTAGCAATCTGTAACTCTAGAATACTTCTGGAACTCTAAAACTCCTACCAAAATAGGAAGTCCTGGAAAATTTGCCTATTGATCTACATCAAAAAGAATCATTGCAAAAGCACGTTTCTGTGATTTACTAAAATAGTTTTTGTGCGTGCAAAGTTTCTGATTTTCAGCAGAATCAAATTAACTATCACCATAGGTTATCCTATAGGTTCTACTTGGCACAAACACTAATTAAAACATGAAAACACATCTAAACAGAAGGTAGATGCAAAATTTATTACTAAACAGAAGCAAAAACAAAAAACAAAGATAAAATTGGGTTGCCTCCCAACTAGCGCTATCGTTTAACGCCCCTAGCTAGGCATAAAAGCGAGGATAGATCTAAGTAGTGCCATCTTTGGCACTTGGAAAGAAAAGAGCGAATTTCCTTTATATGGTATTAATTCTTCTATTTTGAGGGACTAATGTGTCTCTGAGAATTGCAGGAACACAGGTAGAAGTCCCTCATTGATTCGGTTTACCTACTAGAGATGACCCCTAAAAATGTATGAAGACATTGAAGATAATGGTGGTCCATGAAGACATACACGTCGAAGATGATGACGTGTGAAGGCATTCACTTGAACACAATGGAGCGCAAAGAGATAGTTTCTTTTGTAGTTTCATTTTCTTCTTTCATGAGTCATAGGAATCACCAAACTGCTAAGTGGGGTCAAAGTGAAAAAATTCATAAGACTAGCATGATGCTCCACCAAAATCCTATGTCTTCGAGTGAAGACAATGAGAGTAAATATTATCCAGAGTGGGATGAGTCAGCTTTTCTTGTAGCCCAAGTCAAGCTGCCGCGTGTGTTTGAAATCCGACCATTGGACATGTGTCAGTTCCTTAGTGACCTAGGGTCATTTCGGACATATCATGTCGGGTTGCCTGCTGGCTATAAAACCCCCACACTCCACCATAAATTGATGGTTGCTCAGAGTTAAGTGCATGGCTTTTGTCATTTGAGAGCAACCCACACCTTTGAGAGAGAATCCTTGCAAGGACAAAACCCAAAATACCCAAAGCCTAAAGAGTGTGGCATCACTGAAGTCTTTCTATCTGTGTGATCTAAAGACTTATTACACTTGACGACTGTGTATCCTCCAGTCGGTTAGGTGTCATGTTTTGAGGATCCAAGAGACATTATGGATCGCCATTGAACGGAGTCCGTGAAGGTTTGGAAGTCTATATAGAAGACTTAACAGAGTGATTGGGCAAGGACTAAGTGCCCTTAGCTCAAGGGGAATAAGGTGAAGACATGGTCTTCTGAGTTCAATCTCAGCCTCCCTAACCAGACATACAGTTTGTTGGGGAACGTAGTAATTTCAAAAAAATTCCTACGCACACGCAAGATCATGGTGATGGCATAGCAACGAGAGGGGAGAGTGTTGTCCACGTACCCTCACAGACTGTAAGCGGAAGCGTTAGCACAACGCGGTTGATGTAGTCGTACGTCTTCACGATCTGACCGATCCAAGCACCGAACGTACGGCACCTCCTAGTTCAGCACACGTTCAGCTCGATGACAATCCCCGGGCTCCGATCCAGCAAAGCTTCGGGGATGAGTTCCATCAGCACGACGGCGTGGTGACGATGATGATGTTCTACCGGCGCAGGGCTTCGCCTAAACTCCATGACGATATGACCGAGGTGGAATATGGTGGAGGGGGGCACCGCACACGGCTAAGGAACGATCCATAGATCAACTTTTGTGTTCTAGGGTGCCCCCCTGCCCCTGTATATAAAGGAGCAAGGGGGGAGGCCGGCCGGCCCTTGTGGGCGCGCCAAGGAGGAGGAGTCCTCCTCCTAGTAGGAGTAGGACTCCCCCTTTCCTACTCCTACTAGGAGGGGGAAGGAAGGGGGAGAGGGGGAAGGAAAGAGGGGGGGCGCCGCCCCCCCTCCCTCCTAGTCCAATTCGGACCAGAGGGAGAGGGGGCACGCGGCCCACCCTGGCCTCCCCTCTCTCTTTCCACCAAGGCCCATGTGGCCCATTATCTCTCCCCGGGGGGTTCTGGTAACCCTCCGGCACTCCGGTTTTCTCCGAAAACGTCCGGAACACTTCCGGTGTCTGAATATAGTCGTCCAATATATCAATATTTATGTCTCGACCATTTCAAGACTCCTCGTCATGTCCGTGATCACATCCGGGACTCCAAACAAACTTTGGTACATCAAAACGTATAAACTCATAATAAAACTGTCATCGTAACGTTAAGCGTGCGGACCCTACGGGTTTGAGAAATATGTAGACATGACCTAGAACTATTCTCGGTCAATAACCAATAGCGGAACCTGGATGCCCATATTGGTTCCTACATATTCTACAAAGATCTTTATCGGTCAAACCGCATAACAACATACGTTGTTCCCTTTGTCATCGGTGTGTTACTTGCCCGAGATTTGATCGTCGGTATCCAATACCTAGTTCAATCTCGTTACTGGCAAGTCTCTTTACTCGTTACGTAATGCATCATCCCGTAACCAACTCATTGGTTATATTGCTTGCAAGGCTTATAGTGATGTGCATTACCGAGAGGGCCCAGAGATACCTCTCCGACAATCGGAGTGACAAAACCTAATCTCGAAATACGCCAACTCAGCATGTACCTTCGGAGACACCTGTAGTACTCCTTTATAATCACCCAGTTACGTTGTGACGTTTGGTAGTACCCAAAGTGTTCCTCCGGTAAACGGGAGTTGCATAATCTCATAGTTACAGGAACATGTATAAGTCATGAAGAAAGCAATAGCAATATACTAAACGATCAAGTGCTAGGCTAACGGAATGGGTCATGTCAATCACATCATTCTCCTAATGATGTGATCCCGTTAATCAAATGACAACACATGTCTATGGTTAGGAAACATAACCATCTTTTATTAATGAGCTAGTCAAGTAGAGGCATACTAGTGACTATATGTTTGTCTATGTATTCACACATGTATCATGTTTCCGGTTAATACAATTCTAGCATGAATAATAAACATTTATCATGATATGAGGAAATAAATAATAACTTTATTATTGCCTCTAGGGCATATTTCCTTCAGTCTCCCACTTGCACTAGAGTCAATAATCTAGATTACATAGTAATGATTCTAACACCCATGGAGTCTTGGTGTTGATCATGTTTTGCTCGTGAGAGAGGCTTAGTCAATGGGTCTGCAACATTCAGATCCGTATGTATCTTGCAAATTCCTATGTCTCCCACTTGGACTTGGTCCCGGATGGAATTGAAGCGTCTCTTGATGTGCTTGGTCCTCTTGTGAAATCTGGATTCCTTTGCCAAAGCAATTGCACCAGTATTGTCACAGAAGATCTTCATTGGTCCCGATGCACTAGGTATGACACCTAGATCGGAAATGAACTCCTTCATCCAGACTCCTTCATTTGCTGCTTCCGAAGCAGCTATGTACTCCGCTTCACATGTAGATCCCGCCATGACGCTTTGTATAAAACTGCACCAACTTACAGCTCCACCGTTTAATAAAAACACGTATCCGGTTTGCGATTTAGAATCATCCGGATCAGTGTCAAAGCTTGCATCGACGTAACCATTTACGACTAGCTCTTTGTCACCTCCATATACGAGAAACATATCCTTAGTCCTTTTCAGGTATTTCAGGATGTTCTTGACCGCTGTCCAGTGATCCACTCCTGGATTACTTTGGTACCTCCCTGCCAAACTTATTGCTAAGCATACGTTAGGTCTGATACACAGCATTGCATACATGATAGAGCCTATGGCTGAAGCATAGGGAATATCTTTCATTTTCTCTCTATCTGCTGTGGTCGGGCATTGAGTTTGACTCAACTTCACACCTTGAAGCACGGGCAAGAACCCTTTCTTTGCCTGATCCATTTTGAACTTTTTCAAAATTTTATCAAGGTATGTGCTTTGTGAAAGTCCTATTAAGCGTCTTGATCTATCTCTATAGATCTTGATGCCCAATATGTAAGCAGCTTCACCTAGATCTTTCATTTAAAAACTTTTATTCAAGTATCCCTTTATGCTATCCAAAAATTCTATATCATTTCCAATTAATAATATGTCATCTACATATAATATCAGAAATGCTACAGAGCTCCCACTCACTTTCTTGTAAATACAGGCTTCTCCAAAATTCTGTATAAAACCATATGCTTTGATCACACTATCAAAGCGTTTATTCCAACTCCGAGATGCTTGCACCAGTCCATAAATGGATCGCTGGAGCTTGCACACTTTGTTAGCACCTTTCGGATCAACAAAACCTTCTGGCTGCATCATATACAACTCTTCTTCCAGAAATCCATTCAAGAATGTAGTTTTGACATCCATTTGCCAGATTTCATAATCATGAAATGCAGCAATAGCTAACATGATTCGGACAGACTTAAGCATCGCTACAGGTGAGAAAGTCTCATCATAGTCAACCCCTTGAACTTGTCGAAAACCTTTCGCAACAAGTCGAGCTTTATAGATAGTTACATTACCATCAGCGTCAGTCTTCTTCTTAAAAATCCATTTATTCTCAATGGCTTGCCGATCACCGGGCAAGTCAACCAAAGTCCATACTTTGTTCTCATACATGGATCCCATCTCAGATTTCATGTCCTCTAGCCATTTTGCGGAATCTGGGCTCATCATCACTTCCTCATAGTTCGTAGGTTCATCATGGTCAAGTAACATGACTTCCAGAATAGGATTACCGTACCACTCTGGTGCGGATCTTACTCTGGTAGACCTACGAGGTTCAGTAGAAACTTGAACTGAAGTTTCATGATCAATATCATTAGCTTCCGCACTAATTGGTGTAGTTGTCACAGGAACCGGTTCTTGTGATGAACTACTTTCCAACAAGGGAGTAGATACAGTTATCTCATCAAGTTCTACTTTCCTCCCACTCACTTCTTTCGAGAGAAACTCCTTCTCTAGAAAGGATCCGATTTTAGCAACAAAAATCTTGCCCTCAGATCTGTGATAGAAGGTGTACCCAATGGTCTCTTTTGGGTATCCTATGAAGACACATTTCTTCGATTTAGGTTCGAGCTTATCTGGTTGAAGTTTCTTCACATAAGCATCGCAGCCCAAAACTTTAAGAAACGACAACTTTGGTTTCTTGCCAAACCACAGTTCATAAGGCGTCGTCTCAACGGATTTTGATGGTGCCCTATTTAACGTGAATGCGGCCGTCTCTAAAGCATAACCCCAAAACGATAGCGGTAAATCAGTAAGAGACATCATAGATCACACCATATCTAGTAAAGTACGATCACGACGTTCGGACACACCATTTCGTTGTGGTGTTCCGGGTGGCGTGAGTTGCGAAACTATTCTGCATTGTTTCAAATGTAAACCAAACTCGTAACTCAAATATTCTCCTCCATGATCAGATCGTAGAAACTTTATTTTCTTGTTACGATGATTTTCCACTTCACTCTGAAATTCTTTGAACTTTTCAAATGTTTCAGACTTGTGTTTCATCAAGTAGATATACCCATATCTGCTCAAGTCATCTGTGAAGGTGAGAAAATAACGATACCCGCCATGAGCCTCAACATTCATTGGACCACAAACATCAGTATGTATGATTTCCAACAAATCAGTTGCTCGCTCCATAGTTCCGAAGAACGGCGTTTTAGTCATCTTGCCCATAAGGCACGGTTCGCAAGTACCAAGTGATTCATAATCAAGTGATTCCAAAAGCCCATCAGTATGGAGTTTCTTCATGCGCTTTACACCGATATGACCTAAATGGCAGTGCCATAAATAAGTTGCACTATCATTATCAACTCTGCATCTTTTGGTTTCAACACTATGAATATGTGTATCACTACTATCGAGATTCAATAAAAATAGACCACTCTTCAAGGGTGCATGACCATAAAAGATATTACTCATATAAATAGAACAACCATTATTCTCTGATTTAAATGAATAACCATCTCGCATCAAACAAGATCCAGATATAATGTTCATGCTTAACGCTGGCACCAAATAACAATTATTTAGGTCTAAAACTAATCCTGATGGTAGATGTAGAGGTAGCGTGCCGACCGCGATCACATCGACTTTGGAACCATTTCCCACGTGCATCATCACCTCATCCTTAGCCAATCTTCGCTTAATCCGTAGTCCCTGTTTCGAGTTGCAAATATTAGCAACAGAACCAGTATCAAATACCCAGGTACTACTGCGAGCATTAGTAAGGTACACATCAATAACATGTATATCACATATACCTTTGTTCACTTTGCCATCCTTCTTATCCGCCAAATACTTGGGGCAGTTCCGCTTCCAGTGTCCAGTCTGCTTGTAGTAGAAGCACTCAGTTTCAGGCTTTGGTCCAGACTTGGGTTTCTTCTCTTGAGCAGCAACTTGTTTGTTGTTCTTCTTGAAGTTCCCCTTCTTCTTCCCTTTGCCCTTTTTCTTGAAACTGGTGGCCTTGTTAACCATCAACACTTGATGCTCCTTCTTGATTTCTACCTCCGCGGCTTTTAGCATTGCGAAGAGCTCGGGAATAGTCTTGTCCATCCCTTGCATATTATAGTTCATCACGAAGCTCTTGTAGCTTGGTGGCAGTGATTGGAGAATTCTGTCAATGACACTATCATTAGGAAGATTAACTCCCAGTTGAATCAAGTGATTATTATACCCAAACATTTTGAGTATGTGTTCACTGACAGAACTATTCTCCTCCATCTTGCAGCTATAGAACTTATTGGAGACTTCATATCTCTCAATCCAGGCATTTGCTTGAAATATTAACTTCAACCCCTGGAACATCTCATATGCCCCATGGCGTTCAAAACGTCGTTGAAGACCCGGTTCTAACCCGTAAAGCATGGCACACTGAACTATCGAGTAGTCATCAGCTTTGCTCCGCCAGACATTCTTAATGTCGTCAGTTGCATCAGCAGCAGGCCTGGCACCCAGCGGTGCTTCCAGGACGTAATTCTTCTGTGCAGCAATGAGGATAATCCTCAGGTTATGGACCCAGACCGTGTAATTGCTACCATCATCTTTCAACTATGCTTTCTCAAGGAACGCATTAAAATTCAACGGAACAACAGCACGAGCCATCTATCTACAACAAACATAGACAAGCAAAATACTATCAGGTACTAAGTTCATGATAAATTTAAGTTCAATTAATCATATTACTTAAGAACTCCCACTTAGACAGACATCTCTCTAGTCATCTAAGTGATCACGTGATCCAAATCAACTAAACCATGTCCTATCATCATGTGAGATGGAGTAGTTTCAATGGTGAACATCATTATGTTGATCATATCTACTATATGATTCACGCTCGACCTTTCGGTCTCCGTGTTCCGAGGCCATATCTGTATATGCTAGGCACGTCAAGTTTAACCCGAGTATTCCGCGTGTGCAACTGTTTTGCACCCGTTGTATTTGAACGTAGAGCCTATCACACCCGATCATCACGTGGTGTCTTAGCACGAAGAACTTTCGCAACGGTGCATACTCAGGGAGAAGACTTCTTGATAATTCGTGAGAGATCATCTTAAAATGCTACCATCAATCAAAGCAAGATAAGATGCGTAAAGGATAAACATCACATGCAATCAATATAAGTGATATGATATGGCCATCATCATCTTGTGCTTGTGATCTCCATCTTTGAAGCACCATCGTGATCACCATCGTCACCGGCACAACACCTTGATCTCCATCGTAGCATCGTTGTCGTTACACCATCTATTGCTTCTACGACTATCGCTACCGCTTAGTGATAAAGTAAAGCAATTACAGGGCGTTTGCATTTCATACAATAAAGCGACAACCATATGGCTCCTACCAGTTGCCGATAACTTCGGTTACAAAACATGATCATCTCATACAATAAAATATAGCATCACGTCTTGACCATATCACATCACAACATGCCCTGCAAAAACAAGTTAGACGTCCTCTACTTTGTTGTTGCAAATTTTACGTGGCTGCTACGGGCTTAGCAAGAACCGTTCTTACCTACGCATCAAAACCACAATGATAGTTCGTCAAGTTAGTGTTGTTTTAACCTTCGCAAGGACCGGGCGTAGCCACACTCAATTCAGCTAAAGTGAGAGAGACAAACACCCGCCAGCCACCTTTAAGCACAAGTGCTCGTAACGGTGAAACCAGTCTCGCGTAAGCATACGCATAATGTCGTTCCGGGCCGCTTCATCTCACAATACCGCCGAACCAAAGTATGACATGCTGGTAAGCAGTATGACTTGTATCGCCCACAACTCACTTGTGTTCTACTCGTGCATATAACATCAACGCATAAAACCTAGGCTCTGATGCCACTGTTGGGGAACGTAGTAATTTCAAAAAAAATCCTACGCACACGCAAGATCATGGTGATGGCATAGCAACGAGAGGGGAGAGTGTTGTCCACGTACCCTCGTAGACTGTAAGCGGAAGCGTTAGCACAACGCGATTGATGTAGTCGTACGTCTTCACGATCTGACCGATCCAAGCACCGAACGTACGGCACCTCCGAGTTCAGCACACGTTCAGCTCGATGACGATCCCCGGGCTCCGATCCAGCAAAGCTTCGGAGATGAGTTCTGTCAGCACGACGGCGTGGTGACGATGATGATGTTCTACCGGCGCAGGGCTTTGCCTAAACTCCGCGACGATATGACCGAGGTGCAATATGGTGGAGGGGGCACCGCACACGGCTAAGGAACGATCCGTAGATCAACTTGTGTGTTCTAGGGTGCCCCCCTGCCCCTGTATATAAAGGAGCAAGGGGGAGGCCGGCCGGCCCTTGTTGGCGCGCCAAGGACGAGGAGTCCTCCTCCTAGTAGGAGTAGGCCTCCCCCTTTCCTACTCCTACTAGGAGGTGGAAGGAAAGAGGGGGGGCGCCCCCCCCCCCCCTAGTCCAATTCGGACCAGAGGGAGAGGGGGCGCGCGGCCCACCCTGGCCGCCCCTCTCTCTTTCCACCAAGGCCCATGTGGCCCATTATCTCTCCCCGGGGGGATCCGGTAACCCTCCGGCACTCCGGTTTTCTCTGAAAACGTCCGGAACACTTCCGGTGTCCGAATATAGTCGTCCAATGTATCAATCTTTATGTCTCGACCATTTCGAGACTCCTCATCATGTCCGTGATCACATCCGGGACTCCGAACAAACTTCGGTACATCAAAACTTATAAACTCATAATAAAACTGTCATCGTAACGTTAAGCGTGCGGACCCTACGGGTTCGAGAAATATGTAGACATGACCTAGAACTATTCTCGGTCAATAACCAATAGCGGAACCTGGATGCCCATATTGGTTCCTACATATTCTACGAAGATCTTTATCGGTCAAACCGCATAACAACATACGTTGTTCCCTTTGTCATCGGTATGTTACTTGCCCGAGATTTGATCGTCGGTATCCAATACCTAGTTCAATCTCGTTACTGGCAAGTCTCTTTACTCGTTACGTAATGCATCATCCCGTAACCAACTCATTGGTTATATTGCTTGCAAGGCTTATAGTGATGTGCATTACCGAGAGGGCCCAGAGATACCTCTCCGACAATCGGAGTGACAAAACCTAATCTCGAAATACGCCAACTCAGCATGTACCTTCGGAGACACCTGTAGTACTCCTTTATAATCACCCAGTTACGTTGTGACGTTTGGTAGTACCCAAAGTGTTCCTCCGGTAAAGGAGTTGCATAATCTCATAGTTACAGGAACATGTATAAGTCATGAAGAAAGCAATAGCAATATACTAAACGATCAAGTGCTAGGCTAACGGAATGGGTCATGTCAATCACATCATTCTCCTAATGATGTGATCCAGTTAATCAAATGACAACACATGTCTATGGTTAGGAAACATAACCATCTTTGATTAATGAGCTAGTCAAGTAGAGGCATACTAGTGACTATATGTTTGTCTATGTATTCACACATGTATCATGTTTCCGGTTAATACAATTCTAGCATGAATAATAAACATTTATCATGATATGAGGAAATAAATAAGAACTTTATTATTGCCTCTAGGGCATATTTCCTTCACAGTTGTCACAGCAACTAGAACTAGTCTACCAAATCCTTGTCTTCATCAAGCTACTGGTTTTATCACTTCCCATTACATACTCTTTAGCTTTGTGAAGTCATTGCTTGGTTGCCCTCTTTGGCTTCACTATGTGAAGACAATGTCTCTAATTGCATAATTGGCTTCATACTATCTTCCTATTCTGATATGTTCTACCTAGCTGCTATTTGTCTTCGTGCTTTCATTGTGTTGCTTACTTGACTATGGCCTGTCTAGTGTAGTTTATCTTCTGCTACATATCATATAGGTTCACTTTGGTTTTCTGTATTCGAAGACATTCTGTCTTTGAAGACTTTCATAAAAATCGCCTATTCACCCCCCTCTAGTCGATAACTAGCACTTTCAATTGGTATCAGAGCAAGGTGCTCCCTTGTTCTGTGTGATTCGGTTTAACCACCTAGAGTATTAGCTATGTCGACTACAGGGATAATCAAAGTCTCTGCTATGAGCCTCGTCTTCGATGGCACTAATTACCCCTATTGGAAGAAGAAGATGTGCATGCATCTTGAAGCCATTGACATCAATATCTGGTATGTCATCAATACTGGCGCTCCCAAAGTCGGTGAAGGCATCACAGCTACCGATGTCAAGAGATTCACGCAAATGGACTCAATTGCCAAGAACATCATTTGTGGTCATATGACCAAAGGACAGTATGGCCGTGTGAGTGCTTTGGAAACTGCGAAGCTGGTCTGGGACTGGCTCTCTAAGGTCAAAAAAGGCATCTCAACCCAGAGAGACTCAAGAATATATGTGCTCTGCAATCTCTTCAATCGATTCAAGAGGAAAGACAATGAGGATGTCCATCTCACGTTCGACTGCCTCACTGATATCACAAATGAGCTTCACGCACTCGACACCATTGAAATCAACAAGCATGAAATAGTGAAGAAGCTACTGAGATCAGTTGACATCTCATTTGACACTATGTCCTTAATGATCCTAGAATGCCCTGACTTCAGAGACCTTGATCCATATTGCATACTTGATAGGCTCAACACACATGAGTTCCAGCTATCTCGTAAGAGAGATATCTATGGGCCCAACTATGGTCGATCCCATGCTTTGAAGGCAAAAGTTGTTTCCTCGTCTGAAGAAGAATCTGACTGCAGTTTTGGTGATCCTGAAGACATTGGCAAATAGCTAGCAATGCTGGTGAGGAAGTTCCAGAAGTTCTCCAAGAAGAATCGCTTAGGAAAGTCTTCAAGATCCAGCTCAAGGAATGATGAGGCTTCCTCTCGTGACTATACGAAGAGAACATGCCACAAATGCTAGAAGCCAAGCCACTACATATCTGAATGTCCTCAATGGGAAGAAAAAGAAGAAGAGCAAGGAATATGATGCTAATGACAACAATAAGAAGAAATCCTCAAAGTCTTCTTAAAATCCTTCATCAAAGTCTTCATCTGACAAGAAGAGCTCATCTGGCAAGGCACGTGCTTTCATTGGGAAGGAAATGGATTCAGAGGAGGAGTCTGCTTCTGAGGAAGCAGAGGTGGAGTCTGAGGAGGAGTATGATTCAGGCGTGGCAAGCCTGGCTCTAGCTTCGGTGTTTGTCACCAAGACCATCTTCAACACGAAAGACAATGGTCACGACAACGACACTGAAGAGAATGATGACGACGACTCTACTCCCACCTACTACTTCATGGCATGAGGTGCCAAGTAAACTCTTGCGATGCTTACTTTCAGACCTCCAGTGAAGATGACTCTGAATGTGAATCCAAACCCAGTTATAAGACACTTGCTAAAGTTGCAACTGAACAACAAACAGCCATGGAAAAGATTCAAAAATTGTTAGACAAACATGATGAACTGTTGGAAGAGGACATGAATCAAACTTAGTCCTTAATCGAAGACATAAAAAATCTTCATGTTAAGTACAAAGAACTTGAAAGTCGTCATGAAACCCTCTCAGCCACTCATGAGAAGCTTTCTTATGATTATCTTCAAAAGAAGCAAGATCTACAGAAACTGAGAGCGTCTCATGAAGATCTTCAAAAAGAAAATGATTCTATGCTCGCTCAACAGATCAGCTCCGCTCAGGAAGATTTTGTGCCACCTTGTTTAAAATGTCTTGAGCGTGACAATGTTGTCTCTATTACTGAATGTTCTACTACTTCTAAAGATGCAATATCTTCAACTGCTGATGTGGTAACTAACCCCTCCTCTGAGGATGCTACTACTATTGCTGATGAGAATGTCAGGTTGAAGACATTGCTTAAAACTGGCATATCCAAAAGCCTCAAAGGGCATCAAACACTTGTGATGTCCTCAAGAAACAGATTCTGAATCTAAACCCTAGGAAAGGGGGTGTTGGTTTCGAGAGGAAAATGAATGCTGATGGTTCTTACTGGAAGCCTGAGCGGTACCCCAAAACCATATATGTTGCTGCAAAGGGTCCTTCGGTAGATCCATCCACTTTATCTGGCTTCACTTGTGCTAACCCCATTATCATTGATGAGTCCTTTGAATCCAATTATAAGCTATTTAAGAATCAAAATGATGAAGTGTTTGCCAGGTTTATTGGTACTAACTGCAGGAACGGACCACCTATGAAGAAGATCTGGGTTCCCAAAAGTTGTCTTAAGAAGCTTCCCGTGAATGTCGTGATGACACCACCAGGGAAGATGACAAACATCCGATCAAAGGAGTCATATGGTCCAAAGGCTTCATACAGATAGAGGACCTCACAAGGTCACCCTAACGCCAATGTTTTTTAGGGAAACCATAATCAGACTCATGAATATGAGCAGGTTTTATGAAACCGCTATGTTCACAAATCAAAGAATTTTTCCGCATATTCTTTTGAGTACTATTCACCTCATGCAAAACTATTTGCTAGGGCTCCAAAGCCAAAGTTCTCAGATGCTGCACTTAGACTCATTGCTTCTAAGCCACCCCTTTCGATGTGGGTGGTTAGTAAGAATTAACTTCTCTTGCAGGGAAAGGTCACCAGCCGAAAATCATTGACTTCTAAAGACAATGTTGGGGACCTAAAACATCTTGTGGGACGCAAGATAAAGTGCCAAAATGGTCTTACCATTTATTTTGTCCCTGGATTTCTTGATGAGCATCCCATCTTACCATCCAAGAATCTTAATTTTGATAGTATGCTTGTCTGTCAAATGTTGGTGCTTCATAATACTCTTGGTGAAGCACTGTAGGGTACGACTCCAAAAGCTACTGAATGGATTATGGACAGTGGATGCACTAACCGCATGACTGGTGATCGAAGTCTTCTTATGGATTCAACTCTCCGACCATCTACTAAAAGCCATATCACATTTGCTGACACTTGTAAAAGCAAGGTATTGGGCCTAGGTACAGTTGTTATCTCAAAGGATCAACACATGGATAAAGTGATGCTTGTTGAATCCCTTGGATATAACTTAATGTCCATCTCAATGCTTTGTGATCTGAATATGATCGTGATATTTGGAAAGTACCGTTGCCTTGTGCTTATGGATTCTGACAAATCTCTAGTCTTCAAAGGTTATCAAAGAGGTGATCTATATATGGTATAATTCTCCGCAGGACCACAACTTGTCATATGTCTTCTAGCAAAAGCTTCAGAGTGTTGGCTTTGACATCGAAGGCTAGGACATGCAGGCATGAGGAACTTGCATACTCTCGTGAATAAGAAGCACATTATTGGCATTGAGGGTGTCAAGTTCAAGAAGGATCATTTATGTGGTGCTTGTGAAGCCGGGAAGATGACTAGGGCAAAGCCCCTCGAAGAAAATTATGGCGACTTCATGTCCCTTTGAGTTGTTACACATGGACTTATTTGGCCCTACTCACTACTCTACACTTACTACCACTGCACATCTTTATGGCTTCGTTATTGTTGATTATTATTTAAGATACACCTGGGCGCACATAATTCTCTATAAGACTGAAGTGCTGGATGTCTTCAGACGGTTTGCCAATCGCGCCATGACTAAGTATGGCATCAAGATCAAGCACATCAGGAGTGATTATGGCAAGGAATTCAAGAACACTGGCCTCGACACTTATCTTGATATGCTAGGCATCACTCATGAGCTCTCTGCTCCATACACACCTCAGCGGAATGGCGTCGTGGAGTGCAAGAACAGGACCCTTATTGAGATGCCTCGCAAGATGCTTGATGAGTACAAGACTCCAAGGAAGTTCTGGCCTTAAGCCATTGATACTGCATGCCATATCATCAACAAAGTTTATCTTCATAAGTTCTTCAAGAAGACATCTTATGAACTACTCACTGGTAAGAAGCCAAACGTAAGCTATTTCAAAGTCTTCTATGCTAGGTGCTGGATCAAGGATCCACATCACACTTCCAAATTTACACCAAAAGCACATGAAGGTTTTATGCTTGGTTAAGAAAAGGATTCGCACACCTACAAAGTCTTCAACCTCTTTCACTATAAAGTGGTTGAAACTGTAGATGTGCGGTTTAATGAGACTAATGGCTCACAAAGAGAGCACCTGCCAAATGTGCTAGATGAAGCTTCTCCAAGTGAAACTATCAAGCTAATGGGAACTGGAGAGATCATACCCACTGAGGAACAAGCTAAAGAGGAAATTGTCATTCCAGCTCCCGCTCAACATGAAGACAATGCTCATCCTAAAGACAATGCTAAAGATGAAGACAATGAACAACAAGAGCAAAGTCTTCACCCTCTTCATCCTCGCGTGGCAAATGAAGTTCAGATTGAGAAGATTCTTGATAATATCATTGCACTTGGTCCTATTACTCGATCAAGAGCAACAAACTAGTAAACTTCTATGGGCACTTTGCATTCATCTCAATATCTGAACCCAAGAAAGTTGATGAAGCCTTCATGGAACCTGAATGGATTACAGCTATACAAGAAGAGCTTCAACAATTTGAGCCGAACAACGTCTGGGAACTTGTCAAGCATCCTGATCCTCGCAAGCACAGTATTATTGGCACCAAATGGATCGATCACAATAAACAAGATGAACATGGACAAGTGATCAGAAACAAAGCTCGTCTCATTGCTCAAGGTTACACACAAGTGGAGGGAATTGACTTCGATGAAACCTTTGCTCCTGTGGCTAGGCTTGAAGCCATTCGCATACTGGTAGCCTATGCTAACCACAATAACATCCTTCTCTATCAAATGGATGTGAAGATTGCTTTCCTCAACGGCAAGATTGAAGAAGAAGTATATGTAGCTCAACCTCCTGGTTTTGAAGATCCAAAGCGTCCTAATATGGTCTACAAGCTCAACAAGGCACTGTATGGCCTCAAACAAGCTCCTCGCGCTTGGTATGACACACTCAAAGAATTCCTGAAGAGCAAAGGCTTCAAACCTGGTTCTCTAGACCCCACTCTCTTCATGAAGACATATGATGGAGAGCTGTTTGTATGCCAAATCTATGTGGATGACATTATCTTCGGCTGCACTGACAAGAGATACAGTGGTGAGTTTGGGCATATGATGCAAGAGCAATATCAGATGTCTATGATGGGAGAGCTAAAATTCTTCCTTGGTCTTCAAATCCATCAGCAAAGAAATGGCATCTTCATATCTCAAGAAAAATACCTCAAAGATTGCGTGAAGAAGTTTGGAATGCAAGACTGCAAAGGGTACATGACGCCAATGCCAACCAAAGGTCAATTAGGCCCCAATGACAATGGTAAAGAGTTTGATCGAAAGGTATATTGCTCCATGATTGGTTCTTTATTGTACTTATGTGCATCTAGGCCAGATATTATGCTAAGCGTTTGCATGTGTGCCCGATTCCAAGCGGCACCAAAGGAGTTGCATCACCTCACGGCGAAGCGAATTCTTTGATATTTGGCTCACACCCCAACGCTAGGATTATGGTATACAAAGGGATCAGAGTTTGATCTAGTTGGATTCTCATATGATGATTATGCTGGTGACAAGGTTGATCGCAAGTACACATCAGGCACATGTCACTTTCTTGGACGATCTCTTGTCTGTTGGTCTTCAAAGAAGCAGAACTGTGTATCGCTCTCCACTACTGAATCTGAATACATTGTTGCTAGATATTGTTGTGCTCAGCTTCTCTGGATGAAACAAACCCTAAAGGACTATGGCATCAAAATGAAGAAGGTACCCCTCTACTATACAATGAAAGTGCCATCAAGATTGCTCACAATTCAGTTCAGCACTCGAAGACAAAGCACATTTAGATCTGTCATCACTTTCTCAGAGATCATGTGTTGAAGGAAGACATTGATATCATTCATGTCAACACTGAAGAGCAATTGGCAGATATCTACATGAAGCCCTTGGATGAGAAAAGATTTTGCAAGCTGCGATGTGAGCTAAATATCTTAGAATCCTCAAATGTCCTGTGAATGGACACACATCCTAACGCTTGTGCATATTGGTGACTTAGGTGTGCAACACACAAAGTAATGTATGTCTTCAATTCACGAAGACATACACTCTGACTATGAATACATTAATGCAAAATTTGACTTCATAGTGCCACGATAATTGTGCACCGTGTCTGGGTCTAATACTTCCTATACAGTGGGTAACGCCACCACCAATATTTCTTGAAGATTTACGTTTGGCGTCATGTTGCATTATCTACAAAGTTGGTTTGTATTCAACATTGGTTTATCTTCGTGATTTATCCTCTCAATGGTTGATTTGGTCTTCATTGCCTATATACATATATATTCTGTCCTCTACAACATTCACCTATAGCTATGTCTTCAAGTTGCTATTTTCTGTGCTAGATGTGATCGGACCCTAACCCCTTCCCTGCTCATCTCTCCAAATCCCTCTATCTATTCATATGCATTCTATTGACACGTGTCAATTGTCTTCACTGTGTCCTTGTTAGTCAAAGATGTAGAGACAAACATTTAAAACGATTTTATTATCTCTATCCCATTTTCCTGAATCTGGAGAAGCCGGAACGACCTCCCGACAAACTAGGCATGCATGGGCTCGTGGCACAACATTTAAGTTGTTGCATATGTGCCACGTGTCCCTCAGATGTGAACTGTCAGTGGCAGCTGAGTAAATTCACTTAGCCGTCACCCCTCCTTATAAATACACACCCCGACGGTCATTAAAATCTACTCCCCTCGCTGTCTCGCTCGAACCCTAGCGTTGTCGCTAGCTTCCGTCGTTGCCGGAGATGAAGCGCTTCGCTGCCGCGACTTCTCCGTCATTGTCATCACACGAGCGGTGGACATCTTCCTCCCGCCGCTTCCGTAGGTGTCTTCCGCCACCAAGTTAGGGCGCGGAAGATTGCACTGCTCGTCCTCCATCCACAACTCGTCTAGCAGTCTCATCTATTCTTGAGCAAGTTTTTACAGCATCATATTGAATCACCTGAAGCCAGTTCTTGTCTGACAAGCTGACTGAAGCCAAATACTATTGTGAAGCCTGTCTGTCTGAAGCCAATGGTAGGAGGAAAATCTGCAAAGAAAGGTGGCAAACAGCGGCGTTATAACACTACCTTGGACCTGCCTCATGATCTCTGTGAGATGTACAAGTCAAATCTAGATGAAACCTATGGTGAGCGCAAGTCCAGAGTCCAATGGATTCAAAGAAATTGGGTAGAAGAATGGTTTCTGTATCATTATGTGACTTCTTAGTATGCTGAAAAGAATGTTGTGAGACCACCTTGGGCCGATATTATATACAAGAAGCTTCAACCCAAGACCAAGGCTGAAGCCATTGCAAAAGGCTTCTTTCCTTTCATGGTCAGAGGCCCTGTGCCTGAAGATGCCAACCCATCCACCCTCAGATGGTGTCGAGAAGATGATCTCTTTGAAGAGAATTATAAGTATGCCAAGAATTCTGCTATCTAGAACAAGAAGGACTTCGGGATTGACTTCAACCCTGGTCCAGCTCGACCAAGGCCAGATGGTAGTCAAGAGGTTGAACCCAAAATTGTTAGTCCTTTGAAGACTTTGACTCATATCTTGCACATTGCGCTGCACAAAGGGCCAACATTGAAGAGGCTGCTGAGGATGAGGAATACACTGTCGCTCTAGAGCCCCCAAAGCTTGTGAAGAAGGCTAAGGCTTCAAAGTCTTCTGCTGCTCCAAAAGCTTCAAGAGTGAAACCATTGAAATCTGCACCTCCTGAATCTAGTGTGCAGTCTAAAGACTTATCTCGCACGTCTAAGAAAACTAAGAAGATCTCAGGGCAAGGCCTCATGCCAGCAAGCATCCAGCACCATGATGAAGATGTAATAGATCTATCAACTTATGAAGATCTCCCTAATGATTCCCTTGAGCTGCTGATCAAGAGCAAACAGGAGGCTACAATCTTTCAAGATTTGCCTCTATTTGACGCTGATATTTTGAACAACTTCATCGATTAGTGGTTTGAAGATACTTCTCTTACCCTTGATGATCTGCAGCTTCCCATTGGCATCAGCGTGACCTTCCAGGGCTATATTGCTAAGGAGCTTGCCATTGCTCAAAAGGTCATTGAGCAAAAGAACAAAATTGACCATGAAATGGTTGTCTTCAAGAAGCACATGGACAAGCTTAGCATCAAGGATGTTCAATACTTCAAGACCATGAAGGCAAACCTCAAGGCTAAGTTTCACAAGCGTCGCGAAGTAGCCAAAGGCTCCAGAGAGCATCTCAAGCACTATGCTGCAAAGTGTGTTCAGATTCATGATGAGGCTTTGAAAAGGAAAGCACTTGGGCGTCCAGGCATTGACCCCAAGTTGGCTGCTCAGAAGAAGAAGCCAGGGCAAGCTGAAACTGAAGCTCCAAGGCAAGAAAGACCAAGCATTGTCTTCCCTGCCAATATGACTGGCTCGAAGCCAAAAGTCCCATCAGTTGCTTCTAAGAAGAAGAAGATAAAGCAGGCTGAGGCTGAAGCCAAGAAGCGAAAGCATCAAGAAGCCTCTGATGTTGCTCCATCAAAGAAGAAGTTGAGACAAAATCTTCAAAGTCTTCAAGAAAAGATCAAGTTGCACCGCAAGTGCCACTACTTGTTGAACCTATATCGGTTGCCCTACCAGCCTCCTCCAACCGTGAGCGCCGTCTAGTTGTCCATGAGCCTGCTACCACAGAGGCTCATGAGTCTTAAGAAATTCCAGCTGTTGACAACATCGGAGCTGAAGACATTGGTCATGAAGACAGTGTTGTTGATGATGAAGTCCTTCCTTAGGTTCCCCAAATCATGCCAAAACCAGTATCATCACTTGCTCCCATGAGCAGTGAACAGATAAGCATTGGTGGTCCCACAACCAATCACTCAAGATGAATTCTAGGAAGAGTGAAACCCCAACACTCCACTCCATGAAGTCATTCCGCACTCCACCAGCTCAAGTCACCACTCATGTGGTTGAGACTCCGCAAGACACCCCCGAAGACATGGAGAAGACCACTCCTTCACCAATGGCGTCGCCCTCCTTCCGAAGGCTTCGCCGAGGCCCAAGGCCACCGGTCTCCATGTCAAGCATTACTGAAGAGGATGTGCAAGCCACAAGCTCAGTAGCACGTCAAGTGTTCCCTGAAGCCATTCCCTCAAAAACTACTCAAGAGTTTGAAGCCAAAGAGGATGAAGTTTCCGGCTGCATCAGCCGAAGAAAAACAAGAAGAACAAGTTGTTATTCCCCCTACCATTGAACCAAGTGTGAATCAAGATATGATTGTCTCTGACCCTCTAGTTATTGATGCTCCTGAAGCCACTACCAATGATGGTGATGTTGCCACTGCTACTGAAGCCAATGACGTGGTCATGGATGAAGTCAATACCCATCCTGAAGCCCCTGATGCCACCAAAAACAATCATCCGTCTGCATCTGATGTTTCAGCTCCTCCACCTATGACACACACTATTGAAAAAGCCTTCTATCGTGTCGAGTTGATCAGTGTTAAATGGCCAATTATGACACCACCTATTGCTCCTGGTCCTCAATATGATTATCACATCAAGCAAAGGCCTCAGACGCAGAAGCCAAAGCCAAGACTGTCAAGGCTTCCAAGCGCTGTCACTACTCAGGGTGCTTTCAGTGTCGTAAGATTTAGAGAGCACAACACATTTTTTGAAAAGGCCAAGAATCCTTAAAAGAAGCCCAAGATCTCCTCTGACAGGTACTAGAGTCACCAGCAATGAAGCTATTACTCATGCATTTTGTACAACCAGCACAGGATCTTTCCTCACAAGTGTCTGTGTTGTGATTCCATTGTTGGACTCCCTTGCCTTGAAGAAGCTCTTGATTGCTCTCGTGAAGTTGGCTTGCTCCCATTTGTTGTTGACAAGGAGCACTGGAATGAAGAACTATTGCTTCAATTTTATGCCACCCTTCATATCTTAGGCTACAATAGGGATCCGAAGACATGGGACCTTGAGTGGATGTCAGGTGATGTTCATCATGAAGCCAAACCTCAGATATCATCGAGCTTACTTCCCTGCCCACCTCCTAGTGATCTCTATGAGCCAGGTTGTCATAGGAACTTCAAAGCATCTTCCAAAAACCAGAACCTAACATGAGCCAAATGCTAATCATGATGAAGCCACTGCCTATGGATGCTGAATACCCCAAGGAATTCTTTGTTAATGACCTCGAGTATTTGCCCCGAATCATATATCATATCCTAAGGTGTACTCTCTGGCCAATCAAAGGGCATTCTCGTCAAGCCAGGCTTGAAGGCGTCATGAAGACATTTGTCTTATATATTGTGCATGGCATCAAGTTCAACACTCAAGATTTCTTCATTCATCAATTGGCAGCTTCCGGCATTGATTTCTTTGGCCTCAAATTCTATGCGCCATGGGTTATGCGGTTGATAAAGCTTCACTCCAGCATCAACTATCAAGCATCAGCATGAAACTATGTTGTCTTTCTGCCTGAAGTGGATATGTCTCATGAAGCCATCTATCCCGAACCTGCCAAGGAACCTGTACGTGAAGACAATGCTGCCTTCCAAAGCTTCTCGGCACCACTTGAAGCCGTTCATGTTCCGAATCCACCTACAGGTGTTGGACATCTTGTCGGTCAGCTTCGGTTGCCACATCGTGCTCCTATGATGCAACAGCCTGCACTGTAGCCCAAAGGCCTCAGAAGCGTGCTCATGTGCTCAATGACCGAGAGCTTCTCGTATCTTTGCATCAGAAGCATGATAGGCATCATGACCGGATGAAGCGTCAGATGCAAAGTCTTCTTGTGGATGTCAACTGCATTCGCAACCTCGCCACCAAGAACTTGTTTGTTGCTCACGAAGCCTCTCGGCGTGCCTAGAAGAGACTCACTCTGCTATGCTCTGAAGATGATCTTCAAGAAGATGGCTTCACTGAAAAGTTCAAATTTGACTCAGGCCTCCACAATCTACAAGCTGGCATCCTACTCCTTCTATTGAAGATTCCGAGCACTCATCTTCGGCTCCGATTGTTGTTGCTCGAGTCATTGATGAGGAAGACGATGCCACTTCGGCAGCCATGGCTTCACTGCATCACAATTCCGCATCAGGCCCGTCTGCACCGCCCAACTCCAACACCGACCATGTTGCCCCAACATCTTCACCAACACCTTCTGGGAACACTTAGGCACTCTATGTCTTTCCTCCTTTTTGGTCATTCCTGACAAAAGGGGGAGAAGCATATGAGTAGATAGTCTTCAAGCGAGTCTATATATGGGTCGAGAGCTTATTTTTTGTGAAGTTCTACAACTCTCGTTCTTGAAATGTTGGTTTTTAGGTCATAACACTTAAACCATGATGGTCGTCTGCCACTTTTGCTGCTATCTTTAATTGCGATGACAAACTCCGCATGAAGTCATTCTGCAAACGTCCATTTTTATTGTGCATGTCATTATCTTCACTACATTTTTATATGCACGATGAATTGTCTTTATGTATTGAAGGAGATCTCCACAAAGCAGAACCTGGCATGTGCATTTGCATTCAAAAGCAAATTACCTATATGCACATCTTCAGGGGGCCCTTTCAACTTCATGAAGCCAATGAACACATTCTTTAACTTACACATATTTATATCCCCGTTGAAAACTTCAACCAGTTTGTCATCAATCACCAAAAAGGGGGAGATTGTAAGTGCATCTAGTGCCACCCCTAGTTGGTTTTGGAGTATTGATGACAAACATGGTTGAGGGACTAATGTGTTTGTGACAATTGCAGGATAACATAGGTAGAAGTCCCTCATTATTTGGTTTACCTACCAGAGATGACCCCTAAAAATGTATGAAGACATTGAAGATAATGGTGGTTCGTGAAGAGATACATGTCGAAGATAATGACGTGTGAAGACATTCACTTGAAGACAATGGAGCACGAAGACATAGTTTCTTTCGTGGTTTCATTTTCTTCTTTCTTGAGTCATAGAAATCACCGAACTGCTAAGTGGGGTCCAAGTGAACAAAGTCAGAAGATTGACGTGATGCTCAACCAAAACCTATGTCTTCGAGTGAAGACAACGAGAGTAAATCTTATCCAGAGTTGGATGAGCTAGCTTTACTTGTAGCCCAAGTCAAGCTGTTGCGTGTGTTTGAAATCCGACTATTGGACACATGCCAGTTCCTTAGTGACCCAGGGTTGTTTCAGACATATCATGTCGGGTTGCCTATTGGCTATAAATATCCCACCCCCTCCACCATAAATTGGTGGCTACTCAGAGTTAAGTGCACGGCTTTTGTTGTTTGAGAGCAGCCCACCTCCGAAGCCTTTGAGAGAGAATCCTTGCGAGGACAAAACCCAAAACACTCAAAGCCCAAAGAGTGTTGGCATAACTGAATTCTTTCTGTCTGCGTTTTCTGAAGACTTATTACACTTGAGGACTGTGTATCTTCTAGCCGACTAGGTGTCACGTTCTGAGGATCAAAGAGTCATTGTGGATCACCGATGAACAGAGTCTGTGAAGGTTTGGAAGTCTACCTTGAAGACTTACCAGAGTGATTAGGCGAGGGCTAAGTGTCCTTAGCTCAAGGGGAATAAGGTGAAGACGCGGTCTTCTGAGTTCAATCTCAGCCTCTCTAACCAGACGTATAGTTGTCAGTGTAACTGGAACTGGTCTACCAAATCCTTGTCTTCGTCAAGCTACTGGTTTTATCACTTCCCTTTACATGTTGTTTAGCTTCGTGAAGTCATTGCTTGGTTGCCCTATTTGACTTCACTTTGTGAAGACAGTCTCTCTGATTGCATAATTGGCTTCATATTGTCTTCCTATTCCGATTTGTTCTACCTAGTTGCTATTTGTCTTCGTGCTTTCACTGTATTGCCTACTTGACTATGGCATGTCTAGTGTAGTTTATCCTTCGCTGCATATCATATAGGTCCACTTTGGTTGTCTGTCTTCGAAGACATTCTATCTTTGAAGACTTCCATAAAAATCACCTATTCACCCCCACTCTAGTCGATAACTAGCACTTTCACACTTTCCTTACGAAGACTTATGAAAACCAGCAAACATGACACAAAGCGTCTGAGTGTGAGAATCCGTTCCGGTAACAAATTCTTCATGAACATTTTGACGGCATCCCAAGTTGCTTTGCAGTGTCAAGCTTTTAGAACCGAATGAAAATGTCCTTAGAAATTCTTTCACAGATAATGCCTTTTGCTTGTGCATTCAACCGTAGCACATCTTTGTCATCAGAATTTGGAGCATCAGGGTGTTGAATGGTATATCCATTTTCCACAATCTCCCACAGTTTTGTGTTGATGGCTTCAAGTCTGATTCTCATTCTCTCTTTCAGTAGATGTAGTCTCATTTCCATTGAAGATAGGAAATATTTCAAAGTGCAAGGATCTACCTGCATACGACATACTCAAAACTCCAAGGATGTCAGACCTTTAATAAACAAATACAGGGAGTACCTGCTCTGATACCAATTGTTAGGACTGAGAGTATATCGACCGGAGGGGGTGAATGGGATATTCAAAAATTCTTGCAAATGTTTTGATCCGATCCGAAACCCAGCAGCAGAGGATAAGGTTCGGTAGAAAAGAACTTAGACAAGGACTCTATTGAGGAGCATATCTCTCTGTATAGGAAGCAATGATGGTGCAAGCATATGATATCACATGTTTGAGAATGATGATGGTAATGCGATATGTGAATAGATACACAAGCATGGTATAAAAACAATGATGAACAGAGAAGGAAATGTAGAACACAACGAGATGAATGCAAACAGTATAGGGAAGAACATGAGACTTACTATGATAGGTTCGAAGAGTGATACGTCTCCAACGTATCTATAATTTTTTAATGTTCCATGCTATTATATTATCTGATTTGGATGTTTTATATTCATTAATATGCTATTTATATTATTTTTGGGACTAACCTATTAACCTAGAGCCCAGTGCCAGTTTCTATTTTTTTGCCTGTTTTACAGTTTTGCAGAAAAGGAAAACCAAACGGAATAAATCTTTCACGATGATCTTTCTTGGATCAGAAGCAAACCAGGAGACTTGGAGATGAAGTCAGAGAAGCAGCGAGGCGGCCACAAGGGTGGAGGGCGCGCCCAGGGGGTAGGGCACGCCCCCTGCTCTGTGGGCCCCTCGGAGCTCCCCCGGCCTAATTATTTCGTCCATATATACTCTTATACCCCAAAACCATCATGGGGAGCCACGAAAACACTTTTCCACCGCTGCAACCTTCTGTACCCGTGAGATCCCATCTTGGGGCCTTTTCCGTCATCCTACCGGAGGGGGATTCGATCATGGAGGGCATCTACATCAACTCTATTGCCCTTCTGATGAAGCGTGAGTAGTCCACTTCAGACCTACGGGTCCATAGCTAGTAGCTAGATGGCTTCTTGTCTCTCTTTGATTCTCAATACCATGTTCTCCTTGATGTTCTTGGAGATCTATTTGATGTAGTACTCTTTTGCGATGTGTTTGCCGAGATCCGATGAATTGTGGATTTATGATAAGATTATCTATGAATATTATTTGAGTCTTCTCTGAATTCTTATATGCATGATTTGAGATCTTTGCAAGTCTCTTCGAATTATTGGTTTAGTTTGGCCTACTAGATTGGTTTTTCTTGCAATGGGAGAAGTGCTTAGCTTTGTGTTCAATCTTGCGGTGTCCTTTCCCAGTGACAGTAGGGGCAGCAAGGCAGGTATTGTATTGTTGCCATCAAGGATAAAAAGATGGGGTTTTCATCATATTGCTTGAGTTAATTCCTCTACATCATGTCATCTTACTTAATGCGTTGCTCTGTTCTTTATGAACTTAATAGTCTAGATGTAGGCAGGAGTCGGTCGATGTGTGGAGTAATAGTAGTAGATGCAAAATCGTTTCGGTCTACTTGACACGAAAATGATGCCTATGTTCATGATCATTGCCGTAGATATTGTCATAACTATGCTCTGTTCTATTAATTGCTTGGCAGTAATTTGTTCACCAACTGTATTATTTGATATCTTGAGAGAAGCCACTAGTGAAACCTATTTCCCACGGGTCTCTTTTCCATCATACTAGTTTCTGATCTAAAATTTTGCAATCTTTTACTTTCCAAACTATAAACCAAAAATACCAAAAAAATATTTACTTTACCATTTATATATGTCTATCAGATCTCACTTTTGCAAGTAACCGTGAAGGGATTGACAACCCCTTTATCGCGTTGGGTGCAAGTTGTTGATTGTTTGTGCAGGTATTTGGTGACTTGTGCGTTGCCTCTACAGGATTGATACCTTGGTTCTCAAACTGAGGGAAATAATTACTCTACTTCGTTGCATCACCCTTTCCTCTTCAAGGGAAAAACCAACGCCAGCTCAAGAGGTAGCAGGAAGAATTTCTGGCGCCGTTGCCAGGGAGATCTACGCCAAGTCAAGCCATACCAAGTACCCATCTTAAACTCTCCTCTCTTGCATTACATTATTTTCCATTCGCCTCTCGTCTTCCTCTCCCCCACCTTTAAAACGGTTTTTGAAAAGATTTGCCTTTTCTTCGCCCCTCTTCCATTTGTTTTCTTTGCTTACTTTTTGCGTGCTCGTATTTTAGATCGCTTGATTCACTTTCATGGCTAGTCCTCCCATCATTGTTAACACTCCCGATAATGAAGTCCTCAACTTTAAACAAAGGGAGGGTGAAAATCTATAATTTGCAATGCTCAAAATAGATCTATTCGAAAGCAATCAACTGCCATTCTTCTTCGTAGTTTTTATGTGGGTGTTACTTCTTGCAATCAATATGTTCTAGATACAATTACCAGGGGGATTATTGGGGAGTCGTACTTCTCATTCTTACAATGTCATGATAGATTTGCTAGGCCCCCACCTCTTTTGATCAATGAAACTATTTTGACCTGGGAACATGTGATGCAAAGACTTGATATTATTGAGAATAAAATTGCTACTGTAGAGTTGATTGAAAATTTGGATAAAAAGTTTCATAATTAGATTTCTCAATATGGATCTAAAGTAGGAGTTACTTTAAAGAATCTTAGAGAAAAGGAACCCATAGTTAATTAAAAGACAGATCAAGATTCTACTAGAATTGGTAAACTTGAAGATATTATTACCAACTTGGGTTCCGCATTTTTCTCCATTAAAACTAGTCAAAATCTTCCTCCTACTAAGGTTGCCAAGTTTACTTATGTTCCTAAGAATAAGGGTGAATCTTCGGGTAAATATAATGAAGATCGCAAATCAATAAGTATTCACCCCAACCTTTTTGATATTATTAAGGAACCTTTTGCCACGAATGAATTTCTTGATTTCTTTCCTAGGAGTTTGATCATTTATAAAACCAAAGAGTCTCCTAAGGATTAGACATGTTCAATTGAAGGATTGCATATCAAAGATGACAATACCTAGATCTATTCATGTTTTATGCCTAGCAAAGGGCGTTAAACTATAGCGCTTGTTGGGAGGCAACCCAATTTTATTTTTTGTCCCTTGCTTTTTGTTTCTGTTTAGTAATAATTAATTCATCTAGCCTCTGGTTAGATGTGGTTATGTTTCAATTAGTGTTCGTGCCAAGTTAAACCTTTAGGATAGCCTACGGTGATAGTTGTGTTGATCCTGCTGAAAAATGAAAACTTTTGCACCCAGTAAATAATTTCCAGAATTTTATAGAAACGCGCTTTTGATATAATTCTTTTTCTCTGTATTGGTGCAAAAATTTCCCTGGTCGTCCTAATTTTTCAGAATTTTTGGAGTTACAAAAGTATTCGAGAGTTACAGATTACTACAAATAGTTCTGTTTTTGATAGATTCTGTTTTCTATGTGTTGTTTGCTTATTTTGATGAATCTATGGGTAGTATCGGGGGGTATGAACCATGGAAAAGTTGGAATACAGTAGATATTACACCAATATAAATAAAGAATGAGTTTGCAACAGTACCTTAAAGTGGTGATATATTTTCTTATACTAACGGAGCTTATAAGATTTTCTATTGAGTTTTGTGTTGTGAAGTTTTCAAGTTTTGGGTAAGAATTTGATGGACTATGGAATAAGGAGTGGCAAGAGCCTAAGCTTGGGGATGCCCAAGGCACCCCAAGGTAATATTCAAGGACAACCAAAATCCTAAGCTTGGGGATGCCCCGGAAGGCATCCCCTCCTTCGTCTTCGTCTATCATTAACTTTACTCGAGGCTATATTTTTGTTCACTACATGCTATGTGTTTAGCTTGGAGCGTCTTGTATGATTTGAGTCTTTGCTTTTTAGTTTGCCACAATCTTACTTGTTGTACACACTTTTTGGGAGAGACACGCATGAATCGCGATTTATTAGAATACTCTATGTGGTCCAATTATATCTTTTGAGCTAGGCCATATTGCTCTAGTGCTTCACTTATATCTTTTTAGAGCATGACGGTGGCTTTATATTATAGAAAATTATGAACTCTCATGCTTAACTTATATTATTTTGAGAGTCTTTTAGAACATCATTGTAATTTGCTTTGGTAATAAATTTAGTGTTGGAAATATGCCCTAGAGGCAATAATAAAATGGTTATTATTATATTTCCATGTTCTTGATAATTGTCTATTGTTCATGCTATAATTGTATTAACCGGAAATCGTAATACATGTGTGAATACATAGACCACAACATGTCCCTAGTGAGCCTCTAGTTGACTAGCTCGTTGATCAATAGATGGTCATGGTTTCCTGACCATGGATATTGGATGTCATTGATAATGGGATCACATCATTAGGAGAATGATGTGATGGACAAGACCCAATCCTAAGCATAGCACAAGATCGTGTAGTTCGTTTGCTAAGAGCTTTTCTAATGTCAAGTATCATTTCCTTAGACCATGAGATTGTGCAACTCCCATATACCATAGGAATGCTTTGGGTGTACCAAACATCACAACGTAACTGGGTGGCTATAAAGGTACACTATAGGTATCTCCAAAAGTGTTTGTTCGGTTGGCACAAATCGAGACTTGGATTTGTCACTCGGTAATGCATCATCATAATGAGCTCAATGTGACTAATAAGTTAGTCATGGGATCATGCATTACAGAACGAGTAAAGAGACTTGCCGGTAACGAGATTGAACGAGGTGTTGGGATACCGATGATCGAATCTCGGGCAAGTAACATACCGGTTGACAAAGGGAATTGTATACGGGATTGATTGAATCCCCGACATCGTGGTTCATCCGATGAGATCATCGTGGAACATGTGGGAGCCAACATGGGTATCCAGATCCCGCTGTTGGTTATTGGCCAGAGAGATGTGTCGGTCATGTCTGCATGACTCCCGAACCCGTAGGGTATACACACTTAAGGTTCGGTGACGCTAGAGTTGTTATGGGAATTAGTATGTGGTTACCGAATGTTGTTCGGAGTCCCGGATGAGATCCCGGACATCACGAGGAGTTCCGGAATGGTCTGGAGATAAAGATTTACATATGGGAAGTCCTTATGCCGTCACTTGAAGTGTTTGGGGATTTACCGGTATTGTACTGGGACCACCGAAAGGGTTTCGGGGGTCCACCGGGAGGGTCCACCTGCCCCGGAGGGCCCTATGGGATGAATATGGAGGGGAACCAGCCCCTAGGTGGGCTGGGTGCCAACCCCCCTAGGGCCCATGCGCCTAGGGTTGAGGGGAAACCCTAAAATGGGTGCCCCCTTGGCTTGGGGGCAAGCCTCCCCCTTGCCCCCCCTCTAGATCCATCTAGAGAGGGTCGGCCCCCCTCTCGCTTGCCCCTATATATAGAGGGGATGTGGGAGGGTTGCTGCACCCTTCCCTGGCGCAGCCCTCTCCCTTCCCAACACCTCATCCTCCGTAGTAGTGCTTGGCGAAGCCCTGCCGGAGAACTGCAAGCTCCACCACCACGTCGTCGTGCTGCTGGAGCTCTCCCTCAACTTCTCCTCTCCCCTTGCTGGATCAAGAAGGAGGAGACGTTCCCAGGATGTACATGTGTTAAACGCGGAGGCGCCGTCCGTTCGGCGTTAGATCGGATCTTCCGCGATTTGAATCGCCGCGAGTACGACTCCATCTTCCACGTTCTAGTAACGCTTCTGCTTAGCGATCTTCAAAGGTATGAAGATGTACATCCTCTCTCTCTCTCTTGTTGGTAGAATCTCCTAGATTTATCTTCGTGATACGTAGGAAAATTTTGAATTATTGCTATGTTCCCCAATAGTGGTATCAGAGCCAGGTTTATGCATAGATTCTATGCATGAGTAGAACACAAGCAGTTGTGGGCGTTGGTTTGTTCAATATGCTTACCGTTACTAGTCCTATCTTGTTTCGGCGGTATTGTGGGATGAAACGGCCCGGACCGACCTTACACGTACGCTTACGTGAGACAGGTTCCACCGACTGACATGCACTTATTGCATAAGGTGGCTAGCGGGTGTCTGTCTCTCCCATTTTAGTCGGATCGGATTCAATGAAAAGGGTCCTTATGAAGGGTAAATAGCTATTGGCATATCACTGGTGTGGCTTTTGTGTAGGTAAGAAATGTTCTTGCTAGAAACCCATAGCAGCCACGTAAAACATGCAACAACAATTAGAGGATGTCTAACTTGTTTTTGCAGGGTATGCTATGTGATGTGATATGGCCAAAAGAATGTGATGAATGATATATGTGATGTATGAGATTGGTCATGTTCCTGTAATAGGAATCACAATTTGCATGTCGATGAGTATGTCAACCGGCAGGAGCCATAGGAGTTGTCTTAATTTATTGTATGACTTGTGTGTCATTCAGAAACGCCATGTAATTACTTTACTTTATTGCTAACCATTAACCATAGTAGTAGAAGTAATAGTTGGCGAGACAACTTCATGAAGACACGATGATGGAGATCATGATTATGGAGATCATGGTGTCATGCCGGTGACGAAGAAGATCATGCCGCGCCTCAAAGATGGAGATTAAAGGCGCAAGATGATATTGGCCGTATCATGTCATTTTATGATTTGCATGTGATGTTTGTCATGTTTACATCTTATTTGGTTAGAATGACGGTAGCATAAATAAGATGATCCCTCATTAAAAATTTCAAGAAAGTGTTCCCCCTAATTGTTCACCATTGCAAAAGTTCGTTGTTTCGAAGCACCACGTGATGATCGGGTGTGATAGATTCTAACATTCGCATACAACGGGTGTAAGCCAGATTTACACATGCAAAACACTTAGGTTGACTTGATGATCCTAGGATGTACAGACATGGCCTCGGAACACAAGAGACCGAAAGGTCGAACATGAGTCGTATAGTAGATACGATCAACATGAAGATATTCACCGATGATGACTAGTCCGTCTCACGTGATGATCGGACACGGTCTAGTTGACTCGGATCATGTATCACTTAGATGACTAGAGGGATGTCTATTTGAGTGGGAGTTCATTAAATAATTTGATTAGATGAACTTAATTATCATGAACATAGTCTAAAAATATCTTTGCAATATGTCTTGTAGATCAAATGGCCCACGCTAATGTTGCCCTCAACTTCAATGCATTCCTAGAGAAAACCAAGCTGAAAGACGATGGTAGCAACTATACGGACTGGGTCCGGAACTTGAGGACCATCCTCATAGCTGCCAAGAAAGCATATGTCCTAGAAGCACCGCTATGTGAAGCACCCATTTTCCCAGACACTCAAGACATTATGAACGCCTGGCAGTCACGTAGTGATGATTACTCCCTGGTTAAGTGCGGCATGCTTTACAGCTTAGAACCGGGGCTCCAAAAGCGTTTTGAGCAGCACGGAGCATATGAGATGTTCCAAGAGCTAAAAATGGTTTTCCAAGATCATGCCCGGGTCGAGAGATATGAAGTCTCTGACAAGTTCTACAGTTGTAAGATGGAGGGAAACAGTTCTGTCAGTGAGCACATACTCACTATGTCCGGGTTACACAACCGTTTGTCTCAGTTGGGAGTTAATCTCCCAGATGACTCGGTCATTGACATGATCCTCCAGTCGCTCCCACCTAGCTACAAGAGCTTTGTCATGAACTACAATATGCAAGGGATGGAGAAGTCCATTCCTGAGTTATATTTAGTGCTGAAATCAGCGGAGATGGAAATCAAAAAGGAACATCAAGTGTTGATGGTGAATAAGACCACTAGTTTCAAGAAAGGCAAGGGTAAAAAGGACTTCAAGAAGGATGACAAGGGAGTTGCCGCGCCCGGTAAATCAGTTCCCGGGAAGAAGCCAAACAATGAACCCAAGCCTGAGACTCGGTGCTTTTATTGCAAGGGAAATGGTCACTCGAAGCGGAACTGCCCCAAGTACTTAGCGAACAAGAAGGACGGCAACACCAAAGGTATATGTGATATACATGTTATTGATGTGTACCTTACCAGTACTCATAGTAGCTCCTGGGTATTTGATACCGGTGCGGTTGCTCATATTTGTAACTCAAAACAGGAGCTGCGGAATAAGCGGAGACTAGCGAAGGACGAGGTGACGATGCGCGTCGAGAATGGTTCCAAGGTCGATGTGATCGCTGTCGGCACGCTACCTCTACATTTACCTACGGGATTAGTTTTAAACCTCAATTATTGTTATTTATGACATCTTTGAGCATGAACATTGTATCTAGATCTCATTTAATGCAAGATGGCTACTCATTTAAATCCGAGAATAATGGTTGTTCTATTTATATGGGAGATATGTTTTATGGTCATGCCCCGTTGGTCAATGGTTTATTCTTATTGAATCTCGAACGTGATATTACACATATTCATAGTGTGAATACCAAAAGATGTAAGGTTAATAATGATAGTCCCACATACTTGTGGCACTGCCGCCTTGGTCACATTGGTGTCAAGCGCATGAAGAAACTCCATGCAGATGGACTTTTGGAGTCTCTTGATTATGAATCATTTGACAAGTGCGAACCATGCCTCATGGGCAAAATGACCAAGACTTTGTTCTCCGGAACAATGGAGCAAGCAACCAACTTATTGGAAATAATACATACTAATGTGTGCGGTCCAATGAGCGTTGAGGCTCGCAGTGGCTATCGTTATGTTCTCACCCGCACTGATGACTTAAGTAGATATGGCTATATCTACTTAATAAAACACAAGTCTGAGACCTTTGAAAAGTTCAAGGAATTTTAGAGTAAGGTGGAGAATCAACGTGACAAGAAAATAAAGTTCTTACGATCAGATCGTGGAGGAGAATATTTGAGTCACGAGTTTGGTACGCACTTAAGGAAATGTGGAATTGTTTCACAACTCACGCCGCCTCGAACACCTCAGCTTAATGGAGTGTCTAAACATCATAATCGCACTCTATTGGATATGGTGCGATCTATGATGTCTCTTACCGATTTACCGCTACCATTTTGGGGTTATGCTTTAGAGACAGCCACATTCACTTTAAATAGGGCACCATCTAAATCTGTTGAGACGATACCGTATGAATTATGGTTTGGGAAGAAACCTAAGTTGTCGTTTCTAAAAGTTTGGGGATGCAATGCTTATGTCAAGAAACTTCAACCTGAAAAGCTCGAACCCAAGTCAGAAAAATGTGTCTTCATAGGATACCCTAAGGAAACCATATGGTATACCTTCTACCTCAGATCCGAAGGCAAGATCTTTGTTGCCAAGAATGGATCCTTTCTGGAGAAAGAGTTAATCTCGAAATAAGTAAGTGGGAGGAAACTAGAACTTGATGAAGTACTACCTCTTGAACCGGAAAGTAGCACAACTCAGGAAGACGTTTCTGTGGTGCCTGCACCGACTAGAGAGGAAGTTAATGATGATGATCAAGGAACTTCGGATCAAGTTGCTACTGAACTTCATATGTCTAGAAGGACACGTTCCACACCAGAATGGTATGGCAACCCTGTCCTGGAAATCATGTTGTTAGACAATGGTGAACCTTCGAGCTATGAAGAAGCAATGGCGGGCCCAGATTCCAACAAATGGCTTGAAGCCATGAAATCCGAGATAGTATCCATGTATGAGAACAAAGTATGGACTTTGACAGAATTTCCCGATGATCGGTGAGCCATAGAAAATAAATGGATCTTTAAGAAGAAGACTGGCGCGGATGGTAATGTGACCATCTATAAAGCTCGGCTTGTCACTAAGGGTTATCGACAAGTTCAAGGGGTTGACTATGATGAGACCTTCTCACCCGTAGCGAAGCTGAAGTCCGTCCGAATCATGTTAGCAATTGCCGCATTCTATGATTCTAAGATATGGCAAATGGACGTCAAAATGGCATTCCTTAATGGTTTCCTTAAGGAAGAATTGTATATGATGCATACGGAAGGTTTTGTCGATCCCAAGAATGCTAACAAGGTGTGCAAGCTCCAGTGCTCCATCTATGGGCTGGTGCAAGCATGTCAGAGTTGGAACATTCGCTTTGATGAAATGATCAAAGCGTTTGGGTTTATGCAGACTTATGGAGAAGCCTGCGTTTACAAGAAAGTGAGTGGGAGCTCTGTAGCATTTCTCATATTAAAATGTGGATGACATACTATTGATGGGAAATGATGTAGAACTTTTGGAAAACATAAAGTCCTACTTGAATAAGTCTTTTTCAATGAAGGACCTTGGAGAAACTGCTTACATACTAGGCATCAAGATCTATAGAGATAGATCGAGATGCCTCATCGGTCTTTCAGAAAGCACATACCTTGATAAGATATTGAAGAAGTTCAATATGGATCAATCCAAGAAGGGGTTCTTGCTTGTATTGCAAGGTGTGAAATTGAGCACAGCTCAATGCTCGATCTTGGCAGAAGATAGAGAAAAGATGAGTGTCGTCCCCTATGCCTCAGCCATAGGGTCTATCATGTATGCCATGCTGTGTACTAGACCTGATGTAAACCTTGCCGTAAGTTTGGTAGGAAGGTACCAAAGTAATCCCAGCATGGAACACTGGACAGCGGTCAAGAATATCCTGAAGTACCTGAAAAGGACTAAGGATATGTTTCTCGTTTATGGAGGTGACGAGGAGCTCATCGTAAAGGGTTACGTTGATGCTAGCTTCGACACAGATCTGGATGACTCCAAGTCACAAATCGGATATGTGTATATTTTGAATGGTGGGGCAGTCAGCTGGTGCAGTTGCAAGCAAAGCGTCATGGTAGGATCTACATGTGAAGCGGAGTACAAGGCAGCCTCAAAGGCAGCACATGAAGCAATCTGGATGAGGGAGTTCATTACCAACCTAGGAGTAATCCCCAATGCGTCGGGCCCGATGACTCTCTTCTGTGACAACACTGGAGCTATTGCCCTTGCCAAGGAGCCCAGGTTTCACAAGAAGACCAGGCATATCAAGTGTCGCTTCAACTCCATTCGTGAAAATGTTGAAGATGGAGACATATATATTTGTAAAGTGCATACGGATCTGAATGTCGCAGATCCATTGACTAAACCTCTTCCATGAGAAAAACATGATCAACACCAGAACTCTATGGGTGTTCGTCACAATGTAACTAGATTATTGACTCTAGTGCAAGTGGGAGACTGTTGGAAATATGCCCTAGAGGCAATAATAAAATGGTTATTATTATATTCCCTTGTTCATGACAATTGTCTATTGTTCATGCTATAATTGTATTAACCGGAAACCGTAATACATGTGTGAATACATAGACCACAGAATGTCCCTAGTGAGCCTCTAGTTGACTAGCTCGTTGATCAATAGATGGTCATGGTTTCCTGACCATGGACATTCGATGTCATTGATAACGGGATCACATCATTAGGAGAATGATGTGATGGACAAGACCCAATCCTAAGCATAGCACAAGATTGTGTAGTTCGTTTGCTAAGAGCTTTTCTAATGCCAAGTATCATTTTATTAGACCATGAGATTATGCTACTCCCGGATACCATAGGAATGCTTTGGGTGTCCCAAATGTCACAACGTAACTGGATGGCTATAAAGGTACACTACAGGTATCCCCAAAAGTGGCTGTTGGGTTGGCACGAATCAAGACTGGGATTTGTCACTCCGTATGACGGAGAGGTGTCTCTGGGCCCACTCGGTAATGCATCATCATAATGAGCTCAATGTGACTAAGAAGTTAGTCACGGGATCATGCATTACAGAACGAGTAAAGAGACTTGCCGGTAATGAGATTGAACGAGGTATTGGGATACCGACGATCGAATCTCGGGTAAGTAACATACCGGTTGACAAAGGGAATTGTATACGGGATTGATTGAATCACCGACATCGTGGTTCATACGATGAGATCATCGTGGAACATGTGGGAGCCAACATGGGTATCCAGATCCCGCTATTGGTTATTGGCCAGAGAGATATGTCGGTCATGTCCGCATGACTCTCAAACCCGTAGGGTCTACACACTTAAGGTTCGGTGACGCTAGAGTTGTTACGGGAATTAGTAAGTGGTTACTGAATGTTGTTCGGAGTCCCGGATGAGATCCCAGACATCACGAGGAGTTCCTAAATGGTCCGGAGATAAAGATTTATATATGGGAAGTCCTTATTCCGTCAACGAAAGTGTTCGGGGATTTACCGGTATTGTACCGGGACCACCAAAAGGGTTCCGGGGGTCCACCGGGAGGGTACACCTGCCCCGGAGGGCCCTATGGGCTGAATATGGAGGGGAACCAGCCCCTAGGTGGACTGGGCGGCAATCCCTATAGGGCCCATGCGCCTAGGGTTGGGGGAAGCCCTAAAGGGGGCGCCCCCCTTGGCTTAGGGGGCAAGCCTCCCCTCTTGGCCGCTGCCCCCCTCTAGATCCATCTGGAGGGGGCCGGACCCCCTCTCCCTTGCCCCTATAAATAGAGGGGAGGTGGGAGGGCTTCCTCACCCCTTCCCTGGTGCATCCCTCTCCCTCCCCAACACCTCATCCTCCCTAGTAGTGCTTGGCGAAGCCCTGTCGGAGAACTGCAAGCTCCACCACCACGCCGTCGTGCTGCCGGAGCTCTCCCTCAACTTCTCCTCTCCCTTGCTAGATCAAGAAGGAGGAGACGTCCCCGGCCTGTACGTGTGTTGAACGCAGAGGCACCGTCCTTTTGGCATTAGATCGGATCTTCCGCGATTTGAATCGCCGCGAGTACGACTTCATCATCCGTGTTCTAGTAACGCTTCCGCTTAGCGATCTTCAAATGTATGAAGATGCACATCCTCTCTCTCTCTTGTTGGTAAAATCTCCTAGATTGACCTTGGTGATACGTAGGTAAATTTTGAATTATTGCTATGTTCCCCAACATTTAGTCCTAATATAATAGGCATCCAAGAAGGATATAATAAAAACTTTCATATAAAGTGCATTGAATACTATGAGAAGTTAGATTCTTTATGATTGTTTGAGACATGAAGATGGTGATATTAAACTCATGCTAGTGGAGTAATTGTGAATTTGAGAAATACTTGTGTTGAGGATTGTGAGTCCCGTAGCACGCACGTATGGTGAACCGTTATGTAACGAAGTTGGAGCATGCAGTATTTATTGATTGTCTTCCTTATGAGTGGCGATCGGGGATGAGCGATGGTATTTTCCGACCAATATATCCCCCTAGGATCATGTGCGTAGTACTTCCTTTTGATGACTAATAGATTTTTGCAATAAGTATGTGAGTTCTTTATGACTAATGTTGAGCCCATGGATTATACCCACTCTCACCCTTCCACCATTGCTAGCCTCTCTTGTATTGCGCAACTTTCGCCAGTACCATACTCCCACCATATACCTTCCTCAAAATAGCCACCATACCTACCTATTATGGCATTTCCATAGCCATTCCAAGATATATTGCCATGCAACTTTCCACCGTTCCGTTTATTATGACACACTTCATCGTTGTCATATTGCTTTGCATGAGCATGTAGTTGACATCGTATTTTTGGCAAAGCCACCTTTCATAATTCTTTCATATATGTCACTCTTGATTCATTGCACATCCCGATACACCACCGGAGGCATTCACATAGAGTCATATTTTGTTCTAAGCATTAAGTTGTAATTTTCGAGTTGTAAGTAAATAGAAGTGTGATGATCATCATTATTAGAGCATTGTCCCATGTGAGGAAATAAAAAATAAAAGAGGACATAAAAAATGAGAAAGGCCCAAACAAAAAAATGAGAGAAAAAGAGAGAAGGGGCAATGTTACTATCCTTTTTCCACACTTGTGCTTCAAAGTAGCACCATGATCTTCAAGATAGAGAGTCTCTTATTTTGTCACTTTCATATACTAGTGGGAATTATTCATTATAGAACTTGACTTGTATATTCCAACGATGGGCTTCCTCAAATGCCCTAGGTCTTGATGAGTAAGCAAGTTGGATGCACACCCACTTAGTTTCTTTTTGAGCTTTCATACACATAGCTCTAGTGCATCTGTTGCATGGCAATCCCTACTCACTCACATTGATATCTATTCATTGGCATCTCCATAGCCCGTTGATACTCCTAGTTGATGTTAGACTATCTCCCTCTTTTTGTATTCTCCACAACAACCATATTCTCTTCCACCATAGTGCTATCTCCATGGTTCACGCTCATGTATTGCATGAAATTTGAAAAGGTTTGAGAACATCAAAAGTATGAAACAATTGCTTGTCTTGTCATCGGGGTTGTGCATGTTTTGAGTATTTTGTGTGATGAAGATGGAGCATAGCCAGACTATATGATTTTGTAGGGATAAGCTTTCTTTGGCCATGTTATTTTGAGAAGACATAATTGCCTTGTTAGTATGCTTGAAGTATTATTGTTTTTATGTCAATATTAAACTTTTGTTTTGAATCTTTCATATCTAAACATTCATGCCACAATAAATAGAATTACATGGATAAATATGTCAGGTAGCATTCCACGTCAAAAATTCTGTTTTATCATTTACCTACTCGAGGACGAGCAGGAATTAAGCTTGGGGATGTGTGATACGTCCTGAACATATCTATAATATTTGATTGTTCCATGCTATTATATTATCTGTTTTCGAAGTTATATATGCATTAATATGCTATTTTATATTAGTTTTGGGACTAACCTATTAACCTAGAGCCCAGTGCTAGTTTCTTTTTTTTTGCCTGTTTTAGAGTTTCGCAGAAAAGGATTACCAAACGGAGTCCAAACAGAATAATTTTTTTGATGATCTTTCTTGGACCAGAAGCAAACCGGGAGACTTGGAGATGAAGCCGGAAAAGCAGCGAGGCGGCCACGAGGGTGGAGGGCACGCCCAGGGGGGTAGGGTGCGCGCCTACCTCATGGGCCCCTCAGAGCTCTCCTGACCTAATTCTTTCTCCCATATATACTCTTATACCCCAAAACCATCAAGGGGAGCCATGAAAACACTTTTCAACTGCCGCAACCTTCTGTACCTGTGAGATCCCATCTAGGGGCCTTTTCCGGCATCCTGTCAGAGGGGGATTCGATCATGGAGGGATTCTACATCAACACCATAACCCTTCCAATGAAGCGTGAGTAGTTTACCACAGACCTACGGGTCCATAGGTAGTAGCTAGATGGCTTCTTCTCTCTCTTTGGTTCTCAATACCATGTTCTCCTCGATGTTCTTGGAGATCTATTCGATGTAATACTCTTTTGCGGTGTATTTGCTGAGATCCGATGAATTGTGGATTTATGATCGTATTATCTATGAATATTATTTGAGTCTTCTCTGAATTCTTATATGCATGATTTGATATCTTTGCAAGTCTATTCAAATTATCGGTTTAGTTTGTCCTACTAGATTGGTTTTTCTTACAATGAGAGAAGTGCTTAGCTTTGGGTTCAATCTTGTGGTGTCCTTTCCCAGTGACAGTAGGGGTAGCAAGGCACGTATTGTATTGCTGCCATCAAGGATAAAAAGATGAGGTTTTCATCATATTGCTTGAGTTAATTCCTCTACATCGTGTCATTTTACTTAATGTGTTACTCTATTCTTTATGAACTTAATACTCAAGATGCAGGCAGGAGTCGGTCGATGTGTGGAGTAATAGTAGTAGATGCAGAATCGTTTCGGTCTACTTGACATGGGTGTGATGCCTATATTAATGATCATTGACTTATATATCGTCATAACTATGCGCTCTTCTATCAATTGCTCGGCAGTAATTTGTTCATCCACCGCATTATTCGCTATCTTGAGAGAAGCCACTAGTGAAACCTATGGCCCCGGGTGTCTTTTCCATCATCAAGTTCTATTTTCCATCATACTAATTTTTGATCTACCATTTTGCAATCTTTTACTTTCCAATCTATAACCAAAAATACCAAAAAATATTTACTTTACCATTTATCTATCTTTATGAGATCTCACTTTTGCAAGTAACCCTGGAGGGATTGACAACCCCTTTATCATGTTGGGTGCAAGTTGTTGATTGTTTTTGCAGGTATTCGGTGACTTGTGCGTTGTCTCCAACTGGATTGATACCTTGGTTCTAATTGAGGGAAATACTTACTCTACTTTGTTGCATCACCCTTTCCTCTTCAAGGGAAAAAACAACACAAGCTCAAGAGGTAGCAAAGAGATACAAATACGAATGGAAACACTAAACAAAGAGATAATGGTATTGATGAGATGAGCAACGAACAATATCACAGAAGATAAGAATGAATGATATGCAACAGATGGATAGTGATCAGATAACTATCGACACAGAGCACAAGAGTAAGCTGACGAATGTAAAGCAGTAAAGTAGATTGAACCAGTGGTGCTCGATGGCGACAGAGAGATTTGGTAGACCAGTTCGGCCTTCTGCCAAAGGACTACGTCTGGTTGGAGGGGTTGTGATTTAACACAGAAGATAAACTCTCTTCTCCCTGTTGTCCGTCAACTCAGAGCTGATCAAACACTAGTTGATTGCACTCGTGGTAGATACTTGTCGGCGATCTCCAAACCTTCGATCGACCTTCACGAACAATGACTCTTGGTTGCTGAAGATCTAGCTCGGTGAAGACAACAACTCTTCAACACTCGAGCTGAAACCTATCCATCTAGAGAGTGCGCAACTCTCAAGAATAATTACTCTAACTTAGAACAACTGTGATGCTCAACCACTATCTAAGTTTGGGCTCTTGATTTTCTCTCGGTGGATCTTAAAATCAGATCACTCGGAGAGGGGATGCTCAGTCAATCTTCTCAGAAATCTTAAGCGGAGCAGCCAACGGACAATGTTCGAGCGGGGCGGCTATTTATAGTCGCAGCCTTCCCTGATGTGAAATGACCAAATTAGACATGTGGAGCAGCCAATGGCCGAACCACATGAGTCCAACGGTTGGATTTTGAGCTCAACAGTAACATTACTTGCGGAGCAAGTAATGCTAATTCCTCAGTTAGAAAGATATCTCCTGCAACATGAAGAACACGTCTATTGCTAGCAGGTAATCATTCGAAACATAAAGAGATTTCTCTCAGTCTCGCATAGGTTTTTTCACTAAGCATCACAACGGATCTAAGCTTCGAGAACCAATACCCCTCTTAATAGTACGGAGGTCCTATAACTCAGATAAATGGAAGAAGAACAACGAAATGAATACTACATCCTCTCTTTGTATTCGACTTCCATTCGATGTAGTCATTTTTCTTTGGACAGAAAATCCGAAGCAATTGCTTTACATCAATAATAAATCTTCGAGAGGTTAATTCCTTCACATCAATCTTCTCGCCTATGTGTCTTCAACATATGTAGCTCAATCTTCTCTGCAACGCATATATTCTTCAGTGAAGTTCCATGAACTTGGCACCGAAGATAGCATTCTCTTCGGTTCTGCATGGACTATTTCTCTCTGTGTGCACTAGCAAACAAATCAGTCCATGCATGTTTCTGTCAACAATCTCCAAAACACAGGAGGGCAAATATTGCACCAACAATCTCCCCCTTTTTGGATGATTGTTGACAAAATGGAACACATTAAGGACAGATAAATGAATGAAATGAATGCGAAGGATAAAGGAAGATGAGAGATAATTAAGAAGATAAAGCACACTCCCCGTGAAGATATGCATCATTTGAGAAATGCATGTAAGATATATCAAAAGGCAGCGAGATTAATTTTCTTAAGAGTGGCATTGACAAGTAATCTCATTCATTGTTGCTTTCAATGCACTAGATAGTGTCTGATTGATACGTCTCCAATGTATCTATATTTTTTTATTGTTCCATGCTGTTATATTATCATTTGGATGTTTTATAATCATTTTATAGCAACTTTATATCATTTTTTGGGACTAAACTAGTGACATAGTGCCAGTTGCTATTTTTTGCTTGTTTTTTACTTTGCAGGAAATCAATACCAAACGGAGTCCAAACATAGCGAAACTTTTTGGTGATTTTTTCTGGACCAGCAGACACACGATGGGCCAAGAAAGTACCTAAGGGGGCTCCGAGGGGAGTGATGGTGTCCTGGACTAGGGGGTACTCACCATGTCGTCTCCCGATCAGTTAGATTGGGATGAGGACCCACATGGCCGTATACTCATGGGCCAGTTTGGACAGCTGCCGCATACAAGGAAGATTCCACAAGACTTGGTGATCAAGACAAGGACTCCTCCCCCACCGGCGTATTCGGCTAGGACTCTTGTTATCCTAGGCCCCTGGTGCATTATATAAACCAGGGCCAGGCTAGTCGATAGAATAGGGTTTAGCCTCTACGATCTCGTGGTAGATCAACTCTTGTAATACTCATATCATCAAGATCAATCAAGCAGGAAGTAGGGTATTACCTCCATCGAGAGGGCCTGAACCTGGGTAAACATTGTGTCCCCCGCCTCCTGTTACCATTAGCCTTAGACGCACAGTCCGGGAACCCCTACCCGAGATCCGCCGGTTTTGACACCGACATTGGTGCTTTCATTGAGAGTTTCGCTGTGTGATCGGCAAAAAGGGTCAATGGCTCGACTGCAGATCAACTGCGACGTCAGCTTATACATCACCAGCTCGACTGGTCACCTTGGCTTGACCGAGAACCGCGTCGTACCTCCGATCATCATGTTCGAATGAGGGCCTTAATCAACATCAACTCCGATCTCCATCAAGATCATGGAGGAATCGTCCATGGAGCTCGGGGGCTCAACGTCAACATTGCCCTCGGGCGACCGTGCTGTTTTTCTGGACAGCAAACTTGTATCCGCCGCCACCGCCTCCTCGAGTGTCACTTAAACGATTGCTTCGGTGGGATTGTGCGGAATTGAGTCTACAACAACACTGCAAAATTTTGTCGAGTTCCGATGGAGGAATCTTCGGCAATCTCCGATATAGCGGAGTCGTGTTGAATCTGGACGAGAATCCGGACGAGTTTGGAGCATGGTTTCCAGCCTCTAGCTCGGACGTCCTTTGGAAGATCCAACTGTTGATCGGTTGCGGAATTCCTATATCTACCACCTGTCAAAAATTCAGCTCGATCCGACCGTCCAAACTCCGGGAACCTTCCGATTAGTGCATCACTTTTCGGATCTGTTTTCTGCGCGAGAACGAATCCGACCCGAGTTCATCTTTTTTATGAACGGGATTTCGGACATCCTTTTTGAAGGGAGTTTTTGCATGGGATGTGGTGTTTTATTCTCAAACACATCCCACTAATATTATAAGTATTCTTCCAATATAATCTTCACCGTCGCGCCGGTGTCAAACCAGCCCGACAACATCACTCCACGGTGGCCGACCTGCGCTAGACACGTCGTCGCTTTGTTGAGCCGAGCTCAACTTCTTCAGATCATCATCTCGGCCAGCCGAATAATAGTTCGGCATCGCGAAGGATAAATCATCACCAACATTGCCGCCCCACGGATTACATGGAGTGGGCACACCGGTATCGCCGCACAGTCACTTCATCAAGCCAGTGTTGACCACGTCACAAGTTACGACCTGCATCGGCATGGCCGAACCGTTGCTTCATCGAGCCGATGTCCATCACGCCGAACCACTTCAACACCTTGACGGACATGGCAGCTACAACATCTCCTCACCGACCTGCTATGTCTCCTCGCCTGGACTAGGGGCTTCGTCATCCCTTCATGAACTCACTTCGGAGATTTTGGCGTCACCGGCCGACCAGCTTCATCACATTATCTGGACCACGGGCTTTGCCTCCGCGAGCCAACCTTTGCCAGCATTGTCATGCCTTCGCTTCATCACCCATCAGGTAATGGATGTGCAGATCGGGTCCCAATTTTGGGAGTAACCTTTCTTCGGACCGCTACAACAAATAAACCAGGTGCTATTAATCCTAGCAATTTCTGCTTGTTTGGGTTTATTTTTTCCAAGGAATTATTACTCTGCTTTGTTCCATCATCTATACACAGGTCTATCAAATGGTGGCCGCATTAACGACGGTTGCGTGGCGGTTCGGTCAGTTTCCGTGCATAGTTTGGTGAACACTGTATCCGGAACTCGGACCGACCCAATAATTCGGGCTTTGTCATGCCTTCACTGCGTCACGCCGACGCCCTGCATCGACATTGGCCTCGGCGCCAAGCCACATCTCTTTAAATAAATTATTTTTGCGTAATCGATTTTGACTGCGTTACGCGGTCACTACTCCGGAGTGCCGAACTCCTTGCTCGGACACCTCGGGCTTGGGGGCTGGGACCTCGGCCATGCCGAGGACTACGAACCTTGTCGGATCTGACACGGGTCAATGAGCGTCTTTGTTCCGCCACAAGCCTGAATCACGTCATCAACACCGAGCACATTAACCAGCTAAGTCGCTCTCATGCTCAAAGACTTTCTGTTTTAAATTTTGTCCAGTTCGACCAAGCATTATACTTTTTTTGGCAAAACGTTGTTTGTGACAAAAGTTCCTTGTCATAACTTTATTTGTGGCACACAAATTCAAATACCTCGTTTATTCGGGGGCTTCCTTTATGAAGCCTTTCCTCTTGCATATGATTATACTTGTACGGCTTCGTTCCTTGTTCATGTATTATGCCACAATATGCACCATATTGACCTAAGTGTTCTGCAAGCTGGGTTGCCTGGATCCTGTGCTTACCCCTACGTTCCCGATTGTTCAGCTAGGGAGTAAAGGGAGCACCTCTGCAATTGTCACGACCGGTTCATCCAAGCTCGGACCTCAGACTGGGTGAAGCCGAAAGCTAGTGCTCTTATTGTTTTCAAACATGGTTGGCACACAACAGAACTCATGAGTACAAAAAATCTATTGCACAAGTCTCATAGTAACAATGAGCGGCCGAAGAAAGGTATCGGTGGAGGTACTATTTTCTTCGAAGATGCTTCTTACACTTCAGTAATATAGCATAAGTTCCCTGAGCGTGCTTCGTCTGTTACAGCCTTATGCCCTGATTGCCTGGTTATCGGAAACACCATCGATATTCTCAACAGATGGAGTACATAACACTTTTCGGTCCTTAACCGAAGAGGGAGAAGCCGATGGTCGGTTAAGATGCGTTCAAAGTTCGGGTGAACACAGATGTGATATAAGTACTTCGGTACATACAATAATCATACATAAAATTCTTTTACCCAAGTCACTTGGGGGCTCTTAAAATTTATATGAGCTATTTTATAGTACATGTGTCTCCTTCTTGGTCGTTGCAAAGGGCTGAACCGTGTGAAGTCTTGAGATCGGATGCGTCATGTTAAATCACGACAGAAGCACAATTTTTTTCCGAATTTTCGGATTGGCACCGAACACTTGATCTTGTTCGGACGTCAAGTTTTTACTGATGTTTTTTGGGTTTCCAACGCTTATGGCACTTTTACACTATTTGTGTGTTTCCAGCACAAGTCTCGCGGTGCAACACCGGACACCTTTATGGATTTGGCAAAAACATTCTCAGATATTGCTATATATGCATCGGTTTCAAATTGTGTCTTCGGTCAATAGTTGGGTTGCCCGGCTCCTGTGCTTGCCTCCTACGTTCCGCTTTGTTCGGCTAGGTGTGCAAAGGGAGAACCACTACGATTGTGCTTCCAGCTCGCATGGTTAAGCACCTCAGTGGAGAAAGCCAAAAATTGACTGTCACAATAAGCGTAAACTGGTCAGCGATCCGATGACTATGATAAATGATGGGCCATTCATAACATTGGTTGAAGTGTTTATGGCTTGACCTCGGCTGTCGCCGAACATTAACCGGGGGCTCGTAGCTAGCCTCCTCAGTTTAAAGCTCCTATGACTAAGTGGAAGTTATAAAGCCCACATATCTGATTGCCTCATTCCCACTAACACAACCACCTTCGGGCACCGAGACGTCGGCTAAGGGTTGTCTTGTTATTGCGGAAACACCCATAGTATCTACAAAGGGGTAGAAGCCGATGATGGGCCACTTTCAACTGATAAACGGTCACAACGGAGTCAAAATAAGCATATCATCGACATTTGTATTTAATATACAAGGGCCGCCTTCTGTAATCATCGTTATAAAGCCATAAATATGCATCAATTTTGACTTAAGATTTTGGCCAAGCTGGGTTGCCTAGCTCCTATGCTTACCCCTACGTTCCCGATTGTTCAGCTAGGCGGTAAAGGGAGCACCTATGTGAGTGTTACTACCGGGTCATCCGAGTTAGTACCTCAGACTGGGTGAAGCCGAAAGCTAGCAATCTTAAAGAATCACATTGGTCGGCAACGACGGAAATGACAATTTTGGTTCATTAATAACATAGAGTTCGGGAACTTTCCTCGAACTAAATCCTCAATATTTTCCTCCCACATTGACCGGAGGTGAGGTTTCATGATCATGATAAGTATGACGACCCAAAGAAAGGAACCGATAGTGGGACTATTTTCCTTGGAAGATGTTTCTTACATTACGTAATATAACAAATCTCTTCGTGTACCTTTGTTTATAAAACCGTATGGCCGGATTGCCTTGTTTTCCATAAATCTTTGCCCTTATAATGGCTTCATAAAGTAGGAAAACACTCCTCAACTACTGGCCAAAGAGGTTGAAGCCGATGGTCGGTCAACAAAGTTTTGTACAATGCGGATCCAAGCATTAATGATGTAAAGTACTTGGATACATAAAGTCATTACACATAATTTGTGATTTTACTTTGGATATCGATCCTTAATTCGGCCACCCGTGCCCGCATTAAGGCTCAGGGGCTACTGGGCTTCGGGCTTATTATTTACAAATATTAAAGGGGCACATCGCCCCCCTGATCTGGTGTTGCCACCCGACCAGTGTCTTGGGGGCTACTGCATTGCCTATTCAATGCAGAAAATTCAAAGTGCCCAGTGTTCGGCTTGACCGAACTACGCGTCTTCGGACAACAGTAGGTACCCTAAGGACCTTTCTGGCATCAAGCTGGTATATTACAGCAACTTCTCAAGACCCTCTCTCAAGGGACCGTTTGCCGATCACTATTATCTCTAATATATTACACTGCATTTCTATTACTATGTATGCTGCTGAGCTAGGAATTAATCCTCAGGCCGATTTCGCGGATCGACCTGAGTCTCAGGGGCTATTAGGAACAGCGGTTTCATGTTTTCCTTCAGGTGCATGTCGGGTTTTAGACTAACATACACCTTGAGGGCTACTAGATATACATATACTGGTTATATATCTCGGCAAAGAATAAATTGCACCGGTAAAAAATTAGCCTGCGATTGGGGTGGTGCACCACCTCGGAAGCAGTCCAGCATAAAGCTCGGGCACCAGTGGCTAGCTCCATAGAGGGCATTTCCGGCATTAAGCTCGGCTAAACTCCTTCAACTTTTTTGAACCAAGATGATTTATGACATCTCGGATACAGTCCGGCGTTGGAGCTTGGATACAGTCCGGCATTGGAGCCTGGATACATTCTGGCGTTGGAGCCCGGAAGCAGTCCGGCGTTGGTGCTCGGCTGCAAAAGATACCTCGAATGCAGTCCGGCGTTGGAGCTCGGACGCAAGAGGACACTGCCGCTCGGGAACAACTTTAAACCCGAGGTGTGGCATAAAAATAACAAGGCATTAATAAAGGCCAGAAACTTAAAGGGGCTCCTCAGATACTCGATGTGTAAACTCTTCGGATGCACTTCGGCCATCCTCAAGATCGAAGATGAGAAGATTTGTTGAACCAGTTTTCAAGACCGATGACCGAAGATGAAGAACAGTTTGGAAGAATCGAGGAGCGTCCCCAACTTGAAGGCTGGTTCAGGGGGCTACTGACGGTGTCCTGGACTAGGGGTACTCACCACGTCGTCTTCCGATCAGTTAGATTGGGCCGAGGACCCCCATTGCCGTATACTCATGGGCCAGTTCGGACAGCTGCTGCATACAAGGAAGATTCCACAAGACTTGGTGATCAAGACAAGGACTCCACCCCCACTGGCATATTTGGCTAGGACTCTTGTTATCCTAGGCCCCTGGTGCATTATATATACCGGGGCCAGGCTAGTCGATAGAATATACAACAATCATAATCATAGGCTAGCTTCTAGGGTTTAGCCTCTATGATTTCGTGGTAGATCAACTCTTGTAATACTCATATCATCAAGATCAATCAAGCAGGAAGTAGGGTATTACCTCCATCGAGAGGGCCCGAACCTGGGTAAACATTGTGTCCCCCGCCTCCTGTTACCATTAGCCTTAGATGCACAGTTCAGGACCCCTTACCCGAGATCCGCCGGTTTTGACACCGACAGGGAGCACAACCCACCTGGGCCGAGGGGAGCACAACCCACTAGGGCGCGCCCTGGTGGGTTGTGCCCACCTCGTCCGCCTCCTACACCGCCTCTTTGCTCTATAAATACCCCAATATTCCAGAAACCCTAGGGGAGTTGACGCAAAACAATTCCAGCCGCCGCAAGTTCCAGAAACCACAAATCCAATCTAGACACCATCACGGAGGGGTTCATCATCCTCATTGGTGCCTCTCCGATGATGCGTGAGAAGTTCATTGTAGACCTATGGGTCCATAGTTAGTAGCTAGATGGCTTCCTCTCTCTCTCTTTTAATTCTCAATACAATGGTCTCTTGGAGATCTATTTTATGTAACTCTTTTTGCGGTGAGTTTATTGGGATCCGATGAACTTTGAGTTTATGATCAGATCTATGTTTTAATCCATGAAAGTTATTTGAGTCTTTTGATCTCTTATATGCATGATTACTTGTAGCCTCGTATTTCTTCTTCGAAACTTTGGTTCAGTTAGGCTGACTAGATCGATTTTTCTTGCCATGAGAAGAGGTGCTTTGTGATAGGTTCGATCTTACGGTGCTCAATCCCAGTGACAGAAGGGGAAATGACACATATGTATCATTTCTATTAAGGATAACAAGATGGGGTCTATTCCAACATGAATAGATCTTGTCTATATCATGACATTGTTCTTATTGCATTACTCCGTTTTCCCATGAACTTAATACACTAGATGCATGTTGGATAGTGGTCAATGTGTGGAGTAATAGTAGTGGATGTAGGCAGGAGTCAGTCTACTAATCTTGGACGTGATGCCTATATAATGATCATTTCCTGGATATCATCATAATTATTTGAAGTTCTATCAATTGACCAACAGTAATTTGTTTACCCACCGTATGCTATTTTTCTCGAGAGAAGCCACTACTGAAATCTACGGCCCTCGGGTCTATTTCTCATCATATATTTTTAGATCTATTCTTCTATTTTCCTTTTCGTTTATTTGCCACTTTTATTTTCAGATTTATATTATCAAAACCCAAAAATACTTCGTTGAATTTCATTTGCTTTTATTTTCATCTATCAATCTACTACAATTTTATCTTGTCAACTTGACAATTTCTAGTGTCGTTACCCGAAAGGGATTCACAACCACTTTAACACATCGAGTTGCAAGTATTTGTTCTTTGTGTGTAGGTACCATTTATGTAGTGTTGCATGGTTCTCCTACTGGTTCGATAACCTTGGTCTCATCAACTAAGGGAAATACCTACCGTTGTTGTGCTGCATCTTCCCTTCCTCTTTGGGGAAATACTGACGTACTTAAAGCTGCATCAAAAGGAATTTCTGGCACCGTTGCCAGGGAGAATCAAGTCAAGATAGTCTCCCGGCTCTGTGCCATTTTCTGGCACCGTTCCCGTGGAGAATCAAGTCAAGATAGTCTCCCTGCTCTGTGCCAATTTCTGGCGCCGTTGCCGGGGAGACATCATAAACATCTACTAGGTTCCTAATCACAAGTCTCATCTCCTTGCAATTTACATTATTTGCCATTTGCCTCTTGTTTTCCTCTCCCCCACTTCACAAAAAAATTCCGTTTTATTCGCCCTCTTTTTCGTTCGCCTTTTTCTCGTCCGATCTCTTATTTGCTTGTGTTACCATGTGCCTTTTATTTGCTTGCATATTTGCTTGCTAAAACTATATTGATATGGATCCTCATCCACTTGCTAATCTATTTAAAAGAATCAATTATGATGAACCAATTGCTAATGAATTGAGTGCACTTGATTATCTCTATGAAGTTTTGCTTGAAATTCATGAATCTGAAGATTGTGATGAAGTGTTGGTAGAAAATGATAAACTGATTCATCATATTTCTTTCAATGAAAAGCATGATTGCAATGATGTTATTATAAATTGTATTAATGTCAATTGTGTTAATGATATGCAAAACCCCAAGCTTAGGGATGCTAATTTTGATATATCCACTACTTATTGCAATGATCATGATTGGGGTGATTCTTCTTCTGATCTTGAAAATTTATTTGAGCCTCATGATGAATATTTTATTGATAATAATATTTGCAATAATATTGAGAGTGGGTTTGTAAGAGTGTCAACTTCAAGTAAAAATAATCCCGCATATTCGGAGAGTGTTCAATATTATGAAATTTTTGATAAAAGTGGGTTCGAATAGGTCATGACTTTAGTTAATGTTAATCCCACTATCTTGGAAGATTATAAGACTTTCATGCATATGGATCATGAAGTGAAACTTTTATATGATAGATATATTGTTGAATTTGAATATGATCCTACAAGTAATTATTATGAGAGAGGAAATATGGTTGTAGAAATTTCATGTTATTAAATTACATCTTGTTATGTTGAGATTGCTATTGTTTCTTTCTTCTTCCTTGCATATGCTAGATGTTTCTTGTCTTGATAATTTGTTTGCCTATAAAATGACTAAGCATATGAAGTATGTTAGACTTAAATGAGTTTGTCACATGTTTTATGATGCTCTCTTCGTGTTTTAGTTACTAACTTTCATGTGAGCATCATGGAAATCTTATGCCTAGCTAGGGGCATAAAACATAGTGCTTGTTGGGAGGCAACCCAATGAATAAAATTTATTTTTGTCTCTTTATTTTTGTTCTTTAGTGTTTGAACAATTATACATCTGTTATGATCGTGTCTTTTGTGTTTTAATTAGTGTTTGTGCCAAGCAAAGCCTTTGGGATCATGTTGGGTGATAGTTGGTTTGATCTTGTTGAAAAATAGAAACTTTTACTCTCAGAAAAATAATTTTCATAAATCACAGAAACGTGCGTTTGCTCTGATTTTTTACACAAGATTGATATACAAATTTCCCACGTTCTCCTAAGTTTTCAGAATTTCTAGAGTTACAGAATTATACGAAGCTCCCTAATTACTACAGACTGTTCTATTTTTGACAGATTCTGTTTTCTTAGCGTTGTGTGCTTATTTTCATGAATCTATGGTTTGTATTGGAGGGTATAAGCTATAGAAAATTTGGAATATAGTAGATATAATGAAAAAAAGAAAATATGAATGGATTTGCAACAATACTTAGAGTAGTGATTTGCTTTGTTATACTAACGGATCTCATGAAGGTTTTGTTGAGTTTTGTGTGATTGAAGTTTTCAAGTTTTGGGTGAGAAATCATGATGGATGAAGGAATAAGGAGTAATAAGAGCCTAAGCTTGGGGATGCCCCATGGCATCCCAAGCTATTATCTAAAATAGAAGCAAGCAACTAAGCTTGGGGATGCCTGAGTGGCATCCACTCTTTCTTCTAACGACCATCAGTATTTTACTTGGAGCTATATTTTTATTCCTCACATAGCATGAGTTTTTCTTGGAGCATCTTGTATTATATGAGTCTTTGCTTGTTTTGCTTTTTATTTTGTGTCATCTATCCTCTCTGGACACGCCTATTTGAGAGAGCCAAAATTATGCTATGACTTTTTAGAATTGCTCTCTATGCTTCACTTAAATCTTTATGAGCTATGGAATTGCTCTAGTGCTTCACTTATATCTTTTTGAGCAAGTTGTGCTTTATTATTTTCGAAAAAATGCTCTCATGCTTCACTTGGATTTATTTGAAAGTTAGTAAAAAAATTAATAAATTCTATCTTGCTTCACTTAAATTAATTTGAGAGAAGAAATTTTTTATGCTCATGTTCTTCACTTAGATTTGTTTGAGCTATCAAAAGCAACATATGAAATTAGTGCCAAAGTGATAGATATTCAAGGGGGATATAATAAAAACTTTCATGAAGATCATTGGACAAAATAAACTTGATTCTTTGTAATAGTTTGCGATATGATGATAGTGATATGTGAGTCATGCTAATGAGTAATTATGTTTTAGTAAAAATATTGGTGTTAAGGTTTGTGATTCCCTATGAAAGCACGAAAGTCAATATTTATGCAATGAAATTACATCCTACTTGTGGTGCATTATTCGGTGTTAGTTATTCTTAATGCTCGCTTATGAGATTTTTCATTTCTTGGTTGGATGCTTCTCAATCTTTTGCTAGCCTTCACTTGCACTAAGTATGATCATTACTTGTGCATCCAAAAACCTTAAACCCAGTTTTGCCATATGAGTACACTATACCTACCTATATGCGGTATTTCCATGCTACTAAGCAAATTTGTATGTGCCATCTCTAATTTCAAAATAAATTTCCTTTCTGTGTGCTCGTACTGCTCATGAAACGGTAGGGGGTGGCTGATATTTTTCCATGCCAGATGTGTTATTCTCAAGATGAGTGTTTATTCACTTGTCATTGCACGAGAGTACGGCAAAGTTATTAGGGAAGCCTAGTCCTGAAATTAAAAATGAATTTACTTTATGTTGTCAAATTATAAATTCCTTGGGAAGTATTGGTATGGATGGCACCCGTGGATTCGGTTAGCCATGGAATGTGAAAGTATGGTGGAAAAAGGAATAAACTTTATTTTCTATTTGGGAACCACCTATGATATATCTAGCATGGAAAGTATTGGGAACTACTCGATCATTTTTCGTTGATAGGAAAAGCATGCCACCCAAAATGTTTTATCTCTATCTTTTTCGCTTTGAGCTCTGGCACTTATACGTCTCCAACGTAACTATAATTTTTATTGTTCCATGATATTATATTATTGTTTTGGATGTTTAATGGGCTTTAATACACTCTTTTATATTATTTTTTGGACTAACCTATTAACCAAGGGCCCAATGCCAGTTTATGTTTTTTTTGCCTATTTTAGAATTTTGCAGAAAAGGAATACCAAACGGAGTCCAAACAGAATGAAACCTTCGCGATGATCTTTCTTGGAAAGAAAGCAAACCAGAAGACTTGGATATGAAGTCGGAGACGCAACAAGGCGTCCACGAGGCAGGAGGACGCGCCCGGGGGGGTAGGCGCGCCCCCCACCCTCGTGGGCCCCTCGTAGCTCCACCGACCTAGTTCATTCGCCTATATATACTCTTATACCCTAAAACATCAGGGAGAGCCACGAAACCACTTTTCCACCGCCGCAACCTTCTGTACCTGTGAGATCCCATCTTGGGGCCTTTTCCGGCGTCCTGTCGGAGGGGGATTCAATCATGGAGGGCTTATACATCAACACCATTACCTCTCCGATGAAGCGTGAGTATTTTACCACACACTTTCGGGTCCATAGTTATTAGCTAGATGGCTTCTTCTCTCTCTTTGATTCTCAATACAAAGTTCTCCTCGATGTTCTTGGAGATCTATTCAATGTAATACTCTTTTGCGGTGTGTTTGCCGAGATCCGATGAATTGTGGACTTATGATCAAGATTATCTATGAATATTGTTTGGTTCTTCTCTGAATTCTTATATGCATGATTTGATATCTTTGAAAGTCTCTTCGAATTATAGGTTTAGTTTGGCCTTCTAGATTGATCTTTCTTTCCATGAGAGAAATGCTTAGCTTTGGGTTCAATCTTGCGGTGTCCTTTCCGAGTGACAGTAGGGCAGCATGGCACGTATTGTATTGTTGCCATCGAGGATAACAAGATGGGGTTTTCATCATATTGCTTGAGTTAATTCCTCTACATCATGTCATCTTGCTTAATGCGTTACTCCGTTCTTTATGAACTTAATACTCTAGATGCATGTTGGATAGCGGTCGATATGTGGAGTAATAGTAGTACATGCAGGCAGGAGTCGGTCTACTTGACACGGACGTGATGCCTATGTTCATGATCATTGCCTTAGATGTCATCATAATTATGCGCTTTTCTATCAATTGCTCGGCAGTAATTTGTTCACCTACCGTAATATATGCTATCTCGAGAGAATCCACTAGTGAAACCTATGGCCCCCGAGTCTCTTTTCCATATTATTGAACCTCGTTTACATCTTGCTAGTTTCCGATCTACTATTTGGCAGTCTTTACTTTCCAATCTATAAACCAAAAATACCAAAAATATTTACTTTATTATCTCTATTAGATCTCACTTTTGCGAGTGACCGTGAAGGGATTGACAACCCCTTTATCACGTTGGTTGCAAGTTCTTGATTTTTTGTGCAGGTATTCGGTGACTTGGGCATCGTGTCCTACTGGATTGATACCTTGGTTCTCAAAACTGAGGGAAATACTTATGCTACTTTGCTACATCACCCTTTCCTCTTCAAGGGAAAACCAACGCAAGCTCAAGAGGTAGCAAGAAGGATTTCTGGTGCCGTTGCCGGGGAGATCTTTGTCAAGTCAAGCCATACCAAGTACCCATCATAAACTCTTCTCCCTTGCATTACATTATTTTCCATTCGCCTCTCGTAACCTTTGCCTTTTCTTCGCCCCTCTTCGTTCGTCTCTTTTCGCTTGCTTCTTGTGTGCTTGTGTGTTGGATTCATTGCTTGTCACGATGGCTCAAGATAATACTAAATTGTGTGACTTTTCCAACACCAACAACAATGATTTTATTAGCACTCAGATTGCTCCTACTACCAATGCTGAATCTTGTGAAATTAATGCCTCTTTGTTGAATCTTGTTATGAAAGATCAATTTTCTGGCCTTCCTAGTTTTTTTTTCGAGAGTACGCCAATGGCGTACCTTAGCTTTATAGAAGGCAGAAAGAATAATTACAAGATACCATTGCGAGATGCGAACATCCCCAATGGCACACCCGACACCACACCAGCCAGACACGACTAGGCTACTCTCTCACAAAAGGATCTAAACCACCTACACCTAATCCGGCCGCTCTCCAATCCCTGAGCTCTAGAAGTACCTGCTCGACTAATTGCGGCAGAGTTTTTTGCTGATGAGGTCGATTGAACAGCCTTGCATTCCTTTGCTTCCACAATGCCCAAGCCATCCCTATGATGAATGAGTCGAATCCTCGGATCGACCTGCTTGTGAAATTCCTTCTTTGTTGGAGCCACCAATCTTGGAACGTGCTCTCATTCGTCGGTTGGTCGATGTTTAGCTGAAAGAAATCGAAGCACCGGTGCCAAGCCTCCCTGGCGTGGACACATTGAATGATGACGTGGTCAATGTTGTCCTCCTCTTGCAAACACGTGAAACAAGCAGATGGCTGGTCTTGAAGCCAATGCCAGGCTCTCCTGTCTGAAGTCCAGAGTCTGTATTGAACTGTTAGCCAAGCAAAGATTTTGCACTTCAACGGTGCCCAGCTCCTCCAGATGCACGGTGCCGTGGGTGATCTGGTAAGCCCATGACATAGCCTGTGATACACCGATTTTGCCGTATAGACACCTAAAACATCGGCAGGCCAAGCGAACTGATCTGCCTGGTCTTCGATGTGAGGTACTGTGGTGATCGCGAGGCATAGATTTGCAATTTGAATATGCGCCGTGAAGGAGATATCGCCCTGAACATCTAGCGCCCACGCATTGTTGGTCAAGGCCTACCGAACTGTTCTAGAGTTGCGGGCTCTAGTGTTGACGAACTCCATGATTGTTGGTGCAATTTCTGCCACCGTAAAGCCATGGATCCACCTATATCTCCAGAATAGTACCCGGTCGCCATTGCCCAAAGAGATCTTGACCAGGGAGTTGAAAACCATCCTGGCCTCCTCGTCATCTACCATAGGTATGCCCTGCCATGGCCTCGCCGGGTCTGTATGGCGCAGCCATTCCCATCGAACTCTGAGAGCAATCGCCTGTAGCCGGAGGTCCTTCACCCCCAAGCTGCCAAAGCAAGTTGGCCTACACACCGTCTCCCAGGCCACAAGGCATTGACCGCCGTTTGTCTTCTCCTTTCCTGCCCAAAAGAAGGAGCGCATCCATTTCTCAATCTCCTCAAAGACCCAGATTGGCGCATCCAGCACCAGGAGTTGGTGTATCGGCCTAGCTGAAACCACAGACTTTACCAGCACGAGCCTTCCAGGCCTTTGAATCAGACCTCGTTGCCATGTCGGGATGAACTTCCTCGCTTGGTCGACCAACGGCTGCCAATCGCCTCGAGTGAGTGCTTTAATAGCGAGTGGAATGCCCAGGTATCTGCATGGGAACATCCCCATCTGACAGTGCAGTATGTTAACCACGAGGTTTCTCTCCTCCTCTGTTCCCCTGATCAGGATCGCCGCCGATTTAGTGTAGTTGATCCTCAGCCCGGAAGCGATGCCAAAAGCGTCCAGGACAGCTCTAATGCAGGTGAGGTCCTGCGATGATGGCCTGACAAAAACTGCCACATCGTCCGTGTATATGGACAGCCTCTGTAAGGGCGAAATACCACAAAACGAGCTGAGTGTGCCTGCCTCCGAAGCCTTGCAGATCAGCGTCGTGAGCGTGTCCATCGCTATTATGAACATCAATGGTGATACCGGATCGCCTTGTCTCAACCCTTTGGCGTGGAAGATTTCTCGTCCTGACACCCCGTTGATGATGATTTTCGTGCTTCCCGTGGACAGTAAGGCGACAACCCATTGAATCCATCTATCACCAAATCCTTTTGCCCTCAACACCTCTGTCAGGAAAGCCCACAAGAGCAAGTCAAATGCCTTGGAGATATCCAACTTAAGGAACAATCCATGGGTCTTGGAGTTGTGAATTTTTCGGGCCACCTGACGGACTAGCAGAAAGTTGTCATGGATGTTTCTGCCCTTGATGAATGCGGATTGGTTGGAGTTTACAATCTCGTGCATCCTCTTGCGAGCCCGGGTTGCAAGCATCTTGGCAAACAACTTGGAGAAACTATGGGGAAGGTTGATTGGCCTATAGTCACCAACCTCAATGGCATCGGCCTTCTTCGGGATCAGCACCATGTGAGCTTTATTAAGCCTACCAAATCCCCTATAGTCCCCCACGAAGAGCTTTAGCAGCGCAGCCATGATATCCTTCTTGATCGCCGGCCATGCTTTATGATAGAAGAGTCCAATGAAGCCATCAGGACCGGGCGCACGATCGGGTGGGATCTCCTTGATAACCTCCCAAACCTCTTCTTCTATAAATATTTCTTCGAGCTCATCAAGGTCCACTTGTGGCATGCCTAGGTAATTTAGGTCGAGTGTGTGGTCTCTGGCCACCGCCTTGCCCAACAGATTGCCATAGGCCTCCGAAAAGATCTCCTCCATTCTCCCATGATCAGTGGCAATCTCCGCACCATACTTGACTTTAGGGATGAATTCTTGGATCTTCGACCATTGGCCACCGCCTGGAAAAGTTTTGTGTTAGCGTCCCCTTCTTTTAGCCATCTGATACGCGATCTTTGCCTCTCTATGGTTCTTTCGAGCAAGGCTAACCAAGTAGAGTGAGCTTCAAGGTTCTCCGCAGCCAGATCTCCATGTCAGTCAGGATCCTCTCTTCCTGCACCTGGTCGAATCTGAATATCAGCCAATTTGCCACTACCATTAGGATCTTGATATTGCCCGTCTTCCTCTGCCTCCATGCCTGAAGATAAGTCGCCGCGTTTCTGAATAAAGCATCAAGCTTTTTGAATGGGTCCACAATGGACTCATCGCATACCCAAGCGTCCCGAATCGCTTCATCAAACCCATCGAGCCTAGTCCAATACACCTCGAAGCGAAATCTCTTCTTTTGGTAGAAGTGGGCGTTGGTGGATAGGTGCAGAGGCGCATGATCTGAAACTCCCGATGATAGCGCCTGCAGCAAGTTCTCTGGGTGTGCCAACTCCTAGTCAACTGATACTAGCACCCTGTCAATTTTGGTGAGCATCGGAGTACCCTTCTCGTTGGACCAAGTGAATGATCGACCGTGCATGTACAGATCCTTTAACTCGTGGGTGTCCACAAAACCTCTGAACTTTGCCATCATAGCCCTATTGATGTTGGTGTTGTTCTTATCTATCGCTCGAAGGATCATGTTAAAGTCTCCGAGAACCATCCACGGCCCCGGGCAGACAGCCCTCCGAGCACAAAGATCATGGAGGAACTGGGTTTTTGGCCCGTCTCCTTGCGGCGCATAAACCACAGAAATCCACCATGCCATCCCGCCCTTGTTGTGAACACATCCGGTTAGGAAGTTAGTGTCAAGTTGAATCTGGTCAATGGTAATCACCGTGGTGTCCCAAGCAAGAAGAACACCCCCACGAGTCTCCACCGCAGGTAAGTAAGCAAAACCATCAAGCGACGGGCCTAAACATTGCATATCCATGAAAGGATCCATAACATCCAGCTTGGTCTCCTGGAGACACACTAAGTTAACCTTGACCGAGGCCAAGAACTCCCTAACCGCCTTTTTCTTCACAGGATTATTTAATCCGCGAATGTTCCAACATAAGATCTCCGGGTTGCACTCCATAAGTAACCTAGTACAACACCCACACTAGCCAAACAAGATCAGACCACCAAGACGGCCTTGATCCTACCACTCGCTAGCTCCTCCGCCGGTGGCAATGTTTTGCCAAACAGCGCCGCGAGCACGCGCACATGTTGCTCTCGCAGCGGGGAGTCAAACAGCCACTTGAGCTCCATCATAGCCTCCTCGTTTGGCACCATGTCATCAGGGACCAGCCCCAAGGTGCACAACAACACATTTTCCGCAGGTTTTGCCTTAGCCGTGGACGCTGCTGTGTTACACTTCATAGCCCTCGTCGTTCATTTGGGTGTGAAAGGCTCCACATCGGGGCGGAAGGAGGACGCTTCGACTTCCTTCAACAGCGGAGGGGCAAGTTTCTTCATGATGCTAGTGCAGAATGCCTTAAGCCTCCCATACGTGATCACCTCTTGATCAGTCATCCCTCCTCCTGAGAGCTCCTCTGCCGCTGCCAGGGTTTGGTGAGCCTCCATGTTTTGTCCATGCGTACCGTCCTGGTAGGCTGGATCAAGGCCAGGGGATGCATGCATGGCGATTGGGGAACAGCAGCAGTGGCCGATTGGCCGTCCGCCCCAGGCCCAATTGGCAGCTCTGCAAGTGCATGGGAACCATCAGCTGGGTCCAGCTGCACGATCTCCTACGCCACATGGCCCCTGGCCTCGCCTATAATCATTGGCACAAAGCAGATCAAATCGCTTGTCTGGTTTGGAGCCTCCATCTGCTCGGGATTCACGAGCTGCACCTCCAGTGGCTCCATCCTGGGTGGCCCCTCCACAGCAGCCTTTGACCGGATTGGTGCGACCGGTGGCTCCATCTGAACGCCCGCCTCGGTGGGGGTCCCACCCCCTGTCGCCTCTGGGTTAGCTGCTACCCGCCCTCTGCTGTGTGGAGATTTCTTCTCTTTCTGAGCCACTGTCGGGGCATCCACAGCCAGCGACCCCACAGCTGCAGCTTCCAACTGCATCCCCTGTCCCTGGCTCAACTGGGCTCCACCACGGTCCTTGTTTGAAATCATGCGATTGGGTGAGGCTGCCTGGGATGCCTCCCGCGCCGGTGTAGCCGTTGGTCCACCACCAACCCCCTACTCGCCAGCTGGTAAGGTCAAGTGGTCAAAAGCTGACGGCCTGACCAAAATCCTGTCCCGCACCATACTGGGCCAGCTGGCCGGGGCTGGCGCCGACGCCAGCGGCATGCAGGGAAGCCTCCATTCCGACATGCCGCGCCTTTGCACTGGGTTGCTTGGGGAGCTGCCGCCGGCGACCACACCGCCATGGCCGCGACGAACTGGCCTCTGTTGTCTTGAACTCCAAAGCTCCAATCTCTGTGAGCGGAACTAGGACCCCGCCCACCCCTTAATCCCTCGCTGCTACTGGACTCCGGGATGCCACTCTGACCGCTGCCTGAGGAGACGCCCAAGAACGCCGGCTCCTCCGCTGCGGAGTAGTCGGAGGCCTCATCAAGGTGGATAAGGATCTTGTACTGCAGAAGCGTAGGCTCCATCAACGGTGAGCGCATGCCCAGCTCCGGAATTGCCAGCCACCGGAGCGAGGGTATTTCCTCCGGCTACGCCGTCCAAGCAGAGAGCTTGAATGCCGACAGGTCCACCCTCCCACTCGTCTCCGGCTCCAGCATGTCGACCAAGCAAGACGAACCGAGCAGGGTCTCCGCCACCTCCCTGTCCCATGCGTGGGGAGGAATGCCTTCCAGAACCAACCTGACCTTGAACTGAAACGCTGCATGCACCACCTGAGCTTGGCGAATCCATGGCCTGAAGAAGAGCCGGACTCCACGGTGCTCAACTACGGGCATCGCACTGACCCTGTTCTTGTGATCCTACCTCGCAAAAACGACGATGAAGTCCTCTGGCCTAAAGCGATGAATTGACACCCACTCTGCCTCAATGCCGGCCTTGGTGCATAGCGCGTCGAGGATGAACTCCGGGGAAAGGTCACGGCATGCTTCGGCCGCGTACACCACCAGCGCGGACTGAAGCCACCCCTCGAGATCATCCATGGACTGGGAGCGCCTGACGACACACAGCTCGGATGGGTCCATGGTTGTGTCCATCGACAACATCAGCCTTGGGGCCGGCGGGAGCGGGCGCGGAACAGCGAGATGGGGCCAAGGGTCCAGCGCAGCGCCGCCACCAGCTCCAGACGGCGGGGGCGGAGGAGGAGGGGTGCCCGACCGGGCCCTGCCGCCGGCAGTCCTGCGCGCGACCTTGGCGATGGCGAGGCGGCGGAGCTCCACCTCGGACGACGGGCTTCGCGGGCGCTTGCAGTCCCTCGAACCATGGCCTTCTTCACCGCACCTGATGCAGACGATGGCGTTGGTGCAGTCCTGGCGATGATGGCCCTCCTGGAGACATCTGAAGCAAAGCCCGTCCATGTCAGGGGAGGCCTCGCGCCTGACAATGGGGGAAGGTAGCCGCGGCTGTGGGGCACCCGCGTGACGCCGCCTCCACAGCGACTTCTTGGAGGGCTGGGCCGGAACCCACGGCCGGACAGCGTCGCCCGCCACGAGCGCCTCCACCGGGGCCGCGGCCGCAGGGGGGTGCGAGCGCCCGCGACGAGACCTCCTGCGCGCCGGGACCATCGAACGACTCCGAGCAAGAGGAGATGCCCAGGCCGGACACCACCGGCCGGTCACCAGTCCTACGAGATGGACCCGCCGCCAAGGACGGACTGGACGCCATGGCCAGACGTGAAGGAAGGGGAGGGGGAGGGGAGGTGGCCGGCGCCATCGGAGCGACAGGCGGCGGGAGGTGGTGGGTGCTTACCTTCGGGAGCCCTCACACACCTAGGTGCTGGCCTTTCTAGTGAAGATGCCGCTTCCCATCTAAAACACTTCATTGATTTGTGTGATATGCAAAAGAAGAAAGATGTGGATAATGATATTGTTAAATTGAAGCTATTTTCGTTTTCGCTTAGAGGTCATGCTAAAACTTGGTTATCATCTTTTCCTAAAAATAGTATTGATTCATGGAATAAGTGCAAAGATGCTTTTATCTCTAAGTATTTTCCTCCCGCTAAGATCATCTCCCTTAGGAACGATATTATGAATTTTAAGCAACTTGATCATGAGCATGTTGCACAAGCTTGGGAGAGTATGAAATTAATGATACAATTGCCCTACACATGGTTTGAATTTGTGGATGGTTATACAAAAAAATTATGTCGGATTGAATTTTGCTTCTAGGAAACTTTTAGATTCGGCCGCGGGAGGCACTTTTATGGAAATCACTTTAGGAGAAGCTACTAAACTCCTAGATAATATTATGGTTAATTATTCTCAATGGCACACCGAAAGATCCACTAGTAAAAAAGTTCATGCGATCAAAGAGATTAATGTTTTGAGTGAAAAGATGGATGAACTTATGAAATTATTTGCTAATAAAAGTGCTTCTTCTGATCCTAATGATATGTCTTTGTCCACTTTGATTGAGAATAATAATGAACCTTTGGATGTGAATTTTGTTGGTAGGAACAATTTTGGTAACAACGCGTATAGAGGCAATTTTAGTCCTAGGCCATTTCCTAGTAATTCCTCTAATAATTATGGTAATTCCTACAATAATTCTTATGGAAATTTTAATAAGATGCCCTCTGATTTTGATAATAGTGTTAAAGAATTTATGAGTTCGCAAAAGAATTTCAATGCTTTGATTGAAGAAAAATTGCTTAAGATTGATGAATTGGCTAGGAACATGGACAGAATTTCTCTTGATGTTAATTCTTTGAAACTTAGATCTATTCCACCTAAGCATGATATCAATGAGTCTCTCAAAGCCATGAGAATTTCCATTGATGAGTTCAAAGAAAGAACCGCTAAGATGCATGCTAAAAAAGATTGGTTTGTAAAAGTGTGTTCTTCTAGTTTTCATGATAATAATGATGAAGATCTAAAAGTGAATATGTGACTCCTATTAAATCTTTGTTTTCCAATATGAATCTTGATAAAGATGGGACTAGAGATGAGTCAACTTTAGTTAAAAGGCGTCCCAATGATTTGGAGTTTTTAGATCTAGATGCAAAAATTGATAAAAGTGGGATTGAAGAGGTCAAAACTTTAAGTAGCAATGAACCCACTATTTTGGATTTCAAGGAATTTAATTATGATAATTGATCTTTGATAGATTGTATTTCCTTGTTGCAATCTGTGTTAAATTCTCCTCATGCTTACAATCAAAACAAAGCTTTTACTAAACATACCGTTGATGCTATGATGCAATCTTTTGAAGAAAAGCTTGAAATAGAAGTTTCTATCCCTAGAAAACTTTATGATGAGTGGGAACCTACAATTAAGATTAAGATTAAAGATTATGAATGTTATGCTTTGTGTGATTTTTGTGCTAGTGTTTCTATGATTCCAAAAACCTTTCTGTGATGTGCTAGGTTTCCGTGAATTTGATGATTGTTCTTTAAATTTGCATCTTGCGGATTCCACCATTAAGAAACCTATGGGAAGTATTAATGATGTTCTTATTGTTGCAAATAGGAATTATGTGCCCATATATTTCATTGTTCTTGATATAGATTGCAATCGTACATGTCCTATTATTCTTGGTAGACATTTCCTTAGAACGATTGGTGCAATTATTGATATGAAAGAAGGAAACATTAGATTCCAATTTCCATTAAGGAAGGTCATGGAACACTTTCCTAGGAAGAAAATTAAATTGCCTTATGAATCTATTATGAGAGCAACTTATGGATTGCATACCAAAGATGGCAATACCTAGATCTATTCTTGTTTCTATGCCTAGTTAGGGGCGTCAAACGATAGCGCTTGTTGGGAGGCAACCCAATTTTATTTTTTTCTTTACTTTTTGCTCCTGCTTAGTAATAAATAATTCATCTAGCCTCTGGTTAGATGTGGTTTTAAGTTTTAATTACTGTTTGTGCCAAGTAAAACCTTTGGGAAGACTTGGGTGAAGTCAATGTGATCTTGCTGTAAAAAATAGAAACTTTTGCACTCACGAGATTAGCTGTCATTTTTTACGGAAGAGTGATTTTAGGTTGATTCTTTTTGCAGAAGATTAATAGAAAAATTCCGCCCGTCAACAAATTTATTTCAGAATTTTTGGAGTTACATAACTATTCGAAAGTTACATATTGCTACAGAGTGTTCTGTTTTTGACAGATTCTGTTTTTCGTGTGTTGTTTGCTTATTTTGATGAATCTATGAGTAGTATCGGGGGGTATGAACCATAGAGAAGTTGGAATACAGTAGGTTTTACACCAATATAAACAAAGATTGAGTTAATTACAGTACCTTAAAGTGGTGATTTGTTTTCTTATACTAACGGAGCTCATGAGATTTTCTGTTTGAGTTTTGTGTTGTGAAGTTTTCAAGTTTTGGGTAAGGATTCGATGGACTTTGGAATAAGAAATGGCAAGAACCTAAGCTTGGGAATGCCCAAGGCACCCCAAGTTAGAATTCAAGGACAACAAAAATCCTAAGCTTGGGGATGCCCCGGAAGTCATCCCCTCTTTCGTCTTTGTCTATCGGTAACTTTACTTGAGGCTATATTTTTATTCACCACATGATATGTGTTTTGCTTGGAGTGTCTGGTATGATTTGAGTCTTTGCTTTTTAGTTTACCACAATCATCCCTGCTGTACACACCTTTTGGGAGAGACACGCATGAATTGTGATTTTATTAGAATACTCTATGTGCTTCACTTATATCTTTTGAGCTAGACAATATTGCTCTACTGCTTCACTTATATCTTTTTAGAGCACGACGGTGGTTTTATTTTATAGAAATTGTTGATTTCTCATGCTTCACTTATATTATTTTGAGAGTCTTTTAGAACAGCATGGTAATTTGCTTTGGTTATAAAATTAGTCCTAATATGATGGGCATCCAAGATGGGTATAATAAAAACTTTCATATGAAGTGCGTTGAATACTATGAGAAGTTTGATTCTTTATGATTGTTTTGAGATATGAAGATGGTGATATTAGAGTCATGCTAGTAGAGTAGTTGTGAATTTGATAGATACTTGTGTTAAAGTTTGTGATTCCCGTAGCATGCACCTATGGTGAACCGTTATGTGATGAAGTTGGAGCATGATTTATTTATTGATTGTCTTCCTTATGAGTGGCGGTCGGGGACGAGCGATGGTCTTTTCCTACCAATCTATCCCCCTAGGAGCATGCACATAGTACTTGTTTCTATAACTAATAGATTTTTGCAATAAGTATGTGAGTTCTTTATGACTAATGTTGAGTCCATGGATTATACGCACTCTCACCCTTCCACCATTGCTAGCCTCTCTAGTGCCGTGTAACTTTCGTCGGTACCATACACCCACCATGTACCTTCCTCAAAACAGCCACCATACCTACCTATTATGATATTTTCATAGTCGTTCCGAGATATATTGTCATGCAACTTTCCACCGTTCTGTTTATTATGACACGCTCCATCATTGTCATATTGCTTTGCATGATCATGTAGTTGAAATTGTATTTGTGGCAAAGCCACCATTCATAATTATTTCATACATGTCACTCTTGATTCATTGCACATCCCGGTACACCGCCGGAGGCATTCACATAGAGTCATATTTCGTTCTAAGTATCGAGTTGTAATTCTTGAGTTGTAAATAAATAAAAGTGTGATGATCATCATTGTTAGAGCATTATCCCATGTGAGGAAAGGATGATGGAGACCATGATTCCCCCCACAAGTCGGGATGAGACTCCGGATGAAAAAAAGGGAGAAAAAAAGAGGTTGTAAAAAAAGAGAAGGTCCAAATAAAAAATGAGAGAAAAAGAGAGAAGGGACAATGTTACTATCCTTTTTCCACACTCGTGCTTCAAAGTAGCACTGTGATCTTCATGATAGGGAGTCTCCTATGTTGTCAGTTTCATATACTAGTGGAATTTTTCATTATAGAACTTGGCTTGTATATTCCAATGATGGGCTTCCTCAATGTGCCCTAGATCTTCATGAGAAAGCAAGTTGGATAAACACCCACTTAGTTTCTTTTTGAGCTTTAATACACTTATAGCTCTAGTGCATCCATTGCATGGCAATCCCTACTCACTCACATTGATATCTATTGATGGGCATCTCCATAGCCCGTTGATACGCCTAGTTGATGTGAGACTATCTTCCTCCCTTTTGTCTTCTCCACAACCACCATTCTATTCCACTTATAGTGCTATATCCATGGCTCATGCTCATGTATTGCGTGAAGATTGAAAAAGTTTCGAAACATCAAAAGTATGAAACAATTGCTTGGCTTGTCATCGGGGTTGTGCATGATTAAATACTTTGTGTGATGAAGATAGAGCATAGCTAGACTATATGATTTTGTAGGGATAGCTTTCTTTGGCCATGTTATTTCGAGAAGACATGATTGCTTTGTTAGTATGCTTGAAGTATTATTGTTTTTATGTCAATATTAAACTTTTGTCTTGAATCTTTTGGATCTGAACATTCATGCCACAATAAAGAAAAATACATGAATAAATATGCTAGGTAGCATTCCACATCAAAAATTCTATTTTTATCATTTACCTACTCGAGGACGAGCAGGAATTAAGCTTGGGGATGCTTGATACGTCTCCAACGTATCTATAATTTTTTATTGTTCCATGCTATTATATTATCTGCTTTGCATGTTTAATGGGCATTAATATGCTATTTTATATTATTTTTGGGACTAACCTATTAATCGAGGGCCCGGTGCCAGTTTCTATTTTTTTGCCTATTTTAGAGTTTTGCAGAAAAGAAATACCAAATGGAGTCCAAACGGAATGAAACCTTCGCGATGATTTTTCTTGGACCGAAAGCAAACCAAAAGACTTGGAGATGAAGTCGGAGACGCAACGAGGAAGCCATGAGGCATGAGGGCGCGCCCAGGGGGTAGGCGCACCCCCCACCCTCGTGCGCCCCTTGTAGCTGCCCTGACCTAATTCCTTTGCCTATATATACTCTTATACCCTGAAAACATCAAGGGGAGCCATAAAACCACTTTTCCACCGCCGCAACCTTCTGTACCCATGAGATCCCATCTTGGGGCCTTTTCCGGCGTCCTGCCGGAGGGGGATTCGATCATGGAGGGCTTCTAAATCAACACCATTACCTCTCCGATGAAGCATGAGTAGTTTACCATAGAACTTTGGGTCCATAGTTATTAGCTAGTTGGCTTCTTCTCTCTCATTGATTCTCAATACCATGTTCTCCTTGATGTTGTTGGAGATCTATTTGATGTAATACTCTTTTGTGGTGTGTTTGCCGAGATCCGATGAATTGTGGATTTATGATCAAGATTATCTATGAATATTATTTGGTTCTTCTCTGAATTCTTATATGCATGATTTGATATCTTTGCAAGTCTCTTTGAATTATCGGTTTAGTTTGGCCTACTAGATTGATCTTTCTTGCCATGAGAGAAGTGCTTAGCTTTGGGTTCAATCTTGTAGTGTCCTTTCCCAATGACAGTAGGGGCAGCAAGGCACGTATTGTATTGTTGCCATCGAGGATAACAAGATGGGGTTTTCATCATACTGCTTGAGTTAATTTCTCTACACCATGTCATCTTGCTTAATGCGTTACTCCATTCTTTATGAACTTAATACTCTAGATGCATGCTGGATAGCGGTCGATGTGTGGAGTAGTAGTAGTAGATGCAGGCAGGAGTCGGTCTACTTGACACGGACGTGATGCCTATGTTCATGATCATTGCCTTAGATGTCATCATAAGTATGCGCTTTTCTATCAATTGCTCGGTAGTAATTTGTTCACCCACCGTAATATATGCTATCTCAAGAGAAGCCACTAGTGAAACCTATGGCCATCGGGTCTCTTTTCCATATTATTGAATCTCGTTTACATCTTGCTAGTTTCCAATCTACTATTTTGCAATCTTTGTTTTCCAATCTATAAACCAAAAATAACAAAAATATTTACTTTATTATCTCTATTAGATCTCACTTTTGCGAGTGACCGTGAAGGGATTGAACCCCTTTATCGTGTTGGTTGCAAGCTCTTGATTGTTTGTGCAAGGATACGTCCCCGTCGTATCTATAATTTTTGATTGTTCCATGCCAATATTATACAACTTTCATATACTTTTGGCAACTTTTTATACTATTTTTGGGACTAACATATTGATCCAGTGCCCAGTGCCAGTTCCTATTTGTTGCATGTTTTTTGTTTCGTAGAAACCCCATATCAAACAGAGTCCAAATGGGACAAAAACTGACGGATATTTTTTGGAATATTTATGATTTTTGGGAAGAAGAATCAACGCGAGACCATGCCCGAGGGGGCCATGAGGCAGGGGGGCGCACCCCAGGGGGTCAAGCGTGCCCTGGGCCCTCGTGGCCACCTCGTAAGGCGGTTGGTGCCCTTCTTTTGCCGCAAGAAAGCCAATATCCGGATAGAGATCGTGTTAAAATTTTAGCCCAATTGGAGTTACAGATCTCCAGGAATATAAGAAACGGTCAAAGGTCGGAATCTGGAATGCAGAAACAGAGAGAGAGACAGAGAGATGGGTCCAATCTCGGAGGGGCTCTTGCCCCTCCCACGCCATGGAGACCATGGACCAGAGGGGAAACCCTTCTCCCATCTAGGGAGAAGGTCAAGGAAGAGTAAGAAGAAGGGGCGCTCTCCCCCCCTCTCTCCTGGTGGCGTCGGAACGCCGCCGAGGCCATCATCATCACCGTGATCTACACCAACACCTCCGTCATCTTCACTAACATCTCCATCACCTTCCCCCATCTATCTACAGCGGTCCACTCCCCCGCAACCTGTTGTGCCCTCTACTTGAACATGGTGCTTTATGCTTCATATTATTATCCAATGATGTGTTTCCATCCTATGATGTCTGAGTAGATTTTCGTTGTCCTATCGATAATTGGTGAATTGCTATGATTGGTTTAATTTGCTTGTGGTTATGTTGCTATCCATTGGTGCCCATCATATGAGCGTGTGTGTGGATCACAACATTGGGTTAGTTGTATGTTGATAGGACTATGTATTGGAGGGCAAGAGTGACAGAAGCTTCAACCTAGCATAGAAATTGATGCATACGGGATTGAAGGGGGGCCAATATATCTTAATGCTATGGTTGGGTTTTACCTTAATGAATGTTAGTAGTTGCGGATGCTTGCTAGTAGTTCCAATCATAAGTGCATAGAATTCCAAGTCAGGGATGACATGCTAGCAGTGGCCTCTCCCACATAAAACTTGCTGCCGGTCTAGTAAAGTAGTCAATTGCTTAGGGACAATTTCGCAACTCCTACCACCACTTTTCCATACTCGCTATACTAAATTTATTGCTTCTTTACCTAAACTGCCCCTTGCTTTTATTTATGTGCTCTTTATTATCTTGCAAACCTATCCAACAACACCTACAAAGTACTTCTAGTTTCATACTTGTTCTAGGTAATGCGAATGTTAAGCGTGCGTAGAGTTGTATTGGTGGTCGATAGAACTTGAGCGAATATTTGTTCTACCTTTAGCTCCTCGTTGGGTTCGACACTCTTACTTATCGAAAGAGACTACAATTGATCCCCTATACTTGTGGGTTATCAAGACCTTTTTCTGGTGCCGTTGCCGGGGAGCAATAGCTTGGGGTGAATATTCGCGTGTGTGCTTGTTTGCTTTATCACTAAGTAATTTTTATTTGATGTTCTAAGTTGTTTTCTATCTTTAGTTATGGGTAGGAAATGCAAAATACCAAAAAATTAGTTGTACCTACTACACCAATGGTTGAAGAACCACTCAAAATCTATCACACTCCTAAAGCTTTTTACTTGGATCATCTTTGATCCCTATGTGCTCGTGCTGAAACCCCAACTAGCTTAGTTGAGGGCAAATATTTAGATGAGCATGCTTGTTATGTGCGAGACCGCTTACCTCAAAAAGGGAAACTTTTATTGGATCAAATTCATCATTTGCAATGTTATACTTGGAATTTATGTGAAATATATGATTTCACTTGTTGTTCTGAAAACCCTAAGAAACACCTTCCCTACCAATGTGAGTTCAATTATAATGGGATCGTATCTTCGTATGCTAAGGGTGTTTATAATTACTATGATGTTCAACAAATTGAAGAATTTGTTGCTTTTAAGGGTGCTTATGAAATTGCTTCTTTGATTGGAAAGTATGATGCTACTCTTTACAAATCTAAAAATTTTGCCATACTTAAATATTGTTATGATAATTATGCTTCTAATGCCTATGTTAAACCATATATTGAGGACTCCTCCGCTGTCCAAGAAGAGACTAATATTTTGCAGGACTCTATGGAAGAAGAAATTGATGAAACTGTGAGCTCATTGGATGAAAAAGATGATGAGGAGAGCAAAGAACAAAAGGAGGAAGAGCGGATTGATCACCCGTGCCCACCTTCTAATGAGAGTAACTCTTCAACTCATACATTATTTAATTTCCCTTCGTGCTTTCAAGGATGATTGCTATGATGATTGTTATGATCCTGTTGATTCTCTTGAAATACCCCTTTTTGATGATGCTTGCTATGCTTGTGGCCATGATGCCAATATGTATGATGCTTATGGAGATGAACTTGCTATAGTTCCTTATGATAAACATGAAATTGTTGCTATTGCACCCATGCATGATAGTCCTATTATCTTTTTGAATTCTCCCGACTACACTATATCGGAGAAGTTTGCACTTATTAAGGATTATATTGATGGGTTGCCTTTTACTGCTACACATGATGATTTTGATAGATATAATATGCATGTGCTTGCTGCTCCTACTTGCAATTATTATGATATAGGAACTACATCTTCGCCTCTCCATGTTTCCAATATGATAAAATTGCAAGAAATTGTTTATACTATGCATTGGCCTTTACTTGGTGTGCATGAATTGTTCTTTTATGACATGCCGATGCATAGGAAGAAAGTTAGACTTCGTTGTTGCATGATATATGTTACTTTGTGCTCACTACTAAATCACAAATCATTGTTAATTAAAATTGGCTTTGATATACCTTGGGATCCGAGTGGATCCATTACTTGAGCACTATATACCTAGCTTAATGGCTTTAAAGAAAGCGCTGCCAGGGAGACAACCCGGAAGTTGTAGAGAGTCATTTATTTCTGTTGTGTGCTTTCATAAAGTTGAAAAACAAAAAAATAAAGAGGGGAACCCAAAACTTTTTCAAAAAGAAAAGCGAAAGTGAGAAAGACGAGCATTGTTAAAGTGGGAGCTAGCCTTGAACTTTGTTCATGCTCACGGAAACTTTGTGAATCTTGATTACAGAAACTTTTCAACAAAAATAATTATCCTGTTGTGCAGTTACATTATATAATAAAAATAATGTGCCAAGGTTTGCCTTTAGGATGTTTACAATGCTTGTTGGTTTGTGCGATGCGGGACAGAAACTTTGGCAGTAATGCTCGATTTTACATATTTTTTTATTGGAACATCAAACGGTTCTATAACTTTTTTCACTGTCTTTCTATACATATTGTTTATTTTTCCTATTTTTTCAAAAATTTTGGAGTACGAGAAATATGGTGAATGTTCAGATTACTGCAGACTGTCCTATTTAAGACAGATTCTGTTTTTGATGCATAGTTTGCTTGTTTTGATGAAACTATCAATTTCTATCAGTGGATTAAGCCATGGAAAATTTATGTTACAGTAGCTACAATGCAAAAAAAATATGAATTGGTTTGCAATAGTACTTAGAGTAGTGATTTGCTTTATTATACTAACGGATCTTACCGAGTTTTCTGTTGAGTTTTGTGTGGATGAAGTGTTCGAAGATCGAGGAGGTCTCGATGTGAGGAAAAGGAGGAGAGGCAAGAGCTCAAGCTTGGGGATGCCCAAGGCACCCCAAGTGAATATTCAAGGAGACTCAAGCATCTAAGCTCGGGGATGCCCCGGAAGGCATCCCATCTTTCTTCAACAAGTATCGGTATGTTTTCGGATTCGTTTCGTTCATGCGATATGTGCAAATCTTGGAGCGTCTTTTGCATTTAGTTTTCACTTTTATTTTATGCACCATGCTGGTATGAGATAGTCCATGGTTGATTTATAGAATGCTCATTGCACTTCACTTAAATCTTTTGAGTATGGCTTTATAGAATGCTTCATGTGCTTCACTTATATCATTTGAAGTTTGGATTGCCTGTTTCTCTTCACATAGAAAACCGCCATTTGTAGAATGCTCTTTTGCTCCACTTATATTTTTTAGAGCGTGGGCATATCTTTTGTAGAAAGAATTAAACTCTCTTGCTTCACTTATATCTATTTAGAGAGATGACAGGAATTGGTCATTCGCATGGTTAGTCATAAAATCCTGCATAAAACTTGTAGATCACTGAGTATGGTATGTTTGATTCCTTGCAATAGTTTTGCGATATAAAGGTGGTGATATTAGAGTCGTGCTAGTGGAGTAATTGTGAAATTGAGAAATACTTGTGTTGAAGTTTGCAAGTCCCGTAGCATGCACATATGGTAACCGTTGTGTGAAAAATTTGAAGCATGGGGTGTTCTTTGATTACCTTCCTTATGAGTGGAGGTCGGGGGCGCGCGATGGTTAACTCCTACCAACCTCCCCCCTAGGAGCATGCGTAGTAGTACTTTGCTTCGAGGACTAATAAACTTTTGCAATATGTATATGAGTTCTTTATGACTAATGTGAGTCCATGGATTATACGCACTCTTACCTTTTCGCAATTTGCTAGCCTCTACGGTACCGTACATTGCCCTTTCTCACCTCGAGAGTTGGTGCAAACTTCGCTGGTGCATCCAAACCCCATGATACAATACGCTCTATCATACATAAGCCTCCTTATATCTTCCTCAAAACAGTCACCATACCTACCTATCATGGCATTTCCATAGCCATTCTGAGATATATTGCCATGCAACTTCCATCATCATCATATACATGACTTGAGAATTCATTGTCATATTGCTTTGCATGATCGTAAGGTAGCTAGCATGATGTTTTCATGGCTTGCCTATTTTCTGATGTCATTGCTATGCTAGATCATTGCACATCCCGGTACACCGCCGAAGGCATTCATATAGAGTCATATTTTTGTTCTAGTATCGAGTTGTAATATTGAGTTGTGAGTAAATAAAAGTGTGATGATCACCATAATTAGAGCATTGCCCCAGTGAAGAAAGGATGATGGAGACTATGATTCCCCCACAAGTCGGGATAAGACTCCGGACTTTATGAAAAATAAAAGAGTCCAAAGAAGCCCAAATAAAAAGAAAGAGGCCAAAGAAGCCCAACAAAGAAAGATAAAATGAAAAAATGAGAGAAAAAGAGATAAGGGGCAATGTTACTATCCTTTTACCACACTTGTGCTTCAAAATAGCACCATGTTCTTCATACAGAGAGTATCTTGAGTTATCACTTTCATATACTAGTGGGATTTTTCATTATAGAACTTGGCTTGTATATTCCGATGATGGGCTTCCTCAAATGCCCGAGGTCTTCATGAGCAAGCAAGTTGGATGCACACCCACTTAGTTTCAGTTTGAGCTTTCATACACTTATAGCTCTAGTGCATCCGTTGCATGGCAATCCCTACCCCTCACATTGACATCAATTGATGGGCATCTTCATAACCCGTTGATTAGCCGCGCCGATGTGAGACTTTCTCCTTTTTTGTCTTCTCCACACAACCTCCATCATCATACTCTACTCCACCCATAGTGACATGTCCATGGCTTATGCTCATGTATTGCGTGAGGGTTGAAAAGGCTGAAGTGCATTAAAAAGTATGAACCAATTGCTTGGCTGAAACCGGGGTTGTGCATGATGGGAGCATTTTGTGTGACGAAAATGAAGCTTGGTCGAACTATATGATTTTGTAGGGATAAGCTTTCTTTGGCTATGTTATTTCGATAAGACGTAATTGCTTTATTAGTATGCTTGAAGTATTATTGTCTTTATGTCAAATGATAGACTATTGCTTTGAATCACTTGTGTCTTAATATTCATGCCATGATTATATTACATGATCAAGATTATGCTAGGTAGCATTCCACATCAAAAATTATCTTTTTTATCATTTACCTACTTGAGGACGAGCAGGAATTAAGCTTGGGGATGCTGATACGTCTCCATCGTATCTATATTTTTTATTGTTCCATGCCAATATTGTACAACTTTCATATACTTTTGGCAACATTTTATACTATTTTTAGGACTAACATATTGATCGAGTGCCCAGTGCCAGTTCCTGTTTGCTGCATATTTTTTGTTTCGCAGAAAACCCATATGAAACAGAGTCCAAACGGGATAAAGATTGACGGAGTTTTTTTTGGAATATTTATGATTTTTGGGAAGAAGAATCAACGCGAGACGATGCCCAAGGGGGCCATGAGGGAGGGGGCACGCCCCAGGGGGTCAGGCGCGCCCTGGGCCCTCGTGCCCACACTATAAGGCGGTTGGTGCCCTTCTTTCGCCGCAAGAAAGCCAATATCCAGATAGAGGTCGTGTTAAAATTTCAGCCTGATCGGAGTTACGGATCTCCGGGAATATAAGAAACGGTGAAAGGCTAGAATCTGGAACGCAGAAACAGAGAGAGACAGAGAGACAGATCCAATCTCAGAGGGGCTCTCGCCCCTCCCACGCCATGGAGACCATGGACCAGAGGGGAAACCCTTCTCCCATCTAGGGAGAAGGTCAAGGAAGAAGAAGAAGAAGGGGGCTCTCTCCCCCTCTCTCCCGGTGGCGCCGGAATGCCACTGGGGCCATCATCATCACCGTGATCTACACCAACACCTCCGTCATCTTCACCAACATCTCCATCACCTTACCCCATCTATCTACAGCGGTCCACTCCCCTGCAACCCACTATACCCTTTACTTGAACATGGTGCTTTATGCTTCATATTATTATCCAATGATGTGTTGCCATCCTATGATGTCTGGGTAGATTTTCGTTGTCCTATCGGTAATTGGTGAATTGCTATGATTGGTTTAATTTGCTTGTGGTTATGTTGCTGTCCTTTGGTGCCCATCATATGAGCGCGCGCGTGGATCACACCACAGGGTTAGTTTTATGTTGATAGGATTATGTATTGGAGGGCAAGAGTGACAGAAGCTTCAACCTAGCATCGAAATTGATGCATACGGGATTGAAGGGGGACCAATATATCTTAATGTTATGGTTGGGTTTTACCTTAATGAACATTAGTAGTTGCGGATGCTTGCTAATAGTTCCAATCATAAGTGCATAGAATTCCAAGTCAGGGATGACATGCTAGCAGTGGCCTCTCCCACATAAAACTTGCTACCAGTCTAGTAAAGTAGTCGATTGCTTAGGGACAATTTCGCAACTTCTATCACCACTTTTCCATACTCACTATACTAACTTTGTTGCTTCTTTACCTAAACAGCGCCTAGCTTTTATTTGCGTGCTCTTTATTATCTTGCAAACCTATCCAACAACACCTACAAAGTACTTATAGTTTCATACTTGTTCTAGGTAAAGCGAACATTAAGCATGCGTAGAGTTGTATCGGTGGTCGATAGAACTTGAGGGAATATTTGTTCTACCTTTAGCTCCTCATTGGGTTCGACAGTCTTAGTTATCGAAAGAGGCTACAGTTGAACCCCTATACTTGTGGTTTACAAGTATTCGGTGACTTGTGTGTTGTCTCCTACTGGATTGATACCTTGGTTCTCAAAACTGAGGGAAATACTTACGCTACTGTCCTGCATCACCCTTTCCTCTTCAAGGAAAAATCAACGCAAGCTCAAGAGGTAGCAATAAGGATTTCTGGCACCGTTGGCAGGGAGATCTTCGTCAAGTCAAGCCATTCCAAGTACCCATCATAAACTTGTGGCAGCCCGGCTCAGAGAAAACTGGAACGCCCCGTATTCCAGCCCAGAGATCGACATGAAGTCTTCTGGAATACGGGACTTCTTAGCATAGAACAAACCAGCTCTTTATTACAATCTATTTGGGTACAATGATCACATCGGCACGGCGACACTACGCCATCCTTAGTTGCTCTATGCAAGCAGCAGAAACAACTCGAAGCAGCGGAATAACTCTAGTTGCGGAACAACGGCGATGGTGGTGAACTCCACTCCACAGGGACTCTGGCTAGAATGCTTATCCTAGCTCGCACGAACGGAAACCACGACAAGCAAGCAATCAAATCCGGCATGACCTGCAAACTGGCATGACACGCCAGGTCAGTACATTGAATGTACTTGCAAGCTCACAAATAACCAGAAGCATTTAAGACAGACAACAACATGGCAATTACAGGTTAAGTAGGGATTTAACATGATATCATCAGAATAACATGGCATGACCAACATAAACATGATAGAGCTATCTCAACATGAACATATTAATCCCACACTACTAGCATGCAACATGATGACACTATATGCACCAATTATTCTGCTCGGGTTACCTCGTAACCAGCACATGCATCACTTACCAACCTCGGACATCACACGATCATCTCAGGATCAAATCAAGCTTGGTATAAACAATACCGTAGTAATCAATAAATGACCACAAGGAGCTTGATCTTTACCCACGACTCTCATTCAACATCATGAATATACAACAACTCGGTATCCTCGATACCATAGTGATCTTTACAGCAGTCACAACCCGACCAATACTTGGCCCGTGATCCTTCTGGTGATCACAACCCGACCAATACTTGGCCCGTGATCCTTACGACGATCACAACCAACTTATCTCATTGTTATTGAGCACATTATTCTTATTACTATTGACTCATGGTGTACCTGACTTTCGACCTGGGCCCTTATTCGCGGGCGCGGCTATCGATATATTTAATATACACTCTGCAGAGGTTAGTACATTGTACCCACACTACGGAACCCATGGCCTCGCACTCCCATTCGGGTGGACCAATGGCGTTCCGACAAAACCGTCCTACTACCATGACACTCTCCCGGCCACTCTGACTCACTCCCCACTGAGCTAAGTCATGGGTGGCCCCGTGTCTACCTCCAGACACATCGACCACCGTCGTGGCCCGTCCCACTCTGGGACAAGGATCCAAAAGCTAACTCAATAACGGGCACACAAGGCTTATGTCCGCCTAGATTGGTGTAGCACGCGCCCATAACCTTCCCTCGTTGGAGGCACCGGCGAGAGGCATGACAATAGACCCAGTTAGGACCGTCCCATACCGGTAAGCATGGTTGCACTGGTCAGCATCGATTTAGTGGCACCATGACTCAGCCAACAGTTGTTCAAGTTCAATTTGATCTGGTTAACTTGAATGCAAATATGTTGAGCCATGATAAAATGCATGAACATGATATCAACATAATCATGAGGGTACAACATAACTATCCACCATATCAACAATGAATCATATCCACTGAACATGGCATACTGACTAGCATGACCATCACCAACATCAACATGTACTACTAGCAAGCATAAACATATGAAAGGAAATACTGGCAGGTAGAACATGACAACAGAGTACAAGACATCATAGCACAAAAGTGAACATCCAAACTAAACATCACCGGAATAACGATAACCACCTTTTCAACAAGCAAACTTTTAATAAAGATTCAAGTTGAAACCATGGCTACTGCATGACTATCATGCAAGTGGGTATCGTGGCTTGCCTGGGGATGAAGAAGGCATCGGGAGAAAGTGCGAGAAACTCACGAAATGAAACGCCGGAAAACGTTCTCTCTCGGAGGGGGCTGAATAAGGCAAGGGCATAAAGGTCATTTTCACAGTGTCAAATCATAGTGAAAGCATGACCAACAGAACGAGCTCGACGAAACGAAGAAGTGGGCTTTGGTTTCACCTCATTTGGAGTTACGGTTAAAAAGTTATAGCTATTTTTCTGCCAGGGACCCATTTGTAATGAACTCATCACAAACAAGCCCTCAGCCGGAAAAACAGAAAGCGCCTTCTCAGGAAATACGTTTTCCAAAAAGGGAAGCGTATTTTGGCTCGAAGAAGAAGCAGAATGCGCTTTCGCTTAGCGAAGGCGTATTCCCTGGAGTACGTCTCCACTTATCCATCGTGGCAGTGGGGGCCCGTGGCACTGTGCGGCTGACGAGTGGGGCCCGCCTTATCCATCTCTTTCTCTCTCTCTTCTCGCCTGGCTTCTTCCTCGCGCCCGACCGAGGACAGAGGACAGGTGGAGCTGGCTCGGCCGGCGTCTGGCCTTGCCGGCTCCGGTCGTCTCCGGCCGAGGGGATGGCGCCGGCGAGCGAGGCCTGGCCCACCGCGTGCATCCAGAGGGGAATCAGGCGCCGGGGAGGGACAGAACGGCGACGCCGCGCGGCTCAGCAAGTGATACGTCTCCAACGTATCTATAATTTTTTATTGTTCCATGCTATTATATTACCCCTTTTGGATGTTTATGGGCTTTATTTTACACATTTATATCAGTTTTGGAACTAACCTACTAACCGGAGGCCCAGCCCATATTGCTGTTTTTTTGCCTATTTCAGTATTTGGAAGAAAAAGAATATCAAACGAAGTCCAAATGGAATGAAACCTTCAGGAGCGTGATTTTTGGAACGAATGTGATCCGGAGAGCTTGGAGTGCAAGTAAAGAAGCTGCTGAGGAGGCCACGAGACAGGAGCCCCCCCCCCCTGTAGGGCGCGCCCCCCTATCTCGTGGGCCCCTCGGGCGGCCACCGATGTACTTCTTCCTCCTATATATACCTACGTACCCCGAAAACATCCAGGAGCACCACGAAACACAATTTCCACCGCCGTAACCTTCTATATCCGCGAGATCCCATCTTGGAGCCTTCGCCGGCACTCTGCCGGAGGGGGAATCGACCATGAAGGGCTTCTACATCAACATCCTTGCCCCTCCGATGAGTTGTGAGTAGTTAACCACAGACCTACAGGTCCATAGTTATTAGCTAGATGGCTTCTTCTCTCTTTTTGGATCTCAATACAATGTTCTCCCCCTCTCTTGTGGAGATCCATTCGATGTAATCTCTTTTTGCGGTGTGTTTGTCGAGATCCGATGAATTGTGGGTTTATGATCAAGTTTATCTATGAATAATATTTGAATATTCTCTGAATTCTTTTATGTATGATTGAGTTATCTTTGCAATTCTCTTCGAATTATCAGTTTGGTTTAGCCTACTAGATTGATCTTTCTTGCCATGGGAGAAGTGCTTAGCTTTCGGTTGAATCTTGCGGTGTTCTTACCCAGTGACAGAAAGGGTTGCAAGACACGTATTGTATTGTTGCCATCGAGGATAACAAGATGGGGTTTATATCATATTGCTTGAGTTTATCCCTCTACATCATGTCATCTTGCTTAATGCGTTACTCTATTCTTATTGAACTCAATACTCTAGATGCAGGCAGGAGTCGGTCGATGTGTGGAGTAATAGTAGTAGATGGAGGCAGGAGTCGGTCTACTTGTTATGGACGTGATGCCTATATACATGATCATGCCTAGATAATCTCATAACTATGCGCTTTTCTATCAATTGCTTGACAGTAATTTGTTCACCCATCATAATACTTATGCTATCTTGAGAGAAGCCTCTAGTGAAACCTATGGACCCCGGGTCTATCTCTTATAATATTTGCTTTCAATCTACTTTTATTTGCATCTTTACTTTTTGCATCTATATTATAAAATACCAAAAATATATTTACTATCTTTATTAGATCTCACTTTCGCAAGTGGTTGTGAAGGGATTGACAACCCCTTTACTGCGTTGGTTGCGAGTTCTCAGTTTGTTTGTGTAGGTGCGTGGGACTTTTGAGGAGCCTCCTACTGGATTAATACCTTGGTTCTCAAAACTGGGGGAAATACTTACGCTACACTTGCTGCATCACCCTCTCCTCTTCGAGGAAAACCAATGCAAGCTCAAGACGTAGCAAGAAGGATTTCTGGCGCCGTTGCCGGGGAGGTCTTCGCTCAAGTCAAGACATACCAAATACCCATCAAAAACCCATCTCCCTCGCATTTACATTATTTGCCATTTGCCTCTCGTTTTCCTCTCCCCCACTTCACCCTTGCCGTTTTATTCGCCCTCTCTTTCCCAATCTTCTCCTCTCTCTTTTGCTTTCCCTTTCGATTGCTCGTTTGGTTGGAATAGATGCTTATTTATTGCTAAACAGAGAACCTAAGATCTATGGATCATCATCCGCTTGCTAATCTTTTTAAGAGATCCAATTATTATGAACCAATTGCTAGTGAGTTTTGTGCACTAGATTATCTTTATGAAGCTTTGCTTGAAATTTGTGAATCTGAAAATTATGATGAAGAGATTTATGAAGAGATTCACGATAACTCTTTGAATAAAAAGCATGATTGCAATGATTTTACTATAAATTCTCTTGATGTCAATTGTGCTAATAATATGCAAAACCCTAAGCTTGGGGATGCTAGTTTTGCTATGTCTACTACTTGTTACAATGATCATGATTGGAGTGATTGTTCTTATGATCTTGAAAATTTATTTAAGCCCCATGATGAATATGAGATTGATAATAGTGTTTGCAATATTATTGAAAGTGGGTTTGGAAGACTGTCAACTTTAGATCCCACATATTTGGAAAATGTTCAATCTTATGGTATTTTTGATAAAAGTGGGTTTGGAGAGGTCATGACTTTAGTCAATGTTAATCCCACTATTTTGGAAGAGTGTAAACTTCGCATGCATGTGGATCGTGTTGGAAATATTTTATGTGATAGTTATTTTGTTGAATGTTCTTATGATCCTACATGTAATTATTATCAGAGAGGAAAATATGGTCGTAAAAAATTTCATGTTACTAAATTACCTCTCTTCTTGTTGAGATTGCTATCGTCTCTTTCTTCTTCCTTGCATATGCTAGTTTTTGCTTGCATTGCAAATTTGTTTGCTTATAATATTCCTATGCATAGGAAGTTTGTTAGACTTAGATGTGTTTGTCACGTGTTTTATGATGCTCTCTTTGTGCTTCAATTCTTGCCTTTCACGTGAGCATCATTGATATCTCAATGCGTAGCTAAAAAGGCTTTAAAGAAAGCGCTTGTTGGGAGTCAACCCAATATTTTTCCTTGCTATTATTCAATAAATCTTGCATCTACCTTATGTTTAGATGTGTTTTTATCTTTTACTTAGTGTTTGTGCCAAGTAGAACCTATAGGATAACCTACGATGATAGTTGATTTGATTCTGCTGAAAAACAGAAACTTTGCGTGCACGAATATAATTTTGTTAAATCACAGGAATGTGATTTTGCGTTGATTATTTTTTCTGCTGTTAAATAATCAAATTTTCCATGACTTCCTATTTTAATAGGATTTTTAGAGTTCCAGAAGTTTGCGTTAGTTACAGATTGCTACAGATTGTTCTGTTTTTGACAGATTCTGTTTTTCGTGTGTTGTTTGCTTATTTCAATGCATATATGGCTAGTAAATTAGTTTATAAACCATAAGGAAGTTGGAATACAGTAGGTTTAACACCAAAATAAATAAAGAATGAGTTCATTGCAGTACCTTATGTGGTGGTTTTGTTTTCTTTCACTAATGGAGCTTATAAGATTTCCTGTTGAGTTTTGTGTTGTGAAGTTTTCAAGTTTTGGGTAAAGCTTTTATGGACTATGGAATAAAGGTGGCAAGAGCCTAAGCTTGGGGATGCCCAAGGCACCCCAAGAAATTAAGGAATAGCCAAAAGCCTAAGCTTGGGGATGCCCCGGGAAGCCATCCCCTCTTTCGTCTTCGTTCATTGGTAACTTTACTTGGAGCTATATTTTTATTCGCCACATGTTATGTGTTTCGCTTGGAGCGTCGTGTATTATATTAGTCTTTTCTTTTTAGTTTGCCACAATCATCCTTGCTGTACACACCTTTTGGGAGAAGCCTATTTGATTAGAATTTGCTAGAATACTCTATGTGCTTCACTTATATCTTTTGAGCTTGATAGTTTTTGCTCTAGTGCTTCACTTATATCTTTTAGAGCACGGTGGTGTCTTAATTTTGAAGAAAAATTGCTAGTCTCTCATGTTTCACTTATATTATTTTTGAGAGTCTTTTAGAACAGCATGGTATTTGCTATTATCATAAAGTTGGTCCTAGAATGATGAGCATCCAAGTTGGGTATAATAAAAACTATCATAGGAAGTGAATTGGATGCTATGATCAATTTGATGCTTGATAATTGTTTTGAGATATGGAGGTAGTGATATTAAAGTGATGCTAGTTGGGTGATTATGAATTTAAAGAATGCTTGTGTTGAAGTTTGTGATTCCCGTAGCATGCACGTATGGTGAACCGCTTTGTGATGAAGTTGGAGCACAATTTTATTTATTGATTCTCTTCCTTATGAGTGGCGGTCGGGGACGAGCAATGGTCTCTTCCTACCAATCTATCCCCCTAGGAGCATGCGCGTAGTGCTTTGGTTTTTGATGACTTCTAGATTTTCGCAACAAGTGCATGAGTTCTTTTGATTAATGTTGAGTCCATGGATTATACACACCTCATCCTTCCATTATTGCTAGCCTCTCTTGTGCCGCGCAACTCTCGCCGATACCATACACCCACCATTTACCTTCCTCAAAGCAGCCACCATACCTACCTATTATGGCATTTCCATAGCCATTCCGAGATATATTTCCATGCAACTTTCCACCGTTCCTTTCATATGACACACATTACTTTTGTCATATTGCTTTTGCATGATCATGTAGTTGACATCGTATTTGTGGCAAGGCCACCTTCATAATTTTCATACATGTCACTCTTGATTCATTGCATATCCCGGTACACCGCCGTAGGCATTCATATAGAGTCATATATTGTTCTAGCTTTGATTTGTAATTCTTGAGTTGTAAATCCATAAAAGTGTGATGATCTTCATTATTAGAGCATTGTCCTAGTGAGGAAAGCATGATGAAGGTTATGATTCCCCCACAAGTCGGGATGAGACTTCGAACTTCACAAAAAGAAAAAGAAAAAGAAAAAATGAGAAAGGCCAAAAAAAGAGGGCCAACAAAAAAAAAGAAAAAATAAAAATAAAAAAATGAGAGAAAATGAGAGAAGGGACAATGCTACTATCTCTTTTTCCACAATTGTGCTTTAAAGTAGCACCATGATCTTCATGATAGAGAGTCTCATATGTTGTCACTTTCATATTCTAGTGGGGATTTTTCATTATAGAACTTGGCTTGTATATTCCAATGATGGGCTTCCTCAAAAGTGCCCTAGGTCTTCATGAGCAAGCGAGTTGGATGCACACCCACTTAGTTTCTTTTGTTGAGCTTTCATATATTTATAGCTCTAGTGCATTCGTTGCATGGCAATCCCTACTCACTCACATTGATATCTATTAATGGGCATCTCCATAGCCCGTTGATACGCCTAGTTGATGTGAGACTATCTTCTCCTTTTTGTCCTCTCCACAACCACCATTCTATTCCACATATAGTGCTATGTCCATGGCTCACGCTCATGTATTGCGTGAAAGTTGAAAAAGTTTGAGATTTTTAAAGTATGAAACAATTGCTTGGCTTGTCATCGGGGTTGTGCATGATTAAATACTTTGTGTGATGAAGATAGAGCAACAGCCAGACTATATGATTTTGTAGGGATAACTTTCTTTAGCCATGTTATTTTGAGAAGACATGATTACTTTGATTAGTATGCTTGAAGTATTACTATTTCTTATGTCAATATGAACTTTTATTTTGTATTCATTTGGATCTGAACATTCATGCCACAATAAAGAAAATTACATTATGAATTATGCTAGGTAGCATTCCACATCAAAAATTCTCTTTTTATCATTTACCTACTCGAGGACGAGCAGGAATTAAGCTTGGGGATGCTTGATACGTCTCCAACGTATCTATAATTTTTGATTGTTCCATGATATTATATTACCCCTTTTGGATGTTTATGGGCTTTATTTTACACATTTATATCATTTTTAGGACTAACCTACTAACCGGAGGCCCAGCCCATATTGCTGTTTTTTTGCCTATTTCAGTATTTCGAAGAAAAGGAATATCAAACGGAGTCCAAACGGAATGAAACCTTCGGGAGCATGATTTTTGGAATGAACGTGATCCGGAGAGCTTGGAGTGCAAGTCAAGAAGCTGCCGAGGAGGCCACGAGACAGGAGCCCCCCCCTGTAGGGCGCGCCCCCCTATCTCGTGGGCCCCTCGGGCAGCCACCGATGTACTTCTTCCTCCTATATATACCTACGTACCCCGAAAACATCCAGGAGCACCACGAAACAAAATTTCCACCGCCGTAACCTTCTGTATCCGCGAGATCCCATCTTGGAGCCTTCGCCGGCACTCTGCCGGAGGGGGAATCGACCACGAAGGGCTTCTACATCAACATCCTTGCCCCTCCGATGAGTTGTGAGTAGTTAACCACAGACCTACGGGTCCATAGTTATTAGCTAGATGGCTTCTTCTCTCTTTTTGGATCTCAATACAATGTTCTCCCCCTCTCTTGTGGAGATCTAGTCGATGTAATCTCTTTTTGCGGTGTGTTTGTCAAGATCCGATGAATTGTGGGTTTATGATAAAGTTTATCTATGAATAATATTTGAATCTTCTCTGAATTCTTTTATGTATCATTGAGTTATCTTTGCAAGTATCTTCGAATTATCAGTTTGGTTTGGCCTACTAGATTGATCTTTCTTGCCATGGGAGAAGTGCTTAGCTTTGGGTTCAATCTTGCGGTGTTCTTACCTAGTGACAGGAAGGGTTGCAAGATACGTATTGTATTGTTGCCATCGAGGATAACAAGATGGGGTTTATATCATATTGCTTCAGTTTATCCCTCTACATCATGTCATCTTGCTTAATGTGTTACTCTGTTCTTATGAACTCAATACTCTAGATGCAGGCAGGAGTCGGTCGATGTGTGGAGTAATAGTAGTAGATGCAGGCAGGAGTCGGTCTACTTGTTATGGACGTGATGCCTATATACATGATCATGCCTAGATAATCTCATAACTATGCGCTTTTCTATCAATTGCTCGACAGTAATTTGTTCACCCACCATAATACTTATGCTATCTTGAGAGAAGCCTCTAGTGAAACCTATGGCCCCCGGGTCTATCTCTTATCATATTTGCTTTCAAGCTACTTTTATTTGCATCTTTACTTTTTGCATCTATATTATAAAATACCAAAAATATATTTACTATCTTTATTAGATCTCACTTTTGCAAGTGGCCGTGAAGGGATTGACAACCCCTTTATTGTGTTGGTTGCGAGTTCTCAGTTTATTTGTGTAGGTGCGTGGGACTTTTGAGGAGCCTCCTACTGGATTGATACCTTGGTTCTCAAAACTGAGGGAAATACTTACGCTACACTTGCTGCATCATCTTCTCCTCTTTGAGGAAAACCAACGCAAGCTTAAGACGTAGCAGCAAGCAGGGGAGGCGGCGGCCGATCTTGAGGACGATGGCAACAGCTACTCCGGCGACTAGTTGATGGGAGGGGGAGGCTTGGTGGGTATCGGGGAGGCCTCTGGTGGTGGAAAAGTGGGGCGAGGGGGCTCGGCTCGCTCCAATTTAGGAGGAGGGGGCCGGCGGCCATGGTGACGGAGAGAGGTGGGGAGGGGCTCTAGAGCTCGAGGGAGAGGCCGGGGAGGTTGCTGGAGGTGGTGTGAGGCTGGTGGTGAGGTCGAACGGCCTCGGGGAGGGCTTAAATAGCCGCGGGGCAAGGTGGCCGAGCTGGCACCACCGCGGATGCGTGGACGGTGCCGTGGACGCGTGTGCTTGCGCATGGGCTCAGGGGAAAGCGATGGCAATGCACAGGGAGGAGCTCACGGGGAGAAGGAGGCCAAAGGAGCGCAGGGAGGATGCAGCCGAGGAGGAAGACGACAACCGATGCACTGTGCTCTCGTGGGCGCTCGTCTGCGAGCGTCGGTGAGGAAGCCGCCGGAGGGGGAGGGGGGTCCATCGGAGCAGCGACGACGAGATGCATCCACTGGACATGCTCACGGGCGCGAAGACAGCGAGAGGGGGAGGGGGTCTAGCACAAACAGTGCTCTGGACACGCCACAGCGCACAGAGCGCGCGCACAGGCATGCCAGCGTCGTAGTCACCACGTGAACATGGGCATTACATGACCTACAGCACCTAAAATGTTGTCTAGCTGATTGTCCTTCCAAGGTAGGTTTGACCTGTGATGGTAACTTGGTTAAAGCTACTCTGGTTAATTGGTTATCACCCTCTGAAGTTTACTGCAGTAAACTTAGGTGAGCACTGGTGATCAACATGGATACGCTATGGGCCAATTAAGTTGTATGGGGTGTTTATCTATGGAGGTACTATGATCCTGGAGGTTTTGAGGGGCAATGGACCAAGATAAATCATAGTTGCTTCACAACTGCATATTTGGTCAAGAAATGAAGATCAGCAAGATGCACTCACATGGAGTGGTGGAATGCGATGAAACTTGGCAAATCCTCATAATATGGACATATAAAGATTCTGTAAAACTCTCATGCCAAATGGACAAACCAAAATAGCACTTGCTTCACACACATCATTTCTGTCCAGAAACTTGGAATAATTATGGTGATAAAATGGATCAACAAAATGATGCCAATCTGGGTCGAGAGATGTTTTATGGGTAGAAGAATGATCTGGTAATTTATCAGGATTTTTGAAACAATATAAAATATACTTGCTTCACAACCTGAAAATATTGCCAGAAACAAATATTTGCTCCTGTGCTCACATAGATAATTGGATGGGGTTGCAAATGGGTGGAGGGGGTTAATATAAGCACATTAAAGAGTGTGCAAAAGTTCAACTCATTTGGTTACTCCTAGCTAGTACTTCCTTCACAAAGCCTTCTGTTTGACAGAAACTTTGAAATATCACTGAGGAAGATTGGCTAGGCAAATAAATTTGAACTTGTGCATGAGGCAATTATTTGGACATATAAACATGCCCAAAAAGGTTGGGAGTCAATAGGAGAAATATAAATGACACTTCCTTCAGAAAGTGCCATTCAGGGCAGAACAGGAAATGAATTATTGGGGAATTATTTTTGAACATGGCAATGAAACGTTTTTCCATATTTGATCAAGATATGACCCAAACAATTTATGAGAATTATTTGGGAATTCTTGGAGTGATGGAAATATAGGTTGCTTCACAACCTAGGGCAATTTGAGTTATTCCCTTAATAGAAAAGGAATATTCCCAATAAAAAGAATATTGGGATTTGGGCTAGGATGGAAATGACAGGGTCTAGGGGAGGATTTGGGAATGACAAGCCACTCTGGAAGCAAAGAAGAGAGCATCTTCTTCAGTTTCCAGACCACAAAGCCACGAAAAAGAAAAACTCACGCAAAAAGCTCAGAAAAACAAAAGAAAAAGAAAGGGCCAAAATCAGGCTGTCACAAAACTCTTCTCCCTTGCCCACCTCGCCCGCCTCCTGCACCGCCTCTTTGCTCTATAAATACCCCAATATTCCAGAAACCCTAGGGGAGTCGACGAAAAACAATTCCAGTCGCCGCAAGTTCAGAAACCATAGATCCAATCTAGACACCATCACGGAGGGGTTCAACATCCTCATTGGTACCTCTCCGATGATGCGTGAGTAATTCATTGTAGTCCTATGGGTACATAGTTAGTAGCTAGATGGCTTCCTCTCTCTCTCTCTCTCTCTCTTGATTCTCAATACAATGGTCTCTTGGAGATCTATTTGATGTAACTCTTTTTGCGGTGTGTTTGTTGGGATACGATGAACTTTGAGTTTATGATTAGATCTATGTTTTTATCCATGAAAGTTATTTTATTCTTTTGATCTCTTATATGCATGATTACTTATAGCCTCGTATTTCTTCTTTGAATCTTTTATTTAGTTAGGACAACTAGATCGATTTTTCTTGCCATGGGAAGAGGTGCTTTATGATAGTTCGATCTTATAGTGCTCAATCCCAGTGACAGAAGGGGAAATGACACGTATGTATCATTTCTATTAAGGATAACAAGATGGGGTCTATTCCTACATGAATATATCTTCTCTACATCATGGCATTGTTCTTGCATTACTCCATTTTTCCATGAACTTAATACACTAGATGCATGCTGGATAGTGGTCGATGTGTGGAGTAATAGTAGTAGATTCAGGCAGGAGTCGGTCTACTAATCTTGGACATGATGCCTATATAATGATCATTGCCTAGATATCATCATAATTAATTGAAGTTCTATCAATTGCCCAACAGTAGTTTGTTTACCCACCTTATGCTATTTTTCTCGAGAGAAGCCACTAGTGAAATCTACGGCCCCTGGGTCTATTTTCTCATCATATATTTTCAGATCTACTTTGCTATTTGCCTTTTCATTTATTTGCCCCTTTTATTTTCAGATCTATATTATCAAAAACCCAAAAATACCTCGCTGAATTTTATTTTCTTTTATTTGCATCTATCAATCTACTACAATTTTATCTCATTTACTTGACAATTTCTGGCGCCGTTTCCCGAAAGGGATTGACAAGCCATTTAACATGTCGGGTTGCAAGTATTTGTTCTTTGTGTGTAGGTACCATTATGTAGTGTTGCGTGTTCTCCTACTGGTTCGATAACCTTGGTCTCATTACTGAGGAAAATAACTACCATTGTTGTGCTGCATCATCCCTTCCTCTTTGGGGAAATACCAACGTAGTTCAAGCCGGGTCACTCATGTATTTCCTACAACTTTTGAAAGGGATCTGTTAGACAAAACAAATATTTTGAAATGATTTGTGACAAAGGATAATCCATGAAGCCTCACTCAGAACACGGTTCAAATCCACACGAGATATAAGTTCCCTGCAAGTTAGATACTTCGAGGAAGATCAGAGCAAGGGAATCACAATAATACTGCTTGGAGTAGATATGCTTCAGATGTGGTTTTCCTGCAGCAAGAATGATAAATGATATGTGCGAGGAAAAACAGCTTACGAGATAGATCAATAGTTCAGTTTCAACTCTCAAGAGATCGAATCTGAAGCTGGCGTTCTTCTCCTGCAAGGTTAGATATCGAAAGATAATCAATATATATAGTATCTAACCATACGACACATATGGTTTCAAGGAGTGAGATGTCTCTTTATTAGAGAAGCATGATTTCCTGTCCTCCTTGAAATGCTTTTACTTTCCATGCACGATGAATAAATATCGAAGATAATCATTGCGAGTAAGAAAGATTTCAATAGCACCTACTGAAAAATAACTAGAAGCAGATAGCATTGCAGGGGGGCTATTAACATTACATGATGATAGAGTTTTCAACACCATAGGCGGTGCTTTTAAGTATCACAAGCATAAAGTTCGATAAAACCAAATTGTTCGGAGGAAACACAAATGGCGAATGGAAACATCCCTGCAAATAACCTACTTTGCTATCTCTAGATGTTCTTCTCCCCCTTTTTGTCAACAAGTGTCAAAAACGAAAGAGAATACATACAAGGAACTACTTGTCCGGGGAACCCTCAGAATCACAACTCGAACTGTTCCATGAAGCAGAACGAGCAATGGTTGAGGCCGAAGCAGGAGTTGGAGTTGCAGCTTGGGCTTCGGGGTCGGCTTCAGGAGTAGTTGCACGAGGTGCATCCGACTTGAATACAATAGTTCCTATTGTATCTTCAAGAATGTCATCTGGCTCAACAAACAACAGATCATTTGAGGCAGAATGCTGAGGCAGCACTGGAGTTTGTCTTCGGAGCCGAGGAACTTCAAACATTTCCAGATAATCATATTCATTTTCGATGCCCTTGGTAGATAGTTGCTTCCGAGAGTAATTGTGAAGCTTGTTCAGCTCAATCATCATCTCCATCTTCTCTTTGCGGTCGAACTTAATGTGGCTTTCCAGTGCTTGCTGAGTACGAAGGCAAATTTCATATAGCGAAGGATTTTCAACATGAGGGATTTCAACCTTAGCTTTCTTAACCTTCGGAGCTATAGCTGAGGCAGACGTAGAAGTAGGAGCAGTAGCATCAACAGGTATTTTTCCTTTCCCAACATCCTTCACCATTCAGAGAGTGTCACGAACTGGTGGCATGAAGATTTTTGGAAGAAAGGGGCAGAAAAACTTTTCATCAAGGAGCTGCTCAATAGCATACATGATCCACGGTGCATAAGGCTTCAAGGCTTCAGGATTGTCAGTTGCATAAGCCAAGTTTTGAATGAAAAGATCTGGTACATCAAAGCGAATCCCCTCGGCTATGGCACAAGAGCATTTGCCACAATTACTTCAATGTTTTCTGGCCTATTGGTTGGCATGAGGGAATTGTAGAGAATGTAAAACATCACTTTGTTTTCATACGCCAAATTCTTCGGATTTGCTTCTATGCACTCATCACCCACAAGCTTGGGGTCCATCAGCATATGCAATTGAGCTTCGGTTACTTCCCAATAATGCAGCCTGTGTTCACGATCAGCATCAAACTCACACCAAGGAAGATTCAACACAACCAAGAACTGTTCTGCCATGCATTTGATCTTATGTTCACTAGTCATCCATTCGAGGATCCAAGTGTTACTGTTTGCAAGATTTCCAGAGATATATAGTGTGGCATAGAATTGGTGAATCACTTCTCGATTCCAGCCATGATTGAAGCGGAGGAAACTATTTAGGGGAACATGTTCAATTTGCTTGATGGTGTGGTGAAAGCAAGGTAAGAACTCGAGCTCAGCAAAGAATCTGGTGCTTGAAGATGCGATTTTTTTTCATTAAGGATCCGAGCATAATATACAGCATGTTCCTTAGTCTAGAACCTTGTCGACAAGGAGGTTCTCTCTCCTTCACAGGGGCTGGTCCCAAAGAATGCAAGTCTTGCATGATGAACTTGTTCATTGAAACAAGGACCATTTTGGCCATCTTCTACAGGAAACAAAGGAAACGTTTCGAGTGGGTTTTTTAGATGTTCTTCTTCATACTCACATTCTTGGTTTGAATGGCATCTGGTGCTGGCACACTTTCATCAATCGGCTTGAGAGGAGCATGATGCTTCATCGATTTCTTTTGCTCAGATTGTTTCGAAGAACTTGATGGTCTTTCATTTCTACTCGCTGGAACTCCTTCGGCAGCATTCTTTCGTTCGGGCACTAGGGCCTTTTTCTTTCACGGGATTCTCTTTGGTGGGTGCACAACAACTTCTTGCTCGGATTCACGAGACACAACACGTGGGACACTTCCATCGTGATCCATGGGCTCTTCAGGTTTCTATTCTTACTTTTCCAGATGTGGCTCAGTGGAAACAGGAGCATGATCAACATACTTTTGGGTACGGGCACCAGATGATGCGAGCGGGGTGGTTTCCTCTCGGGAAGCATTTAGCTCCCCCTCAATCTTGTCATTCTCCTCCTTGTTGGATTCGGAGGGATCAACTTGCATATTCTTCGAAGGCGATGGTTCTACCTTCTCAACTTAAATTTCTTCATCAATTTTATCATTGGTGACTTGTTGTTCAGGCACAACATTCTCCTCATCACACTGGTTCAGAAAGATATCAACAACATTAGGATCTTGAGATGAAGTGGTAATGATAACTTCCATTTCCAGCTTGTTGCATGGGATCATCATGTGCAGGAGATGGTGGGACTTGCTGCAAGGGTGTACGGGAATCAATTGGAGCATTAGTAACAATAGCTTGAAGATGGCGATCCTTGATTCTTTTGGTTTGCTAGCTCTGGCTCTGGCTTTCTGGAGTTTTTCTTCTTGAACTCTCCTTCCAGCCAGATCAGCCTCGCGATCAATCTCATCATTTTCCCTATCGCATAACTGTGATACTTCCATTTTCAACCACGAATGCCATTCAATCTTGTCATTTCTCATAGACACTGAGAGCCTTTGTGATTTCAATAATGTTTTTGTTCAACTATTTCCTTTCGGATTCAGTGTTGGCCTCTTTTCTCATTTGCTCAAGGACTTGCTTGTCCTTGACAGCACAATTCAGTTTCTTGGTAATTTTCTTCACCTCTACGAAGTGTTTCATCACCATTTTGGTAACATCTTCAGGAAGTCCCAGACTACTCAAATCATTAGATGTAGCATCGTAAGCAGCACTCTCAATTACATCAATCATAAGACTGAAATCATATTTTTGTTCCTCTCTGGAAGCAGGAACACTGGTTTTGGCCTTCTTAGCAGAAGCTTTAGCCTTTTCTTCAGTCATAAGCTTTCTCTTTGGTGCAAATCCCGAAGGTTTGTCAGCAAGCCTTGGTGATTTCCTTGGAGAGGGTGAGGCTTTCACAGGAGAGGGACTCTGGTATGGCATATCAAGGATTACACGTTGATCGTACATAGGAATTTCATCACCATCATCATCATCGGAAGACTCATCAGACGAGTTAGAAACAACCTTCTTTGGTTTCTTGACCCCTGATTTCTTTCGTTGTGCTCAAGGGAAACTAGTTTTTTGGACTTGCTAGAGGCACAGTCCTTCTTCTTCTGTACATCTTGCTGAGTTAGCGTGACGTTTTTAGCTTCGACTTGATTTTTCTTCGCTAGCCTAGCATCTCGCTTGGCTTTGGCCTTCACTGTCTTTTCCACTTCCTTGGGAAAATCTGCTACGGTGTTGAGGGAATCAGGGTGTGTAGTTGTAGGGTGAGGAGGTCTAACTTTTCCATTATCTGGCCCAATGCAATTTTCTGCTATACAGTCGTTCCATGGCGGAGTGAAAGCGAGCAAAATCTGGTACTTTCATAATTGAAACATTTCTTCGCCCAGTGACAGCAAATTCTCTGCAGCCTATTATTGAGATCTGTTGTTGATTCAACTCCAGGTGGAGTTTTGTATCCTTCTGGTTCAAACATCTCAGCAGTTGTGTTCTTCTCTCTGCCATGACCACCCTTTTGGGGATTTCCATCGGAGAACATAGTAAGGGCGTCAGTGACTATCAAACCCTCAGGCTGACTGTGTGTAGAGCGAATATCTTCATCATTCTCTTCAGATTCGGACTCAGATTTCTTATTCGATATCTTTGGAGGCTTTGAAGATTTGCCTCCACCAGTCAATCTCATTCGGTCAAATCTGGGTGGAAGCTGAGGCATATATCTCCTTCAGACTCTATGTATTCATTAGAACTCTGTGCCATTGCCAACCTGTGAGAAGAATAGAAATGAGGGGAAACAGGGTAGGGCCATAAACATGCACATAGTGGTTTTTGAACGAAAAAGAATGTTTTTCAAGAGGAACATGGGAATTCATGATATGCTTAACGAAGATATCTTTGATAGGATTTAGTCTAGCCACAAAGCATTCGAGCCAGAATAAATATTATGTAATCTTTTGACGAGTACACATGACCCCTAGATTTGAGGACAGCAAGTACGAGGGAAAGGCTACAAACCGTACCAGCCATACCCTAGAGATTTATAAAGATCTACCGCAAGGTAATAAATCAACGGAAATGGTGACGGTAAGAACTGCCCTAGAACAAAGAGGAGGATAGAAGCGGTTCCAGATCTATACGCCCTAACTTGGCAGCATAGATCGACTACCGCAATGCGGGGAGGAAGATTTACTGCACTGGCACGACCAACTGCGTCGAGGTTTCGCCAGAGATGCGCGGTGAGGGTCCTCATCGGAGTTGCTTTGAGTTAGGATTCAGGAGGAGATGGATCTGAGGGCGATGGATCAAATGATGAAGAAGACCCGGGAGGGATATTTATAGCCAAGGAGCAGAACCACCTCTTCTGAAATCTACGGCCTACAGAAGCAGGATGTTCCACATTCAACGGACGCGATCCTGATCGTGGGGATCGTGGGCACGTGGCAACCATTTCCTACAAAAAATTTAGAAACTGAGCGGGAGGCCAAAAGGTTTGAGGAGGGGCAAGCGCCAAAACAGATTAAGGTTTGAAGTTGATTTCTTTCGTGACCAACGACGTCGGATAGAAATTTCCTTCAGATAAAATTACATGTTTATGATGGATAGCATAGATCGGATGAGTGAGAATAGACGGATAACACGGTCTGAAACAAAACACTCAGCCAGAAACGAGAAAACCCAAACACACGGAGCTATGAGTGAATTGTTCATCAGACAAAACACAAACACAGCGAAAGGAAAAACAAAACACACAAACGAGAGCAAAGAAACACAGAGAACAAGCACCAACTAAGATCTTAGGGCTAAGGTTAAGACAAGAAGAATCCCTGAGATAGTTGCTGCAAGAAGGGTTAGTTCTTTTTCGCAACCCACACTTGTGTGGGCAATGATGATCTCATTTGCTTTCTCTGAGCAGGAACATTCCTTCGATACATGTAGTTCACCTATGCATTTCGAGAGTAATCATACGAATAAGCATTGAAATTGTTTCCAGAGATATGAACATAATGATTCGAGGAAGTACGCAGGAACTCCTTCTGTCAAAGGTTTGACCCATATCCATTCAAGGAAGTTTCAGTACCAGTCTGCGAGTGATAACTACTCTCTCGACGAGAATTGCTCTTCATGTTCAAGTTAGCTGTGATCGATGAATTTTCAATGACACACTTCTTCACCCAGATTTGCTTCTTGGGTGAGCCAGACCTGCAGTTAGTCCCAACATACCGAGCAAAAACCTTACCATTCTGTTGTTTGAAGAATTTCTAGTTTGAGTCATCAGACTCGTCAGAATCAACAGGTATGGGAGAATCATATCCAGACAGAGTAGCAGGTTTGTTTTACTTTTGGCGAGAACCCAACTCGTTCGAGGGTATTGCTCGGGAGTCCAGTAAGTTCCATCAACGTTGAGTTTCCTTTCAAAACCCAAACCTTCCTTTTGAGGGTTTTTGTGCAGTATAGACTTCTTGAGCACATCACAAAGTATTTGATGCCCTTTGAGGCTCTTTAGCATTCCTGTCTCAAGGAAGCTCTTTAATCTGCAATTTTCATCAGAGACAACAACAAATTCCTCGGAGAGGCGTTAGAAATATCATCCGTAGTTGTTGCAATATTCTTGATGATTGCATTGGAAAATTCAGCATTACTATGTTCCAGGCATTTTAAGCATGGAGGCACAAAAATATCAGGAAGTTGAATAGATTGTTGGGTGACGAGAGAAGCTTTTTCCATCGCAAGCACATTATGAGACTAAAAGCACAAGCGCTCCCTAGATGATTTTGGTAATTAATGTCAACATATCTCTTGTTGGACTAATATTTCCACAGAGTATATTTCAGATAAGTACAACATTGGAGTGGCATGGACATGGACGAGAGGATGTGGAATACCTTCAAGATGCTAAGGACAAATATTGGCAAAAGCTCAAGACTCTACATTTCCATTTTAGTGATCCAAGATCATATTAAGTCCATAGGAAAGCCAATACTATTAAAAGGGGATGAGGTGTTGCTTAATGGCTTGCTTGCTCAAAGTGCTTAGTGATATGCTCCAAAGCCCTCAGCCACTTTCTCATATCCACATATGTCCTAAACCTAAAAGTCTAACTCGGCCCCACCAATTTGACCTATCCGGCGCCACCGAGTTTCATCTGACATAGCCACTGCCAAACCCTAGTCATATCGGTCTCACCGATGGGATCTCGTTCTTACCGAGATGGGCATGCAAATTCTATGTGCCCTATTGCAACAATTCCGGTCTCACCGAGTTTTTTCAGTCGGTCCCACCGAGTTTTCTTGACCAATACTTAGTTTGCTTATTACCAAAATCGGTCCCACCGAGTTTGAGTAGTCGGTCAAACCGAGCTGAGGTTTTACCCTAACCCCTACACATCGGTCCCACCGAGTTGACCTTGTCGGTCCCACCGAAAACTCTAACGTTCACATTTTGACCCGAATCGGTTTGACCGAGTTTCACCATTCGGTCCCACCAGTTTGGGAATCTGTGTGTAACGGCTAGATTTTGTGTGGGTGCTATATATACCCCTCCACCCATTCTTCATTCATGAGGAGATCCATCAGAACATGCCTACACTTCCAGCATTCATTTTCTGAGAGAGAACCACCTACTCATGTGTTGAGACCAAGATATTCCAATCCAACCACAAGAATCTTGATCTCTAGCCTTCCCCAAGTTGCTTTCCACTCAAATCATCTTTCCACCATAGCCAAATCTGTGAGAGAGAGTTGAGTGTTGGGGAGACTATCATTTGAAGCACAAGAGCAAGGAGTTCATCATCAACACACCATCTATTACCTTCTGGAGAGTGGTGTCTCCTATATTGGTTAGGTGTCACTTGGGAGCCTCCGTCAAGATTGTGGAGTTGAACCAAGGAGTTTGTAAGGGCAAGGAGATCGCCTACTTTGTGAAGATATACCCTAGTGAGGCAAGTCCTTCGTGGGTGATGGCCATGGTGGGATAGACAAGGTTGCTTCTTCATGGACCCTTTGTGGGTGGAGCCCTCCGTGGACTCATGCAACCGTTACCGTTCATGGGTTGAAGTCTCCACCAACATGGATGTACGATAGCACCACCTATCGGAACCACGCCAAAAATCTCCGTGTCTCCAACTGTGTTTGCACACTCCAATCCCATCCCTTTACTTTCTTGCAAGTTGCATGCTTTACTTTCCGCTGCACATATACTCTTTGCATGCTTGCTTGAATTGTATTGTGTATGCTTGAAATTGTGTTAATCTACCACCTCAACTTGAAAAACTTGAAAACTGCCATCGTTATTTGTTGAGGGTCTAATCACCCCCCTCCCTCTAGACACCTCTTCTCGATCATTTCAATTGGTATCAGAGCATTGGTCTCCATTGCTTTGGTTTAATCACCATTGGAGGAAGATGGATGAGTCTATGTTGGGGAGTCTTAGACGTAGAGTGCCTATGTTTGATGGAGAGTTCTTTAGTGAGTGGAAAAATGAGATGCTTGGAATTTTTCATGAATATCACTTGAACAAGTATATTACTACCCCTTGTGAACCCCTTATTGATCCCTTGCATCCTACCCATGATGAGTCTCTTGACATGATTCGCAATCTTAGAACTATCAATCTTATCACTAGAGGCTTGCCTAGAAATTTGATTGGTCACTTGCCAACTCTTGATTGTGCTTATACTATATGGAAATTTCTTGAGGAACGATTTTTGGACTATTCCTTGAAAAACTTAGATGAGATTCTTCACAAGTCTATTGCTTTGAATAAGATGAATCCCAATGATCCTAAGTTTGGAGATTGTTTATTTGAGGTTACCAATCTTATGTGTGCCAAAGGAGATGTTGGAATCATTAGCAATATTATTTCCAAAGCTATTAGAATTCATAGAGATGAACATTGTCAAAATCATATATCTAATGAATCACTCTCTCTAGGAAATGATCATTTGCAAGATGATGTTGAACATGGATACTATGATGAGGATGAGGATAATGACTTTGATCTTGAAGAGTATATGAGACACTTTGGTCTTATGGCTAACCTTCGCGGCTACATGGCTGGAGGAAAGGAATGGGTCCTTGATAGTGGATGTACCGATCACATGACCGGAAACAAAGATATGTTTCGTGAGCTTGCTGAAAATGATGGCCCTTGAAAGTATGTCACTTTTGGTGATAACTCAAAGGGTGAGGTGGTTGGCCTCGGTAAGGTGGCCATCTCACATGATAACTCCATACAAAATATTATGCTCGTTGAATCTCTTGGCTATAATCTACTTTCTATATCTAAACTAGCTGACTTTGGATTCAATGTCCTATTTACTGAAGTAGATTGCCAAGTGTTTCGAAGAGATAATCATAAAATGGTCTTTATCGGCATACGTAGAGGTGATCTATACATTGTTGATTTCACTAAAAAGGCTCAACCTAGAACTTGCTTAATTGCTAAATCTTCCAAAGGCTGGTTGTGGCATAGACGGTTAGGTCATGTGGGCATGCGAAACCTTGACAAGCTTATTAAAGGTGATCATATCCTTGGTGTTAAAGATGTCATAGTTGATACGGATAGACTTTGCAGCACTTGCCAAGCAGGAAAACTGGTTGGAGGAAGCCACCTCGTGAAGAACATCATGACCATGAGGAGACCGCTCGATCTACTTCATATGGATCTTTTCGGTCCCAATGCCTACAAGAGTCTCGGTGGTAACTTGTTTGGACTAGTCATTGTTGATGATTTTTCAAGATTTACGTGGGTGTTCTTTCTTGATGATAAATCGCAGGTCCGAACGATCTTCAAAAACTTCGCTAGGAAGGCCCAAAACCAATTTGAAGTGAAGATCAAGAAGGTTCGCAGTGACAACAAAACGGAGTTCAAGAACGCCAATGTGGAAACCTTTCTTGACGAAGAAGGGATTTCACATGAGTTCTCGGATACATACACACCTCAAAAAATGGAGTTGTTGAGAGGAAGAACTGGATGCTCATCGAAATGGCGAGAGCGATGCTTGATGAGTACAAGACACCAAAACACTTTTGAGCGGAAGCGGTTGAGACAGCTTGTCATGCAACAAATCATCTATATCTTCACAAGCTACTCAGCAAGACAGCATACAAGCTTCTCACCGGTAACAAACCCCAAGTTGGATACTTTTGAGTATTCGACTCAAAGTGTTACATTCTTGATAAGCATCATCATTCGAAATTTGCTCCTAAGTCTCATGAAGGTTTCCTACTCGGTTATGGCTCAAACTCTCACACTTACCGTGTCTACAACAATTTCACCAGAAAGGTTGAAGAGACGGTGATGTGAAGTTTGATGAATCTAACGGCTTGCAAGTAGAGCAAGTGCCAATTGATGTAGGTGACCAAGATCCTTCGGAAGCAGTCCAAGACTTTTCTATTGGCAAGATTCGCCCAACAAAGGTGAAGGAGAGTACCTCGTCCATCCAAGTGGAAGCCTCAACTTCACGCCAAGGTGAACCACAAGTTGACTTGGAGGCATCCATGAGTGAGACACATCAAGACGATGAAAACGAGGATGTACAACAAGATGAACCTCGACGACCTCCTTCTCCACCTCCACGAGAGAACAACAACGCCAACAACAACGAAGAAAGACAAGAGGAAGAACAAGACAATGAAGAGGATGTTCCACCCCGACCCAAACTAAAACTATCACGAGTTCGAGCAAGAGTTTCAAGAGATCATCCCGTCGAACAAATCTTTGATGACATTCAAATCGGGAGAATTACTCGGTCTAAATCTTATTTGGCTAACTTTTGTGAACATTACTCATTCATTTCTAGCATTGAACCTATGAAGGTTGAAGAAGCATTAGAAGATCCGGATTAGATAAATGCCATGCATGAAGAGCTACACAACTTTGAGAGGAACCAAGTGTGGACGTTGGTTGAAAAACCCGATGAGAAGCACAATGTCATTGGAACCAAATGGGTGTTTCGGAACAAGCAAGATGAATATGGAAAATTTGTACGCAACAAGGCTCGTCTCGTTGCTCAAGGCTACACTCAAGTCGAAGGTATGGACTATGGTGCGACTTATGCCCCTGTTGCTAGACTTGAGTCCATTCGCATCTTACTTGCTTATGAAAATCATCATGACATTACCTTATATGAAATGGACATCAAAAGTGCTTTTCTTAGTGGTGAAATTGAGGAGGGAGTTTATGTTAAACAACCTCCCGGCTTCGTTAATCCTAAGAAACCCGACCATGTCTATAAACTTCACAAAGCTCTTTATGGTCTTAAGCAAGCTCCTAGAGCTTGGTATAAATGCTTGACTAAGTTTCTTCTTGAAAAAGGGTTTGAAATTGGTAAAATTGATTCTACACTCTTTACTAAAAGGGTTAATGGAGAATTATTTGTGTGCCAAATTTATGTTGATTATATGATATTTGGTTCAACTAACCCTCATTTTAGTGAGAAGTTTGGAAAGCTTATGTCAGAAAATTTTGATATGTCTATGATGAGTGAACTCTAGTTCTTTCTTGGTTTGGAAATCAAGCAAACTAAGGAGGGAAACTTTATCTCTCAAACAAAGTATACCAAGGACTTATTCAAGAAGTTCAACATGCAGGAATGCAAAGGTATGAATACCCCCATGCCTACTAGTGGACATCTTGACTTGAAAAAGGATGGCGAATTGGTTGACCGAAAGGTTTACCGCTCTATGATTGGTCCATTGTTATATCTATGTGCCTCCCGTCCCAATATCATGCTAAGTGTGTGCATGTGTGCACGATATCAAGCGGCCTCCAAAGAGTGTCATCTTAAGGCTGTGAAAAGGATAGTGAGATACTTAATACATACACCAAATTTTGGCATTTGGTATCCTAAGAGGTCTTCTTTTTATCTTGTTGGATACTCCGATTCAGACTATGTCGCTGATAAGGTTGATAGAAAGTCCACTTCGGGTACCTATCAATTTCTTGGTAGATCTCTTGTGTCTTGGTCCTCTAAGAAACAAAACTCAGTATCCTTATCCACCACCGAAGTGGAATACATTGCCGCCGGCTCATGTTGTGCTCAATTACTTTGGATGACCCAAACTCTTAAAGATTATGGGATATATGTGAAACATGTTCCATTGCTTTGCGACAATGAGAGTGCTATTAAGATTGCTCATAATCCCGTGCAACATTCTCGAACTAAGCATATTGAAGTTCGTCATCATTTCATTCGAGATCATGTTGCTAAGGGAGATATCAAACTTAAGCATGTTCGTAGCAATAAGCAATTGGCAGATATATTCACCAAACCACTTGATGAGAAAGTGTTTTGCAGGTTGAGAGGTGAATTGAACATCATTGATGCTTTAAATTTGGAGTAGAAACTCCATGTGGATGCATGCAAGGCATGAGGCTTACTATGACTAATCCTTGACCATTCTCTTATTATGATGATCATATGTCTTGGATATTCTTGTACACTTGCATGCTATCTAACCCTTGTAGGTACTTGGATGAGCCCAACTCTATGAGATTGCAACTCAATCACATTCTAAGCAACCTCTACATCTCCAAGTTTATACAAAATGGTGGATGAAGACAAGGAAGCACGAATCCATTCAATATATCCTTTGACAAATTCCTTATATTAAATTTCATTTGGTATAAAAGTTCATGATTGTCACTTTGTATACACAAGTGCTCTTCCTTGCAAGACTAACCCATGTAGGAAGATGAACTTCAACTACAAGTGGTGCTCCCAACTCTTGATGATCTACATCAATTTGAGCACCCTACACAAGTTCAACTACATGACCAAGTTCAACACCACCACCCAAGGTATGTCATTCCATCTTAGAGAAGCTTTACCCCAAGACATGGGTCAAGACGTGAATACATCAAAATGCTTAAACGAAAAATGGCAACCCCATTTTGAGCTTAAACGATGAGTATGATCTATGATCAAGTGTCCTCACTTGACTCCTAAGTCAATATACTCTAACATAGGTGACTTTCTCGCCGAGCATTTCTAGATGAAGTTCTCTGTTGTTTCTTCGTGATCTTGCATTTGTCTCATGCATGCTAGTTCCCCTTTCAAAAAAAATTCATCTAGATTTCTTTTCTCTTCTTTTCTCTGTAATTTTCTGCATTTCCTTGCATCCAATTCATTGCAAATTCTTCAGTTAATTCTTTGCATATCCTTGTGAGATCGTAATTGTCTAAGTGAGCTGAGGTGACAAGCATTTTCTCTCTGGATTGAACTCAGCCTCACCGGATTGTTTACTTCGGTCAAACCGAACCACCTCGGCGCCACCGAAAATAACAACTCGGTGCTACCGATTTCAATACTGAGATAAGAAAATTGTGTCACTTGCATTCTGCATGTTTGTCCCAGCTCCACTCTTTGTAACTTATCCTCTACTAGCATCATAGATTACATGTTGCTTTGTAATGTGACTCCAGGGACCAAACCTACTTGACTCATGCTCCAGAAGTCCCTTCTTGGAAATTGATGTCAAAGGGGGAGAGAGCACATCAAAGCTTATCACTTAAGAGAGAATGCACTCCTAAAGCTTCTCCTGATGCTTCCATTCTTAAGAGGAAAGTTTTCTCATGTCTTCAAGAGGGGAAAGACATGATAGTACGTGTTATGATTATCTTGCTCTGGTCATTTTCTTGTTTGCTCTGATTTTCTATTGCCCTATCTTTTCCCATTATCCAATATCAAATTCAGGGGGAGAAAGACACCTAAGGGAAGAAAATATTTGGAATTCATTGCATATCTTTAGTCTTGGGGACATGTCAATGACCAAATAGAGTACCTAGTACTCACTCTCAACATGTCATCCCAGTCTTGGTATTCTTGTGATCTTTTGTTCTTGCTCTGTCTAGAAGATGTTCTTATGTTATCTAACCTTTTTACCCAGGTACATCTCTTCCAAAGCTAGTTCAAGACCACAAGGTAAGTATATGCATCACACTCATGTGCATGAAGATCTCTTGCTGTGGTATATATTGTTTGCAAGAGAGATTCATAAACATGAAGGTACATTTCCAGTATCTATATCATTTTCTCTAATGAATGTAGCCAAGACACATGTAACTCATTGCTTGCTCTAACATGTTTATGCACTCTCATACTCTTATGATCTATCATCACATGACTGCATACATGTAGGGGGAGTTCATGTATGTTGCATGTCTTTCCAAAGTTTTACTTGCTATTTCCTTATATCTTTATCTAAAGCTTTGATGTATGTTGCCATCAATTGCCAAAAAGGGGGAGATTGAAAGAACAAGTGCTCCCTGGGTGATTTTGGTAATTAATGTCAACATATCTCTTGTTGGACTAATATTTCCACTGAGTATATTTCAGATAAGTTCAACATTGGAGTGGCATGGACATGAACAAGAGGATGTGGAACCCCTTCAAGATGCTAAGGACAAATATTGGCAAAATCTCAAGACTCTACATTTTCATTTTAGTGATCCAAGATCACATTGAGTCCATAGGAAAGACAATACTATTAAAAGGGGATGAGGTGTTGCTTAATGGCTTGCTTGCTCAAAGTGATTAGTGATATGCTCCAAAGCCCTCAACCACTTTCTCATATCCACATATGTCCTAAACCGAAAAGTCAAACTCAGCCCCACCAATTTGATCTATCCATCACTACCGAGTTTCATCTGACATAGCCACTGCCAAACCCTAGTCATATTGGTCTCACCGATGGGATCTCGGTCTCACCAAGATGAGCATCCAAATTACATGTAACCTATTGCAACAATTTCGGTCTCACCGAGTTTGTTCAGTCGGTCCCATCGAGTTTGCTTGACCAATACTTAGTTTGCTTATTACCAAAATCGGTCCCACCGAGTTTGAGTAATCGGTCAAACCGAGTTGAGATTTTACCCTAACCCCAGTACATCGGTCCCACCGAATTGACCTTGTCGGTCCCACCGAAAAATCTAACATTCACATTTTAACCCGAATCGGTCTGACCGAGTTTCACCATTCGGTCCCACCGAGTTTGGGAATCTGTGTGTAACGGCTAGATTTTGTGTGGAGGCTATATATACCCCTCCACCAATTCTTCATTCGCGAGGAGAGCCATCAGAACGTGCCTACACTTCCAGCATTCATTTTTTGAGAGAGAACCACCTACTCATGTGTTGAGACCAATATATTGCAATCCAACCACAAGAATCTTGATCTCTAGCCTTCCCCAAGTTGCTTTCCACTCAAATCATCTTTCCACCATAGCCAAATTTGTGAGAGAGAGTTGAGTGTTGGGGAGACTATCATTTGAAGCACAAGAGCAAGGAGTTCATCATCAACACACCATCTATTACCTTTTCGAGAGTGGTGTCTCCTAGATTGGTTAGGTGTCACTTGGGAGCCTCCGTCAAGATTGTGGAGTTGAACCAAGGAGTTTGTAAGGGCAAGGAGATCGCCTACTTCGTGAAGCTCTACCCTAGTGAGGCAAGTCCTTCGTGGGCGATGGCCATGGTGGGATAGACAAGGTTGCTTATTCGTGGACCCTTTGTGGGTGGAGCCCTCCGTGGACTCGTGCAACCGTTACCCTTCGTGGGTTGAAGTCTCCACCAACATGGATGTACGATAGCACCACCTATCGGAACCACGCCAAAAAACTCCGTGTCTCCAATTGTGTTTGCACACTCCAATCCCATCCCTTTACTTTCTTGCAAGCTGCATGCTTTACTTTCTTCTGCTCATATACTCTTTGCATGCTTGCTTGAATTGTATTGTGTATGCTTGAAATTGTGTTAATCTACCACCTCAACTTGAAAAACTTAAAAACTGCCACCTTTATTTGTTGAGGGTCTAATCCACCCCCCTCTAGACACCTCTTCTTGATCCTTTTAGAGACTCTTTCAGTGACTCGAGTTCTTGATTCCTGTTAAGGAGTTCATCTGATAAACTCTCATAGTCGACTGTAAGGGAATCATATCGATTGGAAAGATCATCAAAGGTTGAAGAAAAAGCATCATGCTTTTCGATCAACTCTTGGTTCTTCTCCATCTCTTCGACCAGTACTCCCTTGGTTTTCCTAAGATGTTTCTCAAGTCTTTCTAGCTCATCTTGTGGAGATTTTGCAATCTTGACAAGTTTAGCTTAGGCAATATATTCAGGAGAATGTTCATTCATGGATGCATGACGTTTTGCTTATACCTGATCCTTTGAGGATTTTGCCATGAGACAGAAGGCGATTGCTTCATCATCACTTGAAGCATCATCATCGGTGTCTAATTCGAGTGATTTGCCAGACGATCCACAAGCAACAAACACATTTCTTCTTCCAAGCCTTCTATAAAGCTCTTCATCTTTTGATTCTGATTCGGATGTCTCATCTCTAGAGTCCAGTTTCATATCAGCACAAGCTCTATTCAGCTGTGTTATTCTCTTCATATTTGATTCGATGGTTGCTCTGGCTTTCACGTTAGTGACTGGTCTCGTCGAAGAGGATGATGAAGATTTATTTTTCTTAGAGATCTTAGTGTGATGATCAATTTGAGTGAATCCATTTTCGTGATGATACATCCATCTGTTGCTAGGTTTTCTATCCCAGCAAGGACAGTCTGCTATGACATGACCAAACTATTTGCACTTGAAGCACTTCATTTCCTTTGAAGGTAAGTTTCTCGTAGATTCAGGCAAATCAAGTTTGTCATCATTTGTGAGATACATGTTCTGTCTTCTGAGATCACTTAGCCTTTTAGTGAGCATTTCTAGTTCTCTGATGATGGTGTGCTGATTCTCGACATCTTCTTCTTCGTGTGAACTGCCATAGTGCAACACAATTTCCCCTTCACTTTTCGAAGAAGATTCTTGATCTCCATTTTCTAGTTCTATCTTTTCTTCGTGAATAGACAGCAGTGTCATGACTTTGACGTAGTGAAGTTCTTCAAAGTCTGGTCTTTGTTTGATTTCATCTATTATTGGATCGAAAGTTGTGTCAAGAGCACCCAGTAGCTTGTCAACCACTTCTCTATCGGTGATATCTGTTACTCCATGCTGATGAAGTCTTTCAACAATGTTGGTCAACCGATCAGTGAGCTCCATGGCACTTTCCTTATGAAGACTTCTGAAACCAGCAAACATGGCACGAAGCATTTGAGTGTGAGAATTCGTTTTAGTAGCAACTTCATGAACATTTTGATGGCATCCTAGAGTTTCTTTGCAGTGTCAAGCTTTCGGTACCAATTCACAGATAATGTCTTTTGCTTGTGCATTCAACCGTAGCATAGCTTTGTCATCAGAGTTTGGAGCATCAGGGTGTTGAATGGTATATCCATTTTCCACAATCTCACACAGTTATGCGTTGATGGCTTCAAGTCTGATCCTCATTATCTCTTTCTAGTAGATGTAGTCATTTCCATCGAAGTTAGAAAATCTTTCAAAGTGCAAGGATCTACCTGCATACGACATACTCAAAACTCCAAGGATGTTAGACCTTTAATAAACAGAAACAAGGAGTACCTGCTCAGATATCAATTGTTAGGACCGAGAGTATATCGACCAGAGGGAGGTGAATGGGAGATTCAAAAATTCTTGCTAATGTTTTGATCCGATCCCAAACCCAGCAGCGGAGGATAAGGTTCAGTAGAAAAGAACTTAGACAAGCACTCTATTGAGGAACATATCTCTTGATATAGGAAGCAATGATGGTGCGAGCATATGATATCACAGGTTTGACAATGACGATGGTAATGCAATATGTGAATAGATACACAAGCATGATAGATAAACAATGATGAACAGAGAAGGAAATGTAGAACAACAACTAGATGAATGCAAAAGTACAGAGAAGAACACGAGACTTAATATGATAGGTTCAAAGAGATATACAGATACAAATGGAAACACTAAACAAAGAGATGATGGTATTGATGAGATGAGCAACGAACAATATCACAGAAGATAAGAACGAACAATATGCAATAGATAGATAGTGATCAGATAACTATCGACACTGAGCACAAGAGTAAGCTGCCGAATGTAATGCAGTAAAGTAGATTGAACCAGTGGTGCTCGATGGCGACAAAGAGATTTGGTAGAGCAGACCGCCCTTCTGCCAAAGGACTACGTCTGGTTCGAGGGGTTGTGATTTAACACAGAAGATAAACTCTCTTGGCCCTATTCTCCTTCAACTCAGAGCTGATCAGACTCTAGTTGATTTCACTCGTGGTAGATACTTGTCGGGGATCTCCAAACCTTCGATCGGCCTTCGCGAACCACAATGACTCTTGGTTGCTGAAGATCTAGCTTGGTGAAGACAACAACTCTTCAACACTCGAGCCGAAACCTATCCATCTAGAGAGTGCACAACTCTCAAGAGTAATAGGTACAAGAACTCTAACTCAGAACTACTGTGATGCTCAACCACTGTCTAAGTTTGGGCTCTTGATTTTTCTCTCGGTGGATCTTAAACTCAAATCACTCGGAGAGGGGATGCTCAGTCAATCTTCTCAGAAATCTTAAGCGGAGCAGCCAACGAACAATGTTGGAGCGGGGTGGCTATTTATAGCCGCAACCTTCCCTAATGTGTAATGACCAAATTAGACATGTGGAGCATCCAACCGAACGACATGAGTCCAACGGTCAGATTTTGAGCTCAATGGTAACATTACTTGCGGAGTAAGTAATGCTAACTCCTCAATTCGAAAGATATCTCCTCCGACACGAAGAACAATGTATACTGCCGGTAGGTAATCATTCGAAACATAAAGAGATTTCTCTCAGTCTCGCATAGGTTTGAGGCTAAGCATCACAACGGATCTAAGCTTCGAGAACCTATACCCCTCTTAATAGTACGGAGGTCCTATGACTCAAATAAATGAAAGAAGAACAACGAAATGAATACTACGTCTTCACTTTGTCTTCGACTTCCATTCGCTACAGTCATTTTTCTTCAGGCAGAAACTCCGAACCAATTGCTTCACGTCAGCAATAAATCTTCGAGAGGTTAATTCCTTCACATCAATCTTCTCGCCTACATGTCTTCAACAAATGTAGCTCAATCTTCTCTGCAACGCAGATATTCTTCAGTGAAGTTCCTCGAACTTGGCACCGGAGACAACATTCTCTTTAGTTCTGCATGGACTATTTCTCTCTGTGTGCACTAGCAAACAAATCAGTCCATGCCTATTTCTGGCAACAATCTCCAAAACACAGGAGGGCAAATATTGCACCAACAATAATCCATTGCCCTAGAAGCAATAAGAGATCTCACTTTGCAACGTGCCAAGAATCTGCTAAAAAGGATGTGGATAGAGCTTTTGGTGTGCTTCAAAGATGCTTTACGACCGTTTGTGCCCCTGCCAAGTATTGCTAGAAAGGATGTTGAGAGAGCTTTTGGTGTGCTTCAAAGACGCTTTACGATCGTTTGTGCCCCTGCCAAGTATTGAAGTCGGAGACCGTGTGAAAGATCATGACAACATTTGTTATATTGCACAACATGATCATCGAGGATGAGAGAGAGGACGCATAGGACTTTCGGTATCTCTTCAATTGTGTCCTGGCGGAGCTGGAACATAACGCAAACATGATCGAACCATTCCTCCAAGCACACTGTAGGATCGAGAGCCGAGAAGCTCACAACCAACTTCTAGAGGATCTTACTGAGCACCATTGGCGACTTCATAGTCCTTGATTCTTGTGCTTGTATCATGCTTATTTGTATTCTTCATTCATTTGGACCATATCTTGTCCTTTAGTTTGAATGGTTAAGTTTAAAAATATTAAATTTGATATTTATTTGAATTGTGTGTACTTGAACTCTTAAGTTTTGAATTAATATGGTGTCATAAGTTTGAAAACGATTGGATGAATAAGCAAAAGAAAAAAATAAGTGATTAAGTTTTAGGGGATCTACTAGATGAAGAAAAAACTTCAATCCCCTAAATATTATAACTACTACTCCCTTCCCTTCGTTCCTAAATATTTGTCTTTTTAGATATTTCAAATGGACTACCACATGCGGATGTATATAGACATATTTTAGATTAGAGTGTAGATTCACTCATTTTGCTCCGTATGTAGTCACTTGTTGAAATCTCTAGAAATACAAATATTTAGGAACGGAGGGAGTAGATGGTACTCCGCGCGTTGCTGCGGACATCTCTTGCAATATATTTTGATGAAATTTAAAATAGATATGATACGTCGTATTTGATTATTATATAGTTGTCAATCTATATACTCCCTCCGTTCCTAAATATAAGTCTTTTTAGATACTCCCTCCGTTCCTAAATATAAGTCTTTTTAGATGTTCCACTACAAACTACATTCGGCCAAATCATCACTGCCAAGTACATTCTGATAACTGTACTGAAGAAAAACAAAACATAATCTAAAAGGCTAGCAGACAATACCAAGAGCAGATAATGGCTAGTGGAGCGTATCACAAATAGGCAACTAACGAGTTAGTGACATTGCTGCAAGAACCACCTTGTTGCCTTCGATAAGACCAAGAGAACGGGGAAATATAACATTCGCAATGCAGCAATAAGTGCAAGTGTAATCGATAGCTGAGACTTACGACACAGGCAAACAATAATTTCCACCTCATGATTTTGCGAAGAGAAGCGATTATGCAGGCCAGATCACTAGCTTCAATAAGAAGCCAAGCCAGCAGCAGTTAAACTGAATTGCAGAAGAAAAAAAGGAAAACAAAACAAATAAGGAACGAATTCCCCTGACATCACATCTCTATACAGGTTCGTTTTGCAACAAAAACTGCCAGCAACACCCAAGGGTTTGTTCACCAATGCTTATTTCTCCTCGATATCTCATCGTGTTAGAAGAGTACTCATCTTCATCTTCAGGTTGGTAACCTATGGGAGTGTTGCTCTCAACTCCTTTCTGTCTGCGCCAAATGACTGCATCATCAAGTAGTGCGTGTTAGAACTTGTTCATCAATCTCCTTGAATGTTCAAAGTGCAGCCATGGTTCAACCAGCACATGAGCTACTATAGGAAATACACCCTCTGTAACAAAATGTAAAGACGTTTTTTGACAGTCATGGTGTCAAAAAACATCTTATATTAAGTTACACAGGTAGCATAGAAGAAAACATACTTTCAAGAGGCAATGAAAATTGTCGGTTATGACCAAAATCGTAAAATTTTAGTACTCCATCTCGTTACTGTGCAACGGCAGTTATGATTCAATTCTTTGCAACTTAAACTACTAGCACAAAATAAGCAGAAACAAGACATTAGACTAAAATGCCAGTTCATAAGATTAAAAGCTGTGACCATCAGTTTGACAAGTTCAGAATCACTTCAAGATAAAAATGGTGAATTCACTTCAGAATAGCCTGCATAAATTAGATCAGACATTAACTGACCTCAACGCCGAAACCCTTGACGTAGACATTTGTAAAGAGCTCAGAAGCATCAGGCATAGGACTTTCCTGGAGATATTAATAGATGTATATGTAAGTGATAAGCACAACTAATTTAGAGTGCACAAAAGGTGTATATCCAAATGCAATGGTAACCTTGGCTTTAGCAATGGCAGCGTCGACTTCTTTCCTAATTTCTTTCTCCATGTCCTGAGATGAAAACATATTCATGGTAAGAATTAGAACATCCCTCTTATCTTTAAATGGTAATTCTGTATCTATGATTCTCACTTGCTATTTATACAATAAACATAACTGACAATTTTCAATACAATCTCATACATACCTTGAGCTCAGCTGGGGTTGCTAGGTCATGAGCCAAGAGCAACTTTCTAACCCTTTCAATTGGATCACGCTCCTGTTGGTATCACAAAACAAATAATAGTCTGAAATAGAAATATTTGGTACAAAACAACGTTCAAACTAAAAGGTCACAACATTCCAAACCTGTCTTACACCCGAGATCTCATCCCTGGTGCGGTAAGTGCTTCCTGGATCTGACATAGAGTGGCCGTGGTACCTATACGTGTCCATTTCAAGAACCTAAATAATGGGGAAATATTAGTAACTATCATGCACTACTAACAAAATAACTCAACATTAACTATCCCAAAATCATACTCCCTCCCGTCCCAAAATAAGTGTCTTAACCTTAGTACGACTTTGTGCTAAAGCTAGTACAAAGTTGAGACACTTATTTTGGGACAGAGGGAGTATTATTCACAATAGGTGGACTACTATGGAAATAATCACGGCCATGTATAAGAGGACTGTAACTGCCCGCGAAATTAAGTAGCAAAAAGAATCAGCAGCAGCCAACATTACATTAAAGTTAGCATCGGGTCAATCAGTGTTCAAAGCTGTGATCAGGCCTAGTGCATAGCATTTCCATACTTCACGGGTGAACAGGTGTTTTAGCGGTTAGCAGAAATTGACATGACAAAACAATGTGATATTTGGGGTTCTGGAAACAGAACAATCAAGTGTTTCGATGGGAAACAATGGAAGGCAAAAGAAGATGGAATCAGTGTTAGATGTATTGATCATCAAAGTATACAGCCTATTTCAGATCCAAGTCTCCAATCCATAAATCACTTATATGGAACTATTGCAAACATATAATTCAAGCCATCTACTGTACACAGCCACCAAGTGATACTAACAAGCAAGGCCAAATTCTTGGAGACAGATCCAGCAAATTATTAATGTCAGGCAAATCTGACACCTGAGCTAGGCATAGCAGATGATTTTTTTCAAGAGAAAATGGAGTGCAGGTAAATTAAGTTATTACCGTCTTAGGCATTAATCCTTGCTAAGAACCTAAGCAAGAAATATAAAAGAACGGCTAGCAGTGCACAGAACTAGGGACAACCCCTAACAAACTATCAAGCACTATACTGATATGCATACTTAAATTATAGAAGAAACAAAAATTGTTTGGCACTCACAATTGGGCCATTTGCAATGGCATGCTCCTTCGCAAATTTGCATGCCTGCTTCACAGCAAGAACATCCATTCCGTCAACCTACACCAAACATAATTTAAGGATGTTAATAGGACATAAACATGTAATGCAAGCTTATGTTATCACCTCGCATTCAAAGGACAAATTGGCTCACAAATGCAGGTTAAAACAAAGACATAGTTTGAAGTGTAACCCAACTCATCAATGACAATAAGCTAGGGAAGATGAAGTTCTACTCCTAAGTAAACATTGTAGCTCCTATATAAACATAGTAACTTACGGTAAATTAAAGCTGCCCTCAGGTAAACATAGTAATGAATAAATTATTGAAGAAACTACTTCCTGTACATGTTGGAACAGCTAGGCATGAGTGAAAATAGCATAGTGAACCAATTATATATCCTTCGACCAAGGAAGGCCTCTTCTGTAACTCAATAGACATATATAGGTAGAATCTATGAGGTCAACCCTTCATTTAAAACACACCAAAAGAAATCAAACATAGCACACAGAGTAATAAAATTCACGATGCTAATCAACCCTCATCAATCCATGCACAATGATGAGCAAAATCAACCAAGAGGGATTTGAAATTACCTTCAATCCAGGCACATAGTCACCACGCTTGTAGTAGGAAGGGCTCTTCGCCGCCCTCCACTCAGCCGTTCCCATCCCGTCTGCATAACGAAAGAGGCGACCAGATCGCGTCACGTCAGATGAATAAAACAGGCATCCAGATGCAATCCGAATTTCCTACGATCGGCGGACGAACTTACAATGGTTGTTCTCGCAGACCAGTATGGCGGGGAGCTTCCAGAGGGCCGAGATGTTGAGCGCCTCAAAGAGCTGGCCCTGGTTGGCGGCGCCATCGCCATAGAGGGAGAAGGAGACGGTGTCCTCCTTCCTGTACTTCTGCGCGAAGGCGAGCCCGCAGCCGAGGGGCACCTGGGCGCCGACGATCCCGTGGCCCCCGTAGAAGTTTGCGTCCTTCTTGTAAAAATGCATGGATCCGCCCTTGCCGCGGGAGCACCCGACCTGGCGGCCCATGAGCTCGGCGAAGGCGGTGACGAGGTCGCCGCCGCGGGAGAGGAAGATGCAATGGTCGCGGTAGGCGGTGATGATGGAGTCCTTGCGGGTGATGGCGGCCTCCATGCCGGCGCAGACGGCCTCCTGGCCGTCGTAGAGGTGGCAGAAGCCGCGGATGAGCTTGGCCTTGTAGAGCGAGTCGGCGGCGATCTCCATGCGGCGCATGAGGGACATGTCGTGGAAGAAGGCGACGAGCTCGGCGGGGGTGGTGGCGACGTCGCGGGAGGGCGGGTCGACGATGTGGGCCGTGAAGGGCATCGAGGTCTCGATGGTGAGCGGCGCCGTGGAGTCGGAGATCGCGCGCGTCGCCGCCATGAGCGGGGGCCGCGCGGCCGGGAGGCGGCGGAGGAGCATGGCCGCGGCCATGGCTGCCTGGCTGGCTAGGGTTCCGGGGGGGGAGGCGGAGGCGGGGGCGGGCCGGGGCGGGGGGTGGGTGGGATGTGGAAGAGATAAAAGGAAGGAGGAGATTTTTCCTGTTGCCCCCTTTATCAAGGGGAGATGGTTGCAGGGGAGGAGATGGGAGAGGTTGGTGCCTGGTGGGCTTGGCGGGCCGGCGGCGCAGCGCTCGTGCGACGCAATCTTATTGGTTAGGGCCAGTTTGACTGCTACATATAGTTAATAATAAATCTTGTAACATTGATTAACCTCCTCTTAAAAATTGACAAGACGACATCTGCGTCAGGATTTTTTGTAGGAAAAGATTCTTGTATATGTTTATTTATTTATTTTTGCAGGGGGTTCTTGTATATATTTATTTACAGAAATGTTAACGCCACACGTGTGGGCGTTTGCACATTGCCCACACGCCTCCATCACCACTCATTTTGCCATGTATGAATAGATGACATCAGCAGAATTTTTTTTGGTTTTCGGCTTAAAAATATTGTATCTCCTAAATAAAAAAGCGAACTAAAAATCCGTTTTCACCGTTAAATCCGTCTCGACGAGATCTTCAAAACTAGACCCCATGTTGATATGTTTCGACGAATTTTTTTTTTGCCAGAAGTTGCCACGATGTTTACACTACAGTTGCCATAGGGCTTAAACTAAAGTTGCCATGTGGCAATTTTAGTTTGTAGATCATGGCAATTTTAGTATTTTGATGATGGCAACTCCAGTACTTTGACCATGAAAATTATTTTTTGTATGAACCATGGCAATTTTACGTGCATCTATCATGGCAATTTTAGTTTATGGTTCATGGCAAGTCTAGTTTTTTAATTCCCCGTTTTATAAATGTCAAAATTTACTTTTAAATGTAGAAGAAAATAGCTGAAACATATCATGGCAACTTCAGTGTAAACTTCATGGCAATTCATATGAAATAGACATGGCAACTTTTAATCCAAAAAAAATTTCATCAAAACATATCAACATGGGATCTAGTTTCGAAGATCTCATCGTGAGGGATTTAATGGTGAAAACGGATTTTCAATCGGATTTTTCATTTAAGAGATAAAACATTTTAAAAATTAAAATCTAAAAAGATTCCTGCATGCATGCATGCGGTGACGTGGCAATCTGTTTACATTAGAGACGTGTGATGCGTCTCTCTTCCTGCCACACGTGTGGTAGTTAGCGCGACTCTTGCGTATGAAATCTGATCTTCCTCCTAGTTTATTGGGGTGGTTGGCACTTGGGGGTATAACATTTGGTGGTCATTGTATTATTTTCTTTATAATAAGTTCTGGCGTAAGTACATTTTTCATATGCACAGCATAGAACTATGATTTTTTTTTTATTTAGGCGTTAATGATTGACGATAAGGCTAGCATCGCAATTTCCATGTATCGATTAGCTGTCAGAATTCGGAAAATATGTACTGCCCAGCAGCCAGCAGAATTGTTTTATTGTGCATTCAACCAAAAGAGTTTGTTATTAAATGTAGTGCCGCTGTCATGACGATGGGAATATTTGATGTTAGTTATTTGGAAGACAAAGCTAAGCCAACCAATCCTCTTTCATCATAAACAAGTGAAACAACCCTGGCAATGGCCAGGGGCCACTTGGCTCTCAATCAACCATCCCTTTCATACACCGTTCCGTAATCTAGACCAACCAAAGAAAACTTCCAAGTTCCAACTTCTCACAACAAAACTTTTTTATTATACAAAAAAAAAAACAGGTGAAAACAAGTGCAGGCTTCATTGGTGTCAAAAAAAAAGTGCAGGTTTTTTTTCTAAAGGGAAAAACAGGCGAAGGCTTCTGTTAAGTCATATGCAAACGTCCTGGCACCCTGCAAATAATATGATTCCTACTGTAATAGTCCGCTTGAATTGGAAAATTACCAGCCTGGAAGGATGTACCTCGAGTCTTCCACTGCTTAACTTGACGAGTGTTTTGCCTTGCTTTCATATGGATTGTACAGCTAAAATGAGATCATCCAGGTTGTATCACAAAAAGGATACAACTCTGGCGAACAATAGTGTTTTAATGTCAGTTAATTGTCGCCGAAAGAGATGCGCAAAACAGAAGCTTCAGAATGCAGAGGTAGGCACACTTGTAGGTGCAAGAATGAACAGTAGACAAGTTACACATTGACAGTGAGAAAATGTTCTCACTCTCTTTGGACTAGGAAAGCCTACAGATTTCCTGCATTGAGTAAATACAATGAACCCTAGGCCGAGCAAATCTATCTGTTTCCCCTCTTCTTCTATTTTGACAAATTGTACAGGTCAAATCCCAAGCATGCAGGACTACTGTGCTTGGGTTTGTAGTTCGCCTACAAAAATCGTTTATTATTAACAGAACTGCCCAAGTGTTGCTGCATGATGCTGCTACCCTGTGAAAATTCAGAGTACCACGACTTCCACGCATCCACGTAATGAGCAAAAAGGTCACCAAGTGCTGCATTCAGAAAAAATGGGGAAAAAACTGTCAGTTTTTTGACATTATAACGGAGAAGATTCAATGTCTCGTACTGATCCAATGCTTGGAAGTTCAAGCAACAGAACCACATGAAAATGTCAACCACAAGCTTTTTTCCTTGAGAAATTCTCAAAAGATGTCAGTGCTCTGTAATTGATGGAAAATAATAGATTTGGCCAAATAAATACTATAGTTTATTCTAGTATCTTCTCAAATAACTCATTGTGAAAAACAATGAGCTTGCTTCCAGAGAGGCAGAGAGCTCACATGCTATCTCTACGAGTCTAACATGATTTCCAAAATCAGATAGATATGCATATTCATATATGTATGGAGCTATGCGCATCTTCTTCCGCACTGGAAATTATTCAGAGAAATACCACTTGCATAGGCCGAGTCTACTAACTAACACCAACTAAAATATTGCAGATACCACATTATGAGCAGCCATGAAATCTAGTATGAGTGTACCAACTGTAAAACTATTTCTTACATATTTCAAATAAGCATCTCATACTACAAGTCTACAAATACAGCATGATTAGTTTCATTCGGAAGGTTGATTCTGAATAACATGATTCACTTTATATGGCATATTTTCTGCTCCTCGAGTATGCATGACAAATAAGAAGCATAGCAACCAAAGGCATGTCAGGGAAAATTCAGTAGGCCTCATGCTGTAACTTCAGCTAGATTGCTAGTCATACTGTAATTCATATTTCCAGCACAATCAAACGACAAGCATTTTCCTATCAGAAAATAACATCTGCAGTGACAAAGTGATTGACTTCTCATCATCTAAAAAAGTAAGCAACTTTCTACTAAGGAACAAAACCAGACCAAAGAAGTGCTGATAAATACCAACCTGGGTTCTGGTACTGTGGTCGAAATGAATCAGCAAGGCTCTCCCAATCATGGGCAATCGCCTTTTGTCCAACATTATTACATTCATCAGGCTCCTGTTTTCTTGCACAAGAAGGGTGGAAAGGCCCATAAACAAAACCACTCTTGTTAACCTGCCCGGGCTGCTTCTGCGCAGCCACGTTGTGGTTCTTCAAGATATCAGCACCGCCCTGTGCCAGCTTCGCTTTCTTCTGGATTGTTGGTTCCAGCTTGCTTCTATTTATACCAATGTTAGTGAGTTCAGTTCCAAAGACTCTCTTGTTTGACAGAGTCTTGCTTGCTGGGGATGCAACAATTGTGACACCATTCTCTGCTTTTGGTTTCCCCGCCATGCCCAACCACCGGAATGCAGGCTTCCTTGTGTCCACTTGTGTCTGCGTGAAAAGATTCAAGAACAGATTCAGGAACGTCGCTTATCATTTAGGTGCAAATAACATTTTTAAGACCATGCAGGAGAGCTGCATGTATATATATACCAATGAAGATAACACATTATTTATTTTGCAACAGCATTTGAGTGCAGCTGACAGACTTATCAGCTATTTATTTTGTAACATTATGTATTCAGGAACAGATTCAGGAACGTCGCTTATCATTTGAGTGCAGCTGACAGACTTATCAGCTATTTATTTTGTAACAGCATACATACCTTCTCAATGAGCTTCAGTGAAGATAACACATTAGCAATGTCATATAATCTCCGGACTTTAGCTGTAGCATAAACATAAGACATACTATTAGCTTTTGTTTCGATTGGTACTCATACTAATACAGCTGAAGAATTACGCCGAGGAAATAGTACAAATACTAACTTCTCATATTGGACTCCTCATGGTCTTCCCCAAGGAGGAACTTTGCAGCTTCATCAAGTGAGATCGTGCTAACCTGCTGGATGTACAGATTTCATACCAATCAATAACAGTTCCACAAACCATAAATCTTCATCTTCAAAACAGAAACAAGGAAATGCAGAATTTCCCACCTCCATGGTGAGGAACAGCTTCACAAAATTTTGAGTGAGCAACCCAAGAGACTTCTCCTTCCTATGATCTGAAAATGTGACAACCAAAATTCTGGGCCTGGCACGACAAAATGAAACTAAAACCATACAGCAAGCCAGCATTAGAGCAGATAATGCAGCCATACCAGATCTAAGCCGGCAGGGAGGTGCATCAGGCATGTCAGAAGGATTGTCAACTGTTTGGCTCAGCTTCTCGCCCTCCGTTTCGGCCTCCGGAACACCCAGCTTATCATCGTCTTCGTCATCGGACATCTTCACAACATCAAATGGAACAAGGAACAACATAGTCAGGAACTACATTGTTCACCAGTACCACATGGATAGATGCAAAGGGAAGATGCAGACAGCAAATCATACATTGGCAGCAGATAGCTCCTCCACCAGCAGAGGAGTCAAGCCAGACTTCTCTCTCAATGCCCTCTCCTGATGAGCAAATAAAGGCAGACAAAATACCAGAATTGAGACGGATCACACTGACACTTGTCGGCCGAAAGATCGCATGGAAATGCAGATGCAAACCTTGAGCTCTCGCAGCGCCATCGGGACCCCTCCGAAGCCTATCCAGGAGTAGCGGTTCTTGGCCTTCCTCGCAAGGATCTACTCGCAGGGGATTGATGATTCAAAGCAGAACTCAGGACCCCGTGAATGAAGAATTGAAGATATACTAGGAAGAAGTCTATCCGGTAAAAGGCAAAAGAAGAGGAGGGAAAGGAGAAAGAAAGGGCTCACCCCGACGCTCTCGAGCACGTTGACGATGTCGTAGATCCGGCGCCTCTCGACGCCGAGGCGCCTGGACGCGTCGTCCAGCCCGATGGACGCCACACCCTCCCGGTCGTACAGGGCCACGAAGCTGCAGCAAAGGCACGCGATATGGAATTGGGTCAGGGAAACGCAGATCCCCGGACGCGCTAGGATTAGATACGGCCATACGGAGGCGAAGGAAAGATGGGTGGCAGGGCACTCACTTGGAGCAGAGCAGGCCGAGCGACTTCTGCTTGCGGCTGTAGGCGTGGTGGCGCAGCCTCGCGCCCCCGCCGCGCTCGGCGAACAGCGGCAGCGGCAGCGGCAGCGGGTTCGGAAGCCGCGGGAGGGGCGCCGGCGCCACCGCCGTCGCCGTCGTCGTATCCACGGCTGTCCAAGAGGGGGGCGCGGCCATCGTCACCGCCGCTGCCGACCCGCGTGCGGGCAGAGGCAGGATCTGTGTCGCGTCGCGTGGCGTGGTGGGCGGTATCGGATCCGAGGAGGGAATTGTCGCGGCGTTATTATAGACGGATAGATCTGCGGGCGGGCGCGGGGTGGGGGAGGGGGGCGGGGGCGGGGGCGCCGGCCGTTGAAAGGAATCCGGCGTGTGCTCGAACGAATTGGCGCGGCGGTGGCGGCCTCCCCCCGCTTTTGAAATTCTCTCTCTTTCCGCTCCCCTCGCTCGCTGTGCCGTGCGGCTCGTGGGGTGGGTTGGGTAGAGAGGGCGGCTGGCTGGCGTCGGGTCCGGCCGACGGCACGCGCCCCGGTTTGAAATTTAAGCGGCCGTCGCGCGCCCGGGGGGCGGGTTCTCTCCTCGCCCCGTGGCCGTCCGATCTGGGTCTCAGCCTTTTCGCGGTGCGCTTTTGGCTGGCTGGGATTCGGCGGCTCACGTGACGACACGTGCGACGGGAGGGCGCGCTGGCTGGACGCGCCTTCCCTCCCGACCCCGGTGCGTGCCGCGGAATCATGTGATGGCACCGCGGCGGAGTCGTGTTCCGAACGGGCCCATGCGATACGAGCCTCACTGCTGGCTGATTTGCGGTGCAAGATTACACATGATCTGAACTTTCCGACGAAACGAAAAACCCGACTGATTTCCGGTGCAAGATTACACGACAGACATACATGAACAAAATCCAGTTCGTGGCTGTAGCTGTGGTCGTGGCCGAGGAAGCGCGAGGCTTCATCTTCACAGTAGAGGGGTTGGAGGATTTTATATACAGCGGTGAAATGCAAAGTGCTTTTCATGCTTCAAGCCTAAGAAGAGAAGAAGATGGCACATCCAAGACGAATGCTTCAAGCCCATGAATGCTTGCGATGCATTTTGGACCGCCCCTCGAGGAACCGGCTGGTAGAATCGTGGAGTCTGCTCCTGACACTGCTACGAACAAAGAGGGAATCCACGTGTTAGGCATTTTGTTTGAACTGCTAGCATGAGCAAGGTTGATGATCGGCAGGCGGCAGCAATGCTACAAAACACAATCAGCCAGCCATGAGCGACAACATGATGTAGGAGTATATTTTTTGTAGATGGACATTTGTAGTAAAGTCCGCACAAAATGGGAAACTTCACTTAACAAATGCAAAAACTCACCTCACCAAGTGTTGGATGAGCCATCATCCGTGCCTCCAAAACATGAACAATCATCTGAAATAACAGCAGCAGACAGTGAACCCGCAAAAACTTCTGCCATGGCCAAAAGTGCAAAGGCATTCAAGTTCCATGAGCTAGCTAGCGACAGCCACCAAGAACTTCTGCCTTGACTGCCTTCTGGCTCTGGGAGATGGTGGCTGGACAGGGTCCACAAGGTCCACTGTGAAAATGGCCGGGCATATACAATAGCGCCTTGATGATAAACATCATTCAGATACAGTCTTTGCTGGCTCGCAACAAATTGCTCACTGCTTCAATTGTAATTTTTGATTCACAGTTTGTAGACCCTGTCATGATCTTGATTGTTATTTTTGAAGCAATTAGACCTTAACTGACATCAAGGCTACAGAGTTCCCAGTCATGATCTTGATGATCAGCCTCTTGTGCCATCCAAACTTGGTGAGCTTAGCTGGATACTGCGCAGAGGATCAAAGGCTGCTGGTGTACCATTTACGATACGAGTACAATAAATTATAAGTTGAACTGGCGTCATTGTAGATAACAATTCTGATCAAATATCACTCAGTTACATATCAGGATGAAGATAGCCCACAGAACTGCTAGCCTGCTGGGGGGATTGAACACCACCATGAGAAGATGAACTAGCTGGTCATCTACCGGGGTTCAAGTCCCCCAACATCCTTGATGAGAAATACAACCATAAACTCCCAGGCTTTGGGCTCACAAAGCTCGGCCTAGTTTGGGAGAAGAGAAGACATAGTACATCTCAACTCCACTGATGGGCACATGTGGGCCCTGCGCTCCAAAAATATACTCCCCTATAAAGAATGCTTTGTTAGATTTTATTTGAAATATACTGGACAATAGTTCTTTCCGACTGCTATGCTAAATTCATATCTGATCAACAGAAAAAGCCCATGATCAGGGATAGGAGGAGGTACCATGAGTTAGTAGGACCTCTTCTTAGACATGAATACAGGAGGAAGCCTCTATTCCGCCATACATGAATGATGTCGTTGTCCTATTGGGATTCCTTGCAGAGGTGCCTGCCGGCTGTGAAGAGAAACCTAGTGCTGCAGAGGGCCAACAAGGTGTAGTCGAGGCCATCGGCAGCAGAAATGGGCAAAACATCGAGACTAATATCCGCCAGCAGGAAGAAGAGAAGCTCAAGTTCAAGGAAAGACAACTCGCTCAGTGCATTATAGCCCCATCTGAAGAAAAAAAAAACGTAGAAAAAGGCAAAGCTACCTATTCACAAAGGTTATTAGGTTCCCCTTACATGTAACTTCCCAATTTTGTGTTGCATTAGAGCTGAATTGTCATATAGAAACAAGAAACTGCAAATCACATTCCTGTCTCGTAAAGGTGGTAAGGGGTATTACAGCCTGTGCTGAATCCAAAAGGTTGTAAAAACCAGTATGGCCGATGCTTATATACGTTGCATAAAGATGTTACTATGTCAGGGATCTACGCTGCTTGCAAAAAATATGGGAGTACCAACTTTTTTGCATAAAAACCAAATAGTGAATCAAATGCGATTATGTGTTTATTTCCAAGTGTGTTGGACATATACAAAAGCGAGAAGGCTTGGATAGGATATCGTCAAACAATGAAACCCAGAGACATTTTGGTAATGTTTTAGATCCTACTCGGTACTCACCTCCTCTAGTTAGAAATATGCAACCGACACCTGACTGCCAAAAGAATAGTTTCAGTCCTCTTTGAAGAGCTAATTATCATTCTTCTTATCTCACTACAGTGCCAGCTCCAACCTCAAACAGTTTGCATCTTTCAGGAAAAGACCAGTTGGGTACTTCTTTATGTACCCATTGCCACAAAGACAATGGGTTGCCTGCCATAAGGGAAGGTTTAAGATTAACTAGTGGACAAAAAAAGAAGTTAATACATACTGCAACTCACTATGTCTAAAGAAGTTACAAATAGTAAATCGTTTTAGACTGCTTGGATGACACAAGTGGATAATGTAGCAAGAACTTTTCCCAAGGAAGATAAAATGAGAGTGCTTGGATGACACAAGTGCATAATGTAACAAGAACTTTGCCCAAGGAAGATAAAATAAGAGTGCTTGGATGACACAAATCCAAAATTTGAGAAGTCAACTGAGATCTGTCCAAAATTTGGGCGAAATTCTACGGTACTTGATCGAATTCCAAATAAATATAATTAATAAAAAGGAACAAGATATGCGACAAATTTATATGGAATGAATTGAAGGTCTTTATATCAACTGCAACTTGAGTTCTGCTATCAACAGAGAAGAAAATGTGAAATTCGCTGGCCACATTGCTCCCTCTAGCGAACATAAGGAAAAACAACATCAAGGCAATGCCTGCAAGAGATATTTCCAGATTAAGATCATACGTCATAGTCATAACATAAATATCTGCACCAAGAAAATGTATCAAAAATGTTTAATATTTGTATCTTGTTCAGGAACTCAATTTTTAATTGGGGGTTCAGTAAGTCCTTTAGGGTGATATATGACGGTATCTAGTTCAGGAACTCATACAGTTTTTCTGGTGTATAATGAAACATGCATCTAACTATAAACATGAAGACCTCAAAACAGCAACAGGAGAATAAAAAAGAAAAGGCCCTGGGGTACTAACACCCCTGGCATATTCTTAAGAGGAAGAGAGGATGCGAACCTTGAGCATGGAAATGGCATGCAGATTAGGGGCGATGTCCATAGGATGCACGCCCAGCAGCGGCATGCATCAGGCCAAAACGCTGGGGTGGCACCAACACACAGCTCGATCTTGTGAGCGCATGGAAGAGAACTCATGTCGACATCATTGAGAGGGAGCTCCAAACCATGCCAAATTGCCAATGTTTATCTGGCTAGTCCAGTGCATCAACTGACTCCATTGAAAAATTGGTAATTTACAGGGAGCAAACTGATTTGTTCCCGATATTTCCCTTTACTTGAAAAGAGACACATCAACAACGAAGTAGTTGAAGCTTCAAGCGAGATGCTCTTGCCATCAACTTTAGACATATAATTTCCAGCCTTGACGATGTCACCGTTTTCCAATAATATTCTGATGATATTATTTATAAGACGAGAGTCTGGAGCACAACCACTCTTCTCCATTAATGAGAACATATTTTCAGCTTCTTCCACTGATCCTTCTTTTAGAAGATTTCCTATCATTACGCTGTAGGTAGAAGCATTAGGTACCATCCTACTGGCTGATATTCCAGCAAACAAACCGTTAGCTTCTTCTCTTCTCCGAACCTTGAACATGGCATTGATCATGGTATTGAGTATTTTAATATCAAACTTCACATCCATTGCTCCTAATTTCTGAAATAGGGTGATCGCTTCGTCAGAGCAATTATTCCTACAAAGTCCTCCAAGTATTATACTGTATGTGGAAATGCTCACTGTTATTCCCGTTTCGGTCATCTCAAGGAACATTTTCTTTGCAGCAAATGTTCTCCCAGCACGAAATAACCCATCCAGTATGATGTTATATGTGATTGTTGTGGGCTTAGGTTTGTTTTGCACCATTTCTCTGAATAGAATCAACCCATCATCAATCCTTCCACATCTACAATAGCCATAAGCAAGTGTATTATATGTAAAAACATCAGCCTCAATGCCAGCTGATACCATGGAATCAAGTACTCCAAATGCTTTCTCCATCTCACCGACTAAGCAATATCCATCAATCAGCGTATTAAACGTAATGATGTTAGGTTTCAGACCTATGTCTGTAACCAAGTGGAAGATATCATGTGCATCCATAACCCTTCCTTCTTTGCATAGACTGTCCATTATAGAACTGAAGAATGCAATGTTTGGACAAGGAATACCTTTGTTCGTCATTTCATAAACCAACTCCTTTGCTTTCCTCAAATCACCATGTGTAGAGAAACCCTGAATTAGGGAGTGATAAACAACTGTGTTCGGTTGTACTCCCTTACCAATCATCTGACTGAAGTTATCCATGGCATCAGCCAGCCTACCCATTCTGCAAAGTGCAGATATTAGAGTTGAATAGGTCCATACATCTGGACACACTCCTTGCCCCTGCATTCCAGTAAATATGTGCATAGCTTCATCCATCATTCCATGTTTAGCATGTGCATCAATTAAAATGTTGAAAACCTGACGGTCGGGTAGAATACCTTTGGTTGCCATTGCATTAAAGAGATTAATCATATCAGCAAAGCATCCTTCGGTTGCATGCCCATGGAGCAGAACATGGTACGTGACCAAATCAGGCTTGTGGCCCTTGGCAGTCATGGAATCAAAAAAATCGGCAGCTTCTTTGGTTCTTCCATGCTTACAGAGAGAGGCCATGAACGAGGTCCAAGTAACAAGATCTGGTATGAGACCCTGTCTTGTCATTTCTCTGAACATTTTACCCGCTTCTTTCCACTGGCCCAGAGTGGAATATCCATGGATCATGACATTATATGTCACTTTGTTCGGTTGAACACCTTTATCAATCATCTGCCGGAGGAACAACTCTGCTTTGTCCATAGCTCTGGCCTTGCACAGCGCATCAATGGTCAAGCTATATGTCACCACATTAGGTTCAACCCCTTTCTGCACTATTTCATGGAATAGATTGCATGCCTTGCTTACTTCACCTTCCTTAAAGAAGCCGTGGATGACCGTGTTATACGTCACTACGTTGGGGGAGCAGACACCTCGTTCTTTCTCCCACATGTGGAGCAGGTCGAGTGCCCGCTGGCTCCTGCTATCATCGCATAAGCTCTTCAGAACAATGGAGTATGAGAAGGCGTCAGGCACGCACCCGAGCTCGGACATCCGATGTAGCAGGATGTCCACAGCCTCATCTGTCCGTTTGGCGCTGCAGAGGCACTGGAGGACCATGGTGGCGACGACCACATTTGTCTTCAGGCCCATTCTGAGGACGCGCCCAAAGAAGGCAAGCCCAAGTTCCGGACGACGCGTGCGGCGGCAGCAGTTCATGAGGATGCCGTAGGTGAAGATTGTGGACGACACCACCCGGGAGCCGGCCTCTTCTCGGCGGGTGCGGTTGAAGAGGGCGAGGGCGAGGGCGGGGCCGTCTCTGCAGGCGCCGGTGTCCGGCGCACGAGAGAGGGCCGTGAGGAAGCCGTTCAGGGAGCGCGCGGGGACCGGAGTGGCCTGCCGTAGCAATTCGTCGAACAGGCGGTGTGCGTCCTCCGGGCTGAGCGTCCCAGCTATGACGCGCTCTGTGGCCGCGGCAAAGGCTGCATGGGGAGACCATGAGCGTGACGGCGGCAAGGTGGAGATGGAGGAGAAGCGGCAGCGGAGGAGGCGGAGGTGGAACATCGGCACGGTGGAGGTGGAGTGGCGGAGGCGGGACATGGCTAGGTAGAGGTGGAGGACGCGAGTGTTCAATTCAGTAAGACAGTGACGGTTCGTTCATCAGTTAATCAACAGCCAGCTCGCTCCTCAACTCCTCGTCGCTCGACGGCCAAGATCACCCCACTGGTTACCGTAGCCTTATTATTCAAGTGTCAACTTTTACCTCAGTTCGAACCCATACCCACCCCAAACGCCCGGACGAACTGCCCGGACAGTATCCGGACACAAAGACGCCAATTAACCGGCCTTTTCATAGGTGGTCCAAACGCCTGGACTGACTGGCACTCCCCATATTGGGTTCAAATCAGAGGCGGATATGGAGATGCCCGGATGCGTCCACCACGTAGGCCTAGCCGGCTATGACCCGCGCCGCCCCATCGATGCCCCCACAAAAAACCCACCCCATCGGACGAAACCCTAGTCAAGCCAACTTTCTCACTCCACACTCGTCTCATCCGCTTCCCTCGCTCATTTGATTCCTCCTAAACCCTTCCCCTTCCATCTGTCGTGGCCAACTCCGGTCAGGATTTCAGCAGTGAGGCCGATCCTGTGGATTAGGAAGGTCTTGTGAAGGAGGAATACGACGAGGAGGAGCTCACGCTCCGCATCTCCATCCAGCGCTCGCGCGTGGACACCGGGAGGAGCTTTGATGTAGGGCGGAACCCTAGGGGCTGATCTTTCACGTTTGGAGAGGATACCTACGGGAAACACGAAGAACACGAGGAAAATCACGAGGGAAAAACAAGAGAAACACTCAACTGACGCGAAATAGATCATACAAGTGCTAGATCACCGAGGCACAAAGTAACACGAGATCCAAAGTCAACAAGGGACGATACAATAGTAACCGTTCTTCTTCGTGAGGAGGTCTTGATTGTCTTCTCCGGATGGAGGCCTTGAATCCGGATGGATCTTCTCCGAAGAGGTGTAGTCCCTCACAAGGAGTAGATCCGGTACGGATGAGCAATGCTATATCTCAAATGAGCTATCACAATGCTAACCCTAAAACGTAGGTGGAGATGGAGTATATATAGTCTAGGGGCGAAGGGGGTACATGGGCCTCGGCCCTTACACTGTTCGCAGACAGGAAAGGCCGGATGTCCGGGCGTCGGGCCGGATGTCCGGTGGCTCGCAAGGGACCGGATGTTCGGGCTGAAGGGCCAGACGTCCAGGCTGGAGGAGACGGCCGTGCTGCTCTCTGGATGGGCGGCGCCGGATGTCCGGGCGGAGGAGCCGGATGTCCAGTGCTTCAAGAGAGGCCGGATGTCGGGGGTGGCGGCCGGATGTCCGGGCTGTCGGGGCATGCTTCTGTGCTTCTTCGACGGCGTGTCCGGATGTCTGGGCCGGAGGCCGGATTTCCGGTGAGGTGGGCCAGATGTTCGGGCTGGACGCAGGATGTCCGGTGCCTGTAGCTTCTTCGGCAGAGTCCTGGCCATGTAGATCTCCAGGTGTCGGATGTCCGGGATCATGGCTGGATGTCCGGTGCCTGGAGGTTGTTCTCGCCTTCTTCCATTGGTTCTCTTCTTCCGTGGACTTGGGGTCTTGACCATCTTCATGTACATCCTCGGGAGGGTCCTCTTGGTACCTAATCATGCACAACATTCCTGATTTAGGCAGTAACCATGTCTCGAGAGGATCATATGAGATATCACTAAGGAGAGAAGTCACCTCGGTCTCGAGAGCTCTAGCTCGTGCTCTAGTCATGGGTCCTCTTGGTGCTTGGTGAGACGATGGAAGGTCCATGGGGATGACAGAAGGATGCTCCGCATCATCTCCCCCCCCCCTTGGTAAAGATCCGACCTCGGATCGAAATCCTCATCACCATGGTACGGGGAGAGATCGGTGATGTTGAAGATGTCGCTCACGTTGTACTTGTCGCGTGGGAGATAGGTCTTGTAAGCGTTGTTGTTGTAGCGTGCTAGCACCTTGAAGGGTCCATCGGCTCGAGGTAGAAGTTTGGACTTGCGTTCATTGGGGAAACGGTCCTTGCAAAGGTGTAGCCGCATGAGGTCTCTGATGTTGAATATCATGGGATGCTTGTTGATGTTTAGCTTGGTCGTGAGTCGTTGTACTTGGCGCTCGATGGTGTGCCTTGTATCTTCATGCATCTTCTTGATGTAGCTTGCACGGGCACTTGCATCGAGGTTGGTGCGCTCTTGTAGAGGAAGAGGTAGAATGTCCAACGGGGACAACGAGTTGAAGCCGTAGGCGACCTCAAAGGGGAACTTGCTGGTCGTCGAATGTCTTGCACGGTTGTAGGCGTACTCGGCGATGGGTAGACACTCCTCCCACTCCTTGATGTTCTTCTTGATCAACACGCGAAGTAGAGTGGAGAGCGTATGGTTCGTCACCTCTGTTTGGCCGTCGGTTTGAGGATGATATGCGGATGAGAACAAGAGCTTGATTCTGATCTTGGCGCATAGCGTCTTCCAAAAGTAACTCAAGAACTTGACGTCGCGGTCGGAGACGATTGTCTTTGGTACTCCATGGAGGCGCAACATTTCCCTACAAAAGAGATTCGCAACGTGTGAAGCATCATCTATCTTGTTGCAAGGAATGAAATGTGCCATCTTAGAAAATTGGTCCACAACAACAAACACGAAATCCTTTCTATTTTGAGTTCTAGGCAAATCAAGTACAAAATCCATGCTAATGTCTTCCCAAGGTTGATAAGTAATAGGAAGAGGCATGTAAAGACCATGGGATTGAGCTTTAGACTTAGCTTTGCGACATGTAGAGCATCGATTGGTGAAGCGTGAGACATCGCGGAACATCTTGGGCCAAAAGTAGTTCTTGGAGAGCGTGGCGAACGTCTTGTTGCGTCCAAAATGTCCCATGAGTCTGCCTCCATGAGCCTCTTGCAAAAGGAGCAAACGAAGAGAAGACTCGGGAATGCAAAGTTTGTTAGCTCTCATAAGATAATCATCCTTTATGTAATATTGTTCCCAAGATGTATGCGTCAAACACTTAGCATAAGGAGTAGCAAAAGATGGATCATTAGCATACAAGTCTTTTATGTGCTCAAAGCCAATAACATTCAACTCAAGTTTAGTGACAAGCGTGCATATGCGTGAAAGTGCATCCGCAACTACATTTTCCTTACCCTTAATGTACTTGATCACATAGAGGAAAGATTCAATGAATACTCCATTTGGCATGACGTTTGTTCAACTTAGTTTGACCTTTTAAGTACTTAAGCGTTTCATGATCGGTATGGATGACAAACTCATGAGGTCTAAGATAATGTTCCCAAACATGTAGCACACGCACTAAAGCATACAATTCTTTGTCATATATGGGATAGTTAAGTTGAGCACATGAAAGTTTTTCACTAAATTATGCAATGGCTCTGTTGACACACGAACACGTCACGTGTACCCTCGACGCCAGGGGTGATGCACCGCGGCTCACGTCGAAGGAGACCCGACCGACAGCGCGATACGCAGGACAGTAGGCGGGCGCTTTTGAAGACCCGAAAACCCCACACCCCCGGGAGGGACCCCGTCAGGGAGTGCGGCGGCTATGGGCTGCCCTAGGTCGATTCGCTCGCCCCTAGAGCCTCGTGGATCGCTGCCCTCCAACGTGAAGAACGAACGAAGAACGAGAAATAAAGATACACGGGTAGGGGATAAAAATAGATGAACACAAAAGTGTAATAGATTGATTGGTTCGATTGGTGTTATTCAATCGGCCGTCACCCCAAACATATATAAGAGGCGCCTGGACTTCCCGTACAAGTAAAGGATTCATCTAGGCTTTCCTTACAAAAAATTACATCAATTCACGTCCTAGAGTCCTAGTTCCATTCCAACTCGGATTCAGTCTGAATCTGGCCCAACTTCTGTCTTCCTCCTTGCATGGGCCGTCGAGCTTGCATATGATCTCCGATCAAGACAGCCCAAATATCAAACCTGTGCGCCTCGACGAGACGAACAAGTCTCATGTTGATCACTTTTTCAAATAAGGCCATCTTGAATACCTTTTGAGGTCATCTTTACCTTCCAGTCGGACTCGGTCTTGCAGCAGACTGGATTATCCGAGTCTCGTAGTGAATCTGCAGGTTATATAATATCTCTGATGATGATGACTCCAAAACCAAAGTTTACCGTTTTGCCAATATGCACAACTTCCGCATTGAACACTTCTCTATCCAAGGTCATCTTGATAAACTTTCGGGTACATGCTCAGTTTCACTCGGATTCGAGCTCATCCACTCGGATATTAGAGTCACTCGACTCGTCCGACTGGACTTTTTCACTCGGATGTTAGAATCTTTCACTCGGAAGATAATATTCCACTCGGATGACTATATTTTCACTCGGAAAGGCAATCTCTTACTTGATCGGCAAGTTTTAATTCTGACGGTAATATCTTTTACTCAGATGATAATAAGTTCACTCGGATGTCAAACTTTCACTCGACCGGTAAGTTTTCCCTCGAAAAGTAAGCTTTCACTCGACCGGTAAGTTTTCACTCGGATGATAAGCTTTTCACTCGACCGAAAACATAGGCTGATCTTGATTTGTCTCCCCAGGTCTCATACGACCTCGGATTGAGAAGAATTATATATGAAAATCGATCGGCTTGACGAGACGAAACTTTCTTGTGTTGAAGGTTTTTCGATTCAAGGCCTTCCTGAGTGTTGGAGAACGTAGTAATTTCAAAAAAATTCCTACGCACACGCAAGATCATGGTGATGGCATAGCAACGAGAGGGGAGAGTGTTCGTCCACGTACCCTCGTAGACCGTAAGTGGAAGCGTTATGACAACGCGGTTGATGTAGTCGTACGTCTTCACGATCCGACCGATCCAAGCACCGAACGTATGGCACCTCTGAGTTCAGCACATGTTCAGCTCGATGACGATCCCCGGGCTCCGATCCAGTAAAGCTTCGGGAAGAGTTCCACCAGCACGACGGCGTGGTGACGATGATAATGTTCTACCGGCGCAGGGCTTCGCCTAAACTCCGCGACGATATGACCGAGGTGGAATATGGTGGAGGGGGGCACCGCACACGGCTAAGGAACGATCCGTAGATCAACTTGTGTGTCTCTAGTGTGCCCCCTGCCTCCATATATAAAGGAGGGAGGGGGGAGGCCGGCTGGCCCCTTTGGGCGCGCCAAGGGAGGAGGAATCCTCCTCCTAGTAGGAGTAGGACTCCTCCTTTCCTACTCCTACTAGGAGGGGGAAGGAAGGGGGAGAGGGGGAAGGAAAGAGGGGGGGCGCCGCCCCCCCCCTTCCTAGTCCAATTCGGACCAGAGGGTGGAGGGGGCGCGCGGCCCATGCTGGCCGCCCCTCTCTCCTTTCCCCTAAGGCCCATAAGGCCCAATACTCTCCCGGGGGGTTCCGGTAACCCCCCCCCCCCGGCACTCCGGTTTTCTCCGAAATCACCCGGAACACTTTCGGTGTCCGAATATAGTCGTCCAATATATCAATCTTTATGTCTCGACCATTTCGAGACTCCTCGTCATGTCCGTGATCACATCCGGGACTCCGAACAAACTTTGGTACATCAAAACTTATAAACTCATAATAAAACTGTCATCGTAACGTTAAGCGTGCGGACCCTACGGGTTCGAGAACTATGTAGACATGACCTAGAACCATTCTCGGTCAATAACCAATAGCGGGACCTGGATGCCCATATTGGCTCCTACATATTCTACGAAGATCTTTATCGGTCAAGCCGCATAACAACATACGTTGTTCCCTTTGTCATCGGTATGTTACTTGCCCAAGATTTGATCGTCGGTATCCAATACCTAGTTCAATCTCGTTACCGGCAAGTCTCTTTACTCGTTCTGTAACACATCATCTTATAACTAACTCATTAGTTACAATGCTTGCAAGGCTTAGGTGATGAGTATTACCGAGAGGGCCCAGAGATACCTCTCCGCCAATCGGAGTGACAAAACCTAATCTCGAATTATGCCAACTCAACATGTACCTTCGGAAACACCTGTAGAGCACCTTTATAATCACCCAGTTACGTTGTGACATTTGGTAGCACACAAAGTGTTCTTCCGGTAAACGGGAGTTGTACAATCTCATAGTTGCAGGAACTTTGTATAAGTCATGAAGAAAGCAATAGCAATATACTAAACGATCAAGTGCTAGGCTAACGGAATGGGTCATGTCAATCACATCATTATCCTAATGATGTGATCCCATTAATCAAATGACAACACATGTCTATGGTTAGGAAACATAACCATCTTTGATTAATGAGCTAGTCAAGTAGAGGCATACTAGTGACTTTATGTTTGTCTATGTATTCACACATGTATCATGTTTCCGGTTAATACAATTCTAGCATGAATAATAAACATTTATCATGATATGAGGAAATAAATAATAACTTTATTATTGCCTCTAGGGCATATTTCCTTCATTGAGGGCCTAATTGCTCGCGCAACCCATCAGACAGGGTGTCTGGTACCTCGCGCCATATTTCCGTTTAGATTCGGTCTGCAGTGTATTACCTCTAACTTTTGCATACAAACTCGGATTGAAATGATCTATATATCAATATTGATTGACTTGATGAGACGAAGACAATTCCTTTAGAGTGTTCCTTCATCCGAGGTCGTCTTGATGGCGTAATTGGCTGAAAAGCACTCGGAGCACTAAATTCTGCCACTCGGAGTACAGTTTCGACCCCTAAGATGAGGTCGGATGTCGATGACTTAAACATCAGAGTTATTCCACTCGGCGGCCTGAAACTTTTCATGCTTAAAACTCTTTCACTTGAGGCCATCTTACTTGCCTTTTGTACCTTGCCAAAATCCGGTGTCAACACATGCCCCCCTGTTTTCTGGCAGAGCTTGCGTGCCAGAAAATACTTCTTTTAAGCACGATGTCAACACTACATCGGCTGTGCATGCTGAAGACGATAATTGTTATTGGCCATATGCTTAGGCTTGTTGCTGCTTGGGTAGAGCATTTTTAGATAATAGTCGTATGAGAACAACCATTGGATGCCACGAATGCCTTCATGTAAGTCTCTCATGTCAATCCTTGACTTGACCTTTATCCAAGTACTCCATGAGGATATTAGAACCATTCAGCGATACCGGATGCCAAAAGATTATGTCCATGCAACTTAAATGAACCATCAACTATTCAGTGACTCCCCTCATTGTTGATAAAAAATACTCCATCAAGTCTCCGCCGAATAATGTCTGTCTCCTAACTTGGATCCTGCAGATAAGAGAAACTTTCTCCAGCCAGCTATATGACTCGCACTAGATCCATTAGTGGCCGACTCCACCATGGAGTCAGCCGCAACTCGTGAGTTCAATGCTTGAGTGATTCGCTGATGCATATAAAGATAACATTTGTTGGACGGTTGGCAACGAATCATTGTGAACCTTGATGCACGCCACCCCTGCAGCCAAAAAGTCCTCTAGCCTGAATAGCACAACATATTCGTCTTGATTATTAGCATGTAAGCTCTAGTTGTCATGAAGTCTTCAAAACAAGCCCGTGAAGAAATATGTGAATAACGCCGACTCTAGGCGCTGCTAAACTGAATCATGAAAATAATCTCCACGACATTTTGACTTGGCGTCCAGTGAGTGCCAACTGATAAATGTCATGTCATGCCCCCTTCTTTTGGTCTCCTGAGTCAACATTTCCTTGCTCCCCGAGTGAACAGAGCTTCATTCATCTCGATGACACACTTTTTCTGGATCCTATGATAAACCAACAATATGAGTCGACAACCCTTCTTGTACTAGACTCTCGATTAGTGGCCGAATAATTAGTCAGCCTTCCAGTGTTGGCAAAACTAAGAATTGGCTTTGGGAATATGAGATACACCACAATGAGCACAATTATTCAGATGCCAACTTTGTCAACACAATATACTCTTAGGGTGATATGCAAATATCAGCCATGTGTCCTTATCTCAAAGGACATGGTGAACCCGTCCACCAAAGTGTGAATAGCCGAAATAATTCAGATGTTTCAGCTGGGGTTAAGCTCTCGGACACTGGCTTTGATGGAATGATCGAAGAACATGGACGATGTGCCATTTGGAGTCCCCTATAGTGAGATGAAAACTGTCGACTCCACGTACCAGCTTCACACTTGTCCTCCTTTACTCCTACCAGCTTCGCAATAGGAGATGTGATTCCGCTCTTGACTCGAGGATTTCTCTTGGGAACCCAAGCCATATTCCTCTTCTTTAGCTCCTTGACCCTGAGCCTCTTTAGTTTTCTTTCTTGCCAATGTGATAAGCCGAATGAGCATCCCGACTGTGATTTTGTTTTATGCACTGGCAAATTCTTCCTGGCTTTGGGCATCTCCGTCTTGGCCTGACCAAACTCCGCGATTGGATCTTTGAAAGTTACTTGCTTCACTTTCTTGTCCTTAGTAGCCAACATAGACTCAGCTGGCTTTTTGGCATTTGGAGTCAGATCTGAAATAGCACACTTGCAGCTATCCTTTTTCACTCGGTACACTTGCTTGACCACGTCCATCTTCTTTGCTGACCCCCAAACCGATTCTTTTTGTTTGAGTCGGTCTTTAACATGTGGTTGTTGAACAAATGATGATCCTCTCGGAGCTGCATAATTTTGGTGAGGTGGTTTAGAATACGATGGACAGTGTGCCCTTGATTTATACTTGTTCCATGATTGATCTGAATAATAGTGAGCATAGGGAGGTATCCATGACATCGGCATTGGTGGCCCAAAAGGAGGATATGGAGTCTGTTTGCTCAACTTCTTCCTTCGCCAGTCCCGGTCTTCAAATTTATGCCTTGAGGGTGACTTCAATGCTTTTGTTTCATTTGGCCGATAAGCACTCTTTACCTCACTTATCTTCTGATATTTTTTTAATAACTGCGCGAAAGTAACTTTCGGCTTTTCACCTTTGCGCTTACCATGGCCTTTGCTTTCTTTGGTTGTGCGTGCATCGGTCTTTGAATTCTCTTGTTGCCCCCCAGTGCTAGATGTCTCTGTTGTAGCTTTGATGGAATTTCTGTTTTCAAGATTGTTCTTGATGCACTTTTTAACAATATCCTTGCTTGAAGACTTTCCCCCATCATCACTGGTGTGTACCTATCCACTTTTAGATGAATCGGCTGGAGATAGCCGATTCAATATTTGATTGTCGTCAAAACCAATCTGATCCGCCTGGCCAAATGATCACGCCTCAACAAAATCCAATCGTCCTATTTTGTCCGATTGCTCGACTTGATGGATCATGTTGCAATCTTTGACATTTTTCTCGAACGAACATTGCATTCGCTCTTGTCTTGACGGCTCGACATCGTGATCAATTATAATAATAGGATTAGTCAGGGAGGTACCGATGATGTGATCAACTATGCCTGCACTGGACGTACACTCCTGGTCCATTAACCGATATTGTGATATCGGATATGAAACAAAACAACCGAGTGGTGCCAGCTTAGTGCCATCTGACTCGGCTATGCATTGATTTTCGTCCTCCTTTCCCGATGCGCTTGAATCGACTATCCTGGAGAACTTTGAACCTGGATTTATATTCCTGCAACCAAAATAATTACAGAATATATGTCTCATCCGAGACCAAATGTTAGCCAGGCATGAAACAAACAAAGTTGTCCATATGAATATAAAGTTTAGTCGGCATGACGGGAACAACTTTGGCTTTGTGAAGACATTGGAAGGAGAAGACGATTGCACCACCGGAACAATACCTTGCTCTACTGAATAATTCTCCAACGCCTCTTCCTTTTTTTTGGATCTCGTGCCTCATCACTCGGATTGCCTGAGTAGACAGTCGGATTGCCCGAGTGGATTTCACTCGGACGTTCTTTGTCAGTTGAACTTTGCCCGACTACACGCTCTGGTTCTTGATCTTCATCACTAGCCAAACTTTGTTTGGCCATATAACTTTGCTCTTGATGATCATCAATTTCTTTAGCATGGAACTCATAGGGCAGCATGTAAGCTCCCTCACATCCAGAAAAATCGAGCACGACCAATTTGTTGCATTTATCGTGCCTTTGCTCGGTGAAGCTTGCATCTTCTATTTTGGTACATGCGGCAGTAATTGGCTTGATGCACTCGGCTTTAGCCGGCGATGCACTCGTCTGGAATGATGCACTCGGCTGGCATGATGTTCTCGGCTGGCACGATGCACTCGGCGATGCAACACACTCGGCCTTAAACGTCTCGGTGCTCAATCCGATTTCAATTGAATCCACCATTGTTTTGTCAATAAATGAACCGTTCAACTCGGTTGTAGACGACTTGGTCAAATTTGACTCGGTTTCAACTGAATCAACCGTATTAGCCGAGTGAACCCTTTCTTGCTGATTTGCTTGCAAAGCTTCTTTCTTGGCTTGCCTCAACATCACAGAGGAGTCAACAAGATTGCTGCATGGAGGAAGGAACTTGACATATTCTTGCAAATACTCTTCTTCACACTTATTCTTGAGTGCATCATAAGCTTGTCGATATTCTGTTGGTAATTCCTCAAGAGTTGGCGTAGTAACATTATTGACGCTATTCCCTGTGAGCTCTGGCTTGTTCTTGTCCACTTGGGCCACATATTTTTCTTTAAACCCAACCCTACTTGGATCGGCTTGCCCCCCAATGCTCTTAGGATCTTTCAGCAATGAACTGATGTTGCCGAAATTTTGCAATTGTACAGGGGGTGTATAACATGCTGCAATGATAGGTGAAGACTTGTGCACTGTTGTTGAATATTTTCTCTCAATCGGCAACACTTCGTCTTCTTTCAAAACCCTAGCTCTTACTGCCTCATAACCAGGAACCAATCCCTTTTCGTGCTGCTCAACGCAAATAGCACTAATCTTCTTATTTTGGGCTAAACTTTTTAATGCAGCTAGAGCCACCTCATCTCCTGCAATATTAGACACATATGCTCCTATGGAATCTCCATTCACTCGGCCATAACCGCGTAGGCGAGCCGAGTCATGAATATTTTTAGTTTCATATGCCATTGAACAATTAATCTCATGAGGTGTAGCATATGATGATTGGGGATAACCGGCCGAATAGCTAATGGAAGCATGGCCGATTCCCCATCCATCGGCATGTTTGGGGAGGAACCCGCATATTGCGAGTCGGCTGCCGATGGATAAAACAGTGAGACACCCTCCTGTAATTGAGGTGTCATATATTGATTACTCGAACAAATCGTGTTGTTCACCGGCATATTGAAAGATGTTGCCGATGCACGAAAGTTCAGATTCGTAGGTTGCATGTCGCGATTCTGTAAATTCCAAGTTTCTCCAACGGAATAACTAGTCGGCCTTTGCATGTTAGGGCTAGCCGACATGACATGTCCATTGAAAGATCTAGCAACATCAACATAATGGCTATTTGCATCTACATAAGGAGATTGATGATACATGTTACCGTTGTAGATTGCAGCCGCTTGATGACGCTCTCCTTGTAGCAAGAACAGGCTGGAGACTGTTCAAAGCTTCTTCCCCAGCGGAGTCGCCAAAAAGTGTGTTGACACACGAACACGTCACGTGTACCCTCGACGCCGGGGGTGATGCACCACAGCTCACGTCGAAGGAGACCCGACCGACAGCGCGATACGCAGGACAGTCGGCGGGCGCTTTTGAAGACCCGAAAACCCCACATCCCCGGGAGGGACCCCGTCAGGGAGTGCAGCGGCTATGGGCTGCCCTAGGTCAATTCGCTCACCCCTAGAGCCTCGTGGATCGCTGCCCTCCAACGCGAAGAACGAACGAAGAACGAGAAATAAAGACACACGGGTAGGGGATAAAAATAGATGAACACAAAAGTGTAATAGATTGATTGGTTCGATTGGTGTTGTTCAATCGGCCATCACCCCCAACATATATAAGAGGCGGTGGACTTCCCGTACAAGTAAAGGATTCATCTAGGCTTTCCTTACAAAAAATTACATCAATTCACGTCCTAGAGTCCTAGTTCTATTCCAACTCGGATTCAGTCTGAATCTGGCCCAACTTCTGTCTTCCTCCTTGTGTGGGCCGTCGAGCTTGCATATGATCTCCGATCAAGATGGCCCAAATATCAAACCTGTGCGCCTCGACGAGACGAACAACTCTCATGTTGATCACTTTTTCAAATAAGGCCATCTTGAATACCTTTTGAGGTCATCTTTACCTTCCAGTCAGACTCGGTCTTGCAGCAGACTGGATTATCCGAGTCTCGTAGTGAATCTGCAGGTTATATAATATCTCTGATGATGATGACTCCAAAACAAAAGTTTACCGTTTTGACGATACGCACAACTTCTGCATTGAACACTTCTCTATCCAAGGTCATCTTGATAAACTTTCGGGCACATGCTCAGTTTCACTCGGATTCGAGCTCATCCACTCGGATATTAGAGTCACTCTACTCGTCCGACTGGACTTTTTCACTCGGATGTTAGAATATTTCACTCGGAAGATAATATTCCACTCGGATGACTATATTTTCACTCGGAAAGGCAATCTCTTACTCGATCGGCAAGTTTTAATTCCGACGGTAATATCTTTTACTCAGATGATAATAAGTTCACTCGGATGTCAAACTTTCACTCGACCGGTAAGTTTTCCCTCAAAAAGAAAGCTTTCACTCGACCGGTAAGTTTTACTCAAAAGGTAAGCTTTCACTCGACCGGTAAGTTTTCACTCGGATGATAAGCTTTTCACTCGACCGAAAACATAGACTGGTCTTGATTTGTCTCCCTAGGTCTCATACGACCTCGGATTGAGAAGAATTATATATGAAAATCGATCGGCTTGACGAGACGAAACTTTCTTGTGTTGAAGGTTTTTCGATTCAAGGCCTTCTTGAGGGACGAATTGCTCACGCAACCCATCAGACAGGGTGTCTGGTACCTCGCGCCATATTTCCGTTTAGATTCGGTCTGCAGTGTATTGCCTCTAACTTTTGCATACGAACTCGGATTGAAAGGATCTATATATAAAAATTGATTGCCTCGACGAGACGAAGACAATTCATTTAGAGTGTTACTTCATCCAAGGTCATCTTGATGGCCTAATTGACTTAAAAGCACTCGGAGCACTAAATTCTGCCACTCGGAGTACAGTTTCGGCCCCTAAGATGAGGTCGGATGTCGATGACTTAAACATCAGAGTTATTCCACTCGGCGGCGTGAAACTTTTCATGCTTAAAACTCTTTCACTTGAGGCCATCTTACTTGCCTTTTGTACCTTGCCAAAATCCGGTGTCAACAGGCTCGTTTTTCTTGCATCAAAACTCCGCCAATTCCGGTGCCACTTGCATCACAATGAACCTCAAAAGTTTTGTCAAAGTTGGGCAAAGCAAGAATCAGACCATGAGTAAGCAAAGACTTGAGCTCATCAAAAGGGGTAGATTGCAAAGATCCTCAAACAAAAGGAGCATTCTTCTTACTCAAGGCATGCAAAGGAGCGGTAATAGTGCTAAAATCCTTCACAAAGCGACGGTCAAAACCTGCAAGGCCAAGAAAACTACGCACTTGTTGCAAATTGGTGGGTTGGGGCCACGTTTTAATTGCTTGAATTTTAGATTCATCAACATGGACACCCTTGGAAGAAATGACAAAACCCAAGAAAACAAGTTTGTCAACACCAAACATGCACTTTTTCATGTTGGCATAAAGACGTTCCTTGCAAAGCGTTTGCAAAATAGCCCTGACATGCTTTAGATGCTCTTTCAAGGATTTGCTAAACACAAGAATATCATCAAAGTAAACCACAACAAACACTCCAATATAAGGACGAAGCACAAAATGCATAAGTCTCATGAAAGTACCGGGAGCTTCCGATAAACCCATGGGCATAACCAACCACTCGTATAAGCCAAATTTAGTTTTGAAAGCAGTTTTCCACCCATCACCTTGTATGCGGATTTGATAATCGCCACTTTTAAGATCAATTTTTGAGAAAAAGGCGGCACCGCTAAGTTCATCAAGCATATCATCTAGGTGAGGAATGGGATGCCTATAGCGAACGGTGATAGAATTAATGGGTATACAATCAGAACACATGCGATAACTTCCATCTTGCTTAGGGACAAGTATAACCGGAACGGCACAAGGGCTTAGGCTTTCACGTACATGACCGTTGTCGATTAGTTGTTGTACTTGCCGTTGGATCTCCTTAGTTTCTTCGGGGTTGACGCGGTATGGAGCTTTGTTTGGTAGGGGCACTCCGAGGATGAGATCGATTCGATGCTCAATACCTCATAGTGGAGGTAGACCCGAGTGTAGCTCATCAGGGAAAACATCTTGGAATTCCTGCAAAAGAGTTTGAAACACTAAAGGTAGATCGTGAGAGGTGTTAGTTTTTGGATCCACATCCTTGCACACAAGGACAAAGTGCATAACACTCGATAGATTCTCACACACTTCTCTCATCTCACTTTTGGTGGCAAATAGGACTAGGTTTTTCTCTCTAGGTGAAGAGGCGCTCAAGTTTGGCTTGTGGCTCTCACTTACTTTATGGTGGATCACTTTCTCACTCTTCTCTCCATGATGGGCGGCTTGCTTATCAGCAATCACTTGACTAGCAGACATAGGTCGAAGCACATACTCCTTTCCTTTCATCTTGAAGCTATAGTGATTCGTACGCCCATTGTGGATGACACCACGGTCGAATTGCCATGGCCTACCAAGAAGGAGGTGGCAAACAGACATCGGGACAACATCACACTCCAAAGTGTCCTCATATGCACCAATTTTGAAGGAGACTTGTACCATATGCTCAACTCATATAGTGCCGGAGTAACTTAGCCATTGGACTTTGTAGGGGTGCGGGTGCTTCATCTTGACCAATTGAAGCTTGGAGCATAGTTCTTCACTTGCCAAGTTGTGGCAACTACCTCCGTCGATGATGACCTTGACGGACCTTCCATTGATGTCGGCCTTTGTGTGGAAGATGTGGCATCATTGGTCTTCTTCTTGTTGATATTGAAGAGTCAAGACTTTGGAGACAACGAGAGCGGGGCTCAAATCCTCATCACAAAAGACTTGATCATCTTCATCCTGGTTCACGCGCCGGTGCATGGCCACTTGTTCAAGGGCTTCCATCTCCTCGTCACTCATGGAGTCATAGGTGCCATCGTTGTTGAGGATCATGGTGCACTTGTTGGTGCATTCAAAAGACTTTGTCGACCTTCAATGCCCATGAGAGGTATTCTTCCGGATCATTGCTTCCATTGAACTTGGGCATTGTGAATTTTAGCTTGCCATAGTGTTGCTCTTCATTATGTTGTTGACGATAGTGATGATGATGCCCTTGATGTGGAGGGTAATCATCCTCATGTTGCTCTTGGTGTGGGGGAAGTCCATGATCAACTTGCTCTTGTTGGACTTGAGGTTGAGGAGGAGCTTATCGAGCTTGAAGAGGAGCTTGAGGAACTTGGCGTTGCACGCGCGGTTGGTAGTTCCGCTCTTGGATTTCTTCTCGAAGTGCTTCCTCTTGATTGCGCCGGTCTCGGTTGCAGTTGGCGATTGCTTGACTTGATTCTTGGAGGGCACGTTACGCCTCAAGAGCTTGTGCTTCACGTTGTTGTTGTTGAAGACGTTGAGCCTCGGCGTCTTGTTCCTCTTGATGTAGACGCGCTCATTCTTCCTCTTGGCGCCGTTGTCATTGTCGTTCTTGATCTTGTGCAAAAGCGACTTGGTGTGGTGGAGGACGAGGTACTTGCTCATTGACTTGCTCTTGTGAATGCTTGTCGTGTAGAGGGTTGAGAGATGCATGACGATCTTGACACGCGGCTCATCGAAGAGTGTTCGATGTTGGTGTACTTGAGCCGGAGAAGGTGTCGTCGGAGTGTCGACTTGAGCGGCTTCGTCTTGAGTATGAAGAAGTTGAAGGAGGACGGTTCACCAACAAGGCGCGGATCTCATCCATCCTTGCATCGTTCTCTTGCTTATGAGCGTCGAGCTTGTTGTCGAAGTAGTCCTTGGTACGTTGCTCGGAGAGTCGCAAGTCGGTGGCGAGGTTGTCGATGCGGTCGGTCATAGCTTGTTGCTCTTGGTGCGACGCTCGTTGTGCACCAAAGAGGTGGCTCTTGGTGATGTATGATGACATGTCGTCGTCTTGCTCGAGAGTGGGTTGGTAGAAGAACTTGGCATATCCATCATTCCAAGCCAAATGTGAGTGGTAGAAGGGGAAGAACTTATACCAATTGTACCTTGACCGATGTTGATGATGAATCAAGTTCACTCAAATGCGGACAATGAAATAGAACTATTGGTACCAATTCTTGTCGGTTCTCACACCTACACAAGTAAAAGCTTATGGTGGAGCTTGGTTAGGATGGTGGCACAAAATTTGATGCAATTGTAAGTGAGCTTCAATAATGTTGGAAAAGATTCACAAATTTGCAAATGCAACAAGTAGACCAAGCAAGTAGAGGTACATGGAAAACACACGCAAATAGATAAGTGGGATTGTGCAAACCAAAAGTGAGCCAAAATGTGGAATCCACGAAAATGCTCTTGTTGCACAATACACGAGAGACGCTAGCACGATTGCACAAAAGGCGGATACGGAACTTGTGCACAACCTACTAGGCAAAAATGCAACGACCTCTATCCCAAGTATGCTATATGTATGGTATTTCGGTGCTATGATCCAAGATGATCTGATATGACAATCTTAATGTATTATGATACTATGTTTCTTGCTTATAAGCTCTTTGCTTATCTTTCCTCTTTGCTTAAAAGCTTGGGTGGCTCTTTCACTTTTGAGCTCTTTTCTCATGCAAAACTTCACGAACCAAGATAGAAATTGTGTATGTGATGACAACTTTGTGACACAAAAGATGATGTCAAGATATGCACCACTACGGTATGGTATGTATGCTATGGAGTATGATCACTAATGCACAAGTCACGCTGCCGGCAATACTCAATGGCTAGTCTCGATGGGTAAGCTACGCAAAAGTAAGGCCATGTGGGTATCAATGCAATTGCAAGGTATGACAAAGATGTCGTCGAAGTTACCGTCCTTGGCGATGATGAGTAGTCGATGGGGATGAGCAGTGGTGTTGATGACGTCGAACCGTACCTATATAGCCGAAACACAATAGGACACGGGAACCACAACCCAAAATCTCAAAGACCCAAACGTGTCAAAATCGTCATAGGAGGTAGCGGTGAGCGGTGGTGGTGCTTGTGGAAAGCGGTGGTGGTATGCGGAAGTAAGCGTGGGCACCGGGGCAAAATTGGGCGAAACTAGGCGGAAAATGGCGCGGGGGAATGGAGTTGATGCTGCCAGGGGCCGGATGTCTGGGCCAGCTGTCGGATGTCCGGTGGACACGGTCGGATGTCCGGGCTCTTGGATCGGGGACGAACACGATGAACTCCACGGGAAAAAGGGCAACTCCGGGGCAAAATTCGGACGAATTGGTGGATGGAAATCATGGAGAAGGTGGGGAAAAGCTAGATCCACTCGATGCAAAGCAGATCCATGGATCAAATCCAACAAAACTTCATCACACCATCAAATCACAAAAAATTTGGGGGCTATTTTTGGTGGGGATTTTCGGATTTAGGACGAAATCAACAAAATCAAGCTAGAAAACAAAGGGTAGGGGCTCCAAAAACGTGATCGACGTGGCTCATGATACCAAGATGATGTAGGGCGGACCCCTAGGGGCCGATCTTTCATGTTTGGAGAGGATCCCTACGGGGAACACGAAGAACGCGCGGAAGAACACGAGGGAAATCACGAGGGGAAAAACAAGAGAAACACTCAACCGACACGAAATAGATCACACAAGTGCTAGATCACCGAGGCACAAAGTAACACGAGATCCAAAGTCAACAAGGGACGATACAATAGTAACCGTTCTTCTCCATGAGGAGGTCTTGATTGTCTTCTCCGGATGGAGGCCTTGAATTCGGATGGATCTTCTCCGAAGAGGTGCGGTCCCTCACGAGGAGTAGATCCGGTACAGATGAGCAATGCTCTATCTCATATGAGCTATCACAATGCTAACCCTAAAACGTAGGTGGAGATGGCGTATATATAGTCTAGGGGCTAAGGGGGTACATGGGCCTCGGCCCTTACACTGCTTGTAGACAGGGAAGGCCGGATGTCCTGGCGTCGGGCCGGATGTCCGGTGGCTCACGAGGGGCCGGATGTCCAGGCTGAAGGGCCGGACGTCTGGGCTGGAGGAGACGGCCATGCTGCTCTCGGGATGGGCGGCGCCAGATGTCCGGGCGGAGGGGCCGGATGTCCGGTGCTTCAGTAGAGGCGGGATGTCCGGGGTGGCGGCCGGATGTTCGGGCTGTCGGGGCATGCTTCTGTGCTTCCTGGACGGCGTGTCCGGATGTCCGGGCCGGAGGCCGGATTTCCAATGAGGAGGGCCGGATGTCCGGGCTGGACGCCAGATGTCCGGTGCCTATAGCTTCTTCGGCAGAGTCCTGGCCATGTAGATCTCCGGATCATGGCCGGATGTCCGGTGCCTGGAGGCTGTTCTCGCCTTCTTCCATTGGTTCTCTTCTTCCGTGGACTTGGGGTCTTGACCATCTTCATGTACATCCTCGGGAGGGTCCTCTTGGCACCTAATCATGCACAACATTCCTGATTTAGGCAGTAACCATGTCTCGAGAGGATCATATGAGATATCACTAAGGAGAGAAGTCACCTCGATCTCGAGAGCTCTAGCTCGTGCTCTAGTCATGGGTCCTCTTGGTGCTTGGTGAGACGACGGAAGGTCCATGGGGATGATTGAAGGATGCTTCGCATCAAGCTTGAACTCCGTTTCTTCCGCAACGAGCTCCTCCACGCCCTTCCGATGGAAGGCGGGTCGCGCCTGCCCTTCTAGCTCCGCGCCACTACAGATTCGAAGCAGAGTCTCCCCTTCCCCTCTAGCACCAACATCGCTCGGGCAGCGATAGGGTGCTTCTGCATGTGCCCCCCATGCGGATGTGCATGCCGGAGTCGAAGACGAAGGTGGCACGACGCGAGCGGCAATGGGCGGCGGCTGCGGGGGAGCCCGACTCTTCTCGCTAGCGGGCGCACTCTGTCCTTGTCGACCCGGAGGAGGCGCTCGTCCACGAGGTGATGGGGAGTTCACTGACCACGGGGAAGACCGACGCGAGGCGCCCCTGGCGCAAGGACACGAAGGCGCTCCGCCTCGATCTTGAGGCATGCATTGGAGCGCCTTCTGCGGGAGAAGGAAACCGTCGCTGCCAAGGCTGCCTTCCAGCAGCGAAGCCTCCTCCTCCACCTCTCCGGCTATGTTTCGGCCGCATCAGAGAGAGGCACCACCTTGGATGACGACGGCGATCATGTTCGGCTAAAGTATGATTCTTCTGGCGAAAGGGCGGCTACATTTTTTCCTCCGAGGAAATGTGCAAAAAGGGGGGCAACTATGTCATGTTTGGAGTCCATGGCTTCTATTTCTGGAGTGGGTTACTGGGACGAAGAGGTGGAAGTCTTGGCGTCCCAAGTGGGCTCGTTCCCTGTGGCGGCAAGGTTAATTATGTGCAAGAGTTGTATGGGACCTGGTTGCTTTTTTCACTCTTTTTAGGGTTTTCTTTGCATAACTCGGTGATTGGTTTGTAATATCTTAGTTTCTTTGAGTTTTGTTGTAACATGTAATGTATTTATCTTCTATATCTAAATAGCTAGCCCTCACTAACTATTTTAGGGCACAAACAACTGTGCCACCTTAGCATCCCAATAAGTTTTATAAAGGGTGATAACGCCCATACGTATGGCATACTAGACATCCGCCCACACACGGTGTGTGGCATGAGTAGGAGGCAGCCCACACAGGCTATGCATGGGCAAACATTAGAATTGCTCACACATGTGGGTGCAGCTACTTCGTGCCACACACCCAACAAGTACTACTCATCCCTACCCTGTGCGTGTGGCACGAAGCAAATATGCCCACACGTCCTAGCGCAACTACGTTGGGTACACGCGGGATGACGATTTAGTTGCCATCCGGGATGGCAAATGTAGTTGTAAAAGCATGGCAACTCTCTCTGTTTCGGTTAACTATGGTTGCCATGTCTAATTTATGGTAGTTGCCGTGTGTAATTAAACCATAGTTGACGTGTGTGATTAACTACTTGCCACATTCTTTTGTTAGTAGATCCTCTAGTTCTTGGGAATCTGTGATTCCAGATTTTATTTCTCATTCTCTTGTAAACGACATGTCTATTATTTGAGAAGTAAAGTGTTTTACCCGTAAAAAAACTACTTGCCACATATGGTCAAACAATAATTGCCATGTGTGTTTACCTAGTTGCCACGTGTGGTCCAACCATAGTTGTCATGTATGGTTAATCACAGTTGCCATGTGTGTTTATCTGGTTGCCACATACGCGCAACTGCAGTTGCCGTCTAGCAGCGAATGATAGTTTTCATGTGTGTTTACCTAGTTGCCACGTACGCGCAACTGCAGTTGCCATCCAACAAAGTACGGGTGTCATGTGGGCGAAAAAGCAGTTCACCCACACACACGTGGACTAGGTGATGGCTGTGTGGGCAGAAACTAGTTCTCCCACACAACGCAGCTGGCAAACCGCGTGCTGTGTGGCGTGTGGGCAAACTCTCCAACGTCCACACACACGATGATGCCCACGTGTGAAAGGATCGATATAGCTGACTAGAGGGGGGGGGTGAATAGGCAACTAACAATTTTTAACTTTTCTTTACCAATTTAAACTTTGCATCAAAGTAGGTTGTCTAGATATGCAACTAGGCGAGCAACCTATATGATGCAACAACAACAAGCACACAAGCAAGCAAGAGATGCAACACAATATGAGCTTGCACAAGTAAAGGTACGAGATAACCAAGAGTGGAGCCGGTGAAGACGAGGATGTGTTACCGAAGTTCCTTCCCTTTGAGGAGAAGTACGTCTCCGTTGGAGCGGTGTGGAGGCACAATGCTCCCCAAGAAGCCACTAGGGCCATCGTATTCTCCTCATGGCCTCACACAATGCTAGATGCCGTGATTCCACTATTGTTGCCCTTGGAGGCGGCGACCGGACCTTTACAAACAAGGTTGGGGCAATCTCCACAACTTAATTGGAGGCTCCCAACAACACCACAAAGCTTCACCACAATGGAATATGGCTCCACGGTGACCTCAACCGTCTAGGGTGCTCAAACACCCAAGAGTAACAAGATCCGCAAGGGATTAGTGGGGGAATCAAATTTCTCTTGGTGGAAGTGTAGATCGGGGCCTTCTCAACCAATCCCTAGAAAATTAACAAGTTTGATTGGCTAGGGAGAGAGATCAGGCGAAAATGGAGCTTGGAGCAACAATGGAGTTTGGGGATGGAAGAGGTAAGTCTTCTTGGAGAAGAAGACCCCTTTATATAGTGGGGGGACACATCCAACCGTTATGCAGTCTGCAGCCCGCATCTGGGCGGTACTACCATTGTTGGAGCGGTAGTACCGCTGCCACAACGGTACTACCATTGTGGCAAGGAGGCATAGGGAAACCAGGGCCGAGGGAGAAGAAGTACATGCACTAGGGTGGTACTACTGCTCTGAGGGCGGTACTGCCGCTTCCTATAGCCGCTGGAAAACAGGGGAGGGCAGCTAGCTGAGCGGCAGTTGGAGTGGGTAGGAGCGGTACTACCGCTGATAGCGGTACTACCGCGCCCTACTGTCGTCCCTACTACCGCTCCCCTGCATGGTCCTTTATGGAAACCTGACATGAAAAATTGAGACCACAGCAGGGGCGGTAGTACCAGCGGCACTAGCAGGTGGTACTACCGCCCTGGCCGCGGTACTAACGCTTAGCACAAAGCACCCCTTGTTTTGCACAACACGGAAACTCCAAAGAAGCAGGAAGAAGGTGAGGGTGCAAGGAGAATGTGAACGTGATGATTCCACCCATACTCTTCCAAAACGGATCCCCTCTTGATAGTACGGTTATCCCTACGACTCAATTCCACCGAAAAGAAACAAAGGAAAATAATCCGTCTAAAGTGAAGTCCTCGAGGGGTAATAATCGCATAGTGCTCTTATATTAGATAAATGAAAAGATTAATGCACACGATTAGTCCGCAAACGTATTGTCATCAATCACCAAAACAACCGGGGAGAATAATGCCCTAACAATCTCCCCCTTTTTGGTGGATTGATGACAACACGAGATTTGCACAAAATAGTAACTGAAAATTTAGCAAACCCTCTCCCAACAAAATATAGACGGGCTCCCCCTAGAGGTGCACACCAAGGAAATTAGCATGAAAGACTATGTGCACATCTTTAGGATCAAACTCCCCCTATATTTTGTAGACAGGCAACATCCTTGCATATAAGAATAACAACAAGTACATCTAAGCAAGGACAAGCATAAGAGCAATAATATAAGTGCCGGTAAAGAAGCATCTCACATGATAACAAAGTATAAGATAGGGTAGTTCACATATGTCTTACACCATATGGTCTCACTCACAGCCGAACGAAAGCGAACGAACACAACGAACATGAGACACGAGACACGAACGAACACGAGACACGAGACACGAACGAACACGAACACACAAACACAAGACCCAAAGCAAATCCTTAACTCTCCACCTTTGGCAGCAAGACAACAAAGGGAAAGGGACAACACGACACACGATGGTAGTAGATCTCCATGGCATCACCAGTCATGCTCCTCCTCCTACCTCTGCAGCACGGGGAGAAGCATGAACTCCGGTGCCTCCTCAGTGTCAGACCACGGGCAGTGCACTCTGATCCAAGACTCCTCATCAGTGATCTGCTCCTCGGAGCCATCTCCAACCTCAAGGCCAACATGTCTCATAATGGCCTTGTCACGACAACGAGCCATCTTGGCCTCCTTGTGAGCCTTGTACTGACCCTTGGCCTGAAAGCAGAACAGACACTTCATCTTTGCCTTGAGTTTCTTTACCCAAGAGGGATCCTCAGATGGGGGCACATACTCCGGCCCATCATCATCCTCATCATCTGCATCAGATAAGACAGTCTCCTGCACTGGAGGTGTCGGAGTAGACGTACTCCACTTGTCCTTCTAACGCAACTCGACAGTGTCATGAGAAACTATATTGTCTGTGACAAGCTCCTCATCTGGAAACTTGGCTGCCCAAGTGTCCTCGATAAGCTGCGTAAGATAAGGTCCATAAATGATGCACTTGCGCTCCATGATAGCAGAGTGAAGTTCAGACCACATCACATGTGACACATCCAGCACCTGCTAAGAGCCCTTCTCTTCTTGACAGAATAGAAGCATGTCAACAAGGTAAGAGTGCACCTGATCCAAGTTGCCAATCCGAGGACACAGGGTGTTCTGGAAGATCGGATGCATGATGTCTAGAAAGGGCCAGAGCTCATAAGAAACCTTCCCAGTCTCAGACACCTTCCTGGTAGAATAGGGCCAAAGCTTTTCCTTATGAGTAGCGACAATCTCCTTATGAGGGCGAAACCCAAGTGGGGTCTGGGCACCCTCATCATTGTACGATAAGCTGACCATGAAGTCCTTCCATGGTGCGGACAGAAGACGACCATTGGTCATCCAAGACAGAGTACGGGCCCGATCATGCCCAAAGTGAACGGTGGCAAAGAACTGGGCCACGAGCTCGGCATCAAAGTCTTTGTTGAAGGTAATAATCCTCTTGATTTCCAACTCCTCACACCTCTGCAGAGCATTCCCAAAGTATGGCAGGTCCTTCTCCATGTGCGAGAGATCGACAGACTTGACCTTCACAAACAAATTCTTCTTTAGCTTCAAGACATCATGATACATGGACTGCTGAAACCTGTTCTAGAACGGATGCCTCTGAAGAGCAGGCTCCTGGTCCACATGGTAGGGATTGTGCTTCCTCTTGGTATAGAACTCCATTGCAGACATCTGATTAGCACACTTGTGCCTAGTGGAGGTCTTCGACGTAGGGACCTTGGACTTGCATTTTGGCGGCTCAGTCGAGCCACCTGCATCAATAGTAGCAACAGACTCTGGAGCATCCAAAGAGCGATAATGCTTGGAACCTGTTGCACGGTCTAGATTCTTGCGGCGAGCCTGATGCCCGGAGCTACTACCACCTAAACACACACACACACACACACACACACACAAGAACCACAAGAGCAAGAGAGCATAAGCCAAGGAGAGACAAACACCAAAGATGAAAATTAGGTAGAGACACATGGGCATTGGCATCTCAGGGCGGTAGTACCGCGCACGAGAGCGGTAGTACCGCTTACAAGCGGTAGTACCGCTAGGGTACAGCTGTAGTACCAGAGATGCAAAAGACCATATTTCTGAAGGAAATATGCCCTAGAGGCAATAATAAAGTTATTATTTATTTCCTTATATCATGATAAATGTTTATAATTCATGCTAGAAGTGTATTAACCAGAAACATAATACATGTGTGAATACATAAACAGACATAGTGTCACTAGTATGCCTCTACTTGACTAGCTCGTTGATCAAAGATGGTTGTGTTTCCTAACCATAGACATGAGTTGTCATTTGATTAACGAGGTTGATCAAAGATGGTTGTGTTTCCTAACCATAGACATAGTGTCACTAGAATTCCTTCATGTAAGTCTCTCATGTCAATCCTTGACTTGACCTTTATCCAAGTAACATACCGATGACAAAGGGAACAACATATGTTGTTATGTGGTTTGACCGATAAAGATCTTTGTAGAATATGTAGGAGCCAATATGAGCATCTAGGTTCCGCTATTGGTTATTGACCGGAGACGTGTCTCGATCATGTCTACATAGTTCTCGAACCCGTAGGGTCCGCACGCTTAAAGTTCGATGACGGTTATATTATGAGTTTATGTGTTTTGATGTACCGAAAGTAGTTCGGAGTCCCGGATGTGATCATGGACATGACGAGGAGTCTCTAAATGGTCGAGACATAAAGATTGATATATTGGACGACTATGTTTGGACACCGGAATAGTTCCGGGAGGTTTCAGACATTTATTGGAGTACCGGGGGTTACCGGACCCCCCCGGAAGCTATTGGGCCTTATGGGCCTTAGTGGAAAGGAGAGAGGGAGGCCAGGAGGTGGCGCACGGCCCCCTTGCCCCAATCCGAATTGGGAAAGGGAAGTGAGCTTGGAAGCGATCTTTGCGGCACGACGCTCTAATTCCTCCTCGGATGTGAAAAGAGGAGGGGTAACTTGAGCGTCGTCTTGAGCTTGTTCTTGATCTTGAGCTTGCTTTTGATCTTGAACTTGCTCGAAATGGAGAACTTGACCTTGGACATCACTTGGTGGTTCACCACTATCTTGAGGTTGATCTTGTTCACGAGGTTGAGGGCCTTCACTTTGTTTTTCGGAAGCGTGTGGGTCTTGGGTTGGTGATGGCTCCACTTGAGTGGAGCATTGTCCTTCTCCTTTGGCCACACGGGGTTCCTAAATTGGTAGGATATGACCAACACCCATTCTTCTTATGGCTTGGGGAGGAATTTCATCACCTACATCACAAGTACCACTTTGCTCCACTTGGGAGCCGTTATTCTCGTCAAACTCCACGTTACACGTCTCCTCAATGAGTCCGGTGGACTTGTTGAGGACACGGTAAGCATGAGAGTTTGTAGCATAACCAACAAATATGCCCTCATGAGCTCTAGCCTCAAATTTAGACAAACTAACACCTTTCTTGAGAATGAAACACTTACATCTGAACACTCGGAAGTACTTGAGATTGGGCTTGTTACCGGTGAGTATTTCATAGGGAGTCTTGTTCAAGACTTTGCGGAGATATAGTCGATTGGATGCATGACATGTGGTGTTGATGGCTTTGGCCCAAAAGTTGCAAGGAGACTTGAATTCCGCCATCATGGTCCTTGCCGCATCCATCAACGTCCGGTTCTTCCTCTCCGCGACACCATTCTGTTGAGTGGTGTAAGGTGTAGAGTATTGATGCTTGATCCCCTCGTCTCTCTAAGAAACTCATCCAAGGTGTAGTTCTTGAACTCGGTGCCGTTTTCACTTCTTATTGTCAATATCTTTGCATCGTGTTGACGTTTAGCTTCATTTGCAAAGTCGACGACGGTTTGTTGGGTCTCGCTCTTCCTCTTGAAGAAATATACCCAAGTATATCTTGAATAATCATCCACAATCACCAAGCAATACTTTCTACCCCCAAGACTATCAAAGTATGGAGGCCCAAAGAGATCCATGTGAAGGAGCTCCAAGGGTCTCTTCGAGTAGATGATAGTCGTGGAACGATGAGCCTTCTCATGTAGCTTTCCTTCGATACAAGCACTGCAAGCATGATCTTTGGCAAAGCTAACATTTGTTAGGCCACGGACATGGTCCCCCTTGAGAATACTTTGTAGAGATCTCATATTAATGTGTGCTAAATGGCAATGCCAAAGCCACCCCACATCAACTTTAGCCATTAGGCATGTCGCGGTCTTAGTGGGTCGCTCTGAAAAGTTAATCACATAAAAGACCATTCTCGACATGCCCGACAAAGGCTACTTTAAGAGTCTTGCTCCACAAGAGGGCCACGATATCAATATCAAAGAATGTGGCAAAGCCCATGAGTGCAAGTTGACGAATGGAAAGTAGATTGTATGCAAGGGACTCAACAAGCATGACTTTCTCGATCGTGAGATCATGAGATATGACAACCTTGCCAAGACCCAATACCTTAGAATATGAGGCATCACCCCACTCAACGTTTGTGGGCATAGATGGGATCTTGTCCAAGTCCACCACCAAGTCTTTGCTTCCGGTCATATGATTTGTGGCTCCACTATCGAGCAACCATGACCCCCACTGGAAGCAAACACCTACAAGAGATCAATGCTTGGTTTTAGGTACCCATTTTGTAATGGGTCCTTTGATGTTAGTAACAAGGGTCTTAGGAACCCAAATAGACCATTCAATGTACTCATAAGGAGAACCAACAAATTTAGCATAAACATGCACATCACTAGCACGACACAACACATAAGAGGGGTTAAAGTCGCCGACTTTGTTGGAATGGGTGGCATTGCCCTTTTTGGCATCACCACCCTGATACGTCTCCAACGTATATATAATTTTTGATTGTTCCATGCTATTATATTACCCCTTTTGGATGTTTATGGGCTTTATTTTACACATTTATATCATTTTTGGGACTAACCTACTAACCGGAGGCCCAGCCCGTATTGCTATTTTTTTTGCCTATTTCAGTATTTCGAAGAAAAGGATATCAAACGGAGTCCAAACGGAATGAAACCTTCAGGAGCGTGATTTTTGGAACGAATGTGATCCATAGGACTTGGAGTGCAAGTCAAGAAGCAGCCGAAGCGGCCACGAGACAGGAGGGCGCGCCCACCCCCTCTGGGCGCGCCCCCTATCTTGTGGGCCCCTCGGGCGGCCATCGACGTACTTCTTCCTCCTATATAAGCCTACGTACCCCGAAAACATCTAGGGAGCCAACGAAACACAATTTCCAGCGTCGTAACCTTCTGTATCTGCGAGATCCCATCTTGGAGCCTTCGTCGGCGCTCCACCGGAGGGGGAATCGACCACGGAGGGCTTCTACATCAACACCATAGCCCCTCCGATGAGTTGTGAGTAGTTTACCACAGACCTTCGGGTCCATAGTTATTAGCTAGATGGCTTCTTCTCTCTTTTTGGATCTCAATACAATGTTCTCCCCCTCTCTTGTGGAGATCTATTCTATGTAAACTCTTTTTGTGGTGTGTTTGTCGAGATCCGGTGAATTGTGGGTTTATGATCAAGTTTATCTATGAGAAATATTTGAATCTCCTCTGAATTATTTTATGTATGATTGAGTTATCTTTGCAAGTCTCTTCAAATTATCAGTTTGGTTTGGCCTACTAGATTGATCTTTCTTGCCATGGGAGAAGTGCTTAGCTTTGGGTTCAATCTTGCGGTGTCCTTACCCAGTGACAGAAAGGGTTGCAAGGCACGTATTGTATTGTTGCCATCGAGGATAAAAAGATGGGGTTTATATCATATTGCATGAGTTTATCCCTCTACATCATGTCATCTTGCTTAATGCATTACTCTGTTCTTTATGAACTTAATACTCTAGATGCAGGCAGGAGTCGGTCGATGTGTGGAGTAATAGTAGTAGATGCAGGCAGGAGTCGGTCTACTTGTCACGGACGTGATGCCTATATACATGATCATGCCTAGATAATCTCATAATTATTCACTTTTCTATCAATTGCTCGACAATAATTTGTTCACCCACAGTAATACTTATGCTATCTTGAGAGAAGCCACTAGTGAAACCTATGGCCCCCAGGTCTATCTTTTATCATATAAGCTTTCAATCTACTTTTATTTGCATCTTTACTTTTTGCATCTATATTATAAAATACCAAAAATGTATTTATCTTATCATACTATCTCTATCAGATCTCACTTTCGCAAGTGGCTGTGAAGGGATTGACAACCCCTTTATTACGTTGGTTGCGAGTTCTTTGTTTGTTTGTGTAGGTGTGTGGGACTTTTGAGGAGCCTCCTACTGGATTGATACCTTGGTTCTCAAAAACTGAGGGAAATACTTATGCTACTATTGCTGCATCACCCTTTCCTCTTCAAGGAAAAGCAATGCAAGCTCACGAAGTAGCAAGAAGGATTTCTGGCGCCGTTGCCGGGGAGGTCTTCGCTCCAGTCAAGACATACCAAGTACCCACCACAAACTCATCTCCCTTGCATTTACATTATTTGCCATTTGCCTCTCGTTTTCCTCTCCCCCACTTCACCCTTGCCGTTTTATTCGCCCTCTCTTTCCCAATCTCCTCCTCTCTTCTTCGCTTGCCTTTTTCTGTTTGCTTGTGTGTTGGATTACTTGTTGCCATGGTGCAAGATAATACCAAATTGTGTGATTTCTCCAATACCAATAATAATGATTTCCTTAGTACTCCGATTGCTCCTCTTAATGATGTTGAGTCTTGTGAAATCAATACTGCTTTGCTGAATCTTGTTATGAAAGATCAATTCGCCGGCCTTCCTAGTGAAGATGTCGCCACTCATCTAAACAACTTTGTTGATTTGTGTGATATGCAGAAGAAGAAAGATACGAATAACTATATTGTTAAATTGAAGTTATTTCCATTTTCACTTAGAGATCGTGCTAAAGTTTGGTTTTCGTCTTTGCCTAAAAATAGTATTGGTTCTTGGAACAAGTGCAAAGATGCTTTTATCTCTAAGTATTTTCCTCCCGCTAAGATCATCACTCTTAGGAACGATATTATGAATTTTAAACAACTTGATCATGAGCATGTTGCCCAATATTGGGAAAGAATGAAATTGATGATTCGCAATTGCCCTACTCATGGTTTGAATTTATGGATGATCATACAAAAATTTTATGCCGGTTTGAACTTTGCTTCTAGAAATCTTTTAGATTCGGCCGTGGGAGGCACGTTTATGGAAATCACATTAGGAGATGCTACAAAACTTCTTGATAATATTATGGCTAATTATTCTCAATGGCACACCGAAAGATCTTCTAGTAAAAAGTGCATGCTATAGAAGAAATCAATGTTTTGAGTGGAAAGATGGATGAACTTATGAAATTGTTTGCTACTAGAAATACTCCTCTTGATCCCAATGATATGCCTTTGTCTACTTTGATTGAGAATAATAATGAATCTATGGATGTGAATTTTGTTGGTAGGAATAGTTTTGGAAACAATGCTTATAGAGGAAACTTTAATTCTAGACCGTTCCCTAGTAATTCCTCTAATAATTATGGAAATTCCTACAATAATTCTTATGGTAATTTTAATAAGATGCCCTCTGATTTTGAGAATAGTGTGAAAGAATTTATGATTTCTCAAAAGAATTTTAATGCCTTGCTTGAAGAAAAATTACTCAAAGTTGATGATTTGGCTAGGAACGTTGATAGACTTTCCTTGTTGCAATTCGTTGTTAATTCTCCTCATGCTTATAGTCGAAATAAAGCTTTTACCAAACATATCGTTGATGCCTTGATGCAATTTTATGATGAAAAACTTAATTTGGAAGTTTCTATACCTATAAAACTTAATGATGAGTGGGAACCTACTATAAAGGTTAGAATTAAAGATAATGAGTGTTTTGCTTTGTGCGATTTGGGTGCTAGTGTTTCCACGATTCCGAAAACTTTATGTGATATTCTAGGTTTCCATGATCTTGATGATTGCTCTTTAAATTTGCACCTTGCGGATTCCACCATTAAAAAGCCAATGGGAAGGATCAATGATGTTCTCATTGTTGCAAATAGAAATTTGGTGCCCGTAGATTTTATCATTCTTGATATAGATTGCAATCTTTCTTGCCATATTATTCTTGGTAGACCTTTCCTTAGAACGATTGGTGGTTTATTGATATGAAGGAAGGGAATATTAGATTCCAATTTCCATTAAAGAAAGGCATGGAGCACTTTCCAAGAAAGAAAGTCAAATTACCTTATGAATCTATCATGCGAGCTACCTATGAATTTAGTGCCAAAGATGGCACTACTTAGATCTATCTTCGCTTTTATGCCTAGCTAGGGGCATTAAACGATAGCGCTAGTTGGGAGGCAACCCAATTTTATTTGTGTTTTTTGTTTTTGTTCCTGTTTAGTAATAAATTTTGCATCTACCTTCTGTTTAGATGTGTTTTTATCTTTTAATTAGTGTTTGTGCCAAGTAGAACCTATAGGATAACCTATGATGATAGTTCATTTGATTCCGCTGAAAAACAGAAACTTTGCACACACGAATTTAGTTTTGTTAAATCACAGAAATGTGCTTTTGCGTTGATTATTTTTGCTGCTGATCAATAGAAAAATTGTCCAGGACTTCCTATGTTGGTAGGATTTTTAGAGTTCTAGAAGTTTGCGTTAGTTACAGATTGCTACAGACTGTTCTGTTTTGACAGATTCTGTTTTTCGTGTGTTGTTTGCTTATTTTGATGCATCTATGGCTAGTAAAATAGTTTATAAACCATAGAGAAGTTGGAATACAGTAGGTTTTACACCAAAATAAATAAATAATGATTTCATTGCAGTACCCTATGTGGTAGTTTTGTTTTCTTTCACTAACGGAGCTTATAAGATTTCCTGTTGAGTTTTGTGTTGTGAAGTTTTCAAGTTTTGGGTAGAGCTTTGATGGACTATGGAATAAGGAGTGGCAAGAGCCTAAGCTTGGGGATGCCCATGGCACCCCAAGTTATTCAAGGATAGCCAAAAGCCTAAGATTGGGGATGCCCCGGGAAGGCATCCCCTCTTTCGTCTTTGTTCATTGGTAACTTTACTTGGAGCTATATTTTTATTCGCCACATGATATGTGTTTTGCTTGGAGGTCGTGTATTATATTAGTCTTTGCTTTTTAGTTTACCACAATCATCCTTGTTGTACGCACCTTTTGGGAGAAGCCCACTTGATTAGAATTTGCTAGAATACTCTATGTGCTTCACTTATATCTTTTGAGCTTGATAGTTTTTGCTCTAGTGCTTCACTTATATCTTTTAGAGCACGGCAGTGGATTAATTTTGAAGAAATTGCTAGTCTCTCATGCTTCACTTATATTATTTTGAGAGTCTTTTAGAACAGCATGGTATTTGCTATGGTAACAAATTTGGTCCTAGAATGATGAGCATCGAAGTTGGGTATAACAAAAACTATCATAGGAAGTGAATTGGATGCTATGATCAATTTGTTGCTTGATAATTGTTTTGAGATATAAAGGTAGTAATGTTAGGGTCATGCTAGTGGGTAATTATGAAATTGAGAAATACTTTTGTTAAAGTTGGCTAGTCCCATAGCATGCACGTATGGTAAAATTGTGTGACAAATTTGTTGCATGAGGTGCTCTTTTGATTGTCTTCCTTATGAGTGGCAGTCAGGGACGAGCGATGGTCTTTTCCTACCAATCTATCCCTCTAGGGGCATGCGTAGTAGTACTTTGCTTCGAGGGCTAAGCAGACTTTTGCAATAAGTATATGAGTTCTTTATGACTAATGTGAGTCCATGGATATACGCACACTCATCCTTCCACTTTGCTAGCCTCTATTATACCACGCAACTTTCGCCGGTATCATGAACCCATTATTTACCTTCCTCAAAACAGCCACCATACGTACCTATTATGGCATGTCCATAGCCATTCCGAGATATATTGCCATACAACTTTCCACCGTTCCATTTATTATGACACATTTCATCATTGTCATATTGCTCTTTGCATGATCATGTAGTTGACATCGTATTTGTGGCAAGGCCACCTTCATAATTTTCATACATGTCATTCTTGATTCATTGCATATCCTGGTACACCGCCGGAGGCATTCATATAGAGTCATATCTTGTTATAGCTTTGAGTTGTAATTCTTGAGTTGTAAATCAATAAAAGTGTGATGATCTTCATTATTAGAGCATTGTCTCAGTGAGGAAAGGATGATGAAGACTAGATTCCCCCACAAGTCGGGATGAGACTTCGGACTTTAATAAAAATAAAAAAAGAGAAAGGCCAAAAAAAAGAAAGGCCAAATAAAAAAAAGAAAAAAAAGAAAAAAAGAAGAAGAGAAAAAAATAAAATGAGAGAAAAAGAGAGAAGGGACAATGCTACTATCTCTTCTTCCACACTTGTGCTTCAAAGTAGCACCATGATCTTCATGATAGAGAGTCTCCTATGTTGTCACTTTCATATACTAAGTGGGAATTTTTCACTATAGAACTTGGCTTGTATATTCCAATGATGGGCTTCCTCAAAATGCCCTAGGTCTTCGTGAGCAAGCGAGTTGGATGCACACCCACTTAGTTTCTTTTGTTTAGCTTTCATATATTTATAGCTCTAGTGCATCCATTGCATGGCAATCCCTACTCACTCACATTGATATCTATTGATGGGCATCTCCATAGCCCATTGATACGCCTAGTTGATGTGAGATTATCTTCTCCCTCTTTTTGTCCTCACAACCACCACCTTATACCACCCTAGTGCTATGTCCATGGCTTACGCTCATGTATTGCGTAAGAGTTGAAAAAGCTGAAGCACGTTAAAACGTATGAAACAATTGCTCGGCTCGTCATTGGGGTTGTGCATGATGGGAGTATTTTGTGTAATAAAAATGAAGCATGGACTAACTATATGATTTTGTAGGGATAAGCTTTCTTTGGCTATGCTATTTTGATAGGACATGATTATTTATTAGTATGCTTCGAAGCATTATTATTTTTATGTTTTATAAGCTTTTATCTTGAATCATTTGGATCTGAACATTCATGCCACAATAAAGAAAATTACATTGAGAATTATGCTAGGTAGCATTCCACATCAAAAATTCTGTTTTTATCATTTACCTACTCGAGGACGAGCAGGAATTAAGCTTGGGGATGCTTGATACGTCTCCAACGTATCTATAATTTTTAATTGTTCCATGCTATTATATTACCCCTTTTGGATGTTTATGGGCTTTATTTTACACATTTATATCATTTTTGGGACTAACCTACTAACCGAAGGCCCAGCCTGTATTGCTGTTTTTTTTGCCTATTTCAGTATTTCGAAGAAAAGGAATATCAAACGGAGTCCAAACGGAATGAAACCTTCGGGAGCGTGATTTTTGAACGAACGTGATCCAGAGGACTTGGGGTGCAAGTCAAGAAGCAACCTAGGCGGCCACGAGACAGGAGGGCGCGCCCACCCCCTCTGGGGGCGCCCTCTATCTTGTGGGCCCCACGGGCGGTCACCGACGCACTTCTACCTCCTATATAAGCCTACGTACCCCAAAAACATCCAGGGAGCCAATGAAACACAATTTCCACCACCGTAACCTTCTGTATCCGCGAGATCCCATCTTGGAGCCTTCGCTGGCGCTCCGTCGGAGGGGGAATCGACCACGGAGGGCTTCTACATCAACACCATAGCCCCTCCGATGAGTTGTGAGTAGTTTACCACAGACCTTCGGGTCCATAGTTATTAGCTACTCCCTCCGTTCCGATTTACTCGTCGTGGTTTTAGTTCAAATTTGAACTAAAACCACGACGAGTAAATCGGAACGGAGGGAGTAGATGGCTTCTTCTCTCTTTTTGGATCTCAATACAATGTTCTCCCCCTCTCTTGTGGAGATCTATTCGATGTAAACTCTTTTTGCGGTGTGTTTGTCGAGATCCGATGAATTGTGGGTTTATGATCAAGTTTATCTATGAGAAATATTTGAATCTCCTCTGAATTCTTTTATGTATGATTGAGTTATCTTTGCAAGTCTCTTCGAATTATCAGTTTGGTTTGGCCTACTGATTGATCTTTCTTGCCATGGGAGAAGTGCTTAGCTTTGGGTTCAATCTTGCGGTGTCCTTACCCAGTGACAGAAAGGGTTTCAAGGCACATATTGTATTGTTGCCATCGAGGATAAAAAGATGGGGTTTATATCATATTGCATGAGTTTATCCCTCTACATCATGTCATCTTGCTTAATGCGTTACTATAACGCCCCGGATCCGATGCGCCAGGTGTCTGTCAGTTATTCGCCGTCTTTGCCATGTCATTTGCTTGCGTGTTGCATTTTGCCATGTCATCATTTGCATTGTGTCATCATGTGCATTGCATTGCATTTCATACGTGATTGTTTCATGCATCCGAGCATTTTCCCCGTTGTCCGTTTTGCAATTCGGCACTACTATGCCCTCCGGTGTTCCCCTTTTTTTCTCCTGTTGTGAGCGGGTGTTGAACGTCCTCGGAATGGACCGAGTCTTGCCAAGTGGCCTTGGTACACCACTGGTAGACCGCCTGTCAAATTTCATGCCATTTGGAGTCCGTTTGATACTCAAACGGTTAACCACGTAGCCCGCAAAGCCTCTTTTGTGCGCAGCCCAACACCCCTTTCAAAGTGGCTCAAAACCCATCCTAACCCCCTCCATGCTCTCGCTCGTTCGATCACGATCGTGTGAGCGAAAACCGTGCCTTATTTGGACTCTCCTAGATCCCTCTATCTATAAATATGTGCCTTCCCCCGAAAATTCGCGGATGAATCCCCTAACCCTAGCTCCTTCCTCCCTCCGCGCCGCCGGACATGTCCGCCGACGGCCGGACACGTCCAACACCGCCACCCCGTCGAATCATGCGCCGCCACGTGTCCTTCCCTGATTCCCCACTGCTGCCAGCCGCCGAGGGCCGCGTGGCCCAGGCGCGGCCCGCCCGAGCCCGTCGGCCGCCCGCGAAGCCCGTCGCCTCCCGGCCCACGCGCCGCCTCCCGCCGCCCTATGCCGTCGCCTTCGCCGCTGGTGGCCGGACCCGGTCGCCCGCTCCCCGCCAGATCTCCTCCGTCCCGCCGCCGCTCGTCCCCGCCGGAGCCCAAGCTCCTCACGGCCCGGCCGCGCTCCGCCGCGCCTCCGCCCGTCCCGATCCGCCTTCGGCCTCCCCGCCGCCGGGACCTCCATGGCCGGCGCCGCCACGGAGCTCGCCGGAGCTCGGCGCTGCCGCCTCCGCCCGCTGGCGCCCCGTGCCATCCCCGCCGACCCGCGCCTCCACCGCGTCCCCGCGCCGTCCCCTCGCCTCCTCCGCGGATCCCGCGTCCCCGCGCACCCACGCCGTCGCCGGAGCATCGCCGTAGCTCGCTGGAGTTCCTCTCCGGTGGGATCCGGAGAGGATGGACCAGATCCACCAGTCCCCGATCCAAACGCTTCGCCTGTGCTCCGGATCTCTCCGTCCCGGAACCACTCCATCCCGTTGACTTTCGGAGGTTGATTTTTCTCTAAGTCCCGAAATATTCTTGCATTATATTGCCATGTTCATTGCATCATAACTCTGCATCCGTAGCTCCGATTTGGGCATGTAGCATATCAAATTGTTCGTTTCAACAAGTACTTCATTTCATTCCATTGCACCATGTTCATTTGAGTCCATATTGATGCCTGAATAATCGTTGCAAGTGTGCTATATGATGTTAATCTGCTGAAACTGTTATAACTTGATGATTTGTCATTTTTGCCATGTTTGATGTGTGCATCCTATGAGGTTGATGCCTACATGTGTTTTGAACTACATCATGCCATTTTTACAGGGGTTCCATCCATGTATTTTTGTGAGTCTTGTACTGAGTGCATAAAGCTTGCTAAGTAGGGTACTTGCTGTTGCTGTTTTGTTAGTCTGAATCTGTTATTTGGTGATGCTATGTAAACCTGCTGCTACAAGTCATTCTATGCATAATATGGAGATGTTCACTAAGGGTTTTTTGTTATACATGTTATGCTCTATCCATTCATGCCCCTGGTTGCATTTATAGCTTGCTGTAGGTTGTTGTAATCTTGATCCAAAGTTGCTAAATAATGTTGTTGTCAGCCTGTTAACTTTAAGTTCAGTTTTGCCATGTGATTTGATAGTGATCCATGCACCCTATGAACTTGTTCTTGCCATGCTTAGCTTCATAAACATGTCTTCTTGCTGTTGGTTTCCTTGCCATGCCATGTTTTGCTCTGTGGTGAGTGGTACAAGCTCACCAACGTGCCTACTTATTGTCGTTCCTGCCATGTATGAATCTGTCATATAATTTGCCATGTTTACATGGGTGCCATCATATCTTCTGTGCCTTTTTGGCTCATGGTCAGTAAAGGACTTTTGTTCTATGCTATTAGTAGTTGCATGAAATGCCTTTGTTTGCCATGATAAGTTCCTGTAACATGTTGTTTGATAGCTCTAAACTTTGCAACCTGATGTTATTTCTGCAAAGTCTGAAACTGTTATTATTTGCAATCTTGCCATGTGTGTTTGAGTATGTTATAGTGATTTCTGTAGATAGCTCAGTGTTCATGTTTTGTTATGCTTTACCTGTACATCATGTCCATGCCTTTTGTTCTCATGTTGGGGTCCTGTAGCATGTAGTTTTGATGCTTGCAAGATGCCTAGTTGCTGTTTTGGACAGATTGTTGCTATAACTTGTATAGAGTATGTGTGGAACCGTTGCTCCGTTTTGAGTGTGATCTATATGAAACTTGCTTGATTTTGCATGTAGTTTCATATTACCTTGTTGCATCCTTGTTTTGAGGTGTTTGCTTGATGTTTGGGTGCATTTTGCATCAATGCCATGTTTAACTTGTTTTGCTCATATCTTCTAGGCCGTAGCTCCGAATTAAATGAACGTTATATGTAACTTGACTAGAATCTCGTGTAGATCATCTTGGTGCATCTTAACTTGCTGTTTAACAACTTCAACATAAGGTTTATTCAGATCTGGACCAATTTCGAAACTTGCATATGAGGACTTACCGGAATTGTTATATGTTGTTTCCGGCCTCATTTAAACTTGCCTTGATGTGTTGCTCTTGTATGCATCATCTCTTGCCATGAGTAGCTTCATGTAGTCTTGTCATGCATCATGCTTGGTTGTGCATCATGTCTTGTTCATGTGTGGTGTGTTTACCATGTTGTGTGCTTCTTCTCGATAGTTCCCGTTTCGTTGCGTTCGTGAGGATTCGTTCGTCTACGCTTGGTTCATCTTCGCGGCTTCATCTTCTTCATGGACTCGTTCTTCTTCCTAGCGGGATTTCAGGCAAGATGACCGCTACCCTGGATCTCACTACTATCATTGCTATCCTAGTTGCTTCGTTCTATCGCTATGCTGCGCTACCTATCATTTGCTCTTCAAGCCTCCCAATTTGCCATGTCAGCCTCTACCTTTTTTCACCCTTCCTAGCAAACCGTTGTTTGGCTATGTTACCGCTTTGCTCAGCCCCTCTTATAGCGTTGCTAGTTGCAGGTGAAGTTGAAGATTGCTCCATGGTGGACAGGATTATGTTGGGATATCACAATATCTCTTATTTAATTAATGCATCTATATACTTGGTAAAGGGTGGAAGACTCGGCCTTATGCCTGGTATTTTGTTCCACTCTTGCCGCCCTAGTTTCCGTCATACCGGTGTTATGTTCCCGGATTTTGCATTCCTTACGCGGTTGGGTGATTTATGGGACCCCCTTGACAGTTCGCTTTGAATAAAACTCCTCCAGCAAGGCCCAACATTGGTTTTACCATTTGCCTCACCACCACCTACTTTTCCCTTGGGAGTCGCTCTCTCGAGGGTCATCTTTATTTTAGTCCCCCCGGGCCAGTGCTTGTCTAAGTGTTGGTCCGAACCGAGTAGACTGCGGGGCCCCCTCAGGGAAACTCGAGGTCTGGTTTTACTCGTAGGATGTCTCATCCGGTGTTGCCCTGAGAACGAGATATGTGCAGCTCCTATCGGGATTGTCGGTGCATCGGGCGGCTTTGCTGGTCTTGTTTTACCATTGTTGAAATGTCTTGTAAACCGGGATTCTGAGTCTGATCGGGTATTCCTGGGAGAAGGTGTATCCTTCGTTGATCGCGAGATCTTATCATGGGCTAAGTTGGGACACCCCTGCAGGGTTTAAACTTTCAAAAGCCGTGCCCGTGGTTATGGGCAGATGAGAATTTGTTAATGTCCGGTTGTAGATAACTTGACACCAGATCCAAATTTAAAACGCATCAACCGCGTGTGTAGCCGTGATGGTCTCTTCTCGGCGGAGTCCGGGAAGTGAACACAGTTTTGGGTTATGTTTGACGTAAGTAGGAGTTCAGGATCACCTCTTGATTAGTGCTAGCTTCACGACCGTTCCGTTTGCTCTCTTCTCACTCTTATTTGCGTATGTTAGCCACCATATATGCTTAGTCGCTGCTGCAACCTCACCACTTTACCCCTTCCTTTCCTATTAAGCTTTGCTAGTCTTGATACCCATGGTAATGGGATTGCTGAGTCCTCGTGGCTCACAGATTACTACAACAACAGTTCTAGGTATAGGTTTTGCGATGGTCATGACGCGAGAGTGATGTTTGCTTGTTTTGGAGTTCTTCTTCTGCTTCTTCTTCGATCAGGGGATAGGTTCCAGGTCGGCAGCCTGGGCTAGCAGGGTGGATGTCGTTTGAGTTTCTGTTTGTGCTTCATCCATAGTCGGATGTTGTTCTCATGTTTTGAGATGTTGTATTCGTGTGGCATTGTATGCCCTTTTGTATGTATCCCCATCTATTATGTAATGTTGATGTAATGATATCCACCTTGCAAAAGCATTTCAATATGCGGGTCTATCCTTGGTGGGACCTTCAAGTTCCTTTTGGATAGGGTCGCATATTGGGCGTGACAGTTACTCTGTTCTTTATGAACTTAATACTCTAGATGCAGACAGGAGTCGGTCGATGTGTGGAGTAATAGTAGTAGATGCAGGCAGGAGTCGGTCTACTTGTCACGGACATGATGCCTATATACATGATCATGCCTAGATAATCTCATAATTATTCGTTTTTCTATCAATTGCTCGACAGTAATTTGTTCACCCACCATAATACTTATGCTATCTTGAGAGAAGCCACTAGTGAAACCTATGGCCCCTGGGTCTATCTTTTATCATATAAGCTTTCAATATACTTTTATTTGCATCTTTACTTTTTGCATCTATATTATAAAATACCAAAAATATATTTATCTTATCATACTATCTCTATCAGATCTCACTTTCGCAAGTGGCCGTGAAGGGATTGACAACCCCTTTATTACGTTGGTTGCGAGTTCTTTGTTTGTTTGTGTAGGTGCGTGGGACTTTTGAGGAGCCTCCTACTGGATTGATACCTTGGTTCTCAAAAACTGAGGGAAATACTTATGCTACTATTGCTGCATCACCCTTTCCTCTTCAAGGAAAACCAACGCAAGCTCACGACGTAGCACACCCATCACATTGTTCTTCTTCTCCTTTGGAGCATCCTCTCCCTCCTTCACAAAAGTTTGCTTGAGAGGGGGCAGTCGTTTGGTCTTGTCGTTCTTCTTCTTGTTCTTGGAATTGGGTGCAAACCCAGCTCCCTCTTTGGCCACAACTTCCTTTTGATTACTCAAAAGGTCATTGAGGTTCTTCTCACCTTGTATGCACATCACAAGGCCTTTCTCAAGTTGCTCCTTCAACTTGGCATTCTCCTCCACAAGATGCACATGCTCACAACACAGGTTAGTAGCATTTGCATGATCAATTAATATCATATGAGGAAAGGTGTCTTTCTCCTTGGTTAGCTTCACTTGGAGTTGATCATGAGACTCCTTGAGGCTAGCGTGAGCACCCTTCAAGACCTTGTGAGCCTTGTCGAGTATATCAAACTCCTCCTTGAGTCTAGCATGGTCAACCCCAAGTTTAACCTTCTCAGAATTTAGCACACGATATACAACAAGGGCATGATCAAGATCTTTCTTTAATTTAGCATGGTCATCGTTGTGTGACTCCTCAAGAGCCAAACGTTGCACACGCTCTTCCTCAAGAGCATTAGAGAGATCCGATATCTCATCGGCATAGTCACGACTATGACCTTCCATCTTAGAGATGGTTTCTTCATGAGCCTCGATCATGTCATTGGCTTCACCAAGTTGTTCCAAGAGAGCAACGAAGTGCTTCTTGGATTTTCCCTTGAGCTTACTCATAAAAGACTCAAACTCATTTACTTCCTCATTATACCCCTCACTTTCATCAATGCAATCCGTCAAGGAGGGATTAGTAATGATGGTGGTTTTGATGTTGGGGGTTACCTTGTTGGTGGCTTTAGCCATGAGCCACTTGGCGGTGATGTTCTCATTGGATGAGTCGAAGAGGGACACCCGTGGAGTTGTGGCAATGGCAATGGAGGCCATGGCCATGGCTTTACTATCTTCATCATCATCATCATCCTCATGGTATTCTTCTTGAACCACCAACCCTCTAGATGGAGTCTTCTTGGTGAAGTTGTTCTTGTTGGGGAAAGACTTGGCTTTGTCTTTTCAGATGAGCTTGCCACCATTGTCTTCCCTCTTCTCGTAAGGGCACTCCGCAACAAAATGGCTCACATTTCCACAATTGTAACATGTTCTCACATGTTGCTTGCCCTTGAAGCTACTTTTTTTTTGAGAATCACCGGGGGGAGCTCCCCCACCTGAATATATTGCTCAAAGGACTATCGTGGCAGTGAGTACAGAATTACATAGGCACGATGCAACGTGCAGAGAGGTAGGAACGCCACGAGAAAGCATCCTCCTTGTCTTGTGGCTGTACAAGACGATGAGACCAGAGATCCAGAGCAGTGATGAGGTTCCTAAGGGTTATTACAGAGTTTTGGACAATCGATCTAAATACCATATCATTATGTGCTGCCCAAATCATCCATAGTAAGGCTAGTAGAACCGAATGCCAAGCCATGGGCGGGAGTTGAGCGGGAGTAGCGGCATCCCATAAGTCTGAAACTTTGCTGGTTGTAGGCAGAAACCCAAGGCGTTGCCAAATTCTGTTGGCAAGAGGGCATGTGATAAAGAGGTGGTTTGAGTCTTCGGGTAGCCTAGCACACCGAGGGCATAAATCTGAATTGACTATATGCTTGCATGCAAGATTGACCTTGGTGTTGAGATGGTTTTTTAAGAGTATCCATGCGAATACTTTGAGCTTCCGGGGAACTTTGGCATTCCATATGAGGGGAGCAAGGAGATTGTTGTCTGGCCGAGCCATGAGGGCACCATATGCATGCTTGGTGGAGAATGCAATGCCGTGTCATAGAAACCGTTGGTCTTCCCCCGCCGAAGGCATAAAATCCCGCAAAACAGCAACAAGCAACACAAGCTCTTGTTCTGACATAAGGGAGAGGCGATGACGGAGGTTAGCCTGAATACCGTAACACAAGATGTTAGCCACTTTAACTAGCTCTAAGGTGGAATGTGAGAAAAGGTGAGGGAAGGCGACGGCGAGGGGTTGAGAGACTAGCCAAGTGTCTAGCCAGAAATAAGTATGTGAACCACTATTTGTGAGCACGAAGGATATGTTTCATAGAGTAGGTATTTGTTGTGAAATAGTGCGGCACAGAAAGGATGTTTGTAGAGAGGAGGAGACTAGAGCATTAGGGTGTTGTAGATCAAGCCATTCCAGCCATGGTGTTTGTGCAGTGGAGAGTGCTTTGGCTACAAATTTCATGAGGAGGCAGTTATTTTGAACATGTAAGTTTTTGAGCCCTAAACCACCAATTTTTTTTGGGTAAACATACATTTTTACAAGCAACAAGACACTGAGCACCCGAACAAGCATCCTCTCCTACCCAAAAAAAACTCCTTCTCAGGGAGTCCAAGGTTTTGATAGTTTTCTTTGGGATGCAAAAAAAAGACATAAAGTAGGTGAGGATTGAATCGAGCACCGCAGAAATGAGAATGAGTCGATCACCTTTTTCCAGGAGTTTGGCACGCCAGCCGGAGAGAAGTTTCCTAGTGCGTTCGATCAGGGGGTGAAAACAATGGTGAGAGGTTTGGTTGGGGCGAGGGGAAGGCCGAGGTAGGTTTGGGGAAAGGAAGCACATGAGCAGCCCATGGAGAGGGCAATGGAGGCAGCCGTGGCATCGTCTGTGTGGAGGGTGGCTAAGGTGGTTTTGGAGAAGTTGATGGCGAGGCCCGTGGATTGTGCGAAGCTATTTAGGATCACTTTAAGAGTTGAGGCAGCGGCAGGAGAGGCAGCTGCAATGATGAGCATGTCGTCGGCGTATTGAAGGACTATGAGGTGGGAGAAGATAGGGTGGTGTAGTGTGGGATCGGAGTTCTGGATGATTAGTTGTTGGAGGAGGCCGGCGACGATCAGGAAGAGGTAGGGTGAGGCCTGGTCACCTTGTATCAACCCATTTTTGCATTGGATCCATTTTCCCGGAATCCCATTCAAGAGAACTGCCGTTTTGCCTGTGTGTAGAAGATTTTGGATCCAGCTGCAAAAGATTGGAGAGAACCCGCGGATTGCTAGGATTTTCTTGAGTGCAGGCCATGCCATGGAATCAAAAGCCTTTCTGAAGTCCAGTTTGAAAACCATCGTTGGTTTTTTACGCGAGTGGCAAGAGCTAATGAGGTTGGCAGCAAAAACAAAGTTTTCGGCGATGTTTCTGCCAGAGATGAATACGGTCTGGTTGCCATGAACTAGCAGAGGGATGTGCAGCTTAAGGCGAGAAGTGATAACCTTGGCTATGGCTTTGATCGGGCAGTTTTGAAACGAGATAGGCCGAAAAGCATCAGGTGTGGTTGGCGTGTCTTTCTTGGGGAGGAGGATAATGTGGGCATGGTTTAAGCGTTCAGTGTCTGCTAAGCCTTGATGAAAAAGATAGAAAAAGGACAGGATTGAATTTTTGACTAGAGGCCAGAAGGTTCTATAGAAATGGGGTCCGAATCCGTCTGGTCCAAGACTTGCTTGGGGGTTCATGGTGAAGAAAGCGTGCTTGATTTCCTCCTCCGAGAAGGGTTCATCTAAGACGTGGAGTCCAGGCACCGGGTGTGGGTAAACCAAAGTTAGGTCAAAGACCCAATTTGTCGGAGCTAGGGTGCCAATTAACGAGAGGAAGAATCACGTAGGATCTCAGCTTTTTGCTGGTGAGCAGAAAAATCGGCGCCATTGCGAGTAAGAGTAAAGATTTTGTTTTTTCCAGAGGCGCTGAGAGGCAGACATGTGGAAGAACTTGGAGTTCTCCCCACTGTTTATGGCACGCGAAACCTTAGCACACCAGCGCCAGTACGACATTTTCTCTTGAATGGTGCATTTGAGAATGGATACAATGATTTTGCGTGTGAGTGATTTTGTTGGAGACAGAGGTCTGTTTTCTTCGACGAGGTCTAACGCGGTGATGGCAGCATGGCAGCGAGCTTCGCGGAGGGGTGTGGGAATGCGCAATCGTGCCCATATTTTGAGGCGGGAAAGAGATTTTTTGAGCGCTGCGACGAGGGAAGCGGCTGCGTTCACTATAAAAAAAATACTTCCATGATGATACATGTTTGTCACAGTAGGTCGCGTTTTCTGTCATGCATGTACATCCATGACGATTTTTTGACAGAATCAAGATAGTCATACCTGTGCTGTCATAGAAGTGTTCCATGACATAACCAAAATTATCATCACGGAAGTGTCCACTTCCATGACAATAAATCACGCGTCACAGAAGTGCTTTCGTCAAGGGTGACCGACACGTGGCATCTGTTGGAAATATGACCTAGAGGCAATAATAAAATGGTTATTATTATATTTCTTTGTTCATGATAATTGTCTGTTATTCATGCTATAATTGTGTTATCCGGAAATCATAATACACGTGTGAATTCATAAACCACAACATGTCCCTAGTGAGCCTCTAGTTGACTAGCTCGTTGGTCAACAGATAGTCATGGTTTCCTGACTATGGGCATTGGATGTCATTGATAACGGGATCACATCATTAGGAGAATGATGTGATGGACAAGACCCAATCCTAAGCATAGCTCAAAGATCGTGTAGTTCGTTTAGCTAGAGCTTTTCCAAATGTCAAGTATCATTTCCTTAGACCATGAGATTGTGCAACTCCCGGATACCGTAGGAGTGCTTTGGGTGTGCCAAACGTCACAACGTAACTGGGTGACTATAAAGGTGCACTACGGGTATCTCCGAAAGTGTCTGTTGGGTTGGCACGAATCGAGACTGGGATTTGTCACTCCATATGACGGAGAGGTATCTCTGGGCCCACTTGGTAATGCATCATCATAATGAGCTCAATGTGACCAAGTGTCTGGTCACGGGATCATGCATTACGGTACGAGTAAAGTGACTTGCTGGTAACGAGATTAAACGAGGTATTGGGATACCGACGATCGAATCTCGGGCATGTAACGTACCGATTGACAAAGGGAATTGTATACGGGATTACTTGAGTCCTCGACATCGTGGTTCATCCGATGAGATCATCGAGGAGCATGTGGGAGCCAACATGGGTATCCAGATCCTGCTGTTGGTTATTGACTGAGAGGCGTCTCGGTCATGTCTGCATGTCTCCCGAACCCGTAGGGTCTACACACTTAAGGTTCGGTGACGCTAGGGTTGTAGAGATATGAGTATGCAGTAAACCAAAAGTTGTTCGGAGTCCCGGATGAGATCCCGTACGTCATGAGGAGTTCCAGAATGGTCCGAAGGTAAAGAATTATATATAGGAAGTCAGGTTTCGGCCATCGGGAAAGTTTCGGGGGTCACCGGTATTGTACCGGGACCACCGGAAGGGTCCTGGGGGTCCACCGGGTGGGGCCACCTATCCCGGAGGGCCCCATGGGCTGAAGTAGGAGGGGAACTAGCCCCTGGTGGGCTGGTGCGCCCCCCCTTGGGCCCCCCTGTGCCTAGGGTTGGAAACCCTAGGGGTGGGGGCGCCTCCACTTGCCTTGGGGGGCAAGCCACCCCCCTGGCCGCCGCCCCCCCTTGGAGAACCCATCTCCTAGGGCCGGCGCCCCCCCTAGGGGGCCTATATAAAGAGGGGGGGGGGGGGAGGGAGGGCAGTCGCACCCATGCTCTTGGCGCCTCCCTCTCCCCTTGTTGGAAATATGCCCTAGAGGCAATAATAAATTAGTTATTATTATTATATTTCCTTGTTCATGATAATCATTTATTATCCATGCTATAATTGTATTGATAGGAAACTCAGATACATGTGTGGGTACATAGACAACACAATGTCCCTAGTAAGCCTCTAGTTGACTAGCTCGTTGATCAATAGATGGTTACGGTTTTCTAACCATGGACATTGAATGTCGTTGATAACGGGATCACATCATTAGGAGAATGATGTGATGGACAAGACCCAATCCTAAGCCTAGCACAAAGATCGTGTAGTTCGTATGCTAAAGCTTTTCTAATGTCAAGTATCATTTCCTTAGACCATGAGATTGTGCAACTCCCGGATACCATAGGAATGCTTTGGGTGTACCAAACGTCACAATGTAACTGGGTGGCTATAAAGGTACACTACGGGTATCTCCAAAAGTGTCTGTTGGGTTGGCACGAATCGAGACTGGGATTTGTCACTCCGTGTAACGGAGGGGTATCTTTGGGCCCACTCGGTAGGACATCATCATAATGTGCACAATGTGACCAAGGGGTTGATCACGGGATGATGTGTTACAGAACGAGTAAAGAGACTTGCCGGTAACGAGATTGAACAAGGTATGGAGATAACGACGATCGAATCTCGGGCAAGTACTATACCGCTAGACAAAGGGAATTGTTTACGGGATTGATTGAGTCCTTGACATCGTGGTTCATCCGATGAGATCATCGTGGAACATGTGAGAGCCAACATGGGTATCCAGATCCCGCTGTTGGTTATTGACCGGAGAACGTCTCGGTCATGTCTACATGGTTCCCGAACCCGTAGGGTCTACACACTTAAGGTTCAATGATGCTAGGGTTATAGGGAATAGACATACGTGGTTACCAAATGTTGTTCAGAGTCCCGGATGAGATCCCGGACGTCACGAGGAGTTCCGGAATGGTCCGGAGGTAAATATTTATATAAGGGAAGTCCTATTTTGGTCACCGGAAAAGTTTCGGGTGTTATCGGTAATGTACCGGGACCACCGGGAGGGTCCCGGGGGTCCACCAAGTGGGGCCACCAGCCCCAGAGGGCTGCATGGGCCAAGTGTGGGAGGGGACCAGCCCCAGGTGGGCTGGTGCGCCCCCCACAAGGGCCCAAGGCGCCTAGGGTTTGGGGAAAGGGGCGCACCCACCTTACTTGGGGGGCAAGTTTCCCCTCTTCCCCCCCTTGGCCGCACCCTAGATGGGATCTAGGGGCTGCCACACCCCTTGGGGTGGGAACCCTAGAGGGGGCGCAGCCCCCTCCCTCTCCCCTATATATACTTGAGGTTTTGAGGCTGCCAGAAACAAGAGTTTCCACCTCTCCCTGGCGCAGCCCTACCTCTCTTTCTCCTTGTCTCTCGCGGTGCTTGGAGAAGCCCTGCTGGATTTCCATGCTCCTCCATCACCAGCATGCCGTTGTGCTACTGGTGGACATAGTCTTCCTCAACCTCTCCCTCTCTCCTTGCTGGATCAAGGCATGGGAGACGTCACCGGGCTGCACGTGTGTTGAACGTGGAGGTGCCGTCCGTTCGGCACTAGGATCTCCGATGATTTGGATCATGACGAGTACGACTCCCTCAACCCCGTTCTCTTGAACGCTTCCGCTTAGCGATCTACAAGGGTATGTAGATTCACTCCTCTCTCTTGTTGCTAGTCTCTCCATAGATAGATCTTGGTGACTCATAGGAAAATTTTGAATTCCTGCTACGTTCCCCAACAGTGGCATCATGAGCTAGGTCTATTGCGTAGATTCTATGCACGGGTAGAACACAAAGTAGTTGTGGGCTTTGATTTTGTTCAATATGCTTACCGTTACTAGTGCAATCTTGTCTCGACGGTATTGTGGGATGAAGCGGCCCGGACCGACCTTACACGTACACTTACGTGAGACAGGTTCCACCGACTGACATGCACTTGTTGCATAAGGTGGCTAGCGGGTGCCAGTCTCTCCCACTTTAGTCGGATCGGATTCGATGAAAAGGGTCCTTATGAAGGGTAAATGGCAATTGACATATCACGTTGTGGTTTTTGCGTAGGTAAGAAACGTTCTTGCTAGAAACCCATAGTAGCCACGTAAAACATGCAAACAACAATTAGAGGACGTCTAACTTGTTTTTGCAGGGTATGCTATGTGATGTGATATGGCCAAAAAGAATGTGATGGATGATATGTGATGTATGAGATTGATCATGTTCTTGTAATAGGAATCACGACTTGCATGTCGATGAGTATGACAACCGGCAGGAGCCATAGGAGTTGTCTTAATTTATTGTATGACGTGCGTGTCATTGAACAACGCCATGTAATTACTTTACTTTATTGCTAACCGGTAGTCGTATTAGTAGAAGTAATAGTTGGCGAGACAACTTCATGAAGACACGATGATGGAGATCATGATGATGGAGATCATGGTGTCATGCCGGTGACGATGATGATCGTGGAGCCCCGAAGATGGAGATCAAAAGGAGCAAAATGATATCGGCCATATCATATCACTTTTTGATTGCATGTGATGTTTATCATGTTTATGCATCTTATTTGCTTAGAATGACGGTAGTAAATAAGATGATCCCTCATTAAAATTTCAAGAAAGTGTTCCCCCTAACTATGCACCGATGCGAAAGTTCATTGTTTCGAAGCACCACGTGATGATCGGGTGTGATAGATTCTAACGTTCACATACAACGGGTGTAAGCCAGAATTACACACGCGAAACACTTAAGTTGACTTGACGAGCCTAGCATGTACAGACATGGCCTCGGAACACAAGAGACCGAAAGGTCGAGCATGAGTTGTATAGTAGATACGATCAACATGAAGATGTTCACCGATGATGACTAGTCCGTCTCACGTGATGATCGGACACGGCCTAGTTGACTCAGATAATGTAATCACTTAGATGACTAGAGGGATGTCTATCTGAGTGGGAGTTCATAATATGAACTTAATTATCCTGAACATAGTCAAAAGATTCCTGCAAATCATGTCGTAGCTCGCGCTTTAGTTCTACTGTTTTAGATATGTTCCTAGAGAAAATTTAGTTAGAAGTTGATAGTAGCAATTATGCGGACTGGGTCCGTAAACCGAGGATTGTCCTCATTGCTTCGTAGAAGGCTTATGTCCTTAATGCACCGCTCGGTGTGCTGAACCTCGAACGTCGTCTGTGGATGTTGTGAACATTTGACATACACGTTTTGATAACTACATGATAGTTCGGTTAAACGGTTTAGAGTTGAGGCACCAAAGATGATTTCGAAACGTCGCGGAACATATGAGATGTTTTGAGGGCTGAAATTGGGATTTCAGGCTCGTGCCCACATCAAGAGGTATAAGACCTCCGACGATTTTCTTAGCCTGCAAACTAAGGGAGAAAAGCTCAATCGTTGAGCTTGTGCTCAGATTGTCTGAGTACAACAATCACTTGAATCGAGTGGGAGTTGATCTTCCAGATGAGATAGTGATGTTTCTCCAAAGTCATTGCCACCAAGCTGCTAGAGCTTCGTGATGAACTATAACATATCCGGGATAGATATTATGATCCTTGAGATATTCGTGATGTTTGACACCGCGAAAGTAGAAATCAAGAAGGACTATCAATTGTTGATGGTTCGTAAAACCACTAGTTTCAAGAAGGGCAAGGGCAAGAAGGGATGCTTCATGAAACGGCAAAACAGTTGTTGTTCTAGTGAAGACCCAAGGTTGAACCCAAACCCGAGACTAAGTGCTTCTGTAATGAGAGGAACGAACACTAAAGCAGAACCACCCTAGATACTTGGTAGATAAGAAGGCAGGCAAGGTCGACAAAAGTATATTGGATATACATTATGTTAATGTGTACTTTGCTAGTACTCCTAGTAGCACCAGGGTATTAGATACTGGTTCGGTTGCTAAGTGTTAGTAACTCGAAATAAAAGCTACGGAATAAACCGAGACTAGCTAAAGGTGAGCTGACGATATGTGTTGGAAGTGTTTCCAAGGTTGATGTGATCAAGCATCGCACGCTCCCTCTACCATCGAGATTGGTGTTGAACCTAAATAATTGTTATTTGGTGTTTGCGTTGAGCATAGACATGATTGGATTATGTCTATCGCAATACGGTTATTCATTTAAGGAGTATAATGGTTACTCTGTTTATTTGAATAATACCTTCAATGGTCTTGTACCTAAAATGAATGGTTTATTGAATCTCGATCATAATGATACACATGTTCATGCCAAAAGATATAAGATAGTAATGATAGTACCACCTACTTGTGGCACTGCCATGTAAGTCATATTGGTATAAAACGCATGAAGAAGCTCCATGTTGATGGATCTTTGGACTCACTCGTTTTTGAAAAGTTTGAGACATGCGAACCATGTCTATTGGTATGTACACATGAAGAAACTCCATGCAGATGGATCATTTGGACTCACTTGATTTTGAATCACTTGAGACATGCAAATCATACCACATGGGCAAGATGACTAAAGAGCCTCATTTTCAGTAAGATGGAACAAGATAGCAACTTGTTGGAAGTAACACATTTTGATGTGTGCAGTCCAATGAGTGCTGAGGCATGCAGTGAAAATCGTTATGTTCTTACTTCACAGATGATTCGAGTAGATGTTGAGTATATTTACTTGATGAAACACAAGTCTGAATTATTGAATGGTTCAAGTAATTTCAGAGTGAAGTTGAAGATCATTGTGACAAGAGGATAAAATGTCTATGATATGATCATAGAGATGAGTATCTGAGTTACGAGCTTTGGCACGCAATTAAGACATTGTGGAAATTGTTTCACAATTAATACTGCCTGGAACACCATAGTGTGATGGTGTGTCCGAACATCATAGTTGCACCCTATTGGATATGGTGCGTACCATGATGTCTCTTATCGAATTACCACTATCGTTCATGGGTTAGGCATTAGAGACAACCGCACTCACTTTAATAGGGCACCACGTAATTCCGTTGAGACGACACCATTTGAACTATGGTTTGGAGAAACCTAAGTTGTCGTTTCTTAAAAGTTTGGGGCTGTGACGCTTATGTGAAAAAGTTTTAGGTTGATAAGCTCGAACCCAAAGCGGATAAAATGCATCTTCATAGGACACACTAAATAGTTGGGTATACCTCCTAATTCAGATCCGAAAGCAATAGGGATTGTTTCTTGAATCATGTCCTTTCTCGAGGAAAAGTTTGTCTCGAAAATTGAGTGGGAGGATGGTGGAGACTTGATAAGGTTATTGAACCATCACTTCAACCAGTGTGTAGCAGGGCACAGGAAGTTGTTCCTGTGGCACCTACACCAATTGAAGTGGAAGTTGATGATAGTGATCATGAAACTTCGGATCAAGTCACTACCGAACCTCGTAGGGTGACAAGGATGCATACTACTTCAGAGTGGTACACAATCCTGTCTTAGAGGTCATGTTGCTAGACAACAATGAACCTACGAGCTATGGAGAAGCGATGGTGGGCCCGGATTCCGATGAATGGCTCGAGGCCATAAAATCTGAGAAAGGATCCATGACTTTGGAAGAAATACTTGATGGTCGTAAGGCCGTTGGGTACAGATGGATTTTAAAAGGAAGACAGACAATGATGGTAAGTATCACCATTAAGAAAGCTTGACTTGTCGTTAAGATGTTTTCTGACAAGTTCAAGGAGTTGACTACGATGAGACTTTCTCACTCGTAGCGATGCTAAGAGTCTGTTGGGATTATATTAGCAATTACTGCATGATTTATGAAATCTTGCAGATAGGATGTCAAATCATTGTTTCCTGGACGATATCCTTGAGGAAAGGTTGTATGTGATACAACCAGAAGGTTTTGTCAATCCTGAAGAACGCTAACAAATATGCAAAGCTCCAGCAATCCTTCTAAGGACTGGAGTAAGCATCTCGGAGTTGGAATGTACGCTTTGATGAGATGATCAAAGATTTTGGGTTTATACAAAGTTTATGAGAAACTTGTGTTTCCAAAGAAGTGAGTGGGAGCACTATAGAATTTCTGATGAGTATATGTTGTTGACATATTGTTGATCAGAAATGATGTAGAATTTCTGGAAAGCATATAGGGTTATTTGAAAGGTGTTTTTCAATAGAAAACCTGGAATAAGCTGCTTGAACATTGAGCATCAAGATCTATGAGGATAGATCAAAAACGCTAAATGGTACTTTCAAATGAGCACATACCTTGACATGATCTTGAAGGTTTTCAAGATGGATCAGTCAAAGAAGGAGTTCTTGCCTGAGTTCTAAGGTATGAAGTTAAGAGTTAAAGCTCGACCACGCTAGAAGAGAGACAAAGGACGAAGGTCGTCCCCTATGCTTCAGATGTAGGCTCTATAGTATGCTATGCTGTGTACCACACCGGAAGTGTGACTTTGCCATGAGTCAGTCAAGGGGTACAAGAATGATCCAGGAATGGATCATTGGACAGCAGTCAAAATTGTCCTTGGAGTAAATAAAGGACATGTTTCTCGATTATGGAGGTGATAAAGAGTTCGGCGTAAAGGGTTACGTCGATGCAAGCTTTAACACATATCTGAATAACTCTGAGTAGCAAACCGGATGCGTATAGTGGAGCAACCATTTGGAATAGCTCCAAGTGGAGCATGGAAGCAGCATTTACAATATGACATAGAGAATTGCGAAATAAATACGAATCTGAATGTTGCAGACCCGTTGACTAAAACATATCTCACAAGCAAAACATGATCAAACCCCAGAACTCATTGAGTCTTAATCACATGGTGATGTGAACTATTTTAGTGACACTAGTAAACTCTTTGGATGTTGGTCACATGGCGATGTGACCTGTCAATGTTAATCACATGGCGATGTGAACTAGATTATTGACTCTAGTGCAAGTGGGAGACTGTTGGAAATATGCCCTAGAGGCAATAATAAATTAGTTATTATTATTATTATTATTATTATTATTATTATTATTATATTTCCTTGTTCATGATAATCGTTTATTGTCCATGCTATAATTGTATTGATAGGAAACTCAGATACATGTGTGGGTACATAGACAACACAATGTCCCTAGTAAGCCTCTAGTTGACTAGCTCGTTGATCAATAGATGGTTACGGTTTCCTGACCATGGACATTGGATGTCGTTGATAATGGGATCACATCATTAGGAGAATGATGTGATGGACAAGACCCAATCCTAAGCCTAGCACAAAGATCGTGTAGTTCGTATGCTAAAGCTTTTCTAATGTCAAGTATCATTTCCTTAGTCCATGAGATTGTGCAACTCCCAGATACCGTAGGAATGCTTTGGGTGTACCAAACGTCACAACGTAACTGGGTGGCTATAAAGGTACACTACAGGTATCTCCGAAAGTGTCTGTTGGGTTGGCACGAATCGAGACTGGGATTTGTCACTCCGTGTAACGGAGAGGTATCTCTGGGCCCACTCGGTAGGACATCATCATAATGTACACAATGTGACCAAGGGGTTGATCACGGGATGATGTGTTACGGAATGAGTAAAGAGACTTGCCGGTAACGAGATTGAACAAGGTATGGAGATACCGACGATCGAATCTCGGGCAAGTACTATACCGCTAGATAAAGGGAATTGTATACAGGATTGGTTGAGTCCTTGACATCGTGGTTCATCTGATGAGATCATCGTGGAACATGTGGGAGCCAACATGGGTATCCACATCCCGCTATTGGTTATTGACCGGAGAACGTCTCGGTCATGTCTGCATGGTTCCCGAACCCGTAGGGTCTACACACTTAAGGTTCGATGATGCTAGGGTTATAGGGAATAGATATACATGGTTACCGAATGTTGTTAGGAGTACTGGATGAGATCCCGGACGCCATGAGGAGTTCCGGAATGGTCCGGAGGTAAAGATTTATATAAGGGAAGTCCTATTTTGGTCACCGAAAAAGTTTCGGGTGTTATCGGTAATGTACCGGGACCACCGGGAGGGCCCGGGGGTCCACCAAGTGGGGCCACCGGCCCAAGAGGGCTGCATGGGCCAAGTGTGGGAGGGGACCAGCCCCAGGTGGGCTGGTGCGCCCCCCCACAAAGGCCCAAGGCGCCTAGGGTTTGGGGAAGGGGGCGCACCCACATTACTTGGGGGGCAAGTTTCCCCTCTTCCCCCCCTTGGCCGCACCCTAGATGGGATCTAGGGGCTGCCGCACCCCTTGGGGTGGGAACCCTAGATGGGGCGCAGCCCCCTCCCTCTCCCCTATATATACTTGAGGTTTTGGGGCTGCCAGAAACAAGAGTTGCCACCTCTCCCTGGCGCAGCCCTACCTCTCTTTCTCCTTGTCTCTCGCGGTGCTTGGCGAAGCCCTGCTGGATTGCCACGCTCCTCCATCACCACCATGCCGTTGTGCTGCTGCTGGACGGAGTCTTCCTCAACCTCTCCCTCTCTCCTTGCTGGATTAAGGCATGGGAGACGTCACCGGGCTGCACGTGTGTTGAACATGGAGGTGCCGTCCGTTCGGCACTAGGATCTCCGGTGATTTGGATCACGACGAGTATGACTCCCTCAACCCCGTTCTCTTGAACGCTTCCGCTTAGAGATCTACAAGGGTATGTAGATGCACTCCTCTCTCTTGTTGCTAGACTCTCCATAGATAGATCTTGGTGACTCGTAGGAAACTTTTGAATTTCTGCTACGTTCCCCAACACCCCTTGCTACACCTCTCCCTCTCGCAGAAGCTTGGCGAAGCCCTGCCGAGATCACTGCTGCATCCACCACCACGCCCTCGTGCTGCTGGATCTTCATCAACCTCTCCTTCCCCCTTGCTGGATCAAGAAGGAGGAGACGTCTCCCTGACCGTACGTGTGTTGAACACGGAGGTGCAGTCCGTTCGGCGCTAGGATCTCCGGTGATTTGGATCACGATGAGTACGACTCCCTCAACCCCGTTCTCTTGAACGCTTCTGCTCGCGATCTACAAGGGTATGTAGATGCACTCCTCTCTCTCGTTGCTAGATGAACTCATAGATTGATCTTGGTGAAAGCGTAGAATTTTTTTATTTTCTGCAACGTTCCCCAACAGTGGCATCATGAGCTAGGTCTATGCATAGTTCTCTTTGCACGAGTAGAACACAAATTTGTTGTGGGGGTAGATGTTGTCAACTTTCTTGCCACTACTAGTCTTATTTTGCTTCAGCGGTATTGTGGGATGAAGCGGACCGGACCGACCTTACACGTACGCTTATATGAGACAGGTTCCACCGACTAACATGCACTAGTTGCATAAGGTGGCTAGTGGGTGTCTGTCTCTCCTACTTTAGTTGGAGCGGATTCGATGAAAAGGGTCCTTATGAAGGGTAAATAGAAGTTGACAAATCACATTGTGGCTTTCACGTAGGTAAGAAAACGTTCTTGCTAGAACCCTATTGCAGCCACGTAAAACATGCAACAACAATTAGAGGACGTCTAACTTGTTTTTGCAGCATGTGATTGTGATGTGATATGGCTAAAAGTTGTGATGAATGATGAATGATATATATGTGATGTATGAGATCATGTTCTTGTAATAGGAATCACGACTTGCATGTCGATGAGTATGACAACCGGCAGGAGCCATAGGAGTTGTCTTAATTATTGTATGACCTGCGTGTCAATGATTTAACGCCATGTAATTACTTTACTTTATTGCTAAACCGTTAGCCATAGTAGTAGAAGTAATAGTTGGCGACAACCCCATGGAGACACGATGATGGAGATCATGATGATGGAGATCATGGTGTCATGCCGGTGACGCAGATGATCATGGAGCCCCGAAGATGGAGATCAAAGGAGCTATATGATATTGGCCATATCATGTCACTACTATTTGATTGCATGTGATGTTTATCATGTTTTTGCATCTTGTTTACTTAGAACGATGGTAGTAAATAAGATGATCCCTCATAATAATTTCAAGAAAGTGTTCCCCCTAACTGTGCGCCGTTGCGAAAGTTCGTTGTTTCGAAGCACCACGTGATGATCGGGTGTGATAGATTCTAACGTTCACATACAACGGGTGTAAGACAGATTTACACACGCATAAACACTTAGGTTAACTTGACGAGCCTAGCATGTACAGACATGGCCTCGGAACACAAGAGACCAAAAGGTCAAACATGAGTCGTATGGAAGATACGATCAACATGGAGATGTTCACCGATGATGACTAGTCCGTCTCACGTGATGATCGGACACGGCCTAGTCTACTCGGATCATGTATCACTTAGATGACTAGAGGGATGTCTAATCTGAGTGGGACTTCATTAAATAATTTGATTAGATGAACTTAATTATCATGAACTTAGTCTAAAATCTTTACAATATGTCTTGTAGATCAAATGGCCCACGTTACCCTCAACTTCAACGCGTTCCTAGAGAAAACCAAGCTGAAAGATGATGGCAGCAACTATACGGACTGGGTCCGGAACCTGAGGATCATCCTCATAGCTGCAAAGAAAGATTATGTCTTAGAAGCACCGCTAGGTGAAGCTCCCATCCCAGAGAACCAAGATGCTATGAACGCTTGGCAGTCTCGTGCTAATGATTACTCCCTCATTCAATGCGGCATGCTTTACAGCTTAGAACCGGGGCTCCAAAAGCATTTTGAGCAACACGGAGCATATGAGATGTTCAAAGAGCTGAAAATGGTTTTCCAAGCTCATGCCCGGGTCGAGAGATATGTAGTCTCCGACAAGTTCTTCAGCTGTAAGATGGAGGAAAATAGTTCTGTCAATGAGCACCTACTCAAGATGTCTGGGTTGCACAACCGGTTGACTCAGCTGGGAGTTAACCTCCCAGATGACGCGGTTATTGATAGAATCCTCCAGTCGCTTCCACCGAGCTACAAGAGCTTTGGGATGAACTTCAATATGTAGGGGATGGAAAAGACCATTCCTGAGGTATATTCAATGCTGAAATCAGCGGAGGTAGAGATCAAGAAAGAACATCAAGTGTTGATGGTGAATAAAACCACTAAGTTCAAGAAAGGCAAGGGTAAGAAGAACTTCAAGAAGGACGACAAGGGAGTTGCCGCGCTCGGTAAGCCAGTTACCGGGAAGAAGTCAAAGAATGGACCCAAGCCTGAGACTGAGTGCTTTTATTGCAAGGGAAGCGGACACTGGAAGCGGAACTGCCCCAAATACTTAGCGGACAAGAAGGCCAGCAACACTAAAGGTATATGTGATATACATGTAATTGATGTGTACCTTACTAGTACTCGTAGTAGCTCCTGGGTATTTGATACCATTGCTGTTGCTCATATTCGTAACTCAAAGCAGGAGCTGCGGAATATGCAGAGATTGGCGAAGGACGAGGTGACGATGTGCGTCGGGAATGGTTCCAAGGTCGATGTGATCGCCGTCGGCACGCTACCTCTACATTTACCTACGGGATTAGTTTTAAACCTCAATAATTGTTATTTAGTGCCAAGTTTGAGCATGAACATTGTATCTGGATATTGTTCAATACGAGATGGCTACTCATTTAAATCCGAGAATAATGGTTGTTCTATTTATATGAGAGATATGTTTTATGGTCATGCCCCGATGGTCAATGGTTTATTCTTAGTGAATCTCGAACGTGATGTTACATATATTCATAGTGTGAATACCAAAAGATGTAAAGTTGATAACGATAGTCCCACATACTTGTGGCACTGCTGCCTTGGTCACATTGGTGTCAAGCACATGAAGAAGCTCCATGTTGATGGACTTTTAGAGTCTCTCGATTATGAATCATTTGACACATGCGAACCATGCCTCATGGGCAAAATGACCAAGACTCCGTTCTCTGGAACAATGGAGCGAGCAACCAACTTATTGGAAATCATACATACTGATGTGTGCGGTCCAATGAGCGTTGAGGCTCGTGGAGGATATCGTTATGTTCTCACTCTCACTGATGACTTGAGTAGATATGGGTATGTCTACTTGATGAAACACAAGTCTGAGACCTTTGAAAAGTTCAAGGAATTTCAGAATGAGGTAGAGAATCAACGTGACCGAAAGATAAAGTTCCTATGATCAGATCGTGGAGGAGAATATTTAAGTCACGAATTTGGTACGCACTTAAGGAAATGTGGAATCATTTCACAACTCACGCCGCCCGGAACACCTCAGCGTAACGGTGTGTCTGAACGTCGTAATCGCACTTTATTGGATATGGTGCGATCTATGATGTCTCTTACCGATTTACCGCTATCTTTTTGGGGATACGCTCTAGAGACAGCTACATTCACTTTAAATAGGGCACCGTCTAAATCCGTTGAGACGACACCATATGAATTATGGTTTGGGAAGAAACCTAAGCTGTCGTTTCTAAAAGTTTGGGGATGTGATGCTTATGTCAAGAAACTTCAACCTGAAAAGCTCGAACCCAAGTCGGAAAAATGCGTCTTCATAGGATACCCTAAGGAAACCATTGGGTATACCTTCTACCTCAGATCCGAAGGCAAGATCTTTGTTGCCAAGAATGGGTCCTTTCTGGAGAAAGAGTTTCTCTCGAGAGAAGTAAGTGGGAGGAAAGTGGAACTTGATGAAGTACTACCTCTTGAACCGGTGAGTAGCGCAACTCAGGAAGATGTTCCTGTGGTGCCAGCACCAACTGAAGAGGAAGTTAATGATGATGATCAAGGTACTTTGGATCAAGTTACTATTGAACTTCGTAGGTCCACGAGGACACGTTCCACACCAGAGTGGTATGGCAACCTTGTCCTGGAAATCATGTTGTTAGACAACGGTGAACCTTCGAACTATGAAGAAGCGATGGCGGGCCCAGATTCCAACAAATGGCTTGAAGCCATGCAATCCGAGATAGGATCCATGTATGAAAACGAAGTATGGACTTTGACAGACTTGCCCGATGATCGGCGAGCGATAGAAAACAAATGGATCTTTAAGAAGAATACAGACGCGGATGGTAATGTTACCATCTATAAAGCTCGACTTGTCGCTAAGGGTTATCGGCAAGTTCAAGGGGTTGACTATGATGAGACTTTCTCTCCCGTAGCGAAGCTAAAGTCCGTTCGAATCATGTTTGCAATTGCCGCATACTATGATTATGAGATATGGCAAATGGACGTCAAAACGGCATTCCTTAATGGTCATCTTAAGGAAGAATTGTATATGATGCAGCCGGAAGGTTTTGTCGACCTTGAGAATACTAACAAGGTATGCAAGCTCCAGTGATCCATTTATGGGCTGGTGCAAGCGTCTCAGAGTTGGAACATTCGCTTTGATGAGATGATCAAAGCGTTTGGGTTTATGCAGACTTATGGAGAAGCCCGCGTTTACAAGAAAGTGAGTGGGAGCGCTGTAGCATTTCTCATATTATATGTAGATGACATACTTTTGATGGGAAATGATATAGAACTCTTGGACAACATTAAGTCCTACTTGAATAAGTGTTTTTCAATGAAGGACCTTGGAGAAGCTGCTTACATATTAGGCATCAAGATCTATAGGGATAGATCAAGACACCTCATAGGTCTTTCACAAAGCACATACCTTGATAAGATATTGAAGAAGTTCAATATGGATCAGTCCAAGAAAGGGTTCTTGCCTGTATTGCAAGGTGTGAGATTGAGCTCGGCTCAATGCCCGACCACGGCAGAAGATAAAGAAGAGATGAGTGTCATCCCCTATGCCTCAGCCATAGGGTCTATTATGTATGCCATGCTGTGTACCATACCTGATGTAAACCTTGCCGTAAGTTTGGTAGGAAGGTACCAATGTAATCCCGGCAAGGAACACTGGACAGCGGTCAAGAACATCCTAAAGTACCTGAAAAGGACTAAGGATATGTTTCTCGTTTATGGAGGTGATGAAGAGCTCGTCGTAAAGGGTTACGTCGATGCTAGCTTCAACACAGATCTGGATGACTCTAAGTCACAAATCGGATACGTGTATATTTTGAATGGTGGGGCAGTAAGCTGGTGCAGTTGCAAGCAAAGCGTCGTGGCGGGATCTACATGTGAAGCAGAGTACATGGAAGCCTCGGAGGCAGCGCATGAAGCAATCTGGGTGAAGGAGTTCATCACCGACCTAGGAGTCATACCCAATGCGTCGGGCCCGATCAAACTCTTCTGTGACAACACTGGAGCTATTGCACTTGCCAAGGAGCCCAGGTTTCACAAGAAGACCAGGCACATCAAGCGTCGTTTCAACTCCATTCGTGAAAATGTTCAAGATGGAGACATAGATATTTGTAAAGTACACACGGACCTGAATGTAGCAGATCCGTTGACTAAACCTCTCCCTAGGGCAAAATATGATCAACACCAAAATTCCATGGGTGTTCGATTCATCACAATGTAACTAGATGATTGACTCTAGTGCAAGTGGGAAACTGTTGGAAATATGCCCTAGAGGCAATAATAAAATGGTTATTATTATATTTCTTTGTTCATGATAATTGTCTGTTATTCATGCTATAACTGTGTTATCCGGAAATCGTAATACACGTGTGAATTCATAAACCACAACATGTCCCTATTGAGCCTCTAGTTGCCTAGCTCGTTGATCAACAGATAGTCATGGTTTCCTGACTATGGGCATTGGATGTCATTGATAACGGGATCACATCATTAGGAGAATGATGTGATGGACAAGACCCAATCCTAAGCATAGCTCAAAGATCGTGTAGTTCGTTTAGCTAGAGCTTTTCCAAATGTCAAGTATCATTTCCTTAGACCATGAGACTGTGCAACTCCCGGATACCGTAGGAGTGCTTTGGGTGTGCCAAACGTCACAACGTAACTGGGTGACTATAAAGGTGCACTACGGGTATCTCCGAAAGTGTCTGTTGGGTTGGCGCGAATCGAGACTGGGATTTGTCACTCCGTATGACGGAGAGGTATCTCTGGGCCCACTCGGTAATGCATCATCATAATGAGCTCAATGTGACCAAGTGTCTGGTCACCGGATCATGCATTACGGTACGAGTAAAGTGACTTGCCGGTAACGAGATTAAACGAGGTATTGGGTTACCGACGATCGAATCTTGGGCATGTAACGTACCGATTGACAAAGGGAATTGTATACGGGATTACTTGAGTCCTCGACATCGTAGTTCATCTGATGAGATCATCGAGGAGCATGTGCGGGCCAACATGGGTATCCAGATCCCGCTGTTGGTTATTGACCAGAGAGGCGTCTCGGTCATGTCTGCATGTCTCCCGAACCCGTAGGGTCTACACACTTAAGGTTTGGTGACGCTAGGGTTATAGAGATATGAGTATGCAGTAAACCGAAAGTTGTTCGGAGTCCCGGATGAGATCCTGGACGTCACGAGGAGTTCCTAAATGGTCCGGAGGTAAAGAATTATATATAGGAAGTCAGGTTTCGGCCATCGGGAAAGTTTTGGGGGTCACCGGTATTGTACCAGGACCACCGGAAGGGTCCCGGGGGTCCACCGGGTGGGGCCACCTATCCCGGAGGGGCCCATGGGCTGAAGTGGGAGGGGAACCAGCCCCTGGTGGGCTGGTGCGCCCCCCTTGGGCCCCCCTGCGCCTAGGGTGGGAAACCCTAGGGGTGGGGGCGCCTCCACTTGCCTTGGGGGGCAAGCCACCCCCCTGGCCGCCACCCCCCTTGGAGATCCCATCTCCTAGGGCCGGAGCCCCCCTAGGGGGCCTATATAAAGAGGGGGGAGGGAGGGCAGCCGCACCCATGCTCTTGGCACCTCCCTCTCCCCTTGCTACACCTCGCCCTCTCGCAAAAGCTTGGCGAAGCCCTGCCGAGATCACTGCTGCATCCACCACCACGCCGTCGTGCTGCTGGATCTTCATTAACCTCTCCTTCCCCCTTGCTGGATCAAGAAGGAGGAGACGTCTCCCTGACCGTACGTGTGTTGAACGCGGAGGTGCCGTGCGTTCGGTGCTAGGATCTCCGGTGATTTGGATCACGACGAGTACGACTCCCTCAACCCCGTTCTCTTGAACGCTTCCGCTCGCGATCTACAAGGGTATGTAGATGCACTCCTCTCTCTCTCGTTGCTAGATGAACTCATAGATTGATCTTGGTGAAAGCGTAGAATTTTTTTATTTTCTGCAACGTTCCACAACAGCATCCACCGTAATGGAACGCCATTAAGCTATTGGGTCGGGTTTTGGATCCGATAACCCATTAACAGCCCCGACCAATGGGGATTTTCCACGTGTAAAATCATCATTGGCTGGAGGAAACACGTGTCAGCTCATCACTGGGACATATGACATCCACTCATTGGACAAAAGGCGCCTATGATATGTCGACACGTGGCACAGCCCAACAGAGGCCCATTCCTGTGAAAAGGCCGACCCATTTGACTTGGTCAAAAGGTGGCGGGCCAGCCCATGGAAAGCTTGTTAACGGCCTGTTCGCATACAGCCCATTTATAGCCTGCTAACCCAAGGCCCATTACGCCCTATCCGAATTAGGCCCAGTAGTGTCATCTGGGCCATCCAATATGATTCCAGCCCATTTTCACTTCTGGCCCATGTATGGCCCATGACGTCTTTAGGCCCATATGAGGCCCTATGTAACTCTTGGCCTATTAACGACCCGTGGTGAAACTGGCCCGTAATGAACAGTGTATCACTTTACACCAATTAACTGCCCGTGGTGAAACTGGCCCGTAAAGAACAGTGTATCACTTTATACCCATTAACGGCCCGTTATTCCGTTGGGCCATTTCCAGCCCATGTTATCTTTCGGCCTTCTCAAAGCCCATTTATTATTGGGCTCATTTCCAGCATTCGCTTACTTACGGCCGTTACTATCGTTTTCTGCTTATGGGCCAAATTCAGCCCGTGGTTACAGTCGGCCCGTTTGTGGTCCGTTAATATGTTGGTCCGTTTTCATAGCGTCATCAAATACGGCCTATTAACGATGGCCCGTTATGGTCGGCCCATGAACGGACAATTCCAACTCTAGCCCGTTTATGGCCATAATGCGGTCTATTTGGCCCATGTTTGGCCAATCGATCATACGGCCCGTATAAGGCCCATTGATGATACGGCCCGTAGAAGGCCCATTGTTTCTACGACCCGTAGAAGGCCCATTGTTTCTACGACCCGTAGAAGGCCCACTGTTTCTACGGCCTGTAGAAGGCCCACTATTTCTATGGCCCGTAGAAGGCCCACTGTCTCTACAGCCCGTAGGAGGCCCAGTGTCACTTAAGTAAATATTAGCCCATGGTTATTGTGGCCTAGTTTTAAAAATTAGGTTATTGCAGCCACTAGCAAACGCGGAAAAAGAACTGCACTGACTACAAGCAAACAAATAAACAAGACAACAAGGAAATAAATAAGCAAGCAACTTACGCTAGGCTATCATGGCTATTACACATATTACATCCACTGGGCATCAAAGTTCGCCACCAGTGCAAATATAGGGAACACAGCAGCATATAAACGCCGCAGCAAAACAAGTCCAGAGCTGAAACCACTTCAGAAGAGCTCAAGAAACAATATCCTGGGTACCCATAATGCTGGCAAGATGCTTAGCAAGCTTATTAACTTTCTCTTGTTTGGCGCTTAAGTCCTCCAGCACTTGCTGTTGCACCAGAAAGTATGCATCTGAATTCTGCAGGGACTTCCTCAGTCCTTCGGCTTCCTATCGCATAACATCTAATCGACGTTTTTCAACTTGAAGTTGAGACTCAAGAAGCCAAACTGATTCAGGCAACGAGTTCGAAGAGCTCGTGCCAGCAGTGGTCGCCAGTAACTCGAACACTACATCAAGACATGACTTTGGGGTTGTCTCAATGTCTTCAATATAGTTTTTATCAGCTTTCTTGGAGACCAATAGGGATGTCTCACTATCTTGAACCTTATGTGCATTATTTCCTTTACCATTGCATAACGGGGTACTCTTCTCCAATATTTTATCCGCGTTCTAAAAGAGAAACAAACAAACACATCTCAGGTTTACAATGTAGTATATGAAACTCATTTTGGTAAACTAGTTCAGTAGTAAGGTGGACATGATAACAGCATGAAACAAACATATATCTATGTATTATGGTCACTGTATGGTCTATATCATTCTAGTTTATGTTGCCTAATCAAGATAGATACTGTTCGAATCATATCTATTTAAGACAAAGCAACATAGAGAGAATATAAGTGTGGGAAACTACACAACAATAACAACACTTGTAATGTGCATGGCATGAGAACATAACTGTTTATTCAATTGAAACTGAAATCAACATAGATCAAGTTACAACAGCAAATAGCCAAACACATTGAAGAAACAGGTTTAAAACATACCTATTGCGCCTTTGGAGTTTTAATTGCATCCTTCAAATTTAAAATTAGTTGATATCAGTAAATACAATGATGCAAGAGCAAAGTAGTATGAACCATAGCTACGAAACCTGACCTGAGAACAATTCTTCTTATGCTTTAAGCATTGACTTCGGGTTCAGAGTAGTGGTCCTCGTGATTTGGGCACTATAGTTGCCTTACTAACTGCTCGTGTTTGGGTGCTCTGTGGTGGAGACGGTGTTGTGTCAACGGGAACTGGGTGTCTATCTGCTGGGGTTGGGGTTAGAAGGGGTGTAGCTGGTTCTCTGTCCAACTGGGTAGGGGTACAATCTGCATGAGTGTGGGTTATGTGTGGTGGGGCTGGTTCTTGGGCAAGTACAGCCGTGGTTCTATCTGCATCGACAGGTAGCACGATCTTTTCTGAAGACCGTGTTTTTACTCCCACAGATACTGCCATCACTCCCTCCAATTGAAATGACTGATAAACAAGAAAAGTAATTGAATGTACAGACATTGTAAGATAGACAGGTGCAATGTAAGATAAACAGGTGCAATGGATAGTAGGGAAGAAAACAGGGCATGAAATAATTCACATTTATGTTGTCTAAGCAAACGGAATAGCAGGACATAATTTCACATATATGATGGCTAATTAAATAGGATAGCATGACACAATTTCACATGTATGATGGCTAACTAAACAGGATAGAATGACGTACTTCAAAATATGATGACTATGTAAACATGATGACATGATATAACTATACAATGTGTTTATTAAAGTGGTTGGCATGCCATAAATCACAAACATGCCGTCGATGGAAACATGATGGCATGATATAATTCACGGATAGAATGACATAATTTAAAATATGATGACTATGTAAACAGGATGAGATGATATAACTATATTATGTCTTTAGAAAATGGGTTGGCATGCCATAATTCAGATACATGCTGTCTATGTAAACATCATGGCATGACATAATTCAAATATATGATTTATATACTAAGGAAGTGAGCAGAGGGCAATCACATATATGATGTGTCAACTAAGGAGATGGCATTCAATACTGTGTATATGATGTAAAAACTAAGCATTGCAATACAACATATGCATTATATGAGTAATATAACCCTGCCAAGTTTGAGCATACACCTGAAGGGAATAATAGGACTAGTCATCTGCCTCTGAATCCTCCTCTGAAGAGCTATCTGTAACCAGCAAGATATCTGCTTCAGCGGGTAGCATTGTCTGCTCTGAAGACCTTGTTTTCACTGCAGATTTCTCCATCACCAATTCAAATGGCTGATGCACAAGAAGAGCAGTTGAATATACAAACATTGTTGACAAAAGCAATGAGAAATACAAAAAAAGGACGGCATGATATAATTCACATATAGGACGATTGCCTAAACAGCATGGCATTGCATAATTCACATACATAATGCCTTGTAACAAGATAACATTGCATAATTCACATATATAATGTATTGCAATAAGATGGCATTGCATAATTCACATATATGGTAATTAGACACTAAAAAGGTGGCATTCACACAAAGCCTGTCTAAACTAAGCAAATGACATAGCAATGCAAGATACCAGATGCACGATATGAGCAACATAACCCTGCCAAGATAGGGCATGCACCTCGGGGGGGAAATATGACTGATCATCTGTCTCTGAATCCTCCTCTAAGGAGCTATCGGTAACCAGCAAGACATGCGCTTCGTCAGATAGCATTGTGTGCTCTGAAGACCTTGTTTCCACTCTAGATTTTTCCATGACCATGCCGAATGGCTGATGCACAAGAAGAGTAATTGAATGTACTAAAATTGTTGACAAATTTAACACGTAATAAAAAAATGATGGCATGATATAATTCAGATATAAGATGACTGGCTAACCAGGGTGGCATTGCAAAATTCACATATATGATGCCTAGCTAAACAAGATGGCATTGCATGATTCACATATATGATAAAGAAACTAAACATATGGCATTGACACAAAGCATGTCTAAACTAAGCAGATGACATTTTTACTGTATACAGTAAGCAATGCAAGCCACCATATGCATGATATTACCAACATCACCATGCCAAGTTAGAGCGAAGACCTCATGGGGTAAATAGGAGTGGTCTTCTCCTTCTGAATCCCCCTCAGAACATTTATCTTCCTCTTGATTACGATCCGAAATGGGTGGAGGGGGGGCTGCCTTTGCGCCCACCATGGAACGATGTCTGCATGAAATTTTATTGCCACGCAAGGCTCGTACCTTTTGCTCTACATGACCAGTTCCATTGTGTATAATAACTGACATGCATAGGAATAAAACATAGTGATATTATGTAAGGAGTGCATGCACAAATCTAGAGTGATGGTAGCAAACTGTGGATAGACCCAAAACCAATTATAGCAGGCAGATAATAGCTTTAGTTAAAAAATACAGATAATGGCTCCTTTAATGTTTGTTTGCACCCAACATGAAACTCATAGTAGACACCGGAGATTAACCAGATAGTAGACAGATAGTATTGATTGCTGCCCCAATATGTACCCCACAACCATTTAAAAACTCAAGTTTCAGCATTAGTTTGGACCTGACTCGGAGTCTAATAGGTGAACACAACGATAATGTAGCATGTCATCATATTAAGCGACGCATAACGTAAGCAGACACGAAAGAGTGCAACCTCTCTTGCGGACCCGTGTAGTCCTCAAGGTCATCTGCTCAGTTGATGATGGTAATGCAGTTGTCGTTGCTGCCGGCGGCGGGGAAGAAGATTTGAGGTGGCGAAAGACAGTCTGGAGAGCGGATCCCTGCTGTGGTGAACCCTTCTGTCGTTGGAGCAACTGAGCTGGGGTGGAACCCAGCGCCGCAGGAGCAGGACAAAGCACACAAGGTTTTCTTTGACACATATCTGTAACAGAAGTAATTGAGTAAGGGCTTGTTTGAATTTGAGGATTCTAACAATGCAGGGATAGGAAATAGACAAGAATAGGATAGGAATGCACGTGCAAAACAAAGAATTTAAAAACACAGTATTTCTGCTAATCTGGGTGTTTGATTCACAACAATTCGAAGATCATAGGATGCAAAAAAGCATGGTGAGATTAAGTCAAACCACAAGAAAATGTACGGTTATAATGCTATTATGCTACTATCTCTTAGTCTTGTGCTTGATGAATAGGAATATGAAAAGGAGGAGAAGTGGAAATTAGAATTCCTACGGTTTTTCTTTCAAGGAGACACTAAAGGAACAATTCCTACAGTTTTCCTTTGCTCCATTCCTTTGCACCAAATTCATGAAAAGTAGTACCATAGGAAACTTTCCAATTCCTATGTTTTTCATTCACTTTTCCTTTCAAGCACTGGCGATTCTAGTAGGCAGGCTTGACCAAGGAAAATCCTACACTAAAAAAATGTTTTTGTTCTACTTCTATTACTTTGGACCCAGGCCACTGCCATACTAGCTCAACTCCCAGGCCCATCGACAAATGCACAGCTCAAACACGCAGAGATAAATAATGATGGCGTTCAAGAGAGTCCATCACGGATAGCTAAGTTGCCTGGTACCTCACTTCTTGTCATATAGTAGGATAAAATAATCATATTTCCCGTTACTACGAGTGCTCAGTGGACAATATATATAACATGTAGAGTAAAAAAGAGATGCAACAAGTGTACAACCTCTTTGGCGAAGCCATGTCGATCTCAGCGTGATTGGGTTGGCCGGCGAGGATGCTCCGGCTGACTTGGCTGTCGGAAGAGGGGAAGAAGATCTTAGGCGTATGGAGATGGAGCCCGAGGTACTGCTCTGCTGTGATGGAGGGTTTCGTCATTGGAGCAGCTCCGGAGAGTTGTACGACGCCGAGGCTGAAGCGGGACAAGAGAGACAACGAACAATGTTAACCTGAGTAGAATTCTAATAGCATCTCCAATACATGACGTAAAATACATAACCACAAAGTGCTAGATGTAAAATACATCAGTCGCTCATCTCTGAACTTAACTGACGAAACTAAATTTAATTGTCGAAACTGAACTTAACTGTTGAAACTGAATTTTGCTGTCGAAACTGAATTTTTCTATCAAAACTGAACGCACTAGCAAGGTGAGGCTACACATCGGTCGACTAACTTTTTCATCTCTGGTCAGTCAATTTTGCAGCCGTTGGATATGAAATCAAGGGCCTGCGGTTCATCTTCAACCTCCACCCCCCTGAGCCGCCAGCCACCACTGGCCAAACAACAGCCCCCCGCCGCCCGCGGCCGGCGGTGCGCCGCCCCACCCGCCCCGAAAACACCCCCCCACCGCCGGTTCGCCGCCGCCCCGTCCATCCCTCTAGGCCCCCCCGTGCTGAGCTTTTTCTCCGGCGATCCCCACGCCACCGCCCCACCAACACCCCGCCACCGCTGTCGACCACCGCCCCCACCCTGAACCCTAAGATAGATAGTGGGGTATCTCTCCGGCGAGCCCCCCTCCCCACTACGGCTGATTCTTCCTTCACCCCGGCGAGCCCCCCCCCCACCCCCTGAAAATCATCTGACCCAAAAGTCAATTCAGTCGACTGAAGTGTAGCTAAATCGGAGCAGCATCGCAAGCAAGAGAAAGAGAGAGAGCAGCAGCGCGAGTAAGAGCAACAGCAACAGCAGACCAGGCAGGGGACCAAGAGCAAGAGCAGAGCAGCAGCCCGAGCAAGAGCTAAAGCAGCAGCAACTCCTACTGATGTGGACGTCGGCGCCGAGGGAGCGACGCCTTGGAGGAAGTGGTCGGCGATGCCGCCGTGGATGGAGCCGTGCCATGTCGGCTCGGGACCGAGCGCCGATAGCACCGTGAGATCGAATCAAGAAGAAAATGCGGAAATTAGTGTACAACCTCTTTGGTGGCGCCGATTAGGACGCAGCTTCATCCGAGGAAACGGTGATGATGATGCTCTTCCGGTGGTGCAGGTGAAGACGGCGGTGTGGGAATGGAGGTGGCGCGAAAGACGAGGGGAACGTCGGGGCAGCTCCTCGGAGGTGGATGACGGGGTGGCTGAACCGGCGGGATGACGAGAATCTGGTACGGTGGATGAGGGACGTCGAGGTGTTGTTGCTGTGGACGACGTCGTCGGGGAAGAGGCTCCGGCTGGGTGGCGGATGGAGCAGGGTGTGGGGTTTCGTCGCGGGTTTTCGCATCCTCGGTGTACGAATGGGTGGGCGGATGGGATGGCAGTGGGGAACCATGGCTTAGGGACGCGCTTGTCCAAAATGTGGGGTAAGTTACGAAAGTACCCCCACCGATTTGAGGCGGTTCTTTCGGTTCAGGGGTACTACGAGCATTTCACGTGTCGGGATTTCACAGGAGGTGGGAGTTTTCGCGCACGTTGTAATTTCGGAATAGCAAGGCGCAGGTTGAGATGGAGGGAGTTGTCGGAGCACAACGAGACAAAGATATATCTTAAATATTTCGGGCTAACAAGGCGCGGGTTGAAGAGGCGGGAGTTTCGCAGCACGATAGACAGAGACGTAGCTTGAATTTTCAGCATAACAAGGCGCGGCTTGAAATTTCAGAAGAACAAGCTTAACGTGTACCCAAAAAAAGTCAATTTACACCTCAACACGCACAACACACACACACACAACCACCATTTAGACTAGAGTAAGGTACATGTGCATTGCACGCATGAGATTTGGCAACCAAATTATGAATAAATACCACATTATAGCATGTAAGCTTTGAGTCATATATGCTTGATGTAGATGTTCGTTTAATTCTTATAGTTCATTTCATTCAAAATCATCTAGTTTTTATAACAAAGCTAATCTATTTTAAGATTCATGGAATTGTGCGTTGTAAAACATAAAGTAAAAACAAATAATGGCAAATCATGTAGAAAAACATTAGGGCAATTCTGATACAGAAGATTCTAGAACAAATAAGAAGTGCTTGTGTTTTGATGTTTGTGCATTATGCTTAAGTTCAACCATGGAGTCTTCTATATTATACATGTGGCGAAATCTGGTGGAATCTAGATGATATCCAACGGCGAGTAGTGCTCAAATTTGCCATCTTTGGACCATCGGATTCGCGTCATCCGACGACCATCTTTCAAAGTTAAAGTTACCCACAGACAATATAAAAAATTATAAAATAATATATATATATATATATAGGGGTATAGATATAGATATGTGATGCGAAAGCCGCCCATCATCTCCAATTAGAATAGTGTGTCCATGCACGGATGCGACGTGGCCAAATGATGTCTGCCATCGGTATCTCAAATTTAAATCAGTCTGACCTTGTTCAATGTGTATACATTACCACATGCTCATTTCCAAACCACACCGCGCAGATCTCCGTTATATTCAAGCATGCATGGGTTTTAAACATCAGGATCTCTTATTCCAATATTTGAATTCAACTTTACATTGATTATGACCTCACCTAGTCTTTTACACCCACACAGTCGTCTTCTCTTTATAATTGTACCACTAACTTTCTCTCGTGCATGCATGCACACACACTACCAGTCGGCATTATCCATCGCACACATGCAATCTTTTTCTTTAGGTCGGTCTCCCATGAAGGCACACACCCACACACATCCCCCTCTCCATCATATCGGGCATTCTTTATCTCTCACGCGTGCATGCGCAACGATCAATGTTCCTCTATGTATGTGTGTATATAGCTAGGTCTTTCATAGTTTTCCACACAAACCGATCAATCGATATATCTAGTGAGGTCTCACCCTCTTTCCCACGTCCACATCGATCAATCTATACCTCTCTATATAGGATTAACATATATAGCTAATACACCCACATTAATTATATATCCAACGTCCCCCTCTCATCATCCATGCCTTCCGCTTCATCTCTCATACGCGTGCACAATGGCGAAGACAGGGGGCAGTAAGGGCCCTGCCCCCTAACATCACTATATATCAAGGCTAATATGAATGTGATCATTAGACAATTGCTGCTAAAAATGGTTTAAGTTCATGAATTTACCCTCCTCGTAAAGGATTAGCAATGCTTGGCCCCCTAGCTCATTTATTCTTCATGGCTCCGCCACTGCGCGCAACAGCGCACGTTCTTGCCCCCTCTCTCTAAATATCAATCTCGCACTTGTGCATTCCTTCATAGTCTCCCTCCACTCGGCCCCTCGCACCATCTTCTAGCCCCCCACTGGATTTTGCCACATGTACAATCTAGAAGATTCCATGGTTGAACTTAAGCATAATGCACAAACCTCAAAACAACAGTGGTTCTCTTTTGTTCTAGAATCTTCCGTATCATAACTGCCCAAACTATTTTCTAGTTGAATTGCCATTATTTGTTTTTACTTTATGCTTTACAACACACAATTCCATGAATCATAAAATAGATTAAGGGCTTCTTTGATTCAAAGGATTCTCAAAAGAATTTTGGAGGATTCTAATCATTAGGAATTTTTCCTATCTTGGTTGTTTGATTCGTAGGATTGTAAACCATAGGAATTTTTTCATATGATTCATTTGCACTAGATTTCATAGGAAACATCCCATCCACTGAAACCTCTTTGAAAGAATTCTGCGTTTTTTCTATGCACAATCAAACACTCATACAATCCTATAGGATTCAAGATGACATTCCACTATAATCCCATGTTTTTCCTATTCCCGCGTTCTTAGCTTTTTTATAAAAACTAATTGATTTTGAATGAGATGAACTATAAGAATTAAACGAAGGGCTACATCAGGCATATATGACTCAGAGCTTACATGCTATAGTGTGGTATTTATTCATAATTTGGTTGCAAAATCTGATGCGTGCAATGCACGTGTACCTTACTAATACTTCGAGTATGTGCAAAACATGTAAATTAGAATACCAATGGCACGCTACACAGTGTCTCTCTTACAATTCATGACGCCACGTGGCACATGTGGAGGCGTTGTCGCGACCTCCTTGCGTGGATTGATCGCAGTGACATGCTGCTGGTTCCAGAAGAATGTACTCGTCCTCCCTGAGCCATACTGGCGGTACATGCACGAAGCGAAGATGTGCACGCACACCACGCATGCACTCATTCCCTCGCACGCACACGCGGGTACACGGGCGGACGTAATTTTGTACCAAGATCCACCCCGTGTGATAATTTGACGCGTGTAAAGTCGTTCACTTCATTGATGGTCAAGTAATACAGCGCATGCAAATTGAGTGGACGTGAGGGCGGAAGAAAGACATTATTACTCCACTGCGCGCATGCGAGTAGTTAAATCATGGGTTGCTAGTAGTACTTCCATTGGTATCCTTCGTAGTTTGTGCCAATTTTTGATAGTAACATAATATTTACGCATTTGAGCAGTGTAGTGCTTGAAATTTATGTTCCGCTAAACTCATCGAGAGACATTTCAGGCCTCGAAACCAAAACCATCAATTAATCTTTACCTTGTTTCCATCACATTCGAAAGCCTGCTCACACCTACGAGTACGTACCAAACCTGAATGTGTTCCCACTATGCAGGTATTAGTACTAGTGCTAGTACTTAGGTTATAAAAAGGGAAACTACCTAACTGAAAATTACTCTACCTTTCCTCCTCATAAGTGCTTCTTCTTCGTCCGTCGTTGCCATGGCTGGTGAGCACAGCTCTAGGTCGAGAACTACTCGTAACAAGGGAGCGGCAACTAAGGCTACGGAAAAAAGAGAGGGCTCGCTGCCACGCAGAGACCTCGAAAGATCTCTCACGGGCAGGTGATGGCTCCCAGGAGCACCCTAGCCGCGGAGGTGAACATGCCGAGCCGGCGGAGCTAGAGTCGTTATCCCTCGACGACATGCCCGATCAGCTCAATAAGCACCTCAATAAGCAGAAGGAGTTCATCCAAGGCTTGATGGAGTTGCTGAAGGAGAGCCTCGACGACATGCCTGCTGCGCTCAATAAGCAGGGGGAGTTGACCGCCGGCTTGGTGATGCTGCTGAAGAAGAGCATTTCCTTGAAGAAGAAGGCGAGCGGCGAAATCCTGCGACTTCAGGAGGTTAAGGCGAAGCTCTGACACGAGATCGACCTGTTGAAGGAGAAGAACGCCGGCTGGAAGAAGTTGCACGAGAATAGTAGTTCCTCGATGAAGATGTTGTAGGCCCTCGTCATGGAACAGAAGGAGGATGGCGAAGCTCCGCATCGAGCACCCGGATGCTGTCAAGGTACGTAATGCGGCCGTGGAATAGATGATGAAGGCTCGCGTCAAGAAATCCCGCGTCATGGACAGAATGAAGAAGATGGCGGAGGAGACGCGCAAGGAGATGGAGGTCGTGGAGGCGATGAAGAAGCAGTTACGACTCCGCGGCGAATTAGATCATTTCGGGTGATAATCTTCCTTCTTCTTTTTCTCCTGTATTTCAACTTCCGCTTCGGGTGTTTCGCCGCACGTGTCACGTTCTCTGCGAGGCATGAATAGAACAATGCTTTTTTTAGGGAATGAATAGAACAATGCTAACAATGAGATGACTAGCAAATTAGATCATTTTTTATCGCCATATGGCACTGGGCTGCCGTGTTTCGTGCTCCTCCGTCGCAGTACTACTCCAGTGGAAAACTTGGGTATACCGCACGGTTCTTTGCTCCTCCTCAGGTCATCGGCGCATTTATACGAGCAGTCAAATCACAAGGCCCCGCCTTCCAGCAGTAATGAGCCATCAAATCACAAAGTCCCTCGCCTCTCGTGAAACCTACCAAGCTAGACTGCCCCGCCCTCTAGCCTTTTAAAAAATGTATACTTTTGTACAGTAGTAGTATCGATGGATTGCGCCATGGAGCAAAACTTGAAATTAAAAAAAGGTGGTACATATAGAGAGCACTAGTCGCCAAATTATGCATATAGTACTATTAAAAAGGCTAGTCACAATAATGGTGCCCAGCACAACCCACCCCTCAAGTAAAACTAAGCATCCTATAATTCTTTGACAAAACTAAGCACCATGAAGTTCTTTGACAACTAAATTGCTGGCTATATGATGTTGGCCATATATATTGTACGTATATAATGTGAAGAAACAAGTGGTAGTACTATACCAACTAAAAGATGGAATGTAAGAAATACTAGTATGCACGTACTGAAGAGTTAAAGTAACGAGAAGAAACATAACATAGTTCTGCTGGGGGCTCAGCACAACACACCCCTCAAATTAAATTAAGCACACTTGAAATTAAACTTTGCAACTATTCCGGTAGACACTGCATTAGAACCACCATGAGCAATGACACTGCCACCTTACTCGGAGTCCTCGTCCACGTCCTCGACTTCGTCCTTGTCCCTCTTCCTCTTGGCCGATACTTCTTTGCTTGAACCGCACACTTGGCTCTTGCTCTTCATCCAACCCTTGTAGATATTGAAACAAAGGTAACCATCCATTGCAGCATAGTGGATGTGGTCTATATCTAGTACACTCCGCTGCCATGCATAACGATGAAACGTGTATGGAGGTTTCTCTAGTTTACCGTACGAAGGATGAACCATGGCTCCTGCCAGGGTCAGCATTGAAGGCTGACGAGAGGACACCAGCCGATTCTTTTGGTGGTCGAAGGTGTTGCCTACAACGAGGCATATCCGACCTAGGACTTCTTTATCGTTACCAAAGTGTACAGTAACGAATTTGACTAGGTTGCTCTCGAGGAAGTCCTTCAAATCCATGCATTCAACATCGGCATGTCATATGTGGTAGACCAAGCATAATTCATGCACGCAAACCTGGATCACGGCGGGCTTCTTCCTCTCTTCGTCCTTTAGATCCTTCTCTCGTCCCAGGACTATGGTGTACTCAACATCTAGCTCAGCGACCCACTCATCATCTGAGTTTTTGAACATGCGTCTGAAGCGAGAAAGGCATCCTTTCACCGTCGCGGAAGAATGGGTGTAGATGACGTCGAACTCATCGCCGGTGATGGTTCTAACCTTGTACTCACCGCTGATCGTGGAGATTTGGGACGCCATGGATTTGGGAGGAGGGTTAGGATTAGTGGAATTGCCGTAATGTGAATGGACGGGACGACTAGGAGCGAACCGCCGTAGTATTGAAGGACGTGTGGGGACGAGTAGGAGCGAACTGCTAGTGTGCGAATGGCAGGGTAGTGGCTTTCCATTCTCCCATGATACGGGCTTCCGAGAGCCCTTGGATCCGAGATCAAACGGTTGCATGGCGTTATTCTAGACCTATGGGTGAATATCCTATCCTGGAGGGTTATTCTGCAAAGTTTTAGCAACTTAGCATGCGATCGTTTGATCTCAGATCCAAGGGCTGCCAGTAGCCCGTATCATGGTCGCACCTACCACGACCATCGCATCGCTCGCGTGGTCGCGCCCTTGGAGATTTAACACGATGCGTTAGGCTATCTGATGTTGGCATGTCATATATAGTCATCACTTAGTCACTCATACTACAACAAGGTTGGCTATAAGGTTGGCTATAAGTGTATTTATTTTTTTGTACTTCTCTCTATCTCTTTGTACGGAGTATCTCACTGGCTGGAAAGCCATGCAAATTCCCAAACCGCTTCCTACACCCTGAATTGAATTTTATGCCTGACAAGTTGTGTCGTGCAATTGGAATTCCAACTTGAGTACTACTACTAGTGGGAGTACCAGGGGCCAGTTCTTTTAGGCTTGTAGATTAGTAATCCCATAACTACTACCTCCGTCCTGGTTTATTGGTCCCCATTGTAATCTGTGTCAAATTTTGATCATAAATTTAACTAATGAAATGTTAGTGCATGTCACATGCACTAACATTTTATCAGTTAAATCTTTGGTCAAAATTTAGCACAAATTACAATGGTGAGGAATAAACCAGGACAGAGGTACTGTGCTACTAGTACTAGTTTAGAAGCCCAAATAAATGAGTGAGGCGCCTGTGTACAGGTGCTAAAGGTGCCACATAGGCAAGAAAATGATGTGGCAAAGCAATTAAAGAAGAGAGAGAGCATTAGGGTGACCCTAGGAGGAAAGGGTGCTAAGCGCGTGAACCTATGCAAAATGACTATCAACCAATGAATGATGGAGTTTAATTGTTAAACAATTCAATGAGGGAGGCTTGGCTACAAAAGCTAAGCACTAATGCAATGGGGAGACTAGTTGCTAAGGTTTTAAATGCACTTAGCACCTCACGTAAGCACCAATGCATTGGAAGCATTACTCTCCACTGTGACTAGTCTTATGGGAAAAGCTGGGTAAGCCGCTAAAAGAACTGGCCTAGGAGTAGTAGCTAGGGATCGAGTGTGCGAGATGAACCGGAAAAAGTAAATACAGAGAGATGAAATTCAAAAAAGACGGAGGGATGTGATGGTTGCTTGTCCGTTTATTTTACCAGGACACTTATTACCAGGAGTGGTTGGGTTTTGTGATATGACGACTTTACTGCCGCGCCACGAGCGGGGTGAGAGGTGAGACTCCCGTGCAGCGCCGCCCTCTACACTAGTACTACTACATCGGTCGTGGTTTATCCCCCATTGAATTTGACTGAAGATTTAACTAACAAAATGTTAGTGCATGTCAATAAAAACAATATCGTATTTGAACATAGTTTTCAATGATATAATTTTAGGTGACATGCATCATCATTTATCGTACTATATATAATGTTAGTTCAATTTTTGGTCATACTAATCTATAGTAGTAAGGTGCCCGTGCATTGCATGAAAGAGTGAAATGCATTGATCGGGGTGTTGTTTATTTTGACAAAGGATGTGGGGGTCATCTCATGTGTAACAGGTATCGATAGATTTCTTCGGATATTATTTCATCTCTAGAGCTCAGAAACATCTAGGTAAAATAGATAAAAAAGTATCTTTTGCAAACAAAAGCGTTCAACTGTTCAACCTGCATCCAAAACTTGTGAAGAAATAACTCTTATTGTGCTTTGCAGGAAATGGTTCATCATAAGTCTTTCACCAGTACTGTAGTAAAAATTCATACATGGAAGATTCTAGACTAAACCATAGATGGATACACTTTTATTCATGCGCGATACTCCAATAGAGCAAGATCGTCTCCACATGCTTAGACAACGGATTACATTGAGCGAAGACTAATGATCAACATTTAACTTAGTAATGCAGATGTCTAGGTGAACCTCCTTGGAGTCGCCATGCACATTGTTGGGGGTCAAATAATACCATGCGTCTTCCATGGCCACATCGGCGGGAAGGTCCCAGCTCGGCAGAGTCCAAGTCAGCTTGACGTAGCCAGTGTCGCTGCCCACGTACCTCTGAGGGGTAGTAATAGTGAGCACGCACCCGTACATAGGCCTCGTGCCGGTGTCATCATTGGCGGCGTCACCCCTAACACACTCTACAGAGATGTGGCGGCGGCCTACGCGGGCCTCGCCGGTGGCCACGATCAAGAGGAAGATGTCGCCGTCCTCCTCTGAGACTAGCAGACGGCGCTGATCCTCCAGCGACTCCGGCACCGTGAACGGGTAGCACGTCTCGTACTTGATGTTCTTCACCAAGGGCCAATCGTGATCGCCGCACGCCTGCGTCAGGTGATGCACGATGTCCACTGACGAGCCCCAAAACGGCACCGGGCACTCATAGCAGTAGACGAAGGGCTCCTTGGAGGCATCGACCAGGCCGTCCATAAAACGGGAGTGGCTGTAGGGGACGTTCTGCTAGTTGAATATATGAGCAAGTTACTACGAGATTTACTACAAAATAAATCATGACAGCTATAACAGAGATTAAACTAATCATGTGGACTAGCATAGTAGATGAACAGATCGAGTCTAGCACACAGACTAGAAACATGAATTCTACCACGATTTCAAACAGGAAGGACAAAAACACATATGGTGCAACGGGAGCAGCACCATTTGCGTTAAGGTTGTCGCACATGTCGTTGAGGAAGAGGTTGCCGAGGTCGGGGAAGAAGTCGTCGTCGGTGAAGTCGTCGCTGCTAGCAGTCGCGAGAGTGCGCTCCCCAAATGTCAACAGCGCCCGCCGAATGGAGCGCAGAAGGGAGTGGCTGTAGGGGACGTTGCCGCCGCCGAATGGAGCAGGAGTAGCCCACGAAGTAGTAGATGGTGCTATTCCCTAGTCTCTATTCTTATCTCTATCTCTACTACTCTTCTTTGTTTTTTTATAATATACTAGTTGTAGTTGTCAAATTGAATAGTACTGCACTGTCCACTGCACGCCCGGCTGAACACGCCTCCTCGCCTCCATCAAACCCCTCCGTTAAACCCGCATGCAAATCGAGAAACCTACTCCAGCCCGCGGGAGGAAATTTGCTGGTTGCCGCGGGAGGGTTATTCTGCAAATTTTCAACAACTTAGCATGCGACCATTTGATCTCAGATCCAAGGGCTGCCAGCAGCCCGTATCATGGTCGCGCCTACCACGACCATCGCGTCGCACGCGCGGTCGCGCCCTTGGAGATTTAACACGGTGCGTTAGGCTATCTGATGTTGGCATGTCATACATAGTCATCACTTAGTCACTCATACTACAACAAGGTTAGCTATAAGGTTAGTTATAAGTGTATTTTTTTACTTCTCTCTATCTCTTTGTTCGTACTCCGTGTAGTGCCAAAAACGTTCTTATATTATGGGACACAGGGAGTACTAGTATTTATTGCATTTTCCAAGGAGTGACCTCTTCCAATGAAATGGTGTGCTTATTAGTTTTTTGTTGCTAAGTATGCTTCATTTAATTAGCTATAGACTCAAAATTGTCTTTTCACCTAGGTACACGCGCTTAGCACCATTTCTTCCTTGGGTCACCAAACTAGTCTCTCTCTTCTTGATTAACTTGCCACATCAGACTTTATGCCTATGTGGCAAGCTTAGCACCTGTAGGAGCAAGTAAGGCTGCTTGTAATGGGAGTAGTATCATGCATGCCAACTATGCAATCTTGATGAGGTGATGTCGAATTAAATGAAGAAAAGAGAGAGTTGAGTATCATAATATGATCACCCGCAAAAAAAAGAGTATCATAATATGATACTGTAGTATCATATTAAATGATGTGCTACTATGTGTCATGCATGGCAATAAATAAACTATCCTATGATACCAACACATGATATTATGCATTACGGATGTAGTATCATATGCATGATACTAGTATATGGTACTCTCCATTACGACCAACCTAAGTACAATAGTGCGCTTTATATGGCATTTTTGCATATGTGGAGGAAAGTGAGGCAAGGAAAAAGTGGAGAAGTGGGCTCTCATGCAAGATCCAGCCTCTACTACATGGTGGAGCATTGGGAGAGGCACCTGTATGGAGGTGGTCAGGAATCGGGAGACTCATACCGGTCGTAGCGCTGCAGTTAAAATGATAATGGCAAGTCAAATCACGTGGCCCCACCCACTACAACAAGAACCCCCCTTCAGCAACACATCAATGTGTTGTTGTATGTACATATATGCGTTGCCAAGGCCTACACCAATGAATTAGTATGTGTTGCCGTTGCTGGCGTTGCAATGGTCTCCAACAACATATATGCATGCGTTGGTAACCTGCATGTAGATGCGTTGGTAGATAGCAACATATATGGCTAGACGTCAACAACGCTTCATATGCTTTGGTGGCCACTGTGGATATAAGGGACCATTGCTTCATATGCGTTGGTGGCGATCATGGACAAACAGATTTTCAAATGGACATAACAGACTAGTAGCACAATTCTTGACCTTGCAATGTCGACAGTTGCAGGCAAAATATAACAAACAGAAACTTCTCATGTATTAAATCGACTATGTTGCATTACAAAGAACGTGATCCAAAGATTACAAGAGGTGAAACTATCTATCTGTAGCCCAATTCTTGACCGTGCAATCAACTATATGTCTGAAACATTGATCCTAAAAATGACGTTCTAATTATTATCTTGTAGTAGCCCCATTCTTAACCTTGCAATCAACATGTGAGCCATGCATTGTCAATTTATCTTCGTGGTCTACAACAACAACAACAACAATAATAATAGTATTAGATGAGCAACTTACATTATAGAAGTCAGGTTAATAGAGAAGTACGATTTAAGGGAGCACCTTACAAATGTGATTTATCACGACATAGATTTATTATATAGATAAGGGGATAATTAATAACTAAAATACAAAAGAATGAACATGAATTTATTAAATAACATCTCAGATTATGCAATCTATACCCGTGTACGAATTATTTTTGCATCTTGCATCAACTCAAAACTAGATGAACTATCATTATATGTTTTTAGTGTTCCAGTCTATTTTCTCTTAAAAAAGACCAAAATTCAGATGTGTAAAATTCACATACTTGCAATGTCAGTATCATCACTCTGTAAAAAATAACAATAATACACTAGCAAAAGGGCCATCGCCATGCTATGGAGTACAAACACATAGACTTTGAGTCTTCACTCTTCACCTATTCGTTGTAAACTGAGGACATTCTATTTATCTTAATTGCCTTGCACATATTCTGAATGTCCATGGCTCGTTAGATAAGAAACTGCATATTAATACAGCGATCACCTTTGAGATGTGGTTGTTCATTGTGAACAACCATTAGCTTGCATATACTACTAAAAACAATCCAAAATATATATTATAGAAACAACGAAATTAATTCACCAACCAACTAAACGACAAGTTGGTAACTAATAATACCAAATATGCTGAATTGAATATTTCCATTTTCAAGAGGTCTTTGATTAGCTTTGCGTCACATTACTCCCATACTACTCGTGCCTGGGATTATTTATTAGTCATGCGTGTTATGGTGTATTAGGAGAATCCTCAGTGCCGACAACTCAAAAATCTTTACATAATCTGCATCACACAAGAGATCATAATTACCTGAGATTTACCAAGTCACAGATTAGAATTTCCTGATCTATGAATAAAATTTGCAGAACCTGCAGAAGTAACAACACGAGAAAAAAATCATCACTTGGGATAGTAGGAGTTATCAACTCATCCATAGAAAGAATACATGCATAATGAATAAGAAACAGAAAAGGGGGATAGCAGGAGAACTACGAACTATCTAATCCACTTCTGCTCATCATCACGCCAACCTGAGCCCCTAACTTGACCTTGAAGGGGTGGGGGATCAAATTAGTATAGACAAGAGTGCACCCTAATTATAAACAAGAAAGGGAATAAAAATAATAATTCATTAGCAGCTGGGAAAGGTGAGCGTGCCAGACTGAGCCACCATAGGAAGTCTGGTTTCTACATGGGTTTGTCTTAAACTTAACTGGTTGTTATGGCTTATAGAGTAGCATTATGTATAATGTCAAACAACTTTCGCGTTCCAAGTTCAGCTGGTGCCATCATGACTGACATTTTGAACTGAACTGGAACCCTAGAAAGATCACAAGGTTAGATGTAAGTGAATAAGAACCATCATGTAGTAACAAGTCAGAATTAGTTACCCCTACTCTAGCTAGGAGATTGATGGATGGAAGGCCAATGCTTTTCTGGTTGATCACCACAAAATTATTGTAACTTCCTGAGCGAACCTGCACGTCATAGAAACAAGCGAGATAGAGATAGAGAGCAGGGGGCACACTAAGCAAAATACCTTATATTTCAATTCAATGATCTTGACATATTCATCAACTTGACGTCCCTCGGCAGAAACCGTCTTTTCTCTTGTTCAATGTTTGAGTAGAAGAATCCTGCATTTATTTCACTGAGAAACTTATGTGTCAACGGTAACCTTTAGTGATGCGCGTGAAACAGTAAATCTGAGGGCCCGTTTGGCAGCGAAGTATTTTCTCAGTATTTGGTGGTTTCTAAAAAATACTATAGTTTTAAATACTTTAGGGTGTTTCTGTGGCGGACCTACAAACAAATAGCAGGGCAGGCCAGGCTGAAGGAAAGCTGTTATGCATTCATCCTAACAACATTTTTTCACTAGATACAATTTCTTTTGAGGCACTGTGGATCTGAATTGGAAATTTGACGCAGTCAGATTGTTCTCATGTTAACAATGCTTCAATCAATACAATTTTAGTCAGATTGATTTCATGCTAACCAGTGTTAACAAGAATTCATTACTGGATACAATTTAAGCTATAGAAATCAGTAATTAGATTAATAGACAATGTTGTAACTTGCAAGTGAAATTTAGGGATATATGAAAGAATCAAAGGAAATTACCTCCATCGTCTTGCAGGTTCTTTTCCCCTTAAGCAGGCAGTACTTACATCACTACACCTGCAAATCTCTCCTGCAGAAAAGCAGTACTCACATCAGTTGAAATGATCTCCATGAAAAAGGGCAATTTTATCAAGACATATGAACACTCGATACAAATCATCAGAGCAATTCACAAATCAAATACTAGCAGGGACTCTGGATTTTGGAGAGGTCGAGAGGAGTTGCTCCTTTCCTTTGGGGATGAGTCACTGGCTGGAAGCTGCGAGCTGCTTGGGTCGATGGGCTTCTACCAGTCAGCTGATGTGCGCCCATCAGCGAGGAACAAACAAGGACGAGCGAGGACAGGGGGTGTACCGCTGAGCTGATGCAGTTGAGGACGGGGCGCCGGTGCTTGTGTCGTCCCTGGCTGTGCGGAGGAGAACGGTGGCCTCAGCATCTCAGGTCGCGCGCAGGAGCGGTGGCGGCGGCACCTTCCCAGACGCGATGGCGACGACGTCGTGTGTGTCCCCAACGCGAGGAGGATGGCGGAGATGCAGTGTGCGTCCCCGACGCGCGGAGAAAGTGGCAAGGGACGCGGGCTCGGCGAAGGAACAAGGGACGGCGGCGGTGAAGGCAAAGAGGGCGGCGGCGGCGAGGGCCATGGGACGGCGGCCGATGCAGCTCGTTTAGGGTAATTTTTTTTAGGATAAAGGCCAAAACGTAGGGGAGAATAGGCTTCGTGCGCGAGCAGGGACTTTTTTTTAGGGATGTGCGGGAGCAGGTGGAGCGCCAGCTCTGACCAATGGGATGGAAGAGGTGGAGCTAGGTATGGGGAGGTTAGCGCTAAGTGGGGAATATGGGAGGTAACACAACACATCATTTAGCTTCGTTGCTAGACATACGTTGCTATACGGGTGTTCTTGTTGTAGTGGCAGTAACTCGCTGTCAAATCACACAGCCCTACATTTGCAGCAGCCTACTCCCTCGTCTTCTCGCGTCTCTGTCGAACCGACTAGGCGGAACTGCCCCGCCGCCTACCGCGTAGGAAAAGCCCCGCCCTCGACTTTTAAATAGTATAGTATACTAATTTTGTATCCATTGATTGCGCCATGGAGCAAAGCCTCTAGAAAACGGCGGTACACATGTACGGAGTATACAACACGCCCGTCGCGTTCGCGTTGCACCCCAGACGGTCGGTCGGTCTGGCACGCTGCTCTCTGAATAGAACGCGCGTCATATTGCGTTTGCACACACATGTGAGACCACAATTGAGAACCGACCATAGGCACACTCCCCTGCCCCACAAGTCGGGTGACTTAATAGAAGAGGGAGACGAGCGATAGTACTAGAGAAGTGTTGTACTACGTTGGTGCCTGGACGATCCCTGCAAGACACGGAAGATCAGTTCGTCCATGCATGTGACCAGACTCCAGCAGACACGCCTGGATTGGCTATCGTCTACATATCGTGCAGGCTATGTTGTACATGGCTGTAGTTGTGGTGAGAAATCTAAAAAAAGGTTTCTTGTCATCTCGCAAAATTAGGTGTCATGTGCTTCGGATCACTGCGAGGGTTAAGCAGCGACAACTGAGTTGGGCTAGTCATTGGGGCACATGCACGAAGACTACTAGGCTGCCATCTAGGTCAAGCCGGCTATGTTAATTAGGACATCTATCGACGGACCCCTTTTCTACGAGTTTATCTTTAATTTGAGCTTTGTTCCTCGTCTAGTTTTTCTGTCGGGATTCACGTTGTCTCCTTTGGGCAGTGAGGTTATGATTTCTTGTCATGTGGCATTTTTTCGTGTTATATGTTATAATCCGGCGCTTCAGATCAAAATGACGACAACTGCGCCTCCAGGCCACGTGCATGAAGACTTCTCGACAGTCATTGACGAGGTCAAGCCGGCTCCGGTAGACAAAAGAAAACTAGTACTACTCCACTATATAGGCAGGATCCTCCGCGCTTGCTTGCTAGTGTTGCTCTCTTCACACTGTCTCGGCCTCTCCAGATCTAAGCACGACACCAGTGGCCACACACACTCTCTCTCTCTGCTCACCGCTGGTCACAGATCCAGCCGGATCCTCTCCATCGGGGAAGGTGAGAAGGTGCAATGTTCATGCGGTTGCCCTCGGCGACGACTCTTACCCACTGCTGGCGCGTCCGGATTAGCCTGCCTTGCCGTTCTCTCCCAAGCACCGCTGCCGAGGGAGGGCCTCCGACCCCTTCTTCCTCGCTGCCGTAGTGTGGGCAGATCCGGCCTCCCGCCGCCCACCTAGCGACATCCCGGCGACCATCAGGTATAACTTCCTTCGAAACCGGCCTTGCTCTACTTCACGAGCTCCTGACGTCGCTGCATTTGTATCTTTTACTATTTCTCAGGCCCCCTCGTAGATAGGATCGATCGGCTGTTCAAAAACCACCATTTTTTTACGTTTAAGAGGTAAAACTAGTTCATGCACTCGAATCTAGTACTACTTGGTTCAAACAAGGAAGAAAGGGGGTGGGGGTGGGGGAGGATTTGTTACCTGAATCTAGGACTTGGTTGAAAGAGGAAATAATTGGGGCAAAAAGTAGCAGAGACTGGCTATCCAACTGGTCTCTAGGTCTAATAGGGAAATAAAGGGAAACACAGTACAAACTCAATATAAACCCAATCGATTGGTTGAAATAGGAAAGAAAGGGGGGACTCGGGGACAAGTCAACAGAGTAAGTCCATCACTAGATTTGCTAGCCTCACATAGTATAAGGTGGCTATACCGAACAAAAATGGGACCAACCCAGATATCTTGTTCTGATGTTTGTTGCCCCGAGCCACTCTTATGTAATGCCACTGGTAAAATGTAGCAGTCGCACTGTTAAAAGTAAGGACACGTTAAACCAATGTTGTTTTCAATGTAATGCCTCCAGTAATATGAATCAATGGCACTTTTTTACATGTCCTACTAAATTTCCCATTAAGATAAGTTGGTTCTTTTCGTTAGAAATGCAACTGTCCTGGTCCGCCTACTCTCCCGTGCCCAAAGTAATGTCGTATTTAACGGTTGTCATAGTCAATCCTAATGCCCACACTAATATCTAGCAATGCCACTGCTTTAGAAATTGCTACTGTCCTTGTAGGATTGCCATTCAGATAAGGAACATGCTTCTTTTCATTTGATGCATGTTTCATCACTTGTTAGTCACCCTCCTTTCCACCTTTTTTGTGCAAACAGAGATATACATTTCACGCTCGATCTTAGTTGAACTGCACAAATGATATCCAAATTATAGTTGAGCATTCCAGGAGCTTCACAACCAACCTTGATGTTGCTCAATTTTATTGCAACTAATGAAGAAGAAGCTTTGTGGGTTTCGTTTTCTGATGGAAATGGAACCGGGGCTGGAGCCCTTTTCTTAAAAAAATTTGAAGAAGAAGTTGCTAGCTCACGGGACATTGCTTCATTTTAGGTGAACTGCACCAAAAGGTCCCATGAATTGAATCATCCATGTTGGTGACTGAAAGAGCCAGCTTCAGCATCCCAGTCTAAGCACCCCTGGCCTCCATCCTTGCAACGCACAGTACACCTTGTTTGCCACCTGCTCGATCCTAGTGTCACTGATAAAATGAAGTAATAATACAGTTAAAATAGAGCGAGTGTCATCTCTATCATTTCATTTCCAATGTAGATAAAGAAAGTGCTTCTCTTTGTTAATGTATGTTTCATCAACTAGTCCCATTGTTAATGTTTACGCGTTTCTGCAAACCGGGGTGCTTAATTTTAGTTGATTTGTACAAAAATAGAGATTTGAATGTCTCAAGGCGCCTCCTTGTACTACCGCTGTACACTGATGTTCATCACTGGCAGAAGGTGTATCTGGGAGACTTGGGATGATGTCCAGTATGAGGCGTACCGTATGAGGCGTTGCAGGGTCCATCTCGCCCTCGCAACATGGCATACTATGATACTATCGCAATATTTTCTTCTATTTATTTTGTGTGTTTCATCAACTAGTGCCACTATAATGTAATCACGCTTTTTCATTATCTGTGCAAACAGGGTTATTCAGCTGCATTTTGGTGGAACTGCACAAATGTACGTATGGAACCGGCATATATGCAAAGTGCGAGGTGTGCCAAGTAAAAATTACCGACACCAACCATGCTGCATGCACGCATTGGCATCCACCACCACCAGTGGGATGTGTGGCGCTCTCTATGGACGGATCTTTCTTGGCAGCAAATCCTCTAACCAAATACTAGTAGCTTATATTGGCAGTTTTCTAGGGAGTACTCTTTTCTGAAAGAAGCACCAATCTATTTTTCTTTATTTGTACACTGTGTCACAACTTTGACCCAGAGGTCCAGAGCTATTTTAGGGTGATTGGTGTAGTACTCCGAGACTGATTGTAAGCATGATTTTCATTAGCTGTCACACTGATTGTAAGCATGAGCAGGTGGAAGATTAGGTTAGTGCGAAGCTTACCTTAAACCCTACCGCCGCCATTGAAACGAGGCGAGCGTCAAGGGAACCATGGAGAACAGTGGGGAAGCGACATCGCACCATCCGACCTCCTCTTGCGGTGGGAGAACGAATACTCCTGTGGCTCCGGCTAGCTCTGCACCCTCATGAACGGAACACCATACTCGATCGATTCGTTATCCTCTGGGTGCTCGACCTTCGACCTGTACGCCCAACACCTCTGCCTGACTGTCGCCTCGGGCGAATCTGTCTACTCCATCGCCCAGAGGAGATACTTGATGAACTCGGAGGACTGCGGTGTGACTGCCACCGAGGAGTACATGTACATCGCCGCCCTCATCGCTGCTGTCTCGCTCTTTCTCATACATTGCCACATGGCCCGCACCGTCCTTGAAATCACCCACTCATTGTCAAACCAAGTAAGGATCTCCTTCAACCTGGCTAACTTTGCCTGGTCATCACCGGCGATCTGCCTGATTCGCTGCTGCACCCTCTCCATAGATGTCCTTTTGAGTGGTCTGGTGCTAGCTTTGGAAGATGGGAGGAGAGTCAGTGGTCTTGCAATAGAGAAGAGGGAGAGGCGAGACAGTGGTTTTGGAATGGAGATGATGGAGAGGAGAGGAGGTGGTTTTGCAATGGAGAAGATCAGAAGAGGGAGAGGCGAGACAGTGGTTTTGGAATGGAGATGATGGAGAGGAGAGGAGGTGGTTTTGCAATGGAGAAGAGGGAGAGGAGCGTGCGGCAGCGATTTAGGATTGGACGAGAGGGCCGGCGCGCTGTGACTGGATCAAAATCAAAATCAATTTACCCTTCAATTAAGAAAGCGACCCCACATTAACTAGTCTCCCTTTTATTCTGGGTCATAATTGACCATGATTTTTGCACATAAAATATATGTTATATGTTGCAAAAATAATATAATTTGAAAGTACATTCAGATACGAACCAAACGATACAATTTTTGGTGACATGCATTCACATTTTGCTTGTCAAATACAGTACGTGGTCAAACTTTGACCCAAAATATGCAAAACAACAAAAAATACTTCCAAGACCAGCGCCGATCTTCCGCTCTTCTCCTCTTAAACCACCACCGCTCCTCTCCTGTTCCAATCTAAATCCAGCGCCGCTCCTCTCCTCTTCCATTTCAAAACCACCGCCCCTCCTCTCCTGTTCCAGTCCAAAACCAGCATTGCTCCTCTGCTGTTCTAATCCAAAACCAACGCTACTCCTCTCCTCTTCCATTCAAAAACCACCGCCGGTGAGTGAAGGTGTTGTGGAGAAGTAGATCGATGGAGGAGTACAACCGATACGCGAGGATCGCAGACGGCGACCCTGTGAAGCTAGCTAGGATGTTGGAGATACAGTCTTGGTTTGACAACAAGGACCAACTAGTGGCGACGACGACATCCATGGGCAAATATCTGCAATAGAGTGAAAAGGCGGCAATACTCCCGGAGGGAGTCACGCCGGAGTACATAGAGCTACTCCTCTGGGCCATGGAGCAAACAGATTCACCAAATCCGATCGTGAGGGAGCGGTGGTGGGAGTATCGATCCCAAATGGAGCATCCACCAGAGATTGAAGGATCGAGCATCTACAGGGTGCCGTTTGTGAGGGTGTCCTCCCAGAGCGAGCTGGTAGAGTATTTGTCGACCGAACCCAACTGCAAGAGGAGAAAAACAGTTGGCCCAACGACGCTTCCCCGCCATCCTCTCCCTCGCCGTTCACATCGTCTCACGGGGCGGCTGTCTGCCGCCGAGGAATAGGAGGGGACTGCCCCCCCAGCCCAATAGTCAGGCAGGTTGTGAATTGTCAGGAGGAGCTTAGGGTTGTCAGTATTTGCAGGTTGTGAATTGTGTTTTATGTTGTGTATTTTGAGAGTCCTTTCAGATATGAATGTCTTTTGAATTTCAGATTTGCAGTATTAAGCATATGAAGTATTTTATGAATTCTAGAGATCTATTTTTAGCACTTAAAAAAATGTAGTTTCATAGGAGTATAAAAGTGCAGGCAATGTGATTCTCAAAGAAGAAACTGCAAGTTCAGTTTCAGATAAGAAACTGCAACTTTCAGAGGTAGAGCATTTATATTAACACGGCCTTTTCAAACAGGGTTAACATCATGTTGTAAGTTTTATTCATGGTCAAAAATGGAACTACCAGCCAGTTAACATCATGCTGATCAACATTCATGCATAGCACGTCTTCATATGATGCACAGTCAAAATGCCCACACAATGTCGAGTGTGCGAAACACAGAGAAAACGAGGGACGAAGTTTTGCAAGTGTTGGACGTGGTGTGCGTAGATGACAATGGGGACCCATATGTCAATAAAGGCAGAGGCAAAAAATTTGGAGATATTTTCCCTGCACAGGTGTGAGGTGGAATCGAACCCGCGCGGAACAACTGTCGAGTAGTGTCACTTGGCCACTAGGCTAGTTCAGTAGTTTCGTTAATAATAAGGCACTTCCTCGGGTGGTCGGATCCCCTCCTGCGCCTTTGTGCGCTCGCCGTGACGCCGCTGTCTACTGTTGTGAACATGCTGAACAAACGAGAGGAATCTGGAAAGGACTGTACGTGGAGAGGCGGACAGTCGGGACCCACCAGGTCTATGGCCGTACGCAAGCAAGTGCCTCATCGAAAAAATACTTCCTCCTAATGCTATACTTCCTCCTAACATAGTTACATTTTTTAGGTGCTTCAATGTAGTTACTATAGGAGATAAATTCACAATGAAGCCGGGGAGCTTGCAGGTATCATTCATTATCACTGGGCCAGCAAGTATCAACTGGGTTTTGGGTTGCCCCATCTAGGCTTTCATTTTTAACATGCGCAGCCCACGGCCTCGGATGGGAGGTCCATAGGCCTGTTTGTATTTTCTTGAGGGCCATCATGTATCGACCGGCCTATGGACCTCCCATCCGAGGTTTTTTTTTTCCTGAATATCGACAGCCCAATTTATGTATTTTATTGAAGAAAATGCAGAGGTCTGTTCTATTTTTCTATATAAGAATAGGAATGCCAGGTCCAACTTATGTTTCCCTTCTAACTATAGTATATATATTTAAATTATTTTATATGTTATTATATATTATTTTTATTGTCATCACATATTTAACAGATACTTACATATGTAAGAAAACAATATCCCACATCTTATTAACTTATAAAAATAATTTCTTAAAAATAAAATCCTGGATTGTTTTGTCACGAAAATCCTAGTGATTGTGTACAAAAGCTTGGTAAGATTTAAGGACGAATGTAATAATATCACTTATTATTTAAATATATTTATAACAAAATGCCCAACCCCTTTTTATTTTTTGATAACATTGCTGGCCCAACCCAACATTATAATTAGAATCAGCCCAGCAAAATCGTGTATTTCGAGAAAGTGCAAATGGCCTATAATTTTTTAGGAAATAAAATAAATGGGCCACATGGACGCTACATTATTTGTTCACCCAGCCCAGCTAATGGCTGTAATTCAAAAAAAAAAGATCAAATTGACTGTAAATTCTACCGCGCAAAAAAAGACTGTAAATTCTGAAAAAATGGGTTGAATACGTGCCACATTTTTGGAGGCTGAAATGTGGGCCAATAGGTCGAAGCCAACGCAAGTCGTTATCAATTTAGTCAACAAATGATTCTGACATGTTAGCCATTGGATTTACATCCAACGACCGGCATCCATCTTCAATCTCTTGTCTTCTTCCTCCAGCACCGCCGGGACCACCTCCCGCCTCCTGCTGCTAGCAGCTCTGCTTAGCATGCTTCACTATGAAGCGCTACTCCACCGTTGGCCAGGCCATCCCTCCACCCCTCCACACCTCCTGTTCTTCTCCATCGACTGCCGAACCACACCGCACTAGAACAAGTTAACCCTCATACACCTCTCCGTCTGTGACTCTACTCCCGCGTCTTCCCATCTCCGGCTCGTTGATGTCCGGGGCCTCACCGTCGTCCACTACCTTGGATGCACTCGACGCAGTGTGGTCAACGTGGTCAACGAATGACACCATCGGAAGTAGATTGTGCGTGGAGAGGCTGACAGCTAGGTCCACAGCCGCACACAACGAAATGCCTCCTTATTACGCGCAAAATAATGATTCCTCCACCTGACATCTGGGACCCACAGGAAGGGCCTCTGTATTTCGCGAAAAAAACATGCCCCCCGCTGACAGGTCGGACCCACTAGCTATCTTTGCACGCAAGGAAATGCCTCCTTATTATGCACAAAAAATGAATACTCCCCCTGCCAGCTGGAACCTAGCATAGTGGGAGGCTGACTTGTGGGCCTACCAACTTGACGGGGACGGAGGGATTTGTCAACTTAGTCAATATGAACGATTCTAGCTCCTGTTACCGTACGATGTTCATCCAACGACCGTAGTGCTTCTTCAACCTCTGGTCTTCTTGCTCCAGCCACCCAAACCAGCGCCGGTCGTGCCGCGTGCTCCTGCCTCCCGTGGCCAGCTATGATGGCGCGGAGGCCTCACCGCCCCCTACTACTCCCACCACTGGCCAGACCATCCCTCTACTCAGCCACACCCCCTATTATTCTGCGGCGACAACAGCCTCACACCACAGCCGAACCAGTGAACCCTCGTACTCCTCTTCGCGTGGGCATCCACTGCTACATCTTCCCCGGCTCCGCATCGTCCCCTTCCTAGGCCTCACCTCGTCCACCGCCGTGGTGCTCTCTGCGTGGCGTGGTCAATGTGTTCAACGGCCGAATTCCATCGGAAGAGTACTGTACGTGGAGAGGCTGATAGCTGGGTTCACGGCAGCCGCAAGGAAGTGCCTCCTTAGTACGCGGAAAATAATGATTCCTCCACCTGACAGCAAGGACCCACTGGACGGGCCACTGTATTTCGGGAAAAATGTTTCCCCCCTGACTGCTGGGACCTACCAGCTACATCTTCGCACGCAAGGAAGTACGTCCATATTACGGGCAAAAAAAAAATTCGCCCCTGACTGCTAGGACCAACCAGCTACATCTTCGCACGCAAGGAAGAGCGCCCGAGCAAAAAAAATGATTCACCCCCTGACTGCTGGGACCCACCAGCTACATCTTCGCATGTAAGGAATTTCCTGACAGTCGGGACCCACCTGGTCGAAGCGTATGTAGCGTTATCATTCTGGTCACAAACGTGTACGTACATACTGGTCAATGTAGAGGCGCGCACGTGTCGTAGTAGAGGCACGCACGTAGCATGTACACATACGTACAACAGCCAGCGTGCAAGAAAGAAAATACGGCCACGTATATACATACGGGCGGGGTCTCGAACGCCTACTCACGCATACGTACGGCCAGGGCTCGTGTACATGGCTGGGTCGGAACGGAGAAACAACGTCATCGTCATGTTCATGGGGAGGCAACGGAATGCATCATGTTCATGGGGAGGCAACGGAATGCGTCGTGTTCATCGGGAGGCAACGGAACGCGTGGGAGCCAACCGGCTTGGACTGAACAGGCGATGGAAAAGAGGCCTGGTGTACCACAGAACGGAGGAAACGGCCTTGTGTTCGACTGGCCACGTTCGAAACGGGATCCTGTTCATCGGGAGGGGTCTGGCGTACCGCAAAACGGAGGAAACGGACCTCCTACAGTCGAAACGGGGGTCTTGTTGATCGGGAGGGGTGTGGCGTACTGCAAAACGGACGAAACGGACTTGTGTTGGAGCGCTACGGTCGAAACGGGGGTCCTGTTGATCGGGAGGGGTGTGGCGTACCGCAAGATGGACGAAACGGACTTGTGTTGGAGCGCTACGGTCGAAACGGGGGTCCTGTTCATCGGGAGGGGTGTAGCATACCGCAAAACGGGACTCCACGGGATACTGTTCATCTCCACCATCGACCTCCTCTAGCCTCCACGGGCTACCGTCGACCTCCTCCAGCCTTCACGGGCTCCTGTTCATCCAGCCTCCACCGCGCGCTACTCCACCGGCTACTATTCAACCACCCCTCCACGGGCACCCCTCCACCATCTACTGTTCATCCAGCCCTCCACGGGGTCGTCTTGTTCATCCAGAGGCAACGCCACGGGGTCCTGCATCCACCCCCACCGCTCACTGTTCATCCAACCCCTCCCCCCTCAACGCTCACTGTTCATCTAGAGAGGCAACATCGATCGGCTTCAGTTAGCAGCAGTAGCGAAGGAATCGCTCGATCGGGTTCAGTTAACAGCCATCGATCAATTGCTCGGGTTCAGTAACGCGTAGCCTGCAGTGCAATCGCTCGGGTTCAGTTAGAGCCCAACGCCTCGCTTGGGTTCAGTTAGAGCCAATGCCTCGCACACACACGCGTACGTGTATGAGAGAAATGCGCATCGCTCGGCCCCCAACCGCCCATCGTAACCGGGAACTCCCTGAAATTTTCCTCGCCCTCGCTTCTACCACGGTTTTTTCCATCATGGACGGCCCAAAGAATGTCATGCAGCTGTGTCTCCAGCCCGCCCAGGATGAAAAGCCCATTTTTTGTCATGATTTTTTGTCATAGAAGTAGGAGCCCACCACATCTATGATGATACCAGGTTTTGTCACAATTATCATCATAGAAGTGTCATATGTATGACAGAAAAAAATTCGTTCGGCCCAAATTTTTCACGGATGTGTCTTTTTTTGTAGTGGTTGGGTGGCGAAAAGGGCTGTGCGGCCCAAATTTGGTTGATGATGTCTCTACAGGGTTCGAGGCTGGCCCAGCCAGGCTCAAATTTGAAAAAATTAGAGCTGGGATGGTGGTGGTGACATGGATGAGAAGTGGAACGTGATCAGACGTGAATCGTGTGCGAGAGGAGAGCGAGGTGTTAGGGAAGGCGTCTGCCCAAGCAAGGTTGAAGAAGACACGATCTAGCCGCTCTAGGGTGGGATTTGCTCGATTGTTCGACTAGGTGAACTTGCGATCAAGTAGGGACAATTTGATGAGTGCTAGATCATCTAAGATTTGGTTAAAAGCATTGGCTTCGGCGTGGTGAAAGGCGGTGTTGTTTTTGTCAGAGGGGAAGCGGATGAGGTTGAAGTCGCCAGCAATGATCCAGGGGGTGTCATCGGGTTGTGCGATAGATGAGAGCTCATTTAAGAAAGCTTGCTTGAGTGATCGTGATGATGGGGCATAGATGTTGGTGATGGCAATGTGTTGGGAACACATAGTTAATTGTAAAATTAGGGTGGAGGAGAAGGTTAGATGTGAGAAAGAGACGGGCTGGAAAAAGTTTGAGTTAAAGGCAGAGATAGTACCCCCCGCGGTCCCGACCGCTGGCAGCGAGAAGACTTGGTCAAGTGTTCGTGGCAGAAAGGATTTTAGTTTAGAGGCAGGGAGTGTGTTGAGTTTTGATTCTTGCAAGAGGGTTATATGCGGCTTAGTCGTCACCAGCTCAGAGAGTACATTGGAGCATTTATCGTTATCGCCAAGACCACGAACGTTCCAGGAGAAAATTAAAAAGGCTTCATTACTCATAAAGATGGCTACAATACTAGTGATCAGAGGCGGGGTACAACATGCGTACATGCACAAAAGATACGTGCGGAGACAAGAGTAGTAGTGGTACATTTGATAGAAGTCTCGACAGCCAAAAGTACAGGGTAACGGCAGTGACATGCAGAGAAACTATGGGTGGCGTGGACGGCCGAGAGTACGCCACAAAATTGTTAACAGTAGGGATGCAGATCATGGGGCTTCATCGTCACCAGAAGCAGAGTCCTCAGACCCAAGGATGGCATCCACCTGGCCGTCGTCGGCGCCACAGAGCAGCGGAATGGCTGCAAGGTCCTCGGTGGATGCAGGTGTCGTGGGAAACGAGCACCTATGGGGCAGGGCCCCTTTTCGGTCCGGCAAGGGAGCGGAGGGCGCACGAAGAGCAGATCGAGGCGAAGCACGCGAGGGATTTTACCCAGCTTCGGAGCTCTCCGGAGAGATAAAACTCCTACTGCTGCTTTGTGTTTATATTCTGTTCTTGCTCAAGAGCGTGGGTGTGTTGTAGTTTCGAATAAGTCGAACCCCTTCTACGTGCGCATGGGCCTCCTTTTTATAGTTTAAAGGGGTCACCGACAGGTGGCAGCGTAGAGAGAGGGGTAAAAAAGTAAAAACAGGGGTTGGTACAACCGCTACCAACAGTGCCCCCTACCTAACTCTGACGGCAGGGGACAAGGGCATTTAATGCCGTCCGCCTCACCCAACAGTGCAGAGAAGCGATCGTTAGGGGCGCCACCGCCTGCCACGATGGCCTTCTCGTCATCTCCACTTGTCACCTCGCACCGCTCGGCTTCACAGCGCCCCGCCACGTGCTCCTGGGATGGTCCTGGGGCGACACGTCGTCGATGCGCTGGAGCGTGGGTGTAGAGTGGCAGCCTCGCCGCGGCAAGCGCCTTGCCGCGGTCGTTGTCTTGCCGCACCCGAGAGCTTGCCGCTCGTCGGGTCTTGCCGGGGCGCGCGGCGCGTTGCGGCAAGTTCTTCGTAGTGCCTTGGTTGGCCTTCCCGGCAAGCTCCTCTTGCCGGGGCCTTGTCCCTCCCGGCGAGTTACTCTTGCCGGGGCCTTGTCTTCTTAGTTAAAATACTTTGTTCTTGAATGGCAGTAATAGGAATAGCGAAGGATCTTGGCAGACGCCCGGCAAGCCTTGCCGCGGGACGCTGCGACTGCCCGTGCACAAGTTCGGGATACTAAGGTACCCCTACTTTAGTACACCGACAGGAGCCCCCAGGCCTGGGCCATACACGATGCCGAGCGCTGTTGGGCCAGGCCCAAAACAGGGCACGGGCACACGCGGCCTGGGTCCACACTAAATCCGACTCCGTATCCACCGCGCCCTCCCGTAACGGCACGCGTCAAACGCGGCGTCGTGGGAGAGATTGTGGACAATTCTTTTAATCAGGAAAGGCGTAACGTTCGCCTCCCATGTTTATAAGCAGAGGAAACAGGGCCGTTCCCCCACCTTTGCCACTTGCAGTATCTTCCTCCGAAAGCTCCGCCGCTCCCCTCCGCTTCCTAAGCCGAAAGAGAGTAGCGCTCCGCCGCCCGTCGCCGCCGTCGCCCTCAACACCTCCGCGCTCCCCCGCCGCTTCCGCCATGGCTCCGAAGACCGGCAAGAGCTCAAAGTCGAGCACAAAGTCGGCCGAGGCGTTGCGGCTTGAGGCGCTGTGCAAGGAGCGAGTGCTTTTCCCCCCGAGCTCACCCCGAAGGCGCTGCGGGAGGAATTTTACCTCTTCTGGTTGACGCAGACGCGGGCGCATCCGCGCACGCCAATGCTCTCCGCCGAAGCTTCCACTTCGAAGCGGTGCCCAAAAGGGTACTTTTTCTTTCCGGTGTTCTTCTATTGTGGGCTCTGCCCACCTTTTTCTGATTTCCTTTGCGACATCATGAATACCTACGGGTTTCATCTTCTTGATTTCACCCCCAACGCCGTTCTGACAATGGCGGTTTTCGCACACCTCTGCGAGAACTTCGTTGGCATCCACCCAAATGTTGCTCTTTTTCGCCACTATTTCACCCCCCGAGCCGAGAAAGGAGAGCCATTGGCTGGCGGAATCGCCTGGACCTCACGAATCGGCATGAAGGAGGTATATCTGGCGGGCGAGCTCCGCAGCAAGTGGGATGAGTGGAGGGCGGAGTGGTGCTGGATCGTTGACGCCAATCCGCAGCCATTCACCAACCTGCGCCAGACCCGGGTAGTGCGCGGCGGCGACTGGAGCGCTCTGCGCCGGACAACGCCAGGCTGAAGATTGCCACCACCCGAATCCTCCGGCTCAGGCTTGCCGGGCTCACAGCAGGGGCAGTTGGCACGGATTTCCTTCGCTGTCGCATCGCCCCTCTGCAGAAGAGGGGGAGGCCCGCCTGGCTGTTTGGCGGCCCAGCGGATATCATGAGGCTGAGTCCAGGCCTCAACTTCAACTTCACAGTTCTGGAGCTTGACGGGATGCTGAAGGAGCTGTTCAAGCATGACGCCAACCATCCAGAGTGGTTCAAGCTGCCGCAGGGCGTCATCCCATTGTGCAACAACTCCCAGCGCGATCGCATCTACGCAATGATGCCAGAGTGCGACTCGCATGGGATAAGCCCAACTTGGATGGAGCCTGCCGACGACGTCGTGCGGCAATTCTTTGATGGCTTGACGGAGGTAGCAGTCAATGCCGACGAGCAGAGGCTCCTCACCCGCGACACCACCGACGACGAGATGCGGTACATCGCCACCAGGGCCGAAGAGGCGGCGGCAGCCGCCGCCGCGGGCGAGTTTGGCTTCACGTTGGAGGAGGCAGAGGCGGCCGAGGCGGCAAGCCTTGCTGACTGGGAGGACCTTGCCGGAGGGGTCGTTGGCGAGGGGGAGCCCGAGGCCGAAACGAGCGAGCCCGCCGAGGGCGCGAGCGGCCAGCCGTCCTCGAGCAGCTTGCCGCAGGCGGAGCCCCCAGCGCAGCCCCAATTCCAACCAAGAAGGCGCCTCCGTCGAGTTGGAGACACAGCAGGGCGGCAAGCAGGCCAACAGCCGCAACGTCGTGGGACGCGCTCCACCGCGGCAAGTACCGTTGCCGCGGGAGCGTTTCAGGCCGTGCCGGCAACTGAGGCGGGGTCTTCCCGGGCTGCCACGCCCGATCCTGCCACAGCTCCCAGCAAACGTCCAAGGGAGCCTACTCCTCCGCCTCGCCGCGCAGAAAGGGTACCATATTTCGACCTCTCTGCGCTGAGCTCCGACGTGGAGGAGGAAGAGGAGGAGGAGTAAGGCTTTCTTCTCGCTGTACTTGTTTTTCTTTGATCTTTGTTGTTGCTTGTCTTGTATCTGATTTGCTTCCCTCTGAATCCCTGTTCCATTTCAGGACTCTGGCCGAGAGAGCGGCGAAAAGGGCCAGGGTTCCTGTGGTTGTCATCGAGGACGATCCTGCTGTGATGGCAGAAGACACGTCCGAGACCACCTTGACGGACCCGGTTCCTTCTCCTCGCAGCAGCCCCCAGCATAGCCCCCAGCGTAAGTGTTTGGTTCACTTCCTGTTGTGGGGCGCGCATGGGTGTTTCTTCTTTTGCTGACATCTTGATTGTTGATTCATTTGCATAGGAGCAGAACAGGCCCATCAGGAGCAAGCAGAAACCGCCCCGGAGGTGCTGTCTGCTTCAACTACGCCGCCAAGGGGCGGTTCCCGACAAGGGAGCGCTCCCCGGCAAGGGAGAGGTCACCGGCAAGGGACGGAACCAGTGAGCCCTTGGTGGAGGAACCTATGGTCACAAAGCCCAGCACAGGTAACCTTCCTTGTCGGAAATCTTCCCTTGGGTTTTTCTTCTGATCTTCTTTTTGGATCTTTGCTTGACTTTTTCTTCCTCTTCCTGTCTTCTGATCCCCCTCTCATAGACCTGATGGAGACTGAGGCCATCGGCGAGGAAGGCGCGCGCGGCAATACTAAAGATGCCGCCGCTGACGAAGAAGAGGCTGGCGCTGATGAACCCGCCGACGAAGAAGCCGCCAAGGCTGCTGGCGCAGGAGCCGGCGAGGGGTCCGGCGATTGTACTGATGACCCGGAGGGCGCAGGAGCGCAAGGCGCTGCACCGACCGCCGACCCCTCCGCCGCTGATGCAGCGCCGGGCTCCGAGGAGCCCCAGCCAGGCGCCTACTTGAAGGCCGGCGAGGGCGTATACATCAAGCTTTCCTGGGCGTCGAGCTCCAGGGAGCCGGTCGAAGGAGAAGAGTTTGATGGGGAAGTACTCGCCTCTGCTGGGCTGGCAGTGGTTGACGCGCCCAGCAGCAGCAGTGGCGAGTCCGAGGAGGAGCAGTTGCTCCGGAAGTTGGTGTCACTCTACCGCGCCCGTCAAGCGAAGCTTGAGTCCCGGGAAGCGCTTGTCGCGCGGGCGGGAGTTGACATAGAAAAGCATGCGGAGGAGCTCAAGAGCCGCAACCAGGAGGCCCTCCGATCCATTGCGGAGGAAAGGGCGCAACTTGACGAGGCGAAGAAGGCATTCATCCTAGAAAAGGCTGAAGCCGAGGAGCAGCAGAGGCTCGCCGCCGAGGAGCTGTCCAGGCGGGAAGGTGAACTGACACAGAAGAAGGTTAATCTGGACAGCCACGAGGAGGAGCTCGAGGCCCGGGAGCAATCACTTGGCGGGGCACTCAAGGAGGCGAAGGATGCCGCCGCGGCTGCTGAGGCCGCCAAGAAGGAGTTAGAGGTGAAGGTGACGCAGTTGGAGGCGGACATGAAAGGGAAGAATGAAGAGCTTGCCGCACTCCAGCGCGAACGCGAGAAGGATGCACTTGCCCATGGCGATCTGCAAGTTCAACTCGCCGAGAAGATCAAGGAACTGAACGCCGCCAAGGACTCGAGCGCTGATCTGGAGCTGAAGCTGGCCACCTTGACGGAGACGCTGGACGCCGCCAAGGGGCGAGAGGATGACTTGAAGAAAGAGGTCAAGGGTAACGAAGAGCTGCTGACGAGGGCTGCCGAGACTCAGAATACCTTCAAGGCCACGGTGGAGCTCTGGACGGAGGGCCTCGTCAACATCGCTGCATCCATCGACGAGGAGCTGGCGGAACTGGACTTGGCGGGCTTCGGGTACTCCACTGACGAAAATCTCCAGCCCAGCGCCAAGCTTACTCTTTTCTTCAAGGGCGTGGTGACGGCCCTCCAGCAACTCCGGGAAAGGATCCCGAAGAAGCTGGCGAACGAGTCACGCGCAATCTGCGCCAAGGTCTTGGAGAAGGTGTTGGTGAAGATACTCTTCCGCAACCCGAGCCTCGACCTCACCCGCGTCCTCAAGAAGCTGTCGGCGGGTGCTGATCTTGAAGAACTCAAAGCCATTGTCGCACCCATTGTGGACAAGGTGAATGAGGTCAGGAGGGTTGACGGCGAGCGCGTGGATTAGGCCATCCTTCTTCTCCTTTCCTTGTCGCTGTTTATTTAAGTCATGAGAACAATTTAGTCAGTGCCGCAACAAGTTACTTTTGTAATATAACTTTATTCTGGGCAATGCTTGCTATGCTATCTCCTTTACTTGGTCCTTTTCTTTGTATATTTTTACCCTACGCTTTTAGGGAACTTGCCGGCACGGGCACGCTTGCCGCGAGTGCTGAGTGCGGAACATCAGCAGCTCGCTGAAGGTGCCGGCTCCGGCAAGAAACCTTGCCGCAACTAGTTGCAGCACACTTAAGTTGTTGAGCGGACTCGAAACAAAGTAAGGGCGCAACTAGCTACGAGGAGGTTCCTCCGCGCACAGGTTTTCCATACAAAGCACAGTCGTTCAAGGAGGATAGCTTAAAATTTTAAGAACTGATCATGCTCAAACTTTGGCAACTTAGCTTTTTTTTGTCGTCTGTGTACCGGCAAGGCCATACTTCTTTGAACGACGCCCGGTCCATACCTTTATCCTTTCCTCCCCCCCCCCCCGGTGAACTTGTGGGCAAAGGAACCTTCTTTTTGAACAAAAGAAAGAAGAATAAATAAAGATATGGGGCCTTAAGGCTCGTTATTGCTTACCGGGGGCAAGTGCTGCACAAAGTGTCAGATAAAACATGCAAAAAAGAAAGAATGCATGAAATTTGACAGCATGTGCTGAGCATACGAACTTTGTTTACGCACGGGATCTGCGCCCGGCTTTGTATAAAGGGTTACATGCAACAGCGGCAAGGCTTGTACAAAAGGTGGTTGCCGGAACAGGTTCCGGCAACCGCGCCTGATGGGTAAAACTTACGAAGATGCTCTATGTTCCAGGAGTTGCTCACCGGAAAGCCATCTTCGGTCTCAAGGCAGACAACGCCAGGCCTAGTGACTCGTTTCACCCGATAAGGGCCTTCCCACTTCGGCGTCAACTTGTTTGAATTCTTGGCGGATTGAACGCGCCGAAGAACAAGGTCGCCTTCCTCGAAGCTTCTGGCGTTAACTTTGCGGCTATGGTAGCGATGCAAAGCTTGCTGGTATCGAGCAGCTCGTACCGCAGCCTGAAGACGATCTTCCTCGAGGAGCAGCGCGTCATCTTGCCGCAGCTGCTCTTGCTCAAGCTTATCATAAGCGAGCACTCGAGGCGATCCGTATACGAGTTCTGTGGGGAGAACTGCTTCTGCTCCATATACTAGAGCAAAAGGTGTCTGGCCAGTGGCTCGATTTGGCGTCGTCCTGATCGACCAAAGAACCAGCGGCAGCTCCTCGATCCAATTTCTTCCACACTTGCGCAGCCTGTCGAAAGTTCTGGTCTTGAGCCCGCGCAGCACTTCAGCGTTTGCCCTCTCTGCTTGACCGTTGCTTCTCGGGTGAGCAACAGAAGCGAAGTAGATCTTGGCGCCAAGATCTTGGGCGTACTGCATGAAGGTGCGGCTCGTGAATTGTGTGCCATTGTCGGTGATGATCCTGTTAGGGACTCGGAAACGGCAAACAATTGACCTGAAGAACTTGACTGCTGACTGTGCTGTCACCTTCCTCACTGCTTCCACTTCAGGCCACTTTGTGAACTTGTCGATTGCAATGTACAAGTACTCAAAGCCCCCGACAGCTCGGGGAAAGGGGCCGAGGATGTCGAGCCCCCAGACTGAAAATGGCCAGGACAAAGGGATTGTTTGGAGAGCTTGAGCTGGTTGATGTATCTGCTTGGAGTGGAACTGGCACGCTTCACACTTGGTTACTTGCGCAGTTGCATCCTGGAGGGCTGTCGGCCAAAAGAAACCTTGCCGGAAAGCTTTGCCGGCAAGTGCTCTTGCGCCAATGTGGTGACCACATATGCCTCCATGTATCTCCGCCAACAGCTTCTGTCCATCTTCCCGGGAAATGCACTTCAATTTCACTCCGTTGAATCTTCTTCTGTACAGTATGTCGTCGACAAACTGGTACATACTTGATTGCCGGGCCACTCTCTCCGCTTCTTCTTGTTCTTCGGGAAGTTCTCCTGTCTGAAGGAAATGGACGATCTGTTGTGCCCATGCCGGAGCTTGTGGCTCAACGACAAGGACTAAAGGCGCAAATGCTGCTGCGGGACATCTGCTTCCACGGCAAGAATCTGTGATTCAGCCAGAGCGTGATGCTCCCCGGCAAGCGTGTCAGGACACAGCTTGTCGGGAGCGTCTGCTTCAACGAAACAAACCCTAAGGCTTGTCGGAGCAGACTGCTCCTCAGCGCTCTTTGTGTTGATCTTGGGGACCTTCTTGACGGCGGCTTCGGGGAGCTCTGCCGGAAAGTAGTCGCCAGTAACTAACTATGCTTTGTCCAGTTGATGGTGTTACAGAAGGTTGAGTCAGCTTGAGCACAAAAATCCCTGGTTCCACAGGTAACTTGAGTGCGGCGCACTTTGACAGGCCGTCTGCAATGTCATTTTGAGCTCTTGGAACATGTTACATTTGTAGGCCATCAAAATGTTCTTCCAACTTCCTCACTTCATCAATGTAGGCTTCCATCAACGGACTCTGATAATCTTTGTTGACTTGGCGGACGACAAGTTGCAAGTCACCCCTGACAATAAGCTTCTTGATCCCAAGGTCTGCCGTGATCCTGAGTCCGGCAAGCAAGCCTTCATACTCTGCAGTATTGTTTGTTGCTTGCTCCTTGGGAAAGTGCATCTGAACCACGTACTTGAGGTGTTCTCCGGCAGGTGCGACAAGTAGTATGCCCGCACCGGCGCCTTGCAGCGAGAAGGCACCATCAAAGTACATGATCCACTCTTTGCTTGCTTCCTTGACGGGGATGCTCGTCTCCGGAGTTTCTTCATCAGGTGTTGGCGTCCACTCTGCTATGAATTCTGCCAATGCTCGGCTCTGGATAATTGAGGTACTCTCGAATTTTAGGCCAAAGCTCGACAGTTCCAGTGCCCACTCGACAATCCTGCCTGTTGCTTCTGGATTCTGGAGTATCCTCTTCAACGGAAAGCGAGTGACAACTATGATCTCATGTGCTTGAAAGTAATGGCGCAGCTTCCTCAAGGCCATGAGAAGGCCGAAAAGCAACTTTTGCACACCAGAGTACCTTGATCTAGCCCCCTGCAGAAGGGAACTGACAAAGTAAACTGGGCGCTGCACCATTTTCCTTTGTTTCTCTTCCTCTGGTTGCACAGGTCTATCCTTGTCGGGACCAGAGCTTGTCGGGGAAGCCCCCTACTTGTCGCTAGACTTGCTTGCCGCGGTCGCTGGCTCATCATCCGCCTCCCTCTCCGCCACTAACGCAGCACTAACCACTTGATTGGTTGCCGCCAGATATAGCAGCAACTTCTCTTGTGGCTTAGGTGCCACAAGTATTGGAGTGGAGGATAGGTATCTCTTCAAGTCCTGCAGCGCAGCCTCCGCTTCCGGAGTCCATTTCATTGGACCTGCCTTTTTCAAAATTTTGAAGAATGGCAGGGCGCGCTCAGCAGACTTAGAGATGAACCTACTGAGAGCAGCAACGCAGCCGGCAAGCCTTCGCACATCCTTGACGCGCTTCGGTGCTTCGATCTGTTCAATGGCTTTGATCTTGTCGGGATTGGCTTCGATTCCCCGCTGAGACACAAAGAATCCGAGAAGCTTGCCGGAAGGAACTCCAAACACGCACTTCTCGGGATTCAAATTGAGATTGATCTTGCGCAGATTTGCAAAAGTCTCGTCCAGATCTTGGATCAAAGTTTCTTTGTCCTTGCTCTTGACCACTATGTCATCCATGTAAGCTTCTACATTTCTGTGCAGCTGTGGCTCAAAAGCATGACTGACTACTCTTGCAAATGTTGAACCCGCATTCTTTAGACCGAAAGGCATCCGTACAAAGCAGTACGTGCCACATGGAGTAATGAATGCGGTTTTCTCTTCATCCTCTTCTACCATGATCTGATGATATCCTGAGTATGCATCAAGGAATGAAAGCAGATCACATCCTGCCGTGGAGTCGACAATCTGGTCAATGCGCGGCAAGGGAAATGGATCCTTGGGACAAGCTTTATTAACATCAGTGAAGTCAATACAAAGCCTCCACTTCCCGTTCGCTTTGCGCATGACTACTGGATTGGCTAACCACGTTGGATGGAGTACTCCTCGGACCAGGCCTGCTGCTTCCAACTTCTTGATCTCCTCTGCAATGAACTCTTGGCGTTCTACTGCTTGTTTTCTGACTCTCTGCTTGACGGGCCGCGCGTGAGGGCAAATGGCAAGGTGGTGCTCAATTACTTTCCTGGGAACACCGGGGATGTCAGATGGTTGCCATGCAAACACATCGACATTCGCCCGCAGGAAAGCAACGAGCGCGCTTTCCTATTTAGGGTCAAGCGTGGCACTAATGGTGAAGGTACCACCAGTGCCGTCCTCCTTGGCGGCCACTTTCTTGGTCTCTGGTGAAGCTGTCTTCGCCTTCTTGCACTTGCCGATGGAGCTCGATGGTGCGTCCTCGACGGTAGCGCAGCACTCCGAAGAGGTGCGCTTGCCGGAGTGGGCATCAGAGCTACTCTTGCCGGACTTGGTCTTCTTCTTCCCCCCGGGAGCTTCAGCGGCAAGTGGTTTGCGTTCTGCTGCGGCTGCTGCTTCCCGGGAGATCTTGTCGGTACAGATAAGTGCATCTTTCTTGTCGCCATGGACAGAAATGACACTTATCGGACCGGGCATCTTGAGCACGTTGTAGGCGTAATGAGAGGCTGCCATGAACTTGGCAAGCGCTGGACAGCCAAGTATCCCATTGTAGGGCAATGGAAAATCAGCAATGTCGAATGTGACTCTCTCTGTCCTGAAGTTCAGCTCGCTGCCAAACGTTACTGGCAGTGTGATCTTCCCCCTCGGCTTGCTCCTTCCCGGGTTGATTCCTTGAAAGGTGCCGGTCTCTTCGAGCTCGCTGTCGGGGATCTGGAGCTTCTTGAGCACCGCGGAAGAGATCAGATTCAGGCCGGCCCCGCCGTCAACCAGCATCTTCGTGACTTTGAGGTTGCGGATTGTTGGCGAAACCAACATCGGCAAGCACCCGACCGCAGTTATGCGATCAGGGTGATCCTCAACGTCGAAGATGATGGGCGTGCTGGACCACTTCAGGGGCTTGCGCGACTCAACGGACGGTTCTGCTGCGTTCACTTCCCGCACCCACTGTTTGAGTTGGCGGTGCGAGGTGTGCAGAGAAGCACCGCCGTCAACGCACAAAACCTCTGTTGCCTTCTGGAACTCCTGCTCGTCGGCCTCATCTTCCTCCATATCATCATCTTCATCTTCGTCTTCGTCTTTGTCACGGCCGCGGGGAGGCCTATCTCCTTGCCGCTGCTTGGCCTTGCCGCGGCGCCCTCCCCGGGTGGGACGCTTCTTGCCGGATCCTCCGCTACCTTCCCGGGCCTTCTCCTTGTCGCGGCGCTCGTATTCAGCTTTCTGTAGCTCTACAAGCTGCTCAACCTTCTTGTAGGCCTGGAGGTCATGGCCCTTGGTGCGGTGGATCTTGCAGTACTGCTTGCCGGAGCCGTCATGCTTGTCGGCAGCCACCACAGCCTCGCCGGAGCCACCAGCTTTGGCCTTCTCGGCGCCGCCTCCGTTTCCGGACTGCTCGACCACTAGCACATCCTTAGCCTTCCTCTTTCTGTTATTCCACCTCCGGTTCTTCTTTGCCGGAGGGGCATCCTCACTGTCAGATCCTTCTGCTCGTACGTTCTCTCCGGGGAGTTTCCTCCCCTCCTCAGCACGTGCACATTTGTCGGCCAGGGCATATAGCTCGCTGACATCTCTGATTTTGCACATCGCCATCTCCTCCCTCATCCTGCGGTTACGCACATTCTGATGGAACGCGCTGACAACCGCGGCAGGGTGGACGTCTGGGATGTTGCGCTGCACCTGGCTGAATCTTTGAATGTACTTGCGCAGGGGTTCTCCTTCCTTCTGGGCGAGAAGGTGAAGATTGCTCTCCTGGCCGTGGGGTTTGTGGCCGCCTGTGAAGGCACCAATAAACTGATGACACAGGTCCGCCCACGAAGAGATGGAGTTGTCCGGCAAGTGCATGAGCCAAGATCTGACGTTGGGCTTGAGCACCAGCAGGAAGTAGTTGGCGAGGATCTTCTCGTCGCGCCCCCCGGCAGCCTGCACCGCGATGGTGTAGACGCTGAGGAACTCCGACGCATGTATCCTGCCATCGTACTTCTCGGGTACATCTGGCTTGAAGTTCTTGGTACTGGGCCACTGGACCTGCCGCAGCTCACGGGTGAACGCAGGGCAACCTACCGCGTACGGCAAGTCGCCTGGTTCCCCTGGCGCATGCACATCAACAGTGGGCCCAGCGCGCTGGTCTGACTGACGCCGCGCTTCTCTTCGGCGCTCGATGCGAGTACGAGCGTCTTCGTGTCATCGTTCTTGGAGAACTTGGCGTTGATCGCGGCGAGCTCGCGGGTCCGATGACGCGGTGGAGTCGGTGTCGAGGTTGGCCCGGCGAGTCGGCGATCTTGGCCTTCGGGGCGGGGAGTGCACGGTGGTGGCACCCCCGGCGGTCTTGTCGGCGTCGGCTTGCGCCTGGGCGTCTTGCCGGGGCTTCGATGTGCTCGGTTGCCGGGGCTTGTCGCCGTTGGCGAAGCCGATGAGGCTCTGAATGGTGGCCCTCCAGTCGTCGATCTTGTCTGGCGCTGGAGGGTAGTCTAGAAGCAGCTGGGCTCGGGCCAGTGCTTCCTCTGGAGTCTTGGGCGGTGGCGGCGAACGACGCGAGGAGCGGGATATGCTCAGGCTTCTAACATTGTTAGAAGGAGCAACATCTTGTCCAGGCGACCGTCCCGCGCTCGTGCCAGCATGTTGACGCGCATGTTGGCCTTGAGCGTCCCGCGATCCACCAGCTCGGCCTTGCTCCAACGCGAGTACGGTGCTAGGAGCACCATGGCGTTGTCAATCCTGCACCTCCTGGGAGGGGTGCGGGGGATGTACAAACGCTGAAGCTTGCGGGGCCTTGTCCTTGGACCGGGTGACGATGTGAGTCCCCCCGCCGGCGCCCGCTCCTCCGCCGGCGCCCGTTCCTCCGCCGACGTCCCCCCCACCGCCCTTTGCTCCGGTGGCGGTAGGATAGACGTAGACGGAGCGGCCACCTCCGAAGCCTTCTTCTTCGGTGGCATGTCGATGAAGATGTTGATGTAGCGCGTACAAACGCCGGATCAGGTTCGCACAACCTCGACGCGCACCTACCGGGCGCGCCAAAGATGTCGTGGGAAACGAGCACCTATGGGGCAGGGCCCCTTTTCGGTCCGGCAAGGGAGCGGAGGGCGCACGAAGAGCAGATCGAGGCAAAGCACGCGAGGGATTTTACCCAGCTTCGGAGCTCTCCGGAGAGATAAAACTCCTACTGCTGCTTTGTGTTTATATTCTGTTCTTGCTCGAGAGCGTGGGTGTGTTGTAGTTTCGAATGAGTCGAACCCCTTCTACATGCGCATGGGCCTCCTTTTTATAGTTTAAAGGGGTCACCGACAGGTGGCAGCGTAGAGAGAGGGGTAAAAAAGTAAAAACGGGGGTTGGTACAACCGCTACCAACAGTGCCCCCTACCTAACTCTGACGGCAGGGGACAAGGGCATTTAATGCCCGTCCGCCTCACCCAACAGTGCAGAGAAGCGACCGTTAGGGGCGCCACCGCCTGCCACGATGGCCTTCTCGTCATCTCCACTTGTCACCTCGCACCGCTCGGCTTCACAGCGCCCCGCCACGTGCTCCTGGGATGGTCCTGGGGCGACACGTCGTCGGATGCGCTGGAGCGTGGGTGCAGAGTGGCAGCCTCGCCATGGCAAGTGCCTTGCCGCGGTCGTTGTCTTGCCGCACCCGAGAGCTTGCCGCTCGTCGGGTCTTGCCGGGACGCGCGGCGCATCGCGGCAAGTTCTTCGTAGTGCCTTGGTTGGCCTTCCCGGCAAGCTCCTCTTGCCGGGGCCTTGTCCCTCCCAGCGAGTTACTCTTGCCGGGGCCTCGTCTTCTTAGTTAAAATACTTTGTTCTTGAATGGCAGTAATAGGAATAGCGAAGGATCTTGGCGGACGCCCGGTAAGCCTTGCCGCGGGACGCTGCGACTGCCCGTGCACAAGTTCGGGATACTAAGGTACCCCTACTTTAGTACACCGACAGCAGGAGGGGCATCAGACTCGTGGAGGCGGGCCTCCTGGATAGCGCGGCCAATGGCCGTGTCGACTTCGGCGGCAGAGAGGCGGGCCACCTTGGTCTTGACGGCTCTAGAGAGCATTGGTGAGTACTTGGCCTCCTTGCCAGCCAGACGCGCGCTCCACCAAAGCTTTTCTTTGGTCACGGACTGGTCACGTGCCGTCTTACGGCGCTCCTTGCGAATGGTGCACTCGTGAGTGTCCAGATCCTGCAGAGGGAGAGCTGCTTCCACAACGATCACAGTCAGTGGCAGGGAGGCAGAGGGAATGGTATTAGATTGATTAAGGGCGGGCAGGGAGGCGGGGTTACCAGGAGCACGTGAAGATTCACCAGCAGAGAATGTGAGGTTGATGGGGGCAGGAGGTGCATCCACAGGCAGAATAAATGTGGTGAACGCGGACACGTTGGACGACATCAGTGGGCCCACAGGTGGAGGGGCGGCATGCGACCCAAGGCATGGGTCAGGTGGCACCACAGAGCCCACCTGGGTGGCCAGGTGGATGATAGTTGGGGCCATGTCCATAGGAGGGGGTGCATGCACCGCGTCGAGGGAGCACGAGGCCACACCATGCAGGAGCGGGGTGTGCATGTGATCGGAGGCAGCAGAATCATCGTCGTAGATAATGAGTGGTTGGCGCATGGGAGAGGCCAGAGCGGATCGGTCAGAGCCCGGGGAAGCGAAAGGTGCACGGGTGGCGACCGGCCTAGAGTCGCCGTAGGTGGGGCCGGAGCGCTAGCCCACACGTACCACAGATACAACAGGTGCTAGGTGAGCAGGGGAGGGCGCGCGTGGAGATGCGTGCTGAGAGAGCGGCGCCGAGTCACCGTCAGTTGAGTCGCCGCCGAAGGGATTGGCCCCGTCACTGTGGTGCCAGCGAGAAACTTTTACTACTTTTACGATTTTGATCTCATTGATGGGTGGAAGCTGGATGACAATGCTGGGGGGAGCTGGCTTGCCTGATTGGAGGAGCACGAGAGCGTGTACTGATGTGTAGTTGATGCCATGGAGGCAAAAATCATCAATGGCACATATGTCACCCAGAAAGGCCAGGGCGAAGCGTATGCCCGTCATTGTGCTAGAGCTCGTGCGGAAACTCGGAAACCTCGACCTCAACAAGGTCAGTGAATATGGCAATAGAGCGGTTGACGTCTCGACCGGCTCAATGGTGACAACATTCCCCTGGAACTCGATTGGGCTGTGGCTCATGACATCATTTCGTGCGGCCGAAGTGTGGAAGGTGAGGAAGGCAATCCCCCGCCACGAGCCACCCATTATAAAGGCGGGGTCGCGGCATGTGTGCTGGATAGATCTGCGGATGAGGGGGTTGGGGTTGGGGTCTGGGTGCCGGAGGTGCACGAAGGCAAAGCGGCGCGGGCAGTGAACTAGGCATGGTGGAGCGGCGACTAAAGGCATATCTCCGTACGACGTCAACACGCTAGCCTCATGGAAGGGCCGTGGCGGCTCCTCCTCGGAGTCAGTCTCGGAGACATGGGATGGGGAGCGGGTGTATTGGGAGGCGAGGAGGACGTCGGAGAGACGATCTTGCAGCTCTTGGGTGTCGAACGGTGGCGTGTGCGAATGCTGGGCTCCTGGGGATGGGGAGGTGGGTGTGGGAGGAGGCGCAGAGGCGTGTGATGGTGAGTGGGGGAGAGGAGCCCCATTGGCATTGACAGGAATGCCATTGAGAACGAAGGGGGAGGGGACACAGAGCGCGGTGAAGGGTTCGGAGAGGATGATGGGGACGTCGCCAATCATGAGCGTGCGTGCGGCGCGGGTCGACATCGAGGATGATCCGTCAGGGTCCATGCTGTGTGTGCAAAAAGTTGAGTTAGGATGGGAGGAGAAGGAGTCTAGAAGAGGCAGGAAGAAGGGCCAGATCCACTTGTACCTGCAGTCACGAGTACGGTGGCCGCACCGCCAGCAGCGAGCGCAGCAGACTGTCTCACGGCAAGCCTCCACACAGTGATCTAGCACAAGACACCTGAAGCAGCGACGCTTTCTTTCGGTGGGTGGAGGAGTGTGAGAGTGCAGGTGATGGGGAAGGAGGTGTCTAGGTGTTATATAGGTGGGGGGAGGGAGTGGATGGCTGTGAGCGGGAGGGGGGCGAGTAGAGCATCTTTGTACGATGGCGTTGTTTTGCTATTGGATCGAGAGGGTGGCAAGGCCGCCGTCAGGGCGGCTAGGGCCGTTGCGTGTGTCACAGGGCAATGGGGCGATGTGCTATGGCGTGGTGACCGAATGGCCGACGTAGCCTGTAGAGGTGGGTTAGGCGTGATGACGAGGCCTAGTTGCATATCAGGGGGAGCGTGGAGAAGGTGCAGCGGCGGGCGAGCGCGTGATCTCTCTGCTTCATCGGTTCCCGATACAAGATTCGTCGTTGATGCGGTCGTCGGAGCCGCGCGTGGGGAGACAGAGGGCGGCACAGTGGGGGCCGGATTAGACGCGGGGCGGCAAGCGGGCCGTCCAAAAATGGCACAGGCAGAGAGACAGGGAGGGGGTCCTGGGGGCACGCGTCCACTCCGCCTACATGCAGCGAATCCGGCACAATGTATGGATCTTTAGCTAGATACGGCGGGACAACAGGCGCCGCACAACCATCATCATGCATTTAGCGGCCCCCAGGCGCATTTGGGGCAGGGTGGACATGCGGAGAGCGTGTGACCGCGGTGGACTGTTGCGGCGCATGGAGCTGCAGAAGCTGGTGATCGAAAGAGCCAAGAATGGAGTCCGATCGAGTGGGTAGGGAAGTATATGTAAACTTGGAGTAATGATGAAGGAGGCGACTGCAGTGTGCGACCGCCAGATCAAGCCGGTCAAAGAGGAAGAGTCTAAACCCTTCAAAATCGAGGGATCCATATTTGAGAATTTGAATTTTGATTGAGTGGGAGTAGATGCCAGACTGAAAAATGTGCTCATGCACTTTGACTGCCAGAAAATCTTGCTTGACCGAAAAACAGTGGTTTAGGGCAGACTCAACTAACAGTTCATTAGGCCTAAGAGTAATTGGTAGAAAAGTAATCCAAAAAAGATGCATGTGTTGAGTGTAATGCACGAGTGGTGAAAGCTGGGTAAAGCAATTAACATTAAGCATACGATAAAAAAGCTAATACCAGGCCGTTGGCGACGCTCCTTGGGTAGATCAAGAGATGGCGATGCAGGTGGCAGTAGAGTAGGATCAACCGCCGGCGACGAGGGGGCCGCGGTACCTGTCACATCCCTAGTTCTGATATGCTCAGGGCTAGCTAGTCATGTGTGCATCATGTTTAAATTCCATTTAATTTTGAAATGGGGATGTCCAAACCCTAGTACCAAATGGAATTCAAATAGGTTCAACCAAAAAAAAAATATTTTCAGTGTTTCCAAATGGCTTTCAAAAATGTTCATCATATCTGGAAAATGCTTGAAACCATAACCAGAGGTGTTGCACATTTTTCCATGTCATATTTGGTCACTGAATTAAATCATATGTACTTTGCATTTGGGCATTTAAATGCTATTAAATATTTTAAATGCTCAAATAATCATAAACTAAAATGTTTACTGTGGTATATATCCTAAGGAGTAGCCATTATTAGTTTCATGATTTTTGGATCTATTTCAGTATTTTAAATAAAGCCCTAAAGACTGAAGAATAATAGAAAACAGAACAATAAAAAAAAAGGGAGCAGAAGACCTACCTGGGGCCTACCTGTGCGGCCTGCTGCAGAAGCCGGCCCAGCCCATCTTCACTTCCCCCCTGTCGTCTTCCTCGCGCCAGTAGGCAGCGCGCGTGGCCGACGCACGCCGGCGCACGCCTCGGCCACCTCCTGCTTCCCCGGCCACCTCCTGCTTCCACCGCGACGCCACGGCCCTTCTAGCGTCGCCACGCAGCCCCTGGCTCCCTCTCTCACTCTCCTCGCTCCTCCCCCCTCCTCTGTTTCTTGCACGCAGCCACCGAGCGGAGCTCGTCGCCGCCGTCCACTGCCACCACGGCCACCGGGCCTCCCTTGCTTCCCCGACTAGCCCACAAGCTCCGCCACTCCGTCCTCGACCCACCTCACCGAGCCACGCCCCTCCAGAAGCCCCCGAAGCGCCGCCCCGACGTTTTTCCCCTCCTCAGACCCGCCTGTCACCGTCGCCCGATTCGTCGGCTCCGGACCGTCCCCGGCCTCGTCTCCGCCTCGAATGGATCCGCTGTGAGCCCCCGGTCATCTTCCCCTTAATTCCGCCTCCGTTTGATTGCCGTAGCCGCCGCCCCCTTGCCGACCGAATCGCGCCGCCGCCTGGCCTCGTCGCCGGCATAGCTCCGGTGACCATTTGGTCACGGGCGTGCACCCGTTGTGCTTTCCGCGACCCGTAGAGCCCCTCCAGCGCCTCAGCTCCCTCGTTTGTGAGCAGCAGCGTCGAAACGCCCGACGCCCGAACTCCGGCCGCCGCCAGGAGCTCGTTTCCGGCGAACCCCGGCCTCCCTGTGCCCAGCTGCGTGCGCCCCTAGATGCGCGGGAGCACGGGCTCCCTCTTGGTGCCCTCAGCGCGACCAGCCGTGGGCTGTAGCGCCGTCCCGAGCAACTCCGGCGAGGTCTCGCCGTCGCCGTGGTCGCCGGCGTCACTTGCTGACGTGGCTGGCTTAATTAGCCACTAAACACCGCACTATGTCACTGACACCTAGGCCCCACGCTTTAATTAATCCTAGTTTATTTCCTGTTTAGTTTAATCTAATTACAGTGGCCCCACGCGTCAGTTTTGACCGTGCTGACGTGGCCGTTGACCGGACCCACACGTCAGCGGCACTAACCAGCTCCAGTCACTGACCAGTGGACCCCACTGGTCAGGTTTGACCAGCAGCAGCGTCTGTTGACCTGCTGACGTCATAGTGACGCAATGCTGACGCAGTAAGTATTTCTGAAATTAAAATAAATCAGGAAATGATTTATAAATTTCAGAAAATACCCCAAACTTCTAAAATTCATAGAAATTCAACCGTAACTCAGAATTAAATAATTTATATATGAAAAATTATCAGAAAAATTCAAGGAATCCATCTGTACCATTTTCATGCATGTTTGAACAATGTTTGTCCTCTGTTTTGGACAAAACAAATAAAGGGCATTTAAATAATCATATATGGAGTTGAAATTTGAATCTTGTATTCAAACCAACTTCATTTAAATCATAGCTAGGTGCATTAGCCCAAAACACATTCATATTGCCATGTCATAGCATGCATCATATTGTGCATTGCATTGATCGTGTTTCCTCTGTGTTTTGCCGGTGTTGTTCCCCCTGGGTAGACGTTGTACCGACGATGTGATCGTTGACACTGATGAAGACTCAATGTTATCTTCAGAAGTGCCAGGCAAGCAAAACCCCCTTGTTCATTCCGATACAATCCCACTCTCTCGCTCCTGCTCTCTTTTACTGCATTAGGACAACAACGATTCAACTGTTACTTGCTGCGGTAGCTGAACCCCTTTATCCTTGCATGACCTGTCATTCCACAGTAAATAGATGAAACCCACTAGCATGAGTAGGAGTTGTTTGAGCCCTGTTGTGCCTACTCATTAATGCTTGTTTGTCATGCCTGCTACTGCTTAGAGTTGAGTCAGGTCTGATTCATCGGGGGTGAATCAGGTGTGTGTGAACATGTCCTACTGTGTGTGAGCTAAGTGTGTGAACACGTTTTGGTAAAGGTAGTGGTGAGAGGCCATGTAGGAGTACATGGTGGGTTGTCTCATTGCAGCCGTCCTCAGGAACTGAGTTCTGTGTTTGTGATCCATGATTCAGCTACTACCACGCATTGGGCCCGAAACCAATGGACCCTCTCGGCTTCTTAATCGCCCTTGTCCTCTGTCCAGGAGTTGCAAGTAGTTTCTGGTGTTTGTAGTATGCTGGAGGCCGTGCGCAGCGCTGACCGTAGGGGTGGGCTGTGATGCGGTAGGCACGTGGCCGGGTAAACCGGGCGCCCGTTTGGTGTCACGGAACCCTGTTCACATCGTTTGGGGCTGTGAGCGAAACTTCGGCCGGATCTCCTCATGGATGGAACCCAAATAGGCGATAAACCTGGACTAGGGACTTGAGTGTTTAGGTAGGTCGTGGCCGACACCCACGTTGGGCTTCCGCTTGAAGGTTGCCGAGTACATGTCGTGTAAACGGCGGTAAGTGGTGAGAGCGTGTGTGAAGAAGTACACCCCTGCAGGGTTAATGTCATCTATTCGAATAGCCGTGTCCGCGGAAAAGGACTTCTGGGTTGCCTATAACAGTTCATAGACAAGTGAAAGTGGATACTCTAAAATACGCAAGATAAGTGTGAGTGCTATGGATGGCGTTCTCGTAGGGAGACGGGAGCGGATCCATAGTGGTGTATTGATATGGTGAATATGTGGACTCGTGTGCGCCACCTCAAAAGAGTTACCTGCAGTCGTAGTTTAGGATAGCCACCGAGTCAAAGCTGGCTTGCTGCAGTTAAACCCCACCATCCCCTTGTTGATAATGATGCATATGTAGTTAGTTCTGATGTAAGTCTTGCTGGGTACATTTGTACTCACGTTTGCCTATTTTATGTTTTGCAGAGAGACTTCAGTCTCGCTAGTAGTTCCACGTGGACTTCGACGTTTAGCTTGATACCTCAGCTACGATCTTGTGCCCTCGGCAGGATCTGGTAGATAGTCAGGCTCCTAAGCCTTTTTCATTTGTAGATGTCTGTACCCAGACATGTTAAGTTTCCGCTTGTGCTTTGATTTGTATGCTCTGAATGTTGGGTCATGAGACCCCTGTTTGTAATATCTCGCTCCTCGGAGCCTAATGAATAAATACTTGAGTCGTAGAGTCATGTTGTGATGCCATGTTGTATTTGCACATATCGAGCATATTGTGTGTATGTTATTGAAATGCTTGGTATGTGTGGGATCTGACTATCTAGTTGTTTATCTTTAGTAGCCTCTCTTACCGGGAAATGTCTCCTAGTGTTTCCACCGAGCCATGGTAGCTTGCTACTGCTCCGGAACACTTAGGCTGGCCGGCATGTGTCCTTCTTCGTTCCTGTGTCTGTCCCTTCGGGGAAATGTCACGCGATGAATACCGGAGTCCTGTTAGCCCGCTACAGCCCGGTTCACCGGAGTCCTGCTAGCCCAGTGCTACAGCCCGGAACTTACTCGCTGATGACCGACACGTTCGATGTTGGGTCATGGATGCCTGTCCCTGTAAGTCTGTGCCACTTTGGGTTTACGACTAGCCATGTCAGCCCGGGCTCCTTATCATATGGATGCTAGCGACACTATCATATACGTGTGCCAAAAGGCGCAAACGGTCCCGGGCAAAGGTAAGGCGACACCCGTGGGAATACCGTGCGTGAGGCCGCAAAGTGATATGAGGTGTTATAGGCTAGATCGATGTGACATTGAGTCGGGGTCCTGACAGCGTTGGTATCAGAGCTTGACTGCCTGTAGGATTACCAAGCCAAACCGGTCGAAGTTGAGTCTAGAAATACTTTAGTTATATGTAGGGGAATTGATTGTGGGATGGAACGTAAGGCTCTTTTTACTCCTTATACCTCATGGCCTTCTGATCTGAGTCAACCTCTTCTTTTCTACGGGGATTAAGAACTAGGCCTTCTCATCTATCTATCAGGATGACGTGTTACTAATCCATAGACTTGTAGAATTGATAGTTTCAAGTCTCAATTCAGTTTTTACTACTTCCGTATGTTCATAACTGTTGATCTCGAAACCTTGATATTGTGCTTCGGAGTGGCTATGCCACCATTTTTGCAGGATGTCTCAAATCTTTTTGAGCATTTACAGCCGTTATGCTGTCCGAGTCATCCCAGGTTTCTAAATAGTCTGATGCATTTGCAAATCCTTTCTTTCCGTTCCCGATGTCCTTTGGGCCAGATTAACCACACTAATCGGTGAGTTGAGGTATTCTATTGCCTCGACATATATGTTGGAGCTATATTATGACCCTAGGTGTTTTAGGGGATCATCTAGTGGTCTAGCCATGAATCTGTGTTTCCAGTGTGATGATTCTGGCCATCATTCTCGAAAGCATCTCGTGATGCCATTTAGTAGTAGGTATTCTATCTCTGGGTTTTGAACCCAAGACTCACTCTACTTACCTCATGTTGATAGTGCTTGCTCGTTCCTTTAGGTTATTAGTAACCTTTGCATTAGTCCTCGAGGTCCGTGGTATTTCCTTCTTCCAAATACTATGAACCACTTATGGCAGAAGTTCCTCGCTGAACCGAAGGATCACAATCAGAGTACTCTTGAGGAGTTCTCCATTCATAATTGTGAATCTGCCAGTTCTACCCTTTCCGCATGGGTTATCCGGAAGAAATGTTGAGCTTCGCTCGACATACTAATCTATGCATCCACAACTCAGAAAGTTATATGTTCCTTTGAGTTGTTCTCTTTAGTTGTGTCCTGACCCTCGTCTGTCAATTGATAGTCAAGAGTATGTGTGCATTCGTTCATCGGTGCCTATTATTCTTGTGGTCCGTCAAGCCATTCTATTCTAGAATGACTAGGAGAAACGAACTCCAGTACCTTGTCCATTTCCAGGATTGGGTCAAAGCAGTCGTACTCCACAGATCAAATACTAATCCAGCTTTTGTTCTGCTCTACCTTGGAGTAATACCATCTTTATATCGAGAATGTCATGGGAATTGCACACCATCCTATGAATTCTTTATGTATTAATAATCCTCGCCATCATTGTTCATTCCTCGGTTTCTGTGTTATTGAAACCGGAATGCCGACAAGTGAATCGTGGTGTGTGAAATCAATACTGCTAGCAACTCCGTTGCTTGGTAGTTAAATGGACGATAACCTCATTCTTAGCGTGTTGATTATTGAATCGTCACCCTAAGGTTGATTGTGCTACCTAGTCCTTTTTTTTTCTGGTGCACTCCTCGATTGATGAGTTAGGGTTTTGTCAATCCCTCGCTTATTTGATCATATCGTCTTGCCCTGAAAAGCAAGATTGCTCTCGGGCTTAGTAACATACCGGTGGTTCGTGATTTTCTGATTATCTTCTCAGAAGTATCACCAGGTCATCACCTGACCGCTATGTTGAGTTCGTGATCAAGTTGGTTTCCTGTAACCACCCCTTCTCCAAGGATCTGTATCGAGTACCCCTGAGCTAGTTGGCTAAGCTAAGCAACAACTTGGAGAGTTGGAAGATAAAAGCTTGTCCGACTTAGCTCATGTTAAGGGATATCTTGTGTGTGTGTTGAAGAAAGATGATATCTTCATCAATTGGTCCTTGTGATCAGTTGTTGGACCTATTGTCCTACCCCATCTTTGATTTGAGTATGGGCTATCGTCAAATCAAATCAGAACCAACGATATTCGTAATGTTGTCTTACTCGTAGTTGTTTCTTCGAGCATACACCATTATATCTTTTGGGTCTGACCAATGCTATCACCTTGTTCACATAATTGTGGAATTCCACTTATATGGAAACCTGGATGAATTGTTGTTGAGTCCATCAGCAACATTTTTATCTTGTCCATAATTTTGTCGAACATTAAGCTAGTGTTGGAAACTTTGTAAGCAATGCCTTCGTGTTCCGTTCATGAAGCCTATGTTTGGACGAAAGAAGTGAGTCCCTCTAATTCATGTGCATTTGATGCAAGTTGCCGCCGTGGACTTGAGAAAGACAATGTTGCTTCCTTTGGAATCGTCCCAAATCAGTCATGCATATGTGCGAAGTATTCTGTGGTCTGGAGACTTGCAACCTTCATTCCATATGTGTCCCGAGCACACCAAGCCACTGATTGATTTGTTCAAGGAGAAGAAGTTCCTTCATAAGAGCCAATCATATGACTTATGTTAGGACTTCGCTATCCTCGTTGATGGTTCCCCACCTGAACTCGGTAGTGTTTTATTATAAGACTACCATGGGATAATGTTTGTCTGGGACAACGTGTTCGCATGTTTGTAGCAGAACCAGCTCATGTTTTGGAGCTTACTATCGTAGTTCATTTCCCGAGAATCTCGCAATGTCGTCTCGTCGATTTGTGTTGCAAACTATCTTTTTCTTCCTAGACTCGATGAGTCTGGAATATCCTAACATTAACCAGATCTGAATCTCAGGCAGATATGATGGTTGGAACGTTTCCCAAGAATTATATTATTGGTCTCTCTGTAACTCGGTAAAATGGATGTCGTGGCCAACACACCCAGCCGGAAGACCTGTTATTGTAACATCTTGGTTAAAGAAGTTGGCCACCTCCCCATAAGGACTTTATAGGATTTACTCCCTAGTTGTCCCTTATGGATTTTTGTGCTCCCGAAGTCCGACCTTTACTTGATGTTCTAGATACCAAGCCATATCTATGAATGGGATACGCTAGTACATCAAGGAGAACATTAGAAGCGGAGTGCTAAATGTCTCTCGGTCGATCATCCAGATTTTGTTTCCTTGGCCCCGCTAAGGTGAAATCTGAGAAGGTTATCTTCCTTTGCATCTGCATCGTCCATCGCAACTCGTCATGGTAGTATGTTGTGTTGCCAGGATCCTTGACACGGATGTTGGTAGAACCTTGATGATTATGGAAATGCTCAAGTTCTTGAGAGCACGCACAAGCATTAGGTGCTATCCTAGTTACTAACCGGGATTGTTCTCAGTTTCCTCGGTTATGCTATAACCATTTCAATAGTGGAATCACTCTCTGCTATTGGGTTTCTCCCCAGTTACCAGAATCATTCCTAGCATTTGCATTTTGTTCCCAGCTTGCACCGCCAATGTGCCATTCTACCTTGGGTCTCATCCATTTCCGGTGATAAGCAAAAATCATCCATTGCGTTGTCTTCAACAAGGTAGTCCACATCATCCATTCTAGTCCGGGTGTACCATTCCTTTGCACTCCGCCAAACGATCGTTGTGAATTGCCTTAGGCTGGTATGAAGAGTTTCAATGATCTCTGAATCAAAGGTAATTCTTTTTGCCACTTAAGGGGATATTTCCACGAGTCACCTTCCCTAAGGTGCATCGTTATGGTATCATGGCAACTCAACTCCTCGCTACGTTGACAACCGTTCACCACCGTCTTAAGCGTGAAAATTGTTGTCTACCTAGTGAACCTTCGTCATCTGCTACACCCCCTTCCTATGGATGTGTGTTTCGTGTCTCAGCTCGCGAGGTGTTTCTATGCCTCAATCCATGAATTAATCGTAAGTTGCTCGATCTTCGAGAAGATCGATTTCTGTATGGTTTCTTTCTGTCGCCGTTGTGTTGGATGAAGTTTTCGAAAGGAAAGACGTCAAGATCAATTTGAAGCAATGAATCAACGTTCCTATGAAGGGCAACCTGGATCGTGAAGATTGTGCTAGTTCGCGTTCCCCCTTCACCTTACCCTACGCTTGAATCTCGGGACGAGATTTTTGTTTAGTGGGGGTGAGTTGTCACATCCCTAGTTCTGATATGCTCAGGGCTAGCTAGTCATGTGTGCATCATGTTTAAATTCCATTTAATTTTGAAATGGGGATGTCCAAACCCTAGTACCAAATGGAATTCAAATAGGTTCAACCAAAAAAAAATATTTTCAGTGTTTCCAAATGGCTTTCAAAAATGTTCATCATATCTGGAAAATGCTTGAAACCATAACCAGAGGTGTTGCACATTTTTCCATGTCATATTTGGTCACTGAATTAAATCATATGTACTTTGCATTTGGGCATTTAAATGCTATTAAATATTTTAAATGCTCAAATAATCATAAACTAAAATGTTTACTGTGGTATATATCCTAAGCAGTAGCCATTATTAGTTTCATGATTTTTGGATCTATTTCAGTATTTTAAATAAAGCCCTAAAGACTGAAGAATAATAGAAAACAGAACAATAAAAAAAAGGGAGCAGAAGACCTACCTGGCGCCTACCTGTGCGGCCTGCTGCAGAAGCCGGCCCAGCCCATCTTCACTTCCCCCCTGTCGTCTTCCTCGCGCCAGTAGGCAGCGCGCGTGGCCGACGCACGCCGGCGCACGCCTCGGCCACCTCCTGCTTCCCCGGCCACCTCCTGCTTCCACCGCGACGCCACGGCCCTTCTAGCGTCGCCACGCAGCCCCTGGCTCCCTCTCTCACTCTCCTCGCTCCTCCCCCCTCCTCTGTTTCTTGCACGCAGCCACCGAGCGGAGCTCGTCGCCGCCGTCCACTGCCACCACGGCCACCGGGCCTCCCTCGCTTCCCCGACTAGCCCACAAGCTCCGCCACTCCGTCCTCGACCCACCTCACCGAGCCACGCCCCTCCAAAAGCCCCCGAAGCGCCGCCCCGACGTTTTTCCCCTCCTCAGACCCGCCTGTCACCGTCGCCCGATTCGTCGGCTCCGGACCGTCCCCGGCCTCGTCTCCGCCTCGAATGGATCCGCTGTGAGCCCCCGGTCATCTTCCCCTTAATTCCGCCTCCGTTTGATTGCCGTAGCCGCCGCCCCCTTGCCGACCGAATCGCGCCGCCGCCTGGCCTCGTCGCCGGCATAGCTCCGGTGACCATTTGGTCACGGGCGTGCACCCGTTGTGCTTTCCGCGACCCGTAGAGCCCCTCCAGCGCCTCAGCTCCCTCGTTTGTGAGCAGCAGCGTCGAAACGCCCGACGCCCGAACTCCGGCCGCCGCCAGGAGCTCGTTTCCGGCGAACCCCGGCCTCCCTGTGCCCAGCTGCGTGCGCCCCTAGATGCGCGGGAGCACGGGCTCCCTCTTGGTGCCCTCAGCACGACCAGCCGTGGGCTGTAGCGCCGTCCCGAGCAACTCCGGCGAGGTCTCGCCGTCGCCGTGGTCGCCGGCGTCACTTGCTGACGTGGCTGGCTTAATTAGCCACTAAACACCGCACTATGTCACTGACACCTAGGCCCCACGCTTTAATTAATCCTAGTTTATTTCCTGTTTAGTTTAATCTAATTACAGTGGCCCCACGCGTCAGTTTTGACCGTGCTGACGTGGCCGTTGACCGGACCCACACGTCAGCGGCACTAACCAGCTCCAGTCACTGACCAGTGGACCCCACTGGTCAGGTTTGACCAGCAGCAGCGTCTGTTGACCTGCTGACGTCATAGTGACGCAATGCTGACGCAGTAAGTATTTCTGAAATTAAAATAAATCAGGAAATGATTTATAAATTTCAGAAAATACCCCAAACTTCTAAAATTCATAGAAATTCAACCGTAACTCAGAATTAAATAATTTATATATGAAAAATTATCAGAAAAATTCAAGGAATCCATCTGTACCATTTTCATGCATGTTTGAACAATGTTTGTCCTATGTTTTGGACAAAACAAATAAAGGGCATTTAAATAATCATATATGGAGTTGAAATTTGAATCTTGTATTCAAACCAACTTCATTTAAATCATAGCTAGGTGCATTAGCCCAAAACACATTCATATTGCCATGTCATAGCATGCATCATATTGTGCATTGCATTGATCGTGTTTCCTCTGTGTTTTGCCGGTGTTGTTCCCCCTGGGTAGACGTTGTACCGACGATGTGATCGTTGACACTGATGAAGACTCAATGTTATCTTCAGAAGTGCCAGGCAAGCAAAACCCCCTTGTTCATTCCGATACAATCCCACTCTCTCGCTCCTGCTCTCTTTTACTGCATTAGGACAACAACGATTCAACTGTTACTTGCTGCGGTAGCTGAACCCCTTTATCCTTGCATGACCTGTCATTCCACAGTAAATAGATGAAACCCACTAGCATGAGTAGGAGTTGTTTGAGCCCTGTTGTGCCTACTCATTAATGCTTGTTTGTCATGCCTGCTACTGCTTAGAGTTGAGTCAGGTCTGATTCATCGGGGGTGAATCAGGTGTGTGTGAACATGTCCTACTGTGTGTGAGCTAAGTGTGTGAACACGTTTTGGTAAAGGTAGTGGTGAGAGGCCATGTAGGAGTACATGGTGGGTTGTCTCATTGCAGCCGTCCTCAGGAACTGAGTTCTGTGTTTGTGATCCATGATTCAGCTACTACCACGCATTGGGCCCGAAACCAATGGACCCTCTCGGCTTCTTAATCGCCCTTGTCCTCTGTCCAGGAGTTGCAAGTAGTTTCTGGTGTTTGTAGTATGCTGGAGGCCGTGCGCAGCGCTGATCGTAGGGGTGGGCTGTGATGCGGTAGGCACGTGGCCGGGTAAACCGGGCGCCCGTTTGGTGTCACGGAACCCTGTTCACATCGTTTGGGGCTGTGAGCGAAACTTCGGCCGGATCTCCTCATGGATGGAACCCAAATAGGCAATAAACCTGGACTAGGGACTTGAGTGTTTAGGTAGGTCGTGGCCGACACCCACGTTGGGCTTCCGCTTGAAGGTTGCCGAGTACATGTCGTGTAAATGGCGGTAAGTGGTGAGAGCGTGTGTGAAGAAGTACACCCCTGCAGGGTTAATGTCATCTATTCGAATAGCCGTGTCCGCGGAAAAGGACTTCTGGGTTGCCTATAACAGTTCATAGACAAGTGAAAGTGGATACTCTAAAATACGCAAGATAAGTGTGAGTGCTATGGATGGCGTTCTCGTAGGGAGACGGGAGCGGATCCATAGTGGTGTATTGATATGGTGAATATGTGGACTCGTGTGCGCCACCTCAAAAGAGTTACCTGCAGTCGTAGTTTAGGATAGCCACCGAGTCAAAGCTGGCTTGCTGCAGTTAAACCCCACCATCCCCTTGTTGATAATGATGCATATGTAGTTAGTTCTGATGTAAGTCTTGCTGGGTACATTTGTACTCACGTTTGCCTATTTTATGTTTTGCAGAGAGACTTCAGTCTCGCTAGTAGTTCCACGTGGACTTCGACGTTTAGCTTGATACCTCAGCTACGATCTTGTGCCCTCGGCAGGATCTGGTAGATAGTCAGGCTCCTAAGCCTTTTTCATTTGTAGATGTCTGTACCCAGACATGTTAAGTTTCCGCTTGTGCTTTGATTTGTATGCTCTGAATGTTGGGTCATGAGACCCCTGTTTGTAATATCTCGCTCCTCGGAGCCTAATGAATAAATACTTGAGTCGTAGAGTCATGTTGTGATGCCATGTTGTATTTGCACATATCGAGCATATTGTGTGTATGTTATTGAAATGCTTGGTATGTGTGGGATCTAACTATCTAGTTGTTTATCTTTAGTAGCCTCTCTTACCGGGAAATGTCTCCTAGTGTTTCCACCGAGCCATGGTAGCTTGCTACTGCTCCGGAACACTTAGGCTGGCCGGCATGTGTCCTTCTTCGTTCCTGTGTCTGTCCCTTCGGGGAAATGTCACGCGATGAATACCGGAGTCCTGTTAGCCTGCTACAGCCCGGTTCACCGGAGTCCTGCTAGCCCAGTGCTACAGCCCGGAACTTACTCGCTGATGACCGACACGTTCGATGTTGGGTCATGGATGCCTGTCCCTGTAAGTCTGTGCCACTTGGGTTTACGACTAGCCATGTCAGCCCGGGCTCCTTATCATATGGATGCTAGCGACACTATCATATACGTGTGCCAAAAGGCGCAAACGGTCCCGGGCAAAGGTAAGGCGACACCCGTGGGAATACCGTGCGTGAGGCCGCAAAGTGATATGAGGTGTTATAGGCTAGATCGATGTGACATTGAGTCGGGGTCCTGACAGTACCATTAGACGACAATGAGGCAACCCCAGCAGGCAAGCAGCAGGTACCCATCATGGGCAGAGGCCAGGGGAAACGGATCATCATGCCCAGCTTGTGGAAGTCGCCCATGGAGGCTATGAGCGATGCTACGTCAGGCGAGGCCACAGTGGAGGAGAAGCACGAATCGCCGTTATCCGTTATGTTGAAAAGGTGGCAAACGCCAACGAAGAGGCTGGCGAGGATGAGGCTCATCGTAGATGCATCGAGAGCGAAAGGGAACTGGATGACATGTGCGTACATGCGGCATCCGTGTTGCTGGTCTGGTGGGAGAATGGAGACAGGCGATCGAAATTGTGCCCAGGAACCTTTTTGAAGTGGATGCCCAGGTCTTCGGGGATTTGGAGCATTTGTGCAATCGTCATGCTTGTACGAGCAGAGCGAGCTGGTGATGGGTGCGGGGGTAGGGTTCGGGCAAAGGAGAAGGAGTAGTTGCGGCAACGGAGAGCGGTTTGAGCGAGAATGATCTCTGCAACACGCGCAGAAGCAACCTGGAAACGAAAGACCAAGGGAGAACATTGTGTGACGAAGAAGTGGGCGGCCGAGCCACCCAAAATGGCTTGGAGCAGAGCGGCGACAACAATGGCGTTGAGGTGGCGGTTGGAGTAGCCGAAGGTGATGTACATCGGTGAGGCGAGGTGGAGAGCTGGGGTGGTGGTGTCTAGACAGAGGTAGTAGCAGCAATCATCTTCAAACTCCAGACCCATAGCATTGCCGTAGCCCAGGAAGCATCAGAGAGCTACCTGGCCGGCTTTGACATAAGGTAGTTCAAAGAAGGGTGAAGGTTGTGGAGCTACTAATGGAAGGAGCTCATGTAGGGGGTTGGTGGCGAGAGTTAGGTTGTGGGTGGTGCCGGTGGCATGCCCGTCGCCCAGTAGGCCGGCAGGCGAGGAGGGTGGAGCAGGAGTGGGAGCAGGAGAGGGAGCGACCATCGACCGTGATTTCCCTCCTTTCTCCAGGTCTTAGAAAAACCCCTTGAAGCTACTTGAGTTATTCTTGTTGAAGTTTGGCCTTGTGTTCTTCTTGCTCCAAAATTGCCTTGAAGCAGAGCCATGTGTTCATGATAATCATACTTAGTATCTTCGGGGTTGCTCGCATCTTCTTCCTCATCATCCTCTTTGTCGGTGGGAAACGACACCTATGGGATCACTGGAATCCCTTCTATGGTTGCGGGGCGCGGGGATCGTGAGGAGAGCGGGACTAGCAGACGACACAAGGGGGATTTACCCAGGTTCGGGCCGCAAAGATGCGTAAAACCCTACGATCCTGCTTTGGTGGATGTATTAGTGTTCTTGGGTTCTCGACCTAGCTCTAGGTGCTCCGAGGTTCGAAAAGCCAAATCCCTTCTCAGTGCGCCATGGGCCTCCTTTTATAGATGAAAGGGGTTGCCACAGTGGCACATAGGAGGTGGAAAGTGCTACAACGTTGCGAGCTTATCGCTAGTGTTACAGGACAAGACGCATTTAATGCGAGGCTTAGGTGTCCTTTCGCTTTATTAGGGACGGGAGCAAGGCCCGTCCCATCCATCACCGCTCCTCCTCGCTTCGACACGCGCCCTGGCCAGTGGTGCATGCAGTGCCATGTAGGCAGGCAAGCAGCTGAGGTGGCGCGGTGGTGAAGCCTCCACGAAGGGTTGCATGTTGCCATGCAGGTGCCTGCCCAGCTGGCTGGGTCGGCGGGTGTATGCGAACGGTGGTGAAGACTTGGCTGGTGCGGGCCTGGCAGTGGCCCTGCCGGTGCACTTAGTGAGGGTCTCGGTGGGTGGCCCGGCAAGGGTCTTGCCGGGTGGCCCGGCAAGGGCCTTGCCATGGTGCGCTAACTTCCCCGGCAAGGATCTTGCTGGGGGTCTCATGGGTTTCTTTGGTGAGGATGGTTGCCTTCCTATCCCCATTTGATCTTGAGCATCCTATGTCTTCACAAGGATCTGCATACCACCACGGAGGTGCCTCCCGAGCCCCTGTCCAATGCATTTGTCTAGCGTTGGTGGGCTCAAGGGTGGCTCGCTCAGCTGGTGTGGGCGAGCAGCCCCGGCAAGGGTCCTTGCCGGGGGAACTTGCTTCGCCCATTCGGTCTTCGTGGCCTTGGTCCTTGTTGTTGTTCTGTTCGCCTTGTGGCTTCGGCTTTTCTCCAGCTTCCCTTCTCTGCCATGTCTATGTGTGGCCGTGCCGGGAGGCTCTAACTGCCCGTGCACAAGTAAAGGGGTCAAAAGGAGAGCCCCTACTTTTTTACACTAATAGGAGCCCCCGGGCCTGGGCCATACATAAGCTCAGCACGTTGTTGGGCCAGGCCTAGAACGGTGCGCGGGCAGTTGGGGCAGGTTTTTACCGCGGCCACTGTTCCGCCTGCTGCGCTTCCCCATGACTCGCGTTGAATGCGCGACGTGGGGGTCATGCGCGCGCATGACGTGGGCGTGCTGGCGTCACCTTGTGGCGGACAGTAAAGAGGCAGCTTGCCTGTCTCTTCGAGACCGCAGGGCCGCCTCCTATTTACTGCCCTTGTTTAGGAACCGTCGTCCCACGCGTCCCACTGCGCCCGTCCCTTGCGCCACGTTCACCGCATGCATAACACAGAGTGAATGACACACGTAGGGGATGTGGATAGTTGCGCGCGTGCGGGTCGATTCTCACGCGTCTTCAATGGAGCGGGGAGGGCGGTCGACGGCCCCGCTTGCTGTCACTTCGAGAAGCCGGATTGGCCGAGAGGGGGCGGTCGAGCCTCGCCCCCGCCCCTTTATAAAGAGGGGAGCGGGCGAAACGGTGCCCCTCATCCTTTCGCCATCTGCCTCTCCCATTCCTGCTTTCTTTCTTCTCCTGCCATGGCGAGGGGGCATGGTGATGCTTCATCGGTGGCAGCAAGGGTTTTGGCTAGGCAGCGCATCGCTCCTCCCTAAGAGCTTGTAGCGGCAGAGCCGGTCGCTAGAGGAAGGGGGAGGGGGCGAGGTCGAGGCTGTCGTGGTGCTCGAGGGAGAGGAGGACGGGGCGGCAGGTCAGCTTCGCCTCCTCCAGCAGCCCCTCCTCCGATGGAGGGCCACGCCGGGGATAACCCCTGCGAATTCTTTGTCAGGCTGCGCCATCCACCACGCCGTCGCCTCTGCCTCCGTACTCCATTTGCGCGGGAGATGGAGCTAGATCCGCCGCGGGCGCTGCAGATGCACATGAGGGGTTGTGGGAACAGTGGCACCTGGGCCGATGTCGAGTTCCCCACCCCTCACGTCATGTATCTTCACCGAGGGTGGAAGACCTCCGCTCGCCTCCATAGCTTGATGGATGGGCTCGCCCTCCATTTCAAATTAATGGAGGGTGGCCTCCTCTCCATCAAGATCTTCGGGCACTTCGGGACCCGCGTGAGGTACTGCGTGGAGAGTTCCTCCGATGATGAAGATTCCTCCTCAAGCAAGAGTGGCGAGGAAGACAACGACAGCAACGACGAGGGCAGTGGGCGGTAGGATGACGGGTCCGACTAGGTGTTGGGTGCCGCTCTGGGCGGCACCGGCGTCCCCATCATCCATGTTGCCGGCTCCTTGAACTTCTCGGGGTCGTCTCCTTGGGCGGCTGGCGTAGGGAGGCTGCGGAAGAGGAAGAGGGCGGGCGGCAAGGCCGTCAAGTCGGAGTACGCGGGCACCGATGCCTTCGTCGCGTGTTGACGTCCTGCCGCCTCGTCTTCGAGCTCTGCCTCCGGCGCCGCCATCACCATCCAGCCCTTGGACGGCCACCAAGATGTTCTCTTGGTGTCTTCTGCCACTCGTAGCTCGCCTAGGCGCCCCTTTTGTCCTTCTGCTTTCTTGTTCGATTTTCTAAGGAGAGGGACAAGAAAGGGATTACAGGCACCTTATATCTTTTTAGTCTTGTAAGCCTTCGGGCCTTTGCTAGCTTTAGAACTTGTAATCCCCCTTTTTCATGTTTTTCATTTCGTCTGGATTGTACCTGTACAGGATGTTTTTTAATGAAAATGGGATGTTTGTCGGGATTTTCATTCGTGGGAGGAACCCACGACAAGGGGTGAGTCCTTGTCATCCTTAAGATAAACGTTTTTTCGCCCGCCAACATGCCTTTTTGTCCCCCACCTTGCTCGACCTTTCTCAGGCTTTCGACGGAGGCAGGGATGAGGTGGGCTTAGGCTCCTCGCACATTTTCTTTGCTGCCGCGGCTACGACCAAATTCAGACCTAGGGGATAACCCTTGGGTGCCGAAAAGGGGGAGCACGGTAGGCCAAGGACAGAACAAGGTTTCACGCATCCCAGTCCATAACAAAATGCATGATGGGGGATAGAGAACTTATCTAGATCTGTAGCCCCCGGCGACCTTGGCTTGCCGTGGAGGGATCCTTGTTCTTGTAGCCCCCGGCAACTTTAGGCTTGTCGGGGCTCGGACGCTGGTCCGTTCCCTTCTTCCAAAATAGCCCGACAAGAATTCTTACATGCCCTGCGAGCGAAAGAAGAAAGAGAGGAACAGAGAGACGCGCACTCAACCTCTAAGCTAGGGGTTAGCCACCACTAAGCACTATCAACCCTAACCGAGGAAGAGACTCGACCTAGCATGCATGCTATAACTTAGGGCGCCAACGCTTCGTTTATTTATGCTCAGGGTCTGCGCCTGGCTTTGTACAAAGGGTTACATGCCTTGCTGGCAAGGCTTGTATAACACGGTGGCTTGCCGGGAGGCCCGGCAGCCGCACCTTATGTGTAAAACTTGCGAAGATGCTCGATGTTCCATGAGTTGCTCACTGGAATGGCATCTTTGGTCTCCATCCGGACTGCGCCGGGCCTGGTGACTCGCGTTACCCGATAAGGGCCTTCCCACTTTGGCATCAACTTGTTGGAATTCTTGGCCGATTGAACGCGCCGAAGAACAAGCTTGCCTTCCTCAAGGCTCCGGGCATAAACCTTGCGGCTATGGTAGCGGCGCAAAGCTTGCTGGTAGCATGCTGCTCTCACTGCCGCCCGGAGACGATCTTCCTCAAGGAGCGTTGCGTCATCTTGCCGCAATTGCTCTTGCTCAAGCTCATCATAAGCGAGCACTCGAGGTGACCCGTATATGAGTTCCGTGGGGATAACTGCCTCTGCCCCGTAGACCAGGGCAAAGGGTGTCTGGCCGGTGGCTCGATTTGGCGTCGTTCTGATCGACCAAAGAACCGCCGGCAACTCATCAATCCAGCGCCTTCCACTCTTGCGTAGCCTGTCAAAAGTCTTCGTCCTTAAGCCTCACAGGACTTCAGCATTCGCCCTCTCCGCTTGGCCGTTGCTCTGTGGATGTGCCACAGAAGCAAAACAGACCCTGCTGCTGAGATCCTCAACATATTGCATGAAGGCATGGCTCATGAATTGTGTGCCGTTGTCGGTGATGATCTTGTTGGGTACCCCAAAACGGCTCACTAGTCCCTTGAAAAACTTGATGGCTGACTGCGCTGTCATCTTCCTCACTGCTTCCACTTCCAGCCACTTTGTGAACTTGTCGATTGCGACGTACAAGTACTCAAATCCCCCGACTCTACAGGGTAAAGGGCCCAAGATGTCGAGCCCCCAGACCGAGAAGGGCCAGGAGAGAGGGATAGTTTGAAGGGCTTGAGCTGGTTGATGAAGCTTCTTCGAATGGAACTGGCACGCTTCACACTTGGTTACTAGTGTCGCCGCATCCTGGAGGGCGGTGGGCCAGAAGAAACCTTGCCGGAAAGCCTTGCCAGCAAGTGCCCTTGACCCTATGTGGGAGCCATATATGCCTCCATGTATCTCTGCCAACAACTTTAGTCCTTCCTCCCGGGAGATGCACATCAGTTTCACCCTGTTCGGTCTTCTTCTGTACAATACGCTATCAACGAATTGGTACAGAGCAGACCGGCGGGCTACTCTTTCTGCCTCTTCCTGCTCCTCAGGAAGCTCCCCTTTTGGAAGGAATCGGACGGTGTGCTGTGCCCATGCCGGAGCCTATGGTTCGACGGCAAGAACCAAAGGCATCTCTTCTACCGCGGGAGCAGCCGTCTCCACGGCCATGACCTAAGGTCCTGCCGAAGTCAGTTGCCTCGCGGCAGGGTCGGCATCCACAACAACATCTTTGCTGGCGGCTCCGGGGAGCTCGGTGGGGAACTACTTGCCAGGGCCTAGCTTCCTCCGCTTGCTCTTCCCGGTCGATGGCTCAACGGATGGCTGGGTCAACTGAAGCACAAAGGTACCTGGTCCCACAGGTAGCTTGAGGGCAGCACACTTTGACAGGTAGTTGATGATGTCGTTCTCCTCCCGAGGGACATGCTCCGCTTGTATACCGTCAAAGCGCTCCTCCAGTTTCCTCACCTCATCAACGTAAGCTTCCATCAATGGGCTTTGATAATCTTTGTTGATATGCCTGACGACGAGCTGTGAGTCGCCCCTGACGATGAGCTTCTTAAATCCAAGGTCTGCCATGATCCTGAGACCGGCAAGCAAACCCTCGTACTCGGCGGTGTTGTTAGTTGACATCTCCCGGGGAAAGTGCATCTGGACAACATACTTGAGGTGCTCTCCGGTGGGTGCGACAAGCAGCACACCAGCACCGGCGCCTTGCAGCGAAAAGGCACCATCAAAGTACATGATCCAGTTGCGGCTCGTTTACTTGCCGGGGAGAGTGGTCTCTTGCACCTCTTCGTCGGGCGTCGAGGTCTATTCCGCAACAAACTCCGCCAAGACTCTGCTCTAAATCGTCGAGGTACTTTCAAACTTTAAGGCGAAACTGGACAGCTCCAGGGCCCATTCCACGATCCTCCCCATTGCATCTGGGTTGTGTAGTATCCGTTGCAATGGGAGGCGGGTGACCACCGTGATCTCGTGCGCTTGGAAGTAGTGGCACAGCTTCCTCAAAGCCATAAGGAGGCCGAAGAGCAGCTTTTGCACACCTGAGTACCTCGACCTAGCCCCCTGCAAGAGGGAGCTGACAAAGTACACTGGGTGCTACACCATTTTATTTTTCTGCGCCTCTTCACCTGGTCGTGTGGTTCCTGTCGTGCTGGCGCCGACCCTTGTCGGGGACTCGATCTTGCCGGGATCGAGCCCTGCCGGAGAGGGTTTTGGTTTGCCTTCTATTGGCTCTGCCGCTGTTGCTGCCTTCTCGTCGACCTCTCTCTGTGCCACTGGTGCGGTGCTAACCACTTGATTTGTTGCCACTAGGTAAAGCATCAACGGTTCTTGTGGTTTGGGTGCAACCAGCACTTGGGTAGAGGAGAGGTATTTCTTCAAATCCTGCAGCGCTGCCCCGGCTTCTGGGGTCCACTCCACTGGCCCTGCCTTCTTCAAGATCTTGAAAAAAGGAAGGGCATGCTCGACGGACTTGGAGATGAACCGGCTCATGGCGGCAACGCAACCAGTGAGCTGGCGCACATCCTTGATCCGTCTGGGTGCCTCAATTTGCTCGATGGCCTTGATCTTATCTGGGTTTGCTTCAATCCCGCGCTGGAACACAAAGAACCCGAGAAGCCTGCTGGACGGAACGCCGAAGACACACTTCTCAGGGTTCAGTTTAAGGTTGATCTTGCGCAGGTTCCCGAATGTTTCCTCCAGATCTTGCACAAGCGTTGCTTTGTCCTTAGTTTTGACCACTATGTCATCCATATAAGCTTCCATATTTCTATGTAGCTGGGGTTCAAAACCAATTTGGACTGCTCTTGCAAAGTCGAGCCAGCACTCTTCAACCCGAAAGGCATCCATAAAAAGCAGTACGTACCACATGGGGTGATGAATGCTATCTTTTCCTCGTCTTCTTTCGTCATGAAGATCTGGTGGTATCCTGAGTAGGCGACAAGGAATGATAACAGGTCACATCCAGCCGTGGAGTCAACAATCTGGTCGATGCACGGTAATGGGAAGGGATCCTTTGGACATGCCTTATTGATGTCTGTGTAATCGATAAATAGCCTCCGCTTCCCATTTGCCTTGCGCACCACTACTGGATTGGCCAACCACGTCGGATGGAGTACTCCTCTCACCAAGCCTGCCACCTCTAGCTTTTTGATTTCCTCTGTGATGAACTCTTGCCTCTCTAGAGCTTGCTTCCTGACCTTCTTCTTGACGGGCCGCGCATGGGGACAGACAGCAAGGTGGTGCTCAATCACCTCCCTAGGAACGCCGGGGATGTCGGAGGCTTGCCATGCAAACACATCGACATTCGCCCGCAGGAAGGTGATGAGCTTGCTTTCCTATTTGCCGTCGAGGGTGGAGCTTATAGTGAACGCTCCCCCCGTGCTGTCCTCCTTGATGGGCACCTTCTTGGTCTCTGGTGGTGTAGCTTTGGACCTCTTGCTCTTGCCGGCGGAGCTCTCCGGCACGTTCTCGACGGAAGCACAACACCCCGAAGAGGTGCGCTTGCCGGAGTGGGTGTGAGGGGTCTCACCGGTCTTCTTCTCCACCGGGACTTTGTCGGCAGGAGCAGGTGCCTTAGCAGCAGCTGCCGCGACCGCTTCCCGGTAGAGTTGGTCAGCGCAAATCAGCACATCTTTCTTGTTGGAGGGGACAATGATGATGTTCATCGGCCCAGGCATCTTCAGCATGTTGTAGGCGTAGTGTGAAGCCACCATGAACTTGTCTAGCGCCGGGCGGCCGAGGATCCCGTTGTAAGGCAAGGGGATCTCGGCTACGTCGAAAACAATCCTCTCCGTCCTGTGGTTCAGATCGCCTCCGAATGTCACAGGCAGCGTGATCTTTCCCTTTGGCTAGCTCCTCCCCGGGTTAACCCCTTGGAACGTACCCATCTCCTCGAGGTCTCCATCAGGGGTCTGCAGCCTTCTGACCACAACAAGCGAGATCAAGTTCAGGCCGGCCCCGCCGTCAACCAACATCTTCGTCACCTTGAGGTTGCGGAGTGTTGGTGAAACTAACAATGGCAAGCACCCGACCGCAGTGGTGCGGTCAGGGTGGTCCTCGGTGTCGAAGATGATGGGCGTGCTGGACCATTTCAGCGGCTTCCGTGCATCACACGATGGCTCCACCGCTGTGATCTCACGCGCCCACAGCTTGAGTTGGCGGTGGGATGTGTGTAGCGAGGCGCCACCATCGACGCACATGGCCTTGGTGGCTTTCTGAAACTCATGGTCGTCAGATTCGTCGTCCTCGTCATGATCATCGTCTTCCTGCTTCTTGTTGCGGCCCTGGGCAGGCCTCTCTTGCTGATTATCCTTGCCGCGGCGGCCCCCTTGGCCGCCATGTTTCTTGCCAGATCCCTAGGCACCATCCGGGCCTTTTTCCTTGTCCCGCCGCTCATACTCGGCTCTCTGCTTCTCGGCGAGCAGCTCTACCTGCCGGCAGTTTTGGAGATCATTGCCCTTGGTGCGGTGGATCTTGCAATACTGCTTGTCGGAGCGTCCTGGCTTATCGGCAGCCGCCAAGGCCCGGCAAGAGGCACACCCGGCACCCTCCTTGTCGGGGTCACTTGCCTTGGGTTTCTTGGCGGCACCGGTATCGTCGGATCCCTTGACGGCAAGCACTATCTTGCTCCTGCGCTTCCTATTACGGTGCCGACCCTTCTTTGCAGGGGTGGCGGTGTCATCCGTGGAGTTGGTTTCCGCGCCGACGCCTTTGCCGGGGTACTTCCTTCCCTCCGCAGCACGAGCGCATCGATCAGCCAGGACATAGAGCTCGGCCACATCCTTAACCTTGTTCATCGCCAGCTCTTCTCGCATCTTGCGATTGTGCATGTTCTGATGGAACGCACTGATCATGGCGGCAGGATGAACGTCGGGGATGTTGTACTGCACTCGGCTGAACCTCTGGATGTACTTGCGCAGGTTTTCTCCTTCCTTCTGGGGGATGATGTGCAAATCACTCGCCTGGCCATGAGCTTGGTGACCAACGGTAAAGGCGCCAACAAACTCATGGCACAGATCTGCCCAAGAAGAGATGGAATCCACCGACAAGTGCATCAACCATGACATAACATGAGGCTTGAGTGCCAACAGGAAGTAGTTGGCGAGCATCTTATCGTCACGGGCCCCAGCAGCTTGCATCGTGATGGTGTAGATGCTGAGGAACTCTGATGGGTGAGTCTTGCCATTGTACTTATCGCCAACGTCGGGTTTGAACGTGCGGTAGGAGGGCCACTAGAACTGCTGCAGCTCACGGGTAAAAGCCGGACAGCCTACCTCGTAAGGTAGGCCGCCGTAGCCCCCCGGCACTGGGTGGTCCATAGTGGGCCCTGCCTGCCTGTCAGACTGGTGGCGTGCGTCATGTCGGCACTCGATCGTAGTTCGAGCGTCCTCATGAGCCCGCTCCCGAAGGACTTGGCGCTGATCGCGGTTGGTTCGCGGGTCGGACGACGCGGTGGAGATATCATCACAAGCATTGTAGCGATGAGCCGACGCTCGGGGTGGCCGGGACGGAGGAGGGGAGTGCACCGTGGCTGCGTCGCCTCCAGCACGGTCTCCGCTGGCATGCGGTGGCCTGGTGGAGCCACGGCCTACGGGTCCTGCCGGTCGCAACTCATCGTTGTTGGCGATGCCGACAAGGCTCCGGACAGTGGCCCTCCATTCGTCGAGCTTCTCCGCGGCGGGAGGAAATTCGAGGAGCAGCTGCGCGTGTGCTAGGGCCTCCGCTGGCGTGGGCGGCGGCGAAAGCTGGGTGGACTGCAATGCGCCTCGACTTCTAACCACGTTAGAAGGAGCTGCGTCACAGCCCCGTAGCCGTTCGCCACCTTCGTCAGCACTTCAGTGCGCATGCTGACCCTCCTCGTCATGTGATGGATGCACGGGACTCTTCCCAGAGCGGCGTGCGGGGTCACCGGCAGGGTGACGCTGCTCGTCACGCACAACCTGGGAAGAGCACATCGTGGGCGCTGGTGTTGGCATCTTGGAGGCCGCCGTGCCACCACCTGGCGGAATGGCGGCGCCCCTGGAGGGCCCCGCGCCACCTGCGGGGGCCCCGACTCCGCCTCCGGAGCCCGCGACCGGGGGCTCGTCGCTTGGCGCACGGACACCGCCGCTCGCCAGGCCTGGACCGTCAGGGTGATGTGGATGGTCGTGGGCCGCGCCGCGGGTTCTCTCCGCGACTGGCCCGCTACCGGTCCGTGTCGGTACCAACCCGGTCCCAGACGAACCGATTGCCATGGTCGTCTTCTTCTTAGGAGCCATGGCGATGAAGAAAAGCCAGGTCACAAGGGGGATCGTGAGGAGAGCGGGACTAGAAGACGACACAAGGGGGATTTACCCAGGTTCGGGCAGCAAAGATGCGTAAAACCCTACAATCCTGCTTTGGTGGATGTATTAGTGTTCTTGGGTTCTCGAACTAGCTCTAGGTGCTCCGAGGTTCGAAAAGCCGAATCCCTTCTCAGTGCGCCATGGCCTCCTTTTATAGATGAAAGGGGTTGCCACAGTGGCACACAGGAGGTGGAAAGTGCTATAGCGTTGCGAGCTTATCGCTGGTGTTACAAGACAAGACGCATTTAATGCGAGGCTTAGGTGTCCCTTCGCTTTATTGGGGATGGGAGCAAGGCCCATCCCGTCCATCGCTGCTCCTCCTCGCTTCGACACGCGCCCTGGCCAGTGGTGCATGCAGTGCCATGTAGGCAGGCAAGCAGCTAAGGTGGCGCGGAAGTGAAGCCTCCACTAAGGGTTGCATGTTTCCACGCAGGTGCCTGCCCAGCTGGCTGGGTCGGCGGCTGTATACGAATGGCGGTGAAGACTTGGCTAGTGCGGGACTGGCAATGGCCCTGCCGGTGCGCTTGGCGAGGGTCTCGTCGGGTGGCCCGGCAAGGGCCTTGCCATGGCGCGCTAACTTCCCCGGCAAGGATCTTGTCGGGGGTCTCGTGGGTTTCTTTGGTGAGGATGGTTGCCTTCCTATCCCCATTTGATCTTGAGCATCCTATGTCTTCACAAAGATCTGCATACCACCATGGAGGTGCCTCCCGAGCCCCTGTCCAATGCATTTGTCTAGCGTTGGTGGGCTCAAGGGTGGCTCGCTCAGCTGGTGTGGGCGAGCTGCCCCGACAAGGGTCCTTGCCGGGGGAACCTGCTTCGCCCATTCGGTCTTCGTGGACTTGGTCCTTGTTGTTGTTCTGTTCGCCTTATGGCTTCGGCTTTTCTCTGGCTTCCCTTCTCTGCCATGTCTATGCGTGGCCGAGCCGGGAGGCTCTGACTGCCTGTGCACAAGTAAAGGGGTCAAAAGGAGAGCCCCTACTTTTGTACACTGACACTCTTCTTCCACACAAACCTTGGCCTTCAAGGCAAAGTTGGGCTTATTTGCTCTGTGAGAACATACCACCGCATTGTCGATGGTTTTGTCCAAGATGCTCATAGCCACAAACTCATCCAACACTTCACTTGAGGACAAGGTGTGAAAGTCCGGCCTTTGACGAATGACGGAGGACATGGCCTTGTGGTAAGGCATCATGGCCTTGAGAAATTTGCACTTGATCCAATTGTCATCCGTATCCTTGCTCCCATGATCTCGGAGTGAGACCGCGAGAGTAGTTAATCTTCGATAGAGCTCAGGAGGTTCTTCATCTTCTTTCATGGCAAACTCATCAGCTTCATCTTGCACTACTTCATGGTTGGAGCGTTGAATGCTTGCGCTTCCCCTGTAGAGAGAAACAACATGCCGCCATGCATCCTTGGCCACGGTGAAGGGTCGAAGATGAGCAAGATCTTCGGGTGGAATTGCATCTTGGATGATGAAGAGAGCATTCTCATTGAATTGATTATCCGCGGCTTCTCTAGGGGTGAAGTTGCTTCGGTCATGCAGCTAAAAACCTTCTTCGATGATTCTCCAAAGGTTAGTATTAACATGGTTCAAATGACGCTTAAAGCGATAAACCCAAGAATCAAAGTCCTCATTTTTTACAATCCTAGGGGGAGGACCGACATGATTCAAATGAGTGGAAGGAATCGGTCCACCATAAGTAAGTGGAGGTTCCACGTGGGCAAAGACGCTGGTGCCATTTTTACCACTAGAAGAAGGAGGTTTTTCACTAGTAGCTTCCCCCTTGTGGGAGTTAGCATCCGTCACCTTGTTAGTGGGATCACCCACTTTCATCAGTGTGGTAGATAGTTTCAGCCGTTCTAAGAATTTATTAAACATGCTTTCAACCTCGGTCGTCATGGAGGTTTTCCATGTGTCCAAAGCCACACTGAATTCCACACGAGAGACCGCGGTTCCCCCATCGGTCGTAGACGAGACCGGATTCACACCGGAGTGCTCCTCCCCACCATCTACAGTGTCAACCATACTCTTCGAATGGCAAAGTCCTTATTAAAGAGACGAGGCTCTGATACCAATTGAAAGGATCGATATAGTTGACTAGAGGGGGGTGAATAGGCAACTAACAATGTTTAGCCTTTCTTTACCAAATTAAACTTTGCATCAAAGTAGGTTGTCTAGATATGCAACTAGAGCAACCTATATGATGCAACAACAATAAGTACACAAGCAAGCAAAGTATAGAACACAATAAATCTTGAACAAGTAAAGGTAAGAGATAACCAAAGATGGAACCGATGAAGACGAGGATGTGTTACCGAAGTTCCTTCCCTTTGAGGGGAAGTACGTCTCCGTTGGAGCGGTGTGGAGGCACAATGCTCCCCAAGAATCCACTAGGGCCACCGTATTCTCCTCACGCCCTCACACAATGCGAGATGCCGTGATTCCACTATTGGTGCCCTTGGAGGCGGTGGCCGGACCTTTACAAACAAGGTTGGGGCAATCTCCACAACTTAATTGGAGGCTCCCAACAACACCACGAAGCATCACCACAATGGAATATGGCTCCACGGTGACCTCAATCGTCTAGGGTGCTCAAACACTCAATAGTAACAAGATCCACAAGGGATTAGTGGGGGGAATCAAATTTCTCTTGGTGGAAGTGTAGATCGGGGCCTTCTCAACCAATCCCTAGAAAATCAACAAGTTTGATTGGCTAGGGAGAGAGATCAGGCGAAAATGGAGCTTGGAGCAACAATGGAGTTTGGGGAAGGAAGAGGTAAGTCCTCTTGGAGAAGAAGACCCCTTTATATAGTGGGGGGACACATCCAACCGTTATGCAGCCCGCAGCCCACATCTGGGCGGTACTACCGTTGCTAGAGCGGTAGTACCACTGCCATAGCGATACTACCACTATGGCAAGCAGGCATAGGGCAACCGGGGCTGAGGGATAAGAAGTACACGCACTAGGGCGGTACTACCGCCGATAGGCGGTACTGCCGCTTCCTACAGCCGCTGGAAAACAGGGGAGGGCAGCAAGCTAAGCGGCAGTTGGAGCGGACGTAGGAGCGGTACTACCGCTGATAAGCGGTACTACCGCGCCCTACTGCCATCCCTACTACTGCTCCCATGCGTGTTCCTTTAAGGAAACCCGACACGAAAAATGGAGAGCACAACAAGGGCGGTAGTACCAGCAGCACTAACAAGCGGTACTACCGCCCTGGCCGTGGTAGTACCGCTTAGCACAAAGCACCCCTTGTTTTGCACAACACGGAAACTCCAAAGAAGCAGGAAGAAGGCGAGGGTGCAAGGAGAATGTGAACGTGATGATTCCACCCATACTCTTCTGAAATGGATCCCCTCTTGATAGTACAGTTATCCCTATTACTCAATTCCACCGAAAAGAAACGAAGGAAAATAATCCGTCTAAAGTGAAGTCCTCGAGGGGTAACAATCGCATAGTGCTCTTATATTAGAAAACCTGAAAAGCTTAATGCACAAATTAGTCCACAAACGTATTGTCACCAATCACCAAAACAACCGGGGAAAATAATGCCCTAACAGAGGACGAGGGGATGGGGCAAACTGAACGGGTATGGCGGAGTGGAAACTCCCCCTGCCCGACACATACCCCACACACCCAGCCCTAAGCGGTAGTACCGTGCAAGGCATGGTAGTACCACTTTGGTGCATATTTGAAGCACAATGCGCCCAGTGAACCGCTCAATGGTAGTACCGTGTCGGCAGGGCGGTAGTACCGCTTATAAGTGGTAGTACCGCTCGGCCGCTGCGGTAGTACCGCTAAGGCGCCCCAAAGTAGAAACAAGGGGGGGGGAGAAGGCTTACGCAAGACTTGCAAAAAACAAAAAGACCACACAAGACACAAGACTAGCCAAGACAAACCCAAACACGACCACACCAAAGCACAACTACTCAAATGAGAGGAGCACAAGCAATAGGAAATAACACACAGACAAACTCTCGAGAAGAGAGGGCGGTGGTCGAGACCACCTATGTTTGAGCAAATGGTATGGCGTCGCGAAGAATTATCCTTGGGCCCATGACCAAAACTCGTCTTTGAAGCACAAATGCCATAAAAATGGCTAATGTGAAAGACTTGATCAATTTATGCATAATGGGGGGAGGGAGAGTTCATTGAGAGAACAACACTCCCCCTATGTCCATGCCTACACCTAAACAAGACATCATGAAGAGTGTGGTGGGGTGTGCAAGAGTTCAAGCCACATTGCTCGAATCAATGATATTTAGCTCATGCCTTAACTCGCGAAATCTTGCTTCATCCAAGGGCTTCGTGAAAATATCTGCAAGGTTATCATGAGTGTTGACATACTTGAGCTTGATCTCCCCTCGCCTAATGTGATCCCGGATGAAGTGATACCAAATCTCAATATGCTTTGTCTTGAAGTGTTGCACCGGGTTGAGAGAGCTCTTGATGGCACTTTCATTGTCACACCAAAGAGGCACTTCGTCACAACTGACACCGTAATCCTTAAAAGTTTGCCTCATCCATAGAAGTTGAGCACAACAACTACCGGCAGCCACATACTCCGCTTCAGTGGACGAGAGAGATACACAACTTTGCTTCTTAGAAGACCAACTCACTAAGGAGTTACCAAGCAATTGGCACCCTCCGGAGGTGGACTTCCTATCCAATTTGTCTCCCGCCCAATCTGAGTGTATAGCCCAAAAGATCAAAGTTGGCTCCTCTTGGGTACCATAAGCCAAAGTTTGGGGTATGAGCCAAATATCGAAAGATTCGCTTGACCGCCACAAAGTGGCTTTCCTTAGGTGCAGCTTGAAACCGTGCACAAATCCCCACACTCAACATGATATCAGGTCTAGATGCACAAAGGTAAAGCAAGGATCCAATCATGGAGCAATATACCTTTTGATCCACCTCTTTACCATTGGGATCAATGTCAAGTTGGCATTTGTTGGGCATTGGAGTGGAGGCTGGCTTGACATCACTTAGCTTGAACCTCTTGAGCGTATTTGGCTTGGTTGATGAAGGTTCCTTCTCTTCTTTGCTTGATTTCGAACCCGAGAAAGAACTTCAACTTTCCCATCATGGACATCTTGAACTTTGAGGTCATGAGAGCAGCAAATTCCTCATTGAAAGCTTTGTTAGGGGAACCAAAGATAATATCATCAACATATAGTTGGCACACAAACAGCTCCCCTTTGACCTTCTTAGTAAAAAGAGTGGGGTTGATTTTCCCAATTTCGAACCCACGATATTGTAACAACTCAGTAAGATGCTCATACCACGCACGTGGGGCTTGTTTAAGGCCATAGAGTGCCTTGTTGAGTTGGTACACATGATCGGGGAAATACGGATCCTCGAACCCCGGGGGTTGTTTGACATATACCAACTCATTAATGGGACCATTAATAAAAGCACTCTTCACATCCATTTGTTGCAACTTTAGATTATGATGAGAAGCATAAGTAATCACCAATCGAATAGATTCAAGGCGAGCAATGGGAGAAAAGGTTTCACCATAGTCGATACCCTCGACTTGGGAGTAGCCGTGTGCCACCAAACGAGCCTTGTTCCGAACAATGATTCCACGAGTATCTTTCTTGTTCTTGAATATCCACTTGGTTCTAGTGACATTATGATTGCTGGTTGGCCTTGGCACTAATTCCCACACTTGGTTGTGCTCGAAGTTGTTGAGTTATTCATGCATGGCATTGAGCCAACTCGGATCCTCGAGCGCCTCATAGACCTTTTAGGGTTCGATACAAGAAACAAATGCGTGATGTTCACAATAGTTTGCTAATTGTCTACGAGTGCTTACCCCCTTTCTTAGGCTTCCTACCACATTCTCCATGAGATGACCTTTGGTTGTGAGCTTGGAAGCGATCTTCGCGGCATGACGCTCTAATTCCTCCTTGGATGAGAAAAGAGGAGGGGTAACTTGATCATCTTGAGCGCCGTCTTGAGCTTGTTCTTGATCTTGAGTTTGCTCTTGATCTCGAACTTGCTCAAAAGGGAGAACTTGACCTTGGGCATCACTTGGTGGTGCACCACCATCTTGAGGTTGATCTTGCCCTTGATCTTGTTCACGTGGTTGAGGGCCTTCACTTTATTCTTCGGAAGCGTGTGGGTCTTGGGTCGGTGATGGCTCCACTTCAGTGGAGCATTATCCTTCTCCTTCGTCCACAAGGGGTTCCTCAATGGGTAGGATATGACCAACACCCATTCTTCTTATGGCTTGGGGAGGAATTTCATCACCTACGTCACAAGTACCACTTTGCTCCACTGGGAGCCGTTATTCTTGTCAAACTCCACGTTACACGTCTCCTCAATGTGTCCCATGGACTTGTTGAGGACACGGTAAGAATGAGAGTTTGTAGCATAACCAACAAATATGCCCTCATGAGCTCTAGCCTCAAATTAAGAAAAACGAACACCTTTCTTGAGAATGAAACACTTACACCCGAACACCGGGAAGTACTTGAGGTTGGTCTTGTTACCGGTGAGTATTTCATAGGGAGTCTTGTTCAAGCCTTTGTGGATATAGAGCCGATTGGATGCATGAGATGCAGTGTTGATAGCTTCGGCCCAAAAGTTGTAAGGAGACTTGAACTCCGCCATCATGGTCCTTACCACATCCACCAACATCCGGTTCTTCCTCTCCGTGACACCATTTTGTTGAGGGGTGTAAGGTGCAGAGTATTGATGCTTGATCCCATAATCACTAAGAAACTCATCCAAGGTGTAGTTCTTGAACTCGGTGCCATTGTCACTTCTTATTGTCAAGATCTTTGCATCGTGTTGACGTTGAGCTTCATTTGCAAAGTTGATGATGGTTTGTTGGGTCTTACTCTTCCTCTTGAAGAAATATACCAAAGTATATCTTGAATAATCATCCACAATCACCAAGAAATACTTTCTACCCCCAAGACTACCAAAGGATGGAGGCCCAAAGAGATCCATGTGAAGGAGCTCCAAGGGTCTCTTCGAGTAGATGATAGTTGTGGGAGGGTGAGACTTCTCATGTAGCTTTCCTTCGATACAAGCACCACAAGCACGATCTTTGGCAAAACTAACATTTGTTAGTCCACGGACATGGTCCCCCTTGAGAAGACTTTGCAAAGATCTCATATTGACATGGGCTAAATGGCGATGCCAAAGCCACCCCACATCAACTTTAGCCTTTAGGCATGTCGCGGTCTTAGTGGGTCGCTCCGAAAAGTTAATCACATAAAGACCATTCTTGACGTGCCCAACAAAGGCTACTTTAAGAGTCTTGCTCCACAATTGGGCCATGGTATCAATATCAAAGAATGTGGCAAAGCCCATGAGTGCAAGTTGACGAACGAAAAGTAGATTGTATGCAAGGGACTCAACAAGCATGACTTTCTCGATCGTGGGATCATGAGAAATGCCAACCTTGCCAAGACCCAATACCTTAGAATATGAGGCATCACCCCACTCGACGTTGGTGGGCATAGACGGGATCTTGTGCATGTCCACCACCAAGTCCTTGCTTCCGGTCATATGATTTGTGGCTCCACTATCGAGCAACCATGACCCCCCACCAGAAGCAAACACCTACAAGAGATCAATTCTTGATTTTAGGTACCCATTTTGTAATGGGTCCTTTGATGTTAGTAACAAGGGTCTTAGGAACCCAAATAGACCATTCAATGTACTCAAAAGGAGAACCAACAAATTTAGCATAAACATGCCCATCACTAGCACGGCACAACACATAAGAAGGGTTAAAGTTGCCGGCTTTGTTGGAAGGGGTGGCATTGCCCTTTTTGGCATCACCACCCTTCACATTGTTCTTCTTCTCCTTTGGAGCACCCTCTCCCTCCACAAAAGTTTTCTTGAGAGGGGGAGGTCATTTGGTCTTGTCGTTCTTCTTCTTGTTCTTGGAATTGGGTGCAAACCCAACTCCCTCTTTGGCCACAACTTCCTTTTGATTGCTCAAAAGGTCATTGAGGTTCTTCTCACCTTGTATGCACGTCACAAGGCCTTTCTCAAGTTGCTCCTTCAACTTGGCATTCTCCCCCACAAGATGCACATGCTCACAACATGGGTTAGTATCATTTGCATGATCAATTAATACCATATGAGGAAAGGTGGCTTTCTCCTTGGTTAGCTTCACTTGGAGTTGATCATGAGACTCCTTGAGGCTAGCATGAGCACCCTTCAAGACCTTGTGAGCCTTGTCGAGTACATCAAACTCCTCCTTGAGCCTAACATGGTCAACCCCAAGTTTAGCCTTCTCAGAATTTAGCACACGAGATACAACAAGAGCATGATCAAGATCTTTCTTTAATTTAGCATGGTCATCGTTGTGTGACTCCTCAAGAGCCAAACGATGCACACGCTCTTCCTCAAGAGCATTAGAGAGATTTGATATCTCATCGGCATAGTCACGACTATGACCTTCCATCTTAGAGATGGTTTCTTCATGAGCCTCGATCCTGTCATTGGCTTCACCAAGTTGTTCCGAGAGAGCAACGAAGTGCTTCTTGGATTTGCCCTTGAGCTTATTCATAAAAGACTCAAATTCATTTACTTCCTCATTAGACCCCTCACTTTCATCAATGCAATCCGTCAAGGAGGGATTAGTAATGATGGTGGTTTTTATGTTGGGGGTTACCTTGTTGGTGGCTTTAGCCATGAGGCACTTGGTGATGATGTTCTCGTTGGGTGAGTCGAAGAGGGACACCCGTGGAGTTATGGCAATGGCAATGGAGGCCATGGCCATGGCTTTACTATCTTCATCATCATAATCATCCTCATGGTATTCTTCTTGATCCACCAACCCTTTAGTTGGAGTCTTCTTGATGAAGTTGTTCTTGTTGGGGAGGGACTTGGCTTTGTCTTTTCGGATGAGCTTGCCACCATTGTCTTCCCTTTTCTCCTAAGGGCACTCCGCGACAAAATGGCTCACATTGCCAAAATTGTAGCATGTTCTCACACGTTGCTTTCCGTTGAAGCCACTTGAGTTGTTCTTGTTGAAGTTGGGCCGTGTGTTCTTCTTGCTCCAAAATTGCCTTGAAGCAAGAGCCATGTGCTCATGTTAGTCATACTAAGTATCTTCGGGGTTGCTCTCCTCTTCTTCCTCTTCATCCTCTTCTTCCACACTAACCTTGGCCTTCAAGGCAAGGTTGGGCTTCTTTTCTCTTTGAGGACGCAATGCCGCATTGTGTTGGGGAATGTAGCAATAATTCAAAAAAAATCTACGCATCACCAAGATCCATCTAGGAGATTCTAGCAACAAGAGAGAGAGAGAGAGGATGAGCATCTTCATACCTTTGAAGATCGCTAAGCGGAAGCGTTACTAGAACACGGATGAGGGAGTCGTACTCGCGACGATTCAAATCGCGGAAGATCTGATCTAACACCGAACGGATGATGCCTCCATGTTCAACACACATACAGCCCGGGGACGTCTCCTCCTTGATCCAGCAAGGGGAGAGGAGAAGTTGAGGCAGAGCTCCGGTAGCACGACGGCGTGGTGGTGGAGCTTGCAGTTCTCCGGCAGGGCTTCGCCAAGCACTACTACTACGGAGGAGGTCTTGGGGAGGGAGAGGACTGCGCTAGGGGAAAGGTGCGGCAGCCCTCCCACCTCCCCTCTAATTATAGGGGCAAGGTAGAGGGGCCCGACCCCCTCTAGATGGACCTGGGGGGAGGGCGGCCAAGGGGGAGGCCTGCCCCCCAAGCGAAGGGGGGCGCCCCCTTTAGGGTTCCCCCCCAACCCTAGGCGCATGGGCCCTAAGTGGGTTGGCGCCCAACCCACCTAGGGGCTGGTTCCCCTCCATATTCAGCCCATAGGGCCCTCCGGGGCAGGTGGACCCTCCCGGTGGACCCCCGGAACCCTTTCGGTGGTACCGGTACAATACCGATATACCCCCGAACATTTCCAGTGACCGAATAGACTTCCCATATATAAAACTTTGTCTCCAGACCATTCCGGAACTCCTCGTGACGTCCGAGATATCATCTGGGACTCCGAACAACATCCGGTAACCACATACTAATTCCCATAACAACTCTAGCGTCACCGAACCTTAAGTGTGTAGACCCTACGGGTTCAGGAATCATGCAGACATGACTGAGACAGCTCTCCGGCCAATAACCAACAGCGGGATCTGGATACCCATGTTGGCTCCCACATGTTCCACGATGATTGTTGGGGAACGTGGTAATTTCAAAAAAAAATCCTACGCACACGCAAGATCATGGTGATGCATAGCAACGAGAGGGAGAGTGTATCTTCATACCCTTGAAGATCGCTAAGTGGAAGCGTTTATCAACGCGGTTGATGTAGTCGTACACCTTCATGATCCGCCATGATCAAGTACCAAACGTACGGCACCTCCGCGTTCAGCACACGTTCAGCTCGATGACGTCCTCACCTTCTTGATCCAGCAAGATGGGCGAAGTAGTAGATGAGTTCCGGCAGCATGACGGCGTGGTGACAGTGTTGGTGAAGAACAATCTCCGCAGGGCTTCGCCTAAGAACTACGGAAACTATGACGGAGGATAAACTAGAGGGGACAGGGTTGCCGGCACACGGCTTGGTGTTTCTTGATGTGTCTTTGTTTCTAGCCCTACCCCTCTATTTATATGTTGAGCGTTGGGGTCAAAACATCGAGTAAACACTACAAAAAAGACACATCCGTGACATTTTGGGCCGAACGAATTTTTTTTTCTGTCATACATATGACACTTCTATGACGATAATTGTGACAAAACCCGGTATCATCATAGATGTGGTGGGCTCCTACTTCTCTGACAAAAAATCATGACAGAAAATGGGCTTTTCGTCCTGGGCGGGCCGGAGACGCAGCTGCATGACATTCTTTGGGCCGTCCATGACAGAAAAAACCGTGGTAGAAGCGAGGGCGAGGAAAACTTCAGGGAGTTCCCGGTTACGGTGGGCGGTCGGGGGCCGAGCGATGCACATTTCTCTTGTACACGTACGCGCCTGTGTGCGAGGCGTTGGCTCTAACTGAACCCGAGCGAGGGCGTTGGGCTCTAACTGAACCCGAGCGATTGCACTGCAGGCTACGCGTTACTGAACCCGAGCGATTGATCAATGGCTGTTAACTGAACCCGATCGAGCGATTCCTTCGCTACTGCTGCTAACTGAAGCTGATCAATGCTGCCTCTGGGATGAACAATGAGCATTGCGCGCGGGGGGGGGGGGGGGGGAGGGTGAACAGTAAGCGGTGGCGTTGCCTCTGGATGAACAGGACCCTGTGGTATGGAGGGCTGGATGAACATGACGACCCCGTGGAGGGCTGGATGAACAGTAGACGGTGGAGGGGTGCCCGTGGAGGGGTGGTTGAACAGTAGACGGTGGTGTAGCGCGCGGTGGAGGCTGGATAAACAGGAGCCCGTGGAGGCTGGAGGAGGTCGACGGTAGTCCGTGGAGGCTGGAGGAGGTCGACGGTGGAGATGAACAGTATCCCATGGAGTCCCGTTTTGCGGTACGCCACACCCCTCCCGATGAACATGACCCACCTTTCGACCGTAGCGCTCCAACACAAGTCTGTTTCGTCTGTTTTGCGGTACGCCACACCCCTCCCGATCAATAGGACCTCTGTTTCGACCGTAGGAGGTCCGTTTCCTCCATTTTGCGGTACACCAGACCCCTCCCGATGAACAGGATCCCGTTTCGAACGTGGCCGGTCGAACACAAGGCCGTTTCCTCCGTTCTACAGTACGCCATGCCTCGTTTCCATCTCCTGTTCCGTCCAAGCCCTCCTGATGAACACGACCACGCATTCCGTTCCGACCCAGCCAGTTGGCTCCCTTGCGTTCCGTTGCCTCCCGATGAACACGACACATTCCGTTGCCACCCCATGAACATGACGCATTCCATTGCCTCCCCATGAACACGATGATGAAGTTGTTTCTCCATTCCGACCCAGCCATGTACACGAGCACTGGCCATACATATGCGCGAGTAGGCGTTCGAGACCCCGCCCGTAAGTACACATACGTGGCCGTATTTTCTTTCTTGCACATTGGCCGATGTACGTACGTGTACATGCTACATGCACGCCTCTACTATGACACGTACGCGCCTCTACTATGACACATGCGCGCCTCTACATCGACAAGTATATATGTACGTACACGTTCGCGACCAGAATGGCAACGCTACGTATGCTTCGACCAGGTGGGTCCCGACTGTCAGGCACTTCCTTGCATGCGAAGATGTAGCTGGTGGGTCCCAGCAGTCAGGGGGGCACTTCCTTGCGTGCGAAGATGTAGCTGGTGGGTCCCAGCAGTCAGGGGGGCACTTCCTTGTGTGCAAAGATGTAGCTGGTGGGTCCCAGCAGTCAGGGGGAAACATTTTTTTCACGAAATACGGCGGCCCATCCGATGGGTCCCTGCTGTGAGGTGGAGGAATCATTATTTTCCGTGTAATAAGGAGGCACTTCCTTGCTACGGCCGTGGACCCAGCTGTCAGCCTCTCCGAGGGAGTCCTGGATTAGGGGGTATCCGGACAGCCAGACTATATACTTTGGCCGGACTGTTGGACTATGAAGATACAAGACTCAAGACTTCGTCCCGTGTCCGGATGGGACTCTCCTTTGCGTGGAAGACAAGCTTGGCTATTCGGATGTTAGATCTCCTTCTTTGTAACCGACTCTGTGTAACCCTAGCCCCCTCCGGTGTCTATATAAACCGGAGGGTTTAGTCCGTAGAGAGGGAACAGTCATAATCATCATAGGCTAGCTCCTAGGGTTTAGCCTCTACAATCTCGTGGTAGATCAACTCTTCTAATACTCATATCATCAAGATCAATCAAGTAGGAAGTAGGGTATTACCTCCATCGAGAGGGCCCGAACCTGGGTAAAACATCGTGTCCCCTGCCTCCTATTACCATTAGCCTTAGACACACAGTTCGGGACCCCCTACCCGAGATTCGCCGGTTTTGACACCGATATTGGTGCTTTCATTGAGAGTTCCTCTGTGTTGTTGAAGCAAAGCTCGATGGCTCCTTCGATCATCAACAACGACGCGGTCCAGGGTGAGACTTTTCTCCCCGGACAGATCTTCGTGTTCGGCGGCTTCGCACTGCGGCCCAATTCGCTTGGCCATTGGGAGCAGATCGACAGCTACGCCCCTGGCCATCAGGTCAGGTTCGGAAACTTGAACAACACGGCCGATATACGCGGAGACTTGATCTTCGACGGATTCAGGCCTACGCTAGGAGCACCGAACAGTCACGACGAGCACGGCTTAGACCTGCTGTCAGACAATATTCGGGATATCGCACCTGCAATAGCTTCAGACCTAAATCCGGGGCAGATCGCGTCGTGCAAGGACGGGTGGATGGACCCCGCCCCGGAGGCCACATACTCATCGGCGGTAGAGCCGACCACAGACTCCACCCCCAAGGAAGTCTGTGTAACCGGACCCCCGGACTTGTGTCCGGCTGTAGGTTCCAGACCGCGCGCACCCGAGCCCACCGAATCCGGTTTGGCTCCGGTAATTGAGTTCACCGCTGCAGATATCTTTCAGCACTCGCCCTTCGGCGACATGCTGAATTCATTATGATCTCTCTCTTTGTCAGGAGACTCTTGGCCGAACTATGTCCAGATCGAGTGGCAAACAGGCTATGGGGACCCTGACTCATAAGTCGTGATCACCGAATGCACGTGTACAGTGATCCCAGAGATCAATGCTCACTGAACACACAGAATCTCAATAACAAGAGTCTTACATCCATACATACCATCTTACATAAATTATGACCATTATGGTCGAGTCTTGAGAGTAACATCGCAGCGGAAATCTTCATCGATAACTTGGACCCATGCCATCTGCCTTAACCCTACAGGCATTCTGACTGGGAAGCGTCCTAGTTCGCATGTTCGTCACCAACGAACTCTTCCTCGAACTCCTGTTCTTCCATGCCTGGTCAATTAAATAACCAATGGCAAGCCAATGAGTACTTTGAATGTACTCGCAAGCAACCCATGTTTTGGTTCAAGATACAGCAACGCATCACACAGGTAAATTTTTGCGGAAAGCTAATTTTATTGCTATGACATGTTCAACAATTGGTAAATCATGCATCATATGAATTCAAGTAACCACAGGGACTGGTTACAGATATCAACATAAAGGGAGTGGGCATCAACCCCACTCGATCATGTCAAGTCCTTTGACTTGCCCCAAGTAGTTTTTCCTATTTATCCAAACACACACACTGGTTTGTAAACAAGTGGACGTAGCCCAAGAGCGGTTACCCAACTGTCCTTGGCCGTGGACACGGCTATTCGAATAGTTTTACACTCTGCAGAGGTTGTACACTTTACCCACAAGATCCGGGGAACTTCCATGTCATCCACGACCCGCGGTACCTCAAGTACCCGGGGTAAGCACCCGATCATTATCTTTCCCTAGACGACACTAACATAGAGTCCACTCCATTGGTAGTAACCCCCATGCCCAACATTTCACATCTTAAAATTGTGGAGCCTCGCCCCCATACTCATCACATACCACAAGCACGAGGTACCAACGGTGTGTCCGGTGCCCTGTGAAAACAGTCATGGCCGCCCTACCTGGAACGACCCCATCCCGAGAGAGCGCAACAATGACTCTCCCGTCCATAGTAATGCGGGATCCGAGCTAGTATCGGCCTAGGTAATCAATAATGCCCTTTCCCATATAAGGGTAGAGTGGTTGCGCATGTACGGTTGAAATAACGGTCGCAACTTAAACCAATCCATTTTGAAAACAACACACACACTTGCCTCGGTACACCACTTCGTCACTAAGTGGTTACCCAACTCATTATCTTCCTCGGGCATAAGTAGCACCCTACGGGGTTTTCGAAAAGTCTTTTGAAAATACTTTTTCTCCATCACTGTGTGTATTCCCGTCCCTTTTCGCGTAGCAACTACTTTAGCATCCTAACTACTCCCACCGGCATAACCCTCATAAGAAGGTAGGGTCATGCGCAATGCAAGTATCAACGAGGAAGTAACGATAACAGAGGCAAACCACCCGAAGTGGTCACCTTATCATCATGACTCCGATGCAAGTAATAAAAGTGCTATATGACATGCATAAAAAGGGTTCTATCTAGTCTTCCAAGCAAATCACTTTATACCACTGAAAGCATCATCTCGTATAGATAAACTCTAATCGTCACTCATGTTATTAATATCCTCATGACTCCCAAAGGGGGGGTCTCAACAAAATCATAGATGTAAAGGAAACATGTCGCATGCCACTCCAAGATCATGTTTCCTTCCTATGAATCAACCCCAACAGTCCATTAACTTCCACCAACAACTACCCAATCCATTAATTCTACAAATCCAATGCCTATGGTGTTCCACACGATCTTGTAATGTCCTATAATCCCCAATTACTTGAAAGAGCTATCTTTACTATAGTCAGTCCACCAATTCCCATCATCGGGGTCAAGTAACTTCCAACCTCAAGCTTATATAGATCCCTAAATAAACTTCGACATTTAACCCAATCTCCTAGTTTATCGTCCACCGAGAAACATGGTATCATGATCGAGATCATCAGTCTAAATCCATTTTACTCCGAACCATGTAGACAAACTCAACATCTATATATTCAACTATAATCACCTACTCAAATCTATATCTCATGTTCAACGAGAACTCCTACATGTTTCCCCTAAGTCATCATCGTAATGTCAACTATCTCTTATCAATATCCCCCGGTTAAGACAAATCCCTATACTTCCAAGAATTTCATCGTGCGGTCGTAATCGTCCTACAAAATCCAATTTACTCTCGGGGTAATGAAAGTTATGCTACTCTATCAACATGATCCCACCAAGTTCATCTACCAACATGAAAGCCTCACAATCCACCATAAGTCTCAATAGTTCCTCAAGATCTCTAATATTAACTCATCAAGTCAGCTGTTCTCTATACATATATCCTCAAATTGGTCTCCGATATGGCATCGCCAGTTCTGGTACCATCTTAGGATGATAATGTGCTCGTTCACTATGTCCACTAGTTCCATAATGAACCAATGCAAGGTTACGGAGGCTTAGCTGGTTCTCTTGCAATTTTGTGGGTTAAGCACTTGGTTAGGGATTCGAGCTGGGTTATATCGTGAAGTCTCGAAGGGTCTAGGGATGGGCTTCTAATCTTGAGGAGTAACATATCTCTACGGGGTTGCACTTGGTCGAGGAGGCTGTAGCAAAAGTCTTCAGCGCTAATTGGTTCGAAGTAAAATCCTTGATGTTCCTTGTCTTGCCGGCCTTCAGCTGAGGAGAGAGAGATGAGAGGGAAACATAGCATAGAGGAGGGGGATGCCTAAAGGGGGTTCTATAGTGCAAGTGCAAACAACAAGTGCCGAAAGGGCCACACACCAGCATTAAGATAAAGAAGGTGATATAGTCACGTACTTGTTACCTAGGGCAAAAAGGGTGACTGATATCGAAACACAAACAAATAAAAACAAGCAACACAATATCATGGTTCTATTCGAACCATCATACGGACTCGACTGCGCATGGGGGGTACACGACTCATCCTACCCTAGGGGTTCTCAGATTCAGTAGTCGTGCTTTGCTCCGTACCTCGTGCAGTATTCTAGGTTTTCCTCGGGTGTCGTTACGTCTCTTGTAGTTGTTTGATGAAACGATCCAGGTTGAGCCTGAAGAGTCTTCAACAACTTCTCGCCTGTAGAAGTGATGGGGTGAAGGTGGCTCCTCGTAGCTGGCATTGACTTGGTCTCCTCTTATCTTCTTATTCATGACGGTCCCTTTTGCCTACTAAGGCATTGAGTGTACCAGGTAGGCAATCCTTTATGTAATGACACTAACAAGTCATAGTAGAGGTCCAATCTGCCGGATACACCGTTGCTAGTATCATTTCCGAGAGCGGGGGATGCTGAGAACCGTTTTTCTGCTCACTATAGTGAGGCAGACCAAATGGTGAGGTTCCCATCCACCGGTGGTTGCCGACACAACAATGATAAGGACAGGGTTTCTCTACTAGCGATGTATATCATGACCTTGCATATCCCATGCCCTGATCATCATAGGCCAATGTTGCATCATCCTGGGGTGAATTCAAAGGTGTCACCATCCTCTGGGTCTTCATGTCCTCATTCCTCGAGGGTGTATCTTCTGTTGGCATCGTCTTGCTGTGGTGTTGCCAATCTTGTGTTCAGAAGAGGTGGGTGAGTGTATGGAAAGGCGTCTTCCTTCTAGATTATCCACGAGGATTACAAGGAATCCCGTGGTCAGGAGCATAAGGATTCTAGCGACCATTTAAAAATTTTGAAGGGGAAGAGATCAATAAGGGAAGTATATATTAGTTTCCGAAAAACTGAGAATGGGAAGAGGAGTATAGATAGTTTTTGAAATTAGTGATAGTTTTTGGAAATAGTTTTACCCTAACCAATGACCATGCTAACTAAGGCTTCCTACAGTCAGGATGGCTCTGATACCAGCTCTGTGGGGACCCCGACTCATAAGTCGTGATCACCGAATGCACGTGTACAGTGATCCCAGAGATTAATGCTCACTAAACACACAAAAGCTGAATAACAAGAGTCTTACAACCATACATACCGTCTTACATAAATTATGACCATTATGGTCGAGTCTTGAGAGTAACATCGCAGCGGAAATCTTCATCGATAACTTGGACCCATGCCATCTGCCTTAACCCTACAGGCATTCTGACTGGGAAGCGTCCTAGTTCGCATGTTCTTCACCAACGAACTCTTCCTCGAACTCATGTTCTTCCATGCCAAGTCAATTAAATAACCAGTGGCAAGCCAATGAGTACTTTGAATGTACTCACAAGCAACCCATGTTTTGATTCAAGATACAACAACGCATGATATAGGTAAATTTTTGCGGAAAGCTAATTTTATTGCTATGACATGTTCAACAATTGGTAAATCATGCATCATATGAATTCAAGTAACCACAGGGACTGGTTACAGATATCAACATAAAGGGAGTGGGCATCAACCCACCTCGATCATGTCAAGTCCTTTGAGTTGCCCCAAGTAGTTTTCCCCATTTATCCAAACACACACACACTGGTTTGTAAACAAGTGGACGTAGCCCAAGAGAGGTTACCCAACTGTCCTTGATAGTGGACACGGCTACTCGAATAGTTTTACACTCTGCAGAGGTTTCACACTTTACCCACAAGATCCGGGGAACTTCCATGTCGTCCGCGACCCGCGGTACCTCAAGTACCCGGGGTAAGCACCCGATCATTATCTTTCCCTAGACGACACTAACATAGAGTCCACTCCATTGGTAGTAACCCCCGTGCCCAACATTTCACATCTTAAAATTGTGGAGCCTCGCCCCCATACTCATCACATACCACAAGCACGGGGTACCAAAGGTGTGTCCGGTGCCCTGTGAAAACAGTCATGGCCGCCCTACCTGGCACGACCCCGTCCCGAGAGAGCACAACAACGACTCTCCCGTCACTAGTAATGCGGGCTCCAAGCTAGTATCGACCTAGGTAGTCAATAATTCCCTTTCCCATATAAGGGTAGAGTGGTTGCGCATGTAAGGTTGGAATAACGGTCGCAACTTAAACCAATCCATTTTCAAAACAACACACACACTTGCCTCGGTACACCACTTCGTCACTAAATGGTTACCCAACTCATTTTCTTCTTCGGGCATAAGTAGCACCCGATGGGGTTTTCGAAAAGTCTTTTGAAAATACTTTGTCTCCATCACCGTGAGTATTCCCGTCCCCTTTTGCGTAGCAACTACTTTATCATCCTAACTACTCCCACCGGCATAACCCTCATAAGAATGTAGGGTCATGCACAATGCAAGTATCAATGAGGAAGTAACAGTAACGGAGGAAAACCACCCGAAGTGGTCACCTAATCATCATGACTCCGATGCAAATAATAAAAGCGCTATATGACATGCATAAAAAGGGTTTCTCAAATATGGTCAAAGGGCTGCTTGCCTGGTTTATCTGAGTCTTCAAGTCTTCTGGTCCTTCTCCAAATACTCCGTCTACTTTTCAACTAACGCCGGAAATAATCACAATAAGCAACACAATAAGACAAAAATAAAAGTGCTCTAAAAATATTAATTTGACTTTTCTAGCACGTCTCTGGTTATATTAAAAATAACCAGACTGGTTTCATTGGAATTGGGTTAGTGGATATTTCTAAACATTTTGATATGATGGAATCAAGGGGTTTATGGATTTGCAAGAAGTGTACAGAAATATATTTTTGAAAAATGAGCAAAGGCACACATTTATCAAATCATGATTTCAGAAGCATCTAAGAGTTGGGTTCACTGGATTTGGAGTTCAAACGATTTTCCTATGAATTTGCAAAGTTGACAAATATGAAGAAATGGCTCATTATATTGTGTGGCACAGAAAGTATTAATAAAAATGTCCATAACCTAAGTTATTAACTTAGAATCATCTAGGAGTTTGAATCATGGAATTTGGATTAAATTTGTGCCCCCTGTGAGTTTCTAAAGTTTATGACAGAAATGGAAAATGAGATCTTATTTAATTTGTGTGAAGAAAGGTTTTCTGGAAAAATGTGCATGCCGCACCAACAGGTAGAGCATGATTTATGGAGTCACCAGAAATTTGAATCATCAAATTTGGAGTTAATTTGAATTATTTATGAATTTTACAAATTGTACAGAAAAGAAAAAGGGAAGAGGTTTTTACCCAAACGGGCTGGATCTGGGCGGCAACCGCGCGCACTGGGCGAGACATAGCGGGCCAGCGCACTGGGCCTGGCCTAGCCATACGGCCGCATGGGGCGATAGCATTGACGTCGAAGGCGCCCGCCCAGAATACGCCTTCGCCTCAGGGAGACGGCTCCAAAAGAAGTCGTGTCCACTTAACCTGAGGGCCTGACCCTCAGGGTCGCCGACACGCGGGGACCATCTGTTGGGTTCATCCCCAACCTCCCGCTCGAACAAAGCAGGGGCAGGGGCGGTGTCGACGGCGGCTTGCCGGTGCCACAGGACACCGTTTCTGGTGGCCCGGCCACCGGCGTGCTCAGGGGACCCGGACGCGTCCAACCGTGGGTGGCACAGTCTCCCAGGGGCACCGGGTTGAGCAAGGTGTTGGCCGCGGCAAACTAGGCTGACGGTGACGATGGAACTCAACGGCACGACCACGGGGAGGAGAGGGAGAAGCGCGGGGAGGGCCCGCGGTGATGCTGGAGAGGCTCTGGTGCCGCCCAGAGGGGAGGAGGAGGAGTGGTGGATGCAAATTTTGGCAGAGGCCAACAGCGTGGCTCCGGCCATGGAGGTGGTTGGAGGGCACGGGGAGAGGAGTGGGTTGGTCCAGGGGGTGCACGGAAGGGAGAGAGAGCCAAAGGAGTAGAGAGGGGGCTCGGGGGTGGCCTTAAGTAGCCGACCCGTGGCTCACCGTGGACGCGGCGCACGGGTGGCCGCGACAACCGCTTGCGAGGCCAGGAGAGAGGGAGAGCGACTGTCTACGGCGTTCATGGGAGTCGAGTAGGGTGCCAGGAAGAGAGGGAAGGAGCGGGGCGAGCTCCTGGTGGAGCCACGGGCTCGCACGAGCATTGGCCGAGCCGGGCGGCTCTGGGCACACGCCGCAGGGGCGAGAGAGAGGGAAAGAGGAGGGGGCCTGCATGGATGTCGCGTTGCGGATGTCGTGGACCTCGATTGGCGCGAGGGGGAGGCTCGAGGTGCACTACAAGAAATATGTCAACTTGTGACCTTGACTATTGGTCACTGAAAGGTCATGGTTTTTCATTTGCGACCTTTTTGTGACCAAAAATAGAAGGTCAAAAGTTGGCGGTCATTAACTGACTATAGCGACCTTCTCTGTGAGAAGGTCGTAGACGTTTACGACCAAAATATTCCTACTGTGGTGTTTTGGTCACTAGCAACCTCCCCAGGCCACGTAGGCATCCAGCGTGGCAAGCTGATGTGGCACAAGATTCAGCTCGGTCCAATTCAGTTTTCTACATGGGCCTAGCCCAAAAATTCGGCTTTTTTAATGTATTTTTCCTATTAATTTTGGGTTGACTTCATGGGCCAAGCCCAACATTGCAGCCTTTTTATTTCCAGGAGTGATCCTTTTTTAGACCATTTATTTTTTGGGTCGCATCTATTTCTCAATTGGGCCTCAGCCTTTTTACAGTCCATTTCCTTAATTTTTAGTTTTTTCCCTATGAATATCATTTGGAAAATGCCCATTTTAGATGCCAAATACTATTAGGTCCCACTTGTCAGGTTCTAATTAAAGACAAAGCAGGTTTCAATTTCCACACAATTATTTCAGTCAGAACAGCAAAGAAATGAACATTTTCAAACCGCATGCCAATTTTGGCTAAGAGCACAATCTTTACATAATTCATTTCATCATTACATGTGATACTATCACAACATATAACTACTACAACTATACTCCTGACTTCTTCACTTTCACTTTCAGGCTGGAGCTTCTTAAGTGAGAGGAAACACCATTTCTGGATATGTTCGTACAGGCTAAACGAAGGCACCTACCAATAAATCAAAAGAGTTAGAAACAAAATAATATATATATATATATATATATATATATATATATATATATATATATATAGAAAGCAGCTACGGACTAAATCATGAAGCATCTCTACATGTAACATGTAACAGTAATAACCACAAAGACTAGCTCACAAAAACAACACAAGAGATAAGAACACATAGTTGTTGTGTGAATAACAAAACTCCCAGAATGGTTCTAGATGTTGAATGCAGAAAATGGTTCAATCTTAGATGGTTCATTGAGCACGGCACGAACGATTTAAGATAACAAGACATATGTTCTACACTAATTTTACACAAATCATTATCAATTACAATTTACAACAGACTCAAAACAAAACACCATAGCTTTTGCATCACATAGGGAATCAACACAATAATATATGTCATGCCATCATGGCTCATAGACCAAGTAACAAAAGAAAATAATGGGATAGACAGTACACTTATCTAGTCGGAGAAGATAGCTCAAACAATAATCTGTCTAAGACCAGAATACAAGTGATGCTTATGATTGCAGAATCTAAACAGTGAGTTTAAATATATTGACATTTCAACCATAATGTAGCAGTAAAAAGAAATTGTTTACATAAATAAGTATTGGGAAGTTAATGTAATAAGTACTGGTAAGTCAATGTAATGGCCATCACAGTTAATTTGCACTATTACATAAGATTTGGCTGATCTTTAGGTTTCAGTGCATGGGCTGTGCCATTAACACAAAATGCTACGCTCGCCCATACTAACATACTGTATTCAGACAGGTCAAAGTTCAGTTAATTAGTCAGGACAAGATGCTCCCTTCCCTTACAGTAACAAGTAGGAGTAATAACGTCAACAACTCCATGCCTGGGATCGCAACAAACCAAAGGCGAGCCAGATTTTTTCAGCCTATATAGACATTGACCAAGTCATACTCAAGATGAAAAGAGAGGAGACAGGACAAACAGTTATACTCTAGAACAAACAGGAATTATATAGCAGGCCAGGCACTTGTTCATCTTCTACAACGAGGACCTCACGCGGTCAGTCAAAAGAAACAGCATAAGAAATGGTTGATTCAGGGAAGCATAACCAGAGGAATGTAATCTATGTATATGAGATCAGGCGAAGTAAAACTCCACATGCTTGCAGTAACAAGTAGCCTATCCCAACGAGGCAGACATTCTATCCAACGAGGACAACAGCCTATCCCACTACCAACTACCATCTCACGAAGCACGAAACAACAACCACAACATCAATATCACTTCCCTCTCTCTCTCATAAAAAACATCACTAGTCAAAGCGCTCGGGCAAACATCAGCTCACCTGATGAGTAAGGCCCTCCAGATGTCCCTTTGGGGGAGCTTTGATCGCTCTACTCTTCAGCAGCAACATCAGGCTCCGGATCGGTGGCACCTGCGGACGTACTACACACCCCAGTCTGCAAGAGACTCAAAAAATCATCACACAAACACAAGATCCAAGGAAGAACTAAGAGCAGGGAGGGGAAACATTAGCCATACCTCGAATCAGGATCAGCGTACAGAGTGGTAACGAGGGTCGTCTCACCTCTCACCCTGCACGTTCGACTTGCCAGTGTGACTGGTCAGTGAGAAGCATAGCTGGACACTTCACCTGTGTTAAGAACCAAGCAAATGGTAGTATAAGCACAGGATGCACAAGTATATTAAACGGAGCAGAAAACTGCGCGTGCTGTGTTTAATCCCTCAACTTGAACAGTTCATCTTCAGTTAGGTTTTACTTCAGTATGTCGTCTGAAGAAAAAGGGGACATGTTTTTGTTCCATTATTTCGTTCACTAGATTAGTGTTCACCATTGATTTGTAAATCTAGTCCATTCAAGCACTGTGAAGACAGAGCAATCCAAACTGCTATTACTAATTACTAGAGATGTATAAGAAATAAATTAAACACAGAGCCGCAGTTTTCTGCAGCATATGGACTAAGACATGGAGTAAAAGTTATGTAGCCGTAAAAGACTACTTGAGGACTGACTTGACGGTGTATTTTGCTAAAACAGATCATTTTGTGCTTCTACGCGGTCTTACTATTTGTGCAACGGGAAACGTACACTTCAGCATAAAAGGAGGCACACATTGGAACAGAGCTGCTCAGCCTATGAACTGACGGACTCCATAAAATGGTACTGGTACTTCTCCTAGCAAACCTGTATATTAATAATGGCATGCATATGTTTCAGAGAAGCAGCTTGTATAGTAATCAAACAGTGGGCCTTGTTGTTACAAACTGTGAGTGCGCATGACCTGGTTACCCAACCACCGCGTGGTGCCGGTAGGTGCAACTACTGAAACGAATTGAGTCAAGTATGTTGATTAATTAAGCAGACTAAATTGGCTCCGGACTGACAATACACTAGATGACTCGGGTAAATCCAGTTCAAATATCGGGTGAATTCAGTTTGAATACCACCAGTTTTGGGCACCTAGGCTTGGGCAGAGTTTGTGGATGCACAAACTGCAGGAAGGAACAAACTAAGAAGTGAGGCTTGCTTGTGGCAAAGTATAACTGAAGATGAGAACACGTCGCTACTTCTGCTCCTCGAGAAGAAAGAAGAAGCAATGCTGACATGGTCACTCACCCACCATTTAGTTTTAGCGGCAGCGGCTCGGTTGGCGCAACCACCGAAGAGCAAATTTAGTTGGGTATGACCTCTCAAATGAACAGTCCATTGCTAGTACTAGATTACACCCACCCTCGTCTGAAACAATGTGTGTTCGTGGTCAAAGGCATGATAATAAGTTAATGACTGGAACAGATTGAGCTGGGTACTATGGCTGAATAAGCAGACTAAATTGTTGCCGGATTGATTGATTGCGCAGTGCACTAGACCCTCAGTTCAAATGGCACCGGTTTTGAGTACTAGGCTTGATTGGATGATGCACACAAACAATCTTCACTTGAAGAGCATGAGTAGTACGTGGTCACGCATAACGTCATACAGCCAGGCTGCACGATAGAGAAGCTGAAGCAAACCAAATGGCGAACGGGAGGGGCGTATCGTACCGGTGCATGTTCTGGTGCGTAGTTGGTGTTGGCGTACTCGATGATGATGTAGGGGTCCTGGCGTGAGAAGAACTTCGTGTCCTGCAGCTTCCTGCACCCCGTCACTGCCCAAAACCAACCTGTGCAGCGGCTCCTCCCCCTCCCTGAGCTGTGCGATCTTGGGATCCAGCGTGAGCCCGCACGAAAGCACGGCAGCTCCACGGTCCGCCCCCAGGCCCGGAACTCGTCGCCGGCAAGCACGATGAAGTGCGGGCACTTGGCCCTATCCTCCTCATCTAGCGGGTCCAGCAGCGACCTTGCGGAGCGAGCCGCCAGCACGGGAGGAGTTGAGGCGGCCGAGGTCGAGCCCGGAGACGATCCCCGATGGCGCCGCCTCGAGGGCCTGCCGATGCACGCGCACGGAGGGCCGCGCCGGCGCGCCCCGCCCACCCACCTCCTTGTCGATGTGCAGCGGCGGTTGGATCTGGATGGGGATGGCCGTGTGGCTGTGGTGTAGCGAGCAGAGGTGGCGGCGGCGATGGGAAAAGGGAGCGTGAGCGGCAGTGGCGAAGGGGATAAGGGAGGGGCGGCGACGGGGGGCCATCGTCATCTATCTAGATCAGGGAGAGGGATTGGGGTGGGTGGCGGATCTGGAGCAAAAGAATGGAGGCGGGGGAGGGAGGAATGAGAGAAAGAATGGAGGCGGGGGGTGGGAGGAAAATGTCCATGAGGACAGACCTAGGGTTTCGGCTCGGGTGGGTTTGGGCCGTTAGATCCGGAAGCATCCGACAGTGGTTGAGCGTGATCCGCGTGATATGCCCATGGTCCAATCAGAACGCAGCAAACCATTTGATGACCTTATGACCATATAAATTGGTCATGATCGATTAAGATAAAAAATTTCAGTTCATTTTTCAGTGCTCAAAATGAGTTTTTTTTTGTGAAAGTCCTATCAAATATTTGTTCAAATGATCTCATATTGTGCACAATGATGCATCTTGGAATTTTAAACAATGTTGTCTAAGGGAGTTTTTAATTTATTTGCACGGAAAATTCATTTTCCATTTTCCGAGTGCCCAAAATGAGTTTTTTTGTGAAGGATCTACCATATATTTGTTGCAAAATTGGAGCTAATCAATTTTATAAAATACTAGGACATATTTAATGCACAATTGACAAAATGGTTGTGTGTCAAAAGTTTTGATCCACCTCTGGTGAAAAAGACAAATTCCCGCCGATTCAGCTGGAAGCGGGTCAAATTTGAAATGCAGCTGCCTTGTAGTTTCCTCTTTATTTTTTCCAAAAATCATTTCTAGGTACATAAGTATCTGTTTTATCAGAGAAACACCAAAAAAATTCCAAGATTCAACCACTAGCTAGGAACGGTCAAGCCCGCCGTTTTGACCGCATTTTGAAACAGGCATAAAAAATTCAAAAAAAATCAAAAAATTGGAAAACCTTCGCATTGTGTCATTATATGTGACCAAGTTTCCAGGAAAAATAATAAACTTGTAATACAGAAATTGTTTTAGAAAAGTGTTCTCAGAAATGAGGTGTCATGAGTGAAGATTCATGGCTTTCAAGCCAAATGATCAATCTTATGGCCACATTCATGGCATAGTTTGTTCAAATGATCTCATATTGTGCACAAGGGTGCATATTGGAATTCCAAACAATGTTGCCTAAGGGAGTTTTCACTTTCTTTGCACGAAAAATTAATTTTCCATTTTCCAAGTGCCTGAAATGAGTTTTTTTGTGAAGGACCTACCATATATTTGTTGCAAAATTGAACCTAATCAAATTTATAAAATACTAGGCCATATTTAATGCACAATTGACCAAATGGTTGGGTGTAAAAAGTTTTGATCCACCTCTGGTGAAAAAGACAAATTCCCGCTGATTCAGTTGGAAGCGGGTCAAATTTGAACTGAAGCTGCCTCATAGTTTGCTATTTATTTTTTCCAAAAATCATTTCTAGGTACATAAGTATCTATTTAATCAGAGAAACACCAAAAAAATTCCAAGATTCAACCACTAACTAGGAACGGTCAAGCCCGCTGTTTTGATCGCATTTTGAAGCGGGCATAAAAAATGCAAAAAAATCAAAAAATTGGAAAACCTTCGCATTGTGTCATTATATGTGACCAAGTTTCCTTGAAAAATAATAAACTTGTAATACGGTAATTATTTTTAAAAAGTGTTCTCAGAAATGAGCTATCAAGTGTGAAGATTCATGGCTTTCAAGCCAAATGATCAATCTTATGGCCACATTCATGGCATAGTTTGTTCAAATGATCTCATATTGTGCACAAGGGTGCATATTGGAATGGCAAACAATGTTGCCTACGGAAGTTTTCATTTTCTTTTGACGAAAAAACCATTTTTCATTTTCCGAGTGCCCAAAAGGAGGTTTTTTTGTGAAGGACCTCCCAAATAATTGTTGCAAAATTGGACCTAATCAATTTTCTAAAATACTTGGACATATTTAATGCAAAATTGACAAAATGGTTGGGTGCAAAAAGTTTTTCCACCTCTCGTGAAAAAGACAAATTTCCGCCGATTCAGTTGGAAGCGGGTCAAATTTAAACTGCAGCTGCCTCATAGTTTGCTATTTATTTTTTCCAAAAATCATTTCTAGTTACATAAGTACCTATTTAATCAGAGAAACACCAAAAAAATTCCAAGATTCAACCACTAGCTAGGAACGGTCATTCCCGCCGTTTTGACCGCATTTTGAAACGGGTATAAAAAATTCAAAAAAAATAAAAAAAATTGGGAAACCTTCGCATTGTTTCATTATATGTGGCCAAGTTACCAGGAAAAATAACAAACTTGTAATACGGCAATCATTTTAAAAAAGTGTTCTCAGAAATGAGCTATCATCTCTGAAGATTCATGGCTTTTAAGCCAAATGATCAATCTTATGGCCACATTCATGGCATAGTTTGTTCAAATGATCTCATATTGTGCACAAGGGTGCATATTGGAATGGCAAACAATGTTGCCTAAGGAAGTTTTCATTTTCTTTGGACGAAAAAACCATTTTTCATTTTCCGAGTGCCCAAAAGAAGGTTTTTTTGTGAAGGAACTACCAAATAATTGTTGCAAAATTGGACCAAATCAATTTTCTAAAATACTAGGACATATTTAATGCACAATTGACAAAATGGTTGGGTGCAAAAAGTTTTGATCCACCTCTCGTGAAAAAGACAAATTTCCGCCGATTCAGTTGGAAGCGGGTGAAATTTGAACTGCAGCTGCCTCATAGTTTGCTATTTATTTTTTCCAAAAATCATTTCCAGTTACATAAGTACCTATTTAATCATAAATACGTGGTTTGGTGGCAATACGTCGAGGTTTGGGCGGTGGCCGAGGGCCCCAACTCTAGAGCGCGTAAACTCGCATGCCCGCTGCATGGTCACCGCGCGACCGTGGTGTTGCCATGTGTTTTGGGCGGCCTAGGTATGTCTAGTGGGTTGGGCACTCCCCAGGTAGGAGCTAGGAAGAAAATCACAACATAAGATTCTCACGAGGAGACCGATCGATGCTCAAACATGAATAAGCAGCCAAGTGTTTGATTTGCGGTACGGGAAATGCACATGGCTAGTGGGCGTGAGTTTTAGCTGAGGATGATCAGTTAATAAGAAGACCGTCTTCACAAATTTTCAGCTCAAAAGGAGGAGCCTATGTGGTACTTGCTTTGCAAACTACCACACTGGACATAAATACGAATGTTGAAGCTCAGCTCAAAATAATGAATGGATTGAGCTGGCATTTGGTGGAGGATGGTTATTTGGGCATAGAAAAGCACTGTAGAAAATGGATACTATTTGGACATGCCAAAGTGGTACTTCCTTCACAAATTGTTGTTCTGAGCAGAATAGGAAAATGAATATTTTTAAATTATTTTTGAACTAGGCAAGGAAGGTTTTTACATATTTGACGAAGATATGACCCAAAGAATTTATGAGATTTTTTTGGGAATTTTGGGAATGACAGAAATATAGGTTGCTTCACAACCTAGGGCAAAAACTGCCACATCGACATGACACATAGGCAAAACTGATGAGGTGGTGCCTAGTCATAGCAACCCACCACAATTTACAAGGCTATGACCATCTATATTGGTCGTTAACAACTAGAAATAAGGCAGCGGGCTAGTGCTGTTTGCTTTATGACCTTTCCGTGTAAGGAAATTACGACCTTTCTAACCAAAATGGTCGCAATGGTTTAGGGTTTGGAGCCCCTCGAAATGCTTTTGACCAATTGGTCTGAAATGGTCATAGATCTATGACCAATTCTTCCAGGGTCACTGACAGAAGGTCACTAGTTGACATATTTCTTGTAGTGGTGGTCGGGGGACGATGCATCAACGGCCGGCAGCACGCTGACGTGCTCCAGGGCGCATCCTTGGCCGGCATGGCATGCCTTTTCGGGGAATGGGCGTGGCCACTTGTGTCTGGAAGCTGAAGGGGGGAGTAAACAATGTGGCAATGACATAGGATGCCCTGGGAGCTAGTAGAGGAGAGGAGGGGTGGAGAGAGAGTGAAAATGCTGCTGCCTAGCGAAAAAAATGGATCCCTGACCCCCTTCGTCATTGCCTCTCGAGCAGGGAAGCACACCAGAGGTATAGGGGGACTAGGAGGGGTTGTGGTAAAAAGTAGAGCTCATGGAGACTAGTGGAAGAGGCCCAAACAAGGTTTTTAGTTAACATGCAGAAGGTGTTTGATATGATTTTGGGGTACTTGCACTAATTTCCTCCTTGTGCCACTTGGCAGGGGTATTTGTCATGACAAAATGACCGGTATAAGGAATATGAGCTCATTTGTAAGAGTTTGCTAATGTAACTTTGGCAAACCCTAGAAATTAGCAAAAATGAACTTGTGTAGATCTAGTTGAGAAAATCACTTCCCCTTGATGCACCACTTGGTTTAGTGGCCTCATTTGGTCATCTGAACATGCTCACAAAATTTGGGATCAAGGAGAGAAAGTTGGTAGTACAAAGCTGTTCAAATTTGATTCTGGTCAAAGAGGGTTTTGGGGCACTTTGATCAAGTTATATTGTTCTCCAAGACATGAGACTTGTCAAGATTACCAAATATGGCATTTGTGACATGATGGAATGTTCTTGGATTTTTATGAAAATATTTCTTGTAGAAATATTTAAAATCCTTGAAATGGGCAGAAATGGTTTTGGGAGGTTTTGTCCAATATTTTGAACATGATCATGTGCTGAAACCCTTATATATGGAAAATATATGTCAATTGAGTTTCCCTGATTTTTCTCAAATATTTTTAAAGCATTAAACTAATTTCAACCTATTAAAGACCATTTCTGGCCTAAAGAAAAAGCCTTTAAACAAAATAGGAAAATAACTTTTAAAATTATATTTTTTTTGTTTTGGGGAGTCCTATATGTAATAGGATTAAAATATAATTTTTGAAAGATTTTTCACACCCCAAATCAAGTACTTGCAGTGCAAACCTCAATTCAGGTTTTTTGGAAAACTAGTTTTTGAAAATACTATTTGGCCAAATTATTTTTGTAAGAAATTATTTTTATGTCCTATACACATGTCATGATCATTGGGCAAGGTTTTTGGATCAAGGAGAAGGAGTATAAGAGTTGGAGGATTTATTTGATTTTTAGAGCACTTGCAACCAACACACAGAAATCAAATCAAGCAAAGACCAAAACACTCAAAAGTTTTTGTCAAACCACATTTTATCATGATTTATAATCTTAAGTGTTGTGCCATAAAAATCAGGGTGTGACAGACCTACCCCCCTTACAAGAATCTCGTCCCCGAGATTCCCAAACTAGGCGTGGAAAGGAGTATGGAGACTTGGATTTGGGGTAGTCTTCACATCCTCATACTACTTCTGCTTTCGAGTGGTGCTCCCTTGAACCTTGAAGTACTCGATGGTGTGGCTTCGTGTATGACGTTATGCTTGATCCAGGTTGCTAAAGGGTTTCTCGCATATGCCAGGTTGGGCTGGAAGTCAGTGGCTTGATGATCGATGCTCTTGCGGAGATCAGGCTTATCAGGAAGTTGGAAACACTTCTAGGGTTGTGATGCATGGAAAACATTGTGCACATTAGGTAAATCAGGTGGCAACTCCAGCTGGTAACTGTCTTCTCTTTGTCTCGTAGTGATCTTAGAGGGGGTTGTTAAATCTTGGAGTGATCTTGAAGAGCGCCGATGAATATTGGTGTGGGTTTCCTTGTCATGGAAATGTTGGGTTCCTTTGAGAGAAGTGGCTTGTAGATACACCTGGTCTTCGACGCGGAGGTTTACATCTTGATGATGGTGGTTGGTGCAGTTCTTCTTCCTTGACATGGCAGTCTTCAGATGTTCCCTAACCAGCTGAACGGTCCCTCTTCCGTCTTAGGGTAGTCAAGTGGGCCACCAAATATAGACTACAATCAACATGTCCAAGTACTCCATGAAGAATTGTTCATGGGGTACATAAAGTAGGCTGGGGTATTGGTGGTGGTCTCGGTTGAGTATGGGTCAGGGTGTTCTCGACCTAGGGCCAAAGCATGTGGTCATGATCTGACCATGTTGTGGCTTGGCAAGGCTTAAGGGTTTCAAGGATTCTAGGGTGCGAGTGAACGTCTGTCATCTTATCCTTGCACACAGTTTCTGAGATGCCAATTGTTCTATCTAGTCTTCCAAGCAAATCACTTTATACCACTGAAAGCATCATCTCATATAGATAAACTCCAATCGTCACTCATGTTATTCATATCCTCATGACTCCCAAGAGGGGGGGGGTCTCAACAAAATCATAGATGTAAACTATCCCCAAACTCATATCTACACACAAAAAATCCATGGGTAGAACATACAAGCTGTTAAGCTTGAATTAAATACCACAACCCAAGTGTTCGACCTATTCTTCCAAGGTCCATGATAGTGCACTTCTACAATAAGGAAACACGTCATATGCCACTCCAAGATCCTGCTTCCTTCCTATGAATCAACCCCAACAGTCCATTAACTTCCACCAACAACTACCTAATCCATTAATTCTACAAATCCAATGCCTATGATGTTCCACACGATCTTGTAATGTCCTATAATCCCCAATTACTTGAAAGAGCTATCTTTACTATAGTCAGTCCACCAATTCCCATCATCGGGGTCAAGTAACTTCCAACCTCAAGCTTATATAGATCCCTAAATAAACTTCGACATTTAACCCAATCTCCTAGTTTATCATCCACCGAGAAACATGGTATCATGATCGAGATCATCAGTCTAAATCCATTTTACTCCGAACTATGTAGACACACTCAACATCTATATATTCAACTAGAATCACCTACTCAAATCTAAATCTCATGTTCAACGAGAACTCCTACATGTTTCCCCTAAGTCATCATCGTAGTGTCAACTATCTCTTATCAATATCCCCCGGTTAAGACAAATCCCTATACTTCCAAGAATTTCATCGTACGATCATAATCGTCCTACAAAATCCAATTCACTCCCGGGGTAATGAAAGTTATGCTACTCTATCAACATGATCCCACCAAGTTCATCTACCAACATGAAAGCCTCATAATCAACCATAAGTCTCGATAGTTCCTCAAGGTCTCTAATATTAACTCATCAAGTCAGCTCTTCTCTATACATATATCCTCAAATTGGTCTCCGCTATGGCATCGTCAGTTCTGGTAATATCTTAGGATGATAATGTGCTCGTTCACTATGTCCACTAGTTCCAAAATGAACCAATTCAAGGTTACGGAGGCTTAGATGGTTCTATTGCAATTTTGTGGGTTAAGCACTTGGTTAGGGATTCGAGCTCGGTTATATCATGAAGTCTCGAAGGGTCTAGCGATGGTCTTCTAATCTTGAGGAGTAAACATATCTCTACGGGGTTGCACTTGGTCGAGGAGGCTGTAGCAAAAGTCTTCAGCGCTAATTGGTTCGAAGTAAAAATCCTTGGTGTACCTTGTCTTGCCGGCCTTCAGCTGAGGAGAGAGAGATGAGAGGGAAACGTAGCATAGAGGAGGGGGATGCCTAAAGGGGGTTCTATAGTGCAAGTGCAAACAACAAGTGCCGAAAGGGCCACACACCAACATTAAGATAAGGAAGGTGATATAGTCACGTACTTGTTACCTAGGGCAAAAAGGGTGACTGATATCGAAACACAAACAAATAAAAACAAGCAACACACAATCATGGTTCTATTCGAACCATCATACGGACTCGACTGCGCATGGGGGGGGTACACGACTCATCCTACCCTAGGGGTTCTCGGATTCAGTAGTCGTGCTTTGCTCCGTACCTCGTGCAGTCTTCTAGGTTTTCCTTGGGTGTCGCTACGTCTCCTGTAGTTGTTTGATGAAACGATCTAGGTTGAGCCTGAAGAGTCTTCAACAACTTCTCGCCTGTAGAAGTGATGGGGTGAATGTGGCTCCTCGTAGCTGGCATTGACTTGGTCTCCTCTTATCTTCTTATTCATGATGGTCCCTTTTGCCTTCTAGGGCATTGAGTGTACCAGGTAGGCAATCCTTTATGTTATGACACTAACAAGGCATAGTAGAGGTCCAATCTGCCGGACACATTGTTGCCAGTATCATTTCCGAGAGCGGGGGATGCTGAGAACCATTTTTCTGCTCACTATAGTGAGGCGGACCAAATGGTGAGGTTCTCATCCACCGGTGGTTGGCGACAAAACAATGATAAGGACAGGGTTGCTCTACTAGCGATGTATATCATGACCTTGCATATCCCATGCCCTGATCATCATAGGCCAATGTTGCATCATCCTGGGGTGAATTCAAAGGTGTCACCATCCTCTGGGTCTTCATGTCCTCATTCCTCGAGGGTGTATCTTCTGTTGGCATCGTCTTGCTGTGGTGTTGCCAATCTTGTTTTCAGAAGAGGTGGGTGAGTGTCTGGAAAGGCGTCTTCCTTCTAGATTATCCACGAGGATTACAAGGAATCCCGTGGTCAGGGGCATAAGGATTCTAGTGACCATTTAAAATTTTTGAAGGGGAAGAGATCAATAAGGGAAGTATATATTAGTTTTCGAAAAACCGAGAATGGGAAGTGGACTATAGATAGTTTTTGAAATTAGTGATAGTTTTTGGAAATAGTTTTACCCTAACTAACGACCATGCTAACTAAGGCTTCCTACAGTCAGGATGGCTCTGATACCACCTCTGTGGGGACCCCAACTCATAAGTCGTGATCACTGAATGCACGTGTACAGTGATCCCAGAGATCAATGCTCACTGAACACACAAAAGCTGAATAACAAGAGTCTTACATCCATACATACCGTCTTACATAAATTATGACCATTATGGTCGAGTCTTGAGAGTAACATCGCAGCGGAAATCTTCATCGATAACTTGGACCCATGCCATCTGCCTTAACCCTACAGGCATTCTGACTGGGAAGCGTCCTAGTTCGCATGTTCATCACCAACGAACTCTTCTCAAACTCCTGTTCTTCCATGCCTGGTCAATTAAATAACCAGTGGCAAGCCAATGAGTACTTTGAATGTACTCGCAAGCAACCCATGTTTTGGTTCAAGATACAACAACGCATGACATAGGTAATTTTTTGCGAAAAGCTAATTTTATTGCTATGACATGTTCAACAATTAGTAAATCATGCATCATATGAATTCAAGTAACCACATGGACTGGTTACAGATATCAACATAAAGGGAGTGGGCATCAACCCAACTCGATCATGTCAAGTCCTTTGACTTGCCCCAAGTAGTTTTTCCCATTTATCCAAACACACACTGGTTTGTAAACAAGTGGACGTAGCCCAAGAGCAGTTACCCAACTGTCCTTGACCGTGGACATGGCTATTCGAATAGTTTTACACTCTGCAGAGGTTGCACACTTTACCCACAAGATCCGGGGAACTTCCGTGTCATCCACGACCCGCGGTACCTCAAGTACCCGGGGTAAGCACCCGATCATTATCTTTCCCTAGACGACACCAACATAGGGTCCACTCGATTGATAGTAACCCCCGTGCCCAACATTTCACATCTTAAAATTGTGGAGCCTCGCCCCCGTACTCATCACATACCACAAGCACGGGGTACCAACGGTGTGTTCGGTGCCCTGTGAAAACAGTCATGACCGCCCCTACCTGGCATGACCCCGTCCCGAGAGAGCGCAACAATGACTCTCCCGTCACTAGTAATGCGGGCTCCAAGCTAGTGTCGGCTTAGGTAATCAATAATGCCCTTTCCCATATAAAGGTAGAGTGGTTGCGCATGTAAGGTTGGAATAACGGTCGCAACTTAAACCAATCCATTTTCAAAACAACACACACACTTGCCTCGGTACACCACTTCGTCACTAAGTGGTTACCCAACTCATTATCTTCCTCGGGCATAAGTAGCACCCGACGGGGTTTTCGAAAAGTCTTTTGAAAATACTTTGTCTCCATCACCGTGCGTATTCCCGTCCCCTTTTGCGTAGCAACTACTTTAGCATCCTAACTACTCCCACCGGCATAACCCTCATAAGAAGGTATGGTCATGCACAATGCAAGTATGAATGAGGAAGTAACGGTAACAGAGGCAAACCACCCAAAGTGGTCACCTTATCATCATGACTTTTCTAACACATCTCTGGTTAAAAATAAAATTGCTCTAAAAATATTAATTTGACTTTTCTAACACATCTCTGGTTATATGAAAATAACCAGACTGGTTTCATTGGAATGGGGTTAGTGGATATTTCTAAACATTTTGATATGATGGAATCAAGGGGTTTATGGATTTGCAAGAAGTGTACAAAAATATATTTTTGAAAACTGAGCAAAGGCACCCATTTATCAAATCATGATTTTAGAAGCATCTAAGAGTTGGTTTCACTGGATTTGGAGTTCAAATGATTTTCCTATGAATTTGCAAAGTTGATAAATATGAAGAAATGGATCATTATATTGTGTGGCACAGTAAGTATTAATAAAAATGTTCATAACCTAAGTTATTAACTTAGAATCGTCTAGGAGTTTGAATCACGGAATTTGGATTAAATTTGTGCCCCCTATGAGTTTCTAAAGTTTATGACAGAAATGGAAAATGAAATCTTATTTAATTTGTGTGAAGAAAGGTTTTCTGGAAAAATGTGCATGCTGCACCAACAGGTAGAGCATGATTTATGGAGTCACCAAAAATTTGAATCATTAAATGTGGAGTTAATTTGAATTATTTGTGAATTTTACAAATTGTACAGAAAAGAAAAAGGGAAGAGGTTTTTACCCAAACGGGTTGGATCTGGGCGGCAACCGCGTGCACTGGGCGAGACATAGCGGGCCAGCGCACTGGGCCTGGCCCAGCCATACGGCCGCACAGGGCAACAACATTGACGACGAAGGCGCCCGCCCAGAATACGCCTTGGCCTTGGGGAGACGGCTCCAAAAGAAGTCGTGTCCACTTAACCTGAGGGCCCGACCCTCAGGGTCGCCGACACGCGGGGACCATCTGTCGGGTTCATCCCCAACCTCCCGCTCGAATAGAGCATGGGCAGGGGGGCGGTGTCGATGGCGGCTTGACGGTGCCACAGGACACCGTTTCCGGCGACCCGACCATCGGCGTGCTCAGTGGACCTGGACACGTCCAACGGTGGGTGGCACGGTCTCCTAGGGGCACCGGGTTGAGCAAGGTGTTGGCCGCGGCGTACTAGGTTGACGATGACGATGGAACTCAATGGCACAACCACGGGGACTAGAGGGAGAAGCGCGGGGAGGGCCCACGGTGATGCTGGAGAGGCTCTGGTGCATACCAGAGGGAGGAGGAGGAGTGGTGGATGCAAATTTTGGCAGAGGCCGACGGCGTGGCTCTGGCCATGGAGGTGGTTGGAGGGCACGGGGAGAGGAGTGGGTTGGTCCAGGGGGTGCACGAAAGGGAGAGAGAGCCAAAGGAGTAGAGAGGGGGCTCGGGGGTGGCCTTAAGTAGCCGACCCGTGGCTCACCGTGGACGCGGCGCACGGGTGGCCGCGGCAACGGCTCGGGAGGCCAAGAGAGAGGGAGAGGGGCTGTCTACGGCGTTCGTGGGAGTCGAGTAGGGTGCCAGGAAGAGAGGGAAGGAGCGGGGAGAGCTCCTGGTGGAGCCACGGGCTTGCGCGAGCATTGGCCGAGCCAGGCGGCTCTGGGCACGCGTCGCAGGGGCGAGAGAGAGGGAAAGAGGAGGGGGCCTACACGGATGTCGCGTTGCGGATGTCGATGACCTCGACTGGCGCGAGGGGGAGGCTCGAGGTGGTCGGGGGATGATACATCAACGGCCGGAAGCACGCTGACGTGCTCCAGAGCGCGTCCTTGGCCGGCATGGCATGCCTTTTCACGGAATGGGCGCGGCCACTTGTGTCTGGAAGCTGCAGGGGGAGTAAACAATGTGTCAATGACATAGGATGCCCTGGGGAGCTAGTAGAGGAGAGGAGGGGTGGAGAGAGAGTGAAAATGCTGCTGCCCAACGAAGAAAAATGGATCCCTGACCCCCTTCATCATTGCCTCTCGGGCAGGGAAGCACACCAGAGGTAGAGGGGGACTAGGAGGGGTTGTGGTAAAAAGTAGAGCTCATGGAGACTAGTGGAAGAGGCCCAAACAGGGTTTTTAGTTAACATGTAGAAGGTGTTTGATATGATTTTGGGGTACTTGCACTAATTTACTCCGTGTGCCACTTGGCAGGGGTGTTTGTCATGACAAAATGACAGGGTATAAGGAAGATGAGCTCATTTGTAAGAGTTTGCTAATGTAACTTTGGCAAACCCTAGAAATTAGCAGAAATGAACTTGTGTAGATCTAGTTGAGCAAATCACTTCCGCTTGATGCACCACTTGGTTTAGTGGCCTCATTTGGTCATGTGAACATGCTCACAAAAGTTGGGATCAAGGAGAGAAAGTTGGTAGTACAAAGCTGTTCAAATTTGATCCTGGTCAGAGAGGGTTTTGGAGCACTTTGATCAAGTTATTTTGTTCTCCAAGACATGAGACTTGTCAAGATCACCAAATATGGCATTTGTGACATGACAGAAATTTCTTGGATTTTTATGAAAATATTTCCTATAGAAATATTTCAAATCCTTGAAATGGGCAGAAATGGTTTTGGGAGGTTTTGTCCAATATTTTGAACATGACCATGTGCTGAAACCCTTATATATGGAAAATATATGTCCACTGAGTTTCCCTGATTTTTCTCAAATATTTTTAAAGCATTAAACTAATTCCAACCTATTAAAGACCATTTCTCGCCTAGAGAAAAAGCCTTTAAATAAAATAGGAACTTTCAAAATTATATTTTTGTTGTTTTTCGGAGTCCTATATCTAATAGGATTAAAATATAATTTTTGAAAGATTTTTCACACCCCAAATCAAGTACTTGCAGTGCAAACCTCAATTCAGGGTTTTTTGGAAAACTAGTTTTTGAAAATACTATTTGGCCAAATTATTTTTGTAAGAAATTATTTTTATGTCCTATACACATGGCATGATCATTGGGCAAGGTTTTTGGATCAAGGAGAAGGAGTATAAGAGTTGGAGGATTTATTTGATTTTTAGAGCACTTGCAACCAACACACAGAAATCAAATCAAGCAAAGACCAAAACACTCAAAAGTTTTTGTCAAACCACATTTTATCATGATTTATAATCTTAAGTATTGTGCCATAAAAATCAGGGTGTGACACAGGCAACGAGGAAATTCGTTGCCCACCCACCACCCACTTCATTGCCACTATCGACAATTTGACCGACGTGCTCGACTTCGACTCCGAGGACATCGACGGTGTGGATGACGATGTAGGAGAAGAACAGGAACCACCGCCCACGGGGCGCTGGACAGCCACCTCCTCGTATGGTGGACACCCCCAGAGAAACCAATGGTGATGAGGCAACAGAGGATAACCCCTTACGGAAGAAATCAAAGCATGGGCGTCATCGGCGCCGCTCTAAGCCCCGCCACAGCAATACCGACACAGGAGACGAAAACAATCCGGATGGTGCCGAAGATGAATACAATCCCGATCAGCCTACCTTCAAGCAGGCCGGACAGGAAGAAGGGCAGGCTAGCCCGGATGAACAGGCGACAGACGGATACTTGGAGGAGGATAACTACATGCCCACCTCCGAAGACGAGGTGAGCCTCAGCGACGATGAATTCGGCGTGCCTGAGGATCCCGTATGGCAGGAGCGCTTCAAGTGCCGGCTTATGGCCACTGTGAGAAGCCTGAAAAAGAAGTAGCAACAGCTCCAAGCTGATCAAGATCCGCTCACAGACAGATGGACTAAGGTCCTGGCAGCCGAGGAATATGGACTCGAGCGCCACACCAAAGGTTACCCAAAGCACAAGTTGCTACCTCAACTCGAGGAGGAGCACATACTACCAGCACAGGATGAGGCTGACCGGCCACGTCATGGCCAGGATAAAACGGCATATCAGCCCGAATACCAGCCCGCACCCCCACGCCAATACACTACGGCCTGGGCAATAGGAAGGACCTACGAGACATGCTGGAAAACAAAGCAGGTCAGCCAAGATCGATCTACGGATCGCGGGGGCGCGCCCCAGCACTTGGCGATGATCGTCATGCCGGATACACTATCAACAAGTCCAGCCGGGCCGAACATAGCCGACCAGACTTATTTGAACTGCGTAGTAACATAACCCGGCATAGAGGCGCCACACCCCCCCTATGCTCACTAACGAAGTAATGAATCACAAATTCCTAGAAGGGTTTAAACCCGTAAACATCGAATCATACGACAGCACAACAGACCGGCAAATTCCATCGACAGTTGGGAAAACCTGGAGGACGCGTTCCTCGACAACTTCCAAGGCACTTACGTGCGACCACCGGATGCTGATGACTTGAGTCACATTACCCAACAGCCCGGAGAGTCAGCCGAGAAATTCTAGACTCGGTTCCTAACTAAAAAGAACCAAATTGTCGACTGTCCGAACGCCGAAGCCTTGGCGGCCTTTAAGCATAATATCCGCGACGAGGGGCTCGCCCGACACCTCGGCCAAGAAAAACCAAAGTCCATGGCGTCCCTCACGACACTCATGACCCGCATTTGCGCGGGCGAGGACAGGTGGTTGGCTCGCAGTACCACCACACCAATAAACTCCGGCACTTCAGATGTCCGTGACAATAACCGCAAGCCACGGCGCAACTGACATAAGCGTCGGAACAATGCCGACAACACCGAAGACACGACAATCAACGCCGGATTCAGTGGCTCAAAATCCGATTAGCGAAAAAAGCCGTTCAAAAGAAACAATCCAGGATCGTCCAGTCTGGACCACATACTTGATCGCTCGTGCCAAATTCATGGCACCCCTGATAAGCCAGCCAACCACACTAACAGAGATTCCTGGGTGTTCAAACAGGCCGGCAAGATAAATGCCGAAAACAAGGACAAGGGGCTGCATAGCGACGATGACGAGGAGCCCCGGTGTCGGAACACTGGGGGACAGAAGAAATTTCCTCCCCAGGTGAAAACGGTAAACATGATCTATGCCACCCACATTCCCAAAAGGGAACGAAAGCGAGCACTAAGGGACGTCTATGTGATGGAGCCAGTCGCCCCAAAGTTCAACCCATGGTCAGCCTGTCCGATCACTTTTGATCATAGGGACCACCTTACCAGCAACCGTCACGGCGGTTCAGCCGCATTGGTCCTTGACCCAATCATCGACGGATTCCACCTCACGCGAGTCCTTATGGACGATGGCAGTAGCCTGAACCTGCTTTATCAGGACACAGTGTGCAAAATGGGCATCGATCCTTAAAGGATCAAGCCCACCAAAACCACCTTTAAAGGTGTAATTCCAGGAGTAGAGGCCCATTGTACGGGCTCCATAACACTGGAAGTGGTCTTCGGATCCCCGGATAACTTCCGAAGCGAGGAGTTAATCTTTGATATCGTCCCTTTCCGTAGTGGCTATCATGCACTGCTTGGACGAACCGCATTCGCTTGATTCAATGCGGTACCACAATATGCATACCTCAACCACAAGATGCCAGGACCTCATGGGGTTATAACAGTCAATGGAAACACAAACCGCTCTCTCCGTACAGAAGAGCACACTGTGGCCCTCGCGGCAGAAGTACAAAGCAGCCTTCTCCGGCAAACCGCCAGTTCAACGACAACAACCCCGAACTCCGTCAACCGAGTCCGGAGTACTCTGCAACAGGATCACCAGGCACGCCAAGAGCATGACTAGAAGTCCGGCCTCCGCCCTAGCCCCATCCAGGCAGCATTTGTGCCGCGTGTACACAATTACGCACTCAAAATACCACGGGCATAGGCGGAGGCGCAACGGTGATGCGGTCCATAGTGCGGTTCAACCGCGACAAGACCCGCATACTTTAATAACCTTCTTTCTATTTCAGGACCCTACTTTCGGGCATCCCCTTCAGAGAACCAGATCATCGGACTCATCACAGGAGGGAAAACCAAGGAGGCAAAAGGCTTTGCGCACAACGGGAATACCTAGTGTTGGGGAACATTGCAAAAAATTAAAAAATTTCCTACGGTTTCACCAAGATCCATCTATGAGTTCATCTAAGCAACGAGTCATGGGACATGCATCTACATACCACTTTGTAGATCGCGAGCGGAAGCGTTCAAAAGAACGGGGTTGAAGTAGTCGTTCTCGTCGTGATCCTATCACCGGAGATCCTAGCGCCGAACGGACGGCACCTCCGCGTTCAACACACATACGGAGCGGATGACGTCTCCTCCTTCTTGATCCAGCAAGGGGGAAGGAGAGGTTGATGATGATGGCTCCAGCAGCAGCACAACGGCGTGGTGGTGGTGGAATAGCAGCACTCCGGCAGGGCTTCGCCAAGCACGTGACGGAGGAGGAAGAGGTGTAGCAGGGGAGGGAGGCGCCATAACTTCAGGGTGCGGCTGCCCCCTCCCCCCTCCCATTATATAGGCCCCCCAGGGGGGGGCGCCGGCCCTGGGAGATCCAATCTCCCAAGGGGGCGGCGGCCAAGGGGGGTGGAGTACCCCCCAAGGCAAGTGGGGCGCCCCCCTACCCTAGGGTTTCAACCCTAGGCGCAGGGGGTGGGCCAAGGGGGGCGCACCAGCCCACTATGGGCTGGTTCCCCTCCCCACTTCAGCCCTTGGGGCCCTCCGGGATGGGTGGCCCCACCCGGTGGACCCCTGGGACCCTTTCGGTGGTCCCGGTACAATACCGGGTGACCCCGAAACTTTCCCGATGGCCGAAATATCACTTCCTATATATAATTCTTCACCTCCGGACCATTCCAGAACTCCTCGTGATGTCTGCGATCTCATCCGGGACTTCGAACAACATTCGGTATACTGCATACTCATATTCATACAACCCTAGCGTCACCGAACCTTAAGTGTGTAGACCCTACGGGTTCGGGAGACACGTAGACATGACCGAGACGGCTCTCGGGCAATAACCAACAGCGGGATCTAGATACCCATGTTGGTTCCCACATGCTCCTCGATGATCTCATCGGATGAACCACGATGTCGAGGATTCAAACAACCCCGTATACAATTCCCTTTGTCAATCGGTACGTTACATGCCCGAGACTCGATCGTCGGTATCCCAATACCTTGTTCAGTCTCGTTACCGGCAAGTCACTTTACTCGTACCGTAATGCATGATCCCGTGACCAAACACTTGGTCACTTTGAGCTCATTATGATGATGCATTACTGAGTGGGCCCAGAGATACCTCTCCGTCATACGGAGTGACAAATCCCAGTCTCGGTCCGTGTCAACCCAACAGACACTTTTGGAGATACTTGTAGTGCACCTTTATAGTTACCCAGTTACGTTGTGACGTTTGGTACACCCAAAGCACTCTTACGGTATCCGGGAGTTACGCGATCTCATGGTCTAAGGAAGAGATACTTGACATTGAAAAAGCTCTAGCAAAACGAACTACACGATCTTGTGCTATGCTTAGGATCGGGTCTTGTCCATCACATCATTCTCCTAATGATGTGATCCCGTTGTCAATGACATCTAATGTCCATAGTCAGGAAACCATGACTATCTGTTGACCAACGAGCTAGTCAACTAGAGGCACACTAGGGACATGTTATGGTCTATGTATTCACACGTGTATTACGATTTCCAGATAATACAGTTATAGCATGAATAAAATACAATTATCATGAATAAGGAAATATAACAATAACCCTTTTATTATTGCCTCTAGGGCATATTTCCAACACCTAGGTGGTATCTATCAATGATCGTGATACCTGTTTTACGTACCCTCATGCGTCCCGCCCTTGGATAGGACATGTCAAATAGTCCTATTTGCTTCTGCTTAACACATTAATTATACACATACGCTTGGACATATTATTTAAATAACAACGGGAAATAATATATAGCGTCAGCTTATTATTCCTATCTTCACATTTTCCCTAAAAATGTTTATTTAATATTGCATCCGTACACTTTGGTACGTTCAGTTTGCCAGGGGCTTCTTATGGCGCCCCATAATACGGCAAGATAAGTCCGAACCCTTTCGACAGTGCGGCACCCTGAAATTATAGCATTATATGCATCAGCTCCAAATCATGTCTTGGGTCAATTGTTGGGTTTGCCCGGCTCCCTTGTTTTGGTACCTTACGTTACGAGCACCTCAGTCCGATTATGCACCTCGGCTAAGGTAGCGCAGGGAGAACTACTGCGATTGTGTCCCGGTTCTTCCGGACGAGCACCTCAGTAGAGAAAGCCGAAAACTGATTGTCATGATGCGGCGAGAGTTGGTCGCTGTTTGAGAGGTCTTAAATCCCTAAAGATTTTTTCCACTTCAGGCGAGGAATCGTCCTTGTCCGATTTAGGCGTGTATAGCACCCCAATTCGGCTTTCCAAATTCTAGGGGCTTCGCCAAAATTTAAAATTATATACTTCTATGGCTAAGTGAGAGTTATAAAGCCGCATAGTCCGATTGCCTTGTTTGCTGCACCAAACACCTCCTTAAAGGACCAAATTTTTTGGATAAAGAGTGTTTGGGTTTCCACGAACACCCCAGTAATAGTTACATGGGGGCGGAAGCCGACGACTGGCCTACTTTCAGAATTTTATAAACAGCCTCACAGAAGGTAATATTTTAAATGAACAAAGCGCCATATAGCGCAAACAAACTCCTTTTCATATTACAAAGACGACATGAGTACATTCACTCAAAGATTGTGTCCTTGGTACATTCATCGGCCACGAGGCGAGCGCCTTTCATAACGCCATCATAATATTTCTTGGGGTAGCGATACGCCTTGCCCTCCGGCGGTCCATCCTTCACCAGCTTCTCTGCATCCAGCTTGGCCCAATGCATCTTCGCACGGGCAAAGGCCCGGTGGGCACCCTCAATACAAACGGATTGCTTGATAACTTCAAGCCACGGACAGGCATTTACCATCCGCTTTATAAGGCCGAAGTAGCTATCGGGCAGGGGCTCACCAGGCCACATCCAAACTATGAAGTCCTTCATGGCCACTTCGGCTGCCCTGTGGAGTTCAACCAATTGCTTCAGTTGGTAACTCAGAGGCATTGGGTGTTCGGCTCCAGTATATTGGGACACAAACAACTTCTCTGTCGAGCTCCACTCTTCGGCACGGTAGAACTCCGTGGCATCTGATATGCTGCATGGAAGATCTGCGAATGCCCCTGGAGAGCTCCGAATTCGGGTAAGTAAAAGAAATGTCTCCTCCACATGCTTGCTTTGCATAATAAATGCCTTACCCGCCGTTATCTTCTTGGCCGCCTAGATTTCCTGTTGGGCCTTTTGGGCTTCGACCTTGGCGTCTTTCACCCTCTGAAGGGCCTGTGCAAGTTCAGACTCTTGCGTCTTTAAGTCACGCTCCAAGGACTCGAACTTCTTGCCGAGCTCCTGGAGCTCTTGCTGTACCTCGCCCACCCTAGCATTTTGCTTTTCATGCTCAACAGGCTCCGTGGCCGCCTTGTCTTCGGCCTCGGATAGCGCTTTCTTCAGGGCCGCCACTTCGGTCGTGGCCCCTATTAAAAAATCATGACGCTTCTTGTTAGCGTCACCAATTGTTTCTCCTTTATATCACACATGGATGGGGTATCACTCACCTTTGTTCTCTTCGAGCTGCCTCTTCGTGAGGCTGAGCTCCTCTTAGGCCTGCTTTAGGTCCCATTCGAGTCCGTCGACCTCTGCTGTGCGGGCGGCAGCGGCAAGCAGCACCGCCTGCTTATTCACATAGACACATACTGTTAGACTCCTGCGGTTTTGAGTTGACCCTCCGTTTGGCTTTTCTTTCCGAACACCAAACAGAGTATCAGGGGCTACTGTCTATGGCGTGATAATTTCTCACACTTTTTGATTACTTACCTCAAAGCCTGTTAGGAGGCTGGTGCAGGCTTTGGTCAGTCCACTTTTGGCGGATCGAACCCTCTGAATCACCATACTTAGAAGAGTACGGTGCTCTTCATCGATGGAAGCACCGCGAAGCACTTCCAGCAGACTATCCAATGCCTCAGGCGCGACGGAGGTCATCGGCACGGCTGGCTCGCCCTCCCTAGTGAGGGGCTTCCTACCAGAATCCGGAACCTTTGGAGGTTCCGGTGCAGTGTCCGGCTGGGAGCCCAACTTGCTGCGGCTCTCGTCAGCATAATCTATGGGGATCTTACCCCCCATGTGCTCGGCGGCTAGAATTTCGCCTTGGGGCGTCTTCAGAACTGCCTCCCCCTGCTCTGGTACCCTTTGGGACAACACCTCCATGTCATCCGCAGGCCGAGGGGAGGTGGCCGTCGGGAGCGAATTCATTGCCGAATCACTCAGAGACCCATCCGAAGAGGATACCTCGGGATGGGACCTGGCCGGACTTCATATGCGTGTTCGGCGTTATAACAAACTGTGTAGTTAAGTCGCACGAAAAGTATTATAGAGTGCAGATACTTGTGATCTCGCCAGGGGCTTGCCCCTGTGCAGCCGCTCCTCCTTGCTATAAGCGGCCATGGTGGAGTGATCCAGAAGGGACGCCTTTCCCTCATTTGGCGTCCTAGCCTCCCCCTGTGGGGCGGCTTTTCTTTTCTTCTCCTCCCCAATGCGGGAAGGGGGAATTTCTTCGTGTTTCCCCCGTCTCCGTGGGAGGAATCTGCCTCGCCGTCCTCGGACGATGAGTCTATTACGGCCTTGCGTCGGGGACCCTTCCTGGTCCCCGCGGCCGCCCTCTTGGACCCTTCGGCCTCCCCGGAGGGGGCAGCCCTCTTCTTATTCTCCTCCCCTTCATGGGAGGAGCACGCCTCATCGCCTTCGGATGAGGTGTCTGGTGCGACCTTGCACCGGAAGCCCTTCCTGGTCCCCGTGGCCTTCTCTTCGGCCTTCTTTTCTGGCGCCTTGTAAGGCGCCGGAACTAGCATCTCCGTCAGGAGTGCGGTTGTTGAATCTTCCGGCAGCGGAGCCGGACAGTCAATCCGCTCCGCCGTCACCATGTAATCCTGATTAGATGAACATGGTGACTTAAAATCCTCCCATGAATATGCTGGGAAAGGTACATCTAGTGATGATCAGAAAACTTACCAAATTGGCGAGCCGCGTGGCGTGGAGTCCGCGGTCCTCGGATGTGGGAGGAGGTACTTAGGTGGCCTTGAACAGCACCTTCCAGATGTCCTTATGTGTCATGGCAAAAAGCTCTTGCAGCGTCTGGTGTTCGGCCGGATCAAACTCCCGCAGATTAAATGCCCGTCTTTGGCACGGAAGGATTCAGCGGAAGAGAATAACCTGGACCATGTTGACAAGCTTGATCTTCTTGTCCATCATGTCTCTAATGCAGTTCTGAAGTCCTGTCAGTTCCACGGGTTCGCCCCAAGTCAGGCCCTTCTTTTCCCAGGAGGTGAGCCGCATGGGGATCCCAGATCGGAATTCGGGGGCCGCCGCCCTGTTGGCGTCGTGCGGCTCGGTGATAAAGAACCACCCCGATTGCCACACTTTCATGGTCTCCACAAAGGAGTCGTCAAGCCAGGCAACATTGGGCATCCTGCCCACCATGGCGCCTCCGCACTCCGCTTGCTGGCCGCTCACGATATTCGGCTTCACGCAGAAGATTCATAGCCACAGGCCGAAGTGGGGCTTGATGCGGAGGAAGGCCTCGCACACGATGATAAATGCCGAGATGTTGAGGACGAAATTTGGGGCTAGATCATGGAAGTCCAGCCCATAGTAAAACATGAGCCCGCGGACAAAGGGATGAAGTGGAAATCCTAGTCCGTGGATGAAATGAGGGAGGAACACTACTCTTTCCCGAGACTTTGGAGTGGGGATGATCTGTCCCTCTGCCGGAAGCCTGCGCACGATGTTTGTGGCCAGATATCTGGCCGCCCGAAGCTTGATAATGTCCTCCTCCGTGACAGAGGAGGCCATCCACTTGCCTCCCGCTCCGGACATGCTGCGAATGGTCCTACGGAGAAGGTGAGAACTTGGGCGTTGGGGCTCGAGAGTGCGAGAATGGATGAGCAAAGGAGGAAGAAGGCGTGGGTAAAAATGGGAGATCCTTATCCCTTTATAGAGGTGGCAAAAACGGTGCTCCTCCCCGCTTGCCTGATGAAATCGCTTATTTTCCAAATGCCATGTTAATAGCATGGTTGGGTTACCCGTACCCATATTAATGAGGATCCCGTGATAAGGGGACATGATCTCTGCTTCGACAAGACGTGCTGAGGAAACCGCCTCGCAATATGTGCGGTGGTTGGTTGTAGGAAAACGATTCGAATAAAGACTTGGGCGTGATGTGATGTCACGTTATCTAAAGTTGTCAGCAGATTATACTTATGGAATATTGTTCTCTCTATGGTGGTATGTGAAAATCGTCTTGCAGAGCCGGACACGATTTAAGTGTTTGAGATTTACTTTGGAGTATTCGGAGATGGAACCTGTCTTGCAATGCCGAAGACCATCTAGGCGTCGGACTCATCATCATTGAATCCTGGTTCAGGGGCTACTGAGGAACTCCTGGATTAGTGGGTATCTGGACAGCCGGACTATATAGTTTGGCTGGACTGTTGGACTATGAAGATACAAGACTCAAGACTTCGTCCCGTGTCCGGATGGGACTCTCCTTTGCTTGGAAGACAAGCTTGACGATTCGGATGTTAGATTTCCTTCTTTGTAACCGACTCTGTGTAACCCTATCCCCCTCCGGTGTCTATATAAACCAGAGGGTTTAGTCCGTAGAGAGGGAACATTCATAATCATCATAGGCTAGCTCCTAGGGTTTAGCCTCTACGATCTCATGGTAGATCAACTCTTGTAATACTCATATCATCAAGATCAATCAAGCAGGAAGTAGGGTATTACCTCCATCGAGAGGGACCGAACCTGGTAAAACATCATGTCCCCTGCCTCCTATTACCATTAGCCTTAGACGCACAGTTCGGGACCCCCTAGCCAAGATCCGTTGGTCTTGACACCGACACTCTCCACGTACAGTCCACGTCCGATGGAAGTCGTTCCTTGACCATGTTGACCACGCCGCGCCGAGAGCACCACGGCGGTGGATGACAGCGAGGCCTAGGAAGGGGACAACTCAGAGCCGGGGAAGACACGATAGTGGAAGCCCGCGCGGAGAGGAGTACGAGGGTTCACTGGTTCGGCTGTGGTGTGAGGATGCCGTCACCGCAGGGCCTGGCAAGCGGTGGGAATAGTAGGGGGCGGTGAGGCCTCCACGGTAGCACAGCCGGCCATGAGAGGCAGGAGCATGCTGCACGACCGGCTGCTGCTTTGGGCAGCTGGAGCAAGAAGAGCAGAGGTTGAAGAAGCACTACGGCCGTTGGATGGACATCGTACGTTCACTGGAGCTAGAATCGTTCATGTTGACTAAAGTTGACAAAGGCCCCCATCCCAGTCAACTTAGTAGGCCCGCAAGTCAGTCTCCCACCATGGTGGGTCCCAGCTAGCAGGGGGAGTATTCATTTTTTTGTCCATAATAAGGAGGCACTTCCGGTGGGTCCGAGCTGACAGCGGGGTGAACGTTTTTTCGCGAAATACGGTGGCCCGTCCGATGGGTCCCAACACTCAGGGGGAAATGTTTTTTTCATGAAATAAGGTGGCCCGTCTGGTGGGTCCCTGCTATCAGGTGGAGGAATAATTATTTTGCACATAATAAGGAGGCACTTCCTTGCGGCCGCCTGGACCCAGCTGTCAGTCTCTCCATGTACAGTACTCTTCCGATGGAAGTCGATCGTTGACCATGTTGACCACGCCGCGCCGAGAGCACCAGGGCGGTGGACGACGGTGAGGCCTAGGAAGGGGACGATGCGGAGCCGGAGAAGACGCAGCAGTGGAAGCCCACGCGGAGAGGAATACGAGGGTTCACTGGTTCGGCTGCGGTGTGAGGCTGCCGTCACCACAGAATAACAGGGGGTGTGGGTGAGTAGAGGGATGGCCTGGCCAGTGGTGGGAGTAGTACGGGGCGGTGAGGCCTCCGCGGCATCACAGCCGGCCATGGGAGGCAGCAGCACACGGCACGACCGGCGCTGCTTTGGGCGGTTGGAGTAAGAAGACTAGAGGTTGAAGAAGCACTACGGCCGTTGGATGGACATCGTACGATCACTGCAGCTAGAATCGTTTATATTGACTAAGTTGACAAAGCCCTTGGTACGCGTCAACTTAGTAGGCCCACAGCTCGGATTTGGCAGAGAACATATAGCCCATTTGCAATTTGTAAGAACGTACAACCCATTTTTTTAATTCTAATGGAATTTACTACAACCCATTTACAGTTTGTTAAAAGTACAACCCAACTTCTAGCTAGGACAACGATTAATAATTTCAAACAACCGCTCATAAAAGAATTCCAAAAAAAATCCCACATTTTGATGGGATCCGAAATATTTTTATCTGAAATTTCTAGTCAGGTTAAATATAATTTCAAAATAAAGTTGTATTACGTTAAAATCCAACAAAATATTGCGCGCGCAACAAGTAATGAAATTAAAATTTTCAAATTCCAATAATAATATATATTTTAAACTAATTACGTGTTTGGTGCATAGTTACTGCCCAGTTATTATAATTACATCCCATTTATTATTTCTTAAAGTCCATTTTCTTGTTAAGCCTAATGCATACCTCCTAGGAAAGTTTGCAGCCCTGCGGGGCGGAGAATAACAAGTTGACCCGGATATTGTGTACAACTGTCGGCCCAGTTGCATTGCTGATGTTGAAAAAAAGGCCTGTGTAGTACAGTACAACCTAACATGGCTACTCAGCCCACATTCAGCGACGCCGGAAAGGCCCAAACAAGGCTTTTGTACAACTTTTTGAAGTCACTGAGCTCAATTAATAACTTAAGAAAAAAGTTAGATTATAGTGGAACCTAATTAAAAGCTGTCATGAGCAAATAAATAATTCAACGGGTCCCGCTTGTGCGTGTGCGCGCGTGTGTGTGTGAGTGTGTGTGTGTGTGAGAGAGAGAGAGAGAGACCCATCGGTCGATGCTCGTAAATACATCTTTCAGCCATATGCATCGCTGATGCTCAGTAAAAACTTATATAGTTGACACAATCATATAGAACATCATCGCACACTGAACTTGCATACAAAAATTTCACGCAAGCGACACAATCAGGATGGAAGCAGTGGATCGCTACGGGTAGGGCTATGTTGAAACCAATGAAGTCGTACATAACGGTTCATCGTCTTTATCAATGACGGGGAAATATCTTGAATGTTGTGCAAAGAAAACAGAGAGACAACACAATAAGTTCTGCTAGCACATTAAGTTGATGTACAACCCTTTCTAAAAAAAGTTCAGGTACAAAATTAGAACAGATCACAATCAAATGTACTGGCATATTAGTGCTTCACACCCATAGCTCGGACTTAACTAGTATCTGGCAAGATTCAGTTGTAACCTCAAATAGAGCACATCCAGGCAGCCAACCCTGCCTCTTCTCCCAAAGAAGCAGTGGCCTCTGCAGTGCGATGGAGTAGGCCCTGTGCCATCCATCGTTCCGAGCAACACAGGGAAAGTCTGACGTTGACTCCTGTAATGGATGTCGCTAACGGACCCTGGCACCAGCAGCGGTGGCAGGACTTCGATTGATGGATTGACCACTTCTTTGACATGCACGAACACTCGATATAGGTACATCCCTAACGTGGTCTGCGCCGGCCTTGGTAGCGATGAATAGTACAACCCCGGTTCCTGCACCGGTATCTCAACACCAATCACCTTCGGTATGGTGGACGACTTCTTCATCCATGCCATAACCATCAGAGCCTAGCTGTCTGGAGGAACAAACATACTTACGAGCTCACCTCCAAGGTCGTTGATAAGCTCGTTCATGGACTCGCTGTTCCAAGCACGTCGAGGCATGCCGTGGAAGGTAAGCTTTGTTAAAAAATCAAGCTCAGAGGGCACCGAGCCCCATCCTGGGTGCCACCTATCAAAGCTCACCAACGCGCCATTGCAGAACAAACGCCGGGAAGATTCGAACACACGACTGCAGTCGAAAGTTCGCCGGAACCTGACGAAGAAATTAGTCGGTGGCGGACAGACTTCGACGAGCAAGTCACTTATTTGGATGCCGTGCGCAATGCCAAGAGCTTTGACAAGGTCATCCATTGAGACGGGAGGCCGGTCGCTGTTGATGGTTACCATCAGCACTTTGCCGGCAAACTGGTCGTCAAGCGCCGCCATGCCACTGTTGAGCGACAGCACACAGCGACCGAAGGCAAGACAGACCTCAGGATCTTCGGCTCAGAGATCCGCGTTGACCGGCAACATGATAGTGCGCTTGAGTATAGGGGGTACATGAGGGGGATTTGGTGGAACTGGAGTAGGAATCGAGATTCTAGAGGTGGGGGAGGGGCGGGAGATTGGGGATGAAAAGGTAGCATGAATTTTGAGCACGCACGAATATGCTCTCGGTGCACAAGCACATGAAAACACCGGTGGCGCCCACATGTCGGCCTAAGAGTCCTTATTCTTTCTTTTTTGGAGAGCCTGGCCTTTTTTCAGGATCTTTTGAGAGCCCAGCCTCAGAGTCATAATTGACCTATTTGGCATTGCGTTACTACTCAGGCCATATTCAACGACACCTCACTGGCTCAAACAAGTGTACATCATCGAAAAGACACTGAGCTCAAATTATATAACTTGAAAAAAGGAGATATACTCTGAACACTGGAGAATGGTGATGCCCTCATTTAGCCCACCAGTAGTTTGAGACAATAAACAGTTCGAAACAACGATATGTACAACATTCAAACACTGACTAGTGACTACTACTAACATAAACAGCAAGACATGATAGTTCATAAGAAGTCTTGCTACACCAACAAAACGCACCCATCTGCAGCGCTCAGACTCTCGTGATCTAGATGAGAATGACATTCTAAACAGAAGCAACTATTACATAGTAAGAGTGACATAGATAAGGATGACCAAATGATAAGGAATATGCATAACAAAAGAAAGAACTACTCATCCAGAACCACCAACAAAGACAACAAAGTCATTCGAAGATATGATCCAACACCATCATAATTTTTAGCCCCGCTTCAGCGACCAGTGATCCGGAGACACCAGTACTCCACCCTTTCGATGCAATATCCCAATTACCTATCAACCTGAAGGCTTGAACCACATCATTGCCTGTCGTAATTGAGACATCCAAGGATCAAAGTTAATCTGGATGCCTTTGTCATTCTCACCTTCTTTTGGCGGCATGCTGTATCGTTGACAATCAGGGGAGTTTGCTCCCGAACTCCTAGGGCTCGCCGTGTAGACACAGTTTTCCATAGCAAACAGAGCCTCTCTGCCATCAAGGTGAGTCCGAGAAACAGAGAGTGTGAACCAAGGCTGTTTACCCGCCTCCAACTAAAAAAATCCTGATGGCCCCAACAAGCTGGTATCCTGCTCATAGACGTGACAGCCACTGTCTGGATACTCACGTTTTACATGGTGCTTGTATACAATGGGGTTTTTGCAATATAAATTTTCTGGCTCATATGTCCGAATGATCATCAGTCTTTTACAGTCGTCTGATCGAGCGAGGAACCAGTTGTGCTTCCCTGTTTTTGGCAAAGGTGGTGTGATTACAAAGGGCAGTAACTATAGGGACACTGCATCATATCAAAAAGGACATGCATTGTTGATGTAAGATCAGCATTGTTCAGAGTATGAGTAGGATAATGCAAGAAACAGCATTGATATGTCCCTGTTGGAACTGGGAGGTAAATATAGGGAAATGTATAATGGGTTCGAAAATATAGAAGTGGCATGCATGGTTATACTCATGTTATCTCGCAATCGATTCTTCACAGGAAACTATCATGTCATGCATGTTATGTAATCATGTTCTGTCCTCACAAACAAATTCTTCAAGGTAACTAACAGACCATGCATTGTTATATACTCGTGTTCTGTGGGCAAAATTTTTGTGAGGATATTATTCTAGCCATTGATTGCTGAAGGGCGAATATAGGTATGTACACATGGTAAGCATTGCAGGATTTCACTACTTCCAACTATAGAGTTCTCCATATGCACATTTACTTCCCTAATGTATGGTTAGATGAAACCAATAGTGTGGTGCATGTTTCTACATCATGAAAATGAGGAAACTAACATGGCCATTGATACACACTCATATTTATTAGTAGTATATAGATTACTGTAAAATAAGGATAATATCCATATATTCCTAACCGTTTGATTATTCAGGGTACAAATTGGCTGTAATGACATGGTCACAATCGCATGAATTAACTCATTCCAAATATAGCTAATTTACGGCATCTCTAATACATTGCCATAGTTCTACTCAAATTCTACTCAAACAGGGATATGCCAATCATCACAAAAAGTTCAAATAGTGTCATGGCATCATCATTAACATGAGAAGGGAACAACTTACATGCGCCATCCTAGCAATACGTGGTGCCATCTGCTTTGTCGATCGCGTAGATGATGCCATTGTGTTCAATAGCATCACAGAAGTGTGTATCAGCTTTGACGATGATCCACTGCGAGCTGAGTTGTCTCCAGCTAAAGAAGGCACCGGCGTAAAGATAGGCGAGTCTGTGATCAAACAAGGCAATTAGCTTGAAGTCTGCGTAATTCACATGTCGTGTGGGCACTTGGCAGATTACAATCTTCTGCGAAACAAGGTCCATCCAACTGATGTGGTAATCTAGATGACTTGGACCGCGATGGTAATACTCTATATAATCCAATGGAGGAAGGATAATCTCATGGGAGGTCTGGAAGTTCACGAGCACCAACTTTTTACCGTCTTCTTTGAAGGTAGCCATCCAGTGGGAGTTCATGCCGGCCCAGTACATACCTGCCAAGAAGTTTCCGGTGATGGTGATCGGATCAATGTCGAGGGAAATGATGTACGGCGACCCACTACATACCTGCAAAGAAGTTTCGGCTAATGGAGATCGGATTGAAGTCGAGGGGCATCATGTACGCCTCTGTATCATGGTGAGCCAATCTCGCAAGACCAGATAGCAGCAAGGAGGGTGTCTTGAAAAGCTTAGGCCTCACTTCGACGATGGCCGTGTGCATGTCCCTCGAGCATGCAGCCAGCCGCAGGGCACTCAACATATCCATACACGAACAACAGAGGTCAAGGATGTCACTGGGGAGATTGCTCCAATCGCGGCTCATATGGATGCTGCGCGGTTCGCGTTCGGCCATGGTGGAGTTTGGAAGGTGGGGTTTTTGGGGGGCTTGATTTACGGGGGAGAAGGTTGTCGGTGCTGGAGCGGCTAGCGAGGGAATAGTGGTACTGGGGGAGGCAAGTGAGGCGACGGTACACGGGGGCACAGTGAGATGGAGACGGAGACGGAGAAGGAGATGGAGATGGAGTGGTGCTATGAGAGCGGAGAGGGAGACGAGGCGAGGCGCCAATGTGTTGTACAGCGGCGGTGATAGACTGTATAGTGCACAGGGTGAGGCTGACTTTGGTAACCCGAACATGCCGCCTGGACTAGTGTCAGGCGCAGGGTGTTGTCACTTCACTATGAGGACCGGATGAATAGTATTTTGACCATCAAGTGTACCACAGTTGTACTACTACTACTACTACTAGTAGTAGGAACATGAGTACTCCGATATTGTGTAATGGAAATAGGTCTCCCGTGCTAGCATACCTATTTTCATAAGGTGACTTATACTCACCTAAACGGAGGGAGTATTCCTTAACCAGAGAATGTTGTGTCTCCCACTCACACGCTCAAAAAGAAAAGCTACGACACATTTTTTATATGTTTGCATAGGTCCCACCTATCAGGAAGGATGGGCACGTACACGAACAGGTACGACTCATCAGTCTACCCGCATAGCCTTTTCGTTTAGTCTACCTAGCTGTCTAATCAACTGCCTGCACGCCACTTCTCCCATTTACTTCTCCATCGGGAACCAATTCTCCTCGGCTTCTTCACCTCCCCTTCATCTTCATTTGCATCCAAACCCCACTGCGTTCACATTGTTTTAACCTCTTTAAATAATCATCTACTACTTTAGTTAGATGAGCCATCTAATCCTAATTCTCCAAACCATAGCCCTCCGTTCCAACGGTTCCAAATGGTGAAAGAGATCGAGATGCAGGTTTTTAGCATCCAACATGTCCTCGTCGAAGGCTCGATGCGCATAGTTGCCACCGTCACCGTCCACCCAAGGGTTGTTCGGCAGTGGATCAACAATGTATCCAACTCCCTCGAAAAGATAGAGATGAGGGTTATCGGTTTCAACGCAGAGTACACGGAGCATGCCCCTGGGAAGATCCAGCGCGCCGCTGTCCTTCAGCTGTGCCTCGAAGATGATGTTTTGGTGTACCACATCATACACTCGCCCTCCATACCAGGTGAAATTCATGATTTCTTCTCTCGGGAGGACGTATACTTCTATGGGGCAGCCATCGAAGGGGACAAACAGAAGCTAGAGCCATACAACCTTGATTTGAAAAGCATCACTGACCTACAAACCAGAATCAAAATTCCTGTACAAGATTGTGATAAACAGACACCATCCCTATTCTACATAGCAAATTTTGTGCTCGGTACAAATCTTCAAAAGGGTGACGAGATGGTGGCATTAAAGTTGTCTAGATGGGAGAATTATCCCTTGATATACGAGCGGATAAAATATGCTGCCCTCGATGCCCGTGAGTTTTGAGATAGCTGCAAGGTCCAAAGAGCTTGTTGCGAAGCCGTCTCCCACAGAAAATGAGAAGAAGAAGAAGAAGAAGAAGAAGAAGAAGAAGAAGAAGAAGAAAAGGCTGCACCAAAAGGAGGGCATTATGGATGGATGAACTATTTCCTCTCTTGTAAAAAAAATTATTCCCTCTCGGTGTATATTGATATAGATGGACTATTTCGATGGTGTGCATGTCTTTGGAACAGAGTAGTAGCATGGGTCTGCTTGACTATACGGAACTATTTATCCGCATATATAGCTTTCTCTGCTACTCCTTCTAGTGATCGGTATGCAGTGCATGTGTCCGTAGACATGACAACTTGTCCATGGAAGTTCAACTACGGCGACCATCACGTTTCATCTCGTGATTCCCACGACGCCTCTCCAACCCACGGCACCACGTCCCCCGACGTGCGCCTCACCCCTCTCGGCCGCACTACCCCTCTACCTTTGTGTGCATGACATGTGGGCCACCTAAAATGCGGCGAGCATCAAGTTTCTACCACAGCCACACGCGATTCCCACGACGCCGCTCGAACCCATGACACCACACGTCCCCCGACCTGCGGCTCACCCCTCTTGGCCCCACTGCCCCTCTGCCTTCGGGAGAATTACATGTGGACCAGTCACCTATCGGGTCCACATGTTATTGACTCAAAGGCGCTGAAGCTCAGTCCCGACGGCCCTGAGAGGGAAATGTAACTCCTGCGCCAGGGCTTGTGGTGCTACCGCTGCACGAACTCGTGCCAAACTCGAGATTTAATGGACATTGTAATCTCAACATGTGATGGGGAGCTCTAAATTTGAATTTGAAACTTATAAAATGAAAAGATTCAAAACAAATAAACTGGGAGAGAGGGAGTATATCGTAGGATGTGTCCCATACAAAATAAGTCCCCTGGTTTGTCACCACGAAGATGCGGTTAGAAAGGAGCACAACGTCTTCGTACTCATACGGCAACAAATCGGCCGCAGACAGCATGGTCCGCCTTTGACCACCATGTGCAAGGTTCGTGCTATCTTATTCAATCTCATTGTGGTTCCATCGTACCAATTCATGTGGCGGCCTGTTGCATGGCTGATCCCAATGTTCGACAAAGGTTCTACGGGAACGGTGTCAACATTGTAAATGTTGTGCAAATTGATGTCGGTACCCTCCCGTACATATGCAAGCCAATCTCCACTCGCACCGAGCCTAACCTGTGAAACAGTGGGCAGGGGGAGAATTAGGAAATGGACACCGAAGTTGTCTTTAGAATGCATTTACTACAGGATCTAACTCATCTTACCTGCTCATCGGAGGAAATCCGAGTGCCCCTCAACGTCGGCATCTCAAGGGGCGTCAACTTGCAACTACGGCCATGCCGCGCTGGAGAGACCCCCAAGGAAACATCCTCGTGCGTTCCACGGAACATCGAGATGCATTTGTATGAGTAGTTCATCTTGTGAGAGAGAAGGATGAACGAGGGAAGGCCTCTAGAGATAGAGATGGACACTACTACTACCAATGTGCTGGCCCGTGCGTTGCAATGGTTCCAAAGTAGCAGAATAATACGTGTTCACGTGCTTGAAATATAAACACTCTAGTTTTGATATACATGTGTCATCAGACATGACAGCTTGTCCATGGAAGTTGAACCACGATGACCATCATGTTTCTTGTTTCTATCACTGCCACACCCACACGCGATTCCCACGATGCCACTCCAACCCACGGCACGACGTCCCCCGACGTGGACATGGATCCTCTGACGTGGCTATCACTGCCTTGCCCTGCCTTTCCTTCGCTGACAGGTGGGACCCACGCTTATGGGTCCCACATGTCAGTGACAAAATGGTAGGATTGTTCGCGTTAGGGGATCCTCATCCCCTCGATGTTCCCCTTGTCCCTCTAGGCCCCACCGCTCCTCTGCCTTTGTGTGCATGACATGCGGGCCAGCTGAACTGCGGCGGCCATCAACTTTCTACCACAGACACACCTGATTGGATGCGGTTTGCCTGCTCTGCTGTTTTGCTACGATCCGTACTCCCGTACCATCGAATTTTCATCCAGCGGCTGTGACACATTTTGTCCCAGGCATCAATCCTCAGCTGGAGTACTTATGTACTATAGGTAGTACCCGCTGGTGTGGCCATCTACGGCTCATAATGCCCCGACGCCCAGCTATGGCACCCTCGCCACGGCCATGCCACCACCGGCCGGTTCATCTTGAATGAGTGAGTCGCGAACCACGCCACCACCTTGAGAATGACATGTGGGCCAGCCGCATTTAAGGCCCACATGTCATTGACTCATAGGTCGGGCACTAAGCCACTGAAGTTCGGTCCCGTGGGCCCCGAGAGGGAAATGTAACTCCTGCGGCAGGCCTTGTGGTGCGCCCGTAGTACGAGCTCGTGCCAAAACTGGAATTTCTTTCTTACTACTACCAACTAGTACTAGTAAGGTACACGTGCATTGCACGCATGGGATTCTGGTGGTTTGTGCATTATGCTTCTACATGTGGAGTTTTCGGGATTCTAACATGTCGCAAAATCTGGTGGAATGTAAGGTTAGGCAAGTTTGATTAACTTAGGTGAGTGTTTGGTTCAAGCCACACCTTAGGCAAGCCATACTAAGGCCCCACATGACATACACACACAAAATGTGGCAAGATTCCCTTAGGGTGTGTTTGGTTGAGGAACCAACTGTCACGGAATGGAATGGTTCCATTCCAGAGGAACGGGTCGGTTCCGTTCTTGTGTTTGGTAGGTGCAAAAAAGTAGAACGGGTTGGTTCCATCCTAGTGTTTGGTTTGAAAGAATGGAATGAAGAATGGAAGAACAAAAATTCAAATTTTCGGCAGCATTTCGTTTGTATTTTCCAGAAAAAAACAACATAACAATATATATTGACAAAGAACACAATTTCCAAGAATATCACAAGGTAGCAATCATGTAGCAAGTTCATTTGGTACATCCAAAAGCAATCAGCAAGTACATGTCTTTCACATACAAATAGGCAGTACATGTCTCTCACATACAAATAACCAAAGAAAGTGCACTACAGCCATACGTGTTCACATACCAAACATTCAAAAGCAACGCAATGGCACTACAGCCATACATGTCAAGTTCACATACGTGACAACCATATCAAATTTAGAAGTTCTTCTTCACATACCTACTCACCCAAACAGATTTGTTGATTTCGGAAAGCTTCATGAAGGCCCTTGCAATCTTGGGGTTGTCAACAAGATGAGCATAGTAGTGGGCAAGGTGCTCTTCATCAAATTCTTTCAAACAAGAGACTACATCTCAAAGGTCATCGGGTATATCATCATCATCTCCACCAGATTTCACAAGAGCTTCAGCCACAAGTTTAAACCCATCTTTGAGAATGGCACCTAGTGGATCCTCTAGAACTTTCACCACCTTGGCCTTCTTTTTTGGTGGTCCTTTGGGGTCAGAAGACTCACCAACTTGCGGTGACGTGTTGATCTCACCATTCACCTCACCATTCTCCTCATCATCGACATCAATAGAAAGGAGATCATTTCTAGACCTTGCATTCATCCCTTTAGCCCCCGTTGTTCCAAAATGGTCGCCATAGCATGATAGTGTTCAATTGGGTTATTCAAGAAGGGAGCATCAGGTTTGTGGGTCTACAAAAAATTTGCAAGTCATTAGCATAATGAAGGCAGAAAGTGAGATGATATTGTTCATAGTATAAGAAGCTTACCATACATTGACCTGCATAGTGCTCATCGCTGAGCCTAGTTGTGCAAGTATCTTCATCCCATAGAGCTCCACTTAAATTCTTCAAATTGACAACCCTGACCCAAATCTTCCTCCACTTCTTGAGATGGTTTCTAACTTGATCGGAGGTGATAGTTAGCTTGAATTGCTCGTTCAAAACAGGAGCACATTGTTTGAGATGTGTCTCCCTGAATCCACTAGAAGTTCTCTTCCCTTTAGCAACAAGGTTAGCCAAATAACCTAGCATAGTGTTGGTCATGGAAGTGGTCCATACAATGACCCCACTTTTCCCGGAGTTTCCACTTGCAACGGTAACTTCAACATTGTCCATTTCTGTCCAGTCATCAAAAAATTGCAAAAGAATGGATGAAATCATCACAAATATATGGTTTGACATAATAAATACCACAATCAGTCCAGCCATCAAAACGTTGCAATAAAAAGGATGAAATCATCACAAATATATGGTTTGACATAATAAATACCACAATCTGTCCAGCCATCAAAATGTTGCAATAAAAAGGATGAAATCATCACAAATATATGGTTTGAAATGACAAATACCACAATCTGTCCATCCATCAAATGAATGCAAAGGTAGTTGCATAAACATTACAAATACATAGTGCACTGCACTCATAAATTGGCATACATAAGTTGCCTATCTTCCCACATTTGGGCAGCAATTTGTAGCCTATGGTCTACCAAGGCCCTATTGTCACTTAATTGTTGCCTTGATGTTCGAATTGGTTGGGTGGTCCATGTCACTTCCGGTATAATGAATTCATCGATCCCTTGTGATAGTGCATAATTATGAAGAACACAACAAGCTATAACAATGTCAACTTGGACCGGGAAAGTGAAGAATGGTTTGGCATCATCTAAAATTTTGAAACGCCTCTTGAGAGATCCAAAAGCCCTCTCTACCGTCACCCGTAGAGATGAGTGCCTAAGGTTGAATAGCTCCTTGTCATTTTGGACCGGATTGTTGCCCCACTCATTCAAATGGTACCTCACGCCACGAAAAGGTGGTAAGAACCCAGGCTTGGCTCCATAACCGGCATCAACTAAGTAGTACTTTCCTAAAAAATAAAAATAAATATTGGTTACAATGGTTTCGTAAGGTAGTAACAAATGGACAATTTCTATCTAGGTCAACGTCTTACCGGGTGGTACTTGTAAGCCTCTCTCACGAGTTAATGCATCAGCTAAGACGGTCGCGTCGTGTGCGGACCCTTCCCAACCAGCCAACACATATGTGAAGTGGAGGTCAAAATCTACTGCTGCCATCACATTTTGAGTGGTAAAGGCCTTCCTACCACGAAAAGAAGGCTCCACATCTTTGGTAACCCCTGCTCGCACATGTGTGCCATCGATAGCTCCAATACAATACTATATAGAGATCAGTATTAAATGGCATATCATATAGCCTAGATAGCTAAGGAATAGCCTCTGAAATTACCTTAAAATATGGGTCAAATCGATGATTTCCTGCAATTTTTGCGGGGGTTTCCAATGATGGTGGCCTTATATAATCATTACGAAGCTCGCCTATGGCATGAAGAGCCTTTCTAAAATAGATGCTCGTTGTGCCATATGATCTACCAAAATTGGCAGAAACAACCCTATTCCGAAGGTTATGCCCAATTGTATGCAAAAACATTGCCAATTGTTGCTCCACACTAAGATGTGGACTATCTTCTAGCAACTTGCGATCCCTCAATATGCCACACAAGCGAAAGAACGCTGCTCTTTCAAACCTTAGCATGTTTTTGCATAACACATCGCTTTGCCAAATTTTTTGGTTTAGATAGTCATATCTGATTCGGTCTCTTTCATGCATTGGGCCATAGGTAATACGTGGTCTCCTCTTCCTTATAATTGCCCGAACAATGACTGCCATTGCAGCTAGTGCAATAAAAACAGCTGCTCCCCTAGTCATCCTTTTTCTTTTGTTCATCTTGTTGACCATCTACAAGTGATGCATACAGTCAAAAATATGTGACTACTAATAACTTGCAACCATGGATCTGGTGAGTACACAACATCACTTATTAATTTTTTTGGGGTAATCATAGATCTACACAGCAGGCAGCAGCACATATATATGGAACAAATAGAGGAGGAACATGGCACACACACGAAATAAAAATCTGCCATCAATCCATTGTACCCATCAAGCGTATACAAAGGAGTAGGAACCATACCTTGGCTTCGTTGCTAGGCACACCTCCGGCCGCTCCTTCCTCTCCTGCCGCTCCTTCCTCTCCTGCCGCTGCCTAGTAGGTCTCCACCCGATCCTAGGTCGCCGCCGAGCTGCAGATGTGTGCCATCTGGGGAGAGACGATGGGGAGGAGAGGGAATCGGCGTTGGAGAGGGAAGAGACGGCGGGGAGGAGAGGTAATCAGCGCTGGAGAGGGATGGAAGTGGGAGATCGAGAGAGGGAGAGATGCGGGAGGCTGGCGGTGCTCAGATGCGGGAGGGAGGCTGCGTGCAAGGGGAACGAGGGCTCGAGGGCTCGTTCTGTGTTGTCCGGCCGATTTGGAGGTATGCGTCGGTTCCGCATAATGACCGAATATTTGGTTTTCTGGGACCGGTGGGTTCTGGGCCCTTCTGCTAACTGAACACGGGAATGGGCTTTTGGAATGGGTCAGACCCATGACATTCTATCCCATGACAGCAACCAAACACACCCTTAGGCTTGCCAACTTGTGGCTCTCATTTTCAAGAACTAATAACTTTGCCTAAGCTTAGTTGTGGCAAAGTTAGTCATGAATTAAGTTCAACCGTGGAGTCTTCTAGATTATACATGTGGCAGAATCTGGTGGATGATATCCAATGGCCAGTAGTGCTCGGATTTGCCATCTTTGTACCGTCGGATTGGCTTCATCCAACGACCAACTTTCAAAGTCTTTCACACACTATATAGGGGGTACAGATATAGAAGTGCCGGTCCGTTGCAATGGATCCAAAGTATATCTATTTAGTGGAGTGCACTCTAAACACATTATCTATTTATTTTTCTCTAACCTTTCGTAACCATGCAACCAAGCCACATAAGCTTCATGGGTGCCCCCCACATCATATTATTCATACTACGTTGATTGAAAAAGAGATAAATCACCCAAAACAAGATCTTCCCGTTTTTTGCACGTACCTACTAGTTGTATAGTGGTATTACTAGTAATATAGTATTAGGAGTACAAACTTGGTACTAGTAGGAGTAGTACTAGTACGGAATGCTCCTACTCTATCAACGAGCCCCATCTGAAACCAAATTTGTTGGCTTCCGTGCTACACCTAGATCTTACCCTTGTTTCTATTTTCCAACCCGGCGGCGGGCGGGGTGTCGGTTTGCTCAACGGCGGTCCCACATGAAAGTGAAAATGCTAGGCAACACGCCTTCCCTAAGCTATGTGTCGTGTTGGACGGGCCGTGGAGTACTCCCGATTCCCGGGCGTGTGGGGGTATGACGCGAACGCGGTAGGCCTTTTCCTTTTACTAGCAATGTGCCCATGCGTTGCGACGGATCCAAAGTAGTAGAATAGTAGTATTTGTTCACAAACTTGAAAGAAATCACTATTGTTTTGATATACTCCTAATATATTACTCCCTCCGTACCTAAATATTTATCTTTTTAGAGATTTCAAATGGACTATCACATACGGATTATATAGACATATTCTAGTGTTTCTAGCAAGATGCCCGCGCGTTGCACGAAGTTGATGGAAAAGGTAAGCACAACTTATAAATTCACGGATGGAGTAGTAGTTACAGTGATGCATATAATTAAGCAAAGGGATAGCACATATCGGTATTGACTGGAACGAGAATGCAACATCACAATAAGAATTAAGGCCACGATGATGCGATCGCAGTGGTGGTTACAGAAGGCAAGAAGAAAGATGGATCCATGAACGTACGACCTCCTCCTCCTCAACTTAGTGCGCCGGGCCACCGACCGGCGGCTAAGGAGCGGCGACTTTTGTGGCGAGGTCGAGGTGCTTCTCAACAAAGGCATCCAAGGCTTCCAGCAGGTTGAGGAAGGCCAACGTCGTAGCGTCCTCACTGGCCTTGTAGATACCTATGTACACGATTTGCTCGTACACGTGGATGTGTAGGTCGACGAATTCTTGCAGGGCGAGGCGCCACGCGGCGAGCGCGACCTCCAGGTGGACATTCCTCGTGGCATCGGCGGGCAGTCGCAGGGCCACTAGTACTTGAAAGAGGTTCCGGCCATGGAGGCCGATTAGGGTGGCAGACAATGAGGAGCCCGGGCGCGCGGGATGGAGGAGTACAGTGATGTCGTCCGCGAGCTTCTTGAGGACGGTGAACTTGTTGCTGGTGGCAACGATCATCTGGTCCAACTGAGAGTCGTAGTTGGTGTCGACGGCGGCCATCCACCAGCCGGTCTCCAACACCGTCTGGAGACGATCCTCAGCGCCATGCCGCAGGCCGGCATCGTGGACCATCTGGCGCAGCCGCTGGCCGCTCACGCGCATCGCTGCCATGGGTCTAGAGTGAGCTCTTTTGCGCTTAGTGTAGGTGCCTAGGCAAATGCTTAGGTGCGTATGATGTGGTAGATGCACTGGAATGGACGAACGCCTTTATATGAGGGCAATGAGGGCAAACTGCGTTGCATTCACATCGTGCAGCCTCTTTTCCCGGACCTCCTCCCATTACTTCCCTCATGCATTAATTGAAGGAGGATGCATTGGCCGTTCAACATACCGGGAACCGCTACTCCCTCCCTCGTCTGCATTAAAGCCGTATCGGGAACTGCGCTGCCCGCTGTCAAATCGAATACTCCCTCCATCTAGGTGAGTATTAATTCATCTTACGAAAACCAAATAGTAAACACATAGGCGTCGTGCATTAACTCTCACGTTGTTTCTTATTTTTTGACATAAATAGAGGAATCAACTAATAAGAGATGTGGGGCTTGTATGCTTTTAATGACTTGAGACTACCAAACATGACATGTAGTGGTCAGTTCGTTGCACAAGAACAAATACAACCCACGTCAGCACACACGCATCTTATAGCATCACCTCCAATGGCTATAAAAGATGAATGAGACCAAATTATATCTCATCTAGATGAGTTCTAGAAAAACTGTATTAATAATACTTAGTACTCCTGCGACATGTATCATATATTAGTATCATGTAGTACTTTATTTATTGCCATGTATGACACATAGTACTCAACTCTCTCTCTCTCTCTCTCTCTCTCTCTCTCTCTCTCTCTTTCTTCATTTAATTCTATGACACCTCATCACAATTGCAAAGGCTAGTACCATTACAACCAGCCTTAGCAAATACTAAACATTAAGTTATCTCGTTTTCCTCTCCACCTTGGTCACCTAGACGGAGGGAGTATACTGCGCGGGCTTTTCCTACGCGGTAGGCGAGGCAGTTCCGCCTAGTCGGTTCGACAGAGACGCGAGAAGACGAGGGAGTAGGCTGCTGCAAAAGTAGGGCTATGTGATTTGACATCGAGTTACTGCTGGACAAGTGGGGCCCCATGATTTGACTTGCCATTATCATTTTAACTACGGCGCTACGACCGGCGTGAGTCCCCCAATTCCTGACCACCTCCGTACATGTGCCTCTCCCAATGCTCCAATATGTAGTAGAGGATGGCTCTTGCATCAGATCCCACTTCTCCACTTTTTCCTTGCCTCTCTTTCCTCCACATATGCAAAAATGCCATGTAAAGCGCACTATTGTACTTACTTGCTCCTACAGTGCTAAGCTTGCCACATAGGCATAAAGTCTGATGTGGCAAGTTAATCAAGAAGAGAGAGACTAGTTTGGTGAGCCAAGGAAGAAACGGTGCTAAGCGCGTGTACCTAGGAAAATGCAATAAATACTAGTACTCCCTGTGTCCCATAATATAAGAACGTTTTTGGCACTAAAGTAGTGTCAAAAACGTTCTTATATTATGGGACGGAGGGAGTACGAAGAAAGAGATAGAGAGGACTAAAAAACACACACTTATAGCCAACCTTATAGCTAACCTTGTTGTAGTATGAGTGACTAAGTGATGACTATGTATGACATGCCAACATCAGATAGCCTAACGCACCGTGTTAAATCTCCAAGGGCACGACCGCGCGAGCGACGTGACAGTCGTGGTAGGCGCGACCATGATACGGGCTGCTGACAGCCCTTGGATCTGAGATCAAACGGTCGCATGCTAAGTTGCTAAAAATTTGCAGAATAACCCTCCAGGATAGGATATTCACCCATAGGTCTAGAATCACACCATGCAACCGTTCGATCTTAGATCCAAGGGCTCTCGGAAGCCCGTATCATGGGAGAATGGAAAGCCACTACCCTGCCGTTCGCACGCTGGCAGTTCGCTCCTACTCGTCCCCCTACGTCCTTCAATACTACGGCTGTTCGCTCCTAGTTGTCCCGTCCATTCACATTACAACAGTTCCACTAATCCTAACCCTCCTCCCAAATCCATGGCGTCCCAAATCTCCACGATCGGCGGTGAGGACAAGGTTAGGACCATCACCGGCGATGAGTTCGACATCATCTACACCTGTTCTTCCGCGACGGTGAAAGGATGCCTTTCTCGCTTCAGACGCATGTTCGAAGACTCAAATGATGAGCGGGTCGCTGGGCTAGATGTTGAGCACACCACAGTCCTGGGACAAGAGAAGGATCTAAAGGACGAAGAGAGGAAGAAGCCCGCCGTGATCTATGTTTGCGTGCATGACTTATGCTTGGTCTACCACATTTGCCATGCCGATGTTGAATGCCTGGATTTTAAGGACTTCCTCGAGAGAAACCTAGTCAAATTCGTTACTGTAGACTTTGGTAACGACAAAGAAGTCCTGGGTCGGATAGGCCTCGTTGTAGGCAACACCTTTGACCTCCAAAAGAATCGGCTGGTGTCCTCTCGTCAGCCTTCAATGCTGACCCGAGCAGGAGCCATGGTTCATCCTTCGTATGGTAAACTGGAGAAACCTCCATACATGTTTCATTGTTATGCATGGCAGCGGAATGTACTAGATATAGACCACATCCACTACGCTGCAATGGATGGCTACCTTTGTTTCAATATCTACAAGGGTTGGATGAAGAGCAAGAGCTAAGTGTGCGGTTCAAGCAAAGAAGTATCAGCCAAGAGGAAGAGGGACAAGGACGAAGTCGAGGACGTGGACGAGGACTCCGAGTAAGGTGGCAGTGTCATTGCTCATGGTGGTTCTAATGCAGTGTCTACCAGAATAGTTGCAAAGTTTAATTTCAGGTGTGCTTAATTTAATTTGAGGGGTGTGTTGTGTTGAGCCCCCAGTAGAACTATGTTATGTTTCTTCTCGTTACTTTAACTCTTCAGTACGTACATATAATATTTCTTACATTTCATCTTTTAGTTGGTGTAGTACTACCACTCGTTTCTTCACATTATATACGCACAATATATATGGCCAACATCATATAGCCAGCAGTTTAGTTGTCAAAGAATTTCAGGATGCTTAGTTTTGTCAAAGAATTCCAGGGTGCTTATTTTATTTGAGGGGTGGATTTTGCACTTGTGTTGGACACCATTATTGTGACAAGCCTTGTTAATAGTACTATATGCATAATTTGGCGACAAGCGCTCTCTATATGTACCACCTTTTTTTAATTTCAAGTTTTGCTCCATGGCGCAATCCATCGATACTACTACTGTACAAAAGTGGAGTATATACATTTTTTAAAAGGCTAGAGGGCGGGGTAGTCTAGCTCGGTCGGTTTCACGAGAGGCGAGGGCCTTTGTGATTTGACGGCTCATTACTGCTGTCAAATCGAATAGCACTGCGCCGCCCGCTGCACGCCCGGTGCCTCCATTATACCCCTCCGTTAAACCCGCATGCAAACCGAGAATCCTACTCCGGCCACACGTCCATTCATGAGCAGGCCAGAATTAAATGCAACACCGGCCGAGCTCCTCCCGTCCGCGCTCAGTTTAAACGAGGCCAGATGCCGGCCCAGCTCCTACCGTCTGCCCTCTATTTACACGAGGCCAGACAGACAGTGGGCAAGAATCGCACCCCTCCGCCGCTCCCCAGCTCCTCCTTCACCATTTTCTCCACTCTTCTGATGACTTTCGATGAGCCATTCTCCGGCATATTACCCGGCTGGGTGGCCCGCCGAGCCCTCCGGATACGGGCAAGGCCGCTCGGTGGTTCACCAACCTCGCTTGGCCCATCGGAGCTAGTTGCTGCCCCAAGCAGGCGTGTGGTTCAGCAACTCGCCGCTCCAGTTCAGCTTGATGAGGAGTGGCGAGTTGCTCCACGCCGGCACAGCGGCGAGCACGCCAGTACGGGCGTCGTCGCTGCCGTGTCGTACCGCGCCACCAGTGTCTGCGGTGGGCGCGCCTCCCGTGTCTGTGGGCGCGCCTCCCGTGCCTGCGGCAGCGCCATGCAGGCAGAGACAGAAGCCGGGTGCGTGGAGAGTGATGAGTCGGTGGCCAGCTTCTCCGTGTCCGCCGCCATCATCGAGGAGAAGTAGAACATGGGAGCAGTACAAAAAAATACACTTCCGTGATGATACGTGTTTGTCACAGTAGGTCGCGTTTTTTGTCAAGCATGTACATCCATGATGATTTGATGAAAGAATCAAGATAGTCATACATGTGCTGTCGTAGAAGTGTTCCATGACATTACCAAAATTATCATCACGGAAGTGTCCACTTCAATGACGATAAATCGCGCGTCACAGAAGTGCTTTCGTCAAGGGTGACCGACATGTGCCATCCACCGTAACGGAATGCTATTAAGCTATCAGGTCGGATTTTGGATCCGATAACCCGTTAACAGCCCCGACCAATGGGGATTTTGCACGTGTAAAATCATCATTGAATGGAGGAAACACGTGTCGGCTCATCGTTGGGACAGATGTCATCCACTCATTGGACAAAAGGCGCCTATGATACGTCGACACATGGCACGGCCCAACAGTGGCCCATTCCTGTGAAAAGGCCGGCCCGTTTGACTTGGTCAAAAGGTGGTGGGCCGGCCCATGGAAAGCCTGTTAACGGCCTGTTTGCATATAGCACATTTACAGCCCGCTAACCCAAGGCCCGTTACGCCCAATCTGAATTAGGCCCAGTAGTGTCATCTGGGCCATCCAATATGATTCAAGCCCGTTTTCACTTCTGGCCCATGTATGGCCCATGACGTGTTTCGGCCCATATGAGGTCCTTTGTAACTATTGGCCCATTAACGGCCCGTGGTGAAACTGGTCCATAATGAACAGTGTATCACTTTACACCCATAAAGGGCCCATGGTGAAACTGGCCCATAATGAACAGTGTATCAGTTTATACCCATTAACGACCCATTATTCCATTGGGACGTTTCCAGCCCATGTTATCTTTCGGCCTTCTCAGGGCCCATTTATTCTTGGGTTCATTTCCAGCAATCGTTTACTTACGGCCCGTTACTGTCATCTTCTGCTTGTGGGCCATATTCAGCCCATTGTTACTGTCGGCCCGTTTGTGGTTCGTTAATCTATTGGGCCATTATCATAGCATCACAAAATACGGCCTATTAACGGCCCGTTATGGTCAGCCCATAAAAACATACGATTTCCATTAAAGGACCGTCTACGGCCCATTAAAGGCCCGTACAATACCCATAAATGAGTCGGCCCTAACAAGGCCCATGGATCCTACAAGACGTAGAAGGCCCATGGATCCTACGAGACGTAGAAGGCCCATGGATCTGACGGCCCATTGAAGGCCCATGGATCCGACAACCCACTGAAGGCCCATGGATCTGGTGGCCCATTGAAGGCACATGGATCCGGCGGCCCAATGAAGGCCCATGGATCCGACGGCCCAATGAAGGCCCATGGATCCGACGGCCCGTACATGACCCATGGATCGTACAGCCCGTGAAGGGCCATGGTCGGGCGAGTTGGCCCCCGTTTGAACGATATAGCATATTCAAAGAACTATCCTACTCAATACTATCACCTCTAAAAAGCATACACTATAAAACAAAGAGATCAAGGCATAGAAAGGTAGAATAATCCTACACTGTACAATAAAGAAATTATAGCCGATTATACCCGCTGGGCATTATGGTTCGGCATAGGTGTTAATAAAGCATACACAAACAGCAAATTACATACATTGGGCAAAGACAGCTCATACATCATGGACGCGCATCAACTTAACTCCATTTGAACTATAATCGATTGGCCGGATTCAGGTAGCACAAATTTCAGTCTGCAAAATCTCCAATTCCTTCATGGTTACCTCAGTGTCTTGTTTCATTTTTTGACTCCTGCATCTAATACATGCATGTCCAGTCTCAACTTGTTGATTAAATGTTGACAATCATGTACACGTTGTCTTGCCACCTCTAGTTGATGCTCGAGAACATCAGCACATTCCAATTCCAATCCATAATCATTCGGTAACGGCCATGCCGCACTGCTCGCAGATCTTTGTGTTGATGTCACTTCATCCTCAAATGTTTCTGTAAGTACACAAGACTAGGGCAAAATATAGTTACAATAGTGAAGCGAGCAAGACACTATTTTGCACTACATGGCAAAACAGGACTAACAATGCACGTCACTTCCAAAAAAATGTTACACGTCATGATGCATAAGCAGGTGATATTTTAAAAATTATAAAAAACATAGTCTGTGCAGCCTGCATACAGAAATCCCTCTTAGTTCACCGGAGGAGCATGATGTTGGGGCCCAATCGAAAACATAGACAAGTTACAAATTTAGACAGCACATTGTGTATAAGCAAACAGTTGGCCATTCTGTATCTCAATTAAAGTCTTAGGGAGCATAATGAACAGCAGAGGGTTTCATACAAACATACTACAGCAGGCAAAACTATGCAATCATTAGCGTAGTATAAACTAGATTGTGAGCCTCATGCAATAATAGTTGGTTAATAGACTTCAAAGCTTCAGGCAGAGTAATTAAATGGTAAGGCCTTTAGTTATGTCAACTAATAATTATACAAGTACCAAACATTAGGCATGATTATTTGGGCATCTCATTAACTAAGGACAAATAAAGCAATTGAAAAGGGCAAATTAACTACGTCTGAAACAAACAAGGAATTGAACTGTTGAGTTGCATACAGTGACTTCCTTAGCAGGTTGAAGAGGCTCAGCGCAGCTCCTACTTCTCTGGCCAGGCTCCTTCCTAACATCTTGTACTTGGAAATCCTTAATCTTATCTTCATTGCACCCCCTCTCCAAGGTGACACAAACTAGTTACTCTTCTCCTTGGAAGATAAATATGCATACTTTCCAGTCTGTGAACATAAAAGGATGAGATTATAACAAAACAACACAAAATAATGAAACATGCCGCATCTCTTGCGCTTGCACACAATGAAATAAGCATTTACTATGTCTTCACTATGTAAAAACTAGGCACACCTTTGAACTGGACCTCCAGGTACTCTTGGACAGCCTACTGTAGTGTACAGCCAAACCTTTATGTCACCTATGAGTTAGACAAGGCCCCACTACAGCATCCCTTAGTGTTTAAATCGTTGACAAGCTCTGTTAGAGTGTTAGGTCAAGAACAACAAGTAATCAAAGCAAACAGTCCTATTATGGCTGGCAGATGCAAACAAGCAATTCAACACATGTGTGAGCAAATCTTACATATCAAGAAAAGAAGCAAAGAAGGAGGCTTAAAGACCATCACTTGACTGACCAGATTTAAGGGGCATTTAAACATCATGTGCAACGTATGAACTAACATAAACATTACATATTCCAGATTCTACAATGGAATGCACATGTATTAGGTTATGCCATGTATGATGATGCGTAAATGTACAGATAGCATGCAGGAGTGATTCATCATTGCACGCACAATTGAATTGCAGGTTAAGGGCCAGTTCGATTCTACCTTTTCAGGGCATATTGTCAAAATAAGCCATAAAAGATGTAAAGAAGTCATTTTTGTGTTATGGGCTTGGGATTAACTAATTTCGCTTTGGAGGGGGGGTGTTTCGGGTAGAACCTCACTAAAAATTGAAGGGAAGGGGAATAGTGAAATGACTCTGTTGTCTGCCTATATTACACTCAAAATGCAACTGCTCACGCCCGTGTCACACTTGACCCTCAAGTAAAAACAAACATGCAAGCATTCATTGCATGCCCGCTTGCATCTCCTCTCCCCTTTCCCTCTACCTCGATCCCCTACCTGCAGCACTAGGGTTCCTCCAGCGAGCCGTCGCCACTGGTCCCATCTGGCCTGGTCCTCGACGATGCTATGTCCAGCTAGGCTACATGGCCGGCGGGTAGGGGAAAATCTCCCTGGCTACTTCTCCCTCTGGCGCCGCCCCTCATTCTCATGGTCTCCAGCAGCTGCACCACTGTGGTTCGTCCAACGCACTACTCCGGCTGGCGCTGCACAACTACGGTTGATGCCACACTGTGGCAGAAGGCACCTTATTCCCCCTCCCCTCCTCCCAGGACATGGCCTTGAGGTGCTGTTGAAGGATGAGCTCATCCAACAAGGTGAGAATCTCCTCTGAATTTTTGCCAAATTTTCATTCTGATCCACTATACGATGAATTGCTATGAGTTGCTTCTGCTGCTGCTGCTGCTATATGATGCATTGATATAAGCTGCTCCTGCTGCTGCTATATGATGAATTGCTATGAGCTGCTGCTGCTGTATGATGAGTTGCTATGAGCTGCTGCTGCTGCTATATGATGAATTGCTATGAGCTACTGCTGCTGCTATATGATGAGTTGCTATAAGCTGCTCCTGCTGCTGCTATATGATGAATTGCTATGAGCTTCTCCTACTGCTGCTATATGATGAATTGCTATGAGCTGCTCCTACTGTTGCTATATGATGAATTGCTATGAGCTGCTGCTGGTATATGATGAATTGCAGACTGCTGCTGTTGTATGATGAGTTGCTATGAGCTGCTGCTGCTGCTATATGATGCTTTCAGGTGGTGCTGCTATATGATAATAACCAGCCACTTGGACCATCGAATTTCAATAAATAATTTTTCTTCATTTAAATGTGGGTCATGCGTTCTTCGTTTTAATTAGGCAATGGGATCTCTATGGAAAACACTGACCAAACTAGATTGTGCCAAGTAGATGGTATCTTTGTATTTGCATTTTGAGCAAATAGTGATGGTTTGTTTTCCCATCATATTAATTACTGCACTGGGTTCAATTTGTGATGTTTGCAAGTCAAATTAATCCATATGGACAGCAAAATGAAAAAAAATGCAATCTAGACTTTCCACTGATCATACCAAAGATAAGCTGAAAATGCAATGAAAAGAACTGGTTGGCTTATTACATGGAGCTTATAATCACATGTGCTTATTTTCTTAGGATAACTCGTAATAATTGTCCCTAAGAAACTTGGCTAATAGAACTGGCATACAAATAACATGTCATGATGATTGCAATGGAGGAGTGACGTACCATAGCACACTGTATAGGCTCACCGCTGCCTCTCCTTTTTTTGCGATGTTCCATGAAATTGCCACGTACATCTTGTACTTTTTCATTGTGTAACCCTATCTGCAAGTTGACACGGCTAATTTCAGACATCTCTACATGATACTACATTGCATATCCCTTGCGCATATTTAAACCACCAATTAACGATTGTGTGCGTACCATAAACTAGCCATGACTCTGTATGCTGGACTAGCAGGCACTCTAAGGGAGCCTAATGTAGTGCAATGGAATTCCTACATGCCACCTATGATTTTGTGTAATGTACTGCCCCTGTTCCTAAATATATGTCTTTGTAGAGATTCCAGAATGGACCACATACAGATGTATATAGATGCTTTTTCGAGTGTAGATTCACTCATTTTGCTCCGTATGTAGCCTATAGTGGAATCCTTCTCTTGGTTGGCCAAGCTGTTAGATCCAGAAGAAACATCGTCCTTGTAGTTTTTGCCAGCTGCATAACAGTTAACAGCGACCGGTTAGTATATTTGAAGTACATCGGGCAGGTGATGCTGGACGGGTTTAAAGGTGACATGTACCTAGGCCGTGGCGGGTGCTTGGCATCTCTCCAGACGGTGGGAATCATGTTAGAAACATCAAGGGTGATGACGCTGTGCTGGTTGTCGGTGTCCGGTAAGGAGATCTAGAACCGTCGAGTAGGGTGTTTGTGGAGCGGCTCTGGTAGGGTGTACTACGGTGTGGGCGAAGCGGATCTGTGGCCATGGACGAGGGCGTAGGTGAAGCTGCTCCGGTGGCTGGGTTAAGGATGGTGTCGACGACGTAGATCTGCGGCCGTGGACGGGGCGTCAGAAGCTGCTCCGGTAGTTGGGTTAAGGACGGTGTCGATGATGCGGATCTGCGGCCGTGGACGGGGCGTAAGAAGCTGCTCCGGTGCTTGGGTTAAGGGTGGTGTCGATGATGCGGATCTGCGACCGTGGACGTGGTGTCAGAAGCTGCTCCGGTAGGTTGGATAAGGGTGCGAGGAAGCGGATCTGAGGCCGTGGACTTGTGAGTTGGCAAAGCGGCCCTGGTAGGGTTGAGAATGGTATAGGCGAAGCTACTCCGGTAGGGTTGACAATGGTGTCGGCGAAGCTTCTCTAGTAGGGTTGAGGAAGGTGTCGGTGAAGTGGCTCCGGTAGGGTTGAGGAAGGTGTTGACGAAGAGGATCAGAGGCCGTCGACGGGGGCGTCGGTGGGGCGCCTCTGGGGGTGTGGACGAAGCGTATCCGGTGGGGAGTATGAATGAGCCGTTGCAGATGCGCGGCGGTTGACGAGAGTACCGGCGAAGCAGATCCGGCGCCGTGGACAAGGCCGGCACTGAATGGGCTGTGGTACAGTGCTGGATGAGCAGTTTACTTGTTTCTAGGGGAGATGGGAGGGGTAGATGCGGCCGCAGAAGCAGATCCGGCGAGGTGGACACCGCTAGCAGTGAATGGGCTATGGTACGCCGGTGGATGAGCAGTCTAGGGTTTCGAGAGGGGAGGGGAGAAAGGGCGATGAAGTACAGACGGCGTGATGTAAGATGCTCTGGTGCTGTGGAGTTAGTCATTTTTGCTGGAAGGGTGAGAAGAAATGGGGGTGCCGTGTAGTGGGGGGAACCGTAAGCTACCAAAGCAGCCCCGACCTATCATGTAGACGAGGGCGGTATTGTAACTGTTGGTCCCCGTGCACCAAGGACAAAAGGGGGATTTCGCATGCTAAAGACTAAGGTGGCAGAAATTTTAGAAGGAGGCGGGAGATTTTGCCGCCCGCGGGATCGTTCGTATTCGGTTTCAACTAATTTTGGACCATGCTAGTGGGAAGGTCATGCTAGACTGTGTACACAGGGCACGCCTCAGCAGTTAATAACTGGTGTGAAGTCCACACCAGAAAAAAAGACAATAACTCGGGATGATGCGCCGATAACTTGGATGTTCACACGGGCGCGGCCAATCGTACGAGTGTAGTGGCACATTCATAAAAAAGGGATCAAACGCCCAACCTATGTATTTCTCATGTAAATAGATAATTTAGTGCCATTGGTTATTTACTTTAAACATAATGCATTGACGTGTTAGTGTAGAGGCGCACAAAAAGAAATGGATATTGTAGTCAGCTACTTAAAAGTGTTACCTCATATTGTTACATAGCCTCCATTTCATAAATTGCGTACCCGTTGAATTCATATATGAATATTACATAAATTACTTCAAAATAGAAACTTAAATCATCGAAGACTAATGAATTTGAATGCAAGAGTAACAATGGTGCATGTGCATGATAGCTACATTTGTTGTTTGAAGAAACATCACTGTAACTTTGGCATGCACAACTGTAAAGGTTTATTTAAATAGAAAAAAATGTGATATGTGAGTGTCCAATATTTATAGCGTTGAATCGATATTGTACCTTTGGCCATGATACAAAGTAGATATTGACTTATGTTCAAGCGATGCACGTCCACGATCGCTAGATAGTGATACGTGAATGAATTGTGCAATCTCTCTCACACGCATACATATCTCATTTCCCTGTGGGCATCGGAATCACACACGCGCACTTCGTGTATTTCTCTCCCTCCGTCAGGGTTAAATTCGTCTTTCTACCCCATCCTACAAGTCTCTCACACAGAAACACACACGCTCTCTATGTCTAACACGCCCACCCCTTTAATTCCGCCCACCCACAACCACTAATGTCCCAAAGTATAATAATGTCTCTCACACATATGCTATCTACCTATCCCTTAATATAGCTAGATATGTGTCACACAAACTCCTTCTCCCTACTATAGCAAGATGCCCATGCGTTGCACGGAACATCAAGATGCATTTGTATGAGAAGTTTATCTTGTGGGACAAAAGGATGAACGACGGAATGCCTTATTTGCAAATGCGGAGAGTGGTGTGGGTATCTTTTTGCAAAATTGCCATAGTTTCCTTCCTATCCGTCGGATATAAATCAGATGGCCTATATTGCAGGATGGAAGGAACACCATCATCACCAACTTTTTTTATAAAAGTAGAGATATGTGAGTGTCACTGCCCCCCCCCCCACACACACAACCACACACCCATACTTCCCAACACCGAAGGAGTAGGGTGACACCTCGATCTTGATACTAATCTATCGACTAGCTTCTCTCTCAAACATACACACACACACTACCCGGCACCGAAGGAGTAGGATGGCACATCGATCTTGATAATAATCTATCTACTCCTCTTTCAAACACACACACACACACACTCGCTATTTGTGCCTATGTGCCTACCGCGCACACTCTCGATACGTCTTTCTCTCCCCCCCCCCCAACAATGACAACAGAAGGGTGACAACTCGATCTGATCATAATCTGTCAATTGGTTTCTCTCTCAAACATTGTGCCTCGGTGCCTTGCTCGGTAGCCCCCTCGATATGTAGACTTCTCGCGCGCGCACAGCTGTAGTGACAATGACGATGAACCTAGTGTGCCTTGTTTTTACCGGCCTCATTTGATAGTTTTCACCATGTTTTCTGTTAATTAACAAGGCAACCTTTTCTTTGTTACTACTAGTGAATCTGAAATCATTCAGGGCAGACATAAAATATATCACTTCAACCCAATTATCGCAGCAACTATTTTAAAAGAAATTAGCTAGCTGCCCGTGCGTTGCATGGAACATCAAGATGCATTGGTATGAGTAGTTTATCTTGTGAGAGAAAAGGCTGAACGAGGGAAGGCCTTATTTGCGAACGTGGAGAGACGTGTGGGTATATTCTTGCAAAATTGCCATAGTTTCTTTCCTATTCGTTAGATATAAATCCAACGACCTATATTGCAGGATGGCACGCACACCAACATCACCAACTCTGTTTTCTACTCTCTCTCCGTCCGAAAATACTTGTCATCAAAATGGATAAAAAGAGATGGATCTAAAACTAAAATACGTCTAGATACATTTCCTTTTATCCATTTTGATGACAAGTATTTCCGGACTGAGGGAGTATTTGTCTTTTTAGAGATTTCAACAAGTGACTATGACCGGACCTTACCAACATACTCAAAAAAGTAGTCCATAATTTTGATGTTACCCTCTTTTCTTGGCGGTGCAGTGCCATCTGGATACCTCATAAATAAATCAAGGACAAATCTGACCCCTTCCTGAAAAGACATACGGAGCAAAATGAGTGAATCTACACTCTAAAGTATGTCTACATACATATCCGTATGTGGTAGTCCATTTGAAATCTGAAAAAGACAAATATTTAGGAATGAATGGTGTATATATAAGAATAGACATGGAGATATATCTCCAACATGGTCTACAACAAAAAAGTGCTGGGCTGGTTAGTGCCGGATGCTGGCAACGCGATGACATGAGCTCGAATTCTGTCTTTTAACTTTAGATTTTTATATTATATAATACTCTACTTATTTAATATATACTTCTTTCGCTACTGTACTGACAGTGGAACCCACAGAGTACTTAGAATACAAGATTAAGGATGGACTTGTTTCTTTTTAACTTTCTGTACGAAGCTGTAGCCACCCTGCAAGTCACGTGTACACTGTACATGCAATTAACTTTTTATAGAGCGACAATCATACAGGCAATTAACTCAAATGGATTGGATGTTGATCAATTGTAAGTACAGCGGGATATTTCGCCCGAACTGTTAGTGTCGTGTTCTCCACAGGGACTAGGCGATCAGCGACTATATTCGGCTAAAGCTAGGTAACACAATTTAGAAGATGATTGCAAGGAAATATAAACCTAAATTAACCGTTCCCCAAGATCGTCGCCAAAGAAAATGCAAAATAAGCAAAGGGAGAATCAGATTTTACTCATTATCTTTTTGGTATTTTTGTAATTCTTGAGAAATTAAGATACTAACACAAGCTAACATCAACGTCAACAGAAGTAAAAAGGACACGAACATAACACGCACATATGTGTATATATCACAAGAATAGTAAACTGGACACTACTCATCAGCACACAACAATATTTTTGATGAATTACACACACACACACACGCACGCACTAGCAGAATACTAATTGACAGAAACAAAATATAATAGATCAAGTATCTCCCAAAGTAACAAAGCCTCAACTAGTCAGATCTCAGAACATATACACTATATTATACAAGTACTTAAACAGAGCAAACAGCAGGTTGCAAGTACACTTCAAATCTGAATATTACATAAGCATCTCAAGGCACAAATTAATTGTTCACAACAGTACACAAGGTTCACCTAGCAGTTTTCAGAAATTTGCAAGAAGAGAAGAGAGAAGCAGCAGCAGTTTGGGTTTAGAGAAGAACTAGGAGCAGCAGCTTGAGGCGAGGGAAGAAGAGAAATAGTAACAGCAAGGGGAAGAAGAAGGAACAGCAGCGTGGTGAGGGGAGAGGGCTTCAACAAGAGGTGCAGCAGGGGCGCATAGGAAGAAGAAGCAGCAGTAGGTCGCGTGGAAGAAGAGAAGGCAGCAGCAGGAGGTGGAGAGGAAGAAGGAGGGGCGCGCGAGGCGGCGCTGGTGGAGGCGTGTGGATGATGGATGGTGGTGCTGGTGGTGCGTGGTGGAGTGGTGGCAGAAGGCGATGGTGGTGCTGGTGAATGGATGGCGTGCCGCTACGCCGGCCTGGCCGCGGCGGCGGCCGGAGGTGGAGAAGGAGTTGGGGCAGAGGGGAGATGGAGATACCAGGCCTGGCTGGGGATCGGCTGCCGCTAGGGATTTTCACCCCTCCTCAGATCTGCCACTTTGCAATTTTGGCCCTTCTCCTCTTCTTCTTTCTTCACAAGGTCCCTTTCTTCTTTAACTTGTCCCCTGGAGCGTCATTTCTTCACACACAAGTCCCTCTGTCTTTCTTCTTTCTTTTCACTTGACTGGTTCTCTTAGCTACTAGTCCGGATCTTGAAGTTTATAGTGCCTTTGCGCACTTTTCCGCAAAAGAAACACAATGACTAGTAAATGATTCATTATATGGTTTTCATGCAAATATTCAACTAAACTTAGCAAGAATAGATGGGCATAACTCAACGAATGGTATAATTCAATGCCAAAATTATGTATATGAAATGTGCTTATCAGATGTCACTCTATTATTTCCAGCATAAAGAGCATCTCCAACGGCAGCCGGCAAATTTCCTCCCGCTTCCTTCTGCGGAGGACGACATCAAACGCCAACGGCATACATTTTTACAACTCTAACCAACCAGATGAAATTCGTGCAAACACGGACTGATTTCATATAAGCATGAAGGATTTCGTATAAAAAGCCGGATCTTCATATAAACATGATGGATTTCATTACATTTACATGAACTAAGAGGTGCCAATCCGGCTCTCTTGTATAATTAATACTCCCTCCGTCCGGAAATACTTGTCCTAGAAATGGATGTATCTAGACTTATTTTAGTTCTAAATGGCCGCCCGCGGATCTCTTTGTCTTCCTCATGTCCGTCATACACTTGCGGGGTCGATGAAGGTCCTCGGAAGACACGAAGCAGCAAAGAAACCACCTGAACCCGCGGTCGTCGTCTCGGTGGTGGCCTTCATGGGTCCCAAGTGGCGGTGGCCTCCCGTGTTCTACTTCTCCTCGATGATGGCGGCGGACACGGAGAAGCTGGCCACCGACTCGTCGCTCTCCACGCACCCGGCTTACGTCTCTACCTGCATGGCGCTGCCGCAGGTACGGGAGGCACGCCCACAGACACGGGAGGCGCGGCCACCGCAGACACTGGTGGCGCAATACGACGCGGCAGCGGCGGCGCCCGTACCGACGTGCTCGCTGCCGTGCCGACGTGGAGCAACTCGCCACTCCTCATCGGGCTGAACTGGAGCGGCGAGTTGCTGAACCACGTGCCTGCTTGGGGCGGCAACTGGCTCCGTCGGGCCAAGCGAGGTTGGTGAAGCACCGAGCAGCCTCGCCCGTATTCGGAGGGCTCGACAGGCCACCCAGTCGGGTAATATGCCGGAGAACGGCTCATCAGAAGCCATCGGAAGAGTGGAGAAAATGGTGAAGGAGGAGATGGGGGATTGGCGGAGGGGTGCGATTCTTGCCCACTGTCTGTCTGGCCTCGTGTAAGTAGAGGGCGGACGGTAGGAGCTTGGCTGGCGTCTGGCCTCGTTTAAAGTGAGGGCAGATGGGGGGAGCTCAGCCGGTGTTGCATTTAATTCCGGCCCGCTCATGAACGGACGTGTGGTCGGAGTAGGATTCTCGGTTTGCATGCGGGTTTAACAGAGGGGTTTAATGGAGGCGCCGGGCGTGCAGCGGGCGGCGCAGTACTATTCGATTAGACAGCAGTAATGAGCCATCAAATCACAAAGGCCCTCGCCTCTCGTGAAACCGACCAAGCTAGACTGCCCCGCCCTCTAGCCTTTTAAAAAATGTATACTTTTGTACAGCAGTAGTATCGATGGATTGCGCCATGGAGCAAAACTTGAAATTAAAAAAAGGTGGTACATATAGAGAGCGCTCGTCGCCAAATTATGCATATAGTACTATTAAAAAGGCTAGTCACAATAATGGTGTCTAGCACAACCCACCCCACAAATAAAACTAAGCATCCTGGAATTCTTTGACAAAACTAAGCACCCTGAAATTCTTTGACAACTAAACTGCTGGCTATATGATGTTGGCCATATATATTGTACATATATAATGTGAAGAAATGAGTGGTAGTACTATACCAACTAAAAGATGAAATGTAAGAAATACTAGTATGTACGTACTGAAGAGTTAAAGTAACGAGAAGAAACATAACATAGTTCTGCTGGGGTCTCAGCACAACACACCCCTCAAATTAAATTAAGCACACCTGAAATTAAACTTTGCAACTATTCCAAAGACATTGCATTAGAACCACCATGAGCAACAACACTGCCACCTTACTTGGAGTCCTTGTCCACGTCCTCGACTTCGTCCTTGTCCCTCTTCCTCTTGGCTGATACTTCTTTGCTTGAACCGCACACTTGGCTCTTGCTCTTCATCCAATCCTTGTAGATATTGAAACAAAGGTAGCCATCCATTGCAGCGTAGTGGATGTGGTCTATATCTAGTACATTCCGCTGCCATGCATAACGATGAAACGTGTACGGAGGTTTCTCCAGTTTACCATACGAAGGATGAACCATGGCTCCTGCCAGGGTCAGCATTGAAGGCTGACGAGAGGACACCATCCGATTCTTTTGGAGGTCAAAGGTGTTGCCTACAACGAGGCCTATCCGACCCAGGACTTCTTTGTCGTTACCAAAGTCTACAGTAACGAATTTGACTAGGTTGCTCTCGAGGAAGTCCTTAAAATCCAGGCATTCAACATCGGCATGGCATATGTGGTAGACCAAGCATAAGTCATGCACGCAAACATAGATCACGGCGGGCTTCTTCCTCTCTTCGTCCTTTAGATCCTTCTCTTGTCCCAGGACTGTGGTGTACTCAACATCTAGCCCAGCGACCCGTTCATCATCTGAGTCTTCGAACATGCGTCTGAAGCGAGAACGACATCCTTTCACCGTCGCGGAAGAACAGGTGTAGATGATGTCGAACTCATCGCCGGTGATGGTCCTAACCTTGTCCTCACCGCCGATCGTGGAGATTTGGGACGCCATGGATTTGGGAGGAGGGTTAGGATTAGTGGAACTGTTGTAATGTGAATGGACGAGACAACTAGGAGCGAACAACCATAGTATTGAAGGACGTACGGGGACGAGTAGGAGCGAACTGCCAGCGTGCGAACGGCAGGGTAGTGGCTTTCCATTCTCCCATGATACGGGCTTCCGAGAGCCCTTGGATCTAAGATCGAACGGTTGCATGGCATGATTCTGGACCTATGGGTGAATATCCTATCCTGAAGGGTTATTCTGCAAATTTTTAGCAACTTAGCATGCGACCATTTGATCTCAGATCCAAGGGCTGTCAGCAGCCCGTATCATGGTCGCGCCTACCACGACCGTCGCGTCGCTCGTGCGGTCACGCCCTTGGAGATTTAACACGGTGTGTTAGGCTATCTGATGTTGGCATGTCATGCATAGTCATCACTTAGTCACTCATACTACAACAAGGTTGGCTATAAGTGTATTTATTTTTTTACTTCTCTCTATCTCTTTCTTCGTACTCCCTCCGTCCCATAATATAAGAATGTTTTTGACACTACTGTAGTGCCAAAAACGTTCTTATATTATGGGACACGGGGAGTACTAGTATTTATTGCATTTGCCAAGGAGTGACCTCTTCCAATGAAATGGTGTTGCTAAGTTTGCTTCATTTAATTAGCTATAGACTCAAAATTGTCTTTTCACCTAGGTGGACGCGCTTAGCACCGTTTCTTCCTTGGGTTACCAAACTAGTATCTCTCTTCTTGATTAACTTGCCACATCAGACTTTATGCCTATGTGGCAAGCTTAGCACCTGTAGGAGCAAGTAAAAGTAAGTACAATAGTGTGCTTTACATGGCATTTTTGCATATGTGGAGGAAAGAGAGGCAAGGAAAAAGGGGAGAAGTGGGCTCTCATGCAAGAGCCAGCCTCTACTACATGGTGGAGCATTGGGAGAGGCACCTGTATGGAGGTGGTCAGGAATCAGGAGACTCACGCTGGTCGTAGCGCTGAAGTTAAAATGATAATGGCAAGTCAAATCACGGGGCCCCACCTGTCCAGCAGTAACTCGATGTCAAATCACACAACCCTACGTTTGCAGCATCCTACTCCCTCGTCTTCTCGCGTCTCTGTCGAACCGAGTAGGCGGAACTGCCCCACCTACCGTGCAGGAAAAGCATGCGCAGTATACTCCCTCCGTCTAGGTGACCAAGGTGGAGAGGAAAATGAGAGAACTTAATGTTTAGGGAGTATTTGCTAAGACTAGTTGTAATGGTACTAGCCTTAGCAATTTTGATGAGGTGTCATAGAATTAAATGAAGAAAGAGAGAGAGTTGAGTACTATGTGTCATACATGGCAATAAATAAAGTACTACATGATACTAATATATGATACATGGCGCAGGAGTACTAAGTATTATTAATACGGTTTTTCTAGAACTCATCTAGATGAGATATAATTTGGTCTCATTCATCTTTTATAGCCATTGGATGTGATGCTATAAGATGCGTGTGTGCTGACGTGGGTTGTATTTGTTCTTGTGCAACGAACTGACCACTACATGTCATGTTTGGTAGTCTCAAGTCATTAAAAGCATACAAGCCCCACATCTTTTATTGGTTGATTCCTCTATTTATGTCAAAAAATAAGAAACAACGTGAGAGTTAATGCACCACGCCTATGTATTTACTATTTGGTTTTCGTAAGATGAATTAATACTCACCTAGACGGAGGGAGTATTCAATTTGACAGCGGGCAGCGCAGTTCCCGATACGGCTTTAATGCAGACGAGGGAGGGAGTAGCGGTTCCCGGTATGTTGAACGGCCAACGCATCCTCCTTCAATTAATGCATGAGGGAAGTAATGGGAGGAGGTCCGGGAAAAGAGGCTGCACGATGTGAACGCAACGCAGTTTGCCCTCATTGCCCTCATATAAAGGCGCTCCTCCATTCCAGTGCATCTACCACATCGTACGCACCTAAGCATTTGCCTAGGCACCTACACTAAGCGCAAAAGAGCTCACTCCAGACCCATGGCAGCGATGCGCGTGAGCGGCCAGCGGCTGCGCCAGATGGTCCACGATGCCGGCCTGCAGCATGGCGCCGAGGATCGTCTCCAGACGGTGTTGGAGATCGGCTGGTGGATGGCCGCCGTCGACGCCAACTACGACTCTCAGTTGGACCAGATGATTGTTGCCACCAGCAACAAGTTCACCATCCTTAAGAAGCTCGCGAACAACATCGCAGTACTCCTCCAGCCCGCGCGCCTGGGCTCCTCATTGTCTGCCACCCTAATCGGCCTCCATGGCCGGAACCTCTTTCAAGCACTGGTAGCCCTGCGACTACCCGCCGATGCCACGAAGAATGTCCACCTGGAGGTCACGCTCGCCGCGAGGCGCCTTGCGCTGCAAGAATTCGTCGACCTACACATCCACGTGTACGAGAAAATCGTGTACATAGGTATCTACAAGGCCAGTGAGGACGCTATGATGTTGGCCTTCCTCAACCGGCTGGAAGCCTTGGATGCCTTTGCTGAGAAGCACCTCGACCTCGCCACAAAAGCCGCCGCTCCTTAGCCGCCGGTCGGTGGCCCGGCGCACTAAGTTGAGGAGGAGTAGGTCGTACATTCTTGGATTCATCTTTCTTCTTGCCTTCTGTAACCACCACTGCGATCGCATCATCGTGGCCTTAATTCTTATTGTGCTGTTGCATTCTCATTCCAGTCAATATAGACATGTGCGATCCCTTTGCTTAATTATATGCATCACTGTAACTAGTACTCCATCCGTCAATTATAAGTTGTGCTTACCTTTTCCATCAACTTCGTGCAACGCGCGGGCATCTTGCTAGAAACACTAGAATATCTCTATGTAATCCGTATGTGATAGTCCATTTGAAATCTCAAAAAAGACAATATTTAGGCACGGAGGGAGTAATATATTAGGAGTATATCAAAACAAAAGTGATTTCTTTCAAGTTTGTGAACAAATACTACTATTCTACTACTTTGGATCCATCACAACGCAAGGGCACATTGCTAGTAAAAGGAAAAGGCATGCCGCGTTCGCGTCGCACCCCCACACACCCGGGAATCAGGAGTACTCCACGGCCTGTCCGGCATGACACATAGCTTAGGGAAGGCGTGTTGCCTAGCATTTTCACTTACATGTGGGTCCGCCATTGAGCAAACCGACACCCCGCCCGCCGCCGGGTTGGAAAATAGAAACAAGGGGAAGATCTAGCTGTAGCACGGAAGCCAAGAAATTTGGTGTCAGATGGGGCTCGTTGATAGAGTAGGAGCATTCCGTACTAGTACTACTCCTACTAGTACCAAGTTTGTACTCCTAACTATATTACTAGTACTACCACTATACAACTAGTAGGTACGTGCACGACACAATATCGTAGGAACAAAAAACAGGAAGATCTTGTTTTGGGTGATTTATCTTTTTTTCAATCAACGTAGTATAAATAATATGATGTGGGGGGCACCCATGAAGCTTATGTGGCTTGGTTGCATGGCTACGAAAGGTTAGAGAAAAATAAATAGATAATGTGTTTAGAGTGCACTCCACTAAATAGATATACTTTGGATCCATTGCAACGGACCGACACATCTATGTCTATACCCCCTATATAGTGTGTGAAAAACTTTGAAAGTTGGTCGTTGGATGAAGCCAATCCGACGGTACAAAGATGGCAAATCCGAGCATTACTGGCCGTTGGATATCATCCACCAGATTCTGCCACATGTATAATCTAGAAGACTCCATGGTTGAACTTAGGGGTTGTTTGGATTGTGACTATCTTTGCCATATATTGCCACATGATTTTTGCCACACTTGCCTTAGTTGAGTTGCTCAAATTGTTAGCCACACTTTGGCTTTCCGAAGGGAATCTTGCCACACTTTTTATGTCTATGACATGTGGGGCTCACTGCTCATAAAAAAAATCCTTGCCTTAGGTGTGGCTAGAACCAAACACCTACCTAACTTGGTCAAATTTGCCTAAGGTTAGGTGTGGCAAAGTGTGGCAAGGTGTAGCTAGGAACCAAACAATCCCTTAATTCATGACTAACTTTGCCACAACTAAACTTAGGCAAAGTTATTAGTTCTTCAAAATGAGAGCCACAAGTTGGCAAGCCTAAGGGAATCTTGCCACATTTTTTGTGTGTATGTCATGTGGGGCCTTAGTGTAGCTTGCCTAAGGTGTGGCTTGAACCAAACACTCACCTAAGTTAATCAAACTTGCCTAACCTTACATTCCCCCAGATTTTGCCACATGTTAGAATCCAGAAAACTCCACATGTAGAAGCATAATGCACAAACCACCAGAATCTCATGCGTGCAATGCACGTGTACCTTACTAGTACTAGTTGGTAGTAGTAAGAAACAAATTCTAGTTTTGGCACGAGCTCGTACTACGGGAGCACCACAAGGCCTGCCACAGGAGTTACATTTCCCTCTCGGGGCCCACGGGACCGAACTTCAGTGGCTTAGTGCCCGACCTATGAGTCAATGACATGCGGACCTTAAATGCGGTTGGCCCACATGTCATTCTCATGGTGGTGGCGTGGTCGCGACTCACTCGTTCGAGATGAACCGGCCGATGGTGGCGTGGCCATAGCGAGGGTGCCACAGCTGGGTGTCGGGGCATTACGAGGCGTAGATGGCCACACCGGCGGGTACTACCTGTAGTACATAAGTACTCCAGCGTGATGGTCATCGTGGTTCAACTTCCATGGACAAGCTATCATGTCTGCTGACACATGTATATCAAAACTAGAGTGTTTATATTTGAAGCACGTGAACAAGTATTATTCTACTACTTTGGATCCATTGCAATGCACGGGCCAACACATTGGTAGTAGTAGTGTCCATCTCTATCTCTAGAGGCCTTCCCTCGTTCATCCTTTTCTCTCACAAGATAAACTACTCATACAAATGCATCTTGATGTTCCGTGGAACGCACGAGGATGTTTCCTTGGGGGTCTCTCCAGCGCGGCGTGGCCGTAGTTGCAAGTTGACGCCCCTTGAGATGCCGACGTTGAGGGGCACTCGGGTTTCCTCCGATGAGCAGGTAAGATGAGTTTGATCACGTAGTAAATGCATTCTAAACACTACTTCCGTGTCCATTTCCAAATTCTCTCCCTGCACACTGTTTCACAGGTTAGGCTCGGTGCAAGTGGAGATTGGCTTGCATATGTATGGGAGGGTACCAACATCAATTTGCACAACATTTACAACGGTGACACTGTTCCCGTAGAACCTTTGTCCAGCATTGGGATCAGCCATGCAATGGGCCACCACATGAATTGGTATGATGGAACCACGGTGAGATTGAATAAGATAGCACGAACCTTGCACATGCGGTCAAAGGCGGACCATGCTATCTGCGGCCGATTTTTTGCCGTACGAGTAGGAAGACGTTGTGCTCCTTTCTAACCGCATCTTCGCGGTGACAAACCAGGGGACTTATTTTGTATGGGACACATCCTACGATATACTCCCTCTCTTCCAGTTTATTTGTTTTGAATCTTCTCGTTCTATAAGTTTCAAATTCAAATTTAGAGCTCCCCATCACATGTTGAGATTACAATGTCCATTAAATTGTTGCGTGCATGTATAGTAAAGAAACAAATCTCGAGTTTGGCATGAGTTCGTGCTGCGGGAGCACCACAAGCCCTGGCGTAGGAGTTACATTTCCCTCTCAGGGCCGTCGGGACTGAGCTTCAGCGCCTTTGAGTCAATAACATGTGGACCCGATAGGTGACTTGTCCACATGTAATGCTCCCGAAGGCAGAGGGGCAGTGGGGCCAAGAGGGGTGAGCCGCAGGTCGGGGGACGTGTGGTGTCATGGGTTCGATCGGCGTCGTGGGAATCGCGTGTGGCTGTGGTAGAAACTTGATGCTCGCCGCATTTTAGGTGGCCCACATGTCATGCACACAAAGGCAGAGGGGTGGTGCGGCTGAGAGGGGTGAGGCGCATGTCAGGGGGCGTGGTGTCGTGGGTTGGAGAGGCATCGTGGGAATCGCGAGATGAAACGTGACGGTCACCGTAGTCGAACTTCCATGGACAAGTTGTCATGTCTACGGGCACATGCACTGCATACCGATCACTGGAAGGAGTAGCAGAGAAAGCTATATATGCGGATAAATAGTTCCTTATAGTCAAGCGGACCCACGCTACTACTATGTTCCAAAGACATGCACACCATCGAAATAGTCCATCTATATCAATATACACCGAGAGGGAATAATTTTTTTACAAGAGAGGAAATAGTTCATCCATCCATAATGCCCTCCTAATGGTGCAGCCTTTTCTTCTTCTTCTTCTTCATCATCATCATCTTCTTCTTCTTCTTCTTCTTCTCATTCTCCGTGGGAGACAGCTTCGCAACAAGCTCTTTGGACCTTGCAGCTATCTCGAAACTCACACGGGCATCGAGGGCATCATATTTTATCCGCCCGTACATTAAGGGATAATTCTCCCAGCCAGACGACCTTAATGCCACCGTCTCGTCACCCTTCTGAAGATTTGTACCGAGCACAAAATTTTCTATGTCGAATAGGGATGGTGTCTGCTTATCACAATCTTCTACAGGAATTTGATTCTGGTTTGTAGGTCAGCGATGCTTTTCAAACCAAGGTTGTACAGCTCCAGCTTCTGTTTGTCCCCTTCGATGGCTGCCCCACAAAAGTATACGTCCTCCCGAGACAAGAAATCGTGAAGCTCACCTGGTATGGAGGGCGAGTGTATGATGTGGTACACCAAAACATCATCTTCGAGGCACAGCTGAAGGACGGCGGCACGCTGGATCTTCCCAGGGGCACGCTCCGTGTACTCTGCGTCGAGACTGATGACCCTCATCTCTACCTTTTTGAGGGAGTTGGATACATTGTTGATCCACTGCCGAACAACCCTTGGGTGGATGGTGACGGTGGCAACTATGCGCATCGAGCCTTCAACAAGGACATGTTGGACGCTAAAAACCTGCATCTCGATCTCTTTTGCCATTTGGAACCGCTGGAACGGAGGGCTATTGTTTGGAGAATTAGGATTAGATGGCTAGTCTAACTGAAGTAGTAGATGATTATTTAAAGAGGTTAAAACAATGTGAACGCAGCGGGGTTTAGATGCAAATGAAGACGAAGAGAAGGTGAAGAAGCCGAGGAGAATCGGTTCCCGATGGAGAAGTAAATGGGAGAAGTGGCATGCAGGCAGTTGATTAGACGGCTAGGTAGACTAAACGAAAAGGCTATGTGGGTAGACTGATGAGTCATACATGTTCGTGTACATGCCCATCATTCCTGATAGGTGGGACCTATGCAAACAGATAAAAAAAATGTGTCGTAGCTTCTTTTTTTTGAGCGCATGAGTGGGAGACACAACATTCTCTGGTTAAGGAATACTCCCTCCGTTTAGGTGAGTATAAGTCACCTTATGAAAATCAGGTTTTCCCAAAACCTTTAGGCATGGAGCATTAACTTCCTGCTCGATCCCCTCCCAGCCTCGTTAGCCAGTGTTCTCTTCCTCTGCTACCGCTTTCTACCTTTCTATTTTTCCTCTTCTCAAGTGTGGAACGATATGCATGCCGTCCTTGATGCACCAGAACGACCATTGCATGCATCACGACAGGGCGTTGATTGGGCATGCATGAGAATTTGGTTCTGCTTGCAATATGGATGATACCTGAACGATGAAGTGAACAGGCATGCTAGCACGGGAGGCCTATTTCCGCTATACAATACTGGAGTACTCATGTTCCTACTAGAAGTAGTAGTACAACTGTGGTACACTTGATGGTCAAAATACTATTCATCCGGTCCTCACAGTGAAGTGACAACACCCTGCGCCTAACACTAGTCCAGGCGGCGTGTTCGGGTTACCAAAGTCAGCCTCATCCTGTGCACTGTGCAGTCTGTCACCGCCGCTATACAGCACATTGGCGCCTCGCCTCATCTCCCTGTCCGCTCCCATAGCACCACTCCATCTCCATATCCTTCTCCGTCTCCATCTCCATCTCACTGTGCCCCCGTGCACCGTCGCCTCACTCACCTCCCCCAGTACCACTATTCCCTCGCTAGCCGCTCCAGCACTGACAGCCTTCTCCCCCGTAAATCAAGCCCCCCAAAACCCCCACCTTCCAAACTCCACCATGGCCGAACGCGAACCGCGCAGCATCCATATGAGCCGTGATTGGAGCAATCTCCCTAGTGACATCCTCGACCTCTGTTATTCATGTATGGATATGTTGAGCGCCCTGCGGCTGGCTGCATGCTCGAGGGACATGCACACGACCATCGTCGAAGTGAGGCCTAAGCTTTTCAAGACACCATGCTTGCTGCTATCTGGTCTTGCGAGATTGGCTCACCTTGATACGGAGGCGTACATGATGCCCCTCGACTTCAATCCGATCTCCATTAGCCGAAACTTCTTTGCAGGTATGTAGTGGGCCGCCGTACATCATTTCCCTCAACATCGATCTAATCACCATTGTCCGAAACTTCTTAGCAGGTATGTACTGGGTCGGCATGAACTCCCATTGGATGGCTGCCTTCAGAGAAGACGGTAAAAAGTTGGTGCTCGTGAACTTCCAGACCTCTCATGAGATTATCCTTCCTCCATTGGATTATATAGAGTATTACCATCGCGGTCCAAGTCATCTAGATTACCACGTGAGTTGGGCGGACCTTGTTTTGCAGAAGATTGTAATCTGCCAAGTGCCCACACGACATGCGAATTACGCAGACTTCAAGCTAATTGCCTTGTTCGACCGCGGACTCGGCTATCTTTACGCTGGTGCCTTCTTTAGCTGGAGAGAACCCAGCTCGCAGTGGATCATCGTCAAAGCTGATACACACTTCTGTGATGCTATTGAACACAATGGCATCATCTACACGATCGACAAAGCAGATGGCACCACGTATTGCTGGGACGGCGCGTGTAAGTTGTTTCCATCTCAAGTTAATGATGACGCCATGACACTGTTTGAACTTTTTGTGATGATTGGCATATCCCTGTTTGAGCAGAATTTGAGTATAACTATAGCAATGTATTAGAGACGCCGTAAATCAGCTATATTTGGAATGAGTTAATTCATGCGATTGTGACCATGTCATTACAGCCAATTTGTACCCTGAATAATCAAACGGTTAGCAATATAAGGATATTATCGTTATTTTACAGTAATCTATATACTACTACTAAATATGAGTGTGTATCAATGGCCGTGTTAGTTTCCTCATTTTCATTATGTAGAAACATGCACCACACTGTTGGTTTCATCTAACCATACATTAGGGAAGTAGATGTGCATATGGAGAACTCTATATTTGGAAGTAGTGAAATCCTGCAATGCTTACCATGTGTACATATCTATATTCGCCCTTCAGCAATCAATGGCTAGAATAATATCCTCAGAATTTTTTTGCCCACAGAACACGAGTATATAAAAATGCATGGTCTGTTAGTTACCTTGAAGAATTAGTTTGTGAGGACAGAACATGATTACATAACATGCATGACATGGTAGTTTCCTGTGAAGAATCGATTGCGAGATAACATGAGTATAACCATGCATGGCACTTCTATATTTTCGAACCCAGTATACATTTCCCTGTATTTTCCTCCCAGTTCCAACAGGGACATATCAATGTTGTTTCTTGCATTATCCTACTCATACTCTGAACAATGCTGATCTTACATTAAAAATGCCTGTCCTTTTTGATATGATGCAGTCTCCCTATAGTTACTGCCCTTTGTAATCACACCATCTTTGCCAAAAATAGGGAAGCATAACTGGTTCCTCGCTCGATCAGATGACGACAAAAGACTGATGATCATTCGGACACATGAGCCGGAAAAGTTATATTGCAAAAACCCCACTGTATACAAGCACCATGTAATACGTGAGTATCCGGACAGTGGTTGTTACGTCTATGAGCAGGATACCAGCTTGTTGGGGCCTTTAGGATTTTTTAGTTGGAGGCGGGTAAACAGCCTTGGTTCACACTCTCTGTTTCTCGGACTCAATTATCCGATTAACCAGGAGATCACCGTTGGCAAGGACCTTGATGGCAGAGAGGCTCTGCTTTCTATAAAACTGCATCTACATGGCGAGCCCTAGGAGTTCAGGAGCAAACTCCCCAGATTGTCAACGATACAACCTGCAGCCAAAAGAAGGTGAGAATGACAAAGGCATCCGGATTAACTTTGATCCTTGGATGTCTCAATTATAACAGACAGTGATGTGGTTCAAGCCTTCAGGTTGATAGGTAATTAGGTTGTTGCATCGAAAGGGTGGAGTACTGGTGTCTCCAGATCACTGGTCGCTGAAGTGGGGCTGCAAATTATGATGTGTTGGATCATCTCTTCGAATGACTGTTGTCTTTGCTGGTGGTTCTGGATGAGTAGTTCTTTCTTTTGTTATGCATATTCCTTATCATTTGGTCATCCTCGTCTATGTCACTCTTACTATGTAATAGTTGCTTCTGTTTAGAATGTCATTCACGTCTGGATCACGAGAGTCTGATCGCTGCAGATGGGTGCGTTTTGGTGGTGTAGCAAGACTTCTTATGAACTATCATGTCTTGCTGTTTATGTCAGTAGTAGTCACTAGTCAGTGTTTGAATGTTGTATATATCATTGTTTCGAACTGTTTATTGTCTTGAACTACTGGTGGGCTAAATGAGGGCATCACCATTCTCCAGTGTTCAGAGTATATCTCCTTTTTTCAAGTTATATAATTTGAGCTCCGTGTCTTTTTGGTGATGTACACTTGTTTGGGACAGTGAGGTGTAGTTGAATATGGGCCGAGTACTAACGCAATGCCAAACAGGTCAATTATGACTCTCAGGTCGGGCTCTCAAAAGATCTTGAAAAAAAGGTCGGGCTCTCCAAAAAAGAAAGAATAAGGACTCTTAGGCCGACATGTGGGCGCCACCGGTGTTTTCGTGCGCTTGCGCACCGAGAGCATATTGGCGTGTGCTTGAAATTCATCCTACATTTTCATCCCCAGTCTCCCTCCCCTCCCCCACCTCTGGAATCTTGATTCCTACTCCAGTTCCCCCAAATCCCCCTCCTGTACTCCCTGTACTCAAGCGCACTATCATGTCGCCGGTCAATGCAGATCTCCGAGCTGGAGATCTTGAGGTCCGTCCTGCCTTCGGTCGCTGCATGTTGTCGCTCAACAGTGGCATGGCGACGCTTGATGACCAGTTTGCCGGCAAAGAGCTAATGGTAACCATCAATGACGACCAGCCTCCCGTCTCGTCGGACGACCTTGTCAAAGCTCTTGGCATTGCGCATGGCATCCAAATAAGTGACTTGCTCGTTGAAGTCTGTCTGCCACCGGCTGATTTCTTCGTCAGGTTCCGGACAACTTTCGGCTGCAGTCGTGTGTTCGAATCTTCCCGACGTTTGTTCTGCGATGGCGCGCTAGTGCACTTTGATCGGTGGCACCCAGGATGGGGCTCGGTGCCCTCTGAGGTTGAGTTTTTTAACAAAGCTTACCTTCCACGGCATGCCTCGACGTACTTGGAACAGCGAGTCCATGAACGAGCTTATCAATGACCTTGGAGGTGAGCTTGTAAGTATGTTTGTTCCTCCAGATAGCTGGGCTCTGACGGTTATGGCATGGATGAAGAAGCCATCCACCATACACGGTGATTGGTGTTGAGATATTGGTGGAGGAACCGGAGTTGTACTATACGTCGCCACCAAGGCCGCCGCGGACAACGCTAGGGATGTACCTGTATCGAGTGTTCGTGCATGTCGAAGAAGTGGTCAATCCATCAATCGAAGTCCTGCCACCGCCGCTGGTGCCAGGGTCCGTCGATGACGTCCATTATAGGAGTCAACGTCAGACTTTCCCCGTGTTACTTGGAACGATGGATGGCACAGGGCCTACTCCATCGCGCGGCGGAGGCCACTGCTACTTTGGGAGAAGAGGCAGGGCTGGCTACCTGGATGTGCTCTAATTTGAGGTAACAACTGAATCTTGTCAGATACTAGTTAAATCCGAGCTATGGGTGTGAAGCACTGATATGCCAGTACATTTGATTGTGACCTGTTCTAATTTTGTACCTGAACTTTTTTTAGAAAGGGTTGTACGTCAACTTAATGTGCTAGCAGAACTTATTGTGTTGTCTGTCTGTTTTGTTTGCACAACATTCAAGATATTTCACCGTCATTGATAAAGACGATGAATCATTATGTACGACTTCGTTGGTTTCAACAAAGCCCTTCCCGTAGCGATCCACTGCTTCCATCCTGATTGTGCCGCCTGCGTGAAATTTTTGTATGCATGTTCGGTGTGCTATGATGTTCTATATGATTGTGTCAACTATATAAGTTTTTAGTGAGCATCAGCAATGCATATGGCTAAAAGATGTATTTACGAGCATCGACCGATGGGTCTCTCTCTCTCTCTCTCACACACACACACATGCACACACACACGCACACACACACACACGCACACATGCAGAAGTGGGACCCGTTGAATTATTTATTTGCTCATGACAACTCTTAATTAGGTTCCACTGTAATCTAACTTTTTTCTTAAGTTATTAATTGAGCTCAGTGACTTCAAAAAGTTGTATAGAAGCCTTGTTTGGGCCTTTCGAGCGTCGCTGAATATGGGCTGAGTAACCATGTTAGGTTGTACTATACTACACAGGCCTTTTTTCAACATCAGCAATGCAACTGGGCCGACAGTTGTACACAATATCCGGGTCAACTTGTTATTCTCCGCCCCGCTGGGCTGCAAACTTTCCTAGGAGGTATGCATTAGGCTTAACAAGAAAATGGACTTTAAGAAATAACAAATGGGATGTAATTATAATAACTAGGCAGTAATTATGCACCAAACATGTGTTTAGTTTAAAAATATATTATTTTTGGAATTTGAAAATTTTAATTTCATTACTTGTTGCGCGCGCAATATTTTGTTGGATTTTAACGTAATACAACTTTATTCTGAAATTATATTTAACCTGACTAGAAATTTTGGATAAAAATATTTCGGATCCCATCAAAATGTGGGATTTTTTTTAATTCTGTTTTGAGCGGCTGTTTGAAATTATTAATCGTTGTCCTAGCTAGAAGTTGGGTTGTACTTTTAACAAACTATAAATGGGCTGTAGTAAATTCCATTAGAATTAAAAATTGGGATGTACATTCTTACAAATCACAAATGGGCTATATGTTTTCTGCCAAATCCGAGCTGTGGGCCTACTAAGTTGACGCGTACCAAGGGCTTTGTCGACTTAGTCAATATAAACGATTCTAACTGCAGTGATCGTATGATGTCCATCCAACGGCCGTAGTGCTTCTTCAACCTCCGGTCTTCTTGCTCCAGCCGCCCAAAGCAGCGCCGGTCGTGTCGCTTGCTCCTGCCTCCCATGGCCGGCTGTGATGCCGCGGAGGCCTCACCGCCCAGTACTAATCCCACCGCTGGCCAGGCCCTGCGGCAACGGCAGCCTCACACCGCAGCCGAACTAGTGGACCCTCGTACTCCTCTCCGCGCGGGCTTCCATTGTTCCGTCTTCCCCGGCTACACGTCATCCCCTTCCTAGGCCTCGCCATCGTCCACCGCCCTGGTGCTATCGGCAGGGCGTGGTCAACATGGTCCACGACCGACTTCCATCGGAAGAGTACTGTACGTGGAGAGGCTAACAGCTGGGTCCAGGCGGCCACAGAAGTGCCTCCTTATTACGCGCAAAATAATTATTCCTCCACCTGACAGCAGGGACCCACCGGACGGTCCACCTTATTTCGCGAAAAAAATGTTTCCCCCTGACTGCTGGGACCCACCGTACGGGCCACCGTATTTCGTGAAAAAAACATTTCCCCCGCTGTCAGCTCGGACCCACCAGAAGTGCCTCCTTATTACGCACAAAAAAATGAATACGCCCCTGCTAGACGGGACCCACCATGGTGGGAGGCTGACTTGTGGGCCTACTAAGTTGACTGGGATGGGGGCCTTTGTCAACTTTAGTCAATATGAACGATTCTAGCTAAAGTGACCGTACGATGTCCATCCAACGGCCGTAGTGCTTCTTCAACCTCTGGTCTTCTTGCTCCAGCCGCCCAAAGCAGGGCCGGTCGTGCCGCATGCTCCTGCCTCCCATGGCCGGATGTGCTGCCGCGGAGGCCTCATTGCCCCCTACTATTCCCACCGCTGGCCAGGCCCTGCGGCGACGGCAGCCTCACATCGCAGCCGAACCAGTGAACCCTCATACCCCTCTATGCATGGGCATCCACTGTCGCGTCTTCCCCGGCTCCGCGCCGTCCCCTTCCTAGGCCTCGCCGTCGTCCACCGCCCTGGTGCTCTCGGCGCGGCGTGGTCAACGTGGTCAAGGAATGGCTTCCATCGGACGTGGACTGTACGTGGAGAGGCTGACAGCTGGGTCCACGGCCGCAGCAAGGAAGTGTCTCCTTATTACACGCAAACTAATTATTCCTCCACATGACAGCGGGGACCCACCGGACGGGCCACCGTATTTCACGAAAAAAAAGTTTACCCTTGACTGCTGGGATCCACCAGCTACATCTTCGCACGCAAGGAAGTGCGTCCAAAAAAATGATTCTCCCACCTGACTGCTGGGACCCACCAGCTACATCTTAGCACGCAAGGAAGTGCCTGACAGTCGGGACCCACCTGGTCGAAGCGTACATAGCGTTGTCATTCTGGTCGCGAGTACATACTGGTGGATGTAGAGGCGTGCATGTGTCGTAGTAAAGGCGCGCACGTGTCGTAGTAGAGGCGCGCACGTAGCATGTACACGTACGTACAACGGCCAGGGTGCAAGAAAGAAAATACAGCCACGTATGTGTACATACAGACGGGGTCTCCAACGCCTACTCGCGCATACGTATGGCCAGGGCTCGTGTACATGGCTGGGTCGGAACGGAGAAACAACATCGTCGTCGTGTTCATGGGGAGCCACCGGCTGGGTCGGAACGGAATGCGTCGTCGTGTTCATCGGGAGGGTTTGGACGGAACAGGCGATGGAAACGAGGCATGGCCTACCACAGAACAGAGGAAACGGCCTTGTGTTTGACCGACCATGTTCGAAATGGGATCCTGTTCATCGGGAGGGGTCTGGCGTACCACAAAACGGAGGAAACAGACCTCCTACGGTCGAAGGGGGTCCTGTTGATCGGGAGGGGTGTGGCTTACCGCAAAACGGAGGAAACGGACCTCCTACGATGGAAACGGGGGTCCTGTTGATCGGGAGGGGTGTGGTGTACCGCAAAACGGATGAAACAGACTTGTGTTGGAGCGCTACGGTCGAAACGGGGGTCCTGTTCATCCGGAGGGGTGTGGCGTACCGCAAAACGGGACTCCACGGGATACTGTTTATCTCCACCGTCGACCTCCTCCAGCCTCCATGGGCTACCGTCGACCTCCTCCAGCCTCCACGGGCTCCTGTTCATCCAGCCTCCACCTCGCGCTACTCCACCGGCTACTGTTCAACCACCCCTCTCCACGGGCTCCTGTTCAACCACCCCTAAACGGGCTACTGTCCATCCATCCCTCCATCGTCTACTGTTCATCCAGCCCTCCACGGGGTCATCCTGTTCATCCAGCCCAACACGGGGTCCTGTTCATCCAGCCCCAACTGGCTCGATCGATCGGGGTCCTGTTCATCCAGAGGCAACGCCACGGGTCCTGTTCATCCACTCCCACCGCTCACTGTTCATGCACCCCCCCCCCCCCCCCCCCGCAATGCTCAATGTTCATCCAGAGAGGCAGCATCGATCGGCTTCAGTTAGCAGTAGTAGCGAAGGAATCGCTCGATCGGGTTCAGTTAACAGCCATCAATCGATCTCGGGATCAGTAACGCGTAGCCTGCAGTGCAATCGCTCGGGTTCAGTTAGAGCCCAACGCCTCGCTCGGGTTCAGTTAGAGCCAACGCCTTGCACACACGCGCGTACGTGTACGAGAGAAACGCGCATCGCTCGGCCCCCGACCACCCACCGTAACCGGGAACTCCCCGAAATTTTCCTCGCCCTTGCTTCTACCACGGTTTTTTCCGTCATGGACGGCCCAAAGAATGTCATGCAGCTGCGTCTTCGGCCTGCCCAGGATGAAAAGCCCATTTTCTGTCATGATTTTTTGTCATAGAAGTAGGAGCCCACCACATCTATGATGATACCGGGTTTTGTCACAATTATCATCATAGAAGTGTCATATGTATGACAAAAAAAATCGTTCGGCCCAAAATGTCATGGATGTGTCTTTTTTTGTAGTGGAGGCCGCCGCCACTTGGGACCCATGAAGGCCATCGCCGAGGCGACGACTACGGATTCAGGTGGTTTCTTTGATGCTTCGTCTCTTCCGAGGACCTTCGTCGACCCCGCAAGTGTCTGACGGACATGAGGAAGACAAAGGGATCCGCGGGCAGCCATTTAGAACTAAAATAAGTCTAGATACATCCATTTCTAGGACAAGTATTTCCGGATGGAGGGAGTATTAATTATACAAGAGAGCCGGATTGGCACCTCTTAGTTCGTGTAAATGTAAAGAAATCCATCATGTTTATATGAAGATCCGGCTTTTTTATATGAAATCCTTCATGCTTATATGAAACCAGTCCGTGTTTGCATGAATTTCATCTGGTTGGTTAGAGTTGTAAAAATGTATGCCGCTGGCGTTTGATGTCGTCCTCCGCGGAAGGAAGCGGGAGGAAATTTGTCGGCTGCCGTTGGATATGCTCTTTATGCTGGAAATAATAGAGTGACATCCAATCCATTTGAGTTAATTGCCTGTATGATTGTCCCTCTATAAAAAGTTAATTGCATGTACAGTGTACACGTGACTTGCAGGGTGGCTACAGCTTCGTATAGAAAGTTAATAAGAAACAAGTCCATCCTTAATCTTGTATTCTAAGTACTCTATGGGTTCCACTGTCAGTATAGTAGCGAAAGAACTATATATTAAATAAGTAGAGTAATATATAATATAAAAATCTAAAGTTAAAAGACAGAATTCAAACTCATTTCATCGCGTTGCGAGCATCTGGCGCTAACCAGACCAGCACATTTTTTATGTAGACCATGCTGGAGATATATCTCCATGTCTACTCTTATACTCCATTCGTTCCTAAATATTTGTCTTTTTCAGATTTCAAATGGACTACCACATACGGATGTGTATGTAGACATATTTTAGAGTGTAGATTCACTCATTTTGCTCCGTATGTCTTTTCAGGAAGATGGCACTGCACCACCAAGAAAAGAGGGTAACATCAAAATTATGGACTCCTTTTTTGAGTATGTTGGTAAGGTCCGGTCATAGTCACTTGTTGAAATCTCTAAAAAGACAAATACTCCCTCCATCCGGAAATACTTGTCATCAAAATGGATAAAAGGAAATGTATCTAGACGTATTTTAGTTTTAGATACATATCTTTTTATCCATTTTGATGACAAGTATTTTCGGACGGAGGGAGTAGAAAACAGAGTTGGTGATGATGGTGTGTGTGCCATCATGCAATATAGGCCGTCGGATTTATATCTAATGGATAGGAAAGAAACTATGGCAATTTTGCAAAAATATACCCACACGTCTCTCCACGTTCGCAAATAAGGCCTTCCCTCATTCAGCATTTTCTCTCACAAGATAAACTACTCATACAAATGCATCTTGATGTTCCATGCAACGCACGGGCAGCTAGCTAATATCTTTTAAAATAGTTGCTGCGATAATTGGGTTGAAGTGATATATTTTATGTCTACCCCGAATGATTTCAGAATCACTAGTAGTAACAAAGGAAAGGTTGCCTTGTTAATTAACAGAAAACAGGGTGAAAACTATCACATTAGGCCGGTAAAAACAAGGCACACTGGGTTCAGCGTCATCGTCACTACAGTTGTGCGCGCGCAAGAAGTCTACATATCGAGGGGGCTACCGAGCGAGGCACCAAGACACAATGTTTGAGAGAGAAACCAATTGACAGATTATGATCAGATCGAGTTGTCACCCTTTTGCTGTCATTGTTGGGGGGGCGGGGAGGGAGAGAAAGACGTATCGAGAGTGTGCGTGGTAGGCACAGAGGCACAACTAGCGAGTGTGTGTGTGTGTTTGAAAGAGGAGTAGATAGATTATTATCAAGATCGATGTGCCACCCTACTCCTTCAGTGTCGGGTAGTGTGTGTGTGTGTCTATGTTTGAGAGAGGAGCCAGTCGATATATTAGTATCAAGATCGAGGTGTCACCCTACTCCTTCAGTGTTGGGAAGTATGGGTGTGTAGGTGTGGGGGGGGGGGGGCAGTGACACTCACATATCTCTACTCTAAAAAAACAGAGTTGGTGATGATGGTGTTCCTGCCATCCTGCAATATAGGCCATCCGATTTATATCCGACAGATAGGAAGGAAACTATGGCAATTTTGCAAAAAGATACCCACACCCCTCTCCTTTTCTTCCACAAGATAAACTTCTCATACAAATGCATCTTGATGTTCCGTGCAACGCATGGGCATCTTGCTAGTAGGGAGAAGGAGTTTGTGTGACACACATCTAGCTATATTAAGGGATAGGTAGATAGCATATGTGTGAGAGACATTATTATACTTTGAGACATTAGTGGTTGTGGGTGGGCGGAATTAAAGGGGTGGGCGTGTTAGACATAGAGAGCGTGTGTGTTTCTATGTGAGAGACTTGTAGGACGGGGTAGAAACATGAATTTATCCCTGATGGAGGGAGAGAAATACACAAAGTGCGCGTGTGTGATTCCGATGCCCACAGGGAAATGAGATATGTATGCGTGTGAGATAGATTGCACAATTCATTCACATATCACTATCTAGCGACCGTGGACGTGCATCGCTTGAACATAAGTCAATATCTTCTTCGTATCGTGGCCAAAGGTACAATATCGATTCAACGCTATAAAGATTGGACACTCACATATCACATTTTTTTTCTATTTAAATAAACCTTTTCAGTTGTGCATGCCAAAGTTACAGTGATGTTTCTTCAAACAACCAATGTAGCTATCATGTACATGCACCATTGTTACTCTTGCATTCAAATTCAATAGTCTTGGATGATTTAAGTTTCTATTTTGAAGTAATATATGTAATATTCATATATGAATTCAATGGGTACACAATTTATGAAATGGAGGCTATGTAATCATATGAGGTAACACTTTTAAGTAGCTGACTACAATATCCATTTCTTTTTGTGCGCCTCTACACTAACACGTCAATGCATTATGTTTAAAGTAAATAACCAATGGCACTAAATTATCTGTTTACACGAGAAATACATAGGCAGAGCGTTTGATCCCTTTTTTGTGAACGCGCCACTACACCCGTACGATTGGCCGCGCCCGTGTGGACGTCCAAGTTATCGGCGCATCATCCCGAGTTATTGTCTTTTTTTCTGGTGTGGACTTCACACCAGTTATTAACTGCTGACATGTGCCCCGTGTACATAGTCTAGCATGACCTTCCCGCTAGCACGGTCCAAAATTAGTTGAAACTGGATACGAACGATCCCGCGGGCGGCAAAATCTCCCGCATCCTTCTAAAATTTCTGCCACCTTAGTCTTTAGCATGCAAAATCCCCCTTTTGTCCTTGGTGCATGGAGATCAACAGTTACAATACCGCCCTCATCTACATGATAGGTCAGGGCTGCTTTGGTAACTTCCGCTTCCCCCCACTACACGGCACCCCCATTTCCTCTCCCCCTACCGCAAAAACAACTAACTCCACAACACCAGAGCATCTTACATAACGCCGTCCGTACTTCATCGCCCTTTCTCCCCTCCCCTCTCGAAACCCTAGACTGCTCATCCACCAGCGTACCATAGCCCATTCACTGTCAGGAGCGTCCACCTCGCCGGATCTGCTTCTGCGGCCGCATCTACCCCACCCACCTCCCCTAGAAACAAGTAGACTGCTCATCCACCACTGTACCATAGCCCATTCAGTGCCGGCCTTGTCCACGACGCCGGATCTGCTTCGCCGGTACTCTCGTCAACCGCCGCGCATCTGCAGCGTCTCATTCGTACTCCCCACCGGAGACGCTTCATCCACACCCCCGGAGCCGCCCCATTGACGCCCCCGTCGACGACCTCTGATCCTCTTCGCCGACACCTTCCTCAACCCTACCGGAGCCGGTTCGCCGACACCTTCCTCAACCCTACCGGAGCCGCTTCGCCGACACCATTTTCAACCCTACCGGAGTAGCTTCTCCTATACCATTCTCAACCCTACCGGGGTTGCTTTGCCAACTCACAAGTCCATGGCCTCAGATCCTATTCTTCGCACCCTCATCCAACCTATCGGAGCAGCTTCTGACGCCCCATCCACGGCTGCAGATCCGCATCATCGACACCACCCTTAACCCAACCACCGGAGCAGCTTCTGACGCCCCGTCCACGGCCGCAGATCCGCATCGTCGACACCATCCTTAACCCAACCACCGGAGCATCTTCTGACGCCCCGTCCATGACCGCAGATCCATGTCGTCGACACCATCCTTAACCCAACCACCGGAGCAGTTTCACCTACGCCCTCGTCCACGGCCACAGATCCGCTTTGCCTACACCGTAGTCCAACCTACCGGAGCCGCTCCACAAACACCCTACTCGACGGTTCTAGATCTCCTTACAGGACACCGACAGCCAGCGCAGCGTCATCACCCTTGACATTTCTAACCTGATTCCCACCGTCTGGAGAGATGCCAAGCAACCGCCACGGCCTAGGTACTTGTCACCTTTAAACCCGTCCAGCATCACCTGCCCGATGTACTTCAAATATACTAATCGGTCGTTGTTACCTGTTATGCAGCTGGCAAAAACTACAAGGACGATGTTTCTTCTGGATCTAACAGCTTGGCCAACCAAGATCCTGGACTGAGGCATTGCTATGATCTTGTAAGCATGTCTCTCTCTCTTGTATTGTTCTGCGCCTGCCAGCGTGCTTTGCTAGGATTTTCGACCAGTAATCCCTTTGTGCAGACAATGATTTCTATTGCTGGCTGCTAAATTAGATATGTAGATGTCATACATGATACTACCTCGTACCTCCGTTCCTAAATATAAGTCTTTCTAGAGATTCCACTATAGGCTACATACGGAGCAAAATGAGTTAATCTACACTCGAAAATGCATCTATATACATCTGTATGTGGTCCATACTGGAATCTCTACAAAGACATATATTTAGGAACAAGGGCAGTACATTACACAAAATCGTAGGTGGCATGTAGGAATTCCAGTGCACTACATTAGGCTCCCTTAGAGTGCCTGCTAGTCCAGCATACAAAGTCATGGCTAGTTTATGGTACACACACAATCGTTAATTGGTGGTTTAAATATGCGCAAGGGATATGCAATGTAGTATCATGTAGAGATGTCTGAAATTAGCCATGTCAACTTGCAGATAGGGTTACACAATGAAAAACTACAAGATGTATATGGCAATTTCATGGAACATCACAAAAAAGGAGAGGCAGCGGTGAGCCTATACAGTGTGCTATGGTACATCACTCCTCCATTGCAATCATCGTGACATGTTATTTGTATGCCAATTCTATTAGCCAAGTTTCTTAGGGACAGTTATTATGAATTATCCTAAGAAAATAAGCACATGTGAATATAAGCTCCATCTAATAAGCCAACCAGTTCTTTTCATTGCGTTTTCAGCTTATCTTTGGTATGATCAGTGGAAAGTCTAGATTGCATTATATTTTTTCAGTTTGCTGCCCATATGGAAATTAATTTGACTTGCAAACATCACAAATTGAACCCAGTGCAGTAATTATTATGATAGGAAAATAGACCATCACTATTTGCTCAAAATGTAAATACAAAGATACCATCTACTTGGCACAATCTACTTTGGTCAATGTTTTCCATAGAGATCCCATTGCCTAATTAAAATGAAGAACGCATGACCCACATTTAAATGAAGAACAATTATTTATTGAAATTTGATGGTCCAAGTGGCTGGTTATTACCATATAGCAGCACCACCTGAAAGCATCATATAGCAGCAGCAGCAGCTCATAGCAACTCATCATACAGCAGCAGCAGTCTGCAATTCATCATATACCAGCAGCAGCTCGTAGCAATTCATCATATAGCAGCAGTAGGAGCAGCTCATAGCAATTCATCATATAGCAGCATCAGGAGCAGCTCATAGCAATTCATCATATAGCAGCAGCAGGAGCAGCTTATAGCAACTCATCATATAGCAGCAGCAGCACCTCATAGCAATTCATCATATAGCAGCAGCAGTAGCTCATAGCAATTCATCATATAGCAGCAGCAACTCATAGCAATTCATCATAGAGCAGCAGCAGGAGCAGCTCATAGCAATGCATCATATAGCAGCAGCAGAAGCAGCTCATAGCAATTCATCGTATAGTGGATCAGAATGAAAATTTGGCAAAAAATCAGAGGAGATCCTCACCTTGTTGGATGAGCTCATCCTTCAACAGCACCTGAAGGCCATGGCCTGGGAGGAGGGGAGGGGGAATAAGGTGCCTTCTGCCGCAGTGTGGCATCAGCCGTAGTTGTGCAGCGCCCGCCGGAGTAGTGCATTGGACGAACCACAGTGGAGCAACTACTGGAGACCATGAGAATGAGGGGCGGCACCAGAGGGAGTAGCAGCCAGGGGGATTTGCCTGTCACATCCCCAGTTCAGGCCTTGCTTGTTTTAGCTTTAGCATCCATGCATCATGTTTAAATTTTATGAAACTTGAAATGGGGGCTGATAAACCCTGGCAGCTAATGAATTCAACTAGGGTCAAAATAAAATCTTTTTCAATAAACCCAAAATGCCCTCTGGAAATGTTCATGATTTCTGGTAAAGGTGAAAACCTCTGCCAAAAATGATGCACATATTTTTAGGCCATTCTGGATTTTTGAATTAAATCATTACTTATTTGCATTTGGGCATTTAAATACTATAAAATATTTTAAATGCTCAAATAATCCCAAACTGAAATGATTACTGTAGGATATATTTCTAAAAGTGGTCATGAGCAGTTGCATGATTTCTTTGATTGATTTAGTATTTTTAATAAAGCCACAAAGCTGCAGAAAAATAGAAAAACAGGAAAAGAGAGAGAGAGAGAGAGAGAGAGAGAGTTAGTACCTGGCACTTACCTAAAGCCCACAGGCCCAGCACTGTGCAGCCTAGGAGCTGGCCCAGCCCAGTAGGCCACCCCCCTCCTGTCGTCTTCCTCCCCTCGCCCCAAAGCAGCTCGGTGGCAAGCGCTGCCGTCACCGTGGCCTCCTTCCTGCCTACTTCACCCCCTCCCCGACCCTTCTAGCGATGCCACAGGGATGCCCATGACCCCTCTCCCCTCTCCCTCGCTCCCTAGCCTCTCCACTCCTCTCTAGCTCCTCCCCCTGCACCACCGAGCGGAGCTCGACACCGCCGCTCGCCGTAGACACGCCTACCGTGCTCCCCTCGCCTCCCTGTGTTGTCTGAAAGCTCCGCCACCATCCGTTACACCTCCTGGAGCGAGCCTCGAGCGCTCGGACGCCCCAAGACGACCGCCTCGACTCCGTCTTCAAGCTTCGGTCGCCGGCGATCGCCCTCGACGATTCTTCATCCTCAGCACGCCCCCGGCTACCCCGAGCATCGCTTTGTGATCTATGTGAGCCCTGTCGTCTTTCCCCTCTCTTCTCGCTGCGGAGCGCGTCCCCTAGCCGTGGTTTTCCTAGGAGCCGAAAGCTTCTGCCGCCGGCCATGTCACTGTCGTCGCCGCAGCCACTCGGGCTCGAAGCTGAGTGCGTTTTGGTGCTCAGCAAACCTCCAGGAGCACCTAGAGGCCACCCGTTGCTCCTGCCGTGTACCATAGCGACGGTTGCATCATCGCTCGAACTCCGGCCGCCGCCGTGAGCTTGATTCCGGCGAGCTCGGCTGACCTCAGCCCCTCTTGTTTGCGTAGATGGATGCGGCCAAGCACCCGCAACGCGTAGATGCCCTCCGCCTTGCGAATGGTCGCTGGAATAGAAACTCCGACGAGCCACCGCCGTCCTTTAAGGTCGCCGGCGACTTGATCCGGTGACGCCGACGTTGCGTGATTAGATTAGGTCTAATCCACCCACTAATTACCACCGCAGCCACTGACACCTGGGCTCCGCTGACTAACTAACCCTGGATTATCTCCTGTTTAGATTAAACTAACCCTACGGGCCCCACAGGTCAGTTTGACCTGGCCACGTCACACGCTGACTGGCCCCACGCGTCAGAATTGACCTAGCTGACGTGGCCGTTGACTGGGCCCACATGTCAGCGGCACTAACCAACCCTTGTCACTGACCAGTGGACCCCACTGGTCAGGTTTGACCTGCAGCAGCGCATGTTGACCTGCTGACGTCACAGTGACGCAGTGCTTACGCAATAAATCATTTACTGGATTTATTCTTATTCAGGAAATTCCAGAAAATGTTCAAAACTTCTAAAATTCATAGAAAATCAACCGTAACTCCAAATCAAACAATTTATATATGAAAAATGATTAGAAAAATGCAATCTATCCATCTGTACCATTTTCATGCATGTTAGAACACGTTAACATTGCTGTTTAGGTGAAACAAGGTAATGCACTAATATGACCTTTTAAAATGGGTTTGCATTTGAATCTTTGGTTCAAATGGACTCATCTCAACCTGTTCTAGCTTGCATTAGCCCAAAACACATTCATATTTCCATGTCATAGCATGCATCATATTGTGCATTGCATTGATCGTGTTTCTTCTCTGTTTGCCGGTGTTGTTCCCCCCTCGGTAGACGTTGTACCGACATTGTGATCGTTGACACTGATGAATACTCAATGCTATCTTCAGAAGTGCCAGGCAAGCAAAACCCCCTTGTTCATTCCGATAAAATCCCACTCTCTTGCTCCTGCTCTCTTTTACTGCATTAGGACAACAATGAGATATTTGTTATTTGCTGCGGTAGCTGAACCCCTTTATCCTTTGCATGACCTGTCATTGCCACAGTAAATAGATGAAACCCACTAGCATGAGTCAGAGTTGTTTGAGCCCTGATGTGCCTACTCATCCATGTTTGTTTGTCATGCCTGCTACTGCTTAGAGTTGAGTCAGATCTGATTCATCGGGGATGAATTGGAGGTGTGTGAACATGTCCTATTGTTGAGAGCTAAGTGTGTGAACACGATTTGGTAAAGGTAGCGGTGAGAGGCCATGTAGGAGTACATGGTGGGTTGTCTCATTGCAGCCGTCCTCAGGAACTGAGTTCTGTGTTTGTGATCCATGATCAGTTACTACCACACATTGGGCTCCGGGCACTCCAAGCTCTCTCGACTTATTAATCAACTTGATCTCTGTCCAGGAGTTGCAACTAGTTTCTGGTGTTTGTAGGTAGTGTTAGTAGTCTACCAAGTGGCACCCGGTACAGGTGGGCTTGGGACAGACTAGGCACAGTGGCCTGGTGTACCAAGTGGCACCCGGATGGTGGGCTTGGGAACCCTGCACACATCGTTTGGGACCGTGAGTGACATCCCGGCCGGATCTCCATGCGGATGGAACCCGAAAAGGCGATAAACCTGGACAAGAGACTTGTGTGGTTAGTCAGGTCGTGGCCGACACCCTCGCTGGACTTCCGCTTGAAGGTTGCCGAGTACATGTCGTGTAAACGGCGGTAAGTGGTGAGAGCGTGTGTGAAGAAGTACACCCCTACAGGGTTAATATGATCTATTCGAATAGCCGTGTCCGCGGAAAAGGACTTCTGGGTTGCCTATACAGTTCATAGACAAGTGAAAGTGGATACTCTAAAATACGCAAGATAAGCGTGAGTGCTATGGATGGCGTTCTCGTAGGGAGACGGGAGCGGATCCATAGTGGTGTATTGATATGGTGAATATGTGGACTCGTGTGCGCCACCTCAAAAGAGTTACTTGCAGTCGTAGTTCAGGATAGCCACCGAGTCAAAGCTGGCTTGCTGCAGTTAAACCCCACCATCCCCTTTGTTGATAATGATGCATATGTAGTTAGTTCTGATGTAAGTCTTGCTGGGTACATTTGTACTCACGTTGCTTAATTTATGTTTTTGCAGAGAGATTTCAGTCTCGCTAGTAGTACCGCGTGGATTTCGACATTTAGCTTGTTACCTCAGCTACGATCTTGTGCCCTCGGCAGGATCTGGTAGATAGTCAGGCTTCTCAGCCTTTTTCATTTGTAGATGTCTGTACTCAGACATGTTAAGCTTCCGCTTGTGCTTTGACTTGTATGCTCTGAATGTTGGGTCATGAGACCCATGTTTGTAATATCTCGCTCTTCGGAGCCTATTGAATAAATACTTGAGTTGTAGAGTCATGTTGTGATGCCATGTTGTATTTGCACATATCGAGCATATTGTGTGTATGTTATTGAAATGCTTGGTATGTGTGGGATCTGACTATCTAGTTGTTTATCCTTAGTAGCCTCTCTTACCGGGAAATGTCTCCTAGTGTTTCCACTGAGCCATGGTAGCTTGCTACTGCTCCGGAACACTTAGGCTGGCCGGCATGTGTCCTTCTTCGTTCCTGTGTCTGTCCCCTCGGGGAAATGTCACACGATGAATTCCGGAGTCCTGTTAGCCTGCTACAGCCCGGTTTACCGGAGTCCTGCTAGCCCAGTTGCTACAGCCCGGATTCACTCGCTGATGACCGACACGTTCGTTGTTGGGTCATGTATGCCTGTCCCTGTAAGTTAGTGCCACTTTGGGTTCATGACTAGCCATGTCAGCCCGGGTTCTTTGTCATATGGATGCTAGCGGCACTATCATATACGTGAGCCAAAAGGCGCAAATGGTCCCGGGCCAGGTAAGGTGGCACCCTTGGGAATACCGTGTGTGAGGCCACAAAGTGATATGATGTGTTACATGCTAGATCAGTGTGACTTAGGATCGGGGTCCTGACATTGCCCCTACCCGCCGGCCATGTAGCCTAGTTGGGCATAGCATCATTGATGACCAGGCCAGATGGGACCAGTGGCGACGGCTTGCTGGAGGAACCCTAGTGCTGCAGGCAGGGGATCGAGGTAGAGGGAAAGGGGAGAGGAGATGCAAGTGGGTAGGGCAATGAACGCTTGCGTGTTTGTTTTTACTTGAGGGCCAGGTGTGACATGGGCGTCAACAGTTGCATTTTGAGTGTAATATAGGTAGACAACAGAGTCATTTCACTATTCCCCTTCCCTTCAATTTTTAGTGAGGTTCTACCCGAAACACCCCCCTCCAAAGCGAAATTAGTTAAGCCCAAGCCCATAACTCAAAAATGACTTCTTTACGTCTTTTATGGCTTATTTTGACAATATGCCCTGAAAAGGAGGAATCAAACTAGCCCTTAACCTGCAATTCAATTGTGCGTGCAATTATGAATCACTCCTGCCTGCTATCTGTACATTTAGGCATCATCATACATGGCATAACCTAATACATGTGCATTCCATTGTAGAATATGGAATATGCAATTATTATGTTAGTTCATACGTTGCACATGATGTTTAAATTCCCCTTAAATCTGGTCAGTCAAGTGATGGTCTTTAAGCCTCCTTCTTTGCTTCTTTTCTTTATATGTAAGATTTGCTCACACATCTGTTCAATTGCCTGTTTGCATCAGCCAGCCATACTAGGACTGTTTGCTATGATTACTTGTTGTTCTTGACCTAACACTCTAACAGAGCTTGTCAACGATTTAAACACTAAGGGCTGTTGTAGTGGGGCCTTATCTAACTCATAGGTGACATAAAGGTTTGGCTATACACTACAGTAGGCTCTCCAAGAGTACCTGGAGATCCAGTTTGAAGGTATCCCTAGTTTTTACATAGTGGAGACATAGTAAATGCTCATTTCATTGTGTGCAAGTGCAAGAGATGCGGCATGTTTCATTATGTGGTGTTGTTTTGTTATAATCTCATCCTTTTGTGTTCATAGACTGGAAAGTATGCATATTTATCTTCCAAGGAGACAAGTAACTAGTTTGTGTCACCTTGCAGAGGGGGTGCAATGAAGATAAGATTGAGGATTTCCAAGTACAAGATGTTAGGAAGGAGCCTTGCAAGAGAAGTAGGAGCTGCACTGAGCCTCTTCAACCTACTAAGGTAAGTCACTGTATGCAACTCAACAGTTCAATTCCTTGTTTGTTTCAGGCATAGTTAATTTGCTCTTTTGAATTGCTCTATTTGTCCTTAGTTAATGAGATGCCCAAATAATCATGCATGATGTTCGGTACTTGTATAACTATTAGTTGACATAATTAAAGGCCTTACCGTTTAATTACCCTCCCGAAGTGTGCCTGAAGCTTTGAAGTCTATTAACCAACTATTATTGCATGAGGCTCACAATCTAGTTTATACTACACTAATGATTGCATAGTTTTGCCTGCTGTAGTATGTTTGTATGAAACCCTTTGCTGTTCATTATGCTCCCTAACACTTTAATTGAGGTATAGAATGGCCAACTGCTTGCTTACTTATACGCAACATGCTGTCTAAATTTGTAACTTGTCTATGTTTTCTATTGGGCCCCAACATCATGCTCCTCTGGTGAGCTAAGAGGGATTTCTGTATGCAGGCTGCACAGACTATATTTTTATAATTTTTAAAATATCACCTGCTTATGCTTCATGACGTGTAACATTTTCTTTTGAAAGTGACGTGTAACATTATTGTTAGTCCTGTTTTGCCATGTAGTACAAAATAGTGTCTTGCTCGCTTCACTGTTGTAACTATATTTTTGCCCTAGTCATGTGTACTTACAGAAACATTTCAGGATGAAGTGACATCAACACAAAGATCTGCGAGCAGTGCGGCATGGCCGTTACTGAATGATTATGGATTGGAATTGGAATGTGCTGATGTTCTCGAGCATCAACTAGAGGTGGCAAGACAACCTGTACATGATTGTCAACGTATAATCAACAAGTTGAGACTGGACATGCAGGTATTAGATGCACGAGTCAAAAAAATGAAACAAGACACTGAGGTAACCATGAAGGAATTGGAGATTTTGAACACTGAAATTTGTGCTATCTGAATCCGGCCAATCCTATTTTCTAAAGAGATTATAGTTCCAATGGAGTTAAGTTGATGCGCATCCATGATGTATGAGTTGTATTTGCCCAGTGTATGTAATTTGCTGTTTGTGTGTGCTTTATTAGCACCTGTGCCGAACCATAATGCCCAGTGGGTATAGTCGGCTATAATTTCTTTATTGTATAGTGTAGGATTATTCTACCTTTCTATACCTTGATCTCTTTGTTGTATAGTGTATGCTTTTTAGAGATGATAGTATTGAGTAGGATAATTCTTTGAATATGCTATATCGTTCAAACGGGGCCCAACTCGCCCGGCCATGGCCCTTCACGGGCCGTACGATCCATGGCCATGTACAGGCCGTCGGATTCATGGGCCTTCAATGGGCCGTCGGATCCATGGGCCTTCAATGGGCCGTAGGATCCATGGGCCTTCTACGTCTCGTAGGATCCATGGGCCTTCTACGTCTCGTAGGATCCATGGGCCTTCTATGTCTCATAGGATCCATGGGCCTTGTAAGGGCCGACTCATTTATGGGTCTTGTACGGGCCTTTAATGGGCCATAGACGGGCCTTTAATGGAAATCGTATGTTTTATGGGCTGACCATAACGGGCCGTTAATAGGCCGTATTTGGTGATGCTATGAAAATGGCCCAACAGATTAAAGGTCCACAAATGGGCTGACTGTAACGACGGGCTGAATTTAGCCCACAAGCAGAAAATGACAGTAACGGGTCGTAAGTAACCGAATGTTGCAAATGAGCCCAAGAATAAATGGGCCCTAACAAGACCTAAAGATAACTTGGGCTGGAAATGGCCCAACGGAATAACGGGCCGTTAATGGGTATAAAGTGATACACTGTTCATTACGGGCCAGTTTCACCACAGGCCGTTAATGGGTGTAAAGTGATACACTGTTCATTACGGCCAGTTTCACCACGGGTCGTTAATGGGCCAAGAGTTACGAAGGGCCTCATATGGGCCGAAAGACGTCATGGGCCATACATGGGCCAGAAGTGAAAACAGGCTGGAATCATATTGGATGGCCCAGATGACGCTACAGGGCCTAATTCGGATAGGGCATAATGGGCCTTGGGTTAGCGGGCTGTAAATGGGCTATATGCGCACAAGCCATTAACAGGCTTTCCATGGGCCGGCCCACCACCTTTTAACCAAGTCAAACGGGCCGGCCTTTTCACAGGAATGGGCCACTGTTGGGTCGTGCCACGTGTCGACGTATCATAGGAGCCTTCTGTCCAATGAGTGGATGACATATGTCCCAACGATGAGCCGACACGTGTTTCCTCCAGCCAATGATGATTTTACACGTGGAAAATCCCCATTGGTCGGGGATGTTAACGGGTTATCGGATCCAAAACCCGACCCGATAGCTTAACGGTGTTCCGTTATGGTGGATGGCACGTGTCGGTCACCCTTGACGAAAGCACTTCTATGACGCGCGATTTATCGTCATGGAAGTGGACACTTCCGTGATGATAATTTTGGTAATGTCATGGAACACTTCTACAACAGCACAGGTATGACTATCTTGATTCTGTCATAAAATCGTCATGGATGTGCATGCATGACAAAAAATGCGACCTACTGTGACAAACACCTATCATCACGGAAGTGTATTTTTTTTGTAGTGAAAAGCCTCCACAAAGCCGGTTTCACCTGAAAGGCAAGAGTCCTTCTCGGACTCCAGGGCCAGACGCCAAGGTTCCCGGCGTCTGGACCCAAACGCCAGGGACCCTGGCGTCTGGCCCCTGGACTCCGCAAAACTTCCTTTTGCGCTTTCCAAAAACCTTGTGGGCTTTCCCCTTTGGCCCAAATAAACGTTCTCGTACCCAAACATTTCGGGAAACATCCGGAACCCCTTCCGGTGAATTCCGGAACCCTTCCGGAGACCAAACACTATTATCCCATATATCAATCTTTATCTTCGGACCATTCCGGAGTTCCTCGTCATGTCCGTGATCATATCCGAGACTCCGAACAACATTCGGTCACCAACATACATAACTCATATAATACTATATCGTCAATGAACGTTAAGCGTGCGGACCCTGCGGGTTCGAGAACTATGTAGACATGACTGAGACATCTCTCTGGTCAATAACCAATAGTGGAACCCAGATGCCCATATTGGCTCCTACATATTCTATGAAGATCTTTATCGGTCGAACCGCATAACAACATACGTTGTTCCTTTTGTCATCGGTATGTTACTTGTCCGAGATTCGATCATCAATATCTCAATACCTACCTCAATCTCGTTACCAGCAAGTCTCTTTACTCATTATGTAATGCATCATCCCGCAACTAACTCATTAGTCACATTGCTTGCAAGGCTTATAGTGATGTGCATTACCGAGAGGGCCCGGAGATACCTCTCCGACAATCGGAGTGACAAATCTTAATCTCGATCTATGCCAACTCAACAAGTACCATCGGAGACACCTATAGAGCACCTTTATAATCACCCAGTTTTGGTAGCACACAAAGTGTTCCTCCGGTAATCGGGAGTTGCATAATCTCATAGTTTGAGGAACATGTATAAGTCATGAATAAAGCAATAGCAACATACTAAACGATCAAGTGCTAAGCTAACGGAATGGGTCAAGTCAATCACATCATTCTCTAATGATGTGATCCCGTTAATCAAATGACAACTCATGTCTATGGCGAGGAAACTTAACCATCTTTGATTCAACGAGCTAGTCAAGTAGAGGCATACTAGTCACACTCTCTTTGTCTATGTATTCACACATGTACTAAGTTTCTAGTCAATACAATTCTAGCATGAATAATAAACATTTATCATGATATAAGGAAATATAAATAACAACTTTATTATTGCCTCTAGGGCATATTTCCTTCAGTCTCCCACTTGCACTAGAGTCAATAATCTAGTTCACATCGCCATGTGATTTAACACCAATAGTTCACATCACCATGTGATTAACACCCATAGTTCACATCGTCATGTGACCAACATCCAAAGGTTTACTAGAGTCAGTAATCTAGTTCACATTGCTATGTGATTCAACACCCAAAGAGTACTATGGTGTGATCATGTTTTGCTCATGAGAAAAGTTTAGTCAACGGGTCTGTCACATTTAGAGTCGTATGTATTTTGCAAATATTCTATGTCTACAATGCTTTGCACGGAGCTACTCTAGCTAATTGCTCCCACTTTCAATATGTATCCAGATTGAGACTTAGAGTCATCTGGATCGGTGTAAAAGCTTGCATCAACGTAACTCTTTACAACAAACTCTTTATCACCTCCATAATCGAGAAACATTTCCTTAGTCTTCACTAAGGATAATTTTAACCGTTGTCCAGTGATCTACTCATAGATCACTATTGTACCCCCTTGCCAAACTCATGGCAAGGAACACAATAGGTCTGGTACACAACACAGCATACTTTATAGAACCTATGACCGAGGCATAGGGAATGACTTTTCATTCTCTTTCTATTTTCTGCCATGGTCGGGTTTTGAGTCTTACTCAACTTCACACCTTGCAACACAGGCAAGAACTCCTTCTTTGACTGTTCCATTTTGAACTACTTCAAAATCTTATCAAGGTATGTACTCATTGAAAAATCTTATCAAGTGTCTTGATCTATCTCTATAGATCTTGATGCTCAATGTGTAAGCAGCTTCACCGAGGTCTTTCTTTGAAAAACTCCTTTCAAACACTCCTTTATGCTTTCCAGAAAATTCTACATTATTTCTGATCAACAATATGTCATTCACAAATACTTATCGGAAAGGCTGTAGTACTCCCACTCACTTTCTTGTAAATATAGGCTTCACTGCAAGTCTGTATAAAACTATATGCTTTGATCAACTCATCAAAACGTATATTCCAACTCCGAGATGCTTGCAACAGTCCATAGATGGATCACTGGAGCTTGCACACTTTGTTAGCACCTTTAGGATTGACAAAACCTTCTGGTTGCATCATATAAAACTCTTCTTTAATAAATTCATTAAGGAATGCAGTTTTGACATCCATTTGCCAGATTTCATAAAATGTGGCAATTGCTAACATGATTCAAACAGACTTAAGCATCGATACGAGTGAGAAAATTTCATCGTATTCAACATCTTGAACTTGTCGAAAAACTTTTTGTGACAAGTCGAGCTTTGTAGATAGTAACACTACTATCAGCGTTTGTCTTCCTCTTGAAGATCCATTTATTTTTTATGGCTTGCTGATCATCGAGAAAGTCCACCAAAGTCCACACTTTGTTCTCATACATGGATCCCATCTCAGATTTCATGGTCTCAAGCCATTTCGCAGAATCTGGGCTCATCATCGCATCCTCATAGTTCGTAGGTTCATCATGGTCTAGTAACATGACTTCCAGAATAGGATTACCGTACCACTCTGGTGCGGGTTGTACTTTGGAAGACCTACGAGGTTCTGTAGTAACTTAATCTGAAGTTTCATGATCATCATCATTAGCTTCCTCACTAATTGGTGTAGGCATCACTGGAACTGATTTCTGTGATGAACTACTTTCCAATTCAGGAGAAGGTACAATTACCTTATCAAGTTCTACTTTCCTCCCACTCACTTCTTTCGAGAGAAACTCCTTCTCTAGAAAGGATCCATCTTAGCAACGAATATCTTGCCTTTAGATCTGTGATAGAAGGTATACCCAACAGTTTCCTTTTGGTATTCTATGAAGACACACTTATCCGATTTGGGTTTGAGTTTATCAGGTTCAAACTTTTTCACATAAGCATCGCAGCCCCAAACTTTAAGAAACGACAACTTTGGTTTCTTGCCAAACCACAGTTCATAAGGCGTCATCTCAACGGATTTTGATGGTACCCTATTTGAAGTGAATGCAGATTTCTCTAATGCATAACCCCAAAACGATAGTGGTAAATTGGTAAGATACATCATAGGTCGCCACCATATCCAATAAAGTGCGGTTACGACATTCGGACACACCATTACCCTGTGGTGTTCCAGGTGGCGTGAGCTATGAAACTATTCCACATTGTTTTAGATGAAGGCAAAACTCGTAACTCAAATATTCTCCTCCACGATCAGATCGTAGAATTTTTATTTTCTTGTTACGATGATTCTCCACTTCACTCTGAAATTCTTTGAACTTTTCAAATGTTTCAGACTTGTGCTTCATTAACTAGATATACTCATATCTGCTCAAATCATCTGTGAAGGTCAGAAAATAACGATACCCGCCACGAGCATCAACACTCATTGGATCGCATACATCGGTATGTATTATTTCCAACAAGTCAGTAGCTCGTTCCATTGTCTTGGAGAACGGAGTTTTAGTCATCTTGCCCAAAAGGCACGATTCGCAAGTATCAAATGATTCATAATATCAAGTGATTCCAAAAGTCCATCTTTACGGAGTTTCTTCATGCGCTTTACACCGATATGACCCAAACGGCAGTGCCACAAATAAATTGCACCATCATTATCAACTTTGCATCTTTTGGCATCAATATTATGGATATGTGTATCAGTACGATCGAGATCCAACAAACTATTTTTATTGGGTGTATGACCATCGAAGGTTTTGTTCATGTAAACAGAACAACAATTATTCTCTGATTTTAAACGAATAACCGTATTGAAATAAACATGATCAAATCATATTCATGCTCAACGCAAATGCAAAATAACATTTATTTAGTTTTAACACTAATCCTGAAAGTATAGGGATTGTGCGATGATGATTATATTAATCTTGGAACCACTTCCAACACACATCATCACTTCACCCTTAACTAGTCTCTGTTTATTCTGTAACTCCTGTTTCGAGTTACTAATTTTTAGTAACCGAACAAGTATCAAATACCCAGGGGCTACTATAAACACTAGTAAGGTACACATCAATAACATGTATATCAAATATACCCTTATTCACTTTGCCATCCTTCTTATCCACCAAATATTCAGGGCATTTCCGCTTCCAGTGACCATTTCCTTTGCAGTAGAAGCACTCAGTTTCAGGCTTTGGTCTAGCTTTGGGCTTCTTCACGGGAGTGACAACTTTCTTGCCATTCTACTTGAAGTTCCCTTTCTTTCCCTTTGCCCTTTTCTTGAAACTAGTGGTCTTGTTTAATCATCAACACTTGATGCTCTTTCTTGATTTCTACCTTCATCGATTTCATCATCATGAAAAGCTCGGGAAACGTTTTCATCATCCCTTGCATACTATAGTTCATCACGAAGTTCTAGTAACTTGGTGATGGTGACTAGAGAATTCTGTTAATCACTATCTTATCTGGAAGATTAACTCCCACTTGATTCAAGCGATTGTAGTACCTAGACAATCTGAGCACATGCTCACTAGTTGAGCAATTCTCCTCCATCTTTTAGCTATAGAACTTGTTGGAGACTTCATATCTCTCAACTCGGCTATTTTCTTGAAATATTAACTTCAACTTTTGGAACATCTCATATGGTCCATGACGTTCAAAACGTCTTTGAAGTCCCGATCCTAAGCCGGTAAGCATCATGCACTAAACTATCAAGTAGTCATCATATTGAGCTAGCCAAACATTCATAACGTTTGCATCTCCTCCTGCAATAGGTCTGTCACCTAGCGGTGCATCAAGGACAAAATTCTTCTGTGCGGCAATGAGGAAAAACCTCAGATCACGGACCAAGTCCGCATCATTGCTACTATCATCTTCCAACTTATATTTCTCTAGGAACATATCAAAAATAAAGGGATGCAACAACGCGAGCTATTGATCTACAATATTATTTACAAAATACTATCAGGACTAAGTTCATGATAAATTAAAGTTCAATTAATCATATTACTTAAGAACTCCCACTTAGATAGACATCCCTATAATCATCTAAGTGATCACGTGATCCAAATCAACTAAACCATGTCCAATCATCACGTGAGATGGAATAGTTTTCAATGGTGAACATCACTATGTTGATCATATCTACTATATGGTTCACGCTCGACCTTTCGGTCTTAGTGTTCCGAGGCCATATCTGCATATGCTAGGCTCGTCAAGTTTAACCTTGAGTATTCTATGTGTGCAAAACTGTCTTACACCCTTTGTATTTGAACGTAGAGCTTCTCACACCCGATCATCACGTGGTATCTCGGAACGAAGAACTTTCACAATGGCGAATACTCAGGGAGAACATTTATACCTTGAAATTTAGTGAGAGATCATCTTATAATGCTATCGTCAATCAAAGCAGAATAAGATGTATAAAAGATAAACATCACATGCAATCAAAATATGTGACATGATATGGCCATCATCATCTTGTGCCTTTGATCTCCATCTCCAAAGCATCGTCATGATCTCCATCGTCACCGGCATGACACCATGATCTTCATCATCTTGATCTGTATCAATATATCGTCACATGGTCGTCTCGCCAACTATTGCTCTTGCAACTATTGCTATCGCATAGCGATAAAGTAAAGCGATTGTTTGGCGCTTGCATCTTATGCAATAAAGAGACAACCATAAGGCTTCTGCCAGTTGCTAATAACTTCAACAAAACATGATCATCTCATCCAACAACTTATATCTCATCACGTCTTGACCATATCACATCACTACATGCCCTGCAAAAACAAGTTAGATGTCCTCTACTTTGTTTTTGCAAGTTTTACGTGGCTGCTACGGGCTTAGCAAGAACCGTTCTTACCTACGCATCAAAAACCATAACGATATTTCGTCAAGTTAGTGTTGTTTTAACCTTCAACAAGGACCGGGCGTAGCCACACTCGATTCAACTAAAGTTGGAGAAACTGACACCCGCCAGCCACCTGTGTGAAAAGAACGTCGGTAGAACCAGTCTCGCGTAAGCGTACGCATAATGTCGGTCCGGGCCGCTTCATCCAACAATACCGCCGAACCAAAGTATGACATGCTGGTAAGCAGTATGACTTGTATCACTCACAACTCACTTGTGTTCTACTCGTCCATATAACATCTACGCATAAACCTGGCTCGGATGCCACTTTTGGGGAACGTGGTAATTTCAAAAAAATTCCTACACACACGCAAGATCATGATGATGCATAGCAACGGGAGGGAGAGTGTATCTTCATACCCTTGAAGATCGCTAAGCGGAAGCATTTATCAATGCAGTTGATGTAGTTGTACACCTTCACGATCCGCCCCGGTCAAGTACTGAACGTACGGCACCTCCGCGTTCAGCACATGTTCAGCTCGATGATGTCCTCGCCTTCTTGATCCAGCAAGACGGGCGAAGTAGTAGATGAGTTCCGGTAGCACGATGGCGTGGTGACGGTGTTGGTGAAGAACAATCTCCGCAGGGCTTCGCCTAAGCACTACGAAAACTATGACGGAGGATAAACTAGAGGGGGCGGGGTTGTCGGCACATGGCTTGGTGTTTCTTGATGTCTCTTTGGTGCTAGCCCTGCCCCTCTATTTATATGTTGAGCCTTGGGGTCGAAACTTGGAGTAAAAGCCTCCACAAAGTCGGTTTCACCCGAGAGGCAAGAGTCCTCGGACTCTAGGGCCAGACGCCATGGTTCCTGGCGTCTGGACCCAAACGCCAGGGACCCTGGCGTCTGGCCCCTGGACTCCGCAAAACTTCCTTTTGCGCTTTCCAAAAACCTTGTGGGCTTTCCCCTTTGGCCCAAATAAAGTGTTCTCGTACCCAAACATTTTGGGAAACATCCGGAACCCCTTCCGGTGAATTCTGGAACCCTTCCGGAGACCAAGCACTACTATCCCATATATCAATCTTTATCTCCGGACCATTTCAGAGTTCCTCGTCATGTCCGTGATCATATCCTGGACTCCGAACAACATTCGGTCACCAACATACATAACTCATATAATACTATATCATCAACGAACGTTAAGCGTGCGGACCCTACGGGTACAAGAACTATGTAGACATGACCGAGACTCTTCTCTGGTCAATAACCAATAGCGTAACCTGGATGCCCATATTGGCTCCTACATATTCTACGAAGATCTTTATCGGTCGAACCACATAACAACATATGTTGTTCCTTTTGTCATCGGTATGTTACTTGCCCGAGATTCGATCGTCGGTATCTCAATACCTAGCTCAATCTCATTACCGGCAAGTCTCTTTACTCATTACATAATGCATCATCCCGCAACTAACTCATTAGTCATATTGCTTCCAAGGCTTATAGTGATGTGCATTACCGAGAGGGCCCAGAGGTACCTCTCCGACAATCGGAGTGACAAATCCTAATCTCGATATATGCCAACTCAACAACCATCGGAGACACCTGTAGAGCACATTTATAATCACCGAGTTATGTTGTGATGTTTGGTAGCACACAAAGTGTTCCTCCGGTAATCGGGAGTTGCATAATCTCATAGTCTGAGGAACATGTATAAGTCATGAAGAAAGCAATAGCAACATACTAAACGATCAAGTGCTAAGCTGGAGGAATGGTTCAAGTCAATGGCTAGGAAACTTAACCATCTTTGATTCAACGAGCTAGTCAAGTAGAGGCATACTAGTCACACTCTGTTTGTCTATGTATTAACACATGTACTAAGTTTCCGATTAATACAATTCTAGCATGAATAATAAACATTTATCATGATATAAGGAAATATAAATAACAACTTTATTATTGCCTCTAGGGCATATTTCCTTCAATGATTTCATCAGATGAACCACGATGCCGGGGATTCAATCAATCCCGTATACAATTCCCTTTGTCAATCGGTATGTTACTTGCCCGAGATTTGATCGTCGATATCCCAATACCTTGTTCAATCTCGTTACCGGCATGTCACTTTACTCGTTCCATAATGCATGATCCCATGACTAACTACTTAGTCACATTAAGCTCATTATGATGATGCATTACCGAGTGGGCCCAGAGATACCTCTCCGTCAAACGGAGTGACAAATCCCAGCCTTGATTTGTGCCAACCCAACAGACACTTTCGGAGATACCTGTAGTGTACATTTATAGCCACCCAGTTACGTTGTGACAATGGTACACCCAAAGCATTCCTACGGTATCCGGGAGTTGCACAATCTCATGGTCTAAGGAAATGATACTTGACATTAGAAAAGCTTTTAGCAAACGAACTACACGATCTTGTGCTATGCTTAGGATTGGGTCTTGTCCATCACATCATTCTCCTAATGATGTGATCCCGTTATCAACGACATCCAATGTCCATGGTCAGGAAACCATAACCATCTATTGATCAACGAGCTAGTCAACTAGAGGCTCACTAGGGACATGTTGTGGTCTATGTATACACACATGTATTATGGTTTCCGGTTAATACAATTATAGCATGAATAATAGACAATTATCATGAACAAGGAAATATAATAATAACCATTTTATTATTGCCTCTAGGGCATATTTCCAACAGTCTCCCACTTGCACTAGAGTCAATAATCTAGTTACATTGTGATGAATCGAACACCCATAGAGTTCTGGTGTTGATCATGTTTTGCTCGTGGAAGAGGTTTAGTCAACAGATCTGCGACATTCAGATCCGTATGCACTTTACAAATATCTATGTCTCCATCTTGAACATTTTCACGAATAGAGTTGAAGCGACGCTTCATATGCCTGGTCTTCTTGTGAAACCTGGGCTCCTTGGCAAGGGCAATAGCTCCAGTGTTGTCACAGAAGAGAATCATCGGGCCCGACGCATTGGGAATAACTCCTAGGTTGGTAATGAACTCCTTCATCCAGATTGCTTCATGTGCTGCCTCCGAGGCTGCCATGTAGTCTGCTTCACATGTAGATCCCGCCACGACGCTTTGCTTGCAACTGCACCAGCTGACTGCCCCACCATTCAAAATATACACGTATCTGGTTTGTCACTTGGAGTCATCCAGATCTGTGTCGAAGCTAGCATCGACGTAACCCATTACAACGAGATCTTCGTCACCTCCATAAATGAGTAACATATCCTTAGTCCTTTTCAGGTACTTCGGGATATTCTTGACCGCTGTCTAGTGTTCCATGCCGGGATTACTTTGGTACCTCCCTACCAAACTTACGGCAAGGTTCACATCAGGTCAGGTACATAGCATGGCATACATAATAGACCCTATGGCTGAGGCATAGGGGATGACACTCATCTTTTCTCTATCTTTTGCCGAGGTCGGGCATTGAGTCGTGCTCAATCTCACACCTTGCAATACAGGCAAGAACCCCTTCTTGGACTGATCCATATTGAACTTCTTCAATATCTTATCAAGGTATGTGCTTTGTGAAAGACCGATGAGGCGTCTCGATCTATCTCTATAGATCTTGATGCCTAATATGTAAGCAGCTTCTCCAAGGTCCTTCATTGAAAAATACTTATTCAAGTAGGCCTTTATGCTTTCCAAAAGTTCTATATCATTTCCCATCAATAGTATGTCATCCACATATAATATGAGAAATGCTACAGAGCTCCCACTCACTTTCTTGTAAACGCATGCTTCTCCATAAGTCTGCATAAACCCAAACGATTTGATCATTTCATCAAAGCGAATGTTCAAACTCTGAGATGCTTGCACCAGCCCATAGATGGAGTGCTGGAGCTTGCACACCTTGTTAGCATTCTTAGGATCGACAAAACCTTCCGGCTACATCATATACAATTCTTCCTTAAGGAAACCGGTAAGGAATGCCGTTTTGACGTCCATTTGCCATATTTCATAATCATAGAATGCGGCAATTGCTAACATGATTCGGATGGACTTCAGCTTCGCTACGGGTGAGAAGGTCTCATCGTAGTCAACCCCTTGAACTTGTCGATAACCCTTAGCAACAAGTTGAGCTTTATAGATGGTCACATCACCATCCGTGTCAGTCTTCTTCTTAAAGATCCATTTATTTTCTATCGCTCACCGATCATCAGGCAAGTATGTCAAAGTCCATACTTTGTTTTCATACATGGATCCTATCTCGGATTTCATGGCTTCAAGCCATTTGTTGGAATCTGGGCCCGCCATCACTTCTTCATAGTTCAAAGGTTCACCGTTGTCTAACAACATGATTTCTAGGACAGGGTAGCCATACCATTCTAGTGTGGAATGTGTCCTTGTGGACCTACGAAGTTCAGTAGCAACTTCATCCGAAGTTCCTTGATCATCGTGATTAACTTCCTCTCTAGTCAGTGTAGGCACCATAGAAACATTTTCCTGAGCTGCGCTACTTTCCGGTTCAAGAGGCAGTACTTCATCAAGTTCTACTTTCCTCCCACTTACTTCTTTCGAGAGAAACTCTTTCTCTAGAAAGGATCCGTTCTTGGAAAAAAAGATCTTGCCTTCGGATCTGAGGTAGAAGGTATACCCAATAGTTTCCTTAGGGTATCCTATGAAGACGCATTTTTTCGACTTGGGTTCGAGCTTTTCAGGTTGAAGTTTCTTGACATAAGCATCGCATCACCAAACTTTTAGTAATGACAGCTTAGGTTTATTCCCAAACCATAATTCATACGGTGTCATCTCAACAGATTTAGACGGTGCCCTATTTAAAGTGAATGTGGTTGTCTCTCAAGCAAAACCCCAAAATGATAGCGGTAAATCTGTAAGAGACATCATAGACCGCACCATATCCAATAAAGTGCGATTACGATGTTCGGACACACAATTACGCTGAGGTGTTCCAGGCGGCGTGAGTTGTCAAACAATTCCACATTTCCTTAAGTGCGTACCAAACTCGTGACTTAAATATTCTCCTCCACGATCTGATCGTAAGAACTTTATTTTCCTGTCACGTTGATTCTCCACCTCACTCTGAAATTCCTTGAACTTTTCAAAGGTCTCAGACTTGTGTTTCATTAAGTAGACATACCCATATCTACTTATGTCATCAGTGAGGGTGAGAACATAACGATAGCCTCCGTGAGCTTCAACACCCATTGGACAACAAACATCAGTATGTATGATTTCCAACAAGTTGGTTGCTCGCTCCATTGTTCCGGAGAACAGAGTCTTGCTCATCTTGCCCATGGGGCATGCTTCGCACGTGTCAAATGATTCATAATCAAGAGACTCCAAAAGTCCATCTGCATGGAGCTTCTTCATGTGTTTGACACCAATGTGACCAAGGCGGCAGTGCCACAAGTATGTGGGACTATCATTATTAACCTTACCTCTTTTGGTATTCACACTATGAATATGTGTAACATCATGTTCAAGATTCAATAAAAATAAATCATTGACCAGCGGGGCATGACCATAAAACATATCTCTCATATAAATAGAACAACCATTATTCTCGGACTAAAATGAGTAGCCATCTCACATTAAATGAGATCCAGATACAATGTTCATACTCAAAGATGGCACTAAATAACAATTATTGAGGTTTAAAACTAATCTCGTAGGTAAATGTACAGGTAGCATGCCGATGGCGATCACATCGACCTTGGAACCATTCCCGACGTGCATCGTCACCTCGTCCTTCGCCAGTCTCTGCTTATTCCGCAGCTCCTGTTTTGAATTACAAATATGAGCAACTGCACCGGTATCAAATACCCAGGAGCTACTACGAGTACTGGTAAGGTACACATCAATAACATGTATATCACATATACCTTTGGTGTTGCCAGCCTTCTTGTCCGCTAAGTACTTGGGGCAGTTCCGCTTCCAATGGCCATTTCCCTTGCAATAAAAGCACTGAGTCTCGGGCTTGGGTCCATTGTTAGGCTTCTTCCTGGCAACTGGTTTACCGGGCGCGGCAACTCCCTTGCCATCCTTCTTGAAGTTCTTTTTACCCTTGCCTTTCTTGAAACTAGTGGTCTTATTCACCATCAACACTTGATGTTCCTTTTTGATTTCCACCTCCGCTGATTTCAGCATTGAATATAACTCAGGAATGGACTTCTCCATCCCCTGCATATTGTAGTTCATCACAAAGCTCTTGTAGCTAGGTGGGAGCAACTGGAGGATCCTGCCAATGACCGAGTCATCTGGGAGATTAACTCCCAACTGAGATTTAACAGTTGTGTAACCCGAACATAGTGAGTATATGCTCACTGACAGAACTGTTTTCCTCCATCTTACAACTGTAGAACTTGTCGGAGACTTCATATCTCTCAACCTGGGCATGGGCTTGGAAAACCATTTTCAGTCTTGGAACATCTCATATGCTCTGTGCTGCTCAAAACGCTTTTGGAGCCCCGGTTCTAAGCTGTAAAGCATGCCGCACTGAACCAGGGAGTAATCATCACTATGCGACTGCCAGGCGTTCATAACGTCTTGAGTTGCTAGGAAAATGGGTGCTTCACCTGCCGGTGCTTCTAGGACATATGCTTTCTTGGCAGCTTTGAGGATGATCCTCAAGTTCCGGACCCAATCTGTATAGTTGCTACCATCGTCTTTCAGCTTGGTTTTCTCTAGGAACGCGTTGAAGTTGAGGGCAACATTAGCGTGGGTCATTTGATCTACAAGACATATTGCAAAGATATTTTAGACTATGTTCATGATAATTAAGTTCATATAATCAAATTATGTAATGAACTCCCACTCAGATAGACATCCTTCTAGTCATCTAAGTGATACATGATCCGAGTCAACTAGGTCGTGTCCGATTGTCATGTGAGTCGGACTAGTAATCATCGGTGAACATCTTCATGTTGATCGTATCTACTATATGACTCATGTTCAACCTTTCGGTCTCTTGTGTTCCGAGGCCATGTCTGTACATGCTAGGCTCGTCAAGTCAACCTAAGTGTTTTGCATGTGTAAATCTGGCTTACACCCGTTGTATGCGAACGTTAGAATCTATCACACCCGATCATCACGTGGTGCTTCGAAACAACAAACTTTCGCAACGGTGCACGGTTAGGGGGAACACTTTCTTGAAAAAAAATTAATGAGGGGTCATCTTATTTTTGCTACCATCTTTCTAAGCAAATAAGATGTAAACATGACAAACATCACATGCAAATCATAAAGTGACATGATATGACCAATATCATCTTGCGCCTTTGATCTTCATCTTTGAGGTGCGGAATGATCACCTTCGTCACCGGCATGACACCATGATCTCCATCATTGTGTCTTCATGAAGTTGTCTCGCCAACTATTACTTCTACTACTATGGCTAACAGTTAGCAATAAAGTAAAGTAATTACATGGCGTTTTCAATGACATGTAGGTCATACAATAAATTAAGACAACTCCTATGGTAAGGATGGCAATTTTACCCATGGGTACGGATACCCGCGGATACCGTACCCGCATGGGTAGGGTATGGGTACAATTTTATACCCATTGGTAGTACCAATCCCCTACCCATTAAGTCATGGGTAGGGAACGGGTATAGCATTATACCCATGGATATACCCATACCCTATCCATTTGTATTGACATGTTACTTGTCAGATGTTATTTGGTGAAATGTGTCATGAGCTTGTGTACCCATGCTAAAGTTATTTGTCAGTTTGAATTGAGATAATTGTTTTGTACTCGTATATATGTTCTTGAGTTGAGATAAATGTTTTTTCTTATCAAATGTGCTATGAAAGAATGCAAAATTATCAATAACTTGTGTACTGTTTAATCTACCCGTTGGGTACCCAATGGGTATGGGTACCCGTCGGGTATGGGTACGGGTAAAGTTTCATATCCATGGGTACGGGTATGGGTAGATTTTTGTACCCATTACCTACACGGGTATGGGTATGGTATTGCTCTATCCGCCCCATACCCTATCCATTGCCATCCTTATCCTATGGCTCCTGCCTGTTGTCATACTCATCGACATGCAAGTCGTGATTCCTATTACAAGAACATGATCAATATCATACATCACATTCTTTTGCCATATCACATCACATAGCATACCCTGCAAAAACAAGTTAGACGTCCTCTAATTGTGGTTGCATGTTTTACGTGGCTGCTATGGGTTTCTAGCAAAAACGTTTCTTACCTACGCAAAAGCCACAACGGTGATATGCCAATTGCTATTTACCCTTCATAAGGACCCTTTTCATCGAATCCGATCCGACTAAAGTGGGAGAGACTGGCACCCGCTAGCCACCTTATGCAACAAGTGCATGTCAGTTGGTGGAACCTATCTCATGTAAGCGTACGTGTAAGGTCGGTCCGGGCCGCTTCATCCCATGATGCCGCCAAATCAAGATAAGACTAGTAACGGTAAGCATATTGAACAAACCAACGCCCACAACTACTTGTGTTCTACTCGTGCATAGAATCTACGCATAGACCTAGCTCATGATGGCACTGTTGGGGAACGTAGCAATAATTCAAAAAAATTCTACGCATCACCAAGATCCATCTTGGAGATTCTAGCAACAAGAGAGAGAGGATGGGCATCTTCATACCTTTGAATATCGCTAAGCGGAAGCGTTACTAGAACGCGGATGAGGGAGTTGTTGCTACATCTTGAGCTTGCGTTGGTTTTCCTTGAAGAGGAAAGGGTGATGCAGCAATAGTAGCGTAAGTATTTCCCTCAGTTTTTGAGAACCAAGGTATCAATCCAGTAGGAGGCTCCCCAAAAGTCCCACGCACCTACACAAACAAACAAGAACCTCGCAACCAACGCAATAAAGGGGTTGTCAATCCCTTCACGGCCACTTGCAAAAGTGAGATATGATAGAGATAATATGATAAGATAAATATTTTTGGTATTTTTAAGATATAGATTGGAAAAGTAAAAGATGCAAATAAAAGTAGATGGCAAACTTATATGATAAAATATAGACCCGGGGGCCATAGGTTTCACTAGTGGCTTCTCTCAAGATAGCATAAGTATTACGGTGGGTGAACAAATTATTGTCGAGCAATTGATAGAAAAGCGGATAGTTATGAGATTATCTAGGCATGATCATGTATATAGGCATCACGTTCGTGACAAGTAGATCGAAACGATTCTGCATCTACTACTATTACTCCACACATCGACTGACTCCTGCCTGCATCTAGAGTATTAAGTTCATAAGAACAAAGTAATGCATTAAGAAACATGACATGATGTAGAGGGATAAACTCATGCAATATGATATAAACCCCATCTTTTTATCCTCGATGGCAACAATACAATACGTGCCTTGCTGCCCCTGCTGTCACTGGGAAAGGACACCGCAAGATTAAACCCAAAGCTAAGCACTTCTCCCATTGCAAGAAAGATCAATCTAGTAGGCCAAACCGAACTAATAATTCTAAGAGACTTGTAAAGATAACCAATCATACATAAAAGAATTCAGAGGACATTCAAATATTTCTCATAGATAAACTTGATCATAAACCCACAATTCATCGGATCTCAACAAACACACCGCGAAAAAAGTTACGTCGAATAGATCTCCAAGAAGATCGAGGAGAACTTTGTATTGAGAATCAAAGAGAGAGAAGAAGCCATCTAGCTAATAACTATGGACCTGAAGGTCTGTAGTAAACTACTCACAACTCATAGGAGAGGCCTTGGAGATGATGTAGAGGCCCTCCATGGTCAATTCCCCCTCCGGTGGAGCACCGACGAAGGCTCCAAGATGGGATCTCGCGGATACAGAAGGTTGCGACGGTGGAATTAGGTTTTCGTGGTGCTCCTGGATGTTTTCGGGGTACGTGGAGATATATAGGAGGAAGAAGTAGGTCGGTGGATGCTCGAGGGGCCCACGAGGGTGGGGGCGCGCCCACCGTCCGTGTAAAAACTGGCGGATCTTGGGTAGGGGGTCCCGAACTGTGCGTCTAATGCTAATGGTAACAGGAGGCGAGGGACACAATGTTTACCCAGGTTTGGGCCCTCTCTATGGAGGTAATACCCTACTTCCTGCTTGATTGATCTTGGTGATATGAGTATTACAAGAGTTGATCTACCACAAGATCGTAGATGCTAAACCCTAGAAGCTAGCCTATGATTATGATTGTCCTTGTCCTACGGACTAAACCTCCGGTTTATATAGACACCGGAGGGTGCTAGGGTTACACAGAGTCGGTTACAGAGAAGGAAATCTACATATCCGAATTGCCGAGCTTGCCTTCCATGCAAAGGAGAGTCCCACCCGGACACGGGACGAAGTTTTCAATCTTGTATCTTCATCGTCCAACAGTCCGGCATAAGAATATATAGATATAGCCTCGGAACACTGAGACCGAAAGGTCGAGCGTGAATCATATAGTAGATATGATCAACATAGTGATGTTCACCATAGAAAACTACTCCATCTCACATGATGATCGGACATGGTTTAGTTGATTTGGATCACGTGATCACTTAGATGATTAGAGGGATGTCTATCTAAGTGGGAGTTCTTAAGTAATATGATTAATTGAACTTTAATTTATCATGAACTTAGTACATGATAGTATTTTTTCTTGTCTATGTTATTGTAGATAGATGGCCCATGTTGTTGTTCCGTTGAATTTTAATGCGTTCCTTGAGAAAGCTAAGTTGAAAGATGATGGTAGCAATTACACGGACTGGGTCTGTAACTTGAGGATTATCCTCATTGCTGCACAGAAGAATTACGTCCTGGAAGCACCGCTGGGTGCCAGGCCTGCTGCAGATGCAACTAACGATGTTAAGAACGTCTGGCAGAGCAAAGCTGATGAGTACTCGATAGTTCAGTGTGCCATGCTTTACGGCTTAGAACCGGGACTTCAACGACGTTTTGAACGTCATGGAGCATATGAGATGTTCCAGGAGTTGAAGTTAATATTTCAAGCAAATGCCCGGATTGAGAGATATGAAGTCTCCATTAAGTTCTATAGCTGCAAGATGGAGTAGAATAGTTCTGTCAGTGAACATATACTCAAAATGTTTGGGTATAATAATCACTAGATTCAACTGGGAGTTAATCTTCCTGATGATAGTGTCATTGACAGAATTCTTCAATCACTTCCACCAAGCTACAGGAGCTTCGTGATGAACTATAATATGCAAGGGATGAACAAGACTATTCCCGAGCTCTTCGCAATGCTAAAAGTTCCGGAGGTAGAAATCAAGAAGGAGCATCAAGTATTGATGGTCAATAAGACCACCGGTTTCAAGAAAAAGGGTAAAGGAAAGAAGAAGGGGAACTTCAAGAAGAACGGCAAGCAAGTTGCCGCTCAGGAGAAGAAACCCAAGTCTGGACCTAAGCCTGAGACTGGGTGCTTTACTGCAAAGGGACTGGTCACTGGAAGCGGAACTGCCCCAAGTATTTGGCGGATAAGAAGGATGGTAAGTTGAACAAAGGTTTATGTGATATACATGTTATTGATGTGTACCTTACTAATGCTCATAGTAGAACCTGAGTATTTGATACTAGTTATGTTGCTAATATTTGCAACTCAAAACAGGGACTATGGATTAAGCGAAGATTGGCTAAGGATGAGGTGACAATGCGCGTGGGAAATGGTTCCAAAGTCAATGTGATCGCAGTCGGCACGCTACCTCTACATCTACCTTCGGTATTAGTTTTAGACCTGAATAATTGTTATTTGGTGCCAGCGTTGAGCATGAACATTATATCTGTATCTTGTTTGATGTGAGACGGTTATTCATTTAAATCAGAGAATAATGCTTGTTCTATTTATATGAGTAATATCTTTTATGGTCATGCACCCTTAAAGAGTGGTTTTTTGTTGAATCTCGATAGTAGTGATACACATATTCATAATGTTGAAGCCAAAAGATGCAGAGTTGATAATGATAGTGCAACTTATTTGTGGCACTGTCGTTTGGGTCATATTGGTGTAAAGCGCATGAAGAAACTCCATACTGATGGACTTTTGGGATCACTTGATTATGAATCACTTGGTACTTGCGAACCATGCCTCATGGGCAAGATGACTAAAATGCCGTTCTCCGGAACTATGGAGCGAGCAACAGATTTATTGGAAATCATACATACTGATGTATGTGGTCCGATGAATATTGAGGCTCGCGGCGGGTATCATTATTTTCTCACCTTCACAGATGATTTGAGCAGATATGGGTATATCTACTTAATGAAACATAAATCTGAAACATTTGAAAAGTTCAAAGAATTTCAGAGTGAAGTGGAAAATCATCGTAACAAGAAAATAAAGTTTCTACGATCTGATCGTGGACGAGAATATTTGAGTTACGAGTTTGGTCTACATTTGAAACAATGCGGAATAGTTTGACGCCCCTAGCTAGGCATAAAAGTGAAGATAGATCTAAGTACTGCCATCTTTGGCACTCATCTTTTTAATGGAGTTATGCTCAAGTCTGGGAGGCTCTTTGCATTTCCCTTCATGCTCAGAGATACTTTGATCTAAGGCATCCAACCGCTTATTGTAATGTGTGATCAAATTATTCATGCGGTTGATACTCCCAACAATATTCTTAAAAGGTTCAACAAGTTTTTGCAATTCAAGTAATTTCTCTAAAATTTGGGTTCCTTCAAGAGAGAAGGGTGATCCTTATTGTCGGGGAAGTACTCCTACTATCCCCTCTATAATTTCATAAGCGGAACTAGGATCAATTTTAATAAATTCCCCTTTTGCAGAGAAATCAAGGAGTTGTTTGTGGGGTAAGGTTAACCCAATGTAAAAATTGCGAATTAAAATCTTGAAATCTCCTTCTAAAGCGCAACTATGATAAGATTCAAACATCCTAAACCAAGCATATTTTAAATTTTTCACCTTGTCTTTGCTTGAAGTGGAGAACTTCAAAGTCAGGAGACGAAGGGACAAAGACTGAGCTAGCCATAATGACAAGGTAAACAATCTAACACACGAGCAAACGGAAAAAGGCAAGCGAAAAGAGAAACAGGGAGATTGGGAAAGAGAGGGCGAATAAAACGGCAAGGGTGAAGTGGGGGAGAGGAAAACTAGAGGCGAATGGCAAATAAAGTAATGCGAGAGAGATGAGTTTGTGATGGGTACTTGATCGAAGACCTCCCCGACAACAACGCCATAAATCCTTCTTGCTACATCTTGAGCTTGCGTTGGTTTTCCTTGAAGAGGAAAGGGTGATGCAGCAATAGTAGCGTAAGTATTTCCCTCAGTTTATGAGAACCAAGGTATCAATCCAGTAGGAGGCTCCTCAAAAGTCCCACGCACCTACACAAACAAACAAAGAACTCGCAACCAACGCAATAAAGGGGTTGTCAATCCCTTCACGGCCACTTGCGAAAGTGAAATCTGATAGAGATAATATGATAAGATAAATATATTTTTGGTATTTTATAATATAGATGCAAAAAGTAAAGATGCAAATAAAAGTAGATTGAAAGCTTATATGATAAATGATAGACCCGGGGGCCATAGGTTTCACTAGTGGCTTCTCTCAAGATAGCATAAGTATTACGGTGGGTGAACAAATTACTGTCGAGCAATTGATAGAAAAGTGAATAATTATGAGATTATCTAGGCATGATCGTGTATATAGGCATCACGTCCGCAACAAGTAGACCGACTCCTGCCTGCATCTACTACTATTACTCCACACATCGACCGACTCCTGCCTGCATCTAGAGTATTAAGTTCATAAAGAACAGAGTAATGCATTAAGCAAGATGACATGATGTAGAGGGATAAACTCATCCAATATGATATAAACCCCATCTTTTTATCCTCGATGGCAACAATACAATATGTGCCTTGCAACCCTTTCTGTCACTGGGTAAGGACATCGCAAGATTGAACCCAAAGCTAGGCACTTCTACCATGGCAAGAAAGATCAATCTAGTAGGCAAACCAAACTGATAATTCGGAGAGACTTGCAACGATAACTCAATCATACATAAAAGAATTCATAGGAGATTCAAATATTTCTCATAGATAAACTTGATCATAAACCCACAATTCATCGGATCTCGACAAACACACCGCAAAAAGAGTTTACATCGAATAGATCTCCACAAGAGAGGGGGAGAACATTGTATTGAGATCCAAAAAGAGAGAAGAAGCCATCTAGCTAATAACTATGGACCCGAAGGTCTGTGGTAAACTACTCACAACTCATCGGAGGGGCTATGGTGTTGATGTAGAAGCCCTCCGTGGTCGATTCCCCCTCCGGCAGAGCGCCGGCGAAGGCTCCAAGATGGGATCTCGCGGATACAGAAGGTTACGACAGTGGAAATTGTGTTTCGTTGGCTCCCTGGATGTTTGCGGGGTACGTAGGCTTATATAGGAGGAAGAAGTACGTCGGTGGCTGCCCGAGGGGCCCACAAGATAGGGGGCGCGCCCAGAGGGGGTGGGCGCACCCTCCTATCTCGTGGCCGCCTTGGCTGCTTCTTGACTTGCACTCCAAGTCCTCTAGATCACGTTCGTTCCAAAAATCACGCTCCCGAAGGTTTCATTCCGTTTGGACTCCGTTTGATATTCCTTTTCTTCGAAATACTGAAATAGGCAAAAAAAAACAATACGGGCTGGCCACCGGTTAGTAGGTTAGTCCCAAAAATGATATAAATGTGTAAAATAAAGCCTCTAAACATCCAAAAGGGGTAATATAAAGCATGGAACAATCAAAAATTATAGATACATTGGAGACGTATCAGCCTCTCGGAGTTGGAATAAACGTTTTGATAGTGTGATCAAAGCATATGATTTTATACAGACTTTTGGAGAAGCCTGTATTTACAAGAAAGTGAGTGGGAGCTCTGTAGCATTTCTGATATTATATGTAGACGACATATTGTTGATTGGAAATGATATAGAATTTCTGTATAGCATAAAATGATACTTGAATAAAGGTTTTTCAATGAAAGACCTCGATGAAGCTACTTATATATTGGGCATCAAGATCTATGGAGATAGATCAAGACGCTTAATTGGACTTTCACAATGCACATACCTTGATAAAGTTTTGAAAAAGTTCAAAATGGATCAAACAAAGAAAGGGTTCTTGCCTGTATTACAAGGTGTGAAGTTGAGTCAGACTCAATGCCCGACCACTGCAGAAGATAGAGAAAAAATGAAAGATGTTCCCTATGCTTCAACCATAGGCTCTATCATGTATGCAATGCTGTGTACCAGACCTAATGTGTGCCTTGCTATTAGCTTAGCGGGGAGGTACCAAAGTAATCCAGGAGTGGATCACTGGACAACGGTCAAGAATATCCTGAAATACCTGAAAAGGACTAAGGATATGTTTCTCGTTTATGGAGGTGACAAAGAGCTAGTCGTAAATGGTTACGTCGATGCAAGCTTTGACACTGATCCGGACGATTCTAAATCGCAAACCGGATACGTGTTTATATTGAACGGTGGAGCTGTCAGTTGGTGTAGTTCTAAACAAAGCGTCGTGGCGGGATCTACGTGTGAAGCGGAGTACATAGCTGCTTCAGAAGCAGCAAATGAAGGAGTCTGGATGAAGGAGTTCATATCCGATCTAGGTGACATACCTAGTGCATCGGGTCCAATGAAAATCTTTTGTGACAATACTGGTGCAATTGCCCTGGCAAAGGAATCCAGATTTCACAAGAGAACCAAGCACATCAAGAGATGCTTCAATTCCATCCAGGACCAAGTCTAGGTGGGAGACATAGAGATTTCCAAGATACATACGGATCTAAATGTTGCAGACCCATTGACTAAGCCTCTTCCACGAGCAAAACATGATCAGCACCAAGACTCCATGGGTGTTAGAATCATTACTGTGTAATATAGATTATTGACTCTGGTGCAAGTGGGAGACTAAAGGAAATATGCCCTAGAGGCAATAATAAATTTATTATTATTTCCTCATATCATGATAAATGTTTATTATTCATGCTAGAATTGTATTAACCGGAAACATAATACATGTGTGAATACATAGACAAACATAGTGTCACTAGTATGCCTCTACTTGACTAGCTCGTTGATCAAAGATGGTTGAGTTTCCTAACCATAGACATGAGTTGTCATTTGATTAACGGGATCACATCATTAGGAGAGTGATGTGATTGACTTGACCCATTCCATTAAGCATAGCACTTGATCATTTACTATGTTGCTATTCCTTTCTTCATGACTTATACATGTTTCTATGACTATGAGATTATGCAACTCCTGTTTACCGGAGGAACACTTTGTGTGCTACCAAACGTCACAACATAACTGGGTGATTATAAAGGAGCTCTACAGGTGTCTCCAAAGGTACTCATTGAGTTGGCGTATTTCGAGATTAGGATTTGTCACTCCGATTGTCAAAGAGGTATCTCTGGGCCCTCTCAGTAATGCACATCACTATAAGCCTTGCAAGCAATGTAGCTAATGAGTTAGTTGCAGGATGATGCATTACATAACAAGTAAAGAGACTTGCCGGTAACGAGATTGAACTAGGTATTGAGATACCGACGATAGAATCTCGGGCAAGTAACATACCGATGACAAAGGGAACAACGTATGTAGTTATGCGGTTTGACCGATAAAGATCTTTGTAGAATATGTGGGAACCAATATGAGCATCTAGGTTCCGCTATTGGTTATTGATCGGAAATGAGTCTCGGTCATGTCTACATAGTTCTCGAACCCGTAGGGTCCGCACGCTTAAAGTTTGGTGACAATCGGTGTTATGAGTTTTTGTGTTTTGATGTACCGAAGGTAGTTCGGAGTCCCGGATATGATCACGGACAAGACGAGGAGTCTCTAAATGGTCGAGACGTAAAGATCGATATATTGGATGACTATGTTCGAACATCGTAAGTGTTTCAGGAGGTTTCAGACATTTACTGGACTACCGGGGGGTTACCGGAACCCCCCGGGGGGCTTTATTGGGCCTCATGGGCCCTACTGGAGAAGAGGAGGGGCGACTAGGGCAGGCCGCATGCCCCCTCCCCCTCTAGTCCGAATTGGACAAGGAGGGGGGCGGCGCCCCCTTTCCTTCCTCTCTCTCTCTCTCTTTCCCCCTTCTCCTACTACTACAAGGAAAGGAGGAGTCCTACTCCCGGTGGGAGTAGGACTCCCCCCTTGGCGCGCCCTCCTCCTAGGCCGGCCGCCTCCCCCCCCCCTCCCCCTTGCTCCTTTATATACGGGGACAGGGGGCACCTCTAGACAGACAATTGATCATTGATCTCTTAGCCATGTGCGGTGCCGCCCTCCACCATATTCCACCTTGATAATATCGTAGCGATGCTTAGGCGAAGCCCTGCGTCGATATCATCATCAACACCGTCATCACGATGTCATGCTGATGAAACTCTCCCGCAAAGATCTACTGGATCAGAGTTCGTGGGACATCATCAAGCTAAGCGTGTGCTGAACTCGGAGGTGCCGTACGTTCGGTACTTGATCGGTCGATCGTGAAGACGTACGACTACATCAACCGCGTTGTGCTAACGCTTCTGCTTTCAGTCTACAAGGGTACATGGACTACACTCTCCCCTCTCGTTTCTATGCATCACCATGATCTTGCGTGTGTGTAGGAAATTTTTTGAAATTACTATGTTCCCCAACAAGGGGGTGTGCTGCGCCTCTATGGCGGGCTACATCGCGCCGTAGTTCAGATGAATCTGGTCTGCTGTGTTCGGCTTGGACGGATTTGTATTTAGTATATCCGGCATGGCGGTCATCATCACGCGTTGGGGCACGCCCCCACAATCCGTAGATCCATCTTGATCGTCCTGCTTTGTTTTTCAGTTTGTCTCGCAGGTCATGCATGTAGCCCCGGGCCTTCGTGTTTTTGTTTAATTGGCGACGGGGTGCAGGCTGGTGTTCAGGTTGATACACCGCTTTATCTTGGCCACGAGGTTGTCGGTCAGCCGCATCCTGCGCTGGTAGTATAGGCTCTAGTGCCTCGTCCTCGAATTGAGGTAACAACCTGCGCCTCGGGTAACTTTTGGTTGGGCGCTCGAGTCCGTATTCCTCGGCCGCCAGGACTTCAGTCCATCTGTCAGTGAGCAGATCTTGATCAGCTTGAAGCAGCTGCTGTTTTTTACTTAGGCTCTTTGCAGTGGCTATAAGCCGGCACTTGAAGCGCTCCTGCTCGACGGGATCCTTAGGCACGATAGATTCTTCATCGCCGAGGCTCACCTCGTCTTCGGAGAGGGGCATGTAATTGTCATCCTCCGAGTCTTCATCCATTGCCTATTCATCAGGGCTAGCTTGCCCGTCCTCCCGTCTGGCTTGGCTGGTTGGGATTGTTTTCGTCTTCGGCATAATCCGGAGTGCTATTGTCTCTTGTCGGTATCGCTGTTTTTGCTATGGCGGGATTTAGAGCGGCGCCGCTGACGTTGGCGCTTGGGTTGCTTCTCAAGAGGATCATCCTCTGTTGCATCCATTTGATCCTCGCCATTGTTTTCTTTGGGTGTGTCCACCATATATATGTCGTATGACGAGGTGGCTGTCCAGCGCCCCGTGGGCGGTGGTTCCTGTTCTTCTCCGGCATCATCGTCTATACCATCAATGTCTTCGGAGTCAAAATCAAGCATGTTGGTTAAGTCATCGACAGTGGCTATTAAGTGGGTGGTGGGTGGGTAACAAATTCCTTCGTTGTCTGCTTCCCACTCAAGCCGGACATAGTTCGGCCAAGAGTCGCCTGACAGGGAGAGAGATTTTAATGAGTTTAGCACGTCGCCCAAGGGCAAGTGCTGAAAGATATCCACGGAGCTAAACTCCAGGATCTGTGCCCAGTTAGATCCGATGGGCACGGATGCACGCGGGTCGGAGCCCATGGCCGGAGACGAGTCCGAGGGTCCGATGACATAGACCTCATTAAGAGTGAAATTTGTGTTCGGCTCTATCGCTGCTGAGTGTGCGTCCTCCGTGGCAGGGTCCATCCTCCCGTCGTTGGATGGCACGATCTACACTGGATTTAAAGTCAGGGCAGCTGCAGGTGTGATCTCCTGAGAAACGTCCGATGGTAGATCTAGGTCATGCTCATCGCAACTGTAGGGTACACCTGTCATGGGCTCGAATCCTTCAAAGATCAAGTCTCCGCGGATGTCGGCGGTGTAATTCAAGCTTCCAAACCTGACCTGATGGCCAGGGGCGTAGCTATCGATCTGCTCCAGATTGCCAAGCGAGTTGGCCCGCAGTGCGAAGCCGCCGAATACAAAGATCTGTCCAGGGAGGAAAACCTCACCCTGGACCACATCATTGTAGATGATTGAAGGAGCCGTCAAGCCTTATGGTGACAACACAGTGGAACTCTCAATGAAAGCACCAATGTCGGTGTCAAAACCGGCGGATCTCGGGTAGGGGGTCCCGAACTGTGCGTCTAAGGCTAATGGTAACAGGAGGCGGGGGACACAATGTTTACCCAGGTTCGGGCCCTCTCAATGGAGGTAATACCCTACTTCCTCCTTGATTGATCTTGGTGATATGATTATTACAAGAGTTGATCTACCACAAGATCGTAGAGGCTAAACCCTAGAAGCTAGCCTATGATTCTGATTGACCTTGTCCTACGGACTAAACCCTTCGGTTTATATAGACACCGGAGAGGGCTAGGGTTACACAGAGTCGGTTACAGAGAAGGAAATCTACATATCCGAATTGCCAAGCTTGCCTTCCACGCAAAGGACAGACCCACCCGGACACGGGACGAAGTCTTCAATCTTGTATCTTCATAGTCCAACAGTCCGGCATAAGCATATAGTCTGGCACAACTATCCAAGTAGTCCTTGGAAGCATCGGTTAGTCCATTATAAAAAAATATTGAGTATTTCATTTTTCTTACGAGGATGATCAGGCAAAGCATAATCGGAGAAGCCTCCCCCAAGCTTGTGGGAGACTCTCTTCTTTGATTTGCACAAAATTATATATTTCCCGCAAGGCAGCTTGTTTCTTATGAGTAGGGAAATATTTAGCAGAGAAGTAATAAATCATATCCTGGGGACTACGCACACAACCAGGAGCAAGAGAATTATACCAAGTCTTAGCATCACCCTTTAATGAGAACAGAAATATCTTAAGGATATAATAATAGCGAGATTTATCATCGTTAGTAAACAGGGTGGCTATATCATTTAACTTGGTAAGATGTGCCACAACAGTTTCAGATTCAAGGCCATAAAAAGGATCAGATTCAACTAAAGTAATAATCTCAGGATCAACAGAGAATTCATAATCCTTATCAGTAACACAGATAGGTGAAGTAGCAAAAGCAGGGCCAGGTTTCATTCTAGCATTAAGAGATTGTTGCTTCCATTTAGCTAATTACTTTTTAAGATCATATCTATCATTGCAAGCAAAGATAGCTCTAGCAGCTTCTTCATTCATAACATAACCCTCAGGAACAACAGGCAATTCATAATCATTGGGAGAACTTTCGTCGTCACTATCATCAATAACAGCATCTTCAATAATTTCATTCTCTCTAACCCTAGCAAGGTGTTCATCAAGAAATTCACTTAATGGCAAAGTAGTATCACACACAGAAGTAGTTTCATCATAAGTATCATGCATAGCAGAACTGGCATCATCAATAACATGCGACATATTAGAATTCATAGCAGTAGCAGGTTTAGGTGTCGCAAGCTTACTCAAAACAGAAGGAGAATCTAGTGCAGAGCTAGATGGCAGTTCCTTACCTCCCCTCGTAGTTGAGGGGAAAATCTTGGTTCTTTCATATTTAAAGTTCCTCATAGTGATCAACAGATATAAATCCCAAGTGACTCAGAGAATAGAGCTATGCTCCCCGGCAACGGCGCCAGAAATTAGTCTTGATAACCCACAAGTGTAGGGGATCGCAACAGCTTTCGAGGGTAAAGTATTCAACCCAAATTTATTGATTCGACACAAGGGGAGCCGAAGAATATTCTTGAGTATTAGTAGTTGAGTTGTCAATTCAACCACACCTGGATAACTTAGTATCTGCAGCAAAGTATTTAGTAACAAAGTAGTATGATAATAAAGGTAACGATAACAAAAGTAATGTTTTTGGGTTTTGTAATGATTGTAACAATAGCAATGGAAAAGTAAATAAGCGAAACACAAGATGTGAAATGCTCGTAGGCAATGGATCAGTGATGGATAATTATGTCGGATGCGATTCCTCATGTAATAGCTATAACATAAGGTGACACAGAACTAGCTCCAGTTCATCAATGTAATGTAGGCATGTATTCCGTAAATAGTCATACGTGCTTATGGAAAAGAACTTGCATGACATCTTTTGTCCTACCCTCCCGTGGCAGCGGGGTCCTAGCGGAAACTAAGGGATATTAAGGCCTCCTTTTAATAGAGAACCGGAACAAAGCATTAACACATAGTGAATACATGAACTCCTCAAACTACGGTCATCACCGAGAAGTATCCCGATTATTGTCACTTCGGGGTTGTCGGATCATAACACATAATAGGTGACTATAGACTTGCAAGATAGGATCAAGAACACACATATATTCATGAAAACATAATAGGTTCACATCTGAAATCATGGCACTCGGGCCTTGACAAGCATTAAGCATAGCAAAGTCATAGCAGCATCAATATCAGAACATAGTGGATACTAGGGATCAAACCCTAACAAAACTAACTTGATTACATGGTAAATCTCATCCAACCCATCACCGTCCAGCAAGCCTATGATGGAATTACTCATGCACGGTGGTGAGCGTCATGAAATTGGTGATGGAGGATGGTTGATGATGACGACGGCAACGAATCCCCCTCTCTAGAGCCCCGAACGGACTCCAGATCAGCCCTCCCGAGAGAGATTAGGGCTTGGCAGTGGCTCCGTATCGTAAAACGCGATGGAACTTTCTCTCTTGTTTTTTTCTCCGCGAAACAGAATATATGGAGTTGGAGTTGAGGTCGGCGGAGCCTCAGGGGGCCCACGAGACAGGGGGGCACGCCCCCCACCCTCGTGGACAGGGTGTGGGCCCCCTGGTCTTGATTCTTTCGCAAGTATTTTTTATATTTTCCAGAACGTGCTTCCGTGGATTTTCAGGACATTCCGAGAACTTTTGTTTTCTACACATAAAACAACATCATGGAAGTTCAGTTGAAAATAGCATTAGTCTGGGTTAGTTTCATTCAAATCATGCAAGTTAGAGTCCAAAACAAGGGCAAAAGTGTTTGGAAAAGTAGATACGTTGGAGACGTATCAGCTCCCCCAAGCTTAAACCTTTGCTTGTCCTCAAGCAATTCAGTTGATAAACTAAAAGTGATAAAGAAAAACTTTTACAACTCTGTTTGCTCTTGTTGTTGTAAACATGCAAAGCCAGCATTCAGGTTTCAGCAAATATTATGAACTAACCATACTCATAATAACACCCAGGTCTCACAATTACTCATATCAATAGCATAATCAGCTAGCGAGCCATAATAATAAAACTCGGATGACAACACTTTCTCAAAACAATCATAATATAATATAACAAGATGGTATCTCGCTAGCCCTTTCTGAGACCGCAAAACATAAATGCAGAGCACCTTTAAAGATCAAGGACTGACTAAACATTGTAATTCATGGTAAAAGAGATCCAGTCAAGTCATACCCAATATAAACCAATAATAATGAATGCAAATGACAGTGTGCTCTCTAGCGGGTGCTTTTTAATAAGAAGGTGATGACTCAACATAAAAGTAAATAGATAGGCCCTTCACAGAGGGAAGCAGGGATTTGTAGAGGTGCCAGAGCTCGATTTTAAAATAGAGATTGAATAACATTTTGAGCGGCATACTTTTGTTGTCAATGCAACAACTATGAGATGGTTGTATCTTCCATACTACATGCATTATAGGCAGTTCCCAAACAGAATGGTAAAGGTTTATACTCCCCCAACCACCAACAAGCATCAATCCATGGCTTGCTCGTAACAACGAGTGCCTCCAACTAACAACAGCCCTGGGGGAGTTTTGTTTAATTATTTTGATTTGTTTTGATCTTTTTGGATCATGGGACTGGGCATCCCGGTTACCGGCCCTTTCTCGTGAATGAGGAGCGGAGTCCACTCCCCTTGAGAATAACCCACCTAGCATGGAAGATATAGGCAGCCCTAGTTGAAACATGAGCTGCTCGAGCATACAAAACAAAATTTCATTTGAAGGTTTGGAGTTTGGCACATACAAATTTACTTGGAACGGCGGGTAGATACCGCATATAGGAAGGTATGGTGGACTCATATGGAACAACTTTGGGGTTTAAGGAGTTTGGATGCACAAGCAGTATTCCCGCTTAGTATAGGTGAAGGCTAGCAAAAGACTGGGAAGCGACCAACTGAGAGAGCGGCAACAGTCATAAACATGCATTAAAATTAATTCATACAGAGTACAAGCATGAGTAGGATATAATCCACCATGAACATAAATATCGTGAAGGCTATGTTGATTTGTTTCAGCTACATGCGTGAACATGTGCCAAGTCGAGTCACTCTATTCATTCAAAGGAGGATACCATCCCATCATACCACATCATAATCATTCTAATAGCATGTTGGCACGCAAGGTAAACCATTATAACTCAGAGCTAATTAAGCATGGCACAAGCAACTATAATCTCTAAATGTCATTGCAAATATGTTTACTTCATAATAAGCTGAATGAGGAATGATGAACTCATCATATTTACAAAAACAAGAGAGGTCGTGTTCATACCATCTTTTCTCATCTCAATTAGTCCATCATATATCGTCATTATTGCCTTTCACTTGCACGACCGAACGATGTGTATAATAATAATAGTGCACGTGCATTGGACTAAGTTGGAATCTGCAAGTATTCAACTCAAGAGAGAAGACAAAGTAATATGGGCTCTAAGTTAAATAAACAATCATGCATATGAGAGCCACTAAACATTTTCAATATGGTCTTCTACTCTCGACCCCCAAAGAAAAGAAAAGAAAAGAAAAGAAAAGAAAAGAAAACTATTTACACGGGAAAGCTCCCAAGAAGTAAGAAGAAGAACTAGAAATCTTTTTGGGTTTTCATTTTAATTCTACTACAAGCATGGAAATTAAATTAACTAATTTTTTTGGTTTTTCTTAAGGTTTATCAAACACACAAGAATAAAACTAGAAAAATAAATTTAAACTAGCATGGATAATACAATGAAAGAGTATGAGCACCGACGACTGGAATAGTGTGTGAACATGAATGTAAAGTTGATGAGAAATACGTACTCCCCCAAGCTTAGGCTTTTGTCATAAGTTGGTCTAGTACCAAGGACCGCTGCTACTCTCCCCGGTGTACTGAGAGGTGTAATCAGGATACCACTGGCTGGCCATCTCTAGGTCCCACTGGTAGGATGAAGCACGATAAGGGTCCAGTTCAGATTTCGGCTCAGGCTCAGGTTCTGGAGTGTGTGGGTGCTAGTATAAGTGGAGGGGGGCCACCAGGGGCCCACGAGACAGGGGGCATGCCCAGGGTAGGTGGGCGCGCCCTCCACTCTCGTGGCCTGGTGCTTGCCCCTCCTGCAGTGATTTCAGTGACTAAAATCCTCAAATATTCCATAAAAAATCATACTAAATTTGTAGGGCATTTGGAGCACTTTTATTTTTGGGATATTTTTTTATTGCACGGATAATTCAGAAAACAAACAGATAATACTATTTTTGCTTTATTTATTCTAAATAATAGAAAGTAAAAAGAGGGTACAGAAGGTTGTGCTATGCCTTCTAGTTTCATCCATCTCGTGATCATCAAAATGAATCCACTAACAAGGTTGATCAAGTCTTGTTAACAAACACATTCTGAATAACACGGAACCGGAGAAATTTCGAATAACACTAAGTTACCTCAACGGGGATATGAACATCCCCAACAATAAGAATATCATACTTTTCTTGACAGTAGGGAGAGGAAATTCAAAACCTCCAATAATAATAGTTGGAACTTTTCCAATAGAATTGATGCTATGAACTTGAGATTGTTTCCTCGGAAAGTGTACCATATGCTCATTACCATTAACATGAAAAGTGACATTGCCTTTGTTGCAATCAATAACAGCCCCTACAGTATTCAAAAAGGGTCTACCAAGGATAATCGACATACTATCATCATTGGGAATATCAAGAATAACAAAGTCCGTTAAGATAGTGACGTTTGCAAACACAACAGGCACATCCTCACAAATACTGACAGGTATAGCAGTTGATTTATCAGCCATTTGCAAAGATATTTCAGTAGGTGTCAACTTATTCAATTCAAGTCTACGATATAAAGAGAGAGGCATAACACTAACACCGGCTCCAAGATCACATAAAGCAGTTCTAACATAATTTCTTTTAATGGAGCATGGTATAGTTGGTACACCCGGATCTCCAAGTTTCTTTGGTATTCCACCTTTAAAAGTGTAATTAGCAAGCATGGTGGAAATTTTATCTTCCGGTATTTTTCTTTTATTTGTAATGATATCCTTCATATACTTAGCATAAGGATTTACTTTGAGCATATCAGTTAAGCGCATACGTAAGAAGATAGGTCTAATCATTTCAGCAAAGCGCTCAAAATTCCATCCTTTGTCTTGGATGGTTTAGGAGGAAAGGGCATGGGTTTCTGAACCCATGGTTCCCTTTCTCTACCGTGCTTCCTAGCAACAAAATCTCTCTTATCATAACGTTGATTCTCTGATTGTGGGTTATCAAGATCAACAGAAGGTTCAATCTCTACTTCATTGTTTTTTCTAGGTTGAGCATCAACATGGACATTATCTTTAACATTATCACTAGGTTCATGTTCATCACCTGATTGTGTTTTAGCATTAGAGATAGAAATATCATTGGGATTCTCAGGTGTGTCTATAGCAGGGTCACTAGAAGCATGCAAAGTCCTATCATTTTTCTTTTTCTTCTTTTTAGAAGAACTAGGTGCCTCTAAATTGTTTCTCTAAGAATCTTGCTCGATTCTCTTAGGGTGGCCTTCAGGATACAAAGGTTCCTGAGTCATTCTACCAGTTCTAGTAGCCACTCTAACATCAAAGCCATTTTTATTATTTAATTCATCAAGCAAATCATTTTGAGCTTTAAGTACTTGCTCAGCTTCAGTAGCAACCATAGAAGCATATTCGCTAATGAGTTTAAGTTCACCTTTAACTCTAGCCATATTATCGCTCACGCGTCCTATCTCGAAAGCATTATTCTTTAACTCTCTACCAACATAAGCATTAAAACTTTCTTGTATAGCCATAAAGTCATCAAATTCATCTAAGCACGGGCTATGAAATTTAGTAGAGGGGATTTCAACTTTATCATATCTATAGAGAGAATTTACCTTTACTACCTGTGTCGGGTTATCAAGAAAATGTGGTTCTTCAACAGGCGGTATATTAAGACCATGTATTTCTTCAATAGGTGGTAAATTCTTGACATCTTTAGCTTTTATACCCTTTTATTTCATTGATTTCTTTGCCTCTTGCACATCTTCAGGACTAAGAAATAAAACACCTCTCTTCTTCAGAGTGGGTTTAGGAATAGGCTCACTAGTTGGCTCAATTGGTTCAGGAATTGCCTCAGGAATTGGCTCAGGAAGAGTCCAATTATTTTCATTAGTCAACATATTATTCAATAGTAATTCAGCTTCGTCGACTGTTCTTTCCCTGAAAACACAACTAGCACAACTATCCAAGTAGTCCTTGGAAGCATCGGTTAGTCCATTATAAAAATATCGAGTATTTCATTTTTCTTAAGAGGATGATCAGGCAAAGCATTAAGTAATCGGAGAAGCCTCCCCCAAGCTTGTGGGAGACTCTCTTCTTTGATTTGCACAAAATTATATATTTCCCGCAAGGCAGCTTGTTTCTTATGAGCAGGGAAATATTTAGCAGAGAAGTAATAAATCATATCCTGGGGACTACGCACACAACCAGGAGCAAGAGAATTATACCAAGTCTTAGCATCGCCCTTTAATGAGAACGGAAATATCTTAAGGATATAATAATAGCGAGATTTATCATTGTTAGTAAACAGGGTGGCTATATCATTTAACTTGGTAAGATGTGCCACAACAGTTTCAGATTCATGGCCATAAAAAGGATCAGATTCAACTAAAGTAATAATCTCAGGATCAACAGAGAATTCATAATCCTTATCAGTAACACGGATAGGTGAAGTAGCAAAAGTAGGGTCAGGTTTCATTCTAGCATTAAGAGACTGCTGCTTCCATTTAGCTAATAACTTTTTAAGATCATATCTATCATTGCAAGCAAAGATAGCTCTAGCAGCTTCTTCATTCATAACATAACCCTCAGGAACAACAGGCAATTCATAATCATTGGGAGAACTTTCATCATCACTATCATCAATAATAGCATCTTCAATAATTTCATTCTCTCTAACCCTAGCAAGTTGTTCATCAAGAAATTCACCTAATGGCAAAGTAGTATCACGCATAGAAGTAGTTTCATCATAAGTATCATGCATAGCAGAAGTGGCATCATCAATAACATGCGACATATCAGAATTCATAGCAGTAGCAGGTTTAGGTGTCGCAAGCTTACTCAAAACAGAAGGAGAATCTAGTGCAGAGCTAGATGGCAGTTCCTTACCTCCCCTCGTAGTTGAGGGGAAAATCTTAGTTCTTTCGTCTTTCACGTTCCTCATAGTGATCAACAGATATAAATGCCAAGTGACTCAGAGAATAGAGCTATGCTCCCCGGCAACAGTGCCAGAAATTAGTCTTGATAACCCACAAGTGTAGGGGATCGCAACAGCTTTCAAGGGTAAAGTATTCAACCCAAATTTATCGATTCGGCACAAGGGGAGCCAAAGAATATTCTTGAGTATTAGCAGTTGAGTTGTCAATTCAACCACACCTGGATAACTTAGTATCTGCAGCAAAGTATTTAGTAGCAAAGTAGTATGATAATAAAGGTAACAATAACAAAAGTAATGTTTTTGGGTTTTGTAATGATTGTAACAATAGCAACGGAAAAGTAAATAAGTGAAACACAAGATGTGAAAAGCTCGTAGGCAATGGATCAGTGATGGATAATTATGTCGGATGCGATTCCTCATGTGATAGCTATAACATAAGGTGACACAGAACTAGCTCCAGTTCATCAATGTAATGTAGGCATGTATTCCGTAAATAGTCATACGTGCTTATGGAAAAGAACTTGCATGACATCTTTTGTCCTACCCTCCCGTGGCAGCGGGGTCCTAGCGGAAACTAAGGGATATTAAGGCCTCCTTTTAATAGAGAACTGGAACAAAGCATTAACACGTAGTGAATACATGAACTCCTCAAACTACGGTCATCGCCGAGAAGTATCCCGATTATTGTCACTTCGGGGTTGTCGGATCATAACACATAATAGGTGACTATAGACTTACAAGATAGGATCAAGAACACACATATATTCATGAAAACATAATAGGTTCAGATCTAAAATCATGGCACTCGGGCCCTAGTGACAAGCATTAAGCATAGCATAGTCATAGCAACATCAATCTCAGAACATAGTGGATACTAGGGATCAAACCCTAACAAAACTAACTTGATTACATGGTAAATCTCATCCAACCCACCACCGTCCAGCAAGCCTATGATGGAATTACTCACGCACGGCGGTGAGCATCATGAAATTGGTGATGGAGGATGGTTGATGATGACGACAGCGACGAATCCCCCTCTCCGGAGCCCCGAACGGACTCCAGATCAGCCCTCCCGAGAGAGATTAGGGCTTGGCAGCGGCTCCGTATCGTAAAACGTGATGAAACTTTCTCTCTTGTTTTTTTCTCCGCGAAACGGAATATATGGAGTTGGAGTTGAGGTCGGTGGAGCCTCAGGGGGCCCGCGAGACAGGGGGCGCGCCCAGCGGGCACGCCCCCCACCCTCGTGGACAGGGTGTGGGCCCCTTGGTCTTGATTCTTTCGTCAGTATTTTTATATTTTCCAAAACGTGCCTTCGTGGATTTTTAGGACATTCCGAGAACTTTTGTTTTCTCCACATAAAACAACATCATGGCAGTTCTACTGAAAACAGCGTCAGTCCGGGTTAGTTTCATTCAAATCATGCAAGTTAGAGTCCAAAACAAGGGCAAAAGTGTTTGGAAAAGTAGATACGTTGGAGATGTGTCACTTGCTCACGAAGACCTAGGGCATTTTGAGGAAGCCCATCATTGGAATATACAAGCCAAGTTATATAATGAAAAATTCCCGCTAGTATATGAAAGTGACAACATAGGAGACTCTCTATCATGAAGGTCATGGTGCTACTTTGAAGCACAAGTGTGGTAAAAAAGGATAGTAGCATTGTCCCTTCTCTCTTTTTCTCTCATTTTTTATTAGCCTTTCTCTTTTTTTTTATTAAGTCTGAAGTCTCATCCCGACTTGTGGGGGAATCATAGTCTCCATCATCCTTTCTTCACGTGGGACAATGCTCTAATAATGAAGATCATCACACTTTTATTTACTTAGAACTCAAGATTACAACTCGATACTTAGAACAAAATATGACTCTATATGAATGCCTCCGATGGTGTACCGGGATATGCAATGAATCAAGAGTGATATGTATGAAAAATTATGAAGGTGGCCTTGCCACAAATATGATGTCAACTACATGATCATGCAAAGAGCAATATGACAATGATGATGCGTGTCATAATAAACGGAACGGTGGAAAGTTGCATGGCAATATATCTTGGAATGGCTATGGCAATGCCATAATAGGTAGGTATGGTGGCTGTTTTGAGGAAGGTATATGGTGGGTGTATGGTACCGGCGAAAGTTGCGCGGCACAAGAGAGGCTAGCAATGGCGGAAGGGTGAGAGTGCGTACAATCCATGGACTCAACATTAGTCATAAAGAACTCATATACTTATTGCAAAAATCTACAAGCCATTGAAAACAAAGTACTACGCGCATGCTCCTAGGGGGATATATTGGTAGGAAAAGACCATCGCTCATCCCCAACCACCACTCATAAGGAACACAATCAATAAATAAAATTATGCTCCAACTTCATCACAAAGCGGTTCACCATACGTGCATGCTACGGGAATCACGAACTTCAACACAAGTATTCTTTATTCACAATTACCCAACTAGCATGACTCTAATATCACCACTTCTATATCTCAAAACAATTATCAAGTATCAAATTGATCATAGCATCCAATTCACTTTCTATGATAGTTTTTATTATACCCAACTTGGATGCCCATCATTCTAGGACCAACTTTATAACCATAGAAAATACCATGCTGTTCTAAGATACTCTCAAAATAATATAAGTGAATCATGAGAGATCAACAATTTCTTCAAAATTAAGCCACCGCCATGCTCTAAAAGATATAAGTGAAGCACTAGAGCAAAACTATCTAGCTCAAAAGATATAAGTGAAGCACATAGAGTATTCTAATAAATTCCAAATCAAGTGGGTTTATCCCAAAAGGTGTGTACAGCGAGCATGATTGTGGTAAACTAAAAGCAAATACCAATATCATACAAGATGCTCCGAGCAAAACACATATCATGTGGCGAATAAAAATATAGCTCCAAGTAAAGTTACCGATAGATGAAGACGAAAGAGGGGATGCCTTCCGGGGAATCCCCAAGCTTAGGATTTTGGTTATCCTTGAATATCTTGGGGTGCCATGGTCATCCCCAAGCTTAGGCTCTTGCCACCCCTTATTCCATAGTCCAACAAATCTTTACCCAAAACTTGAAAACTTCACAACACAAAACTCAACAGGAAATCTCATAAGCTCCATTAGTGCAAGAAAGAAAAACCACCACATAAGGTACTATAATGAACTCATTCTTTATTTATATTGGTGTTAAACCTACTGTATTCCAACTTCACTATGGTTCATACCCCTTGATACTAGCCATAGATGCATCAAAATAAGCAAACAACACACGAAAAACAGAATCTGTCGAAAACAGAACAGTCTGTAGCAATCTATAACTCTTGAATACTTATGGAACTCTATAAATCCTAAAAAAATAGGAAGTCCTGGGAAATTTGTCTATTGATCTACATCAAAAAGAATCAATGCAAAAGCACGTTTCTATGAATTACTAAAATTATTTTCGTGCGTGCAAAGTTTCTGTTTTTCAGCAGAATCAAATTAACTATCACCGTAGGTTATCCTATAGGTTGTACTTGGCACAAACACTAATTAAAACATGAAAACACATCTAAACAGAATATAGATGAAATATTTATTACTAAACAGAAGCAAAAAGTAAGAAACAAAAATAAAATTGGGTTGCCTCCCAACAAGCGCTATTGTTTAACGCCCCAAGCTAGGCATAAAAGCGAGGATAGATCTAAGTAGTGCCATCTTTGGCATTCAATTCATAAGTAGCTCGCATGATAGATTCATAAGGTAATTTAACTTTCTTTCTAGGGAAGTGTTCCATGTCTTTCCTTAATGGAAATTGGAATCTAATATTCCCTTCCTTCATATCAATAATTTCACCAATCGTTCTAAGGAAAGGTCAACCAAGAATAATAGGACATGAAGGATTGCAATCTATATCAAGAACGATAAAATCTACGGGCACATAATTCCTATTTGAGACAATAAGAACATCATTGATTCTTCCCATAGGTTTCTTAATGGTGGAATCCGCAAGGTGCAAGTTTAAAGAGCAATCGTCAAAATCATGGAAACCTAGCACATCACATAAAGTTTTCGGAATCGTGGAACACTAGCACCCAAATCACACAAAGCATAGCACTCATGATCTTTAATTTTAATCTTTATAGTAGGTTCCCATTCATCATAAAGTTTTCTAGGTATAGAAACTTCCAAATTAAGTTTTTCCTCATAATATTGCATCAAGGCATCAACAATATGTTTGGTAAAAGCTTTAATTTGACTATAAGCATGAGGAGAATTCAACACGGATTGCAACAAGGAAATACAATCTATTAAAGAACAATTATCATAATTAAATTCCTTGAAATCCAAGATAGTGGGTTCAATGCTATTTAAAGTCTTGACCTCTCCAATCCCACTTTTACCAAATTTAGCATCAAGATCTAAAAACTCCGAATTATTGGGACGCCTTTTAACTAAAGTTGACTCATCTCCAGTCCCATCATTATAAAGATTCATATTGCAAAACAAGGATTTAATAGGGGATACATCAATAAATTTTAGATCTTCGTCATTATTTTCATGGAAACTAGAAGAACACGCTTTTACAAAGCAAACTTTCTTAGCACGCAACCTAGCGGTTCTTTCTTTGCACTCATCAATGGAAATTCTCATAGCTTTGAGAGACTCATTGATATCATGCTTAGGTGGAGTAGATCTAAGTTTCAAAGAATCAACATCAAGTGAAAGCCTATCAACGTTCCTAGCCAAATCATCAACTTTAAGCAATTTTTCTTCAAGCAAAGCGTTAAAATTCTTTTGAGAGATCATAAATTATTTAACACTATTCTCAAAATCAGAGGGCATCTTATTAAAATTACCATAAGAATTATTGTAGGAATTTCCATAATTATTAGAGGAATTACTAGGAAACGATCTAGGTTTAAAGTTTCCTCTATAAGCATTGTTACCAAAATTATTCCTACCAACAAAATTCACATCCAGAGATTCATTATTATTCTCAATCAAAGTAGACAAAGGCATATCATTGGGATCAATAGGAGCACTCCTAGTAGCAAACAATTTCATAAGTTCATCCATCTTTCCACTCAAAACATTAATTTCTTCTATAGCATGCACTTTTTTACTAGTAGATCTTTCGGTGTGCCATTGAGAATAATTAGCCATAATGTTATGAAGGAGTTTAGTAGCTTCTCCTCAGGTGATTTCCATAAAAGTGCCTCCCACAGCCGAATCTAAAAGATTTCTAGAAGCAAAATTAAATCCGGCATAAAAGTTTTGTATGATCATCCATAAATTCAGACCATGAGTAGGGCAATTGTGAATCATTAATTTCATTCTTTCCCAAGATTGGGCAACATGCTCATGATCAAGTTGTTTAAAGTTCATAATATCGTTCCTAAGAGAGATGATCTTAGCGGGAGGAAAATACTTAGAGATAAAAGCATCTTTGCACTTGTTCCATGAATCAATACTATTCTTAGGCAAATACGAAAGTCTTAGAACGGTCTATAAGTGAAAATGAAAATAACTTCAATTTAACAATATCATTATCCGTATCTTTCTTCTTTTGCATCTCACACAAATCAACAAACTTGTTTAGATGGGTAGCGGCATCTTCACTAGGAAGGCCGAAGAATTGATCTTTCATAACAAGATTCAGCAAAGCAGCATTGATTTCACAAGACCCAACATCATTAAGAGGAGCAATCGGAGTACTAAGAAAATCATTATTGTTGGTATTGGAAAAGTCACACAATTTGGTATTATCTTGCGCCATCGTGACAAGTAATCCAACACACAAGCAAACAAAAAGGCAAGCGAAAGAGAGAGGATATTGGGAAAGAGAGGGCGAATAAAACGGCAAGTGTGAAGTGGGGGAGAGTAAAACGAGAGGCAAATGGCAAATAATGTAATGCGAGGGAGATGAGTTTGTGATGGGTACTTGGTATGTCTTGACTTGAGCGAAGACCTCCCCGGCAACGGCTCCAGAAATCCTTCTTGCTACGTCTTGAGCTTGTGTTGGTTTTCCTTGAAGAGGAAAGGGTGATGCAGCAATAGTAGCGTAAGTATTTCCCTCAGTTTTTGAGAACCAAGGTATCAATCCAGTAGGAGGCTCCTCAAAAGTCTCACGCACCTACACAAACAAACAAGAACCTCGCAACCAACGCAATAAAGGGGTTATCAATCCCATCACGGTCACTTGCGAAAGTGAGATCTGATAGAGATAATATGATAAGATGAATATTTTTGGTGTTTTTATGATATAGATTGGAAAAGTAAAAGATGCAAATAAAAGTAACTAGCGCCATCTACTTTTATTCATCTTATCATATAAGTTTGCCCTGGGCGACTCGGGGGGCTCCCAACCCTAGCGCGTCACCACCTCCCTCTTCCTTCCTCTCCCTGCGCCGTCGCCCAAAAACGTCGTTGGGCGAAGCCCGCGGTAGACGGCGGCGGCGGGAGGTCTTCTTGCGGCTCACCTATGTCTGCGGGCGACGGATCTAGGCGGCGGCCGGCGGTGTCCTGAGTGCGCGCGGTCGGGCACGTGGCTGCGGGCCTCGGCGAGTGGTGGCGCAGCTGGGCTTCGGCGCACGGCGACGGGGCGCGAGGCGGCGCGCCGGCGTGCGCACGGCGGTGGGCGGCGGTTGTCGGTGGCGGGCGGCGGCTCCCTCTCTCCGTCGTCTCTGACTCCTCCCCCCTCGGCTTTCGCTCCGATCTGGCTGGATGGGTGCCGGATCCAGCTTTCCTGGTGACTGGCGGTGCTGCCAAGGGCCCATTGCGGGTTGGATTGTGGGAGGTCGGGGGTCTCCTGCTCAAGATGGGGCCTTTCCGTCCTTCCGGTGTTGTGGTGATGTTCGAGGGTGGGTGCTTGGGGACGGCTGGATGCGTGGGTGTGTGCCTGGCGGCTCCGACGCCTAGAGCTCGCCGGGCGGCACGGGTTGGGCAGTGGTCGGGGCGTCTGCTGCTCTGGCCGTGGATGACTCCACGGTGCCTTGGCAAGTCGGCTGCGGCGGCGGCTGGCTTATACCGGCGTCGGCTCGTCCGTAGGTGGCTTGTGGCGGCCCTTCATCTATCTCCTCGTCGTCCGGGTGCTATTTCCGTTGAAGGATGACCCTCTCCGTGCTGCAGCTCATCACTAGTCTCGCGCTCGGGCAGCAGGACAGAGCTCGTCTCGCGCCCGGCAGCAGGACTGAGCTTGTCTCGCGTCTCGCGCCCGACAGCAGGACCTAGCTCGTCTCGCGCCCGGTGTTGCAGGATGAATCGATGGAGGCTTGCCCTTGTCCCGATCGTCTCTTCAGTTGGGGTAGCAGCGGGTGTCGAGTGAGGTGGTATCTAGGTCTCGGATGCCGGGGCGGCGGCCCTGGTGGTGGTTGCGCGGTGCTCTTGGGCCGAGCCTATCGCTTGGTGTTGCCCGGTGGCCATGGTCGTGTGGGCGGCGTGGTTGTCGGGGTGCGGCGTTCGTTAGCGGTGAGTATTGTCCGAGGTGAAAACCTGCTCTGTCTCCGGACGGACCGGTGATGGCGTAGCTCGTTCCCTTCCTGAAGGCGTCGTCGCGGCTCTCATTGTCTTCGTGTGGCTCCTAGAGAAACTTTGATCCTCGGATCGGGCGGTGGCGCCGCTCCGGTGTCGTAACCTTCTTGAAGGCACCGTCTTGAAGCCCACGGCTCGTCGTATGCGGCTTCATCTCTTCGTGGTGGCGTGTTCACTCGTGGAGCCCCCGGTTGCTCTTGTAGTGCTAGGGGTCGTGTTGCTGCGCTCAACACCTTTGTATCCCGCCTTGGGTGTGTGTGTGTTGGGGTGGAGTGCATCTGTACTGGGATGTTGTTGATCTTTGCTTTATATATAAAGCGGGGCGAAAGCCTTTTTCGATAACATAAGTCTTTGTAGAGATTTCACTATAAACCACATACGGATGTATATAGATGCAATTTAAGTGTAGATTCATTTATTTTGCTCTATATATAGTCCATTTAGTGAAATCTCTACAAAGACTTATATTTAGGAATGGAGGGAGTAGTTGTTATGTTTATAATAATGCAGTTCTGCAGCCTCCTAGGCCCTTCTTGTTCTTGTTCTTTTTCTTTTTTGCAGAAGCGCCCCTCCTGCCTCTAAATCTCAGCAACATGGACTTGTGTTTGCCTATAAATCTCAGCAACATGGATCGATCCAGGTGGTCCTCTGGCAAAGTTTTTGGGCTACAACAATGGGCTCCCACTTGCATATAACTCCACCTCCTCCACTCTACTCACAATGCTAATTGGAGGCAGTGAGTACTGAGTGCCACACTTAGACTTTGTTCGGTTAATCCCAACCCCGGGTGGATTGGAGGGGATTTGCAGGGATTTTGGCTTGCAAGGGATTAATTCCCCCTCAATCCCCTTCAAATCCACCTCAACCGAACAAGCCCTTAAGGAATTCATAGCGTACACAGAGGCAGTGAAGCAGCATTGATAACAATAAGTAACACAACCAAAATTACCAGGCACACTGCCATTTGGTGAAGCTGTAAAACACACCTGAAACAACGGTGGCTCGCCGCCAAGCCAAGCTGTTTTATTATCCAAACTATATACATCCATAAGTTCCTTACGGTGATACATCACGACTGCATTCTTACACGAAATTAGCCATTCTGAAGTAGTGGCAACTGGCAAGTCGTAGTCCGGAGTAGAAGGAACAAAAGACAAGGCTGTCCCTCATCTCATGCCCCAGCGCCTCAGACAGGATTTGGATAACAGAGGAGCCTCAGCCACTGTATCTTCAACCCCAAGTGAGGATGCAGCTCAAGAAGCCAAGTTCTACTTCAGAATTAATACCCAGCTCAGGGACTTTGACATTGAATGCAGCGACTCGGATCTCCGTGATCCATGTACGCCACATGCTCGGAGCTCCGACAGAGGAGAAAAACCTGCCTCGATGCTTATATGCTCTAGCTTGAGTGGTTCGTACATCAAACCAAATGTCTTCATCTCACCTAACCAACCCTGAAATTATTAGGACAAATAGAGAAATTAGTTGTCAAGTAGTTGGGACACAGAGGAATAATGCTAGGCAAATATAGAGATATATTAAGCGTGGTATGGTGGGAAATGATAAGGAAACCCCAGCAGTCTCGTAAAGGAAAGTTTCACCAGTATGCATTGCGCACATGTAATATAGAGATGGCGCCATAACTGGACTACCTGATAATCATTTCAATGTACCACATAATTTTTTATATATAAAAAGGTACAGCTTTTACGTTGCTGCGTAATTGTCAGTTCGTAATTTGTCATACAAGGAAATCTTATTGTCCCAACCACCATTTCGATGTACTATATTATATGTAAGAGGGGTACAACTTTTACGTTGATGTGTAATTGTCAATTCATAATTTGTCATATATGGAAATCTGATTGCCCCAACCACCATATCAGATCCCACTGACTAAATCGCAGAGAAGTGGATTATCAATCACGATTAGAACAAGAAAACAAATACCTTGACTTCTGTAGAGCCAAATCCTTCCTCCTGCCTTCTTGAGTAACTGCAGTTCTCCCAACAGAAGAAATATTTGGCTCAGCTAACGGGTTGGTGACAAATCCACCCTGAACTCCAAACTTCTGCCTTTCCCACTTGTAAGAAATTCTGCTCCCTTCCGAGCTGTTTGGAACACTGGAGGCAGAGAATCTGGAAGAGTTTCTACCACCATCATGCCTTCTCCAGAATTTTGGGCTCAGAATGCAACAGGTGTTCACACGGGGCTCACTGCTTGACATCCTTTCAGAAGAAACGGCCAAGTCACGTGATATCTCATCCAATGCCATCTCTAGGCCATGGACCCTTGTCTCCAAAGAATTCATGCCATTCTCAGATTTCCCCATAAATTTCTGATAAATAAGATGAACAACAATGTCAGATAAGCTTCCAATACACATGTAAGATATCAGAAGCATGTCAGGTGAGTTACTGCTTATAAGGCCCATGGCTACTAATTACTAGGAGTATAAGGCTCGCAGAAATATCAACTGATGGATGACAGACTCAGGTAAAATCAGCAAAATACCTAAATAAAATCGTACTTTTTGCAAGGTCAGATTCGAAATTATGATAATTGCAGATTAAGACATTGTCATATAGCATAAGCCATGTTCCTGTCCAGGTTCCCCTTATAGCATGAAATTGTCAATGTCACAATTTGACTAGTGTCACGTAGCCATGAAAGATAAATGTACCCTCTTCGCACCACCAACACAAATATATCGATCGAATATCCGACTACGGCCACTGTAGGCAAACCTTAGCTTGCCTGAAGTTCAGGACACTTGTAAAATAGCCAATGCAATGAGCATTTTTTACTTATTAATTTTGGCAGACAAGTTTCATGGCTACAAGACCTGTAACGCTCGCAGGGAATGCCATATTGCCATGTGTAAAGTTCTGCAGTGTTTTCAAAGGCCCAAAGATCCTGACAAGCCACTCCCATTTTTTAATAGCAATTGTACATTCTTGCTAATAAATATGAGCTAAGCAAACCGTAAGAACATGCTAAACCTGCTTGAACAGCTAGCACTAGCTATTTTCTTGCCCTTAACATGAAAGTTTATGGTCCTAGTTGAATAGAATTGTAAAATATAATGTCCAACATAGAAAAGCAAAATCACCTGGAGAAGGTCAAGTAAACCAGTCTGCTGTTTTTCAATCTGAAGCAGCTGCGACCTTATCTCTGATAAGCCCTCATCTTTGAGACCTGACTGAGCCCTCTCTGAACCACCTTCAACCTCAGAAATCAATTCCATGTTACCACATTCATACGGAACAACTCGCGAGCCAGCTTTCGCTCCAGCCAACTTGGTTGTCCTCTCTTCATTGCCCTGGAAAAGCGTCCTCCTTGTTTCCAGCCTAGATCTCAGATTGCCTCCTTTAAGAAGCTTCTCCTCCGTCACCTCTTTGATCGGGGTAGCATCAGGTGTAATTGCAGTGTCAACCTTGTGGTCGCAGTTCTTCGCTTGGCCTACCTTGCGGTTTGAAGGCGTTGACAGCCTCTTGTTTCTGATGGATGAGGGGCTGTGCTTTCTTGTGACACCGGGTGACACATCAGGAGGAGGCGACCTGCTCGTAGGTAATCTATTCTTCCTCGTCGCCGACTGAACCGAGTTTGAGCCTAAGGAAGCAGCTGGATATCTCCCATCACTTACACTACCTGCTTGATCACAAGATGATATGTGTCAGGAAAGAAAGAAACAGCACCGCCCCAACAGTTCAGAGTTTTGCTAGGAAATCAAATAGTTAGTACAACATGATTTTCCTCTTTTTATAAAAAAAATCCTCAAATATATGGCTCTTTTCTACTAGTAGCAGTATAAACGATTACTTGAGCCAACCGTAAATTTATCAGATCTGCACAAGTAGCAACCAAAACTTGACATGCCCACGTTATGTGCATCACCTGCGAGAGAAGATCTTCGTTGTGAAAGTGACGCCGGCGCCGTACACGAGGATAATTCTTCCTCTTCGATGTCTGGTATCTCTTTCCACGCCTCGATCATCCTGCTCATCGAGTCCCGCACAATCTTGACCTACATTGACGAAAAGGCACCGAAAATCTAAGCGTCGAACTACAGATCCAGAAAAATATGCCACACCACGCAGATCCAACCAAACCCAAGACCAACCTTGTCGAACCTCCTGGCCTCGAAATAGGAAAGGCAAGAGGATTTGTAGGTCATGAGAAGATCCTTGTATTCTAGGGCAAATGCGGCTAGCGCCTCGGCCGCGGCCTTCCTCGCCGCCCAGTCGTCGCTGGCGATTGCCTCGCGGAGGCACGGGATAGAGGCGGTCACTTCGGCGTCGCCGGCCACGGCCGCGGAGGCGCCGATGAGGGCGATGAGGGCGGGCTTGGCCTTGAAGGCATTGCTGCGGAGGAGCTTGAGGAGGCGGGGCTGGAGCTTGTGGAGGTAGGAGGCGAGGTCGGCGGTGAGCGGGGAGGCCTCGACGGCGGCGACGGTGGCGAGCGCGGCCGCGAGCTGCGCGCACTGGTCCTGCTCGTGGAGGAGCGCGTCCGCGAGGGGGCCGAGCGCGGCGGAGGCGGAGGCGGACGCGGCCGCGGCGGCGCGGGCGGCGTCGACGAGCGCGCCGCGCACGGACGAGTCCTGGTCGCGGACGCGGCGGAGCGCCGCGGCGAGGATGCGCGGGACTAGCGGCGCGACGGCGTCGCGCGGGTGCGACGCGGCGACGAGCGCGAGGAGGCGGAGCGAGTGGCGCCGGAGCGGGGTCTTGTCGGTGGGGCGCGCGTCGGAGACGGCGGAGACGAAGGCCGCGAGCTCGTCCGCGGCCAGGGCGCGCGCGACGGCGTCGAGCTCGGCCGCCGCCATGGCCTCGGTGTCGCGGTCCGAGAGCCGGAGGAGGCAGCGGTTGACGCGCTGCTTCAGCGGCTCGGGGGCGCCGCGCGGGCGCGCGGCGGTGCCCATGGCGCGAACACGAGCAGCAGCTGGCGCGGTGGAGCGGCTCGGCGAGGAGCCGGGAAGTGGCGCTGGGCTATATTAATGGCGCGTGCGGGGCGAGGGTGGTTAGGGGGAGAAGGAGGAGGAGGCGGCACCGAGGAGTGGCATGGAAGCCACTGAGGAGCGACGCCGAATAGGTGGCGGGCGGGTGGGGAGCGGTACCGTGGTAGTGGTAGAGAGAGGAAGGGGAGATCCGGGATGGCGCGATGTATTTATGCTTCTCTTTTGTTTTTATTTTTTTTAACCCTTTTCTTCGCCTGCTTTCTTCCCTTTGTATGCTCCGAAGAGCAGCTTTGTCTGCCCATAAATCCCAGTGGCATGGAGTAGTAATCTGTCTATATCATGTTAAGAGCATTTTACATATTTTAGCCTAATCAAACGCAAACCAACCTGTTGTTGGATGATTAGCAGGACATTGTTATCCCCGATCCATCAGGGTTCAAGTTATAAAATAAAAAAATTGAAAAACCGGTGCAAAGCACGGAAAAAGGATGTTTCAAAGTTTGAAAAAAAATCTAAAAATATATGAGATGTTAAGAAGGTGATGTTTTCCAAGTTCAAACACATTACATGATGTGAGCCATGAGAATAACAAAATAAGCATTGAATAGTGTCGAACGGTACTATCACTATTCAGGGCTAAATTTATTTTTTTCATAGCTCACATCTTATAATGTGTTTCAACTTAAAATTTTGCATGGCAATAAAACGCCACCATCTTAACATCCCGTATTTTTTCTTTTGAAACTTCCAAATGTGGTATCCATGGAGTTTTCTTTGGATGTTGGTTTCGGTATGATATTCTCCACTCAAGATGATGTGTCGGTTAGTCTCTTGAATGTGCTCATAGGGGCATGGTGTGAGTGTGTGTGTTCATAGGGTGGGTGTATGTGCGTATGAGGTGTATTGTGTTAAAAAAAACTCATATTCACACAAGCACCTCCAAGCCAACTAGGGTTTTCTCGCCTCCTGTCGGGGCCGCCGCCAATCTACCTTGCCTTCAGTGGCCCTAGAGCCATGGAGGCACGGTGGATTCCGGCCCTTGTCGGTGGGAAGGCTTCTGCTTCATTTTCAGGTGTTTTCGGAATTTGCCAAGGGGGAGAATACCAGGTGCTCCCGCACCTTAGGTGATTCAAACTCCTAGGAGCCGTTGGATCTCATATCCAAGGTCACCCAGGGAATCTAAAACTTTTTTCAAAAAAAGCCCGCAAGGAATCTGAGATTTGCGACAAATACAACAACTGCTCAGATGTCTTTGGATCAGAGATCCAACGGCCTAGAAGTTCGTATCACTATATCGCCTAAGGTGCACCCTTAACCCCTGGTATTTTCCCGTCGCCTAGGGTGTGTGCCCTGCCTAGGAAGACGAGGCGGCGAAGGCTCCTTCAAGATGGAATAAGGTTCTCCTTGGTGTGTCTCCGGTGCATTTCGTGGGATTCCGTCGATATTTGTCTTTGATGAATCTGCTTGGATTCTTTCAATCTACGCTTCACTATATCAACGACAGTTGTTGTTCTGATACGCTGGTCCTTTGCGTCCTTAGCACGATGACTTCCCGGCGGTTTACTACAACAAGGTTTGCCCGATTTCGATGAGGAGAGGCGATGACGATGGCGCGTCTTCGGCTCGTTCATGCGCTTGTAGTCATCTCTAGGTGATTTACGAATATGAATGTATTTTTTTTACTTCTTATGTTCTTTGTACTGCATGATGTTTGATGTATAGATTAGAAGTTTTTTTTGGAAAAAAGAACTCATATATAGATGCACCTTAGACAAAATCTATAGGAAGAGTTACATATATAAATACATTGATGTTTGCTCTTTTTAGCCTATGGCATTACTCTTTTTTAATATGATTTATTAATTATTACTGAACAATGCCAAACATCGAAACCCAACACATGGGCTTAAAACGAAAAGGAGTTAACATATTTAAAGACATTGATGTTCGCTCATTTTCTCCTATGCTATAAATCCTTTTTAACGTGTTTCGTTGCAATGCCAAACATTGAAACCCAACACACCGGCTTAAAAAGAAAAGGAGTTAACATATATAAAGACATTGATGTCCGCATTTTACTCCTACGGTATAACTCTTTTTAAACATGATTTGTTACTAAGTAATGCCAAACATTGAAACCCAACACATCGGCTTGAAAAGAAAAGAAGCATGTGTGCCATCTACATTGGATATGTCTCACTCGCCGTCTCCACAACCTACCACGAACATTATGACTATAGATCATAATACATCAGTCGAACAACATGTAACCTAACAAACTGCACAAAACTCCAAGACAACATCTCCAAGCAGGAGTCACAACTCAAACGCGAGTGTGTCCAAGCCGAATAGAGTTTCCTTGTCACCCGCTAGCAACGCTGTTGATCTACCTCGTCTTCTGTGGCCTTCGTGTCATAGAGGCGCGGTGGATCCTGGGCCTTGTTGGTGGGAGGGTTTTTGCTTCATTTTAGGTGTTTTTAGAATTTGATTTATGGTTTTTGGTTTGCTCAGGAAGGCGAGACGGTGAAGGCTCCCTGAAGATGGAATAAGGTTTTCTCTGCCTAGCCCCGTTTTGACGGTGCGTCCAATGTCGCTGAAGGGCGTGTGAAGGTGTGTCTTCGTGTATCTCATGTGATTCGGTCAATGTTTGTCTTTGATGGATCTGCTTGGATCCGCTCTTCACTCATTTGTGTTCGTGTGTTTATTGGTTTCATCCTTCCGATCTACGCATCTCTACATCGGTGACGGGTGTTTTCTGGTGCACCGGTCCTTTGAGGCTTTAGCACGATGATTTCCCGACTCCCTACTACAACAAGGTTGGCCAAGTTCTGGTGCGGGAGGGGCGATGGTGGTGTGCCTTCAACTCGTTTATGTGCTTGTAGTCGTCGCTAGGTGTTCTGCGGACATGGGCGTAATTTTTGTCACTTCTGATGGTCTTTGTACTGCCATGATGTTTCGAAAAGATAACTCATACAGTAAGATGCACATTAGACCATCTCTAAAGAATTAACGCATGTAGAGACAATTATATTCGCTCTTTTCTCCTTTGGTGTAAGCCCTTGTTAATATGTTTTGTTACTAAACAATGCCAAACACTTCTCGCAAAAAAATGCCAAACACTGAAACCCAACACATCCGACTTGAAAAGAAACTTAGTTAACATATATGAAGACATTGGTGTTCGATCTTTTCCTCCTATGGTATAACTCCTTTTTAATATGATTTCTCACTAAACAATGCCAACCATTGAAACCCAACAATTCGGCTTAAAAAGAAAAGAAGCATCGACGCCATCTACATTGGATTTGTCTCACCCACCTTCTCCACAACCTACCCCAAACACCATGACAGTGAATCATAATACATATGTCGGACTACATGTGACCTAACAAAGTGCGAAAAAACAAGACAACGTCTTCAAGCAGGAGCCATTGCTCAAACGCCGACGGCATCAAGTCCAACCAAAAGTTGAACATGGGGGTCTATCACCCTCCAAGCACCCAACACCTCAAACAAGGAAACATTATGCAAACATTGATGTTTCCTAGTGTAGCCAGATGGCTAGATAATGGGTTCTCGCCCGAAGGAGACACATACTCGATATCAATTACCCATGCGACAACCACCCTCTCTACGAGCCTGCTCACATGGAGTAACTTCTAGAAGGCTCTCGAAGCTGAAAAGCCCTAGCCCTGCCACCGAGTTCGAGACTGGAAGTTTGAACCCCGCAGTTGTAGGACCCCCATGCTTAGGTCCATGAAGCCTTGTCAGACCCCATGTAAGCTCCACATGCCAAATATACACGAGATTATTGGCCCGTACAGCTTTACTGACTAACACCACAACAATTATGTCGATGGCACCCAAGACGCGTTAGATATCGACCACGAAAGTCGGGTCCACACTGCCATTAATTCTTGCGTAGTCACTAGAGATGACCGTGGAAGAAGCCCACCACCATCGCAAATCATCGGCGAATACTACAGAAAAGGAAGGCGGCGGCGGAGGAGGGGCCACCCTGGCCATCGCCGAGTGCTAGCCTAAAACCAAACCGAGAACCACCGCGGCACCGCTCGCTTCACCTCCACACCCCGCCGGGAACACATGGCACCAACTCACCAAGGTCTCCACGCCACCATATTTCCGCCTCATCGAGGCAAGCCCTTATGGCGGCAAGGGGAGGAGACATAGAAGATGGGGCGCGAGCAGCGGCGGCCTGTAGGCGCCACCCGAGTCGCTCTTGAGTAGCAAGGGGCCAATCCCATTTCTCCATGACTCTGGTTTGCCCGACATTATCAAAAAAGACTTTTGCCCCGCTTTAAAATGCAACGTTTGTCCGACATTAAAGCGTGTGATTCTTTTTAACCGGGGGGTTGTTTTATTTTCTCTCATCTACACCAACAATAATCTTACAACTTAATCCACACCGCCCTCCACTACACGCAAATGAACACTGCACATATTCCAAACATACACATGGTACTTCCAAGTGTAAGTTCTATTTTATTGGAAGCTGATACAGTTTTCAAGTTGGATCTTCAATGCAAATATGTTGTCTAGTACTCCTTCCATCCCAAATTTTTTGTCTTAGGCCTTGTTTGGTTCATAAGTCCTAGGACTTTTTTTAGTCCCAACTAAAAAGTCCCTAGTCCCTGAAAAGTCCCTCCCTGTTTGTTTCCAGAGACTAAAAAGTCCCTAGTCCCTTCCTAGAGGTTATTAAATGACCATGTTGCCCCTAGTATATAGAAAAATAACAATCAAACAACACCATGGGGTGGCGTGCCAATGGATGCATAGAGGGGCATTGTTGGAGAAGTCCCAAAAAAGACTCTCCTTGAGAGTCTTCTTCATTTAGTCCCAAATGTCTAGTTTAGTCCCTAAAAAGTCCCTCCCGTTTGGTAAAAAGGTCTCTAAGAGGGACTTTTTCTAGTCCCTACACAAAAAAGTCCCTGGAAATAAACACCCCATTAGATTTGTCTAAATACGGATGTATCTAGTTACGCTTTAGTGTTAGATACATCCGTATCTAGACAGTGTTAGATACATCTGTATCTAGACAAATTTAAGACAAGAATTTTGGGACGGGGGGAGTATCGACATGATGTTTAAAAGCATGTTTTGTGGCAACTCTAGTAATATCGACATGATGTTTTCGATAGGAGTACTTATTTCTTTGTTGGTGGTAAAACTTTAAAATGTCTGGTTGACCAAATTGGTCAAAGAACTGAAAAGAACATTTGACGCCGGAAGTTCATCTTATTTGTGGCACGCCATGCTATTTTACTCACTGCGGACCAAACTCTACGGACAGAAAGAAATACTCTCTTCGTCCGGAAATATTTGTCATTATAATGAATAAAATGAGATGTATCTAGACATATTTTAGTTTTAGATACATCTTTTTTATTATTTTGATGGCAAGTATTTTCGGACGGAGAGAGTATATGATAGCCCAAGATTTGCTACTAACTCACGTTCCGTGTGAATTTAGTGCCAGTGAGCAGAGCATCAAATCCTGATTAATTTAGCACGCACGCACAGTGAAATGGGAGCGCCTCTACTTGTGGCACAAGCAACACTCGGGGAACTCCATCAGACAAGCATGTGAAAAACCAAGAAACACTGACGACACCTGTATTTGACTAATCTGCAGTTGCAAGTCACGTGAAACAGTGAAAGAGCATCCCTACGTACGTATTAGCCGCGGCTTTTGGCGCTCGTCACCTGTCAGAGTCAAACATGCTACACCAACCTAGTACCCTCCGTGGTCGATCTAGAAAATTTTCTTTTCAGAATCTGTGTACACACTGTTTTCTTTTCACGGCAAATAGGGTCTACTGTCAATCAACCATTGGTATTGTGCACATGACCGTCCGTAAAATGCATCACGTACTATAAGCTACTAGACGTTAATTGATGCGAAAATGCTAGACCTACGTACGGCTGTTACGTGATTTACGTAAACTTCCATTCCATCTAACTAAACACTCCTCCCTGATTTTTAGGGTGGGCCCTAGCCTCCACTAATGTTCAATTAAAAACAGCCAAATCACCCCATACGTAAGATACGTAAAAACCTTTTCGTAGGTGTAGCATTGCTCTAATTGATGTCGGTGCCTTTGAGGAATTCATATCAAGTCAAACAAAACACCAATAATTAATCACGTGAGTTGGAGCCAGAAAAACCTTAGGATACCACCGATTCCATTTGGAACAAGACCAAAAATGAAACGGAAGACGCCGAGCACCCCTATGGCATCCCCACCGAATGATGATTGATGATTTGATCTAGACGTCGCAACACGAGCAGCTTAGACACATTTGTCACACCTAGTCTTCACTTCCAATTAACCTCGCCACCGGTAGCCTTCTGGAATAAGTATATACCCACGGTTTTGCCACGACGGAATTGTTTTAGTCCCCTACGGTGGTTGGTTCCCAACTCACTTGCACTTCCGCAATGGTCCTAAGCTAAGAGCATCTACAGACGGGCACCCTGACCGGCCTCAAACGTCCGGACGGTCCGTCCGGTCACGATTTTTTGACCTAGACGGTCTTATCAAACAGGCCTCAAACACCCGGGCTAATCGGCATCCCTCATATCCAGCCCAAATATGGGGAGGATATGAGGGCATCTGGATGCGCCTGGGTGCGTCCGCCACGTCAGCCCGGCCCATCCTGACCCTATAGATATCCTCACATCCGAAAAAACCTTAGATACCGGTCAATCCAAAATCCACTTCACTCTCGTATTCGTCCACTCCACTTTCGATCCCCTCCCTCGAATCCAATGGCCGGCGACGAACCTTCGGCGAATTGGAGGCACGTGCAGCCCGTTCGCCCTTGAGTGCGCCGATGGATCCCGAGGCCGCGGTGCTCGCGTCCGTCCTCCACTACTCTCTGACGACGGCAAAGACGGATGCGCGGCGCCTCCGCCAGAAGAATGCCACGGCGCTCCGACTCGCCATTGAGATGTCGGAGCGCAAGACAACCAAGGAGGCGACGGCGCACCATGCGAAGGAGTAGGACCGCCTGCTCCGCAGGCTGTCGTGCGTGCGTTGCAGCTTGGACTCGGACCTGACGGACTCCTCCTTCTCCAACTCCGACAACGACGCGCCTCCGCACGCCGACGCCTACACGAAGGAGGGGCACAGCCGTGCCGACGACCGGAAGGGGAAGGGGCCGGCGAGGAAATGGTGATTTCCTCCATCCTTCCCCGTTATGTTTAAATTTTAACTATGCTTTAAGTTCGTAGTATGGATTTGCCGTTGAACTCCGATGAACTATGGTTGTTTTGTCCGATGATGCAAAGTTGATCCGATAAACTACGTTGTTCATTGTGTTACATAGAGTTACATGATTGGTATGGATTTGAAGGCTTGGATATGAGAGACGTGGATGTGAAAGCCAACAAATAAGGCGTTTGAAGGTATGGATTTGCAACCTGCGGCTGTAAATGCTCTAAACGGACCAAGACCAACTAACCAACCAAGAGGCGTAAACCGGCGTGGGACGGGGCGAGCTGCAGAGGTTCCAAAGGCCACCGCGCACCGCAGTAGGGTGGCGACTGGCGAGCGGCGGATGGAGCGCTCGCCCGCCGCGCTAGGCCGAGGCGTACGTACTGGGTGGGGTCTCCTCCCCGAACGGCCGAACGGATCAGGGCGGCCAAGCTGGCCAGGCAGTACGGACGAGCCAGGGCACGTGACGCACCGCTGGCCGCGCACCTCGCCTTTGAGAGCGAGCGGCGAAAAGAGAGCACGGTTCTGTGTAGGCACGTATAAATACTACAGCAAGGAAAAAAGCTACTACTTATCCGCGACACCGTGTTTCAACAGTGCACGCTTTTATAAAGCTAAAAACGGAGTGAATATGTGCATGTGACGCCTGGCTGCTCGTAACAGTAAAAGAAAAAAAAGGGTGTCACATGCAAGACACAATGGTGTACGTACGTGCCTCTTTATTCAACTCCGTCCACGTTGAGGCATCCATCCATCAGAATGGCATCACAGATGAAGCATTTGCCCGGTCAAACAAGAGCTCTCATCGTATACTGCAGATAGCACTGCATTCCGTTTCCATCACGCGCCACATGCATGAACAGACGCTTGACTTGGATAAATATTTCCGATAATGATCGATCGACGGTGGACTTGGAACAAGTATTGTCTAGGATAAGAGAGCCTTCCATTATTTCACATGGCAACGGTTCGACCGCGCACAGAGGGGGTACGGCCCGGCACAGCCTGTGCGAAGAGCATAACTGCACGGCCGTCAGTCTGTCAGATTCCTCGCACGGAGGGTGCCGTCAACCGCAGGAAACACTAAGGTCACAGCACTGTTCCCCGTTCACCACCACCACCACCACCACTGTACTACTCCACGGTCACGCCGGTGTATGTCACTTGTCTCCACAGTCGCTCCCACTGTGCGGCGACGCAAGATTGACCCCCAGGGTCCAAACGAGAATCGTGCGCGTCCAGATCAGCGCGATCCCAATCGCATGCAACATGCATGCATCGGTCCAACCCATCCGTCGCCGTTATCACGATCCTGTGATTCGCGGGCGGGAAACGGCCAACGTCCCATGCACCGCAAGTGGTCCGTCGTCCGGGACCGGGAGGCGTCGCTCCGGCGCTCGCCCTCGCATGTGATGTGCCGCTGCCCCGAGCCCTCCACCGCCGCGTCCGCATGTGACCAACCGGAGACCGTACGTATCCATCTTTGTGCGCTTCCCCTTTCACGCATGGCGCCAGGCGTTTCATCTTATGCCTGTAGGAGTATCTGCGCCGCGGCATGGGAGTACCACCGCGTTCTCCATGAGAGGAGAGCACAAGGAAGGAAATAGCTCGCGGTCAAGACGTCACGTTTTGAAGCGGTGGCTATACAAAATATGTACGCAACGCGGGTGGTTTTCCATTTTCTTCTTCTTCTTTGAGAAATGGTTTTGTAAAGGGTTGCAACAGAGAGTTGATCATTGCGCAAAAGGAGTAGCAGTACTAGTGCAACGAGGGTGGGTGTGGAGGGCGAGTGGATATTGAATGGCGTGGGATCCACTTCCACCCGGCTGGCGCTGGCCTCAATTGGTGAATCTAGGCAGGGGGTTCGAGTGGACGCCACTTGGGGATGTTGCTCTCCAACAGGACATCCCCTCAATGCTTCCCGGGAGCTCCATGCAAATGAAATGAACAATTTAGCGAGACTGCATCATTATTTCTGCCTGAAATCTGAGGCCAAGTTCTAAGGGGGACAACATTTTGGCGATCGAAAACCCGTAAATTTGATCGGATTCGGTCGAAACAGCTTCCACGCGACCGGATTTCCCACCTGTGGAGTACGTACATCTGCAGTGGGTGGGCAGAGCTCATAAAAATCAGCGCTTAACCGAAGCGGTGCATCATCACGTGAGGGCAGTGAAAGAAAGGGAGAAGAAAGCGTGGCCCTGCGTGGCTGCCATCAGTACGAGGACCACCGCGCGCGTCCGAAAGCGAGGCATGCCATGCCATGGATCTAGTAACATTCTTTTGGTTAATTTATTACTCAGTGTCTGCAGCTTTGATCTTCATCTCTACATCGCACGCGCATGGGAAAGGGGTTTCCACTCCCGCCGGAGCGAGGACGCCGTCCTCAGAGCGTCTGCAGGTCTCGGTTTTGGTAGTGGAGTAGGGGTAGTAGTTCCAAGTTTCAGCGGTGCCTGAATCAAAGTCCAAATCTTGGTGCCCCTGCCTATCCTCTCGCCCGCTCGAGCGCGTCCCAACGGGCGCGTATCCATCTGTGCGGTGGCCGGTGGGTGCAGGTGTCCTGGCCCTCCCTCGGGCTAATTGGGCGGAGGAGACTTGATGCAGGTGACCCGTCGGTGCCTCCATAGCTACGGAAATGGAACCCATCACCGTAGGCATCGCAGCGAGAACGCTGCTCTCTGAACCCTGACGCTTGTTCGCTGGCTCCTGTCTCGTCTCGCAGGCCGATCTGGCCGGTGGCACCGGCATGTGCCGTCGCCGACTCGCCGTGCTGGCGTGGCCCAATGGCAAAGCCACGTACGATTTGAAACGGTTACGAGGACCGGGGGGCTGAACCTAGTAAACCAAAGCGCAAGTGGAAACAGAAGATTTACCCCGATTCTGCAGTTCATAGAAGTGCTAGGATTCGAACTACCAAAAAATTTCATGATGAATTATTAAAGAAATCTTTTGAAATAGAAAAGGTCTGAAAGACTTGGCTAAAAGAAGGTTTCTTGCTGAGGCATCTCTAGAGCATCGTTTAGATTTTATTGCTCTATCGAAAACTGGTCGAGAAAACTTTGCGCCCCAGTTTCTCTCCTCTCTAGTGGGTGGTGTTGATTTCGATTGCATTGCCTCCCTCCGCGAGGAAGATCGGGTGGCATCTTGCTGGGTGTTGGATGCGATTCGCTTGAAGTCCGAAGTGTAGTGATGGGCGACTTCGCGGTTAAGTTTCGAGTCAGGTCTAAAGCTGATGGTTTCAACTGGGCTTTGGTGGCGGTTTATGGTGCCGCACAGCCCGAGCTTAAACCGGAGTTTCTGGCGGACCTTGTTCGAATCTGTGGGTCTGAGCAACTTCCAATTCTAGTTGGGGGTGATTTCAATATCATTAGGAGGAGAGAGGAGAAGAATAATGATAATTTTGACGGTAGGTGGTCGTTTATGTTCAATACCATTATTGAAAGCTAGGATCTGAGAGAGATCGAGCTTTCTGGTAGAAAGTTCACCTGGGCTAATGCTTTGCCAAACCCGACGTACGAAAAGCTTGATCGAGTTCTCGCGAGCGTTGAGTGGGAACAGAAGTTCCCGCTTGTAACGGTTCAAGCTCTCTCACGTGGAATATCCGATCACACACCCTTGTTCGTGGACTCAGGGGAGCCGAACCACGTGGGAAACAAAAACACCTTTTCCTTCGAGATGGCCTGGTTCGAACGCGAAGGTTTCTTGGACCTGATCGCCAGGGAATGGGCTAAGGGTGCAGGAGGTAGGACTTCGATCGAGCGTTGGCAGAATAAGATTAGGTATTTGAGAAGTTTCTTACGGGGGTGGGCTAAGCACCTTAGTGGGGTGTATAAGATTGAAAAGGACAAGCTTCTTTCTCTTATTCAGACCCTAGACATAAAGGCCGAAACCACGATTTTGCTGCCAGCGGAGCTTCAGGTTAAAACTGAGGCGGAGGAGAGGTTGAAAGAACTTCTCCGCGAAGAAGAATTGAAGTGGGCATTGCGGGCTAAGGTCCGCAAAGTGGTCCAAGGAGACGCGAATACTCAATTCTTTCACTTGATTGCTAATGGTAAGCACCGAAAGAAGAGGATTTTTCAACTTGAACAAGATGAGGGCACTATTTTAGGACAGGACAACCTAAAAACTTATATAACCGAGTATTACAAACAGTTATTTGGACCTCCGGAGGATAGTTGTGTGTTGTAAGGGCATATTTATCCCCTAGTGATTTTGGTGATTGATGACAATGCTTTTGCGGACTAATCGTGTGCGTTAAGTTCTTTCAGAGAATCATCCATTGGCACGAGACGATTTCCTCCCCTCGGTGTTTTATTCAAGACGGTGTAGCTCCTTCATTTCATTGTTGGTGGACTAGTTTCGTAGGAGTCACCGTACTATTAAGAGGGGATCCGCTTTGGTAAGACTAGGGTGGAATCAACACGTACACATCCCTATCACACCCGTCATCTTCCTTTCGCATCTTTGGAGCTGCAACTTCTCCTCCGTAACTGCTTCGCCCTATGCCAGCGGTAGTACCACAATCTCCAGCGGTAGTACCGCCGAAGCCCTCCAGCGGTAGTACCGCTCCACTAAGCGGTAGTACCGCTCTCAGCGTTAGTACCGCTCCGCAGAGCGGTAGTACCGCTCGCGGGCTTCGGTCGTAGTACCGCAGCTGTACCGCGCTACTGCCGCCTCGATTCGAGACTGTGTTTTCTCGTGTCGGGTTTTGCGGCACTAGACGCGGTAGTAGAAGCGGTAGTACCGCTCCGAGCGGTAGTATCGCTCCTACTCCCGCGGTAGTACCGCTCTGGGGCCAGTGGCCTGACTTCCTCGCCATCACGGTAGTACTGCTGGGTAGGGAGCGGTAGTACCGCTCTCAGCGGTAGTACCGCCCTGTCCTAGCAGTAGTACCGCTCTGTGCGGGGCTGCTCAGTGGGGTAACGGTTGGAATTGTTCCCCCACTATATATAGGTGTCTTCTTCCTCCAAGTTGACCTACCTCTTTTCCCCAAAGCTCCATTGTTGCTCAAAGCTCCATTTTCGCCCGATCTCTCTCCATAGCCAATCAAACTTGTTGATTTACTCGGGATTGGTTGAGAAGGCCCAGATCTACACTTCCACCAAGAGAAATTTGATTCCCCCACTTATCCCTTGCGGATCTTGTTACTCTTGGGTGTTGAGCACCCTAGACGGTTGAGGTCACCTCGAAGCCATACTCCATTGTGGTGAAGCTTCGTGTTGTTGTTGTTGTTGTTGGGAGCCTCCGATTGTTGTGGAGATTGCCGCAACCTTGCTTGTGAAGGTTCGGTCGCCACCTTCAAGGACACCAATAGTGGAATCACGGTATCTCGCATTGTGTGAGGGCGTGAGGAGAATACGGTGGCCCTAGTGGCTTCTTGGGGAGCATTGTGCCTCCACGCCGCTCTAACGGAGACGTACTTCCCCTTAAAAGGAAGGAACTCTGGTAACACATCCTTGTCTACACCGACTCCACTTTTGGTTATTTCGTGCCTTTACTTATGCAAGCCTACTTGTTTTACATCCTTTGCTTGCTTGTGTGCTAGTTGTTATTGCATCATATAAATTGCTCACCTAGTTACACATCTAGACAACCTATTTTGTTGCAAAGTTTAATTTGGTAAAGAAAAGATTAAAAATTGTTAGTTGCCTATTCACCCCCCCCTCTAGTCAACCATATCGATCCTTTCATGTGTCCCTTGATGAGTCTAGGACTGAGGATGTGCCTCAACTGTCTGCTGCTGATAATGATATTCTGGTTGCCTCGTTCTCAGAGAAGGAGGTGTTTGATGCTATTGCACAGATGAAAAACAATAAGGCTCCCGGGCCGGATGGTTTCCCGGTCGAGTTCTACAAAAAGTGCTGGCACATTATTAAGGGGGATTTGTTACCGATGTTTCATGATCTCTTCTCTGGGCAGCTTCACTTATTTCACTTGAATTTTGGAACAATCACACTGCTTCCTAAGAAGACGGATGCTGTGAGAATTGAGCAGTTCAGGCCGATCTGCCTTCTCAATGTTAGTTTCAAAATTTTCACCAAGGTCGGGACTAATAGGCTCACACAGATTGCGCATTCTGTGGTGCAACAATCCCAAACTGCTTTCATGCCGGACAGAAACATCCTTGAAGGGGTGGTAGTCCTTCATGAAACGCTCCATGAAATCCATTCAAAAAAATTAGATGGAGTAGTTTTTAAGGTGGATTTCGAGAAAGCGTACGATAAAGTCAAATGACCATTCCCCCAACAGGCATTGCGTATGAAAGGTTTTGATAAAGCCTGGCGCCGCTAGGTTGAATCGTTTACGCAAAAAGGGAGTGTGGGAATTAAAGTGAATGACGATATTTGTCATTACTTCCAGACACATAAAGGCCTAAGACAAGGAGATCCGATGTCCCCTATCCTGTTTAACATTGTGGTTGATATGTTAGCAATTTTGATAAGAAGGGCTAAGGAGAATGGTCAAGTAGGTGGCTTGGTACCTCATCTTGTTGATGGAGGTGTTTCCATCCTTCAGTACGCTGATGATACAATCATCTTTATGGAGCATGACTTGGCCAAGGCGAGAAATATGAAGATGATTATGCCTTTTCGAACAATTGACCGGGTTAAAGATTAACTTTCACAAGAGCGAGTTATTCTGCTTTGGTAGAGCCAAGGACGAACATGAGGCTTATAGGCAATTGTTTGGGTGCGAGTTGGGGGATTTACCTTTCTCTTACCTAGGTATACCTATCCATCATCGTAAGCTGACAAACAGAGAATGGAAGTGCATCGAAGACCGATTTGAGAAGAAACTGAGTTGCTGGAAGGGCAAGCTCATGTCATACGGAGGCCGATTAATTCTGATAAATTCGGTGCTCACGAGTATGCCTATATTTCTCTTATCGTTCTTTGAAGTCCCAATTAATGTCAGGAAAAGACTGGACTTTTATCGATCGCGTTTCTTTTGGCAGGGTGATGAACTAAAAAGAAAATACCGGCTAGCTAAATGGGATATCATCTGTAGACCGAAAGACCAAGGGGGTCTTGGCATTGAGAATCTTGAAGTTAAGAACAGATGCCTTCTCAGTAAGTGGCTGTGGAAATTGTCCACTGAAACTGATGCCATGTGGGCGCAAATCCTTCGTAGCAAGTACCTTCAGACAAAAACTTTGTCCCAGGTGACAGTCAGGCCGACCGACTCGCCTTTCTGGAAAGGACTAATGAAAGTCAAACAATCCTTGCTTCATAGGACAAAGTTTATTATTGGCAACGGTGCTGGTACGCGTTTCTGGGAGGATACTTGGCTTGGAGAGACACTCTTGGCCATTCAATATCCGTCTTTATATCGTATTGTTCAACGACGTGAGGTGTTCGTTGCGACGGTATTTCAATCTATCCCCCTTAATATTCAATTCAGACGGTCGCTAGCGGGCAATCGTTAGGAAGATTGGCTCCATCTAGTTAGGAGACTGATGGACGTTCAGCTTTCTCAACAACCCGATGAATTACGTTGGAAGCTGACTAGGTCTGGAGTATTCACAGTTAAATCAATGTACATTGATGTTATTAATTCGAGCTCCATTCCGACCTCCAAGCATGTTTGGGCTGTCAAAGTTTCATTGAAAATAAAAGTGTTTATGTGGTTTGTCCATAAACAAATTATTTTAACCAAGGACAACTTGATAAAGCGTAATTGGACAGGACCTACTAGGTGTAGTTTCTGTGATCGGGATGAAACGATCAAACACCTCTGTCTTGATTGCCCGTTAGCCAAAGTTCTTTGGCGGACGGTACACATTACTTTTAATATTACTCCACCGAATTCTGTCAACACGTTATTTGGGACATGGCTTGATGGGATTGAGCCTGTCCTAGCGAGACATATTCGTGTTGGAGTTTGCGCTTTGCTGTGGACTATCTGGAATTGCAGAAATGATTTGGTTTTTAACAAAACATTACGTATTCACTTTTTGCAGGTTATTTTCCGAGCCACGGCAATGATCCGTTCGTGGTCGCTACTCACTCCGATGGAGGCCAGGGAGCATTTGGTTACTGGATCTATCCGCTGGGAGATGGTAGTTCGGGATATCTTCAACCGGTTTGGATGACGGTCATGTAATATGATAGGCAATTAGTTTACCTATCTCTCTTTAGCCAGCCGGTTGTGGCGTCTTCGTTTTGGCTAGTTTGTGTTTCTAGCCTTTTTGGGTCTGTGTAAGCTTTCTTCAGTTTTTCCAGTTGGAGACTTTGAAACTTTGTTGGAACCTTTTTATTTGCTAATAAGATGGTCGTATGCATCACTCTGATGCAGAGGCCGGGGAGAACCCCTTTTCGAGAAAAAACGTACGATTTGAAATAAAATCATGATGAGTAAATTGAAACGGAGGGAGTACTTAGTAGGGAGTAGTCTCCTAGACCGAGCAAAATGGAATGCCATGTCGCAGGGGAACCCGTCGAGGATCAGCAAAGGACGCGCGACGGCAGCGTTACGTGAGGTGAGGTTACGCACACGCGTCCGGCGCCCGGCGCCCGGCGCGGCGCCGCTCTCAATTATCCATCTCCACATGCGCGGCCGCGCAATCATGCATGGACTAGTCGTCTACCCCGGTGCCTGCTTCCTCTTGTACCATCAGCCCACGCCATGTGCTCGCTTTCTTGGACCGAACTCCCCGGCGAACGATCATCGCCCTGCCAGCACTCGAACCACCACCCCGGAGCTTCCTTCCTCGACATGAATACTACCTCCGTCCGGGTATACAAGTCCCGTGAGCCAAGAAGCTGCGTACGTTTTTTCAAGGCCGCTCGCTGTAGGCAGTTACTTTTCCTTGATCCGGCCGCTGGACTTGCGCTTGACTGGCTGGTGACGCGCGTGGGTAGCGGCATGCAGAAACTGAAGAGGCAAGTGGGCTGCCAGTGGTAAATGTTGGCCGGTGCTGGATTGGTTGCATGCAAAGCGAACGAGGCAGCTAGCTGCATGCAAAAGGTGCTCGTGATTTGATTGGCTGCTGCTATCAAACGTTGCTGGTCATGTCCTCATAAATTCAGCTGTCCATGTCCTCATAAACTTCGACCCCAGGGGGCAGGGAGCACCACACACACTGCACGGCGGACCACCGAACCTCTGGGAACATCCATCGCCGGCCGGCCACGATCCTGCATTCCTATAGTAGTGGCACTTCTCCGGCGTTGAGAAAAAAAGTGATCAGTTCTAGCTTGTAAAATTAGTCGAAAGTAATGGTCTTGTTCAGAGCTGTTGGTCGCCAAAAGAGAAGGAAAAGATTAAAAAAAATTGAGACGATGATTGCGCGTGAATCATTTATGCAGGGAGTTGTCAGGAGCCCCTTACGATGGTTGCTAGGCGACACACTTAAGAGCAAAGCAACGGTGTGTCGGTTCAGATGTTAGTTACCCTTCTGCTTTTCATTCACCTCGATCGATCTCGACGCAGAGCTTCACCATGGCGTCCGTCCATGGTTCAGTGCTCCCCCCCAGGAGCGTAATGATGAGTTGAGGCGTGCATAAACCGAGCGGTCTTGACACGTCGTGGTCATGATGGCACTGTCTCGGGCCAGGTCCATGGAAGCTGAACAGGGTTCTTGGTTTGTGTCAGTGACCGGTCACTGGTCATTAGGTGGTGGTAGAACAGCGTTACACCTTTGGTGTTCTAGCCGCGAATCAGCTGGGGTTTTCACCAGATATTTGCAATGTACTTTGCCAATGAAGGAGCATTTCAGTACTTAGTTAGCATTGCTGGTGCGTGTTCCCCACCTAATATATGTACGGAGTGATTAGGGCTTGAAGTAAAGCTAACTGCTTAATTCATTAGTAGACCTCTTTTGCTATTTGCTAATGGACCAGATGAGCGGTTCCCACCACTACCAGAAAGGCTCAAAAGTCTCTGTTTCTTGTGGAGCTTTACGAGATCTGTGGAGGACAAGCTAACTGTGTGCGTCCGTGTCGTCTTATTGATGAGTAAACGTGCAGGCTTTGCTTGCCCTGCACTCAACAATTTTATTTTACTACTCCTACATTGGAAGGTTTGCCTGCAAGTGAGAGACTGGTGACAGATACTATTCTGTCAGGCACGTAGTAGTGGTTTTCGTGCTAGATTATGCTAATCAGCCGGCGGCTCTGATGTTACACCGGTCGCCGGTGTGTGTGCAGCTCCGGTGCCATGTCTGCATCGCGCATGTAAACGTCTCGTCATTTTAACATCAGCTACTGTACATACACCCTCTGATGATTGATCTTTGCGCAAGCAATCGCCGCCTAGTAGCGTCGTTATCTTCTGAAGACAAAACTAAACACTGTCATTGCCCGTCCGGGTTCAGGTTTTGCTCCATTTGAGGGTGAGCTTGTGCACATGCATCGACGGTTATACTCCATGCCAGGCGAACCAACGTGGCGGTACACAAGTACGTGTGCCCGAGCATCATCATATGTCTGGTTTACGTTACATAATGGGGGCATTCAATACGTTCAGGACAGCATATGCTGCCAGGACACATGGCAGTACGAGTACGTACACTACGATTGATCACGCCTTGACAAAAGCATGAAGAATTCCTGCCGCGATGATCATACATAGTACGTACCTCGCGATTGCTCCTCCAAAACGGGCTGAGTTAAGAGCATCTCCAACAGCCGCGCTAAACTGCCGCGCGCAAAAAAACCCGTTAGCGCGCACGCTGCGGCTGGTTTTGCGTGTCCGCCTGCGCTGGCTCCAGCAGCGGCGCTATAATGCAGCGCGCGCGCCGCTCCAGCAGGGCGCAAAAATACAGCGTGCGCGCCGCACAAACCACATATACATTTGCAAGAAGATGAGCAAAAATGATCAAACAAACAAAATAAAAATCAATAACAAATAGTTTAAAATAAATCATTACAACACAAACAAATAGTTTATCGTTCAGTACAACAACAAATAGTTCAAATAAATTGTTACAACACAACAAATAGTTCATGGAGTTCATGCTCTTTGTCGTCCATGCCATGCCCACCACTCTTCAATTAGATCTTTCTGAAGTTCATTGTGCGTTGCGGGACGCCAAATGGCATGATAGGAGGCAACAAAACGGGCTACCCTTTCAGCCCTCCGCCGCACTCGCACGGGATGTCCCAAGAGCTCATACTGTGAGTAGTCTAAATCTTGGCCACGCTCATTCTCGATGATCATGTTGTGCATGATCACACAAGCATGCATGATGTACCAAAGCATTTGTTGATCCCAAAATCTTGCCGGTCCTCTCACCATAGCAAATTGGGCTTGCAAAATTCCAAATGCTCTCTCCACATCTTTTCTAGCCGCCGCCTGAGCATTGTGGAAATCAAGATTTTTCTTACCTTCCGGTTTTTTCAACGGCTTCACAAAGGTTTGCCACTTTGGATAGATGCCATCCGCTAGATAATAGCCATAGTTGTACGTATGGCCATTTGCTACAAACTACACAGGTGTCAACTCACCGTTTGCAATCTTATTCATCAGTGGTGACCGGTTGAGAACATTGATATCATTCAAAGATCCAGGCATTCCAAAGAATGCATGCCAAATCCAAGTCTCCTGATCGGCCACCGCTTCAAGGATTATAGTGGAACCCTTTTTTTGGCCGTGGAATTGCCCATGCCATGCCTTTGGACAATTCTTCCAACTCCAATGCATGCAATCTATTGAGCCAAGCATGCCAGGAAAGCCGCGCGCTTTGTTCATCGCCAATAGCCTTGCGGCTTCTTCAGCAGTGGGAGCTCTCAAATACTCCTCGCCAAACACTTGCACAATTCCCACTGCAAAGCGCTTGACACACATGATGGCTTGGCTCTCATCCATAGCCAAATGATCATCAACTAGATTAGCCGGGATACCGTATGCCAACATACGCAAAGCGGCTGTCACCTTCAGAAAAGTGCTATGCCCGAGCTCTCCGGCGGCATTCCTCCTTTGCTGGAAAAACCGGTCATGGCTCGCTAGTTTCTCTGCAATGCGCCTGAACAACTCGGTGCTCATCCTAAACCGGCGACGAAAATACGACTCCGGGTACGTGGGATTCTCCACGAAATAGTTCTTCATCAATCTGTTATGGGCATCAATTCTATCTCTCCAAATTTTCTCCCGACCCATAACCGAACCACCGTGCTTCGGTTTTTTATTGATATGCATAGCTACGATCATTGCAAGATCCTCCTCCTCTTCCATGTCAAATTCTTCTTCGGAACAATCATACGACGAACTCATCTACAATGTTCAATACTATACTATAAAAACTATAATTCAAAACATGCACCAAATTCATGAAGTTTGAGCAATACATACCTTGTAGGCATTTTGTCAAACACCTTGCGGGCGCGGCGCGGCGGCGAGCACTCGGGCGCTGTTCCTCGGACGACGGAGGCGCGCGGGCGCCGGCGGTACTAGGAGGGGATGGGCGGAAGCGCGGGCGCGCGGGGATAGGCCGGGGAAGCCTGAGATGGTCGCCGGGGGTGCGCGGGCGGCGGCGGCGGCGCGGCCGGTCGGGGATGGAAGCGCGAGAGGAAGAGCGGGCGCGAGGGCTCGAGTGTGCCGCGCGCTGTAGTGGGCGCCCGAAATACGCCGCGCCGGTAAGTGCTTTTGCCCGCGCGCCCAACCCGTTTTAGCGCGCGCGCCGTTTTTGCGCGCCCGCTGGAGCGCCCTGACGCGTTGCGCGCGCGCTAAAAACGCCTATTTTACGGCGCGGCGCTAGTTTAGCGCGGCTGTTGGAGATGCTCTAATGCTGCAGAATATATGCTGCGCGCTACTAGCTACCGAGCCGGGAACACGCCTAGTCGCCTGCAGTAGTGTGTGTTCGGTCTGCAGGCGTAGCGGGACAGACGGGGTACGAGCCATGAGCGTTGGCGCTTGGCAGTTAGAGCGCTGGCTGGCAGTGGCAGCGGCAGGTCGGGTCGATCGTCCAGCGACGTGAGAGGGTGGACGGTGGAGGGAGGGGGCCCGTCGCGCTTGCGTCCATGGCGCCGTTGACGCTGATCGATCGATCGGGACGTGCCCGCTAACTCGAAGAAGCTAGCCCCGGCCTGCTCACGCACGTGCCGCCCGCGTCCCCGTGCGCGCACGGCGTGCACGGTGCACCCCCGGCGCCGACGCTGTGCGCGCGCTCTCGTTCCGAAGGTTTGCCCGGCCCGGCCGTGTGGACTTTGGCGCGCGCGCGCGTCGGCGTCGCTCTGTATGTAGAGAGCACGCCCGGTCCTGCCGCGCGGGTTGCTGTCCGTGTCCGATGGGCATACGCCATACGTAGCGACGGAGCGACGGATTCCGCCATGATTGCGCCGATTCGCGTTCCTGTCCCGTGTACGTGTACGCGTACGCGTGCCCTACGCCTGCACCGCGTAGGGCTCGGGACCAGGGGGGCTAGCTAGGTTCCTGCGGACGGAGACCGCTCACTGTCGCTTGGTTACGATGGGAACGAGATGGCTCGATCGGGTTCCGTCCATCTCCGCGTGAATCTCGGAGAATGCCGCCATTGTCATCGTCCGTGAACAGGTGATGAACCGTGAAGCGTTGGGCGGCATCGCACGGCACACGACGTGCATTTTGCTATTGATTGATGATGTCATGAGGGAGGCAAAGCACCTGCGCCCGGCCGTGGAGTGACGAGCTGAGAAAGCCTGAAACGAGGCTGCAAACGTTTTTTTTGAACATCAGTACAGACACAAGCGCTCATATACACGCGCATACACTCACCCCGAAACGCAGGCGCAGGCGCGGATGCAAACGCGGCCGTTCATTCCACAACGCGGTGCATGTCGGTTACCTAAATGTGAGGCGGTGCTTAGGTGGGCAATAGCTTTCCGGCGAAGTGACAGCCAACGTGGGAAGCCGCTGCGTTCGCAAAGTCTCTTTTACCGGAACCTGTATGTACCGGTGGCGCATCCACCACTCGTTTGCTTTTAGATGCGTGTGTACGTGCTTCTTTTCACATGTATTTCCTCAGCCTTCCCTTTGTATCTCTCTCATTATGTCAAGTCAGTCAGTCTTGTCTATGCCCCACAACAGCACTTTATGTCAGAAGGAGAGGCAGAGAGTAGCATGCGACATGTGATTTATCCCCTCCCGTTTATTCTATTTGGCTTCGAAAATTATATGACATATAACTTTTTAACCGAAACTCCATTTTTCAAGTTTTATACATATTTGAAATTCTGACAACAAGACCTTTAAAACAAGACCAATATTGGATATATTTTTTGACACGAGATTCACGTATTTTACTCGTTTGAAAATCTTTTGAAATAAGTGAAATTGTATTTTTTTTATAAATGAGCGAAATCTGTTTGATGAAGCGAGCAAAATTGTTTTTTCAATCCATAACTTTTTGAATTGTGTGAAATAGGTTTTGGAAATACGTTTCAAGATATTTCATAAATACGAAGTGAAATTAGTATTAGAGATTTTCTTTGTAAAGAGTGTAACAGTTTTTCAAATCAGTGAAATGTGTTTTTTCAAACTAGTGAAATACTGATTTTGGAATTAGTCGAATTATATTCTTTGAAATGAGTGAAATAGTAAAAGTACTTTTTGAGATATATTTTGTAATGAGTAAAAACTGTTCTTCAATTCAGTGAAATGCTTTTCTTCAAATATTCTTTGAAATGATTGGAATCATATTCTTTGAGATATATTTTGTAATCGGTTTTCTGAAACAAGTGAAATATAGTATTTCAATTGAGCTAGTGTAATGTGTTTTCTGAAATGAGTGAAATAAGTTGTTTCAAAAAAGTGAAATATATCCTTTTCGTGTGAAATGACTTTTTCAATGTTTGAAACTGACTTTTCTGCTGAGTGAAATACGTTTCAATTTCTTTTCGTAAATAAGAAGTGGAATTAGTTTTTGAGATATGGTTTGTAACGAGTGAAATTAGTTTTTCAAATAGATGCAATGTGCTTTTTCAAAAATTAGTTTGTTGAAATTAGTTCAAAAATTGAAATATTTTTTATGAAATACCAAAACATTCTTATGTTTTATGAAATTTATTTGAAAGATAATTGAAATTTGTAAAACAAAATTCCACTTCTTATTTTTAATGATTGAAATCAGTTTTCTGAAGTAAGTGAAATACTTTTTTTAATTCAGTTAAACCAATGTTTTGAAATAAGTGAAATTGTATTTTTATAAATGAGCGAAATCTGTTTTATGAAGCGAGTGAAATTGTTTTTTCAATTGATAACTTTTTGAATTGTGTGAAATATGTTTTTTGAAGTAATTGAAATCAGTTGCTGGCATCGAGTATCAAATGGGCGAAATTTGCTTTCGGAAATTATTAAAACATGTTTTTCTTTCAATTGAAACGAGTTCAAACAACTGGAATCAGTTATATCAAATGAGTGAAATCGGTTTTTTGATGAAATGAGTGAAATCAGTTTTTGAAATGTGTGAAATAAATTTTGAACGAGCCTAAATCCATCTTTTGAAAATGTGTGAAATAAATTTTGAATGAGTCTAAATCCATCTTTTGAAAATGAGTGAAATAATTTTTGAATGAGCCTAAATCCATCTTTCAAAATGTGTGAAATAAAATCATTTCACTGCGAAACAATTTTGTGTTTTCTGAAAGTCATTTCAAAGATAACTGAAATATAGAAAATTAGAAGTAGTTTAAATATATCGAAGATTGATCTTGTTCTGAAGATCTTGTCATCACGATTCCAAATATATAAAAAGTTTCAATAATGGACGTTTCGTTTAACAGATATTACTCATCCAAAATATGAGGATGAAATTAAATACATGTCAATTGTATGGAGAGAGAGAACACATGCAACCGTGTATGTGGTGAGAAATGCACGCATGCACTATTCTCTGCACCTCTCCCTCTCTCCTATGTAAAAGCTGACATTGTCTGACACAAATACTAGTATTGCTCTGTTTAATCTGCTGTATTTGCATATGAAAAGAAAGTGTATAAAACCTGCACGAATCTTGACAAAAGTGGTGAATGGTGGATTACAGACCGGTACATCCCTGCACCGGTAGAAAAACTTTTTCGCCGCTGCGTTCGTCTTCACTCCCGGGTGTCGGAACATCGTGCTCACGTACGGAATATATTTCGTTTTTGTCTCACGCACAAACCAAACAACCACCATATATACGTGCACTGGAATATCGCGATGACTCCAGAGCCGTGGCCCGGGTCCCTCCACGCTCGGTTCCACAAATCAAATAGCCACTGAAACAGACGTGTTCCATCGGTAGTTCGAATTTAGTTAGAGGACTTGCACATTTTTTTTCAAATTTATAAAGGTATTAATAACTGAAAATGCAACGTCATGTGTAACGGACGATCATTAAATAAACTAAAATGACACCAGGAAGCAGACATATTTGCTGGTAATCGCATAGGCTACTGACAGACAAATACAGTACTAGGTATGCCTGCAAGTGAAAGACTACTGACAGACAAATACTCTATCTGACACGTAGTGGTGGTGTGCTAGCTTATGCTAATCAGCTGGTGGCTCTGATGTTACATACACCGGTCACCGGTGTGTGTGCAGCTCCGGTGCCATGTCTGCGTCGCGTGCAGTGCCTGGCATGTAAACGTCTCGCCATTTTAACATCAGCTGCTAGTACATAGCAAGCCCTGCTACACCCTCTTATTATCGGTCTTTGCGCAAGCAATCGCCTAGCTAGTACTAGCATTGAAGACAAAACTAAACACTGCCGTGCCCGTCCGGGTTCAGATTTTGGGCATGACAGGTAGAGCATCTGCAATCGGACTCCTCAAATCCGTCTCAAACGTTCGGACAGGGCGCCCGGTTACTGTCCGGTCACGAAAATTTGATCTAAACGGGCCTATCGAAACGCCCGGGCTGACCGGCACCCCCATATCCAGCCTAAATATGGGCGGATATGGGGCGATCCGGGCGCGCCCACCACGGCGACTTGGCCCCGCTTGGCCCACGGCTGCCCCACAAATATCGCCGTCTGAAAAACCCTAGACCGTAGTCAATCTGAACTACACCTCACTCCCCTCTACGGCCCAGTTCTTTTGCCAGAATCTGGGGATTCTCCCAGAATCCGACCCCTATCCAGCTTCTCCCGGAATCTTTGAGCCCTATTTGTTTTACAATCCTATCTAATTAGACCGTAACTAGATAGGATTGTAAAACAAATGGGGCTCAAAGATTCTGGGAGAAGCTAGGTAGGGGTCGGATTTTGGGAAAATCCCCAGATCCTGGCAAAAGAACTGGGCCTACGTCCACTCCACTCTCGATCCCCTCCAAACACATCCGATGGCCGACGACTGAAGCAGCGCTGCCTCCGGTGGCAACTCCGGCTCCGACGACGACTGGTCTAGCTTGCTGCGTGAAGCGGACCCTGATGATGTGGAGGAGGTCGCCCTCCGCATCGCATTGAGGCGTTCGGTCGTCGACCAAGGCGGATCCACTTCGTCAGCACCCCGCACTCATTGACGCAGCGTCGGCGACGCACCTGCCCTTCCCGCCCGGCGCGCAGCTCCGGGCACTCTGCTCCACTTCTCCAGGTACGCCGCCCACCACCAGCACCCTCTGCCCGAAGGTGGTGCCCGACCACACCATTGGGTCCTCGTGCACGCAGCGGGGTCGGCGCGCACTCGGACGCTCGAGTCGGAGGCACGAGCAGCCCGGGGCTAGCGACAGCGGGCGAGGGAGAGGGCAGCGGCGTCCGAGTCGATGTCCGCGCCCCGTCCGCGCGCGAGCGCGCCGGTCGATCCTGAGGCGGCGCTCCTCGCTTCTGTCCTCCACCGCTCGCTCACGACGGCGGAGACGGATGTGCGGCACCTCCGCCGCAAGAATGACATGGCGCTCCGACTCGCCATCGAGTTGTCGGAGCGTGAGGCAACAAAGGAGGCAAAGGCGAAGGCGGCCCGCCATGCCAAGCAGCAGGCCCCCTTGCTCCTCAGGATGTCGAGCATGAGGTGCAGCTCCGACTCGGATATGATGGACGACTCCACCTCCAACTCCGACGACGACGCGCCTCCGCACGTCGATGCCTACACGGAGGAGGGGCACAACCGCGCCGACAACCGGAAGGGAAAGGGGTCGGCGAGGAAATGGTGATTTCCTCCGCCCTTCCCCGTTCTGTTTATATTTTATCCATGTTTGCAGCATGGATTTGCACTGTCCGCCGTTGAACTCCGATGAATCATGTTCCTTTTGTCCGGCTAATCCGATGTGAAAGGATCGATATGGTTGACTAGAGGGGGGGGGGGGGGGGGGGCGGGTGAATAGGCAACTAACAATTTTTGAGCTTTTCATTACCAATTTAAACTTTGCAACAAAATAAGTTGTCTAGATATGCAACTATGTGAGCAATCTATATGATGCAATAACAACAAGCACATAAGCAAGCAAAGGATATAACACAAGTATGCTTGCTAAAGTAAAGGCACGAAATAACCAAGAGTGGAGCCGGTGGAGACGAGGATGTGTTACCGAAGTTCCTTCCTTTTAAAGGGAAGTACGTCTCCGTTAGAGCGGTGTGGAGGCACAATGCTCTCCAAGAAGCCACTAGGGCCACCGTATTCTCCTCACGCACTCACACAATGCGAGATGCCGTGATTCTACTATTGGTGCCCTTGAAGGCGGCGACCGAACCTTTACAAACAAGGTTGGGGCAATCTCCACAACAATTGGAGGCTCCCAACAACACCATGAAGCTTCACCACAATGGAGTATGGCTTCGAGGTGACCTCAACCGTCTAGGGTGCTCAAGCACCCAAGAGTAACAAGATCCGCTAGAGATAAGAGAGGGAATCAAATTTCTCTTGGTGGAAGTGTAGATCGGGGCCTTCTCAACCAATCCCGAGCAAATCAACAAGTTTGATTGGCTAGGGAGAGAGATCGGGCGAAAATGGAGCTTGGAGCAACAATGGAACCGCTCCCACCCAACGGTACTGCCATGCTGACGAGGAGGTCAGGGTCCTGGCCCCAGAGCGGTACTACCGCGGGAGTAGGAGTGGTACTACCGCTTGGAGCGGTACTACCGCCACTACTGCCGCACTTAGTACCGTAAAGCCTGACACAAAAAACATCGGTCTCGAGTCGAGGCGGTAGTAGCCCGGAACCACTGCGGTACTACGGCCGAAGCCCACAAGCGGTACTACCGCTCGGGGAGCGGTACTACCGCTTGGGGAGCGGTACTACTGCTCTGGGAGCGGTACTACCGCTTGAGTGCTTCGGCGGTACTACCGCTGAGGACCGCGGTACTACCACTGGGGCAGGTCAGGGCAGGCACAGGGGTGTTGGAAATATGCCCTAGAGGCAATAATAAATTAGTTATTATTATATTTCCTTGTTCATGATAATCGTTTATTATCCATGCTATAATTGTATTGACAGGAAACTCAGATACATGTGTGGGTACATAGACAACACCATGTCCCTAGTAAGCCTCTAGTTGACTAGCTCGTTGATCAATAGATGGTTACGGTTTCCTGACCATGGACATTGGATGTCGTTGATAACGGGATCACATCATTAGGAGAATGATGTGATGGACAAGACCCAATCCTAAGCCTAGCACAAAAGATCGTAGTTCGTATGCTAAAGCTTTTCTAATGTCAAGTATCTTTTCCTTAGACCATGAGATTGTGCAACTCCCGGATACTGTAGGAATGCTTTGGGTGTACCAAACGTCACAACGTAACTGGGTGGCTATAAAGGTGCACTACAGGTATCTCCGAAAGTGTCTGTTGGTTTGGCACGAATCGAGACTGGGATTTGTCACTCCGTGTAAACGGAGAGGTATCTCTGGGCCCACTCGGTAGGACATCATCATAATCTGCACAATGTGACCAAGGGGTTGATCACGGGATGATGTGTTACGGAACGAGTAAAGAGACTTGCCGGTAACGAGATTGAACAAGGTATCGGTATACCGACGATCGAATCTCGGGCAAGTACAATACCATTAGACAAAGGGAATTGTATACGGGATTGATTGAGTCCTTGACATCGTGGTTCATCCGATGAGATCATCGTGGAACATGTGGGAGCCAACATGGGTATCCAGATCCCGCTGTTGGTTATTGACCGGAGAACGTCTCGGTCATGTCTACATGTCTCCCGAACCCGTAGGGTCTACACACTTAAGGTTCGATGACGCTAGGGTTATAAAGGAAGTTTGTATGTGGTTATCGAATGTTGTTCGGAGTCCCGGATGAGATCCCAGACGTCACGAGGAGTTCCGAAATAGTCCGGAGGTAAAGATTTATATATGGGAAGTCCTATTTTGGCCACCAGAAAATGTCTGGGATTTTTCGGTATTGTACCGGGAAGGTTCTAGAGGGTTCCGGAGTGGGGCCCACCTGCATGGGGGGACCCACATGAACGTGGGTAGTGGGGGAAAGGCCCCACACCCCTGGTCAAGGCGCACCAAGATCCCCCCTTAGAAGGAATAAGATCATATCCCGAAGGGATAAGATCAAGATCCCTAAAAAGGGGGGATAACAATCGGTGGGGAAGGAAATGATGGGATTTCTTTCCTCCCACCTTGGCCAACGCCCCAATGGACTTGGAGGGCAAGAAACCAGCCCCTCCACCCCTATATAAAGTGGGGAGGCGCATGGGAGCTTCACACGAAGTTCTGGCGCAGCCCTCCCCCTCTCCCAAGTCCTCCTCCTCTCCCGCGGTGCTTGGCGAAGCCCTGCAGGATTGCCACGCTCCTCCACCACCACCACGCCGTCGTGCTACTGCTGGATGGAGTCTTTCTCAACCTCTCCCTCTCTCCTTGCTGGATCAAGGCATGGGAGACGTCACCGGGCTGTACGTGTGTTAAACGCGGAGGTGCCGTCCGTTCGGCACTAGGATCTCCGGTGATTTGGATCACGACGAGTATGACTCCTTCCACCCCGTTCTCTTGAACGCTTCCGCTTAGCGATCTACAAGGGTATGTAGATGCACTCTCCTTCCCCTCGTTGCTGGTTTCTTCATAGATAGATCTTGGTGACACGTAAGAAAATTTTGAAGTTCTGCTACGTTCCCCAACAGTGGCATCATGAGCTAGGTCTATTGCGTAGATTCTTTGCACGAGTAGAACACAAAGTAGTTGTGGGCGTTGATTTTGTTCAATATGCTTACCGTTACTAGTCCAATCTTGTTTCGACGGTATTATGGGATGAAGCGGCCCGGACCGACCTTACACGTACTCTTACGTGAGACAGGTTCCACCGATTGACATGCACTTGGTGCATAAGGTGGCTAGCGGGTGCCAGTCTCTCCCACTTTAGTCGGAACGGATTCGATGAAAAGGGTCCTTATGAAGTGTAAATAGCAATTGACATATCACATTGTGGTTTTGCGTAGGTAAGAAACGTTCTTGCTAGAAACCCATAGCAGCCACGTAAAACATGCAAACAACAATTAGAGGACGTCTAACTTGTTTTTGCAGGGTATGCTATGTGATGTGATATGGCCAAGAAGAATATGATGAATGATATGTGATGTATGAGATTGATCATGTTCTTGTAATAGGAATCACGACTTGCATGTCGATGAGTATGACAACCGGCAGGAGCCATAGGAGTTGTCTTAATTTATTGTATGACCTGCGTGTCATTAAACAACGCCATGTAATTACTTTACTTTATTGCTAACCGGTAGCCATAGTAGTAAAAGTAATAGTTGGCGAGACAACTTCATGAAGACACGATGATGGAGATCATGATGATGGAGATCATGGTGTCATGCCGATGACGATGATGATCATGGAGCCCTGAAGATGGAGATCCGTGGAGCTATATGATATTGGCCATATCATGTCACTACTATATAATTGCATGTGATGTTTATTATGTTTATGCATCTTGTTTACTTAGAACAACGGTAGTAAATAAGATGATCCCTTACAACAATTTCAAGAAGTGTTCTCCCCTAACTGTGCACCGTTGCTAAAGTTCGTCGTTTCGAAGCACCACGTGATGATCGGGTGTGATAGATCCTTACGTTCACATACAACGGGTGTAAGATAGTTTTACACATGCAAAATACTTAGGGTTAACTTGACGAGCCTAGCATGTATAGACATGGCCTCGGAACACAGAGACCGAAAGGTCGAGCATGAGTCGTATAGTAGATACAATCAACATGAAGATGTTCACCGATGATGACTAGTCCGTCTCACGTGATGATCGGACACGGCCTAGTTGACTCGGATCATGTAATCACTTAGATGACTAGAGGGATGTCTATCTGAGTGGGAGTTCATAAGATGAACTTAATTATCCTGAACATAGTCAAAAGATCTTTGCAAATTATGTCGTAAGCTCGCGCTTTAGCTCCACTGTTTAGATATGTTCCTAGAGAAAATATAGTTGAAAGTTGACAATAGCGATTATGCGGACAGTAGAAAGCTTATGTCCTTAATGCACCGCTCAGTGTGCTGAACCCCAAATGTCGTTTGTGGATGTTGCGAACATCAGACATACACGTTTTGATAACTACGTGATAGTTCAGTTAAACGGTTTAGAGTTGAGGCACCAAAGACGTTTTCGAAACGTCGCGGAACATATGAGATGTTTCGAGGGCCGAAATTGAGATTTCAGGCTCGTGCCCACGTCAAGAGGTATGAGACCTCCGACGATTTTCTTAGCCTGCAAACTAAGGGAGAAAAGCTCAATCGTTGAGCTTGTGCTCAGATTGTCTGAGTGCAACAATCACTTGAATCGAGTGGGAGTTGATCTTCCAGATGAGATAGTGATGTTTCTCCAAAGTCAATGCCACCAAGCTGCTAGAGCTTCGTGATGAGCTATAACATATCAGGGATAGATATGATGATCCTTGAGGTATTCGCGATGTTTGACACTGCGAAAGTAGAAATCAAGAAGGAGCATCAATTGTTGATGGTTGGTGAAACCACTAGTTTCAAGAAGGGCAAGGGCAAGAAGGGATACTTCATGAAACGGCAAATCAGCTGCTGCTCCAGTGAAGAAACCCAAGGTTGAACCCAAACCCGAGACTAAGTACTTCTGTGATAAGGGGAATAGTCACTAGAGCGGAATTACCCTAGATACTTGGTAGATGAGAAGGCTGACAAGGTCGATAGAAGTATATTGGATATACATTATGTTAATGTGTACTTTACTAGTACTCCTAGTAGCACCAGGGTATTAGATACCGGTTCGGTTGCTAAGTGTTAGTAACTCGAAATAAAGAGCTACGGAATAAACGGAGACTAGCTAAAGGTGAGCTGATGATATGTGTTGGAAGTATTTCCAAGTTTGATGTGATCAAACATCGCACGCTCCCTCTACCATCAAGATTAGTATTAAACCTGAATAATTGTCATTTGGTGTTTGCGTTGAGCATAGACATGATTGGATTATGCCTATCGCAATACGGTTATTCATTTAAGGAGAATAATGGTTACTCTGTTTATTTGAATAATACCTTCAATGGTCTTGCACCTGAAACGAATGGTTTATTGAATCTCGATCGTAGTGATACACATTTTCATGCCAAAAGATATAAGATAGTAATGATAGTACCACTTACTTGTGGCACTGCCATGTAAGTCATATTGGTATAAAACGCATGAAGAAGCTCCATGTTGATGGATCTTTGGACTCACTCGTTTTTGAAAAGTTTGAGACATGCGAACCACGTCTATTGGTGTATACGCATGAAGAAACTCCATGCAGATGGATCGTTTGGACTCACTTGATTTTGAATCACTTGAGATATGCAAATCATACCACATGGGCAAGATGACTGAAAAGCCTCGTTTTCAATAAGATGGAACAAGATAGCAACTTGTTGGAAGTAACACATTTTGATGTGTGCAGTCCAATGAGTGCTGAGGCATGCAGTAAATATCGTTATGTTCTTACTTCACAGATGATTCAAGTAGATGTTGAGTATATTTACTTGATGAAACACAAGTCTGAATTATTGAATGGTTCAAGTAATTTCAGAGTGAAGTTGAAGATCATCGTGACAAGAGGATAAAATGTTTATGATATGATCATAGAGATGAGTATCTGAGTTATGAGCTTTGGCACGCAATTAAGACATTGTGGAAATTGTTTCACAATTAATACCGCCTGGAACACCATAGTTTGATGGTGTGTCCGAACATCATAGTTGCACCCTATTGGATATGGTGCGTACCATGATGTCTCTTATCGAATTACCACTATCATTTATGGGTTAGGCATTAGAGACAACCACATTCACTTTAAATAGGGCACCACGTAATTCCGTCGAGATGACACCGTATGAACTATGGTTTAGAGAAACCTAAGCTGTCATTTCTTAAAGGTTTGGGCTGCGACGCTTATGTGAAAAAGTTTCAGGTTGATAAGCTCGAACCCAAAGCGGATAATAATGCATCTTCATAGGACACCCAAAAACAGTTGGGTATACCTCCTAATTCAGATTCGAAAGCAATAGGGATTGTTTCTTGAATCGGGTCCTTTTTCGAGGAAAGGTTTGTCTCAAAAAGTTGAGTGGGAGGATGGTGGAGACTTGATATGGTTATTGAACCATCACTACAACTAGTGTGTAGCAGGGCACAGGAAGTTGTTCCTGTGGCACCTACACCAATTGAAGTAGAAGCTTATGATAGTGATCATGAAACTTCGGATCAAGTCACTACCGTGCCTCGTAGGGTGACAAGGATGCGTACTACTTTAGAGTGGTACGGTAATCCTGTCTTGAAGGTCATGTTGCTAGACAACAATGAACCTACGAGCTATGGAGAAGCGATGGTGGGCCCAAATTCCGACAAATGGATAGAAGCCATGAAATCCGAGATAGGATCCATGTATCAGAACAAAGCATGGACTTTGGTGGACTTGCCCGATGATCGGCAAGCCATTGAGATAAATGGATCTTTAAGAAGAAGACGGACGTGGACGATGATGTCACCGTCTATGAAGCTCGACTTGTGGCGAAGAGTTTTTCACAAGTTCAAGGAGTTGACTACGATGAGATTTTCTCATCCGTAGCGATGCTTAAGTCCGTCGGAATCATGTTAGCATTAGCTGCATTTATGAAATCTGGCAGATGGATGTCAAAACGAGTTTCCTTACCAGTCTTCGTAAGGAAAGGTTGTATGTGATACAATCAGGAAGTTTTTGTCGATCCTAAGGATGCTAAAAGGTATGCTGGCTCCAGTGATCCTTCTAAGGACTGGAGTAAGCATCTCGGAGGTGGAATGTGTGCTTTGATGATCAAAGATTTTGGGTTTATACAAAGTTTATGATAAACTTGTATTTCCAAAGAAGTGAGTGGGAGCACTATAGAATTTCTGATGAGTATATGTTGTTGACATATTGTTGATCAGAAATGATGTAGAATTTCTAGAAAGCATTTCTAATAAGGGTTGATTGAAAGGAGTTTTCAAGGGAAAACCTGGATTAAGCTACTTGAACATTGAGCATCAAGATCTATGAGGATAGATCAGAAAACGCTAAATGGTACTTTCAAATGAGCACATACCTTGACATGATCTTGAAGGTGTTCAAGATGGATCAGTCAAAGAAGGAGTTCTTGCCTGAGTTGTAAGGTATGAAGTTAAGAGTTAAAGCTCGACCACGGCAGAAGAGAGAGAAAGGACGAATGTCGTCCCCTATGCTTCAGACATAGGCTCTATAGTATGCTATGCTGTGTACCGCACCGGAAGTGTGCCTTGCCATGAGTCAGTCAAGGGGTACAAGAATGATCCAGGAATGGATCATTGGACAACGGTCAAAATTGTCCTTGTAACAAATACGGACATGTTTCTCGATTATGGAGGTGATAAAGAGTTCGGCGTAAAGGGTTACGTCGATGCAAGCTTTAACACCTATCCGAGTGACTCTGAGTAGCAAACCGGATACGTATAGTGGAGTAACCATTTGGAATAGCTCCAAGTGGAGCGTGGAAGCAGCATTTACAATATGACCTAGAGATTTGCGAAGTACATACGGATCTGAATGTTGCAGACCCGTTGACTAAAACCTCTCTCACAAGCAAAACATGATCAAACCCCAGAACTCATTGAGTCTTAATCACATGATGATGTGAACTAGTTTAATGACACTAGTAAACTCTTTGGATGTTGGTCACATGGCGATGTGACGTGTGAGTGTTAATCACATGGCGATGTGAACTAGATTATTGACTCTAGTGCAAGTGGGAGACTGTTGGAAATATGCCCTAGAGGCAATAATAAATTAGTTATTATTATATTTCCTTGTTCATGATAATCGTTTATTATCCATGCTATAATTGTATTGACAGGAAACTCAGATACATGTGTGGGTACATAGACAACACCATGTCCCTAGTAAGCCTCTAGTTGACTAGCTCGTTGATCAATAGATGGTTACGGTTTCCTGACCATGGACATTGGATGTCGTTGATAACGGGATCACATCATTAGGAGAATGATGTGATGGACAAGACCCAATCCTAAGCCTAGCACAAAAGATCGTAGTTCGTATGCTAAAGCTTTTCTAATGTCAAGTATCTTTTCCTTAGACCATGAGATTGTGCAACTCCCGGATACCGTAGGAATGCTTTGGGTGTACCAAACGTCACAACGTAACTGGGTGGCTATAAAGGTGCACTACAGGTATCTCCGAAAGTGTCTGTTGGGTTGGCACGAATCGAGACTGGGATTTGTCACTCCGTGTAAACGGAGAGGTATCTCTAGGCCCACTTGGTAGGACATCATCATAATGTGCACAATGTGACCAAGGGGTTGATCACGGGATGATGTGTTACGGAATGAGTAAAGAGACTTGCCGGTAACGAGATTGAACAAGGTATCGGTATACCGACGATCGAATCTCGGGCAAGTACAATACCGTTAGACAAAGGGAATTGTATACGGGATTGATTGAGTCCTTGACATCGTGGTTCATCCGATGAGATCATCGTGGAACATGTGGGAGCCAACATGGGTATCCAAATCCCGCTGTTGGTTATTGACCGGAGAACGTCTCGGTCATGTCTACATGTCTCCCGAACCCGTAGGGTCTACACACTTAAGGTTCGATGACGCTAGGGTTATAAAGGAAGTTTGTATGTGGTTACCGAATGTTGTTCGGAGTCCCGGATGAGATCCCGGACATCACGAGGAGTTCCGGAATGGTCCGGAGGTAAAGATTTATATATGGGAAGTCCTATTTTGGCCACCAGAAAATGTTCGGGATTTTTCGGTATTGTACCGGGAAGGTTCTAGAAGGTTCCGGAGTGGGGCCCACCTGCATGGGGCGACCCACATGAACGTGGGTAGTGGGGGAAAGGCCCCACAGCCCTGGTCAAGGCACACCAAGATCCCCCTTAGAAGGAATAAGATCATATCCCGAAGGGATAAGATCAAGATCCCTAAAAAGGGGGGATAACAATCGGTGGGGAAGGAAATGATGGGATTTCTTTCCTCCCACCTTGGCCAACGCCCCAATGGACTTGGAGGGCAAGAAACCAGCCCCTCCACCCCTATATAAAGTGGGGAGGCGCATGGGAACTTCACACGAAGTTCTGGCGCAACCCTCCCCCTCTCCCAAGTCCTCCTCCTCTCCCGCGGTGCTTGGCGAAGCCCTGCAGGATTGCCACGCTCCTCCACCACCACCACGCCGTCGTGCTGCTGCTGGATGGAGTCTTCCTCAACCTCTCCCTCTCTCCTTGCTGGATCAAGGCATGGGAGACGTCACCGGGCTGTACGTGTGTTGAACGCGGAGGTGCCGTCCGTTCGGCACTAGGATCTCTGGTGATTTGGATCACGACGAGTACGACTCCTTCCACCCCGTTCTCTTGAACGCTTCCGCTTAGCGATCTACAAGGGTATGTAGATGCACTCTCCTTCCCCTCATTGCTGGTTTCTCCATAGATAGATCTTGGTGACACGTAAGAAAATTTTGAATTTCTGCTACGTTCCCCAACAAGGGGAAGGAGAGGCTGCTCCATCAAAGCGGAAGGAAAACATCGGGTGTGATACGGATGTGTACGTGTTGATTCCACCCTAGCCTTACCAAAGCAGACCCCCTCTTGATAGTACGGTGACTCCTACGAAACTAGTCCACCAACAGAGAAACAAAGGAGCTACACCGTCTTGAATAACACACCGAGGGGAGGTAATCGTCTCGTGCCAATGGATGAATCTCTGAAAGAACTTAACGCACACGATTAGTCCGCAAAAGCATTGTCATCAATCACCAAAACATCCTTGGGGATAAATATGCCCTTACAATCTCCCCCTTTTTGGTGGATTGATGACAATACGGGATTTGCACAAACATGAGAGATATAGGACAAGCGCAAAAACCCCACCGTCCTAAAATGTAGATGGGCTCCCCCTAGATGTGTGCTATCTAGATAAGTGCTTTGGACTGCACGACACACATACTAGGATCAATGCTCCCCCTACATTTTAGAGACCGACCAATCACCTAAGCAGGGTATATGAGAGGAGCATAGATAACTTAACAGGATAAGCATGAAACTCATAAGCTAGATAGTGACATAGATAATGATACTGGAAAGATAAGGTAGCATATGTCTCACACCATATGACGGGAACTTAGGTCTCACTGACACAAACCAAACAAAGCAAATTGCAAGGAAAACACAAACACAGAAGACGGAAGACACAAAGACACAAAGCACAAATCCCTAAACTCTCTCCCCCTTTGGCATCGAGACGCCAAAAAGGAGAGGGAGTGTTGCTACGGCTCCAGGTGATAGCAATAGGGGGACACACACATCAGATCTCAGCGGGATCATCTGCGCCACCGTCGTCGGTCGGGAAGTGCTCGGCATCAGAATCGTTCCACGGGCAGTGCTGCTGAATCCACTCCTCCTCCTCAGTAAGCTGGTCTTCAAATCCACTGTTAACTGTAGCACCCAACTGACGCATGAGCTTCTTGTGGCGACCTCGGGCCTTCTTCTCAGCCACATGAGTCATGTACTGACCGAGAGACTCCATGCAGAACAGCTTCTTCATCTTGAGCTTGAGCTTCTTTGCCCAAGAGGGCTCTGCCTCAGAAGGCACGTAGTCATCATCATCATCCTCAGCCTCATCCCCAGTCTCCTCCTCGATCTCCATGGCAGTAGCAGACGAAGGAACTCCAGACTTAGGGGCCTGAGTGCCCCAGTTATCCTTCTTCCTCAGACGCTTGATGTCGTGAGAAACCAACTCTCCAGTCTCCAGCATCACCTTGGGATAGACACGAGCCCAGGACTTCTCAATAAGCAGCATGATGAACGAACCATAAATCGGGCACTTGCGCTCAGAGATAGCAGATAACAGCTCAGACCACATAACATGAGAGATATCCAGGGACTCTCCGGTGTTCTGTTCCTTCTGACGCTGGCAGAAGAGAAGCATGTCCACGAGATAGGAGTGTACCATATCCAGATTCCCGATACGAGGGAAAAGAGTCTCTCTGAAGACACAGTGAAGGATATCCAGAAAGGCAGGCAACTCATAAGTTTCCTTCTTCATCTCAGGGTTGATCCTCAAAGTGCAGTAGGGCCATAGAGCTTGCTTGTGAGTGGCGTTGGTGTTGCGGTGTGGGCGAAAGCCGACAGGAGACTCAAGACCTAGATCTTGCACCCCAATCAACTCCATGAAAGCTTTCCACTTGACTTAAAGCAACTTATCATTGGTCATCCAAGTCAGTGTCCTATCCTCATCAGTCCCGAGATGAACCGCGGCATAGAATTGGGCCACAATATCAGCATCATAATCTTTGTTGAATTGCATGACCCCAAGAATGTTCAGTTGAGTGCACATCTGAAGAGCTTCACCAAAGTATTCATGATCCTTCTCCATATGGTCGGTGTCGATGGAGTGCACGTTGACAAAGAGGTTCTTCTTGGCTTTGAGAACATCAAAGAAGATGGCAAACTGGAACCTGTTCCAGAACGGACGGTTGACCAAAGTGGGATCTTGGTCTGCCTCATAGGGGTTGCGGCGACGCCTTGCCCAGAACTCCTTGGGTTGCATTTTTGTCACGGTTTTGCCAGAGTGCTTCAGCTTGACACCAGTCTTCTTTTTGAGTTGAGGTGGAGGTGGAGCACTTGAGGAACCTCCGGCAGACTCAGTGGTGCGATAACGCTTGGACGTGGCACGGCCGGGGTTGACACGACGAGCCTGATGCTCAGGAAGCTCATCACCTGGAACCACACACAAGAACACGCAAACAACCAGAAAGAACGAGCATAAGCCACAAAACACGAGCAAAAAGATCACTGAGAGGTAAGAGCATGGTGGAAACTGGTAGAGGGCGGTAGTACCGCTCGGAGCAGTAGTACCGCTCGCCACCAGCGGTAGTACCGCTCAGCAACCAAATGGCCTCTAGACAAACGACTCAAGCACAAAAAGAGACAAGAAAGCAAGGCCAAGAAAAATAAAGACCAACAAGGCAACACACACACTAACAACGGTCCAGAACCCACTCCTTCAAAACAACCACACGAAAGCAGAGCGAGCTCTGGCCTCTCTCAAGAGAGGGCGGTGGCCGGAGCCACCTATGTTTGAGTCAATTGGTATGGCACCGCGAAGAATTATCCTTGGGCCCATGACCAAAACTCGTTTTTGAAGCACAAGTACCATCAAAAATGGCTAATGTGAAAGAGTTGATCGTTTTATGCATAATGGGGGGAGGGAGAGTTCATTGAGAGAACAACACTCCCCCTATGTCCATGCCTACATCTAAACTAGACATCAAGTTGAGTGAGGTGGGGTGTACAAGGGTTCAAGTCACATTGCTCGAATCAATGATATTTAGCTCATGCCTTAACTCGCGAAATCTTGCTTCATCCAAGGGCTTCGTGAAGATATCTGCAAGGTTATCATGAGTGTTGACATACTTGAGCTCGATCTCCCCTCGCCTAATGTGATCCCGGATGAAATGATACCGAATCTCAATATGCTTCATCTTGAAGTGTTGCACCGGGTTGAGAGAAATCTTGATGGCACTTTCGTTGTCACACCAAAGAGGCACTTTGTCACAAATGACACCGTATTCCTTTAAAGTTTGCCTCATCCATAAGAGTTGTGCACAACAACTACCGGCCGCCACATATTCCGCTTCGGTGGACGAGAGAGACACACAACTTTGCTTCTTGGAAGACCAACTCACCAAAGAGCACCCAAGAAACTGTCACCCCTCCGGAAGTGGACTTCCTATCCACTTTGTCTCCCGCCCAATCGGAATCCGTAAATCCTTCAAGCTTGAAGTTTGCCCATCTTGGGTACCATAAGCCAAAGTTTGGGGTATGAGCCAAATATCGAAAGATTCGCTTGACCGCCACATAGTGACTTTCCTTCGGTGCGGCTTGAAACCGTGCACACATCCCCACACTCAACATGATATCCGGTCTAGATGCACAAAGGTAAAGCAAGGAGCCAATCATGGAGCGATATACCTTTTGATCCACCGCTTTACCATTGGGATCAATGTCAAGTTGGCACTTGGTGGGCATTGGTGTAGTAGCCGGCTTGACATCACTTAGCTTGAATCTTTTTAGCATGTCTTGAGTGTATTTGGCTTGGTTGATGAAGGTTCCTTCTCTTCTTTGTTTGATGTCAAAACCAAGGAAGAACTTCAACTCTCCCATCGAAGACATCTTGAACTTGGAGGTCATGAGAGCGACAAATTCCTCATTGAAAGCTTTGCTAGGGGAACCAAAGATAATGTCATCAACATATAGTTGGCATACAAACAATTCCCCTTTGACCTTCTTAGTAAAAAGAGTGGGATCGATTAGCCCCACCTCAAATCCACGATCTTGTAACAACTCGGTAAGGTGGTCATACCACGCACGTGGGGCTTGTTTAAGGCCATAGAGTGCCTTATCGAGTTGATACACATGATCCGGGAAGTAGGGATCCTCGAACCCGGGGGGTTGCTTGACATAGACCAACTCATTAATAGGACCATTCAGAAAAGCACTTTTCACATCCATTTGTTGCAACTTAAAGTTGTGATGGGAAGCATAAGCAATCAACAAACGTATGGATTCAAGACGAGCAACGGGAGCAAAGGTTTCACCGTAGTCGATACCCTTGACTTGGGAGTAGCCTTGTGCTACCAATCTTGCCTTGTGGCGAACGATGTTCCCATGAGCATCTTGCTTGTTCTTGAAAATCCACTTGGTTTCAATGACGTTGTGGTCCCCCGATGGCCTTGGCACCAATCTCCACACCTTGTTGTACTCGAAGTTGTTGAGTTCTTCATGCATGGCATTGAGCCAATCCGAGTCTTCGAGCGCCTCATAGACCTTTTGGGGTTCAACACAAGAGACAAACGCATGATATTCACAATAGTTGGCTAATTGTCTACGAGTGCTTACCCCCCTTTCTTAGGCTTCCAACCACATTTTCCATGAGATGGCCTTGGGTGGTGAGCTTGGAAGCAATCTTCGCGGCACGACACTCTAATTCCTCCTCGGGTGTGGAAGGAGGAGGGTTAACTTGATCATCTTGAGCGCCGCCTTGAGCTTGTTCTTGATCTTGAGCTTGCTCATGATCTTGAACTTGCTCGAGGGGGAGAACTTGACCTTGGGGATCATTTAGAGGTTCACCACCATCTTGAGGTTGATCTTGCCCTTGGTCTTGCTCACGAGGTTGAGGGCCTTCACTTTGTTCTTAGGAAGCGTGTGGGTCTTGGGGAGGTGATGGCTCCACTTGAGTGGAGCATTGTGTTGGGGAACGTTGCAGAAAACAAAAATTTTCCTACTCACTTCACCAAGATCCATCTAGGAGTTCATCTAGCAACGAGTCATCGGATGCATCTACGTACCTTGTAGATCGCGAGCGGAAGCGTTCAAAGAACGGTGATGATGTAGTCGTACTCGACGTGATCCAAATCACCGATGACCAAGCGCCGAACGGACGGCACCTCCGCGTTCAACACACGTACGGGACGGGAGACGTCTCCTCCTTCTTGATCCAGCAAGGGGGAAGGAGAGGTTGATGAAGATCCAGCAGCACGACGGCGTGGTGGTGGATGCAGGGCGTCACAGAAGCAGGGCTTCGCCGAGACTACGAGAGAGAGACGTAACGGGGAGAGAGGGAGGCGCCAGGGGCTGGTCTGTTTCCCTCCTCTCCCCCCCACTATATATAGGGGTGCCAGGGGGGCGCCGGCCCTAGTAGATGAGATCTACTAGGGGGGGCGGCGGCCAAGGGGAGGTTTCCCTCCCCCCCAAGGCACCTAGGGGTGCCTTCCACCACATGGACTCTTCCATGGTGGGAACCCTAGGCGCATGGGCCTATAGGGGCTGGTGCCCTTGGCCCATGAAGGCCAAGGCGCACCCCCTACAGCCCATGTGCCCCCCCAGGACAGGTGGCCCCACCCGGTGGGCCCCCGGGACCCCTCCGGTGGTCCCGGTACAATACCGATAACCCCGAAACTCGTCCCGATGCCCGAAACAGCACTTCCTATATATAATTCTTTACCTCCGGACCATTTCGGAACTCCTCGTGATGTCCGGGATCTCATCCGGGACTCCGAACAACATTCGGGTTTCTGCATATACATATCTTCATAACCCTAGCGTCACCGAACCTTAAGTGTGTAGACCCTACGGGTTCGGGAGACAAGCAGACATGACCGAGACGACTCTCCGGTCAATAACCAACAGCGGGATCTGGATACCCATGTTGGCTCCCACATGCTCCACGATGATCTCATCGGATGAACCACGATGTCGAGGATTCAATCAACCCCGTACTCAATTCCCTTTGTCAATCGATATGTTACTTGCCCGAGATTCGATCGTCGGTATCCCAATACCTCGTTCAATCTCGTTACCGGCAAGTCACTTTACTCGTACCGTAATGCATGATCCGTGACCAGACACTTGGTCACTCTGAGCTCATTATGATGATGCATTACCGAGTGGGCCCAGTGATACCTCTCCGTCATACGGAGTGACAAATCCCAGTCTTGATCCATGTCAACCCAACAGACACTTTCGGAGATACCCGTAGTCTACCTTTATAGTCACCCAGTTACGTTGTGACGTTTGGTATACCCAAAGCACTCCTACAGTATCCGGGAGTTACACGATCTCATGGTCTAAGGAAAAGATACTTTGACATTGGAAAACTCTAGCAAACGAACTATACGATCTTGTGCTATGTTTAGGATTGGGTCTTGTCCATCACATCATTTTCCTAATGATGTGATCTCGTTATCAATGACATCCAATGTCCATAGTCAGGAAACCATGACTATCTATTGATCAACGAGCTAGTCAACTAGAGGCTTACTAGGGACATGTTGGTGTCTGTTATTCACACATGTATTACGATTTCCGGATAACACAATTATAGCATGAATAAAGACAATTATCATGAACAAGGAAATATAATAATAATGCTTTTATTATTGCCTCTAGGGCATATTTCCAACACATTGTCCTTCTCCTTCGGCCACAAGGGGTTCCTCAGTGGGTAGAATATGACCAATACCCATTATTCTTATGGCTTGGGGAGGAATTTCATCACCTACATCACAAGTACCACTTTGCTCCACTTGGGAGCCATTATTTTCGTCAAACTCCATGTTACACGTCTCCTCAATGAGTCCGGTGGACTTGTTGAGAATACGGTAAGCATGAGAGTTTGTAGCATAACCAACAAATATGCCCTCATGAGCTCTAGCCTCAAATTTAGACAAACGAACACCTTTCTTGAGAATGAAACACTTACAACCGAACACCCGGAAGTACTTGAGGTTGGGCTTGTTGCCGGTGAGTATCCCATAAGGAGTCTTGTTCAAGCCTTTGCGGAGATAGAGCCGATTGGATGCATGACATGCGGTGTTGATGGCTTCGGCCCAAAAGTTGTATGGAGACTTGAACTCCGCCATCATGGTCCTAGCCGCATACATCAACGTCCGGTTCTTCCTCTCCGCAACACCATTTTGTTGAGGGGTATATGGAGCAGCATATTGGTGCTTGATCCCCTCATCACTAAGAAACTCATCCAAGGTGTAGTTCTTGAACTCGGCGCCGTTGTCACTTCTGATTGTCAAGATCTTTGCATTATGTTGACGTTGAGCTTCATTTGCAAAGTCGATGACGGTTTGTTGAGTCTCATTCTTCCTCTTGAAGAAGTATACCCAAGTGTATCTTGAATAATCATCCACAATCACCAAGCAATACTTTCTACCTCCAAGACTATCGAAAGATGGAGGCCCAAAGAGATCCATGTGAAGGAGCTCCAAGGGTCTCTTCGAGTAGATGATGGTCGAGGGAGGGTGAGCCTTCTCATGAAGCTTTCCTTCAATACAAGCACTGCAAGCATGGTCTTTGGCAAAACTAACATTTGTTAGTCCACGGACATGGTCCCCTTGAGAAGACTTTGCAAAGATCTCATATTGACGTGGGCCAATCGGCGATGCCAAAGCCATCCCACATCAACTTTAGCCATTAGGCATGTTGCGGTCTTAGTGGGTCGCTCCGAAAAGTTAATCACATAGAGATCGTTCTTGACATGCCCAACAAAGGCTACTTTAAGAGTCTTGCTACACAAGAGGGCCACTGTATCAATGTCAAAGAAAGTAGCAAAACCCATGAGTGCAAGTTGACGAACGGAAAGCAAATTATATGCAAGGGACTCAGCAAGCATGACTTTCTCGATCGTTAGATCATGAGAAATGACAACCTTGTCAAGAGCCAATACCTTAGAATGTGAGGCATCACCCCACTCAACATTGGTGGGCATAGATGGAATCTTTTGCACGTCCACCACCAAGTCCTTGCTTCCGGTCATATGATTTGTTGCTCCACTATCAAGCAACCATGATCCCCCACCGGAAGCAAACACCTACAAGAGATCAATGCTTGGTTTTAGGTATCCATTTAGTAATGGGTCCTTTGATGTTAGTAACAAGGGTCTTAGGAACCCAAATAGACCACTCAATGTACTCATAAGGAGAACCAACAAATTTAGCATAAACATGTCCATCACTCGCACGGCACAACACATATGACGGGTTAAAGTCGCCGGCTTTGTTGGAGGAAATGCTTTTGCCCTTTTGGAAGTCAACTCCCTTCACTTTTTCCTTCTTCTCCTTAGGATCACCCTCTCCCTCGTTCACAAAAGTTTGCTTGAGAGGAGGAGGACGTTTGGTCTTGTCGTTCTTCTTCTTCTTGCTCTTGGACTTGGGTGCAAACCCAATTCCTTCCTTGGCCACAACTTCCTTTTGATTGCTCAAAAGGTCGTTGAGGTTCTTCTCACCTTGAATGCATGTCACAAGGCCTTTCTCAAGTTGATCCTTCAATTTGGCATTCTCCTCCACAAGATGCACATGCTCACAACATGGGTTAGTAGCACATGCATTATCAATTAATACCATATGAGGAAAGGTGGCCTTTTCCTTGGTTAGCTTAACTTGGAGTTGAGCATGAGACTCCTTGAGGTTAGCGTGAGCACCCTTCAAGACCTTGTGGGCCTTGTCAAGTATCTCAAACTCCTCTTTGAGTCTAGCATGATCAACCCCAAGTTTAGCCTTCTCGGAAGTTAGCACACGAGACACGACAAGGGCATGATCAAGATCTTTCTTTAATTTAGCATGGTCATCGTTGTGTGACTCCTCAAAAGTCAAACGATGAACACGCTCTTCCTCAAGGGCATTAGAGAGATCCGATATCTCATCGGCATAGTCACGACTATGACCTTCCATCTTAGATATGGTTTCTTTGTGAGCCACGATCATGTCATTGGCCTCACCAAGTTGTTCCAAGAGAGCAACAAAATGCTTCTTGGACTTGCCCCTGAGCTTACTCATAAAAGACTCAAATTCATTCACTTCCTCATTAGACCCATCATGTTCATCAATGCAATCCTCCAAGGAGGGATTAGTGATGATGGTGGTTTTGATGTTGGGGGTTACCTTATTTGAAGCTTTAGCCATGAGGCACTTGGCGGTGATGTTCTCGTTGGGTGAATCAAAGAGAGACACCCGTGGAGGAGTAGCAATGGCAACGGACGCCATGGCCATCGCTTCTCCATTTTCATCATAGTCGTCATCCTCTTGGTATTCTTCTTGAACCACCAACCCACGCGTGGGAGTCTTCTTGGCGAAATTGTTCTTGTTGGGGAAGGACTTGGCTTTGTCCTTTCGGATGAACTTGCCACCGTTGTCTTCCCGCTTCTCGTAAGGACAATCCGCAACGAAATGGCTCACATTGCCATAGTTGAAGCACATTCTAACTCGTTGCTTGCCCTTGACGCCGCTTGCGTTGTTCTTGTTGAAGTTGGGTCTTGTATTCTTCTTGCTCCAAAATTGTCTTGAAGCAAGGGCCATGTGTTCATGATAATCATATTTGGTGTCTTCGGGGTTGCTCTCCTCATCTTCCACTTCTTCCTCTTCTTCCATAATAACCTTGGCCTTCAAAGCAAGGTTGGGCTTCTTTACCCTTTGAGAACGGAGCACCGCATTGTCGGCAGTCTTGTCCAAGATGCTCATTGCAACGAACTCATCCAACACTTCACTTGAGGTCATGGGGTGGAAGTCCGGTCTTTGACGAATGACGGAGGACATGGCCTTGTTGTAGGGCATCATGGCCTTGAGGAATTTGCGCTTGATCCAATTGTCATCCGTGTCCTTACTTCCATGATCTCGGAGTGAGACCGCAAGTTTGGTCACTCTTCGAAAGAGCTCACGAGGTTCTTCATCTTCTTTCATTGCAAACTCATCGGCTTCATCTTGCACCACTTCATAGTTGGAGCGCTGAATGCTAGCACTTCCTCGATAGAGAGATACAACACATTTCCATGCGTCCTTAGCCATGGCATGAGGTCGAAGATGAGGGAGATCTTCGGGAAGAATTGCATCTTGAATGATGAAGAGAGCACTCTCATTGAATTGATTATCCACGGCTTCTCGAGGGGTGAAGTTGCTTGGGTCGTGAGGATAGAAACCTTCTTCAATGATTCTCCAAAGGTTAGTATTCACATGTTTTAAATGACGCTTGAAGCGATAAACCCAAGAATCAAAATCTTCATGTTTCTCATACTCAGGAGGAGGACCGGCATGATTTAAATGAGTAGAGGGAATCGGCCCTCCATAAATTGGAGGTTCCACATGGGCAAAGATGTCGGTGCCATTTTTACCACTAGACATAGGAGCTTTCTCACTAGTAGCTTCCCCCTTGTCGAGGTTAGCATCCGTCACCGTGTTGGCGGGATCACCCACTTTCACGGGCGTGGTGGAAAGTTTAAGCCCTTCTAAGAATTCCTTAAACATGTCCTTAACCTCGGTCTTCATGGAGGTTTTCAATGTGTCCAACGCCACATTGAATTCCTCACGTGAGATCGAGTTACCCCCATCTCCCGTAGATGATATCGGATTCACACCGGAGTGCTCTCCCACATCATCTACGATGTCAACCATACTCTTCGGACGGTAAAGTCCTTAAAAAGAGACGAGGCTCTGATACCAATTGAAAGGATCGATATGGTTGACTAGAGGGGGGGGGGGGGAGGGGGCGTGAATAGGCAACTAACAATTTTTAAGCTTTTCTTTACCAATTTAAACTTTGCAACAAAATAGGTTGTCTAGATATGCAACTATGTGAGCAATCTATATGATGCAATAACAACTAGCACATAAGCAAGCAAAGGATATAACACAAGTATGCTTGAATTTGCTAAAGTAAAGGCACGAAATAACCAAGAGTGGAGCCGGTGGAGACGAGGATGTGTTACCGAAGTTCCTTCCTTTTAAAGGGAAGTACATCTCCGTTAGAGCGGTGTGGAGGCACAATGCTCCCCCAAAAGCCACTAGGGCCACCGTATTCTCCTCACGCCCTCACACAATGCGAGATGCCGTGATTCCACTATTGGTGCCCTTGAAGGCGGTGACCGAACCTTTACAAACAAGGTTGGGGCAATCTCCACAACAATTGGAGGCTCCCAACAACACCACGAAGCTTCACCACAATGGAGTATGGCTTCGAGGTGACCTCAACCGTCTAGGGTGCTCAAGCACCCAAGAGTAACAAGATCCGCTAGGGATAAGAGAGGGAATCAAATTTCTCTTGGTGGAAGTGTAGATCGGGGCCTTCTCAACCAATCCCGAGCAAATCAACAAGTTTGATTGGCTAGGGAGAGAGATCGGGCGAAAATGAAGCTTGGAGCAACAATGGAGCTTTGAGGGAAAGAGGTTTGTCAACTTTGGGGAAGAAGACACCTATATATAGTGGGGGAACCAATCCAACCGTTACCCCACTGAACAGCTATGCACAGAGCGGTACTACCGCTTGGTCAGGGCGGTACTACCGCTGAAGAGCGGTACTACCGCTCCCACCCAGCGGTACTGCCGTGCTGACGAGGAGGTCAGGGTCCTGGCCACAGAGCGGTACTACCACGGGAGTAGGAGCGGTACTACCGCCACTACTGCCGCACTTAGTACCGTAAAACCCGACACACCAAGGGGAGGTAATCGTCTCGTGCCAATGAATGAATCTCTGAAAGAACTTAACGCAGACGATTAGTCCGCAAAAGCATTGTCATCAATCACCAAAACATCCTTGGGGATAAATATGGCCTTACACGATGAACTGCGCTATGATCATGTGTTTTACATAGTGTTGCATGAATTGCATGGTTTTAAGGTTTAGAATACGAGGGACGCGAGTGTGGAAAAAAAAATATGAGGCGTGCCCTTATATGGTTCGCCTGGCACGGAGTATAAGAGCATCTACAGCCGCATTGCGCAAATCCGCACTACAGAACGCAAACGCAAACGCAAACGCAACGGAACCTTCATTCCGATCGCAGTGCATGTCGGTTACCTAAATGCGATGGTCATTCCAGGCGGTGCTTAGGTAGGCAACAGCTTTTCGGGTGTCGGAACATCGTGCTCACGTACGGAATATATTTCGTTTTTGTCTCATGCACGAACCAAATAACCACCATATATACGTGCACTGGAATACCGCGATGATTCCAGAGCCGTGGTCCGGGCCCCTCCACGCTCGGTTCCACAAATCAAATAGCCACTGAAATGGACGTGTTCTGTCGGTAGTTCGAATTTAGAGGACCTGCACGTTTTTTTTCCTACTTTAATAAAAGTATTAACTGAAAATGCAACGCCATGCGTAACGGACGATCATAAACTAAAATAACCCCAGGAAGCAAACATATTTGCTAGTAATCGCATAGGCGTCAGAGTAGCTCTCAGTTGTAATGTTGGACCAAGATTTCATGTTTAAAGATGATGAATTCTAACAGCTGAGAAGAGTCAAACATTGTTACAGAAAAGAAACTGAGAACGCCTTTATGGACTATATATCCCTCTGACCCTCCACACCTAAAAAAAACCCGGTCTCCAACGCCCCACGTTTTCTCATCTCAAAATTCAGGTAGCTACAGAACCACGTATGAAACTAGCTAACTGTATACACATCCTCATTGGACTTACATTCTTTTGATATAGTAGTAGGCATATCGTATATAAGAGACAGTTTCTTCAAGCTAATTTCAGAGGTGGTCCCGATCTGGATACTGCTGGTCTTGTTCTATCTGGTAAAGACTTTCTTCGTTGTTCGGCACATGCGACGTACTCGTCGATCGGAGGAAGAGGGGGTTCCCCCTTCTCGTCCTTTGGAATTTGTCCCCTGATGAACTGTACAAGGCAAACACATTGACCAAGTGAGAAGCTGACCATACCCCAAAAGAGGAGAGGCGAAATAACATGTGGGCTGGTTTACCATACCTTTGATGCCCAATGTCTTTCTGCTTGCATGCAAATATCCCTTATATCTCTTCCTGCCATCCTGCATTCAATGTTCAGAACTAGTAAGATAAAGATAATGGATTGCTAAGCACAGCACAATTTGTCTTGAATGATCTTTTAGCAGCATGCGTAGCTGTCCAAACTGTCCAGTGAAAAACAAAAAACATTGGTACACGATCTAATTTCCTAGATACTACCGGGATGGGACAGCACACCAAACCTTGCTAACCAAGTCAAGAGTCACAAATGGACAAATAAGAACCGACACAGCTTTCCCTGATCACGGTAATAATGCATTTAAGAATCTAAATTCAATACACAAGCCGTTAAAAGAAACGACAAGCCGGACATTTGCTACTGCAAACACGACAGGCTTCTTGTTGAATCAAGACTTGCATATTTTTTTTGTGTTACAAAATGTACCACACTCTGAAGTAGTCCCTCGGTAAACAAATGCAAGACGTTTTAGGACACAACTCAAACATATTTTCGGAGTATCTCTTTGCCGCTTCCAGGTACACAAGGGTCATATATACATGTGATCCCCGTCTCTGATGGGCTATATGCCATTATGGCACTGAGTTTAGAAACATTTCTTTGCTTCAAATATTTTTCAGAGGAACGTAAAACAAATATATCAATATGCATATATCTTGTTTTATTCGTTTAGATTTGTCCTTACGAATGTGTATAGTCTTTTAGGAGATGACATGGAGCTACTTGTGCCATATAAATATCAGAGCATGCAGAAGTTATTTACCATATGTCAATGGAGCTGTGAAGAACTTAGTGTTGAATATCAAAGCATGCAGAAGTTATTTACCATATGTCAATTTTACACCTTTTATTTGTTATATTGAGCAGTTGACCTACAAAACATATGCTACTAAATGTGACAGCATCTTCTTCCAATGAACCATCAATGTGGTTTTGTTCCGAAAAGGAAAATTTATGTACATAATTGGTATTTTTGTTTTTTTATTAGCGTCTCTGTAGCAACACAGGGACATCCTCATTGAAGATTCAGAATGAAGTACTTACTCCTCAGTGGCAAGGGAAAACTGAACCAACTCGGATTTTGTTAGGTGCTTTGCATATTGGGCTGCTATTTCTGCACGGCTCTGCTGGTCCGGTAGGCCGAAACAAATTATTGAATCAAAACGGCTGCAAATTAACGAAGGAAACAGGAGAAGTTAAGAGTACAGTTTACATAATCCAAATAAAAGATAAGATCAAATTGATCACGATATCCAAGTTTTATATAAATGCTACAAGGTTCCACGCCAATTTTTTTTCACAAGGTTAAGTAGTTTAGTCCAGTATTGCAGCACTGTTTATTTGTAGCTTATATGTTGTTACGTACGGCTCTTGGAAAAATGCAGGAAGCCAAAAAAAATCTCGCATGAGAACTTCAGTACTCACTAGACCGTGTGAACATTAATTAGGACTGCTTACAGGAACACAGAAGGGGGGTGGCCAAATAGAACTAAACCTGATGAGAGCAGGATCAAGGTCTTCCTTTCTATTTGTTGCAGCAATAACCACCACACGTCTATCCTGCTCAAACCCATCGATCTTCACAAAAGAAATTTAATTAATGGCAATAATACACACGGCAGGTGCAGTGATTGTAATAAGCATGATAGAAGCACCTAACAGACCGCATGCAGGTCTTCTGTCAGGTACTCCCTCCGTTCGGAATTACTTGTCGCAGAAATGGATGTATCTAGACGTATTTTAGTTCTAGATACATCCATTTTTGCGACAAGTAATTCCGAACGGAGGGAGTAACTGAGAGGTATCAAGCTATCAAAATTGGATACCAAAAACATGGAGAATAGCAACAGGGGCTTACATGCTAATGCTTACACAAAGCGTAAGTAAATAACCACAGCAAAACCAGGCATGAAATAAAAAGTCCTGCCAGTTAGAAGTATGTGCTTTCACATGTTCCAATGCATAGTCTCTGCAACACAGTAAGGGTTCTAAGAGTATTGTATCTCTTATTCAATCTCTGGGTTAGTACTGTACCAATGTGTGTGCCGAAGTGTAGACTGGGCTAGCTAAAGTAGATTGCTCTGGTGGAAGTCGTGTTGTGTGGCGTGACGACTTTGGGTAATTCCTACTGGGTTCTGCAAATTCTGAGGAGCGAGTGGCCTACGCTGAACTGGTTGCTGTTCCAAGCACGAAAGGCCATGGCACTAACCGCTGACAATGGTGTGAGGTGAAAGTGGATGTGGGCTGTACAGGGGTTGCGATAAAGCTGGCAACTACAGCATCATATTGTTTGGCATTTGGTTAGGTGTGACAGAAATAATGTCTACATGCAAAGATTATGTAACTTTGTTTAATGTTCCCCCGGCTTCTCTTGAGCCGTGGCTATTCACTCTCGTGGTTTTGAATAAATAAAGTCCATAGTCTCTCCTTCCCTCCCTAACAGGCAGGATGAGTGATTGAAAGAAGTATGTATAAACTCAGTGGTTACTTACACCAACAGAGGTAACAGGCACTCAATATTACTTACACCCACAGAGGTAAGAGGCACTCTACCTGTCGCAGAATTACTGATAATATCCTTCGAGTAGCTTCATGCATTTCACTATCTCGAGAAATAGCAAAAGAGTCTACCTATACAAGGATATAAATTAGAAGGATGCAAAATTCACATCTTAGTATAAACAGGAAAATCAAATCACTATGAAGCGAAGTATACTAAAATAGAGAACAAAAATAGGCTAAAGGGTCATGCAGAGCTCCTAGTTAAGCTGTTTTGGAGGCACATAAATATAAGTAGTTCTACTTCACCAGCCATCATCATTTGGAAAGAAGGCAAAATTCAGCTTAAAGCCTAAACAAACAACACCTTTTTTGTGAAATTTGGGACAAGAACAAAAATATTCCACCAACATCAGTATGTTAAGCACCACCATACATTTCATAACTGATGTATTATCCTTAGCAAATGTATGCTATAAAGATGACGGTGCATACCTCATCTAGGAAAATAATACCTCCGTCAGAAAGATTGTTGGCAAGTGAAAAAACAGATCCCAACAGGCGCTCACTTTCACCATAATATTTTGACATGATGATCTCCAGTGGCACATATAATAGTGGAACTCCCTAGAATAAGTAAAATGATCAGCAGAAAAGCTTCAGAAAACATATTTCAGTTTCCTTTGCACAAAATAACTTTAGGGAATTTCCAAAAGTATAGGAGTATGAGTTACCGCTTGCTTGGCAATAACGCGAGCAGAAGATGTCTTACCAGTCCCTGAAATGATGAGGCAGTGATAACTGGTAAAGTAAGCAAACAAACCAGCAAAAAACAGACGCAATCATACTATTAGCGCACAAAGAGGGGCAATGGGTATTCCTCAAAATCAGGAATTGCAAGAACTGATCTGTTGCAATTTCTCGCTTATAGTAAATGGTCTAACCAACAAATACTATAACTTCAATTATGAAATGGCATAACCAACTTACCTACTTTTTTTTACCATGGCTGTCAACATTAATTAAGAAATAAAAGAGCACAAAATGTAATATTTTTGGTATTGAAATTTGCATTGAAGTAAAAGGCCATTCAGATCACGCACCAGGTGGACCTTCAAACAGAACCGCCCGAGGTCGATTTGTTTCAAATTTGCAACGTGTACCACGAGCAATGTCATCATATATTTGAGGATTCTGTAAAGCCAAGAGTACAGTATCCTCTATCTCCCTATAAAGAACAAAAGACATATATAAACCTTAAGAACTATGCCTTTACAATAGAATACACAAAAGCAGTTGCCTATTAAGACTGATAGTAAGCTCTGCAGTCGAGCACCAACCAGAATGTGTCAACTGTCAAGGAAAGTTGTCAAATAAGCAGAAAAGCAGAAAGGAATCGTACAATGCAGGGGGGATGTTTGTAATTATGCTTGAACGAACACATCTACATACTAACAATATAATACCTTTGCTTTGCATATAAAAAATATCTGCTGACGAGATTAGAAATAACAGTGAACTGGTGATGTTGTACCTTTTCTGATGTTCATATCCAGCAATATTCTCCCACATGACAGTGCCATCCATTGGAACACTAGAGGTTTCATCAAACCCATAGACCCTAACACCCATATCCTCTAAATCAGATACAGTTTTTTCTATAGAGGGTAGATGCTTAGATCTCTGACCACTTCCTTTGGTTGACACTTTCCCTGATGATGTCTTAACATCTTTCTGCCCAGCTATTTTTAAAGCACTGATCAAACCTTCAAGTTCTTTCGAACTAAAACTCTCAGGCTTGATGAATTCAATTTCCTGAGAGTACACACAACGATCAGAAATTGCATTAAATCTTTATATAATGATAAAGTGTAGGTTAAATTTATTAAACAATCTTAATTAAGTATACATACATAAGGACTAACAGCATATTCAGATCCGACAAGTGGCTCAAATATCAAAATACAAAGAGAATCCTCATTGTTCTCTCCAGTGCTTGCTGTCCTTTTTGGAGGATTCAATGTTATTTGGCGCGCAGCTGCACTGGAACAGAAGTTATTGATTAAAACACAATATAATTGGGTACTTGGCAACACCTATTTCTATGAGATGGAAAAGAAAAACACAAGGCAATTTGCAGGTAAGAAGACTACATGAGAAACCCTGACAATAATGCTTGCACTTTCCACAATCATCAACAAAGAGTTAAACATGCAATGTATCATCTGTATTAAAATGCAATGTATCTATGATTCCTCTTCAGCTGATCAAACAAGATAATACAATTGCGCCAATCCAAGCAGAGAGAAATAGTGGCACAGGACTCTGATTAAGGAAAAAAATAAATATGGAAAGAGGATGTGAGGACACAAGAGAATGCATGTGGGTGAAATCTGAAACTGTATTATCTGCGATCTATATATGATTGCCCTTAGCACAAGTGCAAAACAAAATAACCAGGCAATGACAACACATAACTTTGCATCAAACTGAATATCATCCTGTTTCTTTTGCTAACCTGTCCCAAGCACGCAATAGTATCTCTGAGCCACCAACACACTGTTCTGCCTCAAGTCCGATATGCGTTACGAGATCAACAATGAGGCGCGATATATTACAGGTTGACGGTACATTGAATTTAACAACCACCTGTAAAAAAATCAGAGATATTAAATGCAATTATGAAGTGAATCTTGCACAAGGTTACTATCTGTTACTGATTATGGGGTGAAATGTGTAATTCTAAGTAAACACAGTAGCCCGCCCTGAATGTCATGCCAGATCAACAAAACGCACTTACAACTGTGCTCTAATAGCAACCGTGCAACACTCTACCTAACCTGCATCTCACGGTATCCTTGTGCCGACTACCGAGACTCACACTTCTTTCTTGAACTGACTGATTCTCGTACTTAGGTTCACTCGAATTTGTTACCAGTTACCACTGTGACATGCTGAATCTGTACTTTCTACATTAATCAGTGCACCAAAGCATTCCCACCAAAGTGGCTGACACAATGTACGCCGAAGTGCTCACTAATTCCTCTGGCCCTTAGACTGACATGTTATGCACAACTAATGTTGTTCAGCAGATAACTCGATTGTTTGTGCTGTGTGTGTGTGTGGGTGATGGGGGGCGACCTTCTGGCCCTTGATTGCAACTTCAAACTTCGGGTACGACCCTGGCTGCATTCCTCGGCTCTCAATCAGCTCCATTATCCTCTTCCTCTCCTTGCGGGCCAAGTCCTCCACCGGTGCCGCATCAGTGCTCACCGCACCGTCAGCCACAACCTGTAAACACAGATCAAGCTAAATCCAGCTCCCTGAACGAAAACCGAAAGCTCGGACAGAAGCAAAACATAACACGCCACCTCCTCATTGGCATCAGCGTAGGCCACCACCGGCAGTGACGCGAGCGCGGCGGCCGCGCCGGCAGCGAGAAAGGCGGCACTCCTCGAGGACGAAGCGCGCGATTTCGCATTGGGGAACCCTAGGCGCGACCCTAGTGCCGTAGAAGGCGAGGCGGAGGCGGAGGCGGCGATAGGCTTTTGGAGAGGAGGCAGCGGGGGAGGGGAGGAGGTGGTGGTGGAGGCCGCCGCCCCGGCTTGCAGCTGCCGGAGGAGGCGGGTCGCTGGGAGGCGTCGGCGGAGAAGCATCGCCATGCCGGGGTTTCGCCGCCAGGAAGACTGGAGTGGGGGAGGCCACCGGAGATTTCGCGGCGCCGGGGAGCTTCGCAGTTGTGCTTTGCTTTTTGCCCCCTGCTCACGAAAGAACAAGGCGTACTTCCGATATACGCCTCCATGACGTTTTTCTTCTTCTTTTGGAATGCGCCTTCATGGCGTTTACGTTTTTTTAAAATTTGAGAGCAACTTCATGGCGTTTACGTTTTTTCTTTAGCATCCTTCATGGTGTTTACGTTTCTTTTAGCGGTTGCAACCAAGTTTTATTCAGCAAACTCCACAAGATGTGGGACACAAAGCTGGTTACGGGATTGGTCAAACCAGACGTGACGTCCCAAACCCAGAGAGTGCAAACTTGGCTAATCCATGTGCCTCAACATTGACGACACGACTTTCAAAAGTAAAAGTACATATTAAAAGACTCGCTATTCTATTAATGTCTCGAATGATGGCTCCATTCTCTCCTTGACTTTCTGAATTGATGGCTGCCACCACCTCCTTCGCATCTGATGCAATCACCAAGTCGTGAAGATAAAGATCTTGTGCCAAGGCCAGAGCCTCCCTGCAGGCAATAGTCTCCAAGATGGCTGGGTTATCCACACCATGAATCACTAGAGCAGAACTGCCCAAAAAAGTACCATTGTGGTCTCTGCACACAGCCGCTGCTGACCCACCTCGTCCTTGACGGCAAGCAGCATCTACATGAATTTTAGAATGACCCAGTGGCGGGGCTTTTGGTCGCTGGATGTTCAAATTCGCTTGACGCCCTTGCCTCTGCTCCCGAACATCAGGTGGCCCCTTGATCATCTCCAGCTCGTCAATATATCTGTTAATAAAAGCATGTGTGCTATGGGGACTCTGAAAAATTCCTTCATGAATTGCTTTTCATCGTGCTTCCCATATTGCTCAAAGGGTAACTGATAGCTAGACAAAAAGAGCATGTGGAATAGACTCCATAAGAGTAAACATCCAATGTTTAGCATTAGGTTCAGCTATGGCTGCAAGTTTCTGGGCCAATTTTTCATCGACCAACGCCCAAGTGCACCTTGACATTGTGCGTTCCAGCAAAGAGTGCCTCCAAGAATCTGGGGAACCACAAATACCACACAAATCCGAGTTTGTCATGTGTCTATGTGCCCTGACATCATTTGTGGGTATTGAATGCTTTGACAATCTCCACAAAAACATCCTCACCTTTGCAGGCACCTGAACCTTCCACATTCTTTTCCATGCTCCCTCCTCCTTTGATGAACTAGATGAACCCTCCTGATTTTCTAGCCACACTTCCCTTCTTTGCCTCGTGCTTACGAGCATGCAATATGCAGACTTCCCTCAAGTCCGATATGCGTTACGAGATCAACAATAAGGCATGATATATTACAGGTTGACGGTACGTTGAATTTAACAACCACCTGTAAAAAACTAAATCAGAGAAATGAAATGCAATTATGAAGTGAATCTTGCACAAGGTTACTATCTGTTACTGATTATGAGGTGAAAATGTGCAATTCTAAGTAAACACAGTAGCCCGCCCTGAATATCATGCCAAATCAACAAAATGCACTTACAACTGTGCTCTAATAGCAACTGTGCAACACTCTACCTAACCTGCATATCACAGTATCCTTGTGCCGACTACCAAGACTCACACTTCTTTCTTGAACTGACTGATTCTCGTACTTAGGCTCACTCAAACTTGTTACCAGTTACCACTGTGACATGCTAAATCTATACTTTCTACATTGATCAGTGCACCAAAGCATTCCCACCAAAGTGGCTGGCACAATGTACGCCGAAGTACCCACTAATTCCTCTAGCCCTTAGATTGACATGTTATGCACAACTAATATTGTTCAGCAGATAACTCGAATGGAATGTTTGTGCTGTGTGGGTGGGGGTGGGCGACCTTCTGGCCCTTGATTGCAACTTCAAACTTCGGGTACGACCCTGGCTGCATTCCTCGGCTCTCAATCAGCTCCATTATCCTCTTCCTCTCCTTGCGGTGGTGGTGGTGGAGGCCGCCGCCCCGGCTTGCAGCTGCCGGAGGAGGCGGGTCGCTGGGAGGCGTCGGCGGAGAAGCATCGCCATGCCGAGGCTTCGCCGCCAGGAAGACTGGTGTGGGGGAGGCCACCGGAGAGTTCGCGGCGCCGGGGAGTTTCGTAGTTGTGCCTTGCTTTTTGCCCCCTGCTCACGAAAGAACAAGGCGTACTTCCGATGTACGCCTCCATGACGTTTTTCTACTTCCGTTGGAATACGCCTTCATGGCGTTTACGTTTTTTTTAGACAATCATGGCGTTTACCTGGCTTATCGAACTCGCTTTGCAATCTCCAGGAGGGGAAAAGGTCTGAGATAAACTTTGAGCTTGTATACGAAAGCTAAATCAAGCGTTGAACGAAGAAGGGCAAGGTTTCCGCGAAGAAGAACAAGGCGGCGGACGGCTCCAGCTCCTCCAGGCAATCGAGGAAGAAGGTTGCAGGGAGTGCGACGGGCGCGGCGACTACCGAAGCGCCGACGAGCTCACTCGTTGAGCCGGCGTCCGACCCGCACAATGTGTTTGTGGAAATGCACGAAAGGTATAAAATTTCGCCAACTTTTTTGTTGTTGTTATTTTTTGAATGCATACATATAGATAGCTTATTTGCATTGTTCTACATACTTTGTAGTGTCAAGGATGATGCATACATGTCAACTATGGGTGTTGGCTCCAACAATTCGCATCGGTCTCAAACCAATGACATGCATTTTGAAGACCATGAGTTTGAGGTGGACGGGGATGGTGAGGGCATTGTCAACGCACCGAAGGGAAGAGGAGGCAACTACACCAACAACGAAGACGTCGTGCTATGCAAAACTTGGTTGGACGTGTCAAGGGATCCATCCGTTGGAGATGATCAAAGTAGAGATGCTTATTGGCTCCGGATGAAAGAACACTTTGATCTATGCAATGTGAGTGGAATTGACCGCTCCGCACAATCTCTTCGCTCCCGGTGGTCGACAATCAATTGTCAACAATGGGCGGCCGCACAAAAGGCGGTTGACAAGTTGAACCCAAGTGGCACCAATGATGAAGATAGGGTAAGTGCTTCATCATTCATGTTCATCATGCTTGTTGTTGGTGTTCTTTGTGCTAACTTGTTTTGTTTTTATGTAGTTAAATATTGCACAAAATTTGTTCAAAGGAGAGTAGAAGAGGACAAATAAGGGGAAGATCAAGAAAGGAAGGCCATTTACCTTGCCTCATTGCTATGAAGTATTGAAGGATGATGAGAAATAGAAGAAGCGTGAAGATATTGATGATTTGGATTTGAGCAAAAAACGCAAGCGAACAATTGAATTGGAAGATGAGGAGGAGGATGCATCAAGTGATGATGGCAAGAGAAGCCCCACACCAAACTCGGTTTCATACTCGAAGCCAAAACGACCGGATGGCACCAAGAAAGACGCAAAAGAAAAGAAGAAGAGTAAAGGAGATGATGAGCTTAAAAATGCTACGGAAGCAATTGTCAACGCAAGAAAAGAAGCCAACGAGGTGAGGAAGATGGCAAGGAAACAAGATGCCGCGGCCGAGGAGAGGAGGGTGGCGGCCGAGGAGAGGAAAGCGACATTGGAGGAGAGGAAGGTGGGCATGGAGGAGCGATCTAAATTGTTAGAATGGGAGAAGCACTTGTTCTTCTTGGACACATCTATGTTCAATGATGCGCAAAAGGAGTATGTCAATCTTGCTCGTGAAGAAGTCTTGGTCCAAAAAAGAGCCATGATAGTCCTTGTGCTTCACTTATATCTTTTGAGTATGGCTTTATAGAATGCTTCATGTGCTTCACTTATATCTTTTGAAGTTTGGATTGTCTGTTTTGTCTACTCATAAAAATCCACCATTTGTAGAATGTTCTTTTGCTTAACTTACATTTGTTAAGCATGGGCATATCTTTTATAGAAAGAATTAAACTCTCATGCTTCACTTATACTATTTAGAGAGTTAACAAGAATTGGTCATTACATGGTTAGTCATAAAATACTACATAAAACTTGTAGATCACTGAATATGATATGTTTGATTCCTTGCAATAGTTTTGCGATATAAAGATGGTGATATTAGAGTCATGCTAGTGAGTAATTGTGAATTGGTAGAAATACTTGTGCTAAGGTTTGTGATTCCCTAAGCATGCACGTATGGTGAACCGTTATGTGATGAAGTCAGAGCATGATTTATTTTTGGTTGTCTTTCTTATGAGTGGCGGTCGGGGACGAGCGATGTTTTTTCCTACCAATCTATCCCCTAGGAGCATGTGTATAGTACTTTTGTTTGATAGCTAATAAATTTTTGCAATAAGTACGTGAATTCTTTATGACTAATGCTGAGTCCATGGATTATACGCACTCTCACCCTTCCACCATTGCTAGCCTCTCTAGTACCGCGCAACTTTCGCTGGTGCATTAAACCCACCATATTTTCTTCCTCAAAACAGCCACCATACCTACCTATTATGGCATTTTCAAAGCCATTCCGAGATATATTGCCATGCAACTTTCATCATTCCGTTTATTATGACACGGATCATCATTGTCATACTGCTTTGCATGATCGTAAGATAGCTAGCATGATGTTTTCATGGCTTGTCCGTTTTTTGATGTCATTGCTACGCTAGGTCATTGCACATTCCGGTACACCACCGGAGGCATTTATATAGAGTCATATCTTTGAGTTGTAATATCGAGTTGTAAGTAAATAAAAGTGTGATGATCATCATTATTAGACCATTGTCCCATGTGAGGAAAGGATGATGGAAGCTATGATTCCCTCACAAGTTGGGATGAGTCTTCGGACTTAAAAAAAAATAAAAGAGTCCAAAGAAGGCCAAATAAAAAAAATAAAAAGAGGCCAAAGAGCCCAAAAAGAAAAGAAAAAAGAAAAAAAAAGAGATAAGGGGCAATGTTACTATCCTTTTACCACACCTGTGCTTCAGAGTAGCACCATGTTCTTCATATAGAGAGTCTCTTGAGTTATCACTTTCATATACTAGTGTGAATTTTTCATTATAGAACTTGGCTTGTATATTTCGATGATGGGCTTCCTCAAATGCCCGAGGTCTTCAAGAGCAAGCAAGTTGGATGCACACCCACATAGTTTTCAGTTTGAGCTTTCATACACTTATAGCTCTAGTGCATCCGTTGCATGGCAATCCCTACTCACTTGCATCGATATCGATTGATGGGCATCTCCATAGCCCATTAATTTGCCTAGTTGATGTGAGACTTTCTCTTTTTTTGTCTTCTCCTCACAACCTCCGCCATATTCTATTCCACCTATAGTGCTATACCCATGGCTCACGCTCATGTATTGCGTGAAAGTTGAAAAGGCTTGAGAACATTTAAAGTATGAAGCAATTGCTTGGCTTGTCATCGGGGTTGCGCATGATGAAATACTTTGTGTGGTGAAGATGGAACATAGCCAGACTATATGATTTTGTAGGGATAACTTTCTTTGGCCATGTTATTTTGAGAAGACATAATTGCTTTATTAGTATGCTTGAAGTATTATTGTCTTTAAGTCAAATGATAGACTATTGCTTTGAATTACTCGTGTCTTAATATTCATGCCATGATTAGATTGTATGATCAAGATTATGCTAGGTAGCATTCCACATAAAAAATTATCATTTTTATCATCTACCTACTCGAGGACGAGCAGGAATTAAGCTTGGGAATGCTGATACGTCTCCATCGTATCTATAATTTTTTATTGTTTCATGCCATTATTCTACAACTTTCATATACTTTTGGTAACTTTTTATACTACTTTTGGGACTAACATATTGATCCAGTGCCCAGTGTCAGTTCCTGTTTGTTGCATGTTTTTTGTTTCGCAGAAAATCCATATCAAACGAAGTCCAAACGCGATAAAAACTTATGAATATTTTTTCGGAATATATGTGATATTTGGGAAAAAGAATCAACGTGAGACGATGCCCGAGGGCTCCACAAGCCACAGGGGCGCGCCCCAGGGGGTAGGGCGCGGCCTGGACCCTTGTGGCCATCCCGTAAGGCGGTTGGCCCTTCTTTCGCCACAAGAAAGCTAATATCCGGATAAAAATCATGCTCAAATTTCAGCCCAATCGGAGTTACGGATCTCCGGGAATTTAAGAAATGGTGAAAGGCCAGAATCTGGGAACGCGGAAACAGAGAGAAACAGAGAGACAAATCCAATCTCGGAGGGGCTCTCACCCCTCTGCCACCATGGAGGCCATGGACAAGAGGGGAACCCTCCTCCCATCTAGAAGGGAGGTCGAGGAAGAAGAAGAAGAGGGGGGCTCTCTCCCCTTCTCTCTTGGTGGCGCCGGAACGCCGCCGGGGCAATCATCGTGTGACGGCGATCTACACCAACACCTCCGTCATCTTCCCCAACATCTTCATCACCTTCCCCCATCTATATTCAGTGGCCAACTCTCCCGCAAACCGCTATACCCTCTACTTGAACATGGTGCTTTATGCTTCATATTATTCCAATGATGTGTTGCCATCCTATGATGTCTGAGTAGATTTTCGTTGTCCTATCGATGATTGGTGAATTGCTATGATTGGTTTAATTTGCTTGTGGTTATGTTGCTGTCCTTTGGTGTCCATCATATGAGCGCGCGTGTGGATCACATCATAGGGTTAGTTGTATGTTGACAGGACTATGTATTGGAGGGCAAGGGTGATAGCAACTTCAGCCTAGCATAGAAATTGATGCACACATGATTGAAGGGGGGCCAATATATCTTAATGCTATGGTTGGGTTTTACCTTAATGAACGTTTTAGTAGTTGCGGATGCTTGCTAATAGTTCCAATCATAAGTGTATAGAATTCCAAGTAAGGGATGACATGCTAGCAGTGGCCTGATACGTCTTCGTCGTATCTATAATTTTTGATTGTTCCATGCCAATACTATTCAACTTTTATATACTTTTGGCAACCTTTTATACTATTTTTTGGGACTAACATATTGATCCAGTGCCAGTGCCAGTTCCTGTCTGTTGCATTTTTTTGTTTCGCAGAAATCCAATATCAAACGGAGTCCAAACAGGATAAAAACGAACGGAGAATTATTTTGAAATATTTGTGATTTTTGGGAAGTAAAATCAATGCAAGACGGTGCCCGAGGGGGCCAGGAGATAGGGGGCGCGCCCTAGGGAGGCAGGCGCGCCCTAGACTCTCCTGGGGCCCCTGTAAGGCGGTTGACGCTCTTCTTTTGCCGCAAGAAAGCTAATTTTATGAGAAAGATTTGGGCGAAAGATTCACCCCAATCGGAGTTACGGATCTCCGGATATAAAAGAAACAGTGAAGGGGCAGAATCTGAGAACGCAGAAACAGAGAGATAGATCCAATCTCGGAGGGGCTCTCACCCCTCCCAAGCCATGGGAGCCAAGGACCAGAGGGGAAACCCTTCTCCCATCTAGGGAGGAGGTCAAGGAAGAAGAAGAAGAAGGGGGCCTCTCTCCCCCTTGCTTCCGGTGGCGCCGGAGCGCTGCCGGGGGCCATCATCATCACCACGATCTTCACCAACACCTCCATCATCTTCACCAACATCTCCATCACCTTCCCGCATCTATATCTAGCGGTCCACTCTCCCGCAATCCGCTATACCCTCTACTTGAACATGGTGCTTTATGCTTCATATTATTTTCCAATGATGTGTTGCCATCCTATGATGTCTGAGTAGATTTTCGTTGTCCTATCGGTGATTGATGAATTGCTATGATTGGTTTGAGTTGCATGTTTTATTATTGGTGCTGTCCTATTGTGCCCTCCGTGTCGCGCAAGCGTGAGGGATTCCCGCTGTAGGGTTTGCAATATGTTTATGATTTGCTTATGGTGGGTGGCGTGAGTGACAGAAGCACAAACCAGAGTAAGTAGGTTGTTTGCGTATGGGATAAAGGGGACTTGATACTTTAATGCTATGGTTGGGTTTTACCTTAATGAATCTTTAGTAGTTGCGGATGCTTGTTAGAGTTCCAATCATAAGTGCATATGATCCAAGTAGAGGAAGTATGTTAGCTTATGCCTCACCCTCAAATAGAATTGCAATAGTGATTACCGGTCTAGTAACGTAGTCAATTGCTTAGAGACAATTTCACAACTCCTACCACCACTTTTCCACACTCGCTATATTTACTTTATTGTTTCTTTATCTAAACAGCCCCTACTTTATATTTACGTGTTCTTTATTATCTTGCAAACCTATTCTATCACACCTACTAAGTACTTCTAGTTTCATACTTATTCTAGGTAAAGTGAACGTCAAGCGTGCGTAGAGTCGTATCAGTGGCCGATAGGACTTGAGCTAGTATTTGTTCTACCTTTAGCTCCTCGTTGGGTTCGACACTCTTACTTATCGAAAAAGGCTACAACTATCCCGTATACTTGCGGGTTATCATGGCCTCTCCAACATAAAACTTGCTATCGGTCTAGTAACGTAGTCAATTGCTTAGGGACAATTCCACAACTCCTACCACCACTTTTCCATACTCGCTATACTAACTTAATTGTACTTTTATCTAAACAGCCCCTACTTTTTATTTACATACTCTTTATTATCTTGCAAACCTATTATACAACACCTACAAAGTACTTCTAGTTTCATATTTGTTTTAGGTAAAGCGAACGTTAAGTGTGCGTAGAGTTGTTTCGGTGGTCGATAGAACTTGAGAGAATATTTGTTCTACCTTTAGCTCCTTGTTGGGTTCTACACTCTTACTTATCGAAAGAGGCTACAACTGATCCCCTACACTTGTGGGTTATCAGTGACGACACCTCCTTGATCGGGGAGCAACTTGTAGGGATTGCCGGTACGACAGGGCAGAAATGCACGGACTGCTGGATTGATGTTCTTTTGGATTCGGGCATTTAAAAATTAAACATATTTGCCTCTTTTTGGTTGTGATCGGGGATGCGATCCGGTGCAGGTGTGATCGGCGAGTTGTGTGGATCAGCATACATTTGAATTTGAACTTACTGGCAACATATACATGATAGGTTGAACGGCATCCTCCCGCATCCGTGTCCATGGACTGGTCCCCTTGTCCGCGGACGGATGCGAAAGAAAATTTGCGGGTTGCCGTTGAAGATGCCCTAAGGTTGCGGCTAATGCATGCAGGGATGACTAACGATCAATTCATTTTCGTGCTTGCGGGTGTAGTGAAAATCAAAATGCCACATGAAAAAAAATGGAAAATAAAATTTTAGCATTGCAGTGGAGAAATCTCCCAATCAATATTGAAACTGACAGTTTGGAGGCGGTCAACATGGTAAGAAGCGGAGATACAAACAGATCAAAGTGTGCTTTTCTTATTAGATATATTGGAGATAGCATGTGTGAACGAGTTTTTGTATTACTCACATTTCCTTGGGAATTCTTCTAGCCATGCATGTATTGGCAAAGTCCTTAATACCAAACAGACAAAGAGGTATATCTATCTATGAATGATATGGATTCCTTAATACCAAACAGACAAAGAGGTACATCTATCTATGAGGATGCCATTCTTGCTATGAGACACATACCCAAACAATTTGCTGCAGAAATCATCATTCTTGGAAGCTGGAACATATGGATTCAGAGAAATGAAGAAGTGTTCCGCCCACAGCAACCATCAATACGAGCATGGAGATATTACCTTAAACAAGATATGATTCTTCTCAAGCACAAGATACAGAATAAGCATGCATACAATTTCTCACAATGGATAGACAATAACTTATAAAGTGATGATCTTATACCTAAAACAGGCATCGGGTAGTTTTTTTCTTGTTTCTTCCGACCCTCCTGGGGGTCTTCTTGTAAATTTGTATTATTTTTTATATTAATAGAAAATACCGTAGAACTACGGTCGGGGTTTCAAAACAAAAAATGTATTGGCAAACTTCCGTAGTACTCAAGGCTGCTTTCTAGTTTGGGTCTGGACTGGAGGTCGTTTCGGATGCTGTAGGTGTGATCGTATTCCGTGATTGAGTATATGCTAAAGGGAATGTTAACACATGTGTAATATGCTTTGATCATCAGAGAGATCAAATTCAGTATGGGGGAACGTTCATGCAGCCACACTTTTCATTAGTGAAGATGAAGAGAGAAATAAAAGAATGAACAAAGAAAAAGAAAATGTCGTCCGGGGTGGGCCGTGTCCTACGTGGCAGACTGATCAGACGCATCCGGATGTGTCCGTGAGCGATCATATTCTCCCTACATTTGTCCTCGATATATTGGCGGAACCCAGTCGTATAGGGGTGATACGAGGGGTCCGCTTGAATCATCTTTTCCCTTCTTTTTTTTGCGGTCACTGGCCAGATGCATCTGCGGACATTTGAGGAGGATTCGAGAATGCCGGCCGTAGGTGCTCTGACTATCCTAGACCATTACACCACAATCTACTTTGAGAAATGTAGTGAAGACAACACATCTGTACAGGTATAGCTACTCACATTCAAACAAAACCAGATTTTTTCATTCAGCAAGAGCATCTGCTCAAACACGTTTATATCGTCGATAATTGCGGTGTTTGACACGGTAACCAAGTCCTTGCAAGTGACCAACATATCTAACCAGCCGGTTGATATCACGTGCGTGAGTGTTGTTGCAATAGTACTACATCCTATAGTGTATAACTAGCTTTTCCCCGCGCGGCGGCACGCCGCGCCCATCCATACGGCACAGATACAGTTTTTTTATGTACTAAAATAACTGGTTCCTACATTAATTCATGCGCCACATGAATTAACACGCTATCTGACTATTTTGAATGTTTGGTAACTCGTCCCAAAAGTTGATTCGTTGCAAAGTAGTTCATACAAGAAAAGGGTATGTCTATTTGGTACATGCATAAATGATGTACAATAGATAGTGATAGTGAATATTGGATGCAGAATGGCGAAGCTCTTGTTCTCTTGTTAGATTTGAGATATTGATCCTCAAGCTGTGTTTGTCTCTGTGATGTAGTGGTAGAGAGATGAGGCTAGTTCTTGTTCTTATGCTATTGTTCTTGATGGTTTGTTCCCTGTAAACACAATCTTGAAGTTGTTGCTGGATGCACGGCCTGCCTCTCAACGATTCCAAATCATGACCTGACTCTCGAAGATTGCAAAATATCTTGAAATGGGAGACAAACCGTTTTGAGAATCCTTGTCACCTTGATTTCTCCCGCTGAAGATTAAGTGCACACAACAGCTACTTATTTGTTTAATAAGGTTGTAAACCTAGACGCATGTATCTTTATTTCTTTTCAAACTAAGTGGTCAAATTGAAGGTTCTTTTTTTTTTGCTCGACCGCTACAATGGTTTCGGTGTAGTAGAGCAGCGAAAGATAAGTAGTACCGAAGTGGAGAAGTCAACAGATCCATACGCTTTCGCAAAAAAAAAACAGATCCATACGCTAGATACATAGTTGACTGGTACAATAAGTTTTAATTAATCAAAACAAACATAAGTTAAGGAGGGAGGAAGAAATAATTAGCATGTGAGTCACTTCAAACAAATTGAGGCTAGACGGAGCAAAATACGCTGAATTAACTAAGCAGACTACAAGAAAATCAAGGAGTTGAGTAACCTTCGTGGATGATTGTGAGAGTGCTTGGTGTACGGATTAGTCCTAGTCAATTGCAAGCAGTTGACTCCCTTGTGGCCCAATTTGAACACGGGCCAAACCGGCAATAAAAGAAAGTTAGAATTATCTATTTTTGAAAGAAAATTGGTTATTTGTTACTTTCAACACGGGGCTTCGCAGAATTGTCACTGTCAAGATTTGCTTGAAAAAATGCCATCCAATTCATGTTCACTTTCATTACCATGCAATTTCTCATTTTTCCATTATTTCCCCTTTTTTTTCATTTTCTAGGCACCTGAAAGGACCAAAGTGCCCCTGATCCTATCTAACCTTATCTGATGCGTGTGGACTGGTTGGATAAGGATTGCTCTCAGGCTACCTGTGACTCCCGGATAATCAAGCTACAGTAACCTCTGCTAATAATGCCATGTCACCTCGATTACTGTTGCTAATCTCGCGTTAGTTAGAAACCGATTCAAATTCAAATTCAAAAAAAAAGCAAACAACAAAAGTTTTCAAAAATTAAAACTAAAATGTTTGGGTTGTTTCAAATAAATCGTAAGCAATTATGGTGGAGAAACCAAGCTTTTATAAAATGCTTAAATGAACTATAAGGATTTAAACAGTAGCAAAAGCAATTAATTAAATGCCTTTTACAATTAATAAATTACTAAACTATTTTATTTTGTCACCAAACTTTTTGTGGCATGGGGGTATTCTGTAACACTAATTTAGATACTACTTGTATATTTTATAAAACAAAATATATACAAAATAAAATAGAAAACTAATAAACAGTAAACAAATAAATACAAAAAAAGGGAGAAAGACCCCCCCCCCACTGGGCCGACTGGCCCAGCTGGCCACCAACCCACCCGCATGCCATAGCCCCTGCCCCCGGGACCGCAACCAGCCAGGCCGGCCCACCTGGCCCATCCGGCCGAACCGGCCCGCCTCCCCCTGCCGCCTCCCTTCCCTGTTCCCCCGACCCGGGTCGGAACAGGGGCGCGTCCCCGCCGCACCCTCTCGCCGGCGACGACGAGAGGATAACGTCGCCATGCCTTCGCCTCCTCGATCCCGCCTCCCACTCGCCCCCACTCTCGCCCTCTCGGTTCCTGCGCCACTCCCCCTCCCCTCAGATCCACTCCGTTCTCCTCCTTCCCATCGCATCCGAGCGCCGCCATGGACCCGCCGCCGTGAAACGCGCGGCCACAGCCACCACCTCACCTCGCCAGCGTGTCCGTCGTCTCCGCCACCGTCTTCCTCGTCAACCGGTGGCCGCAGCTGGAGCTCGGAGGCGCTGCCGCAACGCCCCCGACGCCGCCGTCTTCCTCCTCTGCTCCGACAAGCTCCGCCGCCATTCTTCACCGACTCCGGCCGTGCCCCTGCAGCTACTAAACCCCCAAGGACCACCGTGTGTGCCGCTCGGTGAGCCCCTGCTCTCTCTCTCTCTCGCGCGCGCCCTAGCTAGCTATCGTCGTAGCACCCAAAGGCAGCGCCGCGGAGCTCGTCGCCGACGAGTCTCCGGTGACCAAAAGGTCACGGCTCGTGCCGGTTGCACTCACCGCGCCTCGTAGACCCTCCCCAGCCTCTCCGTTTGTTCGCTAGCTCTCCCTAGCCCCAATCTCCTCGAGCTCCCGAACGCGTCGCCGCACGCACTCGTCGCTGGCGTGGCCACGGTGACCATTTGGTCCCGTGCGTGTCACCGTTCCGTTCTCGCGTCGAGTAAGCACCGTAGGGACCTCACGAGGCTCACTTTGCGCCTCGTAGCGCGATCCCCGGCCACGCCCGAACTGCCGTCCGCCGCGCTCGTCGCCGGCGACCATTCCGGCCACCCCCGCCGACGTGCTCCCCTCCATCGGACGCGGCGCGAAGAGGCCGTTCCAGAGAGCCCGGCCGCGCTCGATTTGGTGCCCCATGGGCGAGATCCGACGCTCGCCCAAGCCGCGCCGCCGCGTTTTGCATCGCCGGCGTCGTTCCGGCGCCGTCCACCGACGTGGCTAGGCGGGCCCCACCCCTGGGTCACTGCCAGTGGGCCAGGGGGGCCCCGTTGACTGGATTGACCCAGTTAACATGCTGACTGGGCAGCCCAGTGGCACTGACATGCGGGGCCCATGCCATAAACAAATAAAATAAATAGATAATTTGCTAATTAATTAAATTAGTTAATTAAACACTAATCTCTCACTGACTACCGGGTCCCACCTGCTAATTAACCCATTTAGTTAGTTTAAACCCTCTGTTAGTGCCCCTGACAATGACATGTGGGTCCCACTGGACCCACCTGTCTGGTTTGACTGGTCAACCGACCAGTTGACCTGTTGACATCACTCTGATGTCATGCCTGCGTCATCAGGCACTGTTTTGGATAATGATAGAATTAAATAAATAATTAAAATCAGAAAATGATTTAAATCTTTGGAAAATCATATCTTTTAATCCGTAACTCAGATGAAAATACTTTCTACATGAAAGTTGCTCAGAACGACGAGACGAATTCGGATACGCAGCCCGTTCGTCCGCCACACATCCCTAGCATAGCGAACACGCAACTTTCCCCCTCCGGTTCACCGGTCCGAAAACGCGAAACACCGGGAATACTTTCCCGGATGTTTTCCCCCTTCGTCGGTATCACCTACTACCGTGATTGGGCACACCTAGCATCGTTACTTGTCTTGTCATGCATCGATATGCATCTGTTTGCATTGTATTCATTGTTTCTTCCCCCTCTTCTCTCCGGTAGACTACGAGACCGACGCTGCTGCTGCCTAGTTCGACTACGGAGTTGACGACCCCTCCTTCTTGCCAGAGCAATCAGGCAAGCCCCCCCCTTGATCACCAGATATCGCCTATTCTTCTCTATACTGCTTGCATTAGAGTAGTGTAGCATGTTACTGTTCGGTTACTCCTATTCTGTTGCATAGCCTGTCATTGTTGCTACAGTCATTGATACCTTACCCGTAATCCTAAATGCTTAGTATAGGATGCTAGTTTATCATCATTGGCCCTACATTCTTGTCAGTCTGCCTTGCTATACTATTGGGCCGTGATCACTTGGGAGGTGATCATGGGTATATACTATACATATATACATACTACAGGTGGTGACTAAAGTCGGGTCCGCTCGATGAGTACCCGCGAGTGATTCACGGATTGGGGACTGAAAGGACCTTTGTCCCAACGGCCCTATGTGTGGATCTTTGTGGCGGAGCGACAGGGCAGGTTGAGACCACCTAGGCGAGAGGTGGGCCTGGCCCTGGTCGGCGTCCGCGGTTGCTTCATAATAACACGCTTAACGAGATCTTGGTATTTGATCTGAGTCTGGCCATTTGGTCTATATGCACTAATCAACTACGTGGGAAAGATATGGGCACTCGACGTCGTGGTATCAGCCGAAGCCTTCTTGACGTCAGCGACTGAGCGGCGCGCGTCGGGTTGGACTGCGTAACGCGACTTCCTTTGTAATGGAGGTTGCTAGGTCTGCTCACCGGCTGCGTACGCAACGTGCAGGTGTGCAATGGGCGATGGGCCCAGACCCCTGCGCGCATAGGATTTAGACCGGCGTGCTGACCTCTCTGTTGTGCCTAGGTGGGGCTGCGACGTGTTGATCTTCCGAGGCCGGGCATGACCCAGAAAAGTGTGTCCGGCCAAATGGGATCGAGCGTGTTGGGTTATGTGGTGCACCCCTGCAGGGAAGTTAATCTATTCGAATAGCCGTGTCCCTTGGTGAAAGGACGACCCGAAGTTGTACCTTGACCTTATGACAACTAGAACCGGATACTTAATAAGACACACCCTTCCAAGTGCCAGATACAACCCGGTGATCGCTCTCTAACAGGGCGACGAGGAGAGGATCGCCGGGTCGGATTATGCTATGCGATGCTACTTGGAGGACTTCACTCTACTCTATGCTACATGCTGCAAGACGAAGGCTGCCAGAAGCGTAGTTTTCGATAGGACTAGCTATCCCCCTCTTATTCTGGCATTCTGCAGTTCAATCCACCGATATTGCCTCCTTACACATATACCCATGCATAAATAGTGTAGCTCCTTGCTTGCGAGTACTTTGGATGAGTACTCACGGTTGCTTTCTTCCCCCTTTTCCCCCTTTTCCTTTCTTTCTGGTTGTCGCAACCAGATGCTGGAGCCCAGGAGCCAGACGCCACCGTCGACAACGACTACTACACTGGAGGTGCCTACTACTACGTGCAGGCTGCTGACGACGACCATGAGTAGTTTAGGAGGATCCCAGGCAGGAGGCCTACGCCTCTTTCGATCTGTATCCCAGTTTGTGCTAGCCTTCTTAAGGCAAACTTGTTTAACTTATGTCTGTACTCAGATATTGTTGCTTCCGCTGACTCGTCTATGATCGAGCACTTGTATTCGAGCCCTCGAGGCCCCTGGCTTGTATTATGATGCTTGCATGACTTATTTATGTTTTTAGAGTTGTGTTGTGATATCTTCCCGTGAGTCCCTGATCTTGATCGTACACATTTGCGTGCATGATTAGTGTACGATTGAATCGGGGGCGTCACACTACCTCGCTCTTGTCGTCACGGGTTGCTCGTCGTCGAACCTCACCGCTGCCAGCGCAAGCCACGCAGCTCTCCGCCCTAGCTTGCCCACGCCTGTGCGAGCAACCATAGCTCCCCGACGGTGCTCACCCACGCTGATGCCCGAGCGAGCCACTGCGACTCGCCGCCAGTTCTCGTCCACGTCTGCAGGCGCCGGCGCAGTTCGTCCTCGCCTCACGGATGCCTGCGCTAGATACCACAGCTCGCTGCGGGTTCTCCCCCACGCCTGCGCGCGATAGCGCAGCTCTCTGTGGGTGCTTGCCATCCCCGTGGCTCATTGGTGCAGCTCGCCCTCCCTTGCTGGAGAAGTGTTCTAGTGGCGAGGGTTGTGCTGACTAGAAGATGATGCCTTGTGCAGGTCCTGAACAAGTGGCGTGATGGCAGCAGCGGCCGGAGGAGGAGATGGATGCATGTGTAGGTCCTGAAGATGTTGAATGCAAGCATTATGTAAGTCACGTTTGTTGTAATCTTTTGCTTGATTATGGATTGCGATTTGGAAATTACATGAAGAATAGCATGTCACGTTTAGTTTCACAACCAGGATCAAATGAGGGACAATATGACAAATGAGTAATATTGCAAATTTCAGTCCATAAGCTACTTGCTGCAATCTGTTTTGTTGCACTTGTTGTAGCTTATTCAAAGGCAGCAATGGAATTGTAGGTAGAAGTGGCACACGTATGTAGCCCTCCGTACATTGGCAAGGGACACTTCAACCATGATTCATAGATGAATCTGAATTCACATCTCCCCCCAAAAAGAAAGGAGTTCACATAATGATTTCATAAATAAAACTAAAATGAGTTCACAATGCCAAATATATATGAGCTCCCGACTAATATAAGCTCACGGCTCAGAGCAATTGAAGAAACTGAGTTCAAATGGAAGAAAACTACTTGATGAAATAAGTTTGGAACTCGCTGACAGGAACTTGATTTATGTTTAATAATATGGCGCGGCTGTGTGCATCATTTGATGTAGAGGCCGGGGTAATCCCCTTTTCGAAAATAATGTAAGTATAACATCAATTTCATAGAGACCAATCATCCAATTTGTAGCTTTCTCTTTGATGTAAGCTTCTTTGCTGGATATGTGGGGTTTGGAATGAGAATAATGTTAGACAGTCCAATAAGTGGTATGTGATAGTAGGCCTTCTCTGTGTCAACGGGCAATATTAAACTCATCTTTGTCTAAGGGGACAGTTCAGTAACTTAGAGACGTACTAAACATTTTTCTCCTCAGAAAAGAAATTCCCCACTCCACAAACAGTTCTTTTTCTTCCAGGTTGGTGCATTGACGGAGTCAATACACTGGTACAACCCCAGCATGTAAGATACAAATTACTTCATATTTCTTGCTGTAATTTTAGTGGTGACTTCCGGGCAAAGCCAGGGCGGTTGCCTGACATTGTGGGGTCGATTAACATCTGCCACTGAGTCGCTGGATCTACCTATTATTACTTTCAATCCAGTAGTAGAGCACCCTGACTCATTCAGCTCAGTAAGCATCCTTTGTTCCCTTTCTTTTGGTTGTTTGAATCATTTGATTCCACTTTGTTTCCATCGCAAAGAAAAATTACCACCAATTAAATCGACCCGTGGTGATAATATATGTGATCAATTTATGTTTGTCATCCTCGTGTTCTTGTACGATTAACATCCATCATCTGTTTTTGGAATAAAGAAATGTAACTACTCTATATATACTTTTCTGTCAGTTAGTCTAATTGTTTAGCATCTGTTGCAATGAGTGACAGAGTTCTCTATTTAATTAAATAGCTAACTTTTTTTCCTGATAGACCGCAATGTTATCTCTGCTGAGATTATTTGAGAAAATTGTTTATTGTTATCCAAAAAAGATTGCCACCATGGCTATACAGTAATAAAATGAATTTATTCATTGTTGCAGAGAGAACTGTCCAACGCTACTTTCTTGTCAATTTTTGCATGTCCAGCCTTCTCGGAAGATGGCATTAGGCAGTTTACTTTCTGACGGAGACCACTTCTGATGCTACCTAGATTGGCCGATCTACTTTTTTCATCAGCGACACTACTATCCATTTCATGAGGAAGCACTCGGCATATCTGCTGTAGGATCACAATGTTCAGCCTGGCTTCTATCTTGTATCTGGTATGTAATACCTTTTTCATTGGTGCAAAACTGCAAATTTATCCAAATTGTGCTGCTAAAACAAAGTTCTTAATATGAGTTACCTATAATCATCAGGCGCTGCTTATATACTTTTTTTGACAGTAAGACTCATGGCACAGAATAGATCTAATACTTCTGCCTGGAAAAGAAGCAATAGAGAAAATTAATTTGCTAGATTTGAAAGCACAACCCGGTATTTTAGTGTTTAGTGAATTGATAGCATCATCACAAACACCATACAAACAGAGGAATTTTGTCTAATTAGCTAATAACAACATACATGAACAGATACACCGGGTGAAGTATGTGTGCATCACCCATCTGTGTAATACTAATCGCAAGTACCAAAATAAATTATCTTAGTTTTGTACAGAAAGCCCAACTGATGAAGCTAGCATAACTTCCAAAAGTCATTCTTGACAGGAACTCCCGTACTACTAACCTGAAAAAAAGAAAATGAAAAAAGATTAGTAAAATTCAGAAACAAACAAATAAGCAAAAGAGAAGTTTTCTTGAACCAGTTTTTTTTCTTCTAATTACCAACAGAGAATTGATTATGTCCTTATTAAACCCAACTGGTGAAGGAAACATAACTTCCAAAAGCCATTCTTGGCAGGAACTCCTGAATCACTAACCTGAAAAAAGCATATCCATATAGAGATGAGAGCTAAAAAAAGCTTATCCACGGGTTGAACACTCGAGACTTCAGTTGTGCCTAACTATAAATAATAAATTGTGGTTGCTACATATAGGAGTGTTTCCTTCTATTTGTTTTCACATCAAAATCACCTTCTTGCTCGTCGTCGTCGCTAATTTAAAAATGGAAAATATCAACCAAGATATAAGAGCAGTTACAGCAATCCACCTGATCTTGTCCATGGGATCAATTTTTGGGAAATGCAGATGCATCTCACGCCCAGAGATGAAGGTTCTCCTGACATTGTCATTATAGTACATGTCCCAGGCTCCCAGCAGCGGTATCCTATGATCCGTCCTCGTCAATGGTAATGGGGATAAAACATGGAAAGGCCTGTCAGTGGGAGGGGATGGCAAGGGCCAGCACGGTGCCCACTCTGCAGCCCTTGGCACCGGCCGTCGCCTTCCCTTCCGGTAGGCTGGCGATGGTTCCGTAAAGGAACGGAAGTGAATCGACATGTGTTGTGTGCTGGAGCGGGGCTCCGCCACAACCTAGAAGGCGGCGACAGCCATGGAGTTGCTAGTTGCTATAGGTGGCCGACTGCTGCGAGTGGCCTGGACCGACGAGACGAAATCGAGGGTGCTCGCGGGAGAGGATGGGGAGAGGAAAACGAACTTGGTTGGGCCAGCGGGGACCGCTGGGTGTCATCGCCGTTGTGAATTCGGCCGCCGCCACGCCATATGGGCTCGATCCGGCCTCTGCGCCATGATTGGAGCGCCTGGCTGGGAGGAGGTGGGCACAGAAGTGGAAGAGAGAGCTACGCTGGCCGGCGCCAGGAAGGGGATGCGGCCCAGCGGTGAGAGCTCCGATGATGCATCAGCCATCAATGAAGTCGGGAACGATGGGTATTGCGTCGCCGAGAATCTGGGAGACGTGCGCAGTGAACTCAAGGGGAGGGGACAAGAGCTTTTTATAAACGACCACGGTGGTGGAGCGACGGCATGCTATTGAGCGGTGGGCGGTGGAGGTGGAGCAACCACGGGATGCTTCGCGAGCCTTTGACAGAGAGGGACACACGGAGAAAATTGAGAGGGAGAAATGGGAGTCTATGCAATAACCGCATCACCATAAATCGGCCCAGGCCAGTCAACACACACATGCAGGAAACAAATCCAAATCAAACAGACTGCCCCGGATCATTAGGAAATCGCTGAAGCCACCCCAAGTGCACACACAAAAATGCGAATCAGTTAACAAAATTTACATCAAAAATCTACAGTCACAATGAATTTGTACACCCCTGTAGCCCAAATTAATACACGTGTCGGCAGCCCACAAGTTCTCAAGTTGCTTTCACCCAAGTGGTGAAACATGAAGGCAAAAACTTGGTTAGATATAGTGGTTTTGGTATAAATTGGCAGGAGGGCCTGAGCTTTTGCTCCAACTCACCAGTAGATTGCCCCGCTGCCATTCCAAGCGCACATTCCAGCTAGATATAGGTTCGACAAGAAAAAGATAAAGGTTGCAGGCGCCATGGGGGTGAGAGTGGCCAGTGGCAAGGCTCTGATGTTACTGTTTGCAGTGTTTATTATCTGCCCCGGCGGCGGCCTGATGATCTCACCGACGGCCGCGGAGGAGGTGCCCCTTGTGCCGGCGGTGTCAGGACCCGGTAGTAATTTGTATGAATTTTCTATGAACTGGAAGAATTATGTATGAGGTAAGAGGAACTCTAGGGTTCCAGTATATTAGCCATTACGGCGAATTGGGGAAATTCTCAAGATGAGATCTGCCCAGCCACAACCCGGCTAGTTATAGGCGACAGTTTAACCCAGCTGGTAACAGTAACTTGAACACTAGTACTATTACAACGGTAAAAAGTAATCTACGGCTAGGATGAGTCCTCAACTCTTCCATGTATCTGAACCATTGGTTTAACTGAACCGGTATTTACCTGAAATGCTACAGTTAACTGAATCTCTAACTGTTGACGCTTCAGGTTCTGACATTGCTCCCCTCTCAAGACATGACGTGTCCTCACGGCGTGTGTTCTGCCTTGCTCCACACTTGAGTTGTTGATTTGAAGAATTCAGGAAAAGTATATTTGATGAAATCGGCGTCTTCCCATGTGGCATCTTCTGTCGGCAACTTCTGCCATTGAATAAGCCACTGGACAACAGGAGCATTTTGCTTGGGAATTTGGCTGACTTGCAGAACTGCAGTTGGACCTGTTTTGATTGTTCCATGTGCATTTACCATTGGTAGGTAGGGACTGGGGATTGATTTTTCTCCAATGTGTTTCTTGAGCAGGCTCACATGGAACACATGGTGTATCTTGACATCGTCAGAAAATTGTAACTTGTAAGCTGATCGTCCCACTTTTTGTGTGATCAGGAAGGGGCCGTAGTATTTATTTTAGAGTTCTAGAGCTCCTCGAAACCCAAAAGCAGCCAATCTATATGGAGCCATTTTCAAATAGACTAGCTCTCCCACTTGAAAAGTTCTCTCTACTCTTTTCATATCAGCATAGTGTTTCATTCTGTTTTATGCATGTTGCAAGTTGCCCTTGAGTTGATCCAACATCAGCTATTTGGAAGTGAGGAAATCTTGTGCCTCCTTTTCATCTGGGCTAGGGATTGATAATTCAGTAATGAGGGGAGGGTGAAAACCATACAGAGCTTGAAATGGAGACATCTTCAAGGCAGTATGGTAAGTGGAATTATACCAATACTCTACTAGAGACAACCAGGATACCCACTTCTTTGGCTCATTGGTAGTCATACACCTCAAGTAGGTTTCCAAACATTGGTTGACTCGCTCAGTTTGACCATCCGTATGAGGGTGGTAAGCTGTACTATATCTTAATTCCACTTTCAGAGCAGTGAATATATCTTTCTAGAGCTGGCTGGTAAAAATTCTATCTCTGTCAGATATAATCAGTTTAGGAGGTCCATGCAACCTAATGATATGATCCACAAAAGCTTGTGCCACACTAAGGACAGTATATGGGTGAGATAGAGGAATGAAACGAGAGTATTTAGTGAATCTATCCACCACTACCATAATGACTTCTTTTCCTTGAGACTTTGGCAGGCCTTCAATGAAATCCATTGTCACATGTTGCCATGCCATGTCAGCTACAGGGAGTGGATCCAATAAACTAGGCTGCAAGCAGTTTTCATGCTTTGCTCTTTGACAAACAGGGCATGCAACAATAAATGTTCCCACTTCATTTTTCAGTCCAGTCCAGTAGAAAATATTCTTAATTCTCTGATATGTAGCTCTCATCCCTGAGTGCCCTCCAACAGGTGAGCTATGGAGAGCCTGGATTAATTTAGTTCTCAAGGTAGCATTGTTTCCCACCTGAATTTTCCCTTTGTACCTGATGATCCCAACATATATGGTGTAGTCTGAATTAACAGTAGGTTTTTGCAACAAGAGTTGTTCCAATAGCTTTTTACTAACTGGATCTTGTTCATAGCTCAGTAACAAATCTTCTGCCCACACAGGTGTAATGGCAGACATAGCAAAACAGCTTGGAAGTACTCTGGACAATGCATCGGCCACTTTGTTTGTGCCGCCTTTCTTGTACTGTATTTTGGAATTAAACTCTAGTAATTTCATCATCAACTTATGTTGCACTCCTTCAGTAATTTTCGGATCTGTAATGAACTTGAGAGACTGATGATCTGTTTTGATAGTGAGTTCATTGCCTAGCAAATAGTGCCTCCATTTCTTGAGTGCTTCCAATATAACAAGAGCTTCTTTCTCATATGTGGACATAGCTACATTTCTGGGACAGAGTGCTGAACTATAGTATGCTAGGGCCCTACCCTGTTGCATGAGAACAACTCCTATGCCTTTGCCTGAAGCATCTGTTTCCAACACAAATGGTAGAGAGAAATTGGGTAGTGCCAATACAGGAGCTGTGATCAGGGCTTGCTGTAACTGAGCAAAAGCCTGGCTGTGTTCTTGCTTCTATGCAAACTACCCTTTCTTTAACAGATCATGCAAAGGTCTGCAGATTGTTCCATATCCCTTTATAAATCTTCTGTAGTAGCCAGATAAGCCCAAGAAACTTCTTAGTTTAGTAACAGAATCTGGTATTGGCCATTCAACAATAGCTGCTATTTTCTTGGGATCTGTAGCTACTCCTTCTACAAATATGATATGTCCCAAGTACTCCACTTGTTGGACAACAAAAACACACTTGGACATTTTTGCAAACAGCCGATATTCTTTCAGTAAGTGTAACACTATTTGCAAATGTTCCTTGTGCTCCTTGAGGTTTTTGCTATATATTAATATATCATCAAAGAATACCAACACAAACTTCCTCAAGTATGGGCCAAATATGTTGTTCATCAATGCTTGAAAAGTTCCTGGAGCATTAGATAAGCCAAAAGGCATAACTAGATACTCAAAATGGCCCAAAATTGTTCTGAAGGCAGTCTTTTGTATATCATCAGGATGCATTCTGATCTGATGATATCCTGATCTTAGATCAATCTTGGAGAAGTATTATGCCCCATGTAATTCATCCAGGAGATCTTCAATCACTGATATAGGAAACATGTTCTTAATTGTTAAAGAGTTGAGTTTCCTAAAATCAGTGCATAGTCTCATTGAAGAATCTTTCTTCTTCACCAGTATAATAGGAGCTGCATAAGGGCTTTGGCTGTGTCTGATGAGGTGTGCAGCTAGTAGTTTTCTGATCTAATCTTCCATTTCCTGTTTTTGATGTTGAGGAACTCTATATGGTCTAACATGAGGAGGAGTTGCACCAGGAACTAGAGGAATAGTGTGGTCAAGAGCTCTCTCAGGTGGTAGTGACTTGTGTTCTTCAAACAGATCAGCATACTCTAGCAGTAACTTTTGGATTTGAGGAGGTGTTTGTGTACCTTCTAGTGCTTCCATTAAGATATTATGCACTTGTAAGAGGAAGCTTTCCACTCCTTTATCCAGAAATTTGTTCATCTTTTCTGCTTGCACTTCCTTAACTGTTGCAGAGTTATTGAAACTGCAGTGGTGACAGTTTGTTCTCCTTCTTGAGTGAAACTAAATGTGTGTTTGGGAATATCGAATGACACAGGACTGACTATGGTCATCCAATCATATCCCATAATAACATCATGGCTAGGCAGTGTTAACACTCTGAAATTATGGTGAAGTTTCAGTTTAGCTAGCTGAAATTCCCAATTGGGCACTACTGCAGAAGATAGTAACCGTCCACCTCCAGCCACTGCTATTGTTCTTTGTTTGACAGGTAAAAACTTACAATTTGCTTTAATAGCAAAGTCTTGGTTAATGAAAGAAGTACTTCCAGAGTCTAGTAAGGCCACTGCTCGTTTTCCATTGATGTAGATGGTTACTGTGGGAGTTGGTACTTGAGGGAGTCCTGGACTAGGGGGTGTCCGGATAGCCGGACTATCATCATCGGCCGGACTCCAAGACTATGAAGATACAAGATTGAAGACTTCGTCCCGCGTCCGGATGGGACTTTCCTTGGTATGGAAGGCAAGCTTGGCGATACGGATATGTAGATCTCCTACCATTGTAACCGACTCTGTGTAACCCTAGCCCTCTCCGGTGTCTATATAAACCGGAGGGTTTTAGTCCGTAGGACAACATAACCATTACAACAATCATACCATAGGCTAGCTTCTAGGGTTTAGCCTCCTTGATCTCGTGGTAGATCCACTCTTGTACTACCCATATCATCAATATCAATCAAGCAGGAGTAGGGTTTTACCTCCATCGAGAGGGCCCGAACCTGGGTAAAAACATCGTGTCCCTTGTCTCCTGTTACCATCCGCCTAGACGCACAGTTCGGGACCCCCTACCCGAGATCCGCCGGTTTTGACACCGACATTGGTGCTTTCATTGAGAGTTCCTCTGTGTCGTCACCGATAGGCTTGATGGCTTCTTCAATCAACAACGACGCAGTCCAAGGTGAGACTTTTCTCCTCGGACAGATCTTCGTATTCGGCGGCTTCGCACTGCGGGCCAATTCACTTGGCCATCTGGAGCAGATCGAAAGCTACGCCCCTGGCCATCAGGTCAGGTTTGGAAGCCTAAACTTCACGGCGGACATCCGCGGAGACTTGATCTTCGATGGATCCGAGCCGCAGCCGAGCGTGCCGCACTGTCACGATGGGCGTGATCTAACTCTGCCGCCGGACAGTATCTTGGAGGCCGCACATGAATCCGCTCCGACCCATAGTTCGGAGCCGATCGCGCAGATCGAGGACGGGTGGCTGGACACCGCCTCGGGAGCTGCAACCGCTACGGCGATGGAGCCGAATACTAACCTTGTCCCTTATAAAGCTCATGACTCCGAGGCGCCGGACTCCTTGCCGGACTCCGAACCTCCTGCGCCCCGGCCAATCGAATCCGATTGGGCGCCGATCATGGAGTTCACTGCCACGGACATCTTTCAGCACTCACCCTTTGGCGACATCCTAAATTCGCTAAAGCATCTCTCGCTATCCAGAGAGCCCTGGCCGGACTACGACCAGGATGGTTGGGATGCGGACGACGGAGAAATTCAAAGCCCACCCACCACCCACTTTGTAGCCACTGTCGATGACCTAACCGACATGCTAGACTATGACTCCGAAGACATCGACGGTATGGATGACGATGCCGGAGACGATCAAGAACCAGCGCCTATGGGGCACTGGAAGACCACCTCGTCATACGACATATACATGGTGGACACCCCAAAAGATGGGGACGGCGAAGAAGCAGCGGAGGCAGATTCCTTAAAGAAACAGCCCAAGCGCCAACGTCAGCGGCGCCGCTCTAAATCCCGCCACAGCAGGAATGGAGATTCCGGCGCAGGAGATAATAACACCTCAGAAAGTGCCGAAGACAACCCCCTCCAGCAGGATTCAGCGCAGGAGGATGCAGAAGCTAGCCCTCACGAGACAGCGGCAGACGAAGAGGTCGAGGACGATAATTACATACCTCCCTCCGGAGACGTGGCAAGCCTCGACGACGATGAATTCGTCGTGCCTGAGGATCCCGTCGAACAAGAGCGTTTCAAACGCAGGCTAATGGCCACGACAAATAGCCTAAAGAAAAAGCAGCAACAGCTTCAAGCTGATCAAGACCTGCTGGCCGACAGATGGACCGAGGTCCTCGCGGCCGAAGAGTATGAACTCGAACGCCCCTCCAAAAACTACCCAAAACGCAAGTTGCTCCCCCGATTAGAGGAGGAGGCATATAAACCTTCATCACCAGCGCACAATACGGCAGACCGACCACCGCGTGGCCGCGACAGAGAGGCATCTAAGCCCTCCACCAGGACCGTACCCCGGCATCGCTTGAAAAGTACGAAGCCAAGGGGGAACGCGCCGGACTTGCGGGATATATTGGAGGACAAGGCAAGACAATCCAGATCCATCTATGGATCACGTGGGCGCCCCACGACCCACGACGAATACCGACGCGCCGGATACAGCAACTCCGGCCGGGCCGAACACAGCAGACAACGCTCTCTTGAGCTACGTCGTGATATTGCTCAATATAGAGGCGCCGCACACCCACTATGCTTCACAGACGAAGTAATGGATCATCAAATCCCTGAGGGGTTTAAACCCGTGAACATTGAATCCTACGATGGCACAACAGACCCCGCGGTTTGGATCGAGGATTATCTCCTTCATATCCATATGGCCCGCGGCGACGATCTCCACGCCATCAAATACCTCCCACTCAAGCTTAAAGGACTAGCTCGGCATTGGCTTAACAGCTTGCCCGCAGAGTCAATTGGGTGTTGGGAAAACCTGGAAGCCGCATTCCTCGACAACTTCCAGGGCACATATGTGCGGCCACCAGACGCCAATGACCTAAGTCACATAATTCAGCAGCCAGACGAATCGGCCAGACTGTTCTGGACACGGTTCTTAACAAAGAAAAATCAAATCGTCGACTGTCCGGATGCAGAGGCCCTCGCAGCCTTCAAACATAATATCCGCGACGAGTGGCTGGCCCGGCACCTAGGACAGGAAAAGCCGAAATCCATGGCAGCACTCACATCACTCATGACCCACTTCTGTGCGGGAGAGGACAGCTGGCTAGCTCGCAGCAACAACCTTAGCAAAAATGCTGGCAGTCCGGATACCAAGGACCACAATGGCAGGTCACGTCGAAACAAAAACAAACGCCGGGTTAACGGTGATAACAATGAGGATACGGCAGTCAACGCCGGATTCCGAGGCTCTAAACCCGGTCAGCGGAAGAAGCCATTCAAAAGAACCACTCCGGGTCCGTCCAATTTGGACCGAATACTCGACCGCTCTTGCCAGATACATGGCACTCCTGAAAAGCCAGCTAAGCACACCAACAGGGATTGTTGGGTATTCAAGCAGGCAGGCAAGTTAATTGCCGAAAACAGTGACAAGGGGCTGCACAGCGACGACGAGGAAGAGACCCGGCCGCCGAACAGTAGAGGACAGAAGGGTTTCCCCCCACAAGTGCGGACGGTAAACATAATATATGCAACCCATATACCCAAGAGGGAGCGGAAGCGTGCACTTAGGGATATATATGCGATGGAGCCAGTCGCCCCGAAGTTCAATCCATGGTCCTCTTGCCCGATCACTTTCGATCGAAGAGACCACCCGAACAGTATCCGCCATGGCGGATTCGCCGCATTGGTTTTAGACCCAATCGTCGATGGATTTCACCTAACCAGAGTCCTGATGGACGGCGGCATCAGCCTGAACCTGCTTTATCAGGATACAGTGCGCAAAATGGGCATAGACCCCTCAAGGATCAAACCTACAAAAACGACCTTCAAAGGCGTCATACCAGGCGTCGAGGCCAATTGTACAGGCTCAGTCACCCTGGAAGTGGTCTTCGGATCCCCGGATAATTTCCGAAGCGAGGAGTTAATCTTCGACATAGTCCCGTTCCGCAGCGGCTATCACGCTCTGCTCGGATGAACCGCGTTCGCAAAGTTCAACGCGGTGCCGCATTATGCATACCTCAAGCTCAAGATGCCAGGCCCTTGTGGAGTCATCACGGTCAACGGAAATACGGAATGCTCCCTCCGAACGGAGGAACACATAGCAGCTCTCGCGGCAGAAGTACAGAGTAGCCTTTTAAGGCAATTTTCGAGTCCGGCCGTTAAACGACCGGACACGGCCAAATGCGCCCGGAGCAACATCAATCAAGACCGTCTGGCACGTTCCGAGCACGCATAGCAATGCGGCCCAAACCCCAGCCCTTGCATGATTGCAAAAGCAGCTCTCCGCGTACATCATTACGCTCTGGACATACCATGAGCATAGGGGGAGGGGCACGACCACGACAGGCCCAGAGTGCGGCTCAACCACACCAGGGGCTCCCAAGTGTGTCGCTCTTTTTTATCTTTATTTTTTCTTCTTCTTTTTTTACACAGGACTCCGTTCACCAGAGGCCCTGTCCGGCGGTGAACCTGCCGAACTCACGATGCAACAGCTAGGGAGGGACAAAGGCTGCGACAAACACTCAGGTGGTCTCCATTATGAGCATTAAATTTGTTAAATACACCAATCCGCAGCCTACCCCTGGAGGGGGACATATTTAATAGTCCAATCCCTTGCTTACCGCACTATTTGTATCGTTCTGCACTCATGGCAGAAGTCTTTGAATAAACAATGCATTATTTTTTGCCTATAATTGCATTACTTTTTACAAATATATGCTTATTTTTGACATCTTGCACCCGTACATTTTGGTACGGCCAAATACACCAGGGGCTTATGTTCCCCGCATTATGGTGTGATAAGTCCGAACACTTTCACAAGCGCGGCACCCCGAACTTATAGCATTATATGCATCGGCTCCGAATCATGTCTTGGGTCAATAGTTGGGTTTGCCCGGCTCCCATGTTTTGGTACCTTACGTTCCGTTCTGTCGGCTAAGGTAGCACTGGGAGAACCACTGCGATTGCACCCCGGTTGAGCTGGGCGAGCACCTCAGTGGAGAAAGCTAAAACTGACTGTCATGATAAGGCGAGAGACTGGTCGCTGTTCGAGAGGTCTTTTCGAGTCCCTAAAGACTCATGCCGCTTCGAGCGAAGAACCGGATAATGTCCGGCCAAGGCGTGGATAGCGCCCCGAACTCGGTCTTCCGAATACTAGGGGCTTCGCCGAAATTTAAAATTATAGAATTCTATGGCTAAGTGAGAGTGTTCAAGCATTATAAGTCCGGTTGCCTTGTTCGTTGTGTTGAGCGCCTCCCTAGATGGACCCAAAAATGGGAACAAGAGTGCTCAAATTTATCCCGAACACCCCAGCACTCGTGGCATGGGGGCTGAAGCCAACGACTTGCCATCTCTCAGATTTAATAAACGGCCGCACAGAAGGTAATATTTTAATCAATAAGCGTTGCTTAGCGCATATGAACAAAGTTTTCAGCGCACAGGATAACACATTGCGAGTTTACTCAATAATTACATCTCTGGGGCACTCATCCGCAATCTTGCGGGCACCCTTCAGGACAGTCTTATAGTACATCTCGGGCGTACGATACTCCTTGCCCGCTGGCGGCGCGTCAGTGATAAGCCTCTCCGCATCCAGCCTGCCCCAATGCACCTTTGCGCGGGCAAGGGCCCGACGGGCACCTTCAATACAGGCGGCGTGCTTGATGACTTCCACCCAGGGGCACGCATCCACCAGCCGCCGCACGAGGCCGAAGTAGCTCCCAGGCATGGCCTCTCCAGGCCACAGCCGGACCATGAGGCCCTTCATGGCCTGTTCAGCTACCTTGTGGAGTTCGACCAGCTGCTTCAGCTGGTCGCTAGGGGGCACCGGATGTCCGGCCTCAGCGAACTGAGACCAGAAAACCTTCTCCGTTGAGCTCCCCTCCTCGGCTCGGTAGAATGCGGCGGCATCATACACGCTGCGAGGCAGATCTGCAAACGCCCCTGGAGAGCTCCGAATCCGGGTAAGTAACAGGTAATTTACATTAACATGCTTGCTTTGCATGAAAAATGCCTTACCCGCCGCTATTTTCTTCACCGCCTCAATCTCCTGGAGTGCCTTATGGGCCTCGGCATTAGCGGCTTTGGCACTTTCAAGAGCCAAGGCAAGCTCGGACTCTCGAGTCTTCGAGTCACGCTCCAAACTCTCATGCTTTTCCATGAGAGCCTGGAGCTCTTGCCGCACCTCCGCCACCCGCGCCTCCTGCTTCTCTCGCTCCGTCCGTTCTACGGCCGCATTGCATTCGGCCGCGGACACGGCCTCCTTCAGGGTTGCCACCTCGTTCGTGGCCCCTGCATTATCCATGTTATCCTTGTTATTTTCATTGCAACCAAAATCCTTTTCTGTAAGGTACAAATTTAAAGATGGTATTACTCACCTTCTTTGTCCTCGAGCTGCTTCTTGGCAAGGCCGAGCTCTTGCTTGGACCGCTCGAGGTCCTGCTTCAACGCACCGACCTCCGCAGTCAGTGCGGCAGAGGTCAGCAGCGCAGCCTACAAACCCACATTGACACAATTTTTAGCACTCCTACGTATATCTTTTTTAGATCCTCAATCCGGTTTTTCTTTCCGAACACCGAACCGAGCATCAGGGGCTACTGTCTATGCGGTATTACATTACATATTTTTAACTTCTTACCTCAAAGCCTGTTAGAAGGCTACTGCAGGCTTCGGTCAGCCCGCTCTTGGCGAGCTGAACCTTCTGAATCACCACACTCATGATAGTGAGGTGTTCTTCCTCGATGGAAGCGCCTTTGAGCGCCTCCAACAAGTTGTCCGGCGCCTCCGGTTGGACGGAGGCCGCCGGCGTCACGGTCTTGCCCTTCTTGCGAAGGGGCCGCCTGCCGGACTCCGGAACCACTGCGGGTTCCGGCGTGGAGTCCGGCGCAAAGTCCGGGAGGCTGCCTTGTGGCGCCTCCGGAGCCTCCTCCTGATGGGTCCCTTCCTGGGATCCCACCTCAGTGTCCTCAGCGTCGTGAGGGGTGGAGGCAGTCGGGATGGAATCTACATCCGACGGAGCCAACGGCCCGCTCGATGAAGCGGGGAGATCATCATCGGCCGGACTGCAGGCAGTGTGCGGCATTAGAAGGACACTATGTGACACAAAAGAGAAATTATGAATCATTCAGGAATCCGGATACTTACGATCTTGCCGGAGGCCTGGCCCTTAAGGGCCACTCTTCGTCGCCAATGTTGGCGTTGGCGGAGCTGTTCGGGGGAATAGTCCTTCCCCTCTTGGACCCTTCGTTCCTTTTCCTCTCTCCTTCCTCTGGGAGAGAGTCCTCTTTCTCCTCCTCGTCTTCGGGGGAGGAGTCCGCCTTGGAGCCATCGGACGATGAGTCCGATATCACCTGGCGTCGGGAACTTCTTCGGGTTCCCGTGGCCTTCTTCTTGGCCTTCTTCTCCGGCACCACATAGAGTGCCGGGACCAGCAGCCCCGTTAAGCGGGCGTCCGCTGGGTCTTCGGGGAGGGGAGCCGAACAGTCTACCTGTCCGGACGTCCTCTGCCAGTCCTGTCAAAGGCATTGGGAGTTTTAGATCCCACATAGAGTCAAACTATGAAAGAAAACAACTGTCCCATAGAGGATAACAAAGCTTACCTCACCGGCCGGGCGCTTGGTGCTGAATCCGCGATCTTTAGTCGCGGACGCGGGGGCTTCTCCGCCCTTGAACAACACCCTCCATACGGCTTCGTACGTCGTGTCGAAGAGCCCGCTCAGAGTCCAGTGCTGTGCCGGATCAAACTCCCACAGGTTTAAGGCTCGTTGTTGGCAGGGGAGAATCCGACGGATGAGCATGACCTGGATCACATTGACAAGCCTAAGCTTCTTGTTCACCAGGGTCTGGAGGCAGGACTGGAGTCCTGCCAGCTCCTCCGAACTGCCCCATAGCAAGCCCTTCTCTTTCCAGGAGGTGAGCTGCATCGGGATACCAGATCTGAATTCGGGGGCCACTGCCCATTTAGGGTCACGCGGCTCGGTGATATAGAACCACCCCGATTGCCATCCCTTGATGGACTCCACGAAGGCCCCCTCGAGCCAGGTGACGTTGGGCATTTTGCCCACCATGGCGCCTCCGCATTCCGCTTGGACGCCCTTCACAACCTTCGGCTTGACGTTGAAGGTCTTGAGCCACAAGCCGAAGTGGGGCTGGATGTAGAGGAAGGCCACGCACACGACGATAAACGCCGAGATGTTGAGGATGAAGTTTGGCGCCAGATCGTGGAAGTCCAGGCCGTAATAGAACATGAGCCCCCGGACGAAGGGATGAAGTGGGAAGCCCAGTCCGCGGAGGAAGTGGGGAAGGAATACGACCCTCTCATGGGGCCTGGGGGTGGGGATGTCGCCGGAAAGGTATCCGGCGCTACGCAGCTTTGCGATGTGCTCCTCCGTAACGGAGGAGGCCAACCATTTGCCTCCCGCTCCAGACATGTCTGGAGAAGGTTGAGGCGAGATGTGCAAACTTGGGCGCTGGAGCTCGAGTACGCGGAGATGGATAAGCAAAGGAGGAAGAAGGCGTAGGTAAAAAGGTGGATCCTTATCCCCTATATATGGGCGAACGAAACTATGCGTCCCCACCGGCCTGGTAAAACTTGCTTATCTCCCAAGCGCCACCATCAATGGCGCGGTTGGGTTACCCACGTCCGTATTGATGGGAATCCCGGAATAAGGGGAACACGATCTCTGCTTCGACAAGACGTGCCAAGGAAACCGCTTCGCTAAACGCGTTGAGGTGGTATAATAAAAAACGATTCCAGTAAAGGCTTGGTAGTGGCGTGACGTCATGCTACAAAATACGTCAGCAGATCGAACTTGTGTACATATTATTCTCTCTACGGTGGTATGTGGAATTTATTTTGCAGAGCCGGACACTATCCTGGTGTTCGCAATCTTCTATGAATTATTCGGAGGAGGAACCCGCCTTGCAATGCCGAACATTATGCGCGCCGGACTCATCGTCATTGAAGCCTGGTTCAGGGGCTACTGAGGGAGTCCTGGACTAGGGGGTGTCCGGATAGCCGGACTATCATCATCGGCCGGACTCCAAGACTATGAAGATACAAGATTGAAGACTTCGTCCCGCGTCCGGATGGGACTTTCCTTGGCGTGGAAGGCAAGCTTGGCGATACGGATATGTAGATCTCCTACCATTATAACCGACTCTGTGTAACCCTAGCCCTCTCCGGTGTCTATATAAACCGGAGGGTTTTAGTCCGTAGGACAACATAACCATTACAACAATCATACCATAGGCTAGCTTCTAGGGTTTAGCCTCCTTGATCTCGTGGTAGATCCACTCTTGTACTACCCATATCATCAATATCAATCAAGCAGGAGTAGGGTTTTACCTCCATCGAGAGGGCCCGAACCTGGGTAAAAACATCGTGTCCCTTGTCTCCTGTTACCATCCGCCTAGACGTACAGTTCGGGACCCCCTACCCGAGATCCGCCGGTTTTGACACCGACAGTACTGCTAATTGATGTCCAAGTGCATGTGCAGAAATGAAAATTGCTTGTTCTCCCTCTTTTGCATTTTCAGGTTGCTCCTGTTGGTCAATTTCCTCAGTATCAATGACAATTTGATCTGGCTCCTCTTGTTACAACAAATGTATGTTAGGAATTAATTTACATTTGTGCCCATGCATCCACTTGTCTCCACATCTCCAACACTCACCCACTTTTCTGATCCTTTGGCCATTGTTTACTGTTGTCTCAACTTGTCTGACAGGAATTTGTTGTTGATGTGCTACAAGGATACTCTGTTTTGCTGGAGGGTCCAATTGGATTTCTGATGGAAATTATTGAAAGTTGTGCTTTGCTTCTTGCTTGTACTGGCTATGTGTGGGTGATTTGGTTCTATGTCTTTTGCCATACAGTAAGCATCTGTCAGAGTTTGAGGTCTGAAAGGTCTAAGTTGGAATTTAATTCCCTCTCTGAGACCATTCACATAACACCTCACAAACCACAGTTCCCCCAGCTCAGGGTTTTCCTCTTGCACATCTGCCATGAGATCTTCAAACATTTTTGTATATTCAGATACAGTGTAATGCAACTATTTGATGGAGTTAAATTTTTCTGTCAAATCGTAAGAGCCTTTGTCAGAAAATCTTTTGACAAATTTTGCTCCAAATTCTTTCCAATTGAGCTGCTTCTTCAACAAACCAGATCTCCTTAGCCACACATCAGCTTCCTCCACTACATACATTTGTGCCAATGAAACCTTTTACTCCTCTGGAGCTCCAGACATTTGGAAATACTTGTTACATTGTCTTATCCACCCTACTGGATCTGTTCCATAAAAACGAGGAAAATGAAGCCTAGGCCCTTTTGTGACTGACTTCATAAACTGAGCCTGCATATCCTACTCATAGGTTTTATAGTATCCCTGCCAGAGTTGCCTGTCTCTGTTTTGCTGATAAAACTGATTGAATGCAGGTGTGTGAGCTTGTTGTCTACCAATCATTGGAGTTGTTATAGCACTAGCAGTGTCATTTCTTCCTTGTTGAGCAAATCCAGGAGGCACTGCCATTCTGTTGGTTCTAATTGGAGGCAAATTATGTAACTGTATATCTTCCAGTTGTTTAGACTTCTCTTTTTCTGTTGCTAATTGTTGCTTCAGTTGCTCTATTCGAACTGCTTGCTCATGTGTTTGTTCTCTATGCAGTGTAGGAGATCTGATAACTGGTGCAGAGCTGGAAGGGTTATCCTGCTGGTTATCAGGTTGAGAAGTTTGCACCAATGTTTTCAGAACCGTGTTGATTGCTGATAGCTGTTTGCTCAGGTCCAAAACAACTTGCTCCACTAAACCCACTATTGCAGAAATTTGCCCTTGCTTGGCTCCAATTACTTGAACTTCCTCTTGTAATTTGGACATCTGGGTCTACATCTGTGCGTCGTCTTGCTGTAGGACTCCGAAATCATCTCGCAAGGATAGAACATCGTGAAGATCCGCTTCACCTATTGCCTTGGAGCGCCCCATCACCTAATCTTTAATGAGAGAGGGATTTTACCGCTGAAGAGTCAACAACCTAATTCTCACCATAGATCCTGTCACCGCCACGATCCACGCCTCCTTGGCACACAGATCGGAGCTGGAACGCGGGATTTTACTGCTCGACCAAGGTGCTTGAACAACCGCTGCCGCTCAGCCGATCTGTGCCTGAATGACCACCGCCACCAGCGCCACTCGTCCGCACCTCACCGCCAACACCGCCAGATACGTCGCTATCGTCGACAAAGAAAGGGAGGGAGAAACAGGGTGGGATCGTTGATCTGGACAAAAAATTTCATCCCCCAATCGCGCTTCTGCCGAAGAACGAAGGCTCTGATTACCAATTTGTCAGGACCCAGTAGTAATTTGTATGAATTTTCTATGGATTTTCTATGAACTGGAAGAATTATGTATGAGGTAAGAGGAACTCTAGGGTTCCAGTATATTAGCCATTATGGTGAATTGGGGAAATTCTCAAGATAAGATCTAGCCACAACCCGGCTAGTTATAGGCGACAGTTTAACCCAGCTGGTAACAATAACTTGAACACTAGTACTGTTACAACAGTAAAAAATAATCTATGGCTAGGATGAGTCCTCAACTCTTCCACGTATCTGAACCCTTGGTTTAACTGAACCGGTATTTGCCTGAAATGCTACAGTTAACTGAATCTCTAACTGTTGACACTTCAGGTTCTGACAGGCGGTGTACGTGTTCGGCGACTCAACCATGGATGTGGGCAACAACAAGTTCCTGGGGAACTTTACGCCGTTGTTTCCCTATGGCGTCGACCTCCCGCTGGGCATCGAACCCAGGTTCAGCAACGGATACAACATGGCCGACTCCATCTGTACGTACTACGCGCAGTCACCTTTTACCATTGTCATTCTACCCATGAAACTAACAGAAATATGCAAACTGAAATGCGGCTTATCTGTCGCTGACGCCGGAGATGAGCGTTGAGATCTTGAAAGGCTTTGGTGGAGTCAACTATGCTTCCGGTGGATCCGGCATTCTCGACATCACTGTCAGCACTGCAACTTCTTTAATTACGCCTCGTTTTGTTCCATAATGCCGACACTCTATTCACAATTTTTCCCCACAGTTTTTACATCAATTTTATACTCACATGCATCCATCTATCTTTTTTCTAACAATAACTTGTTTGCATTAGTTCACCATGTCTGAGTTACTTTTACTAATCCTGTTTCTTGTTTGCAGAGCAAGCAGGTGGAGTACTTCGCGACCACCAAGGTAAAGATGATAGAGAATGGCACCATGGACATTGATGCGCTACTCTCCAAGTTGCTCTTCCTCATTAGCGACGGCGGCAACGATATGCTTGAGTTCGTCTTGAAGGGACGGCCGATCATTGTGTTAGCAACCTAACGATATCTTCCTCGATATATCACTCCCACAGATGAACTCAAGTAGCAATGGTGGATTACAGGATCACAGATACATGAATTGGGGAAAGTAAGGTAGGGGAAGGGAGGTGCCGCCGCCGGGGTCGTGATCCACTGGATGGCTGGTTCGCCCCTGCTATGCTGGTACTTTTAGTCTGTATTGCTCGACCTGGTCCACACAGCCCGGCCTGGCCCATGTGCTAGTCGAAGGGGTAGGCCCATGTAGGCTCCTAACACCCCCCTTCTTTAAATGCGGCTTGAGCCCAAGCCGACCACCACGAACCACCCGGGTCCCAGTGCACTCGATGGTAGTGCTCATGGCCCACGAGGCATTGCGTGAAGACGGTTACGACCATGATGACTCCTCCCCCTTTTTCAAAATGATCTTGATCGTTGCCTGTAGAGAATATCTTACCACTCATGGCCAGTGCTCCCTTGCTAATCCTGTGCACCATCAGAATTGTCGACGTTTGTAAATGAGGTGATGGCACAAAACTAGGACTGTTTCCTGCCTGAAAATGTTCTTTGTGGCAGCCAGAATAGAACTGCATTGCATTCACCACATGCTGGCCATCATGAAACATTATTCGGCAACGAGTATCGCCTCCCCATGGGTGAGAAATCTGAACTGATAGTGTCTTGTCTCCAGGACCAGGATCCCAGGACTTCTCAAGGTGACGTGCAGTAGCTAACTTACTACCAAGCAAATGAGCAATCTCAACTTCACACAATCTTGCATAAATCTTCAGAAGAGTCACGAATCCAGTAATAGTCATCATGGGAAACAAGAGCTGCTGAGTGAACATGGCTGCAACAGGGGATGACCATGGGTGTTTTGGTTGGACTGATGGTAAACAGAAGGATGTGTGGGGTAACTTGCTCAAAAGAAAAGCCCCAAACCTCACAACCCAATTGATAGTTGGCGCACTGGCACTGGACATCAGATAATTGAATCCATGGACTGGAGATACCGTCAGACAAGAACTCGCAAACCCATTGAAACGACTATGCACAAGTTGAGTTACACTCGAAGTCGGTGCTTCTTCATTGCTGAGCAGTATCAAAGTAACACACTTACAATCGTCTTGAAGCCATACTAATGTATCACATTTGGGCTCTTCCATTGAACTAGTTAAACCACAACTATCCAGCTTCCTCACAAATGCAAACTTCCTGAAATAAAATTCAGAAGAAATGTTGCCATGGACAAGATATTCAGTACCTTCCTGTGACTGGAGTACACAAAATGAATATGGCAGCAAGCCCTTGTAGTTAATTTGCGTTCCCATGTATCACCTCTGAACCCGACAATGCCATGTTCATAAAATCCATATAGATCAGACAACCTGCATGTGTAGGAGATGTTCCAAGACAAGATGTTTCCTGAGCAACTGGCTAGCTGCCACAATAGCAGACACCCATTAGATAAGTAAAATGAGTTGGTGGCATTGGATCAAAAATCATCAATAAGACTTGGTCCCGAGGAAAGCATCGGTCAGTGTTGCACTCCCAAATACTTGCTGGATCAGGTGGGCGCTTGAAATGGATAAGCAACTTCCAATCCCAATTGTTTCTATGCTCACACATGTAAATAATAGTGGCGTAGACTACCTTCAGTTTCAGATATGCTTGAGTAGAGCCAACCTCAAAGTAGCATCTCGGCTGTACACACCAAATCCTTGGTGTTTGCAGCATGGTTGAATCACTTTCTTTATGAACCATGCGGCATTTGGGACACCCTTTGTCCATGAAAAGATTACAAGCCCCGGTTGATATAAGATGTTCACAATCACGTTTTTTGTAAGCCTGAAATTGGCGAATGAGGATTCAGGAATATATGTGTTGCATACACTGAGAATAACATCATGAAACCAATCGCCATGATGGTCAGAATTGCTTCTTCGAGTGAAATGGACACTCCCGTTAAATTCTTCTTGGCTCAAATTTTTCCAGTGCACTAACATGCTTATAAGCTGAATATTCCTTTGCATATTGTCGCTCATAGGAACACTACCTACAGTAGCATGATCTAGAATGTGATGCTCGGACAAGTTCCAAAATTTATCAGAGAGCTCAGTTTTGAGTAGTTCATACTACACACGTACTGCTCGACAATCGCAGGAAAAATATTGTAGCTTCGGCTAAACATTTTTTGGACTGAATCTGAACATTTGTTCTGCATTTTGAGCATGAAGTTGACAAGAGAACTGCACAAAATAGATAGCTGACTACTGAAAGAACATGCGGTGTCCCATGTTTGGTTTTGGTAATTGATGACAATCTTTATGGACTAATGGTTGCCTTCAGTTATATTTGAAGGTTTTGTCCATAGGCTTTTTTTGAAGTCCATGTGTTGGTTTCAAGGAGTTTATGAGTTTACCAAGGTGCTATTAAGGAATTATCCAAAGATTGGTCATGTGAGTTTTGAGCTTATTGCAAGCATGTCTTGAAGAAGAAGATTGTGTGATCATTCATATTTACCTTCAAGACATCATCCAAATGAAGAGAGTTAGAAAGATTCAAGGTTGATCAAGACTAAGTCAAGAGTGAATCAAGTTGATCAACTCACAAAGCCTAGAAGATGTACCGAGAGGGATCAAGTGATCCCATGGTATGGTAAGCATTGTCAATTACGCTCTGTGTACTAACCCATGGTCTTCGTGAGAGTTCTTTGTGGGGTTAGGATGCGGTGTGCAAGTTCAAGTGATGCATCATGAAGAGATCAAGTGCTTGAATCTTGCCACCCATTGTGGTGACAATGGACTTGTGAAGATGAGCCTAAGAGTGGCTCACCCATAGTGGACTATGGGGGAGCAATCATCTAGTCTTCATCGAGCCAACGCAATCAAGAAAGGTGGTCCAACTTGAAGGAGTCAAGATCGTCATCATCTAGCTCAAGTGGACCATGTGCAAGGCAAAGGTTTTCCCTTGATAGGTTTTCTATTTTACCAGTCTCATGGTGGTAGTTGGGAGACCGGATTATAGGATCGTTTGTCGTACTATCAAGGGGGGCTCTCAAGTTGGTAGCTTGATCGTATCATTAGTAGAGAGCTCAAACCATTGCATCCTTGCATCATGTTTCTTGGTTCTTGTTTGGTTCTCTTTGTGAGTCTTAGAGCTTATGGTCATCTTGATGACAAGCTTGAGTTCATCGAAAACGGAGTCTGCATGCGTCTTCTATCATGTTTTCGGTGTTGGAGGTTTTACCGGTTTTATCCGAGGAAGGGTTCTCACCATTTTGTTTTGGAACTTTTCTCATTTGCTTCTTATTGGTATTTCTTTCAAGATTGTGTTAGTCCTTGTCGCTAGCTTTCCAACAAACTTGGTTTCGTCGAATTCGGAGTCCGTCTGCAGAAGTTGTGCCAGTTTTGGTGTCCTTAAAAGGGGCTGCTGCGGATGTAATTTTTTTAGTACCGCTCTTGGGAGCGGTACTACCGCTTGGAGCGGTACTACTGATAGGTGGGAACCCGATGAACGAGTTCACGCCCGAGGGTGGCCCGATCTTCACGTCGTAGGATCGAATCGGAAGGGATAACTAGCTGCAAGCAGCCGGGATAACTAGCTTTATACCTGCCAAGGTTGGATGCAACCCGTACGTTGGGGATGACTGACCGAAGCTACAAGAACTCCAACCCGCTGTCCGAACAATCGCAAAACCACAAACCGGGACTAATCCACACAAAACGGCCGAAACCGTAGAGCACGAACTAGGGGGAACCAGATGCTCCTTCTCGCGAATCCGAATGAACTCACAAGAGTAAAGGTAGCAAGATCTCTTGGATCTCTCTAGCAGTCTTGCTGCATAGGCTTGTAGCTGAATGGTTTTGACAAAAGGTTTTTTTAGAGGATGGGGAAGATGGGGTTTTATAGCAGGGACAACCCCCCTTAGCTAGGTGTGAAAATGGTTTCAAAAGTAAACAGGTTTGCATGGCTTTCTTGAGTGAATAAGCAGTCAACTTTGGGAGTTGTTGAAGAGCTCCTCGGAAATTCGCGAAGTCTTGACGGCCTGGACACCTTCCACGAGAATGACTAGAACTTTTGACTCACAACTCCAAATGATGTGAGGTTTTTTGCATTGGAAAGATAATTTGATTTAGCTTCTGTTGATGTACCCCTATGGCCCCGTATCTCCAGCATATGGGTGTGGCACACCAAAACATCAGAGGTAAAGCATCAGCTTCATTTGAGACTTGTTTTCTCCAAACTTGTTCCTCCAAAGCGGTTGCTTCAAGAGCTCATAGGTTGTTGGATTCCTTCCATGTGATACCTAAGTTTAACCAAAAACAATGGGGATGAAAGTGCAGCCATGTGTTGAAGATTGTGGTATGAACTTAAGTTAGCGTTCATCTGGCCATGTGTTTGCTTGATTCGGCTTAGTAACTCTTTCCAACTAAATTGTGCACTTTTCTGAAATATCATGTATGATGTACCCATGTGATCATCATCCTCCCTCCCTTGATGAAGAGTCGTCATCGACTCTCTTTGATCTGCAAAGGATAAGTAGAAGTGAAGTAGATAATATCCATGCAAAGAAATGATGCAATTCTCATTTGTAGCTTTCACCTTTGAATTGTGTTGCATCTGATCATGTACTTGTTTGTCACAATTTGGAGTTTGTCCAGGGATGATTGGTCTTGTTTCAATGACCGAGATGTCCTCATCATCCCCCCTTTCTTGAAAAGGAGTCGTCCTCGACTCTACTTGGTCATAACACAAAAGAAAACGGGGCAATACCAAATCATAATGCAAAGGTTTCATGATATAGAGTATTTTAGTTTTCGGCTTTGCTATCTCATGGACAATGCAAACATGATGTTTTGTTCGACTTAGGAGTTCCTTGCAGCAAATATTTCCATGGATCACAAATTTGTAACCCATCATCATCATGTTCTTATCAGCCTCCCTCTCTAGGAGAAAAGTTGTCCTCAACTTTATTTGGTATCTAAAATTATAGCACAAGGACAATACAAAATAACTAGGAAAAGAAAATGATGAATAATCATGTGCAACATTAAGTTTTATTGGATCTTTTATAGCCTCTTCAAGATTAGCAAAACCATATTGCTGGATGGATGATGTACCAAACAATTTTTCTCTAATCTTATCACGCCATTGCTTCAAAAACTCATACGTGCATACCTCTGGTTTCATCAAAATGGAAGATCCTTTTTGTTTTACCTCATTGAGTACCTGAATGCCTTTCCGAAAATCATATTCACACATGCACCTTGTGTAGTGGTACTCCATGTCCTCCATATTTGTTCTTGGATCTCAATTTCCCATCGTTGCAAGAGAGCTGATAGGTATGCATTTTGCACCTGCACATATTGCAAAGAAAGAGAATTTTGTGAAATGTTAGTTATTGAATGTTCCTCTCTCTTTTCATTTGGTGGACTAATAATTTCCCATGGTGGTGGATCACTCATCTCGCTATTCTCTTGTTGAAAAATCTCAACCTCACATTTAGTGGACTCACATAACTCACTTATCCTCTCACTCTTATTGTGTGCTATATCTAGGTGGAGATCTTTCATTCCTCTAATCTCATGATGAACAACCTGATCCTCGCATTTTGTGGACTCACTCACCTCACTTTTCTCACTCTCAATATATAGAATTGTGGAAAGTGGACACTCTTCCTCACATTTGGTGGAGTCACTTAGCTTGCTTTTCTTATCACTCTTATGTTGTGGGATTTTGGATTGTGGACTCTCTTCCTCACATGTAATTTGTGGCACATGTTTCTTGGATGTTGGGATAGTAGTGGTGGTCAAGATGGAAACATTAGGAATGGGCTTCTTATGTAAACATGAGCTATGAATCACCGGAGTCGGTTCATCAACCACGGTCATGCTTTGCGGTGGGTCATCGGTGTGCCGACGGGTGCCATAACTTTGTCGTTGGGCATGACATCCTTGCTGCGATTCATGAGCAGCAGTGACACGCCTAGGGGAATCAGTAGCTTGCCCTCGAGCATGCCATCCTTGCCGCATTTCAGGAGCAGCAGCGACACGCCCATGAGTAGCAACGCCATCCTCTCGAGCACGTCCTCCTTTCTGCACTTCTTGAGTAGTAGTGACGCGCCCACGAGCAACAGCAACACCATGCCCTTGACCATGTGTTCTTTCTTGTACTTCATGAACAACAAGGTATTGTCGGTGTAGAACCCTATCATCACAATTCCGGAGGATGCTCGTGAAGCATCCTCTCCATTGCTCGGAGTATGTTGTTCTCGAGTTGTTGCACATCAGCGCGGGTGGCCAAACAATTTCCTTCTCCATGATTCTTTCGACGCACACTTGGTGTAGATCCTGCCATGTTAGTAGGGCTAAAGTGGAATAGGATAATTTTGTGGAATCACACAACCTCACCTCTTACTCACCAAGGTTCTTATGAGTTCACATCAGATTGTGCTTCTCCCGGATGTGTTAAAGCGATTGAAAGACAGGGATCAAACAACTAGCTTCGGTTTTTGGTGGAGCTCGGTGGGGTAAACAAAAAGGGGCCTGTGCTGAAATCAAGTTGATGCAAACCAAGAAAAATATGTGGATGGATCTGCTGCACCTTTGCACCAAGATTGAAAAACACCACACACAAGCTTCTGAATTTTTTTCTATCAAGCTGAAACTTTTGGATCTTACACAAGACTTTCTTTTTCTCTCTTGACTTTTTCCACTCTTTTTTTCTTTGATTTTTTGCCACTTTTTTCTCTCTTTTTCCAAAGCACAACAACCATATCTGAAAACTGAAGGAAATATGCCCTAGAAGCAATAATAAAGTTATTATTTATTTCCTTATATCATGATAAATGTTTATTATTCATGCTAGAATTGTATTAACCGGAAACATAATACATGTGTGAATACATAGACAAATAGAGTGTCACTAGTATACCTCTACTTGACTAGCTCGTGAATCAAAGATGGTTAATTTTCCTAACCATAGACATGAGTTGTCATTTGATTAACGGGATCACATCATTAGGAGAATGATGTGATTGACATGACCCATTCCGTTAGCCTAGCACTTGATCGTTTAGTATGTTGCTATTGCTTTCTTCATGACTTATACATGTTCCTGTAACTATGAGATTATGCAACTCCCGTTTACCGGAGGAACACTTTGGGTGCTACCAAACGTCACAACGTAACTGGGTGATTATAAAGGAGTACTACAGGTGTCTACAAAGGTACATGTTGGGTTGGCGTATTTCAAGATTAGGTTTTGTCACTCCGATAGTCGGAGAGGTATCTCTGGGCCCTCTCGGTAATGCACATCACTATAAGCCTTGCAAGCAATGTAGCTAATGAGTTAGTTACAGAATGATGCATTACGTAACGAGTAAATAGACTTGCCGGTAACGAGATTGAACTAGGTATTGGATACCGACGATCGAATCTCGGGCAAGTAACATACCGATGACAAAGGGAACAACGTATGTTGTTATGCGGTTTGACCGATAAAGATCTTCGTAGAATATGTAGGGACCAATATGGGCATCCAGGTCCCGCTATTGGTTATTGACCGAGAATAGTTCTAGGTCATGTCTACATAGTTCTCGAACCCGTAGGGTCCGCACGCTTAACGTTACGATGATAGTTTTATTATGAGTTTATAAGTTTTGATGTAACGAAGTTTGTTCGGAGTCCTGGATGTGATCATGGACATGACGAGGAGTATCGAAATGGTCGAGACATAAAGATCGATATATTGGAAGCCTATATTTGGACATCGGAACCGTTCCGGGTGAAATCGGCATTTTACCGGAGTACCGGGAGGTTACCGGAACCCCCCGGGGGGTTATTGGGCCTACATGGGCCTCGAGGGAGAAGAGGGAAGGAGGCAGGAGGGGGCCGCGCGCCGCTCCCCTTCCTAGTCTGAATAGGACAAGGGAAGGGGGCGGCGCCCCCCCTTTCCTTCCCCTCTTCCTCCTCCTTCCCCCCTTCTCCTACTCCAACTTGGAAAGAAGGGAGTCCTACTCCCGGTGGGAGCAGGACTCCCCCCTTGGCGCGCCCTCCTTGGCCGGCCGCCTCCTCCCCCTGGCTCCTTTATATATGGGGGCGGGGGGGGGGGGGGCACCCCAAAGACACACAAGTTGATCTACGGATCGTTCCTTAGCCGTGTGCGGTGCCCCCCTCCACCATATTCCACCTCGGTCATATCGTTGCGGAGTTTAGGCGAAGCCCTGCGCCGGTAGAACATCATCATCGTCACCATGCCGTCGTGATGACGGAACTCATCTCCGGAGCTTTGCTGGATCGGAGCCCGGAGATCGTCATCGAGCTGAACGTGTGCTGAACTCGGAGGTGCCGTACGTTCGGTGCTTGGATCGGTCGGATCGTGAAGATGTACGACTACATCAACCGCGTTGTGCTAACGCTTCCGCTTACGGTCTACAAGGGTACGTGGACAACACTCTCCCCTCTCGTTGCTATGCCATCACCATGATCTTGCGTGTGCGTAGGAATTTTTTTGAAATTACTACGTTCCCCAACAGTGGCATCCGAGCCTAGGTTTTATGCGTTGATGTTATATGCACGAGTAGAACACAAGTGAGTTGTGGGCGATACAAGTCATACTGCTTACCAGCATGTCATACTTTGGTTCGGCGGTATTGTGAGATGAAGCGGCCCGGACCGACATTACGTGTACGCTTACGCGAGACTGGTTTCACCGTTATGAGCACTCGTGCTTAAAGGTTGCTGTCGGGTGTCTGTCTCTCTCACTTTAGCTGAATAGAGTGTGGCAACGCCCGGTCCTTGCGAAGGTTAAAACATCACCAACTTGATGAACTATCGTTGTGGTTTTGATGCGTAGGTAAGAACGGTTCTTGCTAAAGCCCGTAGCAGCCACGTAAAATTTGCAACAACAAAGTAGAGGATGTCTGTTTTTGCAGGGCATGTTGTGATGTGATATGGTCAAGACGTGATGCTATATTTTATTGTATGAGATGATCATGTTTTGTAACCTAAGTTATCGGCAACTGGCAGGAGCCATATGGTTGTCGCTTTATTGTATGAAATGCAAATGCCCTGTAATTGCTTTACTTTATCACTAAGCGATAGCGATAGTCGTAGAAGCAATAGAAGGCGTAACGACAACGATGCTATGATGGAGATCAAGGTGTCGCCCCGGTGACGATGGTGATCACGACGGTGCTTCGAAGATGGAGATCACAAGCACAAGATGATGATGGCCATATCATATCACTTATATTGATTGCATGTGATGTTTATCCTTTATGCATCTTATCTTGCTTTGATTGACTGTAGCATTTTAAGATGATCTCTCACTAATAATCAAGAAGTGTTCTCCCTGAGTATGCAGCGTTGCGAAAGTTCTTCGTGCTGAGACACCACGTGATGATCGGGTGTGATAGGCTCTACGTTCAAATACAACGGGTGCAAAACAGTTGCACACGCGGAATACTCGGGTTAAACTTGACGAGCCTAGCATATACAGATATGGCCTCGGAACACGAAGACCGAAAGGTCGAACGTGAATCATATAGTAGATATGATCAACATAGTGATGTTCACCATTGAAACTACTCCATCTCACATGATGATCGGACATGGTTTAGTTGATATGGATCACGTAATCACTTAGAGGACTAGAGGGATGTCTATCTAAGTGGGAGTTCTTTAGTAATATGACTAATTGAACTTAAATTTATCATGAACTTAGTCCTGGTAGTATTTTGCAAATTATGTTGTAGATCAATAGCTCGCGTTGTTGCTTTCATATGTTTATTTTGATATGTTCCTAGAGAAAACTGTGTTGAAAGATGTTAGTAGCAATGATGCGGATTGGATCCGTGATCTGAGGTTTATCCTCATTGCTGCACAGAAAAATTATGTCCTTAATGCACCGCTAGGTGACAGACCTACTGCAGGAGCAGATTCAGACGTTGTGAACGTTTGGCTAGCTCAATATGATGACTACTTGATAGTTTAGTGCACCATGCTTAACGGCTTAGAATCGGGACTTCAAAGACGTTTTGAACGTCATGGACCATATGAGATGATCCAGGAATTGAAGTTAATATTTCAAGCAAATACCCGAGTTGAGAGATATGAAGTCTCCAACAAGTTCTATAGCTAAAAGATGGTGGAGAATCGCTCAACTAGTGAGCATGTGCTCAGATTGTCTGGGTACTACAATTGCTTGAATCAAGTGGAAGTTAATCTTCCAGATAAAATAGTGATTGACAGAATTCTCTAGTCACCATCACCAAGTTAGTAGAACTTCGTGATGAACTATAATAGGCAAGGGATGATGAAAGTGATTCCCAAGCTCTTCGTGATATTGAAATTGACAAAGGTAGAAAACAAGAAAGAGCATCAAGTGTTGATGATTGACAAGACCACTAGTTTCAAGAAAAAGGGCAAAGGGAAAGAAAGGGAAACTTCAAGTGGAATGGCAAACAAGTTTTCACTCCCGTGAGGAAGACCAAAGCTGGACCAAAGCCTGAAACTAAGTGCTTACACTGCAAAGGAAATAGTCACTGGAAGCGGAAATGCCCTAAATATTTGGTGGATAAGAAGGATGGCAAAGTGAACAAGGGTGTATTTGATATACAGGTGTTTGATGTGTGCCTTACTAGTGTTTATTGTAGCCCCTGAGTATTTGATACTTATTCGGTTGCTAAGATTAGTAAATCGAAACAGGAGTTACATAATAAACAGAGACTAGTTGAGGGGAAGTGACGATGAGTGTTGGAAATAGTTCCAAGATTGATATGATCATCATCGCACACTCCCTATACTTTCGGGATTAGTGTTAAACCTAAATAAATGTTATTTGGCGTTTGCGTTGAGCATGAATATGATTTGATCATGTTTATTGCAATACGGTTATTCATTTAAAGTCAGAGAATAATTGTTGTTCTGTTTACATGAATAAAACCTTCAATGGTCATACACCCAATGAAAATAGTTTATTGGATCTCGATCGTAGTGATACACATATTCATAATATTGATGACAAAAGATGCAAAGTTAATAGTGATAGTGCAACTTATTTGTGGCACTGCCGTTTGGGTCATATCGGTGTAAAGCGCATGAAGAAACTCCATAAAGATGGATTTTCGGAATCACTTGGTTATGAATCATTTGATGCTTGCGAACCATGCCTTTTGGGCAAGATGACTAAAACTCCGTTCTTCGGAACAATGGAACGAGCAACAAACTTGTTGGAAATAATACATACTGATGTATGCAGACCAATGAGTATTAAGGCTCGTGGCGGGTATCGTTATTTTCTGACCTTCACAGACAATTTAAGCAGATATGGGTATATCTACTTGATGAAACATAAGTCTGAAATAGTTGAAAGGTTCAAAAAAATTTAGAGTGAAGTGGAAAATCATCGTAACAAGAAAATAAAGTTTCTGCGATCTGATCGTGAAGATGAATATTAGAGTTACGAGTTTGGTCTTCAATTAAAACAATATGGAATAGTTTCACAGCTCACGCCACCTGGAACACCACAAACGTTATGGTGTGTCCGAACGTCGTAACCGCACTTTATTTGATATGGTGCGATCAATGATGTCTCTTACCGATTTACCAATATCGTTTTAGGGTTATGCATTAGAGACAGCTGCATTCACGTTAAATAGGGCACCATCTAAATCCGTTGAGATGACACCTTATGAACTGTCGTTTGGCAAGAAACCCAAGTTGTCGTTTCTTAAAGTTTGGGGTTGTGATGCTTATGTGAAAAAGTTTCATCCTGATAAGCTCAAACCCAAAGCGGAGAAGTGCCTCTTCATAGAATACCCAAAGGAAACTGTTGGGTACACCTTCTATCACAGATCCGAAGGCAAGATATTCGTTGCTAAAAATGGATCCTTTCTAGAGAAGGAGTTTCTCTCGAAAGAAGTGAGTGGGAGGAAAGTAGAACTTGACGAGGTAACTGTACCTGCTCCCTTATTGGAAAGTAGTTCATCACAAGAACCGGTTCCTGTGACAACTACACCAATTAGTGAGGAAGCTAATGATATTGATCATGAAACTTCAGATCAAGTTTCTACTGAACCTCGTAGGTCTTCCAAAGTACAGTCCGCACCAGAGTAGTACGGTAATACTGTTCTGAAAGTCATGTTACTAGACCATGATGAACCTACGAACTATGAGGAAGCGATGATGAGCCCAGATTCCGCGAAATAGCTTGAGGCCATAAAATCTAAGATATGATCCATGTATGAGAACAAAGTATGGACTTTGATTGACTTGCTCGACGATCAGCAAGCCATGTTAAATGGATCTTCAAGAGGAAGATGGACACTGATAGTAGTGTTACTATCCACTAAGCTCGACTTGTTGCAAAAGGTTTTCAACAAGTTCAAGGGGTTGAATACGATGAGATTTTCTCACTCGTATCGATGCTTAAGTCTGTCCAAATCATGTTAGCAATTGCCACATTTTATGAAATTTGCAAATGGATGTCAAAACTGCATTCCTTAATGGATTTATTAAAGAAGAGTTGTATATGATGCAATCAGAAGGTTTTGTCAATCCTAAAAGATGCTAACAAAGTGTGCAAGCTCTAGCAATCCATCAATGGACTGGTGCAAGCATCTCGGAGTTGGAATATATGCTTTGAAGAGTGGATCAAAGCATATGGTTTTATACAGACTTTTGGAAAAGCCTGTATTTACAAGAAAGTGAGTGGGAGCACTACAGCATTTCTGATAAGTATATGTGAATGACATATTGTTGATCAGAAATAATGTAGAATTATTCTGCAAAGCATAAAGGAGTGTTTGAAAGGAGTTCTTTAAAAGAAAGACCTCAGTAAATATACTTACATATTGAGCATCAAGATCTATTAAGATAGATAAAGACGCTTGAGAAGATTTTCAATGAGTACATAACTTGACAAGATTTTGAAGTAGTTCAAAATGAAACAGTCAAAGAAAGAGTTCTTGCCTGTGTTGAAAAGGTATGAAATTGAGTAAGACTCAAATCCCGACCACGGCAGAAAACAGAAAGAGAATGAAAGTCATTCCCTATGCATCAATCATAGGTTCTACAAAAGTATGCCATGCTATGGACCGGACCTATTGTATACTCTGCCCTGGTTTGGCAAGGGAGTACAATTTTGATCTAAGAGTAGATCACTGGACAATGGTCAAGAATATCCTTAGTGAGGACTAAGGAAATGTTTCTCGATTATGGAGGTGATAAAAGAGCCCGTCGTAAAAAGTTACAACGATGCAAGCTTTTACACCAATCCAGATGACTCTAAGTCTCAATCTAGATACATATTGAAAGTGGGAGCAATTAGCTAGAGTAGCTCCATGCAGAGCATTGTAGACATAGAATATTTGCAAAATACATACGGCTCTGAATATGACAGACCCGTTGACTAAGCTTCTCTTACGAGCAAAACATGATCACACCTTAGTACTCTTTGGGTGTTAATCACATAGCGATGTGAACTAGATTATTGACTCTAGTAAACCCTTTGGGTGTTGGTCACATGACGATGTGAACTATGGGTGTTAATCATATACAGATATGAATATTGGTGTTAAATCACATGGCGATGTGAACTAGATTATTGACTCTAGTGCAAGTGGGAGACTGAAGGAAATATGCCCCAGAGGCAATAATAAAGTTATTATTTATTTCCTTATATCATGATAAATGTTTATTATTCATGCTAGAATTGTATTAACCGGAAACATAATACATGTGTGAATACATAGACAAACAGAGTGTCACTAGTATGCCTCTACTTGACTAGCTCGTGAATCAAAGATGGTTAAGTTTCCTAACCATAGACATGAGTTGTCATTTGATTAACGGGATCACATCATTAGGAGAATGATGTGATTGACATGACTCATTCCGTTAGCCTAGCACTTGATCGTTTAGTATGTTGCTATTGCTTTCTTCATGACTTATACATGTTCCTGTAACTATGAGATTATGCAACTCCCGTTTACCGGAGGAACACTTTGGGTGCTACCAAACGTCACAACGTAACTGGGTGATTATAAAGGAGTACTACAGGTGTCTCCAAAGGTACATGTTGGGTTGGCGTATTTCAAGATTAGGTTTTGTCACTCCGATTATCGGAGAGGTATCTCTGGGCCCTCTCGGTAATGCACATCACTATAAGACTTGCAAGCAATGTAGCTAATGAGTTAGTTACGGAATGATGCATTATGTAACGAGTAAAGAGACTTGCCGGTAACGAGATTGAACTAGGTATTGGATACCGACGATCGAATCTCGGGCAAGTAACATACCGATGACAAAGGGAACACCGTATGTTGTTATGCGGTTTGACCGATAAAGATCTTCGTAGAATATGTAGGAACCAATATGGGCATCCAGGTCCCGCTATTGGTTATTGACCGAGAATAGTTCTAGGTCATGTCTACATAGTTCTCGAACCCGCAGGGTCCGCACGCTTAACGTTACGATGACAGTTTTATTATGAGTTTATAAGTTTTGATGTACCGAAGTTTGTTCGGAGTCCCGGATATGATCACGGACATGACGAGGAGTCTCGAAATGGTCGAGACATAAAGATCGATATATTGGAAGCCTATATTTGGACATCGGAACCGTTCCGGGTGAAATCGGCATTTTACCGGAGTACCGGGAGGTTACCGGAACCCCCCGGGGGGTTATTGGGCCTACATGGGCCTCGAGGGAGAAGAGGGAAGGAGGCAGGAGGGGGCCACGCGCCCCTCCCCTTCCTAGTCCGAATAGGACAAGGGAAGGGGGGCGCCCCCCCCCTTTCCTTCCCCTCTTCCTCTTCCTTCCCCCCTTCTCCTACTCCAACTTGGAAAGAAGGGAGTCCTACTCCCGGTGGGAGTAGGACTCCCCCCTTGGCGCGCCCTCCTTGGCCGGACGCCTCCTCCCCCTGGCTCCTTTATATACGGGGGCGGGGGGGCACCCCAAAGACACACAGTTGATCTACGGATCGTTCCTTAGCCGTGTGCGGTGCCCCCCTCCACCATATTCCACCTCGGTCATATCGTCGCGTAGTTTAGGCGAAGCCCTGCGCCGGTAGAACATCATCATCGTCACCACGCCGTCGTGCTGATGGAATTCATCTCCGGAGCTTTGCTGGATCGGAGCCCGGAGATCGTCATCGAGCTGAACGTGTGCTGAACTCGGAGGTGCCGTACGTTCGGTGCTTGGATCGGTCGGATCGTGAAGACGTACGACTACATCAACCACGTTGTGCTAACGCTTCCGCTTACGGTCTACGAGGGTACGTGGACAACACTCTCCCCTCTCGTTGCTATGCCATCACCATGATCTTGCGTGTGCGTAGGAAATTTTTTGAAATTACTACGTTCCCCAACAAAATCAACTATGGAGATGAACTTGGTGCAGATCTAAAAGATGAAGAACATGCAAGGTATGCAACAACAAGATCTCAGCACCAACAAGGCTTGGATTTATTTTTGGTGGGGCTTTGGACTTCTAGGGCAGAAAATATAGCATGAAAAACACTCGATCTAAAGGGATGATAGCAAGATAAACTTGGATAACAGATCCTACCATGTCAACGAAGGCTCTGATGCCAGATGATAGGTGGGAACCCGATGAACGAGTTCACGCCCGAGGGTTGCCCGATCTTCACGTCGTAGGATCGAATCGGAAGGGATAACTAGCTGCAAGCAGCCGGGATAACTAGCTTTATACCTGCCAAGGTTGGATGCAACCCGTACGTTGGGGATGGCTGACCGAAGCTACAAGAACTCCAACCCGCTGTCCGAACAATCGCAGAACCACAAACCGGGACTAATCCACACAAAACGGCCGGAACCGTAGAGCATGAACTAGGGGGAACCAGAGGCTCCTTCTCGCGAATCCGAATGAACTCACAAGAGCAAAGGTAGCAAGATCTCTCGGATCTCTCTAGCTGTCTTGCTGCATAAACTTGTAGCTGAATGGTTTTGACAAAAGGTTTTTTTAGAGGATGGGGGAGATGGGGTTTTATAGCAGGGACAACCCTCCTTAGCTACGTGTGAAAATGGTTTCAAAAGTAAATAGGTTTGCATGGCTTTCTTGGGTGAATAAGCAGTTAACTTTGGGAGTTGTTGAAAAGCTCCTTGGAAATTCGCGAAGTCTTGACAGCCTGGACACCTTCCACGAGAATGACTAGAACTTTTTACTCACAACTCCAAATGATGTGAGGTTTTTTGCATTGGAAAGATAATTTGATTTATCTTATGTTGATGTACCCCTATGATCCCGTATCTCCATCATATGGGTGTGGCACACCAAAACATCAGAGGTAAAAACTGACAGCATCAACTTCATTTGAGACTTGTTTTCTCCAAACTTGTTCCTCCAAAGTGGTTGCTTCAAGAGCTCATAGGTTGTTGGATTTCTTCCATGTGATACCTAAGTTCAACCAAAAACAATGGGGATGAAAGTGCAGCCATGTGTTGAAGATTGTGGTATGAACTTAAGTTAGCGTTCACCTGGCCATGTGTTTGCTTGATTCGGCTTAGTAACTCTTTCCAACTAAATTGTGCACTTTTCTGAAATGTCATGTATGATGTACCCATGTGGTCATCGACTACCGCGACTACTTCCGTGGCTACTTCCGCTCGGGACCAAAAACTCGTCACAAGTCCAGCGGTGGTAGGCACGGATGTAATTTTTTAGTACCGCTCGCAAGCAGTAGTACCGCTACCCTTAGCAGTAGTACCGCTACCCCTAGCGGTAGTACTGTGAGGTCAAGCGGTACTACCGCTCCAACGGGTCTTCTAACCTTTTTGCCTCCTCGCTGTTGTGTTTCAAAGGGGTAGTACCGCCCTAGCAGTAGTACCGCTCCTTGGAGCGGTGATACCGCTCTGTGCGGGCTGTGAGCATAACGGTTGGATTTTTTTCCCACCTATAAAAGGGGGTCTTCTTCCCCAATGAACCTGATCCTTTGAGCTCGTGTTCTTCCCCCATTGTTGACCTTCTTCGAGCTTGCTAACTCTCAATCCCTCCATGGTTTCTTGCTAGTTTTTGAGGGAAAAGAGAGAGGAGATCTAGATCCACATTTCCATCAATCATTTTCTCCTCTATGTGAGGGGAACCCCTTGGATCTAGATCTTGGAGTTCTTGGTGTTCTCCTTCTTGTTCTTCCTTTCATCTTCCTCCCTAGCATTAGTTGCTTCGGTGGTATTTGTGAGAGAAGGACTTGGGCACTCCGTGTGCCCTTGCCATTGCATTTGGTGCATCGGTTTGAGTTCTTCACGTGATATGTGGAAGTTACAAGTTGAGAAGCTTATTACTCTTGGGTGCTTGGTACCTTGAGCTTGTTACTCTTGGGTGTTTGGACACCCTAGAGCTTATTCCTCTTGGGTGCCTTGGAGCCCTAGACGGTTGGTGTTGTTTGGAGCTCAATCATTGTGGTGTAAAGCTCCGGGCAAACATCGGGGTCTCTAATTAGGTTGCGGAGATCGCTCCGAGCAATTTGACGGGTACCAGTGACCACCCCCAAGGGTTGCCAAAGTGTACGAGTACGGTGACCGCCCCCAAGTGTCACCATTTGTACGGGTTCGGTGACCGCCCTCAAGGGTCCCTTAGTGGAATCACGGCATCTTGCATTGTGCGAGGGCGTGAGGAGATTACGGTGGCCCTAGTGGCTTCTTGGGGAGCATTGTGTCTCCACACCGCTCCAAACGGAGATTAGCATCCGCAAGGGTGTGAACTTCGGGATACATCGTCGTCTCCGCGTGCCTCGGTTATCTCTTTCCCGAGCCCTTTACTTATGCACTTTACTTTGTGATAGCCATATTGTTCTGTCATATAGCTTGCTATCACATAGTTGCTTATCTTGCTTAGCATAAGTTGTTGGTGCACATAGGTGAGCCTAGTTGTTTTATATTTTGCGCTTGACAAATTAGCCGCTAGGTTTATTCCGCTTTTGTCCAAGCCTTAAGCGTAATTATTTTAAAGCGCCTATTCACCCCCCTCTAGGCGACATCCTCGATCTTTCAATTGGTATTAGAGCCTCGTCTCTCTTTATAGGGCTTAACCGCCTAGAGAGTAAGGATGTCGACTAGGGGCTTAGGATTCTCTGACACTCTTAGTTTCGATGGCACAAATTTTGATGTTTGGGTAATTCGCATGCTTAATCTCTTTAGGGTCATGGACCCAAATTTAGAGCGAATTGTAGATATGGTTTTTTCTCCTCCAAAGGATCCCCAAAGATTATCTTTAGAGGATGAGAAAAACTCTTATCTCAATGCTCAAGCTTCTAATGTGCTTTTTTATGCTTTGAGCAATGTAGTTATTTTTCAACTCATACCGTTTCGGGATGCTCATGAGTTGTGGACAAAGCTTCAAGATAAATATGGTGTGTCCAATATTTGTGGGGATGATTGTTCTCCCTCCACCTCCAGTCGTATAGTCTTCTCAACTTCTTCTACTTCACCTACATGTGGTTTGCCACAAGGTAATGATATGGTGAGTAGTGTTGGTCATTGCAATGATGATAGTATGCTTATTGTGTATGATCCTTCATTACTATCTTATTGCAATGCTCCCTCTTTGGGCTTTAACACTTCGAGCACTCCAAATGTTTCACATGCTTGTGTTGATATCCTTGCATATCATGTAGAAATTGCTTGACTAGATCTCATGATGATATGCTTGCTATGTCTTGTTGCCATGATAAAAATGCATCTATTTGCTCGAATTGTTGTGCTAACAATGTAGAGGAAACCGAACACTCTATGGAATAAGATGTGGTGTTTAATGGTGCCTCAAGGGATCCTACATCATCATATATTGCTTTTTGCCTTATGGCTAAGGCGTCAAAGGTATCTCCTACTTTGTACCCCAATATGTCTCTTGATGATGATGTTGATGCTAATGATGATGAGGATAATGATGAAGAGAATGATAATGTTGCCTCCTTAAAAACTAAGGGGGAAATTAATTTTAAAGCTCTTCATAAAAATAAAATTGCTCGTTCCAACTTCATGGAAATAATGTCCATTTCCATTGATAGCAAGAAATACATTGAGGAGTTGGAATAACATCTAGAGGAGCATGAGGTCACCATTGAGAAAATGGAAGCTCATGAGCGTGATTACGCAAATGAGATCGCGGAGCTATCTCAAGCTCTTGAACATGAACAAACCACCTCCGAATCTCTTGAGGAGACTTTTGCTCTAGAACTATCTAGAGTGAGGGAATCTCATGATAGAGATCTTAAGGTAGCCAATGATTTCAAAACTAAAAATGCTAAGCTTGAAGTTTCTCATGCTAGACTCCTTGAGGATTTTGAGCACCTCGAAAATGGCTCAAGAGTCATCAAGGGTGAGCTCATCAAACTCACCGAGTCTCATGCTCAACTTGAAGCTTCTTATTTAAAAGAGCTTGCCAAGTTGTCCTCTCCTATTGTTGTAAATGATGATGCTTGTGCTACTAACTCTATTACTTGTGAAGCATCCATTTTGAAGGAGAATGTTGAGCTACGGGCTCAATTTGAGTTGCTATCTAGCAATTATGAGAAATTGGAAGAAAGCCATGAAAAGCTCTCAAGCTCTCATGATGATCTTCTAGTATCCCATAATGTGCTAAAGGTAGCTCATGAGGCCATGATTGCTAAGGTAACATCAAGTGAGCCTCATGTGGATACTATCACTACTTCTAGTCAAAATACTATAATGCCATGTGCTAGTCCTTGTAATTCATCTACTCACAATGTTGGCACATCTTGTGATGAATTGCTTTCCTTGCCTTGTTGCTCTAACAGTGAAGCTTATACTTCCTCTAGTACTTGTGTTGAGACTAACCATGTAGAGGAAATCAAAGAGCTCAAGGCCCAAGTCACTTCTTTGAAGAAAAACTTGGAAAAGAGTCATGAAGGGAAATCCACACTCAACAATATCCTGAGTGTGCAAAAATCCCCCAATGACAAAGGTGGACTTGGATTCAACTCCGATAAGAAGAAGAAGTCCAAGAGAATCAAGAAGAAGGGTCAAGAACAAGTCAAGAATTCGGCCAAGATTATTTGCTTCAAGTGCAAAATTGAAGGGCATCATGTTAGATCTTGCCCATTGAAGAAAAAAGGTCATTAGTGACAAGCAACAAGGAAAGAGGCCACAAGTTCAATCTCATGCTCAACCTCAAGTTGAAGAAAGGCCACTTCCCAAGAATACTCAAGCTAATGCTTCTCTTGTGGAAAAATCAAGTGAGAAGAAAGTGAAGAGTAGATGGTGCTACTTATGCCACGAGAAAGGTCACATCACTTCTTCATGCACTGGTAACTTATCCAACCCAATTATTATTGATGATATCTATTCTCTTGGGAAGGATAAGGTTGGCATTGTGTTTGACAAGTTTGTTGGTACTCAAAGTGGTGTCAAGAAAAGAACCATTTGGGTAGCCAAGACTATTGTGACTAACCTCTTAGGACCCATCTTGGTTGGGGACCACCAAGCTCAAACTTGATCAATAGGTGTTGATGGAGGGCATTGGAGACTTGGCTACATTAGGAAGAATTAAGGGGACTTCATCATTCTTATTGTCTCAAGCCAAGTCAATTGGATTATCAAGTTTCTATCTTATATCCAATGTGCATCCTTGCGGTAACTTGTACTTAGATTGTTTACATTGAAAGTTACTTGCCCCCTTGCATGTTTTGGTTTTGTTCCTTGCTTGTGTTTGTATATGTTGTGCTTCCAACTTGCTTATCTTGAGCAATCAAGTATGTTTGTGTTGGTTTGCACATCATGTACGTGTGTGTCGTGCGTTGAGCCTTTATGCTTCTTGTTTGTATACTAGTTCACTCTTGTGAGAGATTAATGGAATATCCATTTATGGGGGAGTTATATGCTTTGTGCACCTCACAATCCTATAAATGTGTGTACATGAGGAATACCATCTAGTATTGATATTACAAGATTATCTAGTCCCTAGGTGGTATATCTCTCATGAGAAATTCAAATTCTAAAAATCCAATTGATTATCTCTTGTTGGATCCTCTTATTGCCTCTTGTTAAGTTCTTATTGGTATCACATTATGGGGGAGTAATATGCTATGTTCATATTACAAGCCTAGAAAATGTGTACATTTGAGATATTGTCACCTAGAATTGATATTGCAAATTATCTTGTTCCTAGGTGGCATGTTAGCTCTACAAGTTGCAATTTGCTTGTGTTTGGTGTGAAGATGATGTCGAATATCCTTGCTATCTACCACCAGGAATTACTTCCAAATACTTCTTGTATTTTGACAATTGGTACTCACTTATGTGTGGTAGAAATTATTGATCATCTTCACGTTGGCGTTTTTTTGCCTTATCTCTTGCCAAGTTTGTGTCAACTCCCATTGCCTTCCGTGCCACTTGAGGATATTGTTGTTTTCTTGATCTTGTCTAGCGTTTTCTTGATATAGTGAAAGTGGTGATCCTACCTTGTGAATTTTGTATTCAATTGCAAATTCTCTATAATGCACAACTCGTGGGGGAGCTATCCTGTTTTCTATAAAACACTAATCTTGTGATCCATTTTAAGTGTGTGTTGGTGGACGGCAAGCCGTTTCTTTTTGGTACTTGTGCCATCATGAAACTTTGTAGAGAGCTTGGTTTGTTTGGAACCATCCTATCTTTTGGGAGTTTGATATAATTTTATGTGTTCCAATGGATATCTCATTCCTTGATGTATCTTTAATGATATCTTCCAAGTGATGATTTATCTATTTGGTATCCTTTTTCACTTAGCATTTTGTTTTCATTTGGTTTCGGTTCTTGAAAGTTTTGAGCATGCATGTTTACTTCATGTATTTTATTTGGCATGCTTTCTTTCTTTGACCCAATATATAGGGGAAACTCCACCAAGTCTCAAATTGGATGAGATGTGCATGATATTCATTTTCATATCTATATGCACATATTTGTGTGGAGTTTGTCCTATGTATTGGTGTTTCTAACTATGTGGTCCCAATGAGTTTGGGTACCGTTCAGTTTGTCTTGTTCTTCTAGGAACATTTGGAGGTGCATTGGATGCTCGGCTCACTCACAAGGAAGGTGTTTCCACCATGTGCTTATTGGAGTCAAGCTAGGATGATCAATGAACTACCATCTACCTTCAATTGGTATCTACTACATCCTTCCAATGGTATCTCAGTAACAAGTATCATTATCTACTTCATGCACACATTTCTTGCATCAACCTTGTGTAGGTTGTATCATGGCATGTAATTCTTTCTTTCTTGTGATACTTGTTTCCTTTCTCAAAGCATCCCAACAATGATCTCATGTTGCTAGTTGTGATGTCTTTGATGGTTGTGTGGTAGGAATTCATTTATATACAATAAGACCATATCTAGCCATGTGCTATGCTTCCAAGCAAATATCTTATTGGTATATGTATGACTTCCTTTTGGATATCTTATTCCTTCGTGTTGTAACTATGTCGGGTGTACATCCTTCTTTGTAGACATATATCATCATGATTTCGTCTACCTAGAACCTTATACATCTGAGAGAAGTTACATCTTTAGTTGATATCCTTATTCTTTCACGTCCACCTTTTCTTGGTAGTTATGTGAAAGGATTTATCTTGAGTGCGGATCTTATATCGTTGCATCTTGATGCACTCTATTGTGGTGAAGATATTTTTTCTCTTGCTTATCTTTACGAGGCTTTGCCATCTTAATTGGTATACCTCGTCTTGATGAGGCCTTCATCTTCTATCTTTACCGTGGGTTGTCGCAAGCTTTGTTGTTATCATTTTAGTGAGCTTGTGAACCCATTTGCTAGTTGGGTGTGTGTGGAGAGGACATGTCATGCACCGTGTATCTCATTTTTCCAAGACTATGTTGATGCTTAATGCTCATCCTTATTTTAGTCTTCTCAAGTGCTTTGCCATGACTCACACACATCATTTTGGTTGAGCCTATTCTTAGTTGCATCTTTTACATGATTGCTCAACCATTTGTTTGTTGCAAGTGCTAGGCTTTATTTCCTATATGCTCACTTGCACTTTTTGTAAGTTTCTATTGATTTTGGGGGAGCTATGATCCTATTTTATGCACTTTGTATCCAAATACAAATATTCTTATGTGTGCACAAATCATGGGGAGCTTCTCTAGTTTCTTTAGAACACTCCTTTGCTCATATCATAATATCCTTCATTCATGTGGCTCATAGGATCTTTGGTCTAGTTGGTTCAATTGATATCCTTTGATTGCTTGCTTCAATTGGTATCTTTTGATTGCTCGATTTATTGTTTCTCTCTTTGTTATGTCTTTGTGGCATATCATTCTTTTGCAATCTTTGGGCCTCAATATAGTTTGTCTTCCTCCAAGTATTTACCATTGGATATGTGTATTGCATTCCACTCTATTTTTGAGAGATACACAATTTATGGAGGAACACTCTTTATATTGTCCTTCTAAGCTTTTCACCCATTTTGGAAATCGATGCCAATGGGGGACGAGTTTCAGAGAGTTTTGTGGAGAAGGCTTCAGAGTTTTCTCCTTGCTTTGGTTTTGGTTCCTAAGCATTTTCATCCCATTCTCATGCATCATTGGTTGTTGCATTGCATGGTGATGCATAACTCCTTGTATAAACTCTCTTGAAAGTGATTGTTATCAATTACCAAAATGGGGGAGATTGAAAGAACATGCGGTGCCCCCATGTTTGGTTTTGGTAATTGATGACAATCTCTATGGACTAATGGTTGCCTTGAGTTATATTTGAAGGTTTTGTCCATAGGCTTTTCTTGAAGTCCATGTGTTGGTTTCAACGAGTTTATGAGTTGACCAAGGTACTATTAAGGAATTATCCAAAGATTGGTCATGTGAGTGTTGATCTTATTGCAAGCATGTCTTGAAGAAGAAGATTGTGTGATCATTCATATTTACCTTTAAGACATCATCCAAATGAAGAGAATTGAAAAGATTCAAGGTTGATCAAGACTAAGTCAAGAGTGAATCTTTCTAACTCTCTTCATTTGGATGATGTCTTGAAGATAAATATGAATGATCACACAATCTTCTTCTTCAAGACATGCTTGCAATAAGTACAACACTCACATGACCAATCTTTGGATAATTCCTTAATAGCACCTTGGTCAACTCATAAACTCCTTGAAACCAACACATGGACTTCAAGAAAAGTTCTTTCAATCTCCCCCATTTTGGTAATTGATGACAATCACTTTTAAGAGAGTTTATACAAGGACTTATGCATCACCATGCAATGCAACAACCAATGATGCATGAGAATGGGATGCAAATGTGATCAACTCACAAAGCATAGAAGATGTACCGAGAGGGATCAAGTGATCCCATGGTATGGTAAGCATTGTCAATTACGCTCTGTGTACTAACCCATGGTCTTCGTGAGAGTTCTTTGTGGGGTTAGGATGCGGTGTGCAAGTTCAAGTGATGCATCATGAAGAGATCAAGTGCTTGAAGCTTGCCGCCCATTGTGGTGACAATGGACTTGTAAAGATGAGCCGAAGAGTGGCTCACCCATAGTGGACTATGGGGGAGCAATCATCTAGTCTTCATCGAGCCAACGCAATCAAGAAAGGTGGTCCAACTTGAGGGAGTCAAGATTGTCATCCTCTAGCTCAAGTGGACCATGTGCAAGGCAAAGGTTTTCCCTTGATAGGTTTTCTATTTTACTGGTCTCATGGTGGTAGTTGGGAGACTGGGTTATAGGATCGTTTGTCGTACTATCAAGGGGGGCTCTCAAGTTGGTAGCTTGATCGTATCGTTAGTAGAGAGCTCAAACCATTGCATCCTTGCATCATGTTTCTTGGTTCTTGTTTGATTCTCTTTGTGAGTCTTAGAGATTATGGTCATCTTGATGACAAGCTTGAGTTCATCGAAAATGGAGTTTGCATGCGTCTTCTATGATGTTTTCGGTGTTGGAGGTTTTACCGGTCTTATCCGAGGAAGGGTTCTCACCATTTTCTTTTGGGCCTTTTATCATTTGCTTATTATTGGTATTTCTTTCAAGATTGTGTTAGCCCTTGTCGCTAGCATTCCAACAAACTTGGTTTCGTCAAATTCGGAGTCCGTTTGCAGAAGTTGTGTCAGTTTTGGTGTCCTTAAAAGGGGCTGCTGCGGATGTAATTTTTTTAGTATCGCTTTTGGGAGCGGTACTACCGTGACTACTTCCGCTCGGGACCAAAAACTCGTCACAAGTCCAGCGATGGTAGGCACGGATGTAATTTTTTAGTACCGCTCGCAAGCAGTAGTACCGCTACGCTTAGCAGTAGTACCGCTACCCCTAGCGGTAGTACCGTGAGGTCAAGCGGTACTACCGCTCAGATGGGTCTTCTGGCCTTTTTGCCTCCTCGCTGTTGTGTTTCAAAGGGGTAGTACCGCCCTAGCGGTAGTACCGCTCCTTGGAGCGGTAGTACCGCTCTGTGCGGGCTGTGAGCATAACGGTTGGATTTTTTCCCACCTATAAAAGGGGGTCTTCTTCCCCAATGAACCTGATCCTTTGAACTCGTGTTCTTCCCCCATTGTTGACCTTCTTCGAGCTTGCTAACTCTCAATCCCTCCATGGATTCTTGCTAGTTTTTGAGGGAAAAGAGAGAGGAGATCTAGATCCACGTTTCCACCAATCATTTTCTCCTCTATGTGAGGGGAACCCCTTGGATCTAGATCTTGGACTTCTTGGTGTTCTCCTTCTTGTTCTTCCTCTCATCTTCCTCCCTAGCATTAGTTGCTTTGGTGGGATTTGAGAGAGAAGGACTTGGGCATTCCATGTGCCCTTGCCATTGTATTTGGTGCATCGGTTTGAGTTCTCCACGTGATACGTGGAAGTTACAAGTTGAGAAGCTTATTACTCTTGGGTGCTTGGTACCCTTGAGCTTGTTACTCTTGGGTGTTTGGACACCCTAGAGCTTGTTCCTCGTGGGTGCCTTGGCGCCCTAGACGTTTGGTGTTGTTCGAAGCTCAATCATTGTGGTGTAAAGCTCCGGGCAAGCCTCGGGGTCTCCAATTAGGTGGTGGAGATCGCTCCGAGCAATTTGACGGGTACCGGTGACCGCCCCCAAGGGTTGCCAAAGTGTACGAGTTCGGTGACCGCCCCCAAGGGTCGCCATTTGTACGGGTTCGGTGACCGCCCTCAAGGGTCCCTTAGTAGAATCACGACATCTTGCATTGTGCAAGGGCGTGAGGAGATTACGATGGCCCTAGTGGCTTCTTGGGGAGCATTGTGCCTCCACACCGCTCCAAATGGAGATTAGCATCCGCAAGGGTGTGAAATTCGGGATACATCGTTGTCTCCGCGAGGGCTGATGGAGGACCACTTGTGCCTCAATGGTGGAAGAGGGGATGTTGGGGAGGAGAGTCAGCTCAGTGAGGACTTCTGGAATCGCCGCCTTCGACGTGTACTCATCCATGCTAGTGTCAGGGATGCGACGGTTGCTGTCGAGGGAAGACTCGGGGGATGTGTCGTGGACCTCCTTGTTGATGGTGGGTGAAGCAGTCGTGGATGCTAGGTCGATGTGAGACAATACCGTCGAGGTAGCAATAGCAGGAGGAGGGGAGGCAGGCGAATCGACTTGCGAGGTAGCACCGACTGGATCGCCCGCGCGCGCGGCCGCGAACTCGGACTTGATGCTATCCATCTACGCTAATAGCTGCGCCAGAAACCACAACATCTGCTCGTCTACGGTCATGGCGTCCCACTCTGGTGGATAGACGAGGGAACAAGGAGCCTTCTCCTGATCGGACATGGTGTTGTCGCCGGTGGAAATTGGGGAATCGAGGGAGGTGGTGGTGGGTGAAATTTACTGGCTCTAAATACCAGATGTTAGCAACTTAATGATATCTTCATCGATATATCACTCTCACGGATGAACTCAAGTAGCAATGGTGGATTACAGGATCACAGATACATGAATTGGGGAAAGGAAGGTAGAGGAAGGGAGGGTGTCGCCGCCGCCGGGTTCGTGATCCACTGGATGGCTAGTTCACTCCTGCTATGCTGGTACTTGTAGTCTGTATTGCTCGGCCTGGTCCACACAGCCCGCCCTGGGCCATGTGCTAGTCGAAGGGGCAAGGCCATGTAGGCTCCTAACACATTGAGTTCGAGTCCTTCCACTAGGACCTTCTGTCCAACTACACCAAGTATGTCCAGACGCTGTATGGGCTCGGGGTGCAGCGTTTTGGTCTCATTGACGTGCCACCTGTCGGATGTGGGCTGATGATGCAGTATATACTTTCCAAGGCTGGTTTGGACATGTGTGAATGCATCGGAAACGACCTCGCTGAGGGCTTCAACCAAAAGTTGAGCTGTCACAGATGCTATTACATCAGCCACCCCTCCAGAGCCAACCAGTGTCACCGGGCGGCCCAAGAGGAGCAAGCGGCCCAACAGACTCTTCGATCCCTCGACCTGGGAGTTGTAAGCGGACCGATAAGAGGACCCGGGACCGAGTAGTTTGGCACGGAATTGTAATAGGCTGAAACTACTTCTCGATCCCCTCCTCTGTTTCCCATGTATCCCCTTTCTCCTACCTCCCGATCCCCTTTCTTCCTCCCCAAACCCTAGCTGAATCCTCTGTAATCCTCCATGCTTGCTTGAATCGAGTAAGAGGGGTGTGACATATGGTATCAGAGCTGCCGGATTACCTATAGAAACCCACCTACACCACCCGGCAACAGAGGCAAGTGGGGGAGATGGAGCAGAAGGTGGAGGAGCTGATAGTGGCATTCAAGGCGATCCAGGAATAGAACGCGTCGATCATGAAGGTGGTGTCGGCGTCCAACACCATCTTTGCCGAGATCCAGCCAGTGGTGGCGGATTTGGCGGCGTGGAAGCCCGAGCTGGAGCAGTCCTTTTTCGATCTGCGCTAGGAGCTGGTAGGAGTGCGCAAGGAGATAGACACCGTCGCTCGCAACCCCGTCCTCACCCTCAAGCCCTCGGACCTCCCTCCAATTCTCCCAAGGCCAAGCAGCGCGCCGTTCCCCAACTCCGGCAGCAGCTATCAAGGGCTTGATGGCCACCACGTCGATCTACTTCACCGGAGGGTAGGCTCTGGGGTGGTAACCACCCTAGTGCTGCCTCGGTCACGGGTATGTTTCTAGGCCCCAGCTCCCGTCCTTTGGAGAATCCACACCAGGCTGATCACTGATCGAGGCCTTTGGGGCGGTCACCTTTGCGTGGGTCGTCCCAATCGGGCAGTCCGTTTCAGCATCGTTCATCTAACCTCCCGAGGCCTAAGATGGATTTTCCTCCGTTCTAGGGAGAACAGCCACGCAGTTGGAAGCAACTGTGAATCTTACTTTAGGGTGTTTCACTTAGACCCGGAGTTCTGGGTTGATACCGCAACCATGCATTTCATAGGGGCAGCCATGGTATGGCTAGAGAACAATGGGTTTGACTTACGCAACATGGAGTGGGAGAAGTTTTGCTCTGTTGTCTGTGAGCAGTTCGAGAGGAATGAGTTCAGTGGCCTGTTGTGCCAGTTGTTTCACTTGCGGCAGACGGATTCAGTGTCCGACTATACCGCTAGGTTCACTGAAATTATGCATTCCTTGCTGGCACACAACACTACCTGGGATCATGCTTGTCGGATTTCGGGTTCCTGTAGACCCTCAAGGTTTGAACTCTGGGGTGCACGCGGAGATCACACCTCCTACCTACCCACGTCTCGTCGCCTCGCAAGGATCTAAAACTACACGAAGAACAACACAAGGGACACGAGATTTATACTGGTTCAGGCCACCATTGTGGTGTAATACCCTACTCCAGTTTGTGGTGTGGTGGATTGCCTCAGGGGCTGACGAGGAACAGTACAAGGAAGAACAGCCTCGCGAGGGGCTGTTCTTGGCCGGTGCGATGAACTGCTTGGATGAGTTCAGTCGCCTCTCTCTCTCTCTCTCTAGTCTACCCCTGAATCTCCCTCCCTCTCTCTGCGGTGGCTAGCTCTATTTATAGAGGGAGGCCCTGGGCCTCTTCCAAAATATTGAGCGGGAAGGGCGCCAACAATTGGCCATTTTGAAGGGAACATCTAGTACACTTATCCTGACTAAAGTCGGTCCTCGCCTGCCAAAGACCCTGACGGTGACGCCGGCTTGGGCTCCACGATGACCTCCATCCTGCCGTCCTGCTAGTCTTGGTCTTGTTGCACCGAAGTGGTTGCCTTTGCTTGATACTCCTGCCTGCGCTTGCCCCCTTTGCACCAAAGAGGAAACAAGGACTCTGCGTAGGCCGGCGCCCGCCTGGCCTCGGTCGTCATGGCTTGCGTCATGGGCACCTCGTGAGGTACCCCGTCTTGATCTCTCCACCTCCTCGCGAGCCAGCCTGACGAGGCTGTGCCTGAGGAAGCCTCCTGTCGTCCGCCCCGCGAGGCTTGGCCCCTCGCGAGGGTCTTGAGCATGTGTTCATGAAGATGGGCCGTACTGGGCCACTCCCTGAGCCACGCCGCAGCCTGCAGGCAGGCAAGTCTGGGTACCCCCGTTCCCAGAACGCCGACAGTAGCCCCCAGGCCCAAGGCGCGCCTGGACTTGTCTTAGCAGAGAAGCGAAGGGGCAAGTGCGAAGCACCACGGGCCCCATCAGCCCGCGGCCTTGGGCGCCGCGTGGCGGTTGATTGGACGTGGGCGTCCTGGCTCCCCCACGACGCCTCGGCAACTGCACGAATTGACAAGTCCCTGCATGCAAAACGGGTCATGATTACTTGTGATCGTGGAGGCCGACGGTTGGCCTCCCCCGGCTATATGTACGGAATGGCGCGGGCCTTTCCAGTCCATCTCTTCCTGCTACTCTCCGTCTTCTTCTTTGTCCTCGCTCCACCCTACGCCAATGGAACCGATCCGTCGGTTTTCTGCCGAAGAGAAGGGGAAGGCCCCCCGAGAGGGTCCTGTCCCGCTTCCTCCGAAGAAATGGCTTGTCTCTTGCCGCGGAGAAGGGGGTTCTTGGCAGGAGGTATCGAGGCCATGGTTTGAGCGGCCGCTGCCTGGATTCCCATTGCCCTTGTACGCCTGGGTCGAGGGTCCTGAAGGCGCAGGCGCCGAGCGGCACCGCCAGAGGCACCGTCGCCGCCGGCGGATCACGGCGGTGCGCGTCGTTCCTCCTGGAGTTCACACTGAGGGCTCCTCTCACGAGCTCGTGCTTCACGCCGCCATGCCTCCTCGGTCTTGGATTCGCCTCCCTCCTTCCTTCGCCTTTGAGATCCCGCCGAGGGGGCCTATCGAGCTTTGGCTGCAGTATGCTGACTGCAATACCCCTGCGACCGAAGCGGAGGTCGAGGTCGTCGCTCCGGGCAAGGTCTACATGACCCGTGGCTGGGGCGAGATCGCCCGGGTTTGCAGGACGGGTGGCGCCCTTGTAATCCACCTTGAGTACGACATTGCCTCCCTGATGTTCTTCATGTTGGAGAACGTAACAGAAATTCAAAATTTTCCTACGTATCACCAAGATCTATCTATGGAGAGACTAGCAACGAGGGGAAGGAGAGTGCATCTACATACCCTTGTAGATCGCTAAGCGGAAGCGTTCAAGAGAACGGGGTTGAACGAGTCGTACTCGTCGTGATTCAAATCACCGATGATGAAGTGCCGAACGCACGGCACCTCCGCGTTCAACACACGTACAGCCCGGTGACGTCTCCCACGCCTTGATCCAGCAAGGGGAGAGGGAGAGGTTGAGGAAGACTCCATCTAGCAGCAGCACAACGGCATGGTGATGATGGATGAGCGTGGCAATCCAGCAGCGCTTTGCCAAGCACCACGGGAGAGGAGGAGGAGGAGGAGAGGCAGGGCTGCACCAAGAGGGAGAAGATCTCGTGTCTTGGGCTGCTCCAATGCCTCAATATATATAGGGGGAGAGGGGGCTACGCCCCCTTCTAGGGTATCCCCCCCCAAGGAGTGCGGCCAGCCCTAGATGGCAAAGGGGGTGGCGGCCAAGAGGGGGAGGAGAGGGAGGCGCAGGGAGCATGGGCCTTAGGGCCCATCTTCCCTAGGGTTTGCCCCCTCCCACTCGCCCCTGCGCCTTGGGCCCCTTGTGGGGGGCGCACCAGCCCACCTGGGGCTGGTTCCCTCCCATACATGGCCCATGCAGCCCTCCGGGATTGGTGGCCCCACTTGGTGGACCCCCGGGACCCTCCCGGTGGTCCCGGTACTTTACCGATAAAACCCGAAACTCTTCCGGTGACCAAAACAGGACTTCCCATATATAAATCTTTACCTCCGGACCATTCCGGAACTCCTCGTGACGTCCGGGATCTCATCCGGGACTCCGAACAACATTCGGCAACCACATCCAAGCTTCCTTTATAACCCTAGCATCATCGAACCTTAAGTGTGTAGACCCTACGGGTTCGGGAGACATGCAGACATGACTGAGACGTTCTTCGGTCAATAACCAATAGCGGGATCTGGATACCCATGTTGGCTCCCACATGTTCCACGATGATCTCATTGGATGAACCACGATGTCAAGGACTTAATCAATCCCGTATACAATTCCCTTTGTCTAGCGGTATTGTACTTGCCCGAGATTCGATCGTCGGTATCCTTATACCTTGTTCAATCTCGTTACCGGCAAGTCTCTTTACTCGTTCCGTAACACATCATCCCGTGATCAACTCCTTGGTCACATTGCGCAAATGATGATGTCCTACCGAGTGGGCCCAGAGATACCTCTCCGTTTACACGGAGTGACAAATCCCAGTCTCGATTCGTGCCAACCAAACAGACACTTTCGGAGATACCTGTAATGCACCTTTATAGCCACCCAGTTACGTTGTGACGTTTGGTACACCCAAAGCATTCCTACGGTATCCGGGAGTTGCACAATCTCATGGTCTAAGGAAAAGATACTTGACATTAGAAAATCTTTAGCATACGAACTACACGATCTTTGTGCTAGGCTTAGGATTGGGTCTTGTCCATCACATCATTCTCCTAATGATGTGATCCCGTTATCAACGACATCCAATGTCCATAGCCAGGAAACCATGACTATCTGTTGATCACAACGAGCTAGTCAACTAGAGGCTCACTAGGGACATATTGTGGTCTATGTATTCACACGTGTATTACGATTTCCGGATAATACAGTTATAGCATGAATAAAAGACAATTATCATGAACAAGGAAATATAATAATAATCAATTTATTATTGCCTCTAGGGCATATTTCCAACAGTCTCCCACTTGCACTAGAGTCAATAATCCAGTTCACATCGATATGTGATTAACACTCAAGGTCACATCCCCATGTGACTAACACCCAAAGAGTCTACTAGAGTCAATAATCTAGTTCACATTACCATGTGATTAACACTCGATGAGTTCTGGGTTTGATCATGTTATGCTTGTGAGAGAAGTTATAGTCAACGGGTCTGAACCTTTCAGATCCGTGTGTACTTTACAAATCTCTATGTCATCTCCTAGATGCAGCTACCACGTTCTATTTGGAGCTATTCCAAATAACTATTCTACTTGGAGCTATTCTAAATTGTTGCTCCATTATACGTATCCGGTATCTCTACTCAGAGCTATCCGGATAGGTGTTAAGCTTTCATTGACGTAACCCTTTACGACGAACTCTTTTACCACCTCCATAATCGAGAAAATTTCTTAGTCCACTAGTTACTAAGGATAACTTTGACCGCTGTCCTGTGATCCATTCTTGGATCACTTTTGTACCCCTTGACTGACTCATGGCAAGGCACACTTCAGGTGCGGTACACAGCATAGCATATTGTAGAGCCTATGTCTTAAGCATAGGGGACGACCTTCATCCTTTCTCTCTATTCTGCCGTGGTCGAGCTTTAAGTCTTAACTTCATACCTTACGACTCAGGCAAGAACTCCTTCTTTGACTGATCCATCTTGAACACCTTCAAGATCATGTCAAGGAATGTGCTCATTTGAAAGTACTATTAAGCGTTTTGATCTATCCTTATGGATCTTGATGCTCAATGCTCAAGTAGCTTAATCCAGGCTTTCTATTGAAAAACACCTTTCAAATAACCCTATATGCTTTCTAGAAATTCTACATCATTTCTGATCATTAATATGTCAACAACATATACTCATCAGAAATTCTATAGTGCTCCCACTCACTTCTTTGGAAATACAAGTTTCTCATAAACTTTGTATAAACCCAAAACTTTGATCATCTTATCAAAGCATACATTCCAACTCCGAGATGCTTACTCCAGTCCTTAGAAGGATTACTGGAGCTTTGCATACTTATTAGCATCTTTCAGGATTGACAAAACCTTCCGGTTGTATCACATACAACCTTTCCTCAAGAAAATCGTCGAGGAAACAATGTTTTGACATCCTATCTGCAAGATTTCATAAACAATGCAGTAATCGCTAATATAATTCCAACAGACTCTTAGCATCGCTACGAGTGAGAAAGTCTCACCGTAGTCAACTCTTGAACTTGTCGAAAAACATCTTAACGACAAGTCGAGCTTTCTCAATGGTGACACTTACCATCATTGTCTGTCTTCCTTTCAAAATACATATGTACCTAATAGCCTTACGACCATCAAGTAGTTCTTCCAAAGTCTACACTTTGTTTTCATACATGGATCCTATCTCGGATTTTATGGCTTCTAACCATTTGTCGGAATTTGGGCCCACCATCGCTTCTCCATAGCTCGTAGGTTCATTGTTGTCTAGCAACATGACCTTCAAGACAGGATTACTGTACCACTCTGAAGTAGTACGTATCCTTGTCACCCTACGAGGTTCGGTAGTGACTTGATCTGAAACTTCATGATCACTATCATAAGCTTCCACTTCAATTGGTGTAGGTGCCACAGGAACAACTTACTGTGCCCTGCTACACACTTGTTGAAGTGACGGTTCAATAACCTCATCAAGTCTCCACCATCCTCCCACTCAATTCTTTCGAGAGAAACTTTTCCTCGAGAAAGGACCCGATTCTAGAAACAATCCCTTATTGCTTTCGGATCTGAGACAGGAGGTATACCCAACTGTTTTGGGTGTCCTATGAAGATGCATTTATCCGCTTTGGGTTCGAGCTTATCAGTCTGAAACTTTTCCACGTAAGCGTCGCAGCCCCAAACTTTTAAGAAATGACATCTTAGGTTTCTCTAAACCATAGTTCATATGGTGTCATATCATCGGAATTACGTGGTGCCCTATTTAAAGTGAATGTGGTTGTCTCTAATGCCTAACCCATGAACGATAGTGGTAATTCGATAAGAGACATCATGGTACGCACCATATCCAATAGGGTGCAACTATGATGTTCGGACACACCATCACACTATGGTGTTCCAGGCGGTATTAATTGCGAAACAATTTCCACAATGTCTTAATTGTGTGCCAAAACTCGAACTCAGATATTCATCTCTATGATTATATCATAGACATTTTATCCTCTTGTCACAATGATCTTCTACTTCACTCTGAAATTACTTGAACCATTCAATAATTCAGACTTGTGTTTCATCAAGTAAATATTCTCAACATCTACTCGAATTATTTGCGAAGTAAGAACATAACGATATTCACTGCACGCCTCAGCACTCATTGGACTGCACACATCAAAATGTGTTACTTCCAACAAGTTGCTATCTTGTTCCATCTTACTGAAACCGAGACTTTTCAGTCATCTTGCCCATGTGGTATGATTTGCATGTCTCAAGTGATTCAAAATCAAGTAAGTCCAAACGGTCCATTTGTATGGAGTTTCTTCATGCATATACACCAATAGACATGGTTCGCATGTCTCAAACTTTTCAAAAACGAGTGAGCCCAAAGATCCATCAACATGGAGCTTCTTCATGCGTTTTATACCAATATGACTTACATGGCAGTGCCATAAGTAAGTGGTACTATCATTACTATCTTTTGGCATGAAAAAGTGTATCACTACGATCGAGATTCAATAAACCATTCCTTTAGGTGCAAGACCATTGAAGGTATTATTCAAATAAACAGAGTAACCATTATTCTCCTTAAATGAATAACCGTATTGCGATAGACATAATCCAATCATGTCTATGCTCAACGCAAACACCAAATCTCGATGGTAGAGGGAGCGTGCGATGCTTGATCACATCAACCTTGGAAACACTTCCAACACATATCGTCAGCTCACCTTTAGCTAGTCTCCGTTTATTCCGTAGCTTTTATTTCGAGTTACTAACACTTAGCAACCGAACCGGTATCTAATACCCTGGTGCTACTAGGAGTACTAGTAAATTACACATCAACACAATGTATATCCAATATACTTCTATCGACCTTGCCAGCCTCCTAATCTACCAAGTATCTAGGGTAATTCTGCTCCAGTGGCTGTTCCCCTTATTACAGAAGCACTCAGTCTCGGGTTTGGGTTCAACCTTGGGTTTTTCACCAGAGCAGCAGCTGAATTGCCGTTTCATGAAGTATTCCTTTGTTCCCTTGCCCTTCTAGAAACTTGTGGTTTCACCAACCATCAACAATTGATGCTCCTTCTTGATTTCTACTTTCGCGGTGTCAAACATCACGAATATCTCAAGGATCATCATATATGTCCCTGATATATCATAGTTCATCACGAAGCTCTAGCAGCTTGGTGGTAATGACTTCGGAGAACCATCACTATTTCATCTGGAAGATCAACTCCCACTCGATTCAAGTGATTGTTGTACTCAGACAATCTGAGCACAAGCTCAACGATTGAGCTTTTCTCCCTTAGTTTGCAGGCTAAGAAAATCATCAGAGGTCTTATACCTCTTGACGTGGGCACGAGCCTGAAATCCTAATTTCAGCCCTCAAAACATCTCACATGTTTCGCGACGTTTCAAAAAATGTCTTTGGTGCCTCAATTCCAAACCGTTTAACTGAACTATCACGTAGTTATCAAAATGTGTATGTCAGATGTTCGCAACATCCACATACAACGTTCGAGGTTCAACACACTGAGCGGTGCATTAAGGACATAAGCCTTCTATGAAGCAATGAGGACAATCCGCAGTTTACGGACCTAGTCCGCATAATTGCTACTATCAACTTTCAACTAATTTTTCTCTAGGAACATATCTAAACAGTAGAACTATAGCGTGAGCTACGACATAATTTGCAAAAACCTTTTGACTATGTTCAGGATAATTAAGTTCATCTTATGAACTCCCACTCAGATAGACATCCCTCTGGTCATCTAAGTGATCACATGGTCCGAGTCAAACTAGGCCGTGTCCGATCATCACGTGAGACGGACTAGTCATCATTGGTGAACATCTTCATGTTGATCGTATCTTCTATACGAATCATGCTCGACCTTTCGGTCTCCATGTTCCGAGGCCATGTCTATACATGCTAGGCTCGTCAAGTTAACCCTAAGTGTATTGCATGTGTAAATCTGTCTTACACCCGTTGTATGTGAACGTAAGGATCTATCACACCCGATCATCACGTGGTGCTTCAAAACGACGAACTGTAGCAACAGTGCACAGTTAGGGGAGAACACTTCTTGAAATTTTAATGAGGGATCATCTTATTTACTACCGTCGTTCTAAGCAAACAAGATGCATAAACATGATAAACATCACATGCAATCAAATAATAGTGATATGATATGGCCAATATCATTTTGCTCCTTTTGATCTCCATCTTCGGGGCTCCATGATCATCATCGTCACCGGCATGACACCATGATCTCCATCATCATGATCTTCATCATCGTGTCTTCATGAAGTTGCCTCGCCAACTATTACTTCTACTACTATGGCTAACGGTTAGCAATAAAGTAAAGTAATTACATGACGTTTAAGTTGACACGCAGGTCATAAATAAATAAAGACAACTCCTATGGCTCCTGCCGGTTGTCATACTCATCGACATGCAAGTCGTGATTCCTATTACAAGAACATGATCAATCTCATACATCACATATCATTCATCACATTCTTCTTGGCCATATCACATCACATAGCATACCCTGCAAAAACAAGTTAGACGTCCTCTAATTGTTGTTTGCATGTTTTACGTGGCTGCTATGGGTTTCTAGCAAGAACGTTTCTTACCTACGCAAAGACCACAACGTGATATGCCAATTGCTATTTACCCTTCATAAGGACCCTTTTCATCGAATCCGATCCGACTAAAGTGGGAGAGACAGACACCCGCCAGCCACCTTATGCAACTAGTGCATGTTTGTCGGTGGAACCGGTCTCACGTAAGAGTACGTGTAAGGTTGGTCCGGGCCGCTTCATCCCACGATGCCGCCGAATCAAGATAAGACTAGTAACGGCAAGCATATTGAACAAAATCAACGCCCACAACTACTTTGTGTTCTACTCGTGCATAGAAACAACGCATAAACCTAGCTCATGATGCCACTGTTGGAGAACGTAGCAGAAATTCAAAATTTTCCTACGTATCACCAAGATCTATCTATGGAGAGACTAGCAATGAGGGGAAGGAGAGTGCATCTACATACCCTTGTAGATCGCTAAGCGGAAGCGTTCAAGAGAACGGGGTTGAAGGAGTCGTACTCGTCGTGATTCAAATCACCGATGATCAAGTGCCGAACGCACGGCACCTCCGCGTTCAACACACGTACAGCCCGGTGACGTCTCCCATGCCTTGATCCAGCAAGGGGAGAGGGAGAGGTTGAGGAAGACTCCATCCAGCAGCAGCACAACGGTGTGGTGATGATGGATGAGCGTGGCAATCCAGCAGGGCTTCGCCAAGCACCACGGGAGAGGAGGAGGAGGAGGAGAGGCAGGGCTGCACCAAGAGGGAGAAGATCTCGTGTCTTGGGCTGCTCCAATGCCTCAATATATATAGGGGGAGAGGGGGCTGCGCCCCCTTCTAGGGTTTCCCCCCCCCCAAGGGGTGCGGACAGCCCTAGATGGCAAATGGGGTGGCGGCCAAGAGGGGGAGGAGAGGGAGGCGCAGGGAGCATGGGCCTTAGGGCCCATCTGCCCTAGGGTTTGCCCCCTCCCACTCTCCCCTGTGCCTTGGGCCCCTTGTGGGGGGCACACCAGCCCACCTGGGGCTGGTTCCCTCCCACACATGGCCCATGCAGCCCTCAGGGGTTGGTGGCCCCACTTGGTGGACCCCCGGGACCCTCCCGGTGGTCCCGATACTTTACCGATAAAACCCGAAACTCTTCCGGTGACCAAAACAGGACTTCCCATATATAAATCTTTACCTCCGGACCATTCCGGAACTCCTCGTGACGTCCGGGATCTCATCCGGGACTCCGAACAACATTCGGCAACCACATCCAAGCTTCCTTTATAACCCTAGCGTCATCAAACCTTAAGTGTGTAGAACCTACGGGTTCGGAAGACATGCAGACATGACCGAGACGTTCTCCGGTCAATAACCAACAGCGGGATCTGGATACCCATGTTGGCTCCCACATGTTCCATGATGATCTCATCGGATGAACCACGATGTCAAGGACTTAATCAATCCCGTATACAATTCCCTTTGTCTAGCGGTATTGTACTTGCCCGAGATTCGATCGTCGGTATCCTTATACCTTGTTCAATCTCGTTACCGGCAAGTCTCTTTACTCGTTCCGTAACACATCATCCCGTGATCAACTCCTTGGTCACATTGCGCAAATGATGATGTCCTACCGAGTGGGCCCAGAGATACCTCTCCGTTTACACGGAGTGACAAATCCCAGTCTCGATTCGTGCCAACCCAACAGACACTTTCGGAGATACCTGTAATGAACCTTTATAGCCACCCAGTTACGTTGTGACGTTTGGTACACCCAAAGCATTCCTACGGTATCCGGGAGTTGCACAATCTCATGGTCTAAGGAAAAGATACTTGACATTAGAAAATCTTTAGCATACGAACTACACGATCTTTGTGCTAGGCTTAGGATTGGGTCTTGTCCATCACATCATTCTCCTAATGACGTGATCCCGTTATCAACGACATCCAATGTCCATAGCCAGGAAACCATGACTATCTGTTGATCACAACGAGCTAGTCAACTAGAGGCTCACTAGGGACATATTGTGGTCTATGTATTCACACGTGTATTACGATTTCCGGATAATACAGTTATAGCATGAATAAAAGACAATTATCATGAACAAGGAAATATAATAATAATCAATTTATTATTGCCTCTAGGGCATATTTCCAACACTTCAAGGTCTTCGATGCGGAGGGGCGCCGGCTAGAGTGCTTCCCTGAGAAAGGCGGCCGGGGCCCTGCCGTGGCGAGGACTAGGCTCGCCAATCGCTCCCCCAGCAGCTCCTCAGGCAGCGGAGGTGTCGAAGGATCCAGCGGCTCCGCTGAGCTCTTCGCGACTCCGGAGACGAGCGATGACAACTACGAGCCCTCGAGCTTGCGTCACTCTCGGAGCAGGGCGGGCTCGTCAGGCCGCCGTCGCCACTGATCTGTATGGGTTGGCGCCAGTGCCTGATGGCCCACTGTTGATGATGGCATCTCTTGCGGAGGCGCGTGTAGTTAGTGCTCTTTAGGATTTGCTCCTTTTGTTCCCTGCGAGGAATCGAAGAACACACCCTGTGGGGGTTTGTAAGGTGCCTGCAGTTCCATTTGTTAATATGATCCTTATCGTGAAGCGGTGCGAGGTGCTCGTCCCGTCTTAGCTTAGTTCCTCCTTTCGAACCTCACGAGGACTTGACGCTCTGTGCTGACAGGTCCCGGTCCCAAGGCAGGCTTCAGCCGTCGCTGGTATGCCAGGTCGCGATGCCGTGGTCAAGGCCAGGAGGTGAGCGGCCTGGGGTCCAGTAAGAGCCCCTGAGTCGCGATGCTCAGGAGGTCCCCTTTAGCGCTCAAGCAGCCATCGTTCAGTGAGAAAGGAGCGCGATGTTGCCAAAACGGGATTGCATTAGGTGCGAGGTCGGTGCTGCGATAGCTAGTATTTCCGGAGGATGACTAATCTCGGGGGTCAGAAGCCACTCCTTGGCGCGGCGCCGGGCCCGCGCATTGGCAGCCGAGGAGTTGCCTGGCAAGGTCCCCACATGCCTCTTCCCTCTCGGCTTTTCTCCCCTTCGTGCTCTATGTCCTCAGGTCCCGGCCCTCGAGCGAGCTCACCCGTCGCTGGTATGCCAGGTCGCGATGCCGTGGACAAGGCCAGGAGGTGAGGGCTGGAGAGCCAGTAAGAGTCCATGAGTCGCGATGCTCAGGTACCCCCCCCCCTTTAACGTGCAAGCGGTTTGCGCGGATGAGAGCAAAGGAGACGTTGTGAAGGACTCTCCCGACGCTACTCCTTAAAGTGATCCTGCGAGTTCATCACAAGAAAAGCGAGAGTTTGCCGTTACAATTGCCGGCCAACAGCTGGTTGCTCTTGGAGGGTGACGAGGCACTGAAGGCTTGGTGAGGTGGCGCCCTATGGGGTTGCCGCGGCCAGATCTCAGCCATTCAGGTTTGTCGACATTGCAGGGGCGGACCCATGCGCAAGCATCGTGCCGTCAGGGAGCAGCTCCATCAGTTGGTGTCAATCGAGCGGGCGATTAAGTCAAGCAAGTTAATCATGAAGGAGCAAATCCATTTAGATAGGCGCAAAAAAAGGCGAACACCGATGGGTTGGGCCCGAGCGACTTTGGGGATGATGCAGCCCGAGGGGCGCCCCCTATAAAGTAAGCTAAAAACATGAACCAAAGGGATACAAGAATCTCGTCCCGAGATTCAAGACATGAGGTAAGAAGACAGAGGAGGCACAAGCTAACACGGTCTTCACGATCCAAGTTGCACTTCATAAGAACATTGATTTGATCACGACCTTTGTCTCGATGTCATGCTCTGAGAACTCCAACTATCAGGACAACAAGAGGAAAGGGAAAACTCTAGAAGGATCGATCTTCTCGAAGATCGAACAACCGATGATCAACTCGCGGAATGAGACATTGAACATTTATCGAGTTGAGACATGAACATACATCCAGAGGGATGGAGTGTAACAGATGACGAAGGTTCACTATGTAGACACAATTCCACACTTAAGAAGGTGGTGAACGGTTATCCACGTAGCGAGGAGTTGAGTTGCCATGATAGCATAACGAGACATCTTAAGGAAGGTGACCCGCAGAAATATTCCCTTAAGTGGCAAAAAGGATTACTTTTGATATAGAGATCATTGAGACTCTTTATACCAGCCTAAGGCAATCATAATCGATCATTGAAGGAGTTCGAAAGAATTACATACTCGGACTAGAATGGGTGATGTGGACTACCTTGTGGAAGACAACGCAATGGATGATTTTGCTTATCGTCGGAAATGGATAGGACCCATGGTAGGACCACTTTTGAAGATGATCCTAAATAGTAGTTACTGAGGTGCAAGCTGGAAACAAAATGCAAATGCTGGGAATGATCCAACCATCATATCTGCCTGAGATTTAGATCTGGTTGGTGTTAGGACATTCCAGACTCATCAGGTCTAGGAACAGAAATGAAAGTTTGCAACACAAATCGATGAGATGACGTTGCGAGAATCTCGGGAAATGAACTATGATAGCAAGCTCCAAAACATGAGCTGGTTCTGCTACAAACCCGTGAACACGCTGTCCAAGACAAGCATGACCACATAGTAGTCTTATAATAAAACACTACCGAGTTCAGGTGGGGAACCATCATCAAGGATAACGAAGTCCTTGCATAAGGCATGATCTTAAGAAGGAACTTCTTCTCCTTGAATAAATCAGTTAGTGGCTTGGCTAGGGATACATATGGAATGAAGGTTGCGAGCCTGTCAAACCATAGCATACTGCGCACATGCATGACTGACTTGGGATGGTACCCGAGGAAGCAAAAAATGAACTTTCTCGAATTCACGGCGGCAACTTGCTTCAAATGCACATGAACTAGAGGAAGCCACTTCTTTCATCCAACATATTCTTCATGAATAGGCACGAAGATAATGCTTACAAAAGTTTCCAATGCTAGCTTTAATGTTCCACATGGATCATGGAGGAGAAGATGTTGCTGATGGGCACAACAGCAACTCATCGGAATTTCCATATCACTGGACTTTCACCATCATGTGAACACGGTGATAGCATTGGTCAGACCAAAAGATGTAATGGTGTATGCTCGAGGAAAATCCACGAGTAAGACAACATTACGAACATCGTTGGTTCTGACTTGATTTGAGGATAGCCCATACTCAAATCAAAGTTTTGGCAAGACAATAAGTCCAACAACTGATCACGAGGATCAATCAATGAAGATATTACCTTTCTTCAACAAACACACACAAGGATATCCCTTGGAGATGAACTAAGTCAGGTGAGCTTTTATCTTCCAACTCTCCAAGTTGTTGTTTAGCTTAACCAACTAGCTCAGGGGTATCCAACACAGATTCTTGGAGAAGGGGATGGTTTATAAGAAACCAACTTGATCACGAACTCAACATAGCGGTCAGGTGACAACCTGGTGATACTTCCGAGAAGATATTCCGAAAATCACGAACCACCGGTATTTTACTAAGCTCGAGAGCAATCTTGCTTTTCAGGGCAAGACAATATGATCAAATATGCAAGGGACTAAATAATCCTAACTATTGATTGAAGAGTGCACCAAAAATAAGGACTAGGTAGTACGATCAATCTTAGGATGATGATTCAATAACCAACACGCTAAGAATGAGAATATTGTCCATTTACTACCAAGCAATGAGGTTGCTGGAGTATTGATTTCACACATCATAGTTCACCGGCATTCTGGTTGCAACAACACGGAAGCCGAGAAATGAATAATGAGGGTGAGAAGTATCACTGTATCAAGAGTTCATAGGATGGTGTGCAGTTCCCATGACATTCTTGATGTAAAGATGGTAATACTCCAAGGTAGAACAGAACAAAATCTGTAATTCCAATTTGATCTGCGGAGTACAACTACTTTGATCCACTCCTGGATATGGATGAGGTACTGGAGTTTGTTTCTCCTAGTCATCCTGGAATAGAATGGCTTGACGGACCACTAGAGTAATAGGCATCGATGAACCAATGCACGCATACTCTTGACTATCAACTGATAGATGAAGGCCGCAATACAACTAAGGAGGGACAACTCAATGGAACATACAATTTTCTGAGTTGTGGATGCATGGACTAGCATGTCGAACGAATTCAACATATTTCTTCCGGATAACCCATGCAGAAAGATAGAACCGGCAAAGTCACAATATAGAACCGAGAACTCATCAGGAGCACTCTGATTGTGATCTTTCGATCAGCGAGGAACTTCTACCATAAGCAGTTCATGGTATTTGGAAGAACGATATACCACGAACCTCGAGAACTATCACAAGGTTACTAATAACCTAAAGGAACTAGCAAACACTATCAACATGAAGTAAGTAGGGTGAATCTCGGGTTCAAGAACCCAGGAATAGAATACCTACTCCTAAGTAGCATCACGAGATGCTTTCGAGAATGATGGCCAGAATCTTCACACTGGGAACACTAAACAATGCTAGATTACTAGGTGACTCCCTAAAACACCTAGGGTCATAATAATAGCTCCAACATATATGTCAAGGCAATAAATTACCTCAACGCACCGGTTAGTGTGCTTATTCTAACCATAAAGGACATCGGGAACGGAAAGAAAGGATTTGCAAATGCATTAGACTATTTAGAAACCTGGGATGACTCGGACAGCATAACGGCTGTAAATGCTTAAAAAGATTTGAGATATCCTGCAGAAATGGTGGCATAACCACTCAATATCATAAAAGCAAGGTTCTGAGACCAGCTATGAACATACAGAAGTAGTAAAAGCTGAACTGAGATTTGAAACTATCAATTCTATAAGTCTATGGATTAGTAACACGTCATCCTGATAGATAGATGAGAAGGCCTAGTTCTTAATCCCCGTAGAAGAGAATAGGATGACTTAGATCAGAAGGCCATGAGGTATAAGGAGTAAAAAGAGCCTTACGTTCCCTTCCACAATCAATTCTCTTACATAACTAAAGCATTTCTAGACAAAACTTCGACTGGTTTGGCTTGGTAATCCTATAGGCAGTCAGGCTCTGATACCAAAGCTGTCAGGACCCCGACTCAATGCCACATCGATCCAGCATGTAACACCTCATATCACTTTGCGGCCTCACGCACGGTATTCCCACGGGTGTCGCCTTACCTTTGCCCGGGACCGTTTGCGCCTTTTGGCACACGTATATGATAGTGTCGCTAGCATCCATATGATAAGGAGCCCGGGCTGACATGGCTAGTCGTAAACCCAAAGTGGCACAAACTTACAGGGACAGGCATCCATGACCCAGCATCGAACGTGTCGGTCATCAGCGAGTGAATCCAGGCTGTAGCACTGGGCTAGCAGGACTCCGGTGAATCGGGCTGTAGCGGGCTAACAGGACTCCGGTATTCATCGCGTGACATTTCCCCGAAGGGACAGACACAGGAACAAAGAAGGACACATGCCGGCCAGCCTAAGTGTTCCGGAGCAGTAGCAAGCTACCATGGCTCAGTGGAAGCACTAGGAGACATTTCCCGGTAAGAGAGGCTACCAAGGATAAACAACTAGGTTGTCAGATCCCACACATACCAAGCATTTCAATAACATACACACAATATGCTCGATATGTGCAAATACAACATGGCATCACAACATGACTCTACGACTCAAGTATTTTATTCAATAGGCTCCGAGGAGCAAGATATTACAAACATGGGTCTCATGACCCAACATTCAGAGCATACAAGTCGAAGCACAAGCGGAAGCTTAACATGTCTGGGTACAGACATCTACAAATGAAAAAGGCTGAGAAGCCTGACTATCTACAAGATCCTGCCGAGGGCACAAGATCGTAGCTGAGGTAACAAGCTAAACGTCGAAGTCCAAGCGGAACTACTAATGAGACTGAAGTCTCTCTGCAAAAACATAAAATAGGAAAACGTGAGTACAAATGTACCCAGCAAGACTTACATCAGAACTATCTACATATGCATCATTATCAACAAAGGGGATGGTGGGGTTTAACTGCAGCAAGCCAGCTTTGACTCAGTGGCTATCCTGAACTACAACTGCAAGTAACTCTTTTGAGGTGGCGCACACGAGTCCACATATTCACCATATCAATACACCACTATGGATCCACTCCCGTCTCCCTACGTGAACGCCATCCATAGCACTCACGCTTATCTTGCGCATTTTAGAGTATCCACTTTCACTTGTCTATGAACTGTACAGGCAACCCAGAAGTCCTTTACCGTGGACACGGCTATTTGAATAGATCATTTTAACCCTGCAGGGGTGTACTTCTTCACACACGCTCTCGCCACTTACCGCCATGTACACCTCGTGTATCTCGGCAACCTTCAAGCAGAAGCCTGGCGAGGGAGTCGGCCACGACCTGACTAACCACACAAGTCTCTAGTCCAGGTTTATCGCCTATTCGGGTTCCATCCGCAAGGAGATCCGGCCGGGGTGTCGCTCATGGCTCGAAATGATGTGTGCAGGGTTCCCAAGTCCACCAACCGGGTGCCACTTGGTACACTGGGCCACTGTGCCTAGTCTGTCCCAAGCCCACCTGTACCGGGTGCCACTTGGTAGACTACTAACACTACCTACAAACACCAGAAACTAGTTGCAACTCCTGGACCGAGATCAGGTTGATTAATAAGTCGAGAGAGCTTGGAGCGCCCGGAGCCCAATGTGTGGTAGTAACTGTTCATGGATCACAAACACAGAACTCAGTTCCTGAGGACGGCTTCAATGAGACAACCCACCATGTACTCCTACATGGCCTCTCACCGCTACCTTTACCAAATCGTGTTCACACACTTAGCTCACACACAATAGGACATGTTTACACACCTCCAATTCATCCCCGATGAATCAGACCTGACTCAACTCTAAGCAGTAGCAGGCATGACAAACAAACATGAATGAGTAGGCACATCAGGGCTAAAACAACTCCTACTCATGCTAGTGGGTTTCATCTATTTACTGTGGCAATGACAGGTCATGCAGAGGATAAGGGGTTCAGCTACCGCAGCAAGTAACAAATATGTCGTTGTTGTCCTAATGCAGTAAGAGAGAGCAGAAGCGAGAGAGTGGGATTGTATCGGAATGAACAAGGGGGTTTTGCTTGCCTGGCACTTCTGAAGATAATATAGTTCTTCATCGGTGTCATCGAACTCGTCGTTGGAACCACGTCTATCGATAGGGGACAAACACCGGCAACTGAGAAAGAACACAATAAATGCAATGCCACAATATGATGCATGATCATGACATGGCAATATGCTGTGATTTGAGCTAATGCACCTAGCTATGATTTAAATGAAGTTGGTTTGAATACATGATTCAAATTCCAACTCCATATATGATTATTTAAATGCCCTTTATTTGTTTTGTCCAAAACAGAGGACAAACATTGTTCAAACATGCATGAAAATGGTACATATGGATTCCTTGAATTTTTCTGATAATTTTTCATATATAATTTGTTTGATTTGGAGTCACGGTTGAATTACTATGATTTTTAGAAGTTTTAGCTATTTTCTGAAATAAATAAATCGTTTAGATTTATTTAAAATCCAGAAAAGGGTTTATTGCGTTAGCACTGCGTCAGGGTGACGTCATAGGTCAACGGGGACGTCCAGGTCAAACTGACCAGTGGGTCCCGCGTGTCAGCAATTAATTAAACTAACTAATTTTAGTTAAACTAATCTGGTTAGTTAGCAGGGGGTGGGGCCCACTTGTCATTGACTCAGGGGAGTCAACTTGGGCCCACCCAGTCAACGTCAACGGTCAAACCCGCCGGTCAGCGGGTCAAAGCCTGCCGGCGTTTAGCCGCCGGCGAGGCCAGACGCGGAGGCGTGCTGCAGGATTTGCCCACAGGGCTCCATTTGCTACGCGGAGACCAGCTACGGGCAGCTGGTGCTCGCCCGCATCCTGCCGTGGTGATGGCTTGGCCGGGAAGTGGCCGGAGCATCGTCGGCGACGAGTTTGGCGGAGGCCGAAGCTCGGGCCAGCTCATGCGCGTTGCTGCAGTGGCCTAGGTGGTGTGGCGCTAGCACCTACAGCCTGTACGCGGCGCGAGGATTGTGAGGGGCACAAGCCCGTGACCAAATGGTCACCGGAGCAGCGCCGGCGAGGTGGTCAGGCGGCGGCGCGTTCGGGCACAAGAGACGCGGCGTCTACGGTATTCTAGGGGCAAAACAGAAAGCACGGGGAGGTTCAGCAGCTCACAGAGAAGCCGCAGGGATGGTCAGCGTGCTCGGGGAAGGCTTGGTGCGGTCGAAACGGCGACGGCGATCTGGGGCGGCCCGAGGTTGAAGACGATGGTGGCGGGAATGATGCAGGGGCTCCAGCATCGTGCGGCCTGGCTAGTCGATGTAGTCGACGACGACGAACCGTCCGGACATGGTGAGAGGGCGCGGGGATGGCGTTGGACGCGGCTGCGGCGAGCGGCGGCGACGGTGACATCTCGGGCAACGCCGGGGAGGGCGAGTGTCTGCGAGGTCGGGGAGAGAGAGAGGGTTTGTCCCACGTCGACAGCTCAACGAGGGGAGCGGCGAGGCGGCGGGCAGCTGCGTGGCACGCATGCTGTGCTCACCGTCGAGCAGCTGCTTGCCTGCCTGGCCAAGCCAAGCAGCTCACTAGAGCGGTGGCTGGGCTGGGCCGGCAGGTGGGCCACCAGGTGGGCTGGAAGGCCAGGTAAGTTGGCCCAGGTAGTTCACTCTCTCTCTTTTAATTGTTTTTGTTTTTCTATTTCTCTGTAATCTTTAGGGCTTTATTAAAAATACTAATGCTATCCCAAAAATCATGAAACTTGCTCAAGCCCACTGTTTGGAAAATATCCAACAGCAAACATTTAAGTTTATGATTATTTGAGCATTTAAAATATTTTATAGTTTTTAAATGCCCAAATGCAAATACAATATGAATTAATTCAAAAATCCAGAATGGCCTAAAAATATGTGCATCATTTTTGTCAGAGGTGCTGGACCAATTCAAAAATGATGAACATTTCTAAAGGCAGTTTGGGATCATTGAAAAGATTTAAGTTTGAATCTGGTTGAATTACATTTGCTGCTGGGGTTTTGACAATCCCCATTTCAAGTTTCATGAAATTTAAACATGATGCATGAGTGCAGTTGCAACTATTTCACTCAGGTATTCTAGGGCTGTGACAATACATGCCGCAGGGACGGACCCATGCGGCCTGGGAATGATGCAGCCCTGGGGGGCGCTCCCAGCTGAAAATGAAACTCGAAGGATATCACCTGATGATGTTGAAGATGAAGGGATGCTGAAGTAGCGGACAGCGTGCGCTGCGGAAGCCAATCTTCACGAGCCCCCAGGCCCAGGAGCCTCGGGAGGCTCCGGAGGCGTTGGCGGCTCCTCGCAGACCATCTCCATCTCCGCCAGGACTGTGGAATGCCTGGCCGCTTGAGCCTCCAAGATGCTCCTCATGAGGCGCTGACGCACAACAGCCACGTTCGGCAGGCCGTAAGGCATGCGAACATAGCTGTGGGGTGGACCTTCGCAGCGTCCCACGCCTGAGGGCCAGAGGCGCTCCTGAGAGGCGGCTCGGTTGAGTCCTGGTATGTCGATGCAGACGCGCAGCCCACCATCCTCGCCAGGATGGGGAGCTACGGCGGGTAAGCGGCGGCTGCCACTCATGACTCTTGACTCCTACAGCTCCTGAATGATCTCGCTGATGAACTCCTGAGGGTTTGGCCCTCCTTGCCTTGCTCCTTCCTGAGGGAAACGTGCTTTGAAGCACGCCTCCAAGTGGTGCCCGAGTGCCTCCCTCGTGATCCTAGCAAAGTCGATGGCCCTCCAGGAGAGAGCACCCGATCCTTGCTCGAGGAGGGCGCCGGGCGTGCCTTCCTATGCGACAGAAGGAGGCGCCCCCTAAATAGGCGCGGACCCTAAGGGGCCTGCCTCCCGAGAGGTCGGACCAGGCGATGTATTCTTCTTCTTAGGGGCAGCCTTGGAAAGCCTCCCGCTCCTATGATCTGGGTCTTCAATTGACGCGGCTTGGAAAGCACGGTCCAGAGAACACACAGCGTCTCTCTCTTCACAAGGCACCGTGATGACTCCACCGCTTCCTGGCATCTTGAGGACATTGTAGCCATGATGAGTCACGACCATGAACTTGGCCAGGGCTGGGTACCCGAGGATGGCATTGTACGGCAGGCAAATGTGAGCGACGTCGAAGTCAATGACCTCGGTGCGGTAGTTGTCGCGCTTCCCGAAGGTAACAGGAAGGCGGACCTTCCCTATTGGAACCGTGGAACCATCAGTGACTCATGAGAAAGGCTTGGTTGGCTGCAGCTGATTGTATGGCACTTGGAGATTGTTGAACGTCTCGACGGATAGGACATTGAGCCCTGCTCCGCCATCGATGAGGGTCCTGGTGACTTGCACACTGCTGATGATTGGGGAACAAAGCATCGGGAGGACTCCGGCTGTGGCCGTGCACTTGAGCTGATCCGCTGAGATGAACGTGATGGCGCACGCTGACCACCTGAGAGGGCGTGTTGCCTCAAGCCTGGGGAGGACTGCATTCACTTCGTGAGCAAACTGCTTGAAGATGCGCTGGGAGGCCGGGGCTTGAGCGCCGCCCAAAGATGCAAGCGATTGCGCGCGGCTCCTGGAAGCCTCCCGCCCCCTCGTGCTGATGATGGTCTTCATTCCTCCTCGGTTGTGGTGGCAGAGGAGGGAGGCCCGCGTTGCCTTGTGGGCGATCCTCGCGAGGCTGATCCCTCCAACCTCCCTCGCGAGGCGGGTCCCTCCAACCTCCCTCACGAGGCTGGTCCTGCCAGCGGTCCTCGCGAGGTCGGTCACGCCACCCTTGGCAAGGGCCATGGTCTTCCCATCGTCCTCCACCTCTTCCTCCTCCTCGGTCATAGCCCCAGTCGCTGCGCTCGGGGCGTCGGCCGGCACGCACGTCCCGCACGGCCCTAAGCTCTTGGCATTCGTTGGTGTTGTGGGTGTGGAGGTCGTGGTACACGCAGTACCGGCTGCCCTTGGATGACTCAGGCTGATCCCTGCCTCGCTTAGTGTCCGGCTCTGCTGCAAGCATGGCAGCCCCCTTGCACTTCACGTCCTTGAACTTGGGCTTCTTCTCTTCTGGGTCGGCAGCTGGCAGCTTAAGGAGGGAAAGGCGCCCTTCCTCAGCCCTAGCGCACTTGGTCGCCAAATTGAACAGCTGCAGGGAGGTGCATAGGTCCTCATGGATCGCGAGCTCCTCCTTCATCTTGACGTCACGCACGCCGTCGGATAAGGCTGAGATGATGGCCTCCTCAAACACTCTGGGGATCTCAAGGCGAGCGCTGTTGAAACGTTGGATGAACTTCTGCAGGGTCTCTCCCGGCTGATGCTTGATACGGCGCAAGTCGCTCATGGCCGAGGGCCGGTCGCGGGTGCCTTGGAAGTTGACGATGAATCGGGTGCGCATCTCGTCCCAGGAGGAGATCGTGCCAGGAGCCAGGTTCAGGAGCCAGGTGCGGGCACCGTCCTTAAGCGCCATGGGGAACCAGTTCGCCATGACCTTCTCGTCCCCGTTGGCGGCTTCGATGCCCAGCTCATAGAGCTGGACGAACTCCGCAGGGTCAGCTGTGCCATCATAGCGCTGGGGCAGATCTGGCTTGAACTTGCCCGGCCAGGCCATGTTGCGCAGCTCGGCGATGAAGGCACGGCAGCCTACAGTGGCTGCGGGAGGCCTTGGGTGACGGAGAGCTTGATCATGGAAGTCTCTGTGCGCTGCCGCCAGGGGCAGCGTGGGGTCTTGACGCGCTGGGGCAGGAGCGCATTCGTGCCGGGCCGGTGTGGGGAGCACACGGGCAGCTTCTTGGGGGCGAGGGATCTTTTGGTAGCTCTTCTCTTGCTGTGCTGGCGCCGGACGGAGTGGGTTCCGCCCAGGGGCCACGCGCCTTGGGGCCAAGGCGCCTTCTTGAGGGGGAGGCAGCTGAGGCACCCCCGGAGCTTTGTCGCCCGCGCAAGGTGGGGCGCGGTGCAGCGAGAGGGATGGCGCAGGGGAGCCCCCGGTGGCGCTGACGAGCTCGGTGATGCGGGCGAGCCACTCGTCGTAGAGGTCGTCGACGGGAGGGTAGTGCAGGAGCTCCCGCGCCAGGAGCAGCGCGGCATGCGCGTCCGCAGGAGCGCGACGGGCGTGGGACGAGGAACCAGCTGGAGTCGGCGACGGGGTGGCGGTGCGGCCTTCTCATCGCACCAAAGGATGCAGGGACGACGCCTGCTGCTCGTTCCCCGCCGGGCCGGTGGCGGCGTTGACGGCAGGCGACGGGGAACGGCGGGGGCGCCAACCGACGGGGGCCGTCTGGGCGATGCGAGTGGCGAGAGCGGCCCGGTGCTCGGCGCGGGCTCGATGAGCGTCTGACATGGATACGACGGGCGGCGAAACATGAGGCGACGGAAGGCAGATTCCGGCGCACCCCTACCTGGCACGCCAAATGTCGGATTTCGGGTTCCGGCAGACCCTCAAGGTTCGAACTCTGGGGTGCATGCGGAGATCACACCTCCTGCCTACCCACGTCTCGTCGCCTCACAAGGATCTAAAACTACACAAAGAACAACACAAGGGACACGAGATTTATACTGGTTCAGGCCACCATTGTGGTGTAATACCCTACTCTAGTTTGTGGTGTGGTGGATTGCCTCAGGGGCTGATGAGGAACAGTACAAGGAAGAATAGCCTCGCGAGGGGCTGTTCTTGGCTGGTGCGATGAACTGCTTGGGTGAGTTCAGTCACCTCTATCTCTCTCTAGTCTACCCCCGAATCTCCCTCCCTCTCTCTGTGGTGGCTAGCTCTATTTATAGAGGGAGGCCCTGGGCCTCTTCCCAAATATTGAGCGGGAAGGGCGCCAATAATTGGCCATTTTGAAGGAGAACATCTAGTACACTTATCCTGACTAAAGTCGGTCCTCGCCTGCCAAAGACCCTGACGGTGACGCCGACTTGGGCTCCACGATGACCTCCATCCTGCCGTCCTGCTGGTCTAGGTCTTGTTGCACCGAAGTGGTTGCCTTTGCTTGATACTCCTGCCTGCGCTTGCCCCCTTTGCACCAAAGAGGAAACAAGGACTCTGCGCAGGCCGGCGCCTGCCTGGCCTCAGTCGTCATGGCTTGCATCATGGGCACCTCGTGAGGTACTCCGCCTTGATCTCTCCGCCTCCTCGCGAGCCAGCCTGACGAGGTTGTGCCCGAGGAAGCCTCCTGTCGTCCGCCCCGCAAGGCTTGGCCCCTCGCGAGGGTCTTGAGCATGTGTTGATGAAGATGGGCCGTACTGGGCCACTCCCTGAGCCACGCCACAGGCCGCAGGCAGGAAAGTCTGGGTACCCCCATTCCCAGAACGCCGACAATGCTCTATTCCCATCTCGATACGTAGACGGGCTAAGGGATGAAATTCATGTTGTTGTTTTAGTGCATAATCCCAAAGATATCGATACTGCTGTTTCTCTCACTTTCTTAAAGGAAGAGGTGCTGGAGATTTCCAAGCGGCGCGAATCACGACGTTTGGATGGTGGGACTGGTGGTGGGCAGGGTTGTCGTTCCCATCTCAGGGGTGCCATGCCTCTCCTTGCACCTCCAGGGTGACCACCACCCACTGCTGCCGCAGCCACAGATGACCGTCGCAGTGTGGTGACAGAAGGGCCTCGAAGTGGTAACATGGTCTAAGATTGCCTCTCCACTCTCAAGGCCTATCGTCGGGCCAAGGGCCCGTGTTATCTCTGTGGAGAAAAATGGGGCAGGCAGCACAAGTGTGCTATAGCAGTACAGCTCCACATGGTCCAGGAGATGTTCGATGTGCTGGGTTTGTCAGGCCTACCAAACAGCAAAGAACATTCAGAATCAGACAGTGAGTGTCACACCATCTCTAGAGCCGTGATGCAAGGTACAGTAGCCCCCACAAACTATCAGATTGCAAGGGAAAATTCAGCAACAACAAGTGTTAATGTTGGTTGACTCAGGTAGCTCTCACAGCTTCATCAGCACCTACCTGGCAGCCAAGTTACAAGGGGTTTGCAATACCACTAGTGCTCTGAAGGTCAAAATTGTAGACGGAGGGCAACTGTTATGCAACAAGGCAATCAAGTAGTGCAAGTAGTCTGTTCAAGAGCACAAATTCTGCACAGATCTCAAGGTGCTCCCTCTAGGCTATTATGATATGATTCTCGGAATGGATTGGCTCGAACAACACAACCCGGTGGATGTACATTGGGGACACAAACTGATGTCTTTTGTGCACCATGGGGAGAATATCACTCTGTGTGGGATCCAGCCTCATACTAAGGAATGTCATCCCGTGACCCTTGATCGGCTTCACTTCCTAGTGGCGTGTAATGGCATACACCAAATGGTTCAGCTACAAGCAGTGGATGAAAAGCAGAAGACACCAGTAGAAGAAAGTGTACCCCCCACCTATTGCTGATTTGGTCAACAAATTCCAGACCCTATTTGAAGCACCAAAAGGATTACCTCCTCCTAGGCCATTTGACCACCAAATTCCCTTAATACCAGGAGCCCAACCTGTTAACATCAAGTCCTATCGATACAACCCTTCCCAAAAGGATGAGATAGAGAGGCAAATAAAAGAGATGTTGCAACAGGGCATCATACAACCCAGCTATAGTCCTTTTGCTTCCCTAGTATTGCTTGTGCAGAAGAAAGATTTGACTTGGAGATTTTATGTCGACTACCGACACTAAACGCTATCACAATCAGAAAAGGTTCCTGATGCCCATCATGGAGGAGCTCTTGGATGAATTAGCGGGTTCAAAGTTGTTCACCAGTTTAGATTTAAGGGCTGGGTACCATCAAATCAGAATGGCAACCGGAGATGTGTTCAAAACTGCGTTCAAAACGCACTTGGGCCACTATGAATTCAGGGTTATGCCATATGGGTTATCGGAGGCACTGGGAACTTTTCAAGGAGTCATGAACTTTTTCCTGGCTAGTCTGATACGCCATAGTGTGCTCGTGTTCATCGATGATATCCTTATTCACAGTGCCACACTACCGGAGCATGTGTGCCTCCTCCAGCAAGTGTTCGAGCGATTGGAAAAGCACCAACTTAAGATGAAACTTTCCAAGTGCACTTTTGCTCAGCCACGTCTGACCTATCTGGGTCATGTTATCAGTGCCCAGGGGGTTGCAACAGACGAGAAAAACATCACAGCCGTTAAGGAATGGCCGACTCCCACCGGAGTCCGGCAGGTCAGGGGATTCCTCGGGTTAGCAGAATACTACAGGCTGTTTGTCTGCAACTTTGGGCTTATTAGTCGCCCCCTGACTAACTTATTGAAGAAAGGAGCAGTGTTTGTTTGGTCCTAGGAAGCCGAGGAGGCCTTCCAACATTTGAAAACAGCGCTGATCACAACCCCTGTTTTGGCATTACCCCGCTTTGACAAACCGTTTGAGATCGAAACGGATGCCTCTGATTATGGGGTGGGAGCGGTGCTCATGCAGGAGGGTCACCCGCTGGCTTTTCTTAGCAAGGCTTTGGGTCCAAGTAATCGAGGGTTGTCCACTTATGAAAAAGAGTTCATGGCTATTCTCATGGCAGTGGAAAAGTGGCGCTCCTATTTGCAAATTCAGAGTTCGTCATTCGAACTGACCAGAGTGCTTTGGCTCATATCAATGATCAACGACTGGTCACTCCGTGGCAGAGACGTCCTTACATGAAACTGATGGGGCTGCAGTACAAGGTGGTGTACCACAAGGGAATTGAGAACAAGGTGGCTGACGCCCTTTCTCGTCGGGAGGCAGAGATCACAGCCATCACGGTTTCTACCCTGGTGTGGCTGGAAGAGGTGGTGCAAGGATACCATAACAATGACAAGGCCAAGGCCATATTGCAGCAACATAGCATGGCATGGGATCCCACTTCAGATTACCTGGTCAAGGATGGAGTCATCATGTACAAGGGGCGAGTCTGGGTGGGACTGAACACGACCATGCAGCAAAAGATTCTGCAAGCCATCCATTCTAGCACAACGGGTGGTCACTCTGGGATTCATGCTACACATGAATGTCTACAGAGACTATTCGCTTGACCGGGGATGCGGCAAGATGTGGTCACGTTTGTGTCTAATTGCAGCACATGCAAACAAGCTAAGATGGAGAGGGTTCGCACTCCGAAGTTGCTGGAGCCACTGCTAGTTCCCCCACATGCCTGGCACACCATCACCCTCAATTTTGTAGAAGGCTTGCCTATCTCCCGGGGCTACTCCTGCATTATGGTGGTTGTGGATAAGTTGACACGATATGCACACTTCATTCCTCTGGCGCATCCCTTCTCAGCTCTTCATGTGGCTACATCATTCATGACTCAGGTCGACAAACTGCATGGGTTGACGTATGCAATGGTTTCGGACCAAGACCAGGTTTTCACAAGTAATCTTTGGAAGGAGTTGTTTTGGCAGGCAGGAACAGAGCTGCGCATGTCCTCAGCTTACCACCCACAGATAGATGGCACCACAGAAAGGGTAAACCAATGCATGGAGACTTTCCTCCGCTATTTTGTCCACTCTTGCCCTCACCGGTGGTATCAGTGGTTGCACCTGGCGGAGTTCTGGTACAATACCGCACCGCATTCCGCACTGCAAGCTTCTCATTTTGAGGTACTCTACGGTCACCCTCCTCGACATTTTGGGATCGTGAATGCTTCTATGTTAGCTCCAGCCGACCTAACCAGTTGGCACCAAGAGAGGGAAGTCATTACGGCTTTGTTGCGACAACATCTGGAAAGATCCTGACAATGGATGAAAGACCAGGCAGACATGAAAAGATCAGAGAGATACTTTTTAGCGGGCGACTAGGTGTTCGTGAAGCTCCAGCCATATGTGCAGGTCTCCGTCATGGCACGGGCTAACCATAAACTGTCTTTCAAGTTTTTTGGGCCGTTTCAGGTGACAACATGCATTAGGAATGTGGCTTATTGAAAGTGCGTTATATCGACTAGAGGGGGGGTGAATAGGCGATTTTTATGAATTCTCCACTGAGGAATTTGCTGGTGAGGAAATTCCTTAGCGAAGAACTACTTGCAGCGGAATAAGTACTCAGAAGTAAATATAACAGGATACAAACATAGTCATCATGATGAGATGAGGACTAGCACTGAGTACAGAAAGCGTAAACACAGGATAACAAGATGAAGACAAACAGACTGAAGAAATTGAACTGAGGAATTTGTGAAAGTCTTCAGTCAAAGTCTTCAAACACAGATATGAACAACATTCAACACAGTAATGAGGAAATGAAAGAGTTGAGGAAATAGAACCAGTCAATTGGTGGAGACAATGATTTGGTAAACCAGTTCCAACTGCTGTCTCAGTTGTACGTCTAGTTGGAGCGGCTGAGTATTTAAACTCGAGGACACACAGCCCCGGACACCCAGTCTCTGAGCCGCAACTCAGGACACCCAGTCCTCATCGTATTCTCCTTGAACTAAGACCACGCAGGCCTCGTCCAATCACTCGTGGTAATTCTTCAGGTGACTTCCAAACCTTCACAGACTTGGTCACTCGGCGATCCACAATTCCTCTTGGATGCTCTAGACCTTGACGCCTAACCGTCTGGAAGAAGCACAGTCTTCAAAGGTAACAAGCGTCGGATCCACGCAGGATCAATTTCTTCAGTAATGCTCAATCACTTTGGGTTTGTGGGGGTTTGGTTTTGGATTTTCCTCACTTGATGATTTTCGCTCAAAGTCCTCGGAGGATGGGTTGCTCTCAGATGACAAGTGTCAAGTTCTCTCGAAGCAGCCAACCAGCTAGTGGTTGTAGGGGGCGGCTATTTATAGCCTAGGGAGCAGCCCGACATGATAAGACATAAATTCCCTTCAATGATATGACCGTTAGGTGGATAAGATATTTTGGACAGCCGGCGCGCAGCACAGCAACGGTCAGAAATTTGACTCTCAAATTCCTCAGGGCTATCATGTTCCTCACTGTGTAGGTAATTCGCACTGGCGAATTCCTAACTCCTCAGTCAGAGCAAAGTCCTCAGTTACCAGAAGAACTGCATCTCTGTCACTGAAGAATTTGACTGAACTGTATGAGATTTCCAATGGCTTCACTCGAAGGGATTGGTAGGTGTAGGATTTTGAGTTGAGCATCACATGGAAATTTTTCCTTAGTATTTCCTCGACCCCCTTTAATAGTACGGTGTTTCCTATGACTCAAGAAAGAGAAAATGAAACTTCGAAAACAAAAGACTTCACGCTTCATATTCCTCGAATGAATATCAAGTCTTCAAGGTCACACCAATTTCTTCACTTTCAAAGTCTTCAGAAAGTCTTCAGTCGAAGAACTTCATTTTTAGGGGTCGACTTTCTCTGTAAATATCAAACTCCTCATAGACTTATAGACCTGTGTACACTCACAAACGCATCAGTTACTTAACCTATAAGTCTTCAATACACCAAAATCACAAAGGGGCACTAGATGCACTTACAATCTCCCCCTTTTTGGTGATTGATGACAACATAGGTTAAGTTTTCAATGGGGATAAACATATGAAGTGTAAATACTGATATTGAGGAATTTGATTGCAAGATATAGAAGAACTCCCCCTGAACATGTGCATAGTGAGGAATTTGCTTTTGAGGCAATGCACATTTGAAGAATTGAATCATGGAGATCTCCCCCTATATCTTGTAATTCATACACGCATTTGATATATAATATGAAGAATTTGAAATGCATGATGAAATATGGTGCCTGATGAGATTCAGCATGCGTGTAATAATATTAACGAGGAATAAGCATGCGGAATAGCACATCAAAAGTTTCAGAGCTCAGTGCATCAAAAGCATCAGAGCACGACCAAAAGTATCAAGGCACCATCGGATTTAAGATTACAACTCGATCCAATAAAAGTTTCAGAAGAACGAGAGTTGTAACTTAACAAAAATGCCCATAATATAAACCCGCTTGAAGACTAACTCAGATTTCTCCCCCTTTGTCATCAAATGACCAAAAGGATCGAAACTGAGGACTAACGCCCCTGAATATTTTCAAGTCGATGGAGGAGCGCCAGCGTTGTCGGGGTTGTTTGTTGAAGTAGGGCCTGCCGCAGTGTCGTCCAAATCTTCATGTTCATCAGTCTCATGCGATGAAGAATAAGAACTGGCCACCAGATCAGGAACTTTGAATCTCTTGAATTTCTTCGGAGGTGGTGCAGACCAGTCAAATGCTTCCTGGAGACCCATAGTCTTCAGTTCTTCCGCGGAATATACATGAGTGAGAACAGCCCAGGTGCGGTTGAGGGTTTCATGAAGGTGATACTGATTTTTCTTCACTGCATTATGGGTTGAGGTCATGTTGTGAAGAATTGCAGCAAATTGACGCTTCACCCATTTGTGATTGGGATCAACCATCTGATGAAGACTGAGGAGTAACTCACGGTCAGTCATCACCCTGGGTGCTGTTGCTTGAGGCTTTTGCTTAGCTGAGGTATTTGCGGCAGAGTCGTGTGTTGCAGAATCGTCATTGGTGGAGTAAGATGTAGCTAGACGGAATTGACCATCCAATGGACGAGTGCCTTCATCAAGCACAGCAGCTGCCTTACCCTTATCATCAGATGATGAAACTGGTCGCTTGAGGACTTCAATGGGCGGCAAGTAGCTACCATGGTTCAGAGTGTCAACCTTGTAATTCAGTGAAGATCTTGCCCTTATGAATCTCATAATCCAAGGCGCATAGGGCTTCAGCTCAAAAGGTGACATTGCAACATTAGCCAGAGTCCTCATGAAGAAATCATGGAAGTTGACGGGAACGCCATGAATGATGTTGAAAAGCATGTTCTTCATGATGCCAACGACATCTTCATCATTTGAGTCGTGGCCTTTGATAGGACTCATTGTCTTCGTCAGGATTCGATAGACAGTCCAAGGCACATACAACAGTTCCTTGACGAGGAATTTGGTTCGAGGGGCCTGCCCTAGCTTCAAAGGCTTCATGAGCACTTGCATATAATGATCAGTCAGTTCGCGGTCATTGTAGATGCAATGTGCACTGTCATGGGGAGGATCAAGAGGAAGGACACGAAGCAATTCAGTTGCTGGTGCCTTATAGTGAGTGTTTTTTGTCATCCAATCCAGCACCCATGAATTGACATCTTCAGCATTTCCGGTGATATGCAAAGTGGCATAGAACTGAAGAATGAGTTCTTCATTCCAATCACAGATATCAGTGCAGAAATTCAGTAGTCCTGCATCGTGAATAACTCGGAGAACTGGCTCGAAGCACGGCAGAGATTCCATATCCACATGAGGAATATGCTCATGATCGAAGATTTTGTCCTTGTCAAAGAGCACTGAGGAATAGAAGTTGGCTTGAGTAGCAGTCCAGAAGCGTCTTTTCCTTATGCGAGCAGAGTCATATGGATTGTAATCAGTGAAGAACACATGCTCAGAAAAGAAGTCTTCAGCCTTGAATTTTTGCTTGCTCGAGAATGGATTCTTCGGTTTGGGCAGAGGGATGTCAGTGATTTGCAGCACAACCTCAGGAATCGCGATCTCAGGTGCTTCAGGCTGAGGAATTTCTGGTTCCTCTTCTTGTGCAGTTTGGGGATCAGCAGCAGGTTCTTCAGCACTAGCGGCTGGAATTTCTTCATGAACAGACGATGTGGGATGAGTTTCTTCAGAGCCCATTTGAACAGTTGTAGCCGGGGACTGAGGAATTTGTTGAATTGGAGTGAAGAGAGGAGTATTTGGATGCTGACTTTCCCAAAAGTCATCGTTCATCACTGGTGTAGTGCATCCAATATCCACGTCTTCATCTTCTTTTTCAATTTCCTCAACACCAGCCTCTTCAGCTGTGAACTGAGGCATGAGTGAGGAAACGACTGGCGGTGAAGGGAATGCTTTCACTTCAATTTCTTCATCAAACTGTTCTGAGGTAGCAACAGAGTGATTTTCTTCATCAGATCCGCTTGGGATCTTGTAGTCTTCTCCATAAGGAACAATTTCCTTAGACGACATGGAGGAAATGGGAACGGCATCAATGGGATTTTCAAGCGAGCTGGTCATTGGCTTCATTTTCTTCACAGCCGAAGAATTTGACGCAGCAGATGCCTTCCTCTTCTACACTGCAGCTCGCTCTGCAGCCTTGGTCTTCTTCACTTCATAGGCAGAAGGAAGAATTGGAGTTGGTGTTGGCGCAGGAGGAGCTGAGGACTGTGGTTCAGTTTCTTCAGGCGCAACTGGTGCAGTTGCCCTGATCTCTTCAGTTTCTTCAGGCGCACCACTAGTGGATGCCCTGGGAATTTCTTCAGCGGCTGGAATGGAGTCATCAGCCCTGGAACTTGTATTCTCATCAGCAGGCTGAAAGTCATCAGCAGTCCTGGCATGTTCTTCAGCAGGCTGAGCAGAGTCTGCAGCCTGAGGATTTTCTTGTTGCGATGGGGCTACAACAGTTGTCATTTTCTTTGTCAAATTGACGAATCTCACTTTGGCTCCTTGCCAATCAACATTGTAAGCATCGAAATCTTTGCTGAGGGCTTGGATTTCAGATTGAGTTTTGAGAAGTTCTTCAGGAGTCAGGTTGACGATGTTCTTCTTCAGAAGCTTCTCCTTTCTGGCTTGTGCTCTTTTTATCTCACGAGCCTTTTCAAATTTCCATTTCTCTTCAGAGATGAAATGGTTCAGCATATGACTTTGACCAGGAGTCAGAGGCAGATCAGGCATGGGAGTGTTTGGATCCTGATGCCATAAGTCGATGAAGTCAAGGATCTTCTTCGGATCCAAAAGCAGAGGCACAGTTGTTCCTTTGGCTCTAGCGGCCTTTGCTAGTCTGTCTCTGATGATTTCTGCAAGTTCTTCATCAGAAGCCTCGTCATCTGAGGGCACTTGGAAAGCAACTTTTTTCTTTCTTGGACTTGGCCGAGGACCGCGTCCAGCTGTTGCTTTTGTCTTCAGCAGAGTGGGGCCTGATGAGGACATTGGTGCAGCTGAGGAACTTGCTGAGACACCAGAAGCAATCGAGAAACCCTGAGTCCTTTGACATGTAGCCAGATGCACAGGAGTTGAGGACTTGGAGGGAGCTGCTGAGGATTTTGATGGAGCAGCAGTAGACTGAGGAATTTGCCGTGAGGGCGCGGCTGAGGAACTGGGCCGTGAGGGCACTGATGGTGATGCACTTGGCTTGCGAGCAGGCTTCTTCGGCATTGATTTCCTCGGCTTGACCGAGGTCTCAGCGGCAGCAGCAGCAGCAGAATCCTCATTGAATTTCCTCACTGCCTCCTTGGCCTGTCTTGCCAATTTGGCTTGGCGCCTAGACCATTCTTCAGGAAAGTCTTCACCACGCTTGATGCTGGTGGGATCAGTGACTTGGCCAGGTGCCAATGGAGCTCTTGGGCATGGAGGGTTTAAGGCGAATTTCTTCATGTACTTTGGAGTAACATAGCGATATTCCCTCCATTCGCATGCCCATCTTCGTTCTATCCTCTGAATGCGCACTTTGCGCTGATTTTTGTTCTCTTTGCCAAACTTGGCTTCATCAGGTGTGCAATAATCTTTGTATATTTCATCAGGGATCTCGAAGGCAGTCATGACCTCCGGTTTCTTTCCTCCTTTGTATATTTCATCATCTCTTTGCCAAACTTGGCTTCATCAGGTGTGCAATAATCTTTGTATATTTCATCAGGGATCTCGAAGGCAGTCATGACCTCCGGTCTCTTTCCTTCTGCCATTTTCTTCAGATGAGGAATTTGAACAATAGAACACTCTGAAGAAGTATGCAGTTTTTCTTCGAGGAACGCTGCAAATGAGTTAAGTTGATGAGAACCTAGTGATTCAGCAGCGGACATGAGTACCTGTGAACAGAGTGTAGGTGCGAGGAATTTGGAGAGGTCATATGCGTTCTCAGAAGATTTTTCAAAAAGACAAGTTTTGAGGAATTTGACCAGTTGAGCCTTGAGGAATTTCACTAAGCGTTCTTCTTAGGTTCCAGAGTTGTACAGATTGAAAATCCGCACAATTGAGGAATCTTGAAGAAATGAGTGCTTAGAGAGATGAATCAAGAGCATACAGTGTGTGCGGTGTTCATATGTGAAGATTTGAAGAATAAAACACCTTTGAAGATTTTCAGAAAAGTTTGAGAATCAAAGTGAGTAATAAAAGTGACTTTTAATTACCCGAACTGAAGAACACGACGAACAGAGATGAACCGTGGTGAAGTTCGTCACGTTAGATCTCCCACGCCCTAACTTGGCAGAGGGAGACAGCTACGGCGGCGGCGGAGTGAAGATTTCTGCAGCCGGCGCGAGTACGACGGCGACGAGGTCGAGGCAGCGAAGCTCTTCCTCACCGACGGCGATGGAGTAGCGGCGGCACTAGGGTTTGAGGAGAGCTCGAGCGAGAGACAGCGACCGAGCGGAGTAAATGAAGTACGGAAGGGAGAGGGGTATTTATAGCCACGGTAAAAACTGTTCGCCCGAAGATTTTGGGACGAACATGCCCCTGCCCTTTCTTCTTCACGCGACATGTGTCACCCACATACTGTGCAGATGAGATCGTGTAAGATCGTGGGTGAATAAACTAATGCATCGTGGGATGCGGAACGGTTTGAGCGGTAAAACCGAAAATCTGGATAAGATTTGTTTTAAAATTTTCGTTCGCAATTTCTTCAGCTGACAAGGACACAGTGAAGACTTTGAACGAGTTTCAATCAGAACGCACATGAAGAATTTGTGAATAGATTGGGTTGAGTATAGCATAGAGGGGGAAGGGTCCGATCACATTCACTTAGTAGAAATCGCAACTTGAAGGAATAGCAATAAGTGAATGCTGTAGAGGACATAAACTCACATATATATATAGCCAATGAAGAAAAACGACGGAAACATTGAAGATTTTGCAAAGTTGAAGAATTTGTAAGACTGAAGAATTTCAAAAATGAGGAAAAACTCAACTTGAATATTTTCAACTTTTGTGGTGGCGTAACCCACCGTATAAGAATGATGATTTCAGACACCGCGTACAATTGTCATAGGGTTCTGAGAATCAAATTCTTCATTAATTTCTTCACACTTAGAGTGTTATTCTTCATTGATTGAAGAAAAACGTTTCTTCATGTGTTGCACATCTAAGTCATCAATTCTGCATAAGGGTTAGGATGTGTGTCCTTTTCAAAGAACATTCGAAGATTCTAAGATATTTAGCTCACACCTCAACTTGCTAAATCTCTTCTCATCCAAGGGCTTAGTGAAGATATCAGCTAGCTGTTTTTCAGTCTTCACATGCTCGATGGAGATATCGCCCTTCAACACATGATCACAAAGAAAATGATGACGAATTTGGATGTGCTTAGTCTTCGAGTGCTGAACTGGGTTGTGAGCAATCTTGATGGCACTCTCATTGTCGCAAAGGAGAGCCACATTCTTCACGTTGACGCCATAGTCCTTGAGGGTTTGCTTCATCCAAAACAGTTGAGCACAGCATGAGCCAGCAGCAATGTATTCAGCTTCAGCAGTAGACAGTGATACGCAGTTCTGTTTCTTCGAGGACCAACAGACCAAAGATCGTCCGAGGAAATGACAAGTGCCAGATGTTGACTTGCGGTCCACACGATCACCAGCATAGTCAGAGTCAGAATATCCAATGAGATCAAAAGCAGAGCCCTTGGGGTACCATAATCCTAGTGTTGGTGTGTGAGCTAGATATCGAAGAATATGCTTCACAGCCTTATGGTGTGATTCCTTCGGTGCGGCTTGAAATCGGGCACACATGCAAACACTAAGCATTATATCTGGCCTAGATGCACATAAGTACAATAAGGAACCAATCATGGAGCGGTATACCTTGCGATCGAAGTCAATACCATTTTCATCAGTGCATAGATGGCCATTTGTGGGCATAGGAATTTTGACGCCTTTGCAATCTTGCATGCCGAATTTCCTCAGTACGTCCTTGAGGTATTTCTCCTGAGATATGAATATGCCATTGTGCTGCTGACGAATTTGAAGACCTAAGAAGAATTTCAACTCTCCCGTCATAGACATTTGATATTCTTCACTCATCATATAGGCAAATTCATCACTATAACGTTGGTTAGTACAGCCAAAGATAATATCATCAACATATATTTGGCACACAAAAAGTTCACCATCATATGATTTAGTAAAGAGAGTAGGGTCGAGTGAACCGGGTGTGAAGCCATTCTTCACGAAGAATTCCTTCAATGTATCATACCACGCCTGAGGGGCTTGCTTGAGGCCATAGAGGGCCTTATTGAGTCTGAAGACTTTGTCAGGATTCTTGGGATCTTCAAAACCTGGGGGTTGAGCAACATATACTTCTTCCTCAAGCTTACCATTGAGGAATGCACTTTTCACATCCATTTGATATAAGATGATATCATGATGGTTAGCATAGGCAAGTAAAATGCGAATAGCCTCAAGTCTAGCAACAGGTGCAAAAGTTTCATCGAAATCAATTCCTTCAACCTGTGTGTAGCCTTGAGCTACTAGTCGTGCCTTATTCCTCACCACAAGGCCATTTTCATCTTGCTTGTTGCGGTAGATCCACTTTGTGCCAATGATATTATGCTTGCGAGGATCTGGGCGATTGACCAATTCCCAGACATTGTTCAGCTCGAACTTATGTAATTCTTCTTGCATAGCCTGAATCCACTCCGGCTCCAGAAATGCTTCATCTACCTTAGTGGGCTCTGTGATAGAGACAAAAGCATAGTGCCCACAAAAGTTAGATAAGTGTGAGGCTTTTGAGCGTGTGAGAGGACCTGGTGCGCTAATGTCATCGATGATCTTCTCCACTTGCACTTCTTTTGCAACGCGTGGATGAGTTGGTTGTCGCTGAGGATTTTGATCAGCATTTTCTTCAGCACCATTTTCCTCATCATGTTCTTCAGGTGCATCAGCTCGACGTTCTTCATGAACAGGAATGAGTTCTTCAGCAGATTCTTCAGTAGGAATGACATCCTCAGTTGCCTTGAGCTTGATAGCATCCTCAGGTGCTGGTTCATCTAACACAGAAGGTAGGTGCTCTCGTTGCGAGCCATTAGTTTCATCGAACCGCACATCTACAGTGTCAACAATCTTGTGAAGAACAATGTTGAAGACTCTGTAGGTGTGCGAGTCCTTTCCGTAACCAAGCATAAAACCTTCATGTGCTTTCGGTGCAAATTTAGAGTTGTGGTGAGGATCTCTAATTCAACATTTAGCACCGAAGACTTTGAAATAACTCACATTGGGTTTCTTGTCAGTGAGGAGTTCATAGGCAGTCTTCTTGAAGAATTTGTGAAGATATACTATGTTGATGATGTGGCAGGCAGTATCAATTGCATCAATCCAAAAACGTTGAGGCGTTTTGTATTCATCAAGCATAGTGCGAGCCATCTCAACAAGAGTTCTGTTCTTGCGCTCCACGACGCCATTCTGCTGAGGAGTATAGGGAGCAGATAACTCATGAGTAATACCAAGTTCATCAAGATAAGCATCAAGACCAGAATTCTTGAACTCAGTTCCATTGTCACTTCTGATATGCTTGATCTTCACACCAAAGTTGGTTGAAGCCCTCGAGGAAAATCGTTTGAAGACTTCCTGCACTTCATGTTTGTAAGTAACAATGTGCACCCATGTATATCGAGAATAATCATCAACAATGACAAAACCATATAAAGATGCATCATTAGTGACTGCTGAATAATGATTAGGTCCGAAGAGGTCCATGTGAAGCAATTCGAATGGACGGGTGGTGGTCATGATAGTCTTCACTGGATGCTTGGCCTTGGTCATTTTTCTGGCTTCACATGCTCCGCATAAGTGATCCTTGAGGAATTTGACATTCTCAATGCCAATGACATGCTTCTTCTTCGCAAGCGTGTTCAGATTCCTCATGCCTGCATGACCAAGTCATCGATGCCATAGCCAGCCTTCCAAAGCTTTTGCAAGTAGACACACGGCTGGTTGTGGTCCTGTAGAGAAATCAACAATATATAGATCTCCTCTCCTAAAGCCTTCGAAGACTTTGGAATTGTCAGCTTCCATAATCACAACACAGCGATATTTGCCGAAGACAACAACCATATCAAGATCACAAAGCATTGAGACTGACATGAGATTGTATCCTAAGGACTCAACAAGCATGACTTTGTCCATGTGCTTATCCTTAGAGATAGCAACCTTACCAAGACCCAATACCTGACTTTTGCCTTTGTCGGCAAAGATGATATGCTTCAGAGGTGATGGTGATAAGGGAGCATCCATCAATAGATTCTTGTCACCGGTCATGTGATTTGTACATCCACTATCGAGGACCCATTCAGTGGTTTTGGGTTGATCATCCTGCAGATGAATTAGTGTAGCTTACAATCTCATATGCTTCATCAGTGAAGAATATGATATCAAGTTCATCAGATGAATTTCATCAAGCAGTAAACAGATATAGCAGTATGAGGACGTGTGAAATGAAAGTTCATTTCATCATGATTCGCCTGCGTCCTTTCAGGCATTTTTGTCAGGTCCCCAGCAAATTCTTCAGACGTTAGAGCACGTCTGGAGACCTGACCCTGCAGAAGAGATTAGTTCTTTTTCTTCACCACCCACATCTGGAGGGGTGGCAAAGAGTTCATCATCCTGCGAGCACCATGTGAGAAAGGTGGCAAAGATGCCAAACCATTTCGTTTCACATAAGAGGGGTTAGGGTAAGCATATGAATAAGCAGAGTAATTCTTCGAGGACTTATGAACATAATGGTTTGAAGAATAATGCACATATTCATAGCCCTTAGCTCTACCCTGCGAGACAGAGTTGTTAGCACGATGATAATCATATGAGGACTTTGATCCAGTTGAGGAATTTGATCCATGTGAAGAATTTGATCTGGGGTTCCTGTTCTTCACAGGTGGTGTCATGAGGACATTCACCTGAAGACTTTCAACACAGCTTTTGGGAACCCAGATTTTCTTCATGGGGGAACCGTTCCTGCAGTTAGTGCCAACATATCTAGCAAATACTTCACCATTATGATTTTTGAACAGTTTATAGTTGGAGTCAAATGACTCATCAGAAGAATGAGAAGATTCACATGTAAAGCCAAATAAGTTAGATGGATCAACTGGAGGTCCCTTTGCAGCAACCCATGAGGTTTTGGGGTACTGCTCAGGCTTCCAATATGTTCCATCGGCATTGAGTTTCCTCTCAAAGGCAATACCCTCTTTCCTAGGGTTTCTGTTGAGGATCTGCTTTTTGAGCACATCACAAAGTGTCTGATGCCCTTTGAGTCTTTTGTACATGCCTGTCATGTACAATTCCTTCAGCCCTGCATTGTCAGTGATACTAGCAATGTCCTCAGATGAGGAATTAGTGATAGCAGAGGCAGATGAAGAATTTGTAACATTTGAAGCATTTGAACATTCAGGTGAAGAATTAGCAGATTCACGTTCAATGCACTTTAAGCATGGAGGAACAAATTCTTCCTGAGAAGCGCTGATTTGTTGAGCTAGTAATGAATCGCGCTCCTTCTGAAGATCTTCATAACATACTCTTAGCTTTTCAAGATCTTCCTTTCTTTGAAGAGCTTCAAGAGAAAGCTTCTCGTGATCTTGCTTTTCTTGAAGAAATTCATAAGAAAGTTTCTCATGATCAGACAGGAGAGAGTTATGATGACCTTGAAGGTTATCATACCTAGACTGAAGTCTCTGAAGATTTTCAGTCAAGGCTTTAGTGCGATCCATTTCTTCACCCAACATATCATCACTTTTATCTAGCATGTTTTGAACCTTTTCAAGAGCCCGTTGTTGTTTCACAGCAATTTTAGCAAGTTTAGAGTAGCTGGGCTTCAGATCCTCATCAGATTCATTTTCACTAGAGTCAGAGGAGTTGTATTTGAGTACCTTAGCTCCTTTTGCCATGAAGCAATAGGTGGGAGTGTAGCCATCATTATCTTCATCAGGCTTGTCGGTGGAGTCAGTTTCTTCAGTGTTGAAGATGGACTTGCTGACGAAGGCAGTAGCAATAGCCAGACTCGCCACACCAGACTCTGATTCTTCAGACTCCTCCTCTTCATCATTTTCCTCAGATTCAGCTTCAGAGTCCATTTCCTTGCCAATGAATGCCCGAGCTTTCTTGGAGCTACTCTTCTTGTGAGATGAAGACTTTGAGGATTTTGATGACGAAGATTTTGACGATTTCTTCTTCTTCTTCGCATCATCAGAACTGTAATCCTTGTATTTCTTCTTCTTCATTTCCTTTTCCCACTGAGGACAATCTTGAATATAGTGACCAGGCTTCTTGCATTTGTGGCAAAGCCTTCTCTTGTAGTCACTGGATGTGGAATCATTGCCTCTTGAGGATTTTCCAAAGCGACCACGTCTTGAGAACTTCTGGAATTTCTTCACAAGCAGTGCTAGATCCTGGCTCAGTTCTTCAGGATCACCAAGGCTACTACCAAAATCCTCACATTCAGAGTCAGATACAACCTTAGCCTTCAGGGCACGTGGTTTGCCATAGTTTGAGCCATAGAGATCTCTCTTTTCAGCAAGCTGGAACTCGTGATTGTTTAGCCTTTCGAGGATATCAGCAGGATCAAGCGACTTGTAGTCAGCACGTTCTTGTATCATCAGTCCCAGAGTATCAAATGAGGAATCAAGCGATCTCAGCAGTTTCTTCACAACTTCATGATCAGTGATGTCAGTGGCACCGAGGGCTTGAAGCTCATTTGAGATGTCAGTGAGGCGATCAAAGGTTTGTTGGACATTCTCATTGTCGAGTCTTTTGAAGTGGTTGAAGAGATTCCGAAGAACATCGACTCGAGAGTCACGCTGAGTTGAAACTCCTTCATTTACTTTGGACAGCCTATCCCAGATAAGCTTAGCAGTTTCCAAAGCACTCACTCTTCCATATTGTCCTTTGCTCAGATGACCACATATGATATTCTTCGCTTGAGAGTCGAGTTGTTTGAATCTCTTCACATCGGTAGCGTTCAGTGTGGGAGTGACAGAGGGGACACCATTTTCCACAACATACCAGAGATTGTTATCAATTGCCTCAAGATGCATTCGCATCTTGTTCTTCCAGTAGGGGTAGTCCGTTCCATCAAAGGTAGGACACCCAGCTGAGACCTTGATCATACCTGCGGTCGACATAACTAAAACTCCAGGCGGTTAAACCAAAATCACACAGAACAAGGGAGTACCTTGCTCTGATACTAATTGAAAGTGCGTTATATCGACTAGAGGGGGGGTGAATAGGAGATTTTTATGAATTCTCCACTGAGGAATTTGCTGGTGAGGAAATTCCTTAGCGAAGAACTACTTGCAGCGGAATAAGTACTCAGAAGTAAATATAATAGGATACAAACATAGTCATCATGATGAGATGAGGACTAGCACTGAGTACAGAAAGCGTAAACACAGGATAACAAGATGAAGACAAACAGACTGAAGAAATTGAACTGAGGAATTTGTGAAAGTCTTCAGTCAAAGTCTTCAAACACAGATATGAACAACATTCAACACAGTAATGAGGAAATGAAAGAGTTGAGGAAATAGAACTAGTCAGTTGGTGGAGACAATGATTTGGTAAACCAGTTCCAACTGCTGTCTCAGTTGTATGTCTGGTTGGAGCGGCTGAGTATTTAAACTCGAGGACACACAGTCCCGGACACCCAGTCTCTGAGCCGCAACTCAGGACACCCAGTCCTCACCGTATTCTCCTTGAACTAAGACCACGCAGGCCTCGTCCAATCACTCATGGTAAGTCTTCAGGTGACTTCCAAACCTTCACAGACTTGGTCACTCGGCGATCCACAATTCCTCTTGGATGCTCTAGACCTTGACGCCTAACCGTCTGGAAGAAGCACAGTCTTCAAAGGTAACAAGCGTCGGATCCACGCAGGATCAATTTCTTCAGTGATGCTCAATCACTTTGGGTTTGTGGGGGTTTGGTTTTGGATTTTCCTCACTTGATGATTTTCGCTCAAAGTCCTCGGAGGATGGGTTGCTCTCAGATGACAAGTGTCAAGTTCTCTCGGAGCAGCCAACCAGCTAGTGGTTGTAGGGGGCGGCTATTTATAGCCTAGGGAGCAGCCCGACATGATAAGACATAAATGCCCTTCAATGATATGACCGTTAGGTGGATAAGATATTTTGGACAGCCGGCGCGCAGCACAGCAACGGTCGGAAATTTGACTCTCAAATTCCTCAGGGCTATCATGTTCCTCACTGTGTAGGTAATTCACACTGGCGAATTCCTAACTCCTCAGTCAGAGCAAAGTCCTCAGTTACCAGAAGAACTGCGTCTCTGTCACTGAAGAATTTGACTGAACTGTATGAGATTTCCAATGGCTTCACTCGAAGGGATTGGTAGGTGTAGGATTTTGAGTTGAGCATCACATGGAAATTTTTCCTTAGTATTTCCTCGACCCCCTTTAACAGTACGGTGTTTCCTATGACTCAAGAAAGAGAAAATGAAACTTCGAAAACAAAAGTCTTCACGCTTCATATTCCTCGAATGAATATCAAGTCTTCAAGGTCACACCAATTTCTTCACTTTCAAAGTCTTCAGAAAGTCTTCAGAATGTCAAAGTCTTCAGTCGAAGAACTTCATTTTTAGGGGTCGACTTTCTCTGTAAATATCAAACTCCTCATAGACTTATAGACCTGTGTACACTCACAAACGCATCAGTTACTTAACCTATAAGTCTTCAATACACCAAAATCACAAAGGGGCACTAGATGCACTTACACTTATTGCCTGCAGTTGCCGGATGGGAGCCACGTCCACCCGGCGTTCCATGTGTCTTTGCTCAGGGGGGCGCTGCCGCCGAGCACTGTGATGGTTTCTTCGTTGCCGGAGCCGACGCTGCCACATTTGCCTCCAGACTTCCCGGAGAAAGTGCTGGCAAGGCGTATGATCACAAAAGGCGACTCAAAGATCCCCCAAGTGATGATCAAGTGGTCGTCCTAGCCAGAGGCACTAGTGTCATGGGATGACTTCTTTGAGCTCTGAAGCCGTTTTCCTAGGGCTGCGGCTTTGGGGCAAGCCGCGTCTGGAGAAAGGGGGGATGTCATGGACGCTACTACATCAGCCACCCCTCCAGAGCCAACCAGTGTCACCGGGCGGCCCAAGAGGAGCAAGCGGCCCAACAGGCTCTTTGATCCCTCGACCTGGGAGCTGTAAGTAGACCGATAAGAGGACCCGGGTCCGAGTAGTCTGGCACGGAATTGTAATAGGCTAAAATTACTTCTTCATCCCCTCCTCTGTTTCCCTTGTATCCCCTTCCTCCTACCTCCGGATCCCCTTTCTTTCTCCCCAAACCCTAGCCGAATCCTCTGTAATCCGCCATGTTGCTTGAATCGAGTAAGAGGGGCGTGACATGAGCGCCGCGATGGCCGAGCTCGCTGCATCGCTGCCCAAGCTGTAGTACTTCCAGGGAAGCTCCTACAAGCTGGTGACCAACTACACGGCCCACCCGGAGGCCACCGGGTTCGACTATGTGAAGAGCGCGTGCTGCGGCGGTGGGATGTTTGGCATGGAGACCTTGTGCATGCCCGATGTCACCACCTGCCTCAACCACGATGACCATCTCTTCTCGGACGCGGTGCACTGCACCCAGGCCACCTCCAATAAGGGCGCCAAAGCCATCTATGACGCGCCGCTGGAGGAAGGATTCGCCGCACCCATCAATTTCAAGTAGCTGCTTCTTGATGATCAACCCACAAGCACCAGCCGTTAAATTACTTGCGAGTGGGTGAGTGTCAAACTTGCTACTACTCTCTGTTAGCACTTCCGTCATGTTCGTCTTATCCGTGTTCTGTGTCGAGCACGACAGATGTGTTGCATTTGCATGTGCTCAGTTAGTACTTTGGACATTTTGTATCGTGCAAAATAAGGAACCTGACACGTACTTTGTTTGCGTGGAGGTGCGTCGTATAAGTGGGCTGCATTGTTACAAGCTATTCGTGGCATGGTAGGAACAGATCATGGCATAGGAGTCGGTCATCTTTGATTCCTTACTGGATATCCTTATACTGAATAAAGAAGAGAAACAGGAAAAGACCCAAAGATAATAGCGTCAGGAAAATCTCTTGTCTCCTCTCAGTATTCATGCAAGTGAATTAGTGTCCATGCATCTCGTCTGTGCTATTTTAGGTAAACTCTTGTGGCGGGTAGGCCCCGGTCACTCGTGCACTCGCACACGGCCTTATCCACATGTTCTTATCTTCTTTCTTTTTCTTCCTCCACATCTTGCACCTGGAACAGCATCACCGCGGGCTTGCACACCCCCGCGAGAACCCCCCCAACCCCCCCATCCTGCTACAGTCTGTAGCATTTTTTTCTGTGCCCCAGGTTGCAGCGTTGTTGTTTTGCCTCTTGCAGCTTCCTCGGTACATGGTCACAACATTTATTCTCCACGTCCGCTCAAGATGTCCGCTCTTGATAATACTATGCCCCGGGCATGGGGTATGTACCATGAAGCAAAGTTCAGGGAGATTGGACCAAAAATTATCTCTGTGCAGTTTGGCAGCGAAGGTGACTGGAGACATGTCCTTAACAATGGTCCATGGCAATATGATTTTGCGACTCTGATAATCAAGGACTATGAAGGAGGTACGAGGCCCTCGGAGATGATTTTTCATAAAATTGATGTCTGGGTTAGAGTAACTGACCTACCGCCTGATAAGAGGACTGAAGCTTTTGGTAGGGCGCTTGAGAACTAGCTTGGGGAAATTGTGAAAGTTGATGTTGACAGAGAAGGTGCGGCACGTGGGAACCAACTTAGGGTCCGAGCTAAAATTTCTGTGTTTGAGCCACTTGTTAGAGGTTTCTTTCTGAAGAAAACACATGATGAGGAGGAGAGGACTTGGTTTGATTTTTCATATGAGAAGATCCCTCACTTTTTTTTGACTGTGGCCGGCTGGTTCATGTCAATGGGGTGTGCAATCCTCCTGTGGAACCGACTGCACAATGGGGCAGCTGGCTGAGGTCGGATCCTGGACGAAACGCTACAAGCAAGGAAGGCTCAGTTAGTGGAGCAGCTAGCGGTGGCAACAGCATGGGTAGTTCCAGAGTTGGTGAAGCACATGATAAGAGATAGGAGTACTCGAGGGTGAGGGATATGCCCACTAAGAGGAGCCTGGGTGAGGATTTCTCCCGTTCTGCTGAGAATCGCACTGGCGATAAGCATGGGAAGCGAGGTGAAGAGGTGGACAGCTCAGGAAAGGACAGCAACATGTGTGACTCAGCGAGAGGCCACGATCTTCCGGAGGACTTGGAAGCTCGGCGTGAGAATGCCCTCAGGACGAAGCTGATGGACCAGCAGTCTCAGCGACATCAGGATGATAGCTGGGAGGCAGAAAGAAGAAGGAAAGGGAAAGATAAGTCTCCGGGTCATGGGCGTGAGGAGGATGCGGGTCGGGTTAGGCCACCGGTCCAACCTGATATGCATGGCTTGCATGGGCGATCTCATGGTCGCTACATAAGGAAGCACCAGGTGGATTCTAATAAAAACCAGAGTGAGGCTGTTAGGGATAAGTATGAACATGTTGGGGGGAGAGGAGGCCAAGGCAAGCGTGGGTGCCGAAGGGTGACCTGGGCAGGGGGGGCAATACAGATGTTTTCATTCGCGCTACGAGGCAAAAAACATCCTCGGTGTTTGAGCGCATCTCTGAGAACAAACGTAGATCGGCGGACCCCGAGGGCCGGGGCCGTCGGGAGCAATGAATTTGCTGGCCTGGAACTGTCGAGGCTTGGGATTGGACTCGACAGTCGGCGAACTTCATGACCTGGTTAGGTCCCACAACCCAGCGGTGGTGTTCTTGAGTGAAACAAAAAAGAGTGCAAGGGCTATGGAGAAACTGAAATGGAGTTTGGGTTTTAGGAGTGGTGTGGCGGTGAGTTGTGTAGGCAAAAGTGGTGGTCTTGCCCTATGGTGGAGGGAGCATGTGCAGGTGACGATTCGGCCGTGGTGCCAATATTTTCTTGATGATGAAGTGGTGTTGGAAAGTAAAACCTTTAGAATCACTGGATTCTATGGGGAGCCGGATACCGAGAAAAGTAATAAATCATGGGACGCATTAAGATTCTTGCGGACACAGGATAGCCTCCCTTGGTTGTGTGCGGGAGACTTTAATGAGGCCATGTTCCAATTTGACCAGCAAGGCGGTAATTTGAGAAGTTTCTCTCGGATGGAAGATTTCAGAGACTATTTAGCGGCTTGTGGCTTGGCTGACATAGGGTTCTCCGAATACAGATATACATGGGATAACAGGAGAGATGGTGATGCAAATGTGCAGGTACGGCTTGACCGTGCAACATGTAATGATGCTTTCTTGGAGATGTTTCCGGAGACCCATGTTGAACACTTAATAACCGAGGAGTCAGATCACTTAGCGCTTCTTGTGCGCGTGTTGGAGACTGGTCCAACACAGAGACAGAGAGGGGTGAGCTCTTTCCGCTCCGAGGAGGCTTGGACAAAGCATGATGACTATGAACGTATGGTAACGGAGGCTTGGGCGACGGCGAACTCGGGATCCTCGGGCATAGCTGCGGTCTGGGACAAAATCCACCATGTGTCAAGTGATATGCAGAGATGGAGTCATGCTGTCTTCGGATCCATTAGAAAACAAATCTCCCGACTAAAAGGCCATCTTGAAGAGGCAAAGACGAGAGCTCTGGGTTCGGGCTCCTCACTTGAGGTACGTGACCTAGAGGGACAGCTCAAGGATATATATGCGTGGGAGGAGATTTACTACAGGCAAAGATCTTGTGTGGATTGGCTTAAGGAGGGAGACCAGAACACGAAGTACTTTCAGGGTCGGGCCTCCCATAGGAAGAGGAAAAACACGGTATATGACCTGCGGCGGGAAGATGGAACGAGATGCATGGTGGACACAGAGATGAGGGAGATGGCCACGGCTTTCTATGAGCTGCTGTTCACGTCGAAGGGCTCAGCTGGTGCGCAAGATCTCCTGGACAACATCACCCTGGCGGTCTCAGAGGAGATGAACATGAAGCTTACGGTGAGGGTGACCGATGAGGAGATTGAGGGGGCTCTATTCCAGATGGGTCTGACGAAGGCCCCAGGCCCGGACGGACTGCCTGCGCTATTCTACCAAAGGCACTGGCCGATGGTGAGAGGAGACGTCTGTCGTGCGGTCCGGCATTTCTTAGAGGGTGTGGCTGCGCCGGAGTCCTTCAATGCCACCGTGATTGTGATGATTCTGAAAGTTAACTCACCGGAGTTGCTCTCGCAGTTTCGACCTATCAGTCTGTGTAATGTCTTGTACAAAATCGCTGCAAAGGTGCTTGCGAACAGACTAAAGGTAATTCTTCCGGTGCTTATCTCCGAGGAACAGAGTGCGTTTGCATCGGGAAGACTCATCACGGATAATGTCCTTGTGGCATATGAGTGTGTACACGCGATCAGAACACGTAAACGGAAGAAACCTTTGTGTGCTGTAAAGTTGGACATGACTAAGGCGTATGACAAAGTTGAGTGGGTTTTCCTCGAACAGATGTTGGCCAAGTTTGGTTTTGCGGTGGGTTGGATCACGATGGTGATGAGGTGTGTGACCTCAGCCAAATTCATGGTGAAACTGAATGGTGGTCTCTCCAAAGGTTTTATTCCTTCGAGGGGCCTTAGACAAGGTGACCCACTATCCCTGTATTTATTCTTGTTCTGTGTTGAGGGGTTTTCAGCCATGTTGAAGAAAGCTCAGGAAGAGGGCAGTATTAAAGGTGTGGGTTTTGGGAGCACTGGCCCCCAAGTCCCACACCTCTTGTTTGCAGATGATAGTATTATGTTTATGCAGGGCACTCCGAATAATGTTCAAGTGCTGAAGACCATCCTGGTTAGATATGAGGCAGCATGAGGGCAGAAAGTTAACCTTCAAAAGTCGTCTATTTTGTTTGGAAAAGGATGTGGGCAGCAGCAAAAAGATGTCTTGAAGCAGACTATTGGCATTGATCAAGAAGCTCTTAGTGAGAGATATTTTGGACTCCCAACAGTGGTGGGGAGATCCAAAGATGGCACGTTCAGATATGTCACGGAGTGCTCCAAGGGTAAGGTAACTGGATGGAAGGGACAAGGTCTTTCCAAGAAGGCAAGAGAAGTACTTGTGAAATCTGTCTTACATGTGACTTCTACTTTTACCATGAGTTGTTTCCACCTCTTAAAGAAGATGTGCCGGAACCTGACTTAAATCTCCTCAAAATTCTGGTGGGGTGCAATGAATGGTGAAAGGAAAGTGCATTGGATCACATGGGATAAGATGTGCCATTCTAAACGAACCGGTGGTACGAGCTTCCATGACCCTGAGGCTTTTAACCAGGCGTTATTAGCAAAGCAGGCATGGAGGATTCTCCAAGTGTCGGACTCTCTTTGTGCCAGGGTTCTTCATGCTCACTATTTCAGTGACACTTCTATCATGAATGCCACCTGCCCGTCGGGTTGATCATACACATTCTAGAGCATTCTTCATGGGAGAGATCTACTGCGGGAAGGTATTATATGGCGCATCGGAGATGGTTCAACAGTGAACATTCATCACGACCCATGGATCCCACGCCAAGGATCGTTGTTGTGACTGGGCGTAGTTTATTCCCAAGGCGTGGTGAAGGTGGCTCATCTTCTGGACCATACAGGCACTACATGGGATGACACCAAGCTACACGAGATGTTCTCGATGGACGACGCTGCTGACATAAAACAGATCATTGTAGGTGGCCCGGGTGTGCAGAACTATATGGCGTGGAACTTCACAAACGACGGCATTTTTACGGTGTGATCGGCATACCATCTGAGAATGGCGCTGAATGATGCAAAGCAAAGCCGGACGGGTCCTTCTTCTTCAGTTGCGACTCATAGGGGGTGGCTATCACTTTGGGATACATCGGCGCCATGCAAAGCTAAAATTCACATGTAGAGGCTCATGAAGAATGGCCTGGCCACGGGAGCTGAACTTCTACGTCGCAGAATCAAGGCCGGTGTGTTCTGTGCTGCGTGTGGACGTGAAGAATCTGGTTACCATAGATTTTGGGGGTGTCCTCACTCCATGTGCTTCTGGAAGCAACTTGGCTCGATATTGGGAGTCTCGGTGGCGATCCCACCGTGCAACTTTGACTCCCAGAGCAGGTTGGCTAGTTGGTTGCTGGAATGGTTCGCACAGGCGCCGGAGTTTGAGAAGTTTGTAATGGTACAAGCTGTGTACTCTCTATGGCTTGCTCGAAATAAGGCGAGAGATGGACGGAAAGATAGCTGAGCCACATGAAATATCACTATCTGTGGCTACGTATGTGAAAGAGTGGGAGGAGATCCACAAGAAGGAGGTGATCCCGCGGGTGGCGAGGGAAAGAGAGGTGTGGGAGCCGCCGGAGCCGGGTTCGATCAAAGCCAATGCAGATGGATCGGTTTCCAAACACTAGGAGAAGGGGGGGCTGGTGTGGTGCTACGAGATCACACAGGTGCATTCCGAGCAGCTTCGTGCCATTTCCTGGGACATGTGGCTGACCCGGACAAGGTGGAGCTTCTGGCATGCAAGAAAGCAATCGAGCTGGCGAGTAAAACAGGCGTGTCAAGGCTTCATCTCGAGAGCGACTCCGCAAGGGTGGTTTCGATGCTTAACAAACCGGACATGAACCTCTCCGCCCTGGGGCTGATCATGGAAGAAGTCAAGGTGATGCTGATGCATTTTGTTTTTGTTAGAGATTCGTGGGTTCGCCGTTGTGCAAATGCCACCGCTGATAGGTTAGCTAAGGTGGGAATGGGTGATGAGCGCTCGCAGGAGTGGCTATCATCTCCACCAGACTGCATTCTTGAGATTGTCTCGGATGAGATTCACGACTTCGTTTAATAAATAAAGCGGCAACAGTTAATTTAAAAAAGATATTTATTGCTAACAGTTCCAGCAATTGGCCTCGACGACACATGCACTCTCTTGCGGTTGCAACAAATTAAATCGCCGATTCTAGCTTTTGTGCATACGGTTGTACTTGTAGCATTGATGGCGGCGGCGACACCGCCGCTTAGAACCTCCTTGGTGGTTGGTTCCAGCTTTTTGTCGCCACGGTTGTAACACCCCTGCTGACCAGTTTTAGCATGCATCGCCACAGTTGTGTGCCAGTCGTCTCTAGCACAAAATATATAAATTTGTCATGATTTGGAGTACGAATTTTCCATGATCCAAATAATGAATTTGCCCATGGTTTGATTTTTTATTTTTTTGCCTTGGTTAAAAAGTAAAGTCGCCATGTTCAAAAATAAAAAAATCCATGATCTAAAGTATGAATTTTCCATGGTCCAATTTTTTTAACTCTGTCATTGGTTAAAAAGGTAAATTTGCAATGGTCTGGCCTACAACTTTGCCATGTTGCAAAAAATGAATCTTCCATGCTACAAACAACAAAAGTATAATTACCATGGCAAAAATTACCATTTAAAAAGAAGAATGAACAATACAAAACGAAATATGGCCAAAAATTGCCTTGGCTGAAGGATATCAAACTTTGCCATGGTATTTTAAGTAAAATTGCCATACTTAGGTCTCACATTTACTCATGTCAATAGCATAACCAACTAGCGAGAAATAATAAGATATCTTGGATCCCAACACTTTGTCAAAACTATCATGATATGATATGATAACATGGTATCTCGCTAGGCTTTCTGAGACCGCAAAACATAAATGCAGAGCACCTCTAAAGTTCAAGTAGCGACTAAATATTGTAATTCATGATAGAGGAGATCCAGTCACCCAACATTAACTATACTCAATGCATAAGAACGACAATAGTGCTCTCTAACTGGTGCTTGAATAAGAAAGTGGTGAGCGACCTCCCCTCCCTAGGGTTCCCGTGCTGCCGCCGGCGGCTCCCCGGCACGAAGCCGCGGCCGGAGCCCACCATCACCGCTAGCCTCTCCCGCTCCCCGGCCCCTCCCTGCACCTCCCTTCTTCCCCGTACCCCCCGCGTCACCTCCTCGGGAGAGGCGATCGGGGGGCCTTCCCCTGCTCCCCTCCAGGCTCCCTCCTCGCTCCTCCTTCCTCCCGCCACCGCCAGTGAGCGCCGCCAGGCCTCGGCCGCGTGGTGCTGGCAGCGGCGGGTTTGCCCTTCCCCGTGCACGCCCCCCCATGCTCGGACGGTGGTGGCTGACGGCGGTGCTCCTCAGTCGGCATCGGTGTGGCCCGTCGGCGATGATGTCGCGTGCCACAGTGGCTCTTAAGCGACGGCGCGTCCATTGGCCGTGGGGCGGTGCAATGGCGCTAGTGGCTAGCAGCACCCGCCCAGCCTAAATCTGGGCCCATTTGGGCCCCATCTGGTTGGGCGGGCCGGTGGCTCAGTGCTCAGCAGCGTCGTTCCCTAGTGGTGGCATGGTGGCGATGGTCTCGAGCGATGACGAATTCGTCGGTAGACGAGTTGCAGCGTAGCGACAGGACTGTCCGGGTCCAAGTGGGCCCGGCCGGGCCATCGGGGCCGGGCAAGTCCTCATCGCCGCGTCCGGTCCACTCCTCTTCGGCGGTGGAGGATGTCAACTCCTCCCGGTCGAGTTGTGGTCGCTCCCATGGCCGGGGTCTCCTTACCCGCTACAGGTGTCGTGTTGGCAGCTCCACTGAGGCGGTGAGGATTGTCCGATAACCGTGGTGGCACAGGCTGGTGGGCAGTTGTTGGGGTGGTGCATCTCAAAGTGCCTGGGGTAGTGGTGGTGGTTCTGGATCAGGAGAAATCCCTGTCGGCTTGTCCGGCACCGATGTGGTGACACTTGCGGGCGTCGTCAGACCTTCCTGAGGGCCGTCGGGTATATCCCTTCCCCACCATCCCTCGCATACCGAAGGAAACCCTAGAACTTGTTCGGGCAACAGCGGCGACATCGTCGCATTCCTTCTTGAAGGTGTTGCTTGGTATGCGATACTTCGGGATGCTGGGAGCATGGTGGTACTTCTTCGGAGGGTGCAGCTGTTGCCGATCTTCCTTTCTTCGTTGATCTACCGGTGTCGGCATTTATTTCTCTTTCTTTTTCTTGTGTTTTATTTTGGTCTTATCTGCGCTACGGCCCCAACGAGCTGGATGTATCGGATGTTTGCTTTATAATATAAAGCGGGGGGAAACCCTTCATCGTTGAATAAGAAGGTGGTGACTCAACAATAAAAGTAAATAGATAGGCCCTTCGCAGACAGAAGTGTTGATTTGAAGAGGTGCCAGAGCTCAAAGCTTAAAACAGAGATGAATACAATTTTAAGAGGTATGCCTTTTCTATCAACGTCACGACTGAGAGTTTTCAATATCTTCATGCTAAACACATTAGTGGCGGTTCCAAAGCAGAAAGGTAAAGTTCACCTCCCCCTGAAGGAAATATGCCCTAGAGGCAATAATAAAGTTATTATTATTTCCTTATTTCATGATAAATGTTTATTATTCATGCTAGAATTGTGTTAACCGGAAACTTAGTACATGTGTGAATACATAGACAAAACATAGTGTCCCTAGTATGCCACTACTTGACTAGCTCGTTAATCAAAGATGGTTATGTTTCCTAACCATAGACATGTGTTGTCATTTGATGAACGAGATCACATCATTAGGAGAATGATGTGATGGACATGACCCATCCGTTAGCTTAGCATCATGATCCTTACAGTTTCATTGCTACTGCTTTCTTCATGATTTATACATGTTCCTCAGACTATGAGATTATGCAACTCCTGAATACTGGAGGAACACTTTGTGTGCTATCAAATGTCACAACATAAATGGGTGATTATAAATATGCTCTACAGGTGTCTCCGAAGGTGTTTGTTGGGTTGGCATAGGTCAAGATTAGGATTTGTCACTCCGTGTTTCGGAGAGGTATCTCTGGGCCCTCTCGGTAATGCTCATCACTATAAGCCTTGCAAGCAATGTGACTAACGAGTTAGTTGCAGTATGAAGTATTACGGAACGAGTAAAGGGACTTGCCGGTAATGAGATTTAACTAGGTATGATGATATCGACGATCGAATCTCGGGCAAGTAACATATCGATGACAAAGGGAACAACGTATGTTGTTATGCGGTTTGATCGATAAAGATCTTCGTAGAATATGTAGGAGCCAATATGAGCATCCAGGTTCTGCTATTGGTTATTGACCGGAGATGTGTCTTGGTCATGTCTACATAGTTCTCGAACCCGTAGGGTCCGCACGCTTAACGTTCGATGACGATATGTATTATGAGTTATGTGTTTTTGATGACCAAAGTTTGTTCGGAGTCCCGGATGAGATCACGGATGTGACGAGGAGTCTCAAAATGGTCGAGACATAAAGATTGATATATTGGATGGCTATATTCGAACACCGGAAGTATTCCGTAAAGTTTTGGGTAAAATCGGAGTGCTGGAGGGGTTACCGGAACCCCCGGGGAACTAACGGGCCATAGTGGGCCTTAGTGGAGAGAGATAGGGGCCGCTAGGGCAGACCGATGCCCCCTCCCCCTTGATTCCGAATTGGACTAGGGAAGGGGGCGGCACCCCCCTTTCCTACTCCCTCTCCCTCTCCTTCCTTCCCCCTCTCCCCCTCTTGTTGGAATCCTACTAGGACTAGTAGTCCTAGTAGGACTCCCCTCTTGGGGCTCGCCCTAGGGGCTGGCCCGCCTCCCCCTTTCTCCTCTATATACGAGGGAAGGGGGCACCCTAGAACACACAAATTTCTCTCCCAACCATGTGCGGTGCCCCCCTCCACAGTTACACACATCGATCATACCATCGTAGTGCTTAGGCGAAGCCCTGCCCCGGTAGCATCATCATCACCATTGCCATGCCGTTGTGCTGATGGAACTCACCCTCGTCCTCAACTGGATCAAGAGCACGAGGGACGTCATCGAGTTGAACGTGTGTTGAACGCGGAGGTGTTGTATGTTTGGTACTTGATCGGTTGGATCACGAAGAAGTTCGACTACATCAACCGCGTTATTGAAACGCTTCCGCTTTCTGTCTACGAGGGTACATGGACACACTCTCCCCTCTCATTGCTATGCATCACCTAGATAGATCTTGCGTGACCGTAGGAATTTTTTTAAAATTACCGCATTCCCCAACAGTGGCATCTGAGCCAGGTCTATGCGTAGATGTTATATGCACGAGTAGAACACAAAGAGTTGTGGGCAATAATAGTCATACTGCTTACCACCAACGTCTTACTTTGATTCGGCGGTATTGTTGGATGAAGCGGCCCGGACCGACATTACATGACCGCGTACATGAGACTGGTTCTACCAACGTGCTTTTGCACATAGGTGGCTGGCGGGTGTCTGTTTCTCCAACTTTAGTTGAATTGAGTTTGACTACGGCCGGTCCTTCTTGAAGGTTAAAATAGCACACTTGACGAAAAATCATTGTGGTTTTGATGCGTAGGTAAGAACGATTCCTGCTAGAAGCTGTAACACCCCAAAAAATTTAACCTTGTTTTATTAATTAAAATTTTGCCAGGAAACTTAAACTTTTATTTTCTGGATTTATTCTTGATCTCAGAACCTCTCTTTTCTTCTAAGTTCGGAGTTCTTACCCCAAGTGAAAACTTTTCAATCATTATTGGACTTATTTCCCCTCTCAAATAAAACAGTTCTTTTAGTGGGATTATTTATATAATTATTATTTTTCTGAGCTTTATTTCTCTAAAATAGTTTTTCATAAGTTTTAGGGTTCCATTTGCACTGCAACCCTTTGATAAATTCATTTAAAAAACCCACCAAAATTTGGGGATGACATGTGATGTCCCTAAATCACTTTTATGCAAAAATATTCCTTAGTCATTTGGAGATTTTGAGTTTTACCACAAGTTCTTAAATCTGGTCAAATTTCACTTTTGCACTGCAACCTATTTAAATACTTCTTTAAAACTTCCACCAAAATTAGGGGATGACAGTAGGAGTATATTATTCATCTTTATGCAAAAACCCAGTTATGTCCTTTGAAAAATTTGAGTGAATCAACCTCATTTTCATTCTGGTCCAGCTTGATGATTTGTACTGCAACCATATTTTAACTTGCTCCTTTATCCATGATTCTTTCTCCTGCTTATAGACCACCCTGCAAAACCCTTAAGTCCAGGAGAGTGGACCCATTGGAGGATTTTAAGTGCATGCAATCATGCCTTTTTCTTTCTGTCCAAAACTGAAGATTTGCAAAACTTGCATTAGCAAGTCTATGGTTTTGCCCAAATGACCTTGCCATCCTCACCTGCATCTAAAGAGACACCAGCCTGGATAGTTTGGCCACCCCAAGAAATGCCTAGGTGCATGTGGCATTCTGTCAAGCACCTTGTGTGCATGGTCAGATTTGGCATAAGTTTTAGTTTACACTGTGAGCTTGATCCACTGACCCAGAAACCTTGTCCACTAAACTCCTAGGTGCCTATAACCTAGCCCTGCTAATTGCCAGCCTCACCCACACCCTCTAACCCACACTGGCATTTCGCCGAACGCCTGGCGTGCATGCTCTGGGCGTGGCCAGAGCGCGCGTTTTGCACGTGCATGCGCACGAGTCACCGCGTCCTACTGCCGCTCCCCCCACGCCCGTTCTGGCCCCTCCCCTCTCCCAGTCGACGCCCCTGACTCCTCCCTCGCCGCAGGGCCGCCTGGCCCCTCCTGGCGCCCAACAGCGCCGCCACCGCAAGCCGCCACCGTCACCCGACAGCCTCTGCACTGGTCGGCGCCGCTCGAGCCACACCAATGCGCCAGCTCGCCCGTGGAGCGGTCCGAGCTCATCCACAGCTTGTCCGCAAGCGCCCGTCGCCGCCACGATGCCCTGCAAGCTACAGAATGGCGGTCGCCGGCATCCTTATCCAACGTCGCGGAACCGACCTCGTTGCGCTATAAAAGGAGGCCCCCGGGCTCGTCCAACCACTCAGGAAGCCTCAGGCCACCCCCATAGCACCCCCACAGCCAGCAATCGTCGGGGGAAAGCTGTCTTCCCTGACTCCGGCCGGTTCGGCCGCCGCCACGTCCCAGCCCCGTTCATCGCAACCAGGGCCCCCCCTGCCCGTCCGACACCACCGCTCGACTCCCCATGACCCTATGGAGCCGCCCAACACCTCAGACCCGCTCGGGAACCACCGCAGCCCAGGACCCCAAACTCACCCGAAGCTGCCGGCCGCTGCGAAGCTCGCCTCCGGTGACTCCCTTCACCCCCGCCGACCCAACAACCACCGGGAGGACCACCCCAGCCTGGCGGATCCATCCCTGCCCTTGGATCCCCGTGGGGAGCCGCCGTTCGTCGGCGGCGATCGCCAGAACCCTGCCCCCGCTCGGGCAGACGAGGGAGAAGACGCGGGCGACTGGTCAAACCTAACCAGTGGGCCCAGGGGACCCACTGTCAGTGACCAGCCCCGCCGCCACGTGTTTTAAGTGGTAGCATAAACACAGGGTACGCCTTCGACGTGTTCAGTTTTCGAAATGTTTTTCTTTTTCTGTTTTATTTAAAAAAACAGAATTTGACTAAACTTTGATTGGCTATATCTTTTTAAATAAAACTCCAAATGAGTTGATTCTTTTTCCTACCTCTCTCAAATTTAGTCTAGTTTATTTTAAGATTTATTTGAAAAATTCCAAGCAACTTTTTTGTACTGTTTTTAAAGTATGTGTTATTTGAATATATTTTTTGAAAATAGGAATTTGGAGGGGAGATTATAACTTTCAAAAGTTTTGGAGTGCACCTCACCCCTCCACAACTTGAAGGCAAGAATTCTGAACCCTGGCATAATATTTTTGTGTGTTGGTTGACACGATTATAACACCACCTTAATACAGAGAACTCGTTATTTTATGTGGTGACGCGATCATTTTCGTGAATGCATATTGGAGATTTCCTTGCTGTTGGAGATGGATATACTTGTGATGATAATCGTCCTCGTATACCTTGCATGCATGCCGGAAAGAAACCCGGGAAAAACCTCTGCCTTGGGTAGGCGTGAGCTTGTCTCCGGTCTCCGTCGGGACGGTGATGTCCGGTATGGCATAGTGAGGTATAATGAGTGGTGATTTTGTTGGTTGAAATATATATTGGTTACACATATCATGCAGGGAATTTTTAAACCTCCTGAGTCGACCGTAGATCGAGTCTTGTTCCAGTAACCCCCATACTTGTTTCGTACTGCCACTGGTCCCTGCAGCAGGTAGGGTACGGTCCAGTAAGTTGTCAACCCCTTTCTAGCACACACCGTACAGAGAGGCCATGGTGGAAGATACCGACCGCAGCCGGTAGGCAGGCCACCTGGTCTGGGGGCATGGGTGTTTCCGGTTGGGACCGAGAGGGGGGCACCCCTTAGAGCGTGCAACATAAATTTGATCCCATGCTACGCGAGGTTGTAGCCTCCCCACTTAGAGTTTTACTTGACAGGTGTCGTGGGTGATTCCAGACACCGGTAAGTTAAGCTGGTGTGTGCAAGTCAGGTGTGTTTTCAATTAAAAGACCGTAGACGGAATTAGTCCCGATGGACTAAAGGAATCCGTTACTTGTGGGTAAAGAGTACACCCTCTACAGAGATAATATCTATTCAAATAGCCGTGTCCATGGTTAAGGACTACAGTCTGGGTTGGGTCAAGTGTCGGTCTTAGTGTCGGTCTTCGGAGGAGAAACTACTAAACCAGAACATGGATCATGACCTGTGACTTATGATGATTGTGATTATTATTGTTATGGACTAACACTTTATATTATTGGATTTATTGAGTATCCCTGGGAAGGTTCTACCTCCTGGATATTCACTGTGATTATTTTTCTTACAAGCCCTTTATGCGGTGTCGCTCAGACGCCCGACTGTGGCATGCTTGCTATTTACTTTATAAGCCCTTTATGTGGTGTCGCTCAGACGCCCGATTGTGGCATGCTTGTTATTTACTTTATAAGCCCTTTATGTGGTGTCACTCAGACGCCCGACTGTGGCATGCTTGCTATTTACTTTATAAGCCCTTTATGTGGTGTCGCTCAGACGCCCGACTGAGGCATGCTCGTTATTTACTATCCTTTCGAGGCGTCGCTTCAGACACCCGATCGGTGCATGTTATTTCTACTCCATTATTGCATATTCATGTTGCATATAAATAACCTGCTTGCATGCTTCAGGGATTTTATTTTATGACTGACATTGTGATCATAGAATAATTCAGAGCATGATTATAGTTTGTTATATTATACCCGTGTTCATAATGTTTGCGAGTACATTCAAAGTACTCACTGGCTTGTCCCTGGCTATTGTCTTGGCCAGATTTCTTGCTTGGAGAGGAGCGTTGCGATGACAGCCCCGGAACCTAAGCAATGGTGATAGCAGCCTCGCGAAGATAGGAGTTAACCTGGTCAGCTGTTCCTGTGGGAAATGGAGTCCCATAGACACTGATGATCCACAAACCGCTTCCGCCATCAACCACTAGAAACCATTTGTTGTACTCATAGGCCAGAATAGTCTTGTACTACATATTTTTGTATTTTGCTTGGAATTTCTGTATCAAGTTGGTACCTCATCAGCTAACAGTAATCCTGGGGCTGGTGAGCACAAGGGCCATTTTCTGGAAATTAATATCCCGAAAATCCGGTCCTGACAAAAGCCCGTAGCAACCACGTAAAACTTGCAACAACAAAGTAGAGGACGTCTAACTTGTTTTTGCAGGGCTTGCTGTGATGTGATATGGTCAAGGCATGATGTGATATAAATTGTTGTATGAGATTATCATGTTTTGTAACAAAGTTATCGGCAACTGGCAGGAGCCATATGGTTGTCGCTTTATTGTATGCAATGCAATCGCGATGTAATTGTTTCATTTTATCACTAAGCGGTAGCGATAGTCATAGACGCAATAGTGGGCGAGACGATAATGATGCTATGATGGAGATAAAGGTGTCGCGCCGGTGACAATGGAGATCATGACGATGCTTCGGTGATGGAGATCATGAGCACAAGATGATGATGGCCATAACATGTCACATATTTTAATTGCATGTGATGTTTATCTTTTATGCATCTTATTTTGCTTAGTACGGCGGTAGCATTATAAGATGATCCCTTACTAAATTTCAAGGTATAAGTGTTCTCCCTGAGTATGCACCGTTGCTACAGTTCGTCGTGCCGAGACATCACGTGATGATCGGGTGTGATAAGCTCTACATTCACATACAACGGGTGTAAGCCAGTTTTGCACATGCAGAATACTCGGGTTAAACTTGACGAGCCTAGCATATGCAGATATGGCCTCGGAACACAGAGACCGAAAGGTCGAACGTGAATCATATAGTAGATATGATCAACATAGTGATGTTCACCATTGAAAACTACTCCATCTCACGTGATGATCGGACATGGTTTAGTTGATTTGGATCACGTGATCATTTAGATAACTAGAGGGATGTCTATCTAAGTGGGAGTTCTTAAGTAATATGATTAATTGAACTTTAATTTATCATGAACTTAGTCCTGATAGTTATTTTGCATGTCTATATTATTGTAGATCAATGGCCCGTGCTACCGTTCCTTTGAATTTTAATGCGTTCCTAGAGAAAGCTAAGTTGAAAGATGATGGCAGCAACTACACGGACTGGGTCTGTAACTTGAGGATTATCCTCATTGCTGCATAGAAGAATTACGTCATGGAAGCACCGTTGGGTGCCAGGCCTGTTGCAGATGCTACTGATGACGTTAAGAACGTCGGGCAGAGTAAAGCTGATGACTACTCGATAGTTTGGTGTGCCATGCTTTACGGCTTAGAATCGGGATTCAAAGACGTTTTGAACGTCATGGAGCATATGAGATGTTCCAAGAGTTGAAGTTAATATTTCAAGCAAATGCCCGAGTTGAGAGATATGAAGTCTCCAACAAGTTCTACAGCTGCAAAATGGAGGAGAATGGTTCTGTCAGTGAACACATACTCAGAATGTCTAGGTACCATAACCACTTGACCCAGCTGGGAGTTAATCTTCCTGATGATAGTGTCATTGACAGAGTTCTTCAATCACTGCCACCAAGCTATAAAGGCTTCGTGATTAACTATAATATGCAAGGGAAGAACAAGACTATTCCCGAGCTCTTCACGATGCTAAAGGCTGCGGAGGTAGAAATCAAGAAGGAGCATCAAGTGTTGATGGTCAACAAGACCACTAGTTTCAAGAAAAAGGCAAAGGGAAGAAGGGGAACTTCAAGAAGAACGACAAGAAAGTTGCTGCTCAGGAGAAGAAACCCAAGTCTAGACATAAGCCTGAAACTGAGTGCTTCTGCTGCAAAGGGACTGGTCACTGGAAGCAGAACTGCCCCAAGTACGTATTTGGCGGATAAGAAGGATGACAAAGTGAAAGGTATATTTGATATACATGTTATTGATGTGTACCTTACTAATGCTCGTAGTAGCGCCTGGGTATTTGATACTGGTTCTGTTGCTCATATTTGCAACTCGAAACAGGGGCTACAGATTAATCGAAGATTGGCTAAGGACAATGTGACGATGCGCGTGGGAAATGGTTCCAAGGTCGATGTGATCGTCGTCGGCACGCTACCTCTAAATCTACCTTCGGGATTAGTTTTATACCTGGATAATTGTTATTTGGTGCCAGCGTTAAGCATGAACATTATATCTGGATCTTGTTTGATGCGAGATGGTTATTCATTTAAATCAGAGAATAATGGTTGCTCTATTTATATGAGTAATATATTTTATGGTCATGCACCCTTGCTGAGTGGTCTATTTTTGTTGAAACTCGATCGTGATGATACACATATTCATAATATTGAAGCCAAAAGATGCAAAGTTGATAATGGTAGTGCAACTTATTTGTGGCACTGCCGTTTGGGTCATATCTGTGTAAAGCGCATGAAGAAACTCCATGCTGATGGACTTTTGGAATCACTTGATTATGAATCACTTGGTGCTTGCGAACCGTGCCTCATGGGCAAGATGACTAAAACTCTGTTCTCCGGAACAATGGAACTAGCTACTGACTTATTGGAAATAATACATACAGATGTATGCGGTCCAATGAGTGTTGAGGCTCGTGGCGGGTATCGTTATTTTCTTACCTTCACAGATGATTTGAGCAGTTATGGCTATATCTACTTAATGAAGCATAAGTCTGAGACATTTGAAAAGTTCAAAGAATTTCAGAGTGAAGTGGCAAATCATTGTAACAAGAAAATAAAGTTTCTACGATCTGATTGTGGAGGTGAATATTTGAGTTACGAGTTTGGTCTTCATTTGAAACAATGTGGAATAGTTTCACAACTTACGCCACCTGGAACACCACAGCGAAATGGTATGTCCGAACGTCGTAACCGTACTTTATTGGATATGGTGCGATCTATGATGTCTCTTACTGACTTACCACTATCATTTTGGGGTTATGCTTTAGAGACGGCTGCATTTACTTTAAAAAGGGCACCGTCAAAATCCGTTGAGACGATGCCTTATGAACTGTGGTTTGGAAAGAAACCAAAGTTGTCATTTCTTAAAGTTTGGGGCTGCGATGCTTATGTGAAAAAGCTTCAACCTGATAAAGCTTGAACCCAAATCAAAAAAGTGTGTCTTCATAGGATACCCAAAGGAGACTATTGGGTACACCTTCTATCACAGATCCGAAGGCAAAATATTTGTTGCTAAGAATGGATCCTTTCTAGAGAAGGAGTTTTTCTCGAAAGAAGTGAGTGGCAGGAAAGTAGAACTTGATGAGGTAAATGTACCTTCTCCCTTATTTGAAAGTAGTTCATCACAGAAATCAGTTCCAGTGATTCCTACACCAATTAGTGAGGAAGCTAATGATGAAGATCATGAAACTTCAGATCAAGTTGCTACCGAACCTCGTAGGTCTTCTAGAGTGAGATACGCACCAGAGTGGTACGGTAATCCTTTTCTGGAAGTCATGTTACTAGAACATGGTGAACCTACGAACTATGAGGAAGCGATGATGAGCCCAGATTCCGCGAAATGGCTTGAGCCATGAAATCTGAGATGGGATCCATGTATGAGAACAAAATGTGGACTTTGGTGGACTTTCCCGATGATCGGTAAGCCATAGAAAATAAATGGATCTTCAAGAAGAAGGCCGACGCTGACGGTAATGTTACTATCTACAAAGCTCGACTTGTTGCGAAAGGTTTTCGACAAGTTCAAGGAGTTGACTATGATGAGACTTTCTCACCCGTAGCGATGCTTAAGTCTGTCTGAGTCATGTTAGCAATTGCCGCATTTTATGATCATGAAATTTGGCAGATGGATGTCAAAACTGCATTCCTAAATGGATTTCTGGAAGAAGAGTTGTATATGATGCAACCAGAAGGTTTTGTCAATCCAAAGGGTGCTAACAAGTGTGCAAGTCCCAGCGATCCATTTATGGACTAGTGCAAGCCTCTCGGAGTTAGAATAAATGCTTTGATAGTGTGATCAAAGCATATGGTTTTATACAGACTTTTGGACAATCTTGTATTTACAAGAAAGTGAGTGGGAGCTCTGCAGCATTTCTGATGTTATATGTGGATGGCATATTATTGATTGGAAATGATATAGAATTTCTGGATAGCATAAAGGGATACGTGAATAAGAGTTTTTCAATGAAGGACCTCAGAGAAGCTGCTTACATATTGGGCATCAAGATCTATAGAGATAGATCAAGACGCTTAATTGGACTTTCACAAAGCACATACCTTGATAAAGTTTTGAAGAAGTTCAAAATGGATCAGTCAAAGAAAGGGTTATTGCCTGTGTTACAAGGTGTGAAGTTGAGTCAGACTCAAAGCCCGACCACTGCAGAAGATAGAGAGAAAATGAAAGTCATTCCCTATGCTTCAACCATAGGTTATATCATGTATGCAATGTTGTGTACCAGACCTTATGTGTGCCTTGTAAGTATAGTAGGGAGGTACCAAAGTGATCTCGGAGTGGAGCACTGGACAACGGTCAAGAACATCCTGAAATACCTAAAAAGGACTAAGGATATGTTTCTCATTTATGGAGGTGACAAAGATCGCGTCGTAAATGGTTACGTCGATGCAAGCTTTGACACTGATCCGGACGACTCTAAGTCACAAACCGGATACGTATTTTTATTGAATGGAGGAGCTGTCAGTTGGTGCAGTTCCAAGCAGAGCGTCGTGGCGGGATCTACGTGTGAAGCAGAGTACATTACTGCTTCATAAGCAACAAATGAAGGAGTTCATATCCAATCTAGGTGTCATACCTAGTGCATCGGATCCAATGAAAATTTTTTGTGACAATACTGGTGCAATTGCCTTGGCAAAGGAATCCAGATTTCACAAGAGAACCAAGCACATCAAGAGACGCTTCAATTCCATTCATCATCAAGTGTCGGAGGGGGACAGAGAGATTTGCAAGATACATACGGATCTGAATGTTGTAGACCCATTGACTAAGCCTCTTCCAGGAGCAAAACATGATCAGCACCAAAACTCCATGGGTGTTAGAATCATTACTATGTAATCCAGATTATTGACTCTAGTGCAAGTGGGAGATTGAAGGAAATATGCCCTAGAGGCAATAATAAAGTTATTATTTATTTCCTTATTTCATGATAAATGTTTATCATTCATGCTAGAATTTTATTAACCAGAAACTTAGTACATGTGTGAATACATAGACAGAATATAGTGTCCCTAGTATGCCTCTACTTGACTAGCTCGTTAATCAAAGATGGTTATGTTTCCTAACCATAGACATGTGTTGTCATTTGATGAACGAGATCACATCATTAGGAGAATGATGTGATGGACATGACCCATCCGTTAGCTTAGCATCATGATCCTTACAGTTTCATTGCTACTGCTTTCTTCATGATTTATACATGTTCCTCAGACTATGAGATTATGCAACTCCTGAATACTGGAGGAACACTTTGTGTGCTATCAAATGTCACAACATAAATGGGTGATTATAAATATGCTCTATAGGTGTCTCCGAAGGTGTTTGTTGGGTTGGCATAGATCGAGATTAGGATTTGTCACTCCGTGTTTCAGAGAGGTATCTCTGGGCCCTCTTAGTAATGCTCATCACTATAAGCCTTGCAAGCAATGTGACTAATGAGTTAGTTGCAGGATGAAGTATTACGGAACGAGTAAAGAGACTTTCCGGTAATGAGATTGAACTAGGTATGATGATACCAACGATCGAATCTCAGGCAAGTAACATACCGATGACAAAGGGAACAACGTATGTTGTTATGCGGTTTGACCGATAAAGATCTTCGTAGAACATGTAGGAGCCAATATGAGCATCCAGGTTCCGCTTTGGTTATTGACCGGAGATGTGTCTCGGTCATGCCTACATAGTCCTCGAACCCGTAGGGTCCGCACGCTTAACGTTCGATGGCGATATCTATTATGAGTTATGTGTTTTTGACGACCAAAGTTTGTTCGGAGTCCCAGATGAGATCACGGACGTGACTAGGAGTCTCGAAATGGTTGAGACATAAATATTGATATATTGGACGGCTATTCGAACATCGAAAGTGTTCCGGAAAGTTTTGTGTAAAACCGGAGTGCCGGAGGGGTTACCTGAACCTCCTGGGGAACTAATGGGCCACATTGGGCCTTAGTGGAGAGAGAGAGGGGCAGCCAGGGCAGGCCTCACGTCCCCTCCCCTTGGGTTCGAATTGGACTAGGGGAGGGGGGCGGCGCCCCCCTTTCCTACTCCCTCTCCCTCTCCTTCCTTCCCCCTCTCCCCCTCTTGGTGGAATCCTACTAGGACTAGTAGTCCTAGTAGGACTCCCCTCTTGGGGCACGCCCTAGGGGCCGGCCGGCCTCCCCCTCGCTCCTTTATATACGGGGACAAGGGGGCACCCTAGAACACACAAGTTCTCTCCCAATCGTGTGCGGTGCCCCCTTCACAGTTACACACCTCGATCATACCATCGTAGTGCTTAGGCGAAGCCCTGCGCCGGTAGCATCATCATCACCGTCACCACGTCGTCGTGCTGACGGAACTCACCCTCGTCCTCAACTGGATCAAGAGCACGAGGGACGTCATCGAGCTGAACGTGTGCTGAACGCGGAGGTGACGTACGTTCGGTACTTGATTGGTTGAATCACGAAGAAGTTCGACTACATCAACCGTGTTATTGAAATGCTTCCGCTTTCGGACGAGGGTACGTGGACACACTCTCCCCTCTCGTTGTTATGCATCACCTAGATAGATCTTGCGTGATTGTAGGAAAGTTTTTGAAAATACCGGGTTCCCCAACAGCCCCCTCCCCCACCACCACCACCATACAAGCACAAGCCATGGCTAGCCGAATCCTCGGGTGCCCTCCTTACCAACAACTTTTCGTGGGAGTTTGTTTCATTATTTTTTCATATTGATCATAGGAGCGGGCATCCCGAATACCAGCCACTCTCGTGTAATGACAAGTGAATAAACACTCGTCGTAAGAATAACCCGCTTAGCATGGAATATACTGACCGCCCCCTATCACTCCATGAGCGGTACGGGCATACAAAATAGATGTTTATTTGAATTTTTAGAGGTGACAGATGCAAATTTACTTGGAACGACAACGTAATACCGCATATACATAGATATAATGGACTCATCTAGAACAACTTTTGGTTTAAGGATTTGAATGCACAAGCAATATTCCCGCTTAGTACAGGCGAAGGCTAGCAAATAGATTGAGAAGCGACCAGCCGGAGAGCGAAAACGGTCATAATCATGCATTGAGGATAATTAACATTGAGCATAAGCATGAGTAGGATATAAACACCATGAAATTAAATATCGTGGAGGCTATGTTGGTTTTGAATCAACTACATGTATGAATATGTGCCATGTCAAGCCACTTGAATTATTCAGAGGGAGATACCATACTATCATACTACAGTATAACCATTTTAATGCATGTTGACACTCAAGATAAATCATTATTCACTCTTAGCTATTTAAGCATAGCATGAGCAACTATAATCTCTAATTGTCATTACAAATATGTTACTCATAATATACTGAATCAAGATCGACCGAGCTAAACATATTTACAAAAACAAAAACAAGGAGAGTTCGTCCCATCTTTCCTTCACCGCAATCACTTCATCAAATCATCGTCATTATTGTCTTTCACTTGCACGACCGAATAATGTGAAGATAATAATAGTGCAGGTGTTATGGACTAAGCTGGAATCTGCAAACATTTTATTCAAAGGAGAAGACAATGTAATATGGGATCTTTATTAAATCATCAATAAAGCATATGAGAGCCACTCAACATTTTCATCGTGGTCTTCTCCTTAAGACAACTCAAAGAAAAGAAAAAAAAATTAGATAAACACAATGAAATATTTTTAAAGTTTTTGTTTTTTTCTGAAGAAAGCAAATTAACGAAGTAAATACGTAAACAAGAAAAACTATTTACATGGGAAAGTTCCCAACAAACAAAAGAAGAAGTGAGAAATCTTTTGGGGTTTTCTTTTACTACTACGAAATAACTAACAAAAAAGAAGCGAGAAATATTTTTGGATTTTCAAAGTTTTTCAAACACACAAGAAAGCGAAAATAAAACTAACATGAATATAAAATAAAAAATGATGAACACCGACAACTGAAATGAATGTGTGGCACATGAATGTAATGTCAATGAGAAATACGTACTCCTCCAAGCTTAGCCTTTTGGCCTAAATTAGTCTATGGCCCCCGGTAGCCTCGATAGTATCCGTAGTCGTAGTTCGGGTTGTACTGAAGTGCAGGTGCCACAGCTGGGCGGTCTCCACCGTCCTCTCATACTCCTCGGCCTCCTCCTCAAGTATGAAATGTCTATATTTTTCCTGGAAATTAAAGAAGGCGGGAGCAGGCAAAGTAATATGAAAGACACAACGCCTGTTAAAGATTAGTATGTATCTAAGCGGAGGGATGTTCCTTTCAAGGAATTGGTGGCGTTCATAGCATCGTAATCAAGAAAACTAGGTGCCAACAAGGTATCATTTTCTTTAATGTGTACTCCTAGATGAGCAGCTAAGCGCGTAGCATAAATTTCACCAAAGAAATGACCAACTAGACATTATTATGTAAATAACGTGCAACAATGGCCCCCGTGTTAAATTGTTTATCTCTTAACACTGCACTTTTAAGGATGCTCAAATCAGGAGCGCAAAGATGACTATATGTTTACCATTAATGCATCTACCTACGAACAGAGTAAATTAATGTATAGCAGAAAAATGAATGCTCCCCATAATGACTTGTGTTATGTCTCTAGTTTCACCCCTAGTAATACTAAGTAGAAATTTATTGCAATCAGATCTGCGAGGCTCAATGCATGTCCCCCAATAGAGAATTTTACAAACTCACTATATTCCTTGAGGTTCATGCGAAAAGAATTTTCATAGACGTTAAGGGCCTGTTCTGAAGTCCTCCAACTTCTCAAAACTCCACAAATTCAGTTTCTTTTCTTGGCTTCTCCCTCCATGCAGCGATTTCCTTCCGTTCCAGAGTTAAATCAGCTTCTACATCACCATCTTGGGCTAGCAGCAGTTGTTGGGCCGTCTACCACCATATTGGGCCGGCTACAACCAGACCAGGTGGCTGCCGAGCGAATCGTTTTCTTTTGCTCTGCTGGATGAAACGTTTTGTTTGGCGGTGGCACTTTGGCTGTAATATGGGTGAACTCCAGGGCCTACCTCGCTCTAGATTTTTGGACTAGGGTCGACCGTAATAACTTCCTAAAGCTGCTTCTGGCAGCTATTTCGTTCAGCTCAGCTCCTCCCAAGAAGTTTGTGAAGCTTGGAGTGGGAGGACTTCAAAACAGGCCCCAAAAATAACATCATGTGAAGTGCGATGAGATACGTACTCGAATTTCCGCACAAAAGAATCAATGAGATTATAGTACTACAAGCACTTATCTAACACGAAGTCTGTCAACCCGACATTGTGCACATACAATCAATGATTTTGGTCAACTACTAGACCAGGGTACCCACACCATGACGTGCAACAAGTTTATGATACATTCTTGATGTAAAGAAATGATATGATGTGTGCCATAGAAATGCTACAGAGCAAGTTTACTCCACGAATTTGCTTGTTCTTTGGCTTCTGTAGCCACATTATAAAATCCCCTTAGTGATGATTAGCAATGTCTTACTGAAAATAACGCACGTCAACCAAAAGATCAACCATTAATTCTCTTGCTATTTGTGCAATACCAGACAAGGGCAGAACATGTGGAAAAAGAACTGCAAAACATGTTTGCTAAAAAAATGGCAAATTATGTCGATGTTCATCACATAAGCCATGCCACGAAAGGTGATTACAGATGGCCATCAGGCACTTGCAAGTTAGCATACACATCCTGGGAAATCCCGGTCAATTAGAAATGGCATCAAATAAATACATGATACAAAATGCAGCGGCGGCGTAATAAAACATCAGACGAGCAGAGATTACTTCACAAGCGGTGAAGTCGGAATGTATATGTCGATCTCATCCAACGTCGGGCGGTCGCACAGCGTCAAGCTGTGTTCATTTGCCAGATGCAAGAGACAAATGAAATAGAGGTGTGGCGAGATTTCAGTCGTTGAAACATCTCTGTTACTGCATGGAAGATCATGCAGTACCTTTGTCAGGCACAGAGACGGTTCTATGTCATCTCTTTCCTGCAGGACCAATTACAATCAGGCTTAAATACTGTAAGTAATTTCGTACCCAAACCAGAAGACAGGAAGGGAAAATCGTTCTTACCAACAAATTAAGGAAATCATAATACTAGTGAAGAATGTAATATAATGTGTGCACATGGTGATGTTAATTGTTTACATGTAAACTTATTCTATTCCCCTGACAAAAATGTACATGTACTCAAACCTGTAAAGTAACAATGTTCTTTTAAGGGCATTTAAATGCATGAGTGCACTATGCCACTACCGGAGTAGGTATGTAGATGCATATGAATATAGGTTCATAACTCCAGTTGCCCGTGCTGCTAATGAATATAAAGTCAAGTAAGAGGGTTGATTTTAAGTACTATACTATTATTAAAACCCTCATTTTTCGTTTAAAGGTATCAACAAAACATGGGCAACGTATTAGGTATGTAGGTGTATATGAATGTAAGTACTAGATAACTCCAGTTGCCTGTGTTGCAAATGATCCTTTTTTCAAATATTCCACGTTTGGTCACAACACAAAGTCATAATCATGATAAGCGCTTCATCAAAAAAATTGAACAAATTATTGTGCTGAACAAGTACTTTTAAGAGGGGATGCCACAGCTAATCTACATAAAAAATGACAGTTAGACCTATATTTGATGATAGTACTTAGTAGTAACCAAAGCACGTGTATTACCAGATCAGCAGTCTTAGCAGATGTATGAATGTGATTCCAGAGCACTTCCTTTAAGGCATGAACATCGACTTGTTTCGATACCTTGTCATATTGTACATCAATCTTATTGACCTATGATTCAATCACAAAGAAAACAGGCATCAGCTCAGAACTGACCAACAGCCCAAAAGTAAATTGGTTACACCACAAAGAGCAACATAAGTCAATTTCAGACTTATAAGAGTCATCAGCCTGGAACAATAAAAAATTATGTATATAACTCTTCAGGCTTAGCACTCTGCCCAAAGGCCAACAACTGTATATTGGAGGAGCCCTCGGTAGTCGATTATCGACTAACCCGATATTGCACAGACATTATGTGGCATCATCAGTGTCAGAAACAGTAGTTCATAACAGGGTATAATGTGCAGAAGAGGGTCGATAGATATTGGCTGGCTTGAAAGCAAGATCAGATAATTGTAGGAAAAAATAAACCAGTGGTGATAGAGAAGACTTGACATGGCAGGAGTTCGTAAAGAGGGATCTGAAGGACTGGAGTATCAGCAGAGAACTAGCCATGGACAGGGGTGCGTGGAAGCGTGCTGTCCATGTGCCAGAACCATGAGTTGGTTGCGAGATCTTGTGGGTTTCACCTCTAGCCTACCCCAACTTGTTTGGGACTAAAGGCTTTGTTGGTGGTGGTGGTGGTGGTGGTGATAGAGAAGACTCTTTATGAGGAAAAGGTCAAAAGGACAATTATATTTCCTTGCATTCTACTAACTAAATTACAAAGCATGCCCATGGACAGACTGAACTAGCCACTTAAGACTCAAACTTTATCCTAACAATCCATTTTAACCCAAATTCTTATGATAACATACTACCCAAACCAAAATACTAGCAATAACATTGCAAAGGTACATGCCAGATCCAGAGCATATTGAAACCACCCTATTGATGAAGTCGGGCAAACTAATACCCCAAGTGGCTGACGAATTGTTGGACAACTCTATGCAGAGCCATGAACTCATGAAAGCATCAGACATTCATATGTGATTTTTAACACATTAGCCATTGATTTCAGAAAAGTGAAAAGACAATCAAAGCATACAGAAATATGCCCACACTAAGAAAACAATCTGGGTCAGTGCCCTATAAATAGGAGTGAAATTTGGACATCAGTGGCACAGGTTAAAGGCTATGTTTGGTTTGTAGCCAACATGTGCCTTGCCAATTTTTCGGCCATGGCCAAAACTTTGGACTTGGTTTGGATGGTTGCGAACTTTTTGGCATGCCAATAGCTCCTTACCAACTCTAGTAATTTTTTTAGCCAAGGTTGGCCAACTCTTGGGCACACAAAACCTTGATCAAAATTGTCTAGCCAAATGTTTGGTGGGGAACACACCCCAGGTATTTAACATGTGATTTCCTAATCTAGGGAACTATTAAGCAGCACAAAGCAAAGTTTATGTGCAGGTTGAATATGAAGTGATTGATCATGCACAAGATTGAATCAGTTAACTCATAGGGGTGGTACATCGTTAAATTCTAAATACAAATGATGGATTGGCGCAAGTCAAAATAGCTAAAAAGTAGATAGAGACAGTTCTTGAAAATGGCTTTTAACTCACCATCTCCGTTTCGCACTGCAAATCCATTAAGCACTATTCAAAATGTGTGACAAGAAGAGGAGTGTAGCTGTTGCAATGTTATCACTTCCTGCCCCTGCTTTAATGCAGTAAGAGACCGAGTGGGCATGTCATCTAATACGGAGATCCAGTATCATGAACAACTTCGTAGATGTGCTCACTTTGTGCATGTGGTGGCCTGGACATATGTTGTGCAGTAAGAGGGTGCACTCCTGTGAATATACTCCTGTGAATACTCCTCTGTGTACACTACAATTCTTTTGTTATTGGAAGTTTATGGTTGCTACATCTAACAAAGATCAATCCCTCTAAAGGTTAAGATCTTCCCACGTAAGTTATTTCAAGGCAATTTGCCCTCTAGTGATCAGATCTAGAAGGGGAAGGGGCCAAGTTCCGGGAATTGCATATTGGTGCCCGATGACCAAGTATATGTGGAGCTGCGTGAGGGAACTCCTGAAGTGCAACTGGAACCATTCTTGTTTTGGTGATTTCTTCGATTTAAGTGGGGACACCTTAGGTCAATGACGTAGTATCAATTAGTTAGCGAAAGAAGACGGCACATCAAGAGAATGAAACATTGTGCAAGAAATCATAGCCCAAGAAACTGGCAGCAAAGAACCTCAGCGGCAATAAAATGGACATAGATCGACGACGATGCAAAAGGAGGCCATAAAAATCCTATTGAAGACAACAAGGACCAGAAAGACCACAAAAATTGTATTAGAAATGGACTAGGACCAGAAAAGAAGGCAGACATATAAAGGTTTGGTGGCCTACTGGCCTCACATGGCATGAGAAACACGAAAGAGCAACGAATTTGGTGGAAACAGCAGAAAATAGAACTATGAAGCGCATACTAGACTAGGCAACGGGCCAGAGAGACTGGCAATAGTGGCAGCAGAAGAAAAAATCAAGCTAGCCAAACTCCCAAATGGCATGAGTCACAGCGGCGAGGGCCAGAAGGCAGAGTACGAGTTGGAGGCCTGGCCTAGCAACGGCCCTATTCGTCCAATAGTGATACGTTAGAACAAACGCAGTCTGATCTCACCACCGGGTCGAGGTCGTGATCCATTTTGAGCAAGGCAAACAGAGTAGACAACAGGGTATGAACTAAAATGGAGCGGTGGAAACAATCCAGATGTGACGAGACCAAAAGGAAGAATTTGATCAAGATTGATTTGGACGTGTTGCACGTCCAGAGAAAAAAACTAAACCAGGGCTCATGACACCATGTTAGAGGAGCAACTTATATCTATTGCATGGCACTAGGATGCCATTGGCGAAGAAGGCAGAGCACCATTGGGAGCACCGATGGCAGCAATCAGAGCTCTTCACTCAACAATTAGGGCGGCTAAGAGTCAATCCTAGCTCGAGCCGAGTGCTAAGTTGTCGCTGTATCAGACATTTGATATTTCTTTTATTGTTTGATTTGTTTTGGGCTGTAATTGTTATACCGATGAACTCAGTGCGGTGTTTGTATGGTTGGGTGCCGGCTGTTTGGGGCTTTATATAAGCCTTTCGTGTAAAAACATCTAAGATTGTGCTTAAATCCTTTGAGAGACTTGAGAGCACTGAGGATTTTAGGTGCAATCAGCGGCTCAGCGCACCACACCTTTAGTTCAACATTCAAAAAGTTAAGGAAAACATCTAATTTTTTTTCCTACATGCATCTACCATGAAATGAAAAATCAGATCCAGATTCAATCCTCACACTACGAAACAATAAAGGAAAAAAATGACTATGCATAGTACTCCCTCCTTATGATTATCTATAGCGCATAAGCTTTTGGCAGAAAAATTAGCATACAGATGGTCGTTGCTGAACTGCACAGTTATAGACGATATCCTGTAACAAACATGGATGTCCGATCCATGAAAATAGCAAACAGGGTGGCTCTAGAGGAGAAACTCCGCGGGAAGAGCTAGGCGAAGTGGGCTCTGTCTAACCGCAACGTAGAGTTCCAAATCTGGCTTTACTGTACAGGAGAATACCGTGTGTTGGGAGCCAGAAGGTAGAGTTCCAAATCTGCCTTACATTTTCAGCTTTTTTAGAGAAGTTTATGTGCCTAAGATTTTGGGAAGGGGGGAGTACTACATAGCACCAGAACATTGTTTCATTTCAGATTTGGAAATATTCACTGCTGAATTTGTCCCTTTTGGTCTTTGATGTGTGGGTAAAATTTTGACCTGAAATTGTATGGCATGTTTACATGCATGTCATCTGAATGTTGTCGATTCATTTCAGAGGTTTGCATACCATTATATGGTAAACTATAGAACTTGGTGCACAAGTCCACATAAGCGCCTTAGTGCATACAACCCACTGCCTGACTTGGATCCTCAAACAATTAAAGTGAAATATGGAAATGTGTATCTTGGAGCCATGGAGCAAATTTCCAACTGCTTATTTCAATATTGTTTGCTATACATGTCTTGACCTTGGATCGGTATATTACTGTAAACTTGTAACATAATATGGCAAAGACAATCACGAGCATTAAATACAGCCGGTGATAGTAATTGCTCGGTGGAGATTAAACCACTATCTGCCATTTAAGCCTACAATATTGTTCGTTTGATGATTTTTCTGGCCACTGACATTCAGATGGACATAGAAAGATAAACATACAGGAGAACGTCCAAATATAAGTACATAGAGATGAATGTCTTGAAAGCAGAAGGGGCAGAGGATGCACCTGTCTTGGTTTGGCAATAAGATTTACTGGCTCTTCCACATCACTAGCCGCATCCCCTTCATCAACATGATCATTGCCCAGGTTATCATCATCCCAAGGGCTGGATGGCATAAAGTCATCGCTGTTGTCCCTTGAATCATCTATAAGGAGGCCAAAGGCACCATGGACCATTGTACCAGATAAATGATTTCAGAAAAAATAACAAAACCACATCAACAGAAATATAGGCAAAAAGTACTCATGAAGGCATAACCTAGTATGAGCTGCAGGCTTCGTTTCACATTGCGGCAGATTCTGATAAATGGGATCATCTAGCCAGATTTTATCAAAATTATCATTTTCTTGACAAATTTTTTTTACTTTTGAGGCTATTTTTTCTGCAGCAGATTATAAAATAATTTCCTGGAAACAGCCTCTTCCAGAAATGCAGGGAAAGGCTGCGTACAAAAGACAAAGTGGTCGGACCCTTCCCCGGACCCTGCGCAAGCGGGAGATACGTGCACCAGGCTACCATTTTTTTAGATTACAAAAATCAACTGTAAGCTGAGACATACTGCTAACGGAATGCTACCTAACATCAATGTTCATAACAGATTAAATCTTTCCTGGATTGTGTAAATAGAGCAATAAAGTCTTTAATCAAAACCAGCAAGTCCAGAAAGAAGTACAATAATGCAATATGATACACAAGGAACAACAATTTTAACTTGTAAGGACACATATAGTATAAATAGAAAGAAAAAAAGTAAACCTGTTGTTTTCAAACTTCAAATTTTTGCAGGTCCAGAAAGAAGTACAATAAAGTCTTAAGCAGGAAGAGAAAATCTTCAATTCAAATACAGAATGTGAGAATGTAACAAAACTTACCAAGTGGTTTTCTTCTTCTCCGAGCCAGACACTGCAAAAAAAAAGACGCACAGTTATTACAGCGATCCTAGGCCCATATCAAGAATAATTTTCATGAAAGTAAGCATTACCAAAATATCTGGAAGAAGAAATAATTTAACAAGGCTTTCGGGTTGGTAATGACAATCCTCTGGAAGTTTATTGTTGCAGCTACCCTTATTTGCAGGCAGCAACAATGATTTTGGGTTCTTGGGAGGTGCAAAAACATTTGCCTTCTCATGTTCCAATGCTTTGGTGAAATCAATATCAGGCTCCTCTTTGCCTTTCTTCTTCTTTGCCTTTTTTGCTACTTCCAAATCACCAGAAGAAGTTTGGGCAGGCTCCAGGTCTAGACAATGGTAAATTCAGTATTAAATAAGCTAGTTTGAAATGGAACCAAAATAGGACTAGCCAAGGTTTACCTCTAACTTTTCGATATTTCCAATGCTCGGGTCCAGCCCAAGCATTTGTTTTGGAAGAGAATCCCGCGCCAAGTGACAACAAATCTGCAATTTTCTCGAGCCTTTCATCTACATCAGGGCCGTCTGGACCCTGGAAAGTGTACTCATAGTCATCGGTTCCCTGTATACCAATACACAGTCAAGACAACAAATTTGTAGAATCGGGTTTGGAACTTTGAACTTGTAACAAACTATAACTGTTCTTTTGTACTACCTTGGATGTGGGTATTGTTCTAATAGAAGAGAAATAGCAATACTCAGTTGTAGGCAGCAGATTATAACAACAAAAGAAATGCTTGAGGTACAAGATACAAAATGTAAATCAATAGTTCTACCCTATGACTAATTGACTTTTCCTCATATGCCTTCAAATACTTCCTCGTTTCAAAAGATATCGTTTGGGAGTTGGACACAAGAGTTAAGAGTGTGAGTGAGATGTCCATGTTACCCTTCAATTATTTTCATGCCCTTATCTTTTTTAGCACCAAGGAATTAAATTGCCTCTTTTTCCTCCTAAAAGCAAGGCACAGAAGTACAAGAAGTCAAGAAGGGTTAACTAACTCTTTTCTTGCTGGCATTGATGAAGCGATAAACTGGAACACGGTCACTAAAGCTGCGTTGAAAGTTTAGAAAGACCAGTATTTTGAGGAAAGTTCGAGAGGCTAAGAGGATTTCTATTGTGGAATGGAGGGAGTGCATGGATAAGTACATAATGCACAAGTAAACAACAGATAGTTCCCTAACCAGGTAGTAACTATTTTTCTGAAGGACCATGTCTCAATTTTGTCTAGTTTACAAGTACCTCTTCATAGTTTGTTGAGTTGAAATTCATTGGGTTGCAGTTTTCATCATATGCACTGTCCTGATCATCACAACCACCAAAATCCCAAGTTCCACAATCAGGTGGCATGCTGTCATCATTACTGTCAACCACCTGATCTTCCATCACCAGCATTTGCCCGGAAGATGCATCATGTGATGGCCTTTTATTTTCTTCATCAAACTGAGCCACGATATCCCTCAAGGTAGGAGAGATGTCATTGGATAGAGGCATGTGAACTATCATTTGCTCAATTTGTTCTGTCAAAGAGTAGTAGCAACTCACTGAAATCCAATTGGAAGCAACATGTAAAGAGCATACACAGCAGAGCGACAAACTGATATTACCTTTAGCAAATGAAAGATCAATCACCTCAGCCTTCTCAGGATCAGATAAGATGCATTTGTCTGGCGCTTCAAACGAATCAAAAAGCACACGACAACTGCCATATACTCCAAGATTATACAATAAGAGCCCCTTTGCTCCACCTTCATCAAACTGAGCAGTGGTCTGATGGTATAGAGGATCCACCGTGAAGGCAGCTATAATTGCAAATAAAATGACCTTGTAGTTTCAGCCCCATTATAGAATTAATAAATTCCACAGAAACACAATGAGAAAAGGCTTGAAACATACCATCAAACTTCTTCACATTAAGAGCCTCAAACGAGGACTCCAGCGTCGAAGCAGGTGAAATCTGCATAGCCGAAACAGCATTGGCAAGATAAAGAACAAGTGAAGTGCAGGTAGTGAAAAATCGTATTAAAGAAATGTACCCTTCTATCAACATCTTTTTTGTTGACGCCTTCTTCTTGTGCAGGCTCTGCATCGCCACCTTCTCCCAAATCTTGTTACAATTTCCAAATCAAAACACTGTAATGAAGTTGTGTAGCTTACATTTTTCTATGGTTATTAAACTTGCAACTATGAACACAAAGCTAAGTTTATGACAATAGTAAACAGATAGAGAATTCACAACAATAGTCATATAACAATATAAAACAAAAAAGATGTACCAAACCAAACCTACGTCATTCTCAGAAGGTGTAAACCAGCATAACATGGTAATGTAGCACTGAGTGGTTTCCCAAAGAAATGGTAATATTACGCTGTAATTATTACCTTGACAAAAAGGTGCTAAGGTCGTCCTGATATGGTGACATTTTAAAATTAAAAACCTAAAAGATGTTCTTATTTTCCTTTGCATCAGTTTAGAAACTGATCTTATCAGTAAACCAGAAACGGACATCATGTATGACAGCTTACTTCAGAGTTTAGCTTGCAAAGTTGGTTTCCAGCATTATAAGAGTATTTGCAATTTATACCAAGCCGCTTAAACAAGACAAATAAATTCAAATTGGTGCACAATTAGAAGATACTGACAACGCAAGTGGATACATACCAGCCTCTTCCCCCCTTCCTGCGCGGTTGATCCCACCGAGCACCTTGTACGCCTCAGAGTGCACCGAATCCACACGCAGAGAATAGATCTTGACGCCAGCCTCTAGCGTGCAGCTAGCCTGGTCGCAAAACCATAATTTGTTTCCTCAATCTTATTATTTTGTAAGAAAAAGAAACACAAAGCTGTTTCCAAATTGAAAATAAGAAAGGAAACGGAAGATCGTATCACGCGCACTTTCTGGAAGTTGGTCTCGTCGTCCTCCTCCTCCCCGGCATGGATGATCTCGCTGAGGTGGTCGATGAGCCCCAGCTCCCACGTATTCTTCTGGTTGATTTTCTGCCAAATTTCCACAGATAGAGAAGAAGAAAAAAAAACAAGCTTAGTAGTAAGATCCAGGAGCGATGTAGGGTTTTGACGGTGGGTGAGGCACGTACGTTCTCCGAGGCGAGCTTGATGCAGTTATGGAACAGGTCCATGACCTCGTCCCGGTTGAGGAGGTCGGGATGCGGGGTCTTGGGCGCGAGAGATGCGGCAAGGGAGCGTCGACGGACGGAGGCCGCGCGGGCCATGGCGCGAGCGCGAGCGCGCTCGAGCTGGTCGTCGTTGGAGCCGAGCGGGAACGCAGGCGGCGGCGACTGCAGCAGCAGCCTCGAGCCGGCCGCCATTCCACGGGCGGGAGGCGGAGTCGGCGCCTGCGGGGGGGCGGCGGCAGGGGAGGCGTCCTCGGCGGGCGGCATCTCGTGGGGAAGGAAGGACGGCGGCGAGGGAAAGGGGATCGGGTTCGGGGGATTTGCGGGGGTTACTTTTCTACACTCCGCTTGTGGGTGTTTTGGAGAAGTCTGGTGTTCGGGCTCCATCCCGCGAGGGGTGTTCAAATTTCGGGAGCCGCTAGAAGCGGCAATCGGCGACTCGCGAATCCCACGGGCAGTTTTTTTTTCTCTCTCTTCGATCCAGTGGGCTGCTTTTTTTTAGCATGTGGTAGGCGAAAATTTTCAACCCAATAAGAGCGTTAAAATTCATGGTATTCCCTTTTTTTAGCATAAAATTCATGGTATTCTGAGATCACCGGATGGTACAATACATTTCTTTGTCGGGTGCTACAACCTCTGACCCTACAAACAACATATTTTCAGCTCAAATACATAATGAGTACTCCCTTTCAACCAACAAAAATGTCGCGAGGGTCAATTTTTACAAAAAAAAAACCTCCAACTTTCTCGGACCAAACCCACGGTCCGTCCATTCCAACACAGCGCAGCTCCACTTCGCGCAGTTCCACCGCTTCTTCGCGACGTTGTTCCGTCGCGTCGTTCCACCACTTCTCCGTGACGCTGTCGACGCCTTGTAACTCCACCACGCCGTACCGTCGTGCCGTGTAGCTCCCCCGCTCACTCCCCCCTACCCTAAAAATCCCACCTTCCCCCATCCCCTCCCTCGAGTCTCTCGATCCAGAGGTTGTCGTCGGCGATGGAATTCCTCATGCAACCAAATTAGGATGTGAGTGGATTCATGTTGTACTTGATTCGCCAGCGATGGAGTTCCTCAAAATTCGTCTGCGATGGAGTTCCTCGAAAAAATTTCTTTCCCGCTAGCAGATTCATACACTTGCAGGCGATGGAGCAGCGGACGCTAGTAGAAAACAGGGTACTAGTCCCGGTTCTGAAATCGGGACAAAATAAACGGGACTAATACCTAAAACCTTTAGTCCCGGTTGGCTTACGAACCCGGACTAAAGGGGCGCCACGTGGCCGCTGTGGGGCGTCCAGGCAGGACGGCCTTTGGTCCCAGTTGGTAACACCAACCGGGACTAAAGGGCAGCCACGCGTCAGCAGCTCCCAGGCGTTGGGGTTTTTGTTTTTTTAGGGGGGGAGGTAGGGGTTTTGGAGGGTTTAATTAGGGGTTTCATATTGTGTTAGCTAGCTACTACATATAGAGAGAAGTGACCTCTCTTTCCCCGTGCTTGGTCGACGCTAGCTATTACATATAGAGAGAACTCGACGCTACCTAGTAAGCAAATGAACCATTACACAAGATCGTTATGAACATATATATAGAGAGAAAAGTGACCTCTCTTTCTCCGTGCTTGGTCGATGCTAGCTACTACATATAGAGAGAACTCGACGCTAGCTAGTAAGAAAATGAAGAAAACCATCAATTACACATGATCATCATGAACATATAGAGAGAGAAGTAACCTCTCTTTCTCTGTGCTTGGTTGAACAATAAGTTTTCGTATATCTATCCGAAGCTACTACATATATACAATATAACATCTCCTACGATCGCTGACATCATCTACACAAATCAAGCAATTCCATGTGGTATTCTCCCTTTTCAGGTATGACGTGGTCAAGAAAGAATCCCGCCAATTCCTATTGAATTGCTCATATGCGATCATGTGGTAGGAGTTCTTCCCGCTTCTCCCATATCTAATTTAAAGAAGGAGGTCAATACATATATATGAATTAAACTCAACATAATTGATGATAATAAAATAAAATTGTGAAAATTGTTTACGTACTTCAAATTATTTTTCAGAGAAGCCCCACTCAGAGGTCAAGTGGCGAATGAGATCGCAAACATAGTATCCACATAAATTAGTCCCGGGTGTGTGGTACAAGCACTTTACGAGAATATAGTTCAATCAAACTGATAATGGTATTGATGAAACTAGAATTAATGAGCAGAACTAGCTAGCACTACTTACTTTGGGGTGTGTAAATCGCAACTCCTTCTCCAGACCGGAGACCATTCCGGTGAACTTTTTCCAAACTTTGCCCGGCAAAGAAAATGATTACTTAATACCAGGAAATGAATGAAAGTTGCCGATATGGTGCGATAATGATTGAACTTACCTCTGGAGCATTTCACTCATGTCATTCCACTCCTTTTGATCTTTACGTCTCGAGTCCAAGACAGTTACTAATGCCCCGTCAAGCTTAATGGATAGAAGAATAAAGTGGAACCTGCCCACACATAACTCATCAATTACACTTAACCTCGAGTAAGCAAAACCGAATATGCACAAGACAGTAACACTCACTTGAAGTTGTAAGGAAAGAGTATTTCCCTTTTGTTTTGATGTCGAAGGAATGCTTTTAGCAAGTTATCCTCGGTATCTTTGACTCTGTTTTGTACCACCCATTCATGTACGGTATTTGGGCTAATGAACTCAATGTCATAGATTTGTCCTCTTTTGCATTCGACGATCTTCAATCTGCATAATATAGCGAGGATAATTATATATACATGCAATGAACGAGCTAAGCTAGAGACTTAATTACAGAAGTAATACTTACAGACAGTAGCAAGTCATGAGTTGTTTGTCGAGGGCCTCTTGATTGAATAACTAAAATAATTCCACAAATTCAACAGGCATCAGGTCGACTCCAACGAGGTTGTGCTCTTCTTTAATTCCCAGCATCAGACTGTCGATCCCAGACGTCCTGCAGGTTTCCAAGTACTAGTCATGCAATCTTCACATCATCGTTGGTAGATGATGGCGTTGATCAGGTCTGACGAGAGGCTTCATGTGCTCGTATCTAAAGACCTCTACTACCTCAGTCGTTTCAATTTATACATCATCACCCACGTAATCACCAAGAGTGGTACCGGGCAGTAGCCCCAGATGATTAGTGATATCGCTAGACACCTTGAGGGGGGGCACGATTGCTTCTCCTATTCACCGAGCTAGGGAATTGTTTTCCCACTTCTTCATGTTGCTTCTCTTGCAGCACTGGAAGTACTTCCCGGCTGTCGCGCTTCATCCTATGTTTTTTCAATACAGCGGTCATAGCTAGATTGCGGCGGAGGCGATGGTGGTCGCTTCAGTGCATCCAAAATGCGCTTAGCTTTCACCGGATCTACCATTTCCTTCGTAGGTGAAGGTTTCCGTTCAAAATGGGCCCTCACTTCGGCATCCACGATGTCCTTGGTTTCCTTGTTAGTCCTCTCATATGGTAACTTTGGAAGAGACTTGAGGCTTGGATCAAATTTGTATTTCTTCCCGCCTCTTGTACTGCTAGCCGCCGGAGCGACGACGTCTCTCTTCTGCCATTTCTGAGGCGGCGGAGTCCGCTGACACGCTGGAGGAGGCGGAGGAGGAGGCGGAGTGCCCTGACGCGCCGGAGGAGGCGGAGGATGAGGTAGAGTGCCCTAACGTGCAGGAGGAGGAGGAGGAGGAGGAGGAGGAGTGTCCTGAAGCGCCGGAGGAGGCTGAATCTGCTGAGGCGTCCAGTTTGGAAGCTTGATGTACTCCTTTCTCCATAGACAGATACTCCTCAAAGCATTTTCCAGAAGAATATCTCCTTCACCTGTAGGGAAGTCAAGCTCCAGCCCCTCAAATCTATCCATTATTTCATCCACCGTCACAACAGCATAGCCATGTGGAATCGGACGGCAATGGAAAGTTCCCTCGGCTACAGGAGGTAAAATAGAGTAGACCGCCGCCTTCAAGGTCAGGTTCTGGCATTTCATCATTAGTACGCAATGTTCAGCCTCCGTGATACTATCCACGGGGTAGCGAGGAGCCGTGAAATTAGGCTGAACGAGCTCCCCCTGAGATGGTGGGGTAGCTTCTGGGGCAACGTCGCAGGAAGGATCTTCGTGCCGCTGAGATGGTTGGCCGGTAGCTTGCTGGCTCTCAAGTTCCTCTAGTTTTGCTAATCTTGCACTGAGCTTCTGCATTTTGCTTGCTTCCTGTTTCCTCTTTCTCTCTCGGCTTCTATAACCACCGCTCTCGGGAAACCCATGCACCCACGGAACGGAGCCTGATGTGCCTCGTGTTTGTCCAGGGTGTTCAGGATTCCCGAGGACCTTTGTCAGCTCGTCCTTCTCTCTACCGGGAATGAACGCCCCTTCCTGCGCTACCTTGATTGTTGCCTGAAGATTCCATATGGGTATTGCAAGTTGCTCGTCCGTTCAAACACACTCCCTGTTTCTGGGTCCAAAGTTTCCCCAACCCCGAAGAACCAAGTCCTTGAACGATCTGGCCAGTGCAATGTTGCTGGTTGGACCCCTTTAGCAAGCAGGTCTTGCTCAGCTTTGTCCCACAACGGTCGGGCTTTGAGTAGCCACCTGACCCCGTGTGATGGTGATACTTCTTCTTTGTAGCATTTTGCTTGTTTGTCAATGACCATTTCTTACCCTTCTCCGATTTCTTGCAGGCCACAAATGCGGGCCAGTGATATCTTATCTTCTCATATCGACCGATGAATTCTGGAGTCTCCTCTTTCTCGATAAACTTTATGTTCAACTCTTTCTTCCAGTTCCTGAATAGTTCTGCCATCTTCTTAAGAGCAAACACTACAAAAAATACACTTCCGTGATGATACGTGTTTGTCATAGTAGGTCGCGTTTTTTGTCATGCATGTACATCCATGACGATTTTATGACAGAATCAAGATAGTCATACATGTGCTGTCGTAGAAGTGTTCCATGACATTACCAAAATTATCATCACGGAAGCGTCCACTTCCATGACGATAAATCGTGCATCACAAAAGTGCTTTCGTCAAGGGTGACCGACACGTGGCATCCACCGTAACAGAACGCTGTTAAGCTATCGGGTCGGGTTTTGGATCCGATAACCCGTTAACAACCCCGACCAATGGGGATTTTCCACGTGTAAAATCATCATTGGCTAGAGGAAACACGTGTCGGCTCACCGTTGGGACATATGTCATCCGCTCATTGGACCGAAGGCGCCTATGATACGGTGACACGTGGCACGGCCCAACAGAGGCCCATTCCTATGAAAAGGCCGGCCCGTTTGACTTGGTCAAAAGGTGGCGGGCCGGCCCAGGGAAAGCCTGTTGACGGCCTGTTCGCATATAGCCCATTTACAGCCCGCTAACCCAGCGCCCGTTACGCCCTATCCGAATTAGGCCTAGTAGCGTCATCTGGGCCGTCCAATATGATTCAGCCCGTTTTAACTTCCGGCCCATGTGTGGCACATGACTTCTTTCGGCCCATATGAGGACCTTTGTAACTCTTGGCCCATTAACGGCCCGTGGTGAAACTGGCCCGTAATGAACAGTGTATCACTTTATACCCATTAACAGCCTGTTATTCCATTGGGCCGTTTCCAGCCCAAGTTATCTTTCGGCCTTCTCAGGGCCCATTGATTCTTGGGCTCATTTGCAGCATTCGGTTACATACGGCCTGTTACTGTCATTTTCTGCTTGTGGGCCAAATTCAGCCTGTCGTTACAGTCGGCCCGTTTGCGGACCGTTAATACGTTGGGCCGTTTTCATGTCAAAAAAAACCCGTTGGGCTGTTTTCATAGAGTCATCAAATACGGCCTATTAACGGCCCATTATGGTCAACGAATAGTACGACCCATGATTGGCGAAATGATGATACGCCCCGTAGAAGGCCCATGGATCCTACGGCCCGTATGAGGCCCATGGATAGTACGGCCCGTAGAAGGCCCATGGATCGTACGGCCCGTAGAAGGCCCATGGACCCTACGGCCCGTACAAGACCCATGGACCCTAAGGCCCATATAGAAGGCCGATGGATCCTACGGCCCATATATAAGGCCAATGGATCCTACGGCCGGACGAAGGCCCATGGATCATACGGCATGCAGGAGGCCCATGGTTACAACAGTCCGTGTGTTGCCATGATTATTTTGTCCTAGTTACCAAAAATAGGCTATTGTGGCCACTAGAAAAAACAGAAAAATAACTGTAGTGACTACAAGCAAACAACTAAACAAGACAATAAGGAAATAAATAAGCAAGCAATTAACGCTAGCCTATTATCGCTATTACACATATTGCATCCACTGGGCATCAAAGTTCGCCACCAGTGCAAATATAGGGAACAAAGCAGCACATTACATACACTGGCCGTCAAAATTGGCCACCAGTGCAAATAAACGCGACAGCAAAACAAGAGCATAACTGAAACAACTTCAGAAGAGCTCAAGAAACGTTATCCTGGGTATCCATCATGCTGGCAATAAACTTAACAAGCTGATTAGCTTTGTCTTGTTTGGCGCTAAAATCCTCCAATGCTTGCTGTTGCACCAGAAAGTATGCATCTGAATGCTCCAGGGACTTCCGCAGTCCTTCCGCCTCTGGTCGCAGCACAGCTGATCGATGTCTTTCAGCTTGTAGTTGAGACTCAAGAAACCCAACTGATTCAGACAGTGAGTTTGAATAGCTTGTGCAAGCGGTAGTGGCCAGTAACTCGAACACTAAACCAAGACAGGACTTTGGGGTTGTCTCGCTGTCTTCAAGATAGTCTTCCTTAGTTGTTTTACCAGCTTTGTTGGAGATCAACAAGGATGTGTCACTATCCTGAACCTTATCTGCATTACTTCCTTTACCATTGCTTAATAAGGCACTCTTCCCCAATATTCTGTCAGCATTCTAAAAGAAGAAACAAGCAGGCACATAACAAGTTTAACATGTACTAGTATATGAAACTCATTTCGGTGAACCAGTTCATTAGTAAGGTGGACAGGATTAAACTACCAAGTCTTCTATTGCCAAGTACTAGTACATAATAAAAGCATCAAACAAACATATATCTATGTCCTATGGTTACTGCATTGTCTTGCCAAATCAAAATAGAGACACGGTTCAAATCATATCAGTTCAAGACAAAGCAGCAGTGAAAGAATACAAAGCATGGAAAACTACATGGCACAACAAGATTTCAGATGGGTACCACGGGTCTACATGTACAACAACACTATTGGCTCTGTTCTGATGCTAGTAATGTGCATGATATGAAAGTCAACTGTATACACAATTGAAATTGAAATCAATAGAGTTATTGATAAGAGCAAACCTATTAAAGAAACATGCGTGAACATACCTGTTGTGCCATTGGAGTTTCGATTGGATCCTTCAATTTAAAAATAAGTTTGTATGAGTAAATATAGTGATACAAGAGCAAAGCAATCATAGTTAAAAAAAGGCGCGCCTAAGCGAGCGCTTAAGCGCGCCTAGGCTCTAGGTGTTGGCAAAACGCATTGCGCATAACTACACATAATATGTGCATAACTGCGCATAAGCATGCGCTTTGGTCAGTAAAGTGCAAGGCGGTGGCAAAACGCACAATTAACGCCTAGCGCTTTTTTGAAGTATGATAGCAATGAAATCATAAATTAGAACAGTTGTTCTTCAGGTTTAGGCACTTGTTCTACATGAACAGAGTACAATAAGATGCAAGAATATAATACTTAAAAATAGAAAATGAGCTCATAGACCTTACCACATTCTTGGTTCGGGACCAGTACAGAACAAGGCGTTCCCAGTCATCGTCCAGTAAATGTGTCTCAAGAGAATGTAAGGGAATTTGATGAGTTTCTTTGCCGGTGAAGTACGTTTTCTTTAGGTAATTTCGATACTGCCACCAAGCATTCTTGAAGATAGCAGAGGTATTAGCACAGGTTACCTCATCTTGAGTTTCCAAATCGGTCCTTCTCTATAGAGAAAAATGGGAAAATTTGCTGTATTATAACCATCATGGAGGTAGGATGTATGGGACAAAGCAAAGTAATTGCTATGAATAACATTACTTACACATAACTCCTGGACAAACACCTGCAACTGGCATTTTCCTTCATCTTCAGTATAATATTTCCAAGATGGGAAGATACGCACATACAATTTAACAACATCAAATGCGATAGATGCTAACCTACGACTAGCTGGTTGTGCTTCCTCCATAGGAATAGGCGTACTAACTGGTGGAGTTGGGGTTCGCCATGATAGTACTGGCCCTTTTGGCACTGGAGCTGCCTTACTAACTGCTCTTGTTTGGGAGCTCTGTGGTGGAGATGGTGCTGTGTCAACAGGAACTGGGTTACTATCGGCTGGGGTTGGGGTTAGATTGGGTGAAGCTGGTTCTCTGTCCATCGCAGTAGGGGTACAATCTGCGAGAGTTTGGGTTATGTGTGGTAGGGCTGGTTCTTGTGCATGTACAACCGGGGTGCTATCTCCACCAAGAGGTATCACTGTTTTATTTGAAGACCGTGTTTTTATTCCGCTAGATACTGGCATCACCCGCTCCAATTCAAATGGCTGGTAAACAGGAAACATAGTTGAATGTACAGACATTGTATGAGAGACAGATGCAATAGATATTGTGGAAAAAAGAGGGCATGAAATAGTTGACATGTATATTGTTTAACTAAAATGGATAGCATGACATAATTTCACATATATGATGTCTATCTAAACTGGATAGCATAGCATAACATAATTCAAAGATATGATGAATAACTAAACAGGATCGCATGACATAATTCACCTACATGTTATCTAAGTAATCAGGATCGCATCATTTAATTCACATATGTGATTTATATGCTAAACAGAGGGCATTCGATATGATGTCTGAACTAAGAACATGGTGTTGAATATTGTGTATATGATGTCTAAACTATGCAATGCAAGACACCGTATGCATGATATGAGCAGTATAACTGTGCCAAGTTAGAGCATACATCTCAGTGGGGCAATAGGACTGGTCATCTGTCTCTGAATCCATCTATGAGGAGCTATCGGGACCCAACAAGAGATCTGCTTCGGCAGGTAGCACTGTCTGCTCTGAAGGCCTTGTTTTCACTCCAGATTTTTCCATCTCCCACCCAAATGGTTGATTCACAGGAAGAGTAGTTTAATGTACAAACATTGTCGACAAATGGAAATGTAATGAAGAAAAGGATGGGCAAGATATCATTCAAATATATGATGCCTGGTTAAACAGGATGGCATTGCACATTTCACATATATTATGGCTGGCTAAAAGACATGAGACTGCATAATTCCCATATATGATATAGAAACTAAACAGGTGGCATTACAGAACATGTCTAAACTAAGCAGATGACATATATGATGTCAAAAGTAGGCACTGCAAGGCAACATATGCATGATATGACTAACATCATCATGCCAAGGTAGAGCAAACACCTTGGGGGGTAAATAGGAGTGGCCAGCGGCGTATGAATCCGCCTCAGAACAGATATCTTCCTTTGGATTACAATCTGGAGAGGGGTGGGGAGGGTTTGCCATTAAACCCACCATGGAGTGATGTCTGCATGACATTGTATTGCCGCGCAAAACTCTTCTCTTTTTCTCTACATGTTCAGCATGACTGTGTACAATATCTGACATGCATACGAAAAAAATATGGTGAGATTATGTAAGGAGAGCATGTAGAAATTTAGAGTGATGGTAACAACCAGTGGATCGACGGTTTTCCGTTGAACCAAAATAGCCCTAATGGATCAACGTGAATGTATAGTAATAAGTGATGCAACAAGTGTACAACCTCTTTGCCGTAGCCGTGTCGACCTCAGCATCATTGGGTTGGTCGCTGAAGCAGTTGAGGCAGAGGTGGCTGTTGGAGGTGTGGAGGAAGATCTGAGGAATCTGTAGACGGCGTCTAGGGCACTGCTCTGTTGTGATGGATCGTTCTGTCGTTGGAGCAGCTCCGGTGAGCCGTAAGACGTCAAGGCTGAAGCAGCACAAGACAGACATCGTCAATCTCAAGTGGGATTCTAATAGCATCTCCAATAGATGATGTAAAATGGATGTAAAATTAACATCACCAAAAACCACCTGACTATAACAGATGAGGTAAAAACTGTTGACTCTGAACTTAACTGTCGAAACTGAAATTTACTGTGGAATCTGAATGCTACTGTCGAAACTGAACGCAATGGTAGTAGAGAGGCACTTGACATGTAGTTCAGGGAGGGCCTGCAGTTCATCTTCAACCTGCACCCCCTTGAGCCGCCAGCCACCACCGGCCCCAACGCCGCCTCACCGCCCCGAAACAACTCGCCACCGCCGCCCCGGCCAGCCCTCTAGGCCCCCCGCCCCCACCCTGAACCCTAAGATAGATAGTGGGGTACCTCTCCGGCGAGCCCCCGTCCCCGCTGCGGGTGGTTCTTCCTTAACTCCAGCGAGCCCCCCCAACCCTAAAAATCGACTGACCGAGAAGTCGATTCAGTCGACTGAAGTGTGGCTTAATCAGAGCAGAGCAGCAGCACGAGCGAGGGGGAGAGCAGCAGCAGCAGCTAGGCGAGCGAGCGATCGAGCGAGAGCCAGAGTAGCAGCAGCAGCTTTCGCGAGCGAAAGCCGAAGTAGCAGCAGCAGATCCGGCTGGTATGGACGCCGCCACTGAAGGGGCCTCACACTGGGGGAGAGCCGCCATGGAGATGTCGCCCGTGGCGCCAGGTTCAAGGTAGCCGCTCCATGGGGGTGCGGGATGGAGCACCGTTGGTGCCGGGAGGTCGAGTTAAGGAGAAGGTGCGATGCGATGAGTGTACAACCTCTTTGGTGGCGCCGAGTAGGCCTCGGTTTCGTCCGAGGAGTCGGTGAGGATGCTGCGGTTCCGTTGGAGCAGGTTAAGGCGGCGCTGTGGGGATGGAGCAACCGCGATAGACGAGGCGATCGTCGGAGCAGCTCCTTGGAGGTGGAGGACGGGGTGGCTGAACCGACGGGATGGCGAGATGGACGACCGATCCTCATCCGTAGAGGTGGACGGGGGACGTCGAGCTGTTGCGGTGGACGATGTCGTCGGGGAAGAGGCTCCGGCTGGGTAGCAGTGACGTGGCGGACAGAGGAGGGTGGGGTTTCGCGGCTGGAGCGGAGAGGTTATGGCAGCCTGGGATTTCGAATGGCGAAAAGGGGGCGATGGGAGGGGGTGAAGCATGACTTAGGGACACACTTGTCCAAAATGTAGGGTGTGTTACAAAAGTATCCCCCCCCACCGATTTGAACTAGCGGCCCTTTCAGCTCAGGGTTAGAAAGGGGATTTCGCGTGTCGGGATTTGGCAACTGGAGGGAGTTTTCGCGCGCGTTGTAGTTTTGGGATAGCAAGGCGCGGGTTGTGAAGGCGCTAGTTTTGGGAGCACGATATCTGGATTTTTGGGATATAACAAGACACGGGTTGAATTTTAGGGACAAGCCTAACGTGTAGTAATATTGTACTTGTACGTACCAAATCAATTCGCACTTCCCTCAACCAAAAAGAAAACGAAAAAAATAAAACTATTCACACCACACAAAGAGAGAGTCTTGCCCCGTTTTACTATACAAATGCTATTCAAAGCTACTCCCTCCTTCCATCTATATAGGGCCTAATGCGTTTTTCGATGCTAACTTTGACCAAATATTAGAGCAATGATATATGACATGCAACTTACATAAAGCACACCGTTAAATTCGTCTGTGAAAGGTTCTTTCAATGATATAATTTTCACATTGTGCATGTCATGTACTATTAATCTTGTCAATAGTCAAAGGCGGTCTTAAAAATCTCATTACGCCCTATATAGATGGAAGGAGGGAGTATGAATCCATGTTATGTCCGATTAAATTTTTTCGCTTGCTGTATAATGCATGTAACCTACTCATACCAACATTTTAGTGCATTCCAAATGTCTATACTACCGCTGCAATTCGAACTAAATTTGAATTCGTTTCTCTATTTCAATAAGAATCTACAATCATGATTGTTGCCAACTTCAACCATCATAGTTTCCTTGCTATCCGCCAGATATAAATCGGACGGCCTATAATGCAGGATGGCAGGCACACCATCATCAACAACTCCGTTTTTTATAAGAGTAGAGATAAAATATATTAAATGTAGTATAACATGTTCATAAACACACCATGTGTATCACCGTTATATATATTCACACATGCGTCGGTTTAAAACACTATGATAAATTCTTCAAATATCCGAATTCGCTTTTTATAATGAAGTATATATGATCTCTATTCATCTTTTACACCCACACAACCCTCTTATCTTTGTAGCTAGCGCTAACTTTCTCTTGTGCATGCACACGCCCGCATACCTCTCACCCTCCCTCAGCATTCTCTAGCTCCATCGCGCAAATTCGTCTTTTCACTTTAGGTCATTCACCCACGGTGTGTGTAGGCCCCCAGCTCCTTCTTTACGGCACACATCGATCGATATGCCTCTCTAGCCAGGTGTGCCTAGCACAAACACAAGCTTCCCCTCTTCTCTTGTCACCGTCCATGCCTCACTCCCACCACTCTTTTCATCGTTCTCGTACTCGCACACCCCCCCTCGATATAGTATGTCTCTCGTACCACCTCCTACATGCATCCCTCTCTCTCTATCCTTATCCTCACACATGCATGTATACCGATCAATCTCCCAACATATACCTAGATCGACTTTAACTACCCCCCCATCGATTGACGTACCTCACAAGTTATGTCTCTCCTTTCTCTAACAATGGGCGACTGGTCTTCCTATGTAGTTACGTCTGCTTACCACAGCCACATCGTCCCCCCTCATCATTCGTGCATGCCTCCTGACCCGTCTCTCACACGCACGTGCACAAACAACAAGCAACCATCTCCTCTCTTATTGATATTGCAGGCGTGCCCTCCATTTGTCTAGCAAGCCTATCCCGCCATTTGTTAGAAGCAACTCCACTACCACCCCCTCCAACACTCTAGCTCTGTCTCTCTCCCAACCTTATTCCTCTCCTGCACATATGCATGGATGCCGATGGATCTCCCTTAATACATGAGGCAGATCGATCTTCTTAATACATGAGGTAGGCCTCTCTCCTCCTCCACACATATACCAGCCATTGTACCTCTATAGTTAATTGGGCCTCCCTCTTCCCCCACCACACACCGATAGTCGAGCACTGCAGGTAGGTATCCATGCCACAGAGACAAACTGCACATGTCCCCTCTCACGTTCCAGTAGGCCAACCACTCTATATCTTTGACGTGGGCACACACAAATTCGATGGCACTCTTTATCGATCGCGCGTGCGCACACACACACACATCATCCCTCTCTTCGATTCTATGGACACCTCAAGCCAATGATACCTCCCCTCTCTTCTCGTGGATCGCCCCCTCTATATATATGTTATATCCAGGACTCTATTTCACACACATTGCATATGTTACATTTTTTGATTGACCCCCCCCCCCCAAAAAAAAACTCTCAAGAACCCACACACTATATCTCTCTAGGTTTGTATCTCTCTCACACAACCCCATGTAGGTGGTGTACGTATACAAGAAGAGAATAGGTGCACCGTGCACGTACTCACGCTTCGTGCCCAGCCACACCCGCGCGGGTACACGGTGGACCTCATTTCTTTACGAAATGGCAACCCACGTGCTAATTTGAACGCCTGTAGCGGTTGTTTACCTAGGGAGGTCGTGTACCACGCGTGCACGAAACAAAGTTTGACTTGACGCGTTGCCGCGTTATTTTTAAATAAAGTTATAGCGCTCAATGGCACGTACACAGAATATAAAACGATTTTTATGGAGAAAAAGGTAGTCCGCTCACTATATACAATGGAGCCTGCCTGCCAGGTTTGTCGCTCTTCAGAGTATCTCACACAAGGCTGCGGTGGCCTCTCTCTCTCTCACCGTTGGTCACTGATTCGGCCGCATCCCGTTCGCCGGGGAAAGGGAGGAAGTGCATCGTTTCTCTGTTCGACGGTGCCGAGGCAGCACGTCCCGATCTGCGGTACACGTCGTTCTCTCTGACCAAGCTCCAGTGCGGCAGGGCCTAAGCCACCTGCTCGCAGATTCCGCCCGCCGCCGCTCACCTAGTTACATCCTGACTACCTCCAGGTATCCCCTCCGGCCTTGCTCCACTGCCTGTCTTCCCACGTCGCTGCATATGGATCTTCCATAGTTCTTTGCCCAGAATGTAGCTCGTCCGGCGTACTTTCCATATTGCATTCTCGTCCTCACACCGTTTTAGACAAACACAACCGTGTTGTTATCTTCCCTTAGGACAAATATGCTTCTTTTTTGTCGTCGCATGTGTCATCAACTGTTATTGGCCAGTAATTGTTTCCTTTCTACCTCTTTTTTGCAAACAGGGCTATCCATTTCACCTCGTTGCTATTGCGACCTTTTGGTGAACTGCACAAATCACTTTTTTCTTATGAGTGTTTTATGCAGTTGTACTAAAATGTCACACGGGCAATGTCTCTACATTTCAGTGTGACCGCACAAAGGGAGATTGGTTTTGCTCTATCCTCCTCATCCAACTCCGAGCCTAATCTTCTCCAACTAGTTAGTCTTAAGAGAAACTGCAAAGGTGACCGGCTTCTATTTGTGTGTTTATTGTTTCATCAGCAGTCCTCTATTGTCGTAATCACACTTAATATCTTTGGAACATGGACGCTCAGCTCTATTTTAGTGGAACTGCACAAAATGATCGGAATGTTGCATGCTCCAGACAGCTACTTTTTTCCCAACATGCCTTGTTGATTTAGACAGAGCTGGGGGGACGTTGCTGCCAATAAAAGCATGGATCAATTTTAATTTAACACCTTCTCACAACTCTGTCTTCAGTTGTGATGTAATTATTAGCTCTGATCTGCTAATAATTGACATGCATTAGCAAGGAAGTTAGTTTTTTATTGTTTCCGAAAGAGCATCGATGGCAAGACACGCGAAACAAAAGCTGAAAGCTCACACCATTATACAATTTCATGTCGCTGGAAAATTATTTGTATAGTACGTCAATTATGTAAACAAATGATGGAAGCTTGATAGCATTGCCAGAAGCCTCTTCATCATCTGGGTCCATGTGCCATGCACAAAATTATACTCCTTCGTTCCTAAATATTTGTCTTTTTACAAATTTCAAACGGGCATATTTTAGAGTGTAGATTCACTCATTTTGCTTTGTATGTGTACTCCCTCCGTTCCTAAATATTCTATTCGTCTTTCTAGAGATTTCAACAAGTGACTATATACGAAGCAATATGAGTGAATCTACACTCTAAAATATGTCTATATACATCCGTATGTGCCAGTCCATTTGAAATCTCTAAAAAGACAAATATTTGAGTAGTCACTCGTTGAAATCTCTAGAAAGACAAAAACTCCGGAGTATATTTAAGAACCGAGGGGGTAGTGCACAACCGCATGGGAGACTCAGCCCGGTTGTTGCGCCGCATTAATAGTGAGTAACGAGCAGTCAAATCATAAGCCCCACCTTTCCCACTATAAGTTGCTCTGAAGAAGCAACCATCAATACGCTCTTCTTTGAATCCGCTCATACTACTCCATCTGTCACTGTTTATACAGCGCGCTTCAGAAAAAGAAAAAAAATCTGTGGGACCAAGGCAACTAGCGATACGCCTGAAAAATAGTATTGGTAGTTATAGCACGGCGTCTATTACTAGAGGGAATAATGCGTACACACATGAATGCAGTGCTTCCACCCCGGGTACACACATGCATGCACTTACTCCACTCCGTAGTAGTACAGAGTACATGGAGAGAAAATTGTGGACTTGATTGCGGTTACCACGCCCTAATTAATTGAGCATTAAACCAAACGCGTCTAAAGTCTCTCTGGTGGTGGAATTGCATTGAGAGAAATGCATCATAATGAAGCGCGCCCTGTAAACTGTGATGGAGGGAGGAGTAGTATGAAGGTGCAAAACCAAGTACGCGTATGGCCAGTCGGTTAACGCACCTCCTCTTGGCATATCACTGCCATGTGGGACAAAAGTGTGAGCAAACCGATCTCAATTGACGGCAAAGAGCCAACCCGCCGTTCCTTGAGAGAGACGAGGAGCGAGAACACACAGACGGGCTCGCATGGAGGCCAAGATATATTCGAGCATGGTTGGTTGATCGATATCATTCATTACATGTTGGGCTGCCGTTTTCCGCCCTTCTCCGGAATAAACGTGTACTTTATCAGAAATAAAAAAGTAAAAGTACAGACGCTCCACCATGCGGTTCTAGTAGTAGTATTACTCGTACTACTGCGCTTGGCTCTTCGCCTCTTCATGAAGTCGAACAATGATGGTACTCCGCATGTTGGGTACTACAGTGTATGCCTCTGACAATCTGACACCGAATGGACTGATGCATGTCCACCGAGGGTAGGTTGCATTAGTCAAAAGGCGTAAGCGAGCTTCACCTTGTCCTGCAAGCTTCTCCTCATTCTGCGAGTTGACGGGACACACCACAAAGTAGTGCTAGTCCATACTCCCTCCTTTCCGGTTAATATGGCTTAATCTTTTTTGCGGGTAAATGAGAGAGCTTTATTCATATATAAGCATTCTTAGGACGATCATCCAAGACACTGGTCACTAGGAAGTGAGGTACCCTGCAAAAAAAGAAGTAGGAAGTGAGGTGTTTCATCAAGCCAGCTCTCGACCACATTCAAAGTGCAGCAAGCACGGTCCGCACGAAGATGCGTCGCAAGGTTTGCTGACCTGTTTACATGCTGAATAACAAAAAAAGAGGAAATATTACCGAGCGCTACTATTTGTAACAGGATATGAGCCAGAATTAAGCGAGAATTGTGGCGAGTGTTCCATGCAATCAACTTCCATTATCACATGCGAGAACCCTCGAAGAGAACCAAATGTGTTGAAGATTGCTTTATCATATTTTAAAATTATAATAAGAGTGCAGACGCTCCTCCATCCGGTTCCTAGTACTAGTATAGTACGTACCTTTATGGACTATAGTAGTAGTACTAGTACTAGTAAACTTTGCGCTTGGCTGTTCGCCTATTCGGGAAGTCGAACAATAATAGCACTAGTAGTATAGTGTATGCTTCTGGCAATCTGACACCGAATTAACTGTTGCACATCCACCGCCTGAGCGAGGGAGAGCTTGCATTAGCCAAAAGTTTCTCCTTGTCCTGTGAGCCACCGCACGCAAGCTTCTCCCGTCCTGCAACCTTCTCCTCGTTCGGCAAGTTGATGGGACACAACAAAGTAATGCTAGTCCATACTGCCTCCTCTCCGGTTAATATGGCTTAATTTCAAACGAGATAAATACACTATCTGTCACTATATATTTGTAAAAATACGGTCAGTGGACTTCATAATACGCTCATTGCGCTCAATATATATATTTTCCGGTGTTTATACGGTCACTAGCTCACCCTGACTGAGTATGTGTGAGGGAGTCCTGGACTAGGGGGTGTCCGGACAGCCGGACTATCATTATCCGCCGGACTCCAAGACTACGAAGATACAAGATTGAAGACTCCGGCTCGTGTCCGGATGGTACTTTCCTTGGCGTGGAAGGCAAGCTTGGCAATACGGATATGTAGATCTCCTACCATTGTAACCGACTCTGTGTAACCCTAGCCCTCTCCGGTGTCTATATAAACCGGAGGGCTTTAGTCCGTAGGACAACATGCATTACAACAATCATACCGTAGGCTAGCTTCTAGGGTTTAGCCTCCTTGATCTCGTGGTAGATCTACTCTTGTACTACCCATATCATCAATATTAATCAAGCAGGACGTAGGGTTTTACCTCCATCGAGAGGGCCCGAACCTGGGTAAAACATTGTGTCCCTTGTCTCCTGTTACCATCCGCCTAGACGCACAGTTCGGGACCCCCTACCCGAGATCCGCCGGTTTTGACACCGACATTGGTGCTTTCATTGAGAGTTCCTCTGTGTCGTCACCGATAGGCTTGATGGCATCTTCAACCAGCAACGCTGTCCAGGGTGAGACTTTTCTCCCCGGACAGATCTTCGTATTCGGCGGCTTCGCCCCGCGGGCCAATTCACTTGGCCATCTGGAGCAGATCGAAAGCTACGCCCCTGGCTGTCAGGTCAGATTTGGAAGCTTAAACTTCACAGCCGACGTCCGCGGAGACTTGATCTTCGACGGACTCGAGCCACAGCCAAGCGCACCGCACTGTGACGACGGGCATGATTTAGCTCTGCCACCGAACAGTGCCTTGGTGGCCGCACACGGGTCCGCTCCGGCCATTGGCCCGGAGCCGATCGCCCAGATCGAGGGCCGGTGGATAGACGCCGCCCTGGGGGCTCCAACATCCACGGCGATGGAGCCGAACACTAATCTTGTCCCCTGCGAAACTCGTGATTCCGAGGCGCCGGACTCCTCGCCGGACTTCGAACCTCCCGCGCCCCTACCAATCGGTCCGGATTGGGCGCCGGTTATGGAATTCACCGCCGCGGACATATTCCAATGCTCGCCTTTCGGCGATATCTTGAATTCACTAAAGCATCTCTCGTTATCAGGAGAGTCCTGGCCGGATTATGGCCAGGATGGTTGGGATACGGACGACGAAGAAATTCAGAGCCCACCCACCACCCACTTTGTAGCCACTATCGACGATCTAACTGACATGCTAGACTATGACTCCGAAGACATCGACGCTATGGACGACGATGCCAGAGACGAACAGGAACCAGCGCCCACAGGGCACTGGAAGGCCACCTCGTCATATGACATATACATGGTGGATACCCCAAAAGATGGGGACGGCGAAGAAACAGCGGAGGCAGATCCCTTAAAGAAACAGCCCAAGCGCCGGCGTCAGCGGCGCCGCTCTAAATCTCGCCACAGCAAGAATGGAGATTCCGGCACAGGAGATAATAATACTCCTGAGAGTGCCGAAGACAATCCCCTCCAGCAAGACTCAGCGCAGGAGGATGCAGAAGCAAGCCCTCATGAGGGGGTGGCAGACGAAGAGGTTGAGGATCATAATTATATGCCTCCCTCCGAAGACGAAGCAAGCCTCAACGATGACGAATTCGTCATACCCGAGGATCCCGTCAAACAAGAGCGCTTCAAGCGCAGGCTTATCGCCACAGCAAACAGCCTAAAGAAAAAGCAGCAACAGCTTCAAGTTGATCAGGACCTGCTGGCCGATCGATGGACCGAGGTCCTCGCGGCCGAAGAGTATAAACTCGAACATCCCTCCAAAAGTTACCCAAAACGCAAGCTGCTCCCCCAATTAGAGGAGGAAGCATACGTACCTCCATCACCAGCGCACGATATGGCTGACCGACCACCCCATGGTCGTGACAGAGAGGCATCCAGGCCCCCAGCCAAGACCATACCCCGGCATCGCTCCAAAAGTACGAAGCCAAGAGGGAACGCACCGGACTTGCGAGACATATTGGAGGACAAAGCAAGGCAATCCGGATCCATCTATGGATCACGTGGGCGCCCTACGACCCACGACGAATACCGTCGTGCCGGATACAATAACCCCGGCTGGGCCGAACACAGCAGACAACGCTCTCTCGAGCTGCGTCGCGATATCGCTCAATATAGGGGCGCCGCACACCCGCTATGCTTCACTGACGAAGTAATGGACCATCAGATCCCCGAAGGGTTTAAACCCGTAAACATCGAATCTTACGATGGCACAACAGACCCCGCGGTCTGGATCGAAGACTATCTTCTCCACATCCATATGGCCCGCGGCGACGATCTCCACGCCATCAAGTACCTCCCACTCAAGCTTAAAGGACCAGCTCGGCATTGGCTTAACAGCCTACCCGCAGAGTCAATTGGGTGTTGGGAAGACCTGGAGGCCGCATTCCTTGATAACTTCCAAGGCACATATGTGCGACCACTAGACGCCGACGACCTAAGCCACATCATTCAGCAGCCAGACGATCGGCCAGACAATTCTGGACACGGTTCTTGACGAAGAAAAATCAAATCGTTGATTGTCCGGACGCAGAGGCCCTTGCAGCCTTCAAACATAACATCCAGGACGAATGGCTAGCCCGGCACCTGGAGCAGGAAAAGCCGAAATCCATGGCAGCCCTCACATCGTTAATGACCCGCTTTTGTGCGGGAGAGGACAGCTGGCTAGCCCGCAGCAACAATCTCCGTAAAAATTCTGGTAGTCCGGATACTAAGGACAACAACGGCAGGTCACGTCGAAACAAAAACAAGCGCCGAATTAACGGCGACGATAAGGAGGATACGGCAGTCAATGCCGGATTCCGAGGCTCTAAACCCGGTCAGCGGAAGAAGCCATTTAAAAGAACCACTCCGGGTCCGTCCAATCTGGACCGAATACTTGACCGCTTATGCCAGATACATGGCACCTCTGAAAAGCCAGCTAACCACACCAATAGAGATTGCTGGGTGTTCAAGCAGGCCGGCAAGTTAATTGTCGAAAACAATGACAAGGGGCTAAATAGCGACGACGAGGAAGAGACCCGGCCGCCGAACAACAGAGGACAGAAGGGTTTTCCCCCACAAGTACGGACGATGAATGTGATATACGTGACCCACATACCCAAGAGGGAGAGGAAACGCGCACTAAGGGACGTCTATGCGATGGAGCCAGTCGCCCCAAAGTTCAACCCATGGTCCTCTTGTCCGATCACTTTCGATCGAAGAGACCATCCGACCAGCATACGCCATGGCGGATTCGCCGCATTGGTCTTAGACCCAATCGTCGATGGGTTCCACCTCACGAGAGTCCTGATGGACGGCGGCAGTAGCCTGAACCTGCTTTATCAGGATACAGTGCGCAAAATGGGCATAGACCCATCAAGGATTAAACCTACAAAGACAACCTTTAAAGGTGTCATACCAGGAGTGGAAGCCAACTGCACAGGCTCAGTCACACTGGAAGTGGTCTTCGGATCCCCGGATAATTTCCGGAGCGAAGAGTTAATCTTCGACATAGTCCCGTTTCGCAGCGGCTATCACGCTCTGCTCGGGCGAACCGCGTTTGCCAAATTCAACGCGGTGCCGCACTATGCATACCTAAAGCTCAAGATGCCAGGCCCTCGTGGAGTCATCACGGTCAATGGGAATACGGAACGCTCCCTCCGAACGGAGGAACATACAGCGGCTCTCGCGGCAGAAGTACAGAGCAGCCTTCTAAGGCAATTCTCGAGTCCGGCCGTTAAACGGCCGGATACAGCAAAGCGCGCCCGGAGCAATGCCAACCAAGACCGCCTGGCGCGATCAGAGCACGCGTAGCAATGCGGCCCCAACCCTCGCCCGCGTATGATCGCAAGAATAACACTCCGCGTACATCATTACGCTTTGGAGATACCATGGGCACAGGGGAGGGGGCACGATCACAACGGACCCAGAGTGCGGTTCGACCACACCGGGGGCTCGCAAATGTGCCCCTCTTTTTTATTATTTTTCTTCTTTTTTGTACACAAGACTCTGTTAACCAGAAGCCCTGTCCGGCGGTGAACCTGCCGAACTCATGATGCAACAGTCAGGGACTAAAGAAGGCCGCGCCGAACACTCAGGTGGTCTCAATTACGAGCATTAAATTCGATTATATACACCAAATCCGCAGCTCATCCCTGGAGGGGGACATGTTTATTTAGTCCAAATCCCTTGCTTACCGCACTATTTGTATCAGTCCGCTCTACTAGCAGACTTTTCTTTCATTAATAATGCAGCACCTTTATGATCGCAATTGCATCACATTATATATATATATGCTCATCATATGACATCTGGCACCCGTATATTTTGGTACGACATAATACACCGGGGGCTTATGTTCCCCACTCTATGCTGTGATAAAGTCCGAACACTTTCACAAGTGCGGCACCCCGAACTTATAGCATTATATGAATCGGCTCCGAATCATGTCTTGGGTCAATAGTTGGGTTTGCCCGGCTCCCACGTTTTGGTGCCTTACGTTCCGTTCTATCGGCTAAGGTGGCACTGGGAGAACCACCGCGATTGCGCCCCGGTTGAGCTAGGCTAACGCCTCAGTGGAGAAAGCTAAAACTGACTGGCATGATAAGGCGAGAGACTGGTCGTTGTTCGAGAGGTTTTTTCGGGTCCTTAAAGACTCACGCCGCTTCGAGCGAAGTTCCGGATAATGTCCGATGAAGGCGTGGATAGCGCCCCGGATTCGGTTTTCCGAATACCAGGGGCTTCGCCGAAATTTAAAATTATAGAATTCTATGGCTAAGTGAGAGTGTTCAAGCATTATAAGTCCGGTTGCCTTGTTCGTCGTGTTGAGCGCCTCCCTAGATGGAGCCAAAAATGGGAACAAGAGTGCTCAAGTTTATCCCGAACACCCCAGCACTTGTGGCTTGGGGGCTGAAGCCAACAACTTGCCATCTCTCAGATTTTACAAACGGCCGCACAGAAGGTAATATTTTAAATTAAACAAGCGTTGCTCATGGCACATATGAATGAAGTTTTCAGCGCACAGGATAAATAAACAGCGAGTTCACTCAAAGATTACATTTCGGGAGCACTCATCTGCAATATCGCAGGCTCCCTTCAGGACAATTTTATAATACTTCTCCGGCGTGCGATACTCCTTGCCCGGCGGCGGTGGGTCCGTGAGAAGCTTCTCCGCATCCAATTTGCCCCATTGCACCTTTATGCGGGCAAGGGCCCGACGAGCGCCTTCGATACAGGCGGAGCGCTTGACTACATCCAGCCTAGGGCATGCATCTACCAGCCGTCGCACGAGGCCAAAATAGCTACCAGGCATGGCCTGTCCAGGCCACAGCCGGACTATGAGGCCCTTCATGGCCTCCTCAGCTACCTTGTGGAGTTCGACCAGCTGCTTCAGCTGGTCGCTTGGGGGCACCGGATGGCCGGCCTCAGTATACTGAGACAAGAAGACCTTCTCCGTCGAGCTCCCCTCCTCGCCACGATAGAATGCGGCGGCATCAGACGCACTACGCGGCAGATCTGCAAATGCCCCTGGAGAGCTCCGAATGCGGGTAAGTGTCAGGTAGTTCACATTAACATGCCTGCTTTGCATGAAAACCACCTTACCCGCCGCTATCTTCTTTATGTCCTCAACCTCCTGAAGGGCCTTACGGGCCTCGGCCTTGGTGGACTTGGCACTTTTGAGAGCCGAGGCAAGCTCGGACTCTCGAGTCTTGGAGTCATGCTCCAAACTCTCATGTTTTTCCATGAGAGCCTGGAGCTCTTGCCGAACTTCCGCCACCCGTGCCTCTTGCTTTTCTCGCTCAGCCCGTTCCACGGCCGCACTGCGTTCGGCCGTGGACACAGCATCCTTCAGGGCTGCCGCCTCGTTAGTGGCCCCTGCAATACACATATTATCCTTGTTAATTTTATTTGCAACCAAAATCCTTTTCTGTAAGGTACTTATTCAAAGAGGTGTTACTCACCTTCTTTTCCCTCGAGCTGCTTCTTTGCATGGCCGAGCTCTTGCTCGGACCGCTCGAGATCCTTCTTCAGCACGTCAACCTCCGCCGTTAGTGCGGCAGAGGTCAGCAGCGCAGCCTGCAAACCCATATTGACATATTTTAGGCAACCCTGCGTATATCTTGTTAAAGATCCTTAGTCCGGCTTTTCTTTCCGAACACCGAACTAAGCATCAGGGGCTACTGTCTATGCGGTATTACATTACATAATTTTAACTTCTTACCTCAAAGCCTGTTAAAAGGCTGCTGCAGGCTTCGGTCAGCCCGCTCTTAGCGAGCTGAACCTTCTCAATCACCGCACTCATGATAGTGCGGTGTTCGTCCTCGATGGAAGCGCCTTTAAGCGCCTCCAGCAGGTTATCCGGCGCCTCCGGTTGGACGGAGGCCACCGGCGTCACGGTCCTGCCCTTCTTTCGAAGGGGCCGCTTGCTGGACTCTGGAACCACTGCGGGTTCCGATGTAGAGTCCGGCACGAAGTCCGGGAGGCTGCCTGACGGCGCCTCCGGAGCCTCCTCCTGATGGGTCCCTCTCTGGGATCCCACCTCGACGTCCTCGTCGGCGCGTGGGGTGGAGGCAGTCGGGATGGAATTCACATCCGACGAGGCCAATGACCCGCTCGATGAGTCGTGGAGATCATCATTGGCCGGACTACGGGCAGAATGCGGCGTTAGAAGGATACTACGCGATATAAAAGAAATTACACATCAAGGATCCAGATACTTACGATCTTGCCGGATGCCTGGCCCTTGGAGGCCACTCATCCTCACCAACGCTGATGTTGGTGAAACTGTCCGGGGGGATAGTTCTCCCCCTCTTGGACCCTTCGGCCTCCCCGATGGGGGAAGCCTTCCTTTTCTTCTCTTCCTCCTCCAGGAGAGAGTACCCCTCCTCCTCGTCTTCGGGGGAGGAGTCCTCGTCGTCATCAGACGCCTGATTGCGGGAACTCTTTCGAGTCCCCGCGGCCACCTTCTTGGCCTTCTTCTCCGGCACCACGTGCGGTGCCGGAACCAGCAGCCCTGTTAAGCGGGCGTCCACTGGGTCTTCTGGCATGGGAGCCGGGCTGATGAGCAGCTTGGCCTTCTCCATCCATTCCTGTCAAAGGAAGAGGCAGAATGAAACCTCACTAGAGTCAATCTAATTATCACAAGTGTCCCGTAATGGGGTTGAATCACTTACCTCGTCAGTTGGATACTACGAGCTGAATCCGCGGTCTTCGGTCGCGGACGCGGGGGCTTCGGCGCCCTTGAACAGCACCCTCCAGGCGCCTTCGTATGTTGTATCGAAGAGCCCGCTTAGCGCCTGATGCTGTTCCGGATTGAACTCCCACAAATTAAATGCCCGTTCTTGGCATGGGAGGATCCGCCGGATGAGCATGACTTGGACCACGTCGACGAGCCTGAGCCTATTGCTCACCATCTTCTTGATACATGCTCGGAGTCCCGTCACCTCCACCGGATTCCCCCACTGCAAGCCCTTCTCTTTCCAGGAGGTGAGCTGCGTGGGGATGCTAGATCTAAACTCGGGGGCCACCGCCCATGTGGATTTGCGCGGCTCGGTGATGTAAAACCACCCCGATTGCCACCCCTTGACGGAGTCCATGAAGGTCCCTTCCAGCCAAGGGACGTTGGGCAATTTGCCCAACATGGCGCCTCCGCATTCCTCTTGCGTACCCTTCACAACCTTCGGCTTGATGTTGAAGGTCTTGAGCCACAGGCCGAAGTGGGGCCGAATGCAGAGGAAGGCCTCGCACACGACGATAAACGCCGAGATGTTGAGGATAAAGTTCGGCGCTAGATCGTGGAAATCCAGGCCGTAGTAAAACATGAGCCCCCGGAAAAATGGATGGAGCGGAAAGCCCAGTCCGTGGAGGAAGTGGGGGAGGAAGACGACCCTCTCATGAGGCTCAGGGGTAGGGATGAGCTGCCCCTCGTCGGGCAGCCGATGCGCGATATCGCTGGAAAGGTATCCGGCGCTGCGCAGCTTGGTGATGTCCTCCTCCTTGACGGTGGAGGCTAACCATTTACCTCCCGCTCCGGACATATTCGGAGAAGTTCGAGGCGAGATGCACGAGCTCGGGCGTTGGAGCTTGAGTTCGCGGGGATGGATAAGCAAAGGAGGAAGAAGGCGTAGGTGAGAAGGTGAATCCTTATCCCTTATATATAGGCGGACAAAACTATGCATCCCCCACCAGCCTGGTAAAACTCGCTTATCTCCCAAGCGCCACCATCAATGGCGCGGTTGGGTTACCCACGCACGTATTGATGAGAATCCCGGAATAAGGGGAACACGATCTCTGCTTCGACAAGACGTGCCAAGGAAACCGCTTCGCTAAACGTGCTGAGGTGGTATAGTAATTCAAACAAAGGCCTGGTGGCGGTGTGATGTCACGCCGCATGATACGTCAGCAAATTGAACTAAGTGTACATTTTATTCTCTCTACGGTGGAATGTGGAATTTATTTTGCAGAGCCGGACACTATCCTGGTGTTCATGATCTTCTCTGGATTATTCAAGAGGGGAACCCGCCTTGCAATGCCGAACATTATGCACGCCGGACTTATCGTCATTGAAGACTGGTTCAGGGGCTACTGAGGGAGTCCTGGACTAGGGGGTGTCCGGACAGCTGGACTATCATTATCCGCCGGACTCCAAGACTACGAAGATACAAGATTGAAGACTCCGGCTCGTGTCCGGATGGTACTTTCCTTGGCGTGGAAGGCAAGCTTGGCAATACGGATATGTAGATCTCCTACCATTGTAACCGACTCTGTGTAACCCTAGCCCTCTCCGGTGTCTATATAAACCAGAGGGCTTTAGTCCGTAGGACAACATACATTACAACAATCATACCGTAGGCTAGCTTCTAGGGTTTAGCCTCCTTGATCTCGTGGTAGATCTACTCTTGTACTACCCATATCATCAATATTAATCAAGCAGGACGTAGGGTTTTACCTCCATCGAGAGGGCCCGAACCTGGGTAAAACATTGTGTCCCTTGTCTCCTGTTACCATCCGCCTAGACGCACAGTTCGGGACCCCCTACCCGAGATCCGCCGGTTTTGACACCGACAATGTGTGTGCATGCACGTGTAGGTTGAGCACTTAGCGTGACCGTGTGTGTTTCGTCGTGTGCTCAGACATGCATGCATTAGGGTGTCGCGCACGTTTTTCGTCCATGTATACGTGTGACTGTTGCATACACGTAGGGGGAGTACGTGTAGGGGCCACTAAGGAGCAGTCAAATCACACAGTAAGTTAGTCGGAAGAAGCAACCATCATTTCACTCTTGAATGACACGTACGCAATATAAAATGGTTGATATGGAGAGAAAAATAAAACCACTATATATATACACTAGCAGGAGCCTAAGCTACAAGCCTGCTTGCTTAGGTTGTTCTCTTCACAAGCATAGAACGACGGGCCCGATCCCGCAGCTGGGGGAAGGGAACAATGTTCTGCGTAGACGCGGTCGACATCGACGAGGGAGAAAACCCACAGACGGTGCGTCCCAATTGGGGGTCACCGCGGTATGGGCCGATGCCGCGTCCCAACCGCCCTTCTAGCTACAGCCCGATGTCCCAGGTTGTCCATCTTCCTTTTGGAGCCGGCTTGCTCCACTGCCGTAGCTCCATCTCCATGTCGATCTTTCTCTACTTCTACTGGCTTCTACTTGTGATGAGTTTATGTCTAATGAACTAGTGCCAGTACTATTATTCTAATCACACTTCTTCAATATCTTTGCCATCAGGGATGCTCAGGTCGATTTTAGTGGAACTGCACAAAAGCATCGTATGATCCGAGGGTGCCAGCCGTCTTTCCTTCGACAGGTTCTACCTGGCCAGGGAATTAAATCATGTTTAGGGTTTAGGGTTTAAGTCATAGTGACCCCATCAGTAGTTTTTCTTTCGTACACACTCTCACAACTTTTTTCTTTAGTTGTGAAGTAAATATTGGCTATGATATGTGAATCATTGAGATGCATCAGCATGCGTGTTAGTTTTCCTTTGTATTTGATGGAATGTTGTAACGGGGCAACCTTGGAATAGGAATGAAAATGGAGTGGAAAGTTTCCGTTTTTCCGGAGAAAAAATGGAAACGGAGAGAAACCAACGTTTTGTTTCGTTGGATCGCGCCATCGAGCAAAACCAACGTTTAAATCACGTCTGTCGTGTCCGTGTCTCACCCTCCTCCACGACTCGACCCCACACGGTCGCTCGGCATGCCACTCACCACAAACCGAGTATATGATAACTTTTCGGCCTGCTTGTCGATGGATCGCGCCATGGAGTACTAGCACTACTGGAAGAGATTGACGAGTTGGGGGAGGACAACTAGCTGTAGCACGGACTCCCAAGAACTTTTTACATGCATGTTGTAGCCGGCTATTGCGACCTTTGAACGCGGAGCAGCCGCATGCACCCGGAAGCGGCGCGGGCGATGCTCTCTCGGCCGGCGCGCCGCTTCAATGCCGACGCCAGTGAGAGGTCGCGTCCGCTCTGGCCGGGCATGAATGCAACACTGACCGTTTCAGGCGGGAAGCACGTGCGGGTGATGAAGAGGGTTCGGGTTGGTCAGGACCGGCCGTGGAAGCGGTCCGGACGTGCGCAAACAAGAGATGTTATATGTTAATATTGCTGCGTATATAATTAACAACGTAAATAATGTGCCAGTTGGACAAATATGATTGGATATGGAGATGGAAATGGAATTTTACGTAAACACGGATATGCATGTCTATGTCTATGTGTGTGTGCGCGATGACTCTCGCGACCTGGAAGCGGGGGCGTGTTTTTGATCAAGTTTTCTTTCTTAGTACGTTAGAAAATCAGTTTGTCTAATTCACATCTAGATGTTATTTAAGGATATCACATCTAAGCTCCCACAAGTATATAATGTAGCAACAAGAAACAAAAAAACTAGGACAAAAAATAGACCACAAACAGAGTGGACATCAACTTAGATGTGACATAACTATGTCACATCTAGATGTGTCCTAGACAGACCCTTAAAAAATTGTCTGCCAGTTTTCGTTTCTTTTTTCCGGAAACGCGCGTATTCTATTTAAAACCACTGCTTTGGAGAGATTTTTTACTCCATTATAGCCTCTTGTTTGATAGAGTTTCTCGCGTCTCGCTCTCTCACCCTTTCCATATCAAAACAAGATGACAGTGTCCACTCTATCTCTCTCCTCACCGGTGGTCACAGATCCGACCGAATCCCGTCTGCTGCGGGAGGTGAGGAGGTGCAGCATTGACGTTGTCGCCGACAGCGACGGAGGAAGCCGATGCGCACCGTCCTCTCGGAGCCAGCACTGGCGCGGACGAAGATCCTCCACGCCCTTGTTCGCTGCCATCGTGTGGGCAGATCCCGCCCGCCCACCTAAATGACAACTCGCCCACCTGAGGTATAACTTCTTGTACTGGTCCAGCTCCCCAGGTCGCTGCGTGCGGGTTTTCTTCTATGCGACTACTCCCCAGCTCCCCATGCATAGTAGCTAGGGTTCGTCGGCTGGTCCAACATCACCTAATAGTACTATAATAGAGGAAATGCCACTCGAAAAGTTGTCCTGATTTATGCCTCAGTGGAGGTATACATGTTGTTTTGACAAAAAGTACATGGTGGTTGTGCGGTCATTGTCCATATGGTGGTAGTACTATCACTGGTTAAATGAAGAAATGCTTTTTTTCTCGGGTATCCTGGTTTAGTTCCCATCAAGATAATTATAATGCTTCTGTTTGTTGGTGTACTTTTCATTAATTCTTATTGACAATTGAGATGTCATTGCTAACCCTTTTTTATATTTTTGGAAACAGCGATGCGTGTCTCCATACCCAGGCATATCTTCCTCAATTTTAGTGGAACTGAACAAAATTGGATGGCCATTGTTGTTCCGCCTCACTGTCCTCTGCCACGTGGCTCTTCCTTCCTCGAGCTTGATTACTGAGAAGAAACAGACCACAGTGAGGATTTGTCGAACTTCATAGGTGCCTCACCCAAACTTGATGCCAAATGGATGATGCATCACCATGATAACCTATCGATGCTCATGGTTGCGCCTCATGGTTGCGTCGGCTGGTGAAGCTGATCGATTTTCAATGAAAAACAAGCTGTCTTCCATCAGTGCTCTTTGCTTGTTACACAAAGATGATATCCTTCATCAGTTCACCTTGGTTGCGTTGGAGACGCAGTCGTCTTTCATGTTGGTGCAATTTTATCACACAATTGGCTATGAACCAAATGTTTCCTCGAAGAAGGATCGGAGGTTGGTACTAAGAGCATAAGTTTTGTATTGATTTCTAAGCCTTCTCACAACTTTGTCTCCCGCTCCCCTGTAATTTTATTTGTCCAACTATTAACTTCGATTTAAAAAATGGTGTGGACTAAAAACCCGGATGGACGTAGTAGCCCTCCATTTTTATTACTCCGCATATTAGATTTGACTGAAGTCAAACTTTGTAATACTCTCAAACCTTTTCGATAATTGAAATTAAAATTCTTTATTTGTACACATTCTCACATGTTTCCGATAATTTGGCGCATGTGTGGTTGTTCACTTAAGGGAGGGTAGTGTACCACACGTGAAGGACAGGAAGTGCGACCAGGACGCGTGGGCATGGATCATTAGTTCATCGGAAGTAGTACTAGTTTTCTTCACTTTACATTAAATAAAGAGTTTCGTTTCGTACTTACACAATTTAAAACGTTTGTTATGGAGAGAATAAGAAAACCATTCCACTATATATTAGTTGTATATGATACGTCTCCAACGTATCTACTTTTCCAAACACTTTTACCCTTGTTTTGGACTCTAACTTGCATGATTTGAATGAAACTAACCCGGACTGACGCTGTTTTCAGGAGAACTGCCATGATGTTGTTTTATGTGTAGAAAAGAAAAGTTCTCGGAATGTCCTGAAAATCCATGGAGGTACTTTTTGGAAAATATAAAAAATATTGGCGAAAGAATCAAGACCAGGGGCCCACACCCTGTCCACGAGACAGGGGGCGCGCCCCCTCTACCTAGGCGCGCCCCTCCCCCTAGGCGTGCCCCCCTATCTCGTGGGCCCCCTGGACCTCCACCGACCTCAACTCCAACTCCATATATTCACGTTCGGGGAGAAAAAAAATCAAAGAGAAAGTTTCATCGCGTTTTACGACACGGAGCCGCCGCTAAGCCCTAATCTCTCTCGGGAGGGCTGATCTGGAGTCCGTTCGGGGCTCCGGAGAGGGGGATTCGTCGCTGTCGTCATCATCAGCCATCCTCCATCACCAATTTCATGATGCTCACCGCCGTGCGTGAGTAATTCCATCATAGGCTTGCTGGACGGTGATGGGTTGGATGAGATTTACCATGTAATCAAGTTAGTTTTGTTAGGGTTTGATCCCTAGTATCCACTATGTTCTGAGATTGATGTTGCTATGACTTTGCTATGCTTAATGCTTGTCACTAGGGCCCGAGTGCCATGATTTCAGATCTGAACCTATTATGTTTTCATGAATATATGTGTGTTCTTGATCCTATCTTGCAAGTCTATAGTCACCTATTATGTGTTATGATCCGACAACCCCGAAGTGACAATAATCGGGATACTTCTCGGTGATGACCATAGTTTGAGGAGTTCATGTATTCACTATGTGCTAATGCTTTGTTCCAGTTCTCTATTAAAAGGAGGCCTTAATATCCCTTAGTTTCCGCCAGGACCCCGCTGCCACGTGAGGGTAGGACAAAAGATGTCATGCAAGTTCTTTTCCATAAGCACATATGACTATTTACGAAATACATGCCTACATTACATTGATGAACTGGAGCTAGTTCTGTGTCACCCTATGTTATAGCTATTACATGAGGAATCGCATCCGGCATAATTATCCATCACTGATCCATTGCCTACGAGCTTTTCACATATTGTTCTTCGCTTATTTACTTTTTCGTTGCTACTGTTACAACTACTACAAAACCCAAAAACATTACTTTTGCTAATGTTACCTTTATTATCATACTACTTTGCTACTAAATACTTTGCTGCAGATACTAAGTTATCCAGGTGTGGTTGAATTGACAACTCAACTGCTAATACTCAAGAATATTCTTTGGCTCCCCTTGTGTCGAATCAATAAATTTGGGTTGAATACTTTACCCACGAAAGCTGTTGCGATCCCCTACACTTGTGGGTTATCAAGACTAATTTCTGGCGCCGTTGCTGCGGAGCATAGCTCTATTCTCTGAGTCACTTGGGATTTATATCTATTGATCACTATGAAGAACTTGAAAGACGACAGAACCAAGATTTTGCCCTCAACTACGAGGGGAGGTAAGGAACTGCCATCTAGCTCTGCACTAGATTCTCTTTCTGTTATTAGTAAACTTGCGACACCTAAACCCGCTACTGCTATGAATTCTGATATGTCGCATGTTATTGAAGATGCCACTTCTGCTTTGCATGATACTTATGATGAAACTACTTCTGTGCGTGATACTACTTTGCCATTAGGTGAATTTCTTGATGAACAACTTGCTAGAGTTAGGTGGAATGAAATTATTGAAGATGCTATTATTGATGATAGTGATGGTGAAAATTCTCCTAATGATTATGAATTGCCTGTTGTTCCTGAGGGTTATGTTATGAATGAAGAAGCTGCTAGAGCTATCTTTGCTTGCAATGATAGATATGATCTTAAGAAATTATTAGCTAAATGGAAGCAGCGGTCTCTTAATGCTAGAATGAAACCCGACCCTGCTTTTGCTACTTCACCTATCTGTGTTACTGATAAGGATTATGAATTCTCTGTTGATCCTGAGATTATTACTTTAGTTGAATCTGATCCTTTTTATGGCCTTGAATCTGAAACTGTTGTGGCACATCTTACCAAGTTGAATGATATAGCTACCCTATTTACTAATGATGAGAAGTCTCGCTATTATTATATCCTTAAGATATTTCCGTTCTTGTTAAAGGGTGATGCTAAGACTTCGTATAATTCTCTTGCTCCTGGTTGTGTGCGTAGTCCCCAGGTTATGATTTATTACTTCTCCGCTAAATATTTCCCTGCTCATAAGAAACAAGCTGCCTTGCGGGAAATATATAATTTTGTGCAAATCAAAGAAGAGAGTCTCCCACAAGCTTGGGGGAGGCTTCTCCAGTTACTTAATGCTTTGCCTGATCATCCTCTCAAGAAAAATGAAATACTTGATATCTTTTATAATGGACTAACCGATGCTTCCAAGGACTACTTGGATGGTTGTGCTGGTTGTGTTTTCAGGGAAAGAACAATCGACGAAGCTGAGTTACTATTGAATAATATGTTGACTAATGAAAATAATTGGACTCTTCCTGAGCCAATTCCTGAGGCAATTCCTGAACCAATTAAGCCAACTCCTGAGCCTATTCCTAAACCCACTCCGAAGAAGAGATGTGTTTTATTTCTCAGTCCTGAAGATATGCAAGAGGCAAAGAAATCAATGAAAGAAAAAGGTATTAAAGCTGAAGATGTTAAGAATTTACCTCCTATTGAAGAAATACACGGTCTTAATATGCCGCCTGTTGAAGAACCACATTGTCTTGATAACCCGGCATAGGTAGTAAAGATAAATTCTCTCTATAGATATGATAAAGTGAAATCCCCTCTACTAAATTTCATAGCCCGTGCTTAGATGAATTTGAGGACTTTATGGCTAGACAAGAAAGTTTTAATGCTTATGTTGGTAGAGAGTTAAAGAATAATGCTTTCGAGATAGGACGCGTGAGCGATAATATGGCTAGAGTTAAAGGTGAACTTAAACTCATTAGCAAATATACTTCTATGGTTGCTACTCAAGCTGAGCAAGTACTTAAAAGCTCAAAATGATTTGCTTGATGAATTAAATAATAAAAATGACTTTGTTGTTAGAGTGGCTACTAGAACTGGTAGAATGACTCAGGAACCTTTGTATCCTTAAGGCCACCCTAAGAGAATCGAGCAGGATTCTCAGAGAAATAATTTAGAGGCACCTAGTTCTTCTAAAAAGAAGAAAAAGAAAAATGATAGAACTTTGCATGATTCTAGTGGACCTACTATAGACACACCTGAGAATCCCAATGATATTTCTATTTCTGATGCCGAAACACAATCAGGTGATGAACATGAACCTAGTGATAATGTTAATGATAATGTTCATGTTGATGCTCAACCTAGCAAAAACAATGAAGTAGAGATTGAACCTGCTGTTGATCTTGATAATCCACAATCAAAGAATCAACGTTATGACAAGAGAGATTTTGTTGCTAGGAAGCACGGTAGAGAAAGAGAACCATGGGTTCAGAAACCCATGCCCTTTCCTCCTAAACTACCCAACACAAAGGATGATGAGGATTTTGAGCGCTTTGCTGAAATGATTAGACCTATTTTCTTACGTATGTGTTTAACAGATATGCTCAAAGTAAATCCTTATGCTAAGTATATGAAGGATATCATCACAAATAAAAGAAAGATACCGGAAGCTGAAATTTCCACCATGCTTGCTAATTATGCTTTTAAGGGTGGAATACCAAAGAAACTTGGAGATCTGGGTGTGCCAACTATACCATGCTCCATTAAAAGAAATTATGTTAGAACTGCTTTATGTGATCTTGGAGCCGGTGTTTGTGTCATGCCTCTATCTTTATATCGTAGACTTGAATTGAATAAGTTGACACCTACTGAAATATCTTTGCAAATGGCTGATAAATCAACTGCTATACCTGTCGGTATTTGTGAGGATGTGCCTGTTGTGGTTGCAAATGTCACTATCTTAACGGACTTTGTTATTCTTGATATTCCTGAGGACGATAGTATGTCTATTATCCTTGGTAGACCTTTTCTTAATACTGCAGGGGCTGTTACTGATTGCAACAAAGGCAATGTCACTTTTCACGTTAATGGTAATGAGCATACGGAACACTTTCTGAGGAAACAATCTCAAGTTCATAGCATCAATTCTATTGGAAAAGTTCCAACTATTATTATTGGAGGTTTTGAATTTCCTCTCCCTACTGTCGAGAAAAAGTATGATATTCTTATTGTTGGGGATTTTCATATCCCCGTTGAGGTAACTTAGTGTTATTCGAAATTTCTTCGGTTCCGTGTTATTCGGAATGAGTTTGTTAACAATACTTGATCAACCTTGTTAGTGGATTCATTTTGATGATCACGAGATGGATGAAACTAGAAGGCACAACCTTCTATACCCTCTTTTTACTTCCTGTTTTTTCGAATAAATAAAGCAAAAATAGTATTATCTGTTTGTTTTCTGAATTATCCATGCATTAAAAAATATCCCGAAAATAAAAGTGCTCCAAATGCCCTGCAAATTTAGTATGATTTTTTATGGAATATTTGAGGATTTTAGGCACTGAAAACACTGCAGGAGGGGCAAGCACCAGGCCACGAGAGTGAAGGGCGCGCCCACCCCACCTGGGCGCGCCCCCTGTCTCGTGGGCCCCTAGTGGCCCCCTCCACTTATGCCAGCACCCACACACTTCATCTTCTACCAAAAAAATCCCCATCCAGCTCAAGCACGAGTTCTAGCTCATTTTGCTGCGGTTTTCGATCTCCTTGCTCAAAGCTCCATTTACAAAACTGCTTTGGGAGATTGTTGCTTGGTATGTGACTCCTCCATTGGTCCAATTAGTTTTTGTTCTAGTGCTTTATTCATTGCAAAATTTTGCTGCATAGGTGATCATGTTCTTGAGCTTGCATGTTAAATTTATGAGGTCCCAAGCAATTCCAATGCATGATATAGGCTCTAGGCACTTGTAGGAGTAGTTGCTATCAATCTTGTTTAGTTTTATTCACTTTTATTTTGAAGTTACTAAAATTTCAGAAATTTTTCAGAAAAAGAATTATGTCTAGGAGAATGTACCAAGGTGGTTCCTCGGTAAAGAAAGGACCCAGAATTGCCATACGTGAGCAAGATGTTGAATTGCCGAGGGATGCGGATGTACGAGCTTGTGAGTGGCCATCCGATAATTTTATGGTCGAAGCAGGCTTTAAGGAGGAATTTGACTCGTTTCTGCGTAATGCCGAGCTGGAGGACTTCCTACAAGATAAGTGTCCTCAGTACTATCAATTGACTGATTCTTTTGTGTGGAGGTTTAAATATAACTGTGCGCGTAATTCTCCTAGTGTCATATTTGATATTTATGATACATCTTATACCATGGATTTAGAGGATTTCACAACTGCTTGCAAACTCCCGCAGTGGGGTAATATTAATGATCCTCACAAATCTGAATTTAGAGATTTTCTTGCTAGTATTACTATGGGAGAATCCAGGGATATTGCACAAGCTACCATAGGGAGCATTCATTTTCCTGCTATACATTATTTTTCTCTCTTTATTGGTAGATGCATTAATGGTAAAGATGAAGCATGTCACATGTGTGTCCCTGATCTGTGTGTCCTCAAGAGTGCTGTGTTAGGATATAAAGGTTATAACTTGGGGGCAATAGTCGCACGTAGGTTGCAGAATAATAGTAGAAAGGGAGATTTATTTCGAGGAATTTATGCAACCCGTGTGGCTAATTATCTTGGTATAACCCCACGAGAGGGAGATATGTTGATACCTCCTGTTTATTTGGATTATGAAGCTATGGTCAATCATCAATTTTTTAGGAGGAATGAACAATTCCTTCAATATCGACTAATCTATGACAGACGCAACGTCGTCCATGTTACTCTTCCTGCTCCTCTCCTTTTTGATTATCAGGCAAAAGGAAGATATGTTGTCACCAGGGAGGAAGCAGCCGAACACGAGGGGAGAGCGGAGGCAGCTCGCCAACACGCCGCAGCTCAGGAGGCGGTTGCCGCTGCATCGCAGTACGACCCCAGTTACAACTACGGATATCAGCCAAGCGGTCCTTGGTACTAGACCAACTTAGGCCAAAAGCCTAAGCTTGGGGGAGTACGTATTTCTCACCGACTTTACATTCATGTTCACACACTAGTCGTCGGTGCTCATACTCTTTCATTGTATTATCCATGATAATTTAAATTTCTTTTTCTAGTTTTCTTCTTGTGTGTTTGATAAACCTTAAGAAAAACCAAAAAAAAATAGTTAGTTTAATTTCCATGCTTGTAGTAGAATTAAAATGAAAACCCAAAAACAATTCTAGTTCTTCTTTTTACTTGTTGGGAGCTTTCCCGTGTAAATAGTTTTATTTTCTTTTCTTTCCTTTGGGCGTCGAGAAGACCATTTTGAAAATGCTTAGTGGCTCTCATATGCATGATTGTTTATTTAACTTAGAGCCCATATTACTTGTCTTCTCTCTTGAGTTGAATGCTCGCAGATTCCGGCTTAGTCCAATGCACGTGCACTCTTATTATTATACACATCGTTTTGTCGTGCGAGTGAAAGGCAATAATGACGATATATGATGGACTTATTGAGATGAGAAAAGCTGGTATGAACTTGACCTCTCTTGTGTTTGTAAATATGATGAGTTCATCGTTTCTGATTCAGCTTATTATGAAGTAAACATATTTGCAATGACATTTAGAGATTATAGTTGCTTGTGCCATGCTTGATTAGCTATGAGTTATAATGGTCTACCTTGCGTGCCAACATGCTATTAGAATGATTATGATGTGGTATGATGGGATGGTATCCTCCTTTGAATAAATTGAGTGACTCAACTTGGCACATGTTCACGCATGTAGTTGAATCAAATCAACATAGCCTTCATGATATTTATGTTCATGGTGGATTATATCCTACTCATGCTTGTATTTAGTGTGAATTAATTTTAATGCATGTTTATGACTGTTGTCACTCTCTCAGTTGGTCGCTTCCTAGTCTTTTGCTAGCCTTCACCTGTACTAAGCGGGAATACTTCTTGTGCATCCAAACTCCTTAAACCCCAAAGTTGTTCCATATGAGTCCACTATACCTTCCTATATGCGGTATTTACCTGCCGTTCCAAGTAAATTTGTATGTGCCAAACTCCAAACCTTCAAATGAAATTCAGTTTTGTATGCTCGAGCAGCTCATGTTACAACTAGGGCTGCCTATATCTTCCATGCTAGGTGGGTTATTCTCAAGAGGAGTGGACTCCGCTCCTCATTCACGAGAAAGGGCCGGTAATCGGGATGCCTAGTCCCATGATCCAAAAAGATCAAAGCAAATCAAAATAATTAAACAAAACTCCCCCAGGGCTGTTGTTAGTTGGAGGCACTCGTTGTTTTGAGCAAGCCATGGATTGATGCTTGTTGGTGGTTGGGGGAGTATAAACCTTTACCATTCTGTTTGGGAACTGCCTATAATGCATGTAGTATGAAAGATACAACCATCTCATAGTTGCTGCGTTGACAGTGAAAGTATGCCGCTCAAAATGTTATTCAATCTCTATTTTAAAATCGAGCTCTAGCACCTCTACAAATCCCTGCTTCCCTCTGCGAAGGGCCTATCTATTTACTTTTATGTTGAGTCATCACCCTTCTTCTTAAAAGCACCCGCTGGAGAGCACACTGTCATTTGCATTCATTACTATTTGTTTATATTGGGTATGACTTGACTGGATCTCTTTTACCATGAATTACAATGTTTAGTCAGTCCTTGATCTTTAAAGGTGCTCTGCATTTATGTTTTGCGGTCTCAGAAAGGTCTAGCGAGATACCATTTTGTTATATCATGTTATGATTGTTTTGAGAAAGTGTTGTCATCCGAGTTTTATTATTATGGCTCGCTAGCTGATTATGCTATTGATATGAGTAATTGTGAGACATAAGTGTTATTGTGAGTATGGTTAGTTCATGATATTTGCTGAAACCTGAATGATGGCTTTGCATGTTTACAACAACAAGAGCAAACAGAGTTTGTAAAAGTTGTTCTTTATCACTTTCAGTTTATCAACTGAATTGCTTGAGGACAAGCAAAGGTTTAAGCTTGGGGGAGTTGATACGTCTCCAACGTATCTACTTTTCCAAACACTTTTGCCCTTGTTTTGGACTCTAACTTGCATGATTTGAATGAAACTAACCCGGACTGACGCTGTTTTCAGCAGAACTGCCATGATGTTGTTTTATGTGTAGAAAAGAAAAGTTCTCAGAATGTCCTAAAAATCCATGGAGGCACTTTTTGGAAAATATAAAAAATATTGGCGAAAGAATCAAGACCAGGGGGCCCACACCCTGTCCATGAGACAGGGGGGCGCTCCCCCTCCCCCTGGGCGCGCCCCCTATCTCGTGGGCCCCCCTGGACCTCCACCGACCTCAACTCCAACTCCATATATTCACGTTCGGGGAGAAAAAAATCAGAGAGAAAGTTTCATCGCGTTTTACGACACGGAGCCGCCGCCAAGCCCTAATCTCTCTCGGGAGGGCTGATCTGGAGTCCGTTCGGGGCTCCGGAGAGGGGGATTTGTCGTCGTCGTCATCATCAACCATCCTCCGTCACCAATTTCATGATGCTCACTGCCGTGCGTGAGTAATTCCATCGTAGGCTTGCTGGATGGTGATGGTTGGATGGGATTTACCATGTAATCAAGTTAGTTTTGTTAGGGTTTGATCCCTAGTATCCACTATGTTCTGAGATTGATGTTGCTATGACTTTGCTATGCTTAATGCTTGTCACTAGGGCCCGAGTGCCATGATTTCAGATCTGAACCTATTATGTTTTTATGAATATATGTGTGTTCTTGATCCTATCTTGCAAGTCTATAGTCACCTATTATGTGTTATGATCCGACAACCCCGAAGTGACAATAATCGGGATACTTCTCGGTGATGACCGTAGTTTGAGTAGTTCATGTATTCACTATGTGCTAATGCTTTGTTCTGGTTCTCTATTAAAAGGAGGCCTTAATATCCCTTAGTTTCCGCTAGGACCCCGCTGCCACGGGAGGGTAGGACAAAAGATGTCATGCAAGTTCTTTTCCATAAGCACGTATGACTATTTACGGAATACATGCCTACATTACATTGATGATCTGGAGCTAGTTCTGTGTCACCCTATGTTATAGCTATTACATGAGGAATCGCATCTGACATAATTATCCATCACTGATCCATTGCCTACGAGCTTTTCACATATTGTTCTTTGCTTATTTACTTTTCCGTTGCTACTGTTACAACTACTACAAAACCCAAAAACATTACTTTTGCTACCGTTACCTTTATTATCATACTACTTTGCTACTAAATACTTTCCTGCAGATACTAAGTTATCCAGGTGTGGTTGAATTGACAACTCAACTGCTAATACTCAAGAATATTCTTTGGCTCCCCTTGTGTCGAATCAATAATTTTGGGTTGAATACTTTACCCTCGAAAGCTGTTGCGATCCCCTACACTTGTGGGTTATCAGTATACACGAGAGTACTGTATGGACGCAGCTTCATTGACTTAGTGCACCTACCTTTGGGTTTATGACAGGTGGGCCCAAAATGTGGCTGGCTCACCTGTCATACAGCCAAAAGCAGGTGCAGTGAAGGCACCGGAGCTCAGTCCGTACTACAGTAGTATATATATAAGCGGGAGCCTCAGCGCTTGTTCGCTAGGGTTTGCACTCTCCACACGCTCGCCGCACTACATATATGTTACATGCTGGAGGCTCAGCGTTCATTTGCTAGGGTTTGCTATATTCACAGTCTCACCCTCTCTTCACCAGATCTAAACAAGACTGTGTTGGCCTCTTGTCTCTCTCCCCCCCCCTCATAGCTTGTGAAGGAGGCGTCTGTATCTCGTCGCACCGGGAAGGGGAGGAGGTGCAGCGTTCACTCTATTGCCTTCGGCAAGGGAGGCAATCCACTGCCGGCTGCGCTGTTCTCTTTCACCCAGTTCCTATGCGGGAGGGCCACCGACCCCTTCTTCCTCGCTGTCGTATGTAGTGTGGGCAGATCCGGCCTCCCGCCGCACGCCTTGCCACATCCCGATGACCCTAAGGTATAAGTTTCTTTGAAATCATCGTTGCTCTAGCTGCATGTGGATCTTTTTCAATCTGTAGTCGAATCTAGGTCTTGGTTCAAAGAGGAAAGAAGGGTACGGTGGGGTGGAGCATGAATCTAGGACATGGTTCAATGAGGAAAGGAGGGAGGAAAAGTAGTATAGACTGGCTATCCAGCCGCTTTGTTGGTCGAAAAGGGAAAAAGGGGGTAACCCAGTACACACATCTGTAAGGAACCAATCTCTTTGTTGAAAAGGGAAAGAAACTGGGGGGGGGGGGGTCGAGTAGTTTGTGCAGGACTAGATTTGCTGCCCTAACATAGGAAAAAAGTTCAAAGAGAACAAATATGGGACCAACACAGATATGCTGCTTGGCTACAGACTCTGCATCACCCATTTATACGTGTGGACGCACATGGTGCTAGCATGTCCCATACAACTATTTTGCTGTTGTTAATCTAAGAATGCCGTCGGAAAATTGAAGCAATGCCACTGTTAAAAGTAAATTACATTTTTTAACGAATGTTGTTTCAAGAGAATGTCTCTGTTAATATGAATCAATGCAACCGTTTTAGAAATGCTACTATCCTACTTTGTTTTCCATCCAAGATAAGTTAGATGCTTCTTTCTGTCACCATTTGTTTCATCCTCCTTTATCGGTAAGTAATTGTTTCCTTTTTTGCCTCTATTAAAACAGGGGTATCGATTCAACTTGTTGCTATTGCGACATTTTGCTTCGCTACTCGAAACACTTATGTTTTAAGAGTGTTTTGTGCAGTTCAACTTGAATGTCACACCGGTGACTTTGCTTAATTTTGGTGGAACTGCACAAAAGGAGACCGAGATTTGTTTCCAGTCTTCGTGGCGTGCTGTTTCAAATCTTGGTCTCAACCACATGATGTGCAGTGTGCTTTGAGATGTTGTGCTACTTGTTTTGGTACTGTTTTAAATAAATGTTGAATTGAAGCTATTGTATTGCTGTCTTTTCCCATTAAGTAGTGAACAAAAATGGGACCAACCCAGACATGATGCTTGTTGCTTTGTTACAACAAATTCAGCATCACCCCCTTTATAAGCCAGTAATTGATGCCACTCTCAGAATTAACTACTGAATCTTATTTCAAAACTGCAACACTTGTTAGGGATTGGCGGGATTACCATTTTTGTGGCCGCATGTTTCATCCTCCTTTATTAGCCAGTAATTGATTCCTTTTTTGCCTCTGTTTAAACAGGGATATCTATTCAACTTGTTGCTATTGTGACATTTTGCTTCGCTACGCGAAACACTTTGCTTGATTTCTGTGCAACTGCACAAAACGAGATTGGATTTCCTATTCATGTTGGCAGATTCGTATTTTATCTTGTCTGTCTCATGAAAGGTCAGTACAGGCCTTCATCCACATGATTGTGCAATGTGCTTTGAGATGTTGTGCTACTTGTATTGGTACTGTATTAAATAAATGTTGAATTGAAGCTATTGTATTGCTGTCTTTTCCCATTAAGTAGAGAACAAAAATGGGACCAACCCAGACATGATGCTTGTTGCTTTGTTACAACAAACTCTACATCACCCCCTTTATAAGTAGATGGAAGCACATATTGTTGTTGCGCCCACTCTCCCCTGGATCTGTTTATGCTTTTCGTTAATCTAATGCCGCTAGTAAAATTAAGCAATGCCACTCTCAGAATTAATTAACTACTGAATCTTAGTTCAAAACTGCAGCACTTGTTAGGAATGGTACTATCCTGCTTTGTAGTTCTTTCTACATGTTTAACCAAGGTATTGTTAAGATAATGTCTCTGTTAAAATGAATCAGTTGCATTGTTTTAGGAATGGTACTTTTTTGCTTTGTCGTTCTTTATACATGTTAAAACAAGGCATTGTTAAGATAATGTCTCAGTCAATATGAATGAATCACACTGATGGAGAATTGCTACTCTGCTGCTTTGTTTCCCATTAAGATAAAGTAGATCAATAGATGCTTTTCTTCTGGGAGTACAAGTCATCAACCGTTATTTCTCGGTAGTTGTTTCCTTTATACCTATTATTGCTTACAGGGATATCAAAATTAAAGCTCGGTTTTATTCCGACTTCGATTTCAGTTGAACTGCACAAAAGGAGCCAATGTGTCCAAGGCAAACTGCTGCATTACTGGGTCCAGTTGGTCGTTCCACTTTGCAGAAAGAAGCAGTCACTGTTTGCACTACATTACAGAAGGAATGACCGAGAAGCTTTACAGAGTATTATTAGACACCGGTGACATGACTAGTCTGCAGAGACCATTGGCAATTTAACAACACGTGGAGTGCCCTGGGCAAAAAGTGCCCAAACAAGTACAAGAAGCTACGACAATACTCCACGATTATAGGCATTACATATTTTGAATGGGAAAAGCTTGTCAAAGTTTAATCATTGATGTTAGCAAGAAGACATTAGTTTAATATATTGGAATTGGAAAACCTTGTCAAAATTTGCTCATTGATGTTAGCCAGAAGACATGCATTTGATATTTTTGAGTAGGACGCCCTTGTTGTGAGAAGCGTCGAGTGTTTTCTCCTATTCCTGTGTTCAGTTTAGAATTAAATAGTTACTCTGCTAAGATATTCCTATGTTAAGAGTTTGTTCTGAATATTGTTCTATGTAATGCCAGACCTTGTGTTTGATTGCAAAGTTGAGCTTGGAATGTTGTGGCATGCAGCATCACGAGCAGTTCACCGTGCCTCCTGAGGATAATGCTTCGTATTGTTTTGCATGTCGATCTAATGCCAGTGATTTGCTTGTTAAGAAGATCATCCTCTTCTATTGTTTCCGTGCTTAAGAGTTCATCGTCTGATGTTTCATTCATAGCCTATATGACAAGTCGGGTAGGTTAGATGTGAAACCATATGATCTTCCGACCAAATCATGATATTAGGCCGTGATTGGATCGTTGTTTTCCAACCAAAACCGCTTGTAAAACTGACGCTTGTAAATTAAAGCAGATGGTCTCGGGCGAAGGCGCTTGGTTGGTCGATTTCGAATACTCATAAAATATCAGAAGTACTTCACACACGATAAAAACGCTCAACGACACTCAGACGATTGCTAATCCAGCTGTTAGCTGTTGTTTCAGCCTTGCCCATGGATGGCATGATACACACGTCGTGCATGTATCGTCTGGCAATGTCGTCCATATAGCAGTGCTCGTAAAATATACACTGGTCTCTCAAATTACATGCATAACCCGCCGGTTTTACTTACAGACCTCGGGCCCTTAGTTTCATCACGCCTGTATTTTACGCATTGTTCCGATGACAAGTAAACTACACTTGTATGTTAATACATGTTTGAAATAAACCAGAGCTCCCAAGCGCGGCCTTACCGTTTCATGCCGTCTTAGTTTCTCGAAGGTGCTCATAGGTGTCTGATGATCCTGGCTTCTTGAATGAGCAGTGGGCGCTGTATCAGACCATCCGTAGGGCCCGCGAGGCCCTCTCCGTTATCCTTCGAGTTGTTGCGCTCGCCGTGGCGCCGAGCATTGTTAACATCATCAACGAACATGAGGATTCAGGAGATGACTTTATTTTGACTGGATGACACTAGGGACCCACTGGGGCCATAGCCGTACGTACGCAAGTGCCTCCTTATTATGTACAACTATTTTTTTTTGCTTTCTCCTGGTTTCCTGACATCACGGTCCCACACCATTGTCAACCTATGTAGTTAATATAAATGAGAGAATTGCACAAGGTGTGGCCGACAGCTGGGACCAAGCAGCTCGAGCAGTATTTGTGTTTTTGAGGCGTGAGCACTGCAGGGTTTTTCTTGGCGATGATTTCGTTGTTGTTCAGAGGAGAGCAGGGTATTAACTGGGCAAGATGTGGCCCGTCTAGCCCAGGTCAGATATCCAGCCCAGATACTAACTTTTTCAAGATGAAAATGGTAGCCCAGCTATACGTCTTTTTGAGGAATACCCAGGCAAGGTCAACTTGTTATTCTCCACCCCGCTGGGCTGCAAATCTTTCCTAGGAGGGATGCATTAGGCTTAACAGGAAAATGAGCTTTAAAACATAATAAATGGGATGTAATTATAAAAGCTGGGCAGTAACTATAAAAAATACACCAAACACGAAATTAGTTTATAAAATATTATTTATGGATTTTGAAAATCTTAAATTTTCATTGTTGCACGCGCAATGTTTCGTTGGATTTTTTACGTAATACAAATTTATATTTAATCTGACTAGAAATTTCGGGATAAAAATATTTCGGATCCCATCAAAATGTGGGAAATTTTATTGAATTCTATCTTCAACGGTTGGTTGAAATTATTAATCGTTGTCCTAGATAGAAAATGGGATGTACTTTTAACAAACTGTAAATGGCTGTTGTAAATTCCATTAGAATTCAAAAATGGGTTGTACAGTCTTACAAAACGCAAATGGGCTATAAGTTCTCTGCCACACACTTGTGGGCCTACTAAGTGACGCGTCCCCTAAAAAAAATAAGTTGACGCGTATGCAAGGCTTTGTCAACTTATTATAGTCAACACACGGTTCTAGCAGCAGTGGCCGTTGGATGTCTATCCAACGGATGTCATGCTTCTTCTTCAATCTCTGATATTCTTAGCTTCGGCCGCCCAAAAAATGATTCCTCCCCCTGACTGGGGCGCACCGTTTCAGAGGCTGACCTGTGGCCTACTAAGTTGGAGCGTACCAAGGGCTTTGTCAACTTAGTTAATATAAACGATTCTAGCTTTAGTGACCGTACGATGTCCATCCAACGGCCGTAGTGCTTCTTCAACCTCTGGTCTTCTTGGTCTAGCCGCCCAAAGCAGCGCCGGTCGTGTCGCCTGCTCCTGCCTCCCGTGGCCGGCTGTGCTGCCGCGGAGGCCTCACCGCCCCCATATTACTCCCACCGCTGGCTAGGCCATCCCTCCACTCACCCAAACCCACTGTTATTCTGCGGCGACGGCAACCTCACACCGCAACTGAACCAGTGAACCCTCGTACTCCTCTCCGCACGGGCTTCCACTGCTGCGTCTTCCCCGGCTCCGCGTCGTCCCCTTCCTAGGCCTCACCGTCGTCCATCGCCCTGGTGCTCTCGGCGCGGCGTGGTCAACATGGTCAACGACCGACTTCCATCGGAAGAGTACTGTACGTGGAGAGGCTGAGAGCTGGGTCCACGACGGCCGCAAGGAAGTACCTCCTTATTACGCGCAAAATAATTATTCCTCCACCTGATAGCAGGGACCCACTAGACGGGCCACCTTATTTCATGAAAAAATGTTTCCCCCCTGACTGCTGGGACCCACCAAACGGGCCACCGTATTTCCAAAAAAAACGTTCCCCCCGCTGTCAGCTCGGACCCACCAGAAGTGCCTCCTTATTACGCACAAAGAAATGAATACTCCCCCTGCTAGCTAGGACCCACCTTGGTGGGAGGCTGACTTGTGGGCCTACTAAGTTGACGGGTACAGAGGGCTTTGTCAACTTAGTCAATATGAACGATTCTAGCTCCAGTGACCGTACGATGTCCATCCAACGGCCGTAGTGCTTCTTCAACCTCTGGTCTTCTTGCTCCAGCCGCCCAAAGTAGCGCCGGTCGTGTCGCCTGCTCCTGCCTCCCGTGGCCAGCTGTGCTGCAGCGGAGGCCTCACCGGCCCCTACTATTCCCACCGCTGGCCAGGCCCTGCGGCGACGGCAGCCTCACACCGCAGCCGAACGAGTGAACCCTCATACTCCTCTCCACGTGGGCATCCACTGCCGCGTCTTCACCGGCTCCGCGTCGTCCCCTTCCTAGGCCTCTCCATCGTCCACCGCTCTGGTGCTCTCGGTGCGGCATGGTCAAGATGGACAAGGAACGACTTCCATCGGACGTGGACTGTACGTGGAGAGGCTGACAGCAAGGTAGTCAGAATCCTGACTCGACTTCTAGAATCCTACGACTTCATGACCCTACGGAAGCATGTCGATCCAAATCCCACTATGAATCCGGATCAGGTAGAATCCATGTTGAGTCGCGATCCAAATCATAGAATCCTGTACAAAAATGTACAATCCCGACTACGCTATGGACTATGTCCGATTCTACTAATTTATCTAAGCCGTTTGTTTAGTTGTTGCAGAATAGTATGCCATCATCCAAAACACTTTTCATATACCTCATGGAACTTTATTCCCCTCCCAAGCCCAAACACTGAGCCACCGACACATTTGATCTAGCTATCAGAAATCCTAGACCGAAATTGAGTATCAGGCTTGTCGACAGATGGAATTGGCGTGAAAAGGAGGATGCTTCAAGATTGATTGGAGAAGAAGAGCAAGACCCTTCAAGGTTTAGCACTGCAGGTCAGATAGACAAGTGATCGACTATTCAGGCACTTTAAAAAGAACCTAAGTAAATTTCGTGCATTGAAGGTTTAAATGTTCTATATATTTCCTTCTCATATATGTTCCATACACGCGAGCTAGATGGCAGGTTAGCTATAAAAAGAAGTGGAATACAGCTAGCATTGATGTGTACGTTCTTTGCTCCATATTTAGTGTTAAAACTCTATAGAATCCATATAAATTTCTTGTGTGCATACAAAATATCTTATTTGAGTAAATCTAGTAGAATCCTCGATTCAACGACTCGATCTTATGACTCGATTCTGTCTGAGGAAAATCGATCCGACTCCGAATCCCGACTCTGACTACCTTGGCTGACAGCTGGGTCCACAACCGCAGCAAGGAAGTGCCTCCCTATTACGCGAAAAATAATGATTCCTCCACCTGACAGCAGGGACCCACCGGACGGGCCACCGTATTTCGCGAAAAAATGTTTCCCCCCTGACTGCTGGGACCCACCAGCTATACCTTCGCATGCAAGGAAGTGCGTCCGGGCAAAAAAAAAACGATTCGGCCCCCTTACTGCTGGGACCCACCAGCTACATCTTCGCACGCAAGGAAGTGTGTCTGGGCAAAAAAACCCAAAACGATTCGCCCCCCTGACTGTTGGGACCAACCAGCTACATCTTCACAGGCAAGGAAGTGCCTGACAGTCGGGACCCACCTGGTCGAAGCGTACGTAGCGTTGTCATTCTGGTCGTGAACGTGTACGTACATATATACTGGTCGATGTAGAGGTGCGCACATGTTGTAGTAGAGGCGCGTACGTGTCGTAGTAGAGGCGCACACGTAGCATGTACATGTATGTACAGCGGCCAGGGTGCAAGAAAGAAAATACGCCACGTATGTGTACATACGGGCGGGGTCTCAAACGCCTACTCGCGCACACGTACGACGAGGGCTCGTGTACATGGCTGGGTTGGAATGGAGAAACAACGTCGTCGTCGTGTTCATGGGGAGGCAACGGAATGCGTCGTGTTCATGGGGAGGCAACAGAATGCGTCGTGTTCATGGGGAGGCAACGGAATGCGTCGTCGTGTTCATCGGGAGGGCTTGGACGGAACAGGCGATGGAAACGAGGCCTGGCATACCGCAGAACGGAGGAAACGGCCTTGTGTTCGACCGACCACGTTCGAAACGGGGGTCCTGTTGATCAGGAGGGGTGTGGCGTACCGCAAAACAGAGGAAACAAACCTCCTACGGTCGAAACGGGGGTCCTGTTGATCGGGAGGAGTGTGGCGTACCGCAAAACAGACGAAATGGACCTCCTACGGTCGAAAGGGGGGTCCTGTTGATCGGGATGGGTGTGGCGTACCGCAAAACGGATGAAACGGACCTCCTACGGTCGAAACGGGGGTCCTGTTAATTGGGAGGGGTGTGGCGTACCACAAAACGGATGAAACGGACCCCCTATGGTCGAAACGGGGGTCCTGTTCATCGGGAGGGGTGTGGCGTACCACAAAATGGGACTCCACGGGATACTGTTCATCTCCACCGTCGACCTCCTCCAGCCTCCACGGGCTCCTGTTCATCCAGCCTCCACCGCGCGCTACTCCACCGGCTACTGTTCAACCACCCCTCCACAGGCACCCCTCCATCGTCTACTGTTCATCCAGCCCTCCGCACCACGGGGTCCTATTAAACCACCCCTCCACGGGCACCCCTCCACCGTCTACTGTTCCTCCAGCCCTGCACCACACCACAGGGTCCTGTTCATCCAGAGGCAACGCCACCGCTCACTGTTCATCCAAACCCCCCTGCAACGTTCACTGTTCATCCAATCGATCGCCTTCAGTTAGCAGCAGTAGCGAAGGAATCGCTCGATTGGGTTCAGTTAACAGCCATCGATCGATCACTCGGGTTCAGTAACGCGTAGCCTGCAGTGCAATCGCTCGGGTTCAGTTAGAGCCCAATGCCTCGCTCGGGTTCAGTTAGAGCTAACGCCTCACACACACGCGCGTACCTGTACAAGAGAAACACTCATCTCGCTCGGGCCTCGACCTCCCACCGTAACCGGGAACTCCCCAAAATTTTCCTCCCCCTCGCTTCTACCACGGTTTTTCCCGTCATGGACGGCCCAAAGAATGTCATGCAGCTGCGTCTCTGGCCCGCCCAGGATGAAAAGCCCATTTTCTGTCATGATTTTTCGTCATAGAAGTAGGAGCCCACCACATCTATGATGATACCGGGTTTTGTCACAATTATCGTCATAGAAGTGTCATATGTATGACAGAATTTTTTTCGTGCGGCCCAAAATGTCACGGATGTGTCTTTTTTTGTAGTGAAATGCCTTGACCTTTCGCTCTATAACTGGATTATTCGGATCCTCCTCTTATGGTAGGCTGAAATTTGTCACCAGTGAGGCCCAAAGATCATCTTTCAGTCTATCCTAGACATAAGAAACTTCAGGGCCTTATTCTTATTCCACTGCTGGATGCTGATTGGGACGCTGTCCCTAACAACAACTCCGCACTGATGTACAAATGTGTCCTTGGTCCGTTTGGGAGCACTCGGTTGGCCATCTCGAGCGACTTCTGTGATCATGAACCTTTTATCCTGGTGCAACCTTTTATTCGGGCCTCGTCTCCTTACGGAAGTTTGGCTCGATCCGGAGTGCTAAAATAAGAAAGAAGTGTTAATATATGTACATACCAAAACAATTAATGCATCAAGTCGGCACATGCTTAATATATATATACCTTGCCGGACTTTGCAACAGTTAAGGATCCCTCCTCCGTTCGGTCACCAGAGCCATGATCATGATCTCCTTCCTCCGCCATTCGGTCACTGGAGCCATCATGATCTCCTTCCTCCTCCATTGTTGGATCACCGGAGTCGTCACCCTCTCCTTCCTGACCATCGGTGTCACTGAGAAACGATATGGGATCACCTTCGGCAAGGATTATATCCCCCAAGAACTCTTCTTGTTCTAAGTCTTTGTCCATAGTTTCTGCAAATATTACAACATGGCAATATACAAACATGAGAGATGGACTAGTGGCAAGCATGGGGATATACAAACATGAGAGATGGATTAGTGGTCGTCGAGGTTACTTTGTGGACCCCCCCTCATGTCGAAGTTATCGGGGATTAGTGGGGCACATCATGCAAAGTTGACAAGTTTTATAACAGTCAATTGCAGACAATAGTCGAGGACTCCTCCCCCCATCATGTCTGATGAGTCCTCCTATCATTCGGACCACCTCTCTCATGGTCGTAGAGGATACTTGCGGACCCCCCCTCATTTTCCTGAGAGAGTTAGGGGATACTTGCGGACTCCTCCCCCTCATTTTCCCAAGAGAGTTAGGGGACATACTTGCAAACTCCTCTCCCCTCATTTTCCTGAGAGAGTTAAGGGTAAGGATGGCAATGGATCAGGTTCGGCTCGGGTTGAACAAAATCAAATCCGTATCAGAATCCACGAGGTTATTCTTTGCCCATCCATGAAAAAACCCACGGGCAAAAAATTGTGTCCATGTCCAAACCTGTTGGATATCCATATCCAATGGATACCCATCGGGTCCTATCAAAACACGTATACATAATACCTTGAAAATCACATAACATGGCACAACATTCACATACAGACTCAAATTCTCACAAAATGACATCTGAGAAGGGCACCACATGAAATAAGCGTTCAGATTCTCATAGAATGACATATTAGAACATCAAATAAGCATAAGTAGAAAATTATCAGCCTTAGTTCCTCACAGAATGATATAGGATGATGGAAACATCCCAACATAATTTCTTAGTCTTAATTTCTTACAAAATAACATAGAAATAGCCCAACAAAATTTATCAGCCTTAGTTTCCTACAGCCAGGAGACATAAGTATATCATAATTCTCATTATAAGTGAAGCAAGGCATTCTTCTAGGCATCATCTTCTTTCTTCACCGCATGACCGACTAAGCTTCAGTTGTGATAGACTCGGACTCATCCTTCATGTGAACATATCATAAGAACAATAATTAAAATCATGGAAATAAACAACCAAATATTGTATCATGTAAAATCAACTATAATGAGTGGAATACGTTACCATAGTTTCTTCAACATCATCAAGAACACTTTGAAATGTCGCAAAGAGAGTGGAGTTGCTATCCCCTGATGCAAGATTTAAGTAATGAAGGAAAACTCAGTAAAAAAACTAACTATTGTGTAATATAAATTAAATGAATGATTGCAATTTGAGAGGATTATTTACCTATCATGTCAGCATGGGACCAAGCTTGCATGCACATGAGTGCTTCAGCCATACTTGGCACAAGTCGGCTATGATGTGAACTAAGTAGCCTGCCACTAGTACTAAATGCTGATTTTGATGCCACTGATGTCACAGGGATAGGCAATGTATCATGGGAAATCTATTGCAAAGTAGGATACTTTGCACCTGCAACTTTCCACCAATTTATGATGTCCATATCTTTGTCTGGTACTCTCTTGATGGTTTGCTCTTCCAAGTACAAGTCTAATTCTGTCCGAACTTGAGAAGCACAAATCATAGGTTTTGAGGACATATATTGATCAAATATGTTCATTACATCATCAACTCCAGCAACTTGTGCAGCAGCAATGTCCATAGCCTCTGATGTAGCCACAACTTCAACATCTTCTCAATATTGCTCCAACAGATTAGCCATTAACTTACTTACTTCATCAACTTTAACATCTGCATATTCAATTCCATAGAGAACCAAACAGAGCTTGCAACATATGAAGTTTGTACCTTGGATCAAGAACAGTTGCAACAAACATAAGTCCATGTACATCTTTCCAATATTTGTCAAATTTCTATTTCATTTCCTCAGACATCCTTTGTACAACCTTATTCTCACTAGCAAACCAATTTTGTATTGCCAACTGAATACCACAAATTTTGGGAAAGAACAAATTTCCAGTAACATATTTAGTGCCTGAAAATGCCTCAGTGACATCATAGAAAATCTTGAGCCTATCACAATAGTTTCTCACGAGCCTTCAGTTTTTCAAAAATATCTATATATTCTAATGCAATGCTTAGCATTATGTAGGTTGAGTTCCATCTGGTTTTACAATCAAGAAGCAACCTCATCTTGTATTCAATGTTTAGAGTTCGTGCCATTTTTTCAAACTTATCATGCCTCTTAGGAGTAGCAGACCAATATGCAACACTATCACAAACCCGTTCTATACTCTTCTCCATGACATCCATACCATCTTTCACGATCCGATTAAGTATATGTGCAGCACAACACATATGCAAGTACTTACCCTCCAATATAAGAGAACTGGAATCCAGTATATCTGGCAAATATTCCATTGCCTTATCATTTGATGTGCAATTGTCCAGAATCACTGTCGATATCTTTCCCTCAAGATGCCACTCAACAAGGGACTCATGCAGTGCTTTACATATGACTTCGGCATTATGTGGGCAAGGCACATAAACAAACCTAAGACATAAGGAAAGTAAACATTTCAGATTACAATGATTAGTAAATTAATCAAGAATTTCAGTTTTATAAGGATTTGAAAAAGAACATGTTCTTACCTCAAAATAATACTCTTTAGTTTCCAAAACTCATCGATGAAATGTGCGGTGACTACCATGTAACCTCTTTTCTGATGTCCTGCAGTCCACATGTCAGTGGTGATGGCAACTCAATTTCTGAAATTTGCCAAATACTTCACAATCTTATCCTTCTCAGCTGCATACATACCCAGAATTTCTTTTCTAATAGTATTCCTTGAGACCATTTTAAACACTGGTGATGTGGAACAAAATTTCCGAGAACCTGAATGATTGACCATAGATAGAAGGTACTCATGAACACATATCATTAGTGCAAGATCTTTTCTAGCAACATCTTGATCAAACACAATGTTCTCCAAATTGCCTTTCCCCTCATCAACCTTTGACAACCTTATTTTTATTGCTTTGGACCAATTGGTGCATGCCTAGCACCATAAGAGCTCATGTGACTCAGCAAGTGTGAAGTTCCACTGGTACCTTTTGCTATAAAAAGTTTATGGCAATACATGCACTCAGCTTTCGGTTCCCCATTAATAATTTTCTTTTCAAAATTTCCTTCCCACACAATTGATGTGAGCTTTCTTTTATTACCAACTCTAATAGATCCATCACCACCATGACCTTGTGATGCTCTCATAGTAGTAGCTTGAGTTGGGGAAGTAGCTAGGTTAACATTCCCAGTGATAGCCCCAACACCGCCTTGTGCTCCATGAGAATCCATTGCGCTATATAATGAAAAAAAGTCATTTGTTTCAGTTAAAGTGAAATTAGGTACATACTGTTTGAACTGTACAAGTGTGGTACCTACATTACAATTTTACAAAATGACTAATAACTAAAGCGACAGACTGTGAGATCCTTTCTTCAGCACATGACATGGAGAAAGTTGAGCACAAGCTTTAATTGAAACAAATCTCTTGTCTGAACTGTACAATTTCTATTCCTAAATTACAATTTTTACAACCAAAAATCTATAACTAAAGCGACAGACCGTGAGCCCTTCTATTCAGCAGATGACATGGACAAAGTTGAGCAGATGACATGGACCAAGTTGAGCAAATGAATCTTAATTAGTCAGATTCTAACTTTATACTAATCATTAAAAATCCACTTGATAGAAATTCAGAAATAAACTGGCAGATTTTGTAAAAATGAATTGATGTACTAATTAACAGGCATATCCATAGATCATGTCATGTGTACAAAAGTGGAATCTGACTTGAACTGACCACCAGAAATATCATATTCTCTTGTTCTCTGATTTGTAGTTAGATTTCACTTTTTAGTAAGATTTTGTAGTCTAACCTGACTGAAATTGACCACTACAGATCAGTAATGCAGTAAAGTCTGTTTTTTCTCTTGCCATGAACTTAAAAGCAGAAATTGACCACTACAAATCTCTTGTTCTCTACTCTAATTACTAATACAAACTCATTAACAAGGACGTCATGCACATCCACACACAAGCAGTATGGATACAATTTTATACCCATGGACAACGAGCTACGAGCTTAACGAGTCGAACTATCGAGCTACGAGTTGAGCTACGAGCTTAAAGAGCCGAACTATCGAGCGCTCAAATTCGCGAGCTACGAGCTTTTGGTCCAGCCCTACTCGCTCCACATGCACCACCACAGACGCAGGAGGGCCAACCCCTCATGCCTAATCCCGCGCGTTGGCCTCCTGACTTCGTTGATGCTCTGCCACGGCTGCGCCGCAGCGCCGTCCTTCGATGCTGGCGAGCATAGGCCGCTCCCATCGCCATCGCGCCCCGCGCCTCCACCTTCGCGCTGGCCAACTCCTCCTCCATCGCCAGCTGGCCACAACGCGGCACCATCTCTGCATTGCCTCCTTTCCCCCCGCTTCCTCCTCATGGTCGTCCGTGCGCCCACGGCCGCCGTCCTCCTGCCTTGCGTGAGATGCACGTTGCTGTTGCCCATCTCCTCATCACCGAGCCATTCACCTTCTCATCGCCCTACCGCTTGACCCCCCTGCAACCACCTCCAGCAGCTCTCCCTGCGACCTCCTCTCCATCTCCGCCTCGTGCCGCCCCTACCTCGCCTTGCTACCGTTGCCTTGCATCGCTGCCCCGAGCTCCTGGTTGAGGCCATGGATGCTCCCCGTGGGCCTCTGCGTGCCACACATAGCGCAGATTTTTGTCCAAAAAGACCATCTGCTAAGTCAAATTGTCAGAAAAGACCACCTCTAAAACAAATTAACAAAAAGGACCGGCTGCACTATGGCGGCAGGTGTGGCAGCCAACACGTGTCACCTGCCGCTACAGAGGCCGGCGGCAGGACCTGCCACCACAGGAGGAGGCGGCGGCCCGGGTTAACAGTTTTTTTTTGTCCGCACACATGCTACAATGAAATGGACGGAAGTGATGGGCCCTGCCGCTACGACATGACAGGCTAGGTGACAACTATTGTTGTTGCGCGCGCGCCATGATAGGCTAGGTGAGCCCTGCTGCCACGGCACGAGGCGGCATTTGCTGACTCCGGTTCAATATAGATGGCCGGATGGACAGATGTTGTAGTGCATCTGAGCTGGCTCCAGTTCTCGAACGTCGCTGCATGCTGCTTGACTTCCATCTGCCCATATGCGTGCATGCATGGTGTTGAGGCACTAACAGAAGCCAATGCTTCAATGCGCCTCTCGCACTCGCACTCGCACTCGCCGCCCGTTCTGCCCGACAGCACGCAGAGGCTACCGCCTTGGGCTATGGCGACAGGGCCAACCTGGTCTGTCGCGGTGCGCTGCCAGCAGCATTAGCTGCCGCTCGCAGTGTGGCGACAGGGCCCACGATTTCGATCCGTTTCGTTGCATCTGTCGCGCAGATGGGAAACCTGTTATGCCACGCCAGCGCATGTGGCGGCAAGTGCCACGTGTTGGCTGGCGCACCTGCAGTGACGGTGCAGCTGATTCTTTCTGTCAATCCATTTCAGAGGTGGTCTTTTCTGGCAATTTGGCTCGGCAGGTGGTTTTTTGACAAAAATTCCGCATAGCGCTGCCGTTCACCTCTGCACCACCACAAAACCTGTACCTCTTCAAGACCACCGTTTCGCTACAACTTCGAATAACGACCATCAGCATGTAGGACTATCGCCGATGTCCCGAGGACACCAAATACGACTACACACGGGAATGCATAAGTTCCAGTGCCGATGACCCCGGACGTCTATGTGCATGTACATCTACCGTGGCCGTGTATCCTGCCTAGTACCACTTCGGATCATCAAGGTCACCAAGTTCGACTACAATGCAAGACTTGGAGCACCAAAAAACTGCCTCCGTGGATTTACTCAAGTGCCACGACGATAGACGCATACTACCACTACGTTTGCCTTGTATGACTACCATCATTGTGGATCTGACAAGACCCTACGTTTGCTGTGTATGACTACCGTTAGTCATTTTGGATTCGACAAGACTTCATGTACCACTACTTCCATGACATCCACTACCCTCGTTGTGGGATTCGACAAGTTCAACGACGCCCCCCTAAGACGGGATTCGACAAGTTCAACAATGACCCCCTAAGACCTTGGATTCGTCAAGTTCCTATCAATCGCCATGTACCACTACTCCCACTACCGACACGTGTACCACTACTGTCGAACTTGATCTGCCCCGAACGCATGCTACAAATGTATAATTGCCGAGACGACCGCCCGTGGACAAATGGATGTTTTGTATGTGATGCTCGTTTCCTAAATGTTCATTGCACATTGTTCCTCGTTTTCCATGCCACTGATACGCAGGACACCCGGTATCCGGGATCACCCCACCATCTTTGCATGACACGTACACGCCCGCACTTTCTTTTGCACCGGCATCTCAACGAATTGCCGGATCACCGGAACATTGCGGTGGCATTGTTTCCGTTTTCGCTGCCGTGGCACCCAATTCTTTCCGCCATGATGAAAAATGCTCCATATCATATATTATGCCAACATTTCATAAAATTGCATATCTAAATAACAACATTTAAAATGTTTAAAATGATGTTTGCATTTTATTTGCATAAATGACATGTTAAAACGGTTTAATTCATATCTAAATAACCGTAGCTTCGAATTAAATAAACTATATACGTAAATGGTCTAGAAAAAAATGTGTAGATTAACATGGTGACTTTATTTTGCTGTTTAACAACATTAAAATTGTGTTTAGGCAGAATAGTACCAAATTAAAAAATTGCATATGGTGATTTTTCGAAATTGTTGTTTGTTGTTTCCGGCCTCATTTAAACTTGCCTAGATGTGTAGTTCACTTATACTTCACCTCTTGCCATGATTAACAACATTTTTTTTCATGTACATAAACGGGAGAGAAGTAAATAATTGTTGTGAAGTTTCACAATTTTGCAATATTGATCTTCACTTAAAGTGTAGTATTTGATAGCTGCACTTTGCCATGACATGCCTCATTAAACCGCACATGCATCATACTCGGTTGTGCATCATGCCATGATTATGTTTGTTTGTTTATCATGTTGTTTGCTTCTTTCCGGTTGTGCTTATTCTCGATAGTTCCCGGTAATGTTGCGAGTGAGGATTCGTTTGACTATGATTTTTCGACTACTCCATGGATTCAGTCTTCTTCCTGTTGGGGAACGTTGCATAGGAAACAAAAAATTTCCTATGCACACTAAGATCAATCTAGGAGATGACCATCTACGAGAGGAGAGATTGCATCTACATACCCTTGTAGATCGCTAAGCAAAAGCGTTAACAAACGTGGTTCGTGTAGTCGAATGTCTTCGCGATCCAATCATGATCCGTCCCGCGAACTCCCGATCCAAGTGCCGAACAGATGGCACCTCCACGTTCAACACATGTACGGCTTGATGAAGCCTTTGCATCCTCGATCCAGGGAGTGATGGTGAAGTAGTAGCTCGGGTCCTCCGGCAGCACGACGGCATGGTGGCGGCGGTGGTGGTGGAATCTCAACAGAGCTTCGCAAAGCACTACGGAGAGGAAGAGGGATGCGAGGGAGAGGAGAGGCAGCGCCGTGGCATGAAGATGTGCTCAAGGGTGCATCTGCCCTCTCTCTACCTCTCTATATATAGGGGAAGGAAGGAGGGGGGTGGCGCCCCTAGGGTTTCCCCTAGGAGGCGGCGGCCAGGCCAAATGGGATCTCCCCTAGGGTGACTTGCCCCCTAAGCCGGGTGGAGGGAACCCTAGAGGGGCAGCCCCCAACCCTCCTGATTACATGAGATGGGGTGAGGGGAGCACTCAACCCCTTAGTGGGCTGGTTTGCTCCCTACCCTTGGCCCATGGGGCCCCCAACACTTGCCGGGGCCCCCCGAAACCCCTTTCGATGACGCTGGTCATCACCCGGTACCCCGGAGCACTTCCGGACTCCAATACCCATCATCCAATATATCAATCTTCACCTCCAGACCCTTCCGGAGTTCCTCGTCATGTCCTGGATCTCATCTGGGACTCTGAACAACCTTTGGTAACCACCATAATGACTCAACTATACTTATATCGTCACCAAACGTTAAGTGTGTAGACCCCGCGGGTTCGAGAACTATGCAGACATGACCGAGACACCTCTACGATTAATAACCAATGGTGGGACCTAGATGCCCATATTGGTTCCCACATATTCTACAAAGATCTTATCAGTCAAACCTCGATGTCAAGGATTCAGCTAATCCCGTATGTAGTTCCCTTTGTCTATCCGTATGTTACTTGCCCGAGATTCGATCGTCGATATCTCCATACCTAGTTCAATCTCGTTACCGGCAAGTCTCTTTACTCGTTCCGTAATACAAGATCCCGTGGCTAACTCATTAGTCACATTGCTTGCAAGCTCATTGTGATACTGTATTACCAAGTGGGCCCTGAGATACCTCTCCGTCATAGGAGTGACAAATCCCAGTCTTGATCCATGCCAAACAAACACCCTCGGAGATACCGGTAGAGCACCTTTATAGTCACCCAGTTACGTTGCGGTAAAAGTTTCAGACCCATTTCATTTTCCAGTAAAAAATGTAAATTCACGCGCTACAGGCAAAGTTTCTGTTTTTGCACTGCACATAGTAAACAAGCAATCTAATCATCCTAAAACCAAAGCTTGGCACATTATTTTTATAATATAATAGATATATACAAGGGGATAATTATTTTCAGAGAAACTACCATGAAAAATTCTACATTGTTTCCATGAGCATGAACACAAGTGTTCAAGGTCGACCCTCACTTCTCCAATGCATAACTTTCCAGTCACTTCTCTTTTTGAAAAAAGTTTTTAGGCATAAGAGGCAAGTAAGTTTTTTTTGTATTTTCAAAATTTTCAATTTTTTTTGTATGTTTCACCCACAACTAAGCAAAACAAAAACTAATTACTGAACAAAGCAAACAAGCATACACGAAAATATTAACCCCACGCTATTGCTCCCCGACAACGGTGCCAGAAAAAAGCTTGATAATCCCCAAGTGCAGGGAATCATCATAGCAATTTCCAAAGGTGGAAGTGATAAGCATGGAGAAGATAAAGGTAAGACCAATATTCTCTCAAGTCTTATCTTCCACTAATATGACTCTACGTACACCAAACTTTTGCTTCCAACTAGAAACGAGAAATAAAACTATGTTGTGGGTATGAAGAGGATAACTTTGCATGATATCGGAGGGCTAAAATATAAAAGTAGGTGATGTTATCATAAAGTTAGAATATATTACTTAAGTATTATAAATAGCAAGTGTGGAATAATGATGGGTCGGTGTGCGGAATTATCCTAGGCAATTGTTAACAAGATCGGTGTCGTCATTGCAATTTCATATGAGGGAAAGGCATAAGCTAACATACTATCTCTTCTTGGATCATATGCACTTATGATTGGAACTCTAGCAAGCATCCGCAACTATTAATGATCATTAAGGTAAAATCCAACCATAGCATTAACATATCAAGTCCCCTTTATCCCATACGCAACAACCCCCTTACTCAGGTTTATGCTTCTGTCACTCAAGCAACCCACTATAAGCGAATCATGAACGTATTGCAACACCCTACAGCGGGAATCCCTCATGCTTGCGCGACACAGAGGGCACAATAGGACAGCACCAAAATAAAACATACAACCAATCTAGATCATCAATAAACGCAAAGACAAAGGATATCTACTCAAAACATCATAGGATGGCAACACATCATTGGATCATAATATGTGGCATAAAGCACCATGTTCAAGTAGGCATTACAGCGGGGTGCGGGAGAGTGGACCGCATAAAAGAGATGAGGATGGTGATGATGATGGTGATGTTGATGAAGACGATCACCGCGGCGGTGATTCCCCTCCCGATGGCACTCCGGTGCCACCGAGAGAGAGGAGGAGAGGTTCTCCCCCTTGTGCTGCCTCCTCCATGGCCTCCCCCCTGGATGGGGAGAGGTTCTCCCTCTGGTCCTTGGCCTTCATGGCGTTGATGGCCCCTCCGAGATCTTCCCCCATGGCCTCCAGTGATGATGGCCCCCTTCGGCAGGGTGCCAAAGAGGGCCTAGATTGATTATTCGTGGCTACAGAGGCTTGCGGCGGCGGAACTTCCGATCTCTCTTCTGTTCTGGGGTTTTTAGGATTTATAGGAAGGGTTGGCGTCAGTTTCACGTCAAGGGGGCCCACGGGGAGTCCACGAGGTAGGGGGCGCACTCCACCCTCGTGGTGGCCTCGGGACTCCCCTCCAGTAGCTTTTCATTACAACATTTTTTATATTTTCCAAAAATATTCTCCGTTGATTTTCTGCGCATTCCGAGAACTTTTATTTCTACACAAAAACAACACCATGGTAGTTCTGCTGAAAACAACGTCAGTCTGGGTTAGTTCTAATCAAATCATACCAAAATCATGTAAAAATATTATAAGCATGGCATGAATACTTCATAAATTATAGATACGTTGGAGACGTATCATTTATGTCTTCCTCCTTGAGATAATCACGGATGGAATTGAAACGTTGCTTTATGTGTCTGGTCCTCTTGTGAAACCTTGGTTCCTTGGCTAGAGCAATGGCACCAGTGTTGTCATAGAACAGAGTCATTGGGTCCAATGCATTGGGCACAACTCCAAGATCTTTCATGAACTGCTTCATCTAGACACCTTCCTTTGCTGCCTCCAAGGCAGCTATGTACTCCGCTTCACATGTAGAATCAGCTACCACGCTCTGGTTGGAACTGCACCAGCTTACCACTCCACCGTTCAGAACATATACGTATCCAGTTTGAGACTTAGAGTCATCCGGATCAGTGTTAAAGCTTGCATCGACATAACCCTTTACGACGAGCTCTTAATCACCTCTATAAACGAGAAACATTTCCTTAGTCCTTTTCAGGTACTTAAGGATATTCTTCACCGCTGTCCAGTGATCCACTCCTGGATTACTTTGGAACCTTCCGGCCTTACTTATGGCAAGGCTGACATCCGGTCTTGTGCACAACATCGCATACATGATAGAGCCTATGGCAGAAGCATAGGGGATGACAGTCATCTTTTCTCTATCCTCTGTAGTCGCTGGGCATTGAGTCTGGCTCAACTTTACACCTTGCAAAACAGGCAAGAACCCCTTCTTGGACTGATCCACTTTGAACTTCCTCAAAATCTTATCAAGGTATGTGCTTTGTGGAAGTCCTATTAAGCGTCTCAATCTATCTCTATAGATCTTGATGCCTAATAGAAAGCTGCTTCTCCTAGGTCCTTCATTGAAAAACTCTTGTTCAAATACTCCTTCACGTTTTCCAAAAGTTCTATATTGTTTCCAATCAACAATATGTCATCCACATATAATATTAGAAACGCTATAGAGCTCCCACTTACTTTCTTGTAAATACAAGATTCTCCAAAAACTTGTATAAACCCAAACGCCTTGATCACCTCATCAAAGTGAAGATTCCAACTCCGAGATGCTTGCACCAGTCCATAAATGGATTGCTGGAGTTTGCACACTTTGTCAGCATTCTCTAGATCGGCAAAACCTTCCGGTTGCATCATATACAACTCTTCCTTAAGGAAACCATTAAGGAACGTTGTTTTGATATCCATCTGCCAGATTTCATAATCGAAAAATGCAGCTATTGCTAACATGATTCTGACAGACTTAAGCATCGCTACCGGTGAGAAAGTCTCATAGTAGTCAACTCCTTGAACTTGTGAAAACCCCTTTGCCACAAGTCGAGTTTTATAGATGGTGACATTACCGTCCGCGTCCGTCTTCTTCTTGAAGATCCATTTATTCTGAATGGCCTTTCGCCCTTCAGGTAATACTTCCAAAGTCCATAATTTGTTTTCATACATGATCCCATCTCAGATTTCATGGCCTCTAACCATTTGTCAGAATCCGGGCCAACCATCGCTTCTCCATAGCTCGTAGGTTCACCGCTGTCCAACAACATGACCTCTAAGACAGGGTTACCATACCACTCAGGAGTTGTATGTACCCTTGTCGACCTACGAGGTTCGATAGTGACTCGATCCGAAGCTTCATGATCATCATCATTAGCTTCCTCTTCAACTAACGTAGGAGCCACAGAAACATCTTTCTATGCTCGCTACTCTCTGGTTGAAGTAAAGTATCAACAACCTCATCAAATTCTATCTTCCTCCCACTCAATTCTTTCAAGAGAAACTCTTTCTCGAGAAAGAACCCGTTCTTAGCGACAAACACTTTGCCTTCGGATCTGAGATAGAAGGTATACCCAACCGTCTCTTTTGGGTATCCTATGAAGGCACATTTGTCCGCTTTGGGTTCAAGCTTTTCCGGTTGAAGCCTTTTGACATAAGCATCGCAGCCCCAAACCTTAAGAAATGACAACTTAGGTTTCTTGCCAAACCACAGTTCATAGGGTGTCGTCTCCACAGACTTAGATGGTGCCCTATTTAAAGTGAATGCAGTTGTCTCTAACGCATAACTCCGAAATGATAGTGGCAGATCGACAAGAGACGTCATGGAATGCACCATATCCAATAAGGTACAATTATGACGTTCGGACACACCATTACGATGTGGTGTTCCAGGTGGCGTCAATTTTGAAACAATTCCACATTGTCTTAAGTGATTGCCAAACTCATAACTTAGATATTCCCCCCCTCGATCGGAATGTAGGAATTTAATCTTCTCGTTACGATGATTCTCAACTTCACTCTGAAATTGCTTGAACTTTTCAAATGTTTCAGACTTATGCCTCATCAAGTAGATATACCCGCATCTACTCAAGTCATCGGTGAAGGTGAGAAAGTAATGATATCCACTGCGGGTTAACGCTTGTTGGACAACACACATCAGTATGTATGATTTCCAACAGGTCACTTGCTCATTCCATTGTTCCAGAAAACGAGGTTTAGACATCTTGCCCATGAGGCATGGTTCGCATGTGTCAAGTGATTCAAAATCAAGTGACTCCAAAAGTCCATCAACATGGAGTTTCTTCATGCGCTTTATACCAATATGACCTAAGCGGCAGTGCCACAAGAAAATGGTACTATAATTCTCAACTCCACATCGTTTGGCATCAATGTTATGAACATGTGTATCATCACTATCGAGATTCAATAAGTATAAACCCATCACAATGGTGCATGACCATAAAAGATATTACCCATATAAATAGAACAACCATTATTCTCTGATTTAAATGGGTAACCGTCTCGCATTAAACAAGATCCAGATATAATGTTCATGCTCAATGCAGGCACTAAATAACAATTATTTAGGTTCATCACTTAATCCTGATGGTAATCGAAGAGCGAGCATGCCGACGGCGATCACATCAACCTTGGAACCATTTCCTACGCGCATCGTCACTTCATCCTTCGCCAGCCTCCGTCTATTCTGTAGTTCCTACTTTGAGTTGCAAATGTGATCAACCGAACCGGTATCAAATACCCAAGCACTACAACGAGAGTTGGTAAGGTACACATCAATAACATGTATATCATATATACCTTTGTTGACGTTGGCCCCCTTCTTGTCGGCCAGATACTTGGGACAGTTCTACTTCTAGTGGCCAGTTCCCTTGCAATAGAAGCACTCAGTTTCCGGCTTGGGTCCAGCCTTGGGTTTCTTCATGGGAGGAGCAACTACTTTTCCATCCTTCTTGAAGGTTCCCTTCTTTCCCTTTCTCTTTTTGAAACTAGTGGTTTTATTCACCATCAACACTTGATGCTTCTTCTGGATGTCTGACTCAGCAACTTTCAGCATCGCGAACAGCTCGGAGACTGACATGTTCATCCCTTGCATTCAACACAAAGCTCTTGTAGCTAGGTGGTAGCGATTGAAGAACTCTGTCAGTGATACCCTCTGGCAGGAGCTCAATTCCCAACTCAACCAGACAGTTGTAGTACCCAGACATTCTGAGTATGTGCTCACTAACAGACCCGTTCTCCTCCATCTTGCAGGCATAGAACTTATCGGAGGTCTCATACCTCTCGATCTGACATTCTTCTCAAAGATAAACTTCAACTCCTGGAACATCTCATATGCTCCATGACGTTCAAAATGCCTTTGAAGTCCCCGATCTAAGCCACACATCATGGCGCACTAAACTATTGAGTAGTCATCAACACACGACTGCCAGGCGTTCACAACGCCCACAGTCACTGGAGAGGGTGGCGCACCAAGCGGTGCATCAAGGACATAAGACTTATGGGAAGCCATGAGGATAATCCTCAGATTACAGCCTAGTCCACAAAGTTACTTCCATCATCTTTCAGCTTAGCTTTCTCTAGGAACGCTTTGAAATTTAGGGGAGCTACTGTGCGAGCCATTGATCTATAGCATAAGTTTGCAAAGATAACTTAGACTATTGTTCATGATAAATGAGTTTAATTGATCATATTACTTAAGAACTCCCACTCAAATTGACATCCTTCCGATCACCCGAGTGTAACACAATCCAAATTCACCAACCCAAGTCCAATCATCATGTGAGATGAGGTGGTTTCAGTGGTGAACATCTCTATGTTGATCATATCTACTATATGACTCGTGTTTGACCTTTCGGTCTCTTGTGTTCCGAGGCCATGTCTGTACATGCTAGGCTCGTCAAGTTTAACCCAGGTGTTCCACATGTGCAAAACTGGCTTGCACCTGTTGTATGCGAACGTAGAGTCTATCACACCCGATCATCACGTGGTGCTTCGAAACGATGAACTTTCGCAACGGTGCACACTTGGGGAGAACACAATTTTATCTTGAAATTTTAGTGAGGGGTCACCTTATAATGCTAACGTCGTCCTAAGCAAAATAAGACGCAAAAAAGGATTAACATCACATGCAAATCATAAGTGACATGATATGGCCATCAACTTGTGCTTTTGATCTCCATCTCCAAAGCATTGGCATGATCTCCATCATCACTGACATGACACCATGATCTCCATCATCGTGCCGCCATCGGGGTTGTCACGCCAACCATGCTTCTACTACTATTGCTACCGCTTAGCGATAAAGTAAAGAATTACATAGCGCTTAATGATTGACACACATGTCATACAATAATTAAAGACAACCCTATGGCTCCTGCCGGTTGTCGTATGCATCGAAATGCAAGTCAATATAAACTATTACAAACATGATCATCTCATACATCAAATATATTTCATCATGTCTTTGGCCATATCATATCACAAAATACCCTGCAAAAACAAGTTAGACATCCTCTAATTGTTCTTGCATGTTTTACGTGGCTGTTATGGGTATCTAGCAAGAATGATTCTTACCTATGCAAAGCCACAACAGTGATATGCAAGTTGTTATTTAACCTTATACAAGGACCGCCTTTGTCGAATCCGATTCAACTAAGGTGGTAGAGACAGACACTCGCCAGCCATCTTTATGCAACAAAGTCACATGTCCGTCGATGGAACCGGTCTCATGTACGTGGGCACATAAGGTTGGTCCGGGTCGCTTCATCCCATAATACCACTGAATCAAGAAAAGACCAAGGAAGGAAGCAATCTGAATATCAACTCCCACAAACTCCTTTCTGTTCTACTCGTGATGTCATCTATGCATAGACCTAGCTCATGATGCCACTGTTGGGGAATGTTGCATGGGAAACAAAAATTTTCTTACTCACACCAAGATCAATCTCGGAGATGACCATCTATGAGAGGAAAGATTGCATCCACATACCCTTGTATATCTCTAAGAGGAAGCGTTAAGAAACATGGTTGATGTAGTCGAACGTCTTTGCAATCCAATCACGATCCGTCTCGCGAATTCCCGATCCAAGTGCCGAATGGACGGTACCTCTGCGTTCAACGCACGTATGGCTTGATGACGCCTTCACCTCCTCGATCCAGTGAGTGTTGGTGATAGCTCGAGTCCTCCGGCAGCACGACAACGTGGTGGCGGCAGTGGTGGTGGAATCTCAGCCGAGCTTCGCTAAGCACTACAAAGAGGAAGAGGGATGCGAGGGAGAGGAGAGGCATCGCCATGGCGTGAAGATGTGCTCAAGGGTGCGGCTGCCCTCTCTCTACCTCTCTATATATAGGGGAAGGAAGGAGGGGGTGGCGCCCCTAGGGTTTCCCTTAGGGGGGCGGCGGCCAGGCCAGATGGGATCTCCCCTAAGGTGACTTGCCGCCCAAGCCGGGTGGAGGGAACCCTAGAGGGGCGCCCCAACCCTCCTGGTTACGTGAGATGGGGTGAGGAGGGAGCTCAGCCCCTTAGTGGGCTGGTTTGCTCCCTCCCCTTGGCCCATGCCCCCCAAGACTTGCCGCCCCCCTTAACCCTTTTCGGTGACGCTGGTCATCACCCGGTACCCCCGAAACACTTTCGTACTCAAATGCCCTTCCTCTAATATATCAATCTTCACCTCCGGACCCTTCGAGAGTTCCTCGTCATGTCCCGGATCTCATCCGGGACTCTGAACAACCTTCGGTAACCACCATAATGACTCAACTATACTTATATCGTCACCAAATGTTAAGTGTGTAGACCCTGCGGGTTTGAGAACTATGCAGACATGACCGAGACACCTCTACAATCAATAACCAATAGTGGGACCTGTATGCCCATATTGGTTCCCATATATTCTACAAAGATCTTATTGGTCGAACCTCGATGTCAAGGATTCAGCTAATCCCGTATGTAGTTCCCTTTGTCTATCTGTATGTTACTTGCCCGTGATTCGATCGTCGGTATCTCCATACCTAATTCAATCTCGTTACCGGCAAGTCTCTTTACTCGTTCCGTAATACAAGATCCCATGGCTAACTCATTAGTCACATTGCTTGCAAGATCATTGTTATACTGTATTATCGAGTGGGCCCTGAGATACCTCTCCGTCATACGGAGTGACAAATCCCAGTATTGATCCATGCCAACTCAACAAACACCCTCGGAGATACCTGTAGAGCACCTTTATAGTCACTCAGTTACGTTGCGACGTTTGGTACACACAAGGTACTCCTCCGGTGTTAGTGAGTTACATGATCTCATGGTTATAGGAACATATACTTGACATGCAGAAAATGATAGCAATAAACTTGACACGATCATATGCTACGTTCATAGTTTGGGTCTTGTCCATCACATCATTCTCCTAATGATGTGATCCCGTTATCAAATGACAACTCATGTCTATGACTAGGAAACCATAGCCATGTTTGATCAATGAGCTAGTCCGGTAGAGGCTCACTAGGGACATGTTGTTATCTATGTACCCACACATGTATTTGAGTTTCCAATCAATACAATTATAGCATGGATAATAAACGATTATCATGAACAAGGAAATATAATAAAACCACTTTATTATTGCCTCTAGGGCATATTTCCAACACTTACTAGCGGGATTCCAGGCATAATGACCATTACCTTGAATATCACTATTAACTTTGCTTGCTAGTTGTATCGATGCTATCGCTATGTCTCGCTACCTACCACTTGGTTGTCAAGCCTCCCAAATTGCCATGATAAGCCTCTAACCTCCACTATCCTAGCAAACCGTTGTTTGGCTATGTTACCGCTTTGCCCAGCCCCTCTTAGGCTTTGCTAGTTGCAGGTGCAATGTGATACATCTCCAACGTATCTATAATTTTTTATTGTTCCATGCTGTTATATTATCATTATTGGATGTTTTACAGTCATTTTATATCATTTTTTGGTACTAACCTATTGACATAGTGCCCAGTGCCAGTTGCTGTTTTTTGCATGTTTTTTTCATCCTAGGAAATCAATATCAAACGGAGTCCAAACGCAACAAAACTCCTGGAGGATTTTTTTGGGCCAGAAGACATCTAGTGGGCCAAGGAAGCACCTGGGGGGTGGCTCGAGGGGAGCAGCACCCACCAGGGCGCGCCAAGAGGCCCAGGCGTGCCCTGGTGGGTTGTGCCCACCTCGGGTGCCCCCTGAACCGCCTCTTTTCTCTATAAATACCTCAATATTCCAAAAACCCTGGGGGAGTCGACGAAAATCAATTCCAGCCGCCGCCGAGTCCAGAACCACCAGATCCAATCTAGACACCGTCATGGAGGGGTTCACCACTTCCATTGGTGCCTCTCCGATGATGCGTGAGTAGTTCTTTGTAGATCTATGGGTCCGTACTTAGTAGCTAGATGGCTTTCTCTCTCTCTCTCTCTCTCTCTCTCTCTCTCTTGATTATCAATACAATGGTCTCTTGGAGATCCATATGATGCAAGTCTTTTTGCGGTGTGTTTGTTGGGATCCGATGAACTTTGAGTTTATGATCAGATCTATGTGTTTATCCATGAATGTTATTTGAGTCTTCTTGATCTCTTATATGCATGATTGCTTATAGCCTCGTGTTTCTTCTCTGATATTTGGGTTTTGTTTGGCCAACTTGATCTATTTATCTTGCAATGGGAAGAGGTGCTTTGTAGTGGGTTCGATCTTACGGTGCTTGATCCCAGTGACAGAAGGGGAACCGACATGTATGTATCATTGCTACTAAGGATAACAAGATGAGATCTATATCTCCGCAATAGATAAACAGATCTCATCTACATCATGTCATCATTCTTATTGCAGTACTCTGTTTTCCCATGAACTTAATACACTAGATGCATGCTGGATAGCGGTCGATGTGTGGAGTAATAGTAGTAGATGCAGGAAGGAGTTGGCCTACTAATCTTGGACGTGATGCCTATATAATGATCATTGTCTGCATATCGTCATGATTATTTGAAGTTCTATCAATTGCCCAATAGTAATTGTTTTCCCACCGTTTGCTATTTTTCTCGAGAGAACCCACTAGTGAAACCTACGGCCCCTGGGTCTCTTTTCATCATATTTGCCTTTGCGATCTATTTTCCCTTGCATTTATTTTCAGATCTATTAAACCAAAAATACCTTGCTGCAATTTATTTGTTCCGCGATCTATTTATCCTATCTACCACTTTTAGCTCATGTTATCTGCCTATCTTGAGGCGCCCTACCCGAAAGGGATTGACAACCCCTTTAACATGTCGGGTTGCGAGTATTTGTTATTAGTGTGTAGGTGCTGTTTACGTGGTGTGAGGAGGTTCTCCTACTGGTTCGATAACCTTGATCTCATCACTGAGGGAATTACCTATTGTCGCTATATTGCATCATCCCTTCCTCTTTGGGGAAATACCAACGTAGTTCTAGCAGACATCAAAAGGAATTTCTGGCGCCGTTGCTATTTTGAAGTACCTGAAAAGGACTAAAGAGATGTTCCTAGTTTATGGAGGTGAGGAAGAGCTCATCGTAAGGGGTTACGCCAATGCTAGTTTCCAAATAGACAGAGATGATTGTCGATCATAGTCTGGATTCGTGTACGTCATGAATGGAGGAGCAGTGAGCTGGATGAGTTCCAAGCAAGATATGGTGGCCGATTCTACTACAAAAGCCGAATACATTGCGGCTTGTGAAGCTGCAAAGGAAGGTGTTTGGATCCGGAACTTTCTGGATGATCTTGGTATTTTCCTAGCCTCGGTAAAACTGTTGGACCTTTTTTGTGATAATTCTGGTGCCATCGCACAAGCCAAGGAGCCGAGGAATCACCACAAGGTCAGACACATAGATCAGAAATATCACCTGGTACGAAAGACCGTAAAGAATGGTGATGTAGAGTTATGCAAAATTCACACGGATGCAAATGTTGCAAATCCGTTGACTAAGCTGCTTCCACAACTCAAGCATGAGGGGCACGTTCGAGCTATGGGCATTCGATGTCTATTTGATTGACTCTAGTGCAAGTTGGAGACTGTTGGAGATATGCCCTAGAGGCAATCATGTATGATGATATTTACTATGTGTTTATGAATAAAGATAGTCCTTGGACATTATCAATGATGTGTATCAGCAAGTAAGTGACTTGTTTGTGGGACTATGCATTGTATGATGACTGTCCTAAAAGGTCCCTAGTCAAAAGGGCTATGTGGGTGCGCAGACGACTAGACTAGCATATGACACGGTCGATGGCTTGGTCTCACTAGCCATGGAGCATTGGATGCTAACCGGATAATATGGACTCGGAAGGACCAGGTCGGATTCGACGTAGTCGAATCCGAGTCGAGATAAGGTCCGAGTCTGGCAGACCAAACTATGAGACGCAGCGATATGTCATCTGTGAGTCTCTAGTACAACATATGTTCTATGTCCTAAGACCTGAGCTGGCACATGTACTCGGGATGGTGACAGGCCTGCTTTGGGCCGACCAAACGCTACTCCATGACTGGGTAGTTACAAAGGTAGGTTTCAGGCTTGTCCAGACCCATGCTGTGAGACATGGTCGAGCAAGATGGGGTTTGCCCCTCCGATCAGGAGAGATATACTCTGGGCCCCTCGTGTGATCCGACTAGGATAAGCATGGCCATGTGACAAGGATTATGAGATAATCCGGTTTATGGTCGGGATCACTGGAACGAGAAATAGGTCGGGCTAGCACAAGGATGACAGACTCGCCTTGAGCCTGATAACATATATCGTGTGGCAAAGGGAATGGAAGTGTGATGTACAGGTTCGCGTAACCAGCTTCATTGCCTGCTTAGTGGTCGGCACGCCTTGCTAGAGGCTGCTACCAACCGAGCAGGTCGGAGGTGATCCGACCTACGACCAAGCCGACTTGAACCTAAGGGGTCGCGCGCTTAAGGGAAGGAACCTGTGAGGCCGGATCGGACTCCACGAGTCAGATGTGATCCTGCTCGGACTCGAATCCCGGCTGAACAGATTTTGGGCTTTAGGATCCGTGCGAGGCCCAAGTGTTGAGCCCACGACGGACGCCTATATAAAATGGAGGTGTGGCACACTCATTTAATTTGGTTGATCGCTTCGGCGCCGTTGAGGGAGTCCTAGATTAGGGGGTCCTCGGACAGCCGGACTATATGCTTATGCCAGACTGTTGGACTATGAAGGTACAAGATTGAAGACTTCGTCCCGTGTCCGGGTGGGACTCTCCTTTGCGTGGAAGGCAAGCTTGGCAATTCGGATATGTAGATTCCCTCCTCTGTAACCGACTCTGTGTAACCCTATCCCCCTCTGGTGTCTATATAAACCGGAGGGTTTAGTCCGTAGGACAACAACAATCATAATCATAGGCTAGCTTCTAGGGTTTAGCCTCTACGATCTCGTGGTAGATCAAATCTTGTAATACTCATATCATCAACATCAATCAAGCAGGAAGTAGGGTATTACCTCCATAGAGAGGGCCCGATCCTGGGTAAACATCGTGTCCCCCGCCTCCTGTTACCATTAGCCTTAGACGCACAGTTCGGGACCCCCTACCCGAGATCCGCTGGTTTTGACACTGACAGCCGTCACTAGGGCTTTGCATGTGTTGCGAATAGCCACCTCCACTCGCCACCAACTGTGTGATCAGACCTAGCAGTCCGCCGCACGATGTTCCTCATGCACGCACGAATACTGTTAGAGGCGGTGCACTTGCGCCGCTCCGGCAAACCTGTACATGGGAACCGACGGCCGGCTGTTCGAGGAAGATCGGACAAGGAGGAGATGATCCACGCGGACGCGCTGCCCCAAGTCTTCTTCCACTGCACGGCACTGCGTGTCTAGTGGTAACGATCTGTGATCCATTCCCGTAGCATGTTCCTGGTTGTTCTACGCGTAGGAACATTTTAACTTTGCAGTCGATGCACCCTGCCGTAGAACCCAACACGCATAAGTTTCCGTCATACCGGTGTTATGTTTCATGATGAGCGCTCCTAACATGTGTGGGGTTTTATGGGGACCACCCTGATCATTCGCTTAGGATAAAACTCTTCGAGCAAGGCCCAACATTGGTACTACATTTTACTAATAACAACTAAAACTTGCATAGGGACCTGCCGGTCACGTGGATAATTAATCAACATCCCCGGGACAGTGCTCCTCATGAGTGTTGGTCCAAACTAGAGCACCTTGCGGCGCCTCCTTGGAAACTTGGGTCTCAGTCAACTGTAAGCTTAGCTTATCCACCATGTCCTGAGAACGAGATACGCGGCTCCTATCGGGATTGCCGACACATCGGGAGGTCTTGCTGGTTAAGCTTTTCCTTTGACGGGTGGCTTGTCCACTGGGATTCCTTATTGTAAGCATCATGTTATCATGGTGTGAGGATGTTGCATCGGATGCGTGTGGTAATTTATAATGGACTACTTGGAGCACTCCTGTAGGGTTAAATCTTTTCGGAAGCCATGCCCGCAGTTATGCAGCGACTTAGAAATTTATAATATCCGGTTGTAGAGAACTTGACACTAAACTTTAAATAAAATACACCAACCGCGTGTGTAACTGTGACCGTCTCTTTTCGAGGGAGTCGGGAAGAGAACACAGTGGGGGTATGTTTGACTCGTAAGTAGTTCAGGATCACTTCTTGGTCTGTACTAGTTTGCGATCGTTATGCGTAGTTTACTCTTCTTACTCTTATACTTGTAAGTTAGCCACCATACAAATGCTTAGTGCTTGTCGCAACCTCACCACTTAACAATTCCATTCCCGTTAAGCTTTGCCTGTTTTGATACCCTTGGTAATGAGATGCTGAGTCCCGGTGGCTCACAGATTACTACAACAACAGGTGTAGGTACAGGTAAAGCGATGCTTTGACGTGAGAGCGATGCATGTTTGCTTTTTGAGTTCTTCTTCCGCTTCTTCTTCCTTGTTGATCATAGGATGGGTTCTGAGTCGGGGGCCTGGGATTAGCAGGGTGGATGTCGTTCTTTTTTTTCATTTGATTTCTTCCGTAATCAGATCCTGCTTCTGTATGATGATTGCTATGTATTGATATATTTCTGATGTACCTTGTGGCAAGTATAAGCCTCTGTCTGGTATTCTCATCTATTTAGTACATGGTATGTTGTAATGATATCCACCTTGTTATGCACTCGGAATGCGATTCTGCTCCAATCATGAATTCATCGCGTGATCGAGATATAATTGCATCTTGGGCGCTACAAGTTGGTATCAGAACCTTACCGGCCGCAGAAGACCCCTTGATTGATCGAACCATTGCTGTTGTCGAGTCTAAAAGAAACTATTTTGGGTCTAGCTATATATATATATCGGAGAGTAGGAATTATTTTTACTTCTTATCCCCTTCGTCGCTCTGTGAGGAATGGTGACGCAGGTGTTTTGATGCTACTACTCTTCCCCTTCAAATTTGTTTTTAGGATCACACGGGTATTTTTGAATCATTGTGATATCGATGTGATGGGAATTCTGTTCTTGATGCCTTCTGACATTTTGGGGTTGTGGCAGTGTCCTGGGGAGTTGAGCTCCATCTAAAATGTGGCCTTAATGTGAAGTGTTCACCGAGGACAGAAGTGATGCAAGTTCTTCATAACTGACTCCAAAAATTGGGGTTTTCCTTCAAATGTTAGACAAGCTTGTGATTTCAAGGTTCTGCAAAAATGGCAAAACGGACAACAACGCCTCGACAAAACTAATAGAAGTCTATTACTTGATGCATAAATGTTAGTGAAAACAAGATACAAAATGCATGCATCAATGCACTATCTGGTCGTGTAAATGGCAGTACTTTGCTTCAGCAGAGAGATTAAACCGGGAGACAAAATCTACATTTCTTCCTTTGTCCCAAAGTAAGTGTCTTGAGCTTAGTACAAATTTGTACTAGAGCTTCCCTTAATTTTTTTTACTAGAGCTAGTACAAAGTTGAAACACTTATTCAGGGACGGAGGTAGTACAATACACAGTTCCACACATTGTTAATTACTTCTTTATGTTTCTTTTTTAGGGTGTCTTGATGCTCCTTTTTTAGGAAACCTTTCTTCTTGATGTGTGTGCTAACTAGTGCTTGCCAGATGCAGCATCTGGACCGGCCGACCATGCCAGTACGGCGTGTTACAAAGCCAACTACGTTACGTTACGGTAGCATGACTGGTCATACATCCGCGAGAGCAGTCTGTGAGCACTTGCCAAAAACATCAGCAGGTAGTGCATGAGTTATGTGGATTTAAGGGGTCGTGAAGCTCTATCTAGGTGCCTCGACACTCATTTTCAAGGGGGTTTCTAACTCAGTCACTCTTGAAGCTCTAGCCTGTCGAGAAGGCCTGGCTCTTGCAGTCCATCTATCACTTCATAAGTTGTAGATTCAGAATGTAAGACAACGATTGATGATATCAAGCAGGGAACCTGGGAAGATATAACACCATCATCAAGGAAATCATGCCGCTCTATGGTCTTTACCATGTGTACCTTTGTACAAAAGGTGCAAGATTTCAACTATGAAGCACACAGCCTCGCTGAGTACACTCCCTCTCTAGGGTTGGGACACCATATCTGGCCGGGTCTCCCCTACAATATCCTCTTTCTATACCTGTAAACATTATGGATGATCAATAAAGCTTAGTGAGTTTGCCTAAAAAACTTGTTGAAAAGCTTTCGTCCTATTCGGCCTTTTCCCCATCAAATGATTGGTTAGAGAAAGGATGGACAATGAGGCAATATAATAAGCTACAACATGTAGAATATGCCTATGGGCTATGGCTTCCTCACCATTCGCGCGTATTTTCTCTCTCATCATTTGTACTACTGGTGTACGCCCGCTCACTCACTGTAAGACCATCCATCGTGTTCTTCATGGAGTTCATCTGCATATATCATACGTATATATGTCTCACTCGCCCATGTCGTCCTCAATGACACAAGCAAAGCCAAGTGAACAATATCAACTCTGGTAGCAACTCGACAATTTTGGATGAATGCCGCATCATTTTTGCCGTGGGATAGATTACTGGGGCAATTCAAGTCAGTTATTTTTGGAACGGATAACACGAGTTTTGCCCTCTCACATGGCCAAGGGGCGCTGGAAATTAACAAACCTTTCAGGCGCCACGAGGAGCACCATTCTCCGATTATGTATTAGCTACTAGGATTGTCAGATCGATGAACACCTCCGAGACATCATTCGCCGGCCTTGCATAATTAATCAAGTGCTTCTTCCATAGAATACGCAAGTGCAGACCAATCATTGTTCCGGTGGTCTGTAATAAACCTAGTTTTGGGGTTCTATTCGTTTCTCTCTATATGTACGTACTAGATTGAGACTATCATGCTTTTCACGTTGTGTAGTACTATAGTACAGTTTATCCAAGTGGTTATGGTGAAGTTAAGACAAACCGGCTTAAATATGGTTGGATGAGTACCCAAACAAATCGAGACGATTACATTACAATCAGTGATATGGTTAGGTAGCACGTAGCGTACTGTTGCATCTGGTATAAGATTGCAGCTAATGCATTCCGGGATGACTAACGATCAATTCATTTCCGTGCTCGCGGGTGTAAGGAAAATCAAAAAGTCTCATGAAAAAAAGGAAAAAAATAATAGCATTGCAGTGGAACAATCTCCCAATCGATATTGAAACTGACAGTTTGGAGGCAGTCGCCATGGTGAGAAGTGGAGATACAAACAGATCAAAGTATGCTTTTCTTATTAGAGAGATTAGAGATACTATGTCCGAACGTAGTTCTTATATTACTCACATTCACTATAGTGGGAATTCTTGTACCTATGCATGCAATGGCGGAGCAAGAAAAAATAGGACGCGGCGGGGGGGGGGGGGGGGGGGGAGGATGTTGTTGTTGGATAAGTGAGCAACTAACTCTTTACTGAGGGCCAAAGGCAAGTACATATACAGGTGTGATAAAGTGCAGACAAGCCCCTTGTACAATGGGGATGTACACAATGAACTATATACACATCTAACACCTCCCCTCAAACTCATGGTGGATCAACAACACTGAGTTTGGAGAGAAAAAAACCCATGCTGCGCTCGAGTCTGTGCCTTCGTGAAGAAGTCAGCCAACTGTAACTCAGAGGGCACATAGTGAAGAGCGAGAGTCTGATCCTGCACAGCAGCACGCACAAAGTGGGCATCCACACCGATGTGCTTGGTGAACTCATGCTTCACCGGGTCACGCGCAATACTGATAGCACCGGTACTGTCGGACGGGAGAGGAGTTGAGGTAGTAGCAGACACACCAAAATCCTCAAGTAACCACCGTAACCAAATCACCTCAGCGGTCAACATAGCCATGGCTCGCAACTCAGCCTCTGTACTCGAGCGAGAAACTGCAGTCTGCTTCTTTGTCTTCCAGGCAATAAGAGAGCCACCAAGAAAAACACAGTAAGCAGACAGTGAGCGTCGATCAGAGGGATCACTAGCCCAGGTAGCATCAGAGTAGTCCTGGAGCTCAAGAGAGCTGGAGCGGGGAAAGAAAAGTCGCTGAGAGATCGTGCCACGAAGATATCGTAGAACACGGAGGAGGTGACTATAGTGGACAGAGGTGGGGGCTGAAACAAACTGACTCAGGATGTGGACAAGATAGGAGATGTCGGGGCGCGTAACAGCCAGATAGACAAGGCTGCCAACGAGGTGACGATAGCGAGTGGGATTAGGAAGAGGGTCACCATTAGAGGCACGAAGCTGAACGTTGAGCTCCATAGGAGTCACAACAGTGCGCTCATCACCAAGAGCAGCGCGAGTAAGAAGATCCTGAATATATTTTTCTTGGGAGATGTAGAAGCCATCAGGGGTCGAGGAGATCTCAATCCCAAGAAAATAGCGAAGAGGACCAAGGTCAGTCATGAGGAACTGGTCTCGAAGGCGAGCCTTAACAAAGGCAATGTACTCAGAGTCGTCACCAGTGATGATCATGTCATCAACATAGAGAAGGAGAAGAGTCCGACCACGAGGAGACGTGTGAACAAACAGCGCAGGATCATGGTCACTGGGCAAGAAACCAGCGGCGGTCACCACAGATGCGAAGCGCTCAAACCAGGCTCGAGGGGCCTGTTTGAGACCATATAGGGAGCGGCGAAGTCTACAGACCATACCATCAGGAGCATAGTACCCCGGGGGTGGCTGCATATAAACCTCCTCACGCAACTCGCCATTGAGAAAAGCGTTCTGAACATCAAGTTGAGAGATAGACCACTGACGAACAGAAGCCACAGCAAGAAGAGTGCGGACAGTGGTCATGTGGGCCGCAGGAGCGAATGTCTCATCGTAATAGTGCCCCTGCTCCTGCTGGAAACCACGGGCCACAAGACGAGCTTTGTAGCGCTCAAGAGAACCATCGGAGCGAGTCTTAAGCTTGTAGACCCACTTGCAGGTGATGGGACGGACACCAGAAGGGAGGGGAACCAGATCCCATGTGCCAGAGCGCTCAAGGGCAGCAAGCTCCTCGGCCATCGCAAGCTGCCATTCAGGCTGAGTCATGGTAGTGCGATAGGAAGTTGGCTCAGTCAAAACAGAGAGACCGTACCGATCAGGGGAGTAGCGATCAGGCGGGGGGCGAGGCCGAGCCGGAGGTTGTGAACCGGGGGAGGTGTGAGGAGAGGTGCACCAGAGGTGGAAGGCGCGTCAGGGGAGACTTCTTCAGGACAAGACCGACGAGTATAGTGGAGAGGGAATGGTGAGAGAGGGCGACGGACGGGAGATGATGGTGGAGAGGTGGAGGACGAGGATGGAGAAGATGGGGTAGGTGGTGAAGGAGAAGGAATGAGAGGTGCCGGAGGGAGAGATGACACAGGAGGCACATAGCAGGGTGTATCAGGAAGGAGAAGGAAAGAGAGATCATCCATAGAGAAACTCGAGGAAGAAGGACATGGGTAGTAGGAAGGAGACTCGTCAAAAGTCACATCACGCGAGATACGCAAGCGACGACCCACGGGATCCCAACATCGATAGCCCTTGTGCTCATCACTGTAACCAAGGAAAACACACTCAACCGACTGAGCAGTCAGTTTGGTGCGTTCTCGGGGGCAAGGAGAACATAGCACACGCATCCAAACATCCGAAGAGCAGAGTAGTCAGGAGAGCGACTAGTGAGATACTCCAGAGGAATACCACCCTGCAAAGCATGTGATGGCTGAATGTTGATGAGATAGGTGGATGCAGAAACAGCCTCAGCCCAAAAATGGGGAGGAAGAGAAGCAGCAATCATCAGCACACGAGCCGTCTCAAGCAAATGACGATGCTTACGTTCGGCAATGCCATTCTAGGCATGAGCACCAGGACATGAGAACTGGGCAAGGGTTCCCTGTTCCGCAAGAAAACCACGCAACAGCTGAGAGATATACTCTCCAGCAGAGTCAGCACGAAAAGTACGAATGAGCGTGGAAAACTGGGTACGAACCATGGCAGCAAATCGTTTGTATATAGAGAGAACCTCGCTACGAGATTTCATGAAGTAGAGCCAAGTGTAGCGAGAGAAATCATCAATAAACAAAACATAGTAGCGATGACCACCTTTCGAATCAAAGGGAGCAGGACCCCAGACATCAGAATGAACTAAGTCAAAAGGACGCTGAGATACAGACTCACTAGTAGGATAAGGTAACTGAGTCTGTTTGCCAAGTCTGCAACCATTACAAGGTAAGGAGACATCTCCAGATACAGACCCTAAGAGGCCCTGACGAACTAGCGAAGACAAGCGAGAGCCACAGATGTGACCAAGGCGATGATGCCACTGCTGGAAGGACGCAGACGAAGAGGCAGCAAAAGCATGGGAGCTGGCAAGAGTGGTGGCAGCGGAAGGAACACGAAGCCAGTCAACCTCCCAAAGGCCCTCTGACTCACGGTGCCGGGGGCCAGCACCAACCAAAACCTTGGTGCGTCGATCCTGAATGGAGCAAGAGTCGGTATCAAGAATGACACGACAACCAGAATCAGTAAGTTGAGCAGCGGAAAACAGATTCATGGTAAGACGAGGAACATGCGAGACACTAGGAACAGAAAAGGAGGGAGTGGAAAGAATGCCACGACTAGCAACAGGAAGAGATGTGCCATCGGCGGTAAGAACATTAACAGGCGAATCAAGAGGTCGGAGAGAAGACAACACAGAAGAATCAGAAGACATGTGGAAGGAGGCTCCAGAATTCAAAACCCATGAAAATGTACCTGACTGTGTAGATGCCTGCGGTGGTGGAGAAGTGGCTGCAGTCACAGCAGCAACTGAACCAGTTGACGAAGAGCCTGAGGAAGTCAGGAGGCGTTTGAGCCTCACAATGTCCTGGTCAGTGAGTGACGGAGTCGAGGAAGATCCAGGAGTCCCACTGGAAGAGGAGCGCCGCTGGTCTCGCTTCTTCTCACGACAATCAGACTCTGGGTGACCGGGCCAAGAGCAGTAGCCACAGAAGGTGTCTCGGCGCGATCGGCCCCTCTCAGTATAAGCAGGGCGACTCACACCCCTGAAGGTGTGGGGAGGAGTGGTGGAGCGGTGAGCCGAGCAGACAACACAGGAGCCTGAGCAGCCAACACAGACGGGACCACCAGCAAACCAGCAGAACGAAGGCGGGTCTCCTCAGCACGAAGCTCAGCAAGCACCTCCGAGATTGGAACACGACCCGAGCAAGCAAGTGAGCACGTCTGGGCTCAAACTCAGAGCGGAGACGAGATAAGAACTCATGGACCCGCTGAAACTCCAGATCAGACCGAGTAGTCTGACAGCAACGACAGGTGCCACAAACAACTGTCCGAAGAGAGTCAAGCTGACGCCAGATGGTAGAGCACTGTGAGTAGAACTCATTAACAGAGGAATCACCTTGCTGGAGGGCGTGCTCCTGACGCACCACAGAGAGATAGAGAGCATCACCAGAGGGCTGATAGTGCTAACAAAGGTAAGACCACATCGCTGCAACTGTGCCAAGTCCCATGAACTCTGAAGCAAACTGAGGGAGGACACTGGCAGTAAGAACAGCAGCAGCACGAGCATCATCATTGCACCAATGAGTGTAAGCAGATAGATCATCCCGGTACGCCGAAAGAGCATCGGAGTAAGCAGATACCTGCTGATCATAGGCATCAACTGCAGCATCATCAATGGCCTTGGCGGCATCCCGGTCAGCCTGGGAAGCCTCAGGAGCAAGTACCGGCGGCACCGGTGGGATTGGGGCCACAGGCGCAACAAGGCATGGCGGGCAGGGAACCTCGCCAGAAAGAACACCCCAGAGAAGAAGACCACGCATATGGATGCACATGAATCCCACAAACTCAGCATAGTTGGTGCCATCGAAGATCACTGAGCACCGAGGAACAGCAACATAGCCCGAAGAAGACATGAGGGAACTCTGTTTTCTCCTCTGTTTTTTTTGGTCAACACTCCCCGATCTGGATCGGGGTTGAGAGCCTCACGCTAGCCCGATGCAGCCCCGAGTGGGGAATCGGGAGGAAGCGGGAAGCCACGAGGAGGGCCGGCCCTGGGCTGCTCCTGCGGCAGCAGAGGAGCCAGCAGCAGCCAGCCAGATGCGTTGCCTGGGCGCGGGGCGCGACCAGCAGCAGCCAGCCAGATGCGGAGGCTGGGCGCGAGGTGCGGCCAACAGCAGCCAGCCGGATGCGGAGCCCGGGGCGCGGGCGGGACGCAACCAGGCGCGGCCGGCAGCAGCCAGCCAGATGCGAAGCCCGGGGCGTGGGCGGGACGCAGCTGGGCAGGGAGAGATTGGCCGGGGCGCGGCCAGGGCGGGTAGAGCACGACCGGGGCGCGACCAGGTCGCAGCCGGGCGGGAAGAAGGTGGCCGGCGACGGGGGAGGAGGTGGCCGGCGACGGGAAAACTAGGGAGCTGCAGCGTGCGGGGGAGGAAGAGGAACCTGGCAACTGATACCATGTTGGATAAGTGAGCAACTAACTCTTTACTGAGGGCCAAAGGCAAGTACATATACAGGTGTGATAAAGTGCAGACAAGCCCCTTATACAATGGGGATGTACACAATGAACTATACACATCTAACAGTTGTCAAAACATGTCGAGAGGGCCAAACTGTTGTAAAATAGGCTTTTTAGCAACAAAAAATCATTAACTTTGAACTGCTCATCACCTAACTAGGTGCAAATCTCTGATGTTATGGCGGGCAGGCAGTGGTGGAGCTACACTACTGAATCTGGGCGAGCCACCACAAAGAAACTCGCTATGTTTGCACCCAAGGCCAATATACACTCTAAGTTGCTCACTGTATTTGCCATCGACTGGGCGGGCCATGGCCCGTTTTGATAACGCATAGCTCCGCTAATGGGGCCAGGCCCTTGCTGCCTCTGTCTCCGCCACCATATGCATGTATTGGCAAACTTCGGTATAACTCAGGGCTGAACTGCTTTATGGCTTGGCTCTGGAGCAGAGGTCATTTCGGACATTGTAGGTCTGATTGCATCTCTTGATTGAGTAATACAAGAATTATTTTACAAAAGAAAGAAAATCAACAAGAGATGCACCTAACCTTTTGAGTTATCCATCTAGATTTTTTTTCCAGTTATTTCCATATACCCCTCAGATTTTGACCATATACACCACTCACTTGTCATGAGAAGCCAAGACACTGCCAGTGACTTAGGATTTGGCTACGGATTGGATTTATTGGGGAGGGATCGAAATTTGAGGTGCCGTGGTAAGCATAAATTACCGGTCAATTTCTGAACTAAGTAAACTACGATATTGTATAAGATGAATGTTAACAAATGTGTAGTATGCTTTCATCATCAGAGATCAAGTTCAGTATGGGGGAACGTGATTCTTGCAGTACTCATATTCATTGGAGCGGAAATACCGCTAGTCATTTCATGATAAACTTTGATAGGTTGCATGGCCAACACAATTGTCTGGCTTGGCTCTAGCCCAGATGATGTCTTGAAAATTGTTGGACAAAATTGTAACACTTAATTTTGAGTAATGCAAGAATTATTTTGCAAATAATAATAATATGTTAACACATGTGTAGTATCTCAATGCTGGGCGAGTTACGCCGTCTAGCGCTTGAACAAGGGTAGAGTAACTATCCTATACCATTGCGCCACAATCTACTTTGTGAAATGTACTTGTTAGAGATATATTTGGTATTTAGAGATTGTCTGGGATTAGATATGAATTATTTTCATCTTATCTCTAGGAGGCATCTTGCCCTCCAAATTTTGTACTCAATATATACTCGTCTTTGAGGCTCAATAATATATCCAACGCATTACGCCAATCGCTCTCTAATCCTTCTACAATACTGAAGATAACACATTTGTACAGGTACAACCACTAAAATTCAAACAGAACCAGAAATTTTCTTTCAGCAAGAGTATCTATTCAAACACGTTTATATCGTCGGTAATTGCGGTATTTAACTCGGTAACCAAGTCCTTGCAAGTGACCAACATATCTAGCCGGCCGGTTGATATCACGTGCGTGAGTGCTGTTGGAATAGCCGGCCGGTTGATATCACGTGTATAAATAGGCAGGAGGGCCTGGGCTTTTGCTCCAACTCACCGGTAGATTGCGCCGCTACCATTCGAAGCGCACATTCCAGCTAGATATAGGTTCGGAAAGAAAAGGATACAGCTGCAGGCGCCATGATGAGGGTGAGAGTGGTCACTGTCAAGGCTCTGATGATACTGGTTGCAGTGTTTATTATCTGCGCCAGCGGCGGCCTGGTTCTCTCGCCGACGGCCGCGGAGGAGGTGCCCCTGGTGCCGGCGGTGTACGTGTTCGGCGACTCTACCATGGACGTGGGCAACAACATGTACCTGGGGAACTTTCCGCTGCCGTATCCCCCGTTTCCCTACGGCATCGATTTCACGGGTCCCGGACCCAACGGAAGGTTCAGCAATGGATACAACATGGCCGACTCCATATGTACGTACGCGCAGGCACTTTAATTTTCATCGTGTCTTTGCCTTTTCTTCTCTTTTTCCGGAAGGTCATCGTGGCTTTTCACCCATGTGAATGCGAAACTAACAGAAATAAGCAAATTGAAATGCAGCGAAGCTGTTGGGTTTCGATATGAGCCCGCCGCCTTTCCTGTCGTTGACGCCGGAGACAAGTGGTGAGATCCTGAAAGGCTTGGGCGGGGTCAACTACGCTTCCGGTGGATCCGGCATTCTCGACACCACCGTCAGTACTGCTGCCTTTAAATTTTGCACATTTTCTGTTTGTTCCAAAGACCTCTTTTGCATATTAATTTTTTTTTGCGTGAATACATATTAGTTTTATATATGTTCACATATTTTTTCAACAGAAGGAGCATAGCTCCCAGCTTTCACATAATATATGAAAAACACATGCTACAGCCAAGTACCAGCCATAAAGACATAAACTAGTATCGGGAAAATGGCTCTGTCCCCTTGCCTTAACCCTTCCTTAGTCCCTGTTTGGAATCTCTTCACTCCGCGGAGCTCGGTTTGAGCTGCTTCGTAAAAAGCTGCAGCAGCCTGCTCCGCTCCTGGAGCTGAGTCACGGAAGCGGAGAGAAACCGAACAGGCCGTTAGTCTTAAAGTAGGGAACGAGTTGGTCATAATACCCACACACACACAAAAAACGAGTTGGTCATAATGCCGATACTGTCTGAGTTACATATCTTTTCTAACAACAACATGTGAGCATTATTAGTTCACCATGTCTGAGTTACTTGTACTAATCCTGCTTCTTGTTTGCATCGACTGATTGATCAGCATAATGCCTCCCTCCCGTTGAGCAAGCAGGTGGAGTACTTTGCGGCCACCAAGGCAAACATGACAGAGGAAAGCGGCGGCAATAGCACCGACATCGATGCGCTGCTGTCCAAGTCGCTCTTCCTCATTAGCGACGGCGGCAACGATATGCTTGTGTTCTACGTGGATAATCCGCTGGGCGATGCTCGGCCCTTCTACGACGACCTTGTGTCCAACTACACCAAGTATGTCAAGACGTTGTATGGGCTCGGGGCGCGGCGTTTTGGTGTCATCGACGTGCCGCCCATCGGCTGCGTGCCGGTGCTGCGGGCGAAACTCTTACCATGGGGCGAGAACAACTGCTTATTGCTCGCAAACCACCTCGCTGGGGGCTTCAACGAGAAGTTGAGCGGCGCCATGGCGGAGCTCGCCGCGTCGCTGCCCGGGATGAAGTACTCTGTGGGGAGCTCCTACAAGCTGGTGCTAAACTTCACGGGGCCGCCGGAGTCCGGGTTCAATAATGTGAACAGCGCGTGCTGCGGCGGCGGGAATCTCGGAGGGCAGGCCATCTGCAGCTCCCCCAATACCACCTACTGCGACAACCGCGACGACCATCTGTTCTGGGACGGGTTGCACTGCACCCAGGCCGCTTCCAACAAGGGCGCCAAAGCCATCTATGACGCGCCGCTGGAGGAAGGATTCGCCGCACCCATCAATTTCAAGCAGCTGCTTCTTGGTGATCAACCCACTAGCGTCAGCCGTTAATTTCCTTACGAGTGGGTGAGTGAGTGTCAAGCCTGCTGCTACTCTCTCTTAGCAGTTCCGTCATGTTCGTTTTATCCTTGTTCTGTGTCGATCGAGCACAGCAGATGTGTTGCGTGTGCTCAGTTAATACAGTAGTTTGGACGTTTTGTATCGTGCAAAATAAGGAACCTGACACGTACTTTGTTTGCGTGGAGGTGCGTCGTATAAGTGGGCTGCATTGTTATAACGGGATTGCTAAATCTCAATCAAATGAGACTTAATAAAGTCTCAGACGATGTTATATTCATGAGATTTTACGTGAAGATTCATGCAAAAATTTTATTTAATTTTCTTTCTTTCATTTATATGCTGTGTCATTTGACGGAGATTTGGTTAAGTCTCAGTCCACTGAGATCTACCCACATCCTTGTTACAAGCTATTCGTGGCATGGTAGGAACATATTATAGCATACGAGTCGGTCATGTTTGATTTCTTGCTGAACATCCTTATACTGAATAAAGAGAAATTAAAGAACAGAAACAGGAAAAACACAAAGATGAGAGAGCGGGCGATGGGGTCGGGCGACGCGGAGGGCGATGCTGCGGGCACCGCGGCGGAGGCGGACGGCTGGACGGCGGTGCAGCCTGCAGCGGGGCGCCCGCGGTGGGGCGTGCCGCCCGAGGGACGGCCCCTCGCTCCGTCCTTCTCCGGTAGCCGGTTCTGGGCGCTGGAGGGGGTCGACTCCGACATCGACGGCGACGAGGTTTGTAGTCAGGTAAGTGATGGTGGTTCTGATGGTTCGCCGAGGCCCAGTGCAGGGTGCTCGGTGGGTGATTTCATCGCCCGTGCGGAGGAGCTCGGGGGTTCCTTCGTGGCCGGCCGGCGGCGTGCTTTTGCTCCTGGTGGGCAGGGAGGACGCCGCCTGGCGGCTCGGATCTGGCGTCCGCCGAAGGGGGTGGATGCGGGCCCTGAGGGCCGCTCGTGCGCCATTCCGTAGGCGGGTCGCCGGGATCTGGTGCTGGCGGAGCCCCCTCAGGCTCCTGTGTGCTCGCCGGAGCCGACAAGGGATTGCAACGGTGGCGGCGGGGCCGGTCGGGTCGGGGACTCGCGGAACCTGGCTAGGGTTTTCGGGGAGCCGGCGGATGGGCCTGGCTCGCTGTTGGGCCAGTTCGACTGGCCCAGCCTGCCAGGGGGTGGGCTGGGGGGCCCAACGTTGGGCCTGTAGGTTTCCGTGCCAGCGGGGCTGGGGGGCCCAGCGACGCGCCCGCCTGTTTCCGGGCCTGGGGGGGGTGCAGGGGCACACCGCTGTGTCTGGGCCTGCCCAGACAGGCCCGGTGGCCTGCTGTGCGCCTGCGCGTCGGCCCGAGCCCAACGCGAAGGAGAAGCCGCGGTCGCCAGCTCCTATATATAGGTGGCTGTGGGTGCCAAAGGGAACCCTAGATCTGTCGCTAGGGTTTCCCGCATCCCCTTCGCAGGTGCGGCGCTTCGGGCATCTTGCTCGTCGTCTGCACCGCTTCGTCCCTCCCCCCTTTCTTGCTCATACGCCACTGCGGTGCGGATGGGCTCCCGCCGTGGTGACAAGCCTCCCATGTCGCCTCCGATTCCGGCGGCGGAGCGCCGACGCGAGAAAGATCTGCGGGCGAAGGCGCTCGCCAAGGTGCCTGCGATCCCTGCAGAGGACGGGGGCTGGGGGCCGCCGCCTCCATGGTGGCTCGCAGAGCAGGAACGGAAGCAGCAGGAGGAGCGCGAGCGCAAGAAGAAGAAGAAGGAGGAGTACCGGCGTCGGGGGCTCGAGCAGAAGAAGGAGCTCAAGCGGAAGGAGTCCCTACTCGCTCCGGGCGGTGAGCAGGGCGGGGACCCGCAGGCCAAGAAGCCGAAGCACAAGGGGGGAGGCTCGGCGCCGCTGCTGCTGGCGGCCGGCCCCGAGGCTTCGAAGGGGTCGGCTGACGCCCCGATCCCCATGGAGGAGGCAGACGGGCCGGAGTGTCTCAAATGCGGCAGGGTGGGGCACTATCAAAACATGTGCCTCTTCAAACCCATGTGCGTCGTCTACCACGAGGAGGGCCATGCGTCGGCTTACTGTCCCACGCGGGAGAGGCCCCTGGCGCTGCAGATCATGGGCAACGCCATCCCTGGCGAGGGTTTCTTCTGCCTCCCCTTCGTGGAAACGGAGGGTGAGGAGGTCCGTGCCCCTCTTGTGTCGGACACGGCGATCATTTCGGCGGCGCCCGGCAAGCTGTCAATCCCCATCTTGGAGGCGGAACTCCCCCATCTCTTCGAAGGGGAGTGGGATTGGCAGGTGTCGGCCGTCGGCGTCGATAAGCTCTCGGTCGTCTTCCCCGACAAGGCCATGCTGCGGATGGCGACCCGCAGCGGCAAGCTCTACTTCTCCCTCCACGACATCATGGCGGACATCAAGGAAGCTCGCCCGAAGGAGCCCAAGGCCGAGCTCATGCCGGACACTTGGGTCAAGCTGTGGGGTGTGCTGCCCAAGCATCGTCGCGTGGACCGCCTCATGGCCGCCACGGTGATGATTGGGCGTCCAATGGAGGTGGATCAGGCGTTGCTGTCGGGCCTGGGGCCGGTGCGGATGCGCTTCGCGTGCCGTGCCCCGGCCAAGCTCAAGGGCTACGTGCAAGTTTGGTTCAACAACGAGGGATTCACCTTCCGCCTGGAGGCCGAGGCGGGCGTTCTGCAGGGTGCGGCTCCCACCCCCCCTCCTCCTCCACCAACCAATCCCAAAAAGGGCCCGGAAGACAAGGATAAGGATCATGACATGAGCATGGGGGACGACTCCATCGACACGGTGACTTGGGACAAACTTGGTCTCAAGGACAAGGACGTGCAGGCCGCGCCTCCGGCGGCGGGCGCAGCACAGGACCAGGAGGAGTGCCAAGTGGTGGTGGGCAGCAACGAGATGGGGTTCAACCAATATGGATCCAACATGTCCATGGGCCTCGACATCGACAAGGGGGTCTCGGCGTCCTGTGACTTGGAGGGTCGCTCGATGCTGGTCTCCCCGGTGGCTGCGGTGGTGGGCGAGCCTCGGGTCGCGGCAAGCTCTCCTAAGGTGGTGGCCGGCCTCGGCGATGGTGGGACGAAGCACTAGAAGAAGACGGCGGGCCGCAAACCACCTGCGGTGGCGCCGGCGAGCCCCCCATCGGCCTGTGCGAGCGCGCCTGCCCCGCAGCGGCCGGTGGTGATGGCGCTGGCCTCCCCTGGGGGTACGGCTGGGGGCACCTCGTCGGTCATCTCCCCCCGCCTCGGATGCTCTTCGGGCGGAGGTGTCCAAGGTGGTGCCCATCCCCACGGCCAGGCGGTCCAAGGCGGTGGTGGCGTCCCCGACGACGCAGGAGAGGACGAGCTCTCGCCCGAAGGGTGCCAAGGGCAACATGCCATCCCTCCAGCGGGCCCAGCTCCTGCAGGCGCAGAAGAATCTCGAAATCGAAGGTAACCCCATGCCCCGCTTTATGATCTTTGAAGAATATTCAGATGAGTGCTTGGGTGGTATTTTAGCGGATAGTGGAGTGGCGATGACCGACGCGGGGGAAGCGCATGAGGTGCTGTCTCTCATTCGTGCAAAGGAAATTGCGCAGGCCGCGCTTGCTCAGGCAGCGCTGTCTCGCGTTGCGCCAGCAGCAGACGAAGCAGGGGCTTCTTTGATGCCTGTTGCGCGGCCCGATCAGGAGGACATAGCAGCAGGGGCTGCGCCGTCCTCCTCCAACCATCATCCTGCTAAGACACGACGCGTGGCCAAAGCGGTTACCACTCGCGGTATCCGTCTCCGCAATCGCATCATATAATGTGTTTCATTTTCTAGAACATCCGAGGCTTCGGCCACGCTGGGAGGCGGACCCAGTTAAAAGAGTTCATTAGGAACGAAGAAATCGACGTGGTCGGCTTGCAAGAGACTATCAAGGCCAAGTTCAATCATCGAGACCTGCTAGCCGTTGACCCGTTGGAGCGTTTTGTTTGGCATTGGGTGCCTGCGGTAGGACACTCGGGGGGCTTGCTGCTAGGAGTTAACCTAGTTTGCTTAGAGGTGGTGGCATGGGACGCCGGCTGTTTCTTCCTGTCGGCCCACGTGCGCCACCGCGCCACTCTCCAAGAATGGGAGGTGATCGCCGTGTATGGCCCGGCCGATCACTCGCTTTCGCTCGAGTTCTTGGGAGAACTCTAGAACAAGGTGATGTCTGTGGGCGCGCGCAACCTCCCTCTGCTGGTGGGCGGTGATTTCAACTTGATCCGTTCGGGAGCGGACAAAAATAACGGTATTATTAACTGGACAAGGGTGGCCATGTTTAATAATGCAATCGCATCCATGTCCCTTAGGGAAGTGGCTCGCGTGGGGGCTCGATACACCTGGACCAACAAACAGCTAACGCCGGTGCGATCGGTCTTGGATAGGGTTTTCATGTCCTTGGAGTGGGAGGTGTTGTTTCCCTTGTGCTCTCTGCACGCCGAAACCAGGATTGGGTCGGACCACGTCCCTCTCATCCTTTCCTCGGGGGAGGAAAGGTTAAAACGCAGCCCGCGCTTCTTCTTTGAAACCGCGTGGCTTGAGTCTCCGGACTTTGAGCAAATCTACCTTTCGAAATGGGAGAATTGCGTCGCTCGAATCGGGCGTGCGCGCGGTCCGATGGAGTTCTGGATTGCCGCAGGGGCGGGCATGCGTGTGGCTCGCAAAGGGTGGGGAGCTAACCAGGGTCATGAGGATAAGCTGTTACGATCGCGCCTGACCGAGGAGCTCGCCCAGTTGGACGCTGCGGCAGACGTGCAGGTTTTCTCCGAGCAGGACTGGGCTTAGCGTTATGCGCTTGAAGCCCAAGTCGAGTCCCTCCTTAGGGCCGAGGAGGAGTACTGGCGCAGCCGCGGTGGAATAAAGTGGACGCTCAAGGGTGACGCGAACACTAAGTATTTCCACGCCTACGCTAATGGCAGACGCCGTAAGTGCGCCATCCTGAGACTACAATCAGAGCAGGGGCTCCTATTGCGGCAACAGGATATCGTCCGACACATTTACGAGTTTTACATCCAACTTATGGGTTCCAGGGAGGAATCCAGGGCTTGGCTTAGGGCGGATGTGTGGGACCCGGCGCTGCGGGTCACGGACGAGGAAAATGAGGACCTGGACTTGGCCTTCCTCCCTGAGGAGATTGACAAGGCGACGCTGGGTATGAAATCCGATACTGCGCCCGGGCCGGATGGGTGTCCGGTGGCGATGTTTAAGCGGTTTTGGCAAGTGCTTAAAGGTCCTATTTTCGACATTTGCAATGGTTTTATGCGTGGTACGGTAGATATCTCTCGCCTGAACTTTGGGGTTCTCTCTCTGATCCCCAAGGTCCCGGGCGCGGATCATATTAGACTTTTCCGCCCTATCGCTTTGATTAATGTTCCATTTAAAATTTGTGCTAAGGCTTGTTCAACTCGCTTGTCTCCGATAGCTCATCGCATTATTAGTAGGACCCAGTCGGCTTTCATTCGTGGCCGGAACATCTTGGAGGGGCCGTTGGTCCTCCAAGAAATAGTCCACTCCCTAAAACGCGCTCGACAGCCCGCGATTCTCCTCAAACTTGATTTTGAGAAGGCGTACGACCGTGTGAACTGGGAGTTTCTCCGACAAGTCCTCCTGGATCGAGGATTCTCGTCGGTTTGGGTTCACCGCATGATGCAGTTGGTCTCGGGGGGCCAAACGGCGATTGTGGTGAACGGAGAAGTAGGGAACTTCTTCCGCAACAAGCGCGGGCTGCGGCAAGGGGACCCAGCCTCGCTGTTGCTTTTTAACTTTGTGGCGGACGCCTTAGGCGCCATGCTAGACAGAGCTCGTTTGGCCGGCCACATCAGGGGAGTGGTGGACAATCTTATCCCGGGGGGAGTGTCTCACTTGCAATATGCAGACGACACACTTCTCCTATTCGAGCCCGATACACACAGTATCGCTTTGGTCAAGGGAATTCTACTGTGTTTTGAACTCATGTCGGGACTTAAAATAAACTTCCACAAAAGTGAAGTGGTGTCCATAGGGTTGGACGCGACCGAAAGTCAACGGGTCGCCAACTTGCTTAATTGCAAACTTGGTCAGTTCCCGTTCACCTACCTCGGTCTCCCCATTGCGGCGAAGAAGTGTTCTATCTACGACTGGGAACCCCTCTTCTCCAAGGTTGCGAACAGGGTTTGTCCGTGGAGGGGTCGTTTTATGTCTTCAGGGGCAAGGCTAATCCTAACCAACTCCAGCCTCTCTTCTCTGCCCATGTTTGCAATGGGCCTGTTCTTGCTGGCGGACGGGGTACACTCTAAGTTTGATACCCCGCGGTCCCATTTCTTTTGGGAAGGAGCGGGGCCGAAACGGAAATACCATATGGTTAAATGGCAGGCCGTGTGTCGTCCTAAAGCCCAGGGGGGTCTTGGGATCATCAATTCCAAGTTGATGAACATTGCACTAATGTGCAAGTGGATCTGGAAAATGACTCAGGGAGAGACTGGCCTCTGGATCGACCTCCTCCGTGCGAAATATTTCCCGCATGGGAATTTTTTTGACGCGACTCCCCGAGGGTCACCTTTCTGGAACTCCATTCAATCCCTCAAACCCTTCTTTGCCGGTGGTGCAAAGTTTGTGGTTAACAATGGACGCTCCACGCGTCTGTGGCCTGATCTTTGGATTGGCCAACGACCGCTATGGTCGGAGTTTCGCCAACTCTACTCCATTGCAGTTGAGCCCGAGCAACGGGTTGCTTCGGCTCTTTGTGCCTCCCCCTGCATTAACTTCAGGCGCGAACTAACAGGGCCGGAGTTGGCGGATTGGGATCGCCTCCGGGCTTTGATTGCGGACGTCCGCTTGTCGGATTCCGCGGATTCGATCTCGTGGAGGCTTTCGGGCTCTGGCAATTTCTCTGTCAACTCCCTGTACAGAGAACTTTCCCACGGCCAGATCCCGTCGGCGGCCACGGGGCTTTGGAAGGCTAAAATCCCCCTCAAAATCAAGGTCTTCCTCCGGCAACTTTGCCAAGATCGCCTTCCTACCTCTATTAACCTTGCTAAACGCAATGGCCCCGCCTCCGGCCCCTGTGCGCTGTGTGGGGCCCCGGAAGATGCTGGCCACGCTTTCTCCCGGTGCTCTCTGGCTCATTTTGCCTGGAGCGTGGTCCGTGCGGCCGCGGGAGTGGATTGGGATCCACGCTCCCGATCTGAGCTCGTGTCTTCCTTGTCTCTGGTTCAAGGCACGTCTCATAGGGTCATGTGGACTTGTGCGGCGGCTATGCTATGGGCTATTTGGAATATCCGTAACAAGTTTACTATTGAGGGTGTGTTTCTCTCGCATCCCGCTGACGTTATCTTCAAATGCATCGTGTTCTTGCAGCAATGGGCTCCGCTGGGAAGACAACAGGACTCTGATCTCCACCGCCAAGCTATCTGCCATCTTCGCTCCGTCTACTCCGAGTCCCGAGCCCTGTCGTCCGATCAGTTGGCTGCCGCATAGGGATGGGCAGCCCCTTTTGGTCCTCGTACCTCCCGAGCCTGCGTGCTCATTGTTTTGGGCTGATAACGCCTTGTACCGCACCTCTTCGCTCGTCTAGCGGTCGTTTCCTTAAACTTATTTGCCTCAAGTGGCGCCTTAAGTTGGTCATGTGGTTGTGATACTCTGCCTAAGTTGTGGGCTTTATTAATTTAAAGCCGGACGTCCCTGATGTCTATGTTTTAAAAAAAAAATCTTATGTCTCCTCTCAGTGTTAAGTAAGGAAAAACTAGTGTCCATGGATCCCGTATGTGCTTTTTTTAAGACTACAATATCTCCCAAACGACATATTTAAAGAAGCTAAACGCTTGTATCCGGCGCGTCGGCCGAACATTGCGCCGCCTCGCTCGCTTTTTGGCCACGTGCACACGACCACGTCGCTCTTGGCCCCACGCACACTGCTTTCTCCTTCGTCTTATCCTCCTGCAACACAGCGCAGGCACTCGTTGTCCCTGGTCTCTCTCTGCTCCCAATCCCCTACCTCCAAACTCCCAGCCATGGTCAACCCAACATGAAATCTTCCTTGACGAGCGACTCCCTGATAAGCTGGAACCGGTGCACCTCCACGGCTTGCTCAGCGCCCAATCTTGTCGCTCCGTCGTTGCCGACGAGAGCCTCTCCCATCCCCGAGGCCATGGCCCGCCTACGTCGAGTCCTACGCCCAACTCCGGCTTCGAGTCCCGCCGGCGTAGCTACGGGGACCGTCCATCAGGATGCAACAAGGGCGAGTGGCGGTGCTGCACACGACCTTGCTATAACCGTCGTCGACGGCTGCACAACGAGCGGTGGTGGTGCGCACCGGCCAAGGCATGACGAGTTTTTGCTGGAACCGGCGTCCTTGTGTGCTACAACCGGCCACAGAATTTGCTACAACCGGCCACGACATTGCCCAGAAGCTGCAACCGGCAACGCCGTCGTCGACATTCTTTGCTACAACCATGATCGCAGGTGCTACAACCGTGCTCACCAGAGCTACGGTGACACCATCGTCAACAATTTGCTACAACCAGGCAGCGGGGATGCTGGAACCGTTGGCTTTTTTCCAGCAAGGGTGGACGGAGACGAAGACTTGCAATCCTCTGATTTTTGCTGGAACCGACTAAGACTAGTAGCGGAGCTACAACCATGTGATGTAGATGCTGGAACTGTTATCGGCGGAAGCTGGAACCAGTGTTTTGTTTTGCTTCAACCTACGAAGTGGTGCTGAGACAACGACAGGCGCCGCCGCGGTGGGCTACAACCAGCACCATCAAAAGCTACATCCGGCGTTTTGTTTTGCTGCCAAGGTTATGTGCCGAAATGATGACCAAGAGATGACAGCGAGGGACGGCGGACGGGCACCAGCGCGCCGAGCGTTGACGGCAAGGGGTGGTGGGGACGGCGCAACCCGATGCTGCAACCATGGGGCCCGGGAGCTACAACCCTTGCCGGCCGGTGCTAGGAACGGCGCTGTCGCAGCAGCGACGCGTCCACGGCCAGGAGTTGCAAGACGAGGTAGCCATGGTGAGTGATCTGAACGGCGATGGGGAAAGCTGCAAGCGCAACGTCAACGGCGAGAGGCGCACGCTCATGGCTGGGAGGAAGGTGGCCGGTAGCGCTTGCTGTCGCTCTTTTTTCACGTATTTGGGGGAAGAAGATAGACGACGGGAGGATGAGAACAAAACAGTCCCTCCATCTGAACGATTAAAGGGCAGTGAATCAGACGCTCAGGGTGCGTCCAGCGCACTGGCGTCTATCTTTAAAGAAACTATGCATCAAATGAATCATTCTCTACACGGGTGGCGATCCACTGAACAGGTTCATGCGCCAGGATACGCCCCAGTGCGTACCGAGCAGGCACGACCAGGCCTAGTAATGGGCCTCCCCACCACCCCACGTGAGTTTATTGGCAAAAACAAAAAAGACATAAGAAGCCCAATTCTCTCTTGACTACTATCAAGTCTTGAAGCTGGATTATGAACCTGATTATGAATAACAATTTGTTTGCCATAATATCTTAATAACACTGTCATCAAGTTGAAAAAAAATGATCCATACTATTTATGAAATCTAAAAAATGCCAAAAATTAAGAACACAAAGATGTTTCAACATAAGGATGCCCATGTTTTATATAAAACAAAATTTCCATGGTCCAAAGCAATTAGTTTGCCATGGTTAAATTCATAATGGCTGCCATGTTCCAAACATATAAATTTGTCATGATTTGAAGTATGAATTCGCATGATCCAAATAATGAATTTGCCCATTGTTTGATTTTTTTTGCCTTGGTTAAAAAGTAAAGGTGCCATGATCCAAAGTATGAATTTTCCATGGTCCAATTTTTTTTAACTTTGTCATTGGTTAAAAAGGTAAATTTGCCATGTTCTAATGTACAACTTTGCCATGCTTCAAAAAATGAATCTACCATGGCGCAAACACTAAAAGTAGAATTGCCATGATATTGTTCAGATAGAAATTTTCTTGCCATGGGAAAAATTACACTGTAAAATGTAGAATGAACAGTATAAAACAAAATATGACCAAATATTGCCATGGCAGAAGGATATCAAAATTTGCCATGGTATTTTAGTTAAAATTTCCACACTTTGTATAATTTTTTTGCCATGAATGTAAAATAATATCAATTATGAAAAACAATTACAAGTGGTAGATGTATATTAAAATTTACTATGGTATTTTCATTAAAAATGCCATGCTTTGTATAAGAAAGTAACCATGTATGTAAAATAACAAAAATTATGAGCAAAATTGGTATTGCAGATGCATATTGAAATTTGCCATGGTATGTTAATTAAAATTGCCATACTTTGTATAAGGAATTCTCCGTGTATATTCATAAATAATTTTGTTCATCGCACAATTCTATTTTATACCATGTATGCTTGTCATGTCTTTTTTGTACCTTTTGCTTCCTACAATGACCATCAACCTTAGAATAGTACGATTTTATTTCTACCATTTTCTTTATGAAATTGCCAAGTCACTTGGTGCATAACAACATTTTCCTTTTTTTATGATTTCGACATGACCCATAGATAAATTTCACTAAAATTTGCCATATTACTTGCACGTTTTTTTGTACTCCTAAGTTCCCGCAGGCTTGAGAAATCAATGGTAAAAATTGCCATTGCAAAGTGTTTTCAGATTTTTTTTCCATACTAATCTAGTTGTTGCCATATCATCAATACAACTCTTGTCATGCCACAGTTTTTTTAAAGGCAAGGCTGTTATTTTTTTTTGTGCCATGGAAAATTCACTTTATGGCCCGTGGCAAATTATAGCTTTTGAGATGTTACCAAAAACAACACATTTTTTTATAAGGCAAGGTCGTTTAAAAAAATTGCCATGGCAAATTCACTTTATGGCCCATGGCAAGTTCATTGTCCGGCCCATTGCAAATTTCTTTTTTTAGACAATGTCAAACTTCTGATGTTATGGTCCATGGCTAATTCATTTTATAGACATAGCAAATTACTTGATGGACGATGGAAATTTTGTTTGTTCTTTGGACAATGGCAAACTCATTTTTTTAATGGAGCATGGCAAATTCACTATATGGATCATGGCAAAAATACTTATTCCCCCCTAAATTTACTATGTTTCTAGAGAAGAAAAATCCAAAACTTGCCATGTGTCCATGGCAAATCCCTATATATTCTTACAGTTTGACAACCTTTTCAAATACCAAACATTCTTCACTAATGCCATGCGCCCTTAACAAATCCCAAAAAGTTCAACACGTTCGTCAATTACCATGCTACACTACCAAAAAAGGACAAGCAAAGTAGGTCACCTGGCTTGGCGCCTACCCGTGCCATGAGCCCGTGTGGCTAGATCGTGAGGCGTTTGGAGCTCTCCTTTGGGAGCATGGAAGCTATTTTATGGGGAAAATCATGTTAAAATTTATGTGACCATGTTTATGGATTTATCCTGAATTCAAAAGAAAATTCATGATTTTGGAAAATGTTCAAGAAATCATAAAATGGTCATAGATTCAAAAAATGTTTGAGAAATAAAAAAAAGTCCATGATTTTGAAAAAAGCCACAAATTAAAAAAAAACGATTAAAATGTTCATGAAAATTTTAAAAAATTCAAGAATATTTTTAAATTTTAAAAATGTTCACAAATTTCAGAAAGAGTACATCGCTTTAGAAAGTGTTCATTAATTGTTAAAAATCTCATGCATTTCAGGAAATGTTTGTGAGAACAAAAAAATGTTCATGAATTTCAAAAATCATTCACAAATTTCCAAAATTGTTCACCAATTCAGAATTTTTTGAAAATTTTATAATGTTCATAATTTTTCAACAAAATATTGTAAATTCAAAAAAGGTTATGATTTTTGAAAATGATAATGAATTCAGAAAATGTTCAGGCCACACGGAACAGTTTGCGTGAGGAAATGAGTTGGAGGAGACTTATGATTCATGACAAAAGAGGGGATGAGTTCAATGAGCTCGTAGAAAAAAAAGAGAAAAACATGATAGAGAGAGAGAGAGAGAGAGAGAGAGAGAGAGAGAGAGAGAGAGAGCACTACTATGTTTTTTCACACTTGTGCTTTAAAATAGCACCATCTATTTCATGTAGAGAGTCTTCATAATTTTCACTTTCATACTAGTGGGATTTTTTACATTATTAGAACTTGACTTGCATATTTCGATGACGAGTTTTCTCAAATGCTCGAGGTCTTCACGAGCAAGTAAGTAGGATGCACACCCACTTAGTTTCATATAAAGAGTTTCATACACTTATAATTCTAATGTATCCGTTACATGCCAATCCTTACTCCTCGCACTGACATTGATTGTAAAGACTCTCCATTGTCTAACGTTTAGCCTCATTAATGTGACAATTTCTTATATTTTTTGTTGTAGGACCTTGAGAAGAGGTGTCTAGAGGGGGGGGGAGGGGTGATTAGACACTAAGTATCAAAGTTGCCGTTTTTAACTTCTTTAAGTTTAAGTGGAGTTTAGGCACAAGTTTAACATTCACAATACATAACAAGCAAGCATGCAAAGAGTATATGAGCAGCGGAAAGTAAAGCATGCAACTTGCAAGAATGTAAAGGGAAGGGTTTTGGAGGATTCAAACGCAATTGGAGACACGGATGTTTTTATCGTGGTTCCGATAGGTGGTGCTATCGTACATCCACGTTGATGGAGACTTCAACCCACGAAGGGTAACGGTTGCGCGAGTCCACGGAGGGCTCCACCCAGGAAGGGTCCACGAAGAAGCAACCTTGTCTATCCCACCATGGCCGTCGCCCACGAAGGACTTGCCTCACTAGCGATAGATCTTCACGAAGTAGGCGATCTCCTTGCCCTTACAAACTCCTTGGTTCAACTCCACAATCTTGTCGGTGGCTCCCAAGTGACACCTAGCCAATCTAGGAGACACCACTCTCCAAGAAGTAACAAATGGTGCGTTGATGATGAACTCCTTGCTCTTGTGCTTCAAATGTTAGTCTCCCCAACACTCAACTCTCTCTCATAAGATTTGGATCTGGTGGAAAGAAGATTTGAGTGGAAAGCAACTTGGGGAAGGCTAGAGATCAAGATTCATATGGTAGGAATGGAATATCTTGGCCTCAACACATGAGTAGGTAGTTCTCTCTCAGAACTGGTAAGTTGGAAGTGTAGGTTTGTTCTGATGACTCTCTCCACGAATGAAGAGGAGGTGGAGGGGTATATATAGCCTCCACACAAAATCTAACCGTTACACACAATTTACCAAACTCGGTGGGACCGAATCGAGAAACTCAGTCGGACAGATTTAGCAAATCTAGTGACCGTTAGGATTTCCGGTGGGACCGACATGCAACTCGGTAGGACCGATATGGTTAGGGTTAGGGCATAACGTAATCTCGGTGAGACTGATTACGCAAACTCGGTGAGACCGATTTTGGTAATTAGCTAACCAGAGAGTTGGTCAGGCAAACTCGGTGGGACCGATTACTCAAACTCGGTGGGACCGATTACTCAAACTCGGTGGGACCGATTTTGGTAATAAGTTAACCAGAGAGTTTGAATTGTAATCTCAGTAGTACCGATTGCTCAAACTCGGTGAGACCGATTTTGGTAATGGACATACATAGAGAGATTACAATCCCATCTCGGTGAGACCGAGATCCCTATCGGTGAGACCGATTTGTCTAGGGTTTGCGGCAGTGGCTATGACATTTGAACTCGGTGGCGCCGGATAGAAAGAATCGGTGTGGCCGAGTTTGACTTTAGGTTTAGATCATATGTGTGGAAGTGGGAAAGTAGTTGAGGGTTTTGGAGCATATCACTAAGCACTGTGGAGCAAGAAACTCATTAAGCAACACCTCATCCCTTCTTGATAGTATTGGCTTTTCCTATAGACTCAATCTGATCTTGGATCACTAAAATGTAAAATGAAGAGTCTTGAGCTTGAAGCTTGAGCCAATCCTTTGTCCTTAGCATCTTGAAGGAGTTCCCACATCCTTTAGTCCATGCCACTCCATTGTTGAACTTATCTGAAACATACTAGATAGAAGTGTTAGTCCAACAAGAGATATGTTGACATTAATTACCAAAACCACCTAGGGAGCACTTGTGCTTTCAATCTCCCCCTTTTTGGTAATTGATGACAACATACATCAAAGCTTTAGATAAAGATATACAGAATAGCAAGTAAAGCTTTGGAAAGACATGTAACAAACATAGGCTCCCCCTACATGTATGCAATCATGTGAATATGGAATATAGAAGCATGTGAGAGCATAACCATGATAGAGCAGGCAATGTGTTACATGTATCTTGGCCATATGCATCAGAGCAAAGAATATTAAAGAAAATACCTTCATGCCCATGAGTCCTTCTTGCAAACAGTATGTACATCAGCAAGAATTCCTCATACACATGATTGTGATGCATATACTTACCTTGTTCTTGAGTTGGCTTAGGATGGAATGAACCTGCGTAAACAAGGTTAGATAACACAGGTACATCTACTAGCCAGAGCAAACTTAAGAAACCACAAGAATACCAAGACTGGGATGACATGTAGAGAGTGAGTACTAAGTACCACATTGGATTAGACATGTCCCCAAGAGTAAAGATATGCAATGAATTTAAATGATTTCTTTCCCTTAGATGTCTTGCTCCCCTTGAATCTAGCATGGGATACTGGGAGAAGATAGGGAACAGAAAGTCAGAGCTGAAAGATATAATTGAGCAGAGCTAATGCAAATAAGCACATATGAACATGTCTTTCCCCTCAAGAAGACATGTGGTATCTCTCCTCTTGATCACCAAGCATCTGGGATCCTTGAGAAATACTTTCTACTTGAGTATTCTCTCCCCTGGAGATCTCTTTCTCCCCCTGAGGAGGTGAGAGGTGATACTCTCTCTTTCTGATGTGATCTCTCTAAGTGATAAGCTTTGATGTGATCTCTCTCTCCCCCTTTGACATCAATTTTCAATAAGGGTTTGATCCTTGAGTCACAACACAAAGGATTGATATAAATGTGATGCTTGTAGAGGACAAGATTCATTGAGTGGAGCTGGATCAGAAGAAACACAGAATAAGTGGCAAACTGTTTTTCCTGTTGTGAAATCATGGCATCGAGTGGTATGCTTCGGTTGTACCGAAAGGATTTGGTTGGACCGAAAACAATAAATCGGTGAGACCGAGTTCATCACAGAGAAAACACTTGTCACCTCAGCTCACGAGACTAGTAAGATCTCACAAAGATTTGCAAGTAATTTACTAAATGATATGCAATGAATTGGATGCAGAAAATGCAGAGCAAACAGAAAGAAATCTAGATGAAGTTTTTTTTGAAAGGGGAAACAAATATGCATGAGACAAATGCAAAAACACAGAAAAGAACACAAGAGAACTTCATCTAGAGATGGTCGGTGACAAAGTCACCTATGTTAGAGTATATTGACTTAGGAGTCAAGTGAGATCACTTGATCATAGGTCATACTCATCGTTTAAGCTCAAAATGGGGTTGCCATTTTTAGTTTAAGCATCTTGATGTATTCACATCTTGTCGAGTTGCTTTAGCTCATGACTTGGAGTAAAGCTTCTCTAAGATGGAATAACATACCTTGATTGGTGGTGTTGACCATGTAGTTGAACTTGTGTGGGTTGCTCAAGGTTGATGTAGCTCATCAAGAATTGGGAGCACCACTTGGAATTTGAGTCCATCTACCTACATGGGTTAGTTCTTGCAAGGAAGAGCACTTGCGTATCCAAAATTGACAATCATGAAGCTCAACATAGAATTTGTCAAAGGATATGTTCGAATGGTTCCGTGCTTCCTTGTCTTCAACCACCATAGTGTAGAAACTTGGTGATGTAGAGATTGCTCAAGATGTGAGTAGATTACAATCTCATGGAATTTGATTCAACCAAGTACCTACATGGGTTATATAACATGCAAGATGCAAATATATCCAAGACATAAGATTTCCATCATAAGAGAATATCAAGGATTAGTCATAAGCTCATGTCTTGCATGTATCCAATGGAGTTTCCACTCCAAGTTTGAAGCATCAATGATGTTCAATTCTCCTCTTAACCTGCAAAACACTTTTTCATCAAGAGGTTTAGTGAATATATCAGCTAATTTCTTTTCTGTGCAAACATGCTTAAGATTAATGTCACCCTTAGCAACATGATCTCGAATGAAATGATGACGAACTTCAATATGCTTAGTTCGAGAATGTTGTACGGGATTATGGCCAATTTTAATAGCACTTTCATTGTCACAAAGCAATGGAACATGTTTTACATATATCCCATAATCTTTAAGAATTTGGGTCATCCAAAGTAATTGAGCACAACATGAACCAGCGGCAATGTATTCCGCTTCGGTGGTAGATAAGGATACCGAGTTTTGTTTCTTGGAGGACCAAGACACAAGAGATCTACCAAGAAATTGACAAGTACCCGAAGTGGAATTTCTATCAACCTTGTCTCCGGCATAGACCGAGTCGGAGTAGCCAACAAGATCGAAAGAGGCCCTCTTAGGATACCAAATGCCAAAATTTGGTGTATGGATTAAGTATCTCACTATCCTTTTCACTGCCTTAAGATGACATTCTTTAGGAGCAGCTTGATATCGTGCACACATGCACACACTTAGCATGATATTGGGACGTGAAGCACATAGATATAACAATGAACCAATCATAGAGCAATAAACCTTTTGATCAACCGGTTCACCATCTTTGGTCAAGTCAAGATGTCCACTAGTAGGCATGGGTGTAGTCATACCTTTGCACTCTTGCATATTGAACTTCTTGAATAAGTCCTTGGTGTACTTCGTTTGAGAAACAAAAGTACCTTCCTTAGTTTGCTTGATTTGCAACCCAAGAGAGAATTTGAGTTCACTCATCATAGACATCTCAAACTTCTCCGACATTAGCTTCCCAAACTTTTCACTAAAATGAGGGTTAGTTGAACCAAATATAATATCATCAACATAGATTTGGCACACAAATAGTTCTCCATTAACCCTTTTAGTAAAAAGTGTGGAATCAATTTTCCCAATTTCAAAGCCTTTTTCAATGAGGAACTTGGTCAAGCATTTATACCACGCTCTAGGATCTTGTTTAAGACCATAAAGAGCTTTGTGAAGTTTTTAAACATGATTGGGTTTCTTAGGATTGACAAAGCCGGGAGGTTGCTTAACATAAACTTCCTCCTCTATTTCACCATTTAGAAAAGCACTTTTAATGTCCATTTGGTACAAGGTGATGTCATGGTGATTAGCATAGGCAAGTAAGATGCGAATGGACTCAAGTCTAGCAACAGGAGCATAAGTCTCACCATAGTGCATACCTTCGACTTGTGTGTAGCCTTGGGCGACGAGACATGCTTTGTTGCGAACTACTTGTCCATCTTCATCTTGCTTGTTGCGAAATACCCATTTTGTATCCATGATGTTGTGGTTGTTGTCGGGCTTCTCAACCAATGTCCAAACTCGATTCCTCTCAAAGTTGTGTAGCTCTTCATGCATAGCATTTATCCAATCTGGATCTTCCAATGCTTCTTCGACCTTCATAGGTTCAATGCTAGAGATGAAAGAATAGTTTTCACAAAAGTTAGCTAAATGAGTTTTAGAGCGAGTGATTCTCCCGGTTTGAATATCATTGTAGATTTGCTCGACGGGATGGTCTTTAGCAATTCTTGCTCGAACTCGTGAAAGCTTTTGCTTGGTTCTTGGTTGAACTTCTTCTTCATCTTGTTCTTCTTCTTGGCCTTCTTCATTGTTGGCGTTGTCGTTCTCTTGTCGTGGTGGAGAAGGAGGTTGTTGACGTTCATCTTGATGCACTTCCCCGTTTTCTTCATCTTGGTGTGTTCCACTTGTGGATGCTTCCGTATCAACTCTTGGTTCACCTTGTCATGAAGTAGAAGCTTCCACTTGGACGGACGAGGTACTCTCCTTCACCTCCGTTGGACGGACCTTGCCAATAGACAAGTCTTGGATTGCCTCCGAAGGATCTTTGTCTCCTACATCAATTGGCAATTGCTCTACTTGCGAGCCGTTAGATTCATCAAACTTCACATCTACCATCTCTTCAACCTTTCGGGTGAAATTGTTGTAGACATGGTAAGTGTGAGAGTTTGAGCCATAACCTAGTAGGAAACCTTCATGAGACTTAGGAGCAAATTTAGAACGACAATGCTTATCAAGAATGTAGCACTTTGAGCAGAATACTCGAAATTATCCAACTTGGGGTTTGTTACCGGTGAGGAGCTCGTATGCCGTCTTGCTGAGTAGCTTGTGAAGATAGAAGCGATTTGTTGCATGACAAGCTGTCTCAACCGCTTCTGCCCAAAAGTGCTTTGGTGTCTTGTACTCATCAAGCATCGTTCTCGCCATTTCGATGAGCGTCCGGTTCTTCCTCTCAACAACTCCATTTTGTTGAGGTGTGTACGTAGCCGAGAACTCGTGTGAAATCCCTTCTTCGTCAAGAAAGGTGTCCACATTCGCGTTCTTGAACTCCGTTCCATTGTCGCTGCGAACCTTCTTGATCTTCACTTCAAATTGATTTTGGGCCTTCCTAGCGAAGTTTTTGAAGATCTTTTGGACCTGCGATTTATCATCGAGAAAGAACACCCACGTAAATCTTGAAAAATCATCAACTATAATAGACCAAAAGAATTTCCACCGAGACTCTTGTAAGAGTTGGGACCAAAAAGATCCATGTGAAGTAGCTCAAGTGGCCTCCTTGTGGTCATGATGTTCTTCACGGGATGCCTTCCTCCAACCTGTTTACCTGCTTGACAAGCACTGCAAAGTCTATCCTTATCAAATATGACATCTTTAACACCAAGGATATGATTCCCTTTAATAAGCTTGTCAAGGTTTCTCATGCCAACGTGACCTAGTCGTCTATGCCATAACCAACCTTTTGAGGATTTAGCAATGAAGCAAGTTTTAGGTTGAGCCTTTTTAGAGAAATCAACAATGTAAAGATCACCTCTACGTATACCAATAAAGACCATTTTATGATTGTCTCGACGAAACACTTGGCAATCTACTTCAGTAAATAGGACATTGAAACCGGAATCAACAAGTCTAGATACTAAAAGTAAGTTGTAGCCAAGAGATTCAACAAGCATAACATTCTGAATGGAGCTATCATGTGAGATGGCCACCTTACCGAGGCCAACCACCTTACCCTTTGAGTTGTCACCGAAAGTGACATACTTTCGAGGACTATCATTTTCAGCAAGCTCACGAAACATGTCTTTATCTTTGGTCATGTGATCGATACATCCACTGTCAAGAACCTATTCCTTTCCTCCTGACATATATCCCCGAAGATTTGTCATAAGACCAAAATGTCTCATTGCATCGTCAAGATCAAAGTCACTATCATCATCCTCATCATAGTATCCATGTTCAACATCGTCATGTGGTGGATCAAGTCCTAGAGAGGGTAATTCGTTAGAGTGAGTTTGACAATGATCTTGCTTATGAATTCTTACAGCTTCAGAAATAATATCACCGATAATTCCAACATCTCCTTTGGCACGCCTAACGTTTGTAAGTGCAAATAGACGATCACCAAAAATAGGATCACTAGTATTCATCGTGCTCAAGGCAATAGACTTATGGAGAATTTCATATAGATTTTTCAAGGACTAATTTGGAAAGCGTTCCTCAAGAAATTTCCATATAGTGTAGGCACACTCAAGAGTAGGCAAGTTTCTAATTAAGTTTCTAGGCAAGCCTCTAGTGATAAGATTAACAGTTCTAAGATTCCTAATCATGTCAATTGATTCGTCAAGAGTAGGATGCATAGGATCAACATGAGGTGCACAAGGGCTAGCAATGTACTTGTTTAAATGATATTGCTTGAAAATTACAAGCATCTCATTTTTCCACTCATGAAAATACTCTCCATCAAGTATAGGCACTTTATGTCTAAGACTCCCCAAAGTAGACTCATCCATCTTCCTCCAATGGTGATTAAACCAAGGCAATGGAGACCAATGCTCTGATACCACTTGTAGGACCTTGAGAAGAGGTGTCTAGAGGGGGGGAGGGGTGATTAGACACTAAGTATCAAAGTTGCAGTTTTTAACTTCTTTAAGTTTAAGTGGAGTTTAGGCACAAGTTTAACATTCACAATACATAACAAGCAAGCATGCAAAGAGTATATGAGCAGCGGAAAGTAAAGCATGCAACTTGCAAGAATGTAAAGGGAAGGGTTTTGGAGGATTCAAACGCAATTGGAGACACGGATGTTTTTGTTGTAGTTCCGATAGGTGGTGCTATCATACATCCACGTTGATGGAGACTTCAACCCACGAAGGGTAACGGTTGCGCGAGTACACAGAGGGCTCCACCCACGAAGGGTCCACGAAGAAGAAACCTTGTCTATCCCACCATGGCCATCGCCCACGAAGGACTTGCCTCACTAGCGGTAGATCTTCACGAAGTAGGCGATCTCCTTGCCCTTACAAACTCCTTGGTTCAACTCCACAATCTTGTCGGAGGCTCCCAAGTGACACCTAGCCAATCTAGGAGACACCACTCTCCAAGAAGTAACAAATGGTGCATTGATGATGAACTCCTTGCTCTTGTGCTTCAAATGATTGTCTCCCCAACACTCAACTCTCTCACATAAGATTTTGATCTAGTGGAAAGAAGATTTGAGTGGAAAGCAACTTGGGGAAGGCTAGAGATCAAGATTCATATGGTAGGAATGGAATATCTTGGCCTCAACACATGAGTAGGTAGTTCTCTCTCAGAACTGGTAAGTTGGAAGTGTAGGTTTGTTCTGATGGCTCTCTCCATGAATGAAGAGGAGGTGGAGGGGTATATATAGCCTCCACACAAAATCTAACTGTTACACACAATTTACCAAACTCGGTGGGACCGAATCGAGAAACTCGGTCGGACCGATTTAGCAAATCTAGTGACCGTTAGGATTTTCGATGGGACCGACATGCAACTCGGTAGGACCGATATGGTTAGGGTTAGGGCATAATGTAATCTCAGTGAGACTGATTACGCAAACTCGGTGAGACTGATTTTGGTAATTAGCTAACCAGAGAGTTGGTCAGGCGAACTCGGTGGGACCGATTACTCAAACTCGGTGGGACCGATTTTGGTAATAAGTTAACCAGAGAGTTTGCATTGTAATATCGGTAGTACCGATTGCTCAAACTTGGTGAGACCGATTTTGGGAATGGACATACACAAAGAGATTACAATACCATCTCGGTGAGACCGAGATCCCTATCGGTGAGACCGATTTGTCTAGGGTTTGTGGCAATGGCTATGACATTTGAACTCGGTGGCGCCAGATAGAAAGAATCGGTGTGGCCGAGTTTGACTTTAGGTTTAGATCATATGTGTGGAAGTGGGAAAGTAGTTGAGGGTTTTGGAGCATATCACTAAGCACTGTGGAGCAAGAAACTCATTAAGCAACACCTCATCCCTTCTTGACAGTATTGGCTTTTCCTATAGACTCAATGTGATCTTGGATCACTAAAATGTAAAATGAAGAGTCTTGAGCTTGAAGCTTGAGCCAATCCTTTGTCCTTAGCATCTTGAAGGAGTTCCCACATCCTTTAGTCCATGCCACTCCATTGTTGAACTTATCTGAAATATACTAGATAGAAGTGTTAGTCCAACAAGAGATATGTTGACATTAATTACCAAAACCACCTAGGGAGCACTTGTGCTTTCAATCTCCCCCTTTTTGGTAGTTGATAACAACATACATCAAAGCTTTAGATAAAGATATACAGAATAGCAAGTAAAGCTTTGGAAAGACATGTAACAAGCATAGGCTCGCCCTACATGTATGCAATCATGTGAATATGGAATATAGAAGCATGTGAGAGCATAACCATGATAGAGCAGGCAATGTGTTACATGTATCTTGGCCATATGCATCAGAGCAAAGAATATTAAAGAAAATACCTTCATGCCCATGAGTCCTTCTTGCAAACAGTATGTACATCAGCAAGAATTCCTCATACACATGATTGTGATGCATATACTTACCTTGTTCTTGAGTTGGCTTAGGATGGAATGAACCTGCGTAAACAAGGTTAGATAACACAGGTACATCTACTAGCCAGAGCAAACTTAAGAAACCACAAGAATACCAAGACTGGGATGACATGTAGAGAGTGAGTACTAAGTACCACATTGGATTAGACATGTCCCCAAGAGTAAAGATATGCAATGAATTTAAATGATTTCTTTCCCTTAGATGTCTTGCTCCCCCTAAATCTAGCATGGGATACTGGGAGAATATAGGGAGCAGAAAGTCAGAGCTGAAAGATATAATTGAGCAGAGCCAATGCAAATAAGCACATATGAACATGTCTTTCCCCTCAAGAAGACATGTGGTATCTCTCCTCTTGATCACCAAGCATTTGGGATCCTTGAGAAATACTTTCTACTTGAGTATTCTCTCCCCCTGGAGATCTCTTTCTCCCCCTGAGGAGGTGAGAGGTGATACTCTCTCTTTCTGATGTGATCTCTCTAAGTGATAAGCTTTGATGTGATCTCTCTCTCCCCCTTTGACATCAGTTTCCAAGAAGGGTTTGATCCTTGAGTCACAGCACAAAGCATTGATATAAATGTGATGCTTGTAGAGGACAAGATTCATTGAGTGGAGCTGGATCAGAAGAAACACAGAATAAGTGGCAAACTGTTTTTCCTGTTGTGAAATCGGTGGCACCGAGTGGTATGCTTAGGTTGTACCGAAAGGATTCGGTTTGATCGAAAACAATAAATCGGTGAGACCGAGTTCATCACAGAGAAAACACTTGTCACCTCAGCTCACGAGACTAGTATGATCTCACAAAGATTTGCAAGGAATTTACTGAATGATATGCAATGAATTGGATGCAGAAAATGCAGAGCAAATAGAAAGAAATCTAGATGAAGTTTTTTTTGAAAGGGGAAACAAATATGCATGAGGCAAATGCAAAAACACAGAAAAGAACATAAGAGAACTTCATCTAGAGATGGTCGGCGACAAAGTAACCTATGTTAGAGTATATTGACTTAGGAGTCAAGTGAGATCACTTGATCATAGGTCATACTCATTGTTTAATCTCAAAACGGGGTTGCCATTTTTCGTTTAAGCATCTTGATGTATTCACATCTTGTCGAGTTGCTTTAGCTCATGACTTGGAGTAAAGCTTCTCTAAGATGGAATAACATACCTTGGTTGGTGGTGTTGACCATGTAGTTGAACTTGTGTGGGTTGCTCAAGGTTGATGTAGCTCATCAAGAATTGGGAGCACCACTTGGAATTTGAGTCCATCTACCTACATGGGTTAGTTCTTGCAAGGAAGAGCACTTGTGTATCCAAAAATGACAATCATGAAGCTCAACATAGAATTTGTCAAAGGATATGTTCGAATGGTTCCTTGTCTTCAACCACCATAGTGTGGAAACTTGGTGATGTAGAGATTGCTCAAGATGTGAGTAGATTACAATCTCATGGAATTTGATTCAACCAAGTACCTACATGGGTTATAAAACATGCAAGATGCAAATATATCCAAGACATAAGATTTCCATCATAAGAGAAATATCAAGGATTAGTCATAAGCTCATGTCTTGCATGTATCAATTGGAGTTTCTACTCCAAGTTTGAAGCATCAATGATGTTCAATTCTCCTCTTAACCTGCAAAACACTTTCTCATCAAGAGGTTTAGTGAATATATCCGCTAATTGCTTTTCTGTGTGAACATGCTTAAGATTAATGTCACCCTTAGCAACATGATCTCGAATGAAATGATGACGAACTTCAATATGGTTAGTTCGAGAATGTTGTACGGTATTATGACCAATTTTAATAGCACTTTCATTGTCACAAAGCAATGGAACATGTTTCACATATATCCCATAATCTTTAAGAGTTTGGGTCATCCAAAGTAATTGAGCACAACATGAACCAGCGACAATGTATTCCGCTTCGGCGGTGGATAAGGATACCAAGTTTTGTTTCTTGGAGGACCAAGACACAAGAGATCTACCAAGAAATTGACAAGTACCCGAAGTGGACTTTCTATCAACCTTGTCTCCGGCATAGTCCGAGTCAGAGTAGCCAACAAGATCAAAAGAGGCTCTCTTGGGATACCAAATGCCAAAATTTGGTGTATGGATTAAGTATCTCACTATCCTTTTCACGGCCTTAAGATGACATTCTTTAGGAGCAGCTTGATATCGTGCACACATGCACACACTTAGCATGATATCGGGACGTGAAGCACATAGATATAACAATGAACCAATCAAAGAGCGATAAACCTTTTGATCAACCGGTTCACCATCTTTGGTCAAGTCAAGATGTCCACTAGTAGGCATGGGTGTAGTCATACCTTTGCACTCTTGCATATTGAACTTCTTGAATAAGTCCTTGGTGTACTTCGTTTGAGAAACAAAAGTACCTTCCTTAGCTTGCTTGATTTGCAACCCAAGAAAGAATTTTAGTTCACTCATCATAGACATCTCAAACTTCTCCGACATTAGCTTCCCAAACTTTTCACTGAAATGAGGGTTAGTTGAACCAAATATAATATCATCAACATAGATTTGGCACATAAATAGTTCTCCATTAACCCTTTTAGTAAAAAGTGTGGAATAAATTTTCCTAATTTCAAAGCCTTTTTCAATGAGGAACTTGGTCAAGCATTTATACCACGCTCTAGGAGCTTGTTCAAGACCATAAAGAGCTTTGTGAAGTTTGTAAACATGATTGGGTTTCTTAGGATTGACAAATCCGGGAGGTTGCTTAACATAAACTTCCTCCTCTATTTCACCATTTAGAAAAGCACTTTTAATGTCCATTTGGTACAAGGTGATGTCATGGTGATTAGCATAGGCAAGTAAGATGTGAATGGACTCAAGTCTAGCAACGGGAGCATATGTCTCACCATAGTCCATACCTTCGACTTGTGTGTAGCCTTGGGCGACGAGACGTGCTTTGTTGCAAACTACTTGTCCATCTTCATCTTGCTTGTTGCGAAACACCCATTTGGTACCGATGATGTTGTGGTTGTTGTCGGGCTTCTCAACCAATGTCCAAACTCGATTCCTCTCAAAGTTGTGTAGCTCTTCATGCATAGCATTTATCCAATCCGGATCTTCCAATGCTTCTTCGACCTTCATAGGTTCAATGCTACAGATGAAAGAATAGTTTTCACAAAAGTTAGCTAAACGAGTTTTAGAGCGAGTGATTCTCCCGGTTTGAATATCATTGTAGATTTGCTCGACGGGATGGTATTTAGCAATTCTTGCTTGAACTCGTGAAAGCTTTTGCTTGGTTCTTGGCTGAACTTCTTCTTCATCTTGTTCTTCTTCTTGGACTTCTTCATTGTTGGCGTTGTCGTTCTCTTGTCGTGGTGGAGAAGGAGGTTGTTGACGTTCATCTTGATGCACTTCCCCGTTTTCTTCATCTTGGTGTGTTCCACTTGTGGATGCTTCCGTATCAACTCTTGGTTCACCTTGTCATGAAGTAGAAGGTCCACTTGGACGGATGAGGTACTCTCCTTCACCTTCGTTGGACGGACCTTGCCAATAGACAAGTCTAGGATTGCCTCCGAAGGATCTTTGTCTCCTACATCAATTGGCAATTGCTCTACTTGCGAGCCGTTAGATTCATCAAACTTCACATCTACTGTCTCTTCAACCTTTCGGGTGAAATTGTTGTAGACACGGTAAGTGTGAGAGTTTGAGCCATAACCTAGTAGGAAACCTTCATGAGACTTAGGAGCAAATTTAGAACGATGATGCTTATCAAGAATGTAGCACTTTGAGCCGAATACTCGAAAGTATCCAACTTGGGGTTTGTTACCAGTGAGGAGCTCGTATGCCGTATTGCCGAGTAGCTTGTGAAGATACAAGCGATTTGTTGCATGACAAGCTGTCTCAACTGCTTCTGCCCAAAAGTGCTTCGGTGTCTTGTACTCATCAAGCATCGTTCTCGCCATTTCGATGAGCGTCCGGTTCTTCCTCTCAATAACTCCATTTTGTTGAGGTGTGTACATAGCCGAGAACTCGTGTGAAATCCCTTCTTCGTTAAGAAAGGTGTCCACATTTGCGTTCTTGAACTCCGTTCCGTTGTCGCTGCGAACCTTCTTGATCTTCACTTCAAATTGATTTTGGACCTTCCTAGCGAAGTTTTTGAAGATCTATTGGACCTGCGATTTATCATAGAGAAAGAACACCCACGTAAATCTTGAAAAATCATCAACTATAACTAGACCAAAAGAATTTCCACCAAGACTCTTGTAAGAGTTGGGACCAAAAAGATCCATGTGAAGTAGCTCGAGTGGCCTCCTTGTGGTCATGATGTTCTTCATGGGATGCCTTCCTCCAACCTGTTTACCTGCTTGACAAGCACTGCAAAGTCTATCCTTATCAAATATGACATCGTTAACACCAAGGATATGATTCCCTTTAATAAGCTTGTCAAGGTTTCTCATGCCAACGTGACCTAGTCGTCTATGCCATAACCAACCTTTTGAGGATTTAGCAATGAAGCAAATTTTAGGTTGAGCCTTTTTAGAGAAATCAACAATGTAAAGATCACCTCTACGTATACCGGTAAAGACCATTTTATGATTGTCTTGACGAAAACTTGGCAATCTACTTCAGTAAATAGGACATTGAAACCCAAATCAGCAAGTCTAGATACTGAAAGTAAGTTGTAGCCAAGAGATTCAACAAGCATAACATTCTGAATGGAGCTATCATGTGAGATGGCCACCTTACCGAGGCCAACTACCTTACCCTTTGAGTTGTCACTGAAAGTGACATACTTTCGAGGACTATCATTTTCAGCAAGCTCATGAAACATGTCTTTATCTCCGGTCATGTGATCGGTACATCCACTGTTAAGAACCCATTCCTTTCCTCCTGACATATACCCCCGAAGATTTGCCATAAGACCAAAATGTCTCATTGCATCGTCAAGATCGAAGTCACTATCATCATCCTCATCATAGTATCCATGGTCAACATCGTCATGTGGTGGATCAAGTCCTAGAGAGGGTAATTCATTAGAGTGAGTTTGACAATGATCTTGCTTATGAATTCTTATAGCTTCGGAAATAATATCACCGATAATTCCAACATCTCCTTTGGCATGCATAAGGTTTGTAAGTTCAAATAGATGATCACCAAACATAGGATCACTAGTATTCATCTTACTCAAGGCAATAGGCTTATGGAGAATTTCAGCTAGATTTTTCAAGGAATAATTTGGAAAGCATTCCTCAAGAAATTTCCATATAGTGTAGGCACACTCAAGAGTAGGCAAGTTTCTAATTAAGTTTCTAGGCAAGCCTCTAGTGATAAGATTAACAGTTCTAAGATTCCTAATCATGTCAATTGATTCGTCAAGAGTAGGATGCATAGGATCAACATGAGGTGCACAAGGGCTAGCAATGTACTTGTTCAAATGATATTGATTTAAAATTACAAGCATCTCATTTTTCCACTCATGAAAATACTCTCCATCAAGTATAGGCACTTTATGTCTAAGACTCCCCAAAGTAGACTCATCCATCTTCCTCCAATGGTGATTAAACCAAGGCAATGGAGACCAATGCTCTGATACCACTTGTAGGACCTTGAGAAGAGGTGTCTAGAGGGGGGGGGGGGGTGATTAGACACTAAGTATCAAAGTTGCAGTTTTTAACTTCTTTAAGTTTAAGTGGAGTTTAGGCACAAGTTTAACATTCACAATACATAACAAGCAAGCATGCAAAGAGTATATGAGCAGCGGAAAGTAAAGCATGCAACTTGCAAGAATGTAAAGGGAAGGGTTTTGGAGGATTCAAACGCAATTGGAGACACAAATGTTTTTGTCTTGGTTCCGATAGGTTGTGCTATCGTACATCCACGTTGATGGAGACTTCAACCCACGAAGGGTAATGGTTGCGCGAGTCCACGGAGGGCTCCACCCACGAAGGGTCCATGAAGAAGCAACCTTGTCTGTCGGAGTAATGGGCCACAGGTAGGCTAACCCGAGTCCTAGAACCTTTCAAGACATCGGGGCAGGCTGCGCCCCTCAAGTCCCAGCGGCGAATCCAAGACGAGCCGAGTCCCAGAGGCGACTCCCAGTTAAAGCCGAGTCCAAGAGGCGACTCCAAGACGAGCCGAGTCCATGCGGCGGCTCCAAGATAAGCCGAGTCCCAGAGGCGACTCCGAAGAGGCCGACTATGGGGAGTCGGCCTGCAACTCCAACCACCCTGTTATTTAAGGGCAGGCATGGCCACAGTGCGCCGTACCAATGGAGATCTCCGTCCGGCACGGCACTGTTTCCATGTCGGCCCTGACATCAGCTCCTGAGGGCGGAGCCCTGTGCCCACGACGGCCTATCTGTATGGCCTAGAGATGGCAGGGCCTACCAGTCAGTGGGAGTACTGAAGACGGCAAGAGCGCTGAGAGTCGGACCCGTTGGGAGTCGGCCCCCAGGAGTCGGCCGGCCCCTCCCACGGGCCCTACACGCCATTAACCAGACACGACAGAGGAATGGCAACAGTGATCGCCCGTCAGGCGGCGACACTGTTGCCATGACCCCATGACCGAGCCAGCGTCATTAGAAGCACGACTACAGTAATCTGCAGCCGGCAAGACCCACCCGCGGCGGACACGGGCTGACGCCCCTGTACCAGGCCAGTCGGCAGGACCCACCAGTCGGCGGGCCCCAGTAGTCGGTGGAGAAGACGGCGCCTGAGAGACAGACGGCTGGGACCCACACCCAGCCGGTTTTACCATTGTACCCCTGGGGGGTAGGCCTATATAAACCCCCCAGGGCACCCATGCAAAGGGTTCGAATCCATTAGCACTAGACAGACCATATAGGAAGGAGAGAGCTAGCCTTGCCTTCTCCTACGTCCAGAAATAGCTCAAGGAGCAACCTTGTACTCGCTTTGCCTTAGTGATCATGCGGAGACCCCGCAGAGCAGCAGTAGGGGTGTTATCTCCACGGAGAGCCCCGAAGCTGGGAAAGATCCGCCGGCGTGCATGTCTTCGCCTCATCCCGTTTCCAGGCACCGACGATGTTCTACTCGCCCCCACCATGATAAGCCATCCTTTGGCATATGTCGCACCCAACCCCCGACATTTGGCGCCCACCATGGGGCGAGGTGCACCGTCGTCCGGAGATCTATTCTGGACGGGAACCCTTTTCCTCCATGGCGAGCGCAGCCAGCCAGGCTCGCCAGACGGAGTCTACATCGACACGCTGCGTGGCGCTGAGGCCGCCTGCGCAGCGAGCTGCCTCGCCGAACTTGTCGGCGAGGTTCGCCTCTCCGACGAGCCTGCATCCGACGCAGGCACGGGCGGCCCCGAGAACCTCCTCGCGGGCCTCCTCGACCAACTCCACATCACCGGCGAGCCTGCCGTGGACTTGGAGTCCGTAGGCTCCACCGACCCGATGCTGGTCGACTCTGACGCCGCATCACTTGATGCTTTCCCCACCAACATGGTGGTCTTCGACGAGCCGCTCCCTCACGAGGAGAGCGACGGAAGCATCGTCACGGAGGTGCTTGTCATCAGTCATGACGAGCGTTCCGGTGAGGGAGCTCATGACCCACTCGACGCGGCTCTACAAGATCTGACTACGCCTATCCCAGAAGACGCAGACGCCGAGACGCTGGAGACACGCCGCCTTCAGATCATCGAAGGCGCCAAGAGGCTGGCAAGCATGAGGCGCTTGTCAAAAGCCTACCAGCGCGAGATGGATCGCGCTGTGGGTGGCTCGCCGGCTTCGACTGGGCCTAGCCGCCTAGGCGCGGTCCGACAGCGCGGCGCGACCATCGCCAACCTGTTCGGGGCCAATCGCCCCGTATACGTCACGCCAGCGGAGAACATCCGCGCCGCCCAAGCGGCGACTGACGAGCTGAAGAACTTTGAAGGCGAAGAACGCCGCATGATGATGGAGCGAGTCCAGCAGCTCCTCGACGCGGTTGCCACGCAGAACGTAGCCGGCGGCCGCACGGAGGCGCCGCGGCAACCAGACGACGACTTGCCTCCCCGCCGAGATCAAGGCGCGACGTCTCGGACGCCGACTGGTGGAGTCCGCGGAAGAAAAGACAAAGAGCCGGCTGTCAGCCACAGTCGGACTCGCATCACCATCGAGCGCGACCAAGACGGCCGCCCGAGAGCAGTGGAACGGCAGGGCGACTATCTGCCTCCCCCACCGAGAAGAGAACGACGAGTTTCCCCACCGCCTGTTGAGCATCCGACTCTCGGTGGCCGCCTTGGCCGCCGAGAGGGAGTCGGAGAGAATGACGCCCGCCACCGGATCGACCGACTCCACCGATCCCTGATGCTGGAAGAAGAAGACGAGTGGGTCCGCCTTGCTTCGGACCCCGCATCCGAGACGAGCCCTTTCCCAAAGGGTTCACGCTCCCCCGAGACACACCCGAGTATACCGGCTCCGTGAAGCCGGAAGACTGGCTAGTTGACTACTCGACAGTCGTCAGCATAGCGAACGGCAACAAGCGTGTTGCCGTGAAGTATGTGCCACTCATGCTCCAGGGCACGGCCCGAACATGGTTGAATAGTCTGAAGCCCCGCAGCATCATCAGCTGGGTCGACTTCACCGAAGCCTTCATCCGCAACTTCACGAGCACGTACAAGCAACCTCCCAAGCCGCGCCATCTTTCCTTGTGCGTACAAGGCCCTGACGAGTCAACGCGCAACTACCTCACGCGCTGGGGCGAGCTTCGGAACTCCTGCGAGGGCGTGCACGAGGTGCATGCTACCGAGTACTTCACCGCCGGGTGCCGAGAAGGCACCCTCCTCAAGCACAAGCTCCTCTGCGACGAGCCGGAAACCCTCGACGAGCTGCTGAGCATAGCAGACAAGTACGCCACGGCCGACTCCTCCATGAAGACGGAAATTCAAGTTAACGCGGCTGGCAAAGTGACTCCTCAGGCTCCCAGAACTCCAGCTGGAGACGCCAGTCGGCGACAACAACAGAACGACAACAAGCGCAAGGCCCCATAGTCGACTTCCAGCAGTCGGCAGGTTGCAACAGTCGAAGATCAACAGCCGGAGGGGCAGCCTCCGACCAAGCGACAGAAAGGCGGCAAGTCCAACTGGTTGCCGGCCTTCTCTTACGAGCAGACTCTAGACGGTCCCTGCAAGTTCCACAGCGGCGCGAAGCCGTCAAACCATACCACTCGAAAGTGCCACCGGCTTACAAGAATCGCCAAGGGAGACGACCTCCTTCCTCCTCCGCCTGTTGGGCCGCCGCCTCCACCGCCGCCCCAGCAGCCGGCTGCCAGGCCAGTCGGTGCAGTACGAGATGAGTACCCAGAAGAGCACGGAGCCTATGTGGTGTTCGCCAGTATGGCTGACGATCGATGCAGCAGGCGGCTGCAGCAGCAAGAGGTGAATGCAGTTGCATCAGAGACTCCAGAGTTTATGCATTGGTCCGAGAAGCCTATTAGTTGGAGCAGAGCTGATCACCCAGAGGTGATGCCAAATCCAGGCTCCTACGCCCTGGTTCTGAATGCCACCTTGGCCACCGATAGGCGGGCGCTCGCTTCTTGCGAGTGCTGATAGACGGAGGCAGTAGCATCAACATCCTGTACAAGGATACCATGGAGAAGTTAGGATTCAAGCAAAGACAGCTGCAAAGCAGCTGGACTGTGTTCCACGGCATTGTACCTGGCCTTTCCTGCTCACCAATCGGCAAGATACTGATAGACGTCCTCTTCGGAGACAAAGATCACTTCCGCCGAGAGCCAGTTTGGTTTGAGGTGGTGGACCTCGAAAGCCCATACCATGCGTTGCTTGGCCGACCAGCCTTGGCCAAGTTCATGGCGGTCCCCCACTACGCCTACCTCAAGATGAAGATGCCGAGTTCCAAGGGGATTTTGACCGTAGTCGGCGACTACAGGAAGTCGTCCGCTTGCACGGCTGAGAGCAGTCGGCTGGCCGAGTCCCTGGTGATCGCAGCTGAGAAGCGGCTCCTTGATCGGGTCGTGGCGATGGCTGGAAAGCAGCCAGAGATGTCGCCCGACCCCAAGGAGTCGGAAGCTGAGGGCTCGTTCAAGCCGGCCAAAGAGACCAAGAAGATACCCTTGGACCCGGAGCACCCAGAGAGGTATGTTGTCATAGGTGCAAACCTTGACAGTAAATAGGAAGGCGAGCTCGTCGATTTCCTCCGTGAGAATCGGGACATCTTTGCATGGTCCCCTAAAGACATGCCAGGTGTACCGACGGAATTCGCCGAGCACAAGTTACATGTCCGACCTGATGTGAAGCCCGTCAGGCAGCCCTTGTGCCGCCTATCCAAAGAGAAGAGAAGAGTTGTTGGAGAAGAGATAGCCCGGCTCCTGGCGGCCGACTTCATTATGGAGGTGTTTTTTCCAGAGTGGTTGGCAAACCCGGTCTTGGTGCTGAAGAAGAACAAGCAGTGGTGGATGTGTATTGACTACACAAGCCTCAACAAAGCGTGCCCCAAGGACCCCTTTGTTCTGCCAAGGATTGATCAGGTGATAGACTCCACAGCTAGATGCGAGCTGTTGAGCTTCTTAGATGCATACTCTGGGTATCACCAGATCAAACTAAGCCCGGCAGACAGACTGAAGACCGCCTTCATCACGCCGCTCGGAGCCTTCTGCTACCTGACCATGACGTTCGGCTTGAGGAATGACGGCGCCACCTTTCAGCGTTGCATGCAGAAGTGCCTCCTCAAGCAACTCGGCAGAAATGCCCACGTCTACGTGGATGATGTAGTGGTGAAGACGGAAAAGCATGGGACACTGATGGAAGACCTCAAAGAAACCTTCGAGAACCTGCGCTGATTCCAGATCAAGCTCAACCCTGAGAAGTGCGTCTTCGGAGTACCAGCCGGCCAACTCCTTGGCTTCCTGGTCTCTGAACGCGGCATAGAGTGCAACCCTGTGAAGATCAAGGCCATCGAGAGGATGGAGGTACCCAGCCGACTGTTAGATGTGTAGAAGTTCACCGGCTGTTTGGCGTCCATCAGCCAATTCATTAGTCGGCTGGGCGAGAAAGCTCTCCCTTTGTACCAATTGATGAAGAAAACCACCTTTTTTTAGTGGAACCACAAGGCGGACGAAGCTTTTATCCAGCTGAAGAAGATGTTGACTACTCCCCCTGTGCTGGCGGCTCCGACTCCTAAAGAGCCCATGCTCCTATACATTGCCGCCACCAGCCGGGTAGTCAGCACAGTCATTGTAGTCGAGCGCAAAGAGGAAGGCAAGGCGCTCCCTGTCCAGAGACCGGTATATTACCTGAGTGAGGTACTGTCGACCTCCAAGCAGAACTACCCTCACTACCAGAAGATGTGCTACAGCATGCACTTTGCCACCAAGAAGTTGAAGCCTTACTTTCAAGAGCATCCAATTACTATGGTGTGCACAGCCCCGCTGGCCAAGATCATCAGGAGCCGAGACGCTTCTGGCCGAGTGGCCAAATGGGCCATAGAGTTGGCTCCCTACACTATCTACTACCAGCCCCGCACCGCCATCAAGTCGCAAGCGCTGGCCGACTTCCTCGTCGACTGGGCCGAGACCCAGTACCTGCCGCCAGCGCCCGACTCCACCCATTGGCGGATGCATTTCGACGGCTCCAAGATGCGCACTGGCTTGGGAGCCGGCGTTGTCCTCACTTCCCCTAAAGGTGACAAGCTCAAGTATGCGCTGCAGATCCACTTCGCCGCCTCCAACAACGTCGCCGAATACGAGGCGCTCATTCACGGTCCAGCTTGCCAAAGAACTCAGCATTCGCCAGATCCTGTGTTATGGCGACTCCGATCTGGTGGTAACAGCAGTCATCTGGCGACTAGGACGCCAAAGATGCGAACATGGCGAGCTACCGCTTCCTGGTGCAGCAACTCAGTGGATACTTCGAGGGATGCGAGTTCCTTCACGTGCCAAGAAACGACAACAACCAAGCAGACGCCTTGGCACGAGTCGGCTCCACCCGCCAAGCGATACCATCCGGCGTCGCTCTTCAGCGCCTCCTTAAGCCGTCTATCAAGCCTTCACCAGAATCAAACTCCATTTTTGTGCCGGCTCCACCCGAAGAAGTCGGATCCGACTCAAGAGCCCCAGCAGACGGCCCCAAGAAAGTCGCAGTCGAAGCCGGCCCGGGGACTTCGGAACCCGGCCCAGGGACTGCGGCAACCAGCCCGAAGACCTCAAAACTCGGCCCGGGGACTGCGCCAGTCGGCCCGGGGACTTCATCAACCCAGCAAGCGGCCGCAGACTCCAGCCCGCCGCCTCCCAGCCCAGCCGCCCTTGTCCAAGTCACAGTGGTGGCGATTGAAGAAATAGCAGCACCCTCATGGGCGCAGCCCATCCTCAAGTTTCTAGTGAACAAAGAGCTGCCAACTGATGAAATCTTGGCTTGGCAAGTGCAACGCCGAGCGTCAGCCTACACCATAATCAACAGAGAGCTGGTCAGGCGCAGCGTCACTGGTGTCTACCAGCGCTGCGTAGAGCCAGAGCAAGGCCAAGCAATTCTCAGAGACATCCATCAAGGCGAGTGCGGCCACCATGCGGCTTCAAGAGCACTCGTCGCCAAAGCCTTTCGGCACGGCTTCTTCTAGCCAACTGCCCTGGAAGAGGCCAAGGAATTAGTCCAAAAATGCAAGGGGTGCCAGAAGTTCCGCTCCAAGCCGCTTCAGCCGGCTTCTGCACTAAAGACAATCCCCATCGCCTGGCCCTTTGCAGTTTGGGGCCTGGACATGGTGGGACCATTCAAGACGGCACGAGGCGGCCTAACTCATCTGCTTGTCGCGGTGGACAAGTTCACCAAGTGTATAGAAGCAAAGCCCATCAAGAAGTTGAATGGTCCGACTGTAGTGACTTTTATCGCTGACATCACAGTTCGGTACGGCATACCGCACAACATCATCACCGACAATGGCACAAATTTTGCCAAAGGCGCCTTGGCCCGTTTTTGTGCACGCAGGGCATCCAACTGGACTTAGCGTCCGTTGCCCATCTGCAGTCAAACGGCCAGGTGGAGCGAGCAAACGGCCTCATCCTATCTGGCATCAAGCCTCGACTGGTCGAACCACTCAAGCATTCGGCCGGCTGTTGGCTTGAGGAACTGCCAGCCGTCCTCTGGAGTCTGCGCACGACTCCAAACAAGTCAACCGGCTTCACGCCTTTCTTCCTCATCTATGGTGCTGAAGCCGTCATCCCGACGGACATAGAATTCGACTCTCCGCGAGTCACCATGTACACCAAAGAGGAAGCAGAAGAAGCACGTCAAGACGGCGTCGATCTGCTGGAAGAGGGCCGACTGTTGGCACTCAGCCGGTCCAGCATCTACCAGCAGAGTCTGTGCCGATACTACAACAGGAAGGTCAGCCAAGATCTTTCCAAGAGGGCGACCTTGTGCTCCGACTGATCCAGCGAATAGCCGGCCAGCACAAGTTGTCGGCGCCTTGGGAAGGCCCCTTCATCTTCAGCAACGTGCTGGGCAACGACTCCTACTACCTAATCGACGCCCAGAAGCCCCGAGCATGCAAGAGGGACGACTCCGGCAAAGAGTCGGAACGGCCATGGAACGCAAATCTTCTCCGAAGATTTTACAATTGATGCAGTATGTACCACGCTATCCTTTGTATTAAAGTACCGAGACTTTGGGCCCCCCGAGACGAGCTCGGGGACTGCCCTTTTTGTTATCTGTATGATAAGAATTATGCCTTCGAGTATGCTACTCTTTGTCATGCCGCTTGGCACCAGGTTCGACTAGTCGGCCCGGGGACTCGCCGTCTTGCGCTATGAAATGCTTCCTACAGTCGGACAAGTAGTGCACGGTGCTTAAGCCTTCTCCTGTCAGAAGCCACAGCTCGCAGAGCGACTGTCGGTGGGCAGAGAGTAAGGAAGAATAAGCGCCCCCACGAAAAATGGCTAAGGACTCAAAACATAAGCATAGCCCAAGCCGGCTTCCAGCCTCTCTTTGCAGAGCCGACTCTCGAATAGTCGGCTTGCTGCCTTCTATCCAACTTGTTAAGAGACTCTAAAAAAGGCCAAGTACTTGCCTTCCCTAAAGTAGCCAAGCATTTGACCCAGCGGTAGTCTGCAGAGCGGTTGTCCGTCTGACAAAGCGGCGACTGTGGGAAGGCGGCAAAGGAAAAAGCCAAAAGAGCAATAAGCAAGGAAACATAGAAGTCGGATAGATATTTACATAACATAGGCCCCTGGCTAAGTTCAAAATACACCCCGCGGGTGGAATTGTGCAAATTAACAAGTTTTTCCAAAAGACTACTAAAACAGATAGAAAGACGGCAGCCTAAGAAGCGGCAGACGGGTTCGGAGGGTCGGAGGAGATGGCGGTGTCAGGCGCCAGGGCGGCCGGCTGGGCAGTCTCGGCTTGATCGCCTCCGGTGGCAGCCGGCTCAGTCGGACGTGGCTCGTTGCTGGAGGCACGGTCGAGCTGAGGCTGGTCGCCCGCTCCGCCTTCTGGCGCCTCCGTCTCGCCTCCGTCCTCCACCTCGTCTCCCTCCTCGGCACTGGAGCCGATCACCTCCACCGAGTCCTCGTCGTAGTCCGGGTTCATCCCGAACCACTCCGGCGGCACCTCCTCGCCGTTTGCGGCCCGCTCAGGAATGAAGACGCTGGTGTCGGTTTAGTCAGCAATCGCCGCCGCACGCTCGACGAGGGCACCTTCCACAGCCACCAGCTCTGCCAGGGCCTCTGACCGGAACGTGGCCAGCCGGTCTAGGTCCAGCCCTTGGTACCAAGCCTTGACGAATTCCAAGGCCCGGCGCGCTCTAGCCCGGGACGAGGAACCCTTCCAAGCCTCAAGATTGTCAGCTGCAACCTCCAGCCAATCGGCAGTCCGACTGGGAGTGTGCAGAGCCGGCATGTCTGGTCACAGGGCGGCAATGGCCTGGGCCCTGGCACGTTGAAGCCAGCGCAGCAACTGATGGGCCGGCCGTAGACGAGTCTCGATGCTCAGAAGCTGCTCGTCGATGGTCAGGGGGGCGTTGGCGGTGATCTCCACGCCATTTGCCCTCCGCGCCTCGCGATCAGCCTCGATGTCTCGGGTGACTGCCTGCGAGTGGCCAGGGAAGAAGTCTGCCAAAACAAAAAGAAGCAAGAGAAAGAGTCAGGAGTCGGCCTGACTTACAGTCGGCGGCTCAAAAAGAAAGCAAAGAAACTCACCGTCGACGATGTCTTCGATCTCATGGAAGCCGGAGGTCAGCATCGCCTCCTTGTCGGTCCAGGAGGAGCGCTCGCTCTCGAACTCGGCCAGGAGAGCGGTCTCTCTCTGCTCCGCCTCATCCTGCGCCTTCTTGAGCAGCTCCTTCTGCTCCGACAGCTGCGCGGCCAGCAGATCATGCTCTATGGCGAGCTTGCTGCACTCCTCCTCCTTGGCGCGTAGGGCAGTGCTGACTTTGCCCAGCCGTTCCTGAAGAGCGGCATTGGCCTCTGAAGAACAAAGGGAAAGGACGTTAAGTCATCAACAAAGAAGGTCGCCGGGAAGATCCGGCCCGACTGCTCAGCAGTCGGCCCGAATCTCGAGGACTACAGCCCGCGGGTGCGCCAGCGCGCCCCCGCGAAAAAGAAGAAGGACTTACTCTGGCTTTCTGACAAGTCGGCGGTCTGCTTCCCCAGCTGCTCAACGTTGCGGTTGAAGTAAGTGACTCGGAGGTTGTGATACTCCTGTGATAAACAAACAGACAAAAGTAAATATCCGGAACTCGCCAGATGGAGTTCCGGGCCACCTGCTCAGCAGCCGGCCCGAAACTCGGGGACTACACCCAGTGGGTGCGCTGGCACGCCCCCACAGAGAAGAACGAGAAAAAAACAAAGTCAAAGAAAAAGGAAGCATACCCGGATAGCTGCTCGCGACGCCACATGCACCTTGGTGCAGCCCTGGATGGCCTCGCCCTCGGCTCGCAGTTTCGCCTGGACGTCCAGGAGCACCTGGTTCAGCGGACCGTAGCCGCCTCCTCGCACCCACCTAGTAGGCACGGCGGTTGTTGCCTCGGCATCTGGGATGGCCGAGCTGGTGGTGCTGGCCTCTAAGGGGCACGGCGCCGAAATCGCCTGCTCAAGGCGGCGGTGCGCTGGTGAGGCGACTTGCAGGAGCAGCCTCGCCACCGCCTCGTCTTCAGTCGGTGGCATTGGCGGGCCTGCCGGCTGCTTGCCATGCGCGCTCCCCGACGGCAGCGGAGGCGGCAGCGGCGGCGTTACCGTGTCCGACGCAGAAGCCTCGCCACCATCCTTCTCCATGATGGGGTTCTCCTCGCCGGCTTCTCCAGTCTGCCCCATGAAGTCTGGGGGCGGTGGTGCGGAGTTCAGTGGGACGACAAGCAACGTTGACTGGCCGTGTGCGGCCTCCTCGGCTCGCCGTCTTGCTGCGACGGCGGCTTCGGCCTCCTCCAGTTTCTTCTGGGCGGAGGCCGCCGCCTTCTCGGCCTCCGCCTTCTCCAGGGGGTCGGCTTCCTCCTCGTCGCACTTCTCCCGCGCGTTTCGCTTCGTCTCCTCCCGGAGATCGGCGGCGGGGTCAATCCACCGAGTATTGGCGGACGTCTCGGCCGACCCCACGACGGAGGGGACGGCGACCCTCTCAAGGGAAAGAGGGGCCCTGAAGCAAAGAAGGAGTGTAAAAGACTCAGAAAAGATTCATCAAAGAAAACAAGACGGAGGCAGAGAGCACTTATGCAGAGACTAGCGGCGGCTTCTTCACTTCCTTACGGGAGCGGTTGGCCTTCGCGACCGCCTCCTCCCGCTTGGTCGCGGCGGCCGCCCCCTTGAACTTCTTCGGCTGGCCTCCGAGCGAACTCGGCCCGGCCCGGTGCTTCTTCACGCCGACTTGACCGGCCAAGCCGGCGGAGGAACTCGCGCCTGGATGGCCGGCTTTCGATTGGCGGAGCGGGGTGACTTCCCCTTCGGCGTCGTCGTCTGGCCAGTCGGCAAAGGTCGCCGAGGGCCTGAAGCCGCCTTCCGCTCCTCCTCCTCCGCCTTTGGTGTCGGCCTCCATCGCAGCCGCCCCCAAGTCGGGGTCGTCAACATCGCTCTCCGCTCGATCGGGAGCAAACTCGCGGGGCGGTCCTATGGCGCCGACTGCAGGCTGGATGAGGGGGTTCTGACTCGAAGAAACCAAGAGGATCAGAAGTCAGATTCGGCTGCAGAAGAAAAACAGAGGAACAAAAGATATGACTTACCACAGGCGGGGGGTTGGCACGTGAGTACGGCTCCTTGCCGAACTGCCAATCTTCCGCGAGCTCGCAGTTCGTGATGTGATTCACTATATTTGCCACCTCCGCGTGGGGCATGTCCCAGATGCACATCCGACTCGGATCTTGGTGGTCGGTCATCTGACTAATCAGATGAGGTCGGCCTTGAAGAGGGAGAACTCGGCGCACCACGAAGGCGGCCAGCAAGTCAGCCCCGACCAGGCCTTCCGACTGTGTCAGCACTCGGAGTCGTGCGACGGCGGCGGCACGTGCGGGAGTCAGCGTCTTGGCCCAGTGGGACCAGTTGGGAAGCCTCCCAGCCGGCGCGCTGGCTTGTAGGGCGGCAGGTTGACCCAGTCGCCTTCCGTGGCGATGTTCTTCACATAGAAGTACGACCGCTGCCACATCTTCACCGACTTGATTAGCGCGATGGAGGGGAATGGGTTGTCGGCGGTCGACCTGCACATCACGATGAAGGCGCCGCACTGAGCCGGCACGCCAGCGACGTGCGTGTCGAGCTTGGATTGGAAGAACTCTCCCCACAGCTCGATGGTGGGGAGAACGCCAAGAAAACCCTTGCACAGGGTGGCGAAGGCGGCCAGCAGCACCACCGTGTTCTGAGTGAGGTGGTGCGGCTGGAGTCCGTTGAACTCCAAGAAGGAGCGGAGGAAGCCGCTCGCCGGCAGGCCCAGGCCGCGCATGAGGTGCGAGCGGAATATGACCCGCCCGCCCTCCTCCGGTGCCGGCCTTATTTCCCCCGCCGGCGCGGCGCGGGCTCGCACCAGGTTCGCGTCGGGGAGCCGGCGCATCGTGCGGAGGTGCTTGATGATGTCGTCGTCCACCGTAGAGCCGTCCCACACGCTGGAGCGCATGGCAGGAGCCGCGGCGGCGGAGGAGGAGCTCATCACTGCGGGTGCGGCGCGGCTTGGTGCGACGATGGCAAGAAGAAGAAGAGGCAAGAGGAAGCGGGGGAGCAGGGAGGAATGGGCGCGCGTGTTTCGACGTCCCGCTCCCCCTGCCTACTTATAAGCCCGTAGGCTGAGAAGCCGATGGGGCGGCGTGGGATTAACTGCGCACGAGACCCCACACCCCCCACGATTTACCCCACGAAGTTACTGTGCACAGTAACGACGTGGGAAACCCAACCGTCCGCGCGGCCGCAATGGATCCGTTCGCGGGCCGAGGCGCGGTAGTGGCAGGCCCACCCGACGGCATGTCCCATTGCGCTGGTGGGTGGGCAGACTGCCCGTGCCGCGTGGCGCCGCACGACGGGTCCGCGGCGGGCGGCCGCGGGGAAGCGTATCAGACACGCCGCCTGGTTCCCGTCGCGACTTTCAGAAATCCTTAGGGAGCAAGACGGCCCTCAGTGAATCCGACTCCAGCTAGTCGGCTTGAAGTAGGACGGCCCTCTGTAAATCCGACTCCAGCTGTAAATCCGACTCCAACCAGTCGGCTTGAAGGGAGGTGGCCAGCAAGGCCTGAATTCCCCCCACCAGAAGAATGAAACTGTTGAGGCCACATGACGTATCACCCTTGGAGCCTCACCAGCTTCTGGGACTACTGTCGGAGTAATGGGCCACGGGTAGGCTAACCCGAGTCCAGAACCTTTCAAGACATCAGGGCAGGCTGCGCCCCTCAAGTCCCAGCGGCGACTCCAAGACGAGCCGAGTCCCAGAGGCGACTCCCAGTTAAAGCCGAGTCCAAGAGGCGACTCCAAGACGAGCTGAGTCCATGCGGTGGCTCCAAGATAAGCCGAGTCCCAGAGGCGACTCCAAAGAGGCCGACTATGGGGAGTCGGCCTACAACTCCAACCACCCTGTTATTTAAGGGCAGGCATGGCCACAGTGCACCGTACCAATGGAGATCTCCGTCCGGCGCGGCATTATTGCCATGCCGGCCCTGACATCAGCTCCTGAGGGCGTAGCCCTGTGCCCACGACGGCCTGTCTGTACGGCCCAGAGACGGCAGGGCCTACCAGTCAGCGGGAGTACTGAAGACGGCAAGAGCGCCGAGAGTCGGACCCGTTGGGAGTCGCCCCCGAAGAGTCGGCCGGCCCCTCCCACGGGCCCCACAAGCCATTAACCAGACACGACAGGGGAATGGCAACAGTGATCGCCCGTCAGGCGGCGGCACTGTTGCCATGACCCCATGACCGAGCCAGCGTCATTAGAAGCACGACTACAGTAATCTGCAGCCGGCAAGACCCGCCCGCGGCGGACACGGGCTAACGCCCCTGTACCAGGCCAATCGGTGGGACCCACCAGTCGGCGGAGAAGACGGTGCCTGAGAGACAGACAGCTGGGACCCGCACCCAGCCGGTTTTACCATTGTACCTGAGGGAGTCCTGGACTAGGGGGTGTCCGGACAGCCGGACTATCATCGTCCGCCGGACTCCAAGACTACGAAGATACAAGATTGAAGACTCCGTCCCGTGTCCGGATGGGACTTTCCTTGGCGTGGAAGGTAAGCTTGGCAATACGGATATGTAGATCTCCTACCATTGTAACCGACTCTATGTAACCCTAGCCCTCTCCGGTGTCTATATAAACCGGAGGGCTTTAGTCCGTAGGACACAACATACATTACAACAATCATACCATAGGCTAGCTTTAGGGTTTAGCCTCCTTGATCTCGTGGTAGATCCACTCTTGTACGACCCATATCATCAATATTAATCAAGCAGGACGTAGGGTTTTACCTCCATCAAGAGGGCCCGAACCTGGGTAAAACATCGTGTCCCTTGTCTCCTGTTACCATCCGCCTAGACGCACAGTTCGGGACCCCCTACCCGAGATCCGCCGGTTTTGACACCGACATTGGTGCTTTCATTGAGAGTTCCTCTGTGTCGTCACCGATAGGCTCGATGGCTTCTTCAATCAACAACGCTGTCCAGGGTGAGACTTTTCTCCCCGGACAGATCTCCGTGTTCGGCGGCTTCGCACTGCAGGCTAATTCACTTGGCCATTTGGAGCAGATCGAAAGCTATGCCCCTGGCCGTCAGGTCAGATTCAGAAGCCTAAACTTCACGGCCGACATCCGCGGGGACTTGATCTTCGACGAGCTCGAGCCACAGCCAAGTGTGCCGCACTGTTGCGATGGGCATGATCTAGCTCTGCCGCCGAACAGTGCCTTGGTGGCCGCACAAGAATCCGCTCCGACCCTTAGTCCGGAGCCGATCGCCCAGATCGAGGACCGGTGGTTGGACACTGCCTCGGGGGCTTCAATTTCCATGGTGATGGAGCCGAACACTAACCTTGTCCCTCGCGAAGCTCGTGACTCCGAGGTGCCGGACTCCTCGCTGGACTCCGGACCTCCCACGCCCCTGCCAATCGAATCTGATTGGGTGCCGGTTATGGAATTCACCACCGCGGACATCTTCCAACACTCGCCCTTTGGCGACATCCTAAATTCGCTAAAGCATCTCTCGCTATCCGGAGAGTCCTGGCCGGATTATGGCCAGGATGGTTGGGATATGGACGACGAAGAAATTCAGAGCCCACCCACCGCCCACTTTGTAGCCACTGTCGACGATCTAACTGACATGCTAGACTACGACTCCGAAGACATCGACGCTATGGACGACGATGCCGGAGACGAACAGGAACCAGCGCCTACACGGCACGGGAAGACCACCTCGCCATACGACGTATACATGGTGGATACCCCAAAAGGAAGCGATAACGAGAACCAACGGGCTACGGCAGAAGATAATCCCGCCGACAAACAACCAAAACGACGACGTAGACGCCGCCCTAAGTCCCGCCTCGACAACAACAGCGCTCCTAATGACCCAGCAATATAGCAGGGCAAACCAGTGGACGACGAACACGCATACAAGCAACCGTCCGAACAGGACGAGTCAGATAATCAGTCCAGGCCCGGCGAAAACAACAGTCCAGACGACCTCACGCCGGACACATCGCCGGAGAATAAAAACCTTCGGAAAAGACTCGTCGCCACCACAAGAAGTTTGAAAAAGGAAAAACGGAAGCTCAAAACAGCGGAAGATACACTCAGAATGAGGTGGAGCAAAGTGCTCAAGACCGCAAACAAATACGGCATTGGCCATCAATCAAAGAGCTACCCGAAGCACAAGCTGCTGCCAGAACTTGACGAGGAGGCCATAGAGCCCCCACAGTCAAAAAACAAAGAGGCTGCCTGGTTGGATAGACGGCCAGATGATAGGCCAAAATCTGAAAGCGGCGCCGCACATAAACCGACCAATGACCCTGGAAAGACAGATGGCCCAGCCAGGTCCATTTACGGGCCAAAGAAGAGGGCCCCAGGAAGCAATGCAACACGCCAAGTGTCCGAAGACAGCGGTACACCCAAATACAGGGGCGCCGCACACCCACTATGTTTCACCAACGAGGTGCTGGATCATGAATTCCCAGCAGGATTTAAACCCATAAACATAGAGGCCTACGACGGAACAACAGACCCTGGAGTCTGGATAGAAGATTATATACTACACATACACATGGCTAGAGGAGATGATCTCCACGCCATAAAATACCTACCCCTCAAGCTCAAAGGGCCAGCCCGTCATTGGCTCAAAAGCCTCCCAGAAAACACTATTGGAAGTTGGGAAGAGCTCGAGGACGCGTTTAGAGCAAACTTTCAAGGAACTTATGTCCGCCCTCCGGATGCAGATGATCTAAGTCATATAACTCAATAGCCCGGAGAGTCAGCGCGCAAATTCTGGAACAGGTTCCTCATAAAAAAGAACCAAATAGTCGACTACCCGGACGCCGAAGCCTTAGCAGCTTTTAAACACAACGTCCGAGACGAATGGCTCGCCAGGCACCTCGGCCAAGAGAAGCCGAGGACAATGTCCGCGCTAACAAGCCTCATGACCCGCTTTTGTGCGGGAGAGGATAGCTGGTTAGCAAAATGCAGCACCAGCGACCCAAGTACATACGAAATAAGAGATGGAAACGGAAAATCACGGCGCAGAAAATACCAGCGCCGGAATAAAGAGAAAGGCCGAAAGAGCACGGCGGTCAACGCCGGGTTCAAAAGCTCGCGGCCAAACAACAAAACGCCGCCTCTTAAGGATAACTGTGATGAGCTATCCAACTTAAACAAGATTTTGGGTCGGATATGTCAAATCCACAGTACCCCCGGAAGGCCTGCAAACCACACCCACCGAGATTGTTGGGTTTTCAAACAGTCCGACCGATTAAACCCCGAACACAAGGGGCTCGACACATCAAGCGAAGATGATGATAAACCCCACCAGCAGAGCACCGAAAAACAAAAGACTTTCCCACAAGAAGTTAAAGCAGTCAATTCACTTCATGTGATAATACGGAAAAACAATGCGGCACCCGTTAAAATGGGTCTCGCACGGTCCAACCCAGCGGAACATAGAGATTGGACATTAAAACCAATCACTTTCAACCACCTGGATTATTCCAGAAGTGTTCGAAATGCAGGATGGACTGCCCTGATATTGGATCCTATAATCGGTGGACTGCAATTTACACAAGTCCTGATGGACGGAGGCAGTGACTTAAACCTGCTGTATCCAAACACAATCCGCAAGTTGGGGATAGACCTTACTAAAATTCGACACAGCCGCACTTCCTTTAAAGGAGTGACGCCAGGCCCTTATGCCAAGTGCACAGGCTCCTTATTACTAGAAGTTGTGTTCGGATCACTGAACAACTTTCGACACGAAAAACTAATCTTTCACATCGTCCCATTTAAAAGTAGCTATCAAGCACTCTTGGGACGAGAAGCTTTTGTCCGCTTCAACGCCATACCACATTACGCGTCCCTTACACTTAAGATGCCCATTCCACGCGGCATCATTTCAGTGCGAGGGTCATTTAAAGACCCCGGACACGGTCAGACGAGTCCGACATAAACAAGCTAGGGGCTCCCTAGCCGCACATCCCTTCACAAGGGGCTGCGTGCACAAGCAACAGCGAGCTCATACAGACTCCGCTTTACTTATTTATATTTCTTCCTTCGTACATATTTTTCGCACGATTTCCTTCCAAACTAAGTTCCTCTCTTTTTACAGATGAACAACGTGCACACCTGTCCAGGATAACGGCACAACGGAGACACAGGCGCAGACGTGCAGTAGGGACCCGTCGCAAGGATTCTTTTCAGATTAAGACCCTGCGTAAACCTTTTTTACTGTCTCTTGATGTTATAATCCCTTGGTTTCTCATTATAACCAAAGTGGAGCCTGACGTTTTGGCATCGGCCGTGTCAGAGGACCATGCCCGTACCTGGACACTAGGGGCTTAGGGCATTGTTCTGCCCATTATTATAAAGACCGAACACCTTAGGGAGTGTTCGGTGTCTCGAGTTAGGCCTTATATGCATCAGCTCCGAATCATGTCTTTGGTCAAATATTGGGTTTGCCCGGCTCCTGTGTTTTGCTGCCTTACGTTCCGTATCATCGGCTAACGCGGCACCAGGAGAACTACTGCGATTGTGCCCCAGTTCGGCTGGGCGAGCACCTCAGTAGAGAAAGCCGAAAACTGACTGTCATGATACAGCGAGAGACTGGTCAACCACTCGATCGACTACCGGAATGTTTAGAATTCCCGCTTTGACGAAGGACCGTTTCCCGGTTAGGCACACACACGCGCCAAATCCGGAGAAGTGCGGTGCCCCCAGGGGCTATATCGTAGCCCCACCTTCGAACTCCAATGGCTAAGTGAAAGTGATAAAGCATCATAGTACGGATTGCCTCGTTTGCTACGCTACCACCTCCTTAACAGGACCGAGACGTCGGATTAAGTGTGAAAACACGCTATTTTTTGCGAACACCCCCGCACCTTGTGCGTGGGGGCTGAAGCCGAAGACTGCCATCTTTTAGGTTATAGAAACGTATACATAAACGGCCGCATAGGAGATATTTTAATACTTGGAACGCACAAGTATAAAAAGAGGTTATATCATAATCATTGTTTTACAAGATAAAACGTTCATTTGAACGTGACATTTTTCGAGCACCGCGACTCTATTACACGAGCGCCACGCATGACTTCTCCAAAATAGTGCTCGGCGGGTAACCGGCTTTCGTCCGAACCCTGGGCTGCAATAGCAGTGGCATCCATCTCTGTCCAATGTGTCTTCACACGGGCAAGGGCCATCCGCGCACCTTCTATGCAGGCCGACCGCTTCATCTCCTTGATATGTGGCACCGCTCCAAGAAATTGCTGCAATAAGCCAAAATAGCTCGTCGCCTTGGGCCTCTCTGGCCAGACATGAGCCACGATATCATTCATGGCAAGTCCGAACAACCTGTTCAGCTCAGCCCATTCGGCCAACCGATCGGTCAACGGAAGTGAACGATCTGGACTATGGAATTGAGACCAGAATATCTCTTCCATCTCGTGATCCTTCTGACTCCGAAAGTGCACAACAGCATCCGCCGCACTTGCCGCTAAGTCCATATATGGATCCTCCGGACCCCACAGCTGGCCAAGTTGGGCATACTTTGGATCCGTAAACCGGCGACGCAGCAGAAAAGGCTTGCCAGCCACAATGTCTCCGGCCTGGCGCAGCTCCTCCTTCATAGCCCGCATTGCAGAACGGGCATCCTTGGCCTCGGCGGTGGCCTTCCCCAGGTCTTCTCGCTCCGATAGGCGCTCCTTTTCAAGAGCCTCATTGCGGTCGGTAGCATCCTTCAATTTCACGGCCAATTCGGCCATCCCTTCCCTGCTTAGGCAGTGTGCAGCCTTTTTGGCTTTCAACTCCTCGGCCGCCCTTGAGGCAGCCGCATCACTCCTTCGGGCTTGCTCCTTAGCTTGAGCAAGCTCAGCCCGAAGGCTCTCCACAGCAGCAGCACCGTCTGTATCACCGCATATATATTGTTAGAGGCGGGCTCTGGCTCCCTTAAATAAGTGACTGCGGAGAATTCATTTACCTTGCGACTCGTCAAGTCGCCGGTTGACAAGCGTGATGTCCTCATCCGCCACATCAAGTTGCCGCATTAACTCGACAACTCCACTAGTCCGGTTAGCCCCCGGACTATCCGCCACCTGCATAGGAAGGGCGACATTCAATACCTGCGATTTTGATCCTCGGCACGCTGTCGCTTTCGACAACCTACCGAGTCTCAGGGGCTACTATCTATACAGGGCGCACTTCTATGTGCAAAACTGTCAAAATGGTGCGTCGTTCTGGCGTACCTCAAATCCCGCCAGCAAACTCCTGACGGCACTATGCAATCCGCTTTCGGCGGACGAAATCCTTCCAATCACCATACTCATCAAAGCACGGTGATCTTCTGAGATGGATGCCCTCTCAAGCAGATCCTTCAGTTCCCCCGGCCGGACAATAGTCGGCGCCAAACTCTCCGGCTCCACCGGGCTCTGGGATACCCTCCGTGACAATACTTCAGGCTCGTCTGCCCTATCTGACGGCACAGCAGACGGAGGCGTTTCGCTCTCCATCATCTCCGGACGAAGATCCCCCGAAGACGAACTCATCTGAGAAGGCCGCAGATCCGAACTGCAAGGTAAAAATTTCGGTTATCCACAGAAGCACAAATAGGGGTATTTTCTTATTAATGAACTCCCCTTTTCCTACTCACGGCTCGCTGGAGGGCTGATCCTTTAGAGACGATTGTACGTCCGGGTTCTCCCCGGACGCAGGACCCTCCGGTGAAGATTTCTTCCCCCGCTTAGGGGCTTTGGCCTCCGGGTCTTCGGAGGCGGTCCTCTTCTCTCCCTGGAAGGAGGGATTTTCGATCCCCCCCTCTTCAGGCGCCCCCTTGGGCGAGGTGATAGCTCTTCTATTTTCCCCATCGCCTCCTTCTACAGGCGCGACCTCCAACATTCTGACCAGCACGGGCTCCGGTGTGGTCTCTGGGAGGGGGGCCGAACACCTTATCAGCTTCGATCGCGCTACCCACTCCTGATGAAGAATAATGGGTTAGGAGGAGAACTTTAGAAAAGCAAATAAACAGAACGTCCGGACTCTGAGCTACTTACCTGAGTATCCGGGCGATTGCAGCTTAGGCCTGCGTCCTCGGTCAATTCCGGACACGCCACCTGCGGTCCGAAGAACAACTTGTACATCTCCACGGGTGTCATACCCATGAAGTGTTGGAGAATTCGTGGTCCCTCTAGATTGAACTCCCATAACCGGAGAGGACGGCGTTTGCAGGGCAGAAGACGCCTGATTAGCATGACCTGCATCACCACAACCAGATTGATCTCCCTCGCTTGGAGGTCTCGAATCCGGCCCTGCAATAAGGGCACATCTTCGGACGACCCCCAATTGAGCCCTTGGTTGACCCACGACATCAACCGGCGTGGAGGTCCCGGGCGGAATGAAGGTGGCGGATTTTGCTTGCTACCCTTCGGAGTGGTGATATAGAACCACTCCTGCTGCCACAAGCCGAGCTCCTCTTGGAAGGAGCCCTCGGGCCACGGGGCATCGGCCCTCCTGCTTATGGCCGCCCCGCCGCACTCTGCTTGACGCCCCCCGATCATCTTCGGCTCCACATCGAAGGTCTTCAGCCACAGGCCGAAGTGGGGGGTGACGCGGAGAAAGGCATCGCAGACAATAATGAATGCGGAAATATGGAGGATGGACTCCGGAGCCAAGTCGTGAAAATCCAGCCCGTAGTAGAACATGGGCCCTCTCACGAAGGGGTTCGTCGAGAAGCCTAAACCCCGACGGAGGTGGGATACGAAGACGACGTACTCACCGGGCTCGGGCGTGGGTACGGCCTGCCCTTGGGCGGGCAACCTATGTGAGATCTCGTAAGACAGGTACTTGGCCTCACGCAGCTTTAGCACGTCCTCCTCCGTAACGGAGGAGGGCATCCACCGACCCTGAAGGTCGGAGCTGGACATTGTTGAAGGTCCGAAGCGCTCGAATCTGGGGCTCTGGGTGTTAGAACTTGGAGCAAGGAGAGGATTCGATGGAAGATTGAAGAAAAGAAACGAGCCTTGGTCCTCTTATAAAGGGGGAAAATACCAAGAGCCGTCTCCGTGACCGTTCGGGATTCACCTTCGATAGAGGAGGCATGGTGACGGGCACGGTTGGGTTACCCACGCTCATATTGACGAGAATCCCGGAATAAGGGGAACACGATCTCTGCTTCGACAGGACGTGCCAAGAAAACCGCTTCGCTAAACGTGCTGAGGTGGTATAATAAAAAAACGATTCAAGTAAAGGCTTGGTAGTGGCGTGACGACATGCCGCAAAATACGTCAGCAGATTGGACTTGTGTACATTTTATTCTCTCTACAGTGGAATGTGGAATTTATTTTGCAGAGCCGGACACTATCCTGGTGTTCCTGATCTTCTCCGGATTATTCAAAGGAGGAACCCGCCTTGCAATGCCGAACATTATGCGTGCCGGACTTATCGTCATTGAAGCCTGGTTCAGGGGCTACTGAGGGAGTCCTGGACTAGGGTGTGTCCGGACAGCCGGACTATCATCGTCCGCCGAACTCCAAGCCTACGAAGATACAAGATTGAAGACTCCGTCCCGTGTCCGGATGGGACTTTCCTTGGCGTGGAAGGCAAGCTTGGCAATACGGATATGTAGATCTCCTACCATTGTAACCAACTCTGTGTAACCCTAGCCCTCTCTGGTGTCTATATAAACCGGAGGGCTTTAGTCCGTAGGACACAACATACATTACAACAATCATACCATAGGCTAGCTTTAGGGTTTAGCCTCCTTGATCTCGTGGTAGATCCACTCTTGTACTACCCATATCATCAATATTAATCAAGCAGGACGTAGGGTTTTACCTCCATCAAGAGGGCCCGAACCTGGGTAAAACATCGTGTCCCTTGTCTCCTGTTACCATCCGCCTAGACGCACAGTTCGGGACCCCCTACCCGAGATCCGCCGGTTTTGACACCGACAGTACCCCTGGGGGTAGGCCTATATAAACCCCCCAGGGCACCCATGCAAAGGGTTCGAATCCATTAGCACTAGACAGACCATATAGGAAGGAGAGAGCTAGCCTTGCCTTCTCCTACCTCCAGAAACAGCTCAAGGAGCAACCTTGTACTCGCTTTGCCTTAGTGATCATGCGGAGACCCCACAGAGCAGCAGTAGGGGTGTTATCTCCACGGAGAGCCCCGAAGCTGGGTAAGATCCGCCGGCGTGCATGTCTTCGCCTCATCCCGTTTCCAGGCACCGGCGATGTTCTACTCGCCCCCACGATGATAAGCCATCCTTTGGCATATGTCGCACGCAACCCCCGACATTATCTATCCCACCATGGCCGTCGCCCACGAAGGACTTGCCTCACTAGCGGTTGATCGTCACGAAGTAAGCGATCTCCTTGCCCTTACAAACTCCTTGATTCAACTCCACAATCTTGTCGGAGGCTCCCAAGTGACACCTAGCCAATCTAGGAGACACCACTCTCCAAGAAGTAACAAATGGTGCGTTGATGATGAACTCCTTGCTCTTGTGCTTCAAATGATAGTCTCCCCAACACTCAACTCTCTCTCATAAGATTTGGATTTGGTGGAAAGAAGATTTGAGTGGAAAGCAACTTGGGGAAGGCTAGAGATCAAGATTCATATGGTAGGAATGGAATATCTTGGCCTCAACACATGAGTAGGTAGTTCTCTCTCAGAACTGGTAAGTTGGAAGTGTAGGTTTGTTCTGATGGCTCTCTCCACGAATGAATAGGAGGTGGAGGGGTATATATAGCCTCCACACAAAATCTAACCGTTACACACAATTTACCAAACTCGGTGGGACCGAATCGAGAAAGTCGGTCGGACCGATTTAGCAAATCTAGTGACCGTTAGGATTTTAGGTGGGACCGACATGCAACTCGGTAGGACCGATATGGTTAGGGTTAGGGCATAACGTAATCTCGGTGAGATTGATTATGCAAACTCGGTGAGACCGATTTTGGTAATTAGCTAACCAGAGAGTTGGTCAGGCAAACTCGGTGGGACCGATTACTCAAACTCGGTGGGGCCAATTTTGGTAATAAGTTAACCAGAGAGTTTGCATTGTAATCTCGGTAGTACCGATTGCTCAAACTCGGTGATACTGATTCTGGTAATGGACATACACAGAGATATTACAATCCCATCTCGGTGAGACCGAGATCCCTATCGGTGAGACCGATTGGTCTAGGGTTTGTGGCAGTGGCTATGACATTTGAACTCGGTGGCGCCGGATAGAAAGAATCGGTGTTGCCGAGTTTGACTTTAGGTTTATATCATATGTGTGGAAGTGGGAAAGTAGTTGAGGGTTTTGGAGCATATCACTAAGCACTGTGGAGCAAGAAACTCATTAAACAACACCTCATCCCTTCTTGATAGTATTGGCTTTTCCTATAAACTCAATGTGAGCCAATCCTTTTTCCTTAGCATCTTGAAGGAGTTCCCACATCCTTTAGTCCATGCCACTCCATTGTTGAACTTATCTGAAACATACTAGATAGAAGTGTTAGTCCAACAAGAGATATGTTGACATTAATTACCAAAAGCACCTAGGGAGCACTTGTGCTTTCATTTGTCTTCCCTTATAAACCCCATCATCATTTTCTTTTCCATCCAAAGTGGTAAGTCCTTGGCTCACGCTCAAGTATTGTGTGGGAGTTGAAAAAGCTAAAGTGAGAAAAAAACATGATTTAATTATATGGTTTAGCATCAGGGTTGTTCACGATTTGATATGTTTTTGATAAGAAGACTAAGAATGCCATGCTTTACATGATTTCAGTGTATAGGTGAAAGGGCATGTAGCCCCTAAGTGTGGTTTTGGTAATTAATGACAATCTCTATGGACTAATGTATTCACTAAGATATATTTGAATAGATTGTCCGTGGATGGTGCATCAAGGATATTAGATGGAATCAAGGATAAAGTCCATATATATGAAGGTATGTTTGCTCTAAGCTTTGGTATTAATTGACAAATTCCTATGGAGCATCAAGTGCATATTGAATCCTATATGAAGAAATGTTCCATAGTGATGCATGAAGCATGTTGGGTTTATGTGGGAAGAATGCCATCAAAAAATTCGAAGAAGTCCTCATGGTATCCCTCTCTGGATACCCTGTGCGCACGGGCCTCCTGACCCCTGTGCGCACGGGGTCGAGTGTCAACTCTCTGGATACCCTGTGCGCACGGTGTCCCTGACCCCCGTGCACACAGGGCCTAGGTTTTGGCCCTCAAGGTCACTTATATAGTGAGGTTTCAAGTTAGTCTTTGGGAATTTATGTTAACGCCATCAAGATTAATTTTAAGGTCTAACCAACTATATTCAAGGTGGAGTCCGTTAGAGGATCTCAAAGATTTACATATGCAGGCTTTTAAGGATCAAGAGCTTGAGAGTATAATCAAACAGAAGAATTCAAGTTATGGTTTCAAGACAAGATCATGGTAAGCTCATGTGTTGGGTTTTCGGTTGATCAAGTCTTGAAGCAAGCAACTAAAGTGAAGAATTCATTGTGCCTCTCAAGAGATTATGATGGAGTTTTTAGAGAGCAAACGATGACCAACATGATATTCATAGTGGAACTTGATATGGTCAAGAAAGAGTCTTTGGTGATCTCTTTCTTGAATCAATGAAGGGAAATGAAGAGTTCATTGTGGATTTCAATAAACCAAGATGGGACATGAGGTAAAGATGTTGGTTGACCAAGATGAAGCTAGAAGATTATCTAGATGGTCAGATCTCAAAGCGCAAACATTGTACCACGTGGGATCAAGTGATCTAGTGGTATGCTAAGTAACTGTTAATTGTGCTTTGTTACCTAACCCATGCCATGTGTTTGTTATGTCTTTGTGGTTTAGGTGTTTCTCATGGGCTTGCATAAAAAAGGAAAGATCTCAAGTAGCGTATGTGTGGATGACATCAAGTGGTGATGGTCATTGGGTTCGAGGAGTCCAAGTGAGAGATGAGAAGCCGGAGATTCTATGCTTTGAAGCTTGAGGTCCACATCATGATAATCCACATGTGAACATGGGCTGAAGTTAACGCTTCCCGCATTGCAATATGACGAAGCAATTCGAGTATCTTCACCAAGTGGTTGTGGACACAAAAATGATTCCAACTTGAGTCAAGCATTAAAGTCATCATCAAGCTCAAGTGTAGTGTGCAAGGAAAAGGTATACCTTAGCTAGGTTTTCCTAGTTTTTCTGGTCTCATGGTGCTTGAAGGGATACCGGATTATAGGTTTGATAGTCGTACTATCAAGAGAGACTTTTAGGCGAGTAGCTTGATCACATCGCATAAAGAGAGCTCAAACCTTTTCATAATTTGTGTCATTATTTCTTTTTGATCTTGGGTGGTTCTCTATCTGAGGTCCTTGGGCTTTTCCATAGCTTTAAAACGATCCCAAGATCATCGAATTCGGAGTTCGTATGCCAAAGTTATGCATGTTTTAGTGGGATGATGCAGGCTGTCCTGGGTACCGTGTGGGCACGGGGTTTTTGACCCCCGTGGGCATGGGGCCCCATGCGCACGGGGTCAAAATCCCCATGGGCACCGGGTGTCCAGGAACTGCCCGTTGAGCCCCAACGACTAGTTTTGGGTTTTGGCTATTTAAGGGCTCCTTCCTCCCACCGGTTGGGGTGCCGTTCACACACATTCTAAACATCATTTTGAGCCTCTTACCACCTCTCCCAAACCCTTATATCCCCTCTAAGTGAAGGGGGATTTGTGGATGGATCTTGGAGTCATTTGTTGATTTCCTCCATTGCATTCCCTCTCTTCAACCTCCTACTTTATTGAGTTGCATTTTGCGAGATTGACAGAGTAAGTTGAGCATTTGTTGCTTGACCTTGCATTGCATTTGTTGCATTGGTTTGAGCTCCCCGCATCGATTTGTTCGATTGAGAGCCCGTGAGTTTATTACACTTGGAGGCTTTGCCTCCTAGACGGTTTGATGATATCTTTGAGTAGTTCGCGAAGAGGCCTGTAGGTGGTCAAGGTTCCTCCGGAAGCTTCCTTTTGTGGTGTGCTCCGGGGAAGGGTGTGAAGTGGCCTAGGTGGTCAAGTTCCTCCGGAAGCTTTAGTGGTTGTGGTGTGCTCCGGAGAAGATTGTAAAGGTGTGGTGGTCGCCTTCAAGACCAACCCCGAGTGAACCGAGGCTCATCCATTGGGGGTGACTCAAAAGGGAGAATACGGTGAGTCAATTGGTGACGCCCCGGAGCTTTGGCTTCGGCACTGCTCTAACAAAGATTAGCACTCTCACTAGTGTGAACTTCGGGATAAATCCGCGTCCCCGACTCACTTGTGGTTATCTCATACCCACACCCTTTACTTTCCGCAATTCATACTTGCTCATATTGATATATCTTGTGCTAGTTGAATTGCTTAGTTGTTCCTACATTTACATATCTTGTGATATAGTTTGTGCTTGCTAGTTTCCTTAAGTGCCTTAGTTGAGCCTAGCATATTTAGGATTTGAGCTTGAAAAATATCCTTTAGTTTAATTCCGCATTAGGATAAAGCCAAATCCGTAAAAGTTTTAAAACGCCTATTCACCCCCTCTAGTCATCATCTAGATCATTTCAATTTGTATGAGATCTTTGGACTCTCCTTGGAAGGCTTCACCGCCTATAGAGTAAAGATGTCGACTAGTGGTATAGTGCATGATGACACTTTTTGTTTTAGTGGCACAAACTATCACTTGTGGAAAATTTGCATGCTTTGTCATTTCCGGACCATGGGTCAAAATTTTGTGCGAATTGTTATTGTAGGGGCTTCTCCGTGGAAGGATGAGCTTTTTCCAACTAGTGAGGAAAATGATTATATGCTTTGTGGGTATGGTGCTAAGAATGACATAATCCGGTCTATATCCCTCGAAGTATTTGAGTCTATCATGACTTGTGTGACGGCTCATGATATGTGGATCAAACTTGAAGAAATATATGGTGGGTCCAATCTTTTTGATATTCATCATCTTTCGGGGGAGTCAATTGAGGAGTTCTCCACATCTTCGAATCATGAAGAACTCCATATTGCTTCTTCCTTCGTGTGCTTGGACATTTCAACTTCTTCCACCTCACCATCATGTTGCATGTCCCAAGGTAATGACATGGTGAGTGGAAATATCATTTGTGATGATGATGTTGTGCTAAACATTGATGATCTTTCATGTATACATGCTAGTGCCGTAGGTTATTGGACTTGAACACCTCTAGGGAAAATGACATACATTCTTGTGTTGATAGTCCATTCATGTCATTTAGAGATTCCTTGAATAATGTTTGTGATGATATGCTTGATACTCCTTATTGCTATGATCTCTATGCTTCTATTTCCTCTAGTTGTTATTTGACTAACCATATAGAGGAAACAATAGAAATTGGTGCACACAACACTAATGGAGAATTTGCTAGAAGAGCAAAGAAGGAAATCACCATGTTGGAGAGGAAATGCTATGAGCATCAAGAGGATGGAAATGAATCTCCTACTCTTGTTTATGAAGAATTTTCCTCTTCAAAAGAATCATCATCAACCTCCAATGTTTATATGTGCCTCATGGCAAGAGGTAACACCGGGGAATGATGTACTCTTAGTACTGATATTGATGAGAGTGATGATGAATGTGATAGGTATATGAGTTAAGAAATATTTGAAATTGGTAATTATCTTCGTGGGGTAAATAAGAACACTTATTTGATGTTTAAAGATCTTATTACCTATTTTGGTAAGTGTAATGATTTACTTCATGAAGAGCAAGAACATAATGGAAAGCTTGATTGTAACCTTCTTGATGCTCTAGAAACTCTTAGAGACTTAGAATCTTCTAAAGAAGAGATTGAAGTTGCTCATGATCAACTTAAAGAGAATTCCGAGCACCTTGACCTTGGATACAAGAATGTAAAATGAGGGCTCATCAAACTCTCTAAGTCTTATGAGGAACTTCAAGCTACTTGTGTGAAGTCTCTAGTTTCTTCTAGCTCCTCCCATATTATCAATGATGCTTGTGCTACTAAATCTACTTCTTGTGAAGCATCTATCTTGAAGGAGAATTGATGAGGACATCCCTACACTTGACCCATCTCCAACCTATGGTGATGATCACCAAGTGGCTGCAAAGAAGACGTCCAATGATGAAATCAGAATTGGACCTATCACAAGAGCTCGTGCAAAGATAATAGAACAACAGGTGAATTCTCTCTTAGTTGAATATGCTATTTATTTTAATGAGAGCTTTCTACTGCCTAAGTCTTTGTGTGTTTGCATACTCAGGTGCATGGGAGAAGAAGGCATAGCACGAGGGAGCGAGGAGTTGCAGCAAGAGGAGCATGACGTGGAGTACAAGCAAGAGGGCGCGAGGGAGGAGAGGCAATCAGGCCCAAACGTCAAGGAGGAGGATCCCCATGTCGAGTAACACCAGGCGCACCAACACCATGTTGCAGCGCCATACCTCAAGTACATGGCCTGCGTGCCAAGGGGTTGAACCCAAGTTGGGTCAGTTTGTATCAAGTTGAGTCGAACCACGTTTTGAGTCGAACCAGTTTAGGTTGCACCAAGTCAGGAGGACCAGGCTGGGCGCACCAGACCTAGCACCTCCCCCTGTGGGTGCATCACCCAGCCCCTCTTATATAGAGGGCTGTTCTCAGATTAGTTAGACATACCACGTTTAAGATAAACCCTAGTTCATGAGACTGCTATAAGAATTCATCTTGAATTCGTATCTCCAATTCGTTTCGATCTGGAGATTATATACTACAAGTCAAGTGTGATCTGCTGTTCCATTGGGAATTAGTATATTGCAATTCTAACCGTTTCGTGGTCGACGGCTACGTTGCGCAAGTGTGTGAAGTCGTGAATATCCGAAGGGTAGAGAGCTGCTGCATTGGCATCAGCGATCTAGCGAGGAGAGATCATCAGCGACACCAATTTATCTATCCACCATCATCATCTACGCAACCGCTTACTGAGAAGATCGGGCCACCCCATATCATCTTGGTATCAGATTTCCAGTGTTGCCTCGGTAAGCATCCACCGAATTCACCCATAGTTAGTTGTTTTTCTTCCTATCCAGAAAAAGCCAAAAATATTAGGGTTCTTAGTTTTCGCCATAGCCTAGATTGCATCGAGGTCAAGTTTTAGTTTGCTGGTCGTTTCTTTTGCATAGCTTTTCTTCCGTTCGGAGTCGTAGATCATCTAGGGTTTTGTTTCTGCGTCGTTAGGGTTTAGGTTTTCTAGTCAGAGGCCTCGTTTTAGTCGTGATCTTGGCCTGTTTCGAGTCGGCTGCAAAGTCCTTGTTCTAGCCGGCTTGGTTTTCCCTTCCGAGTCAAGCTCTTGCCGCTGCTTACGCCCGCCACCAGACATCCAACATCTGTTGTCTGACCCCGTGCGTGAGCCTACGCCCGCCACCAGACACCCAACATCCGTTGTCTGACCCCGTGCGTGAGCCTACGCCCACCACCAGACACCCAATATTAATTGTCTGCCTCCGCGTGTGAGTTTCTGCAGCCTACTTTCAGTTAGGGATTTGAGTCAGTTTTGTTTTCTGTTTCCTTTTTCCAGTCTGAATTAAATCGAGTATTTCCTTTTATGCGCCATAGACAAGCCATTCTTTGCTTTGCGTAGGAACTTACCTATTGAGACTAGCTTTTCCTTGTGCTCATCGGGCTGCTCTGATTAGGGTTTTTCTTGTGCAAATTTTTTCTGCCGTGTTGAAAAAAATTCCGCGGTGCGATGTTTGTGGCCAAAAGAGAAGAGGAGAGAGAAAAGTTTTTTTTGTTTTACTGTAGCAACCATACAAAGAGTGAAAAAAAGAGCAAAAAAAAAAAGAGAAAAAAAGCGTGAAAAAAAGAGAAAGAAAGAAAATTGAGAGACATTGGCCAGAAGTTGCTGCTATCTATTGCTGGAATTGTATTATCTTGTATTTGCACTAGTGTGAGCAATCTTGTGCCCGTATACCCTGAGCTTTTTTGCTAGCGTCTCTCCCTGTGCATTGCAACACGAGCATTACTCCGACACATACATCAAATTTACGCTCATTTTCAGAGTTGCTATTGCCCCATTTATCTCCACTGCGTGAGTTTCTTTGGGTGTGTCTCATACGATCAGCACTAGGACTTGTCTTCGGTGTAGATAGGGTACCATACCTACAGCTCCACCAAATATAATCCTGCTCTGTCATGTGGTCGCTCTTATACCCTGGTATTCACTTCATCACATCCGTGCACTAGTCCTCTATCCGACCTGGTAAGTGTGCATTGCTATTCACTTTGGAACGATAAGATTTCCTTTTCTTGTCAGTTTTTAGTGAGTTGTGAGTGTTCCACCAAAACGATTTTTGATTTAGTGCACTAACCTGCTAATCATGTCTGAGAATGGTGTTGATGTGATGCAGAAAAAGGATGGTGACGAGTGTGTTACATGGAAGGAATATGAAGCTCTTCGTGATCATTTGACAGGGCTTATCAATAGATCCACTGACAATATTGATGCTGATATTCAAGCTATACAAATGAAAGTGGATGCAACTGAAACTACAGTCAATGCTATGCAAACACAAGTCAATGATCTCCAAACAAGCATACAACAATTGACAACTTCAGTCAATGGGCTGCGTGTGGCTATTGAGCAACGCCAACATGAGGGCCATGGAGATGATGATAGTGTCCATGGAGACAATGAAAACATGATGGGCAATAACGGCCGTGGGCGTGGCTTGCAAGGGCCTGGTCGCCCACCACCACTTGGTGCTCGACGTGTACTACTTCAGGAGGATGATGGTTTGGGCAAGCCTAAGTTCACAATTCCCAGATTTGAAGGCTCCACTGATGTCGAAGAGTACCTCACGTGGGAGCTCAAGATGAAGAAATTATGGCGTTTGCATGATTACACTGAAGATAGGAAGATCAAGCTTGCTTCCTCAGAATTTGATGGTTATGCTTTGCGTTGGTGGGATAGCATTGTGCGCGAACGGCGAGAAGACAATGAGTTACCTATTATTACTTGGCGTAATATGAAGGAGATCATGCGAGCTCGTTTTGTTCCCACTAATTACTTGCGGACAGTTTATGATAAATTGACACAATTGAAGCAAGGTTCCCTGACGGTTGATGCATATTACATGGAGATGGAGATGTTGCTGCAGCGTGCACGAGTTAGAGAATCTGCTGAGATGACTATGCAATGTTTTCTCCATGGGCTGAAATATAACATCAAGGGTATTGTTAGGCATCACCAATACAATACAATGAACGAGCTGCTACATCATGCAAGAGAAGCTGAGTCCCAGTTGGCCGAAGAAGCTCAAATTAAAGCCCGTTATGCTACAGCTGGACGGTTTTCCAACAGAACACAGCCGCCTCCTTACACGCCTAGTGAGGGCGCTGCCAGCCGCCCCTTTTCTTCTGCAACAAAATCAGCCTCCACTGTTTCACAATCAAAGAAACCTGCTGCTCCTGCTGCTAGTTCAGGTTCCAACATGTCTACAGCCCGTAACCGAGATATGCTATGTCATACATGTGGAGGCAAGGGACACTTCAAGAGAGAGTGCCCAAACAGAAAAGTGATGATTGTGAACGATGACAATGAATATGAGACTGGAGATGACGCTGACCCATATGCTTCCGATGGTGATGGGCACGCAAGTGAGGGCGGCATATATGCCTTTGCTTCTCCAGCGCCTATTATTGTTGTCAAGCAGCGTGCCCTTAGTGTGCAGCCACATGCTGATTCACAGCGCTGCAATCTGTTCCAAACAAAAGCACTAGTTGGCCACAACAGAGCTTGTAAGGTGATCATTGATGGAGGTAGCTGCCGTAATCTTGCAAGCAAAGAATTATGTGCCAAGCTGAATTTGAAGTATTTGCCTCATCCAAACCCATACTATGTACAATGGCTGAGTGACAATGGCGAGATGAAAGTGAATCATATGGTGCGTGTGAATTTTGAGATAGGACCATACAAGGATTCCATTGAGTTTGATGTGGTTCCTATGACTGTTTGCCATCTATTGTTGGGTCGGCCATGGCTGTATGATCACCATGTGCAACACAATGGCCGCGCCAACACTTATCACTTGGAGTTCAAGGGCAAGAAAATAAATCTACAACCTATGTCACCGCAGCAAATTGTGAATGAGTCTCGTCAGAAAACAGAAGTGAATATCGAACAGCCACCTGCACGAGAGAACTCCATGAGTGACAATATAACGAAAAGTGCGAGAGAGACTAGTTTGCTTATATTAGCCACCAAAGAAGACATGAGAGAATTTAGAGAGGATCCTACAGCCATGCCTCTTGTGCTTATGTACGAAGGCGAGGTTTTAGTTTCTAATGATATGCAACCTGTTTCTCTTGGTGTGTCTGCTGTTTTGCAGGAATATGGCGATGTGTTTCCGGAGGAGGTACCAGCGGGGCTGCCACCATTGCGTGGAATTGAGCACCAAATTGATCTCATACCAGTCGCTACCCTCCCCAACCGAGCGCCATACAGGACCAACCCCGAAGAAATGAAGGAAATACAGAAGCAAGTGCAAGCATTACTAGACAAAGGGTATATTCGTGTTTCTCTTAGTCCTTGTGCGGTTCCTGTTATTTTGGTGCCTAAGAAAGATGGTACATGGCGCATGTGCGTCGATTGTAGAGCTATTAACAACATCACTATTCGATATCGTCATCCTATTCCACGCTTAGCGGATATGCTAGATGAGTTGAGTGGTGCTGCTGTTTTCTCTAAAATTGATTTGCGTAGTGGTTATCATCAAATTAGGATGAAAGAAGGGGATGAATGGGAAACTGCTTTCAAAACTAAATTTGGTTTATATGAGTGGCTAGTTATGCCTTTTGGTCTTACTAATGCACCTAGTACATTCATGAGATTAATGAATCATGTTTTGAGAGAGTTTATTGGTCGTTTTGTGGTTGTATATTTTGATGACATACTTATTTACAGCCGCAATGAATCTGAACATTGTGATCATATTAGACAAGTTTTGCAAGTGTTGCGTGATGCTAAATTGTATGCTAATCTTGAGAAGTGCACATTTGCAAAAGATAAGGTCACATTTCTAGGATACGTTGTATCTAAGCATGGAGTAGAAGTAGATTCATCTAAAATTGAAGCAATTCAAAATTGGCCTACTCCCATGAATGTTAGTCAAGTACGAAGTTTTCACGGTCTTGCTGGTTTCTACCGACGTTTTGTGAAAGACTTTAGTACTATTGCTGCACCATTGAATGAATTAACTAAGAAAGGAGTGCCTTTTGTTTGGGGCGCTGCACAAGATCATGCATTTGATGAGCTGAAACGTTTGCTTACTTCTGCACCATTACTTGCAATACCAGATTTTTCTAAGCAATTTGAAGTTGAATGTGATGCTAGTGGTATAGGAATTGGTGGTGTGTTGATGCAAGAAGGTAGACCTATTGCTTATTTCAGCGAGAAACTTTCTGGTGCTAGATTGAATTATCCTGTTTATGACAAAGAATTGTATGCGCTTGTTAGAGTTCTTGAAGTTTGGCAACATTATTTGTGGCCAAAAGAATTTATCATACATTCTGATCATGAAGCTTTAAAATATCTGAAAGCTCAAACTAATTTGCATAGGCACCTCGCTAAGTGGGCTGAGTTCATTGAGTCATTTCCCTACATAATTAAGCATAAGAAAGGGAAAGATAATGTTGTTGCTGATGCTCTATCTAGGAAGAACATGTTATTAACACATCTTGATGTTAAAATTCCTGGTTTAGAGAGCTTGTGTGATTTGTATGCAACTGATCATGATTTTGCTGAACGATATCGTTTGTGTATGCTTCGACACACATGGGACAAGTACCACATACATGATAGATTTTTGTTTCGTGCTAACAAACTATGTGTTCCAGAATCGTCGATGCGTTTGCCATTGTTGCAGGAATCACATGCAGGAGGATTGATGGGTCACTTTGGGCGTGAGAAGACATTGCTCATGCTAGCTGATCACTTTTATTGGCCCAAGATGAGGCGCGATGTTGGCAGGTTTGTTAGGCACTGCATTACATGTAACAAGTCCAAGTCCAAACTAAAGCCTCACGGTTTGTATACGCCACTACCTACACCTACCACACCATGGGAAGATATCAGTATGGATTTTGTGTTAGGTTTGCCACGCACTAAAAGAGGTCATGATTCTATATTTGTGGTAGTGGATAGATTTTCAAAGATGGCACATTTAATTGCATGCCACAAAAGCGACGATGCGTCGCATATTGCTAACATGTTTTTCAGGGACATCGTACGCTTGCATGGAGTGACAAAGACAATTGTTTCTGACAGGGACGTGAAGTTTATGAGCTACTTCTGGAAGACCCTATGGGGACAGCTAGGAACGAAGCTGCTGTTCAGTACTACATGTCATCCCCAAACAGATGGTCAAACAGAGGTGGTGAATCGCACATTGTCCCAATTGCTGCGAGCTATGATCAAGAAAAATCTACGTGAGTGGGAGGAGTGTTTGCCACATGTTGAGTTTGCATATAACAGAGCGGTGCACACTACTACCCAGCTTTGTCCTTTTGAGGTGGTGTATGGCTTCAAACCAATCACACCGCTAGATTTGCTGCCTCTTCCATTGCATGAGAGAGTAAATATGGAGGCATCAAAAAGAGCAGATTATGTGAAGAAAATTCATGAGAGGACACAGGAGGCTATTGAGAAGAAAGGCAAGAACATTGTTGCTGCAAGAAACCAATCAAGAAAGCAAGTTTTGTTTCAGCCTGGAGATATGGTTTGGGTGCATCTGCGTAAGAATAGGTTCCCACAGCTGCGGCATTCCAAGTTGTTGCCGCGTGGTGCTGGTCCTTACAAGGTGCTAGCCAAGATAAATGACAATGCCTACTCGATTGATATTCCTATTGCTGAGTTTGGTGGCGTTAGCAACAGTTTCAACGTTGCTGATTTGTCACCATATGATGGAGAAGACCTTGGAGCGTCGAGGTCGACGCCTTTTGAAGGGGGGGGGGGAGATGATGAGGACATCCCTACACTTGACCCATCTCCAACCTATGGTGATGATCACCAAGTGGCTGCAAAGAAGACGTCCAATGATGAAATCAGAATTGGACCTATCACAAGAGCTCGTGCAAAGATAATAGAACAACAGGTGAATTCTCTCTTAGTTGAATATGCTATTTATTTTAATGAGAGCTTTCTACTGCCTAAGTCTTTGTGTGTTTGCATACTCAGGTGCATGGGAGAAGAAGGCATAGCACGAGGGAGCGAGGAGTTGCAGCAAGAGGAGCATGACGTGGAGTACAAGCAAGAGGGCGTGGGGGAGGAGAGGCAATCAGGCGCAAACATCAAGGAGGAGGATCCCCACGTCGAGTAACACCAGGCGCACCAACACCACGTTGCAGCGCCATACCTCAAGTACATGGCCTGCGTGCCAAGGGGCTGAACCCAAGTTGGGTCAGTTTGTATCAAGTTGAGTCGAACCACGTTTTGAGTCGAACCAATTTAGGTTGCACCAAGTCAGGAGGACCAGGCTGGGTGCACCAGACCTAGCGCCCCCCCCTTTTGGGCGCATCACCCAGCCCCTCTTATATAGAGGGTTGTTCTCAGATTAGTTAGACAGACCACGTTTAAGATAAACCCTAGTTCATGAGACTGCTATAAGCATTCATCATGAATTCGTATCTCCAATTTGTTTCGATTTGGAGATTATATACTACAAGTCAAGTGTGATCTGCTGTTCCATTGGGAATTAGTATATTGCAATTCTAACCGTTTCGTGGTCGACGGCTACGTTGCGCAAGTGTGTGAAGTCGTGAATATCCGAAGGGTAGAGAGCTGCTGCATTGGCATCAGCGATCTAGCGAGGAGAGATCATCGGCGACACCAATTTATCTATCCACCATCATCATCTACGCAACCGCTTACTGAGAAGATCGGGCCACCCCATATCAAGAATGTTGAGCTAAGGGCTCAACTTGCTTTGCTAACTAGCAATTATGGGAAATTAGAAGAAAGTCATGAAAAGCTCTCGGGCTCTCATGATGGCCTTCTAGTCTCCCATAAAAGGCTAAAGTTAGCTCATGAGGCTATTGTGACTAAGGTAACATCTCTTGAGCCTCATGTGGACATTAGCACTATTTCTACTCAAAATGTTTTATTGACATGTGCTAGTCCTAGTGATTTATCTAGACATATTATAGCCAATTCTTGTGATAAATTGCTCTCCTTGCCTAGTTTATCTAATAATGAAGCGTCTACTTCCTCTAGTACTTTTGTTGATACTAACCTTGTAGAGAAAAACAAAGAGCTCAAGGCCCAAGTCAATACTCTGAAGGAAGACTTGGAAAAGTGTCATCAAGGAAACTCCACTCTAAAAAAATATTGAGTATTCAAAAATCCCCTCATGACAAGGGTGGACTTGGTTTCACTTCCAACAACAAGAAGTCCAAGAATAAGACGAAGGGACACGACCAAGTCAAGAATGAGGCCAACATTACATGCTTCAAGTGCAAGAATGTTGGACACCATGTGAGATCTTGTCCCTTAAAGAAAAATGTTTCAAATGTGAAGCAACAAGAGAAGCGGCCTCAAGTTCAACCTCAAGGTCAACCTCAAGTTGAAGAAAGGCATCTTGAAGGAAATATACCCTAGAGGCAATATTAAAGTTGTTATTTTATATTTCCTTATTCATGATAAAAGTTTATTATTCATGCTATAATTGTATTAACCGGAAACCTTGATACATGTGCGAATACATAAACAAACACTGTGTCCCTAGTGAGCCTCTACTAGACTAGCTCATTAATCAAAGATGGTTAAGTTTCCTAACCATTGACATGATTTTTCATTTGATAACAGGATCACATCATTATGAGAATGATGTGATGGACAAGACCCATCCGTTAGCTTAGCATAATGATCGTTCAGTTTTATTGCTATTGCTTTCTTCATGTCAAATACAAATTCCTTCGACTATGAGAATATGTAACTCCTGGATACTAGAGGAATGCCTTGTGTACTACCAAATGCCACAACGTAACTTGGTGATCATAAAGATGCTCTACAGGTATCTTCGAAGGTGTTTGTTGAGTTGGCATAGATCGAGATTAGGATTTATCACTCTGAGTATCGGAGGGGTATCTCTGGGCCCTCTCGGTAATACACATCATAAGCTTGCAAGCAAATGACTAAGGATTTAGTCACGAGGTGATGTATTACAGAACGAGTAAAGAGACTTGCCGGTAATGAGATTTAACTAGGTATGAAGATACCGACGATCGAATCTCGGGCAAGTAACATATCGATGGACAAGGGAATTACGTATGTTGCCATATTGGTTCTACCCATAAAGATCTTCGTAGAATATGTAGGAGCCAATACGGGCATCCAGGTTCCGCTATTGTTTAATGACCGGAGAGGTATCTCTGTCATGTCTACATGGTTCTCGAACCCGTAGGGTCTGCATGCTTAACGTTCGATGACGATTTAGTATTAAATGAGTTATGTGATTTGGTGACTGAATGTTATTCAGAGTCCCGAATGAGATCATGGACATGACGAGGAGTCTCAAAATGGTTGAGAGGTAAATATTGATATATAAGACGATGATATTTGGACAACGAAAGTGTTCCGGAAGGTATTAGGTATTTATCGGAGTACCCGAGGGGTTACCAGACAGCCCAGGGGGGGTATATGGGCCATATGGGCTATGAGAGGGGAGCACACCTGCCCACAAGGGGTGGCGCGCCCCCCTATGGCATGAGGCCGATTGAGAGAAGGGAAAGAGGGGGTTCGTCCCCCCTTCCTTCTTTCTTCCCCCTTCCCTTTTCTCTCTGGTATTATCTGGAAGGGGGGGTGCCACTTGGATCCTACTTGGGCGCACCCTGGAAGCCTCCCCTCTCCCTTCCACGTATATATATATATGTGTGTGTGTGTGTGTGGGGGGGGGGGGTGCCCTAGCACAACCCAGATCAATTGTTAGCCGTGCGCGGCGCCCCCCTCCACCGTTTACACTTCCGGTTATATTCTCGTAGTGCTTAGGCGAAGCCATGCGAGGATCACTTCACCATCATCGTCATCACGCCGTCGTGCCGGCGGAACTCATCTACTACCTCGACGAGTTGCTAGATCAAGAAGGCAAGGGACGTCATCGAGCTGAACGTGTGCAGAATGTGGAGGTATCGTGCGTTCGATACTTGATCAGTTGACGTGAGAAGAAGTTCGACTACATCAAGCGCGTTGTGAAACGCTTCCGCTTATGGTCTACGAGGGTACATAGATACACTCTCCCCCTTGTTGCTATGCATCTCCATGGATAGATCATTGTGTGCGTATAATGTTTTTGTTTTCCATGCAACGATTCCCAATAGTGGCATAATGAGCCAGATCTATGCGTAGATGATATGCATGAGTAGAACACAAAGAGTTGTGGGCAGTGATAGTCACACTGCTTACCACCAACATCTTATTTTGATTCGGCGGTATTGTGGGATGAAGCGGCCTGGACCAACCTTACACATGTCCATGCACATGAGACCGGTTCCACCGACAGACACGCAACTAGTTTTGCATAAAGGTGGCTGGCAGGTGTCTGTTTCTCCTACTTTAGTTTAATCGAATTTGACTGCGGCCGGTCCTCGAAGAAGGTTAAAATAAAAAACTTGAAGAAACACCATTGTGATGTGATATGGTCAAGACATGATGTGATATACATTATTGTATGAGATGATCATGTTTCGTAAGAGTTATCGGCAAACGTCATGAGCCTTATGGTTGTCTCCTTATTGTATGAAATGCAAATGCCATGTAATTGGTTTACTTTATCACTATGCGTTAGCGATAGTTGTAGAAGCAGTAGTTGGCGAGATGACCACGACGCAATGATGGAGATCAAGGTATCGAGCCGGTGATGATGGAGATCATGGCGATGCTTTGGAGATGGAGATCAAGGTGTCGAGCCGGTGATGATGGAGATCATGGCGATGCTTTGGAGATGGAGATCAAAAGCACAAGATGATGATGGCCATATCATGTCACATATTTTGATTGCATGTGATGTTTATCTTTTATGCATCTTATTTTGCTTAGTACAGCGGTAGCATTATATGATGATCCCTTAACTAAATTTCAAGGTAAAAGTGTTCTCTCTGAGTATGCACCATTGCTACAGTTCGTCATGTTGAGACATCACGTGATGATCGGGTGTGATAGACTCTACATTCACATACAATGGGTGCAAGACAGTTTTGCACATGCGGAATACTTGGGTTAAACTTGACGAGCCTAGAATGTACAGACATGGCCTCGGAACACTGGAGACCAAAAGTTCGAACGTGAATCATATAGTAGATATGATCAACATAGAGATGTTCACCATTGATGACTACTTCATATCACGTGATGATCGGACATGGATTAGTTGATTTCGATCATGTATCATTTAGATGACTTGAGGGATGTCTATCTAAGTGGGAGTTCTTAAGTAATTTGATTAATTGAACTTAATTTATCATGAACTTAGTCCTAATAGTATTTGCATATCTATGTTGTAGATCAATGACCCGTGCTACCGTTCACCTGAATTTTAATGCGTTCCTAGAGAAAGCTAAGTTGAAAGATGATGGTAGCAACTACATGGACTGGGTCCGTAATTTGAGGATTATCCTCATTGCTGCATAGAAGAATTATGTCCTGGATGCACCTCTAGGTGAAAGGCCTGCTGCAGGAGCAGATGTTGCTGTTTTGAATGTCTGGCAAGCTTGATCTGATGACTACTCGATAGTTTAGTGTGCTATGCTTTACGGCTTAGAATCGGGACTTCTAAGACGTTTTGAACATCATGGAGCATATGAGATCTTCCAGGAGTTGAAGTTAATATTTCAAGCAAATGCCCGAGTTGAGAGATATGTAGTCTCCAACAAGTTCTATAGCTGCAAGATGGAGTAGAACAGTTCTGTCAGTGAACACATACTAAAAATGTCTTGGTATCATAATCACTTGACTCAGCTGGGAGTTAATCTTCCAGATGATAGTGTTATTGACAGAGTTCTTCAATCACTGCCACCAAGCGAATATGCAAGGTATGGAGAAGACAATTCCCGAGCTCTTCGCAATGCTCAATGCTGCAGAGGTAGAAATCAAGAAGGAGCATCAAGTGTTGATGGTTAACAAGACCACTAGTTTCAAGAAAAATGGGCAAGGGAAAGAAAGGGAACTTCAAGAAGAATTCCAAGCAAGTTGCCACTCCCGGGAAGAAGACCAAAGTTGTACCCAAGCCTGAAACTGAGTGCTTCTACTGCAAAGGGATAGGTCACTCAAAGCGGAACTGCCCCAAGTATTTGGCGGATAAGAAGGATGGTAAAGTGAACAAAGGTATATGTGATATACATGTTATTGATGTGTACCTTACTAATGCTCGTAGTAGCGCCTGGGTATTTGATACTGGTTCGATTTCTCATATTTGTAACTCGAAACAGGAGCTACGGATTAAACGAAGATTGGCTAAGGACGAGGTGACGATGCGCGTCGGGAATGGTTCCAAGGTCGATGTGATCACCGTCGGCATGCTACCCCTACATCTACCTTCGAGATTAGTTTTAGACCTGAATAGTTGTTATTTGGTGCCAGCGTTGAGCATTAACATTATATCTGGATCTTGTTTAGTGCGAGACGGTTATTCATTTAAATCAGAGAATAATGGTTGTTCTATTTATATGAGTAATATCTTTTATGGTCATGCACCCTTGAAGAGTGGTCTATTTTTGTTGAATGTCGATTGTAGTGATACACATATTCATAATTTTGATGCCAAAAGATGCAAAGTTGGTAATGATAGTGCAACATATTTGTGGCACTGCCATTTAGGCCATATTGGTGTAAAGCGCATGAAGAAACTCCATGCAGATGGGCTTTTGGAATCATTTGATTATGAATCATTTGATACTTCAAACCATGCCTCATGGGCAAGACGACTAAAATTATGTGATCCAGAACAATGGAGCAAGCCAATGAATTATTGGAAATAATACATGCCGATGTATGCGGTCTAATGAGTGTTGAGGCACGTGGCGGGTATCATTATTTTCTGACCTTCATAGATGGTCTAAGTAGATATGGGTATATCTACTTAATGAAACACAAGTCTGAAACATTTGAAAGGTTCAAAGAATTTCAGAGAGAAGTGGAGAATCATCGTAATAAGAAAATAAAGTTTCTACGATCTGATCATGGAGCCGAATATTTTATTTATGAGTTTTGCCTTCATTTAAAACAATGTGTAATAGTTTCACATCTCACGCCACCCGGAACACCATAGCGTAATGGTGTGTCTGAACGCCGTAACCGTACTTTATTAGATATGGTGCTATCTATGATGTCTCTTATCAATTTGCCACTATCGGTCTGGGGTTATGCATTAGAGACAGCTGCATTCATGTTAAATAGGGCGCCGTCAAAATCCGTTGAGACGACACCGTATGAACTATGGTTTGGCAAGAAACCTAAGTTGTCGTTTCTTAAAGTTTGGGGTTGCGACACTTATGTCAAAAGGCTTCAGCCTATGTGACACCCTGGTTTTGGCCCTTTTTATTTTTCTGGGTTTTATTGCATTTTTAATTGAATTTGAGTTTTTGAATCAACTCATTTGGGCCTCATCACTTGGGCATTTCTTTGATTTTCACCCAAGTGACTCATCTCACCTCCAAACCCATCCCTTGCCCTCTGATATACCCAAATATAACCTGGGAATATTTTCTCAAAAGAAAATATTCATTTTCTCTTTGAAATAGCACTTCAGTCACTTCTACTCCAAAGCAACCCTCATTTTTCTTGCCCACAAAAATCTGAGAAACATTCCTGAATATTCTTTGGTCCTTGGCACAACTCCATGTGCAAAAATATTTCATGGTTATTTGGAATATTTTTGTTACAGAAAATCTTTTCCATTCTTGTCGGAAGATGCATGTTGTGAAGGAAGTGCATTTTTCTTTGATCCTATGGAGCTGGAATTTTTAGGGCTTCATTACCTTCCTAAGAAAACCTTAACCCCCATAGATCAGCCCTAAACTCCTTCCGAAACCTATCCAAACATTGCTCACAAGTTTCTGTCCAGAAACTTGCTCCCTCTCTCATGTTCATCTCAGTCGACCTGGCAGTATGCCATTTATATCCCTGGACCCCTCTATGCATGAACTACACGCCAGATACGCTTTGCACAACACCGGCCGCTTGATGCCAGAGTTCACACGGTGACCGCGCGAGGACAAGGCCCCTGGCATGCGGTCGACGCGCTCTATGTCGCGCCAACATCTCTGTTTCGCTCGTGCCCGCGTCGGAGCTCGCCTCAGCCTGCCGCACCGCGCCACCACTCTCGACTCATCATCCTTGACCCCTCCCTGCCTCTCGCCGATGCTGGAGTTTTCCGCAGTGAGCACGGGCACGACGAGGTGAAGTGCACAGTGCGCCCATGCCCCTGTGCTCGTCTCCACCCACATCATGTTCTTGTCCATGCCCCCCCCCCCATAGTGGCCGCGTGAGCCATGGAGTCTTTCCTCTCTCTCGCTGGTGCCAGCTGTCGCCGAGCGCTGTTTCCAGAGCCCTCTGGAAAGCCCAAGACCCCGTTCCCCTCAGCCTATAAATAGAGCTCGACCTGCCCCTCTCCGAGCACAAAATCACACTCACCAAACGTCCACACCTCCACAGTTAGCCGTGGCCGGGCCAGGCAGGCCTCTGGCCACCTTTCCCTTCCGCCGCTCGCCGACGATCCGAGTCATCCACTCCCTCCCACTCCACCGCCTCTCGAGCTCCACCGTCTTCATTGACGTGTTCCTGGTGGGCCACTAGTTCTAGTTGTCGCCTTTGGAGCCCCTAGAACTGCCTCACGTCGCTGGCATCTTCCTCTCTGACGAGCTCCGCCCACTGCAGCTGCTGGAGACCACCACACCGACCTCGTCCGACCACCTCTCACCATGTTTTGGGTACGTGCAGGTGCGCCGTGACCTTGCGCGCCCATCCCTCCTTTCCACGGCGGCCGCTGAGCTCTCCTCGCCGGCATACGCACCGGCGACAGCCGCCTCCTCTGTTTCTTCTCTCTCTCTCACCTGACCAGACGAACCCGCTCTCAGCCTCACAGTATGCGCCCGAAGCGGTATGAGTGGAGGCGTATTCCCTGGAATACGTCTTCGACGTCAACCGCTCTAATTTAATTCAAATATGTTGACTCAACTTTGACCAGCTATAACTCCTATTCTTGTGTCATATGTCCTTGATCTGCTGATGTAGTGTCATTGATCTGCTGATGAATTCTTGCTAGAAATTAGGCTGGGATACAATTGTTATGTTGCTCAATTGGTGGTTGAGAGCTGTTTAAATGGAGCATGGGAGTGTTTAAAAATAGCTAGTATGCAACCTTGATCATTTTCTCTGTTTAACACATAGTTTTATATTGAATCTCCTTTTTATTAAAAGCACACATAAATACATACAATCACATCAAGCAAGATACATAAAAATTAGGAAGAGAATGTGAGCATTTGTTGCTCAGTTCTCACGACTCACCTTTGTGAGAAGGGCACTGAGCTTGCCGTATTTACGGTGCCGAGGACGACCTTGCTACCGGACGAGGTCAGTAGGGCGAGTGGAGGAGACCCTAGCGGTGCAAGAAACCCTAAAGTGAAGGGCGTCCGTGAATGTGCAACGCTTCGCACGCGCGTAAGCGAGCGTTCCTCCAAGTTGTGGTACCACCGATGTCCACTTTGCAAGATATGTGACTAAAATGCAACTTAGGTGCAAGTTGTGGTACCTAATGTCTTAATACCTCTGTAAACTAGTACGCCCCTTTAATTGGACCATGCGAAATAGTATAATAAATAAAGAAAAAAAATCAGGAGCACTATAGAGAATACTGTTGCAATATCCTGCTCCTTTTTTTGGCAACACTAGAGGATTGTTGCATTATGTTGTACGTATTACCATGAATGCTCAATTTGTCGCAATATGTAATAGTTATTGCAACGCAATGAAGGTGAGGCAAAAAGTCACCCTATTACAACCAATACATGCTTTGTTGCAATAGTATCCATGACTAGCGCCACATGTCAGAGTTATTGAAATATATGTCTAAATATTACCACAAAGCTGTACTTTGTTGCAATACCTAGCCTTTATTGCAACAAGATGACCAATTCATCCAACAGAACGAAACTGTCACAATATCACTACCATATTACAACACCGATGCAGCTTGCGGCAATACATGCCTTCTATTGCAACAAAACGAGTACTTAGCGCGATGAAACGAAATTGTGGTAATATGTAGATCCTATTACCACGAATTGGAATTTTGTGGTGATATAGCATTTTATTGCAACAAAAGATAGTTGCAGCAATATTTTTAGTTGCAATAGACCGGAATCCTTGTAGTGTCTATAAGTCCAAATGATATGATTCTTTTTGCATTGGTTTTGTGTTGAAATCCTCTATGAGCATGCAAAAGATGATATTTTTTCTTATTGTGATTATTTTCTAGTGCATTAAACAGTGTTATGTGACCTTTTCTTTTTGGTATTTTAATTCTTTTCAGAAGGAAATTGCTGCCTTGAAGATAACCAGGAGAAGTTTGACCCTCCTCTGCACTAAGGCAAGTCATTACAAATATTTGCAAGAATGACATTTCAATAACTATGATTTTCACTTGAATATGAATATTTTAAATGCACATAGAAAATTCCTATAAATTCATTTGATGCTAGTTGCATGTTCTTGCTATGCTTGTTCTGTTATCAGTAGCATGGTAGTTGGATAATTAAGTTTATGCAGTAGAGTAAAGTGAAGTAATGCTTCATCTAGTCCATATCGGTATTATGTTGAAAACGATGGATAGATTGTTCATTGCATTTTCATGGCATACTATGACTCGGTGAAATTATTTGCAAGTTGAAACCTGATAATAAACCAACTTGAACATGTTGTTGATCGAGTCATGGTGCCACCGAATCGAGCTTCCCAGTGCAACCACATTTGCCTTTATGGGTAGGCCCTTTCTCTTCTATTGTTATGCCTCTCACCGGTGCCTCCAACTAGGGAAGGTTATGCGCTGGCGCTACCTTGGCCCGGTAGGCAGGTATAATTAACCTTGTGTGCCTGTAGAATTTTGGTACCATGTCCCCGTTTGGGACAATTGTTTTGCCATGACGGTGGTCGTTGGATGTCCGGAGTGGCATCGGGGCCACCCATGACTTAGCCCAAAGGGGAGTTGGTCAGAGTGGCCGGGAGAGTGTCATGGCAATAGATTGGTTCCGTCGGAACGCCGTTGGTCCACCCAAATGGGAGTCCAAGGCCATGGGTTCCATGGTGTGGGTACTATGTGCTAACCTAGGGCTTGAATTCAAGCCGACTCAAGCCATCTCGGCTCGACTCGCTAAAGCTTGTTTCGGTAACGAGCTAGCTCGACTCGACTCGTTACTATAACAAGCTCAAATCCAATATTGGCTCGACTCGTATAACTCGCGAGCTGACTCGTTTAGCTTGTTAAGCTCGTTAATGATATGAACATAAAAGCTTATGAATATGATATAAATGATTACTTGAGAATGTAAAACATACATATTAAACATGTACAATGGTCAGAAACAATTGTAAACATGTGCGAGCTTAACTTACAATTGCCAGTACTATCAAGTCAGTACCATGTACATGACCATTGACCACAAACAATTGTACATGTCCACAATGATCAACAAGCTAGTATGACACACATAAACAAACAATTGTAATTTTCTTAAACGTCTAGGCGTTGTGTTGTGCACCTGGGACGTAGGGTGCTTGGCTGATCTTTTGTACCGAGCCTAACGAGTTACACGCGTACTCGTGAGATCGGCTCGTTTAACTCGTTCTATAAATGATCTTAAACTAAAGCTTGGCTCGACTCGTTATTCTTCCAGTTCGAGTCGATTCGAGCCGAGTCACGAGCTACTCATTTAGCTCGCGGGCTTAGAGCTTTTTTTCCAGTCCTATGCTAACCTCTATAGAGTGTATTTAATCTATCAATAGCCGCATGCTCGGTTATGGACACAAGTTTGTAGTCGGTCACACCATGGATCAACAAAAATATTAACTTGCACACTAAATGAATACTTGTGGCACTGGTTATGTTGGTAAAGTAGTGGAGACCACCGAGGTGGTTTTGTTTGTTATCCGGAAGTGATCACTTTGGTATGATGATGTTCGTGGTTACAAGGTAACCGAGATGGTAAGCGGGTCTAAAAGGCCCTTTTATGAGCACAATCGCTTCATGAGTAGCATGTTATTCTTGCATTAAACCTGCTTAAATATCATTGTTGTTGTTTGCCATTGTTCCTTTATTTGTGTGAGCTTGCGAGTACATTCAAAGTACTTACCTGGCATGTCATGCCAGTTTTCGGATAAGTCATACCGGAGTGGGATTTGCGTATTGCATCTCAATCTAGACCGTGTCCACATCAGTGTCCCTGTGAGATGGAGTCCTTCTACGTCATCATTCCGCTGCCCGCGTAGTCTTATCATGATGTCGAGGCCCCTGCTATTGTCTACTAAATAATGTACATATGTTCAACAACACCGTGTGTGCCACTTGGCTTTGCTACTTGATGTAATATCGACACTATTCTTCAATAAAGCGGTTGTCTTTCTGTACCAAGTTGTTGTGTGTTGCCAGAAGACTTGATCTCTGGGCTGGCAATGCAAGGCACACCGGCCGCTCTGAGCCGAGGTGCCATAGCCTGATAAGCTCGAACCCAAATCATAGAAGTGCGTCTTCATAGGATACCCTAAGGAAACAATTGGGTACACCTTCTACCATAGATCCGAGGGCAAGATCTTTGTTGCCAAGAATGGAACCTTTCTAGAGAAGGAGTTTCTCTCGAAAGAAGTGAGTGGGAGGAAAGTAGAACTTGATGAGGTAATTGTACCTTCCCTCGAATTGGAAAGTAGCACATCAAATAAATTCGCTGCCATGATGCCTACACCAACTAGAGAGGAAGCAAGTGATAATGATCATGAAACTTTAGATCAAGTTGCCACTGAGCTTCGTAGGTCAACCAGAGCACAATCCACACCAGAGTGGTACGTTAATCCTGTTCTAGAAGTCATGTTATTAGACCAAGGCAAACCTACGAACTATGAAGAAGCTACGATGAGCCCAGATTCCGTCAGATGGCTTGAGGCCATGAAATCTGAGATAGGATCCATGTATGAGAACAAAGTGTGGACTTTGGTGGACTTGCTTGATGATCGGTAAGCCATAGAGAATAAATGGATCTTCAAGAACAAGACTGACGCTGATGGTAATGGTATTGTCTACAAAGCTTGACTTGTCGCAAAAGGTTTTCGACAAGTTCAAGGGGTTGACTACAATGAGACTTTCTCACCTGTAGCATTGCTTAAGTCTGTCTGAATCATGTTAGCAATTGCCGCATTTTATGATTATGAAATATGGCAAATGGACGTCAAAACTGCATTCCTTAATGGATTTCTTAAACAAGAGTTATATATGATGCAACCAGAAGGTTTAGTCGATCGTAAAGGTGCTAACAAAGTGTGCAAATTCCAGCGATCCATCTATGGATTAGTGCAAGCATCTCGGAGTTGGAATATACGCTTTGATGAGGTGATCAAAGCATATGGTTTTATACAGACTTTTGGAGAAGCCTGTATTTACAAGAAAGGGAGTGGGAGCTCTGTAGCATTTCTGATATTATATGTTGATGACATATTGTTGATCGGAAATGATATAGAGTTTCTGGATAGACGCTTAATTGGGCTTTCAGAAAGCACATACCTTGATAAAGTTTTGAAGAAGTTCAAAATGGATCAGTTAAAGAAAGGGTTCTTGCCAATATTGCAAGGTGTGAAGTTGAGTCAGACTCAAAGGCTGACCACCGTAGAAGATAGAGAGAAAATGAAAGTCATTCCCTATGCCTCATCCATAGGTTCTATCATGTATTCTATGCTGTGTACCAGACCTGATGTGTGCCTTGCCATAAATCTGGTAGGGAGGTACCAAAGTAATCCAGGAGTGGACCACTGGACAGCGGTCAAGAACATCCTGAAATACCTGAAAAGGACCAAGGATATGTTTCTCGTTTATGGAGGTGACAAAGAGCTCGTCATAAATGGTTACATTGATGCTAGATTTGACACTGATCCGGATGACTCTAAGTCACAAACCGGATACATATTTATTTTGAATAGTGGAGCTATCAGTTGGTGCAATTCCAATCAGAGCATCCTGGCGGGATCTACGTGTGAAGCGGAGTACATAGCCACTTCAGAAGCAGCAAATGAAGGAGTCTGGATGAAGGATTTCATATCCGATCTAGGTGTAATATTAATACCTAGTGCATCGGGTCCAATGAAAATCTTTTATGACAACACTGGAACAATTACCTTGGCAAAAGAATCCAGATTTCACAAAAGAACCGAACACAACAAGAGACGCTTCAACTCCATCCATGATCAAGTCAAGGAGGGAGACATATAAATTTTCAAAAAACATATGGATCTGAATGTAGCTGATGTCTACTACACAACCTTCTTCTTGTAGACGTTGTTGGTCCTCCATGTGCAGAGGTTTGTAGGACAGTAGCAAGGTTCCCTCAAGTGGATGACCTAAGGTTTATCAATCTATGGGAGGCATAGGATGAAGATGGTCTCTCTCAAGCAACCCGGCAACCAAATAACAAAGAGTCTCTTGTGTCCCCAACACACCCAATACAATGGTAAATTGTATAGGTGCACTAGTTTGGCGAAGAGATGGTGATACAAGTACAATATGGATGATAGATATGAGTATTTGTAATATGAAAATATAAAAACAACAAGGTAACTAATGATAACATACTTGGATCATACAACTATCCCTCAACATGCAACAAAGAGTCACTCCAAAGCCACTAATAGCAGAGAACAAACGAAGAGATTATGGTAGGGTATGAAACCACCTCAAAGTTATCCTTTGCTAGAATAACACCTTAAGACACAAATCAACCAAAACCCTAATGTCACCTAGATACTCCATTGTCACCTTAAGTATCCATGGGCATTATTATACGATATGCATCACACAATCTCAGATTCATCTATTCAACCAACACAAAGTACTTCAAAGAATGCCCCAAAGTTTCTACCGGAGAGTCAAGACAAAAACGTGTGCCAACCCCTATGCATAGGTTCATGGGCGGAACCCGCAAGTTGATCACCAAAACATACATCAAGTGGATCACGTGATATCCCATTGTCACCACAGATAAGCACGGCAAGACATACATCAAGTGTTCTCAAAATCATTAAAGACTCAATCCGATAAGATAACTTCAAGAGGAAAACTCAGTTCATCACAAGAGATTAGAGCGGGAGATACATCATAAGATCCAACTATAATAGCAAAGCTTGCGATACATCAAGATCGTGACATAGAGAGAACACGAGAGAGAGAGAGATCAAACACATAGCTACTGGTACATACCCTCAGCCCCGAGGGTGAACTACTCCCTCCTTGTCATGGAGAGCGCCGGGATGATGAAGATGGCCACCGGTGAGGGATTCCCCCTCCGGTAGGGTGCCGGAACAGGATCCCGAGAGGTTTTTGGTGGCTACAGAGGCTTGCGGTGGAGGAACTCCTGATCTATCTTGTTCTCCGAAGGTTTTAGGGTATATGGACTTATATAGGCGAAAGAAATCAGTTGGGGGAGCCAAGAGGGGCCCACGAGAGTGGAGGGCGCGCCCAGGGGGGGTGGGCGTGCCCCCTATCTCGTGGCTTCCTCGAAGCTTCCCTGGCTTGTACTCCAAGCTCCCTGGATTGCTTTTGTTCCAAAAATAACGCTCCCGAAGGTTTCATTCCATTTGGACTCCGTTTCATATTCCTTTTCTTCCAAACACTGAAATAGGCAATAAAACAACAATACGGGTTGGGCCTCCGGTTAATAGGTTAGTCCCAAAAGTAATATAAAAGTGTATAATAAAGCCCGTAATCATTCAAAACAGATAATAAAATAGCATGAATGCTTCATAAATTATAGATACATTGGAGACGTATCGGCATCCCCAAGCTTAATTCCTGCTCGTCCTCGAGTAGGTAAATGATAAAAGAAAGAATTTATGAAGTGTGAATGCTAGCAGGTGCACAAGTTTGATCAATGATAATTTCAATCACCTTTTCTAGCATGATTATATGTCATAACAGTAGTTCATCTCATAAAACTTCTCACGAACAAGTAACAATCAATTCACATGTTGAAGCATAGACCATAAACTTTTTTGAAAACTAGCAAACTTCATTCTCAGTCATCAAACAATTACAATTCATCTTATTTTCTGGAAGGGTCTATGTGAGAGCATTGATTTAGCAAACTCCACATACTCAACTATCATATAGTCTTTTACAATTGCTAACACTCACGCAATACTAATGGTTATGGAGTTTTAATCGGACACTGAGAAACATAGGGGCTTATAGTGTTGCCTCCCAACGTATTCACGTTTGGGTGATGTCAACAATAATAGTTCATGCTAGATTACATCCAATTGGATATATATATCAGGATCTTTCCAACACGAGGTGCTTGCCAAAGGATAAATTGAAAAAGGGAAAGGTGAAGATCACCTTGACTCTTGCATAAAGTAAAAGACATAAAGTAAAAGATAGGCCCTTCGCAGAGGGAAGCAGAGGTTGCTCATGCACTTTTATGGTTGGATGCACAAAATCTTAATGCAAAAGAACGTCACTTTATATTGCCACTTGTATATGGACCTTCATTATGCAGTCCGTCGCTTTTATTGCTTCCATAACAAGATCGTATAAAGCTTATTTTCTTCACACTAATAGATCATACATATTTAGAGTGCAATTTTTATTGCTTGCACCGATGACAACTTACTTGAAGGATCTTACTCAATCCATAGGTAGGTATGGTGGACTCTCATGGCAAAAACTGGGTTTAAGGATATTTGGAAGCACAAGTAGTATCTCTACTTGGTGCAAGGAATTTGTCTAGCATGAGGGGAAAAGGCTAGCTCAACATGTTTGAATGATCCATGACAATATACTTCAACTGAGATGTGAGAAAACATAACCCATTACGTTGTCTTCCTTGTCCAACATCAACTCTTTAGCATGTCATACTTAATGAGTGCTCACAATTATAAAAGATGTCTAGGATAGTATATTTATATGTGAAATCTCTCTTCCTTCAATATTCTTTCATGAATTGTTCAAATGACCAATACAATGCTTGCTAACCTTCAATAAATTTGCAACCTCTACTTCTTAGATGTGAATTCATTACTCCCCATGGGATAAGCAAATGAAACATATATAAATTCAGATTTATGACAATCAACTTATTCAACCATTTACTCATAGGATATAAGTGAAGCACACGAGTAAATGACAAACAACTCCAAAAAGATAAAAGTGAAGATCAATGAGTAGCTAAATAATTATGTAACTATGTGAAGACTCCCTCTCATTTAATAATTTCAGATCTTGGTATTGTATTCAAACATCAAGCAAAACAAAACAAAATGACATTGCAAGGATAGCACAACTCATGTGAGGAAGCAAAAACTTAGGCTCAACCGATACTAACCGATAGTTGTTGAAGAAGAATGGTGGGATGCCTCACGAGGCATCCCCAAGATTAGATGCTTGAGATTTCTTGAAATATTATCTTGGGGTGCCTTGGGCATCCCCAAGCTTGAACTTTTATGTCTCCTTAATTCCTCTCATACCATGGTTTCTTCTTTTTTATCAAAAAGCTTCATCCACACCAAACTCAACAAGAACTCGTGAGATAGGTTAGTATAAACCAATGAAAAACCTTATCATTTTCTAATGTAACAAATCACTAAAATAATTATTCAACATTGCATACTAAATGCCTCTGCATATTTAATACTCCTATCCTCAAATAGAATCATTAAACAAGCAAACATATGCAAACAATGCAACCATAACAGCAATCTGCCAAAACAGTATAGTCTGTAAAGAATGCAAGATTCATCATACTTCCCTAACTCCAAAAATTATGAGAAAAATACTAAGCTGTAGAAGATTTACCATATCTCAGTATGCCAAAAGTTTCAACATTATATCATTCGCTGACTTTTCTAGGGAATTTTTGCAACAGCGGTAAACTTTCTGTTTTCAAACAGCAACATGTATACTAGCAAAATAAGCATGGTAAAGGCTATCCTTGACATTTTTATTGAAAATATATAAGCAAAAAATTAATATAAATAACAGAAAGCAAAACAAAATAAAACAAAATGACGCTCCAAGCAAAACACATATCATGTGGTGAATAAAAATATAGCTCCAAGTAAAGTTACCGATGAACGAAGACGAAAGAGGGGATGCCATCCGGGGCATCCCCAAGCTTAGGCTTTTGATCGTCCTTGAATATTACCTTGGGGTGCCTTGCGCATCCCCAAGCTTAGGCTCTTTCCACTCTTTATTCCATAGTCCACCGAATCTTTACCCAAAACTTGAAAACTTCACAACACAAAACTCAACAGAAAACTCGTAAGCTCCGTTCGTATAAGAGAATAAAACCACCACTTAGGTACTGTAATGAACTCATTATAAATTCATATTGGTGTAATATATACTGTATTCCAACTTATATATGGTTCATACCCTCTGATATTACTCATAGATTCATCAAAATAAGCAAACAAAACATAGAAAACAGAATCTGTTAAAAACAGAAAAGTCTGTAGTAATCTGTATCAAATGTATACTTCTAGAACCCCAAAAATCCTACCAAATTAGTAAGTACTAAGAAATTTGTTTACCAATCAAGATAAAAAAGAATCAGATCATAAGAACATTTCTGTGAATTATAAAAACTAATTTACTGGGTGCAAAAGTTTCTGATTTTCAGCAGGATCAACAGAACTATCACCGTAAGCTATCCTAAAGGTCTTACTTGGCACTTTATTGAAACAAAAGCTATAAAACATGATTACTATAGTAGAATAATCATGTGAACACCCAAAAACAGTAAGGATAAATATTGGATTGTCTCCCAACAAGCGCTTTTCTTTAATGCCTTTTAGCTAGGCATGATGATGACAATGATGCTCACATAAAAGATAAGAATTGAAACATAACGGGAGCATCATGAAGCATATGACTAGCACATTTAAGTCTAACCCTCTTCCTATGCATAGGGATTTTGTGAGCAAACAACTTATGGGAACAATAATCAACTAGCATAGGAAGGTAAAACAAGCATAGCTTCAAGATTTTCAACACATAGGGAGGAAACTTGATATTATTGCAATTCCTACAAGCATATGTTCCTCCCTCATAATAATTTTCATTAGCATCATGAATGAATTCAACAATATAACCAGCACCTAAAGCATTCTTTTCATGATCTACAAGCATAGAAAATTTACTACACTCCACATAAGCAAATTTCTTCTCATGAATAGTAGTGGGAGCAAACTCAACAAAATAATTATCATGAGAGGCATAATCCAATTGAAAACTAAAATCATGATGACAAGTTTCATGGTTATCATTATTCTTAATAGCATACAAGTCATCACAATAATCATCATAGGTAGAAACTTTGTTCTCATAATCAATTGGAACCTCTTTCGAAATAGTGGATTCATCACTAAATAAAGTCATGACCTCTCCAAATCCACTTTCATCAATATAATCATCATAAATAGGAGGCATGCTTTCATCATAATAAATTTGCTCATCAAAACTTGGGGGACAAAACATATCATCTTCATCAAACATAGCATCCCCAAGCTTGTGGCTTTGCATATCATTAGCATCATGGATATTCAAGGAATTCATACTAACAACATTGCAATCATGCTCATCATACAAATATCTAGTACCAAACATTTTAATGCATTCTTCTTCTAGCACTTGAGCACAATTTTCCTTTCCATCATTCTCATGAAAGATATTAAAAAGATGAAGAGTATGAGACAAACTCAAATCCATTTTTTATTGTAGTTTTCTTTTATAAACTAAACTAGTGATAAGACAAGAAACAAAAAGATTCGATTGCAAGATCTAAAGATATACCTTCAAGCACTCACCTCCCCGGCAACGGCGCCAGAAAAGAGCTTGATGTCTACTACACAACCTTCTTCTTGTAGACGTTGTTGGGCCTCCAAGTGTAGAGGTTTGTAGGACAGTAGCAAATTTCCCTCAAGTGGATGACCTAAGGTTTATCAATCCGCGAGAGGCATAGGATGAAGATGGTCTCTCTCAAGCAACCCTGCAACCAAATAAAAAAGGGTCTCTTGTGTCCCCAACACACCCAATACAATGGTAAATTGTATAGGTGCACTAGTTCAGCGAAGAGATGGTGATACAAGTGCAATATGGATAGTAGATATGGGTATATGTAATCTGAAATTATAAAAACAGCAAGGTAACTAATGATAAAAGTGAGCGTAAACGGTATTGCAGTGGTAGGAAACAAGGCATAGGGTTCATACTTTCACTAGTGCAAGTTCTCTCAACAACAACAACATACTTGGATCATATAACTATCCCTCAACATGCAACAAAGAGTCCCTCCAAAGCCACTAATAGCGGAGAACAAACGAAGAGACTATGGTAGGGTACGAAACCACCTCAAAGTTATCCTTTGCTAGAATAACACCTTAAGACACAAATCAACCAAAACCCTAATGTCACCTAGATACTCCATTGTCACCTCAAGTATCCGTGGGCATGATTATACGATATGCATCACACAATCTCAGATTCATCTATTCAACCAACACAAAGTACTTCAAAGAATGCCCCAAAGTTTCTACCGGAGAGTCAAGACGAAAATGTGTGCCAACCCCTATGCATAGGTTCATGGGCGGAACCCGCAAGTTGATCACCAAAACATACATCAAGTGGATCACGTGATATCCCATTGTCACCACAGATAAGCACAGCAAGACATACATCAAGTGTTCTCAAATCATTAAAGACTCAATCTGATAAGATAACTTCAAGAGGAAAACTCAGTTCATCACAAGAGAGTAGAGGGGGAGAAACATCATAAGATCCAACTATAATAGCAAAGCTCGCGATACATCAAGATCATGCCATAGAGAGAACACGAGAGAGAGAGAGAGAGAGAGAGAGAGAGAGAGATCAAACACATAGCTACTGGTACATACCCTCAGCCTCGAGGGTGAACTACTCCCTCCTTGTCATGGAGAGCGCCAGGATGATGAAGATGGCCACCGGTGAAGGATTTCCCCTTCGGCAGGGTGTCGGAATGGACTCCCGAGAGGTTTTTGGTGGCTACAGAGGCTTGCGGCGGTGGAACTCCCGATCTATCATGTTCTCTGAAGGTTTTAGGGTATATGGACTTATATAGGTGAAAGAAGTCGGTTGGGGGAGCCACGAGGGGCCCACGAGAGTGGAGGGCGCGCCCAGGGGGGTGGGCGCACCCCCTATCTCGTGGCTTCCTCGAAGCTTCCCTGGCTTGTACTCCAAGCTCCCTGGATTGCTTCTGTTCCAAAATTAACGCCCCCGAAGGTTTCATTCCGTTTGGACTCCGTTTGATATTCCTTTTCTTCAAAACACTGAAATAGGCAATAAAACAGCAATATGGGCTGGGCCTCCGGTTAACAGGTTAGTCCCAAAAGTAATATAAAAAAGTGTATAATAAAGCCCGTAATCATTCGAAACAGATAATAAAATAGCACGAATGCTTCATAAATTATAGATACGTTGGAGACATATCAGTAGCAAACCCGTTGACTAAGCCTCTTCCACGAGAAAAACATAATCAACACCAAGACTCCATGGGTGTTATATTTATTACAATGTAATCTAGATTATTCACTCTGGTGCAAGTGGGAGACTGAAGGAAATATGCCCTAGAGGCAATAATAAAGTTGTTATTTTATATTTCCTTATTCATGATAAAGGTTTATTATTCATGCTAGAATTGTATTAACCAGAAACCTTGATACATGTGTGAATACATAAACAAACACCGTGTCCCTAGTGAGCCTCTACTAGACTAGATCGTTGATCAAAGACAGTTAAGGTTTCCTAACCATTGACATGAGTTGTCATTTGATAACAGGATCACATCATTAGGAGAATGATGTGATGGACAAGACCCATCCATTAGCTAAGCATAATGATCGTTCAGTTTTATTGCTATTGCTTTCTTCATGTCAAATACATATTCCTTCAACTATGAGATTATGATACTCCCGGATACCTGGGGAATGCCTTGTGTGCTATCAAACTTCACAACGTAACTGAGTGATCATAAAGATGCTCTATAGGTATCTCCGAAGGTGTTTGTTGAGTTGGCATAGATCGAGATTAGGGTTTGTCACTCTGAGCATCCGAGAGGTATCTCTAGGCCCTCTCAGTAATACACATCATAAGCTTGCAAGCAAACGAATAAGGAGTTAGTCACGAGGTGATGTATTATGGAACGAGTAAAAAGACTTGCTGGTAATGAGATTGAACTAGGTATGAAGATACAGATGATCGAATCTTGGGCAAGTAACATACCGATGGACAAGGGAATTACGTATGTTGTCATAATGTTCAACCAATAAAGATCTTCATAGAATATGTAGGAGCCAATATGGGCATCAAGGTCCCGCTATGGTTTATTGACCGGAGAGGTGTCTTGGTCATGTCTACATGGTTCTCGAACCCGCAGAGCCCGCATGCTTAACGTTCGATGATGATTTAGTATTATTTGAGTTATGTGATTTGGTGACCGGATGTTGTTCAGAGTCACGAATGAGATCACAAACATGATGAGGAGTCTCGAAATGGTCGATAGGTAAAGATTGATATATAGGACGATGGTATTCGGACACCGGAAGTGTTCCGGAAGGTATCAGGTATTTATCGGAGTACCAGAGGGGTTACCGGACACCTCCGAGGGGGTATATGGGCCATGAGAGGGGAGCACACCATCCCACAAGGGGTGGCGCGCCCCCTATGGCAGGAAGCTGATTGGGAGAAGGGAAAGAGGGGGTTTGCCCCTGTAGGATCGAAAGTATGTCTAGAGGGGGTGATTAGACTACTTGACTAAATAAAAATCTAGCTTTTCCCAATTTTAGTTCTTGGCAGATTTTAGCAACTTAGCACAAGTCAAGCAATTCTAAGAGTATAGCTGCGGAATGTAAATCATTGCATATGAAGGTAAATGGGAGGAGTTTGGAGGGAGCAAACGCAATGTTGACACAGAGATTTTTGGTGTGGTTCCGATAGGTGGTGCTATCGTACATCCACATTGATGGAGACTTCAACCCACGAAGGGTAACGGCTGCACGAGTCCATGGAGGGCTCCACCCATGAAGGGTCCACGAAGAAGCAACCTTGTCTATCCCACCATGGCCATCGCCCGCGAAGGACTTGCCTCACCAGGGTAGATCTTCACGAAGTAGGCGATCTCCTTGCCCGTACAAACTCCTTGGTTCAACTCCACAATCTCGACAGAGGTTCCCAAGTGACACCTAACCAATCTAGGAGACACCACTCTCCAAAAGGTAATAGATGGTGTGTTGTCGATGAACTCCTTGCTCTTGTGCTTCAAATGATAGTCTCCCCAACACTCAACTCTCTCTCATAGGATTGGATTTGGTGGAAAGATGATTTGAGTGGAAAGCAACTTGGGGAAGGCTAGAGATCAAGATTCATATGGTTGGATTGGAATATCTTGGCCTCAACACATGAGTAGGTGGTTATCTCTCAAAAAATGAATGCTGGAAGTGTAGGCATGTTCTGATGGCTTCCCTCACGAATGAGGAGAGGGTGGAGGGGTATATATAGCCTCCACACAAAATCTAACCGTTACACATAATTTACCAAACTCGATGGGACCAAATCAGAAAACTCGGTCGGATCGATTTAGTTCATAATGTGACCATTAGGCATTTCGATGGGACCGACATGTCAAGTCGGTGGAACTGATTTTGTTAGGGTTAGGGCATAACGTAATCTCAGTGAGACCGATTACACAAACTCGGTGGGAACGACTTTAGTAATAAGCTAACCAGAGACTTGGTCAGACAAACTCGGTGGGACCGATTCGCTCATCTCGGTGGGACCAAAACGTTACGAAAGGGAAACAGGGAGTTTGCATTGTGAACTCGGTGGGACCAAAATGTTACGAGGGAGTTTGCATTGCGAACTCGGTGGGACCGATCGCTCATCTCGGTTAGACTGAAATGTTACGAAGGGAAACAGAGAGTTTGCAATCCCATCTCAGTGAGACCGAGATCCTATCGCCGCTATTGGTGAGACCGAAGTGACTAGGGTTTCTGGCAGTGGCTATGTCAAATGAACTCGGTGGCGCCAGATAGATCAAATCGTGGGGCTGAGTTTGACTTTTGGTTTGGGACATATGTGGATATGAGAAAGTGGTTGAGGGTTTTTGGAGCATATCACTAAGCATTTGAGCAAGCAAGCCATTAAGCAACACCTCATCCCCTTTTAATAGTAATGGCTTTTCCTATAGACTCAATGTGATCTTGGATCACTAAAAGTAAAATGTAGAGTCTTGAGATTTAGAGCTTGAGCCAATCCTTTGTCCTTAGCATTTTGAGGGGTCCACATTCCTAATCCATGTCATGCCAATCATTTAACTTCCTTGAAATATTCATCTTGAAAAGGCATTAGTTCAATGAGCTATATGTTGTTAATCATAACCAAAACCACCCAAGGATAGTTGCACTTTCAGCCCCCTTCCTTCTCTCTCCCTCCTTCCCTTTTCTCTCCAGTATTACATGGAAGGGGGCGCCACTTGGGAAACCCCAAGTAGGATTCAGATCCTACTTGGGGCGCACCCTGGCAGCCTCCCCTCTCCCTCCTACCTATATATATATGTGTGTGTGGGGGGGGGGCTAGCACAAGCCAGATCAATTGTATAAAAGCCGTGTGCAGCGCCCCCCTCCATGTTTACACCTCCCGTTATATTCTCGTAGTGCTTAGGCGAAGCCCTACGAGGATCACTTCACCATCATCGTCACCACACCGTTGTGCTAACGGAACTCATCTACTACCTCGACGACTTGCTGGATCAAGAAGGCGAGGGATGTCATCGAGCTGAACGTGGAGGTGCCGTGCGTTCGGTACTTGATCGGTTGACATGAGAAGAAGTTCGACTACATCAACCGTGTTGTGAAATGCTTCCGCTTCCACTCTACAATGGTACGTAGACACACTCTCCCCCTCGCTGCTATGCATCTCCATGGATAGATCATTGCATGTGAGTAGTCATTTTTTGTTTTCCATGCAACGATTCCCAACACCTCTAACAATGATGAACCAAGATAACGCTCCCCAAGTTGCTAAAATAAAGAAGAAGAGAAGGGGGAGCGCATGTTGCTATAATTGTCGTGAGAAGGGACACATATCCTCATCATGTCCCAACGGTAACATCCCTAAGCCTCCTCTAGTCAATGATCATTATTCGCTTAGGAAGGATGTTGTTGGCAATTTGCTTGCCAAGTTTTTTGCTACCCAAAGTGGTTTGGAAATGGAAAAGACCATTTGGGTTGCCAAGCCTATTGTGACTAACTTCGTAGGACCCAACTTGGCTGGGGACCATCAAGCTCAAACTTTATCAATAGGCATGTGAAGGACATTGGAGATTTGGCTAGTTCATTAAGAAAAGTATATCCACGATTTATTTGTTCAAGCCCAATCATGTGGATTATCTTCATATTATCTATCCAATGTTCCTCTTTGCGGTAACTTGTATTTATATTGCTTACATTGAAAGTTACTCGCCCCTTGCATGTTTAGATTTTGTATCTAGCATGTGCATCTTGCATTGCACATCATATAGTATGTGATAAGCAAGAGCTCCCCCTAAATTTGTGCATTATTTAAGATTTTCTTTTGAATGCAAATGCACAATCGATTAGTACCATGGGTTACTCTTCCATGTCACATACATCTTGGTGGAGCGCTCAAAATGATAATAATTAAAAGCATGCACTCATCACCAAGCAAAGTGAATGATCATATATGGATATAAGAGATAATATCATCCAGGCACAAATTAAAGTAGCATATGATCAAACACATGGTCTCACATAAGGACATAATGTATCAAGCAAACACACAATAAAGTTCAACCAAATAAAGTGCAAGAGAGACAAAAAGCAACACTCTCTCTCGAAGGCTATGATCTATACATATATCTCCCCCTTTGGCAACAAGTTACCAAAAAGTTCAAATATGCATAGTGCTATGCGTCTCTCAGGCTTGGTCTCCATGAGGTGGGGTAGTGATGACTCCAAGAATGAAGGCTTCTATCGATGTAGCTGGAGCTGGTGAAGTGGCTGCTGGAGGTGGCACTAAAGTTGTGGCTGCTGGTGCTGATGTAGTAGCTCGAGTATATGGAACTGGCACTACAGCAGACCTCTGACCTCTTGGCACATACTGAAAAGCTTCTGTAGTTGCCTTGCCTTTCTTCTCCTCTACATCCTCCTAGAGCTGCTCAACTATTGTCTGTATCTCAGTGACTTTTAGATCAAGATCATAGAATTTTTGTTCAATGATCCTCTCCAAACTCTCCGGATTCTGAGTCAGGGTGGCCAAGCCCTTCTCAATCCTCAAGGTAGATTGGATCAGAAATCCAAGTTGATCTTGTTTGCTCTTCAAGAACACTTAAGATGCCTTTTCAGCACTTGGCATCTTTGCATCTTTCTCTGCCCTTGCCTTTGCTCTCTTCTCATGTGCTTGCACTGATGAAGGGTCATTGTCATCCATCACAACTGTGTTGTCTTCAAATTCTGGCTTGAGAGGTAAGTGCTCCTTGTCCAACAAGTAAGTGCATGTGCCCATCTTTGAGTTGATGAGCACCCGAATTTGTGGAGCATACCCACAAGACCTTTTCTGATCAGCGGCTGTCCTCTTTTGTCTCTACAATCAGACTCATGACCTTGAATTTTTGAGGGACATCAAAAATGTGCAGCAAGTTGATTGAATGTCCTCTAATCATCTTGTGATCTCCAGACTTGGGCAATAGAGTATGCCTCAAGATGGTGTTGATTGTAGGTAGACCAGACAACAGGTATGTCACAGAGCCCAACTTATGAGTTTCCAGGGCTTCATCAGGAATTTCCTTGTACATACTACCTCCGTCCGGGTTTATTAGGCCTCTCAACATCACAAGCATGTCCCCTTTTATATGGCCCCGCTTTGAAAAGGTGCATGCATGCAACCATTTCATTGGTTGCATTGAAAGGCATTGTTGTTGGTGCCATGACTGGAAAATTAATACACTTCATGCGTGCTTTTTCATTGGTTGCATGCATATGAGAGAGTGCATTGGGAGTGGAATGAAAGAATTAATGTGAGCAAATTACTATGTGTCTTGGTCTAAGAGAAGTTGTCTTTAGGCCTAATAAACCCGGACGGAGGGAGTACTTGTCATGGAGTTGTGGTCTTTCTTCTTCTTGGCATACACATCCAAGTCATCCTCATGGTCTTCTGGAGCATTGATCAATTTGGCCCATTCATCAATAGTTGATTGGTACCTTGTACCTTCAGAAATCCATACTATTCTTCCATCTGGATAGAAGTGAGCAGTGGAGTATAATTGCATGATCAGCTCATCATTCCACTTGGTGAGCTTCTGTCCAACAAACTTGTCAACTCCACATGCTTTGAAGCTGTCATATACACCTGGGAAGTGATCTTCATTCTCTCTGATGTATGTCTAGTCAACCCATCTCATGTCACAGATAATTGGCTTCTTGTCAAGCAGAATGGTCTCATAGAAGTCTTGTTGTTCTTTGGTGTGGAACTTGTAGTCCACTGTAGTTTTTCTTCTCACAGCATAAGGGTCACTCTTCGTCCAAAGTCTCAGACCTGCATCCTTCTTGATGCTCATATCCTCTGCCACTAGATGAGTGTCACTATGGTCTGGAATCTTTGGTTTGAGTTTTCTCGGCACTTGGGCTTCAACATCTTCTTCTTCAACTTCAGGCACTATGGCCTTGTTCTTCTCTTCAGCTGGGGTGTTTCTGGTGCTTCTATTGGGTGCAGACTTGGTGGTTTGAGAAGCAGCTTTGGGAGCAGATTTAGGCTTAGGAGCAGCTCCTAACTTGATTGCATCTCCCATAAGCTTTTGGGATTTGGGTGCTGGTGCAACATCCTCTTCCTCTTCAGAATCTCTCACCATAGTTGACTTTCCAAGAACTTTGGCAGTTGTGGTTCTTGCCCTCTTTTTCTTCTTCTGGTCATCTCCAACTGCTTCACCCTCATCTGATTCTAGAGTGAATTTCATGGTTTCTCCTGTGGCAACTTTCCTGGGCTTGGATGTTGGCACTCTCCTAGCTGGTGCCTTCTTGTTCATGCCAGACTTTCTTGAAGCAACAGTGCATACTCCGTCTTCATCACTTTCTTCTTTGAGGTGGCCCCATCCTCTACAGCAACATAATCCTCATCCTCAAGAGTCTGAGGTTCTCTTCTTCCTTTCTCTAGTGGCTGCCTTGGGCAAGTTACTTGGTGTGATCCTGCTGCCCTCATCATAGCTACTTGAGGTACTAGTGCCCTCACTCATTTGCACTTGCTCTTCAGACTTATTCTGGCCATCACTTTGGTCAGACATCCTGGCAGGAAGACTGACAGCAAACCCTGTGAATAGATATAGATGAGGTAGAGTAGATGAGCATCACAAAGTGTAGAGATTTTGCAAAACAAATGAGTCAAAAACTTAGTTTTAGTTCTCTACTGAAATGATCTCAGAGCTACCGAATATATAGACTCGGTGATACCGAAGCAACATTTGGAACCTAAACTAGTGAACTCGGTCAGACCGAGTCACAGTTCGGTGGCACCGAGATTGCTAGGGTTTCACAGAGAATTGAACTCGGTCACACCGATTTGCAATTTTCGGTTAGACCGAAAAGCGCATGTGCAATGGCCTAAGCCAAATCGGTGAGACCAATTTCAACGATTTGGTCGGTCCGAGATGAGTTCTACGGAGAGCTAACCCTAATTTTTTTGAATAAACTAAGCCTAAGGAAGATTTCTCTGGATAGATTGATTTCATACGTGGCAAGAATCATGGCATTGTCCTCGTGCTTAGAATTGGAGGCAAAAAGAGCGCACAAGGGGTCGAACACATACCCTAGTTCGGCGGGTGTTTGCTACAGCAACGACGGCGGATCAGATTCCGTCAATGGCGGCAGAAACCAGTGGCAGGAGGTCGCTGGCGGCGAGGAGGCGATCTGGAGACCCGAGGAGGCAGAGCAGGACACGCGCGGGCTGAGGGGTTTTGAAGAAATTTCCAAAATCTCACCCGTGGGTACATATATCCCGACCCTGTCGGTGTGACCGAGTGGAACAACTCGGTGACACCGAGATTGCAGAATCGCAAGCGGTTGCTGCAACTTGGTGTGACCGAAGTGTTTAAATCGGTTGCACCGAGATGAAAACCTAGATCAACTTAGTGAACTCAGGACCAAAATGGATGACTCAGTCAGACTGAAATGCACAAAGAGGTTTTGGAAGTTTAAGTCTATGACGAATCGGGGACTCCGAGTGCTCCTCACATAGAGTGGTTCGAATATGACTTGATCAAACTTTGTGATGTAGCATGAATAGAGTTTGAGACGAGAAAAGCATAGATAGCTAGAGAAAGTTCTTAGGCATTCTTGTCCATCCACTTGTCCAAAAAAGAAAGAGCCAAACACTCAAAACAATAAGTGGATGTCCTCGAATGAGTTAAATATGCAACCAACAAGCTCACACAATAAAATAGCAAATGAAATATGTGGCAAAGCATGCACAAACACTCTAGCATCTATCAAGCAATTTGCGATGACTAGGTCATCTATATATGAGTATATTGACTTAGGAGTCAAATGAGAACATTTTATCATAGGTCATACTAATTGTTTAAGCACAAGTGGGGTTACCACTTTTACATAAAGCATTGTTGTGTTCACACCATTATAGTTGGTTTAGCTCAAGTCTTAAGAGTAAAGCTCCCCCTAGATGTGATACCCCCCCTAAGAGGGATGAACTAACCTTGGGTTTGTCGATGATGACTTCATGTAGGTGTTGAAGATGTGGATGCTCAATGTTGATGTAGATCATTCGGAGCTATCCATTGGAGTGAGTTGCACTTTCAATACGTACACGGGTTAGTCCCACAAGGAACAAACAAGGATATCCATAGACATAGAATGATGCACACACAACATGATGTCCATGAAAGCATTAGTTTACCTTGTCCCTTGTCTTACCAACAAGAGGGTTTGTGACTCCTTGAACTAGTGCAAGATGTGGTAGTTATTTGGACTTGTCCTCGCCAAAATAATATGAGTGAAGTGTGTTGGCGGAGTCACCCTCAAGAACTCTCTAGTTCTTCTTCTTCGGGATCCACATCATCTTCATGGGAATCCTTGGGGTTGTAGTCATACTTGATGAAGTAGAACTTGATGTAGTCTTGGGAACCCACTTGACCAAGGCATTGGGAGCTTCTTCAAATGCATCAATCTCCTCTTGAAACTTATTCTTGCCTTTTTGCTTGTGGTCTTGTGGTGGAAGATCATCTTGAGCTTGTGTCCCTTGGAAAGAAGTAGGATCATACTTCTCTTGTTGAGGAACAAACTTTGTCTTGGGGTATTGATCTTCTTCCCACTCAACTCCATTGGCATTGAACTTTCGTTCAAAACCAACACCTTGATTCTTCCGGTGCCTTCCTTGCTTGCGTAAAATTTCCTCAAATTGCTTACTTCCGGCAAGGATCTTGTAAACACCTTTCTCTATGATTCCCTTCAATAAGCTATTTTCCTGCTCAAGTGTAACTTGGCTAAGAGAATCATTAGTGGAATCAAGAGAACTACTAGAAGCAACAACATTGGATTTAACATGATTATTGTTACTACTAGAGGAAGAATCTTTCTTAATTTTGTTGCTAGATTTTACTTGTGGCATGTAAGTAGACAAGAGTAAGTGCTTGGCAATGTAAGAAGAACTTTTCTTGCAAAGATCATCATTGATTGCCTTTAAAAACTCATGCTCTTGCTCAAGGTTGACCTTTTCAAAGCGTAACTTCTCATGAATCTTTAAAAGTTCTCGATGATCTTCCAAGGTAGTTTCATGAGCTAACTTAAGAGTGTTTAGTTCTTTAGTTAGACGCTCAATCTTCTCCTTGTCATTGTCATTCGTTTTATCTTGATTAGCATGATTAATTGACATTTCATCATAGTATTCATTACTAGAGTTGTCAACAAGTAAATCATCATCACCTAACAAATCATCTTCATCACTATTGAAATCAACATACTTGGGGTGTGATACCTTTGGGCCTTTAGCCATGAAGAATCTTCCAATTCCTTCATTTGGTGAGTCAAATATGTCATAGGAGTTGGTTGACACAAGTGCTAGACCGGCAACACCTACATCTTGAGTATATTCAAAGTCGGAGTGATAACCTCTCTCGGAGTGATGGTCGGAGTCGGAGCCGGATACCCATTCACCAACGTGAGCTTGATGTCTTCGTTTTGTGTAGCTCTTTGATGATTTGTCCTTCCTTTTCCAAATCCTTGCTTCTCCGGGAGGTTCTTCATTCATAACGATCATCTCTACTCCTTCTCTCTCTTGGTGGTGATTCCTCTCTTCTACTTCTTCTTTTAGGTGAATCTTCTCTCCTTTTGTAGGGAGCCGTACACTCATTGGAGTAGTGTCCGGGTCTTCCACAATTGTAGAAATTTTGTTCACGACTCGAAGATCTTTTGTCATTGTATGACCTTGACTTGGAACTTCTTTCCTTGCTTCCACTCTTGTAGAATTTGTTGAAGTTCTTCACCATTAGGCTCAATTCTTCATTGAAGGTTTGTTTCTCACTTGATGATGTAGGAGCATCACATGAGGCTTTGTAAGCACCACTTGACTTGTTGTGAAGCTCTTCTTTATCCTTGAGTGACATCTCAATGTGCACACCGTATCATATTTTCCATCCAATGACTTCTGTTGGCTTGAAATATTTGTAATTGGGCATCATTTGGATCAATGTGCACACGGTATCATATTTTCCATCCAAAGCTCTCAGGATCTTCTTGATGATGAATCTATCGGTCATCTCTTCACTTCCTAAGCCGGCAATCTCATTTGTGATGAGAGCAAGCCTAGAGTACATTTCAGCGACACCTTCACCATCCTTCATTTTGAACCTGTCAAGTTGACTTTGAAGCACATCCAATTTGGATTCCTTGACGAAGTCGGTACCTTCATGCATATCATCAAAGTATCCCAAATTTCCTTTGCATTCTCAAGGCGGCTGATTTTGTTGAATTCTTTGGGGCACAATCCGTTGAAGAGAATATCACAAGCTTGAGAGTTGTATTGCAGCATCTTCAACTCTTCCGCGGTAGCTTCACGGTTCGGTTCTCTCCCATCAAAGAATTCACCTTGCAAGCCAATACACACAATAGCCCAAACGGTGGGCTCATGTCCAAGAATATGCATTTTCATCTTATGCTTCCAACTAGCAAAATTAGTACCATCAAAGTAAGGACCTCTACGGTGGTAATTTCCCTCGCTAGATGCCATACTCTCCTAGGTTGTGAAACCAAGGCTATGATCACCAAAAGATATGAAAATCAAGGCAAATGGAGACCATAGCTCTAATACCACTTGTAGGATCAAAAGTATGTCTAGAGGGGGGTGATTAGACTACTTGACCAAATAAGAATCTAGCCTATTCCCAATTTTAGTTCTTGGCATATTTTAGCAACTTAGCACAAGTCAAGCAATCAACCTACACATGCAATTCTAAGAGTATAGCAGCGGAATGTAAATAATTGCATATGAAGGTAAAGGGAAGGAGTTTGAAGGGAGCAAACGCAATGTTGACACGGAGATTTTTGGCATGGTTCCGATAGGTGGTGCTATCGTACATCCACGTTGATGGAGACTTCAACCCACGAAGGGTAACGGCTGCACGAGTCCATGGAGGGCTCCACCCACGAAGGGTCCACGAAGAAGCAACCTTATCTATCCCACCCTGGCCATCGCCCACGAAGGACTTGCCTCACTAGGGTAGATCTTCACGAAGTAGGCGATCTCCTTGCCCATACAAACTCCTTGGTTCAACTCCACAATCTTGATGGAGGCTCCCAAGCGACACCTAACCAATCTAGGAGACACCACTCTCCAAAAGGTAATAGATGGTGTGTTGTTGATGAACTCCTTGCTCTTGTGCTTCAAATGATAGTCTCCCCAACACTCAACTCTCTCTCATAGGATTGTATTTGGTGGAAAGATGATTTGAGTGGAAAGCAACTTGGGGAAGTCTAGAGACCAAGATTCATATGGTTGGATTGGAATATCTTGGCCTCAACACATGAGTAGGTGGTTCTCTCTCAGAAAATGAATGCTGGAAGTGTAGGCATGTTCTGATGGCTTCCCTCACGAATGAGGAGAGGGTGGAGGGGTATATATAGCCTCCACACAAAATCTAACTATTACACACAATTTACCAAACTCGGTGGGACCGAATCAGAAAACTCGGTCGGACCGATTTAGTTCATAATGTGACGTTAGGCATTTCGGTGGGACTGACATGTCAACTCGGTGGAAGCGATTTTGTTAGGGTTAGGGCATAACATAATCTTGGTGAGACCGATTACACAAACTCGGTGGGACCGACTTTGGTAATAAGCTAACCAGAGAGTTGGTCAGGCAAACTCGGTGGGACCGATTCGCTCATCTCGGTGGGACATAAATGTTACGAAAGGGGAAAAGGGAGTTTGCATTGTGAACTCAGTGGGACCGATCTCTCATCTCGGTTAGACCGAAACGTTACGAAGAAAATAGAGAGTTTGCAATCCCATCTCGGTGAGACCGAGATCCCTATTGGTGAGACCGAAGTGACTAGGGTTTCTGGCAGTGGCTATGTCAAATGAACTCAGTGGCGCCGGATAGATCAAATCGGTGGGGTCGAGTTTGACTTTTGGTTTGGGACATATGTGGATATGAAAAAGTGGTTGAGGGTTTTTGGAGCATATCAATAAGTATTTTGAGCAAGTAAGCCATTAAGCAACACCTCATCCCCTTTTAAGAGTATTGGCTTTTTCTATAGACTCAATGTGATCTTGGATCACTAAAAGTAAAATGTAGAGTCTTGAGCTTTATAGCTTGAGCCAATCCTTTGTCCTTAGCATTTTGAGGGGTCCACATTCCTAATCCATGCCATGCCAATCATTGAACTTTCCTAAAATATTCATCTTGAAATGGCATTAGTTCAATGAGCTATATGTTGTTAATCATTACCAAAACCACCCAGGGATAGTTGCACTTTCAGCCCCCTTCCTTCTCTCTTCCCCCTTCCCTTTTCTCTTCGGTATTACATGGAAGGGGGCGCCACTTGGGAAACCCCAAGTAGGATTCAGATCCTACTTGGGGCGCACCCTGGCAGCCTCCCCTCTCCCTCCCACCTATATATATGTGGGGGGCACCCTAGCACAAGCCAGATCAATTGTTAACCATGTGCGACGCCCCCTCCATCGTTTACACCTCCCGTTATATTCTCATAGTGCTTAGGCGATGCCCTACGAGGATCACTTCACCATCATCGTCACCATGCCGTTGTGCTGATGGAAATCATCTACTACATCGATGACTTGCTGGATCAAGAAGGCGATGGATGTCATTGAGCTGAACGTGTGCAGGACATGGAGGTGCCGTGCGTTCGGTACTTGATCGGTTGACATGAGAAGAAGTTTGACTACGTCAACCGTGTTGTGAAACGCTTCCGCTTCCACTCTACAAGGGTACGTAGACACACTCTCCCCCTCATTGCTATGCATTTCCATGGATAGACCATTGCGTGTGAATAGACATTTTTTTGTTTTGCATGCAACGATTCCCAACACCTCTAACAATGATGAACCAAGATAATGCTCCCCAAGTTGCTAAAATAAAGAAGAATAGAAGGGGGAGCACATGTTGCTATAATAGTCATGAGAAGGGACACATATCCTCATCATGTCCCAGCGGTAACATCCCTAAGCCTCCTCTAGTCAATGATCATTATTCGCTTAGGAAGGATGTTGTTGGCAATTTGTTTGCCAAGTTTGTTGGTGCCCAAAGTGGTTTGGAAATGGAAAAGACCATTTGGGTTGCCAAGCCTATTGTGACTAACTTCTTAGGACCCAACTTGGTTGGGGACCATCAATTTCAAACTTGATCAAATAGGCATGTGGAGGACATTGGAGATTTGGCTAGTTCATTAAGAAAAGGATATCCACGATTTATTTGTTCAAGCCCAGTCATGTGGATTATCTTCATATTATCTATCCAATGTTCCTCTTTGTGGTAACTTGTATTTATATTGCTTACATTGAAAGTTACTCGCCCCTTGCATGTTTAGGTTTTGTATCTAGCATGTGCATCTTGCATTGCACATCATACAGTGGTGTTTGTTTTTTTTGAGCCTTTAGTGTATCATATTTGAATCTTGGGGGGGGGGGGTCTCTTGTGAGAGATTAGTGGATCATCACATTATGGGTGTGTGTTATGTTTTGTGCAGATCACAAACCCAAAATGTGAATATGAGAAATACCACCTAGTGTTGATATTCAGTATTATGTAGTCACTATGTGGTATGTCAAGCTCATTTGAAATTCAAATTCTCAAAGTATCCATTAATTATCTCTTGCTGGTTGTTATTTGCCTTCGTAATGTGCTTTGACGAGGTGTCCTTAGAGTTTCACAGTATCTTACTGGACACCCCATGCGCACGGGATATTTTGACCCCCGTGCACACAGGGTGCCGCATAACTCTCTGTACACCCCATGCGCACGGGGTCTATTGACCCCCGTGCACACGGGGTGGGGTTTCAGTCTCTAAATACCCCATGCGCACGGGGCTGACTTAGCCGATGTGCATGGGGTCCAATGGGCAGAAATGCCCACCTGGCCTAGAATACTATGAAACCCTGTTCTTATCATTTGGTTATGATTTTGATCTTATGCGTCTTTGGAATCTACCACTGAGTGTTATTTCCCAATACCATTGTTATTCTCTTACAATTGGTATTTCTTCATGTGGTAGAACTTGATGATCATCTTCTTCTCGGCTCGGCTCATGCTTCAACATGCCTTATCTCACACTTCCACTATCTACAATCTATTTAAGTGAGATAAACCTTTGACCATGTGTGTAGTGTATATCATATGCTCATTGATTGCTGCTTAGTTCGTATGTTGTTTTTTATGCGCAGTCTTGTGTGGATTCATCACTTTGATATAATTTGGACAACTTGAATGCTTTGTGATATTATTGGTGCATCGTGTATGTGTTCTCTTGTCCAAATTATATCTCTTTGGATCTTGTTCGGCTTGTGCATTCATATTTACTTATATACTTCTTCATGCCTTGCTTGCTCGACTTGATCCTCTATATAGGGTAAACTCCATAATATCCCTTATGATTAAAGTTGTGCTTGAATTTTGAGTTCATATCCATATGCACATATTTAATGTGGAGTTTGCCCTATGTATTGTAGTTTGACTATCTACTTCGGGCCTGATAAGTCTGGGGACCAAATTATACCTTAATATGTTCTCAGTACTTTGGAGAAGCAATGGATGCTTGGCTTATTCATGAGGAAAGTGGAGACACCGTGGAAAACTACTAGAGGCAAGCTTGGTTGATTCTTTGCTTTGAGGGAGAAGATAATTAAAAACTTGATTCAGTTGTAAGTGTTTCATTCTCATCACCAAAACATGGTTAACTAATATTTGGGTCAATTTGTTGGATATGCATCAAACTCCCACACTTACCGTATTCTTAATAAATCCACGGGATGTATTGAGAAAATGACGAATGTGGAGCGTCATGAGAATAACCGCTTCCACGCGGAGCAATTTGTTTCAAGTGTTGTAGGTGATGAGGCCCTTCCCAAGCTACAAGTGCAATGGGGATTGATCATATTCTTCCACAAGAAACACCCCATGTTCATGTAGAAGAAGAAGGAAAAAGAGACCCTCTTGTGGATCCACCACAAGGGAAGTCATCACCCCAACACAGGAGCAAGATGCTATGGGAGATCATGTACCTATCCAAGAACAAGATCAAGTCCCTCATGTTCACGTACTAAATCAAGGGCCCGTTGAACCAATGCTCACCCGGTAACAAGTACTCACTTCATGCATTTATTCAAATTAGAGTCAACATTGTGTATGTTGCATCTTGGCATGATTAGTACTTGTTGAGTTTGTGTATCTTGCAAAATCGTAAACCCTCCTCTTTGCATCTATGAGCCATTTGAGAAGGAGCATATCATGGGGATCTCTAAAACTATTCTCAAGGTTCATTTATCTCAAATATGCCAATTAAGCAATGTATTGCATACCAATTCCTCGAAGTGCTCTTATGTTCAATATTGATAAATTTGCAAAAACACTCACAATTTGGTTATGGTATTATGTCTCGTGCTTAGTAATTCATTTTATGCAAATGAGATCAATTTATGACATGTGCCTTGTGCCATGTGCCATGTGACAAAGCTCTTATGCTAAAGATCAAGTTTGTATAATAATGTATTCATTCATGGATATCAAGTCCTTATCTTTTGTACCTTTTTGTGTGTGAAAGTTTCTTTGTGGATGTTCAACTTGATGATTATTTGCCACATAAGAAACTTATACAGATGGGAAAGTGCATATGTCTCTTTTTGATATTTGTTCGTTTACTACCGGTCCTTGGGATTGTCTCTTTTGATTCTTTGTTGAATCTGGTAAGACGGTGAGTAGTGAGTGCTTGTATGTATTTCTTATATCTTTTCACTCATGAGTTTTTGGATATATTTTGGAGCCATTCTTAGCATGATGATACTGTTGGATACTTCCCGTATATCTTGTCCAAAATATGTTCTTTGGATCTTTTGAATGTGTGACTCTCATGCTTTATCTTCTTGTCGCATTCTATGGATCCCCAATATAGTTTGAGCTCCTCCATTTATTCATAAATGGGTATGTGCATTTGATTCCACTCACATTTGAGAAATGCATAAATTAAGGAGGAACTCATACTATATTCCCCTTCTAAATTTCTTCCATTTTGGCATTTGCTGCCAATGGGGGAGAAGTTTAGATGGTTTAGGAGAAGTGGGTTGGTTCTAATCATTCATGCATATCTATATTCGGTGTGTTTTCTTTTTGCATGGATGTGTATATAGAGAAAAATCCACCAAGTTCTTTCACGTGCATATATTGTGGGGGAGTTTGCTCTATATAGTGTGGTTTTACTAGCATCAAATTCTTGTGTAGTATTTCGATGCTAGTACAACCGGTTTTGATAACATCAACTATCTTTGTGATACTTGAGGCTATCAAAACCATCGCAAGTATACAATTTATTCTTGGATAGATTGCATACTTGTTTTAAATTCATTATATAAGCCCTCTTGTTGAGATTGTCATTAGTTACCAAAATGGGGGAGACTAAAAGGGCATGTAGCCCCTAAGTGTGGTTTTGGTAATTAATGACAATCTCTATGGACTAATGTTTTCATTGAGATATATTTGAAGGGATTGTCCATGGATGGTGCATCAAGGATATTAGATGGAATCCATTGAATCCTATATGAAGAAATGTTCCACAGTGATGCATGAAGCATGTTGGATTTATGTGGGAAGAATGCCATCAAAACATCCGAAGACGTCCTCATGGTATCCCTCTCTGGAAACCATGTGCCCACGAGCCTCCTGACCCCAGCGCACACGGGGTCGAGTGTCAACTCTCTGGATACACCATGCGCACGGGGTCCCTGACCCCCGTGCCCACGGGGCCTAGGTTTTGGCTCTCGAGGTCACATATACAGTGAGGTTTCAAGTTGGTCTTAGGGGATTTATGTTGACGCCATCAAGATTGATTTTAATGTCTAACCAACTATATTCAAGGTGGAGTCCGTTATGGGATCTCAAAGATTGACATATATGTGCCTTTAAGGATCAAGATCCTGAGAGTATAATCAAATAGAATAATTCAAGTTATGGTTTCAAGAAAAGATCATGGTAAGCTCATGTTTTGGGTTTTTAGTTGATCAAGTCTTGAAACGGGCAACTAAAGTGAAGAATTCATTATGCCTCTCAGGAGATTATGATGGAGTTTTTAGAGAGCAAATGATGACCAATATGATATTCACAGTGGAACTTGATATGGTCATGAAAGAGTCTTTGGTGATCTCTTTCTTGAAGCAATGAAGACAAATGAAGAGTTCATTGTGGCATTCAAGAAACCAAGATGGGACATGAGGTAAAGATGTTGGTTGACCGAGATCAAGCTCGAAGATTATCTAGATGGTCATCTCTCGAAGCGCAAACATTGTACCACGTGGGATTAAGTGATCTAGTGGTATGGTAAGTAAATATGAATTGTGCTTTGTTACCTAACCCATGCCATGTGTTTATTATGTCTCTTTGGGTTAGGTGTTTCTCATGGACTTGCATAAAAAAGGAGAGATTTCAAGTAGCGTATGTGTGGATGACATCAAGTGGTGATGGTCATCGGGTTCGAGGAGTCCAAGTGCAAGATGAGAAGCCAGAGGTTGTATGCTTTGAAGCTTGCAGTCCAAATCATGATAATTCACATGTGAACACGGCTCAAGTTAAGGCTTCCCTCATTGCAATATGAGGCAGCAATCCGAGTATCTTCACCAAGTGGTTGTGGACAAGAAAATGATCCCAACGTGAGTCAAGCATTTAAGTCATCATCAAGCTCAAGTGGAATGTGCAAGGCAAAGGTATACCTTAGCTAGGTTTTCCAAGTTTTTCCGGTGTCATGGTTCTTGGAGGGAGACCGGATTATAGGTTTGATAGTCGTACTATCAAGAGGGACTTTCGGGCGAGTAGCTTGATCACATCGCACAAAGAGAGCTCAAACCTTTGAATAATTTGCATAATTATTTCTTGTTGATCTTGGGCTTTTCCATAGCTTTAAAACGAGCCCAAGATCATCGAATTTGGAGTTCGTATGCCAAAGTTATGCACGTTTTAGTGGGCTGCTGCAGGCTATCACGGGTACCCCGTGGGCACAGGTTTTTTTACCCCTGTGGGCACGGGGGCCCATGCGCACGGGCTTTAACATGTGCACGGGACCCTGTGGGAATGGAGTATAAACCACCGTGGGCACGGGGTGTCCAGGAAGTGCCCGTTGAGCCCCAACGACTAGTTTTGGGTTTTGGCTATTTAAGGGCTCCTTCCTCCCCCCGGTTGGGGGGCTATTCACACACATTCTAAACATCATTTTGAGCCTCTTACCACCTCTCCCAAAACCCTATATCCCCTCTAAGTGAAGGGGGATTTGTGGATGGATCTTGGAGTCATTTGTTGATTTCCTCCATCGCATCCACTCTCTTCAATATCCTACTTTCTTGAGTTGCATCTTGTGAGATTGAGAGAGTGAGTTGATGTAGAGACCAGACCTCAAACAGTCTGATCTCTATGCATCAGTGTCATCCCTGGATCAGTAATGCTGACACGCACAATACTTGAAGGATTTATAACAGAGTAGCAATCACACACTTATTACATCGAATGTCTCAAAAGAGAACTTATTACAATAAATATGGCTTAAGGCCATCTATATATGATAACATCGGAAGGCTTGGAAGACAAAGTGAGTCCATCAACTCCAACGGCATCACTGAGTGAAAGATCACGACCTAAGGCACCTTACTCGTCGTCTGAAAAGTCTGCAACATGAACGTTGCAGCCCGAAACTGGTCAGCACATGGAATATGCTGGCAACATAACACATAGAGTAATGAACAGAATAATGCTATCACTATATGCATATATGGCTGGTGGAAAGCTCTATGGTTACAGTTTTGCATAAAGCCAATTTTTCCCTACAACAAAGGAATAAATTTTATTTAACTATCATGGTGGTTGTTAAACATTGAGAAGGTTCACCCAACTCAATCCCAATTAAGCATCATTATTAAACCCAATAAAATTATATTAAGAGTGATGATATCCACATGATAATCCAAGAACTAGATACTCAAAACATCCATAACCGGGGACACGGCTAACCATGATTAGTTTGTACAATCTGTAGAGGTTTGTGCACTTTTCCCCACAAGACTCGAATACATCCATGGTCGGAGAAACGAGACACAGTCTTTCTGAAACAATAACTCTTTACTCTGGGTGGACAGTTACACCTACTTTCCCCTACATCTTCTAGCCCACCACTGAAAGAGGTCTTGCAACGTACTCAACTATGCTAGAGCCCATAATAGCTTGTGGCTGCACACGGAAGTTTCTAGCATGAATAATCTTATGATCCCTTTGAGCCTGGGTGGCGGTCCATAGGAGAATCACACGGTACCCCGGGATTTCCAAAAAAACAGGAAACACTAGGTTCCCCAGGTGCCTCAATCCACCCAGATGTGTATTAAAGTAGCCACCTTAAGTTAACCATTAATTAAAACTCTCACATCTGTCATGAATTCTCTCAAAACCAAACCACATCTACAAGCATAGCATAGCAATATAAGAAACATAGAAGTAGCTCCCAAAGGTTTGATAATAAACATGGCAATATGTACTACCTCATCTACTTCCCAAAACCCACATGTTAATCAGATCCTAACCATGCAATTGTTTGAGGATTGATCTAATGCAATAAAACTGGGTAGTAAATAGGTATGATCAAAGTGTTACTTGCCTTGCTGATGATCCGTGAAACCTAGAGACTCGTAGTAGCACGCTTTGCACTCCGGGTACTCTATCGCAAACAAACAAGCATACAATAAGCACTCAACTAGAAGCACGGATAAAACTCAAATAAGAGATCTAACCAGAAAGTTCAACTTAAGAACTCCGGTTTGCAAAAAGAATCAAATGAAACGAAGCAACGAAATGCAAACTACGAAAGAACCAAGCTTCGTTTACTAATATGGACTTAAGTAAAATTTTACAGTAGCAAAAACTTGTTTAAGTTGGTTAAACAGAAAGAGGGCTTCGAGACGAAACTCTAGGCACTTGAATCGCCTGATTCCGATAAACGAGCGAAAAGATAAACTAAAACAAAAATCAGGGCAGAAATCACGATAAAAAACAATCGTGGAAAATCCCTGGAAAAAGAAAAACTGATGAAGAGGCTAACGAACGAACGTTCGTTGTCTACGGCTAAACGGTGAAAATCGTTCGTTAAAACGAACGAACGAATGGGCGTTCGCTAAAAAAATAAACCGAAAAAATAAAACCGATCTAGTAATAAAAATAACCGCGGGTTCTTGAAAAAACCGAACAGCTTTTAGATTAAAACCGACAGCTACCTCGTAGATCGGGACGGCGGCGGAGGAGGCGGTCAACTCCGGCGGCGGGGTCGACGGGGCGGCGGGGGTTGGCGGCGGCGGCGGCGACGGCTCAGGGTTAGGGTTTGGGCGGCGGCGGCGGCTAGGCTCGGGATGGGGGGGGGGGGGGTCGCGGGGCGCGACTTATAAAGGGGTCCGGCCTCGGAAGTCCTGGCCGGTTACGGCCCGGAGTCGGTTAGAACTTTTTTTCTTTAAATAATTCCGCGCAGAAAAACAAAGAAAAGAAATACTAAACGGACTCCAAAAATCCTGAAATAAATTTTCCCCGTCCTCTAAAATATAGCGGACACAGTGAACATTTATTTGGGCCTCTAATGCAATTTTGAAAAAGCATGTTTTTCCTAATTCAAATAAAATAGAGATAAAACTCCGAATAAAAATCTTATTTGATTTTAATATTAAATCTCCAATATTTCTTTTTTTGGGAATGTCATTTTATTCCCTCTCTTTTATTTTTATAAAAGAAATATTCGAAGAGAAAATAATTAAAATCAAATGATCCTCTTTTCAAAATTTGAGAAAACTCAAATGTGAAAATAACGAAATCCCCAACTCTCTCCGTGGGTCCTTGAGTTGCGTATAATTTCTAGGATCAAGCCAAAATGCAATAAAATATGATATGCAATGATGATCTAATGTATAACATTCCAAATTGAAAATTTGGGATGTTACAAACCTACCCCCCTTAAGATGAATCTTGCCCTCGAGATTCGGGTTGGCCAGAAAATAGGTGAGGGCGATCCTTCCCTAGGTCTTCCTCTCGTTCCCAGGTGGCTTCATCTTCGGTATGGTGGCTCCACTGAACTTTGCAGAACTGGATAACCTTGTTGCGCGTGACTCGGCTGGCAAACTCGAGAATCTTCACTGGTTTCTCCTCGTAGGTCAAATCGCTATCCAACTGAATCGCTCCCAGTGGCACTGTATCTCTCAGAGGAATATCGGCCATCTCTGCATGGCACTTCTTCAGCTGGGAAACGCGGAACACATTGTGAACTCCTGACAATCCTTCTGGCAATTCCAACTTGTAAGCAACTTCTCCCATACGTTCCAAAACTTTGTATGGTCCCACAAAATGTGGTGCTAACTTTCCCTTAACTCCAAAACACTTAACTCCTCGAAGTGGGGACACCTGAAGATAAACTCTGTCTCCGACTTCGTAAACTGTCTCCTTGCGTTTAGAATCCGCATAGCTTTTCTGCCTGGACTGGGCTACCTTGAGTCTATTGCGAATCAACTTAACCTTCTCTTCAGACTCTTTAATTAAATCTGGTCCAAAAAACTAACGGTCTCCAACTTCATCCCATAGCAATGGTGTCCTGCACATCCTTCCGTACAAAGCTTCGAAAGGGGCCATCTTCAAACTGGCTTGATAGCTGTTGTTGTAAGAGAACTCTGCATAAGGCAAATTGTCGTCCCAACTAGATCCATAATCTAGCGCACAAGCTCTCAACATGTCCTCCAGAATTTGATTGACTAGCTCGGTCTGTCCATCTCTCTATGGATGAAAGGCTGTACTGAACTCTAGCCTGGTACCCAAAGTTTCATGTAACTGATTCCAGAACTTTGAGGTAAACTGGGTTCCTCTTTCTGATACAATGGTCCTCGGAACTCCATGCAGACATACGATACTGGTCATGTATATCTTTGCCAACTTAGCACTGGTATAAGTGGTCTTCACTGTGATGAAATGAGCTACCTTCGTCAAACGATCGACTACAACCCATATCGAGTCATAGCCCGAACGAGTCCTGGGCAATCCCGTGATAAAATCCATGCCTAGTTTATCCCACTTCCATTCGGGTGTCGGCAAAGGCTGTAGCAATCCGGATGGCTTCTGATGTTCTGCCTTTACTCTCTGACATACATCACAAACTGCTACATACTCCGCAATATCCTTCTTCATTCTGGTCCACCAGAAACTATCCTTCAAATCCAGATACATCTTAGTATTTCCTGGGTGAATCGAATATGGCAAATCATGGGCCTCCTACAGAATCAACCTCCTGATCTCCGGATCATTAGGCACATATACGCAGTCCTCAAACCATAAGGTATCGTACTCATCCTCACGAAATCCTTTGGCCTTTCCTTTGCTCATCCTTTCCTTTATCTCGGCAATCTCCTTGTCCGTCTTCTGGGCTTCTCTGATCTTATCCATCAAAGTAGACTGAATCTCCAATGCTGCTACATAGCCTCTCGGAACAATTTCAAACATAGCTCACGAAGATCCTCTGCTAACTCCTGAGGCAATTCTCCGGTCATGAGTGTATTGACATGACTCTTGCGGCTCAACGCATCGGCTACTACGTTAGCCTTTCCGGGATGATACTGCAACCTCATATCATAATCCTTGATTAGCTCTAACCATCTCCTCTACCTAAGATTCAACTCCTTCTGCGTGAAGATATACTTCAAACTCTTGTGATCCGTGTACACCTCACAATGGTTTTCGATGAGAAAATGTCTCCATGTTTTCAACGCATGCACTACCGCTGCTAACTCCAAATCATGTGTAGCATAATTCAACTCATGGCGTTTAAGCTGTCGTGAAGCGTATGAAACAACTCTTCCCTCCTGCATAAGCATTGCTCCAAGTCCTCGACGAGAAGCGTTGCAATACACTTGATAATCCTTGCGTTGATCTGGAGGAATCAACACTGGTGTTGTAACCAAAGGTTTCTTCAACTCCTGAAAACTGGCCTCACATTCCTCAGTCCATATGAACTTGGTGTCCTTCTTCAACAACTCTGTCATAGGCTTCGTAATCTTCGATAAATTCTCAGTTATCCTCCGGTAGTATCCGGCGAGTCCAAGAAAACTTCGGATCTCTCCAACTAACGCGGGTGCTTCCCAATTTGTCACAGTGACAACCTTGGTAGGGTCTACTCCTATTCCTTCTCCGGATATAACATGTCCGAGGAATCCAACTTCCTTCAACCAAAACTCACACTTGCTGAACTTGGCATATAACTGATGTTCTCTGAGCTTCCCAAGTACCAAACGCAAATGCTCCTTATGTTCCTCTTCATTCTTCGAGTAAACCAGAATATCATCAATGAACACCACGACGAACTTATCCAGAAACTCCATAAACACCTTGTTCATCATGTTCATGAAATAGGCAGGTGCGTTAGTCAGACCAAATGACATAACGGTATACTCATATAGCCCGTACCTTGTGGTAAAAGTTGTCTTAGGTATATCCTGCTCTCGAATCTTCAGCTGGTGGTATCCTGATCGCAGATCGATCTTGGAAAATACTTTAGCTCCTTGCAACTGGTCAAATAGATCATTGATCATCGGCAGTGGGTACTTGTTCTTGATCGTTACTTCATTTAATCCTTGATAATCAACAACCATCCTCAACGATCCATCCTTCTTCTCCACTAGAAGCACTGGTGATCCCCAAGGTGACAAACTTGGGCGAACATAGCCTTTATCCAGTAACTCCTTAATCTGCTTCTTAATTTCCTCCAAATCCTTTGCGGGCATCCTGTACGGTCTCTTGGATATTGGCCCTGTGCCTCGCAAGAGCTTAGTCAAAAACTCAATGTCTCTATCCGGTGGCATGCCTGGCAACTCTTCTGGAAATAAATCTGGGAAATCCTTCACCACTGGTACTTCCTCCAGTACAACTCCTGATAAGGAATTCACTTGAGTCCTCTTTGGCACATGCCGGGATACATACTTGATTCTCCTTCCTTCCAGGGTGGTGAGCAAAATTGACTTACTGGCACAATACATCAATAGCCAATCCATATCCAAAATCACATCCAAACCTTGCGACTCCAAAATTATCAGGCCTGAGGGGAATACATGCCTACCTATGGTCAATGGCATCTGAAAACATCCTTGGCTTGCCATATACTCCACTCTTGGCGAGCTTACTAACATAAGTGCTCTAAGAACTTTGGTGGGCAGTTTATACTTATCCACAAATCTCCTTGTATGAATGCGATGCACCAGTATCAAAAAGAACGATTGCAGTAAATGACTTAACCAAAAACTTACCTATTACTTCATCTGGCTGTGCTTCAACCTCCTCCACGTTAACGTGGTTCACTTGTCCCCTGTTGAAAGGGTTTGGCTTCTTCCCAGGGCTTCCATTGCCATTTCCATTCTTAGCTTCAGGACATTTATTGGCATAATGTCTAGTCTTCTGGCACTTGTAGCAAGTAATGTGACTTAGATCCTTCTTGGCGGGTGTTGCTGGGTTGGAACAGTTCTGTCCGTTGCTTCCTCCATTACCATTCCCATTCTTGGGGCCACTATGGTTGTGCGAACTTCCTCCATTGTGGTTGTGACCTCCATGGTTATGATGAAAAGGTCCTCCCGAGTTCGGAGTAAAACGGGGCCTCTGCTGAGCTCCAGAATTGTACTTCCCGTGTCGATACTTCCTCTTGCGGTTGTCAATCTGCTGCTACTTCCCTTCAATCATGAGAGCTCTATCTACCAACTCCTGGTAGTTGTTGAAGGTTGCCACCATCAACTGCATGCTCAGCTCATCATTTAGTCCTTCAGAAACTTCTCCTGCTTAGCTGCATCTGTTGCAACATCATCTGTGGCATAACGTGCTAACTTACTAAAGCCATCCACATACTGGCCTATTGTGCGTCCTCCTTGGCACAAGTTGTGAAAATCACGGTTCGTCATGGCCATAGCTCCTGCTGAAACATGGGCAGTACAGAAAGCCTGCTGAAACTGGTCCCATGTGACAGTGTCGATGGGATAAGTCGCTGTGAAATTCTCCCACCATGATGCTGCGGGTCCATCAAGCTGATGTGTGGCCAAACACACTCTCTCCGCATATGTGCATCCTGCAGTGGTCAACTCCCTTCCAATCTTGCGGAGCCAATCATTTGCAACTATCGGCTCGGTGCTACTGGAGAACACCGGCGGATTCAGCCTCAAGAAACGGGCTAAGTGATCAACAGGTGGTGGTGCTGGTGGGTTATTGTTGTTGTTCCCCTGATTCTGATTCTGGACTAGTATCTACATCAATGCATTCTGCGGCTGATCAATTGAGTGAGCTTCGGTGGGAAAGCAAAACCATTGTCATGTCTCGGAGGCATATGATGGGTTTAGAAAAGATGAGAAAATAGAATAGAAATAGATCTAGAGGGAAAACACTACCCATATGCACATGAGACAAACACAATCAATATCTCTTCAATCAATTCAAACAAGGGCATACAACGGTCTAACTATCATTACAAGAGTGCTCGGACTATACTATATACACGGGGGAATACTACTACTGATATGGTGGTCGACTAGAAAAATTGATCGGTGGAAGACTCCATGATATCAGCTCCAGCTTCATCAACATAGTCATCATCACTATCATCGGGGTCCGAGTCGGTGTCGTCTATGATGATGTAGTTCTCCGGGCAAGTGGAATCATCGTCTTCTCCTCCTAGCGCGGGGTCTCCCATGAATATTCCTAGCTTCTTCTTCAGATCGTCATTCTTCTCCACGAGTATCGTCATTTCCTCCTCATATCCATCGCGTGTAGTCTTGAGTTCTTCTTCCAGCTCCATGATCCTGGTCATTGCCTTCTTCATATCTATCATGCCTACACACATCTAGTTCTCCTGGCGACGAATGTGCTAGTTTAACTCCTGGATGAAAACTGCAATAGATCTATCCTTCCTAGTGCTGATTGCTGATCATTTCCCATTGCTCATCTCGGTGCCCACAAATCTGGTAGATAGTATCCTTGAGATCCTTGTGGTAAAATTCTCCAATGCATCCCGTGGTGATGTGGGCTGCCATGCTCTTTCCTAGACTCCAGGTTGGTGCATCAAAGGAAAACTCTATGGGCTCGATGACTGGCATGAATGTCCTTCCTGGAACTTGAACTCGAATCATCCAACGCTCCTCTTCTGGTAAAGTGGTGATGTAGGTCCTGGTGAAACTTGGTATTTCGATGTTTAGGTATCTAGTAACTTCCTTCAAGTGCCGTCCAAAAGGTGTATCTTCATACGGTTGCGCGAACTTGTTTCTTGCATCCGCCCTCCTAAAGAGTAGAAAAGGGAGAGGAGTCAGAAATGAGAAGAGAGTAGTGATCTAGGGTTTTAGCTTAATGGTCGTGTCCTATAGTCAATGTGTGCTCTGATACCATCTTGTAGCAACCAGACCTCAAACAGTCTGATCTCTATGCATCAGTGTCATCCCTAGATCGGTAAAGTTGACACGCACAATACTTGAAGGATTTATAACAGAGTAGAAATGGCACACTTATTACATCGAATGTCTCAAAAGAGAACTTATTACAATAAAAATGGCTTAAGGCCATCTAAATACGATAACAACGGAAGGCTTGGAAGATAAAGTGAGTCCATCAACTCCAACGGCACCACTGAGTGAAAGATCACGACCTAAGGCACCTTAATCGTCGTCTGAAAAGTCTGCAACATGAACGTTGCAGCTCGAAACGGCTCAGCACATAGAATATGCTCGCAATGTAACACATAGAGTAATGAACAGAATAATGCTATCACTACATGCATATATGGCTGGTGGAAAGCTCTATGGTTACAGTTTTGCATAAAGCCAATTTTTCCCTACAACAAAGGAATAAATTTTATTTAACTATCATGGTGGTTGTTAAACATTGAGAAGGTTCACCCAACTCAATCCCAATTAACCATCATTATTAAACCCAATCAACTTATATTAAGAGTGATGAGATCCACATGATAATCCAAGAACTAGATACTCAAAACGTCCATAACCGGGGACACGGCTAACCATGATTAGTTTGTACACTCTGCAGAGGTTTGGGCACTTTTCCCCACAAGACTAGAATACATCCATGGTCGGAGAAACGAGACACAGTCTTTCTGAAACAATAACTCTTTACTCTGGGTGGACAGTTACACCTACTTTCCCCTACATCTTCTAGCCCACCACTGAAAGAGGTCTTGCAACGTACTCAACTATGCTAGAGCCCATAATAGCTTGTGGCTGCACACGGAAGAATCACATGGTACCCCGGGAGAATCACATGGTACCCCGGGATTTCCAAAAAATAGGCAACACTAGGTTCCCCAAGTGCCTCAATCCACCCAGATGTGTATTAAAGTAGCCACCTTAAGTTAACCATTATTAAAACTCTCACATTTGTCATGAATTCTCTCAAAATCAAGCCACGTCTACAAGCATAACATAGCAATATAAGCAACGTAGAAGTAACTCCCAAAGGTTTGATATAAATAGGGCAATAGGTACTACCTCATCTACTTCCCAAAACCCACATGTTAATCAAATCCTAACCATGCAATTGTTTGAGGATTGATCTAATGCAATAAAACTGGGTAGTAAAGAGGTATGATCAAAGTGTTACTTGCCTTGCTGATGATCCGTGAAACCTAGAGACTCATAGTAGCACGCTTCGTACTCCGGGTACTCTATCGCAAACAAACAAGCATACAATAAGAACTCAACTAGAAGCACGGATAAAACTCAAATAAGAGATCTAACCAGAAAGTTCAACTTAAGAACTGAAGTTTGCAAAAAGAATCAAATCAAACGAAGCAACGAAACTCAAACTGCGAAAGAAACAGGCTTTGTTTACTAATCTGGACTTAAGTCAAATTTTACAGTAGTAAAAACTTGTTTAAGTTGGTTAAACAGAAAGAGGGCTTCGAGACGAAACACTAGGCGCTTGAATCGCCTGATTCCGATAAATGAGCGAAAAGATAAACTAATAAGAAAATCAGGGCAGAAATCACGATCGAAAATAATCGCGGAAAATCCCAGGAAAAAGAAAAACTGACGAACAGGTTAACGAAAGAACGTTCGCTGTCTGCGGCTAAACGGTGAAAATCGTTCGTTAAGATGAATGAACAAACGGGCATTCGCTAAAAAACTAAACCGAAAAAAACCCGATCTAGTAATAAAAATAACCGCGGGTTCTTAAAAAAACCCGAACGGTTTTTAGATTAAAACTGACGGCTACCTCATAGATTGGGACGGTGGCGGCGGCGGTGGTCAACTCCGGCGGTGGCGGCGGTCAACTCCAACGGCAGGGTCGGCGGGCGGTGGCGGCGGCGGGGATGGCGGCGGCGACGTGTGGCGCGACGCAACGGCGGCGACGGCTTGGGGTTAGGGTTTGGGCGGCAACGGTGGCTGGGCTCGGGGTGGGATGGGGGGTTGCCGGGCGCGACTTATAAAGGGGGGCGGCCTGGGGACTCCTGGCCGGTTACGGCCCGGAGTTGGTTAGAACTTTTTTTTAAAATAATTCTGCGCAGAAAAACAAAGAGAAGAAATATTAAACGGAGTCCAAAAATCCTGAAATAAATTTTCCCCATCCTCTAAAAATATAGCGGACAAAGAGAACATTTATTTGGGCCTCTAATGCAATTTTGAAAAACGCATGTTTTTCCTAATTCAAATAAAATAGCGATAAAACTCCGAATAAAGATGTTATTTGATTTTAATATTAAATCTCCAATATTTCTTTATTTTGGGAAAGTCATTTTATCCCCTCTCTTTTATTTTTATAAAAGAAATATTCGAAGAGAAAATAATTAAAATCAAATGATTCTCTTTTCAAAATTTGAGAAAACTCAAATATGAAAATAACGAAATTCCCAACTCTCTCCGTGGGTCCTTGAGTTGCGTAGAATTTCTAGGATCAAGCCAAAATGCAATAAAATATGATATGCAATGATGATCTAGTGTATAACATTCCAAATTGAAAATTTGGGATGTTACAGTTGAGCATTTGTTGCTTGACCTTGTGTTCTACTTGTTGCATTGGTTTGAGCTCCCCGCATCGATTTGTTCGAGTGAGTGCCCGTGAGTTTATTAATCTTGGAGGCTTTGCCTCCTAGATGGCTAGGTGATATCTTTGAGTAGTTCGTGAAGAGGCCTATAGGTGATCAAGGTTCCTCTGGAAGCTTGCTTTTATGGTGTCCTCTGGGGAAGGCTGTGAAGTGGCCTAGGTGGTCAAGTTCCTCTGGAAGCTTCCGTAGTTCTGGTGTCCTTCGAGGAAGATTGTAAAGGTGTGGTGGTCGCCTTCAAGATCAACCCTGAGTGAACCGAGGCTCATCTGTTGGGGGTGACTCGAAAGGGAGAATAGAGTGAGTCAATTGGTGATGCCCTGGAGCTTAGGCTTCGGCTTCGCTCTAACGGAGATTAGCACTCTCACGAGTGTGAACTTCGGGATAAATCCGCGTCCCTAACTCACTTGTGGTTATCTCATACCCACACCCTTTACTTTCTGCAATTCATACTTGCTCATATTGATATATCTTGTGCTAGTTGAATTTTAGTTGTTCCTACATTTACATATCTTGTGATATAATTTGTGCTTGCTAGTTTCCTTAAGTGCCTATATTTTTTATCATAGGTTGTTGGTGCACTTAGTTGAGCCTAGCATATTTAGGATTTGAGCTTGGAAAGTAACCATTAGTTTAATTCCGCATTAGGATAAAGCCAAATCCGTAAAAGTTTTTAAAACGCCTATTCAACCCCCCTCTCGTCGTCATCTCGATCATTTCAATAGGGATCACGTTCTTTAGCATCTTTATTCTGAAAGGCAATAATTGTTTGCTAGTATGCTTATGTATTATTGTTTTGATGTCAAATTAATAGACTATTCCTTCGAATCATTCTTGTCCCAATATTCATTCCATAGTTGCATTATTTGATCAAGAACATCATAGGTACCATTCAATATAAAAAATATCTTTGTTTTATCATTTACCTACTCAAGGACGAGCAATAATTAAGCTTGAAGATGCTGATATGTCTTCAATGTATCTATAATTTTGATTGGTTCATGCTATTATATTATCACTTTTGTATGATTTCTATGCCATGTCTTACATTCTTAAAAACCTGGTCCCAGTTCTCTCAACATGCAAAGTGTCCACCTCAACGTCCCACTAAGCAATGCATTTAAGTCTTCTCTCCCATTAAGCCATGCAAAATCTGCCACATAAGCACCAATTCTCTCAACATGCAAAGTGTCCACCTCAACGTCCCACTAAGAGCATCTCTAGCAGACCCCGTATATCACCGACCCGCAAAGCTCGTTTATAGTTCGCGGAAAGACGATTTTGCAGATCGGCACGTGTACCGGTCGAGCAGACCCCTCATAGCAGAACTGTAAAAAAGGAATACTCGTAGATATTCCATTTTTACAGTTCCTCTATGCGGGGTCTGCTCAGCCGGCGCCCGCGCTGGCCCACAAAGAGTATTCTTTTTTTTTGCAGTTATGCTATGCGGGGTCTGCTAGGCCCGCAAAACTGTTTTTATCTGAATTTGAAACATATGCCACATATTAAGAATTACAATACAATATAAGATAAATTGTCAATATTACAATACAACAATCATCCAAATTACAATAATTATTTAAATCACCTAAGCAAACTAAATAATTCAATACAAAACTTGTCTCGGGTGCAAATCACACATGAATTAAATGAAGTTAATGCAAAAACGGAATGTGTTACTAGCCAACCCTTTGCCAATGGTTCTCAATGAGATCCTCCTGAAGCTGAAAGTGGGTGTTTGCATTTTTAATCTCCCGGTAGGTCTGAGGAAATGCTCTAATGCGGTTAGGGTCTCTAGCTGGTTTGACAGGGCTACCCACATTGTCGTAGAAGAACTGCAAGTTCATGTCTCTCTCATCTTTGAGAATCATATTGTAAATAATAACACATCATGTCATGGTGTTTTTCAAGGATCGCTTGTTTTAAAAACGAGAAGGACCATGAACAATGGCAAACCTAGATTGCAATACCTTGAATGCTCTTTCAATATCTTTTCGTGTTGCCTCTTGTACCCCTGCAATTTCACATATGAAAGGATCTAGATGACGACTAGAGGGGGGGTGAATAGGCATTTTAAAACTTTTATGGATTTGGCTTTATCCTAATGTGGAATTAAAACAACATATACTTTTCAAGCACAAATCCTAAATATGCTAGGCTCACCTAAGTGCACCAACAACCTAAGCTAAACAAGATAGGAACTTAAGCAAAGTAGTAAGCACAAACTATATCACAAGATATGGCAATGAAGGAACAACTAAGCAATTCAACTAGCAGAAGATATATCAATATGAGCAAGTATGAATTGCGGAAAGTAAGGAGTGTGGGTATGAGATAACCACAAGTGAGTTGGGGACGCGGATTTATCCATCGGGTTCACACTCGTGAGAGTGCTAATCCCCATTGGAGCAGTGCCGAAGCCAAAGCTTTGGGGCGTCACCAAGTGACTCACCGTATTCTTCCTTTTGAGTCACCCCCAACGGATGTGGCTCGATTCACTCAGAGTTGGTCTTGAACGCGACCACCACACCTTTACAATATTCTCCGGAGCACACCACAAACACGGAAGCTTTCGGAGGAATTTGACCACCTAGGCCACTTCAACACCCTTTCTCGAAGGACACCACAAAAGGAAGCTTCTGGGGGAACCTTTGCTAGATAGGCCTCTTCACAATCTTCTCAATGTACCACCAAACTGTCTAGGAGGCAGAAGCCTCCAAGAGTAATAAACTCATGGGATCTCACTCGAACAAATCGATGCAGGGAGCTCAAACCAATGCAACAAATGCAATGCAAGGTCAATTAACAAATGCTCAACTCACTCTCTCAATCTCACAAGATACAACTCAAGAAAGTGGGAGATTGAAGAGAGGGGATGGAATGGAGGAAATCAACAAATGACTCCAAGATCCATTAACAAATCCCCCTTCACTTAGAGGGGAGATAGGGGTTCGGGAGAGGTGGTAAGAGGCTCAAAATGATGTTAGGAAAGTGTATGAACAGCTCCCTAGCCGGTGGGAGGGAGGAGCCCTTAAATAGCCAAAACTCAAAACTAGCCGTTGGGGCTCAACACGCAGTTCCCGGACACCTCGTGCCCACAGCGGTTTAGACCCTGTGCCCACGGGGTCCTGTGCGCACGGTACAAGCCCGTGTGGACGGGGCCCCGTGCCCATGGGGGGGGGGTTCAAAAACCCCGTGTCCACGGGGTACCCAGAATAGCCTGCAGTAGCTGACTAAAACAGTGATAGCTTTGGCATACGGACTTCAAATTAAATGATATTAGGCTCGTTTAGAAGCTAGGGAAAAGCCCAAGGTCCTCACATAGAGAACCACCGACTATCAACAAGAAATAATGATGCAAGTAATGCAAAGGTTTGAGCTCTCTACATGCGACGTGATCAAGCTACTCGCCCGAAAGTCCCTCTTGATAGTATGGCTATCAAACCTATAATCTGGTCTCCCTCCAAGAACCATGAGACCGGCAAAACTAGGAAAACCTAGATAAGGTATACCTTTTCCTTGCACATTCAACTTGAGCTTGGTGACGACTTTGATGATTGCCTCAAGTTGGAATCTTTTTCTTGTCCACAATCACTTTGTGAACATACTTGAAATGCTTCCTCATATTGCAATGAGGGACGCCTTAACTTAAGCCCATCTTCACATGTACATTATCATGATGTGGACCGCAAGCTTCCAAGCATATAACCTCCGGCTTATCATCTTGCACTTGGACTCCTTGAACCCGATGACCATCAACACTTGATGTCATCCACACATAGGCTACTTGAAATCTCTCATTAGATGCAAGCCCATGAGAAACACCTAACCCACATAGACATAGAAAGCGCATAGCATGGGTTAGCTAGAAAAGCACAATTCACAATTACTTACCATACCACTAGATCACTTGATCCCACGTGGTACAAAGATTGCGCTTTGAGAGTTGACCATCTAGATAATCTTCGAGCTTCATCTTGGTCAAACAACATCTTTACTTCATGTCCCATGTTGGTATCTTGAAAGCCACAATGAACTCTTCATTTCCCTTCGTTGCTTCAAGAAAGAGATCACCAAAGACTCTTTCATGACCATATCAAGTTTCACTATGAATATCATATTGGTCATCATTTGCTCTTTAAAGACTCCATCATAATCTCTTGAGAGGCACAATGAATTCTTTACTCTAGTTGCTTGCTTCAAGACTCGATCAACCGAAAACCCAACACATGAGCTTACCATGATCTTGTCTTGAAACCATAACTTGAATTCTTCTATTTGATTATACTCTCAAGCTCTTGATCCTTAAAATCCACATATGTCAATCTTTGAGATCCTCTAACGAACTCCACCTTGAATATATTTGGTTAGACATTAAAATCAATCTTGATGGATTCAACATAAATCCCCAAAGACCAACTTGAAACCTCACCGGATATGGGACCTCGAGTGCCAAAACTAGGTCCCGTGTGCATGGGGGTCAGGGACCCTGTGCGCACGGGGTATCCAGAGAGTTGACACTCGACCTGGTGCGCACGGGGGTCAGGATGCCAGTGCGCACGGGGTATCTAGAGAGGGATACCATGAGGAATTCTTAGAATGTTTTGATGGCATTCTTCCCACATAAATCCAACATGCATCATGCATCACTATGGAACATTTCTTCATATAGGATTCAATGCACTTGATGCTCCATAGGAATTTGTCAATTAATACCAACGCTTAGAGCAAACATATATTCATATATATGGACTTTATCCTTGATTCCATCTAATATCCTTGATGCACCATCTATGGGCAATCCCTTCAAATATATTTCAATGAAAACATTAGTCCATAGAGATTGTCATTAATCTCGAAAACCACACTTAGGGGTTACTTGCCCTTTCAACATTGTTTCCTAGTTTTGGGGTCTTTGATGCTCTTGACAAATGTGCACCAGGAAGGATAGATATCATCTGTAAGATAGTATCCCTTTGTGTACTCATGCCCATTAATAGTGTAGTTGCAAGCAGGAGCATCACCACTAGCAAGCCTAGCAAACAAATGAGACTGTTGCAACACATTGATATCATTGAGAGTACCAGACATACCAAAAAAGCAATGTCAAATCCATAAATCCTCTGACGCTACGGCCTCTAACACAATTGTTGCATCATGGGACTTGCTACAATACATTCACTGCAATGCCTTCGGGCAGTTTTTCCATGTCCAATGCATACAATCGATGCTTCCTAGCATGCCAGGCCAACCTCTTCTCTCACTTGATGCCATCAACTTTTTCGTGTCTTCCTCGTTGGGTGCTCGAAGATATTCATGACCAAAGACACAGATGATCACTTTGGCAAACCTACGGACTGACTCAATTGTAATATCTTCGCCAATGCGAAGGTACTCATCGGCATAGTTAGCCGGAATGTCGTATGCAATTACCCGCATGGCTGCCGAGATTTTTTTGATATGCACAAAATCCCTTCAATCCCGTGGCATTTCTTCTTTGAGTAAAATACCGATAATTGGTCTCGCAAGCTTGCACTATTTTTTCAAAGAAGGATCGGCGCATGAGGTACCTTCTCCGGAAGAGGTGCGGTGGATATTTTGGATTGTCCGCGAAGTAGTATTGCATCAACACCTCATTCCTGAGATGGCGATTTCGAGGAATGCAAAGACGACCGATGGTCGATCCTCACTGCCTCTTTCGGTTCTCATCTTCGTGCTCCTACACGGCGATGGCCATCAACAAAATCTGCTGCCGATGGTTCTCAACAGCATCTCAACATCCAAGTCGTCTGAATCCTCGAGCAAAAACCTCTTGCAAGGGCTCAATTCCATCTAAATTCACAAATACGAACACCGCATAAACCAACTATGCATAGCGCAACCCAAAGCACAAGCACATAAACTCACCGGTGGTTCGGGGTGGCGCCTCTGCGGCGGTGGATCCCGGGGCGATGACGACGACTAGGGGTGGCTCAACTTGGCGAATTCGGGGAGCCGGTGAAGCGGCTATGTGGAACATGGTGAGGGCGCCCCCCCGGTGTTATTCCGTCCATAGATTTGGCTAGAATCGCCGGCGGCGGACGGGCGGAACCAATGCCAGGCGGCGGCGTAAGGGGGAACGGGCGCAGGCCGAAATGTCCCTCCCGCCAACCACTTTTCTGGGATACGGGGCACCGTCGAGTCGAGGAGGAAACCTGTGTTTTCGCGGGTTCGAGATGGGATTTTACCGCGCTCCTCAAAAAGAATTACGGGTCCGACCCATTTGCAGTGTCTGCTCGGGCTGCATTTTTTGCGTGGACTCGTATTTTAGGGTTATTTTGCGGGTCAGGGCGATATACTGGGTCTGCTAGAGATGCTCTAAGCAATGCATTTAAGTTTTCTCTCTCGCTAAGCCATGCAAAATCTGCCACCTAAGCAAGTCATGCATTTAACTTATAAATTATAATTATTTTTTGTATTAGTCTATGATTGTAACGCTTCCAGATCATATATTCATGTTAGTCATCCTTCACATTTTTTGTTTGAAATGACATTTTTAATTACAATTTTAGAAAATATTCTATTTTTAGATACATTCTATTATTGATTTTCAAGCTTATACTTTTTTCATTAGATTTAAAAACTAGTTACGCATTTTTTAACAAAGTTACCACAACAACACGCGGAAAGAGAGTCATCCTCACTACTCTGGTCCAATTTTCCCACAATGAAGAAGACACCCGCGTGGACAACTCCAAGGAATTTTAAACACACAGTATGCTACTTATGTTCCAAAACTATTTTGCAACAATAAACTAATCAAGCATAATAAATCTTATATATTTGTATTTCATGCTCATATTGTTAATTGTAACATTCATGTTCCACATAAACAAGTATCATCTAAACGTATTGCCAACAATTCCCGTAGGCACGCGCGGGGAATTGTCAGTGATATTAGTTTTTTAGCCTAACTTATTAATTTAGTGCCCAATGTCAGTTCCTATTTTTGCTTGATATTGGTTTTTAGAAAATCCATACCTACAAAAGTCCAAACACAACTAAACTTTTTGACGATTTTTTCTGAAACATAAGAGACCCTAGAAGTTTAGGGGAGAACGAGAAGACCCACGAGCCACGAGCGTGCTCTGGGGGGTATGTTGCGCCACCCTAACTGGTGGCCCCCTTGTAGCTCTGTTTGCCCTAATCCTTGGCCTACACACACACACACACACACACACACACACACACACACACACACACACACACACACACACACACACACACACACATATATATATATATGGGTCTATTCTGCTAACACCCCTTAAGAGTTATTCTGCTAACACCCTAATCTTATTCTGCTAACACTTCTGTACTACTCAATCATCTGACACGGACCGCACAACAACCCAGGAAAACTGCCTCCACCCACTCCCTCCACCTCCTTCCTTCAGCTGGGGAGCCGCGCCGCACCAGCACCTCCCCCCGCGGCGCCGCCGCCCCACCTCCCTGCCCCGCGCCGCCGCCCCACCACCTCTTTCCCCCGCGCCACGGCCCGACCTCCCTCCCCCCACGCCATCGCCCCTCCTCCATGCCCCGCGTCACCGCCCCTCCTCCATGTCCAGCGTCGCCGCCCCACCACCTCCCTTCCCCGCGCGGCCGCCCCACCATCTCCCCCCCGCGCGGCCGCCCCACCTCCTCCCTCCCCCGCGTCACCGCCCCACCTTCCTCCCCCCGCGCCTCACCACCACCTCCCTCCCATGCATCACCGAACCACCTCCTTCCTCGCGCCTCCTCCCTATCGATCTAGCCCGAGGAGGCAAATTCGTCCATGGATCAGGCCACCCCATCCACGAATCCACTATTCCTTGGGCCTCTCACCTCCACCGGCCAGGGCAAGGTGCTCCGGCGTGGTCCTGCGGGATGTGCTACAGCCGGATCCGGTCAACCATGGCAACGCTGGCTCTTTTCTTCCCCTCCCGATGGCGCATCCTCCTTCCGGCAAGCAACGAGGGCCGCCGGATCCCATCGCATGGTCACAACGTTGACTTCCGCTTCACCTCTCGGCCCTTCCTCCCTGAGGGAGTCCTGGACTAGGGGGTGTCCGGATAGCCGAACTATCATCATCGGCCGGGCTCCAAGACTATGAAGATACAAGATTGAAGACTTTGTCCCGTGTTCGGATGGGACTTTCCTTGGCGTGGAAGGCAAGCTTGGCGATACGGATATGTAGATCTCCTGCCATTGTAACCGACTCTGTGTAACCCTAGCCCTCTCTGGTGTCTATATAGACCGGAGGGTTTTAGTCCATAGGACAGAACAACAATCATACCATAGGCTAGCTTCTAGGTTTTATCCTCCTTGATCTCGTGGTAGATCCACTCTTGTACTACCAATATCATCAATATCAATCAAGCAGGAGTAGGGTTTTACCTCCATCGAGAGGGCCCGAACCTGGGTAAAAACATCGTGTCCCTTGTCTCCTGTTACCATCCGTCTAGACGCACAGTTCGGGACCCCCTACCCGAGATCCGCCGGTTTTGACACCGACATTGGTGCTTTCATTGAGAGTTCCTCTGTGTCGTCACCGATAGGCTCGATGGCTCCTTCGATCATCAACAACAATGACGCAGTCCAGGGTGAGAATTTTCTCCCCGGACAGATCTTCGTATTCGGCGGCTTTGCACTACGGGCCAATTCGCTTGGCCGTCTGGAGCAGATCGAAAGCTACGCCCCTGGCCGTCAGGTCAGATTTGGAAGTCTGAACTTCACGGCTGACATCTGCGGAGACTTGATCTTCGATGGATTCGAGCCACAGCCGAGCGCGCCGCACTGTCACGATGGGCATGATTTAGCTCTGCTGCCGGACAGTGCCCTGGAGGCCGCACATGAGTTCGCTCTGACCCTTAATTCGGAGCCGGCTGCGCAGATCGAGGACGGGTGGCTAGACACCGCCTCGGGGGCTGCAACCTCTACGGCGATGGAGCCAAATACTGACCTTATCCCATGTGAAGCTCGTGACTCCAAGGTGTCGGACTCCTCGCCGGACTCCGAACCCCTCGCGTCCCTACCAATCGAATCCGGTTGGGCGCCGATCATGGAGTTCACCGCTGCGGACATCTTTCAGCACTCACCTTTTGGCGACATCCTCAATTCGCTAAAGTATATCTCGTTATCAGGAGAGCCCTGGCCGGACCGCGGTCAGGATGGTTGGGATGCGGACGACGAAGAAATTCAAAACCCACCCACCACCCACTTAGTAGCCACTGTCGACGATCTAACCGACATGCTAGACTTCGACTCCGAAGACATCGACGGTATGGACGACGATGCCGGAGACAACCAAGAACCAGCGCCTACTGGGCACTGGAAAGCCACCTCATCATATGACATATAAATGGTGGATATCCCAAAGGATGGGAATGGCGAGGGAACAGCGGAGGAAGACTCCTCCAAGAAACAGCCTAAGCGCAGGCGTCAGCGGCGCCGCTCTAAATCCGGCCACAACAAGAATGGAGATTCCGGCACCGGAAATAATAACACCCCAGACAGTGCCGAAGACAACCCCCTCCAGCAAGATTCAGCACAGGAGGACGGAGAAGCCAGCCCTCATGAGAGAGCGGCAGACGAAGAGGTAGAGGATGATAATTACATGCCTCCCTCCGGAGACGAGGCAAGCCTCGATGACGACGAATTTGTCGTGCCTGAGGATCCCGTCGAACAAGAGCGTTTTAAACGTAGGCTCATGGCCACGGCAAGCAGCCTCAAGAAAAAGCAGCAACAACTTAGAGCTGATCAAGATCTGCTAGCCGACAGATGGACTGAAGTCCTTGCGGCCGAAGAGCATGAACTCGAACGCCCCTCCAAAAGCTACCCCAAACGCAAGCTGCTCCCCCGATTAGAGGAGGAGGCATATAAACCTGCATCACCAGCGCAAAATACGGCTGACTGACCACCCCGTGGCTGCGACAGAGAGGCCTCTAGGCCCTACACTAAAACCGTACCCCGGCATCGCTCGAAAAGCACAAAGCCACAGGGGAACGCTCCGGACTTGCGAGATATATTGGAGGATAAGGCAAGACAATCAAGATCGATCTACGGATCGCGTGGGCGCCCCATGATACGCGATGATAACCGTCGCACCGGACACAGCAAGTCCGGCCGGGCGGAACACAGTAGACAAAGCTCGTTTGAGATACGTCGTGATATAGCCCAATACAGAGGCGCCGCACACCCACTATGCTTCACAGATGAAGTAATGGATCATCAAATCCCCGAAGGGTTTAAACCCGTGAATATTGAATCCTATGATGGCACAACAGACCCCGCGGTTTGGATCGAAGACTATCTCCTTCATATCCACATGGCCCGCGGTGATGATCTTCATGCCATCAAATACCTCCCACTCAAGCTTAAAGGACCAGCTCGGCATTGGCTTAACAGCTTGCCAGCAGAATCAATTAGGTGTTGGGAGGACCTGGAAGCCGCATTCCTTGATAACTTCCAGGGCACATATGTGCGACCACCAGACGCTGACGACCTAAGCCATATAATTCAGCAGCCAGACAATTCTGGACACGGTTCTTAACTAAGAAAAACCAAATCGTCGACTGTCCGAATGCGGAGGCCCTCGCGGCCTTCAAACATAACATACGCGACGAGTGGCTTGCCCGGCACCTGGGACAGGAAAAGCCGAAATCCATGGCAGCCCTCACATCACCCATGACCCGCTTCTGCGCGGGAGAGGACAGCTGGTTAGCCCGCAGCAACAACCTCAGCAAAAATTCTGGCAGTCCGGATACTACCGCAACGGCAGGTCGCGTCGCAACAAGCACAAACGCCGCATTAACGGCGACAATACTGAGGATATGGCAGTCAATGCCGGATTCAGAGGCTCCAAACCCGGTCAGCGGAAAAAGCCATTCAAAAGAAATACTCCGGGTCCGTCCAATTTGGACCGAATGCTCGACCGCTCGTGCCAGATACACGGCACCCCCGAAAAGCCAACTAATCACACCAACAGGGACTGTTGGGTATTCAAGCAGGCAGGCAAGTTAATTGCCGAAAACAATGACAAGGGGCTGCATAGCGACGACGAGGAAGAGACCCGACCGCCGAACAATAGAGGACAGAAGGGTTTCCCCCCACAAGTGCAGACGGTGAACATGATATACACAACCCACATACCCAAGAGGGAGCGGAAGCGTGCACTCAGGGACGTATACGCGATGGAGCCAGTCGCCCCGAAGTTCAACCCATGGTCCTCCTGCCCGATCACTTTTGATCGAAGGGACCACCCCACCAGCATCCGCCACGGCGGATTCGCCGCATTTGTTTTAGACCCAATCATCGATGGATTTCACCTCACCAGAGTCCTGATGGACGGCGGCAGCAGCCTGAACCTGCTTTACCAGGATACAGTGCGCAAGATGGGCATAGACCCCTCAAGGATTAAACCCACAAAGATGACCTTCAAAGGCGTCATACCAGGTGTAGAGGCCAATTATACAGGCTCAGTTACACTAGAAGTGGTCTTCGGATCCTCGGATAACTGCCGAAGTGAGGAGTTAATCTTTGACATAGTTCCGTTCCGCAGCGACTATCATGCTCTGATCGGACGGACCGCGTTTGCAAAGTTCAACGCGGTGCCGCACTACGCATACCTCAAGCTCAAAATGCCAGGCCCTCGAGGAGTCATCACGGTCAACGGAAACACTGAACGCTCCCTCCGAACGGAGGAACACACAGCGGCTCTCACGGCAGAAGTACAGAGCAGCCTCTTAAGGCAATTCTCGAGTCCGACCGTTAAGCGGACGGACACTGCTAAACGCGCCCGGAGTAACCTACAACAAGACCACCTGGCACGTCCCGAGCACGCGTAGCAGTGCAGCCCCAACCCCAGCCCTCGCAAAATTGCAAGACCGGTACTTCACGTACATCATTACGCTGTGGAGATACCATGGGCATAGGGGGAGGGGCACGACCACGATAGGCCCAGAATGCGGCTTAACCACACCAGGGGCTCCCAAGTGTGTCATCCTTTTTTTTCCTTTTTCTTTTTTCATCTTATCCACAGGACTCTGTTCACCAGAGGCCCTGTCCGGCAGTAGACCTGCCGAACTCATGATGCAACAGCCAGGGAAGGAGAAAGGCTACGACGAGTATCCAGGTGGTCTCCATTACGAGCATTAAATCTGTTTTATACACCATTCCGCAGCCTACCCCTGGAGGGGGACATGTTTAATAGTCCCATCCCTTGCTTACCGCACTGTTTATATCGTTCTGCATTCATGGCAGTATTTCTTGAATAAACAATGCATCGCTTTTTTGCTTATAATTGCATTCCTTTCTTATACATATGTTCATTTATGACATGTTGCATCCGTACACTTTGGTACGGCTAAATACACTAGGGGCTTAAGTCCCCCATGTTATGGTGTGATAAGTCCGAACACTTTCACAAGTGCGGCACCCTGAACTTATAGCATTATATGCATCGGCTCCGAATCATGTCTTGGGTCAATAGTTGGGTTTTCCCGGCTCCCATGTTTTGGTACCTTACGTTCCGTTATATCGGCTAAGGTAGCCCTGGGAGAACCACTGTGATTGCACCCCAGTTGAGCTGGGCGAGCGCCTCAGTGGAGAAAGCTAAAACTGACCGTCATGATGGGGCGAGAGCCAGTCGCCGTTCGAGAGGTTTTTTCGAGTCCCTAAAGACTTATGCCGCTTAGAGCGAGGAACCGGCTTTGTCCGGCCCAGGCGTGGATAGCGCCCCGAATTCGGCCTTCCGAACACTAGGGGCTTCGCCGAAATTTAAAATTATAGAATTCTATGGCTAAGTGAGAGTGTTCAAGCACTATAAGTCCGGTTGCCTTGTTCATTGTGTTGAGCGCCTCCCTAGATGGACCCAAAAATGGGAACAAGAGTGCTCAAGTTTATCCCGAACACCCCAGCACTCATGGCATGGGGGCTGAAGCCGACGACTTGCCATCTCTCAGATTTGATAAACGGCCGCACAGAAGGTAATATTTTAAATTAACAAACGTTGCTTAGCGCACATGAACAAAGTTTTCAGCGCACAGGATAACAAAATGCGAGTCTACTCAAATATTACATCTTTGGAGCACTCACCCGCAATCATGCGGGCACCCTTCAGGACACCCTTATAATACATTTCGGGCGTGCGATACTCCTTGCCTGTTGGCGGCGCGTCCGTCACAAGCTTCTCAGGGTCCATCCTGCCCCAGTGCACCTTTGCACGGGCAAGGGCCCGACGGGCACCTTCAATGCAGGCGGAGTGCTTGATGACTTCAACCCATGGACAAGCATCCACCAGTCGCTGCACCAGGCCGAAGTAGCTCCCAGGCATGGCCTCCTTGGGCCATAGCCGAACTATGAGGCCCCTCATGGCCTGTTCGGCCACCTTGTGGAGCTCGACCAGCTGCTTCAGCTGGTCGCTAAGGGGCACCGGATGTCCGGCCTCAGCATACTGAGACCAAAAGACCTTCTCCGTCAAGCTCCCCTCCTCGGCCCTATAGAAAGCGGTAGCATCGGACACGCTGCGGGGCAGATCTGCGAACGATCCTAGAGAGCTCCGAATTCGGGTAAGTAATAGGTAATTCACATTCACATGCTTGCTTTGCATGAAAAATGCCTTACCCGCCGCTATTTTCTTCAACACCTCGATTTCTTGGAGGGCCTTGTGGGCTTCATCCTTAGCAGCTTTGGCACTCTCAAGAGCTGATGCAAGCTCGGACTCTCGAGTCTTCGAGTCACGCTCCAAACTCTCATGTTTTTCCACGAGAGCCTGGAGCTCTTGCTGCACCTCCTGCTTCTCTCGCCCAGCATGCTCCGCGGCTGCATTACATTCGGCCGCGGACACCGCCTCCTTCAGGGTCGCCACCTCGTTCGTGGCCCCTGGAGTACCCACGTTATCCTTGTCATTTCTCTTGCAACCAAATCCTTTTCTGTAAGGTACAACTTTAATAAGGTGTTACTCACCTTCCTTGTCCTCGAGCTGCTTCTTGGCACGGCCGAGCTTGCTCTCGGACCGCTCGAGGCTTTGCTTCAAAGCATTGACCTCCGCAGTCAGTGCGGCAGAGGTCAGCAGTGCAGCCTGCAATCCCATATTGACATATTTTTTAAGACTCCTGCGCATATCTTTTTAGATCCTCGGTCCGGCTTTCCTTTCCGAACACCGAACCAAGCATCAGGGGCTACTTTCTATGTGGTACTATTTTACATATATTAAAATTCTTACCTCAAAGCCTCTTAGAAGGCTGCTGCAGGCCTCGGTCAGCCCACTTTTGGCGAGCTGAACCTTCTGAATCACCGCACTCATGACAGTGCAGTGTTCCTCTTCGATGGAAGCGCCGTTGAGAGCCTCCAGCAAGTTATCCGGCGCCTCCGGTTGTACGAAGGCCGTTGGCGTCATAGTCTTGCCCTTCTTACGAAGGGGCCGCCCGCCGGACTCCGGAACCACTGCAGGTTCCGGTGCAGAGTCCGGTATGAAGTCCGGGAGGTTGCCCTGTGGCACCTCCGGGGCCTCCTCCTCCGGGTGGGTCCCCCTCTGGGATCCCACCTCGGCATCGTCGGCTTCACGGGGGGTGGAGGCGGTTGGAAGTGAAGTACTATCCACATCCGACGTACTCAAGGACCCGCTCGACGAAGCGGGAAGATCGTCCTTGGGCAGACTGCAGGGTTCTATGCGGCATTAGAAAGACACCGTGTGGCGAAAAGAAAAATCATGAAGTTATTCGGGAGTCCGGATACTTACGATCTCGCCAGGGGCTTGGCCCTTAAGGGCCACTCCTCGTCGCCGTCGCCGACGTTGGTGGAACAATCCGGGGGAAGGGTCCTTCCCTTCTTGGACCCTTCGGCCTCCCTCGCTGGGGAGGCCTTCCTCTTCTTCTCTCCCCCCGCTGGGGGAGAGGCCTCTTTCTTCTCCTCCTCGTCCTCGTGGGAGGAGTCCGCCTCGGAGTCATCTGACAATGAACCCGATACCACCTGACGCCGGGAACTCCTTCGGGTTCCCGTGGCCTTCTTCTTGGCCTTCTTCTCCGGCACTACGTAAAGTGCCGGGACCAGCAGCCCTGTTAGACGGTCATCCGCTGGGTCTTCTGGAAGGGGAGCCGGACAGTTAACCTGTCCGGACGTCGCTTGCCAGGCCTGTTAAAGGTGTTGGGAGTTTAGATCCCGCATAAAGTTAAAACATGAAAAGCAAGTGTCCCATAAAGGATAACATGGCTTACCTCACCAGCCGGACGCTGCGAGCTGAATCCGCGATCTTCGGTAGCGGATGCGGGAGCTTCGGCACCCTTGAACAGCACCCTCCAGGCATCTTCGTACGTAGTGTCGAAGAGCCCGCTCAAGGTCCGGTGCTGTGCCGGATCAAACTCCCACAAATTGAAGTCCCGTTGTTGGCAGGGGAGAATCCGCCGGACGAGCATGACCTGGATCACGTTGACAAGCTTGAGCTTCTTGTTCACCAGGGTTTGGATACAGGACTGGAGTCCGGTCAGCTCTTCCGAACTACCCCATAGCAGGCCCTTCTCTTTCCAGGAGGTGAGCCGCATGGGGATGCCAGATCTAAATTCGGGGACCGCTGCCCATTTAGGGTCACGCGGCTCGGTGATGTAGAACCACCCCGATTGCCACCCTTTGATGGTTTCCACGAAGGCGCCCTCGAGCCAAGTGACATTGGGCATTTTTCCCACCATGGCGCCTCCGCACTCCGCTTGGCTGCCCTTCACAACCTTCGGCTTGACATTGAAGGTCTTTAGCCACAAGCCGAAGTGGGGCTGGATGCAGAGGAAGGCCTCGCACACGACGATAAACGCTGAGATATTGAGGATGAAATTAGGGGCCAAATCATGGAAATCCAGGCCGTAGTAGAACATGAGCCCCCGGAAAAAAGGGGTGGAGTGGGAAGCCCAATCCACGGAGGAAATGGGGAAGGAATACCACCCTCTCATGGGGCCCGGGGGTGGGGATGAGCTGCCCCTCGTCGGGGAGCCGGTGCGCGATGTTGCTAGACAGATATCAGGAGCTGCGCAGCTTCTTGATGTGCCCCTCCATAACGGAGGAGGCCATCCACTTGCGTCCCGCTCCGGACATGGCAGGAGAAGGTCGAGGTGAGATGTGCGGACTTGGGCGCTGGAGCTCGAGTGCGCGGAGATGGATAAGCAAAGGAGGAAGAAGGCGTAGGTAAAAAAGGTGGATCCTTATCCCCTTATATATGGGCGAACGAAACTATGCGTCCCCACCGGCCTGGTAAAACTCGCTTATCTCCCAAGCGCCGCAATCAATGGTGCGGTTGGGTTACCCACGTCCGTATTGATGGGAATCCCGGAATAAGGGGAACACGATCTCTGCTTCGACAAGACGTGCCAAGGAAACCGCTTCGCTAAACGCGCTGAGGTGGTATAATAAAAACGATTCGAGTAAAAGCTTGGTTGTGGTGTGACGTCACGCCACCAAATACGTTAGCAGATTGAACTTGTGTAAATATTATTCTCTCTATGGTGGTATGTGGAATTTATTTTGCAGAGCCAGATACTATCCTGGTGTTCACAATCTTCCATAAATTATTCGGAGGAGGAACCCGCCTTGCAATGCCGAAGACAATATGCACGTCGGACTCGTCGTCATTGAAGCCTGGTTCAGGGGCTCCTGAGGGAGTCCTGGACTAGGGGGTGTCCGGATAGCCGAACTATCATCATCGGCCGGACTCCAAGACTATGAAGATACAAGATTGAAGACTTCGTCCCGTGTCCAGATGGGACTTTCCTTGGCGTGGAAGGCAAGCTTGGCGATACGGATATGTAGATCTCCTACCATTGTAACCGACTCTGTGTAACCCTAGCCCTCTCCGGTGTCTATATAAACAGGAGGGTTTTAGTCCATAGGACAGAACAACAATCATACCATAGGCTAGCTTCTAGGGTTTAGCCTCCTTGATCTCGTGGTAGATCCACTCTTGTACTACCCATATCATCAATATCAATCAAGCAGGAGTAGGGTTTTACCTCCATCGAGAGGGCCCGAACCTTGGTAAAAACATCATGTCCCTTGTCTCCTGTTACCATCCGCCTAGACGCACAGTTTGGGACCCCCTACCTGAGATCCGCCGGTTTTGACACTGACACTCCCCCTCATCGAGCGTTGCCTCGTCGGGGTGATCCCGGGTCCCAGTCACCACCATCTCGCTGTTCCTCGCCTCGTTTGGCACTGACGCTGCAGTCTGTTCCTCTCTCTCAAGAGGTAACGAGCACGCGGCAGCGACGGCGTGTACTACATCGTCGTGGAGGCATGCAGTTTGCTTTTGTCCAACTCTTCCTCCTACTCTAATGTGGAGCACAAAAGGGCGAGGGGGCTCTCTCTGCAGCTCTGCAGCTCACTGGTGTTCGTGGTGCAGCTCAACGACATTCGTGGTGTAGCTCGCTGGCTGTACAGTACATACATAATGCAACCGTGCAGTTTGAGCGACCGCGTGCTTGCAGTACGTCTAGAGCATGCGTGCGGTTCTGCGGGGGCAGGCAGCGCATTGTGTCATTGCGTGTCATTCAGTGCATTTTAAAAAATGTGTAGTGGGTTGTATTTTGTGTTGGTTAGCTCTTGGGTTGGTTTTGAATGTGCAGTTGGTTGTATTTTGTGTGTGATGATTGTAACATGGAGACACAATAAAAGAAAGCGATGCAATTTTGTTACACTGCATTGCGGGTTATTACTGAGTTTGTAAAACTTTTCTTTGTAGATGTAGTGCGCTCGGTGAACCGAAGAAGTACATCTTTTCAAAGTATTGTACTTTGTTAAAAAAAACTGTGTGGTTCGCTTTATAAAATATGTATGGCTCACTATGCAAATTTTTATTATAAAAATCAGTACACTTTCATGCAGGTTCACTGAATCACTGGCCTCAGTCGTCTAGTCCAAAATGCCTTCATACTTTTTTAAAAAACAAGAAGAAAAACCATGCAGCTCGCTTCCATTTATGTTGTGGTTCACTTCTTTCAAAAAATTAAATTGCACTCGTGTGTTCAAAAAAAGCAAATGCAGCTCACTTGCCCATCCGATGCAGTGCGCTTTTTAGTCTAAAAGCAGTGCGGTCTTCTTTCTCGTCTTCAAAAATTTACGTCCCACAAAAAAGAAATCATGCAGTCCGCTAGCGCGTCTGATGCAATGCGGTTTTCAGTCTAAAAGCAGTGCGGTTTTCTTCCTCGTCTTCAAAAATTTACGTCCCACAAAAAAGAAACCATGTAGTTCTCTTACCCGTCTGATGCAGTGCTGTTTTTCATCCAATGCAGTGCGGTTTTCCGTCGGATGAAGTACCCACGTCGATTTGGGTGTCGCGAAAAACAGAGTGTCCGCTTTTAGGTAAATTAAAAATTCCTCTTAAACTGTAAAGAATTAGAGAGAGTGTTCTACATGAAACAGTTGTGCCTCGTTGATATCTTTCCAACGACATATAATTCTAATCATTTCGACCAGCGGTTTGCAAAAATTTCACAAAAACGGCCGCTGCCTCCCGTCGTCAGCCGCATGATTTTTAAAATTAACTAAAAACCATAAGGAATCTCAAAAATATTCCAACATACAAAAGTTGCGCCTTGTCCGTAGCTTTCCAGCAGCGTATCATATGCCTCGTAAATTGGAGCTAAAACAGTACCAAAAATTGGAAAAAATTCAAAAAAACGTAATTCCGCGATTTAGTAAATTTGAAACTGCTCTTAAACCGTACGAATTAGAAAAACTAATAGATATGAAAAAGATGCGACTCGACGATATCTTTACAACGGTGTATCATTTGCTTTATTCCGATGAGCGGTTTAGAAAAACTCACGAAAATACGCTCGCTGCCACTCGTCATCCGCCGCACCATTTTGAAAACTGCTCTTAAACCGCGAGGAATCTCGAAAAGTGTTCAACATGGCGAAGTTGCGCCTAATCCATAGCTTTTCAATGGTATATCATACGCGTCGTTCTGATAAACGGTTAAAAAACTAGAGTAAAAACAGTACCGAAAAAACAATGCATGCAGTTTTTTCCGACGAGAAGTTCACTCGTGTGAGTACTGCAGCACACTTGGTTCAAAGAATGACATGCACTTGCGTTAAGCGTGCAGTGCAGAAGTGTTATTAGAATAGTTATTCTGCTAATATTAGCAGAATAGACCGTCTATATATATATATATAGTAGCACTATTCTGATCCTGGGATCAGAATAGTTATTTGGATCACGGCACCCTATATACGCGATCAGATGTTTCCGAACTCGCGAGACGGTACAAAAAAAACACCCAACCCAATCCCATCGCCCGCAATCTCCTGCCTGCTCCAGATCGCCCTCACCCCCCCCCCCCCCCCCGACGGTGACCCCGCGCCCCAGATCCACCTCCAGGAGCCCCACACCCCAGCGCCGCCACCACCTCCCCGCCCCACGGTGCCCCGCCTCCCCGCCTTCCAGCACGCTACCGTCCCGTCTCGCGGCACACCGCATCCTCTTCTCCCAGCGCACCACCGCCCTGCCCACCCACGTCGCACATCCCGACCACCGCGGGCCAGCGCTGCTCCACCCCCCCACGCCGAACCACTCCTCCTCTGGTGCTTCCCCATTGAGCATCTGGACTCGCCGTGGACGCGGCCTCCTGGCTCCGTCCACCCGTGCCTCCTCCCTGTGCTGCCCCTGGCTATGCCCGCGCCGGCGGCCCAACCATCCATCTCAAGCAAAAGAAGTTCAATGCCTCGCACGCGAGTAGTCCATCCAGGTTCTCGTTGTGGGTCTTCCACAGCACCCTCGACTACCTGCCCAAGGTCGAAGCGGCGACCTGCCTGAGTCCTACAATGTGACCTTCATGCATGTGTCTTCTCCAAGTTGTGTTGTTGCTGCTATGGCTATCTGCAGAGGATCCCATGCGCCGCCACCGAGCTCTGGCTGACACGCCAGGCCGTGATCCACATCTGCTCTCCATCTCTGCTATGCACCGGCTCGTGGACTCGCTACCTCCTTTGCACTCATGAGCCCCAGCCCCACCGCCTCTGACCTCCCGACGCTACCCTGGTTTCCCCACGTCTCCGGTAGCTCCTGCATCAGCCATCCCCGCACGGCTGCTGCAAAGAAAGAACACCAGCAGTCCAAGGAAGATTTGAGTTTAGTGACATGCTGCAAGACAGTATGGGCCGTTTTCATTTCAGGGGCATGTTCTGTATGACTGGATTTTAGTCCAGGATTTTGGATTCTGCCCTTTATGTGGCTCCATTAATTTCCATATAGATGTGGGCAGAAGTTAAATCTGCACTATACATCAATGCTGGTCGATTGTGCCACAACAGAGTAATTGCTACTCATTTATGATTTTGTACGTATGTGTTTCGATCTTACTTGAAGGGTAGATGGTTGGGATTAAGGTTCAGAGAGATTTGTTTCTTGTTTTTGTTAGTGTTTTCACTAACCGGAGAGTTGCATCTTGTGGATGAAGTGGCTCGCAGGACGTTCTATTTTCACTGGTTCTACCTGCTGCCATCTGATGCTAAGGAACTGTGGTTTAATGTGTATATTACAGGGAAGGAAAGAGAAACAACATGTGTACGACAACATGGTTGTAGTTCTATTCTGAGTGTCTATGTTTGGATGTGTTGTGCGTCTGTGAGCGCGCGCGTATCACACTGAATTAAAAAACAAATTTTTTTTGTCATGTTTGTTTTCCATATTGGTTTTATAGTGTCAGTTTTTTGTGTTCGTGGAGTAAATTAGGAGGTTCAATTTTGAGAAAGCAACAAGTTCAACCAATATAGAAACACCAAAAAATACATTGAACATAAACTTTTTTTAGTGAGGTTCAAATTCTAAAGACATAATAAAAAAATGTTCTTTGTTCTTTACAGTAAAAAGATTATCACGTGTTGGTTGGTTTCCCCAACTAGTTCCTCTCTGACACACATTATGTTGCAGCTTTCCTTCTCCTTCATGAAACTGTTACAAAAAATAGAGCATAAAAGTTCAAAACTAAAAGAAAAAAGAGCGAGCATTTCTTAAATTAAAAAAAATGTTGATGTGAAGTTCATATTCTATGGCGCGGATAGTTCAAAATGTTAGCTTACGGCAAAACACACACATTGAGTATCCAATAATAAAGAGGCAGACACACAAAAAATCCATAAAGTTTATATTTTAAAAATAGAAAAGTTTGAAGTTTATTAAAAAAAGAAAAAACGAAATTTGCTTTGTTTCTAAAAAATAAATTAAAACGTTCAGGTTTAAATAGCACAACAGTTGGATGTTTATTAAAAATAGTCCTAGAAAAAATAAAATTAGGAAGTTCAATTTTAAATAATAGAATAGTTGGATGTATATTAAAAACATGGTTTTTCTCGTTATTAAAAGAATAAAACCAAGAAATTCAAACCAAAATAACGGTGTAGTTCAATGTATATAAAAAACTCGGGTCTTCTACATTAGTAAACAAAAAAACCAAGAAGTTCAATTTATAATATAGAGTGGTTTGATGTTTTTTTACAAAAGTTGGATTTCTCCCGTTACTAAAGAATAAAGCAAGAAGTTCAATTTTTAAAAACGGAGTAGTTCAATGTATATAATAAAACTCCGGTTCCCTCGTTAATGGAGAATAAAACTAAGAAGTTCAGTTTGAAAAAGCGGAGCAGTTTGATATTTATTTGAAAAATAAGATTTTTTCCGTTTACTAAAGAATAAAACCAATAAGTTCAATTTTGAAATAATGAAGAAGTTCGATGTTTCTAACAAAACTCTAATTTAGACATTTTTTAAAAAGACACAAGGAAGTTCTAGTAAAACAGTAAGAGACGTTCAATGTCTATAAAAACTCGGATTTTTTCCATTACTAACCAAAGAGAGAGAAGTTCAAATTGATAACTGTCGGAAGTTCATGTACTGCATGGTTTGCATTTTCGTATGAGAAAAGAAGAATAAAAAGGCAAAGTCTAACTATTTTGTTGCTCGATTATCCGAAAGTTCAACTACTGCAAGGAATGCAGTTCAAGTGAGAATAAAAATATAGAAAAATAAAAGCTTAAAAGGTTTGTTGAAAAGAAGTTCAAGTGCTTTGTCACGGGAAGTTAAAAAATTCTTGCGAGAGAGGTTCACCTTGTATTTCCATGTTCAAAAACACAAAAAAGAAATTGTATTTTTGCGTTTTAAAATAATTCTCTCAATCCACAAAGAACTTCAGTTATTATTTGAGAGCAATTTTATTTCAAAAAGAAAATAAAAAATTTAAATTATAAAGATTAAGAAATAAAACCAGGAAGTTCATATTAAAAAGATGGAGAAGTGCGATGTTTATAGAAAACTTAGATTTTTTCCATCGTTATTAAAGAATGGAAACAAGGGGTTCAAAAATAAAATAACAAGAAGTTAAACTTTTAAAAATAGAGCGCTTCAAAATTCATAAAAAAGATTAAAAAAAATAAAACCAGGAAGTCCAAATTAAAAAGATGAAGAAGTTCAATTATTATAGAAAACTCGGATTTTCCTTGTTAATAAAGAATGGAAACAAGAAAGTTCAAAAATAAAATAACAAGAAGTTCAACTTTTAAAAATAGAGTGCTTCAAAAGTCATAAAAAAGATTAAGAAAAAACCCAGGAAGTCCATATTAAAAATATGGAGAAGTTCGATGATTATATAAAACTCAGATTTCCCTCATTATTAAAGAATGGAAACAAGAAGTTCAAAAATAAAATAACAAGAAGTTCAACTTTTAAAAATAGAGCGCTTCAAAATTCATAAAAAAGGATTAAGAAAATCAGATTAAAAATTCATAAAAAAACTCAAATATTTTCATGTAACTAAGAGAAGTTCAGGTTGATAACTGCCAGAAGTTCATGTACTACACGGTGTGCATTTTGTATTAAAAAATAATAATAAAGCAAAGGCTAAAAGTTTTGTTGTTATAAGTTCAAGTCCTTCGTCAGAGAAAGTAAAAAAAATTATTGTGAGAGAGATTTGTACAAAAGGAATATCATTTGTGTAACACTCACGAATGGATGAGAAAATTACAAACGAAAATACGTCACAGAAGTTCAACTGAAAACAACAGGAAGTTCAACTACTACAGTGGATGAATTTAAGACGAAAAACTGTTAAAATCGTTGCGGATATGAAAAAACGATCAACACGGGAAAGTTGCGTCTTCACAACAGCTTTCCACCGGTATATCACTTGCTCAGTTCCGGTGAGTGGATGGAGAGTTATGAGCCGTGGATGGAGACCTACGAGCAAAAAAATCACATGAAAAACAGAGTGAAGTTCAGGTACACACGCCGAGAAGTTCAGGTTCTTCACGCGGTGCATTTTCGAAGAAATTGTTTCGCGATAAAGGCAGAACGCATGATCCCACCATTTTCGAAATTACTTGAAAACGGATAGGAATCAGAGAAAACCATCAACACGAAAAAGTTTCGCATTTTCCATAGCTTTTCAGCGGTATATTATTTGCCCCATTCCGATAAAGTTTGTAGAAATTACGGCCAAAATACGTTTTTCCCATTTTCGAAACTGACTTAAAACCGTAAAGAATTGGGAGAAACAATACATACCAAAAAGTTTCGCATTTGTTCAAGCTTTCCAACGCCATATCATTTGCTGCATTCCGAAACACGGTTAAAAAATTAGCTCGAAAATATGAACTCGGTAGGACTTGGACCATTTTCTAAATTACTCTTAAACCATTCAAAATTAGAAAAAAAAAACTTTCAAGAAGAAAAAGTAGCGCATTTTCATAAGCTTTCCAACGCCGTATCATATGCCTCCATTGGATTAGCCGTTTAGAAATGACATCGAAAAAACGAACTCAGCTGTTCGGTTTACAAAATTTTACGTTTTTTCAAATTACTCTTTAACCATAGGTAATTAGAGAAAACTTTCAACATGTGGAAGGAGCGGTTTTGCAGCAGCTTTCCAACGCCATATTATATGCCTCATTCCGATAAACGGTTTAGAAATGCGATCGAAAATACGATTCATGTTTTTTGTGCGAAGAAAAAACGGTTTTCAAAACTGCTCTTAAACCGCTTATATTTTGCCAAAAATTTAAGTTGGATCATCATATTGGTGTCCATAGCTTTCCAACGGTATATCGCAAGCCCCATTTGGGCAATGTTGACGGTAGTTCAACTTAGTTCACACGGAAGTTCAACGTACTACTAGCGGGGCAGGTCAGGTTGTGATCAGAATATTATTCTGATATATATATATATATATATATATATATATATATATATAAACCTCGAAAGCAAGACCCTAAACAGTTCTTTCACTACTACAAGACTCTGTTTTGACACGATCTCTTGGAGGGGAGAATCACCGGGGGGGCTATCTTCGTCAACCTTGCTGCCTCCATGATAATGTGTGAGTAGTTCCTTCAGGACCTACGGGTCTATAACAGTAGTTAGATGCCTAAGTAATGATTATGCCATGGATAATCATCATAACTATGTGCAATTATTGCAATTGCCCAACAGTAATTTATTTACCCACCGTTGCTATGCTTATGAGGGAGATGCCTCTAGTGAACCTATGCCCCTGGGCCCATTCTCCATTAATACTAAGAATCCTACAATTGCTTCACGTGCTTTCTTTTATTTTCTTTTTTACTTTACATTGCTTTGCCTATCACTATCAGTTTTTATTTTGCAACTAGCAAGAACAAGGGGAGTGACGACCCCCTTGACTTTGTTGGGTGCACACAATGGATGTGTCTGTGTGCAGGTACTGTATGTGTTGCTGGTGTGGTGTCTCCTCCTGGTTCAATAACCTTGGTTCTTGACTGGGGGAAATACTATCTGCTACTATACTGCTTCACCCTTCCTCTTCGGGGAAATCCAATGACTTCATCGTGAGTAGCAGTGATCAACTCTAAGCTTAAGAATATCGCCCCTTCTAGCTAAGTGGATCTGCAACAGATCTGTTTCAAGTCTTCTACTTAGTGACCACCATTCTGGAATGGGATCTAGGCGGTTAAACCGACATTTGCTTTGGGGGATAAACTCCAGGTTCTTAACAGTAGCTCAACGTGTTTCTGGTTTGATTTTTGGATTGATGTCCAACCCCTCTGGATATATTTCCAAGGGCTTTACGAATTCACTGTTGACCGTGAGATATTCGTTACTGATGCATTGCGTTCCAATCTTCCCACGGTAGTGTTTCATAGACAACTCTCCTCTACAAAGTCGGTGGATTGGCTCGCTCTTTGCAATAGGGTTCTCGGGATTGTGCTGACAGAGGAACATGATAAGGTGTCGTGGCTGAAGGAAATATGACCTAGAGGCAATAATAAAGTTATTATTTATTTCCTTATATCATGATAAATGTTTATTATTCATGCTAGAATTGTATTAACCGGAAACATAATACATTTGTGAATACATAGACAAACACAGTGTCACTAGTATGCCTCTACTTGACTAGCTCGTTAATTAAATATGGTTATGTTTCCTAACCATAGACATGAGTTATCATTTGATTAAGGGGATCACATCATTAGGAGAATGATGTGATTGACTTGACCCATTCCGTTAGCTTAGCACTTGATCGTTTAGTATGTTGCTATTGCTTTCTTCATGACTTATACACGTTCCTATAACTATGAGATTATGCAACTCCCGTTTACCGGAGGAACACTTTGTATGCTACCAGACGTCACAATGTAACTGGGTGATTATAAATGAGCTCTACAGGTGTATCCGAAGGTACATGTTGAGTTGGCGTATTTCGAGATTAGGCCTACTCGGTTGCGGAGAGGTATCTCTGGGCCCACTCGGTAATGCACATCACTATAATCCTTGCAAGCATTGTAACTAATGAGTTAGTTGCGGGATGATGTATTACGGAACGAGTAAAGAGACTTGCCGGTAACGAGATTGAGCTAGGTATTGAGATACCGACGATCGAATCTCGCGCAAGTAACATACCGATGACAAAGGGAACAACGTATGTTGTTATGCGGTTTGACCGATAAAGATCTTCGTAGAATATGTAGGAGCCAATATGAGCATCCAGGTTCCGCTATTGGTTATTGACCGGAAACATGTCTTGGTCATGTCTACATTCTTCTCGAACCCGTAGGGTCCGCACGCTTAAGGTTTCGATGACAGTTTTATTATGAGTTTATTAGTTTTGATGTACCGAAGAAGTTTGGAGTCCCGGATGAGTTCGGGGACATGATGAGGAGTCTCAAAATGGTCGAGACGTAAATATCGATATATTGGATGACTATATTCGGACATCGGAAAGGTTCTGAGTGATTCGGGTATTTTTCGGAGTACCGGAGAGTTACGGGAATTCGTATTGGGCCTTAATGGGCCATACGGGAAAGGAGAGAAAGGCCCCAAAGGGTGGCCGCACCCCTCCCCATGGACTAGTCCGAATTGGACTAGGGAGGGGGGCGCCCCCTTCCTTCCTTCTCCTTCTCCCTTCCCTTTCCTTCTCTCCTACTCCTAATACTTGGAAGGGCTCCTAGTTCTACTAGGAAAGGGGGAATCCTACTCCCGGTGGGAGTAGGACTCCCCTAGGGCGCGCCATAGAGAGGGTCGGCCCTCCCCGTCCTCCACTCCTTTATATACGGGGAGGGGGCATCCCTTGGAGACACAACAATTTATCTCTTGATCTCTCAGCCGTGTGTGGTGCCCCCCTCCACCATAGTTCTCCTCGATAATATTGTAGCGGTGCTTAGGCGAAGTCCTGCGATGGTAGAACATCAAGATCGTCACCACGCCTTGTGCTAACGGAACTCTTCCCCTACATTATGCTGGATCGGAGTCCGGGGAACGTCATCGAGCAGAACGTGTGCAAGAACTCGGAGGTGCCGTAGTTTCGGTGTTTGATCGGTCGGGCCGTGAAGACGTACGACTACATCAACCGCATTGTGCTAAAGCTTCCGCTTTCGGTCTACGAGGGTACGTGGACAACACTCTCCCCTCTCGTTGCTATGCATCACCATGATCTTGCGTGTGCGTAGGAAATTTTTTGAAATTACTACGTTCCCCAACAGTGGCATTCGAGCCTAGGTTTTATGCGTTGATGTTATATGCACGAGTAGAACACAAGTGAGTTGTGGGCTATACAAGTCATACAGCTTACCAGCATGTCATACTTTGGTTCGGCGGTATTGTTGGATGAAGCGGCCCGGACCGACATTACGCGTACGCTTACGCGAGACTGGTTCTACCGACGTGCTTTGCACACAGGTGGCTGGCGGGTGTCAGTTTCTCCAACTTTAGTTGAACCAAGTGTGGCTATGCCCGGTCCTTGTGAAGGTTAAAACAGCACTAACTTGACGAACTATCGTTGTGGTTTTGATGCGTAGGTAAGAACGGTTCTTGCTCAGCCCGTAGTAGCCACGTAAAACTTGCAACAACAAAGTAGAGGACGTCTAACTTGTTTTTGCAGGGCATGTTGTCATGTGATATGGTCAAGACGTGATGAGATATAAGTTGTTGTATGAGATGATCATGTTTTGTTGAAGTTATCGGCAACTGGTAGAAGCCTTATGGTTGTCCCTTTATTGCATAAGATGCAAGCGCCAAATAATTGCTTTACTTTATCGCTATGCGATAGCAATAGTTGCAAGAGCAATAGTTGGCGAGATGACCATGTGACGACACATTGATATAGATCAAGATGATGGAGATCATGGTGTCATGCCGGTGACGATGGAGATCATGACGATGCTTTGGAGATGGAGATCAAAGGCACAAGATGATGATGGCCATATCATGTCACATATTTTTGATTGCATATGATGTTTATTTTTATACATCTTATTTTGTTTTGATTGACGGTAGCATTATAAGATGATGTCTCACTAAATTTCAAGATAAAAGTGTTCTCCCTGAGTATGCACCGTTGCCAAAGTTTGTCGTGCCTAGACACCATGTGATGATTGGGTGCAATAAGCTCTACGTCCATCTACAACGAGTGCAAGCCAGTTTTGCACACGCGGAATACTCAGGTTAAACTTGACGAGCCTAGCATATGCAGATATGGCCTCGGAACACTGGAGACCGAAAGGTCGAGCGTGAATCATATAGTAGATATGATCAACATAGTGATGTTCACCATTGAAAACTACTCCATCTCATGTGATGATCGGTTATGGTTTAGTTGATTTGGATCACGTGATCACTTAGATGACTAGAGGGATGTCTATCTAAGTGGGAGTTCTTAAGTAATATGATTAATTGAACTTAAATTTATCATGAACTTAGTCCTGGTAGTATTTTGCAAATTATGTTGTAGATAAATAGCTCACGTTGTTGCTTTCATATGTTTATTTTTATGTTCCTAGAGAAAACTGTGTTGAAAGATGTTAGTAGCAATCATGCAGATTGGATCCGTGATCTGAGGATTGTCCTCATTGCTGCACAGAAGAATTATGTCCTTGATGCACCGCTAGGTGATGGACCTATTGCAGGAGCAGATGCAGACGTTATGAACGTTTGGCTAGCTCAATATGATGACTACTTGATAGTTTAGTGCACCATACTTTATGGCTTAGAACCGGGACTTCAATGACGTTTTGAACGTCATGGACCATATGAGATGATCCAGGAGTTGAAGTTAATATTTCAAGCAAATACCCGAGTTGAGAGATATGAAGTCTCCAACAAGTTCTATAGCTAAAAGATGGAGGAGAATTGCTCAACTAGTGAGCATGTGCTCAGATTGTCTGAGTACTACAATCGCGTGAATCAAGTGGGAGTTAATCTTCCAGATAAGATAGTGATTGACAGAGTTCTCTAGTCACCATCGCCAAGTTACTAGAACTTCATGATGAACTATAGCATGCAAGGGATGACGAAAACGATTCTCGAGCTCTTCGTTATGTTGAAATCGACGAAGGTAGAAATCAAGAAAGAGCATCAAGTGTTGATGATTGACAAGACCACTAGTTTCAAGAAAAAGGGCAAAGGGAAAGAAAGGGAACTTCAAGTAGAATGACAAGCAAGTTGTCACTCCCACAAAGAAGCTCAAAGCTGGACCAAAGCCTGAAACTGAGTGCTTACACTGCAAAGGAAATGGTCACTGGAAGCGGAAATGCCCTGAATATTTGGTGGATAAGAAGGATGGCAAAGTGAACAAGGGTATATTTGATATACAGGTGTTTGATGTGTGCCTTACTAGTGTTTATAGTAGCCCCTGAGTATTTGATACTTGTTCGGTTGCTAAGATTAGTAACTCGAAACAGGAGTTACATAATAAACATAGTCTAGTTGAGGGGAAGTGACGATGAGTGTTGGAAATAGTTCCAAGATTGATATGATCATCATCACACACTCCCTATATTTTCAAGATTAGTGTTAAACCTAAATAAATGTTATTTAGCGTTTGCGTTGAGCATGAATATGATTTGATCATGTTTATTGCGATACGTTTATTCATTTGAAGTTAAAAAATACTTGTTATTCTGTTTACATGAATAAGACCTTCGATGGTTATACACCCAATGAAAATAGTTTGTTGGATCTCGATCGTAGTGATACACATATTCATAATATTGATGCCAAAAGATGCAAAGTTAATAATGATAGTGCAACTTATTTGTGGCACTGCTGTTTGGGTCATATCGGTGTAAAGCGCATGAAGAAACTCCATAAAGATGGATTTTCGGAATCACTTGGTTATGAATCATTTGATGCTTGCGAACCGTGCCTTTTGGGCAAGATGACTAAAACTCCTTTCTCCAGAACAATGGAACAAGCTACTGACTTATTGGAAATAATACATACCGACGTGTGCGATCTAATGAGTGTTGATGCTCGTGGCAAGTATCGTTATTTTCTGACCTTCACAAGATGATTTGAGCAGATATGGGTATATCTACTTGATGAAACATAAGTCTGAAATAGTTGAAAGGTTCAAAGAATTTCAGAGTGAAGTGGAAAAATCATCGTAACAAGAAAATAAAGTTTCTGCGATCTGATCGCAGAGACGAATATTTGAGTTACAAGTTTGGTCTTCAATTAAAACAATGTGGAATAGTTTCACAGCTCACGCCACCTGGAACACCACAACGTTATGGTGTGTCCGAACGTCGTAACCGCACTTTATTGGATATGGTGCGATCTATGATGTCTCTTACTGATTTACCATTATCGTTTTGGGATTATGCATTAGAGACAGCTGCATTCACGTTAAAAGGGCACCATCTAAATCCGTTGAGACGACACCATATGAACTGTGGTTTAGCAAGAAACCCAAGTTGTCGTTTCTTAAAGTTTGGGGCTGCGATGCTTATGTGAAAAAGTTTCATCCTGATAAGCTCAAACCCAAATCGGAGAAGTGCATCTTCATAGAATACCCAAAGGAAACTGTTGGGTACACCTTCTATCACAGATCCGAAGGCAAGATATTCGTTGCCAAAAATGGATCCTTTCTAGAGAAGGAATTTCTCTCGAAAGAAGTGAGTGGGAGGAAAGTAGAACTTGATGAGGTAAGTGTGCCTTCTCCCGAATTGGAAAATAGTTCATCACTGAAATCAGTTCCAGTGATTCCTACACCAATTAGTGAGGAAGCTAATGATGATGATCATGAAACTTCAGATCAAGTTACTAAAAAACCTCGTAGGTCTTCCAGAGTACGGTCCGCACTAGAGTGGTACGGTAATCCTGTTCTGAAAGTCATGTTACTAGACCATGATAAACCTACGAACTATGAGGAAGCGATGATGAGCCCAGATTCCGCGAAATGGCTGGAGGCCACGAAATCTGAGATAGGATCCATGTATGAGAACAAAGTGTGGACTTTGGTGGACTTGCCCAATGATCGGCAAGCCATAGAAAATAAATGGATCTTCAAGAGGAAGACGAGCGTTGATAGTAGTGTTACTATCTACAAAGCTCGACTTGTCGCAAAAAGGTTTTCGACAAGTTCAAGGTGTTGACTACAATGAGATTTTCTCAACTGTAGTGATGCTTATGTCTGTCCGAATCATGTTAGCAATTGCCACATTTTATGAAATCTGGCAAATGGATGTCAAAACTGCATTCCTTAATGGTTTTCTTAAAGAAGAGTTGTATATGATGCAACTAGAAGGTTTTGTCAATCCTAAAGGTGCTAACAAAATGTGCAAGCTCCAGCAATCCATCTATGGACTGGTGCATGCATCTCAGAGTTGGAATATACTCTTTGATAAGTTGATCAAAACATATAGTTTTATACGGACATGCAGTGAAGCCTGTATTTATAATAAAGTGAGTGGGAGCACTACAGCCTTTCTGATAAGTATATGTGACTGACATATTGTTGATCAAAAATGATGTAGAATTTTTCTGTAAAGCATAAAGAAGTATTTGAAAGGAGTTCTTTAAAAGAAAGACTTCAGTAAAGCTACTTACATACTGAGCATCAAGATCTATTGAGATAGATCAAGACGCTTGATAAGATTTTCAATGAGTACATACCTTGACAAGATTTTGAAGTAGTTCAAAATGGAACAGTCAAAGAAAGAGTACTTACCTGTGTTGCAAAGGTATGAAATTGAGTAAGACTCAGTCCCGACCACGGCAGAAAATAGAAAGAGAATGAAAACACATGGTGATGTGAACTAGATTATTGACTCTAGTGCAAGTGGGAGACTGAAGGAAATATGCCCTAGAGGCAATAAGAAAGTTATTATTTATTTCCTTATATCATGATAAATGTTTATTATTCATGCTAGAATTGTATTAACCGGAAACATAATACATGTGTGAATACATAGACAAACACAGTATCACTAGTATGCCTCTACTTGACTATCTCGTTAATTAAAGATGGTTATGTTTCCTAACCATAGACATGAGTTGTCATTTGCTTAACGGGATCACATCATTAGAATAATGATGTGATTGACTTGACCCATTCCGTTAGCTTAGCACTTGATCGTTTAGTATGTTGCTATTGCTTTCTTCATGACTTATACACGTTCCTATAACTATGAGATTATGCAACTCCCGTTTATCGGAGGAACACTTTGTATGCTACCAAACGTCACAACGTAACTGGGTGATTATAAAGGATCTATACAGGTGTCTCCGAAGGTACATGTTGAGTTGGCGTATTTCGAGATTAGGATTTGTCACTCCGATTGTCGGAGAGGTATCTCTGGGCCCACTCGGTAATGCACATCACTATAAGCCTTGCAAGCATTGTAACTAATGAGTTAGTTGCGGGATGATGTATTATAAAACGAGTAAAGAGACTTGCCGATAACGAGATTGAGCTAGGTATTGAGATACCGACGATCGAATCTCGGGCAAGTAACATACCGATGACAAAGGGAACAACATATGTTGTTATGCGGTTTGACCGATAAAGATCTTCGTAGAATATGTAGGAGCCAATATGAGCATCCAGGTTCCGCTATTGGTTATTGACCGGAAACATGTCTCGGTCATGTCTACATTGTTCTCGAACCCGTAGGGTCCGCACGCTTAAGGTTTCGATGACAGTTTTATTATGAGTTTATGAGTTTTGATGTACCGAAGGAGTTCGGAGTCCCGGATGAGATTGGGGACATGACGAGGAGTCTCGAAATGGTCGAGACGTAAAGATCGATATATTTTACGACTATATTCGGACATCGGAAAGGTTCCGAGTGATTCGGGTATTTTTCAGAGTACCGGAGAGTTACGGGAATTCGTATTGGGCCTTAATGGGCCATACAGGAAAGGAGAGAAAGGCCCCAAAGGGTGGCCGCACCCCTCCCCATGGACTAGTACGAATTGGACTAGGGAGGGTAGGCGCCCCCTTCCTTCCTTCTCCTTCTCCCTTCCCTTTCCTTCTCTCCTACTCCTAATACTTGGAAGGGCTCCTAGTTCTACTAGGAAAGGGGGAATCCTACTCCCGGTGGGAGTAGGACTCCCCTAGGGCGAGCCATAGAGAGGGCCGGCCCTCCCCCTCCTCCACTCCTTTATATACGGGGAGGGGGGCACCCCTTGGAGACACAACAATTGATCTCTTGATCTCTTAGCCGTGTGCGGTGCCCCCCTCCACCATAGTTCTCCTCGATAATATTGTAGCGGTGCTTAGGCGAAGCCCTGCGACGGTAGAACATCAAGATCGTCACCACGCCGTCGTGCTAACGGAACTCTTCCCCGACATTCTGCTGGATCGGAGTCCGGGGAACGTCATCAAGCTGAACGTGTGCAAGAACTCGGAGGTGCCGTAGTTTCGGTGCTTGATCGGTCGGGCCGTGAAGACGTACGACTACATCAACCGCGTTGTGCTAACGCTTCCGCTTTCGGTCTACGAGGGTAGGTGGACAACACTCTCCCCTCTTGTTGCTATGCATCACCATGTTCTTGCGTGTGCGTAGGAAATATTTTTAAATTACTACGTTCCCCAACAGTGTCACCTTTCCGCGTCTGGAAAGTTCTCAGTTAAGTTGCTATACGCTAAATTTTTGCAAGGCCCGGGTTTACACGTTGCCCTTGGCCTTTGGAAAGTGAGAATTCCGCTTAAGGTGAAGATATTCCTATGGAAGATGTTTCGTAACCGCTTTCCGAGTTCGTCTAACGTGGCCATACGCAATGGCCTGTCTGATGGTAATTGTTCCGTTTGCGGCACGACGGAGGACGCTAACCATGCGTTCTTCTATTGTCACCTCCCTCTTTTTGCCTGGTGCACTATTCGGGGCGTGGCTAGGGTGGACGGGAACCCTAAGTTGGAAGCGAATCTTCTTGCTTGCCTTGGGTCCCTTCGTGGCTAGGCCAGTAGAGTGGTGTGGACTTGCGTATGAGTGATGTTATTGTCGCTTTGTCATATTCGTAACAAAATCACCATTGACGGTGTGTTTCCATCTCACTCTGTTGATGTTATCTTTAAATGTACCATCTTTCTGCAGCGGTGGAGTCCGTCGGGGGAGCACCAGGACTCTGAAAGTTTGGAGCTGGCGATGCATCATCTTCACAACATCAACAACATCGCTCGAGCTCCGGTTGTGGTTGCTTAGGGTAGCAACTTCTTTGGGTCGTGTTAGAGCCTGCGTGGTCGGTTGGCATGTGCCATGTAATATCTCTAGTTGAACCCTTGAACCTTGCCCTTTGGGTTATGTGTGTTTGTGTGGTACCTTGTGACTCTGTCGTGTGTGTGGCTTTATTAATTTAAAGCCGGATATCAATGGCATCTTCATTCTAAAAAAGCAATGGTAGTCTAAATCGAGTCGTGACTTAGTCATGAGTTGGGTTTGTTTGTGGCCGCCACTCTGTTTTGGCGCCATAAACACATTCTTGTAATGTAAATATCCTTATATCTTAATATATAGGCGTGCAAACCTCCCGCGTGTTCAATTTAAAGATGCGGCTATGGACGAATTTAAAGTAAACACGACCAAATTAGCCCATTGTAATTGTAGAAGCTCTGACAATCTATTTCCGGCATATGCCATCCAAAGAAGAGATTGTAACAATCTAGCCCACTTCTACGACGCACCTCCACGCAAACAAAGTACGTGTCAGGTTCCTTATTTTGCAAGAAACAAAACGTGCGGACTACTAACTGAGCACATGCAACACATCTGCTGTGCTCGACGCAGAAACAAGGATAAAATGAACACGACAGAACTGCTAACATAGAACAGCAACATGCTTGACACTCACACACTCACACACTCACAAGCAAATTAGCAGCTGACACTGCGCGTTCGTCATCAAGAAGCAGCTGCTTGAAATTGATGGGTGACGTGAATCCTCGCTCCACCGGCGCGTCGTAGATGCCCGCCGCGCCCTTGATCCAGGTGGCCTGGGTGCCGTGCATCATGTCCCAGAACATGTGCTCGTCGCGGTGGGCGCAGTAGGTGGTATTGGGCAAGCCGCAGTAGATCTCCGCGTTGAGCTTCCCGCCGCCGCAGCACGCGCGGTTCACAACCTTGAACCTGGCGGCCTCCGGGTGCGCGGTGTAGTATTCCACCAGCTTGTAGGGGCTCCCCACGGAGTACTTCATCCCGGGCAGCGACGCGGCGAGGTTCGCCATCGCGTCGCCCAAGGCGCTGTCGAAGTCCCTGGCGAGTTTATTGGAAACATGTTCGCAGTGCCACGCACTGAACAGGTATTTCGCCCGCGCCGCCGGCGCGCAGCCGATGGGCGCCACGTTGATGACACCGAAACGCCGCGCCCCGAGCCCGTACAGCGTCTTCACATACTTGGTGTAGTTGGACAGAAGGTCGTCGTAGAAGGCCGGTACCTCCAAAGGCGACCGTTTCTTCAGGAAGAAGTCAAACATATCGTTGCCACCGTCGCTAATGAGGAAGAGGGACCTGGATAGCAGCGCGTCGATGGCTTGGGTGCCATTGTCGCCGCTGTCCTCTGTCATCTTTGCCTTGGTGGCCGCGAAGAGCTCCACCTGCTTGCTCAGCGGGAGGGAGGCATTCCCCTGGTCAATCAATCGATGCACACGACACAAGAAACGATGTCAGTAGTAAAACTAATGCAATTATTTGTTGGAAAAAGATAGATCAATGTGAATATAAGTTGGATCTAGAAATAAAAGCAACTCTAACTGGCTAAGATGTCTTTGGAACAAAAAGAGGCGCAAAGAAGCAGCAGCACGGACGGTGGCGTCGAGAATGCCGGATCCACCGGCGGCGTAATTGGCTCCACCGAAGCCTTTGAGGATCTGACCGCTTGTCTCCGGCGTCAGCGACAGGTACGCCGGCGGGCTCATATCGAAACCCAACAGCCTCGCTGCATTTCAGTTTGCATACTTCTATTAGTTTCATGGGTTCAAAGTTCAAACTTAAAAGACACGATGAAGAAGAGCCTGCGCGTACGTACAGATGCAGTCGGCAACGTTGTACCCGTTGCTGAACCTTCCGTTGGGACTGGAGGAGTTCGCCAGCGGGAAGTCGATGCCGGAAGGAAACGGCGGCGTGAAGTTCCCCGGCAGGTACTTGAGGTTGCCCACGTCAACCGTTGAGTCGCCGAACACGTACACCGCCGGCACCAGGTGCACCTCCTCCGCGGCCGCCGGCGAGATAACCATGCCGCCGCCGGCGCAGATGATGAACACTGAAACTAGTAGCACCAGAGCCTTGCCACTGGCTACTCTCACCCCCATAGTGTATGTAGCTGGAATGGTAGCTAGCTGTGAGTGAGTCGGAGCAAAGCACGGGCTTTCCTGCCTATTCAGGGCATCTCCAGCCGTTGGCCCCCTAGGAGGGGCAAAAAATCGCCCCTGGGGCGCACCGGCGCTAAACCGCACATTGGGGGCGTGATGCCCCCCAGTCGCGGCGCCCACGGTATTTTAAAAAATTTAAACACGGCGCAAACACGGCGCAAATTCATTGCAAACTTCGGCAAGTTCGTTCAAACTTAAACATATTTTACAAAAAAAGAAAAAAAAACTACCGCAGGCTACCCCCGCCGTCTCCCTCGCCGCTCGCCTCGCCGCCCGCCCACGCGGTTCTACCCGTCGTCATCGTCGTCGTCGTCGTCGTCGCCGCCCCCGCCTACGCCTCCGCCGTCCCTGCTGCATCCCTCCCCGGTTGGCGCGGCGGGTTGGAAGGTCCGGGGGCGTCGTCGTCGTCACTGTCGAGGACCACGACGCCGTGCTCGTCCTCGCGCCCACGTTTGCGGGCGGCGATCTCCTCCAGGGCCCGGCGCTGCCGGACCGTCTCGTCGCGAAGGTAGTCGTCCCGCGCCCACCGCATGGCGTCCTCGTCGGAGAAGCCGCGGGGCTATCTCCTCGTACTCCGCGGGGAGGCCGGCTCCGGCTTGGGCTCGACGAGGGCGAAGCGGCCGGTGGGTGGAGAGGCGTAGGCGCCGATGCGGACGCCGGAGCTGCGGGTGCGCGCGGCGACCGGTGTGCCCTCGGGCTCCGGCTTGACGGGGCGGAGGCAGGGCGAGCCGCCGGACGAGGAGGAGGACCCCCCCGTCTCCATGCGCCTCGGGGTCCAGGAGCTTCCCCGGCGGCGTGAGAAGGAAGGGGGAGCGGGGTACTCAAGGCGCGGCGTGTTGCCGCCCTCGATGTACTCGAGGACGGCCTCCAACGTGCGTCCGGGCACGCCCCACCACCGACGCCGGCCGGCGGAGTTGAGCCTGCCGGAGGGCACGAAGCCGTTGGTGGCCTCGAGCTGCTGGGCGCGGCGGCGGCGGAAGTAAGGGTCCCAGAGCGGGCTGTCGGGGACGTACCGTGGCCCCTCCCTCGCCGCACGCGGCAGGTTCGAGCGGATGTGCGCGATCTCCGCACGCCGCGCCGCGCCGGTGGGTACCGGGGGCGACGGCACGCCGCCCGCGCTTATCCTCCACGCTCCGGGCACCCGCATGTCTGCCGGGACCGGGTACTCGGCCTCGTAAAGGAGGCGAGCCTCGTCTTCATGAAGATGGCGGCGGCCGAAGCCGTTCGCCGCCGCGCCGTCGCCTGGGAAGTGCTCCGCCATGGGTGTGAACTGGAGACGGCGAAAGAGAGGAGAGGGAGGAACGACGACGGCGGGAGAGTGTGAGTCGCCGAGTGTGCCGGGGCGCGTCATATATAGGCCGAGGCGCCGCCCACACGCGTGGCACCGTGTGTACGCGTGGCGGGCGAGGGAGGGCGAGGGACGCGCGTCGTCCGGTCTTCACTGCGCCGCCCGTGAGGCATCAATGGCGCAGGCTGACCGGCGCGGCAGCGCGCGGCAGCTTTGACATTGATTCACCGTGGAAACGAGGCGATGAGGACGACGAAGGGCCGAGAAGAGAGCCGTGTCGCTGACACGGTGGGCCCGCGGTTTCTTCGCGCCAAAAAAGTTCGCCCGGCGCCCCCGAGCGCCCCCCAGCGCGCCGGGTTCGGGCTGGATCCGCCGGCGCTGTTTTCGGCCCAAGCCGACGAAAATCGGGCTCCTAGGGATGCGACTGGGCCGTTTTTTCGGCGCCGGCGCAAAAAAAAACGCCTGGGAAGGCCTTGTTGGGGGCGCGGGTGGAGATGCCCTTATACACGATCGATACAACAGCACGCACGGACGAACGAGATGTCGATCGCTTATGGCCCGGCCTCACTGTGTAGTGCAGAGTAATGCTACATCTACAAAGATTTACTTAAAGATTTAATATATAAATTAATGTAGAGAACTGTGATTGGTAATAGGGGACGAAAGGACTCACCCCACTTAAATTCAGGGAAAGAGAGAGATAGTTTAGAAGGTTCAGTAAAGGGAAAGTAAACCGTTGTATTTTTTTCATTTTTATTTACTTCGCATATTAGCTTTGACTGAAGTCAAACTTTATAAAGTTTGAGCAAATTTATAAAAAACAATATAAATATTACATTAATATTTTTTATGATGTGAAAATATATGCAATGATGAATCAAAAGTATTGATTTGGTGTTGTATATATACTAGCAAATATGTCCGTGCGTTGCAACGGGAGAAAAACAATCAGATTATATAGATATAATAGAGATAAAAAAATCTGAATCAAATGCCAGGATGAGATAAGGATTTTCAATATGTCATTTCACAAACTATGTCCGAGTGATGTTATGATGATAAGGGACTTTTAAAAAGTCATTTCAAAAACTGAAAATGTGATGGTCTCATTACGACTTAATTTTCTAAGGTGCCACAACGAAATATTTTTTTGGTTGAGCAAACTACATTGTTGGACCGCTGCCTTAGTTAGACTGATGCATGATGTGTCTCACATTGACCTAGCGTAGCGATGTTTTCCAGAACCAGTAGAACTTTGGTACGAGAATAGTTGTGTACGGAAGCAAAACAGACATTTAGTCATTTACATATAGTTTACAAAAACTAACCCATAGCAAGATGTGTCAACTTTTTTGGGCTCGGGACATTGTTTTCAAATTCCAGAATATGTGTTGAATACACGATTATATTTTTAGAAATCATGAACATTTTTTATTTCATTGCATTTTCAATCATGATTTTTTTAATATGCAAACAAATTTTTTAATTATGAAAATTTTATAATCCCCTAATAAAACCTCTGCCTAAGCGATGGTTTGTTTTGTTCATTACTTAAGAATCAGTTTTAATTTTTGTGAACATTTTCCAAAATTTCATGGACATTGTTTTCAAATTCCTAAATATATTTCGAATACACGATCATATTCTATAAATCATGAATTTATTTTATTGTTTTTTAAATCATAATTTTTTTAAATATGCGAACAGTTTTGTTTTTACATCACGAACTTTTTATGATTTCTCAAATGTTTTTTGAATTCACCAACATTTTATGATGTATCTGTATATTTTCTCAGTACGCGCAACTTTTTTGAAATTTGTTTTTTTTTCGAAATCCCGGAGTGATTTAAAGAACGAAAAACAGAAAAAAAATGAGAAAGGAAAAAAGCAAAAGAAAAACAGGGGCGTCATTACGGGCCGGCCCATTACGGCCTGCTATATATATTGCAGAAAAGGGTATGCGAGCGGGATCGAACCCTGGTCTCCCATGCGGAAGGCTTCGGCCTCAGCCACTACGCTGGCTTCCTGCGAGTGTAATATAGTTGTATTGACTGTCCTATAAGACTAAATTTGACGGCGATTTTTTTAAAACGAATCATTTTCTTTACTTACTGGTGGCATGGTGGGTAAATCGGGACAACTTCAGGGGCAATTTATATGACGGACGACCAGAAACCTAATTTTCTTTATTATTAGGTAAAGATAAAGATTATATTTTTCTACGAACTTGTTGAGACTATATAAAGTTTGACTTTAGACAAACTTAATATGCAAGCACACAATTCTAGACTTAAAGAACCAAAATAAAGGACAAGCTAAGCTAAGATAAGCACTAGAACTAAGGTAGCTAGCTAGTTTCTTGCAATAAGCACAAGTCTAGGGTCTTTCTTAGACGGACCTGTGGCTCTTTATTCAGACGTATTGCTTTCTTGCAGCAATTGCACCTGTTCTCTAGACAGCATGACCACGAATGGCTAGGACTTATAGTGGACGCGCTTCCTGCCACCGCTTGCCGGCTTGTCCTGCAGCCGGGCTCTTGAGTCAGCTGGCATTAGGTGGCCTTTTTTTCTTATTTCTTTTCTGCTTTTATGGGCACGATTGTGATGTTGCCTCATCCGTATTTGTTACATCGGTGCACTTGAACTTGCTGTATAGACGCTGGCTTTATTTATAAAGCGGGACAAGTCCTATTTAAAAAAGCACAAGTATTCACGAAGCACGTCGACTTATCTCACCAAGCAGGCCACCATTCTAAGACACACTGTCAAGATTTTGCCATTCACAAAGGCGCCATGCATTCTCAGAAGTCAGGCATCAAAATGTAATTTTAGTTTAGCTTGATCGCTCACATCGTTAAGCAAAATACACCTCGCATTCACAATACTAGGTTGCCCTGGAGCTTGTTGGCCAAACAAAGCGCCACACCAGTTATCTGTGGTCTAGCACTCGGCAAGCTAGCACGGTAATTGATTCACTCATGTCCCCTAGTAGATACAGTTGGTGCATTGTCAGGACATTAACTTTGTGACCACACGCATCTGCCCCTCATAAAGCACGGGACCGTATTTGGCTGCAAATTTGCTCATTTGACGCTGCCGACAAGTGTCGTGGATCCAAGTCAAAAAATTTACGACAAGGCTGAAATTTGTTGTCTGGAAATGGAGCATCAAGAAGAAAAAAAACACAATAAGCATACACCCACCCACCCTCTGTATAGAAAAAATGCACACAGTCATCACCAACTTACACACAAAGACAACAAATAGCAAAGTCGTATAAGATCAAAGCTATGCAAGGACAAGGGAGAAAAAACTAAAGCAATTAGGGCATCTCTAACGACAACCCATAAATTTTCTCCAGCATCCGTCCACAAACAGGGGATCAGTCCATGGACACAGATGCGGGAGGACGACGTCCAATTCTAGCCGCATACATTTTGGTACCAGTTCAAACTAATATGTGCAATAATTAAGGCACACTCTCGTTCCCCGCGTCGCCTCTCTCGCGACTCAGGCGGAGCCCTCATCCGCGCCGCCGGGCTGCCCCGCTCGCCCCCCCTTTCCCCTCGCCGTCGCCGGAGGAGGCCGCCGGGCTAAGCCCGGGCGGCGGACGGTAGCGGCGGGGTCTTCCTCTTCCTTTTCTTTCGTCTGGCGGCGGAAGGAGTTTGAGGCGGATCTGGCGCTCCCCTCGACGGCGGCTTCCCCTGGCGGAGCCCGACCAGGCGGTGTGGCGCGTGGCTGCTCCAGCGGCGGCGGTGTCGCGGTGCCTTGCGGAGGGATCGTTGCCCAGCGACCGCGACGGCCTCCCTCCCCATCCTTCGATGTGGCCCTGGCCCATCTGACGACAGAGGTTCTTGGCGATGCGCGAGGCTGCGGCTTCCCGACGGCTCTCTACCTGCCGGCCCTTTCGCAGCGTGGCCCTCTGCACGCTCATCGATCTGGTCTGGCTCTCCCTTGCCTCTGGATCTGGTGTTGCGAGCTCAGGGCCGATGGGCATGGTCTAGCTCCTCTAGTGCAAGGTAGTCAGAGTCGGGATTCGGAGCCGGATCGATTTTCCTTAGACAGAATCGAGTCGTAGTATCGAGTCGTGGAATCGAGGATTCTACTAGATTTACTCAAATAAGATATTATCTATCCACGCAGAAATTTATATGGGTTCTATAGAGTTTAACACTAAATATAGAGCAACAAATGTACACATCAATGCTAGCTTACATTTATGGAACATATATGGGAGGGAAATATATAAACATTTAAATCTTCAACATACGAGATTTACTTAGGAGGTTTATTAGAATATGTGAATGGTTGATCACTTGTATAGCTGACCTGTAGTGTTGAACCTTGAAGGGTCTTGCTCTCCTTCTCCGGTCAATGTTGACGCATCCTCCTTCTCACGTCAATTCCATCCGTCGACAAGCCTGATCCTCAATTTTGATCTAGGGTTTCAGAGAGCCAGATCAAAGGTGTCAACGGCTGAGCGTTTGGGCTTTGGAGGGGAACAAAGGGTCATGAGTCATGCGAAAAGGGATCAGGATAATGGCATAGATTGTGCTACAACTAAACATATGGCTTAGATAAATTAGTAGAACCCTATATAGTCCATAGCATAATCGGGATTCTACAATTTTCTACAGGATTCTATGATTTGGATCGCGACTCAACATGGATTCTACTTGATCCGGATTCATAGTGGGACTTGGATCGACATGCTTCTGTGGGGTCGTGAAGTCGTAGGATTCTAGCAGTCGAGTCGGGATTCTGACTACCTTGCTCTAGTGATGATGTCGCCTAGTGTCGGGGATATGCCCCACGGTGTAAACCGGCCGGAAGGATAAACCGGCCGGATTTGGCGATTCACTGGCGACCTGCACAGACTAGACGGTTTACAGTTCATTGGTAATCCGGCAGGCGGGCCAGAGGAGCAACAAGGCCCGGTGGCCTGTCTGGCGGTTCATGAAGGCCGGTTCAACTATGGTGGGCCGGTTTAAGAGGAAAGGAATATTTGCCTTACAAGGAGTTAAGACTAGGACTTGTATCCGGTTTGTATTAGAGATAGACTAGTCCTAACCCTAATAGGACTCCACATGTAAACCGCCCCTTCAACATATACAAGGAGGGGCGGGGCTCCCTAAAGAGGGACAAGTTACAAGCAAGAAGAAGCAATAATCTCTAGGGCTAGACACAGCTAGAGGAGGGCCGGTTTACGGCGACTCCCTCGTGATGATAATGAGACCTTGTCTCAAACAGCATGTAGGGTTTTTACCGGATGATGTTTCCCGGGGCCCGAAGCTGTCTAAATCCCTGTCTTGTGTTGCGTCTCTCGATTCCGCTAAACCCTCTCAAGCTACCACATAGATTCGTTGGCCTCGCGACTAAGTCCTGACACTAAGGACATCTGCCGTGACAAAACCACGACAGTTGGCGCCCACCGTGGGGCTTCGACGCACAGTGGTGTGGAGTTCTTGAAGGGATCTTTTTTAGGGTTCGAGAAGTTTGCAAGTTTCCGGTTCAACTAGAGCCGGCGTGGAAGATTCATATCAAACGTCAAGTTTGCTAAATCCCAAAAGGGGGAGTCTCCGTTTGGTTCGGCAAGGATTCATTGGATCTGATGGGTGTAAATCGCCGGTACAGGTCAAATTTCCGATCGAGTTATCAGATCAGATGAGGGATCGAACACTTTGGAAATTGATTAGCCTTATGTCTGGTGAATCAAAACAAGGTAGAAGACAAAATGATCAAAAGCAATCACGTTCCCGATCCAGGAAAGGAAAACTGCCATGACCCGGACTCTGAATCGTCCTTGCCTCTGCAGCTTCCGCCTCTGCAATCGGTTTTCTGTCGCTGCCATGGTGTATGGCCCGCCTGAGTCCGCCCTAGCGGCTACGCCAAGTCACCTCGCCTCCATTGCCGCGCGGGCCGCTGTACTCGTTCATCTCTGTGATGAACAGCCTGTTCGGAGTCAGCACTGCCTCAGCCATGCCGTCCGAGTCACTTGCTTCCTTCTGCCTCTCTGCCCGCTCAAGTCGCCGTGGTGGCCGCTTCGCGACCCTGCCGCACTTCGAGTCTCGCCGCTCCTGAACCACCCTCTGCAGAGTTGCTCCCGCCCGAGTCGATGTCGGCCCGGATTTCGCCGAGAGTTGCCTCCACTGGTTTAGTTCCTGTTAAACCGGCCGGGTCGCCGCCGACACCGCACTGTCGGTTTCGCCCTCGGACCGCCCGGTCGGCCACTGTTTCAGGCTCGTTGCTGCGGATCCCGTTGACTGTTGCGCAGCAGCGCCTTTTGTATCTGCAGCCCTCCGCGCTGATGTCTCCTCCGGCACGACCGCGCGTTGACCGGCCGCCCGCCGGTTCGCCTGCTACGTCTTCTATGGAGGTGCGCTGTGCGCCTCGCCGGCCTGGCACCAAATCGCCAGACCCATGAGTTGCCGCTTCCGCCCTGACTCGCACTGTGGCACCTCAAGCCGCCTGGCCTCGTGGCTGTCTCCGTCGAAACCGGCCGCGCCACCACACGCCTCTGCAGCCGCCCCTCTTGTCCAAGCCGCCGCGGTTGCCGCTGGAATACACCTCCATAAACCGCCGCAGTTTTTGCTGAGTCATTAAGCCGGCTCTCCGCTTCTCCGCTATCATTCCGCTTCGAGCCACCGTTTCCAGGCTCCATTACAGGCATACTTCAAGCATTGACCCGCTGTCCCCACTGCGCTGGCCTCTGATAGTTGCCCTGTCTAACTGTCGGTTCGCGGCGCCTGATTCTTTTTGGATGCGTCCCCGCGCGTACGTTGACTGGCCAAAAGGCCCCTGCGATGGTACGCCTGAAGACATACTGCAAAGAATTGGTATTACAAAATGTATTGCTACTAGTACTACTTATACGAGGAGATCAAAAGCTACTGCTATTTCTTCATCACATGAAGACAAAAGAAAAAGAAAGGAGAAGAGGAGGGTCACCCACGTAAAGCATCAGACTATATAATATCAGTTGATGCGTGCAGATAAACAAGCATGGTGCTGCTCGCCAGTTGCACAACCAATAAAAAACCAGGTGATATCCATCCAATTTTATTTTTAAATATAATTGTCTTTCATCAAAGAACAATTACTTCGGCATGTGGTATTTTTTCGCAGCACCATTATTCATTACAAAGATGTGGCAAAAGGGCATGCGCCAGCATTTTTTTTTTCACTAGCGCTCGTCTATGCCCTGCTGCTCGACGGGTACATGTGCCAATCGCCGCCCCGCTATATCAACATGACGTGGTGGATTTGCCCGTCCGCGCGGCTTACCGTGCCTGCAATTGACTCACCCGTCCGCCCTCGCGGCCGGTTCACGCGTCCGCACCGGCTTACAACAAGGAGGACGACTCGCCCGTCCACACCGGTTTACAAACGGTGCGGTTGATTCATCTGTCTGCTCCCGCGGCCGACTCACCCGTGAGTGATTTCAACTTAACCTAGTAATCATCAACTTCATGGCGGATTATTTCTGGCCTGGCACATCAGGTGATATCTATTTTAAATATATTTCATGGACACATATTATTTTTTGTCAAAGAGCAGTTTATGTTTGCCTTGGTCTGCAATATTGTTGATGTAGGACAATTGTTTACTACATCAAAACGACGTGGTTGACTCGCCTGCGCCGGTTTACAGTACCGCGGCCGGTTGATCTGTTTGAGCCACTTCTGACGCGGAGGTCATCTTTTCCGTCCGCCTCTCGCGGCCTGGTCTACATCAACACACCGGGCGGCACCTGTCTGCATGAGCTATTTATTGTGTATGAGCAAGTCACAACTTGGGTAGCCCAGTTTTCTTTCAAATTGGAGGCAAATTATCATCACTGGATGGATCAATGGGCAGGATCATTTATAACCCGCCGCAGTCACCTCAACCTTCTGTGGATTCACATCGTGCTATCAACACGAATGATATACAAGTTATGCCGGTTTATATCACGGTCAAATATGGAGAATCTCAAGCCAACTCTTCGGGTCACCTTCAGACTCGGGGGCTACAATGATATGACTCAGCAAAGATTGCCGGTTTGTTAGTGAAGTCAAGAACCCCAGGACGCTGGAGAGAAAGATAGCCCGGTCCCGGAAGCTACTACTATATGGAGGAAAATTTAAGGGCCGTCAGAAAATTTCCGGTTCAAAATGAAGAATGCTGGTTTAATATCCGGTTCAAGGGAAATCTATTCTCCCACAAAGCTCTGAAGTGCTCAAATCCGGTTTAACAATGTCCGGTTCAAAAAGGAATTAACTTCTCGCAAATTCGAGTTGAAAGGCCATCAGAAAAATTTCCGGCTTAAAAAGAAGGATTCCTGTTCAATATCCGGCTCAAGGGGAAAATGTCTCCCACAAAGCTTTGAAGCTCTCAATATCCGGTTCAAGATCCCGGTTCAAGAAGAATTTATCTCTTGCAAAAAGTTAAAAATTGCCGAAGAGGACCTGCTGCCAGGATGCGCGGTTCAAACATGGGTATCCTGCCTTTATTGGCCTGACATATTATTGATCACATGGGGGATTCTGCTTCATAAAGCGGGGTCTCTGTTCTTTTTATATCATGCGTGGTTACATGGAGTGGTTCTGTTTTAAAGCGGCCTCCGGTTTACCCCTTGAAATTTGCTTTTTATATCACTTGGGGCCTTGGTCGTGTCCGAACCAACGCGACACCTTTTGATAGGCGAAAGCCACCAGATCACTTGGGGACATGGTCAAGTCTGAACCAGTCACGCCTCTTGATCGGCCTAAGGCCACAAAATCACTTGGGGGCTTGGTCGAACCCGAACCATTGCCACGCCTTTTGATTGGCATATATGCCACGGTTTCATTTGGGGACCTGGCTGACTTGAACCATTGTCACTCCTATTGGGGGCTTGGTCCTGTCCGACCACGGTAACACCATCTGATCAGCTCAGTATAGCATGTTTTTTTGCAAATGGTTTTATCATTGCCTTTGCTTCCATATTTTTTTCATAACTGTTATTCAATTTTTGTTGCGTTTTTTAAACCGACAACGTTTTTATCTGGTTCAACTGTCAATTACAAATTGACGGAACACGGTCAAATCTTAATCCGGAGACTATCTGCCCGGTTTGATTTTCTGTTACCATCCTATTATGGAGTAAACCGGTGTTTGTCAACCCGGCTCGGATTTCAACTACAAGTTGTCAGTACATGATCAAATTATAATCTGGTGATTATTAACCCGGTCTAGTTTTACTACAAGTTGCCAGTATTATATATTGTTAAACCGGTGTTTATCACAACCCGGTACGGTTTTATCATAAACCGACACAGTATGAAAGGAGTTATCATTACTCAAGATTGGGGTTATCACTCTTACTACAAAAATTTGGTAAACCAACGATGTGATTCAATGTCACAGGTATGATATATTTTATATTTGATTATTCTTATGTGCAGCCTTGGTTATAAACTCAGGTTATGTATTGGGCATTATGACCCGTCCGGCGGTAAACCGCCAGGACACTTTAAACTTATTGTATGCAGAAACAGGTTGAATAAAACATGATGATAAATTATCCGGTGTTTATTAAACCGGCCTGGCTTTAAGACGATAAGTCGCCAGTATATGATGAGAAATTATCCGGTGTTTGTTAACCCGGCCTGGCTTTGGATTATAAGTCGCCAGTACATATTTGGATTGCGCTATTGGAATCATGCGCTCATAAATCATTGGATTATATTATTCAAATCTTCAAATAGCCAACATGGCTAGATTTTTATTATGGTTATCAATAACCAGTATTATGATTAAGGTTTTCAAAGTCGCTTTAGCGCAATGGATATTATTTTATTGATGGATATGATTTATTCTACAATTGAAGGAATAGTCCCGAGTTGTTGCAAGCTTACAACCCGGCACTTGGGGGCTACATTATTTAAGTTGAGATTACATCAAATACACAAGTCTCATGTCGCTGCAAGCATGCACCATGAGACTTGGAGGCTAATGCAAAGTCATTTTTTGCTCATATTATTGAAGACCCGGCTCATTACATTATAATGAGCTGGCCCTTGGGGGCTACCAATTGCTCATGTCAACAATTCAAGGTACACAAATTTTCATTATATTGAAGGATCCACTGCTCAGTTGGTAAAGCACAAGGCTCTTAACCTTATGGACGTGGATTCAAGCCCCATGATGGGGTTACATCATATGATGTTATTTTCATTGAAGTATATATCAAGTCCCAGCTCAATATTATCTTACTGAACCGGCCCTTGGGGGTTACACTGGTTGAAGTTTTTATGAGCATCAGGAAAATACAAGTCCCAGGTCGCTGCAAGCATGACAACCCGGCACTTGGGGGCTACATAATATGGAATATTCAGTTTTGCTAGTGACTGGGATGAACAACATGGATTTCTTCGATAGTGACAGTATTTATATTGAAGCAAGTCTTAAGCCATCACTTTGTTCTACTCAAACTTGGGGGCTACAGGTATTATATTATTATCAAGGAAATATTTTCAAATTCTCTGTTTGAGCAAACTAGATTGACCCGGCGTCACCAATCATTATGACCCTGTGGCTGCAACCCGGTGTCATCAATAATCATAAACCGGTGTTGGCAACAATCATGAACCAGTGTCTGCAACAATCATGACCTGGAAGTATCAGTTTTTATAACCCGACAGTTTTTGGCAATGATAAACCGGCAAGTTCTGCATCTTCAAAGCCGGTTGAATATCATATGAGTATCTCAAGACCAATAATTCTTAAACCGGCGCTTTGGAAGCCGACTCAAGTGGATTATTCTTCACAATATTTTTATATGAGAAACCAACGTCAGCAATTTAAAGTATGAAGCTGGTTATTGACCTGGATTTTCTAGAAGGAGGAAATGACAAGGACTTAAGGACGATCAGGTGCCGGTATACAAGAATTCTTAACCCGGAGCACAACCTGCCAATTTTGTTCTGGTGTTTATTTTGCAGCATAAGTTTACCATGGATAAATCCAAGCTAAACTTGGGGGCTAATGTTGGGGATATGCCCCGCGGTGTAAACCGGCCGGAAGGATAAACCGGCCGGACTTGGCGATTCACCGGCGACCTGCACAGACCAGACGGTTTACAGTTCATTGGTAATCCGGCAGGCGGGCCAGAGGAGCAACAAGACCCGGTGGCCTGTCTGGCGGTTCATGAAGGCCGGTTCAACTATGGTGGGCCGGTTTAAGAGGAAAGGGATATTTGCCTTACAAGGAGTTAAGACTAGGACTTGTATCCGGTTTGTATTAGAGATAGACTAGTCCTAACCCTAATAGGACTCCACATGTAAACCGCCCCTTCAACATATATAAGGAGGGGCAGGGCTCCCCAAAGAGGGACAAGTTACAAGCAAGAAGAAGCAATAATCTCTAGGGCTAGACACAGCTAGAGGAGGGCCGGTTTACGGCGACTCCCTCGTGATGATAATGAGACCTTGCCTCAAACAGCATGTAGGGTTTTTACCGGATGATGTTTCCCGGGGCCCGAAGCTGTCTAAATCCCTGTCTTGTGTTGCGTCTCTCGATTCCGCTCAACCCCTCTCAAGCTACCACATAGATGTGTTGGCCTCGCGACTAAGTCCTGACACTAAGGACATCTGCCGTGACAAAACCACGACACCTAGGGTGGTGGACTGGTTGCCGGGGCGGCGGCCCCGGGTTTGGTGGTGGCGGCTTCGGCCCGGGGGCGGAGCGCATCTGGGCACGGCGGATCAAGGGGTCCCGTGGCAATATTGAAGCCAACCTCGACAGGTTCTGTGGTGGTTGGTGGGCTGCAGTTGGTGGTTTGTCGTGTGGGATGCAGGTGGTCGAGGCATCTTCGAGAGAAATCCTCTTCTTCGAAACTGGCGACGGCGGCGCCCATGGGTGTGGCGATCTTTCCTGAAAGCCTCGTTGTGGAGGTGTGGTCACCCCTCTCCTCGCGGCCTTGGCTCCGGAGGAAAACCTCTGATCATCTGGATCGGGCGATGGAGGCGTCCTAGCGCCTTTCTCCTCCTTGGGGGCATCGTGTTGAAGCGGACTGCAACTAGGAGACCGATAGTTGTTGGTGGCTGGTTCGTCGAGGCCAGGGGGCGTCAATGTCTGTTTGGCAATGATGATGGCGTCAAGATGAGTTGGGGTCGCGGCTCAGGCTCTGGTAGTCGGTCTATCCGGCGTCCGATGTGCTCTTCCGTGGTTGCTTGGTTGTTGTGGAGTCGAAGCTGCGGTGGATTGTGTGCAGGTGGTGACGATAACAGGCACTCGGCGGTCATTCGTGGAGGACTCGGTCGGCGCAAGCCCTGCATATTTCCCTTGCAAAGGTTGTCGTCAAAGTTGAAGCTGTCGTTCGCTGGCGCGTGTGGCCATCTGTTGGCATGTGGCCAGGTTGGCTTGTGGTGTCCATTTTCTGGGCTGAGTTGTATCGGTTTAGGCCGGTTTTCCAAAAATTAACCTGGCAATTCTTATTCTCTCTTAATCAATGAAATGGCAAGTCTTTTGCCTCGTTTCAAAAAATATATTTAAGCACACCAAAATATGCCCTAGACAGACTTGAGCTTGTTGCCAAACAAATCCCCACACCGTGGTCTAGCATTCAGCAAGCTAGCACGGTAATTTATTTACTCTTGTCTCCTACTCCCTCCGTCCGGTGAAGAATGTACATCTGACTTTAAAATTTGTCCACAAAAGAATGTATTTATATCTTCCCAATGCACTTTAAGAGCATCTCCAACAGCCGCGCAACCCGCGCGGCGTGCTAAAACTTTTTTACAGCGTCGAAATAGCCGTCTTTTATGCGCAGCAGGGTGTTGGCTCCAGCGGCAGCTGCAAAAGATGGCGCGCACGAGCAGCTCCAGCAGGCGTGCTAAATATACAGTGCGCGTCCATCACAAACAACATTTCACACTCAAAATAGAGCCAAGAAGATCACACACATAAAAAATAAATCAACAATAAATAGTTTAATTCATTACAACTTAAACAAATAGTTTACCTTCAATATAACAATTAGTTCAACAATACAATCAAACTAGTTTTGTCGGCCATTCCGTGCCCACCACTCCTCGATTAGATCCTTTTAAAGATCATCATGCGTTTTGACACGTCGAATGTCATGATAGGAGTCAACAAATGGGGCCATCCTCGCAGCCCTCCACCGCACTTGCACGGGACGTCGCAATAGCTCATATTGAGAATAGTCTAAATATTGTCAACGCTCATTCTCGATGATCATATTATGCATGATCACACAAGCGTTCATAATGTACCAAAGGATCTTTTGATCCCAAAATCTAGCCGGTCCTCTCACAATAGTCAATTGTTCTTGCAAAATCCCGAAAGCTCCACATATTTCCTAGCCGCCGCTTGAGCATTGCGGAAATCAAGATTTTTCTTACCTTTCAGTTTTTTTCAACGGCTTCACAAATGTTTGGCACTTTGGGTAGATGCCATCTACAAGATAGTAGTCATAGTTGTATATATGGCCATTTGCTACAAACTCCACTAGTGTAGTCATTCGGCTCCGCACACGCAAAATACAATTTTTTCCACTGCGCCGCTAAGATGGCGCGCCTGTTGGAGATGCTCTAAAGTAGAAAGCATGTTTCCCTCTCATCACACAGTAATCAAGACCAATAACATTGCACACATGGTGTTCTTAATTTCGACATGCACTTAGTTCATTGGGGATTGAGTAATTAAAGAGGAGAGAGATGGTGGCTTGCACCAGACGGAGGGAGTACTAGAAGAAAATCCTACATCTATGAACAGGTACAAACGGTTTACATAAACTTCTTATCGCCCGGCCTCACTGTGTAGTCAGGGGCGGATCCAGCCCAACACAGCGCCCCGGGCCCCCTTTGTAGACTACAGTATTTTTTCTACAGTATTTGCTACAGTATTTGCTACAGTGTACGAAGGGAATGGACCTCACGCCCCGGGCCTGCCCCCCCCCCTCCCCGACCTAGGGCCTAGATCCGCCAGTGTGTGTAGTGTGTACTCTTGACAGCGAAGCCGTTGAAAGAGTGAATGACAACCGGAGGCGTGCATGATCTCTCCCGTTTGATCGCCTGTCAAGATTGTGCCATTCACAGTGGCGCCAGGCATTCCCAGAAGTAAGATATCAAAATGCAATTTTAGTTTAGCTTGATTGCTCACATCATTAAGCAAAATACACGTGACATTCGCAATATTAGGTCGTCCTCCTGTGTGGCAACGATGGCGGCTTCAGACGGAGCCGGTCAGAGCTGCAGAGGAGGTGTCTTTGCCGTGATAATGACACAAGATTGGTGGTCGGTTTCGGTGCCAGCTTGGCCCAGGCTAGCACTTCTTCCCTGCAATGCTCATAGAGTCGAAGCTGTCTGGTCGTCAGCGCGTGCGCTGGACTGTTTGGCATCGGTCGCGCAGGCCTCGGTGTGTGATAGGGGCTACATTGGTGGTCGTTGAGGGTGGAGTCGGAGTCACGGTAACTAAGGTGTGATGACGACGGCACCGGATTACAATCTTGACGATGCCTTTTCTCTTCAACGGCGTGGGTGCGTTTTTGTGTGGGTTGCAAGGTCGCCTTTCGTGCCTTGTTTTTGCGGGCGTGTTGTGATGATTCTCGTCTGGTTTTTGATTAATTGACTAGACTTTGACATTTTTTAATGAACGGACCATAAGGAACCACGTTTCAAAAAGGAAAAACAATACTAGGTCGTCCTTGAGCTTGTTGGCCAAACAAAGCGCCACACCAATTATTCGTGGTCTAGCACTAGGCAAGCTAGCACGGTAATTGATTTGTCTCCTACTAGACGAAAATCCTACATCTATAGGCAGGCACGAACGGTTTACATAAACTTCCTAACTAACCCTTCCCATGTCCCTGAATTTCACGGGGACTGAGCCCCTTCCTCCCCTATCTCCAATGACAAATCCCCATGTTACTCATTACGTTAATCAATGATACTATCACAATAGACATTACTCCCTTGCAGACATGGTTGGTGCATTGTCAGGACATTACCTTTGTGACCCCACGCATCTGCCCCTCATAAAGTACAGGACCGTATTTGCTAATTTGACGGTCCTGATAAAACAAATGGCGTAGATCCTAGTTAATTTTTTTCCAACCAAAAATGGATTAATTACCTCAAAATAATGCATCAAGACGATACAAACGCAATGCATACATATGTCCTTTAAAATAATGTAGCAATGACTTCTACAAGGCAACGACGAAGAAACATCACGGTTGCCAGATATAATCAACCCGGAATAGACATAGACACAAGAACTCGGATTAGACATAGACATATAAACAAGTTTTCATGGATTAGGAAAGTCGTGATATGAGAGGAATTAAGGAGACACAAGAGCTCAAGTTTGGGGGTGCCCAAGGCATCCCAATTTAATATTTTAAGAATTCTCAAGTATCTAAGCTTGAGGATGTCCAGTGGGCTTCCCACCTTTCTTCATCAACAATTATAGGTTAGTCTCGGTTGACCTAATTTTTTTTGCTTGCTGTTTGAATAAAATATTAAGATCTGAAATTTTTAAATGAGAGAGTCCTCACATAGCTACTTAATTATTTAACTACTCATTTAATCTTCACATATATTTTTTTGGAGTAGTTTGTCATTTACTCTTGTGCTTCACTTATACCCTAAGAGTAAATTGTTGAATGAACCGAATATCATAAAGTTGAAATTATATGTGCTTCATATGCTTGTATCATGCTTAAAAATATTTCACATTTGGTTTAGAAAGTAAAATCTATTGAAGTTTGACAGTCACAATATTAGTCATACAAGCAATTTATGAAGGATGGTATATGGAAGAGAACTTTTACATACAAATATATTATCTTGGACGTCTTTTATGATTGTGAATACCCATTAATTATTTTTACTTGAGCAAATTAGTTGAAGTTGGACAAGGAAGACAACGTAATCAGTTCTGTTTGGGTATATTTGCCTCGAAGTTATATTGTATGGATCCTCCAACATGTGGTGCTTGGTGTTTAGAAACTTTTGCTAGCCAAAATTTTTGTATTAAGTGGGAATACTACTTGTGCATCCAAAATCCTTGAGCCAAGTTTCTTTCATGAGTGTCCACCATACCTACCTATATACGGTATTACTCTGACGTTCCAAGTAAATTTGCATGTGCCACCTCTAATCATTCAAATAAGCATCTATTTTGTGTGCTCGTACCGCTCATGGAGCGTCAGGGGTGGTAAGTATCTTCCATGCTAAGCAGGTTATTCTCACAATGGGTGTTTAATCACTTTTCATTGCATGAGAGAGGCTGGTAATTGGGGTGCCCAGTCCCATGATCAAAACAAAAAATAATGAAACAAACTCCCCCAGAAAGTTGATTGTATGGAGGGAACCCGAGGATTCGGCTAGCCGTGGCTTGTGTTTGAATGGTAGGGGGTGGGGGGTGGGGGTAAACTTTACCTTTCCACTTGGGAACCGCCTATAATCTGTTTAGCATGGAAGATATTGAGAACTCTCGGTCGTTACGTTGACAGGAAACGCATGCCTTTGAAAATGTATTCATCTCTATTTTAAGCAATGAGCTTCGGCACCTCTGCAAATCCATACTTCCCTCCGCGAAGGGCTTATCTTTTACTTTTTCTTTTATTTTTATTTTTGTTGAGTCAATTTCTTAATCAAACCTATTATTTAGTTGGCAAGCATCATGTGGTGGGGAAAGATCTAGGCACATATGGCCATTCAAATATATTTGATCATGAATTATTATTGTTGACAATTATATATCTCTATGATAAATGAGTTGGGAGGCAAAATATTAAGATCCTATCTTTCTCTATGTTCGATGGATGCTAGTTGTTCTAAAAATATGCTTTTAGTACTAGCAACCATAGAAGACTATATGATAATTGAGTATGTGGAGCTCTTACTTAGACATTGTTGAAAATAAGTTGAATTGCAATTGTATGGTGACTAAGAACATAGGTCGTTAAGTTTTAAGAGAATGCATTTGTAAGTGCATCTAGTGCCCCTTAGTGATTTTGGTGTATTGAAGACTTATAGGTTAAGGGACTAATGTGTTTATGAGTGTACACAGGTCTATAAGTCTATGAGGAGTTTGATATTTACAGAGAAAGTCGACCCCTAAAAATGAATATCTTCGACTGAAGATTTTGGTATTCCTGAAGACTTTGAAAGTGAAGAAATTGGTGTGTCCGTGAAGACTTGATATTCATGCGAGGAATATGAAGCTTGAAGACTTTCGTTTTCATAGTTTTGTTTTTCTCCTTCTTGAGTCATAGGAAACACCTTACTGTTAAAGGGGGGTCGAGGAAATACTAAGGAAAAATTTCCATGTGATGCTCAACTCAAAATCCTACACCTACCAATCCCTTCGAGTGAAGCCATTGGAAATCTCATACAGTTCAGTCAATTTCTTCAGTGACAGAGACGAAGTTCTTCTAGTCGCTGAGGAATTTGTTCTGACTGAGGAGTTAGGAATTCGCCAGTGCGGATTGCCTACACAGTGAGGACATGATAGCCCTGAGGAATTTGAGAGTCAAAATTCCGACCGTTGCTGTGCTGCGCGCCAGCTGTCCCAAAATATCTTATCCACCTAACGGTCATATCATCGAAGGGCATTTATGTCTTATCATGTCGGGCTGCTCCCTAGGCTATAAATAGCCGCCCCCTACAACCACTAGCTGGTTGGCTGCTCCGAGAGAAACTGACACTTGTCATTTGAGAGCAACCCATCCTCCAAGGACTTTGAGCGAAAATCATCGAGTGAGGAAAACCCAAACCCAAACACCTACAAATCCAAAGTGATTGAGCATCACTAAAGAGATTGATACTGCGTGGATCCGACGCTTGTTACCTTTGAAGACTGTGCTTCTTCCAAACGGTTAGGCGTCATGGTCTAGAGCATCCAAGAGGAATTGTGGATCGCCGAGTGACCGGAGTCTGTGAAGGTTTGGAAGTCGCCTGAAGACTTACCACAAGTGATTGGACGAGGTTTGTGTGACCTTAGTTCAAGGAGAATACGGTGAGGACTTGGTGTCCTGAGCTGCGTGCTTAGTGACTGGGTGTCCGGGACTGTGTGTCCTCGAGTTTAAATACTTAGCCGCTCCAACCAGACGTACAACTGAGACAGCAGTTGGAACTGGTCTACCAAATCATTGTCTTCACCAACCTTACTGGTTCTATTTCCTCAACTCTTTCATTTCTTCATTACTGTGTTGAGTGATTGTTCATCTCTGTGTTTGAAGACTTTGACTGAAGACTTTCTCAATTTCCTCTGTTCAATTTCTTCAGTCTGTTTGTCTTCATCTTGTGTTATCCTGTGTTTACGCTTTCTGTACTCTGTGTTTTTCTTCATTTCATCATGATGACCATGTGTGTATTCTGTCATGCTTACTTCTGAGTACTTATTCTGCTGCAAGTAGTTCTTCGCCAAGGAATTTCCTCACCGTCAAATTCCTCAGTGAAGAATTCATAAAAATCGCCTATTCACCCCCCCTCTAGTCGATATAACGCACTTTCAATTGGTATCAGAGCAAGGTACTCCCTTGTTCTGTGTGATTTTGGTTTAACCACCTAGAGTTCTAGTTATGTCGACCGCAGGTATGATCAAGGTCTCTGCTAGATGTCCTACCTTCGATGGCACGGACTACCCCTACTGGAAGAATAAGATGTGAATGCATCTTGAAGCAATTGACAATGATCTCTGGTACGTTGTGGAAAATGGTGTTCCCTCAGTCACACCTTCCCTGAATGCTGCTGATGTGAAGAGATTCAAGCAACTCGATTCTCAAGCGAAGAATATCATATGTGGTCATCTGAGTAAAGGGGAGTATGGTAGAGTGAGTGCTTTGGAAACTGCTAAGCTTATCTGGGATAGGCTCTCCAAAGTAAACGAAGGAGTCTCAACTCAACGTGACTCTCGTGTTGACGTTCTTTGCAATCTCTTCAACCGCTTCAAAAGACTCGACAATGAAAATGTTCAGCAAACCTTCGATCGCCTCACTGATATCTCAAATGAGCTTCAAGCGCTCGGTGCCACTGACATCACCGACCATGAGGTGGTGAAGAAATTGTTGAGATCACTCGATTCTTCATTTGACACTCTGGCACTGATGATTCAAGAGCGTGCTGATTACAAGTCACTAGATCTCGCTGATATCCTCAAGAGGCTAAATACTCATGAGTTCCAGCTTGCTGAAAAGAGAGATCTCTATGGTTCAAACTATGGCAAAACACGTGCCCTAAAGGCCAAGGCAGTGTCTGAATCTGAATGTAAAGATTTTGGTAGTAGCCTTGGTGATCCTGAAGAATTGAGCCGGGAGCTAGCACTGCTCATGAAGAAGTTCCAGAAATTCTCAAGACGTGGTCGCTTTGGAAAATCTTCAAGGAGCAGTGATTCCTCATCAAGTGACTATAAGAGAAGGCTATGCCACAAATGCAAGAAGCCTGGTCACTACATTCAAGATTGTCCTCAGTGGGATAAGGAATTAAAGAAGAAGAAATACAAGGATTATAGTTCTGATGATGCCAAGAAGAAGAAGAAATCTTCAAAGTCTTGATCATCAAAATCCTCAAAGTCTTCATCCCACAAGAAGAGCAGCTCCAAGAAGGCTCGGGCATTCATTGGCAAGGAAATGGATTCTGAGGCTGAATCTGAGGATCATGAGGAAGAGGAGGCATCCGAGGAGTCTGAGTCAGGTGTGGTAAGTCTAGCTCTTGCTACCGCATTTGTCAGCAAGTCTATCTTCAACTCTAAAGAAAATGGCAACACCAACAACGCTGATGAAGGCAATGACGACTACGCTCCCACCTATTGCTTCATGGCAAAGGCTGCTAAGGTAACTAAATACCCCTCCTCTGAATCAAGTGAGGATGAATCTGATGAAAATCTTAAGCCTAGCTACTCTAAACTTGCCAAGATTGCTGTGAAACAACAAAAGGCTATTGAAAAACTTCAAAACATGCTAGACAAAAGTGATGATATGTTGGGTGATGAAATGGACCACACTAAAGACTTAACTGAAAATCTAAGTTTGACAACCTTCAAAGTCATCATAAAACTCTCTTATCTGATCACGAGAAGCTTTCTTATGAATTTCTTCAAAGAAAGCAAGATCTTGAGAAGCTAAGAGTGAGTTATGAAGATCTTCAGAAGGAGCGTGATTCATTACTTGCTCAACAAATCAGCGCTACTCAGGAAGAATTTGATCCTCCATGCTTAAAGTGCATTGAACGTGAATCTGCTAATTCTTCACCTGAATGTTCAGATGCTTCAAATGTTACAAATTCTTCACCTGCCTCTGCTATCACTAATTCCTCATCTGAGGACATTACTAGTATCACTGACAATGCAGGGCTGAAGGAATTATATATTACAAGCATGTACAAAAGCCTCAAAGGGCATCAGACTCTTTGTGATGTGCTTAAAAAGCAGATCCTCAATAGAAACCCTAGGAAAGAGGGTATTGCTATTTAGAGGAAACTCAATGCTGATGGAACATATTGGAAGCCTGAGCAGTACCCCAAAACCTCATGGGTTGCTGCAAAGGGACCTCCAGTTGATCCATCTAACTTATCTGGCTTTACATGTGAATCTCCTCATTCTTTTGATGAGTCATTTGACTCCAACTATAAACTGTTCAAAAATCAGAATGGTGAAGTATTTGCTAGATATGTTGGCACTAACTGCAGGAACGGTTCCCCTATGAAGAAAATCTGGGTTCCCAAAAGTTATCTTGAAAGTCTTCAGGTGAATGTCCTCATGACACCACCAGTGAAGAATAGGAACCCCAGATCAAACTCTTCATATGGACCAAATTCTTCAGATGGATCCAAGTCCTCATACGGACAAAATTCCTCACGTGGATCAAATTCCTCAAAAGGATCAAAGTCCTCATATGATCATCATCGTGCTAACCCTTCTGTTTCGCAGGGTAGACCTAAGGGCTATGAATATGTGCATTATTCTTCAAATCATTATGTTCATAAGTCCTCGAAGAATTTCTCTTCTTATTCATATGCTTACCCTAACCCCTCTTATGTGAAACGAAGTGGACTGGCGTCCATGCCACCTTTCTCATATGGTGCTCGCAGAGTGATGAATTCTTTGCCACCCCTCCAGATGTGGGTGGTGAAGAAAAAGAACTAATCTCTTATGCAGGGTCTGGTCTCCAGTCGTGCTCAAAACGACTGCAGAATTTGCTGGAGACCTGAACAGTGCCTGATAGGACGCAGGCTAATCATGATGGAATGAACCTTCATTTCACACGTCCTCATACTGATTATCTGACCAATTTACTTGATGAAATTGACCTGATGATACTGATGTCATATTCTTCACTGATGAAGTATATGAGTTTGTAAGCTGCACTAATTCATCTGCAGAATGATCAACCCAAGGCAAATGAGTGGGTCCTCGATAGTGGATGTACAAATCACATGACTGGTGACAAGAATCTCTTGATGGATGCTCCCTTATCACCGTCACATCTGAAGCATATCATCTTCGCTGACAAAGGCAAACGTCAGGTATTGGGTCTAGGTAAGGTTGCGATCTCTAAGGACATACACATGGACAAAGTCATGCTTGTCGAGTCCTTAGGATACAACCTCATGTCTGTCTCAATGCATTGTGATCTTGATATGGTTGTTGTCTTTGGAAAGTATCGTTGTGTTGTGATCATGGAAGCTGACAATTCCAAAGTCTTCGAAGGCTTTAGGAGAGGAGACTTGCACATTGTTGATTTCTCTACAGGACCACAACCTGCCGTGTGCTTACTTGCAAAAGCTTCAGAAGGCTGGCTATGGCATCGACGACTTGGTCATGCTGGCATGAGGAATCTGCAAACGCTCGCGAAGAAGAAGCATGTCATTGGCATTGAGAATGTCAAATTCCTCAAGGATCACTTATGCGGAGCCTGTGAAGCTGGGAAGATGACTAAGGCCAAGCATCCAGCAAAGACTATCATGACTACTGTCGGTGTCAAAACCGGCGGATCTCGGGTAGGGGGTCCCGAACTGTGCGACTAGGCGGATGGTAACAGGAGACAAGGGACACGATGTTTTTACCCAGGTTCGGGCCCTCTCGATGGAGGTAAAACCCTACTCCTGCTTGATTGATATTGATGATATGGGTAGTACAAGAGTAGATCTACCACGAGATCAAGGAGGCTAAACCCTAGAAGCTAGCCTATGGTATGATTGTTGTAATAGTTGTTCGTCCTACAGACTAAAACCCTCCGGTTTATATAGACACCGGCGAGGGCTAGGGTTACACAGAGTCGGTTACAATGGTAGGAGATCTACACATTCGTATTGCCAAGCTTGCCTTCCACGCCAAGGAAAGTCCCATCCAGACACGGGACGAAGTCTTCAATCTTGTATCTTCATAGTCTTGGAGTCCGGCCGATGATGATAGTCCGGCTATCCGAAAACCCCCTAGTCCAGGACTCCCTCAGTAGCCCCCGAACCAGGCTTCAATGACGACGAGTCCAGCGTGTATATTGTCTTTGGCGTTGCAAGGCGGGTTCTCCTCCAAATTCCATGTGCTTGCCGAATAGTGTCCGGCTGCCTTACAAATGTTGCGATCCTTGGCTTCCACGCCCAATAATGGCCCTTCTCCCACGTGTCGCACGAATGCGAAAGGCCAGGGTATTTTTATGTTTTACCCCCTAGCCGCGCAAATAATCTGCCTACAAGAGAGGCAAGAATCCAGATCCAAATCACACCATCTTCCTTCCGTGAGTACTCATCGGAGCGCTTCTGACCAAAAATCCATTCCATCATGGACCGTCGACGCAGCTCCTCCTCTCGTGCCCCCAGCCCTCAGCCAGGAGATTGGAGGAGATGTTCAGTTCCGCACAAAGAGCTGGTGATGCTCCAAGCGGAGGAATACCTTCCTCCGGCCTTCATGGTCCCGATTCGAGCCGGGCTAGCCACCTACAAAGGTGGAAAGCAAGCGGAGGCCACCCCTAGTCCCTCCAAAGGAGAGCGGGTGTGCTTCGTCCCCTATCTAATAAGGGGGCTCGGGTTTCCCATACATCCGTTTCTCCGGGGGCTTCTGGAGTTCTACGGACTCCAGCTTCATCACCTCACGCCCGCCTCTATTCTGCACATCGCGGGTTTCGTGGCTCTTTGCGAGCTGTTCCTGGGCATCGAGCCCCATTTTGCACTGTGGAAGAGGCTATTTTGCCTCGTACCCCGTTCTTACAAGGGGTCAATATATCAAGTGGGCGGAGCCGAAATATGGCGCATCGCCGGGACCGGATATCTATCCGGAACCCGAAAGAAGGCGTCCGAAGACTGGCCTTCGGAATGGTTTTATGTAGAAGACGCTCCACTGCCGGACCCAGTTCGGATCGGCCTCCCGGAGTTCAGCAAGGCTCCTCTGAAGAAATGCTTAAGTTGGCGCCCGCGGATCCCTCAACAGGAAGAAGACAGGAGCGTCCATTATTTGATGGGCCGGATAAGGTTGCTGGCCCATTCCGGATTGACCATGATTGGAGTCATGGCCACGTGCATTACGCGAGGGGTGCAGCCGCTCCAATATATGGGCCACCCTATGTGGGATTTTAACGGGGAGAATGATGCCACCCGTCATGGCCGCAAGGGGCCGGGATCGGCCGCAGATCTGGTAAAGGTTCTGTTCGGCCTGTACAAGGGGGAGAAGGAGGACTTCCTCCAGACGAGCCCATTGAATGGGTTCTCCATGAATAACCCTCTGAGCTGGGTAAGCGGACGTGTATTTACCCGACCCGTGCTCTCAAAGTTAAGTACCTTACTTTATGGTTTTGACGTAGGAACTGCGCCGGGATGTGGGGAGCATACATAGTCCGGCCCCACAACCTGAGGATCCAGGAAGATCCCATGATCCGGCCTTCGAGGAGGATCCGGACATAAAGGTGGAGCTAATCGACGGAGTGTTCCACCAACTCAGCATGGACAATGCTCTAGTCGCCATTACGGCTAACTACCCCGGCTTATCTCCGCCTCCCCAGGTGATTATGACCGAAGTCCTGACACCATTATTTCGTCCTTGTGCATTTCTGACCACCGTATACAATGGTGTCTCGCAGGAGGTGCCTTCAAGGCAGGAAGCCGAACCCACGATGGCTGACCAACAAGGGTCAGTCCGACCCAGCAGGCGGAAGAGGAGTGCGGTGCGGATCGAGACGTCGCCGCAACGGTATAGCTTGCGACCGTTATTCAGGGAAGAGACTCCTAGGAGGTGTATTAATGCTCATGACCTTTCCAGGAGGAAGAGCGCTCGCCGGACTGTGCCCGGAGAGGTTGCCAACCAAGCCTCCGCCAGCCAGGCTCCACCACCTGGTCCGGAGGGGGAGGCGAGCGCAAGGCGCGAGCCGGGTACTCCTCCAACGGAGGATGCCAACCGGCTGTCCGCCAACAGGTCTGAGGTGGAGAGCGCCATGAATCATAGGCGCCGCCGGACAGTACTGCCTGACGCGTGTTTCTCCCCAGAGGCGTTGAGTGACTTTAACGCGGGAGACGCGCACCTCCGTGCCGCTCAAGATGGTTTAACCAGAGCCACGGAGCAGTATGTAAAAGACATACGGGTAAGAGATTTTAATAGTTGTATATGCCAGTAGCCCCCGATACTTAAAGTAGTTAAAGCAACTGATTTAAGGATTATTTGATATGCAGGATCTTACGGAGAAGAATACCCAATTGTCCCAGGAGCTACAAGAGTGCAAAGCCCAACTTGAGGCCGCACTAGCTGCCGCAGAAGGAGGCACAGAGACCCCCTCCGGTAACACATTATTTCAAAAAGATAAGCAGTGTGCGGCGTGCGTATAAATCTGACAATGATATTGCAGATGTTGCCGGACTTGATCCGGACAAGCAACAGCTACTACGCCAGCTGAAGGCTGGCGAGAGGGTGCTTACGAAGGTGCAGCAGGAGAAGAACAAACTCCAGGATGCCCACTCCCAGCTTGGAGAAGAGCTGAAAGGTGTTCGGGCCGAGTTGTCTGGCTCCGTGAAGGAGAATCAGCGGCTTCGTCGCGGCATCTATAGTAAGTGCTTGAGCGAACTCCTTTGAAAAGAAGAGTTCGGGGAGGAAGTCAATTGACAAAAATATGTCTGTAGGTGTGCTCACAGGTCGCCCTGCGGAAGAAATGCCCGGTTCAATGGGTGACCAACTTCCCAAGCTGGTGCAACTGCTCGAACGTGTTCGGCAAGCGATGAGTGGCGTTGTCCAGGCCTTATGGCCATCCCTCTCCCTACCCGAGGGCCTTGGAGAGCTTGCGGAGAAGCTTCAGGGAGCGCGGTAGCGCTTCCGTTTATGGAAGATATCGGCCTGCCGTCAAGGTGCCAGGGAGGCCTGGGCCATGGTGAAGACGCGGTACAAGAAGGCGGATCCAAACCACATGGCCGAGGTCGGACCTATGGGGCCTGATGGGAAGGAGATCTCTGTGAGCTTAGTGTACGGCCAAGTAGAGTTGGCTGCTAAGTATTCCCAATGGGACTGTAAATTAGACAGCCTGTTAGACGGGATTGAGGAGGAGTATAGTCAATCGATTTGACAATGTATGTAAAGTGACATGTAAAATGCCTTCTAGCCGGATTGTAGATCGTTTGTCTTTGCCGACCTTTTCGCTTCAACCTTGGGACCCTAGAGTCCGGAGTGTGTCCGAATACCCTCTCGGTTATGAAAAAACCGGGGCATGCATGGAGACCAGGCGTAGGGGTCATTAGTGCTTTATCAGACAAGTTCCCAACTAGTTATGTTATATTACATGGTTAGTAAGAAACATCTTCCAGGGAGAATAGTTCCGTTAAGGGTTCCTTTCCCTGGGAGGCATGCCCTAAAGTGCATGTACGGACTGCGAAAAGAGCAGGAAAACATCTAGGGGCAGATAAATAAATATGTAAGAAATCACCTTTCAAGTCACCGACCGAATATTCCCTTAAGAACGCTAGCTTTCGGCTTCACCCAGTCTGAGGTACACATCCGGCTGACCCGGCAGTAACAATCGCAGAGGTGCTCCCTTTACCTCCTAGCCGAATAATCGGGAACGTAGGGGTAAGCATAGGAGCCAGGCAACCCAGCTTGTCCAAAACTTAAGTCATATCGATGCATATAATGGTGAATAAAAGGTACATGCTGAAGTTTGACGCATGTGTTGGGCATAAAGCCCGTATAAGTAAGCTTCTATTAAAGAAGCCCCCAGGTATAATGAGTGCGGGTAGCACATCAAGTGTGTGCGAACAATGCGCAAATAGGCCCTCAAGGGCTTTTATGAAAAAGGAGGGAGAAAAGAGAGAAACAAAAGATAGCTGAAGTGTAAAAATGTGGACGGAGGAAGGAGACGAACTCTTAGTCCGGCGCTAGGCGTAGAATCTTCGGAGGCGGGCTGCGTTCCATGGGTTCGGCTCGAGTCGGTTGTCCGATGCATTCCGCGGACGGTATGCTCCGCCGGTCAGGACTTGGTCGATGATGAAGGGAGCTTCCCGTTTGGGCTTGAGTTTGTCCTTTTTCTTGTCCGGCAGGCGTAGAACTAGTTCGCCAACATTGTAAGTTTTAGCCCGTACTTCTCTGCTTTGATATCTTTGAGCCTGCTGCTGATAGAATGCGGAGCGGGCCTTTGCCACATCGCGTTCCTCCTCCAATGCATCCAAGCTGTCCTGCCGATCCAGCTCGGCTTCTCTTTCTTCGTACATGCGCACTCGAGGTGAGTCATGAATTATGTCGCAGGGCAAAACTGCCTCTGCGCCGTATACCTTAAAGAATGGTGTAAATCCGGTAGTACGGTTTGGCGTGGTCCGCAGCCCCCAGAGTATGGAGTCGAGCTCCTCTACCCAGTGTGTGTTGGATTCCATAAGGGACCGCACTAGTCTGGGTTTGATGCCGCTCATTATTAGACCATTTGCTCGTTCAACTTGACCGTTGGTTTGAGGGTGGTAGACTGAAGCGTAGTCGAGCTTAATGCCCATATTTTTGCACCAGAGTTTAACCACGTCGGCCGTGAAGTTCGTGCCGTTATCGGTGATGATGCTGTGGGGGACACCGTAACGGTGTGTTACCTCGGATATGAAGTCTATCACAGGTCCGGATTCGGCCGTTTTAACTGGCTTGGCCTCTATCCATTTGGTGAATTTGTCTACCATGACCAGCAGGTATTTTTGCTTGTGGGTTCCCCCTTTGAGGGGTCCAACCATGTCGAGCCCCCAGACCACGAATGGCCAGGTGATGGGTATAGTTTTGAGGGCGGTGGGTGGCATGTGGCTCTGATTAGCAAAGAGCTGACAACCGACGCATCGTTGGACTAAGTCCTGAGCATCTGCCCGGGCCGTCGGCCAATAAAATCCTGTACGGAAGGCCTTACCTACAAGGGCCCGGGCTGCAGCATGGTATCCGCCTAGTCCGGCGTGAATTTCAGCCAGAAGATTTCACCCTTCCTCTTCGGAGATACACCTTTGAAGGAATCCGGTTGTGCTTTTCTTATAAAGTTCCCCCTCATGGACCTTGTAGGCTTTAGATCGCCGAACTATGCAGCGGGCCTCATTTTGGTCTTCGGGAAGTTCCTGCCTAATTAAGTAGGCTAGGAATGGTTCCGTCCACGGGGCAATGACTGCCATTATTTCATGGGCAGAAGGTGTTATGTCATTGGCTGAGCCACCGGTTGTGTCGGAATGTTCGGTGTTGGGCGGTGCGGTTGGTTCCGGTTTGTTGTTTCCGGACTACTCTTCCCATACAACGGATGGCTTAAAGAGCCGCTCCAGGAAGATGTTTGGAGGGACAGCGTCGCGCTTTGCGCTGATGCGTGCCAACACGTTGGCCGCCTGGTTATTATCTCGGACTACATGGTGGAATTCGAGTCCTTCGAACCGAGCTGACAGTTTTAAGACAGCGTTACGGTAGGCAGCCATTTTTGGATCTTTAGCATCGAAGTCTCCGTTTACTTGTGATATTGCGAGGTTTGAATCCCCGCGTACCTCGAGGCATTGAATGCCCATGGAGATTGCCATCCGGAGACCGTGTAGAAGGGCCTCATATTCGGCTGCGTTGTTGGAGTCTGTGTAGAGTATTTGAAGTACGTATTGGACTGTGTCTCCGGTTGGGGACGTCAAAATGACGCCAGCCCCCAAGCCGGCCAACATTTTGGAGCCGTCGACATGCATGATCCAATTAGAGTATGCGCCATACTCTTTAGGGAGTTCAGCTTCAGTCCATTCAGCGACAAAGTCAGCCAGGACTTGCGACTTTATAGCTCGCCGTGGTTTGTAGGTTATGTCAAATGGTAAGAGCTCAATGGACCATTTTGCAATCCCACCCATCGCGTCGCGGTTGTTTATGATGTCGTTGAGGGGTACTTCGGAGGCCACTATTATCGAACACTCTTGAAAGTAGTGTTGCAGCTTCCGGGATTCCATGAACACCGCGTATGCTATCTTTTGGTAACATGGGTACCGAGACTTGCAGGGAGTTAAGACAGTGGATACGTAGTACACTGGTTTTTGAAGAGGGAATTTATGCCCTTCTGTTTCTCATTCGACGACGAGTACCGCGCTTACAACTTGATGTGTTGCCGCGATATATAACAACATTGGTTCGCCCAAGTTGGGTGTGGCCAGGACCTGATTTGTTGCCAATATGGCCTTTATTTCTTCGAGTCCGGCAGTGGCAGCATCCGTCCATTCGAAGTGTTCGGAGCGCCTGAGGAGGCGATAGAGGGGCAATGCCTTTTCTCCCAAACGGGAGATGAAGCGGCTTAGAGCCGCCACGCATTCAGTCAATTTTTGTATTTGTTTGAGGTCTTTTGGAATATCCACTTGTGATAGGGCTCAGATCTTGGCTGGGTTTGCTTCAATTCCTCTACCGGATACAATGAAGCCCAGGAGCTTTCCGGCTGGTACCCCGAAAACGTATTTTTCCGGGTTCAGCTTAATGTCATATGCTCGGAGGTTGTCGAATGTGAGCCTCAAATCGTCTACAAGAGTTTTGACGTGTTAGTTTTGACGACTACGTCGTCTACGTATGCCTCTACTGTTTTGCCGATCTGGGTAGCCAGACATGTCTGAATCATGCGCTGATATGTTGCGCCGGCGTTTTTGAGTCCGAAGGGCATCGTGTTGAAGCAGAATGGTCCGTATGGAGTAATGAATGCTGTTGCGGCTTGGTTCGCCTCCGCCATCTTGATTTGATGGTAGCCGGAGTATGCGTCAAGGAAGCACAATGAATCGTGCCCTGCAGTAGCATCGATTATTTGCTCGATGCGGGGAAGGGGGAAAGGATCCTTTGGGCAGGTGAGGGAGTCCTCGACTAGGGGGTGTCCGGATAGCCGGACTATCATCATCGGCCGGACTCCAAGACTATGAAGAAACAAGACTGAAGACTCCGTCCCGTGTCCGGATGGGACTTTCCTTGGCGTGGAAGGCAAGCTTGGCGATACGGATATGTAGATCTCCTACCATTTTAACCGACTCGGTGTAACCCTAGCCCTCTCCGGTGTCTATATAAACCGGAGGGTTTTAGTCCGTAGAACATAGCCATTACAACAATCATACCATAGGCTAGCTTCTAGGGTTTAGCCTCCTTGATCTCGTGGTAGATCCACTCTTGTACTACCCATATCATCAATATCAATCAAGCAGGAGTAGGGTTTTACCTCCATCGAGAGGGCCCGAACCTGGGTAAAAACATCGTGTCCCTTGTCTCCTGTTACCATCCGCCTAGACGCACAGTTCGGGACCCCCTACCCGAGATCCGCCGGTTTTGACACCGACATTGGTGCTTTCATTGAGAGTTCCTCTGTGCCGTCACCGATAGGAAGGATGCCTCTTCCCGTCTTCAAGGATGGTATCTTCGCCAAAGGAGCCTTGGCCGCCAGCCAAACTATCCAGCTAGGTGGTTTTCTCATGACCGCCTGTTCAGCCACCGCTTCGACAATGACCTCTCAGGTCGTCAAAAGCAATCTTCACATCAACTCGGAATTCGCCGAGCGGCTGGATCCAATAGAGCTCTCGTCCGTAAACGAGCTCTTGGATCATATCGCCGCCCTGGGAGTCGCTACAGACTACAATCAGATTGGGCTTAAAACCGATCTGAGAGAGATTAACTCTCCCCAGGTTACCCACCACGTTGCAGTGGTAGAGGAACAACGCGGCGACTCTTCTCCTGTATTGAAAACTAGTCATGTCCGGGCTCCCGAACCCTCCATGCCGGATTCCTGCGGACGGATGGACTTCGATCAAGCACTGAACCTAAAGTCAGGCATCGGACCGGACTCGCTGAACAATGTTCAGCAATCCAAGCTTCCAAATTCGGAAACTTCTCGGCCCTTGAGCCTCGAGATGGGTAGGGTTCCGGACTCAATTCCACCCACCCACCCAAACATATGCGATCTATCTCTAATCCGGCAAGAGCCCGCTGAAACAGTACATCATTACTGGGCCAGATTCCTCCTGGTTATGGACAGGATAAAGGACTGCCGAGAGGAAAACGCAATTTCAATTTTTTGCAATAATTGCACGGACGAGGGAATCTTGAACGCCGTCAGCCATCGTGAAATTACACGCTTCGCCGACCTGGCGTCCATAGTACGAAAGTACTGTGCGATGGAGAGTTTCCGGAAAACCGAAACTAAGTTTTGGGACAATCCGGCCCCGAATACAACCCTAGTCCATAACAAAAGGGTGCACTACACTCAGGCACCAGGTACAAAAACCAAAAAAGCAAAAACCCCATAAAGGGCACGGAACCGTACTAGAGGGATGGCTTAGCGGACCTTGTAAAATTCACAGTACAGAAGGCGCCACCCCAACACATAGCCTTCGAGCATGTTGGATACTTCGGCAGGTGACCAAAAGTGGCGAGGAGCTTCTAGCCCCAGAAAACCACTCCAACAATACCAGTACGGTATCAACAGTCTTCGAGACTTTCGCATCAAATAATATACGGAAACGAACAATCCGCAGCCTCGCCGAAGTCTACCAAGTAGCAACAACAAATCCATGGAGCGACACGGCCATCACCTTCAACGCCAGCGACGAACCTAAATTTCAAACAGCCCGAGCACCAGCCGCATTGGTCCTCAGGCCAATAGTGGACGGCTTTCGTCTTACCAAGGTACTCATGGATGGCGGCAGCGGACTAAACCTCATCTACGAGGAAACTCTTCAAAAAATGGAAATAGATTGGAGCCGCATTGAGCGAAGCAGCACAACCTTCAGAGGAATAATCCCTAGCCGGGAAGCGCACTGCACAGGAAAAATCACACTCGGTGTGGTGTTCGGCTCGCCGGACAATTACAGGTCCGAAGAAGTCACGTTCCAAGTGGCCCCGTTCAGCAGCGGATATCACGCTATATTAGGACGAGAGGCATTCACAATTTTTCAAGCCATACCCCATTACGGGTATATGAAGCTTAAAATGTCTGGGCCCGACGGAATAATCACTCTCGTTAGTGATCCGGACATAGCACTCCGCGCCAAAAACAAAACAGCCGCATTAGCCCTGGAGGCACTATCCGAAGCCCTAGCGGCAGAAGAACTCACTACGCTGCGCTCTACGGTGAATAGGGACGATGTGATACTCGATAAGAGATCCAAGTCCACCTCCTTTAAACCAGCGGACGAAATAGTAAAATTCCAGGTCCATCCAACGGACCCAACAAAGACGGCCTCCATCGAGGCACAGTTGAACCCTGATGTAGATGCCGCACTTCGAGAATTCCTTCGGGAAAATTGGGACATCTTTGCCTGGCACCCCTCAGATATGCCAGGAATCCCACGCAGATTGGCAGAACATAGCCTAAACATCCTGAAAGGATTCAAGCCAGTCAAACAGGCTCTTCGGCGATTTTCTGAACCCAAAAGACAGGCAATGGGAGAAGAGCTAGCCAAACTACTGGAAGCCGGATTCATCAGAGACATCAAACATCCGGATTGGCTAGCAAACCTAGTAATGGTACCAAAGAAGGACAAATCCTGGCGCCTATGCGTCGATTTTAAAGACCTCAACAAGGCCTGCCCAAAGGATCCCTTCCCCCTCCCACGCATCGACCAAATAATCGACGCTACCGCAGGGCACGATTCATTGTGCTTCCTTGACGCATACTCCGGCTACCATCAAATCAAGATGGCGGAAGCGGACCAAGCCGCAACGGCATTCATTACTCCATATGGACCATTCTGCTTCAACACGATGCCCTTCGGACTTAAAAACGCCGGCGCGACATATCAGCGCATGATTCAGACATGTCTGGCTACCCAGATCGGCAAAACAGTAGAGGCATACGTAGACGACGTAGTCGTCAAAACCAAACACGTCGAAACTCTAGTAGACGATTTGAGGCTCACATTCGACAACCTTTGAGCGTATGACATTAAGATGAATCCGGAAAAATGCGTTTTCGGTGTACCAGCCGGAAAGCTCCTGGGCTTCATTGTATCCGGTAGAGGAATTGAAGCAAACCCAGCCAAGATCCGAGCTCTGTCACAGCTTGATATTCCAAAAGACCTCAAACAAATACAAAAATTGACTGGATGCGTGGCGGCTCTAAGCCGCTTTATCTCCCGTTTGGGAGAAAAGGCATTGCCCCTCTATCGCCTCCTCAGGCGCACCGAACACTTCGAGTGGACGGATGCTGCCACTGCTGGACTCGAAGAAATAAAAGCCATATTGGCAACAAATCCGGTCCTGGCTGCGCCTAACCTGGGCGAACCAATGTTGTTATACATCGCGGCAACACATCAAGTTGTAAGCACGGTACTCGTCGTCGAACGAGAAACAGAAGGGCACAAATTCCCTCTTCAAAAACCAGTGTACTACATATCCACTGTCTTAACTCCCTGCAAGTCCCGTTACCCGCATTATCAAAAGATAGCGTATGCGGTGTTCATGGCATCCCGGAAGCTCCGACACTACTTTCAAGAGTGTTCGATAACAGTGGCCTCCGAAGTACCCCTCAACGACATTATAAACAACCGTGACACGACAAGCAGGATTGCAAAATGGGCCATTGAGCTCTTACCATTTGATGTAACTTACAAACCTCGGCGAGCTATAAAGTCGCAAGTTTTGGCTGACTTCGTCGCTGAGTGGACGGAAGCCTAACTCCCTAAAGAGTACGGCGCATAATCCAATTGGATTATGCACTTCGACAGCTCCAAAATGTTGGCCGGATTGGGGGCTGGCGTCGTATTGACGTCCCCAACCGGGGACACAGTCCAATACGTACTTCAGATAATGTACACGGACTCCAACAATGCGGCCGAATACGAGGCCCTCCTACATGGCCTCTGGATGGCAATCTCCATGGGCATTCAACGCCTAGAGGTGCGCGGGGATTCAAACCTTGCAATATCCCAAGTAAATGGAGACTTTGACGCCAAGGATCCGAAAATGGCAGCCTATCGTAACGCTGTCCTAAAAATGTCAGCTCGGTTCGAAGGACTTGAATTCCACCATGTAGCCTGGGATAATAACCAAGCAGCCGACGTATTGGCACGCATCGGCGCAAAACGCGACGCTCTCCCTCTGAACATCTTCCTGGAACGGCTCTTTAAGCCATCCGTACTATGGGAAGAGGAGTCCGGAAATAACAAACTGGAAGCAGCCGCACCACCTGACACAGAACAATCTGACATAATCGGCGATTCGGCCGATGAAATAACACCTTCAGCCCACGAAATAATGGCAGTAATCGCCCCGTGGACAGAGCCATTCCTAGCCTACTTGCTTAGGCAGGAACTTCTCGAAGACCAAAATGAGGCCCGATGCATAGTTCGGCGATCTAAAGCCTACAAGGTCCACGAGGAAGAACTCTATAAGAAAAGCACAACCAGAGTCCTTCAAAGGTGTATCTCCGAAGAGGAAGGGCGAAACCTTCTAGCTGAAATTCACGCCGGACTAGGCGGACACCACGCCGCAGCTCGGGCCCTTGTAGGAAAGGCATTCCGTACATGATTTTATTGGCCGATGGCCCGAGCAGATGCTCAGGACTTAGTCCAAAGATGCGTCGGTTGTCAGCTCTTTGCTAATCAGAGCCACATGCCACCCACCGCCCTCAAAACTATACCCATTACCTGGCCGTTCGCGGTCTGGGGGCTTGACATGGTTGGACCCCTTAAAGGGGGAACCCACAAGCAAAAATACCTATTGGTCATGGTGGACAAATTCACCAAATGGATAGAGGCCAAGCCAGTTAAAACGGCAGAGTCCGGACCAGTGATAGACTTCATATCCGGGGTAGTACACCATTATGGCGTCCCCCATAGCATCATCACCGATAACGACACGAACCTCACGGCCGACGAGGTTAAATTATGGTGCAAAAATATGGGCATTAAGCTCGATTACACTTCAGTCTATCATCCTCAAACCAACGGTCAAGTGGAATGAGCAAATGGTCTAATAATGAGCGGCATCAAACCCAGACTAGTGCGGTCCCTTACGGAATCTTATACGCACTGGGTAGAGGAGCTCAACTCCGTACTCTGGGGGCTGCGGACAACGCCCAACCGTACTACCGGATTCACACCATTTTTTATGGTATACGGCGCAGAGGCAGTTTTGCCCTGCGACATTATTCATGACTCACCTCGAGTGTGCATGTACGAAGAAAGAGAAGCCGAGCTGGATCGGCAGGACAGTTTGGACGCATTGGAGGAAGAACGCGACGTCGCAAAGGCTCGTTCCGTATTCTATCAGCAGTAGGCTCGAAGATATCAAAGCAAAGAAGTACGGGCTAAAACTTACAATGTTGGTGAACTAGTTCTACGCCTGCCGGACAAGAAAAAGGACAAGCTCAAGCCCAAATGGGAAGGCCCTTTTATTATCGATCAAGTCCTGACCGGCGGGGCGTACCGCCTACGAAATGCATCGGATAACCGACTCGAGCCGAACCCATGGAACGCAGCCCGTCTTCGAAGATTCTACGCCTAGCGCCGGACTAAGAGTTCATCTCCTTCCTCCATCCAAATTTTTACATTTTAGCTGTCTTTTGTTTTTCTCTTTTCTCTCAACCTTTTTCATAAAAGCCTTCAAAGGCCTACTTGCGCATTATTCGCACACACTTGATGTGCTATCCGCACTCATTATACCTGGGGGCTTCTTTACCAGAAGCTTATTTATACGGGCTTTATGCCCAGCACATGTGTCAAACTTCCACATGTACCTTTTATTCACCATTATATGCATCAATATGACTTAAGTTTTGGCCAAGCTGGGTTGCCTGGCTCCTGTGCTTACCCCTACGTTCCCGATTGTTCGGCTAGGAGGTAAAGGGAGCACCTCTGCGATTGTTACTGTCGAGTCAGCCGGATGTGTACCTCAGACTGGGTGAAGCCGAAAGCTAGCGTTCTTAAGGGAATATTCGGTCGGTGACCTAAAAGATGATTTTTTTACCTACCTATCTATCTGCCCCCAGATGTTTTCCTGCTCTTTTCGCAGTCCGGACATGCACTTTAGGGCATGCCTCCCAGGAAAAGGAACCCTTAACGGAACTATTCTCCCTGGAAGATGTTTCTTACTAACCATGTAATATAACATAACTAGTTGGGCACTTGTCTGATAAAGCACTAATGACCCCTACGCCTGGTCTCCATGCATGCCCCAGTTTTTCTTAACCGAGAGGGTATTCGGACACACTCCGGACTCTAGGGTCCCGAGGTTGAAGCGAAAAGGTCGGCAAGGACAAACGATCTACAATCTGGCTAGAAGGCATTTTACATGTCATTTAAAAATACATTGTCAAATCAACTGACTGTATTCCTCCTCAATCCCGTCTAACAGGCAGTCTAATTTATAGTCCCGTTGGGAATATTTAGCGGCCAACTCTACTTGGCCGTACACTAAACTCACAGGGATCTCCTTCCCATCAGGCCCCACAGGTCCGACCTCGGCCATGTGGTTGGGATCCGCCTTCTTGTACCGCGTCTTCACCATGGCCTAGGCCTCCCTGGCACCTTGGCGGCAGGCCGAAATCTTCCATAAACGGAAGCGCTGCTGCACTCCCTGAAGCTTCTCCGCAAGCTCTCCAAGGCCCTCGGGTAGGGAGAGGGATGGCCATAAGGCCTGGACGCCGCCGCTCATTGCCTGTCGAACTCGTTCGAGCAGTTGCACCAGCTCGGGAAGTTGATCACCCGTTGATACGGGCATCTCCTCCGCAGGGCGACCTGTGAGTACACCTACAGACATATTTTTGTCAATTGACTTCCTCGCCGTACTCTTCTTTTCAAAGGAGTTCGCTCAAGCACTTACTATAGATGCCGCGACGAAGCCGCTGATTCTCCTTCACGGAGCCAGACAGCTCGGCCCGAACACCTTTCAGCTCTTCCCCAAGCTGGACGTGGGCATCCTGAAGCTTGTTCCTTTCCTGGTGCACCCTCGTCAGCACCCTCTCGCCGGCCTTCAGCTGGCGCAGTAGTTCTTGCCTGTCCGGATCCTGTCTGGTAACACCTGCAATGTCATTGTTAGACTTGCACGCATGCCGCACACCACTTATCTTTTTAAAATAATGTGTTACCAGGAGGGGTCCCTGTGTTTCCTCCTGCGGCAGCAATTGCGGCCTCAAGTTGGGCCTTACACTCTTGCAGCTCCTGAGACAGTTGGGTATTCTTCTCTGTAAGATCCTGCATATCAAATGATCCTTAAATCAGTTACTATAACTACTTTAAGTCTCGGGGGCTACTGGCATATACAACTATTAAAATCTCTTACCCGTATGTCTTTTACATACTGCTCCGTGGCTCTGGTCAAACCATCTTGAGCAGCACGGAGGTGCGCGTCCCTGCGTTAAAGGCATTCAACGCCTCAGGGGAGAAGCACGCGTCATGAAAAACTGTCCGGCGGCGCCTGTGGTTCATGGCGCTCTCCACCTCAGACTTGGTGGCGGACAGTCTATCGGCATCCTCCGTTGGAGGAGTATCCGGCTCGCGCCTTGCGCTTGCCTCCCCCTCCAGACCAGGTGTTGGAGCCTGGCTGGCAGAGGCTGGGTTGGCAACCTCTACGCCCGCAGTCCGGCGGGTGCTTTTTCTCCTGCAAAAGTCATGAGCATTCAAACACTTCCTAGGAACGTTGTTCTAAATAACAAACCGTCAGCTATACCGTCGCGGCAACGTTTCGATCCGCGCCGCGCTCCTCTTCCGCCTGCCGGGCCGGACTGCCCCTTGTTGGCCAGCTGCCGTGGCCTCGGCCTCCTGCCCTAAAGGCACCACCTACAATACACCATTGTATACGGCGGTCAGATATGCGCAAGGACGGAATAATGGTGTCAGGACTTCGGTCACAATCACCTGGGAAGCCGGATATAGGCCGGGGTAGTCAGCCGTAATGGCGACTAAAGCATTATCCATGCTGAGTTGGTGGAACACCCCGTCGATTAGCTCCACATTTATGTCCGGGTCCTCTTCGGAGGCTGGATCTTGGGATCTCTCTGGATCCTCGGGTTGTGGAGCCGGACTATGTATGCCCTCCACATCCCGACGCAGCTCCTGCATCGAAAGCATAATGTAAGAAACTTAAACTTTGAAAGCATGGGTCCGACACACAAAGTGTTCGCTTACCCAACACCAAGGGTTATTCATGGAGAACCCATTCAATGGGCTCGTCTGGAGGAAATCCTCCTTCTCCCCCTTGTACAGGTCGGACAGGATCTTCACCAGGTCTTCGGCCGATCCCGACCCTTTGCGGCCATGACGAGTGGCATCGTCCTCCCCGTTGAAATCCCACATGGGGTGGCCCCTATATTGCAGCGGCTGCACACCCCGCATAATGCACGTGGCCATGACTCCAATCATGCTCAATCTAGAATGGGCCAGTAACCTTATCCGGCCCATCAAATAATGGACGCTCTTGTCTTCCTCCAGCTGGGGGCTCCGTGGACGCCAACTCAGGCGTTTCTTCAGAGGAGCATTACTGAACTCCGGGAGGCCGATCCGAACAGGGTCCAGCAGCGGAGCGTCTTCTACATAAAACCATTCTGAAGGCCAGTCTTCGGACGCCTTCTTAGGGGTTCCAGATGGATATCCGGTCCCGGCGATGCGCCATATTTCGGCACCGCCCACTTGATATATGGACCCCTCGTGAGAGCGGGGTACAAGGTAGAACAACCTCTTCCACAGCGCAAAATGGGGCTCGATGCCCAGAAATAGCTCGCAAAGAGCTACGTAACCCGCGATATGCAGAATAGAGGCGGGCGTGAGGTGATGGAGCTGGAGTCCGTAGAGCTCCAGGAGCCCGCGGAGGAACGGATGTATAGGAAATCCGAGCCCCCTTATCAGGTAGGGGACAAAGCATACCCGCTCCCCTTTGTTGGGACTAGGGGTGGCCTCCGCTTGCTTCCCACCTTTGTAGGTGGCCAGCCCGGCTCGAACCGGGACCATGAAGGCCGGAGGGAGATATCCCTCCGCTTGGAGCGTCACCAGCTCGTTGTGCGGGACAGAACATCTCCTCCAATCTCCTGGCAGAGGGCTGGGAGCGCGAGAGGAGGAGCCACGTCGACGGTCCATGATGGAATGGATTTTTGGTCAGAAGCGCTCCGATGAGTACTCGCGGAAGGAAGATGGTGTGATTTGGATCTGGATTCTTGCCTCTCTTATAGGCAGATTATTTGCGCAGCTAGGGGGTAAAACATAAAAGATACCCTGGCTTTTCGCATTCGTGCGACGCATGGAAGAAGGCCATTATTGGGCGTGGAAGCCAAGAAGCGCAACATTGATAAGGAAGCCGGACACTGTTCGGCAGGTACATGGAACTTAAAGGAGAACCCGCCTTGCAACGCCGAAGACTATATACGCGCTGGATTTATCGTCATTGAAGCCTGGTTCGGGGGCTACTGAGGGAGTCCTGGACTAGGGGGTGTCCGGATAGCCGGACTATCATCATCGGCCGGACTCCAAGACTATGAAGAAACAAGACTGAAGACTCCGTCCCGTGTCCGGATGGGACTTTCCTTGGCATGGAAGGCAAGCTTGGCGATACGGATATGTAGATCTCCTACCATTGTAACTGACTCGGTGTAACCCTAGCCCTCTTCGATGTCTATATAAACCGGAGGGTTTTAGTCCGTAGAACATAGCCATTACAACAATCATACCATAGGCTAGCTTCTAGGGTTTAGCCTCCTTGATCTCGTGGTAGATCCACTCTTGTACTACCCATATCATCAATATCAATCAAGCAGGAGTAGGGTTTTACCTCCATCGAGAGGGCCCGAACCTGGGTAAAAACATCGTGTCCCTTGTCTCCTGTTACCATCCGCCTAGACGCACAATTCGGGACCCCCTACCCGAGATCCGCCGGTTTTGACACCGACAGCAGGCCTTGTTGAGGTCTTTAAAATCGACACATAGGCGCCAGGATTTGTCCTTCTTTGGTACCATTACCAGGTTTGCTAGCTAGTCCGGATGTTTGATGTCTCTGATGAATCCGGCTTCCAATAGTTTGGCTAGCTCCTCTCCCATTGCCTGTCTTTTGGGTTCGGAAAATCGCCGAAGTGCCTGTTTGACTGGCTTGAATCCTTTTAGAATGTTTAGGCTGTGTTTTGCCAGTCTGCGTGGGATTCCTAGCATATCTGAAGGGTGCCAGGAAAAGATGTCCCAATTTTCCCGAAGGAATTCTCGTAGTGCGGCGTCTACATCGGGGTTCAACTGTGCCCCGATGGAGGCCCTCTTTGTTGGGTCCGTTGGATGGACCTGGAATTTGACTATGTCGTCCGTTGGTTTAAAAGAGGTGGACTTGGATCTCTTATCGAGTATCACATCATCCCTGTTCACCGTAGAGCGCAGCGCAGTGAGTTCCTCCGCCGCTAGGGCTTCGGATAGTGCCTCTAGGGCTAATGCGGCTGTCTTGTTTTCGGCGCGGAGTGCTGTGTCCGGATCACTGACGAGGGTGATTATTCCACTGGGCCCGGGCATCTTAAGCTTCATGTACCCGTAATGGGGTATGGCTTGAAAAATTGTGAATGCCTCGCGCCCTAATATAGCGTGATATCCGCTGCTGAACGGGGCCACTTGGAACATGACCTCTTCGGACCTGTAATTGTCCGGCGAGCCGAACACCACATCAAGTGTGATTTTTCCTATGCAGCGTGCTTCCCGGCTAGGGATTATTCCTCTAAAGGATGTGCTGCTTCGCTCAATGCGGCTCCAGTCTATGTCCATTTTTTGAAGGGTTTCCTCGTAGATGAGGTTTAATCCGCTGCCGCCATCCATGAGTACCTTGGTAAGATGAAAGTCGTCCACTATTGGACTGAGGACCAATGTGGCTAGTGCTCGGGCTGTTCGGAATTTAGGTTCGTCGCTGGCATTGAAGGTGATGGCCGCGTCGCTCCATGGATTTGTTGTTGCTACTTGGTAGACTTCGGCGAGGCTGCGGATTGTTCGTTTCCGCATATTATTTGATGCGAAAGTCTCGAAGACTGTCGACACCGTACTGGTACTGTTGGAGTGGTTCTCTAGGGCTAGAAGCTCTTCGCCACATTTGGCCACCTGCCGCAGTATCCAACATGCTCGAAGGCTATGTGTTGGAGTGGCGCCCTCTGTGCTGTAAATTTTATAGGGTCCGCTGAGCCATCCCTCTAGTATGGTTCCGTACCCTTTATGGGGTTTTTGTTTTTTGGTTTTTGTACCGGGTGTCTGAGCATGATGCACCCTTTTGTTTCGGACTAGGGTTGTATTCGGAGCCGGATTGTCCCAAAACTTGGTTTCGGTTTTCCGGAAACTCTCCATCGCACAGTACTTTCGTACTATGGATGCCAGGTCGGCGAAGCATGTAATTTCACGACAACTTACGGCGTTCAAGATTCCCTTGTCCGTGCAATTATTGCAGAAGATTGAAATTGTGTCTTCCTCACGGCAGTCTTTTATCCTGTCCATAACCAGGAGGAATCTGGCCCAGTAATGATGTACTGTTTCGGTGGGATCTTGCCGGATTTGAGATAGATCGCATATGTTTGGGTGGGTGGGTGGAATTGAGTCCGGAACCCTGCCCATCTCGAGGCTCAAGGGCCGAAAAGCTTCCGAATTTGGAAGCTTGGATTGCTGGATGCTGTCCAACGAGTCTGGTCTGATGCCTGACTTTAGGTTCAGTGCTTGATCGACGTCCGTCCCTCCGTGGGAATCCGGCATGGAGGGTTCGGCAGTCCGGACATAACTAGTTTTCAATATAGAAGAAGAGTCGGCACGTTGTTCCTCTACCACCGCAACGTGATGGGTAACCTGGGGAGAGTTAATTTCTCTCAGATCGGTTTTAAGCCCAATCTGATTGTAGTTGTAGCGACTCCCAGGGCGGCGATGCGATCCAAGAGCTCGTTTACAGACAAGAGCTCTATTGGATCCAGCTGCTCGGCAAATTCCGAGTTGACATGAAGATTTCTTTTGATGACCCAAGAGGTCATCGTTGAAGCGGTTGCCGTACAGGAGGTCATGAGAAAACCACCTAGCCGGATAGTTTGGCCGGCGGCCAGGGCTCCTTTGGCGATGATACCGTCTTTAAAGACGGGAAGAGGCATCCTTCCTGATCGCGACGGCACAGAGGAACTCTCAATGAAAGCACAAATGTCGGTGTCAAAACCGGCGGATCTCGGGTAGGGGGTCCCGAACTGTGCGTCTAGGCGGATGGTAACAGGAGACAAGGGACACGATGTTTTTACCCAGGTTCGGGCCTTCTCGATGGAGGTAAAACCCTACTCCTGCTTGATTGATATTGATGATATGGGTAGTACAAGAGTAGATCTACCATGAGATCAAGGAGGCTAAACCCTAGAAGCTAGCCTATGGTATGATTGTTGTAATGGTTGTTCGTCCTACGGACTAAAACCCTCTGGTTTATATAGACACCGGAGAGGGCTAGGGTTACACAGAGTCGGTTACAATGGTAGGAGATCTACACATTCGTATTGCCAAGCTTGCCTTCCACGCCAAGGAAAGTCCCATCCGGACACGGGACGAAGTCTTCAATCTTGTATCTTCATAGTCTTGGAGTCCGGCCGATGATGATAGTCCGGCTATCCGGACACCCCCTAGTCCAGGACTCCCTCAACTACCACTCGACCATTTGAATTGCTTCACATGGATCTCTTCGGTCCTAATCATTATTATGCTGTGACAAATGATGCATCCCTATATGGATTTGTTATTGTTGATGATTATTCTCGTTACACATGGGTACACATTGTTACTTACAAACATGAAGTGCAGGAAGTCTTCAAACGATTTTTCTCGAGGGCTTCAACCAACTTTGGTGTGAAGATCAAGCACATCAGGAGTGACAATGGAACTGAGTTCAAGAATTCCGATCTTAATGACTATCTTGATGAACTTGGTATTACTCATGAGTTATCTGCTCCTTATACTCCTCAGCAAAATGGCGTCGTGGAGCGCAAGAACAGAACTCTTGTTGAGATGGCTCGCACTATGCTTGATGAACACAAAACGCCTCATCGTTTTTGGATTGATGCAATTGATACCGCGTGCCACATCATCAACAGAGTATATCTTCACAAAATCTTCAAGAAGACTGCCTATGAACTCCTCACTGACAAGAAACCCAATGTGAGTTATTTCAAAGTCTTTGGTGCTAAATGTTGGATTAGGGATCCTCATCACAATGCTAAATTTGCACCGAAAGCACATGAAGGTCTTATGCTTGGTTACGGAAAGGACTCGCACACCTACAGAGTCTTCAATAATGCTCTTCACAAGGTTGTTGAAACTATAGATGTGCGGTTCGATGAAACTAATGGCTCGTAAAGAGAGCACCTACCTTCTGTGATAGATGAACCAGCACCTGAGGATTCTATCAAGTTCAAGGCTACTGAGGATGTCATTCCTACCGAAGAATCTACTGAAGAATTCATTCCAGAATGCGAAGATCGTCAAGCTAATGCACTGAGGAAAATGCTGAAGAAAATGGTGCTGAAGAAAATGCTGATCAAGTTCCTCGACGACAACTAGCTCATCCTCGCGTTGCAAAAGAAGTGCAAGTTGAAAAGATCATTGATGACATTAAAGCACCAGGTCCTCTCACCCACTCAAAAGCTTCACATTTATCTAACTTTTGTGGGCACTATGCTTTTGTCTCTATCACAGAGCCCACTAAGGTAGATGAAGCATTTCTGGAGCCTGAGTGGATTCAGGCCATGCAAGAAGATTACATCAGTTCGAGCTCAACAATGTCTGGGAACTGGTCAAACGTCCAGATCCTCGCAAGCATAATATCATTGGCACAAAGTGGATGTACCGCAACAAGCAAGATGAAAATGGCCTTGTGGTGAGGAATAAGGCACGACTTGTAGCTCAAGGCTACACACAGGTTGAAGGAATTGATTTCGATGAAACTTTTGCACCTGTTGCTAGACTTGAGGCTATTCGCATATTACTTGCTTATGCTAACCATCATAATATCACTTTATATCAAATGGATGTGAAAAGTGCATTCCTCAATGGTAAGCTTGAGGAAGAAGTATATGTTGCTCAACCCCCAGGTTTTGAAGATCCAAAGAATCCTGACAAAGTCTTCAGACTCAACAAGGCCCTCTATGGCCTCAAGAAGGCCCCTCGGGCGTGGTATGATACTTTGAAGGAATTCTTCGTGAAGAATGGCTTCACACCCGGTTCACTCGACCCTACTCTCTTTACTAAATCTTATGATGGTGAACTGTTTGTGTGCCAAACATATGTTGATGATATTATCTTTGGATGTACCGACCAACGTTATAGCGATGAATTTGCCTATATGATGAGTGAAGAATATCAAATGTCTGTGATGGGAGAGTTGAAATTCTTCTTAGATCTTTAAATTCGTCAACAGCACAATGGCATATTCATATCTCAGGAGAAATACCTCAAGGATGTTCTGAGGAAATTCGGCATGCAAGATTGCAAAGGAGTCAAAATTCCTATGCCCACAAATGGCCATCTATGCACTGATGAAAATGGTATTGACTTCGATCACAAGGTATACCGCTCCATGATTGGTTCTTTATTGTACTTATGTGCATCTAGGCCATATATAATGCTTAGTGTTTGCATGTGTGCCCGATTTCAAGCTACACCGAAGGAATCACACCATAAGGCTGTGAAGCATATTCTTCGATATCTAGCTCACACACCAACACTAGGACTATGGTACCCCAAGGGCTCTACTTTTGATCTCATTGGATATTCTGACTCTGACTATGCTGGTGATCGTGTGGACCGCAAGTCAAAATCTGGTACTTGTCATTTCCTCGGACGATCTTTGGCCTGTTGGTCCTCGAAGAAACAGAACTGCGTATCACTGTCTACTGCAGAAGTTGAGTACATTGCTGCTGGTTCTTACTGTGCTCAATTGCTGTGGATGAAGCAAACTCTCAAGGACTATGGCATCAATGTGAAGAATGTGCCTCTCTACTGTGACAATGAGAGTGCCATCAAGATTGCTCACAACCCAGTTCAGCACTTGAAGACAAAGCACATTCAGATTTGTCATCATTTTCTTAGCGATCATGTGTTGAAGGGCGACATCTTTATTGATCATGTGAAGACTGAAGATCAGCTAGCCGATATCTTCACAAAGCCCTTGGATGAGAAGAGATTTAGCAAGTTGCGGTGTGAGCTAAATATCTTAGAGTCTTCGAATGTTCTTTGAAAAAGGTCACTCATCCTAACACTTATGCAAAATTCATGACTTAGATGTGCAACACATGAAGAAACGTTTTTCTTCAATCAATGAAGAATAACACTCTAAGTGTGAAGAAATTAATGAAGAATTTGATTCTCAGAACCCTATGACAATTGTACGCGGTGTCTGAAATCATCATTCTTATACGGTGGGTCACGCCACCACCAAAGTTGAAAATCTTCATTTTTGAAATTCCTCAGTTTTTTTTTAAATTCTTCAACTTTGCAAAATCTTCACTGTTTCCGTCGTTTTTCTTCATTGGCTATATATATATGAGTTTATGTCCTATACAGCATTCACTTATGGCTATTTCTTCAAGTTGCTTTTTCTGCTAAGTGAATGCGATCGGACCCTTTCCCCTCTATGCTATACTCAACTCAATCTATTCACAAGTTCTTCATGTGCGTTCTATTTGAAACTCGTTCAAAATCTTCACTATGTCCTTGTCAGTTGAAGAAATTGCGAACGAAACTTAAAATCTTATCTTATCCAAATTTTCGTTTTTGCTGCTCAAACCGTCCCGTATCCCGTGATAGAATTATCTATTCACCCACGATCTCCACTTTTCTATTCATGGGTGACACATGTCAAGCGAATGAGAAGGGTCAGGGGCACGTTCGTCCTAAATCTTTGGGCAAACAGTTTTTCACTGCGACTATAAATACCCCCTCACCCCTTCCTCACTTCCTTTACTCTGCTTGACCGCTCTCTCTCTCTCTCTCTCTCTCTCTCTCTCTCTCTCTCTCTCTCTCTCGCTCGAGCTTCTCAAACCCTAGCACCGCCGCTACTCCATCATCACCGGTGAGGAAGAGCTTCACTGCCTCGACCTTGTCGCTGTCGTACTCACGCTGGCCGCGGAAATCTTCACTCCGCCGCCGCTGTAGCTGTCTTCCTCTGCCAAGTTAGGGCGTGGAAGATCTGAACTGACGAGCTTCAAATCTACACTTCTCAGTTCATGGTGTTCTTCATCAGGGTAATTAAAAGTTACTTTTACTACCCTCTTTGATTCAAATTTTCTCAACAATATCTTCAAAGGTGTTTTTATTCTTCAAATCCTCACACACAAAACACCTCACTAGTCATCTGCTCTTGATTCGTTTCTCTAAGCATCATTTATCTTCAAGATTCCTCAATTGTGTGGATCCTCAATCTATACAACTCTGGAACCTAAGACAAAGAACGCTTAGTGAAATTCTTCAAGACTCATCTGGTCAAATTCCTCAAACTTGTTCTTTTTCAAAACCTTATGAGAACGCATATGACCTCTTCGAGTTCCTCGCAACTATACTTTGTTCACAGGTACTCATGTCCACTGCTGAATCACTAGGTTCTCATCAACTTAACTCATTTGCAGCGTTCCTCGAAGAGAAGTTGCATACTTCTTCAGAGAATTCGATCGTTCAAATTCCTGCTGAAGAATATGGCAGACGGTAAGAAGCCACAGAAAGGAGGAAAGAGGCCTGAGGTCATGACTGTGTTTGAAATACCTGAGGACATCTATGCTGACTATTGCACACCTGATGAGGCTAAGTTCGGAAAGGAGAACAAAAATCAGCGCAAGGTGCACATACAGAGGATTGAAAGGAGATGGGCAAGAGAATGGAGGGAGTACAGATATGTAACTCCAAAGTATATGAAGAAATTCGCTCTAAATCCTCCATGCCCAAGAGCTCTATTGGCACCTGGCCAAGAAGCTGACCCCACCAGCATCAAGCGTGGTGAGGATTTCCCTGAAGAATGGGCCAAACGCCAATCCAAGTTGGCAAGACAAGCCAAAGAAGCAGTGAGGAAATTCAATGAAGACTCTGCTACTGCTGCTGCCACTGAGGCCTCTGTCAGGCCTAGAAAATCAATGGCAAAGAAGCCCGCTCACAAGCCAAGTGCTTCACCAACTGTGCCCTCATGGCCAAGTTCCTCTGCAATGCCCTCACGGCCAGAATCTTCAAAGCCCTCACGGCCAGTTCCTCATGCTGCTCCTGCTCCTCCAAAGTCCTCAGCTCCTCCCCCAAAGTCCTCGGTTGCTCCGGCAAAGTCCCCAACACCTGTACATCTGGCCACGTGCCAAAGGACTGCAGGCATCTCTATTGCCTCTGGTGTCTCAGCGAGTTCCTCAGCTGCACCAAACTCTTCATCAGGCCCTACTCTGCTGAAGACAAAGGCAATAGCTGGTCGAGGTCCTCGGCCAAATCTGAAGAAGAAACGGGTTGCCTTCCAAGTGCCATCTGACGATGAAGCTGATGATGATGAACTTGCAGAAATCATCAAAGACAGGCAAGAAAGGGCCGCTAGAGCCAAAGGCACAAATGTGCCACTGCTTTTGGATCCAAAGGTGATCCTCGACTACATTGATCTCTGGCACAAGGACCCAAACACTCCTATGCCTGATTTTCATTTGACTCCTGGCCAAAGTCACATGCTGACCCATTTCATCACTGAAGAGAAATGGAAATTTGAGAAGGCTAGACAAATCAAGAAGGCTCATTTCAGGAAAGAGAAGTTCCTGAGGAAAAACGTTGTCAAAATGACAACTGATGAACTCCCCAAGATCCAGTCTAAAATCAAAGCCCTCAGCGATGATTTCAATGCTTATTATGCTGATTGGCAAGGAGCCGAAGTCAGGTTCGTTAAACTGACTGAGAAGTTCACCAATGTTGCAGTCCCATCACAACAAGAAATTCCTCAAGCTGAAGCCTCTACTTAGCAAACTGAAGAACATGCCAGCACCGGTGATGACGTTCAGGCTGCTGATGAAAATGCTAGTTCTAGGGCTGATGACTCCATTCCAGTCGCTGAAGACATTGCCAGGGCATCCACTAGTGGTGCGCCTGAAGAAAATGAAGAAGTCAGGGCAACTGCATCAGTTGCACCTGAGGAAATTCAAACAGATTCCTTAGCTACTTCTGTGCCTACACCAACTCCTACCCTTCCATCTGCATCAGATGTGAGGAAGACCAAGGCTGCAGAGAGAGCTGCAGTGAAGAAAAGGAAAGCATCATCTGCTTCAGATTCTTCAGCTCCGAAGAAAATGAAGCCTATGACCAGCTCACTTGAAAATCCAATTGATGTTGTTCCGATTTCCACCCTGCCATCAAAGGACCTTGTTCCTTTTGGTAAAGAATATGTGATCCCTAGTAGATCTGATGAAGAAAATCATTCTGCTGCTTCGTCAGAGCAGATTGATGAAGAAATTGAAGTGGATGCGATCCCTTCAACGCCTGTTGCTTCCTCGCCAATGCCTCAGTTCACAGCTGAAGAGGCTGGCGTTGAAGAAATTGAAGATGAAGACGTGGATATTGGATGCACTATGCCTGTGATGAATGATGACTTTTGGGTAAGTCAGCATCCCAATTCTCCACTCTTCACCCCAATACAACAAATACCTCAGTCCCCTGCACCAACTGTTCAAATGGGCTCTGAAGAAACTCATCCTACCTCGTCTGTGCATGAAGAAATTCCAGCCACTAGTGCTGAAGAAACTGCTGCTGCTGATCCTTTGAACACGCAGACTACCACTGAAGAGGAACTAGAAATTCCTCAGCCTGAAGAACCGGAGATTGTGATTCCTGAGGTTGTGATGCAACTCACTGACACTCCTCTGCCCAAGCCAAAGGATCCATTCTCAAAGAAGCAAAAGTTCAAGGATGCAGATTTCTTCAACGAGCATGTGTTCTTCACTGACTACAATCCCTATGATTCTGCTCGCATAAGGAAGAGGCGTTTCTGGACTGCTAGTCAAGCCAATTTCTATTCCTCAGTGCTATTTAACAAAGACAAAGTCTTCGATCATGAACACATTCCTCACGTGGACATGGAATCTCTGCCAGGCTTCGAGCCAGTCCTCAATGTTCTTCACGATGCTGGATTGCAGAATTTCTGCACTGACATCTGTGATTGGAATGAAGAACTCGTTCTTCGATTCTATGCAACGTTGCACATCACAGGAAATTCTGAAGACGTGAACTCATGGGTGCTGGACTGGATGTCAGAAAATACTCACTACAAGGCACCAGCAACTGAATTGCTTCGTGCCCTCCCACTCAGTCCTCCCCTTGAAGGTGCTCGTTGCATCTACAATGAACCTGAGCTTACAAATCATTACATGCAAGTGCTGATGAAGCCCTTGAATCCAGGGCAGGCCCCTCGAACCAAATTCCTCGTCAAGGAATTACTGTATGTGCCACGAACTGTCTATCGCATTCTGACGAAGACATTGAGTCCTATCAAAGGCCACGACTCAAATGATGAAGAAGTCGTTGGCATCATGAAGAATATGCTTTTCAATATCATTCATGGCGTTCCCGTCAACTTCCATGATTTCTTCATGAGGACTCTGGCAAATATTGCTATGTCACCATTTGAGCAGAAGCCTTATGCACCATGGATTATGAGGTTCATCAGGACAAGGTCTTCACCCAATTACAAGGCTGATACTCTGAACCACGGCAGCTATTTGCCTCCAATTGAAGTCCTCAAACGGACATTTTCCTCAGTTGATGACAAAGGCAAAGCAGCTACTGTGATAAATGAAGGCATTCGTCCATTGGATGGTCAATTTCGCAAAGCTGCATCCTACTCCACCAATGATGACTCTGCCACACATGACTCTGCTGCCAACACCTCTGCCAAGCAAATTCCTCAAGCCACAGCACCCAGGGTGATGACTGATCGTGAGTTACTCCTCAGTCTTCATCAGAAAGTTGATCGCAATCATAAATGGGTCAAGCGTCAGTTTGGTTCAATTCTTCGCAACATGACCTCCACACACAATGCAGTGAAGAAAAACCACTACTACCTCCATGAAACCTTCAACCGTACCTGGGCTGTTCTATCTCATGTCTACAGCGCAGAAGATCTGAAGAGAATGGGTCTCAAGGAAGAATTTGACTGGTCTGCACCTCCACCGAAGAAATTCAAGAAGGTCAAGGTTCCTTCCTTGGTGGCCAGCTCATATTCTTCATCGCGCGACACTGATGAAAATGAAGACTTGGACGACACTGCGGCAGGCCCTACTACGACAACCGGCCCAAACAACGCTGACGCTCCTCCATCAACTTGATATTCTTCAGGGGCGTTAGTCCTCAGTTTCGATCCTTTTGGTCATTCGATGACAAAGGGGGAGAAATCTGAGTTAGTCTTCAAGCGGGTCTATTATATGGGCGTTTTTTTGCTAAGTTACAACTCTCTCTCTTCTGAAACTTTTATTGGATCGAGTTGTAATCTTAAAACCGATGGTGCTCTGATACTTTTGATGCACTGTGCTCTGATACTTTTGATGTGTTATTCTGCATGCTTGTTCCTCGTTAATATTATTGCACGCATGCTGAATTTCTTTAGGCACCATATTTCACCATGCATTTCAAATTCTTCATATTATATGTCAAATGCATGTATGAATTACAAGATATAGGGGGAGATCTCCATGATCAACTCTTCAAGTGTGCATTGCTTCAAAAGCAAATTCCTCACTATGCACATCTTCAGGGGGAGTTCTTCTATATCTTGCAATCAAATTCCTCAATATCAGTACTTACACTTCATATGTTTATCCCCGTTGAAAACTTAACCTATATTGTCATCAATCACCAAAAAGGGGGAGATTGTAAGTGCATCTAGTGCCCCTTAGTGATTTTGGTGTATTGAAGACTTATAGGTTAAGGGACTAATGTGTTTATGAGTGTACACAGGTCTATAAGTCTATGAGGAGTTTGATATTTACAGAGAAAGTCGACCCCTAAAAATGAATATCTTCGACTGAAGATTTTGGTATTCCTGAAGACTTTGAAAGTGAAGAAATTGGTGTGTCCATGAAGACTTGATATTCATGCAAGGAATATGAAGCTTGAAGACTTTCGTTTTCATAGTTTTGTTTTTATCCTTCTTGAGTCATAGGAAACACCGTACTGTTAAAGGGGGGTCGAGGAAATACTAAGGAAAAATTTCCATGTGATGCTCAACTCAAAATCCTACACCTACCAATCCCTTCGAGTGAAGCCATTGGAAATCTCATACAGTTTAGTTAATTTCTTCAGTGACAGAGACGAAGTTCTTCTAGTCGCTGAGGAATTTATTCTGACTAAGGAGTTAGGAATTCGCTAGTGCGGATTGCCTACATAGTGAGGAACATGATAGCCCTGAGGAATTTGAGAGTCAAAATTCTGACCGTTGCTGTGCTGCGCGCCAGCTGTCCCAAAATATCTTATCCACCTAACGGTCATATCATCGAAGGGCATTTATGTCTTATCATGTCGGGCTGCTCCCTAGGCTATAAATAGCCGCCCCCTACAACCACTAGCTAGTTGGCTGCTCTGAGAGAAACTGACACTTGTCATTTGAGAGCAACCCATCCTCCGAGGACTTTGAGCGAAAATCATCGAGTGAGGAAAACCCAAACCCAAACACCTAAAAACCCAAAGTGATTGAGCATCACTGAAGAGATTGATCCTGCATGGATCCGACACTTGTTACCTTTGAAGATTGTGCTTCTTCCAGACGGTTAGGCGTCATGGTCTAGAGCATCCAAGAGGAATTGTGGATCGCCGAGTGACCGAAGTCTGTGAAGGTTTGGAAGTCGCCTGAAGACTTACCACGAGTGATTGGACGAGGTCTGTGTGACCTTAGTTCAAGGAGAATACGGTGAGGACTTGGTGTCCTGAGCTGCGTGCTCAGCGACTGGGTGTCCGGGACTGTGTGTCCTCGAGTTTAAATACTCAGCCGCTCCAACCAGACATACAACTGAGACAGCAGTTGGAACTGGTCTACCAAATCATTGTCTTCACAAACCTTACTGGTTCTATTTCCTCAACTCTTTCATTTCTTCATTACTATGTTGAGTGATTATTCATATCTGTGTTTGAAGACTTTGACTGAAGACTTTCTCAATTTACTCAGTTCAATTTCTTCAGTTTGTTTGTCTTCATCTTGTGTTATCCTGTGTTTACGCTTTCTGTACTCTGTGTTTGTCTTCATTTCATCATGATGACCATGTGTGTATTCTGTCATGCTTACTTCTAAGTACTTATTCCGCTGCAAGTAGTTCTTCGCTAAGGAATTTCCTCACCGGCAAATTCCTCAGTGAAGAATTCATAAAAATCGCCTATTCACCCCCCCCTCTAGTTGATATAACGCACTTTCAGCATTGTTTGAACCATAACATGTGAATTAATTGCTACTTTATCATGATGAGTTTTATGAGAATTAGTTAATGTTATAATGCTAGGAAAAATGATTGAAATTATCATTGATCAAACTTATGCACTATGCTAGCATTCACACTTCATAAATTATTTATTTTATCATTTACCTACTCGAGGATTTTTGCATAATGAGCTCTGATAAATCTTCTACAGCGTAGTATTTTTCTCATAATTTTTGGAGTTAGGGAAGTATGATGAATCTTTCATTCTTTACAGACTATACTGTTTTGGCAGATTGCTATTATGTTTGCATTGTTTGCATATGCTTGCTTGTTTAATGATTCTATTTGAGGATAGGAGTACTAAATATGCAGTGCAATGTTGAATAATAATTTTAGTAATTTTTTACAGTACAAAATGATAAGGTTTTGCATTGGTTTATACTAACCTATCTCACGAGTTCTTTTTGAGTTTGGTGTGGATGAAGCTTTTGATAAAAAGAGAAACCATGATATGAGAGGAATTAAGGAGACACAAAAGTTCAAGCTTGGGGATGCCCAAGGCATCCCAAGATAATATTTCAAGAAGTCTCAAGCATCTAAGCTTGTGGATGCCCCGTTAGGCATCCCACCTTTCTTCTTCAACAATTGTCGGTTAGTATCGGTTAAACCTAAGTTTTTGCTTCTTCACATGAGTTGTGTTATCCTTGCAATGTCATTTTATTTTGTTTTGCTTGCTGTTTGAATACAACACCAAGATCTGAAATTCTTAAATGAGAGAGAGTCTTCACATAGTTACATAATTATTTAGCTACTCATTGATCTTCACTTATATCTTTTTGGAGTAGTTTGTCATTTACTCGTGTGCTTCACTTATATCCTATGAGTAAATTGTTGAATGAGTTGATTGTCATAAATCTGAAATTATATATGCCTCATTTTCTTATCCCATGGGGAGTAATGACTTCACATCTAAGAAGTAGAGGTTGTAAATTTATTGTAGGTTAGCAAGCATTGTATTGGTCATTTGAACAATTCATGAAAGAATATGGAAGGAAGAGAGATTTCACATATAAATATACTATCTTAGACATCTTTTATAATTGTGAGCACTCATTAAGTATGACATGCTAAAGAGTTGATGTTGGACAAGGAAGACAACGTAATGGGTTATATTTTCTAACATCTCAGTTAAAGTATATTGTCATGGATCATTCAAACATGTTGAGCTTTCCTTTCCCCCTCATGCTAGCCAAATTCCTTGCACCAAGTAGAGATGCTACTTGTGCTTCCAAATATCCTTAAACACAGTTTTTGCCATGAGTGTCCACCATACCTACCTATATGCGGTATTTACCTGCCGTTCCAAGTAAATTTGCATGTGCCAAACTCTAAACCTTCAAATAATAATCTGTTTTGTATGCCCGAATTGCTCATGTAGCGACTAGGGGCTGTCAGTATCTTCCATGTTATGTGGGTTATTCTCAAGATGAGTGGACTCCGCTCATCATTCACGAGAAAAATGGCTGGTAACCGGGATGCCCAGTCCCATGATCAAAAGATCAAAATCAAATCAAAAATAATTGCAAACAAAACTCCCCCAGGTTTGATGTTAGTTGGAGGCACCCGTTGTTTCGGGCAAGCCATGGATTGATGATTGTTGGTGGAGGGGGAGTAAAAACTTTTACCATTCTGTTTGGGAACCGCCTATAATGTATGTAGTATGGAAGACATTGGGAACTCTTGGTTGTTATGTTGACAATGAGATCATACCTCTCAAAATTATTATCTTTATTTCAAAATCGAGCTCTGGCACCTCTACAAATCCCTGCTTCCCTCTGCGAAGGGCCTATCTTTTACTTTATGTCTTTTACTTTATGCAAGAGTCAAGGTGATCTTCACATTTCCCTTTTTTATTTTATCCTTTGGCAAGCACCTCGTGTTGGGAAGATCCTGATATATATATCCAATTGGATGTAAGTTAGCATGAACTATTATTGTTGACATCACCCAAAGGTGAATATGTTGGGAGACAACACTATAAGCCCCTATCTTTCTCAGTGACCGATTAAAACTCCATATCCATTAGTACTGCGTGAATGTTAGCAATTGTAGAAGACTATATGATAGTTGAATATGTGGAGTTTGCTAAATCAAAGCTCTGACGTAGACCCTTCCTGAAAATAGGATGAATTGTAATTGTTTGATGACTAAGAATGAAGTTTGCTAGTTTATGGTCTATGCTTTCAACATGTGAATTGCCTGTTACTTGTTCATGAGAAGTTTTATGAGATGAACTACTGTTATGACATATAATCATGCTAGAAAAGGTGATTGAAATTATCATTGATCATACTTGTGCACCTTCTAGCATTCACACTTCATAAATTCTTTCTTTTATCATTTACCTACTTGAGGACGAGTAGGAATTAAGCTTGGGGATGTTGATACGTCTCCAACGTATCTATAATTTATGAAGCATTCATGCTATTTTTATTATCTGTTTTGAATTATTATGGGCTTTATTATACACTTTTATATTGCTTTTGGGACTAACCTATTAACCGGAAGCCCAGCCCATATTGTTGTTTTATTGCCTGTTTTAGTATTTCAAAGAAAAGGAATATCAAACGGAGTCCAAACAGAATGAAACCTTCGGCAGCGTGATTTTTGGAACGAACGTGACCCAGGAAACTTGGAGTGCAAGCCAGGGGAGCATCGAGGAAGCCACGAGATAGGGGGGGCGCCCACCCCCTGGGCATGCCCTACCCTCTCGTGGGCCCCTCGAGGCTCCCCCGACCGACTTCTTTCACCTATATAAGCCTACGTACCCTAAAAACATCGATAACGAAGATAGATCGGGAGTTCCGCCGCCGCAAGCCTCTGTAGCCACCAAAAACCTCTTGGGAGCCTGTTCCGGCACCCTGCCAGAGGGGGAATCCGTCACCGGTGGCCATATTCATCATCCCGGCGCTCTCCATGACGAGGAGGGAGTAGTTCACCCTCGGGGCTGATGGTATGTACCAGTAGCTATGTGTTTGATCTCTCTCTCTCTCTCTCTCTCTCTCTCTCTCTCTCGTGTTCTCTCTATGGCACGATCTTGATGTATCATGAGCTTTGCTATTATAGTTGGATCTTATGATGTTTCTTCCCCTCTACTCTCTTGTGATGAATTGAGTTTTCCTCTTGAAGTTATCTTATCGGATTGAGTCTTTAAGGATTTGAGAACACTTGATGTATGTCTTGCCATGTTTATCTGTGGTGACAATGTGATATCACGTGATCCACTTGATGTATGTTTTGGTAATCAACTTGCGGGTTCCGCCCATGAACCTATGCATAGGGGTTGGCACACATTTTCGTCTTGACTCTCCGGTAGAAACTTTGGGGCACTCTTTGAAGTACTTTGTGTTGGTTGAATAGATGAATCTCAGATTGTGTGATGCATATCGTATAATCATGCCCACGGATACTTGAGGTGACAATGGAGTATCTAGGTGACATTAGGGGTGTTATTCTAGTATGAACTCTTGAATAGATTGATCCGAAAGAATAACTTTGAGGTGGTTACGTACCCTACCATAATCTCTTCGTTTGTTCTCCGCTGTTAGTGGCTTTGGAGTGACTCTTTATTGCATGTTGAGGGATTGTTATATGATCTATCTATGTTATTATTGTTGAGAGAACTTGCACTAGTGAAAGTATGAACCCTATGCCTTGTTTCCTATCATTGCAATACCGTTTACGCTCACTTTTATCATTAGTTACCTTGCTGTTTTTATATTTTTAGATTACAAATACCCATATCTACTATCCATATTACACTTGTATCACCATCTCTTCGCCGAACTAGTGCACCTATACAATTTACCATTGTATTGGGTGTGTTGTGGACACAAGAGACTCTTTGTTATTTGGTTGCAGGGTTGTTTGAGAGAGACCATCTTCATCCTACGCCTCCCACGGATTGATAAACCTTAGGTCATCCACTTGAGGGAAATTTGCTACTGTCCTACAAACCTGTGCACTTGCAGGCCCAACAACGTCTACAAGAAGAAGGTTGTGTAGTAGACATCAAAAGCATATAGGGTTGTTTGAAAGGTGTTTTTCAATGGAAAACCTGGATTAAGCTACTTGAACATTGAGCATCAAGATCTATAAAGATAGATCAAAAACGCTTAATAGTACTTTCAAATGAATACATACCATGAAAAGATTTTGAAGGAGTTCAAACAAATCAGCAAAGAAGGAGTTCTCGGCTGTGTTATAAGGTGTGAGCATTGAGTAAGACTCAAGATCTGACCACGACAGAAGAGAGAGAAAGGACGAAGGTCGTCCCCTATGCTTTAGACGTAGGCTCTACAGTATGCTATGCTGTGTACCGCACCTGAAGTGTGCCTTGCCATGAAGTCAATCAAGGGGTACAAGAGTGATCCAGGAATGGATCACATGATAGCGGTCAAACTTATCCTTAGTAACTAGCAGATTAAGGAATTTTCTCAATTATGGAGGTGGTAAAAGAGTTTGTCGTAAAGGGTTACGCCAATGCAAACTTTGATACTAATCCGGATGACTCTGAGTAGTAAACAGGATTCGTATAGTAGAGCATTTATTTGGAATAGCTCCAAGTAGCACGTGGTAGCTGCATCTACAAGATGACATAGAGATTTGTAAAGCACACACGGATCTGAAAGGTTCAGACCCGCTGACTAATAACCTCTCTCACAAGCGAGATATGATCAAATGATTCATTACAATCACATAGTGATGTGGACTAGATTATTGACTCTAGTGCAAGTGGGAGACTGTTGGAAATATGCCCTAGAGGCAATAATAAAATGGTTATTATTGTATTTCCTTTTTCATGATAAATGTCTATTGTTCATGCTATAATTGTATTAATTGGAAACCGTAATACATGTGTGAATACATAGACCACAACTTGTCCCTAGTGAGCCTCTAGTTGACTAGCTCGTTGATCAATAGATGGTCATGGTTTCCTGACCATGGACATTAGATGTCATTGATAGCGGGATCACATCATTAGGAGAATGATGTGATGGACAAGACCCAATCCTAAGCGTAGCACAAGATTGTGTAGTTCGTTTGCTAAAGCTTTTCTAATGTCAAGTATCATTTCCTTAGACCATGAGATTGTGCAACTCCCGGATACCGTAGGAATGCTTTGGGTGTACCAAACGTCACAACGTAACTAGGTGGCTATAAAGGTGCACTACAGGTATCTCCGAAAGTGTCTGTTGGGTTGGCACGAATCGAGACTGGGATTTGTCACTCCGTATGACGGAGAGGTATCTCTGGGCCCACTCGGTAATGCGTCATCATAATGAGCTCAATGTGACTAAGTAGTTAGTCACAGGATCATGCATTACGGAATGAGTAAAGTGACTTGCCGGTAACAAGATTGAACAAGGTATTGGGATACCGACGATCGAATCTCGGGCAAGTAACATACTGATACGTCTCCAACGTATCTATAATTTTTGATTGCTCCATGCTATTTTATCTACTGTTTTGGACTATATTGGGCTTTATTTTCCACTTTTATATTACTTTTGGACTAAAATATTAACCGAAGGCCCAGCCCAGAATTGCTGTTTTTGCCTTTTTCAGTATTTCGAAGAAACAGAATATCAAACGGAGTCCAAACGGAATGAAACCTTCGGGATCGTGATTTTCCAACCGAACATGACCCAGGAGACTTGGACCCTACTCCAAGCAGTGCCCGAGGAGGTCACGAGGGTGGAGGGTCCCCCCCCCCCCCCGGCGCGCCCCCCTACCTCGTGGGCCCCTCGGAGCTCCACCGACGTACTCCTTCCTCCTATATATACCTATGTATCCCCGAACGATCAGAACAGGAGCCAAAAACCTAATTCCACCGCCGCAACCTTCTGTATCCACGAGATCCCATCTTGGGGCATGTTCCGGAGCTCCGCCGGAGGGGGCATCCACCACGGAGGGCTTCTACATCATCACCATAGCCCCTCCGATGAAGTGTGAGTAGTTTACTTCAGACCTTCTGGTCCATAGCTAGTAGCTAGATGGCTTCTTCTCTCTTTTTGGATCTCAATACAATGTTCTCCCCCTCTCTCGTGGAGATCTTTTTGATGTAATCTTCTTTTTGCGGTGTGTTTGTTGAGATCGATGAATTGTGGGTTTATGATCCAGTATTATCTATGGAAAATATTTGATTCTTCTCTGAATTCTTTTATGTATGATTGAGTTATCTTTGCAAGTCTCTTTGAATTATCTTTTTGGTTTGGCCAACTAGATTGGTAGTTCTTGCAATGGGAGAAGTGCTTAGCTTTGGGTTCAATCTTGCGGTGTCCTTACTCAGTGACAGAAAGAGTTGCAAGGCACGTATTGTATTGTTGCCATCGAGGATAACAAGATGGGGGTTTTATCATATTGCATGAATTTATCCCTCTACATCATGTCATCTTGCTTACGGCGTTACTCTGTTTTTACTTAATACTCTAGATGCATGCTGGATAGCGGTCGATGAGTGGAGTAATAGTAGTAGATGCAGAATCGTTTCGATCTACTTGTTTTGGACATGATGCCTATATACATGATCATTGCCTAGATATACTCATAACTATGCTCAATTCTGTCAATTGCTCAACAGTAAATTGTTCACCCACCGTAGAATACTTATGCTCTTGAGAGAAGCCACTAGTGAAACCTATGGCCCTCGGGTCTATTCTCATCATATCAATCTATATCACTTTATTTACTTGCTTTGTTTTTACTTTGCCTTTACTTTTACTTTGCATCTATCTATCAAAAATACCAAAAATATTATCTCTATCAGATCTCACTCTCGTAAGTGACCGTGAAGGGATTGACAACCCCTAAGCGTTGGTTGCGAGTTGCTATCGTTTTGTGTAGGTACGAGGGACTTGTGCGTGGTCTCCTACTGGATTGATACCTTGGTTCTCAAAAACTGAGGGAAATACTTACGCTACTTTACTGCATCATCCTCTCCTCTTCGGGGAAATCCAATGCAGTGCTCAAGAGGTAGCAAGAAGAATTTCTGGCGCCGTTGCCGGGGAGGCTCACGCAAGCAAGTCAACCATACCAAGTACCCATCGCAATCCCTATCTCTCGCATTACATTATTTGCCATTTGCCTCTTGTTTTCCTCTCCCCCACTTCACCCTTGCCGTTTTATTTGCCCTCTCTTTCCCAATCTCCTCCTCTCTTTTCCGTTTGCCTTTTTCCCGTTGCCTTTCTGTTTGCTGGTGTGTTAGTTTGCTTGTCACCATGACTAGTTTCATATCTTCTCCGTTATCTCCCGAGAATGAGGTCTTAAATTTTAAACAAAGGAAGGGAGAAAATCTAAAACATGCTTGGTATAGAATTTGCAATGCTCAAAATAAATCTACCAGGAAGCAATCTACCTCAGTTCTTCTTCGCAATTTTTACGTAGGTGCTAATCCTTGGTATAGATATATCCTTGACACCATTACCGGAGGGAATTTTTTGGGTAGCCATACTTTTGATTCTTACAATGCTTTAATAGATATATTTGGCTCACCACCCCTTTTGATTAATGGAACTACGTTAACTTTGGAGCATGTTATGCAAAGGCTTGAAGCTATTGAAAATAAAGTTGCTACCATTGAATCAATTGAAAATCTTGACAAAAGGATCCACAATCAAATTACCCAATATGGATCTAAGGTAGGAATGACTTTGAAAAATATTAAAGAAAAAGAACCCCTTGTTAATGAAAAAATAAATCTAGATTCCACAAGAATCGGTAAACTTGAGGGTATCATTACCAACTTGGGAACCGCTTTTTCTTTCATTCAAAACACTCCAAGTTCTTCTACTAAAAATACTAAGCTTATTTATGTTCCTAAGAATAAGGGTGAATCATCTAGTAAGGAAACTGCGGATCTTAAATCTATAAGTGTTCATCCCAATCTTTTTAATATCATTAAGGAACAATTTGCTATAGATGAATTATTTGATCTTTTGCCCGAAAATTTGTCAATTACTAGGAAGAAAGAAAATTCTAAAGGAGGTAAATTCCTCATTGAAGAATTGCCTACTAAAGATGGCAATACCTAGATCTATCCTTGCTTTTATGCCTAGCTAAGGGCGTTAAACAATAGCGCTTGTTGGGAGGCAACCCAATTTTATTTTGTGTTTTTTGTTTTTTCTTATATTTAGGAATAAATAATCCATCTACCTTATGTTTGGATGTGGTTTTATGTTTTAATTAGTGTTTGTGCCAAGTAGGACCTATAGGATAACCTACGATGATAGTTGATTTGATTCTGCTAAAAAACAGAAACTTTGCGCGCACTAATTTAGTTATGATAAATCACAGGAACGTGATTTTGCGTTTATTCTTTTGGCTGCTGATCTATAAACAAATTGGCCAGGACTTCCTATTTTGGTAGAATTTTTAGAGTTCCAGAAGTTTGCGTTAGTTATAAATTTCTACAGACTGTTTTGTTTTTGACAGATTCAGTTTTTCGTGTGTTGTTTGCTTATTTTGATGAATCTATGGCTAGTAAATTAGTTTATAAACCATAGAGAAGTTGGAATACAGTAGGTTTAACACCAACATAAATAAATAATGAGTTCATTACAGTACCTTGAAGTAGTCTTTTGTTTTCTTTCTCTAACGGAGCTCACGAGATTTCTGTTGAGTTTTGTGTTGTGAAGTTTTCAAGTTTTGGGTGAATTCTTTTGATGGATTATGGAACAAGGAGTGGCAAGAGCCTAAGCTTGGGGATGCCCATGGCACCCCCAAGATAATCCAAGGACACCAAAAAGTCAAAGCTTGGGGATGCCCCGGAAGGCATCCCCTCTTTCGTCCACTTCCATCGGTAATTTATTTGGTGCTACTATCCTTTTACCACACTTGTGCTTCAAAGTAGCACCAAGATTTTCATGATAGAGAGTCTCTCATTTTGTCACTTTCCTATACTAGTGGGAATTTTTCATTATGGAACTTGGCTTGTATATTCCAATGATGGGCTTCCTCAAATGCCCTAGGTCTTCGTGAGCAAGCAAGTTGATGCACACCCACTTAGTTTCTTTTGTAGAGATTTCATATACTTATAGCTCTAGTGCATCCATTGCATGGCAATCCCTACTCACTCACATTGATATCTATTGATGGGCATCTCCATAGCCCGTTGATACTCCTAGTTGATGTGAGACTATCTTCCCTCTTTTTGTCTTCTCCACAACCACCCTTCTATTCCACCTATGGTGCTATATCCATGGCTCACGCTCTTGTATTGCGTGAAGATTGAAAAAGTTTTGAGAATGTCATAAGTATGAAACAATTGCTTGGCTTGTCATCGGGGTTGTGCATGATTTAAATATTTTGTGTGGGGAAGATGGAGCATAGCCAGACTATATGATTTTGTAGGGATAACTTTCTTTTGCCATGTTATTTTGAGAAGACATGATTGCTTTGATTAGTATGCTTGAAGTATTATTATTTTTGTGTCAATGTGAACTTTTGTCTTGAATCTTTCGGATCTGAATATTCATATCACAATTAAGAAGATTTACATTGAAATTATGCCAAAGTATCACTCCGCATCAAAAATTCTTTTTTATCATTTACCTACTCGAGGACGAGCGGGAATTAAGCTTGGGGATGCCTGATACGTCTCTGTAACATCCCAAAATTCTAAATTTTGGAATGTTATAAACAAATAGATAGTTTTGATTGATTGTTTGATTGATTGACTGAAATTGAGTGAAATCTGAATCTTTTTGAAAGTTAAATGAGAGGGAATAAAAGGACTTTCCCAAACTTTCATTTTTGCTTTTATGATCTTCGTGAATTCAAAATTCTTTACAAAACCCTAGAGAGAAGATGACATGACTTATTCCATTTGAATAAATGAGAAGGGTGTTTGAAAAATATTTGAATTCCATTTGGAAATATTTTTCCAATTCGGAAACTTTATGCAACTCAATGATTTTCACGAGCGAAGATAAAATGACTTCTTCAAATTATGAAATATGAGTTGGGAGTTTCAAAGATCAAATTTAAAGTCCTTTTTGGAAATTATTTTCAAATTGGAGTTATTTGGGTTTTATTCAAATTATTTTTCACCAAAAATAAAATATATAGAAAATAGGGTAACATGATTCCCTACATCAGAAAATTGGAGAGAAATTAATTTGAAATTATTTTGGTATTTTTAAAATGATTTTTATTGGATTTTACTAGAGTTGTAGCACTCATTGCTTTATTTGAATTATTGAGGATTTTATTTGAAACTATAATAATGTTCATCTTGTAGGAAATCTTTTTCTGAAAATTTTGATATATTATATGCCTATAGTATTTTATTTATTTATTTTGGTTTTATTTTATTTTCTGAAATTTTGTTTAAAAAAAAACCTCCCTCCGCCGAACTGGGCCGGCCCAGCTCCTGCCAGGCCAAGCCCAGCGCAGCCGCGCCGTCCCCGACCTCACGCTGGAGGCCGGATCCCGCACGACTCCGCCGCCGCCTCAACGTCCGTGCCGCTGCCGGACTCTCCCCGTCGCCTTTGCCCCTCCTCCACGCCTCCCGAGGCCTCCCCTCCCTTTAAATAGAGCAGCCCCGGTCCCGGGATCCCGCTTTCGCCGCCGCCGCCGCTTCGCGACCCGCCGCAACCGCCGCCGCCGGCGAGATCCTCCGCCGCCGCCCCACTCCGTCCCGTCACCATGGACCACAGCGGACGCCGCCATCCTCCTCGCCTCGCCGCGCCGCCCCTCCCCGTCTACTCCGCCGCCACCGCCGACCACTGGAGTCGCCTCCCCGCGCGCAGCCGACGCGGTAACCGCCGCTGCCGATGACCCGCCAGCCGATCTGCCCGAACCGGTATAAACCGACCCCGGTCCGATCCGGTGTTTCTTTTAACTTTGGTTTTTTTTAAACCCTAGACTATATCGGTTTTTTCTATTTTATTTAAACAACAAACATCCACTATTTAGATCTTATAAATGAACGGTTGTTGTTTAGCCTATTTGATTTCTGTTTATTTCGGCCAGGGACCCATCTATGAATATTTTATTTACAGATTAGCCCCTGGACTTCAAACACTCACAACTTTTTACTCGTTAGTCCAAATCCAATGAAACCAACGCCCACTTCTTCGTTATGTTCTCCTCTATCCACTAAAACAACTTAAACATGTTTTTGAAAGTTTTAAAATTTGAATTCAAACAGATTTGTATTTAAACTTTGTTTGGTTGTAACTTGAGTTTTATAACTCCGTTTGAACTGATTATTTTTGCTATTCGAAGCCCTTGACCTAAACTTTCTGATAAGGCCAAAATCACATAATTTTGGTACTGTTAGAAATTGTTTTATGTTGCAAGAGTTATTTGCTTGGTTTTGATGTTTTCCGAATCGTCTTCTTCGTTCTTTCTGGTCTTTTGAGTGATTGCTTATGTGCGGTTACTATTGATTGCTTACGATAGATTGACCGGAGTGTGACGAGTAGACCTATCAAGAGTTTTGAGTACGAATCATCTTCATCAACAGTACAGGCAAGTAACACATTGATCATACTCTTTCCATACCCAGTTTTCATTGCATTAGTTCAATCCTCAAACATTGCATGATTAGGATGTCTTTAACTTGTGGGTTGGGAAGCAGTTGCTGAGGTAGAATCTATTGCCTGTTTATTATCAAACCCTTGGGAGTTACTTCTACACGTTGCTCATATTGCCATGCTATGCTCGTAGACGTGGTTTGGGTTTGAGTGTTTCCATGACAGATGTGAGATTGTTAATTAATGGTTTACTTAAGGTGGCAACTTTAATACACATCTGGGTGGATTGAGGCACCTGGGGTATCCAGTGATTGCCTGTTTTTTTTGGAAATCCCGGGGTTACCGTGTGATTTTCCTATGGACCGCCACCCAGGCTCAAAGGGAACTGAGATTATTCATGCTAGAAACTTCCGTGTGCAGCCACAAGCTATTATGGGCTCTAGCATAGTTGAGTAAGTTACGTGAAGCTCTTGAAGAGGTAGATCAGCAGGTAGTGGGTTTTGTAGGTTTGGTATGGTCTACCCGGAGTAGAGAGTTAATGTTTCTGAAAGACTGTGTCTCGGTCATCCGTTTCTCAAACACCATGTAGTGCGAGAAATCCAACGGAGGCGATCGAGTCTTGTGGGGAAAAGTGCACAAACCTCTGCAGAGTGTACAAACTAATCATGGTTAGCCGTGTCCCCGGTTGTGGACAATTTGAGTATCTAGTACTTGAGTATTCACATGTATCTCAACACTCTTAATTAATATTGTTGGGTTGTTAACGATCTTTAATTGGGATTGAGGAGGGGTTTACCTTCTCAATATTTTATCAACCACCATGATAGTTAAAATAAAATATATTCCTTTGTAGTAGGGAAAAATTGGCTTTTCACAAAAACTATAACCATAGAGCTTTCCACCAGCCAAATATGCATGTAGTGATAGTTATTATTCATCATTATCCTATGGTGTGAATTTGCCAGTACATTCAATGTACTGACCCTTTGTGGCTGCAACGTCTCATGTTGCAGGATCTTACGACGAGTAAGTGATACGTTAGGGTTACGATTCCTATACTCAACTTTGCCGTTGGTGTTGATGGGAATCCACAACCTTGTTACTTCCGCTATTTTGGATTGAGGTAATAGTATTTACGTTACTTTATACATGTGATTTACCTCTGTTATAAATCCTCGAGTACTGTGTGTGTCAGCATACCGATCCAGGGATGACACTTAAGCACAGAGACTTGATCCATTCGGGTCGGGTCGCTACAAGATGGTATCAGAGCACATGTTGACTGTAGGACGTGACCCCTAGAAACTGGCAATCCCATAGGCAGGATTTTCTCTAAAACTTTCTTTTCAAAAGAATCTTTTACCTCTCTTCTCTTCCGAGCTTATTCAAATATTCCCTTTTAGTGAGACTATACCCCTTTCCCCTTTTTAACCACTCGAAGATTCGACTGAAGAGACCACTCCAAGAAGTACAAGATATCGGACAACTAAGACCACTTCGGGATGAAGAAGATTTCACCGTGCATCTGAATGATGGAAACAACAATGGTTGAAGACTCTGAAGACTATGAGAATTTGAGGGATATGAAGAATTCCCAGATTTTTATGACCTAGGAAGGCTACCCTTATGGAACTTGGTGGACTATGGAAGTTATCAACACCCGAGATCAAGGTGTATCGGAGAAAGACCGGAACATGGAGCATTAGAACTCAAAGTTTTGTGTCATCGTGCTAAGTTAAGCATGCATATGCATGGAAAGATTGGATGGTAGAAGGCTAATGGAGCAACTACCAGCAAGAGATCAAGTTTTAACCTCAGCTGGTGCATCACTAGGATCTGGAGTGTTACATCAAGAAGTTAAGATGGACTTTAGGAAGTCATATTTGACAAGGAGGCAATTCGTGAAGAACTCAGGAATCAGAAGCTGAAGAATAGGAGGACATGGTTCATGTCAAGGATGTTGAAACCGGAAGTTTGGAATGCAACTCCAGAATATTAAAGGACGTCACAAGAGACTCTGCGTCAATAGAGATGATATTGGAAAGGAACTTGAGAAGGACAAGCATGATCAGAAGAAGCCATCGGAGACATAAGAAAGACTTGAAGGGTTTGGCGACTTTGAAGATTTATTGACCTTTAGCAGACCAAACCCCGTTGTACCTGCGTTAGATGCGACGATTGTGAGCTGTCATTTGTTTGTTGTTTTTTTGACAGCCACAATAAAATCTGCCGTTTCAAAACTTTTGTTTGTATTGTGTGCATCCCTCTCGATCTCTCTTATCCCACCCCAAACCCATGGACCCAATAGAGGATGAATGGACATGAGCTTATATTTTCTGGACTAATGAGTCAAATGGAGATGGACCAATGGAATCAAAACATGGAGGATCACATGAAGAATGACCCTATAGCCGGAAAGGATATGACCCAGCATGCTCTTCAGTGTTTTAAAGGAGGTGCTGCTACTTGGTGGAGGATGTACCAAACCATCAATGGATGGCAAGGAGTAACCGCTTGGGAAGAATTTAAGTTGACTCTGCTAAAGTCTCGGCTTGTGTCCCAGAAGTTGAAGCCTTATGGAAATGACATGGAGAAACCTGGTGCATGCAAGCTTTGTGGAGAAATAGGACACAACCATAAAGAACACCAGGATGAATACCCTCATAAGTGGGGTATTTCCAAAGGAGTTAGCCGAGGATCTCAGGGAACTTCGGTTGGAGATTGTTCCCAAAGGTTTTGTTACAATAATGGAAGTTCAGTCAACATTAGTGGGAAAGATTCGAGAAGCTCAGAAGGATGACAAAGAGATTGCTGAGATAAAAGAGAGGATGAGCACGACATCTTATGGTTTGAGGACCGTGTATATGTTCCCAATAATGCAAAGATCAGGAAGTAGATACTTCAAGAGGCTCATGACTCACCATACTCGATTCGTCCTAGAAACACCAAGATGTATTTGGATTTGAAGGAGCGTTTCTGGTGGACTGGTATGAAGAAGGATATTGCAGAGTATGTAGTCATAGGTGATGTATGCCAGAGAGTAAAGGCAGAGCATCAGAAGCCAGCCGGATTACTACAGCCTATGCTGATACCCGAATGGAAGCAGGATAAGCTTGGCATGGATTTCATTACCGGATTTCCCAGAACCCGAATGGGATATGATTCTATCTGGGTAGTAGTTGATTCGCTTGACCAAAGTGGCTCACTTAATCCCAGTGAAAACCACCTATACAGGTGCGAAGTTGGCCAAGATATATTTGACCAGGATCATGTGTCTGCATGGAGTTCCGAGGACCATCGTATCAGATAGAGGAACACATTTTACCTCAAAGTTTTGGAATCAGCTGCACCAGACTTTGGGTACTAGGCTAGAGTTCAGTACAACCTTTCGTCCGCAGACAGATGGATAGATCGAGAGAGTCAATCAGATTCTGGAGGACATGTTGAGAGCGTGTGCGCTAAATTATGGATCTAGTAGGGATGATAATCTACCTTACACTGAGTTCTCATACAACAACAGTTACCAAGCTAGTTTGAAGACGGCCCCTTTTGAAGCTTTGTATGGGAGAAGGAGCCAGACACCGTTGATGTGGGATGAAGTTGGAGACCGTCAGTTGTTTGGATCAAATGTGATCAAGGATTTAGAAGAGAATGTTAAGTTGCTTCGAGATAGACTAAAGGTAGCTCAGTCCTGGCAAAAGAGTTATGCAGACTCAAAAATGCAAGGAGGTAGTCTATGAAATTGGAGACAGAGCGCGTCTTCGTGTGTCCCCTCTACGAGGAGTTAAATGATTTGGAGTTAAGGGAAATTTAGCCCCGAGATTTGTAGGACCATACCGAGTTTTGGAGCGTATGGGAGAAGTGGCCAACAAATTGGAGTCACCCGAAGGACTGTCAGAAGTTCATGATGTGTTTCACGTTTCTCAGTTGAAGAAGTGCCATGCAGGGATGGCTAACATTTCCCCGTAAGGACGCTTGACCCTGGAAAGGATAATGATGTTCCACGAAGTGGAGTATGGACTTCATAAGTATAAGTTTTTATCTCGGTATGTGGGACATCCCACGAGGATGAAGAGATGAATAACTATTGGATATAAAGGAGGTATGATGTTGGAAATATGGATCAATGGAAACTCCATGATGAGTCTGAGTGATCATGTCTTAGTTTGGTACAAATAGAAGGAAGAAAGACATTACAATTGGATGGATTTTGAGTATGCTAGGAAGATGGAAGTTGAATGTTGGAATAACGATCAGTTGCCCAGAGGATGAGTTCAAGGTTTACAAGTGATGAGATGGGCCATAACCTACAGGCCCCAGGACCTGCCAAGAAGCAAGCACACTCTTGCTGAAGGAAAAACCCTGGAAGAAGTTACGATTTTATCAATAGACGATCTTATAGGAGTAACACAAAACCCGAGAGTTTTGAAGGAACGATAGATGTTTGTTTGGCTTGCAGAATCAATGGATTTATCTGAACTTGGTTCGTTGACAAGAGAAATTTTGCAATGCATGTGAGGATGACCGAGTGTTACAATGCGAGATTTGCTAAACCATATACACGGTAATGATTTGGGTGCGGGATGGATTGATCACCATACCGACTTACTCTTATTATTCGCCTTGCTATACGGGATGGTAAATCTGAGTGACTTACCTATAGTAGAGAGACGACGATCAAAACCTTGTTTAAACCTTAGAATGGTATAAGTATTTTTTCCCTTGTACAAGGCAGTTGTTGCCAATCGTAGGTCATACGGTGAGGTTCAGCCCAGACCCATTTCCTGCAGGAGAAACCATAAATTGTTGACCACCAGGAGATATCGATAGTTGTTTAGTATTGGCGCCAGACCCATCAGCTAAGAAGACCCAGTCTCGGAATAACCTTACCAAGATGAAAGGACCGAAGAATTGAGGAAAAAGGTTATGTCGCTACCGGAAGAGCCAGAGAAGGAATTATACTGAAGATTCTGGGAAGACCGCCACTGTCAGCAATAACGATGGAGTATATGAGTTTTGATGGAACCGTAACAATGCTTCTAAGGGTGGTAGCACCCGAGACCCCGGAGACGAACGTTGGATTGTGAAGACCCCTATCCTAACCTATTTCTTTCTAGCCTCTCTGAATCTCGAGGACGAGATTCATTTTAAGGGTGGTAGGTTTCTAACATCCCAAAATTCTAAATTATGGAATGTTATAAAAAAATAGATAGTTTTGATTGATTGTTTGATTGATTGACTGAAATGGAGTGAAATCTGAATCTTTTTGAAAGTTAAATGAGAGGGAATAAAAGGACTTTCCCAAACTTTCATTTTTGCTATTATGATCTTCGTGAATTCAAAAATCTTTTCAAAACCCTAGAGAGAAGATGACATGACTTCTTCCATTTGAATAAATGAAAAGGGTGTTTGAAAAATATTTGAATTCCATTTGGAAATATTTTTCCAATTCAGAAACTTTATGCAACTCAATGATTTTCACGAGCGAAGATAAAATGACTTCTTCAAATTATGAAATATGAGTTGAGAGTTTCAAAGATCAAATTTAAAGTCCTTTTTGGAAATTATTTTCAAATTGGAGTTATTTGGGTTTTATTCAAATTATTTTTCACCAAAAATAAAATATATAGAAAATAGGGTAACATGATTCCCTACATCAGAAAATTGGAGAGAAATTAATTTGAAATTATTTTGGTATTTTTAAAATGATTTTTATTGGATTTTACTAGAGCTGTTGCACTCATTGCTTTATTTGAATTATTGAGGATTTTATTTGAAACTATAATAATGTTCATCTTGTAGGAAATCTTTTTCTGAAAATTTTGATATATTATATGCCTATAGTATTTTATTTATTTATTTTGGTTTTATTTTATTTTCTGAAAATTTGTTAAAAAAAACCTCCCTCCGTCGAACTGGGCCGGCCCAGCTCCTGCCAGGCCAAGCCCAGCCCAGCCGCGCCGTCCCCGACCTCACGCTGGAGGCCGGATCCCGCACAACTCCGCCGCCGCCTCAACGTCCGTGCCGCGACCGGACTCTCCCCGCCGCCTTTGCCCCTCCTCCATGCCTCCCGAGGCCTCCCCTCCCTTTAAATAGAGCCGCCCCGGCCCCGGGATCCCGCTTTCGCCGCCGCCGCCGCTTCGCGACCCGCCGCAACCGCCGCCGCCGGTGAGATCCGCCGCCGTCGCCCCACTCCGTCCCGTCATCGTGGACCACCGCGGACGCCGCCATCCTCCTCGCCTCGCCGCGCCGCCCCTCCCCGTCTACTCCGCCGCCGCCGGCGACCACCGGAATCGCCTTCCCGCGCGCAGCCGACGCGGTAACCGCCGCCGCCGACGACCCGCCGGCGATCTGCCCGAACCGGTATAAACCGACCCCGGTCCGATCCGGTTTTTCTTTTAACTTCGGTTTTTTTTAAAAAGTCCTAGACTAGATCGGTTTTTTTCTATTTTATTTAAACAACGAACATCCACTATTTAGATCTTATAAACGAACGTTCGTTGTTTAGCCTATTTGATTTCTGTTTATTTCAGCCAGGGACCCGTCTGTGAATATTTTATTTACAGATTAGCCCCTGGACTTCAAACACTCACAACTTTTTACTCGTTAGTCCAAATCCAATGAAACCAACGCCCACTTCTTCGTTATGTTCTCCTCTATCCAGTAAAACAACTTAAACATGTTTTTGAAAGTTTTAAACTTTGAATTCAAACAGATTTGTATTTAAACTTCGTTTGGTTGTAACTTGAGTTTTATAACTCCGTTTGAACTGATTCTTTTTGCTATTCAAAGCCCTTGACCTAAACTTTCTGATAAGGCCAAATTCACATAATTTTGGTACTGTTAGAAATTGTTTTATGTTGCAAGAGTTATTTGCTTGGTTTTGATGTTTTCCGAATCGTCTTCTTCGTTCTTTCTGGTCTTTTGAGTGATTGCTTATGTGTGGTTACTATTGATTGCTTACGATAGATTGACCGGAGTGTGACGAGTAGACCTATCAAGAGTTTTGAGTGTGAATCATCTTCATCAACAGTACAGGCAAGTAACACATTGATCATCTCTTTCCATACCCAGTTTTCATTGCATTAGTTCAATCCTCAAACATTGCATGACTAGGATGTCTTTAACTTGTGGGTTGGGAAGTAGTTGCTGAGGTAGAACCTATTGCATGTTTATTATCAAACCCTTGGGAGTTACTTCTACGTGTTGCCAATATTGCCATGCTATGCTCCTAGACGTGGTTTGGGTTTGAGTGTTTCCATGACAGATGTGAGATTGTTAATTAATGGTTTACTTAAGGTGGCAACTTTAATACACATCTGGGTGGATTGAGGCACCTGGGGTATCCAGTGATTGCCTATTTTTTCTCGAAATCCCGAGGTTACCGTGTGATTTTCCTATGGACCGCCACCCAGGCTCAAAGGGAATTGAGCTTATTCATGCTAGAAACTTCCGTGTGCAGCCACAAGCTATTATGGGCTCTAGCATAGTTGAGTAAGTTACGTGAAGCTCTTGAAGAGGTAGATCAGCAGGTAGTGGGTTTTGTAGGTTTGATATGGTCTACCCGGAGTAGAGAGTTAATGTTTCTGAAAAACTGTGTCTCGGTAATCCGTTTCTCAAACACCATGTAGTGCGAGAAATCCAACGGAGGCGATCGAGTCTTGTGGGGAAAAGTGCGCAAACCTCTGCAGAGTGTACAAACTAATCATGGTTAGCCGTGTCCCCGGTTATGGACAATTTGAGTATCTAGTACTTGAGTATTCACATGTATCTCAACACTCTTAATTAATATTGTTGGGTTGTTAACGATCTTTAATTGGGATTGAGGAGGGGTTTACCTTCTCAATATTTTATCAACCACCATGATAGTTAAAATAAAATATATTCCTTTGTAGTAGGGAAAAATTGGCTTTTCTCAAAAACTATAACCATAGAGCTTTCCACCAGCCAAATATGCATGTAGTGATAGTTATTATTCATCATTATCCTATGGTGTGAATTTGCCAGTACATTCAATGTACTGACCCTTTGTGGCTGCAACGTCTCATGTTGCAGGATCTTACGACGAGTAAGTGATACGTTAGGGTTACGATTCCTATACTCAACTTTGCCGTTGGTGTTGATGGGAATCCACAACCTTGTTACTTCCGCTATTTTGGATTGAGGTAATAGTATTTACGTTACTTTATACATGTGATTTACCTCTGTTATAAATCCTCGAGTACTGTGTGTGTCAGCATACCGATCCAGGGATGACACTTAAGCACAGAGACTTGATCCATTCGGGTCGGGTCGCTACAGTCTCCAACGTATCTGTAATTTTTGATTGCTCCATGCTACTTTATCTACTGTTTTGGACTATATTGGGCTTTATTTTCCACTTTTATATTACTTTTGGGACTAACCTATTAACCGGAGGCCCAGCCCAGAACTGCTGTTTTTGCCTTTTTCAGTATTTCAAAGAAACAGAATATCAAATGGAGTCCAAACGGAATGAAACCTTCGGGATCGTGCTTTTCCAACCGAACGTGACCCAGGAGACTTGGACCCTACTCCAAGCAGTGCCCGAGGAGGTCACGAGGGTGGAGTGCGCCCCCCCTGGGCGCGCCCTCCTACCTTGTGGGCCCCTCGGAGCTCCACCGACGTACTCCTTCCTCCTATATATACCTACGTATCCCCGAATGATCAGAACAAGAGCCAAAAACCTAATTCCATCGCCGCAACCTTCTGTATCCATGAGATCCCATCATGGGGCCTAATCTGGAGCTCCACCGGAGGGGGCATCCACCATGGAGGGCTTCTACATCATCACCATAGCCCTTCCGATGAAGTGTGAGTAGTTTACTTCAGACCTTCGGGTCCATAGCTAGTAGCTAGATGGCTTCTTCTCTCTTTTTGGATCTCAATACAATGTTCTCCACCTCTCTCGTGGAGATCTATTCGATGTAATCTTATTTTTGCGGTGTGTTTGTTGAGACCGATGAATTGTGGGTTTATGATCCAGTATTATCTATGGAAAATATTTGATTCTTCTCTGAATTCTTTTATGTATGATTAAGTTATCTTTGCAAGTCTCTTCGAATTATCTTTTTGGTTTGGCCAACTAGATTGGTAGTTCTTGCAATGGGAGAAGTGCTTAGCTTTGGGTTCAATCTTGCGGTGTCCTTACTCAGTGACAGAAAGAGTTGCAAGGCACGTATTGTATTGTTGCCATCGAGGATAACAAGATGGGTTTTTTATCATATTGCATGAATTTATCCCTCTACATCATGTCATCTTGCTTACGGCGTTACTCTGTTTTTACTTAATACTCTAGATGCATGCTGGATAGCGGTCGATGAGTGGAGTAGTAGTAGTAGATGCAGAATCATTTCAATCTACTTGTTTTGGACATGATGCCTATATACATGATCATTGACTAGATATACTCATAACTATACTCAATTCTGTCAATTGCTCAACAGTAATTTGTTCACCCACCGTAGAATACTTATGCTCTTGAGAGAAGCCACTAGTGAAACCTATGGCCCCCGGGTCTATTCTCATTATATCAATCTATATCACTTTATTTACTTGCTTTGTTTTTATTTGCTTTACTTTTACTTTGCATCTATCTATCAAAAATACCAAAAATATTATCTCTATCAGATCTCACTCTCGTAAGTGATCGTGAAGGGATTGACAACCCCTAAGCGTTGGTTGCGAGTTGCTATCGTTTTGTGTAGGTACGAGGGACTTGTGCGTGGTCTCCTACTGGATTGATACCTTGGTTCTCAAAAACTGAGGGAAATACTTACGCTACTTTACTGCATCATCCTCTCCTCTTCGGGGAAATCCAACGCAGTGCTCAAGAGGTAGCACATACCGATTGACAAAGGGAATTGTATACGGGATTGATTGAATCCCCAACATCGTGGTTCACCTGATGAGATCATCGTGGAACATGTGGGAGCCAACATGGGTATCCAGATACCGCTGTTGGTTACTAGCCGGAGAACGTCTTGGTCATGTCTGCATGGTTCCCGAACCCGTAGGGTCTACACACTTAAGGTTCGATGACGCTAGAGTTGTTATGGGAAATAGTATGTGGTTACTGAAGGTTGTTCGGAGTCCTGGATGAGATCCCGGATGTGACGAGGAATTCCGGAATGGTCCGGAGGTGAAGATCGATATATTGGACGAAGGGTATTGGAGTCCGGAATTGTTCTGGGAGTACCGGGTGACGAACAGCGTGACCGAAAGGTGTTTCGGAGGCCCCGGCAAGCGTTGGGGGGCCTTATGGGCCAAGGGGAGGGGGCACACCAGCCCACTAAGGGGCTGTGCACCCCTCCCAACCCTTAACGTGGAGAGGTGGGGGTGCCTCCCCTAGGGCAGCCGCCCCTCCCGGCTTGGGGGGCAAGTTTCCTAGGGGTGGGGGTGCCCAAACCCATCTAGGGTTTCCCCTGTGGCCGCCACCCCTCCCCTAGGGAACCCTAGGGCGCCTCCTCCACCCCCCTTCACCCTATATATAGTGAGGGAGGGAGAGAGAGGGCAGCCAAACCCTTCCCCTGGCGCATCCCCTCCCTCCTCCAACACCTCCTCCTCCTCTGTAGTGCTTGGCGAAGCCCTGCTGGAGAACCACGAGCTCCATCGCCACCACGCCGTCGTGCTGCTGGAGTTTTCCCTCAACTTCTCCTCTCCCCTTGCTGGATCAAGAAGGAGGAGACGTCCCTGGGCTGTACGTGTGTTGAACGTGGAGGCGCCGTCCGTTCGGCGCTTAGATCGGAATCGACTGCGATTTGAATTATTGTGTGTACGACTCCACGAACCGCGTTCTTGTAACGCTTCCGCATCGCGATCGTCAAGGGTATGAAGATACACTCATCCTCTCCCTCTCTTGTTGCTAGAATCTCCATAGATTTATCTTGGTGATGCATAGAAAAATTTGAATTATTGCTACGTTCCCCAACAGGAGACTCTCTCCCCCTCTCTCTCGGTGGCGCCGGAGTGCCGCCGGAGAAACATCATCGCGGTGATCGTCTTCAGCACCTCCCTCATCTATTTTTAGCGGTCCACTCTCCCGCATCCCGTTGTAATCCCCTACTTGAACATGGTGCTTTATGCTACATATTATTATCCAATAATGTGTTGCCATGCTATGATGTTTTGAGTAGATTTCTTCTGTCCTTTGGGTTGATTGATGATCTTGATTGATTTGAGTTGTATGCTTTATCTTGGTGTTGTCCTATGGTGCCTTCCCTGCTACGCACACGTGGGGATTCCCACTATAGGGTGTTGCAATATGTTCATCATTCTCTTATAGTGGGTGGCTAGAGTGACAGAAACTTACACCCGAGTAAGGGGGTTGTTGCATATGGGAGTAAAGGGGACTTGATATTTAATGCCATGGCTGAGTTTACCTTAATGATTTCTAGTAGTTGCGGATTCTTGCTAGAGGTCCAATCATAGGTTCAAATGATCCAACTATGAAAAGTATGTTAGCTCATGCCTCTCCCTCATATAAAATCGTGATAAGGATTACCAATCTTGTTATCAATTGTCTAGGACAATTCCGCACACCGATCCATCATTATTCCACAGTCTGTATTTGTAATATATTCTAACTTTATATTGACAGCACCTATTTTTATATTTTAGTTCTCCGATATCATGCAAAGTTATCCTCTTTATGTCCACAACATAGTTTTATTTCTCGCTTCTAGATGAAAGCAGACGCTCGGTGTACGTAGAGTCGTATCAATGGCAGGTAAGACTTGAGAGAATATTGATATTACCTTTAGCTCCTTGTGGGTTCGACACTCCACACTTATCACTTCCATCTTTTAAAATTGCTAGGATGATTCCTTGCACTTGGGGATTATCAAGCTCTTTTCTGGCGCCGTTGCCAGGAGCAATAGCGTGGGGTTATTATTTTCCTGTATGCTCGTTTGCTTTCTTCACTAAGTAGATTTTATTTTTCCTTATGTTTTTGTTTTTGTTTTTTTTCTTTAGTTGTGGGTGAAACAAACAAAAAAATTAAAAAATGCAAAATACAAAAAAATTACTTGCCTCTTATGCCTAGCTTAATGGCTTTAAAGAAAGCGCTGTCTGGAAGACAACCCGGAAGTTTTAGAGAGTATTTTTCTCATTTTGTGTAATATAAAATTTATTATGTGTGCCACTTAAATATTTAAAAACAAAAAATATAGAGGGGAACCTAAACTTTTTCAAAAAGAGAAGCGATTGGAAGGTTATGCATTGGAGAAGTGAAGGTCGACTTTGAACACTTGTGTTCATACTCATGGAAACAATTTACAAATTTTCATGGAAGTTTCTCATAAAAATAATTATCCCCTTGTATATACCATTGTACCATAATAATAATATACCAAGAATTAACTTTAGGATGTTTAAATTGCTTGTTTGGTGTGCTTTGTGCAAAAACATAAACTTTTGTTGTAGTGCGCGAATTTACATTTTTTACAGGAACGTCAAAAGTTTCTGAAATTTTTACAAAGTATTTCACTGCAAAAAATTTATTTGGTCCTAAATTTTGAGATTTTTTTTAAGTTACAGAAGTATATGTACCATCTGCATGTTTACAGACTGTTCTGTTTCAAAGATTACGGTTATAATTCCTTTATTTGCTTATGTTTGAAATCTTGTTGAGCCCATTGACTCGGGAGCCATAGAATTGTGATAGTATACAGTGGGTAATGCTTTATTATAATTATACGATAATGTTACAGCGGGACATGATGATGTTATATGTACTAACCCCATAATAAATGTTTGGTTAAGTTTTGTGTTGATGAAGTGTTCGAAGATCGAGGAGGTATCGATATGAGAAGAATAAAGAGAGAAAAGAGTTCAAGCTTGGGGATTCCCAAGGCACCCCAAGTAAATATCCAAGGTCACTCAAGTGTCTAAGCCTGGGGATGCCCCGGAAGGCATCCCATCTTTCTTCTTCAACAATTATCGGTATACCTTGGTTTTTGTTTTGTTCACATGATATGCGTATTTTGTGTTTATTTTTTTACTTTTCTTTTATGAACCAGGCTTGTTGGGTATGACGGTTCCTTGTTTATTTATAGAATGCTTCATGCCCTTCACTTAAATCTTTTGAGTACGGCTTTATAGAATGCTCTTTGTGCTTCACTTAAAACTTTTGAGTATGGCTTTATAGAGTGCTTCGTGTGCTTCACTTATATATTTTGAGCTCGGATATTGGTATCGCTATATTCATTGTAGAATGCTCTATGAACTTCACTTATATATTTTAGAGTATGAATAAAATTATCATCAAAATTGGGTTTGGAAGAGTATCATTAAAATATCAATGCTTAGCTAAAAAGGCATTAAAGAAAAGCGCTTGTTGGGAGACAACCGAATTTTTATACCTACTGTTTTTGTGTGTTCACATGGTTAAGATATTGTAGTAATCATGTTTTATAGCTTTTGTTTCAATAAAGTGCCAAGTAAAGCCTTTGGGATAGTGTGAATGATAGTCGATTTAATTCTGTGCAAAAACAGAAACTATTGCATCCAGTGCAGAAAATCCTGTAATTTACTAGAATGTGATTTTGATCAGAATTTTTTACATATGATGTATATACAAATTGCCTAAGTTGTACTGATTGTTCAAAAAATTTAGAGTTTCAGAAGTATGGTGATTAGTCAAATCACTACAGACTATTCTATTTTTGACCGAATCTGTTTTGTTTACATAGTTTGCTTGTTTTAGCATTTCCTTAGCTTATATTGAGTGATATAAATTGTGGAAATGATGGATCACAGTAGGAATTATGTGAGAACAATTTTGGATCTTGTCCTGGCAGAACCAAAGTGAATGATTTATTTATTATCATACTAACCTATCTCCTGAGTTCCGTTAAGTTTTGTGTGATTGAAGTTTTCAAATTTTGGGTGAGATATCGATATGAGGAAAATAAGAAGTGGGAAGACCCTAAGCTTTGGGATACCCTAGAAGGCATCCCCTCTGTCGTCATCAAAACTATCGGTATATTTTACTTGGAGCTATATTTTTATTTATCACATGATATGTGTTTTGCTTGGAGCGTATTTTCATTTTTCTTGCTTTTGAATAAAATCCTTGGACCTGAAATCTTGAATGAGAGAGAGTCCTCACATAGCTACTTAATTGTTTGAACACTCGTTGACCCTCACTTATATCTTTTGGAGTAGTTCGTTGTTCACTCAAGTGCTTCACTTATATCTTAATATTAAATTGTTGAAATGAATTGAATATCATAAAGTTATAGGTGCTTCATATGCTTGCATCATACTTGCTAGTAGTTTCACATTGAGTTTAGAAAATGAAATATTTTGAAGTTTGACAATCACAATATTGGATACACAAGCAATTCATGAACGATTAGTATAAGTAAGAGAAATTTCACATACAAATATATTATCTTGGACATCTTTTATGATTGTGAATACCCATTAATTATTTTCAAACTTGGGCAAATTAGTTGAAGTTGAACAAGGAAGACAATGTAATGAGTTATGTTTGGGTATATTTGCATAGAAGTTATATTGTTATGGATCCTCCAACATGTTGTGCTTGCTTAGGATCTTTTGCTAGCTTTTTTTTACTAAGTAGAGATACTACTTGTGCATCCAAAAACCCGTAAACTCAATTTCTTGTCATGAGAGTCCACCACATCTACATATGGATTGAATAAGATCCTTCAAGTAAGATGTCATCGGTGCAAAAAGCAATAAAAATTGCTCCTAAATATGTATGATCTTTTATTTCAAGGGAAAATAAGCATTGTACGAACTTGTGATGGTAAAGAAATAAAAGCGACAGACTGCATAATAAGGGTTGCTATCATAATAGCGTGATGTTCCTTTGCATTAAGAGCTTGCACATTCAAAAATAAAAAGCGCATGGCAACCTCTGCTTCCCTCTGCGAAGGCCCTATCTTTTACTTTATGAATTTACTTTTATGCAAGAGTCACTAGTATGCTTTCTCATTTCAACCTCAATTATTCTTTAGTTGGCAAGCATCATATGGCCATTCAAATATATTTGATCGTGAATTATTATTGTTGACAATTATATATATGATAAATGAGTTGGGAGAAGAAACATTAAGCCCCTATCTTTCTCTGTGTTTGATGGATGCCATTTGTTCTAAAAATATGCTTTGCGTACTAGCAATCATAGAAGACTAGATGATAATTGAGTATGTGGAGCTCTTACTTAGACTTTGTTCAAAATAAGTTGAATTGTAATTGTTTGGTGACTAAAACATAGGTTGTTAAGTTTCAAGAGAATGCATTGTTTGAACAATGACATGTGAATAGATGGCTACTTTATCATCATGAGTTCTATGAGAAAGACTTGCTATTTATAATGCTAGGAAAAGTGACTGAAATTATCATTGATCAAATTTATGCACCATGTTAGCATTCACACTTCATAAATTATTTTTTCATCGTTTACCTACTCGAGGACGAGCAGGAATTAAGCCCGAGGATGCTGATACGTCTCCAACATATCTATAATTTACGAAATATTCATGCTATATTTACATGAGTTTTATATGGTTTTGGTGCACTTTATATTGTTTATATGGACTAACTTATTGATCTAGTGCCCAGTGTCAGTTCCTGTTTTTTGCATGTTTCTTATTTCACAGAATTACGATACCAAACAAAGTCCAAACGTGATAAAAATTACGGAGATTTATTTTGGAATACATGTGATTTGGGGGAGGAAGTACTGACACAAGATGGTGCTCGAGGTCCCCACAAGGCACTAGGTGCGCCCTGGTGGCCGATGGACACCTCATATGTCAGCTGATGACCTTCTTTCGCCGCAAGAAAGAGAATATTCGGAGAAAATCCCCTCAAAATTTCAGCCCAATTGGAGTTACCGATCTCCGGGAATATAAGAAACGTTTTTCGGCCAGAAAACGGGGTTGAAGAGAACAGAGAGAGGGATCCAATCTCGGAGGGGCTCTCACCCCTCCGGGCGTCATGGAGGCCAAGGACCAGAGTGGAAAACCTCTCGCCATCTAGGGGGATGCCATGGAGGAGGAAGCCCAAGGGGGAGACTCTCTCCCTCTCTCTCTCTCTCTCTCTCTCTCTCTCTCTCTCTCTCTCTCTCTCTCTCTCTCTCTCTCTCTCTCTCTCTCTCGGTGGTGTTGTAGTGCCACCGGGGGAATACTCGCCGTGGTGATCGTCTTCATTAACACACCGTCTTCATCACCTCCCTCGTCTATTTTCAGCAGTCCACTCTCCAGCATCTTGCTGTAATCCCCTACTTGAACATGGTGCTTTATGCCACATATTATTATCCTATGATGTTTTGAGTAGATTTCTTTTGTCCTTTGGGTTGATTAATGATCTTGATTGGTTTGAGTTGTATGATTTATCTTGGTGCTGTCCTATGGTGCCTTACATGCGATTTTCAACCATGAAAGCTGCTCTGCAAAAAAATCATTTCAACTTTTAACTAAATTTCAAGAAGGTGAGATCGTCTACATGGTTGTTACTTGGAACAAAGTTTTGGAGTTAAGATTCTTGTTTATTAGCAAATGTTGACACGCCTCGTCGTCCCCGAGTAACTTAAATAACAATTTATTGATCAAGCATTTGATCTCAAGATCCTCCAACACGAGGCCGCCTTGGTCTTCTGGTCTAAAATCACATCCCACCTAGTTAAATGATATTTGGGTTTGTGTTCAATAGATTGCACAAAAATTTGGATATGTGGTAGTGCATTATTTTCGTTACCCTTTTGAGTATTTCAAAGAGCATCATGGACATGGCTAATGAGGAACATTGTGAAACACTCTTATCCCCATTAGATAATAGTTTGCCCATTGAACTAATGAACTTCCTAAAACAGTCTTCAATGCACTTCAATTCCTTATTCAAGACATCTCGGAAATACATGGGATGCTAAAGTAATAGTTCTCCTCTTATTTGGATTTTCCAAAGTAGAAGAACTCACATTTATAGAAATATATTCGGAGACCCGATAGTTGTTCGAACATATACACATTAACTTCATTAATATCCTTCGCCTTCTCCATGTCATAATATAGAAACAACACCATCCACGAGATGTGGAGTGAACGCACCAATTCCTTGGTAATCCAAAAACAACCTTGATGCACTGGAGAGTGAGGTCGGAGACCAACGCCTGGAGTGATGTGGGGCAAGATATCCCTGGGAAAACCATCACCGATGACCTTGGTAATGGCCTTGATCATCCCCGCCTCTACCTTGTCGCCTCTAGAAACATCACTATCAACGTTACGCTTTGCAACACACATAGCTGAAGTGATCCACCTGTGGTGGTGGGTGGGGGCATTCGCGAAGCTGCTAACCCAACATTGTTTCAGAACCTACCTTGTATATTTGGATACCATACTAAGAAATCTCATATTTGTCGCTCGCTACAAGATGCACCCAATTGTATGGAGAGTGAACATGATGGGCCGACCCATTAAGCACACACGGACACGTTCTTCGAGTGGTTTCGGGAGAGATTTTTTGTTCCTTCCTTTGGTTTTTCTATGGTATATCTTGTAGTTTTCCTTTTCCATTTCTATTTTTCCTTTTGAAATTTTGAAATTGACAAAAAAAGTAACTTCATGAATATCTTTAAAAAACATGTAATTTTCATATTTAGATCATTTTGAATATTTCTGAAGATTTTTAAAATTCCATAAAAAAATTAAATACATGAATATTTCTAAGAATTGTGAATGTTTTTAAAAATTCTTGGATATTTTTGATTTTTTTGTTAGAATTTTGATAATAAAATGTTGCATCTGTTTTTTCCACAGAACTACAAAACGGAAGAACGAAAAGAAAACCACTCATTTTTTTTAGACAATCTTGGGAAGCTTTATTACGTCATCATAATGTTTACAGGTACGAGCAGAAGATCACTTGGTTGACCTAACCAAACATGATGGCCAACCTCTAAATTTAAGGCATGCTTTGCTAGATTGCAAGCCTCAAAATTCGAGCTACTAAACTCATGAACAAAAGTACATAAAAGAAAACCACTCAAGTTTTTTTTAGAAATGTCGCTTCAGTTTATTGAAATTCAGAGAAGTACATAGGTACAATGAATTGGTCATGGGGGTACCCAACCAGACTTGGCGACCTAAATTTGAATTACAGGCAAAGTTAACAAGATTATGAGCTTCATAATTAAAGCTCATACACTCAAACGAAAATACACAAGACTAAAAACTAGACGAGTGATTGTTGATCTCTATGATGATGGCTCCATATCTACCACCCAGCTTTCGATATATGTCGTTGATCACCATAAGACCATCTGAAGCAACGTGGAGACGATCAAGATGAAGATCCTTCGCCAATGAGAGAGCTTCGTGGACAGCAAAGGATTATAATGTCACTAGGTCTGTCCCATGAACTACCATCGCAGAAGAGCCCAGGTACACACCATCTTCCTCTCGGCATACTACGATCGCTGCTCCTTCTTGTCCATTGCTTGCGACCGCCCAATCAGCGTTGAGTTTGGTAGTATGAGCCGATGGTGGTGGCCAAAGCCTCACCCCTTCTGAGGCATGAGTTGAGGCGGGCTTAGTCGGCCTTCCCTTTTGTGTATTCTCAACAGAATAATGCAACAGGCGGCTCACCAGAGGCGCCCCCTAAATTGACTGACCCAGCATGCAAGCAGCGATGGCTCTCTCGTGCATGTTTATCTTTCATTTTTTTATTGCTTTTACTTATATTCTGAAATGGAAAAATATTTTTCATATATTTAAGAAAGGTTCATTAAGCATTCAAAAGGTGTTTATACAATGATAACATTAAAAAATGTACTTGACGTTTTAAAAACATTCATGTATTTCAAAACAAAGGTTCCTGGAGTTTTTAAAAAGGACACTGATAAGTCTTACATGGCAACTCCAAACAATGCCGAGTTTAATTACGCGAGAATGTCAACTTTAATTATTATTTTTGCAGAAAAATGACAACTTTAGTTGGCAAGCATGGCAACTATCGTGCTTCAGTTTATTTTTGATAGAAACTTGGCGTGTGTTACTGAAATTTGCCATCATTGCGTGGAGTGGAATTGCCATCGAAAAACGTCAGGGCCAGGGTGACACGCACATGACATGTGGCACTTATCATCTGGGTTTTAAAAAGTGTTCATACAATGGGAAAAAACTGTTCGCGCAATTAGAAAATGTTCATACTATTCCAGAAAATGAATGTGATATTTAAGAAAATTTTCATGTTTAAAAAAATTGTTCATGACATTTTAGGAAATCTTTTATATAGTGTAAAAAAGTTCACATAATTCAAGTAGAACCTTTTGTACCAATAAAAAAATGTACATGGCACTCAAAACAAATGTTCATGTGTTTCAAAAATATGTTCATGACAATTTTAATAATTTTATGCAAAAAAATATTTCACATTGTTTAAAAAAATGTGCCATTATAATATTTTCAGTGTGTATTTGAAAAATATTTAACATGATTTAGAAACAATATACCAAAACATATGTATTCTTGAAAACAAAATATTGTACTTCAAAAAATGTTTAACGTGCATCTAAAAATGTTACACATGTGTATTGAAAGAGTAGACATGTTTTGAACAAAAACGAGAACTATGGAAAAAGAAAAAAGAAAAAGAAGCAAAGGAAGAAACAAAAAAACAAAAAAAATAAGAATAAGAACCAAAGGAAGAAAACCAAAGAAAACTGAAAAATGAAAGGAAAAGTAAAAAGTTGAAAACCAAAGAAAACTAAAGCCCTGTTCGGAATCCCTCCGTGGAGCTGTAGAGCTCGGTTTTACCCGCTCCTGAAAATTAGCTGCAGACTGGTCCGCTCCGGGAGCGCGGTCCAGGGAGTGGAGAGGAGCCGAACGCGTCCCAAGAAAAAAATACATAGAAGACGGAGAAGAAGAAAAACCAAGCAAGAGGCAACTATAGTACTGGTTCGGCCCACTACCGTAGCTCTTGCATTAGTCAAGAAATAACCCTGGTGTAGGAACCCCTATTACTATCTAAACTTGCTCTACAATGTCTAAGAGGAGGTATGTTTACCAATTGTGTAGTATATAATGCATAGATGGGCTTAAAAAGGCCCATATACGACCACATCTGTTGACGTGTTTATATAGCAAAGACAAGAGAAAACGAGACCTAGTTAATGCTCACATCTATGGCTATTTCTGATGAGTGAATCTCTCCCGGCAGATCAATTTACACTGATGATCGTCACATTATGGGCGATCTGGAGCTTCAGACGAAAAGCAATACACAAGGGCATTTTTCAAACACCTTTTGCCACTTTAGTTTTTCGTTCGACCAATGGTTGGGGTCTGGTTGGTTGTCTGTTTCGAACTCATGTGTGGTTGCTACCTGCCTTATGGCTTTATCTATAAAGTCGGGCATATGCATTTTCTCTAAAAAAACACCTTTTGCCACGGACAGATTTGTTGCATCATACCTTGACGACATACATTTTATATAGAGCAGAATTCCTGGGGTGTAGGCTACACCGGTTCCTCATTCAAGGCCCTGGTGGTCACCGTCGCGGGAACGTGTCAAAATAAATGTTGGCGCGACAGTCGCTAGGGATGGCACATATGGGGAATTAGGACAATCTGCAGGAGCGGAACAGGGGAGTTCCAGGGTGCATCGACTATTGTCTTCAGATGTATAAATGATCCACATATTTTGAAATCACTAGCTATTAGAGAACCTGAAGCTCTCATAGATGATCTATATGTCAACAGAATTTTGGTTGCTTCGGATTGCAACGTGGCTATGGGCGCAATCAAGGACGACATCGGTGCAAGTTCCGGTGCCATCATACATGAAATAACAGCCAGGGCTAGTACTTTCACAAATTGTATTTTAGCAATGAGTGTAGAACCCCCAATGTGGAGGCTCTTAATCTCGCAAATCACGGTTTAGCTTTAGGGTTCGGCCACCATGTCCGGTTAGGCCAACCTGGTGATCTTATTTTTCATCCCTGTAAACATGATAACTATGTAATAAAGCTTTGTGAGATTATCAACAACAAAAAAAGTTGATGCTCACATCAATTCTCACCGCCGAGAAATGGGTTGGCCGAGTTCGGCAGCGCGCGCTGCGTTTGTTCATTGGTTTTGTTTTTTCACTTCTTTCGTTCCTTTTGATTTATAGTATTTTTTCTTTCTAGTTTGTTTAGGCCTATTTTTTGTTTCTTCTTGGTTTATTAAAAGTTGGCTATTGTTTCTCTTTGGTCTTTTCTTTTTTTTTTCAAAAACAAATCGGTCGGATTTTAATGAAGTTTCATTTGTATCATAATTGTTCAACATATTTGTACTACATAAAAAGAATGTAACGTTCCATGATTCATGTTTCTTCCATCATCCCTTTGTCCAACCTTTGACATGTTATAATTAGTCACATTAATTTACTTAACAAATTTCTCATCAAATCTCGACTACTTAAAAAGAACATAAGTTTTCGCGTTTTACTTTTTACTTTTATTCCATCATCCTTGGTCCAAGCTTTCCTATATGATAATCAATCACCTTAATTTACTTACCATCTAAACCAATTCTACTTTAATTTAGTTACCAAAATTCTCATCAAAATATAAAATAAATAATAGGTAGGATTTGATAAATATTTAATATGGGCAAATAAATCACATGCTAATATAATAGAATATTCATATCCGGTTGCAACACACGGGCATTGTCCTAGTATTAAAAAAAGTTTTTTTACATTTTTAAAAAGCTTACTTTGTATAAAAAAATGTTCCCTGTATATTAAAAAGAGATAATTGTACATTAAATAAATCACTGTGCATATAGAAAAATGTTCAACATAAATTAAAAAACATTTCATCCTACATAAAAAAGTTCAATTTGCATTAATAGTGTTCAGCGTATATAAATATGTTCAACGTATTATAATGAAGAAATATTTATAATATAGAAGCATATAAAAAGGAAAAAACAGCAAAAGAATGCGTAAGAAAAACTAAACCAGAAAAAAAACCAGAAAAAAAAGAAAAAAAACGAAATGCAGAAGGGAAAAATAAAAATAAAATAAAAGGAAAAATAAATAAATAAATACCAAAACAATGAAACATAAAACCAACAATAGATATAACGAAAAGAAAAGGAGTGAATGACGAACGCAAGACACACGCGTGAAGCCCGCGAACTGGGCCGGCCTACTCTGCCTCGCTGCAGGGGTCGCGGAGTCTATTTGCCGCCTGCCGGTGGCGAATAAGATCCACCGGAGATAACAGTGAACAAAGCAACAATGGTTCCAAAAAAAACAATGGTATTCCAATATTCACCTCTATGACTAGGTTTTTCTGTTTTTCTTTTATTTCTTGAAGCAGTGCCTCGATGACGCGTGCGCGGTCTATTGACCAACACACTTCGCAATCTCCGATAAGTGTGTTGGGATGCCCTTAAAAAGGGCTTGAACGCATACGATTAAATAAAGCGGCAATAGTTTCCCTCAAAAAAAAGGGGCTTGAACGAGTTCATTAATCACATAACGCACCCAGTTTTTTTTTTTTGTTGCAACTTCACTTCTTTTATTCAAGAGGGTATTTTCGGGCCATTTGCCCGCTTTGTTTGAACATAAAATCGCATGCATCACAACACCTTCTCTATGATTCTATTGCATCTCCACCGATCTACAAAAGAATCAAAAAGTGTAGGACATCTTTTTCCCTCCCTCTATCAAACAGTGAACACTCACAACTAAATTAAGAGCTGACGACAAATCGTGACCGTGCGGTTCAATGCCTCGATCGTCGATCAAGAAGAAATCAGCTGCTTGAAGTTGATGGGCGCGGCGAAGCCGAGCTTCACCGGGGCGGCGAAGATGGCCTTGGCGCCCTTGCTGGCGGTGGCCTGGGTGCCGTGCACCTCGTCCCAGTAGACATGGTCGTTGCGGTTGGCGCAGTAGGTGGCGTTGGGCCCGCACCAGGTCTGCGCCCGGAGCCTCCCGCCGCCGCAGCACGCGCTGGCCACGTCCTTGAACCCGGCGGCCTCCGGGTGCTCCGTGATGAACGATATCAGGTTGTAGGAGCTCCCCACGGAGTACCTCATCCCGGGCAGCGCGGCGGCGAGCTTGGCCATCACCTTCCCCAGCGCGTCGTTGAACCCCCTGGCCAGGGCGTTGGCGGCTTCGACGCACGCGGTCTCGCCGTCCGGGGAGGTGACCCGCACCGCCGGCACGCAGCCGATGGGCGGCACGTCGACGATCCCGAACCGCCGCGCGCCCAGCTGGTACAGCGTCTGGACGTGCTTGGTGTAGTTGGACAGCATGTCCGCGTAGAAGGACGGCGCGTCGCTGGCCGTCAGGTTCTGCCGGAGGAAGGCGAAGAAGTCGTTGCCACCGTCGCTGATGAGGAAGAGGGACTTGGACAGCAGCGCGTCGATGCCACGGCTCTTCTCCGTCATCTTTGACTTGGTGGCCGCGAAGTACTCCACCTGCTTGGTCAACGTGAGGGTGTTCCCCTGATCGATCGTTCGATGCCGACATGAAGCAAAATTAGTAAAAAAAAAAACGCAGAAAAGATGAACAAATATGAATATTTTATTTTTCAGAAAAAGACGGATGAATATGTTGTTTTATTCCGGGCAAAAGACAGATGAATGTGAATATAAAACTCATATGGAAGTAACTCCAACTGATTAAGAATTTAAGATATGTCTTTGGAACAAAAAAGAGGCGCACAATCCGAGGCGGCGGCACTCACGGTGGTGTCGAGAATGCCGGATCCGCCGGAGGCGTAGTTGACGCCACGGTAGCCTCTGATGATCTGACGACTCGTCTCCGGCGTCAGCGACAGGTACGCCGGCGGGCTCCTCTTGAAGCCCAGCAGCCTCGCTGCATTTCCGTTTGCACCGTGCGTTAGCTTCATCTGACAAATGAAATGAAAACCAAGTGCACGCCGGCGGGGCGGCCGGCCATGCGAGCGGACTACGTACAGATGGAGTCGGCGACGTTGAATCCGTTGCTGAACCTCCCGGTGGGCCGCGACTGCGGGAAGTCGATGCCGTAGGGGAGCTGCAGCGCGGCGTTCCCCGGCAGGTACTGGTTGTTGCCCACGTCCACCGTGGAGTCGCCGAACACGTACACCGCCGGCACCAGGTGGGCCTCCTCGTGCCCGCTCGCCGCCGCCGGCGAGACCACAAGGCCGCTGCCGGCGCAGATGACAAACACCGCAGCCAGCGCCGCCACGGCCTTTCCATTGCACACCCTCACCCCCATCATGGCGCCTGCAGCTAGCTAGCTGTATCCGGCTACGCCGTATCCGTATGTATGCAACAGGACTCAGATCGGGGTTGCTCGGATAGCTGGCTGCTCCACTATTTTGGGTTTGCTGAATGGGGGATGAATTGCAGTGCAAGGTAGGCGGTTAGGTGGCAGGATGCCCGCGGGAATATGTGCTTGGAATGGTAGCGGGGCAAGTGTCTACCTGTGAGTCCAAGCAAAGGCCAGGCCCTCCCGCATATTTATACGCGGTAGATACGATGCACTATGCCAACTCAGAAACAAAAAAAGATGCACTATGTCATCAGCACACACGCACGAGATGTCAAACGGTTATGCCCGGGCCTCTCTGTGAGCCTTGACCGTGAAGCGATCAGTCTGTTGAATGGGTAAATGACAGCGAGAAGATCTCACGACGCTCCCTTTTTTCCCCAACAATTGAGTGGAAGGATGTGTTGGTCACTTGCAATTTCGTGGTTTCAAGTGACCAATACCACTTCCTCGGTGGCGCAACACATTGCATGAATCATGATCCATATGCAAGACCATGACTGTGACTCGTCTCCTTTTCAACAGTTTATCCAACAACCCAACGGCTCCTTGCAGTTCTTATAAAGAAAACGGCTGATACCACTTCAAAATAGACAACTCTTCCGCATGCAGAAAAAAAGGGGAAAAAAGTAATTCCTCCATAGTTGTAGAGAATGATTTGGTACATCCATGGTTGATTGATCGCGCGGGCGCGACCGGTGTCTTGTCTCCTAAGATACACGTACATACAGAGGGAGACAGACACTACAGGTACTGCATACGAAACTCATACCTACGTACATGTACACATGTTCAACACCCCCCGCAGTCGAAGCGTCGCCGGTGATGCAGAGACTGGACCGAAAGCCCTCGAATGTCGGGGTGGGTAGTCCTTTCGTCATAACATCGGCGAACTGCTGATCGGTGGGCACATGTAGAACGCGAACTAGACCAAGTGCGACGTGCTCCCTGACGAAGTGGATGTCGAGCTCAATATGCTTCGTTCGTCGGTGATGGACAGGGTTGGCAGCAAGGTACACCGCGGAGACGTTGTCACAGTAGACAAGCGTCACATTGGTAACCTCACATAGCAACTCCTGAAGTAGTTGTCGTAGCCAAGAGCACTCCGCGACGGCGTTGGCCATAGCCCGGTATTCAGCCTCGGTGCTTGATCGTGAGACTGTGGGTTGTCATTTAGACGACCACGAAATTAGAGAGGGCCCGAGGTAGACGCAGTAGCCGAAGTGGAGCGTCGAGTGCCGGGACACCCAGCCCAGCCGGCGTCGGAGTAGGAGACAAGGCTGGTGTCAGGTGATGTCGTCAGGGTGAGACCCATGGTTGTGGTGCCACGTATGTACCGAAGAATACGTTTTACCAGAGCCCAATGGGTGTCACGAGGAGCATGCATATGAAGGCACACCTGCTGGACAGCGTACTGAATGTCCGGATGCGTCAGCGTGAGGTACTGAAGCGCACCGACGATGGAGCGGTAGAAGGGAGCATCGGACGCCGGAGAACCCTCGACGACGGACACCTTAGCCTTCGTGTCGATAGGGGTGGGAGCAGGCTTGCAGTTAAGCATGCCCGCTCGCTCCAGAAGCTCGTAGGCGTACTTCTGCTGGTGCAGGAAGAAGCCAGTGGCCCGACGCACGACCTCGATGCCAAGGAAGTAGTGGAGAGCCCCCAAGTCCTTGAGGGCAAACTCGGTGCCGAGGCGAGCTGTGATATGCTGAAGAAGCGCTGGCGAGGATGCAGTTAGGATGATGTCGTCGACATACAAGAGGAGGTACGCGGTGGCAAGGCCCTGATGATAAACAAATAGGGAGGCATCGGACCGTGTGGACCGGAATCCCTGCTGCTGAAGGAAGGCCGCGATCCGCTGGTACCAGGTCCGAGGTGCCTGCTTCAACCCGTAGAGAGAACGGGAGAGCAAGCACACGTGGTCCGGATAGTCGGTGTCGATGAAACCAGTAGGCTGCTGACAGAACACCTGCTCGTCGAGATGGCCATGCAAGAAAGCATTAGACACATCGAGCTGGTGGACTGGCCAGGCGCGAGAAACAGCAAGCTGAAGGACAACACGAATCGTGCCCGGTTTGACAACCGGGGCGAAGGTGTCGGTGAAGTCCACGCCGACGCGCTGGCGGAAGCCGCGCACCACCCAACGCGCCTTGTAGCGCTCGAGAGAGCCGTCGGGGCGAGTCTTGTGGCGGAATACCCACTTCCCAGTGATGGCATTGGCACGGGGAGACCACGGGACAAGCTGCCACGTACGGCTGCGCTGTAGGGCGTCAAACTCCTCATGCATCGCAGCTAGCCAGTTCGGATCTCGAAGGGATGCGCGAGTGGAGACGGCGCCGAGGTGGATGCGGCTCACGCGTACTCGTCCAAGGGGTAGCGCGTGCTAGGACGAAGTGTCCTAGTTCGAGCCCGAGTGGCCGCACCGGTGAGGGGTGCAGCCGCGGTGACAGGGGCCGTGGCGACGGGGGACACAGCAGTGGCCGCAGCGGCGGGGGCCGCGGTGACGGGGGCCACTAGGGGCCGCGGGGATCGGGGCCGCGCCGATGGGGGCCGTGGCAAGGGCCGCGGGGGCCGCCGATGCAGGGAGCGCGGGCAGGGCCGAGCCTAGTGTGTGGATGGGCGGTCCGCCAAAGGTGGAGGCAGGGGCGAACCGCACCGCGGGAGACGCCGAAGGTGACGGTACCTGCTGAAACGGGAACACCAGCTCATCAAAGTACACATACCGCGAAGTGAAAATGCGGTGGGACACTGGATCATAGCACCGGTAATCTTTGGTGTTGGGAGGATAACCAAGGAAGATGCAAGGAAGGGACCGGGGAGCGAGTTTGTAAGGAGCAGTGGACGCGGTGCTAGGATAACGGAGACATCCGAAGATGCGAAGACCATCATAAGACGGAACCGCACAGAAGAGGAGCTAGTGAGGAGTGTAGTTCCAGCGGGAACGACACGGGCGAATGTTAATAAGGAGGCTGGCGGTCGCGAGCGCGTCCGGCCAGAACCGAAGAGGCACGTAGGAGTGGAAAAGCAACATGCAGACACAGTCATTAAGAGTGCAAATGGCGCGCTCGGCGCGACCATTCTGCTGTGACGTGTAGGGACAGGTGAGGCGAAAGATGGTGCCGTAGGACACAAGAAGATTGCGGACGGCGACGTTGTCAAACTCCTTGCCGTTGTTAGTTTGCAAGGCGAGAATAGGACGACCGAACTATGTGGCGACATATGAATAAAAAGTTGTGAGTGTGGCGAGAGCGTCGGACTTGCGACGGAGAGGGAATGTCCATACATAATGAGAAAAATCATCCAATATCACCAAATAGTATAAGTAGCCCGTGTTGCTTGCAACCGGGGACGTCCAAACATCACTATGCAATAACTGAAACGGAAAGGTGGAAATTTTTGTAGACTCGCTAAAGGGAAGACGAACGTGCTTGCCAAGGCGGCAAGCCTCACAAGTGTGGTCGCCAACCTTATTACATGAGAAAGAAAAACTCTGAAGAATCTGACGCATAACGGTGGGGTTGGGATGACCGAGGCGGGCATGCCAAAGATCGACACTAGCGACAAAGGCGGTGGGGCGACGGGTGATGATGGCGCTGGAGAGATGCACCGGGTAAAGGTCGTCCAGGCTATCACATCGGTGGAGTACCATCCGTGTACGGGCGTCCTTCACAAAAAAACCGATATCGTCAAATTCAACAGTGGTAGGATTCTCACAAGCAAGGCGACGAACAGAAGCGAGATTAGTGACTAAGTCAGGAGACACAAGAACATTAGACATATTGACAGGAGTAGAAATAGAGGGAAATGACATATGACCGACATGTGTAATGGGTAGGGAGGAACCGTTACCAACGGTGATGCGAGTGGGAGTATGAACAGGAGTGGAAGACGTGAGGTTACCGGGATGAGCAGTCATGTGAGCGGTGGCGCCCGAGTCCATGTACCAGTCACCTCCGCCACCATAGTTACTTGGTGACGGAGCCGAGTGCAGAGCAGCGAGGAGGGACGGATCCCACGGCGGCGGCACCTGGGGAGGGAGAAACCCTCCGTAGGCCGGCGCGGCACCGTAGGGAGGCGCGGACGCGGATGCGGCACCGTAGCCGCTGTAGGGGGCGGCGTTCTGCGCGGTGAAGGACGTCTGGTGGCTCACCGGACGAGGCCCGAGGATGATCAGAGTGGGAGCCCGCGGAACCAGCACCGAGTACGTGTGTACAATGCCCGTCCACGGGTTGGTGCCATAAGTCCAGGGCGGGGTGGCCTGCTGCTGCTGCTGCTGACGAGGAGCCCCCCTTGTGCATGTTTGCAACCGTTGCGAGTGGCTGCTGGGGGCAGCGGGGCCGCGGGCGGGAGGGGGTAGAACCCCGGAGGCGCGGGGGGCGCCGGCTGGTGGCGGGGCGCAGGCGCGGGCGGGGTGGCCGGTGATGGGGCACCACGTGAGGTGCCGGCAGCGAGGGCGTGGTGCTGTATGTGCTTCTTGACCCCCTTCATCCGGCGCTCCTCCAACCGCAAGTATACCACAAACTTGGGGAAGGAAGGCTCCATGATGAGGGAGAGGTTGGAGGCAGCGTTACCGAAGTCCTTGTTGAGGCCGGCGGTGAGCATGTTGAGGAGGAGGTTATCATCAATCTTGGCGCCAATGTCACGGAGCTCGTCCGCCAACGTCTTCAGGCGGCGGCAGTAGTCATCGATAGACTGATCATCCTGATGACAGTTAAAAAAATTCTGCTGCAGAAAAGTGCGGAGCTGAAGCTTGTTGTCGGTAAAGAGGCCGTTGAGCTTGACCCACACGGCGCATGCGTCATCACCTTCGCTCACGACCGTGTGAAACAGGTCCTTCGAGATGGTGGTGAAGAACCACCGGATGAGTTTGGCGTCGATCGCGGTCCACTCGAAGTCGCCCACCATGGCATGGGAGTCGACGAAGCCATCAACGTGATCCACGAGGTTGTTCTCACGGAAGAGCAGCGAGAAGTACGTCTTCCACGCGAAGTATGTGGCGTCGGTGGCATCGAGGACGACGGGGACGCGGTCGTGGATGTTGATATCACGGATGTCAGCGGGGTCCGGTCCAGCGAAGAGGTTGTAGGAGGAGGAGCCGGAGGAAGTCATAGCGACGCGGCGGTGCGGCACGGCGCGAGCAGTGCAGCGACTTGGCAGCACACGGGGCTGGCGACGCACGGGGGGGCAGCAGCGGTTTGGCAGCAGGCGTGACGTGCGGGCGATGCGTACACGTGGCTGGTCGAGCGGCTTGGCGGCTGGCGAGGCAAGCAGCGTAGCGGGCGGCCCGAGCGATGCGTAGCGAGGCAAGCGGCGCAGCGTACGTACGCGGGACGGGCGGGTGGCTTGGCGGCTAGCGTAGCGGGCGTGCGGGATCGGGAAAAGCGGTGAGCGGGCGTGCGGGCAGTGGCGGAGCTTGGTGGGGGCCAACCTGGGCCATGGCCCCCCAGCTCATATGAATTTTTTGTATATACCTTAGTATTAGGCCTATTTATCCACCAAAAATCATTCAAGGCGTGACGTGCGGGCGATGCGTACACATGGCTGGTCGAGCGGCTTGGCGGCTGGCGAGGCAAGCGGCGTAGCGGGCGGCCCAAGCGATGCGTAGCGAGGCAAGCGGCGCAGCGTATGTACGCGGGACGGGCGGGCGGCTTGGCGGCTAGCATAGCGGGCATGCGGGATCGGGAATAGCGGTGAGCGGGCGTGCGGGCAGTGGCGGAGCTTGGTGGGGGCCAACCTGGGCCATGGCCCCCCAGCTCATATGATTTTTTTTGTATATACCTTACTATTAGGTCTATTTATCCACCAAAAATCATTCAAAAGAAATTATGTTTGCCCCCCCCCCCCCCAACCCATGGTCCCCCCATGATTTCAGCTCAAGCTCCGCCACCGCGTGCGGGGAAGCGGCTAGCAGCGGGCCAAGACGAGTAGCGGTGGCTGGCGCGGGATGCACAGCGGCGGCTAAGGGGAGGTAGCGGTGGCGGCTAGGGTTAGACGGAAGCGGTAGGGGATCGACTTGGGATAGATACCATGTAGAGAATGATTTGGTGCATCGATGGTTGATTGATCGTTCACTAGGCACATATATATAGGTACAAGGGGTGCGACCGGTATCTTATCTCCTAAGATAGACGTACATATAGAGGAAGACAGACACTACAGATACTGCATACGAAATCCAGACCTACATACATGTATGCATGTTCAACAATAGTGCAAATCTCATGATGATTGAACAAGCACGCAAATTTAAAAAAAAAATCCTGAAGGAACTTTATAGACAATAGTGGAACTGTCACAGGATTCCTATACATATGTGCTTCAAAGGGAGAACCAAAAGTATACCGCTAGACCCTTTCTATGCTTTTACTTCACCCTCTTTTTCATTCTCACAAACACCCAAAAGTTCAGTGTAAACATGTACTCCCTTTGTTTCAAAATAAATGGCTTAACTTTATACTAACTTTGACTAAATTTAATACAAAGTTGAGTCACTTATTCTGGAAATGAGGGAGTACCTAATGGTACCTTGTTGCTCTGATCAAGTTGTCTACGATTTTCTTGGAAAAGGTTCGATGCATCCTCTGTTCTTCTCTTGTATACACGTACCCGCGAACATGAATTGGTCCGTAGTCCGTGGCTCCAGGCATGCGTTGTGCCTAACCATACCACTGACTCCAATGTTATATAGTCTCAGTTTGCTTGGTGTACAAATTCAACCACACTTGAGAAGATTTGTCTCGACTCTTTATAGCCTTTAACTATTCAGTGTCAACTCAATCATGGCCTTATAGTATTGTGCACTATATGCGTACTATGAAAGTCTCAATGGAGTACATACGTGGAGCCAAACGAATACTCCCTTCGTTCCATATTAGTTGTCGCTCAAACGAATATATCTAGCACTGAAATATGTCTACATACATCCGTTTCAGCGACAACTAATATGGAACGGAGGGAGTAGATCCCAAGAGCTATAGGTTCATTAGATTCCTAGGTAACACCGGAACAATGATCTATAGTATTTGGTGGATTCTTATACTAGTTAAGAGTGGAAAAGGTTCAACATAATGATTTCGAAAGGCAATGCCCTGGGGAATGATCTCTCGGGGAGGGGCTATATGCCTATATCACCTATCCCAGTGGATAATAATAAGAAAATTTGAAGATGGAAGATTCTATTAAAAATTAAGATTTTCATGTGATATTTTCAAAAAGGAGTGGTGCTAACCAAAGATAACCTCGTCTGTCACAACTGGTAAGGAAGCAAGAAGTGTAGCTTTTGTACTCATGACGAGACAATCAGACACCTCTTTTTTCAGTGCAAGTTTGCGCGTTCTACGTGATCAATCATCCAAATAGCGTCTAATCTTTATCCACCCATAGGTGTTGCCAATATTTTTGGTCATTGGCTAGACGATATTCCTTATAGATTTAAAATGCTAATAAGGCTGAGAGCGTATGCCTTATTATGGTCGCTTTGGCTATGTAGAAATGATCTGATTTTTAAAGAAAAAACTCTTCTCCTTTGTAGGTTATTTTTTATTGTACCCAATCGCTTCGTACGTGTCTATGCTTCACCGCACGGAGTTTCAACCGTTGTTCAAGGCGGTGTGTACGTAATTGAAGCGAGTGGCCATGGAGGGGGGTTTTCCAACATGGGTGAGAGCGTAACCTCCGTATTGGCCCATCACCTCTTTTGACATAGGTATAGTGACGGTCCTATTTGACTATATCAGTGCCGATATGTCAACTTTTTATTTTCTTTCAGACTGTCGTGTTTGACTGTGTGCATCCTACTTATGCAGAGGCCGGGTGTTCCTCATCATGATTTGTATCTTCTTGATGCTTTGTTTTAAGTTAATAAAATCTCCCTTTATTGAAAAATATCAACGATCCCCGTTGGCACTAGAAAGTTACATTTTGTTCATTCGCATTGCCCCTTATTAGTCATGTTCATGTGAGTGGGCATAACCCGTTCGAAAAATAATCTCAAATGGTAAGTGCCACACACAACATAGACCGGGCGGCATTCATCCAAAATTGCCGAGTTCCCATTAGAGTTTTCCAAGATTTTTTTGGCTTGGCTTTGCTTGTGCTGATCGAGGGGTTGCCTCCAAAAGATAGTATCCCTTCTAGAGAATGGATTTTTTATTCATTTGGTTTTGCCAATGGGAAGGACGGTACATGGGCAGGTGACCAGGGGCTACATATGAAAAAGAAAAACTCTACAGTGATCCAACAAACAGTGAGAAGTTAACCTATCCAATATGACGTAACCCTTATGTGCATCGCCCATCCTTCATGTAACCAACCAACCAACTAGATCAATGGAGAAAACCCAAAAGGGCAGGAGCTTTAAGCCAAGTGACGGCATGGCATGACACGTCGTTCGTAGATGTATGACCAGTCGAGAGATCACGATAGGTTAGTTGGCGATGTAACGAGCCCGCAACGAAGGCTAGGGGCCCGGCCGGTGCGCCTGGCGACGGCGAGCACTAGCGGTCGCACGCATCAAGACAGGAAGGAGAGAGGGACCAATAATCCAGTGATGGCGTCGAACCTCGCGCGGCACTAGCACCATGTCACGCAGCGGATGGCTCGGGAGCTATGTGCCCGCCTTTCTTGCTTGGCACGGGGAGAAACGATTTCGCTTCGCCCATTCTGGAGTCTGGGTCCATCCCGTCGTCGGTTATACGGGTGTGCTGGCCGGGCGAGCCGGGACCAGCGGCGAACGGCGCGGTGCGTGCTGGTGCGCCGGAGCGGCAGCCAGCGCAGAGCTTCGGCCCCACGCAACCACGTCGTATGTAGCCCAAATGACCAAATGCCAAGCAACGCGCACGTTACTGATTATAGTACACAATATGGGAGGTACTACCAGGTATACATATACTGTAGGAGTATATAGTAGTAGTAGTAGTAGTACATCTAGTACATAGTTAATTAATTGCTAAACATGGAGGAGAGATTATCTTAGTGACCGAGGAACCTTCCTCCGCATGAAGCCACGGTCATGTAGTATACTGGAGTAGTTGACAATGGAGTTGTGCATGTGGAGTCTGCATGTGCACAAATTTACGTTAGCTTCTACCCATGCAGATCTTCTCGATTCTAAGGAGGCCTTTCGAGAACTCCCCATGATACGGAAACCAAGAGTTGACTTAATCATGGAGCTCCTTGTCATGCGGAAGCAAAACATAAGCTCCGAACGAATCACCGGTACGTCTTCTAATTCTTCCTTGGACAGGATCGGAACAGCGCATACCGGATTTATTAAGAAAAGATTGTTTTCTTTTAACTCAACTTATCAAAATGGTGTTGTTTTGGTAACACAGCTTTAAAATGAGATAAGTTGCACCTAAATTTCGGAACTAGTTGTATTTAGTCCTTATCTCGACTCGAAGCGGTTTCATCGATGATGTTGCGTGGTTTCGAAGCAGAATTGACATGTGGCTACCAGAGATTAGACTTGAAGAGCCTCATCCGCTATCGAGACTGTTTTCTTCACTCACTCTGTAGGTGTGATAGCTAATACGTCCAATATTGACGTAAAAATGTCTAAGTGGATAGATTGGAGTTGCATTCTTGCTCTGCCTCCGCTTAGCAGTCTTTCGCAAAATGATAAATTGAGATGAAAGAGACAAGTTTTCCATCTAGTCTAAGAAGGGACTCTCATGCAGGAGTATGATGGAAGGGAATGGATAAGAGGGTTGTGGGAGTGATATAATAGGGTAGGGTTGGCTATACTACTGGTGGCAAGCTCCATGCAACTAATCTGAATAATATGAAGCGCATGAATGCAAGTTATCATTGGAATGAAAGACAACTAGAAATCCGCTTTGTCTATGCATAAGAAGTTACAAATAGTGCGACTATGAATCTCATTGTGTCATATAGTGCGCCTCTTATTTCATCATTCAAAATCATGGTGATTAAGCTACTGTGCAAGGACCTTAACAGTAAAATTGGTTGTGTAATATGTCTAATGAGTTGAGGGAGCTTTTTGTAAAGCAGTAAATATATATCTCTTTCCCAACCTGAGAACTAGTGTGGGAATTGAGTTTTTTTATGGGGATAAAAGTGAGGCCATTTGATCTATTAATCCATTCAAATTTGAGTTTTAAATGGTAGATTTGGAGTCTCCCCTACTTCTTGGGTTCTACCTTGTGTACTCGATTCATCTTTACACTGAAAGATCGCTCACCCCCCTAGTGGTTTTTCTCTGCAAGGGGTTTGCACGTAAATTATTGTGCCCCCTAGATTTGGTGTTCTTCTCACCATATTTTTTGCTGATCAAATCCTTACTTGTTATTGACATATTGCTCAAGTTTGGTATTGTTTTGATTGATTTGACATTGGAAACATGACATACACCTACTCTTTGATATGTTCAAGTGATGGCCTTGGATGTGCCTGGTAGTGCCCGGCGGTGTCTGCTTCTCGCAGCAGGCCGGCCGAGGCTTGGTTGCATTGCGTGTATATATCCACCCATCATCATCACCCCCCCCCCCCACCCCATGCGCAGGGGCGAGACTTGCCTGGCGGTCATGGACATGCGCCCCACTCCGGCGTCCATGGCTGGCCGGGGCGGCATCGGGCCCGACGCGTATCGGGAGCTACACTCCTTCCGGCTCCTTCGGCTCGCCGACGCCTGGGCTCCTTCACAGCCCCACACTGTTGGTGTCTTGGGTGGCCGTCCATCCTGGCGCTCTTCGATTCCGGCACACTTACAGAGCTGCACCCCCTTCCAGTTCCATGGGCCAACCGGCGTCTTTGCTGCTCTGCTCTCGGTGACCGGGATCTGTGCTACCCTCCGGACCCTGGCTCGCTCGGGCCTCCGGCCACCGTCGATCCCATGTCGCCCCTCATTCCGCCCAGCCGCCCACCACCGTGCCTCGTTTGTCCTTCTGCTGCTTCGTTGCTTGCGCGTCCGGCGGCGCCCAGTGCCTCTTTGGTGGCGGGCGTGGCTTCCCCTCCTGTGGATTTGTCCCGGACCTATACCAGACTTCATCTTCTCCGACCGTGTCCCGACGGCTTGGGATTGCTCGGACTATGGCCAGGGCGAAATCCCTGCATTCGATGCTAGAAGCGGCAACACCCGCGGGTGTCATCCCCTCCTTGGAGGCGTTGTCACTGCCGGTTCTGAGCCCCTCTTCGAGCAGCGGTGGAAACCCTAGGTCCGGCTATCCGGATCGGGCGGCGGCGGCGTCTCGACGACGTTCTCCTTCTTGAAGACGTCGTCTTGTTTGCTCGTGGCGTCCTTGGGCCTGGATCTGAGGTTGTTGGTCGTCTTGTTGGTGGTTTGGGCTACTTCTCAGGATGGCGAGTTTAGCTGTGTTTTTCTCATTTTGGGCCGAACATTCCTTGTTTCTCTGCTCAGATCACCATGTTCACGCCTCTTGCTTCCGTGTCATCGTCTGTGTCATGTGTTATATCACATCTTGTACTTGTTCTGATCTTCTATCAATCAAATGATACGCAAGCTTTGCGTATTCGCCAAAAAAATGTTGTAGCAAGTTGTTCTTGCGAGTATCTTGTGATGGTGAACATTAGATCGCATGATGCATGCAAATTTCATCATATGCTTCAGTTTTCCTACATCACACAAGGTGTTTGCGAAGATGCTTGTAAAAAATCTAGCTCACTGATGAGTCGCTTTGGCTGCTCTTTGTGCTCAAACACGGAGAGTTCAATCTTGCCTCGGGATAAACGCCAACGGTATGCTTAACACATGAACACTGTTCATGTATATACAAGGTCATAACTATGTGCACTCGATGTCCTTTTCAAGAATTTAGCTAACTATCTAACGTCTGCTAGCATGTTAAAATACTCGACTCTTTCGTCCGCGAAAAATAGAATAACCCCTGCAAACAAAATTGATAGAAAATAACATGTAGTTCCCTCGTAAAATACCATGATTGAACAAGCACGGAAATTTCACATGACAAGCATTTTGCAGAAATAGTTCAACTTTCACGGGATTCCTAAGGCTGGTCACAATGGGCAAGAACATAACCTAGTAACTTCACATTTCCCTAGACTGTGTTACTATCACCATAGTGGGTAGGAACATCTATGTAGTGTCATGCAACGATGTATTTATTAGGTTATAGACTCATTGTTTCTTAGAGTATGTGATGTTCCGGTAACTTAGCTAGTTACCACAAGCACATCTCTCTTCACTAAATACGTGCCACATAAGCAAAGTTGTATTGGAGTGTGTGATGTTACTCCTAAGTTCCTCCCCATTGTGACCAGCCTAAACACCCCTCAAGTGGGGACCCAGAGGGCCATGGACCTTTTCATTGTTTTAGTTCATTCATTCATTCATTTTCGCAAACACATGTAATAGTTCCCTGAAAAGTATCTAATGCTACACCTTGTTACTTTAATTAAGTCATACTCCCTAAGTTCCAAAATAGATGATTCAACTTTGTATTAACTTTATTTTGAAATGGAGGGATCATCTATTTTCAAACGGAGGGAGTATCTGTTTTCCTTGGTAAAATGTTTTCTTGGCGGTGGATTTGGAGGAAAAAGTTGGATGCCTCACTTGAACATGAATTGGTCGTTAGTCCTGGCAAGCATGCATCAGCCGCGAGCAAATACCACATGTAACGCGCTATGTGCTGTACGAAGCCATACCATTGGCTGTAACAATCCATATTTAAGCTGATTTTGTCTTGATTCTTGTAGCCTTTGCCAATTATATAGTGGCTTTAATGCTCTCTTGTTTTACAGAAAATGACTTGTCTACTTGTTTTTTTGAGGGGAAAATGACTTGTCTACTCGATCATGACCTCATGAATAAACTGTAGTACTGCTACATACGCGTACTCTGAAAGTCTTAATCGAGTACGTAGGTGGAGCCAAACGAATAGAACCAAGCTAGAGCAGTAGGTATATTATTAGATGCCTAGATATCACCGGAGCGATGATGTGTATATACTTGGCGGAATCTATATGGAAGAATCGCAGCTGAATGATCTTTGCACGCCGGAGCCAGCTGGGAATGATCTCTCGTCTCGTCAGATCACCGCAGAATGCTGCGCCTCGCGGCCCTTATTAGTCATGCGCGCGAGAGGACAGGACATACTCATGTTGTCTGTTCTACTCCCTCCTTTCTGAAATATTTGTCGTGGTTTTAGTTAACGTAGAAAACATGTCTTGGCCCTCGGAAACGCATGACAAAGACGATGGCGACATTCATCAAAAATTCTCGAGTTCGTACGTATATTTCTTCTTCTTCTGTTGGCTTTGCCTGCGCTGATGCCAGGTCGCATCCAAAGGAGATCCCTTGAAGGAAACGATCGATTTCGCTTCGTGCGCCCAATTTGCATGGTTTCGCCGGTGACAAGGACGGCACATGGGCAGGTGTGAGACGGACAAAGCTCGATCGATCAGCATCCGCACCCTGCAGTGAACACGATGGATCCTCTTACGGAGCGAGTGACCGAGCGTACACTTACAAATGATGAGGGCCGAGTTACTGGTGAGACGTAGGCATATCCTTGCCTGTAGGCTATAGATAACCAACCATATCGCCGCATTGCCCATGCATGATGCATCCTTCCTGTGACCAACTATCCGCGTGACGACTGGTCGCTCAGCGGACGTATGGCCGGTCGAGATACCATACCACGACGATAAGGTAAAGGTGGTTGGCGACGTAACGCACCGTCGCACGGAAGTTAGGGACCGGCCGGCGGCAGAATTTCGTGTTTTGACCCTTTTTAGAAAGAAAATCGGGATATGACCCCAGTTCAGAAAAATTTCGGGATCTGACCCTTTTGCCTACCGCCAGCGGGCCTGGCGGTAGGATTGCGTGCCCTACCGTCATAGCCTACGGCGGTAGGCCATTTGACGGCGACTGACGGCCGTTGGCAGCCGCTGACGTGGAAAAGGGCCTACCGCCATCCCCTACGGCGGTAGGTTACTAGAGCCTACCGCCATACCCTCTGGCGGTAGGGTCCTATGTTCTGGATAAGGTGGGGAGGGGCTGGATATCCCCCCCCCCCCCCCCCTCAACCACTCATTCAGCCCACATCACCTCTCCACCGAGCTCAACTCTCCCCCCTCTTTCTTTGAAGCACAAGAGCCTCCCAAATCTCTCTCATTTGTTTGAGATTTCTCCGGTGGATTCTTACCATTTTCATCACTCAAAGTGGCTCTCTCATTTCCCCTCATTTTGATTGGTTGATATCTTTGTTTACTTTGCATTTGCTCATTTGATTGCAAACCCTAGCTCATCATTTTCGTGTGGTCAAATCAATTACTATGATCCATTTAGGTTTATGTTTGTGGTTTCCTTATGTATGATGTGTTTAGAATTGCTTGTAGAAAAGTTTGTGTGCCTAGATCTAGTGCTAGTCTTAATGTACATAATGGGGGTTAGGTTATGCTTAAGAAAGCAATTAAAGCTAAGTTACTTTAATAGCAACTTTTGGAATTGTAGGATGGCACCGTTCGTTTTCTTTGAAACTTCTGCTGATGCGGCGGCGACCGTGAACGCGAATTGATTGAGGAAAAGATGAACTTGTGGATCGAAGCCATTAATGCGTTGAATGCGGAGTGTAGGGCCTTTTCATATAATTATTTCAATAAAGACCGTTCCGAAAATTTTATAACAAAAAAGGAGAGGCTGATGAAGAAGCTCAAGACGGCGGAAAAAAATTGTAGGCGTGATCTTGCAATGCAAATTACATTGTGTGCGACAACGGCAGAATATGCTGAGATAGACATGGCAATCATGGTTAGGTCATTGATTGGTTAGTTCGCCAACCATTCTCGTCGGATGAAAACCGTGCAACCTACCGCCATGGCCTTTGGCGGTAGGGTCCGGTCCTACCGCCAGCGCTCTTGGGTTCTTCGTCACAGAACCGTTGCCCCCCTTACCGCCACGCATCCTGGCGGTAGGGTCCAGCAACCTACCGCCATGGCCTTTGGCGGTAGGGTCCGGTCCTACCGCCAGCGTTCTTGGGTTCTTCGTCACAGAACCATTGCCCCCCCTACCGCCATGCATCCTGGCGGTAGGTTCCAGCAACCTACCGCCATGGCCTTTGGCGGTAGGGTTCTAACTCCGAAAACAGAGCACTCTGTTCTGTTATATCCCACTTCTCTTCACAGCACAACAGTTTTTCAATAAGAATCATGACAAATCCCAGAATACACTAACAAACTAAATTCATTCACAACACATTGCAAACATCTTCACACCAAATTCAATACAAATGGCAAACTCATTCACGACAAGTTGACGACACATGGCTTTTTGCCTTAGTACTACATAGTTCATGATAAATTTGGCATGGCTTCATCCGGTTACATGACGAGTCCACCGAAGGCGACGGCTTTACTGAGTCATATGGGGCCATTTCCCCTTCCTGTCACGTGCCTCATCCTCCTCTTGTGCCTTGCGAGCTCTTGCAAGCTTTCTTGCCCTCTTCTCCTCACGAGCAAGCTTCGCTTGGCGTGCCCTCTCCTCCTCGCGTTGCTTCCGCTCCATCCTCTCTTTTTGACGACGCTCTTCCTCCAAGCCTCTTTGAAACCTTTCTTCGAACAGCCGTTGGCGCCTAAAACAATCTTCTAATTGGTCCTTTTGGATATCTTTTGGCACTTCATGATCTATCCAACTGAAGTACTTGCATAGAGGAGGCGGTGACTGCATATAAAACGGATGTTAGTGATGGTACACAGTTGAGAGTAACATGTTACTTCTCTAGCATACCGGTGGAAGGTCATAGGCGTTAGTTGGAAGCGCACGATCGTAAGCATAATTGGGGCAAACAAAATATCTCCTTCCTTCGGTCCATGACTTCTTTCGGTCGGTGGACTCCTTCACCTTGCAAACATCTCCACACCAACATGGCGGAATCTTCACATCCTTCTCCTTCACCTTGTCCAAAGATGCGTCCTTCCACTTGTGTGGCATGTCTTCATGGTGAGCACACGGTGGCCTTGTCATGGAACCGGATGAAGCCATGCCCTACAACAAATAAAGATGTTAAGTCTAAATATGAACACATTGACATGTAAAGAGGCAAATATATCAACACGTGCATGAACATATTAAAAGTAGTACCATTCACATTATTTAACCATCCGGATTGAGCAACACGTCGATAGGCCTTCCCCTATCAACCCGACGTGTCCTAGAACCACCGGATACACGGCCACGGGCCCCTACAAGGCTAGTCCTTCCTCCACGGCCACGGCTCCCTCCAAGGCTAGTCCTTCCTCCACGGCCGCGGCCCCCTCCAATGTTAGCCCTTCCTCCACGGCCACGGCCCCCTCCAAGGCTACTGCTCCGTCCACGTGTTTGACTAGTGCCCGTGTTGGTTCTTCGTTTTTTGCATGTCCTAACGTTGTGTCCTGTGTCATTGCATTCTCCACAATTGTTGTTTTCCGGTGGCTCCATGAAATTACCACTACCAAATTGCTTCATTCCAGTGTATCCAGCTAGATCATCCATGTCACTCCGGAATCTCTTCTTTTTTCTTCGCCCCCTCATAGGCACCATGAGTGCGGGATCTGGCACAATGTCTGGCCCAACATACTCAGGCCACTGTGAGGCATCAAGGAAAGGATTGAACCGAGGCGCCCACGTCAACCTTGTTCTTTCCAATGTAAACTCGTGCAACCGCACCGTTGTGCCATCGGATACGTTCATGTTTCTCACCCGTGCTGCGGTCATCAAATGCGAGCAAGGCCAATGATACTTGTGTGGCCTCTCACACTGGCACCAACGGTTTTTAAGGCACACCTCGTAAGCAACTTCACGGTTGGATCATGTGCTATTTGATGCAACAATTTATATCCTAGATACTCCGACGTGAGTTGACGGTGTCCTTTGCTTTGGTCGGCCTTGTCCGGGGGTACGCACGTGTGAGTGCCAACATGACTCTTCAAGACCCATTGCCCGGTTTCTTTGATTTTTCTACCGCGGACCATCCATTTGCAACCTTATTTGTCACATTTGACCGTGTACCGAAGTTTTTGATTTGAATGACCAACAACAAACGGCCTATGGTTCCTAATGGCATAGTCACACAACCATATCTTGAACTCTATCAAAGAACCAAACTTGATGCCTTTCTTCAAATGAGCATTCTCATCCTCATTTTTTGGTCGAGGATCACTAAATTTGGGGCACGGCGTTGGCTCGGACAACCATAATCTCATCCCACCATCAACGACTGCATTGTCCGCAAGACTCACATCTCTAAACAAAGACGGCCCTCTCTCCTTGCCGGTCACCTTCTTGTAGATTTCGTTTTCTTGCGCAGTCAACCCATCCTCATCCAACTCTTCCTCCGGACCCTCGTCATCCGAGTGATACCCACACATACGGTTATAAGGGAGGGTACGGTCCATGTCTTGTTGCCGCACAATGACATCCAAGTTACCAATTGGATTGTAATGGATCTCTTCATTCTCCGAGTAAACATCCTCCTCTAGAGCAACAATAGCATCATCATCAACATGAGGAATAGCATCTTCTTCAACATGAGGAATAGCATCATGACAGAGTACTATGGCGCTAGCGTTGATATGATCTTCATTGGGTTGGCTACTTGGTGGTTGGCTAGAAGAATTGGGGACATACACCTCGGCACTGTCATCATGCATGGGGGAGGATGCATTGCGGTTGAGATCAATTTGCAAAGGAGGAGGGGGATCAACCTTTGTGGCAAAGATCTCAAGAGACTTGTCTTGTGATGCGTCTACTTTTTCCTTGTACACATTCCAATGCAATTGAGAGGTGATGGGCATACTCTTTAATCGGGACTTTACTCCCAATCCAACGTCATACCTTCCAATAAGCTTAACCTCGGCATTTGGGTCATTCCAATGTAAGACGCTTCTCACTTGAACTACAAGATCATCAAAGCTTGGACTTGTGTCAAAAACCATAGCCTCTTCCCCTTCATCGTCATTTCCAAGCATAAATGTCGACTTGTCCAAATAATGAACGTTTACGAGCTTATGCATCTAAGAAAATGGGAAGAATATAATCAATCCATATATGTCATCCAACCAACACAAATAGACAAATGAACGAAATTTTGCATAACTACTATTCATACTAAAGTTAGCCTAACAATTAACCACTAACCCTAACCATAACCCCTAACATAACCACTATAACCCTAACCCCCAACATAACCACCAACATAACCACCAACATAATTACCCAACATCCCTAACCCTAACCCTAACACCAACCCCTAACATAGCCACAACCCTAGCCATAAATGCATCATAAATGCACACAACAACATCAACACCTAGGGTTTGCAATAAATTGACCAAATCAACACAAAACAAATATCTCAACCAATCAAAAGAAGGAGGAATGGGGGAGGTACCTTGGGTGATGAAAATGCTCCGGATCCACCGATGAAATCCCAAGCAAATGGAGTGGATCTAGGGGGGGGGGGTTTGTGAGGGGGAGAGAGGGGGAAGAGGAGCTGAGCACGGGGAAGAAGATGAGTGGGGAAGAAGAGTGGTGGTGGGGCCCACAAACCAGCCCCTCTTCACCTTATCCAGAACACAGGACCCTACCGCCAGAGGTTATGGCGGTAGGCTCCAGTAACCTACCGCCGTAGGGGATGGCGGTAGGCCATTTTCCACGTCAGCGGCTGCCAACGGCCGTCAGTCGCCGTCAAATGGCCTACCGCCGTAGGCTATGGCGGTAGGGCACGCAATCCTACCGCCAGGCCATCTGGCGGTAGGCGAAAGGGTCAGATCCCGAAATTTTTCCGAACTGGGATCATATTCCGATTTTCTTTTCAAAAAGGGTCAAAACACGAAATTTAGCCCCGGCCGGCCGGCCCGGCCGTTGCACCTGGCGAGCACTAGCTAGCTAGGAGAAAGAATTAATAGCGTGCGTGCGTGCGCCACTGTGCCTGCCGTAAGCTCGGTCTTGGTTAGTTGAGTTCGGCCGTCTTCCCAGCTAGTGCTAGTGGCCTCGGTTCAATCACGAAGCAAAATTCAGTTTCTCTATCTGCGGTAGCAGACGAAGTAGTAGGTCGATCCACCCCGCCCGTGTGGGCGAGGCGGGACCGGCGGCCGAATGCCGCCCGCGCGTCGGTACGTACACCACCTGCAGCGACGTGTGGTACGTGGAGCCAGCGGCGGTGCGCTCAAGTCCCAGTCCCACGAAAGAAACCACGTTATATCTATGTTATATGTACGTGCATTAGGTATAGGGCCTTGTAGAATGCAAGACGTTTAGGAAAGATGCTTAAAAATAAATAAGTAAGTGTTTATTTAAGCACTACTGCATATTTATAGAGGATAGACGCTTAATCAAGTGTCTTTTCTGTAAAATTATGCACCGGTACTTCAGAAAAACCCGATTTATTTTTCTAAACACCTCTTTAAGCACCTAACATTGCATAAGGCTTAAGAGCGTCTCCAACGCCCACCCTTAAACCGTCCGCATAGCCGTTCAAAGACAAAATAACATTTGGATCGCTGCCACGACCGCATCTGACCGCCTAGGCTCACCAAAAAACCTCTGCCTCGGATGTGCGTGCTTTCCGCCTGGCGACAGCTGCCCGCGTTCAAGCGCTTTGCATTGACGTCGGCCCAAAGCGGACGAGACCTCTCACTGCGCCAACATTGAAGTGGCACGCCAGCCAGAGAGCGTCGTCCGCCACACACCCGGCTGAACACGTCTTCACACCACATTCATATGGTCAGACACTTTCTCTGCCCGCCTTCCTCCATTAAACACGCGTGTGTGTCAAGAACCTACTCTAGCCACACGTTCGTTCGCGAGTCGCCTGTTATTAAACACAACGTCGGTTAGCTCTGGTCGCCCACCCCACCCCGCTATTTAAGCGATGCCAGACGACGGACAAAAATCGCACCATACTTGGCTCCCATCTCCTCCTTGCACACCATTTTCTCCACAATCTCCATGGCATTCGACGATCGGGAAGGCGAATTCTCCTTTATGAAAGGCAGCTGGATAGCCCATCGAGCCCGCCGGATACGAGTCTGACAACTCTCTACTCCATCACCTCGACGCTCCAGGCCGCTGCATGCCAGCTCACGGAAACAGAAGCTCCAAGCCGGCCCGTTGTTCGGTAACTCGCCGCTTCAATCCAGCTTGCCGAGAGTAGCAGGTTGCTCTAGGCCGGCACGCGGGGGAGCACGGTGGCGCGGGCATCGTGGCTGCCGTGGGCGACGTCATGTCGAAATTCTCCTCCCGTGCCTACGACCGCGACATCTGCCGTCAAAGTCGGTGTAACCATGCCCTACCGGGAGAGAAAGAAGTGGGCTTCATGGAGATCAACGAGGTGGCCGCCCACACGTCCACGCCCGCTGCCGTCATCGAGGAGAAGTATAACATGAGAGGTGGACGCCGCTTGGGTCCAATGAAGGCCACCGCCAAGGCGATGCCGGCATACACAACCGGTGTCTTGCCCGATGGCAGGCCACCGTCGTCCCCTTCCCCTCCCACTGAAGCACATCCTGGCGGTTCCACTTCGATGAGCGGCGTCGCCGAACATGGGGAAGCGAGTCGCCCTCAGGGCTGAAGCATATACCTCAAAGGCTCACGACAGTCCGACGAGCGGGCTGCCGGACATGGGAAAGACAATGCAGATCCATCGCAGACGGCCGTAGACTAGTGAAGGTTATCCATGTCGTGGGAACAGATATTTACCGGCGCCGACCGTAGACTAGTTTTACCTTAGTCCATTATAGTTTGTCCAAAATGTAATGAATCTCGTTTGGTTTATATAAAATCCGTTGTGTCTGCATGAATTTCGTCCGGTTAGTTCCAACAGTGGATGAAATGTATCACAAATCCTCTTTTGATGTGTTTCCGCATGGAATGTGCTAAATATGGACGAAATCAAGTCAAAACATGAAAAAAAAAGTGAAGGATGAGATAGGAAATCAGGAGGAGACACACCAGAAGCCACAGAGCAAAAGATAATGTTCCATGTGACCGCGGCCGCTTGCATGAGCAGTCGTATGGCGTGGACATCGAGGCCTCTCATCCACCTGAACAACTTTTATAAAGGGGTTGAGGCCGAAATGTCAACATAACATCTGCGATCGAAGTCAGAACAGAGTCATCTTCATCCATCTCCATCAACCCTAGCCGCCATCATTTCCATCTCCATACCATCATCATCACCATAGTTCATCTTCTCTAGATAATACTTGTAATCGTGCCATCGCACACGACATTCATTGTAGACATTTTACGAATCGATCAATCTCAGTGATGTGTTCCTCATGTGATCTGATCTCCATGTGTGAGTAGTTCGGTAAGGTACGTGTTGAAGCTAGGGTCTTACAACCTCCGTATTTGTTGTGGGCATCAATGGAAGTGTTTTGAATTGACGTCCATACGGAACAATTTTATTTCACACATACGAGACGTCAATTCAAAGGATTTACATCGATCCCTACAAAAAATACAGAGGGTTGCTAGTGCTCCGTTGAACTTTTTTTGAAAGTTCATAGATTTTTAAAAACCACAATTAGAAAGAGTTAATGTATTAAAAATTTCATAAATTAGAAAAAATTGAATCGATTTTGGAAAAAAGATCACAAATTTTGAAAAAGGTTCATCAATTTGGAAAAAAAGTTTCTCGATTTTCAAAAAAAGTTCACAAATTCGAAGGAAATGTTTATTGATTTTGAAAAGGTTCATTATTTTGAAAAAAAAGTTAATCGATTTGAAAAAAGTTCACAGAATCGGCAAAAAAGTTGATCGATTTTGGAAAAAAAGTTTGTGGATTTTAATTTTTTTGAAAAATGTTTATCAAATTTGAAAAAGTACATTAGGTTGAGAAAAAGTTCATCAATTTTGAAAAAGTTTGTCAAAAATTGAAAAAATATTCATATATTTTCTAAAAAATTGCGGAATTTGAAAAAAGATCATTGAATTTCAAAAAAGTTCATCGATTTGAGGAAAAAAGTTCATGTTCTTGAAAACAATTCATTGATCCAGGAAAGAGAAAAAAAGGAAACAAAAAGGGAAAAAGTAAGAAGAAAAGGAAGAAAAGGTTTAAACTTCGCAAATCCCGCTAGGTGGCGGGGTGGTTACACTAGTGTGGGAGGTCATTGGTTCGAATCGAGAGCAACTATTTGGCGACGGCTCCTTCGGGAGCCTCTCAATGATCACTTGGGGTGGGCTGAGAGCGCGCCACTTGGCGCCCTCTCAGCCGCCATCATATGTCACGCCCCTGGGCGCTTTCTTCGGAATTTGTTTTTATTTATATTTTTCGCATGCATTTTCGGTTATTTAAACTTTTCTTCGTTTTTGTTTACCTTTTGGTTTTCCACTTGTCTTCCTTAGCTTTTGGACCCAAAAAACAAACTTTTTTGCCCCAAAAAACGCGTTTTTTATTACGCGAGAGGTACGGTTTTGCTTTCGCGAGAGGCACGGCCGTGCCTCTCAGAAACGAAAAAAAAAATGTGTTTTCTATTTTTTTTTACTTCCACCAAAAGCACGGGTTTGCTTCCGCGAGAGACACGGTTATGCTTTTGCGAGACTCTCGTAAACGGAAAAAATTGCGTTTTTGGTTTTTTTCCCTTTCGCGAGAGGCACGGTTTTGCTTTCACGAGAGGCACGATTGTGCTTTCGCGAGAGGCACGACCGTGCCTCTCGGAAACGAAAAAAGTGTGTTTTCTATTTTTTTTCATTCACGAGAGGCACGGTTTTGCTTCCGCGAGAGGCGCGATTGTGCTTTCACGAGAGGCACGATCGTGCATCTTTCGGAAAGGAAAAAAACGTGCTTCCGGTTCGGTTTTTCTGTCCAATTTTTTGACCGGTTTATTTTCATGAATTTTTTTTCGTCAAAATCTATCAACACAGAATTTAGTTTTGAAGATCTCGACGCGAGGAATCCAATGGTGAAAACGGTTCAAGATTTGGATGCACAGTTTAAGTGATAAAACATTTTGAATAAAAGGATGTATGAAAAAAAGAAAAACTCTCAGGTTGCGATGCCCACTTGTGGCAACCTGAGGAGATGGGAGTGATTTTTAAAGAAGTACTCCTTCACTAGTAATTTCGGAGCTTTTTTTGCCGATTAAAAACACGAAAAAGAAAACTACATGAGTCGGGCCAGCGCGGGACGCTTCAAGCGCCAAATAGGATTCGCAGAGCAAGAAGGCCTACGGGAGGTTCTCAGCAAAATCAGGCCTTCAGCCTGCCGGGCCGCATATTCCCCGTTTCAAGTCAGCCTGATGCTCGGGCAAACCCTAGCTCACTCCCTCTCCTACCATCGCGAACTCCTGGCTGCCCTCGGGCGACTACCTTCCACAACTTCCCAGTTTATTTCATCACATTCAGCGTAATCATGACGGAACTGGACCATGGTAATGCATCAATTTGTGGCTTCTCTCTGCACTAGTTCTTTTCTTTGTTCGTTTCCTATAGGAGTCTGTATATTGTTGCGTCACGCTTTCTTGGAAAGGAACTGTGAATCAGGGCACCTATTTCTATGGTGAGCAGCTATCTGTTGCTACTTTAAAGTCGGGGTCAATAGCTGTTATTAGTCACAGCCCTTAGATCTGGAGGTGTTCCTCATGTCAAAATCTCAAATTTTGATTGAAACCGAGCTTAATTTGTTGCGCCCCGTTTTATTGTCGCAGTCTTTTTCTTGACTGTTTCATTAATATAAGGTCCCATTTTCCCTTCATGGTCTTGGGTTCACTATTTAACCATTGCTTGTTCTACAGCATACTACCTACAATGTTAATTTGTAATCTTTTATGGAGTGTGAATTTGAGATTAAACATCCTTGTTTCAGAGGAAGGAACGATGGAAGTGAAATTTAGGGCCAGTTTAAAGGACCCATCTGTTAAAGTTCCTGTTAAAATTGATTTCAAGAAGATTCAGGAGGTATTGTAACTATCCATCTCTATGATATTCCTTGCCCTTCTATTTTCTTTCTTTATTGCTGGCTTTGATATTATCTCTTTCAGGTTATTTTTCAACAGTATGCTTTGTTTGCCAAGTCCACCAAATGATATAATCTGTCGCTGACATTATCTCTTTCAGGATATTTTTCAAGAATATGCTTTGATTGCCTGGTCCATGCCAAATGATATAATCACCCAAGATCCTACTCCTAAGGTTTTTCCCGCCTTATACAAAATTCAGTTTTGCCGTATTGGTTAATTGTTTAGTGTCTATCCTTTATTATTACTAGATGACTTGTCGCGCCATTTGGCGCGCAAGACAAACTTGAACCAAGAACTAAAAGAGATCTCTTTGCCTTTTTTTAGCATACAATTTTGATGTATACTTGTTTATCAAGTGCTATGAATCAATATAGAAATATTTTGGATTGTTTGTTGTGTAGGAAAGGCGAAAGCCCAATTTAAACTATGAACTGAAAGCAACTATTTTGATGAACTTAGGAGTGCACCTGGGTTTTTATCATATAATGGCCTTGCTTTCAAGTCTATATGATATTTGAAAGAACACAAAGGTTTGATATCATAGATAGCCAAATACGCGATTCAAATAGTTTTTGACACAAGTGATACATTGCAGTTAAGTTAGTACTACATGGTAAGATAGGATGAAATGTTTGGTTTTGTTGGCAATTGATACATTGTTCTTCCACACGGAGAGATTGTGTCCATCTCTATCACTGGATTGGTAGGTCTCATGGTCTTTGATGGTTAAATGAAGCCTGTTGACAATTTCTGCAAACATGTATTCTCCTGTTTATTTTTTAGAGAAAAGGCCAAAGCCCGACTTTATAGATAAAGCCTCAAGGCAGCGTCATGGATACCGCAAGTTCACAGGAGCACACACACACCAAGAAAAGGAAGAGAGTAGCCAAAGCAGGAAAGATATAGGCAACTGCCATACACGGCGCGCAGGCCGGGGAGGGAGAAACACCTAATTTCCGCAAGCGACAGCACCAGATTTAGACGACAGGGTTCCTCCCGGAGATCTGAGAAGCCGAAGCCCGAATTTTGTCGATGAGCAGGTCCAGGGCATCCCGATCAGTCTCCTTAGTCAATGATCTCCACTGCTGCAAGAATATACATGATTTGAAAAGAACATCAGCAGGCTTAGATGGGAAGGTAAGTTCAATAGTAAATTTGTTTCTAATGGACCAGAGAGCCCAACATAAAGCTCCCAGGCCAACCCAAATACCCTCTTGGTGACCCCGACCAAGGCTTTGGCTAGGGTTCGAATCTCAGCGAAAGAGGAGGGATTCCAGGGAACCCGAAGCCAAGATTTGACGCAGCACCAAACTAATTTGGCCAGAACGCAATTGAAAAAGATGTGATCAGAGTTCTCCAAGGCCCCACATAAATTATAAAATTCCAAGCCCGGCCCATTGCGTTTTTTGATCTGATCAGCAGTCGGGAGGCGACCACGGAAGGCTTGCCAGAGAAAAATCTTAATCTTAGGAGGAACCTTGGATTTCCAAACGCAAGAGAATCGAGCCGAAGGAGTACCACCAATAAGTCTAGAATACAGCGACTTAACCGAAAATCTACCAGAGGCCGAATGAGGCCAAATCACCGAGTCGACCGACTCCGAGAGCACAGGGAAGAGGGCAGAGAGACTTTGCCAATCTTCCAACTCTTCAGGAGACAGGGCTCGACGAAAAGCCAAATCCCAATTATTAGCAGCCACCTCCGCGATGGAGATCTGCGGATTAGGACAGTAAGAAAACAAAACCGGAAAGCGCACGGCTAGGGGGGCATCCCCAGACCACCAATCCAACCAAAATCGAACAACCAACCCATTACCAACAGTAAACTTAACATGCTCCAGAAAAATCGGTCTAACTTTGACAAGGGCTTTCCAAAACTGAGAGCCACGCCGCACGGAAGCAAACAGCGGGTTGGAGTGAGGGAAATATTTAGCCTTAAGAATCGAAAACCACAACGACTCGGCCCCAACAGTCATAATTTTCCACCACCACTTGATAAGCAAACAAATGTTCATCACCCGAGTATTAATAATGCCTAACCCCCCAAGGTTCTTAGGTTTACACATAAGTTACCACTTGACCAGCCTATACTTCCTTTTGTTATCAGCGGAATTACAGTAGAAGGCACCCCTATGTTTGTCGAAGCCAGCATGCACGCCATTCGTGAGAAGATAAAAGCCCATAAGAAACATAGGGAAAGAGGATAAGTAGGAGTTGATTAGAGCCACTTTGCCGGCATTGGTATTATATCTACCCCTCCAAGGGAGCACCCTGTTCCCCACTTTAGCAACCGCCGAAGCAAAATCATTCGCATGAAGCATTCTAGGAGAGATAGGAAGGCCTAAATACTTGAAGGGGAAGGAGCCTAATGAGCAGTTAAGGAGCCTGGCAACCCGCAAGGCTTCCGCCCCATCAACACCCGTCACCATAACCCCACTCTTGGCGAAATTAATCTTAAGACCCGAAACGGCTTCGAAACACAACAGGATGAATTTCAGATTGGCAATACAGGCGTCATCCAGCTCCACCAAGATGATTGTATCGTCCGCATATTGCAGATGGGAGACACCTTCCGGAAGTAAATGGGAGGCCACAGGAGCGATGTGCCCACAGCGGGCCGCCCTGGAGAGCATGCAAGAGAAGGCGTCGGCCACAAAGTTAAAAAGAACAGGGGAGGCAGGATCCCCTTGGCGAAGGCCCTTGCCATTTGCGAAGAAATTGCTAACAAAGCCGTTAACAGCAACGACAGTATGGCCACCCGAGACCAACTGCATGATACGATGAACATAAGCAGCGTCGAAGCCTTTAGCAAGGAGGACCTGCTTGAGGAAGGGCCAGCTAACCGAGTCATACGCTTTTTCAAAGTCTAACTTAAGAATAATCGCTTTAGCTCTTCGCACATGAAGATCATGAACAATCTCATGAAGGGAAAGAATACCGTCAAGAATGAAACGCCCTTTGATGAAAGCAGATTGAAAGGGGCTAATAACTCTATGAGCTACCGGAGACAAACGATTCGCAAAGCCTTTAGCCGGGAATTTGGCAAAGTTGTTAATCAAAGCAATAGGCCGAAATTGGGAGATAACATCAGCACCCTTGACCTTAGGAATCAGGGATATCACAGCGTAATTCAGGCGAGAGATATCGACAGTACCAAGGCAGAAATCCTGGATAACGTTACACACCAACTGTTTCAACCGGGGCCAGAATTTCCAAAAGAAAGGGATGGAAAAACCGTCTGGCCCGGAAGCAGCATTGGGATTAGCAGAGTTAACAACATCCCAAATTTCCTGGTCAGAGAGCGGAATCATCAAGGAAGCATTCTCCTCGGGGGTGATTTTAAGACCAGAGCTCCAAAGGTGGGGAGATATATATAAGCCCGATTGGGGTTTAGCCCCTAACAACGAAGAAAAGAAATCCACCACATGAGCCATAATAACAGACTGATCAGAAGAACGCACACCATTAATCAGCAGGCTATTAATATCACAGCGCCTACGCCTACCGTTCGCAATCGCAAAAAAGTAGGCTGTAGGAGAGTCCCCTTTAAGAGTCCAGTTAAGAGTGCCCCGCTGGCGCCAATAAAGCTCGGCCTGGTGGTGCAACTGCATAAAAGCAGCCTCAAGATTATAACAAACGACCCAGCCATCGTCAGAGAGCCCAGTAGAATCAGCAACACGGTCCAGCTCCAAGATCTGGTTTTCGAGAAAAGCTTTGGTGCGACGATCCTCCGCCGCACGATTACGAGACCAACCTCTAAGAAACTTACGTAAGTCATAGGAGCACGAGTGACAATCATCCAGAGGCCCAAATGAGCGGGAGTTGGAAGAGAGGGATTGGGAAATCTTCGCTGCAACCATATCAGCAAAGCCATCCACCAACAACCATGAAGCATCAAATTGAAATCTAGCCGGAGGTCGCGTGCAAATGGAACCATCGTCAAGAATCAAGGGGGTATGATCAGACCCGACAATGCACTTGGCGTTAAGAGAAGTTCTAGGGAACAAGGAATCCCACCTGGGACATAGGAAGATGCGATCAAGCACGGATCTAATAGGGTTAGCCTGATGGTTAGACCAAGTAAAGCGAGCTCCCCCCCGAGGAAGCTCACGGATGGCGTTAGCACTAATGAAGTCATTAAAAGCATTAGCTAAAGGCCAAGAGAAATTATCATTATTCTTGTCAAGGGGGCACCGCAGAAGATTAAAGTCTCCCCCAATAACCATCGGTAAATTACAGGACTCAATCTTGATCGAGAGTTCATTAAGGAATAGGGTCGACAGAGAGTGATCCGCAGGCCCATAAACAACGATAAACTCACAGAGGGTATTCATAGATTTGTGAGAAAGAACAACGCTGGCCCAAAAAAACCCATGGTCAAAAGCAACAAAATCAAAAATATCTTTACTAGAACCAATCAAGATCCCACCAGAGTGGCCCGAAGCAGGTAAAAAATGCCAATTAAATCTATCCATACCCACAATAGCAGAGAGCTCACTAGGGGAGAAGGAATCCTTGAAAGTTTCAACCAGCCCCACGAAATCAATAGAATTAGAACGAACCAAATCTTTAAGTTGGTCACCGCGCCCCCTAGCACCGAACCCCCTAATATTCCAGAATAAAGCCCTCATTTATACGAAAGATTCTTGATGCGGAGGCTCGACCTGCAGGGGGCCATGCAGGATTTAGCACGTTTATTAGTGCCCCTCTTGGAAGAGCAAGAAAGGGGCTGGCCACTACCAGCACCCAAAGCCACCCCCGCATCACAACCAGCAACCTCAACCCTCGAGGCAACAGCCACTTTGGCTTTAGCAATGGCTGCCTGAGCCAGTTCATTAGCCCGAATAATAGCAAGAAGCGAACTAGGAGAACCAACAGAAGAATCGACCACCAAACCCACGTCCGACATAATATTTAAAAGAAGATCATCAGACATAGAAGGTAAAACCACCCGAACAGGAGAAACAGCGACAGAAGAGGCTGGGGAGGTACCTGGGGGAGGGAGACCTTCGCCGCAGCCCGCTTCTCCGCCCTTTCTAGGACAGAACCATCGGAGTGCGCAACCCGCCTTCCTTTGCAGGCCGTGGACACCGGAGATCGAATAGCAGACGACCGCGCAGCAGGAGAGCCAACATGGGGACCAGAGCGGGACATAGAACCCAGATCTTGATCAAGACGCCGACAGATCCCCGTCATGGATTGCTTCGAGCCCGACGAGTTCCGGCTCTTAGCCGAGAACTTGCGCACTGAGGATTTCTTCTTCGTGAGGGGCTGGGATTCCACCATATCGCGAGCCGGGGAGACAGGGAGATCTTCAATTCCCGAACGGGTGGGGGAGAGTGGGCGAGCAGGAAGATTGGAGCAGGCACCAGACACGGGGGTAGCCGAGCAAGGCGGGACCTTTGGCAAATCAGCGACAGCGGTCGGAGCAGTCTGAGCAGCAGGGGAGATCACTGGGTCATCACGAGGAGCATCCCCAAAAGGAGCTTGGGATTGAAACAACTCACGTTCAGAGTCTGCCAGGCCATCCCATTCAGATTGAGTGAAGCGAAGATTAGACCCAAAGCTCTAATTAGGGCCACCCAAAGATCCATCCCCTCCTTGTCATGCTTGTCCGAGGGATTAGCAGGAGGAGAAGGGGGAGGTGGGGCTTGGAAAGCCGCCGCCCCCTCCACCCGCACCCGAAGCCTAATACCATTGGGAGATGGGTAAACATCAATAGAGCCATGCACACGTTCAGGATCAACACACCAAACCTTCATCCTAGTAGGACCAACCTTGTTCAAAGAATCCTCATCCACCTCAATAGGTTTCCCAATCAAAACCCCAAAGGACATAAGGAAAGCAGGCGAGCGAAGACCAGCAGGCAAATCATCGATCAAAACCCACACTTGAGAAAGAGGGCCAACTGCCGTACCATTGTAAGCAGCAGCTTTGACAGAAACCACCAATTGATTGAGAGGCAAGGTAAAGCTGGTGCAAGAAGCAATCATACGCAAGCATTCTTTGGAAGGGAACACCACAGAGAAATCAAAATCAGACATCTGCACAACTTGCCAGTCCCATCCAGCCACATCCCAAATGCGAAGCCCTTCCAAAAGAGTTTGGGGCGAAATCTTTTGGTCTTTGACCGAGACAATCGCCGCATTGGACAACGCAGGTGCCACCTCCCGAACAGGAAGGTCACCATCAAAGGCGAAGAAGGCGCAGCCAGGGAGTCCCAAGCCGAACTGGAGGACCGCGGGAGGTTTCTGCCTAGCCATGCAGTTGACCGTAAGATGACCATCAGAGCGACAGATCAGGCAGAAGGAGGGATTGGTGCAGTGGGACTGGAAGTGCCCAGGCCTGTGGCAAGCGAAGCAGGTGAGCGCCGAAGGGTTGCTGTGGGAGGTAGAGGAGGGACGAGGTTGCTGCAGCGACGGGGGAGGAGGAAGAATCCCATCCCCCATTCTCGGAGGAAGGGGCGCCCCCGAGGCTGGACCAGGCGGCCGACGTGCCGGCCCCGCGAAGGACCGAGGCGGCGAACGAGCACCAGATCCAGCCCCAAACGAGCGAGGAGGCGGGGGCGGCAAGGGACGCGACGGGGCAGACGAGCCACGCCCCGCACCCAGAACGGGAAGGGAGGCAGAGGATGAAGACACCCCACCGCCGGAGGCCACCGCCGCCTCCCACGGATCCAGCACTGGAGAAGGAGAAGGACCAAATCCAGAGCCCTGCGAACCGGATCCAGTCACACCGTCCCTCTCCGAGCGCTGCACCCGCTCCGGACCCGAAGCCCAGGCCTCGCGGGCACGAGCCGCCTGCTCGCGCGCCGCCTGCTCCGACTCCAGCTTGGAGCGGAGCGAAGCCTCGAGCTCCAGATCCACCGCGGAGGCAGGGGATTCCTCGCGGCGCCGCTTGCTGCCAGAGAGCGCCTCGCAGGAAGGACCCCTAGATTTGTCCATGAAGATCACCACAACAAAAGGAAGACGGAGGGGTGGGGGTGGGGGAGATCTAATGATGCGGCGGATGGGAAGACGGTGGCGGCGCAGATCAGAAGCGGAAGCAGGAAACCCTAGCAGGGGGAGAGAACCGCGTGGAATCCACAAATAGCCCGAGGAAGCCGTGCCCACCTGGGCCCGACTAGCCAAATGGGCCGAAGGAGGATGAGGAGCAGGCAGCCGGGCGGTGGGCCCAACTGGGCCAGACGAAACGAGAAGGGGGAAATCGACCACAGACGAGAGGGTGGGAGGGGAGGAAGGCCCACTAGCCAGCACCACCCCGCCAGGCCCAGCAAGCCCACACGGGGAGTTGGCCCGCGATCCAGAGGACACCACACCGAGATCAAGATCTAGGTTACACGAAGCCACCAACGCCCCCGCTGACGCCGCCACCGGCGACGAGGCCGCCGCAGACGAAGCCGGAGAGGGAGATGGAGAGCCTCCAAGCTTCCCATCAGGAGCACAACCCAAGACACCAGGATCAGGAGACGCAACAGCAAACTTACCAGATTTACGCCGACGCCGCGAGATCTGGATCCAGCCGTCGACCGGCGAAGACACAACCACCGGCCGGCCCCGGCCCCCAGGAGCGAACTTGCGGAGGCGAGGAGCGGCGCAAGCCACCCCCACCCCCCCAGAGCAGGGCACAACACCGCAGGGGGAGGAGGCCAACGACAGCGCATCCTCCTCATCAGACACAAGGGCCCAAAAACGAGATCCAAGCATCGGCAGCGGAGAAGAAGGAAGGGAGAACCCCACCCGCGGGGAGACGGAGGATGGGAGAGGGAGGAGGAGCCATCAGCACCCAGGTGTATCACCTTCAACTTGTTTTGATGAGGAGTGCCACCATGGATTGGTGACAACTGAAACACATAGGAGCAGTATGGATATGTCCTGGAATTTATCAAGTGACATATATGACTACACTTTTGAAGATTCTCTATGGGCAATGTAGAAGATCTAAGTCAGGCTGCTAAACCAACTACAAAAATAATAATATTATTATTAGGCAATATTTCAAGTGAATGGGTAAGGAAGTAATAAGATGGAGAGCTTCACTATCATCATTAACAAAAGGAAAAAGCATAGACAATGAAGAATATTTGTCTCAGTTCAGAACATACATGAACATGACTATAGACACACAAGATTTATTTTCCAAAATATGCACAATTTAATTTAAATAAATCCATGTTGCTTTATAGTAGGAAGAACACACCTGCATCGACAAAAATACAAAAATGTAAGATCCGAGTAACTATACAGATAGGCGACACAATAGAATGTAAGACATGTCAACATAGAACACTCTGTCCAGGAGTAGTCTTTAGGAATAGCAGTCAAATACATCATATAGTAATGGGATCCAACACAATCAATCCATGGTACCTTTTCTACAGAAAAAGCATACAAAAATATGATATAAATGTTTCTTCTGATCTTCTCTACCAAATATTATTAGTCTGATCTTCGTGACTATGATCAGTCTGATAAAATATGCAAGCCATATGATTATTACGAAAAAGATGGAGACAAATTTGTGAGCTTCCTTGTGCACAAATCAGACTACATGTGCAATGAATGTCAAAAGAAAATCAAGTTTCCAGATGAAAACTTCTAAAGTAACTCAGGATGTTACAATCAGCTGACATTATACTGCAACCTAGTGTTGTAGTTCACTATGAGACCTCTATTGAACCATGAAACAAAAAGAATGTTGCTTTCACAAGGCAACACTATCTTTGAAACAATGTTCAGACACACCTTGTATGTAGTACAATTCCTTTGGATCAGGTCTGTTCAGGTTGACTATAGAGGCGAAATGTAGCATAAAAATTGAGCAGAAGAGATATCGTTGTGAAATGCAAAAAAGATATTGATTGGAGATTGCACACAACATAAAAGAAGAAAGTCACAAGGCAACCATATATATTCAGTTCTAGCAGAAATAGGAACTTGGGTGTATTTTAGTTCAGAGATATACAAGTGATCTAGTTCAGTTTAGTCAGGGCACGCAGTAAGTAGTTCCCGAAGGTAAAGGCTTCGCATTGGCTGCAGCTAGCTATGTAAAACAGCCGGATATTGGATGTTTAAACTGAATTGTTGCACCCCTAAACTTGGAATTCTGGTTCAGTTTTAGCTCTTAAGAAATGCCGGTGGAATATTGCTCAACAAATTAAAATGAATATAGCACATAAATCCGACCTGATAGCCCCTCTTTTCTTCTTCTCTCACCTCCTCAGATATTAACATATTGTATTAAATTTCATATTTAGAAACTGGAAGCATAAGAAAGCTCGACGAATAACTTCCTTGAAATAAATGAGCGACAGCTAAGTGAGGCATACATCCAAGGCAAAATTTTCATGTTTTGTATGCCTACTTTTAGCTGATGGTGATGGTTAATTTAGTGTATCGCTGAATGAAAAAGCAAATAAACATGTGCCTTATCGATCAAAAGGTTACTCCCTAGACTAATTAAAAAAAAGGGCAGCCCCAGTGCATGTAGCTCCCGCTTGCGCAGGGTCTGGGGAAGGGTCCGACCACTGCGCAAGCCCCAATAGTTAATTCTAACGTGGAGGAGCAGTGCTGAATTAACTGTTTGACTTCACTATTCTATACCGTATAACAAACAATCAAAGTTCAAGACTATGAATTTAGCAGCATGATGATGATGATGGTGATATACTTAATCAAATACCATTGCCGTAACAGTAAGGCCTTCTGTTCTGTTCCTTCAGTAAGAAAGTTGTAGAAAGAGAAGCAACCAAATAAGCAAAGAAATACCTTGCTACTTCAATTTTATCAATTTTACTGTTGGAATATGGTTTCCCCATATAAAGCTGATCCGGACAACCAAGCCAACCATCCAGAAGGTCTGCGCATGTAATTCAGAGGGAGTAATATTTAAGGGAGTCCTTGCATACGACATGATTCAGGAAAGTACAGTGTGGGATGCCATTATAATTTTAAGGTTGGGGTTGTTTTCCTGAGATAGAATCAAGAAATCGAGTTATCCTCAGCACAAGCAGGAGAGTAAAAATTGAGGAGCCTATGATGACAACTTGAACTCGTAGCTGCTGATGGTCAACAGCCTCCATTGTCCACCCACCCGCGGTCATCAGCAGTTGCGCCCTTGCCCAAGCCGGGCTAGTGTCTGCCACCGCTGAGCATTATATACATTTGACTCCATTGGCACCATCACACAGTTGCACAAATAGACACAAAAGAGCAGCCAACTTATCACTATTTGGTGGAAAGTAGTCGAGACATTGCTGCCTAATGATTAGACGCAGACCTCAGTATAACCAACGCCTTGTGTATAAAATTTGCCTTCTAGAAAGCAAAACATGGACAAATGGTAAGGAAATATAGCTGCTTGCGTACTAAACGATGATCTTATTCCTTTAAAGGGTCTACTAAAAATAAATAAGCATCAATATGTATGACCACACAAGCCATTAAATCTTGTGCTTTTAAATTTTCAATTACAGCAATGGAGTTCATTTTCGAGGGATTTTTAACGATCATGTATAATAACTCGAATGAAGATCTGAAAGTACCTTGTAGGAAAGCTGATTGCAAAATTACAAATTGTAAGCCAAATCAGTTCAAATCTGACCAAACTCTGGATGACTATCTCATGATGCCCAATATACTGCTCTTTCAAGGCATCAAACAAAGTGCACTCCCTATGAAATGTGAAATCGAGAAACAATCAGCGCCTATGGACACACGTCAATAGCAATGCAAAATAAAGAAATAAGCAAGCAAACACTCAACAACCTACCGAATGTTAGGATTAAGACATCCAGATGCTCCATAGTTTTTTCTTCTGGTGGAGCACAATGCTTACTCGAGATCAGATTCTACCCCGGATGAGTGTATGCATCGACAATAGTAAATTTCTCTCCAAGACTGTTGAAAAGAGCCAAAGGCATGAAGAGTATTACCAAGCCAAGCAAACAGTAGCAGACACGCAGAACAATTGATGTGCGGAATTACCTGTCACTAAACGAATTTATGTCAGGGATATCCTCATTGATATACCAAAAGCAGGCCAAGCGACCAATGAGCCCCTTGTACCTGTCGGAAAGAAACAAGAAGGAAAAAAATTATCAAGGACACTGATCATAAAGAATCAAGAGCGTTGTATAGAAAGCATCCGAAATAAATGTCACAAACAATGCGTTCTTTCTCAATACACAACAAGCATAATATAGTGTAGAAATAAACCTTGCTTCTCTAGACCTTTAATCAAGCTATGAAGGACATAATGTCAAAATGATAACTGCCGAGAAAGGAAATCACTAACATCCATGTGCAATATGTGACTGAGGTTAATGCACATAGGAATATTAAAACCTGCAGGTATTTCTTGGTACAGAGCAGACCTACGAAATCTATTACAAAGCACGTGCTTGGAGAAGACACGGTCTCGCTCCTCTTTTTCTGTCGCTGCCGCTGCCCGCGTTGCCTGCCTTTTTCTCTCTAGCACCATGGGGATCGGGGGAAGGGGAGCTAGGGATGGAAGGTGGAGGGGCTAGCGTGGGGAGGAGGAGGAGGAGAGGCTGCGGCATGGGAAAGAGAGAGGGGGAAGGGGGGAGGCGGCGGCAGCGGCTAGGAGGGAGGTCGAGGAGGAGGAGGGACGGCCGCGTGCTGTCGTGGGCGTGGGTGGGGAAGCTGATGCAACCAGACACCAAAGCACCCAGCTCGGCGAACATAGTCACAAGTTCTACATCATTACAATACGTATAGAACAACCAGCACAACAACCTGATGCAGCTGCAACTGCCTCAGGCTTAGAATTGTGGAACCGGCTGGACTGATATGGACGTTTCACTCCATAACTTTGCAGTGTTTGAAATGATCATCGCCTAGTCAGTAAAACAACTAATTCTACAGGATTTTATATGCTACCCAAATCTTATAACCCTAAACCCACACCAGATTTTGGAGAGGAAAACATGGGAGGTGAAGTAGAAAACACTTGAACTATTTTCCAACTATCGCGTCATTATGTAGAGTGAAGATGAGAACGGTCCAAGTAGTAAATATAGTAATTTAAATCTTGTGCTTTTTATGGGATTTTTTCCCCTCAGACATGTGAAGCAAAAAAAATCACTTTGAGATGGCAGTTTCACAAGTAATTCAAAATCATGGCCAATACAGAAGTGAATAACAGGAAGGGTAAATTTAACTATAAGTATTTCCTCTGTGTCCTACTCAAAGTGTTAACCAGTTAGAAACACAACATATTTAACTCCAAAAATATACTACTGTCAGAACAAACCAAGCCTATGCAATAAAGAGTAATAAAGATTAAAGAGAGAAAGATATTTCACCTAGGGCTTTAATGATCGATTTGGCCATGGCGATGCTGTCCATGGAGAGAAGCACATAGAGAGAGGGATGACATGATGGGGAAATCGTTGTAGCCACCACCAAGATGCTTTCCTCACGGGCTTGAAATATTCTGAAGTTCTAGTGTTATTTGTTCTAGTCTAAGAAGACAAGGAAGAGCAGCAATATCTAGAGTGTAGTAGCAGATGAGACTAAAGGAGATTACCAGGAGGTTTGCAAGGATGCCAGTTGCCACGGATCCAAAGGGGTGTTGTCAGCAGTGCTAGCGCACACGTCACAGATAAATAGTATGGCTGTATGGAGAACCCAAAAGTCAACAAGCCACATTCAACACTTCAAGACACATATTTATGTGAATCAAAACCCCCAGTGTTGACAGAGAAGTAAAACTGATTAATGAGGGAGAGGAATAGACTGGGAACTGAAAACCATCCTCTTTAATTTTTTCAATTAATCGTTTTCTTCTGAACATGAACACTGAACACAGACTGCCACTGCTCTGCTTCGACATACTTGGGAAGATTGTCTTGACTATGGCTGTCAAACTGAGTGACAACACTGCTGAGTGAACAGAATAGGGTATGGCCAGCCACTAATCAGGTCAGAGCCAGCCAGGCCTAAGCAGGAAAGAATGTTTCAGGCATTTGTTCTGGAAAAAAAAATGCATTTGATGCTGGGATCGTTTTTCTTTCGGCTGTACGGGAAAAAAATGCATTTACAATTCCTTCATTTTATAGCCCAATGGTTGCATCATTTTGTAGGTTGCTTAACATAAAATGTGATGTTGCTGCTACATGGCAGTACAAGAAGGAAAGTGCAGCCACAGTAGGGGCAAAAGCTCAAAACCCATGTTTGTGTATTAAATACAAACTGATGTAGTTGCTGCATCTTAATAGAGCCTAGTAAGAGGTTTATCACGATTCTGCTATCTTGTACATTTGAAGGATGAAAATAAAATAGCACATTTTAGCGATTTAAAATGGAAAACTAATGAAATCGTCATATTAAGCGTAACACTTTGCAATGCACCTGAGTTAAGATGACTAATTACTGTAGAAACCAGTACAGAAACTGAACATTGACAACACATAACACAAGATTAGCTTCTGACTTGTAGGGAGTTCCCAATTTAGTTTACCAACACAACTGTAAGGTCCATAAAAGATATTTCATGGTATTGCAGAGTGGATCTATGATGGGACTCCCTGATTATAATTACTGATAAATGGGGAGCATCCAAAAGTCATAGACAAAGAAAATTGCACCATCAAAATTGGAGTACCTTCTTACCTGGGCCGGGGGAAGACATGCACCAAAATACCAAATAGATCGGCAGTGGACGTTCGTAATTTTGACTCCAAATAGTGCCAAGCATATATACCAAGGTATGACCAACACCCACCACCAATCCCAGCAACTTGACGGTCCATGCTGGGTAGAGCACCAGGTGCAGGTATCGTTGCCCAGCAGCCGTCCGCCGCACTGCACATGTTCCTTTTGCTTTGCGAGGAAGAGGCAGAGCGCATCCTCCCAAGCAGCACGCCTGAGCCCCAACCTCCTCGCAGCTCCTGATCCAGGAGCGGATCGAGCCGCCGCCAACCGCCAGGTCTCGCCCGACCTCGCCGGAACAGGCGGACGCCGGCGGATGACCCCCTCCCGGCAGCCGACAGATCGAGCCGCCGCCCACCGCCAGGTCTCGCCCGACCTCGCCGGCACAGGCGCACGCCGGCGGATGACCCCCTCCTGGCAGCCGACGCACCTCAAACTCCTATTTCCTCTCTTTCTCCCTCCTCTCCTTCCTTCTCTCTCTCCCTCTCTCCTATAGGGGCTGGTCCATGGCGCTGCAACGAAACAAGCGCCGCCGCCGTTGCCCTTTGCCTGCAAGTCACCGCCACCGCCGCCGAGCGGACGCGGGAGAGGAAGAGACGAGCGACGGCGACCATGCGCTGGGGGCAGAGGAGGAGAGAAGTGAAGGGGAGGAGGCTGCGGCGCAGTGGTGGTGCTGGAGCCCGTGGTGGAGAGAAGGAGGGGACGAGGGGCTCGAGAGGCGATTGGCGTCTCGAAGACGGAAACGATTGGTCGCTTTCACGCTCGCTGAGTCCATCCACCTTTTACTGCAGCACACCCCTCTTTTCACCTGAACGGCCGAACCCACACACGCACAGTGGTCCCGCGAGGAAGGATGGCCCAGATGTCATCCACCAAACTGCAAAGCCATGGAGTGAGTTAAAACTGACGGCCGGATGTTTGACAGCGAGTTGAAAAGTACCGAAAACTTTACAGCGATGCACAACGGGCGAACCAGGTCGAAGGCCCGACTCAAACGCTCCAAGCAGTCTTTATATGTTCAATTATGGCTACTCAAGTTGTCTACTGAAAAACATGTTTTTTGTTGTCAAAATACATGTCAACAGGATTTTGCTTATTCTGTTGTGTTTTGTTAATTGTTTAGTATCTATCCTTTATTATTATTATGGCTACTCAAGTTGACTACTGAAAAACATGTTTTTTGTTGTCAAAATACACGTCAACAGGATTTTGCTTATTCTGTTGTGTTTTGTTAATGGGATAACTGATCCCTTTTCACCTTTTGTTAACTGTGCATGATTTAGTCGCTACACGCGGTCTTCTATGAGCTATCTCCCCAGTTGCAGCCCATCTTAGAGAAGGATAGCGTCCGGTGCTTACTCAACTTTTTGGTGAGCAAGCGGGGTATGACATGGAAACATACCACCACCTCACAAACCTTAACTTACATGATCAGTCATGATGCCCTACGATGTGCAAAAGTTATATTGGAGGGCAAGGCACCAAGGCTCAATGGACACCATGCCAATCCCAACTGCATTAACCCATATGGATACTTCCCGCTCCATGAAGCTGCCGAAAGGTTTTCTGTTGACATGATCAAGTTACTCTTTCGTCATGGTGCATCAGCCAATGTACGCACAGTCGGGGATAACATCATTGAGAACCTACTCCCACTCCATGTTGCGGTCGAAAATACTTGCCTGCATAAGTATTTGGAGGATAATTTATTTCCATACCAGAACCATCGGGATTATATCTACAAGATTATCCATCTGCTATGCATGCCTGAAATGGTTTGTTTCACTACCCTCTCTAGACAATGTGGTTTTGCAGCATTATAAATAAAAGGAAGCTTCGGTATTGTCATAGATCATGAATTGCTGTTAATAAGTTAATAATGATACCAAAGGGCTAGAATATTACATCTCCAGTTGCCAGATACTGAATTGTTCTTATATTTTGTATGTATCCATCTGTTGTTGAATATTCTTCTTTAGAGGCTTGCAGTCAGCAATTCTATTCCGTTCAGCTTTTTTGTTTTTGCCCTGAAGATTATCCCCATTCCAGTAGTTACTTTGATAGGAGGAATTTGTTCTTTACCACTTATTTGCATACATATGCTTAAAGGCACTAAGATTATTTTTATGTGGTGATTGCTTTACAGAAAATCTTTTTGGATACGGTTAGACTGCTACCAGAAAGAACAGATAATCTAGTTGATGAGATATGGAATTACGTGAAGGATGGAAAACTTGTCCAGTCTGCAGTTTTACTTCTGTCAGCTCAAGCGCAAATCCGTGGGGGCTGTTCCTCCAAATGTAACGGCTATAATAAGCGTGATGGGTTTGATATTATCATGTGCCATATAGTGAGACATTTGGTTACCCTAAGATCGGAGAACAAAAATACAAATACACGGAAGCTGCGTGAGGAAGAGAGAGTATTTATGGAGTTTGCGGGCCTGCTTGTTGATATTGTTTCCCAAGCTGGTGAAGCCCTTTCTGCATACATTCAGGCACATTCAGAGGTACCACCTTTCTTGTCTATTGTAGTTGCAGTTCTTAAACCTTAATATCTAAATTACATTATAGAAGATGTCTTTGAAAGATCATGAACTAACTGTGGCGAGAATAATGCTAGTACTTATCATGTCTATTGAGAGAAAGACAACAATACTTGTTTGTTTAACAGACTTCTATGTTATGATTTTGTTTTGGAAAAGTATCTCCATGTACTTTGCAAAAATCTCTTTAATTTATGAAGTTGAGATTTGAGTAAAGGAAGAATTGTTTAATCGTTAGAGATATCTATACCCCATTTAGTATACCAGTTTTTGAATCTGATTTTACCCTGCATCTACAGTGTTCATGCTAAATTCTGAGCAGTTCTACCCATCGATTGAATGAATCAGACGGTGAAAACATGAGCGAATCCCTGCAACATCAGCCGTATTTATTTCATCCCATGGATTGCATTCGCGCAGAGCAATGTGCCCTGTCATACTAGACTGACAAGCCTACACCATAGGTGAACCAAGACCTGCCGTGCTTACTGCCTTACTGGCCCATGCGGAGTAGCTAATAGCTAAATAAATAAAGGCGTCAATGCCACGGTCAGCTCCAATATGCACTGGAGCACAATCCCGTGTACATACGTATAGCAGCAGCATTTCACTATGCTTGGGTTGGTATTCACTAGAGAGACACACGCGCTTCGCCGTGACAGGAAGCTGGCGGTTTGGCATGCACTTATAAGTTATAAGCAGGCTGTACATCGGCTGAGTCATTTGATTGGCAGGTTCAGTTTGGCTGAATGAAGCGGAGATGGTTAAGTGCCCTTCCCCGCACCGGAAATACATGTAGGTGATTGGACATGTACTTTTAAAGCAATCAAGCTGCGGTGCAATTTTTCATAAAGCTATATATACCATACATATCTTGCTGCTTGATCCATTTAAAAAAAGAAACATATATTGCTGCTTTGTAGGGCAATGGTTTTACTTCTTTGGATTGCAAAACCCATCATCACTTATTTTTTCAAGCACCGGTCATTTGATATCCTGCATTAGCACCACTCGGCAAAATAAATAAAGCATTAATCGGACCAATTAGCATCATGCCATCTTCCTGAAAAGACAGTTTTATAGGCGTAAAGTGGCTTTTCATGGATAAATGATAGATCATGTCAAGTTCAGATGAGATACACTGGGAGAAAAGAGAGGAAGATTCTAATACAGTTTGTTGAGACACTACTTCATTCACTATGGCTTGCTGGCATTGATCTACACAGGAAATGATTTTTTTATAGAAGGGTTTCCCTTGATTATTTCCATTAAAAGAAACCAACAACTGCAAAGTTCACAGCCTCACATCCCAGCCAGTATCCCCAGCAAATCAGTTTACTGTTTTCAAATTCTTCTTCCATGTAAATAAAACTATTAACTACATCATCCGTCCGCAGATGGCCTCAGAACCCTCCGTATCCCTTGTCCTTAAGGCTTTAGAGAGATGGCAGCAGTATGGATCATGGCCTCAGAACATAACACTAATCTATTTCTTATGGAAGGCAAATTAAACAGGTATTAATGCCAAATTGGTATGCTGATTTTTTTGAGAACTTTCTGAGAAAACACTTGGTAGCACGTACCACTTACTAGTACAAGTAAGATGCAGTTCATGACTCCCACTTTGTGAAGTGTCTAGATTGCGAGATTACAATACATGTGGAAGCTAATAAATTTTGCTTAAGGAATTCATGATGAGTCAATGAAGTAAATTTTAATATGTTGTTGTTATGACCGGCGTGTTAGGGGCTTAGCCTAGTCAGTTGTGGCCCAGTCCATCTTATCGTTATTAGGGGCTTAGCCCAATTATCATTATTAGGGGCTTGGGAGTCAAGTAAACCTCTCTATATAAAGAGAGGAGATGTATCAATCTAATCAAGCAAAGAAGCAATCATATTTGCTCGGCTTCCTTAGGGAGCCGGGAGACCTAACCCTAGCCACCTCCTTCCCTGCGCCATCTCCCTCTCAACCGCTGCCTCCTCACGCACGACGGCGCCCAGCCGCCGGCGGCCGCGAGTTCGCCCACGACCAGCTCCCTCCTTCCCCTACAACCTCCGGCCTAGACCCGGTAGAACCCTAGTTTCTACCAGTTTGGTATCAGGTAGCTCAGTTCCGATCATGTCTTCACCGCCGCCCACCCCGTCGCTTTCGCTGCCGACCGGCACCACCGCGCCGCTGGCCATCTCCACCACGCCACTGCCCTTCCCGTCTGCGCCGCTGGTCGCATCCTCTGGTGCCGCCACCGCCCAGATGCCGGCGCCCTCCACCGCACCACCGGCCGCCGCCTACACCCCGGAGGAGATCACCGGGGTCCTCAACAACCTCATCACAGCCGTCCAGGGGATCCGGCTGTACCTGGCTAGCCCCTACGGGCGGCCGCCGCCCCTGCCGCCACCGGGCCGCCGCCCCTGCCGTGGTACTCGCCTCATCCGAGGGCCTCCTCGGCGTTCGCTGGGACGCTGCAGCCCCAGCTGCAGCTGCCGCAGTGGCCGGCGCCGGCACCCGCTGCACCTACAACGCCCATAGCCGCCCCCGCGCTGCCGTGGCTGCCGCGACACCAGGCGGCCTTCGCCGCGCTCGCCGGGCCGCTGTAGCTGCCATCCATCGCCACCACCGCCTAGCCTTGGCTGCAGTGGCAGTCGCCGCTCCTGGCGGCCTCCGCCGCAGAAGCCGCTGCCACTGCCCGGTGCACCACCGCAGCAGCCGCTGCAGCTACAGCAGCCACCGCCGGTCAGCTCCGGCCCCGCATCGACCGCGTCGGCGGGTGTCCCGCTCAACCAGGTTCGGTTCCCGCCCTCGCCGTCCCCGCTACCGGCTTGGTTGACCGAGTCATCGTCTCAGCCGGTCTACACGATGGCCTCGGGCCCGCCACACATGCCGTCACAGCAGGCGCAGTACGGCGGGTCCTCAAGTTCCGCGGGTCCCTACGTTGGCCTCGACGCGACGCAGTTCCACGGGGGGCCCCCTATGATCACCAACCCGGCGCCGCTGCTCTGCATCGCCGAGCCGTACCCCCACGGCGGTCATACCCAAACGGCGTCGTACCTCCACAGCGGTCATACCCAGAAGGCGCCGCGCTTCGCCAAGCTCGCCTTCACCACCTACGACGGCACCAAGGACCCCCTCAACTGGCTTAATCAGTGTGACCAATTCTTCCGGGGGCAACGCACGCTTGCGTCAGACCGCACCTGGCTCACTTCATATCACCTCCGAGGCGCCGCATAGACTTGGTATTACGCTCTCGAGCAGGACGATGGTGGCATGCCTCCATGGGAGCATTTTCGCAAGCTCTGCCTCCTTCGCTTCGGGCCGCCGATATGCGGGAGCCGGGTGGCGGAGTTGGGCCGTCTTCCCTTCACCTCTATGGTGCAGGACTTCACCGACCGCTTTCAGGCTTCACGTGCCACGCGCACGGCGTGCGGGCTCACCAGCGGGCTGAGCTCTTCGTCGGCGGTCTACCAGATCATATCCGCGTGGACGTGGAGCTGCAGGGACCCCAAAACCTCCAAACGGCCATGTACTATGCCCGCGCGTTCGAGCGCCACGCGGTGGCCATCCAGCAGGCGTCACCGTCCCGGGCCGCTGGGCCGCCACCCTGGCTGGACGTACCCGCGCAGGGTCGTCCTACTCAGGTTTCCGCGGCACCCCTCGCCGCGACCGCGGCCCGCCCGTTCCGCCGGCTCACCCCGGCCGAGCAACTCGAGTGTCGCCGCTGTTAGAGTTATAATATAAGTCATGTACCCCTTTTGTATTTATCCCGTTGTATAAGGGGTTTCCTGCATATGTTCCACACCTGTACATGTATATATATCGGCCTATGCCCTCATGGGAATACAAGTTGCTTATTTCCTAACATGGTATTAGAGCCTAGGTTTAGGTCTTCTCGGACGCAGCAACTCGTCCTCGTCTCCCGATAGAATTTAATTTTTTTTCGCCTGCCGTGTCTTCAGCCGCCGACTGCTGGTTCTCATCTTCCGATTGGATCAGCAGGAACGTCACCTCCCGATTGGATCTCACCTCCCGTCGCTGACTCCCAAGGCTGCAGCCGCCGGACGCCTATCCTTCCCCATCGAGTTCCTTGCAAGGACCGCCTGTTGCCTGCAGTTTGGATCACGTGGCTGCAGCCTGCTAGTTCTTACCTCCCGCTTGGATCAGCAGGAACGCCGCCTGGTTCTCACCTCACGTCGCCGCCTCCCAAGGCTGCAGCCGCCCGACTCGCCTGCTGGTGCTCTGGGCCGTCCGACTCGAACCATCTGCTTCCTGCCGCCCGACTCGCCTGCTGGTGTTGGACGTGGTCATCTGACTTTCTGTTGATCGCAAAAAAAACGCGATGACTGCTGCATCGGGCTATGTTGCCGTCCCTCGCTGTCCGGTGATCTTCGATGGTTCTAACTACACCGAGTTCACTGGCTTCATGCGCATTCACATGCGTGGCATCCGTCTCTGGGGTGTTCTTTCTGGCGAGGTCTGTTGTTCGCCACGTCCGGTTCCTCCGGTGGCCCCTACTCCGCCGACTCCATCGGTTCTTCCTACGGATGCTAATCAGGCTGCCAAGGATGCGGCTAAGCTTGCTGATGAGGCTGCTGATCGTGCTTATGATGAGAGGGTTTTGGCTTATGAGGAGGCTCTTCAGACGTATCATGGTGCTCTGTCTGTTTACACCCAGTGGCTTGATGATGATGCTCGTGCTGCAGCTGTTCTCACTGCTAGTGTTCTGCCTCAATTTGCTTCTGAGTTTCTGGGTCTTCCTACTGTCTTTGAGATGTGGACCCGTCTTCGTCAGCGCTATGAGCCCTCTGGTGATGCCTTATACCTTTCTATGGCCCATCAGGAGCATGCTCTTCAGCAGGGTGACTCTACTGTTGATGACTTCTATGCACAGAGTTCTGCTATTTGGCGCCAGCTTGATTCTCTCCGCAGTGCTGGTTGTCGTACTTGCCCCTGTTGTCAGGCTGTCCAGGCCAATTTGGAGTTTCATCGCGTCTACGAGTTCCTGTCTCGGCTCCGTAAGGAGTTTGAGCCCCGGCGTGCTCAGTTGTTTGCTCGTGGCCGTATTTCTCTCATGGAGGCGCTTTCTGAGATTCGTGCTGAGGAGACTCGCTTATGTGGTGCTGGTTTGCTGGAGGTTCCCTCTGTGCTCGCTACTCGGGTTTCTTCCACTCCACCCGCTGCACCGACCCCTTCTCGCTTGAGTGCTCCGCCGCTCTTGCCCACTCCTTCTGGAGGCTCCGGTCGCCCCCGTCCACATTGTGACTACTGCAACAATGATGGTCATATTGAGTCCCAGTGCTACACGAAGCGGAAACACCTGCGTAAGGCGCGATCATCATCTTCAGGGACTTCGTCATCTACCTCGACAGCTTCAGCCATTGCTTTGACTGAGCAGGATATTCTGAGACTTAAGCGTCTGCTCGCGGCTTCAGGTTCTTCCTCGGCGGGTACTGCTGGTTCTGTGACTGATGCTTCCCGCACTGAGCAACCGCCCTCTACACAGTCAGGTACATCCCCATGGGTTCTGGATTTTGGAGCTTCTTTTCATATGTCTTCTCATTCTTCCACTTTGTCCTCTCTTCGATCGCTAGATTCTCCTGTTCATGTGTTCACTGCTGATGGTACTCCACTTTCTGTTGCTAGTAGAGGCAATCTTTCCACTCCTTCTTATTCTGTTCCCGATGTTGCTCATGTTCCTCAACTTACCATGAATCTGCTTTCTGCTGGTCAACTTACTGATTCTGCTTGTCGCGTCATCCTTGACGTTGACTCTTGTTCTGTCCAGGACCGTCGCACGCACACTCTGGTTGGGGCTGGCCCTCGCCGCCGTGATTCTCAGGGTCTTTGAGAGTTGGACCGGCTTCATGTTCCTTCCGCTGCCACCATCATCGCCAGTTCCTCTGCTTTAGCTGCCTCCGTTACTGGTTCCTTCAAGCAGTGGCATCATCGACTTGGTCATATGTGTGGTTCTCGGTTGTCGTCTTTAGTTCGTCGAGGTCTTCTGGGGTCTGTCTCAGGAGATGTCTCTTTAGAGTGTCAGGGTTGTCGTCTTGGCAAGCAGATTCAGTTACCATATTCGCATAGTGAGTCAGTGTCTAAACGTCCTTTCGATTTAGTCCATTCTGATGTATGGGGTCCGGCTCCTTTCGCTTCGAAAGGTGGTCATAAATACTATATTATTTTCATAGATGATTTCTCCCGTTACACATGGCTTTATTTCATGACTTCTCGTAGTGAAGTGTTGTCTATTTATAAGCGTTTTGCTGCCATGGTTCATACTCAATTCTCTTCACCCATTCGTGTTTTTCGTGCTGACTCTGCTGGCGAGTATATCTCTAAGATGTTGCGTGGTGTTCTTGCTGAGCAAGGAACTCTCTCTCAATTCTCTTGTCCTGGTGCTCATGCTCAGAATGGCGTGGTTGAGCGAAAGCATCGACATCTTCTTGAGACGGCTCGTGCATTGATGATTGCTGCCTCTCTGCCGCCTCATTTTTGGGCTGAGGCCGTCTCCACCTCCACCTATTTTATCAATATACAGACTTCCGCTGCTCTACAGGGTGGTGTTCCTTTCGAGCGTCTTTTTGCTCGTTCTCCCGATTATTCGATGCTTCGCTTGTTTGGTTGTGTTTGCTATGTTCTTCTTGCCCCTCGCGAACGCACCAAACTGACAGCTCAGTCTATTGAGTGTGTCTTCTTAGGCTACAATGATGAGCATAAGGGTTATCGTTGTTGGGATCCTATCGGTCGTCGGATGCGTATCTCTCGAGACGTGACTTTTGATGAGTCTCGTCCCTTCTATCCACGCCCATCTTCCTCGACTTTTTCAGTGGAGGATATCTCTTTCCTCACTTTTTCTGACTCACCTCTCACCCCCGTCTAGCCTGTGCCTATTCGTTCCACTCCCTCTTCTTCTCCACCTCTAGTCGATTTGCAGCCACCATCTTCCCCGGTCTCCTCACCTAGCATGTCACCAGATTCTACACCTTCATCTCCGGTGACTTCTTCGTCGCCACCCCCCGATTCTACCTTGGCGATTCCTCCTTCTATTGTGCCATCTTTTCCTCAGCATTACACTCGTCGTTCACGACCCGTGGATGCCTCTGTGGATGAGTCGTCATCTTCCTCTCAGCCTACTTATGGCTTGCGTTCTCGTCCTCTTCCGCCTGTTGATCGCTTTGGATTTCCCACTGTTGGTGCTGCTGTTCTTGAGCCGACTTCTTACCGTCAGGCTGTTGTTCATCCTGAATGGCAGTTTGCGATGGCAGAGGAGATTGCTGCTCTTGAACGCACTGGTACTTGGGATCTTGTTTCTCTTCCTCCCGGAGTTCGCCCCATCACTTGTAAGTGGGTCTACAAGGTTAAGACTCGCTCTGATGGTTCTCTTGAGCGTCATAAAGCTCGTCTTGTGGCTCGTGGTTTTCAGCAGGAGCATGGTCGTGATTATGACGAGACTTTTGCTCCTGTGGCCCATATGACCACTGTTCGTACCCTTCTTGCCGTTGCCTCTGCACACCACTGGTCTATATCTCAGCTTGATGTTAAGAATGCCTTTCTTAATGGTGAGCTGCGTGAGGAGGTGTACATGCAGCCACCACCTGGGTATTCTGTTCCTGATGGCATGGTATGTCGTCTTCGTCGCTCTCTCTATGGCCTTAAGCAAGCCCCCAGCGCCTGGTTCGAGCGTTTTGCCTCTGTGATCACTGCTGCTGGTTTTTCAGCAAGTGTTCATGATCCAGCATTGTTTATTCACCTTTCTCCTCGTGGTCGGACTCTTCTTCTTCTCTATGTTGATGACATGATCATCACTGGGGATGACCCCGAGTATATTGCCTTTGTAAAGGCCCGTCTTAGTGAACAGTTTCTTATGTCTGATCTTGGACCTCTTCGCTACTTTCTTGGGATTGAAGTCTCTTCTACCTCTGATGGATTTTTTATATCCCAGGAAAAGTATATCCAGGATCTTCTTGCTCGTGCTGCTCTTACTGACGAGCGCATTGTTGAGACTCCTATGGAGCTCAGTGTTCACCTCCGTGCTACTGATGGTGATCCTCTCCCTGACCCGACGCGTTATCGTCATCTTGTTGGCAGTCTTGTCTATCTAGCTGTCACTCGTCCGGACATCTCTTATCCGGTTCATATTCTGAGTCAGTTTGTCTCTGCTCCCACATCGGTTCACTATAGTCATCTCCTTCGTGTTCTCCGATATCTTCGGGGCACGATCTCTCACCGTCTATTCTTTCCTCGCTCCAGTTCCTTACAGCTTCAGGCCTATTCGGATGCTACGTGGGCTAGTGATCCTTCAGATCGCCGTTCACTTTCTGCTTACTGTGTTTTTCTTGGTGGTTCTCCCATTGCCTGGAAGACGAAGAAACAGATTGCAGTTTCCCGTTCGAGTGCCGAGGCTGAGTTGTGAGCAATGGCTCTTTTGACGGCAGAGGTGACTTGGTTGCTTATTTCCTAACAGCCGCCAAGGGTTGTGCTTCAACTGCGACGAGCCCTACGCGCCCGGCCACGTCTGCCCGTGACTCTTCTACCTGGAGGCTGCGGACTACATTGAGGAGCCCGCCGCCGCCGCCGGGCTCGTCGACCTGCCCACCCCAGCTGCCGCAGAGGTGTTTGGTGACAGTTGATCACCTCGAGGAGTTCCACAAGCGCTTCCCCGCCTTCCAGCTCGAGGACGAGCTGTTTGTGCAGGCGGGGAGAAGTGTTATGACCAGCGTGTTAGAGGCTTAGCCCAGTCAGTTGTGGCCCACTCTATCTTGTCATTATTAGGGGCTTAGCCCAATTATCGTTATTAGGGGCTTGGGAGTCAAGTAAACCTCTTTATATAAGGAGAGGAGATGTATCAATCTAATCAAGCAAAGAAACAATCATATTTGCTCGGCTTCCTTAGGGAGCCGGGAGACCTAACCCTAGCCACCTCCTTCCCTGCGCCATCTCCCTCTCAGCCGCCGCCTCCTCGCGCACGACGGCGCCCAGCCGCTAGCGGCCGCGAGTTCGCCCACGACCAGCTCCCTCCTTCCCCTACAACCTCCGGCCTAGACCCGTTAGAACCCTAGTTTCTACCAGTTGTTATGTACTTTATTGGACCAAGTACATTTATTCTTAGTGTCATATATGTTTATAACAGTGTTGGCATACTGTTCTATTGCCTTCCAGCTCATATCGCATAATTGCAAGTTTATCCTCCAAACCATTATTTCCATCATCTCGCTGCTACAATTGGCCACATGATTGCCACATTATATGTGCTATCTATGCGTTGCCATTACCTTTTTCTTCCTATTATATCTTGTAACAACAGCTTGTACGTCATGCAGGTGCCCCACGTGGAGGTTCTGGAGCGGGTTTCTTCTATCCTCAAGGAGTATGGGTTTTGCCCAACTGGAGAAATCGTTGATGTTAAGAACCTGTATTACTCTTGTGTTGCTTCCTATAATAATTTTCTATGCAAATACTTAGTTTAGCTTGTTGATTATCTAATTTTTTTCTTCCACTTGTTCTTGAAGCTGCCCTTACAACTGCGTAATGTCGGATGAAGAATTATACCACAAAGGTGTGTTGGGCTTAAGTGACTGTTTTCAGATTTAATAACATGGACCCTAACTTTCATGGAAAGCAGGGCTTATGAATTCAACCAAGGGAGTTACAGGAACGGATAATCCGTGTGCTACAAAGGAAGAAATACATGTACTGGAGCATTCTATCTTCACTTCTTGTTCTTTTGGCAAATCCCTTGTGAGCATTGGTTGGTATTTGTTTTTATCTCTAAGTTAAATCAAATCACGCTTAGTTAACTATTGGTACAGGATGTTACATAGAAGCCAAAATATTATCTCTTGATTAGAAAGGCAAAAGTGGTCTCATCTTCTTTAGTTAACTATTGGTACAGGATATTACATAGAAGCCAATATATTATCTCTTGATTAGAAAGGCAAAACTGGTCTCATCTATAATCTCTGTCTTTGCCCAAGGAATTCATCACCACCTTGCCCCCCCCCCCCCCCCCCCCAGCGGTGTTTACACTGCAGTTATCTACATGCCTCAATTTCTGTATGTTTCATGTTTTAGTTTATCCTTTGAATGGGGCAATGCATACTTTATATAGCAGCCCTACATTTCAATACCCTGTGAATGGGGTAGTTAGAGGAATGGATGCCTTTTTTTATAAAGGAGTTGATTCCTCTTGTGCTAGCATCTATTCTTCCGGGGTTTTACCTTCTTTTTTGTGTTTGTGGTATTGTGGTGACCTGTTGAAATTGTCTTGCTTGGTTTTGGTCGTGAATTTGGTGGAAGCGTTCAGAATCATAATATTCAGTATGAGTTCATATTGTGGTGAAGAATGAAATCTTTAGGAGTTTTCTCTGTTTGGGGACATGTGCTATCTCACAATTTTTAACCGAGGAATAATCACTGAAATTTACTATTCCAATTACTTTAAATTGCCTCTATATGCAAATGGCCTATTTGCGACCCCATGGCATTTGAACTAGTATGATTAGTCTGTCATGCTAATCTTACGGGGACTAGTGTATCTGTTTCCTGTCAACCTTTTGATGTAGGAAGAAGAGGAATTAATGATAGATATACTCCATGAAATATATCTTAACAGTGCATTTTTCTATAGGCTTGATCAAAACGAGACAAGTTTGACTAAGGACAAAGATAAAACGACTTGGAATTTGAAATGGAGAGCAATCTTTAGAGACAACGGCAAAGCATGTTTCACTTGCTATATCTGTCCCATGCATCAAGCTGGCTCAACAGCTTTTCATGTTCCTTAAGCTTGCTACAAACATAATTCGTAGCAAATAAATGATACTGTATAGCTTAAGAATGAAATTGTTCAATAATAATGCAAATAACATATACCATATCCAATAGCGAGTGTTGTTGGCTGATGATGCCGAATATGGATTTTTTTGGTTTTCTGATGCTTGTGCTTTATGTCATTGTGGGACAGGCTGCGAAAAAGTATCTGCCTAAAGGATGGGATAACACATTCACAAGGAGAAAGTTCTTCCCATATTGGAGATCAGTGCTACAGGCCCGGGCTTTTCTGCGGGTGTATCCATCCTATGCAACAGCAGATGCCAGTCGACCTACTGTGCCTACTCCAGTTCCAGGCCATAAGCTTCCGTCGTTGGGAAAAGCTCCACAACTGTTAAGCAATCGTCAATCCAGAAGACTTTTTGGTACCGCCGCGTCCGCAGCTAGGTCTGCGCTTGGTTATGAAGAGCTCCGTCGCTCCCCGGGTAGCTCAATGGACAGCACTTCAAGTCAAAATGACAGCCTTTCACTGCTGGGAGGAGTTACACGAGTAACAAATAATCATCGGCAATCTAGAAGACTCTTTGGTACTGCTGCGTCCATCCTCCTGAAGGTGGCAAGGAAAGCGTGAGCAGTTGGCCATATAGGCTGTGGTGAGTTCTGTCATTCCATTTGAAGTTCTTGAACATCAACATTGCCACCCTCATGCAAATAAGTGAGTTGTTTGATAGGCTTAGTTTATGTTGCCGCGTCTTATTTTTCTTGTGTTTTAGGCCTTGTTTGTTTGGGCTTTTGCTTCTGCTTTTATAACTTTTTCATTTTGACCGAAAAACCATAAAAGCTCCTAAATAGATTCTTTTGGAGCTTTTATAGCTTTTGATGAATCAATATAACAATATTTGGCTTCAAAAACCATAAAAACTCCAAAAGCAGAAGCAAAAGCGGTCTCTCGTTTTCACCTATCACTTATTTTTATTTATGACGAAATTTTAATGTGAATCTCTAGATTTTAATCTGAATCTCGTTATCTTGTTTTTGTTTGCGCAGGTTGCTGGTGGCACATCTACAAGTGCGTGCGAGCTGTCACTTGGTGCATTTTTCTCCTAGATGGGAAGATGAGGCTGCTGATTTGTGACGAAAGGAAGGAAGGCGCATAGGACACACGCGTGTCAAAGAGCGAAAGAAAGCTGTCTGTTTGGGTCTCTGCGTTGGAGTTGTTCTTAGAGCATCTCGAGCCGCCCTCCCCCCCCCCCCCCCGGCTTGAAATAGCGCCTCTTGGGGGCTTACCGGCGATATTTTCAATGTGTGTGTGTGTGTGGGGGGGGGGGGGGCTTCGGTTCCCAGACGCCGAGTTCAAACTCAAATTCGGCACACTTCGGCACAAATTCAACATAAACTAATTTGTATCACATAGTTCATCACAGAAATCAATATAAAATCAAATAGTTCAACAAAGCAAGCTCATAATTCGAACACAAATTAAAAAACATCGAACTAGGCGTTGCCCTTGAGCCTCTATAGGTGCTCCACCAGATCGTGTTGCAGTTCTTGATGCACCTGTGGGTCTCGGATCTCCTGACGCATATTGAGGAAGGTAGTCCATGCTGCCGGTACCTGGTGATCAACAGTTGCAAGAGGACTCTGCCTGAAATATGGTTCTGTGTCAAACACTGGCTCTTCCTGCTCGCTCTTAATGATCATGTTGTGCAAGATGACACAACAATTCACCACCTCCCACATCTGAGATTTCGACCAGGTCAGAGCGGGGTACCGAACAACAGCAAATCGAGATTGGAGCACACCAAATGCCCGCTCGATATCCTTCCTGCAAGCCCCCTGACACTTAGCAAAGTAGGAGTTCTTGCCTCCTTGCACAGGGTTTGAGATAGTCTTCACAAATGTGGACCATTTTGGATAGATGCCATCTGCTAGGTAGTATCCCTTGTTTTAGTGGCGTCCATTGACCTTGAAGTTCACTAGAGGAGCATGACCTTTAACAAGCTTGGCAAAGACATTCAAGCATTGTAGTATGTTGATGTCATTGTGCGTTCCTGGCATACCAAAGAAGGAGTGCCAAATCCGGAGGTCCTGTGTAGCCATTGCCTCAAGTACCACATTGCAAGCTCATTTGGCGCTTTTGTACATCCCCTGCCAAGCAAATGAATAGTTTTTTCCATGCCCAATGCATGCAGTCGATGCTTCCGAGCATCCCAGGAAATCCTCTTGTTGCATTCTGTGCTAGGATTCGAGCAGTGTCTTCAGCATTGGGTGATCGCAAGTATTGTGGTCGAAACACTTCCACCACTGCCCTGCAGAACTTGTACAAACACTTAATGGTGGTGGACTCGGCCATGCATCCATAGTCTTCCTGTATATCATCGGAAACTCCGTATGCAAGCATCCTCATAGCTGTCGTGCATTTCTAGAGTGAGGAGAATCCAACTGTGCCGGTGCAATCCTTCTTGCAAATGAAATAGCTGCGAACTCCCGGATGACATTCACAATCTTGAGAAAGAGCTTCCGGCTCATCTGAGAACGGCCGAAATTACTTTCTCGCCATGCAGTGGAGCGTCGGTGAAGTAGTCTGCATAGAGCAAGCAATAGCCCTCCATTCGATGCCTCTCCTTGCTCTTGCGGCGGCCTGGCGCCGAGCCACCTTGGCGCAACTTTGCATCGTTCATGAACAGGCCGGCCAAAGCGGCGAGGATCATGAGGTGCTCTTCGTTATCGGTGTCGGTCTCGGCTTTCTCCTCCATCATAGCCGTGAACGCCTCCTCGTCGTCCGAGTCCATCACCGAAGAATAAAATCGTCGAACACCTCGCGGGCGTGGTGGGTGGGCAGCCGTCGGTATCCCCGCCTGCGTGGTTGGAGTCCTAGAAAGCTCGCCCAGGAGCGGGATGGAGGCTGTCGCGGTGAATCCCTCTCTTTCTGACGGGGGAATGGCCTTTCTAGCGATGGAGCAGCGGCTGCGGGCAGGTCGGTGGCGCCGGGATCGGCATGGCAACGAAAGGGGAAGTGGCGTCCTGCCGCGCGCAGGTCGAATCTCAGCGGGGAAAGTGTGTTTCTCGCCTGACAGTGGTGGCCCACGCGCCACTTTTCCTCTCGCCGGAGTCCCCAAGTGCCCCCAGTGTGCTGGGTTCCACCTGGGATCGCCGGGCCAAAAAATGGGCCAAATCGGCAGAATTCGGCATCCTGGGGCGCAACTAGGTTTTTTTTTGTTGCACCGGCGGAAAAAAAGCATCTTGAGGAGCCTGTTGGGGGTGCGGCTGGAGATGCTCTTAGCTACTTGGGCAAGCGATGGGCATTCGGTTAAAACAAATTTGGTTTATGTCATTTGGATTTTCTTTACATGCGGTTAGTAAAACTAATGTATAACTAAAAGCTAGTTTCAAAATTTCCCTAGTTGTACAGTACTGGGCCGGTCCGTTCTTTGGGTTTGTTTCTCCACGCTCGCTTGGTCAGAGCTTCATAGCCTTCTTTTGATTTTTATCTTTTTTTTCGTTTCTTCTTGGTTTTCTTTTTTCCTGATTTCTTTTTTTAACTGTTTTTTTTTCATTTCTTTCATGGTGTTCACTAGCTTTTCTTTTCGTTGTTTCTTCCTTGGTTTTCTCTTTTTTCTTTCTTTCTTTCTTTCTTTCTTTCTCTTTGTTAATTTCTTGGTTTTCATCGATTAGTTTTCATTTTTCATTGTTTCTTTTCTCGGTTTTCACTGTTTTCAGTCTTTTGCATTGGTTTTCTTTTTTTATATTATTGGATGTCTTTATTTTTATTTCTTTTTTGGTTGGTTTCTACCGGTTTTTCATGTCAACTTTTTTTGGGTACAAATTCAACTTTTTTCATATACATGAGATACCTATTTTATGAACATGATTTACTTTTTTTGAAAATTGTATATTTTGATGTCTACTTTTTTCTATATAATATATTTGTTTAATACAGGTTTAACGTTTTTCAAATACGTAGTCAACATTTTTCAATACACGATGAACATTTTTTAATGACAATAAACATTTTTTCGCACATGATGCATATTTTTTGTATACATCAAGAACATTTTTATATACATGTTTAACATTGTTTTCAGTAAAAAATTAACTTTTTATTTATTATATTTTTGTGTCTACTTTTTGTTTAATGTACGTTGTACATTTTTTGTATACACTAGAAATATTTTTTATACATGTTTAACAGTTTTTAGATACATAATCAATACTTTCCATACACATTCTACTTTTATATATTTTTCATATACATGACAAACATTGTTTTCTATACACATTTAATATTCTTTCAAATGCTTGATTAACATTTTTAATTTACTTGATTACATTTTTATTTGCTTGATAATATTTTTAAATACATGATCAATTTCTTTTTACACATTGCATATTTTTTGTATACATGATAACATTTTCTCTCTATATATATTTAACATTTTTTAATTATGGGTTAACATTTTTTGAATATTTTATGTAAAGTTTTTTTGGTAATATATGTATTTAGAATATTTGAAAGGATAAAAAAAGCAATAAACAAAAACAAAAGGTAAAAAAAAGCAGGAAAAAGCAAGGTTGTGGCCTCGTGCGTGCTTGGGCCGGCCTATCTCGCGCTCACATTTCAAAAACAAAGAAGAAAAATGAATCAATTTAATAAAAGTACTCTATCAGATTTAAATCAAAGACTTCCGCCTTAGCGGGTTTTGCTAAGCATGAATTGTCGTGTATTCATGCTTAGATATCTCGAATCATACGACGAACCTGAATAAAGCCGTATTGCCAGCTAATAACCGCTAAAAAAAATTATAATGTAACGACTCGGTTGCAGTGAAGAGGCATGACAAACAACACATCACGACCTCATTCATCCTTGTCTTATTCATCCCTCTTCCTTCTCAATGAACCTTTAACGGGGGTTCTCTATTTATTCATGATACTCATAATGTTACTTGCTATAGTTTCAAATAGTTTGTTGAACTTTTTTCGCCAAACAATTCAAAAAATAGTCTGTTAAACTTTCAGCTGAAGCTGATCTCTGTGCCAATGACACAACATGTGATCTAGCATCTACTCCCTCCGTTCCAAAATAGATGACCTAACTTTATACTAACTTTCATCTATTTTGAAATGAAGGGAGTATAAGGCTTAGGTGAAGTCAGGGGCAAAAGCCTCTTTGCAACCGTAGGTGGCCACGGTTCAGTGTTCCCACACAAGAAGAAAACATGGCTATTTCGCCAGTAGTGTTATGAAAAGAACCGCTCTGTCTGACGACATGACATATATGTGATAAGAGCATCTTCAACAAGTGCCCAAAAACTGGGCCATGCGCTAAAATTTAGGTTTTTTGGGTGCTGGACAGCTCCAGCAGAAGTTGTAAAACAGTGCGCGCGTAAAAAAAATTCGGCGCGTGCCGAAAAAGCTATCAACTGTAAATTTGAGGCGTTGTATTGCGCGTGCTTTACAATTTACACTGCGTGTTCTTTTGGACGCGCGTTTTTGGCATCTGCTAAAACAATGTTGGGTCCGGCATACTAAAAGTGATACCGTGACGCGCTAAAACTATTTTAGGGCTCTCTGAAAATTTTGTGAGCAATCAACACAATAAAAAGAACGCTCTGTCCGGCTAGGGTACGACCAGACATCCATTACCACAGTCCACCTCCCCGCTGGCGAGTGGCGACGGCGCCCTAAAGGCCAACTCCACCGCGCGACCCTATCCTGTCCGCCCCCGTCCGTTTGGGGTAAAAGGGACAAACGAGACGGCCCAACGCGCGGGCGCAAACGGACTTTTGTCCGCTTTGTGTCTGCTTTCGACCCATCCGTGGCCCAAGTTTGCGCCGCTTTTGGGGTGAAACGGACACCACGCGGACGCGTGGGTCGTCTGCGCGTGTCCTCCCCTGGCCCGCCCGTCGGTGGCACAGGACGGGCCTTTTTCTATCCGCCCCCCTCCCTCCCTCCGGCCGCATCCACTCCACTCTTCCCCTCTCTTCCCCTCGCCGCCTCCGGTCGCCCGCTGCCATTGCAGCCGTGCAACTCGGCCGCGCGCTTGCCCAGCCCCTTCCTCTCGTCGCCACCGAGCTACCCAAGCACGGCCACCTTGTTTGCGCGCCCGCCGGCCAGATTTGGGGCGGATCCGGTCGATCTTGAGCTCGCCCGGCTGTGGGAGGCCGGGCCGCGCCATGGACTGGCCGGGAACCTCGCCGGAAGGCCCTGGCAGGGCTGCAAGGCCACATGCAGGCAGTGGCTCGTCCTCTAGCCGCTCGGATCTGCACCGTCGGTGGCCCGCCGGCAGATACGCGAATGGCGGCCGGCCGGGCTCGGTGCTTGCCCAAAAGCTCGTCGGCGCACCGTTGCCCCTCATCAAGTGCGACCACTGCCCAAGGGTGGTCGTGCGCCGCGTGTCTACAACGCCGGAGCATCCCGGATGGGTGTTCATCAAGTGCTTAAACGATGGGGTATGTGCTCTTTTAGCTTCGGTTTGTGCTCTTCGATTAGACTAGTGGTGCTAACTTTAAGTTTTATTGTGTAGAACGGATGCAAGTTTTGGTATTGGGAAGAAGAGTACATCGATATATTGATAGAGCGAAATGTATTGCATGTTCGTGCACTTTTAGCTAGCCTAGAGGCTTTAGATGAGAGAATGCACTTGTTGCTAGATTAGAGGCTAGGCACGATACAACGTGCGAAGAAGCAACAAGGCACGATACTACGTGTGAGGAAGCAACGTCGACTTCTGGCTTGAAGAAGAAAGGAGGGTGCAACGTCGTGCCTCCTCCACAGATCAACAATGAATGCATCGAGAAGGCGCTAACCCAACTCAAGGGAGTAGTTATGAAAGTTGGGTATCTTCTCAAATGTATTCTTGTGGTTCTTGTTTTCTTTGGCCTTGCTTTACTAGTCAAAATATAATGATGTATTATCATGTATCAAAAATGAATGATAAAAAAAGTTAAGGACTTGCAAAGAAATATACACGGACAGGATGAGGCAAATGGATGCGGCCGCGCGCTGGGCGCACGGCCACCGCATCTCAAGACAGGCCCGGACACGACCCCAAATTTCTACCCAAACGGACAGAAACCGGACAAAACGTACGTCCGTTTGCGGTCGCGCGGTGGAGTTGGCATAAGAACAACCGCCCCTGTAACAAATTAACAATCCTCCCGGCCGTCAATTCCGAATCACAGCGCCGCGAAATTCATGGCCATGGTTTTCAAGCGCCGCCGGAGCGAGCGTACCCACGCCGATCAACCCTACAGATGCGACAGTTCGAAGCGCATCTCCCGCAACAAATCGGCGGCGCTGGAGACCATCAGCGGGTTCTACGCGGCGGCGCTGGATAGGCTGCCGCTGGACGAGATGCCGGCGCTGGCCCCGCGCCTCCTCAAGGCCGGCCTCTGCGTCGGCTTCGCCGACCCCGTCTCCAACATCATCGTCAACACCGTCTCCTCCTACGGCCGCCTCAAGCCCGCGGTCGCGGCGACGTCCACGTCCGACGACGGCGAGAAGGAGAAGAAGAAGGCGAGGAGGCGGCGACGGAAGGCGCTCTCCCGGGCCGTCGCCGGCACCGGGGAGGTCAAGCGCTGGCCGCCGCCCCGCCGCCTCCTCCGCGACATGTCCATCGCTGACCGGTCGCTCATGGCGCTCGTCGCGTTCCTCACCTGCTACTTCCCCCGCCTCCCCGCCTGCGAGGCGCTCGAGTATCTCTGCCTGGCCAACGCCGACCTTCTCTCCGCCGTGCGGCTCGTCGAGGAGGACCGCAACTCCAGCGGCAGCTTCAGCTTCGCCTCCCGGACCACCAAGACGGCCCTCAAGTGCGCCGCCCTGGCAGCCTGCCACCCCATGCCCAGGGCCCTCGCCAACAGGTCCTACTCGCTCGCCTCTCGGATGGAGCAATTGTCCCAGCTCCTGGCGACCGGAGGCGGCTGCCTCTCCTGCACCGCCATCGAGAACATCCACGCATTGCTGATCAAGCCCCGGCGGAAGCTTGGAGGCCTCGCCGGAGTAACACCGCCGCAGTTCCATCTGGAGCTGAACAGACCGCCGCCGTTCGTTGCTACAAAATCTCTGCGGAGCACCCTGCTCCAGAAGATCTACGGATTCTACCTCAAGGCACTCGCGTTGCTGCCGACGGACGGCCTGCGCACGCACCACCACAGGGGCCTCCTCAAGGCTGGCCACTGCTACGGGCCATTGACGGATCCCGTCTCCAACATTGTGCTCAACGCTCTCTGGTACAACGCGACGTTCCCGCCGGCAGGAGGGCTTTCTCCGGCCACCATGATCTGCTCACGCAGCCTTGTTCTCGTCGCATACCGCTCCCTTCGTGGCCTCGTTGCTTACATCCGCGCTTACTTTCGCACGATGTCTGAACACCAAGCCATGCATTGTCTGCTCTTCACAGAGGTCAATCTTTGGGGAGCAATGGAATTGGCAAGGCAACAAGGACACACTGAGGGAACTATGCTGAGGCAGTACAGCGCCTACAAGGCTGCAGCCACCGCAGCACAGCACCCAGATCCTGATGCCGTTGTAGAATTTTTCATGTCAACCTTTCCCATGATGCCTCTACCCAAGGAGGAGGACGAGGCATTGGATGTGGAACGCATCCAGCAGTTGCTGTCTGAGTATTGTTCAACTCCCAGTGATTCAGCTCACACAGTTCCTGTACTCTCTGAGGGGGGACCCAAGTTCCTGTCGTGCATTCTGAGAGATTTCCACGAAGAGGAACGTTTTGTCTGTACGAAGGTCAATGTCATGCTGAAGAAATACACACAGCGAACTGGGGTACGTTTGGTGCTTCTTTCAGTTTTTCAGTATTGTAAATATGAGTAGTAACCTGTCTGATTCTTTCTTCACCATGATATTGCACAGGGACCTGAATATGAGCTTCATGTCATCTGTGGCTTGAACTCAAACGTAGGCAAAGCTTTTGTTTGGGGCCTCCATTATGGCCCCTTGCTTTCTTGGCGCCCAAAGAAAACTCAGCATTCTCACATCAACTTTTTGGCAAGGCCGAGAGATTTGCATTCTTCTGACACAGCTCCTATACTGTTCTTTGCTGAATGCTCCAACGATGAAGATGCCGTCGATGAACTGTCATGTTGGCCGGTCACGGGACATCCTGGTATATATACTTTCTCTCCATTTGAATATCTACGCCATGTGTTCATCAAAACATATGCTATTAGCTTGTTACATATGTTCCTTTAATCCTTTTGATAATGTCTTCTGTTAACCAAATGTGACCTTTTACTAAAAATATATGGCGTCAAGGAAAAAAGGGATGTCTGAACCAGATGGTTTTCTTTAATGAAATCCGGAGGGGAAGGCCCTCTTTACGATCAAAAAAAGAAGTAAAAAAGGGATATAATAAGGCATCTGACCTGGATAGAACTTCTGTTAAGTCTTTGTATGCACAACTATGCAAATGGTTGCCACAGCAATAATGTGAGAAAAGACACCTCACCATTAAAATACTACTGATCTAATAAGTAATAACATTCTGGCACTAACACCACCAGGAGTCTAAACACTCCTGGCAGTGTTTCACTCAAGTCCGTAGAAACTCATCCAAATTGCCACTGTCCTTGAATTTATCGTCAAATGTAACATGGCACAGATAACTGATGGTATCTGAGAACAACATATGAATAAATTAGTCTTTTAGAGCTTCATCTTTGCAAGAAACATTCTGAGCATGCTCCGAATTGCTAGGCTTGAACACATTTTATACATGCCACTAACCAGTGTTCTTGTGTACATGTGGTTGTCTGCACTTTAGCTATATGGTGTTGTTAGGGATTTACCCTTTTCTATTTCTTCTTATCTTAGTGTAGGCTATGAAGTGATGATAATCTTTTCTTCACACAGATATTTTTCTCATTGCTTGAACAGTTGAACTGATGATTGCTTTTCTTCTTTTTGTGGAAAAAGGCCGTTGTTATTACTGTGAGAAAGAAGGTGCAAAGATTGTACATCCAGATCTAGAGAAGTATATTGGGCGTGACACCGACTTTGAGCGCATGGCTCGCGATGACCGCAGTAGCACGACGACTGAAGATTCTATCAGTGATGGCGAGTTTATAATTGATTCTTCTGTAGAGGTATGTGAGGAGGATTGCATCTATTTCGATGCCGATAGAGACGCCAAGTTTGCAGAGTTCTTGAATTCCCGTGGTAGGACTATGCAGGGTCCCAGACTCGTTTAGTATAACTTTCAGCTTCAAGCCTACTTTGTACCTTCGCCTGAACTCTGCCCGGGAATGTTGTACGGATCTCAGGTTCATCAAGGATGCTCACATTTACTATGCGAGGATATACATCAATCATCCGTTGCTAATAGGGAGGCGTTTTCATATATTGTTAGTTCGATAACAGTAACATGTTATCGTGGGTGAAGGACATTTGGTTGTGTCAACTAAAAAGTGACGTCTCTGCTTGCAATCGCTTTGTTGAATGCATCTTGTGTCAAGCCAAGAATGTGTATTTTTTGGGTGAGTGCTCTGTTTAATTGGAGCAACTTAACTAATCAGTGATGTTTGCAATGTAGGGGCAAGAAAGATTAGAAAATCATATTAGATATAGTTAGGTCATGTACAATGGTTGATACGACAGTCTTATATTAATCCTGGCACGTAATTTAGAAATGACAAAAGAGTATGGTGCTTCTTTTCTCTGGCAATTTGTTGCTAAGAGATAATAATCTCCTAATGAAGAGAAGGCAACACTTATTTTTCTGGTTTCTTCCTTCTCCACCTCAATATCTGTTCTAAGTGGCACAGATAAGATAGCACCATTGTAGATGCCCTTACTAACTGAAATAAAATCAGATTAAAAAGAACAAATCATATCATGAGTAGAGGTGATGCAGGAGATGTTACCGGAGTGTACTTTGCTTCCACTTCATGTGCTTTATCAACCCCGCACATATGGAAAAACTTTGTGATCTTGTCATCATCTTTCAACCACATTTGCCCTTTGCTTCCACTTCTTGTGCTTCATCAACCCACTGCTCAAAGACAAAAAATAACATATCACATTATGAATAGTTAAGAATCAGAATCAGATTGTGAATTGGCCTATTAATGTTCTCATATATAATTTTGCTATTTTTTAGTTGCGTTTAGACTTAAAAATTTATCACTATAAATAAATGTTATGTTTACGTCGTACAACCTCCTTTGAAGATACTAGATAAAATTGCACGTGTGTTGCAACGGAGAAATAAATATTCAAGTAGGTTCGGCTGTGATTTACCTACTCATGTTGGTGTGATTGTATACAAAAAAGGGGGATTTTATTTGGTAAACTCTTATTTGATAAGCATTTATTTTCTTACTAAAGAATACTTAATATTTTTTTTGATAAGTCAATAAGGGATGGGATAGTTAACGCGATTTTGAGAGAAGCCCGATGAAAAAAAATCAGATATGGGAGGAAAAAAATAAAAAAGAGGAGGGGGCGTACATAAGATTGGATAAGCGGATAATAGAACGTTACAATCTTTTTTAAGTAGGGGAGATATAGGACATAATTTTATTTTGTTTTTTCTTGGATGCCCATATCTGGTAATTGTTTCCAGGAGGCCTTCCACATCGAACGACTGAGCGAGCGAACGAATTGGTATCACTACCACTTGATACCACTTGATAAAGGCAAAGGTGTCCCGTCTTTCGATGAGATGATGGATTTCGCTTTGGTGGAAGTCGACTTTGACGATCCGACTACAAACGTGCGAGGACGTCGCGCCTTAGCAATCGCTAAACCAACTCCGAGAGGTTATTGACCACGCCGGAGCACGATCAACCTGACCACGAGGGTCTGTTTCCTGCGAGCAAACGAAGAACAAGCAAGAAACTGAGATTGCAATCTGGATATTGCGAATATAAGATGAAAACTTTATTGATCAAGGTGGGGTTTTGTTTAGATTAAAGTTCGCCATAGTTGCAACTTCGGGTACTTCGTTGGCGAGTGTCTCAAAACTCTTCCCAGGTCAAACTGATAGGATGGGCACGGAATTTTTTTTCGACCAATTTTTACTTTTTTTTCAACTGCCCGGACCCAAAAACTGGAAACGGGTCAAAAAAAAAACTTTCTATAACGGCGACTGTCTCAATACGCTTAGAAACACCTAAAAATAGGATAGCCAAAATTTTTTTCGACAAGTGCGTTTTCGAAAAATTTTGGGCCTAAACGGAGGGTGGTTTTCGGACTCTTTTTTTCTTTTCCGAAACCTACTCCGGCAAGGAAACACGAATCGGAAACTAGATGGATCTCGAAAACAAACCTAATATGCAAGGAACTCGGATTGGTGGTGGATATATGCATGTTTTGATTAATATTACAACCAGAACCAGATATGAGAATGCATAAAGAAGATATTCTGATAGCACTGACATAATATTACAACTACTCCCTCTATTCCTAAATATAAGTATTTTTGGAGATTTTAATATGGACTACATATGGAGCAAAATGAGTGAATCTAGACTCCAAACTATGTCTATATACATCCATATGTTGTTCATATTAAAAAATCTCTAGAAAGACTTATATTTAGGAACAAAGGGAGTATAATTTACGCTCATGCATAGAGAAAAGAACAACCAATTATCTTAATATTGCTTGATCCTTAGACGGTTTTTTTGAGGGGATGATCCTTATACGGTTAAACAACACTTGTACGACATCATGATGTTGTTTGTAGCTTCATTCTCGATATAGTTATAAGCCCACAACACATATTGATGCACAGAAAGAGCACATTACAATTGCCAAAATTCTTAGGCATTTTTTTCCAGGACAAGTGTTGGAGATTCTTCAGAATATATAGAGTATGACCAGGTGATTCTACTTTTCCAAGAGTGGCAGGCACGCCGACCCACCTGACAGCATGTCGGCCTAATATATTACCAGGAACTACAATATTCGCTATCACACAACCTAGCCACCGGTGTGTGGTCAAAGCTATAAGTGCATATCAAGCCCGTGGAATCCCTAGCCCTGCCTTCATCCTCAGGAGCTGTGCCCACTCATTTAGAAGAGAATTGCCCAATCAATCCATTCGACCAGGCCTCAAACCAGGTACAAAGGGCAGCACTGCCGAGGCCAACAAAATTCTCAGACATAAAGGAGCAACAAACCTTGGTGATAACATGAGTGAAAGAAAACAATATACAAAACAACATTGCCAAAATATATTGCTAACAGAAAACAATGTTTCAAAAAATGGTGAGCTGGAAAGTAAAAAATAATGAGCTATATGCTATGTTTTCTCATCACCACACTATCTTCGTTGGGAATAATAAAATGTTGCATTGAGATTTCAGTAAAAGGCACCTTAATTGCATTGTGTGGCCGTCAACGATAGCTCCACGGTTCCACAAAATAGAAAACAAGCAACACGGAAGGTAACAAAAAGAAAAGGGAAGGTATATAAATACACGTTTTAAAATATCAGTATGTACCTAAACTGAATGAGCTCTGTACACTTGAGGCATAACATAGTAAAATTTAGTTAAATCAATATATCATGTAAAAAACAAAATACATATATGAGATCTCTGCCACCACCGTAAAATGCAGAGAACATACCAGTATTATTGATGATTCACTATGGGTGGTACTGTCCACACATGCTATGATATCTCTGCCACCACCGTAACATTCCTAAAATGTCACAATTAAAAATAATAAAGGTAATGAATACAACAGAAACAATATAGGAAAATATGCTAGTAATCACGGACATCACTAAACCCCAACAACAACAACAACAACAACAACAACAACGACAACAACAACAACAACAACAACAACAACAACGACAACAACAACAACAACAACAACAACAACAACATCAAAGCCTTTAGTCCCAAGCAAATTGGGGTAGGCTAGAGGTGAAACCCGTAAGATCTCGCAACCAACTCATGGCTCTGGCACATGGATAGCAAGCTTCCATGCACCCCTGTCCATAGCTAGCTCTTCGGTGATACCCCAATCCTTCAGGTCTCTCTTAACGGACTCCTCCCATGTCAAATTCGGTCTACCCCGCCCTCTCTTGACATTCTCCGCACGCTTTAGCCATCCGCTATGCACTGGAGCTTCTGGAGGCCTGCGCTGGATATGCCCAAACCATCTCAGACGATGTTGGACAAGCTTCTCTTCAATTGGTGCTACCCCAACTCTATCTCGTATATCATCATTCCGGACTCGATCCTTCCTCGTGTGGCCACACATCCATCTCAACATACGCATCTCCGCCACACCTAACTGTTGAACATGTCGCTTTTTAGTCGGCCAACACTCAGCGCCATACAACATTGCGGGTCGAACCGCCGTCCTGTAGAACTTGCCTTTTAGCTTTTGTGGCACTCTCTTGTCATAGAGAATGCCAGAAGCTTGGCGCCACTTCATCCATCCGGCTTTGATCCAATGGTTCACATCTTCATCAATACCCCCATCCTCCTGCAGCATTGACCCCAAATACCGAAAGGTGTCCTTCCGGGGTACCACCTGACCATCAAGGCTAACCTCCTCCTCCTCACACCTAGTAGTACTGAAACCGCACATCATGTACTCGGTTTTAGTCCTACTAAGCCTAAACCCTTTCGATTCCAAGGTTTGTCTCCATAACTCTAACTTCCTATTTACCCCCGCCCGACTATCGTCAACTAGCACCACATCATCCGCAAAGAGCATACACCATGGGATATCTCCTTGTATATCCCTTGTGACCTCATCCATCACCAATGCAAAAAGATAAGGGCTCAAAGCTGACCCCTGATGCAGTCCTATCTTAATCGGGAAGTCATCAGTGTCGACATCACTTGTTCGAACACTTGTCACAACATTATCGTACATGTCCTTGATGAGGGTAATGTACTTTGCTGGGACTTTGTGTTTCTCCAAGGCCCACCACATGACATTCCGCGGTATCTTATCATAGGCCTTCTCCAAGTCAATGAACACCATATGCAAGTCCTTCTTTTGCTCCCTATATCTCTCCATAAGCTGTCGTACCAAGAAAATGGCTTCCATGGTCGACCTCCCAGGCATGAAACCAAACTGGTTTTTGGTCACGCTTGTCATTCTTCTTAAGCGGTGCTCAATGACTCTCTCCCATAGCTTCATTGTATGGCTCATCAGCTTAATTCCACGGTAATTAGTACAACTCTGAACATCCCCCTTGTTCTTGAAGATTGGTACTAATATACTCCGTCTCCATTCTTCTGGCATCTTGTTTGCCCGAAAAATGAGATTGAAAAGCCTGGTTAGCCATACTATCGCTATGTCCCCGAGACCTTTCCACACCTCAATGGGGATACAATCCGGGCCCATCGCCTTGCCTCCCTTCATCCTTTTTAAAGCCTCCTTGACCTCAGACTCCTGCATTCGACGCACAAAACGCATGCTGGTCTCATCAAAAGAGTCTGTCCAATTCAATGGTAGAGCTTTCATTCTCCCCATTGAACAGCTTGTCGAAGTACTCCCGCCATCTATGCTTAATCTCCTCGTCCTTCACCAAGAGTTGGCCTGCTCCGTCCTTGATGCATTTGACTTGGCCAATATCCCTCGTCTTCCTCTCTCGGATCTTGGCCATCTTATAGATGTCCCTTTTTAAGGACATCACTAAACCCCATGTAGGAAAATATGCTAGTAATCACAAACAGGGTTGCCTCTCAATTTTAAGATCTGCCATGTAATTCCAACTATTAACAGGGGCTATATAACACATTCTTGATTTTTGGCCTATCCTTGTCATTTTGTATAAAATCTGGTATCGCAAAAATAAAGAATAGAAACCAAATGAAAACTCAGCCAGGATTAGGCTGGAAACTCCAACTTTTTTCAGATTCTTCTTAAATTTTCAATACAAATTGTGAATAGTAGTTTGAACAGTTTACCGTTAGTATCCGGATTGATGACTAAGAAATGACAAACATTTGGCGATCTGCGTGCTCCGTTGCCTTACACGATTGATTGCCAATTCTCTAAGCATCTCAATTTGACATATCACCATAAAAAATTCAGACACCTAGCTTGTTTGCAAGTGAGGTTGCTTTATACAAACTCTAGTTAGGTTGCTGGTTATCAAACTCTAGTTATTTTGCTTTATCCAAACTCTACTTAGGTTGCTGGTTATCAAACTCTAGTTATTTTGCTTTATCCAAATTCTACTTAGGCTGCTTTATCCAAACTTAATATAATAAAATACAGGGAACTTACTTGGAAAAGATCATTTCTATTTTAAAGCACACTACAAGTAATAGCATTTCTATTTTAAAGATCATGTACGATAAATCTCTACTAACAAGGAAAAAATCGTGAACTAAATTAAATATTCTAACTTATATCAAAATCATTATTTTAGCTTAAACCACATCCAAATTTCATAGAAAGGAGAAAATGCATTCAGCCTTTTTAAAAGCTTACATCAGGCTATGATTGTCAAAGTATTCTCAGTGGTAGCGCTGCCACGTCCTGCTACGGATGTGGCCGGACCATCGTCCCCAGGCAACTCTGAAATTTCATGAATTAATCATCGACTAAAGCAGTCCACAGACTCCTGATTGGAATGGTTTATAGATAAAAGTCATGAAAAGATATTCAACAAAGATAAAAATAACAATTATTGACATGCTAATCCTGCACATTTGTTTGTGGTAAAGAGAAGGAAATATACTTGTGAACATTCCAGATTCAGAAGTCATAAATTGGCACCAGACAAATGGTATTTAACAAGCCATCGTATGCAAATATGATGTCCAAACAATTATTGTGCAATCAGCATATGTGAGGAAATAAAAACAAACATGGTTACTATAACATCTAGAACTGACAAAACCAAAGTTCAGTTCAAAATCCTCTGAAGATATTAATTATGGTCCTGATACAGTAGTTATCACACTATCAGTCACATAAGCATGGCAGGCCCTAAACGTGCAAGAAGCAGCTATATTTGTATTAACATCTAACACAACAGCTGAGCTGAAGGATTCTGAAAAGTATCACAAATATAAATTTGGGATGACACACATTGAACATTTCTTTCAATGCTTGTATTCCTGAATGTTGTTTAACATATATCCTGCCTAATTAGGACAGTTGAAGTATTTATGTGTAAAATACATTTCATCTACCATCAACGAATTTTGGTAACCGCAAGCATATCCGAGGAAACAACACAGGAAAATCTAAATCATTAAAATCTAGCCAAAAGTTAATCTCATGAGTCATGAGTATGTGCACCTAATGATAAGCTGAAATAAAATTTCTTCTACAAGGAAGAAAATGCGTTTAGAGACATGTGGCTCGCACCTCTGTAGCCAATATTTCATTGTCTATTATTGCATTGTGCCGCATATCTTACAACCTCTTTATTTTCTGCGCCAAAATTTCATGAATATAGTCACTTTACAAAAAAGTTAATGTACCCCTGTACTCGTTTTTTTTACCAGAACAGAGTACACTAAAAAAACTGTACTGAATTTTACTGAAACTCAAGAGATTTGCAGTTGAACAGAAAAGGTTCAAAAGTGGGGGTCTCAGCCAATGCGAACGATTATATTCCACCGCACAATACATATTAAATGGCTGAAACTTTTGCAAAGTACCATTAGCATAGGGATATGACCTCCTCCATGAAAGAAGGTATTGTTAGCAGCAACGGGCGTAACTACATATACAAACTCCTTTTATAGTCTGAAAGTCATTCGTTCATTATTCTCTCTTAATAATGGGAGTAACTATATTATTCCAACTCTTACCAAAGTCCTCTTTGGTAGTCAACAAATAGCCAAACAGCCAAGAGGTGACCATTCTGTATGGTCTACTGGCGTAGATAAAATTCCAAGGACATCATATGGGTATGTTTACATGACTGGCTCTACAAAGGTCGATGTTCCACAACCACAACAATTCCTCCTAGTTTGTCTTCATGCAGTCATATTAATCCAGGTTTGATTGTAGACGTACTGTTCATTGTGCTCATCCACAATATGGAGATAAAAATTAAGATTATGTGAAATACTCCCTCCGTTCCCAAATATTTGTCTTTCTAGAGATTTAAACAAATGACTACATATGAAGCAAAATGAGTGAATCTACACTCTAAAATATGTCTACATACATCCGTATGTTTTGTCCATTTGAAATGCCTAGAAAGACAAATATTTGGGAACGGAGGGAGTAACATAGATCAGAATTATTTTTTATGGTAAATTACATTTATACAAAATAGATGGAAATAAGTTTTTCAAGATATCTAGCCATGCTTGATTATCCTGGACAGCAAAAACTGTAGCCAATTCCAAATAAAAGAACAGGGAGGTGATCTCACATATTTGAGTGAACGATAGAGTTACCTCAGAATGCTTCAAGACATGTGTCCTTACCCCTGTCATGATTCTCAAATCTCAAGCTCTATATTCCTGGCACATGGACTTGCACATCATCTGTAGTCAAAGGCAGAAAAAGTTCAGTGAAGAACTTGTTAGTCGTTACTCCGTTTGTGTTGTCCTGTCTGACTAAACTATCAGACCAAAACAGAACAACTACTACATTACTACTTCTGAACTGACATGAGGGTGTGCAAATTTGCACATAGATCAGAGAGATACAGATAATGAACTATCATAGGCATATGTATGAACTAACAAGAAAAATGGAAGATTCACACAAAGGGCAAGGGAGGTGGTGGAGCTGAACCGTGCATGAGGAGTCCGGACACTGGCTGCTGAGTGAATAAGAAAGAGACTATGGCGACCTCATGGAGGAGCCAGGGGATGGTAACCTCATGGATCTGTGGCGAAGGCGAGGAAGAAGTAGAGGACTGTATCCTCTTATGGATCAGAGGCGCGTTCAGATCGAGTTGATCCGGCCGGTGAGGCGGCTCGCGGCGTCGGAGCAAGGGGAAGCGGCGGACGCGGTGAAGGATGGCGGACTTAGGCGGTGGGGAAACGACGTTGGCTGACCTGTACGCTGCCGATGAGGCGCGCCGTGCCTGGACATGAGGTGATGCGGCGTTGGAGACTGTGTGATGCGGCTGCAGAACGATCCTGCTGCGACCCGCGCCGCTGCCGCTGCTCGACGGAGTAGGAACCCCGCCATCTATGACAAATGCCGAGCTCGCTGCATCTCGCGCCGCTGCCACTGCCGCTGCTTGAGGGAGGAGAGGGGCCCCGTCGGCATCGTGTGGCGGCGGCGAGGAGGTGAGGGGAGGGAGGAGGAAGTTGTGAACGATGGGTGAACGAAACGAAGGGATAAAGGTCGAGGTGGGCCATCATCCTTTTCGCTCGATTCGGCGGATGGCAGAGTTTTGGTCCGCCGCGTCAAATTGCTAAACGTACTATTGAGGTGGGTTAGTTATTATATTAACGGTTAGATCTAAATAAGTGAATCTGATCGTGGGGCTTTAATTACTTTGCATTGTTTTGTGTATGTTTAGTGGGGTGCACTTAGGAAAGATAATGTTCTCTTTTTTTTGCGGGGATTAACAAAAAGATAATGTTCTCTTATTTAATAGTAGTATAGATGCCCATATCTGGTAATTGTTTCCAGGAGGCCTTCCGCATCGAACGACTGAGCGAGCGAACGAATTGGTTCGCTGGGGGAGCACCCCAGCGCGAACCCCCCTCTTGGCTTCATCTATCAGATCCAGCCTTTGTTTGGTCCACACAAAAAGCCCAAATTTCATGCTGCCAAAAACAAAACAAAAAATGGAAAATTGTGTGTTAAATTATAAGAAAAGTGAATTTTCCATGGTGCAAAATTAAAAGCATATAATACAGATAAAAATGTATTTTATTTTGCCACAAAAATGGTAAAACTGATCACATGGCAACTTCTTGGAAGAATTTCAACTTGTTGTAATCATCGTATTCGAAAAAAAATCATCTAGAAATTTGCCATGCAGACATTTCCAAAATATCCTACAAAAATGTCGTGGGTTTGATGTATAAAAAGTCCATGCTATTAAAATAAAAAAATGCCATGCTCTTAATAGTTAAATGTCATGCTCTAAATAGTGAAAATGTCATGCTATTAACATTAGAAATGTCATGCACTTAATATTAAAAATGTCATCCTATTAATATTAGAAATGTGATGCTCTTCTTTTTTAAGGGAAATGACATGCTCTTAATATTGAAAATGCCATCCTCATGTATTAAATACTAATAAAATTGATGATTTTTTTTGCCTTACTATGTATTTTCTTTGTCAAAACAAATAACCACACAAAAAATAAATTACCATGATTCACGAATTAAATTTGCCATGCCATTTGAAATAAATTTACCATCCTTATATATATATATATATATATATATATATATATATATATATATATATATATATATATATATATATGCCAAGCTCTTAAAAAACTGCTATGCTCCTAACAATAAAAATGAAATTACCTAAATAATAAAAATGCCATGTAGTAAAAACGCCATGGCAAAATTACAAAAAAATGCCATGGTTTTTAGAAACAGTTTTTTTGTCACATACTATAAGTAACAATAAAATTCCATGGTCCGCCGACCGGCATTCCCGACAACTCTTACTCTTCCACTGTGGGGGCCATTAGCACTTATGATGCTTTTTGGTATATGAGTGATGAATGCTTACATGACTGTCACATGTGTTATTTTTAACTTGCATTGCTTGAAATCTTTTTCTTTTTCTTTGTAGATGAAGTGGTATGTGGTGTACAGATGTAGGTGTCCAGGAGTGATTCATGACCACATGCAATGAACAAGTGATTCGTCACAAAGTTAGCTCCTTTGATTCGTTCAACAGTAGGAAGGAGGCAGAGAATCATTATTCCAAGTATGCGCTCAATGAGGAGAGTAATCATGAATTTGGCAAAGGTGCAGGCCAGCTTATTGGGTTGAGTGGATTCAAGAACTTGATAATTCTATTTCAGTTCGTCCTATTTGTGGTGTTGCTTTTATCATGTGATTGTATGTAATATGCATTGGCCACTTTGTTGTTTAGTGAGGAGGCGCTAGTGCTAAGTAACTATTTTGTGACTTTATGTGAAACTTGTGTGGACTATATATGATGCTTTCGTGAGTTTGTTGCTATGTATGTGATCTGTATAGAGTATACAAGCTTCATAATGTGAATCTTGGTGGATATTTCTGTTATATCTATTTTTGGTGCAGGGTTATATGAAAAATAATTAAAAACCATGCTAACAGTGCCGTTTTCGGCAAAGAGGTCTTTTCTGAGTGTCACTCTTGGTAAAAAGGACACATGGCATGCGTTGACAGCTCGGTTGACTCTTTGCCGAGAACTCAGGGAAGGAGCTCGGCAGAAGGGAGCACCTAAGGAGTTGCTGGTGTCTATAAGCCGAGATCTTGGTGGCAACCTCAGCAAAAGGTGACATATATGGCAGCTCCTGAGGAGGTGTTGGTGCCAGTTAAACCGAGAGTTGGTGCTTTGCCAAGTTCTCCCTTGGCTCTCGGCAAAGGCCTGGTGATGCCGTCCTCAACTGGCAGACGTGAAGTCATTTTATTTTGCCGAGAGTGCCCCTAGTATACTCGGACATAATTATGCCTAGAGCCCGACGGTCGGTTCTCGGCAAAGATTTGCCTGACGGGTGTACGCCGAGTATGCTTTGCCGAGAACTATTCTCGGCATAGACTTTCCCGAGTTTCTTAGGGTTGTAGTCGACTATCCCAGGCACTCGCCACAGCAGGCGATTCCAGTAGTGACCACAACATTGTTGGAATTGTTCATCTACATTCGGCGTACCTTACTTTCCTACATTGTTCGGAAGCTTTGTTGATTTGCAATTTTGGAAGTTATAGAATAGAAGATCCCTATCAGTTTTAACATGAATTTGTCTTCTCAACCAAATATTTTTTAAGTCAGCCCAATTATCTCTGGAATTTTCATGAGACATTTCTGGCCCTTGCTCTCCTTGGATATTATAAGAATGTGTAATATGTAAAGTTTTCTTACTTTGATAGCATGTGGTAAAGTTTTTTTTTTGTTGTTGTTGAGAAAATGTGCTAAAGATTCTTAAAATGTTTGCCTTTTTTTCCTGCTCGGACAGTGTCTTGGCAGGTGTGCCTTTTTCTTCCATTAATTAGCCCAATGGAGAGGGGCTGGTTGCGGAGGCATGTTATAGTAACAGTCTTGCTAAATCTCAGTCGACTAAGATTTTATTATGTCTCAGTTGATGCTATATCCGTGAGATGTTATATTAAGATCCATGCAAATTTTTATTTTTCTTTTTTTTCTTTTTTACTCCCTCCGTCCCGAAAAACATGTCGCGACGGCATTTTTACAAAAAAAACCTCTAGCTTATCCCAACCAAACCCGCGCTCCTCGTCGTCCTCCTCCGACAGAAGCAGCAGCTGCGCTGCTCCCCGCCGCCGCAGCTGCCCTACTCCCCGCCACCGTAGCCCCCCTGCTCCCCCGCTCTCCCGCCGCAACTGCCTCCTGCTCCGCTGCCGCAGCTGCCACCCGCCTGCCTCCCCAAGCTCCCCCCTTCCTCAAAAAGATCTTCGATTTCCCCAACTACCGCCGCGCTCTGCTCCGGCTGCGCCGGAACTGCCATCGGAGAGCCCGGAGGCGCCGGATCCGGACCACCAACAACAACCTAAGGCCGACGAGCAGCCAGGTGTCGTCCTCGCCGTCGACGACGACGGTGCCGTCGACGCCACGGAGCGAGGGTGAGATCCTCCAGTCGGCCAACGCCAAGAGTTCCGCCTTCATGGAGTTGATTTTCAGCTGCTTCTGCTGCCCCCGGTAGCGCCGGCACCGTGCGGCTGTACGAGGGCCGCGTCCGGCACTCGCGCCGGTGGCCGGCGGGGCATGCCTTCGAGTACGCCGTGCGCTACGCCCTCGTGGACCTCGACCACCTCGTTGTTGTTGTAAATTTTCCTCATTTGCGCTGAAGTGATTCAGTTCTCTGTTTGATGAAGGCGTCTACTGACGATACCCAAGAGCGTGGGGTACGAACAGAGAACAAGATGAATATTCAGCTACTGCTATGACGCAGCGGTGCAAGAACAAGATGAACACCTCAACATGTGGATTGCTGGTCAGTGTTTACATCTCCATCTTCTCTATTACTCAAATGTTCCGAACTTTCTGAATCTCTGAACCACTTCACTGAATGTGAGTAAAATCTGTTCATTTTCTGAACCACTTCACTGAATGTGTGTAAAATCTGTTCATTTTCTGGTTGGAATATTCGGACTAGTTCTGCTAGTTTAGAGTTTGGAGTGTTTGCACAGTTAACTGAACAATTTTGCACAGATAACTGAACAGTTTTGCAAGCATTCGATCTCTGAACAATTTTAAAAATTCAGTCTCTAAATTCAGTCATGAACTATGAACTCTGAAATTAGTACTGTCCCAATAGCATTTTAAATATTCAAGTTAGGACTGCACTTTTAAAGTTCAAGATACTCCTGTAAATTAAACCTCAACTTGCAGAGTTGTTGTTTTCAGTTAACTGAAATTATAGTGACTAGTCCTACTTTTTCCTTCTCCTCTGTTCTGAAACTTCAGCTATCATATCTACAGTACCTAGCTACTGTCAGAACAGAACACTGTATATCTATAGCTTCATTTTAGAAATTTAATTAGTGCATTTCTAAAATGGCAAAGATTATGGCGCAAAGATTAGTTACATCACATCAAGCATGCCATGCCATCATTGATTCTGTTTTTGATGGCACTGAATCTTGAAAATACTAGCAGAAGTAATATTGTGAACCACTGGGCCCCAAGGAGATATCATCATCAGTAGATATCTACAGTTTTATTACTGGAGCCACCATACAAACCATGCAAACCTCATATCCTTTTGTTAGCTGAGAAGATCTGCTCTAGCATTTACCAGAAGGATTACCACCACTACTATCTTATGATGTGTAGGTACTTAGAAGTTAATTAGGATCTTAGCTTAGAAGACCTGCTCCAGCACTAAGCAGAAGTTAATTTGGAGTACTATGACTTTTTGACAGTCTGTAAAACAAGGCACTTGCTTCGCAGGAAAATTGAAACTGAACAATTGCAAGAGTTTTGCTTGATGTTATACTGCTACCCCATATTGAAACTGAAAATTTGTAAGAGTTTTGCTTCATTTGGAGTACAAGTCCAAACCTGTATTGACAATACATGTTCTATTTTTCTATTGTTGACCAGATCCATATTGTCCTAAATTGCAAAGTAAGTTAGCACAAATTCAATTTTAATCCAAATTATTCAAATAAATCCAAATGTTTTAAATTAATTCAAATAACTAAAATTAATCCAAATCAATTCAAATAATTCAAATTCCAAATAACCCAAATTCCAATAAATTCCAATAAGGAGTTTATATATAAGGATTAGAAAAGGCATACACAAGGGCATGACATAAGGGCATCTTTGTCCCCTCTTGACACAAGACATACACAAGGAGCACCTGACTACATGACATAAGGGCCTCTTTGTCCCCTCTTGACTACATTATTTTCCTTTCTCTGGCCACTTCTTCCCTTCCCTTCCCTTTACTTTTCTTTCTTTTCCCTTCTCTAGCCAATTCTTTCCTTTCATTTTCTTTTCCTATTTCAATTTCCATTTCTTCTATAATGGCCCTAGTATCAACAACTACCCGACTGTCGCAATGTACACCGCTTATTTCCATTCCAGCATTCTGAAAGCGATCCTTGTGCAAGTGGAGCAACTTATATTGATTTCCTCCTTTGTCTTTCATAACTTCAAACATAACTGCTTCTAATGTGATAAAGCTTCTGTGCAACTTGCCGGGATCGTAGTTCTTGAACTCCTCTTCCACACCATGTACCAGTTCCTGGATGTTTGTAGGTGACCTGCAGTCGGTTAGAGACTGGAGAGAGTTATGGAAGCAGAGGTCCAAACAATTTAACTCAGGGCTATTTGGGGGCTGTTGTAGCAATCGGATGTCAAGATCAGTTTGTTCCACAGCTTCTCAAAAAGCTACATCATTGGGAAGGACATGGGGCTTTGCATTATCCTGTTGGATGAATATTGTTGCTCCCTCGTCATCGTCTGGCCACTTATCCTGAATTGCCGGGATAACCTTATTGATTAGATAATCTCTGCACACAGGCCTAGTTACTTTCACTGATGTCAACACTTTTGTTCCCTTTGTTCTGTTTTGACTTGTACGCTTCGCCTCAGTCTCTTCGACGAATGCCCAAATGCCGATTTTCCCGTCGAATGTTAGCTCCCCCTCATTGTTATATTGAGGCCTGGCAACAGCTGTTAGGAACATCACCTTCCCAATGATGTGAGTGTTTGACACGGTGCGCTTCGGCTCAGGTTCTCCTGGAAGTACATAGTAACTATTCTTCACTCTCGTCATGTCAAACCACTTCTCATCGATGTGAACCATATTCGTCATTGGTTTAAACATAGCCCGAGAAGTTGAGATTGAATTGTCATCGACCATGGACATACAAAATTTCAATCTCGCAAGCTTGTTCTCTAGCTTGAGGTGAGGCTTCACGGTGCTTGTGATGCGGTTGAGCTCATTCAACTGGAACCTCTTATGTAGGGTCGATCGGGCCACACCTAGAGACCGTGCCAGAGATCGAATTGTCCTTCTTTTATTTAGTGGGATTGTTGAGGTCCTCTCTAGATCCAGCTCCTTTCTCTTTTGGCCAGACCTTCCTGGCTTCTTGCTTGAGACATCTACTTCTTTGCCATCGGCAATTTGCTTTTTGGCTTCTTCCCAGATTCTTTCAACAGATCGTACACTTATGTCCAACAGGTTTGAGACTAGCAGCTTGTCGTCTGGTTGAACAGACCCATCTCTGAGCTCGATTACCAGCAAGGCAAAGTAAACACCATGCCTCTCCTTATCTGACAATTCTCTTCTTTTCTCTTGAAGTATCCAATTCATAACTTCATCCTCTTCCTCTTGAGCTTCATCTTCTTGAGGCATCCAATTCATAGCTTCATCGTCTTCCTCTTGAGGCATCAAGTTCAAATCCATATCTCCATTCTCTGCCACTTGAGGTTCCTCCTCTCCAGGGACCCAATTCAAATTAATGCCTTCATCGTCTTCCTCTTGAGGCATCAAGTTCAAATCCATATCTCCATTTTCTGCCACTTGAGGTTCCTCCTCTCTAGGGACCCAATTCAAATTAATGTCTTCATCGTCTTCCTCTTGAGGCATCAAGTTCAAATCCATATTTATGTGTTCCTGCCATCAATGACAAAAGATGAGTACACCATGGTACCATAACAAGAATACACACACACACACAAAGTGGTAGGAGGAGTACTAATGTCAACACTTCTGCTAGATATGGTCATGAGTAGATAGCTACAGTTTTAACACTGCATTTTAACTGAATTTTCAATAATGACAAGATGCCAGTTTTAACTCAATCAACAACATTTTAACTGAATTAACAGAATTATTGGACTTTACATGACAGGACTGACAAAGTTCCTAGGACCTCTATATATGAGCATGGGAGCTTAGATAAGAAATTGATTGAGTGCAAAACAGAGTGTTGTAAATCACTCCTGATTTGATGTGATGTGATGTAGCATAGCATAGCAGTAGAGTAGAGTAGAGAAGCATCTAAGGCAATAGTCCTGCTAATTGCTGTCAAGATAGCATGACTAGTTGCTCTTGGTGCATTTACTGATATCTTCTGAACATTTGGTACCCCTGAACATATGAGCATTATGCATTTTTAGTACCCCCGAAAATATGTAGTGTCAAAGTATGTAGTGCTATTTTGATCAAGTTACAGAACAAATAATTCTGTTCTCATTATGAACTGAAACTTGTGCATTCTGTCTATTTCTTCAGAAATTAATTCACTCCCTTTCTCTGTGTGATGAAAATTTGATCAAAGACCCACTTACGAGTAGTTTGTCATTTTAAACACAAGTTTAAATTTGATCAAAGACCCACTTACTGTAGTAAGCTTCACTGAATTTAACAGGACTACTTCATTTGAACTATAGCTTCACTGTAGATTCACTTAAAAGTTCACTGTAATTCAAATGAAACTGTTGACTGTTAACTGAATCAGTGTTAACTGAATTGCTGCTGCCATACTCCTCTGTTTAGTGTTACTAAATCAGTGTTAACACTAAATAAGTGACACTATTTAGTGAATTACTCCCATTGTTCATTTAGTGATTCAGTACTAATGACAGATAAATGAGGAAGAAGCAAGCATGTTCTGCTCTTCTACTGTTGGAGTAACTAGTAGACCAACAAAACTGAAACCAAGTTGTGGTCCATGTACATTTTCAGTCAGATTTGTATCCACTGGGCACCATAAGCAGAAGTATTTTTTTGCTCCACCACACACAGTTTTACATCACCATCATAAGCAGAATTATTTTTCTCCAATTGAAGTTTTACATCACCATCACACAGTTTTACTGTACCTTCTTCAGGGTGCAGAGTAGAGCAACAACAACACGGGCAGGGTCAAGGAGCAGCAACACGGGCAGCTCAGTGGAGCAGCAGCAGCACGGGCAGGGTCAGTGGAGAAGCAGCAGTACGGGCAGGGTCAGCGGAGCAGCAGCAGCACGGGCAGAAACCACCGGCGACAGGGGAGAAGCAGCCGCACGGGTGCGTGGGCAGGGGAGAAGGAGCAGCACGGGTGCTCGGGCGTGGGAGATCGACGAGGTCGCGCTGGAGATTGAGGATCACGTGCGCGAGCTGCTGGTCCACCGGATCGTGGAGGCAGGCTCCGGCGACGCCTGCAGGTAATCGCAGCGGGAGGGTACCGCGGCGGCGCAGGTCTGGGCTGCAGCGGTGGAGGAGGTAACCGCCGATGGCGGCGAGAGCATGTACTTGGCGACGGCGGAGGAGCTCAGCTGGGCTCGCCAGCCCCTGGCGAATCACGCAGCTGGGCCGGCGACGCGCAGGCAACGGACGAAGGAAGAAGACGGGGTGGAGGGACCTGTTTGAAACGCTTTTGAAACCACGAGGTTTTTTTTGCAAAATTACCAGTGAACTACGCCCACGACATGTTTTTCGGGACGGAGGGAGTACATGTTATGTTAGTTGGCTGAGACTTGATTAAATCTCAATCGACTAAGACTTGATTAAATCTCAATAGATTGAGACTTATCCACACCCTTATAGTAATCTTATATGTGAATCGACTGTAAAAAAAAATATCAAAATCTTATATGTGAATCAAAGTTTCCGTTGGGAGTATGAAGAAATCGCTGTTAACAAAGCTAAGCTAGTAGACGTGCACGCTTCTGACTAGATTAAATGTTTGACTGTCACTCAAATTAACATCAGTCGACTGATCATTAGACACTTCCTAATCCCCCTGCAAAAATTAGGCGCTCCCTAATTAATTAATCAATGTGCTAGCAAGCATTACCAAACTATACTATCAAAGCATAATGTCAGAATGTGAATGTTGTCGTGGGCGCCTTGGCGGGTGCCCCATGGAGGTCGCCGGCATGATGGCCTCTGGCGCCGGCAAGACGGCCTCGCCAACAGCAAATTCGGAAGACGCCGACGCCGCCAACGCCGACGACGCCGCCGCCCTCCCGTAGGACTGCACCACCAGCACGGACGCCTTGGTCTGGAAGTCCTTGGACACAAGCAGGTCCCCGATCGGCCCCAGCTCCGGGCACTCGCTCCAGTCCGACATCCCGGCTGTCAGTCCCGTCGCCCCCGGCGTCCTGCTCACCAAGAAAAGGTCCTTCCCGGCCGCCTCCACGTTCCGTATCTCCGCCACCATCTCGCTCGCGTTGAACACCCCCCTCTCGCAGTAGTCCACGCCCCCACCGCCGGCGTTGGCTCGCTCCAGGAACTCCCGCATGCACCAGTCGTCGGCCTTGCGCTCCTTGAGGGCGTCGAACTCGCTCGAGGTCATGCTGCCGGCCCTGCCCTTCTGGACGAAGCGCATCACGGTGAGGTCGACGGCCGGGTTGCGCGCCATGCGGGTGGCCAGGGCCACCACCTCGCGGTCGTCGCGCCCGCCGAAGAAGAGCGCCGCCACGCGATACCTGCCGGCTCCACCCGGCAAGGTGCCGCCGCTGCCGAGGCTCCGGTCGACGAGAATGGCCACCGTGCATGGCGAGCAGGACTGCACGCTGGCGTTCAGCGACTGGATCGCCGGGTGGGACACCTCCATGCCGCCGTCCACCGACCGGTGCTTGTGGAACGGGAGCACGATGAGCGCCGAGTGCTGGTCCTCGGCGGCGGCGGTGATGTCCTCGTGCATGGACGCGTACGGCGACACGGCGGCCATGGTGCGCGCCAAGACGCCGCCTGGCGCGTGGTTCTCCGCGTAAGCCATGAAGGCGTGGGCGATGTGCTTGAACTGCATCTCCACGTGGCTCCGGCCCTGGTCCGAGAACTCAGAGGAAGAGGCGGCCGGGGCAGCGGCGTTGATCAAGAGGAGAGCCGAGGCGCGACCGGCAAACTCGATGAGGTGAAGGGCGTGCACGGCGATAGGTGAGCGCCGCGAGGGCCACAGGACGTCGACAAGCGTGATGGCCGCGGGGGCGTCGCGGGGCACGTGCACGCAAGCGAGCACGCGGAGCTCGGCGTCCGGCTGTGGCCACGCCACGGTGCGCCGCTTGTAGAAGACGAGGCGGCGGGCCGGCTTGACAACCATGGTCAGCAACGGGCTCACCAGCGCTGTGATCAGCGCCGACATGAACACCAGCACCGTGAACGACTGGTCACTCATGATCTGCAGGCAGCAGAGAAAGACATGCATGCACGAATTAGCAACAAATTGATTGTCCAACAATACACTATCCTAGAATTAATCGGCTTAATTGAAACCTTTTTGTTTCTTGCGATGTTGAGGATGACGAGCTCGATGACCCCCTTGGTGTTGAGCAGCAGCCCAATGGACGTGCCGTCGTGCAGCGGCATGCCGAACCCCGCGGCCACACCGATGCAAGCGACCACCTTCAACACCGACGCGGCAATGGTGGCAACCATCAGCAGCACGGCGGCCTCCATGCTGGTAACCTTGGAGGTGTCCGTGCGGAGTCCGGACATGGCGAAGAAGAGCGGGAGTAGCGTCCCCACCACGTAGTCCTCCACCTTCTCCACCAGCTCCACACCGACGGGCCCGTTGGGCACGGCGAGCCCAAACACGAAGGCCCCAAAGATGACGTGTGTGCCCCCGGCGTCCGCCACGAGAGCTGCCACCATGACGCCGACAAGCACAGCGCACTCACGCTCCTCACCGATTACCTCCCCCTCCATGGTCGCGCGTTGCGCCAGCCGCACGAGCGCGGGCCGGACCAGGAGGACGCTCGCGCCGAAGATGACAAGCCCCGACAGGAGCGTCCACACGGACGGGAGCAACCCGCTGTCCTCCGCGTACAAGAGCGCCGTGGCGACGGTGAGCCCGGTCCACGCGATAGTGTCGTTGATGAGGGCGGTGGAGAGCGTGATCTGGCCGACGTCGGTGCCGGCGAGCTTGAGCTCGGCGATGTTGCGGGCGAGCACGGAGAAGGCGGTAGAGGCGAAGGTGGACCCGAGGAAGATGGGAAAGGAGAGTCTGTCGACGAAGTCAGCATTCTTACGGGAATCGTCGGTGCCGAGGGCGACGTAGCCGGTGGTGGCGCCGATAAGGAAAGGCAGGAGCGCCGACGCGCCGGCGAACCAGAAGCTCCGGAAGCCGGCGCGGGTGATGGTGGGGACCTCGATCTCGACGCCGATGGTGAAGCTGTAGTAGACGAGGCCGAAGAGGGCCATGGAGTCGAGGATGAAGATGCTGCGCGGGGGGAAAACGATGTCGGTATAGTGCGGGAGCCGGCCCAGCACCGAGGGCCCGAGAACGAAGCCGCCCTGCACGCATTGATGCATGGCAAACAGTCAGTCGTCGTCGTCGTCATGGACGATGGACGCGTGCATGCACGCGGTGATCATGGAGACGGGCGTACGTACGAGTATCTCCGAGATGTAGCGGGGGAGGCCGAGCGGGGCGACGAGGAGGGTGGCGGCGCGGGTGGTGGAGGTGATGAGGAGCATCTGGAAGAGGATGAGCGGGAGGGAGAAGTCGAGAGGGTTGTCGCCGGTCCAGATGCCGCTCATGGTGATCTTGCTCGGGTAGAAGCAGGAGAGGTGCGTCCTGTTCGGCGACATCAGGTGCTCCCATAGGTCCGACAGAGGGTCGCCCACCGCCGGTTGCGTCGTCATCGATCGTTTTCCGTCCTCGGCCGGCCGTTCTGCCAACTCCAACCCCGGCGACGGCCCGACGGCGGCGGCTTCACGGTCGACGGTGACGTATCGATCGTTCGATGCCCTGCATGCCGGGGACGGGGAAGCTGCGGCGAGGAGTGATTGTTGGGCCGTAATTTTGATAGAGCTCGTCGTTTGAGCCGGATGGATCGCCATGTGCATAACGACATGCCGATGCCATCGGAAGCGGGCCGTGAATGGTTTCCCACACCATATGCATACATGCAGCTGCAGCGTGAATCAAAATTTTGATCTCCACCGTCCTCTTTTCTTTTTGAACTGTGATGACACAACTTCTTGATTCACGCTGAAGAACATTTACCGGCGAATGATTCATGAACGTCCTTATACATTTTTTGTTTCACTATAAGTTGTAGCCGTACTAACTATTTTGTGTAGAAAAACTATGGATGGTTATAAGAAGAGGTAAGCACAATCCAGAATTTCACCTGCAAAAAAAAAAAGCACAATCCAGATTTTAAGTTATGCAATGCCCATTAGAATCAGCAATATCTCAATGACACATATCTAGGTCATATGTCATTGATCTTACATGAAGATTCATGTGACTTTCTTTATACTTAATTGAGTCACTTAGATGTGCAATAACTAGTGCACATCTACATATGCCCTAAACTGATTCATCTTTCTATCAAAAATATTAGACGGTGAAAGGTGCTACACGGAAGATGATTCCTAAGTTCTAACATGTACTCCCTCCGTTTCTTTTTATTTCACATATAAGATTTGCTTAAAGTCAAACATAGTAAAGTTCGACGATGTTTATCTAAATAAATATCAGTATTCACAATACCAAATCAATATCATCAGATGCATTATGAAATTAGTTTCCGGATTGTACTCCCTCCGTCCCAAAAATCTTGCCTTAGATTTGTCTAAATACGGATGTATCAAGTCACGTTTTAGTATTAGGTACATCCGTATCTAGAAAAATCTAAGACATGAATTTTGGGACGGAGGGAGTATAATTTTAGTTTTGTATATATTGATATTTTTAAATATAAATTTGGTCAAATATTATGAATTTTAACTTAAGACAGATTCTATATGCGGAGTAAAAAGAAACGAAAAGAGCACAAGACTATGTCTAGGGCACAAGACTATGTCTAGACTTCATTGGTGAGTGGTTTGACACACCAAATCTCAGCTTTGATGATCTGCAACTTCCAATTGGCCTCAGTGTCGCCTTCAATGGCGCCATTGCTTCTGAGCTAGCTATTGCTCAGCGCATCGTCGAACTGAAGCACAAGATTGACTATGAAAAGGCTCAGTTCAAGAAGCATGTGGCCACGCTCAACGTGCAAGATGTCAAGAACTTCAAGATCATGCTTCACGAGCTCAAAGAAGCCTTTCACAAGAAGCGTGAAGAAGCTCGAGGCTCTAGAGAGCGCATGAAAAATCTGGCTGACAAGTGTGTGCTTGCCTACAATGAGGCTGAAAAGCGCAAGGCTCTTGGTCGTCCTGGCATCGACCCCAGGATGGCTGCAAAGAAGAAGAAATCGACTGTCCAACCTACACCTTCAAGGCCAGATGAACCTCGCATTGTCTTCCCAAGCAGCATGACTGGCTCGAAGCCAAAAGTCACGTCAACCGCTTCAGAACAGAAGAAGACAAGGGCTGCAGAGGCTGAAGCCAGAAAACGGAAAACCTCAGAAGCCTCTGATGCTGCTCCCTCCAAGAAGAAGCGCAAGATCAAGAAGAGTCGGGTTGCTCCCACAGAGCCCCTTGTTGTTGAACCCATCTCAGTGGTTCGTCCTGCATCTGCAACCAAAGAACTTCGCATGACTGTTCATGAGCCTGCTTCCACAGAGGCTCCTGAAGCTGAAGAGATTCCAGCAGTTGATCCCATCACTGCTAAAGACATTGGTCATCATGACAATGTTGAAGATGATGAAGTTCTTCCTCAAATTGAATACAATGTGGTATGATCGCCTGTTCGTACGAACAACGAAATCATTAGCATTGGTCGTCCTCTGACGCCAATTGCTCAGGATGCTTCATGGGCTGATCGCGCGCAAGAACAAGACTCCCCCAGCACTCCCCAACAACAACAAGCACACCATCCGTGCAAGTTGAAGAGGATGAGGACCTGCCCACTCCATCTCCAAAGGCGTCTCATGTACTATAAAGGCTTCGCAAAGGACCAAGGCCTCAAGCCCCTCTTCCGAGCGTTCCAGAAGGAGAAGTGCACCATCAACCTGTTGCACGTCAAGTGTTTTCAGAAGCCACTCCTGCTGTGAATGTCTCCGAGTCTGAAGCACCAGCCGCTGAAGACAATCCGGCTGCATCAGCCAATGACGAACGTCAAGAAGAACGTGTCCCTACACCCCCCATTCCTGAAGAAGCTGTTCATGATGTGAACGTGTCTGTGCCTGACCCTCCAGCTCAGCAAGTGGAGGTTGAAAACCTTGAGGCTGCCACCACCAACACCAATGAAGCCGATGGCATAGTCATGGCTGAAGCTAATGTGGAGCCTGTCCCAAGCCCCATACCAGAAGTCAATGCTGAAAATGCTCCTGAAGCTTCTGATGTGCAGCCCTAAGCCACTGTTGCTGCCACTGCTCCTGTTCCGCCACCAAGGCCCTATACAATCGAGCAAGCATACAACCATGGCGAGCTAATCACAGTAAGATGGCCCGTTCTGGTCCCTCCGCCTACTGTCTCTGGTCCTCAATTTGACTATCACATTGAGCATAGGCCTCAGGTTCAGAAGCCAAAGCCAAGACTGCCAAGGTTTCCAGGTACTGCCATATCTGTCGGGTCTTTCAATGCAAATGGCTTCAAAAGCAACAACACATTCTTTGACAGCTCAAAGAACCCCTACACGAAGCCAAGAATATCATCAGACCGGTTCTGGAGTCATCAGCAGCAAAGCCATTACTCCTGTGTTCTGTATGATCAAGGGCGCATTTTCCCTCATATGCGCCTCGACACTGAAGCCATTGCTGGACTGCCATGCTTAGAAGAAGCACTTGACTGCTTTCGTGATGCTGGTCTGCTCAGCTTTGTCACAAACAAAGAACATTGGAATGAAGAGCTATTGCTTCAATTCTATGATACACTCCACATTCGCGGTTATAACAGAGATACGAAGACATGGGTTCTCGAGTGGATGACAGGAAATGTTCATCATGAAGCTAAAGCTCTTGACATCATTGAGCTTACATGCCTATCCACTCCCGGAGAGCTATATGAACCTGGTTGTCAAAACCACCGCAATGCATTGGAGAGCATCTTCCATAAGTCTGAACCCAATATGAGCCAGATGTTGAGCATGATGAAGCCTTTGCCACGTGATGCTGAATATCCAAAGGAGTTCTTTGTTGATGACCTTGAGTATCTGCCGCGCACTATATATCATATCATCAGGCGGACTCTATGGCCGATCAAAGGACATTCATCAACTGCAAAACTTGAAGGAGCCATGAAGACATTGGTCTTTTACATCCTCAATGGCATCAGCTTCAATGCACAAGATTTCTTCATCAGGCAACTGGCTGCATCTGGATCTGACCTTTTCGGACTGAAGTTCTATGCTCCATGGGTCATGCGCCTCATCAAGCAACACTCAGCTGTCAACTATCAACCATCTGCTCGCAATCATGTGATCTTCCTACCAGAGGTTGATATGTCAGTTGAAGCCATATACCCTGAACCTGCCAAGAAGCCTCTTTGTCTTCAAAATGCTGAACGTCAAAGCTTCACTCAGCCTATGGAAGGAGTCCAAGCTGTCACGCGTGTCTATCCGATGGCTGGAAATATTCGTCTGCCTCATCGTGCATCAACTGAAGCCACTGCGAGCACCATTGCTCAAAGGCCTCGGAAGCGCTCTCGGGTCCTCAATGACCGAGAACTTCTTGTGGCCCTGCATCACAAGCAAGATAAGCATCATTTTTGGCTCAAGCGTCAGATGCAAAGCCTCTTGGTGGATGTAAATCACATTCGAAACCTTGCCACCAAGAATGCATTTGTCACTCACGAAACTTGTCGGCGATCATGGAAGAGTTTGACCCTGCTCAGTGCTGAAGCTGATCTTCAAGATGATGGCTTCACTAAAAGATTCAAGTTTGACTCCACTCCTCCACGGAATGCTGTCCTACGAAGAACTCCATCTCTTGAAGACTCTGATTATTCTTCCTCCGCGACAACTGTAAATGCCAATGTGATCGATGACGAAGACGATGCAACTTCACCGCCCCCTACTTCTGCACGCATCGACACTGCACCAAGTTTGTCTGCACCGCCAACCAACAACGACAACCCTGTTGCTTCACCTACTCCTCAGGAAGACGAGTAGATGCTCTATGTCTTTAAACCTTTTTGGTCATTACTGACAAAAGGGGGAGAAGCATATGAGTTGATAGTCTTCAAGCGGGGTCATAAGGGCGGTTGCTTTATGTTCTTGCCTAGTGCTTACAACTCTTGCCTTTGATACACTTCGTTCTTTGAGTTGTAACACTTAAAATTGATGGTCGTATGCTACTTATTTGCATTTTCACGTGCGATGATAACTTCCGCACTTAGATCATTCTGCAGACGTCCATTTTCATTATGCATGGCATTCTCTTAGCTATATCATTTCATGCATGATGAATTATCTTCATAAGTTGAAGAGGATCTCCACAAGTACAACCTGCCATGTGCATTTGCATTCCAAAAGCAAATTATTTATATGCACATCTTCAGGGGGAGCCCTTGCCACTTATGAAGACAATACGTTATCCTTTACAATTTCACATACTTCTTTCCCGTTGAAAACTTCAACCAGTTTGTCATCAATCACCAAAAAGGGGGAGATTGTAAGTGCATCTAGTGCCACCCCTAGTTGGTTTTGGAGTATTGACGACAAAGTTGGTTGATGGACTAATGCGTTTGTGAGAATTGTAGGATAACGCAGGTAGTGTCCCTCATTGATTCGGTTTACCTACCGGAGATGACCCCTAAAAATGTATGACGACATGGAAGACAATGGTGGTGTGTGAAGATATTCACACTGAAGTCTATGACATGAGAAGACATTGGGTGAAGACTATGGAGCGCGAAGACTGAGTTGTTTCGTTGTTTCCTTTTCTTCTTTGTTGAGTCATAGTAACCACCGTACTATTAAGTGGGGTCCAAGTGAACTAAGTCAGAGTGACTGAAGTGATGCTCAACCCAAATCCTATGTCTTCGAGCGAAGACAATGAGAGCAAATCTTATCCAGAGCTGGATGAGTCAGCTTTGCTTGTAGCCCAAGTAAAGTTGCCGTGTGTGTTTGAAATCTGACCGTTGGAACATGTGTCAATTCCTTAGTGACCCAGGGTCATTTCGGACATATCAGGTCGGGTTGCCTTGTGGCTATAAATAGCCCACCCCCTACACCATAAATTGGTGGCTGCTCAGAGTTAGTTTACGGCTTTTGTCGTTTTGAGAGCAACCCACCTCGAAGCCTTTGAGAGAGAAATCCTTGCGAGGACAAAGCCCAAACACCCAGAGCCAAAGAGTGTTAGGCATCATTGAAGTCTTTCTGTCTGTGTGACCTGAAGACTTATTACACTTGAGGATTGTGTATCCTCCAGCCGGTTAGGCGTCGCGTACCGAGCATCCAAGAGTCATTGTGGATTGCCGGTGAACGAAGTCTATGAAGGTTCGGAAGTCTACCTTGAAGACTTACCAGAGTGATTGGGCGAGGACTGTGTGTCCTTAGCTCAAGGGGAATAAGGTGAAGACGCGGTCTTCTGAGTTGAATCTCAGCCTCCCTAACCAGATGTACAGTTGTCACAGCAACTGGAACTGGTCCAACAAATCCTGTGTCTTCAACAAGTGACTGGTTCTATCCCTTCCCTCCTTTACTTTGAGTTGGTCTTCGTGAAGTCATTGCTTATCTGTCTTATCTGTTTGACTTCATTGCTTGACTACTACTGTTGATTGGCTTCATACTATCTTCCATCCCGATCCTTACTACCTAGCTGCTATTAGTCTTCATACATTAATACTATTGCATACTTGACTATGGCTTGCATGTTGTAGTTTATCTTACACTGCATATCAATTAGGTCATTTCTATTGTTTGTCTTCGAAACTTCCACGTTTTGAAGATTTTGATAAAAATCGCCTATTCACCCCCCCTCTAGTCGATAACTAGCACTTTCAACGTGTCAGTTCCTTAGTGACCCAGGGTCATTTCGGACATATCAGGTCGGGTTGCCTTGTGGCTATAAATAGCCCACCACCTACACCATAAATTGGTGGCTGCTCAGAGTTAGTTTATGACTTTTGTCGTTTGAGAGCAACCCACCTCGAAGTCTTTGAGAGAGAGAAATCCTTGCGAGGACAAAGCCCAAACACCCAGAGCCAAAGAGTGTTAGGCATCACTAAAGTCTTTCTGTCTGTGTGGCCTGAAGACTTATTACACTTGAGGACTGTGTATCCTCCAGCCGGTTAGGCGTCGCGTTCTGAGCATCCAAGAGTCATTGTGGATCGCCGGTGAATGAAGTTTGTGAAGGTTCGGAAGTCTACCTTGAAGACTTACCAGAGTGATTGGGTGAGGACTGTGTGTCCTTAGCTCAAGGGGAATAAGGTGAAGACGCGGTCTTCTGAGTTGAATCTTAGCCTCCCTAACCAGATGTACAGTTGTCACAGCAACTGGAACTGGTCCAACAAATCCTGTGTCTTCAACAAGTGACTGGTTCTATCCCTTCCCTCCTTTACCTGAGTTTGTCTTCGTGAAGTCATTGCTTATCTGTCTTATCTGTTTGACTTCATTGCTTGACTACAACTATTGATTGGCTTCATACTATCTTCCATCCTGATCCTTACTACCTAGCTGCTATTAGTCTTTGTACGTTAATACTATTGCATACTTGACTATGGCTTGCATGTTGTAGTTTATCTTCCGCTGCATATCAATTAGGTCATTTCTATTGTTTGTCTTCGAAACTTCCACATTTTGAAGACTTTGATAAAAGTTGCCTATTCACCCCCCCTCTAGTCGATAACTAGCACTTTCAATTGGTATCAGAGCAAGGTACTCCCTTGTTCTATGTGATTCGGTTTAACCACCTGGAGTTTAGCTATGTCGACTGCAGGCATAATCAAAGTCTCCGCTGCCTGCCCCGTGTTCGATGGAACTGAATATCCCTACTGGAAGAATAAGATGCGCATGCATCTTGAAGCCATTGATATCGACCTCTGGTATGTCGTCAAGAATGGCGTTCCCAAAACTGGTGAAAGTGTCACCCCTACTAATGTCAAGAAGTTCATTCAACTGGACTCGACTGCAAAGAACATCATCTGTGGTCATCTGACCAAAGGACAGTATGGCCGTGTGAGTGCTCTGGAAACTTCAAAGCTAGTCTGGGACTGGCTGTCCAAGGTCAACGAAGGCGTCTCTACATAGAGAGATCAAATGATCAGTGTTCTTCGCAACCTCTTCAACCGCTTCAAGAGAAACAACAATGAAAATGTCCAGCTCACGTTTGATCGCCTCACCGACATCACAAATGAGCTATAGGCTCTCGGCGCCACTGAGATCACCAAGCATGAAATCGTCAAGACGTTGCTGAGATCTCTTGACAGCTCTTTTGACACCCTTGCCCTCATGATACAAGAACGCCCTGACTTAAAGACACTCGATCCGTCTGATATACTTGAGAGGCTCAACACACATGAGTTCCAGCTTTCTGAGAAAAGAGATATCTATGGTCCCAATTATGGCCGAACTCGCGCTTTGAAGGCAAAAGTTGTTTCCTCATCTGAAGAAGAATCTGACTGTGGTTCTGATGATCCTGAAGACATTGGAAAGGAACTTGCCATGCTTGTGAAGAAGTTCCAAAAGTTCACCAAGAAGAAGGGCTTCAGAAAGTCTTCACGATCTAGCTCAAGAAATGATGAAGCTTCCACTCATGACAACAAGAAGAGAACATGTCACAAGTGCAAGAAACCTGGACACTATATCTCTGAGTGTCCACAGTGGGACAATGAGAAGAAGAAGAAGAAGAAGAAGAGCAAGGAATATGATTCTGATGACAAGAAGAAGAAGAAATCTTCAAAGTCTTCTTCTAAGTCCTCATCAAGATCTTCATCACATAAGAAGAGCTCATCTGGCAAGGCTCGTGCTTTTGTTGGCAAGGAAATGGATTCAGATGAGGAGTCTGCTTCTGAGGAGGCGGAGGTGGAGTCTGAAGAAGAGTCCGACCCTGGCGTTGCAAGTCTGGCTCTAGCCACAGCCTATGTTGCCAAGTCCATCTTCAACACTGAAGACAATGACTTCCACACCAACGCTGAAGCTGATGACATGGATGATCCTGCTCCCACCTACTGCTTCATGGCATGTGGTGCCAAGGTAAAATCACGTGATGCTTACTTTCAAACATCAAGTGAAGATGACTCTGATTGTGAATCCAAACCCAGCTACAAAACACTTGCTAAAATTGCTACTGAACAACAAAGGGCTATGGAACATACTCAAAAACTGTTAGACAAAAGCGATGACCTGTTGGACGCGGAAATGACACATTCACAGTCCTTAGTTGAAGACATAAAAAATCTTCATGCTAACTACCAAGAACTTGAAAGTCTTCATGAGATGCTCTCAACCACTTATGAAAAGCTCTCCTATGATTATCTTCAAAGGAAGCAAGAGCTTGAGAAATTGAAAGCGGCTCATGAAGATCTTCAAAAAGAGAATGAGTCATTTCGCGCTCAACAGATCAGTTCCGCTCAGGATGGATTTGAACCACCATGTCTGAAATGTATTGAGCGTGATAACGCTACCTCTGTTGCTGAATGTTCCACTGCTGCTACTGTTGCTTTGTCTTCAACTACTGATGTGGTAGCTAACCCCTCTATTGAAGATACCACTACTATTGCTGATGAAAATGCTAGGTTGAAGACATTGCTTGAAACAGGGATGTATAAAAGTCTGAAAGGACATTAGACACTTTGCGATGTCCTCAAAAAGCAGATTCTGAACCGAAACCCTAGGAAAGAGGGTGTTGGGTTCGAGAGGAAAATGAATGCTGATGGTTCCTACTGGAAGCCTGAGCAGTATCCCAAAACCACATGGGTTGCTGCAAAGGAACCTTCAGTGGATCCATCCACTTTATCTGGCTTTACCTGTGCTAATCCTATTATCATTGATGAATCCTTTGATGCAAACTATAAACTGTTCAAAAATCAGAATGGTGAAGTGTTTGCCAGGTATATTGGTACTAACTGCAGGAATGGACCACCTATGAAGAAGATCTGGGTTCCCAAAAGCTGTCTTGAGAATCTTCCTGTGAATGTCATCATGACACCACCAGGGAAGAAGACAAACCCCAGACCTAAGGCGTCATATGGTCCAACGGCTTCATACAGATACATGACTCACCTGAGTCACCCTAACGCCAATATTTTGCAGGGAAATCGTACTCAAACTTATGAATATGAGCGTGTGTCTTTGAACCACCATGTTCATAGGACTAAGAACTTTTTTGCTTATTCATATGAGTATCATTCATCTCCTGCAAGGCTATTTGCTAGGGCTTGTAAGTGCATCTAGTGCCACCCCTGGTTGGTTTTGGAGTATTGACGACAAAGTTGGTTGAGGGACTAATGCGTTTGTGAGAATTGCAGGATAACGCAGGTAGTGTCCCTCATTGATTCGGTTTACCTACCGGAGATGACCCCTAAAAATGTATGAAGACATTGAAGACAATGGTGGTGTGTGAAGATATTCACACTGAAGTCTATGACATGAGAAGACATTGAGTGAAGACTATGGAGCGCGAAGACTGAGTTGTTTCGTTGTTTCCTATTCTTCTTTGTTGAGTCATAGGAACCACCGTACTGTTAAGTGGGGTCCAAGTGAACTAAGTCAGAGTGACTGAAGTGATGCTCAACACAAATCCTATGTCTTCGAGCGAAGACAATGAGAGCAAATCTTATCCTGAGCTGGATGAGTCAGCTTTGCTTGTAGCCCAAGTAAAGTTGCCGTGTGTGTTTGAAATCTGACCGTTGGAACATGTGTCAGTTCCTTAGTGACCCAGGGTCATTTCGAACATATCAGGTCGGGTTGCCTTGTGGCTATAAATAGCCCACCCGCTACACCATAAATTGGTGGCTGCTCAGAGTTAGTTTATGGCTTTTGTTGTTTTGAGAGCAACCCACCTCGAAGCCTTTGAGAGAGAAATCCTTGCGAGGACAAAGCCCAAACACCTAGAGCCAAAGAGTGTTAGGCATCACTGAAGTCTTTCTGTCTTTGTGACCTGAAGACTTATTACACTTGAGAACTGTGTATCCTCTAGCCGGTTAGGCGTCGCGTTCTGAGCATCCAAGAGTCATTGTGGATTGCCGGTGAACAAAGTCTGTGAAGGTTCGGAAGTCTACCTTGAAGACTTACCAGAGTGATTGGGCAAGGACTGTGTGTCCTTAGCTCAAGGGGAATAAGGTGAAGACGCGGTCTTCTGAGTTGAATCTCAGCCTCCCTAACCAGATGTACAGTTGTCACAGCAACTGGAAGTGGTCCAACAAATCATGTGTCTTCAACAAGTGACTGGTTCTATCCCTTCCCTCCTTTACCTGAGTTTGTCTTCGTGAAGTCATTGCTTATCTATCTTATCTGTTTGACTTCATTGCTTGACTACTACTGTTGATTGGCTTCATACTATCTTCCATCCTGATCCTTACTACCTAGCTGCTATTAGTCTTCGTACGTTAATACTATTGCATACTTGACTATGGCTTGCATGTTGTAGTTTATCTTCCGCTGCATATCAATTAGGTCATTTCTATTGTTTGTCTTCGAAACTTCCACGTTTTGAAGACTTTGATAAAAATCGCCTATTCACCCCCCTCTAGTCGATAACTAGCACTTTTAATTGGTATGAGAGCAAGGTACTCCCTTGTTCTGTGTGATTCGGTTTAACCACCTGGAGTTTAGCTATGTCGACTGCAGGGATAATCAAAGTCTCCACTGCCTGCCCCATGTTCGATGGAACTGAATATCCCTACTGGAAGAATAAGATGCGCATGCATCTTGAAGCCATTGATGTCGACCTCTGGTATGTCGTCAAGAATGGCGTTCCCAAAACTGGTGAAGGTGTCACCCCTACTGATGTCAAGAAGTTTATTCAACTGGACTCGACTTCAAAGAACATCATCCGTGGTCATCTGACCAAAGGACAGTATGGCCGTGTGAGTGCTCTGGAAACTTCAAAGCTAGTCTGGGACTGGTTGTCCAAGGTCAACGAAGGCGTCTCTACACAGAGAGATCAAAGGATCATTGTTCTTCGCAACCTCTTCAACCGCTTCAAGAGAAACGACAATGTAAATGTCCAGCTCACGTTTGATTGCCTCACCGACATCACAAATGAGCTATAGGCTCTCGGCGCCACTAAGATCACCAAGCATGAAATCGTCAAGACGCTGCTGAGATCTCTTGACAGCTCTTTTGACACCCTTGCCCTCATGATACAAGAACGTCCTGACTTCAAGACTCTCGATCCGTCTGATATACTTGAGAGGCTCAACACACATGAGTTCCAGCTTTCTGAGAAAAGAGATATCTATGGCCCCAACTATGGCCAAACTCGTGCTTTGAAGGCAAAAGTTGTTTCCTCATCTGAAGAAGAAGAATCTGACTGCGGTTCTGATGATCCTGAAGACATTGGAAGGGAACTTGCTATGCTTGTAAAGAAGTTCCAGAAATTCACCAAGAAGAAGGGATTCAGAAAGTCTTCACGATCCAGTTCAAGAAATGATGAAGCTTCCTCTCAAGACAACAAGAAGAGAACATGTCACAAGTGTAAGAAGCCTGGGCACTACATCTCTGAGTGTCCTCAGTGGGACAACGAGAAGAAGAAGAAGAAGGGCAAGGAATATGACTCTGATGACAACAAGAAGAAGAAATCATCAAAGTCTTCTTCCAAGTCCACATCAAAGTCTTCATCTCATAAGAAGAGCTCATTTGGCAAGGCTCGTGCTTTTGTTGGCAAGGAAATGGATTCAGAGGAGGAGTCTGCTTCCGAGGAGGCAGAGGTGGAATCTGAAGCTGAGTCCGACTCTGGCGTTACAAGTCTGGCTCTAGCCACAGCCTATGTTGCCAAGTCCATCTTCAACACTGAAGACAATGACTCCCACACCAACACTGACGATGACAAGGACGATCCTGCTCCCACCTACTGTTTCATGGCATGCGGTGCCAAGGTAAAATCACACGATGCTTACTTTCAAACATCAAGTGAAGATGACTCTGATTGTGAATCTAAACCCAGCTACAAAACACTTGCTAAAATTGCTACTGAACAACAAAGGGCTATGGAACATACTCAAAAACTGTTAGACAAAAGCGATGACCTGTTGGACGCGGAAATGACACGTTCACAGTCCTTAGTTGAAGACATAAAAAATCTTCATGCTAAGTATCAAGAACTTGAAAGTCTTCATGAGACGCTCTCAACCACTTATGAAAAGCTCTCCTATGATTATCTTCAAAGGAAGCAAGAGCTTGAGAAATTGAAAGCGACTCATGAAGATCTTCAAAAAGAGAATGAGTCATTTCGCGCTCAACAGATCAGTTCCGCTCAGGATGGATTTGAACCACCATGTTTAAAATGCATTGAGCGTGATAACGCTGCTGTCGGTGTCAAAACCGGCGGATCTCGGGTAGGGGGTCCCGAACTGTGCGTCGAGGCGGATGGTAACAGGAGACAAGGGACACGATGTTTTTACCCAGGTTCGAGCCCTCTCGATGGAGGTAAAACCCTACTCCTGCTTGATTAATATTGATGATATGGGTAGTACAAGAGTAGATCTACCACGAGATCGGAGTGGCTAAACCCTAGAATCTAGCCTATGGTATGATTATTGTTCGTCCTACGGACTAAAACTCTCCGGTTTATATAGACACTGGAGAGGGCTAGGGTTACACAGAGTCGGTTACAATGGGAGGAGATCTTCATATCGTATCGCCGAGCTTGCCTTCCACGCCAAGGAAAGTCCCATTCGGACACAGGACGGAGTCTTCAATCTTGTATCTTCATAGTCCGGGAGTCCAACCAAAGGTCTTAGTCCGGTCATCCGGACACCCCCTAATCCAGGACTCCCTCAGTAGCCCCTGAACCAGGCTTCAATGACGACGAGTCCGACGCGCAAGTTGTCTTCGGCATTGCAAGGCGGGTTCCTCCTCCGAATATTTCATAGAAGATGTTGAACACCAGGGTAGTGTCCGGCTCTACAAAATAAGTTCCACATTCCTTCGTAGAGAGAATAATATTTGTATCAATCGGATCTGCTGACGTATTTCGTGGCGTGACATCATGCCACAACCGGGCTCTTTATTCATTTTATTGTTCCACCCCAGCACGTTTAGCGAGGCGGTTTCCTTGGCACGTCTTGTCAAAGCAGAGATCGTGTCCCCTTATTCCGGGATTCTCATCAATACGGGTGTGGGTAACCCAACCGCACCATTAACCGCGGCGCTTGGGAGATAAGCGAGTTTTATTAGGCCGGTGGGGGGCTCGTAGTTTCGGCCGCCCATATAAGGGGATAAGAATCTGCCTTTTCCATTCACGCCCTCTTCCTCCTCTGCTTATCCGTCCCTGCGCGCTCGAGCTCCAGCGCCCAAGCCCACACTTCCCACCTCAACCTTCCCCAACCATGTCTGGAGCGGGAGGTAGATGGATGGCCTCCTCCGTCATGGAGGGGCAAATCAAAAACCTGAGGAAGGCCAGATACTTGTCTAACGACATCGCGCACCGGCTCCCAGATGCGGGGCAACTCATCCCCACCCCCAGGCCCCATGAGAGGGTTGTTTTTCTTCCCCATTTCCTCCACGGACTGGGTTTTCCTCTTCACCCGTTCGTCCGGGGGCTCATGTTGTACTACGGCCTGGACTTCCACGACCTGGCCCCGAACTTCATCCTCAATATCTCGGCGTTTATCGTCGTGTGCGAGGCCTTCTTCCGCATCCGGTCCCACTTTGGCCTATGGCTGAAGATCTTCAGCGTCAAGCCGAAGGTTGTGCAAGGCCGATAGGCGGAATGCGGAGGCGCCATGGTGGGAAAGATAGCCAACATCACCTGGCTCGAGGGTGCCTTCGTGGAAACCATCAAAGGGTGGCAATCTGGGTGGTTTTATATCACTGAGCTGCGTGACCCTAAATGGGCAGCGGCCCCTGAATTTCGATCCGGCATCCCCACCCGGCTCATATCTTGGAAAGAGACGGGCCTGTCGTGGGGCAATCCGGAAGAGGTGACCGGACTCCAAACCTGCGTCCGAGACCTGGTGACCAAGAAGGTCAAGCTTGTCAACGTGGTCCAGGTCATGCTCTTCCGCCGGATCCTCCCGTGTCAACGACGGGACTTCAATTTGTGGGAGTTCGACCCGGCCCGGCACCAGACTCTATCCCGGCTCTTCGAAACGAAGCACGAGGATGCTTGGAAGGTGCTCTTCAAGAGTTCCGAGGTCTCCCCTCCCGTCACCGAGGATCGCGGGTTCTGCGCCAAACATCAAGCCTCTGAAGTAAGCTTACCTTTAGTCCCTTACGGGATACCCGAATTTCATAGTGTGACTTTTATGTGGGATCTAAACTCCCGTTCCTTTGACAGGACTGGAAGAGGACATCCGGACAGTTCGACTGTCCGACCCCTTTGCCCAAAGGCCCAGTAGACACAGACTTAGCGAAGCTACTGGTTTCGGCACCCCACGTGGTGCCGGAGAAGAAGGCCAAGGAGAAGGCCACGGGGACCCGAAAGAGTTCCCGGCACCCGGTGTCGTCGGATTTGCCCGACGGCCCCAACGCACCCTCCACCTCCGAAGACGAGGAGGAGGAAGAAGAAGATGCCTCTCCCCCTCCAACGGGGGGAGGAAAGAAGAGAAAGGCTGCCCCAACTGGGGAAGCCAGAGGGTCCAAGAAGGGGAAGTCCCTTTTGCTGGACTACGCCCCCGACGCCGAAGACGGCGGGGAGGACTAACCATCCAGGGTCAAGCCCCTGGCAAAATCGTAAGTGTCCGGCTACCCGAATGAATTAGTGCACTTCTTTATTATTTGATAGCTTCTAACACCGAAGCTAATCATGCAGTCCGCCCAGAGCTCAGCTTGGCGATTCATCGAGCGGATCTCTGAATTCGTCGGATGTGAATAGCGCTTCACTTCTGATGGCGTCCTTCCCTCTCCCTACAGAAGATGCTGAGACGGAGTCCCGTAGGGAACAAAACTGGGAGGAGGTGGTCCTGGAAGCGCCACAAGGCGACCTTCCGGACTCCCAGCCCAAAGGGGGTAAAGCCCCGGAGGGATCTAAGTCCGGCCCCGGGCTGGACACTGCTCCAGAACCATCAGTGGTTCCAGAGCCCGACAGGCGGCGCCTTCATAAGAAGGGCAAGCCTGCGACGCCGGCGACTTCCGTCCACCCGGAGGCGCCGGACAATTTGCTGGAGACGCTTAGCGGTGCTTCCATCAACGAAGAACACCGCACTGTTATGAGTGCGGTGATTCAGAAGGTTCAGTCCGCCAAGAGCGGGCTGATGGAAGCCTGCACAAGCCTGTTAACGGGCTTTGAGGTACGTGTTCAGAAACATATATAAAAATGTTACCGCATAGACAGTAGCCCCTGATGGCCAGTTCGGTGTTCGGAAATAAAAGCCGAACTGAGGATCTCAAAAGATATACGCAGGAGTCTAATAGAGATATGTCAATATGGGATTGCAGGCTGCGCTGCTGACCTCTGCCGCACTGACTGCGGAGGTCAATGCCTTTAAGGAAAGCCTCGAGCGGTCCGAGAGCGAGCTCGGCCGTGCCAAGAAGCATCTCGAGGATAAAGAGGGTACATAGTACCTCTTGTAAATGTATATAGAAATACTTGGTTGCATAATAATAACAGGACCAACGTTAATGTTGCAGGAGCCACGACCGAGGTGGCGACCCTGAAAGAGGCAGTTTCGAAGGCCGAAGAGAGTGCGGCCTTGGAGCGCACCGAGCGAGAGAAGCAGGAGGTGCGGGTGGCGGAGGTGCGGCAAGAGCTCCAGGCTCTCGTGGTAAAACACGAGAGTTTGGAGCGTGACTCGAAGACTCAAGAGTCCGAGCTTGCCTTGGCTCTTGAGAGTGCCAAGACCGCTAAGGCCGAAGCCCAGAAGGCCCTTCAGGAGATCAAGGCGATGAAGAAGATAGTGGCGGGTAAGGCATTCTTTATGCAAAGCAAAAATATAAAAGTTAATTATCTGCTACTTACCCGAATCCGGAGCTCTCCAGGAGCGTTCGCCGATCTGCCCCGTAGTGTGTCTGATGCTACCGCATACTACCGAGCCAAAGAGGGGAGCTCGACGGAGAAAGTGTTCTGGTCTCAGTATGCTGAGGCCGAACATCCGGTGCCCCTGAGCGACCAGCTGAAGCAGCTAGCCGAGCTCCACAAGGTGGCCGAACAGGCCATGAAGGGCCTCATAGCTCGGCTGTGGCCTGGAGAAGTCATGCTTGTGAGCTACTTCGGTCTGGTGCGGCGGCTGGTGGACGCGTGTCCGTGGATTGAAGTCATCAAGCGCTCCGTTTGTATTGAAGGTGCCCGTCAGGCCCTTGCCCGTGCTAAGGTGCACTGGGGCAAGCTAGACGCGGAGAAGCTGTTGACGGACGCGCCACCGCCGGGCAAGGAGTATCGTACGCCCGATATGTATTATAATGGCGTTCTGAAGGGTGCCCGCCGCATAGCGGATGAGTGCTCCAAAGATGTAATTTTTGAGTAAACTCGCATTTGTTATCCTGTACGCTGAAGCTTCGTTCATATGCGTTAAGCAACGCTTGTTAATTTAAAATATTACCTTCTGTGCGGCCGTTTATCAAATCTGAGAGATGCAAGTCGTCAGCTTCGACCCCCATGCCATGAGTGCTGGGGTGTTCGGGATAAACCTGAGCGCTCTTGTTCCCATTCTTGGGTCCTTCTAGGAAGGCGTTCAGCACAACGAACCAGGCCGTCGGACTTATAATGCTTTATCACTCTCACTTAGCCATAGAATTCTATAATTTTAAATTTCGGCGAAGCCCCTAGTATTTGGAAGACCGAGTTCGGGGCGCTATCCACGCCTAGGCCGGATAAGTCTGGTTCCTCGCTCGAAGCGGCATAAGTCTTTAAGGACTCGAAGAAACCTCGCGAACAGCGACTGGTCTCTCGCACTATCATGACAGTCAGTTTTAGCTTTCTCTACTGAGGTGTTAATCCAGCTCAACTGGGGCACAATCACAGTAGTTCTCCCAGCGCTACCTTAGCCAACAATGCAGAACGTAAGGTACCAAAACATGGGAGCCGGGCAAACCCAACTATTGACCAAAGATATGATTCAGAGCCGATGCATATAGTGCTATAAGTTCGGGGTGCCGCACTCGTTAGAGTGTTCGGTCTTCTCACACCATGTTATGGGGTGTTGTAAGCCCCTGGTGTATTATCCGTACCAAAGTGCACGGTTGCATAGTGTCATGACTGAACATATTTGCATATAAAAATAAGTACAATAATAGGTAAGAGCTATATATTGTTTATTAAAAAAGGGCTGCTGCGAAAGCAGAACGATACAAAAAGTGCGGTAAGCAAGAGATTGGAGTATTTGACATATTCCCCTTCAGGGGCAAGCTGCAGGATTGTAAGAGAAACAGGTATTAAACTCGTTATAGAGACCACCTTGACTTTTGACGTGGCTTGCTTCCTCCCTGGCTATTGCATTGTTGGTTTGGCGAGAGTATTGCCGGACAGGCCTTCTGAATAGTTGGGTCCTGAAAGTGTGTGAAAAAGGAAAACGGCGAAATAGGGAGCCCCCTAGTGCGGTTGAGCCGCATTCTGGGCGTGCCGTTGTTGTGCCCCTCCCCTTATGCCCATGGTATCTCTAAGGCGTAATTATGTACGCGTGGTACCAGTATTGCCGTTTGGTGGGGGCTGGGGTTGGGGCCGCACTGCTATGCTTGCTCGGAACGTGCCAGCCGGATTTGTTGTAGGTTACTTCGGGCTTGCTTGACGTTGTCCGGACGTTTGGCGCCTAGATTGGAGAACTGCCTTGAGAGGCTACTCTGTACTTCTGCCGCCAGGGCCGCCGTATGCTCCTCCGTTCGGAGAGAGCGTTCGGTGTTTCCATGTATCGTGATGACTCCGCGAGGTCCTGGCATCTTGAGCTTGAGATATGCGTAGTGCGGCACCGCATTGAATTTTGCAAATGCGGTTCGTCCGAGCAGGGCGTGATAGCCGCTGCGGAATGGGACTATATCGAAGATTAACTCCTCGCTTCGGAAGTTATCCGGTGATCCGAAGACCACCTCAAGTGTGATCGAGCCTGTACAGCTGGCCTCTACCCCTGGTATGACACCTTTGAAGGTTGTCTTTGTGGGTTTAATCCTTGAAGGATCGATGCCCATTTTTCGCACTGTGTCCTGGTAAAGCAGGTTCAGGCTACTGCCGCCGTCCATTAGGACTCTGGTAAGGTGAAATCCGTCGATAATTGGGTCTAGGACCAGTGCGGCGAATCTGCCGTGACAGATGCTGGTGGGATGGTCCCGTCGATCGAAAGTGATTGGGCAGGAGGACCATGGGTTGAACTTTGGGGCGACTGGCTCCAGCGCATAGACGTCCTTGAGAGCACACTTCCGCTCCCTTTTGGGGATGTGGGTTGCGTATATCATATTCACCGTCCGAACTTGCGGGGGAAATCCCTTCTGTCCTTTGTTGTTTGGCGGCCGGGGCCCCTCCTCATCATCGCTATGTAGCCCCTTGTCTCTGGTCTCGGCACTTATCTTGCCTGCCTGCTTGAACACCCAACAATCCCTGTTGGTGTGATTGGCTGGCTGTTTCGGGGTGCCGTGTATCTGGCACGAGCGATCAAGTATCCGGTCTAAGCTGGATGGGCCCTGAGGGTTTTGTTTGAATGGATTCTTTCGCTGACCCGGTTTAGAGCCTTTGAATCCGGCATTGACTGCCGTATCTTCAGTATTGTCACCGTTAATGCGGCGCTTGTGCTTGTTGCGGCGTGACCTGTCGTTGTTATCCTTGGTATCCGAATTGCCAGGGCTTTTGCTTATGTTATTGCTACAAGCTAGCCAGCTGTCTTCTCCCACGCAGAAGCGGGTCATGAGTGTCGTGAGGGCTGCCATAGACTTCGGCTTTTCATGTCCTAGGTGCCGGGCCAGCCATTCGTCTTGGATGTTGTGCCTGAAGGCTGCGAGGGCCTCGGCGTCCAGACAATCGACTATTTGGTTTTTCTTGGTCAGGAACCGTGTCCAGAATTGTCTGGCCGATTCCTCTGGCTGCTGGATTATGTGGCTTAGGTCATCGGCGTCTGGTGGTCACACATACGTGCCCTGGAAGTTGTCAAGGAATGCGGATTCCAGGTCCTCCCAACAACTGATTGACTCTGCTGACAGGCTATTAAGCCAATGTCGAGCTAGTCCTTTAAGCTTGAGCAGGAAGTATTTGATGGCGTGTAGATCATCGCCATGGGCCATGTGGATGTGAAGGAGATAATCCTCGATCCATACCGCAGGATCTGTTGTGCCATCGTATGATTCGATGTTTACGGGCTTGAAGCCCTCGAGGATTTGATGATCAATTACTTCGTCTGTGAAGCATAGTGGGTGTGCGGCGCCCCTGTACTGGGCTATATCGCGACGCAGCTCGGACAAGCTTGGTCTGTTGTATTCGGCCGGGCCATACTTATTATGTCCGGCGTGACGGCTAGCGACACGTGAAGCAGGGCGCCCATGCGATCCATAGATCGATCTTGTTTGCCTTGCCTTATTCTCCAAGATGTCTCGCAGGTCTGTTGCGTCTCCCCGTACTCTAGTATGTTTTGAGCGGTGTCGGGGGGCGGCCTGGGTTGAGGGCCTGAAGGCCTCTCTATCGCGACCACGGGGTGGCCGATCTGGCGCATCGTACACTGGTGATGTAGGTTAGTTGCTTCCTCCTCAAGTTGGGGTAGTAGCCTGCGCTTCGGGTAGCTCTTGGATGAGCGTTCTAGTTTATACTCTTCGGCCGCTAGGACTTCGGTCCATCTGTCGGCTAGCAAGTCTTGGTCAGCTCTAAGCTGCTGCTGTTTCTTCTTGAGGCTGCTTGCCGTGGCGACGAGTCTGCGTTTGAAACGCTCTTGTTCGACGGGATCCTCTGGCACGACAAATTCATCATCGTCGAGGCTTGCCTCGTCTTCGGAGGGAGGCATGTAATTGTCGTCCTCGTCCTCTTTGTAGGCCGCTCTCTCATGAGGGCTGGCTCCTTCGTCCTCCTGCACTGAATCCTGCTGGAGGGGGTTGTCTTCGGTACTGTCCGGCGTATTGTTATCCCCGGTGTCGGAGTCGCCGTTTTTGCTTTGGTGGGACTTAGAGCGGCGCCGCTGACGTCGGTGCTTGGGTTGCTTCTTGGAAGGGTCATCCTCCGTTTTCTCCTCGCCATCCCCGTTTTAGGGGTGTCCACCATGTATATGTCATATGACGAGGTGGCTTTCCAGTTCCCTATAGGTACTGGTTCTTGATCGTCTCCTTCATCGGCGTCCATGCCGTCGATGTCTTCGGAGTCAAAGTCGAGCATGTCGGTTAAATCGTCAACAGTGGCTACGAAGTGGGTGGTGGGTGGGCTGCAAATTTCTTTGTCGTCCGTATCCCAACCGTGTTGGCCATAGTCCGGCCAGGGCTCTCCTGACAAAGAGGGGGGCTTTAACGAATTCAGGATATTGCTGAAAGGCGAGTGCTGAAAGACATCCGCGGCGGTGAACTCCATGACCGGAGCCCAATCGGGCTTAATCGGAAGAGGTGCGAGATTTACGGAGTCCGGATCGGAGTCCGGCACCTTGGAGTCACGGGCCTTGCGGGGGACCAGGCTGGTATCCGGCTCTATCGCCGTAGAGGTTGACGTTTCCGGGGCGGCGTCCAACCGTCCGTCCTCGACTGGCGTAGTGGGCTCTGAGCTAATGGTCGGAGCGGACACTTGAGCGAGGCTCTGGGCATTGCCCAATGACAGAGCTAAATCATGCCCATCGTGACAGTGCGGCGGGCCCGTTCGTGGCTCGAATCCGTCGAAGATCAAGTCCCCGCGGATGTCGGCAGTGTAGTTTAAGCTTCCAAACCTGACCTGATGGCCAGGGGCGTAGCTTTCGATCTACTCCATATGGCCGAATGAGTCGGCCCGCAGTGCGAAGCCGCCAAATACGAAGATCTGTCCGGGGAGAAAAGTCTCATCCCGGACCGCATCGCGATTGACGAGCGAAGAAGCCATCGGGCCTAAAGGCGACGACACAGAGGAACTCTCAATGAAAGCACCAATGTCGGTGTCAAAACCGGCGGATCTCGGGTAGGGGGTCCCGAACTGTGCGTCTAGGCGGATGGTAACAGGAGACAAGGGACACGATGTTTTTACCCAGGTTCGGGCCCTCTCGATGGAGGTAAAACCATACTCCTGCTTGATTAATATTGATGACATGGGTAGTACAAGAGTAGATCTACCACGAGATCGGAGTGGCTAAACCCTAGAATCTAGCCTATGGTATGATTATTGTTCGTCCTACGGACTAAAACTCTCCGGTTTATATAGACACCGGAGAGGGCTAGGGTTACACAGAGTCGGTTACAATGGGAGGAGATCTTCATATCGTATCGCCAAGCTTGCCTTCCATGCCAAGGAAAGTCCCACCCGGACACGGGACGGAGTCTTCAATCTTGTATCTTCATAGTTCGGGAGTCCGGCCATCCGGACACCCCCTAATCCAGGACTCCCTCAGCTGCCTCTGTTGCTGAATGTTCCACTGCTGCTACTCTTGCTCTGTCTTCAACTACTGATGTGGTAAGTAACCCCTCTGCTGAGGATACCACTACTATTGCTGATGAAAATGCTAGGTTGAAGACATTGCTTGAAATAGGGATGTATAATAGTCTGAAAGGGCATCAGACACTTTTTGATGTCCTCAAAAAGTAGATTCTGAACCGAAACCCTAGGAAAGAGGGTGTTGGGTTCGAGAGGAAAATGAATGCTGATGGTTCCTACTGGAAGCCTGAGTAGTATCCCAAAACCACATTGGTTGCTGCAAAGGAACCTTCAGTGGATCCATCCACTTTATCTGGCTTTACCTGTGCTAATCCTATTCTCATTGGTGAATCCTTTGATGCAAACTGTAAACTGTCCAAAAATTAGAATGGTGAAGTGTTTGCCAGGTATATTGGTACTAACTGCAGGAATGGACCACCAATGAAGAAGATCTGGGTTCCCAAAAGCTGTCTTGAGAATCTTCCTGTGAATGTTGTCATGACACCACCAGGGAAGAAGACAAACCCTAGACCAAAGGAGTCACATGGTCCAACGGCTTCATACGGAAACAGGACTCACCTGAGTCACCCTAACGCCAATGTTTTGCAGGGAAATCGTACTCAAACTTATGAATATGAGCGTGTGTCTTCAAACCGCTATGTTCATAGGACTAAGAACTTTTCTGCTTATTCATATGAGTATCATTCATCTCCTGCAAGGCTATTTGCTAGGGCTCCAAAGCCGAAATTCTCAGATGCTGCACTTAGACTCATTGCTTCTAAGCCACCCCTAAATATGTGGGTGGTGAAGAAGAACTAACTCTCTTTTGCAGAACATGGTCTCCAGCCAGCAATCAAAGGCGTCTGATATTATTGCTGGGGACCTAAAACACAAAGGGATGCATGATAAAATGACTTACTATGTATTCCACATATGAATCGCTTACCTGTCATACCGTGTGCTAACTTTTATCTAAGCTGTGATAATCCAAGTGTGCATCAAATGCTTATGCTTCACAACATACCTTGTGAAGCCTATCCTCCTAACTACACTGTAGGGTATGACACCTCGTGCTTCAGAATGGATTATGGACAGCGGATGCACTAATCATATGACTGGTGATCGAGGTCTTCTCATGGACTCAACCTTACGTCCATCCGACAAGAGTCAAATCACATTTGCTGACACTGGTAAAGGCAAGGTATTGGGTCTAGGTAGAGTTGCAATCTCAAAGGATCAACACATGGACAAAGTGATGCTTGTTGAATCCCTTGGATTCAACTTAATGTCTGTCTCAATGCTTTGTGACTTAAACATAATTGTGATATTTGGAAAATATCATTGCCTTGTACTAATGGAATCTGACAAGTCTCTAGTCTTTGAAGGGTATAGGAAAGGTGATCTATACATGGTAGATTTCTCAGCAGGTCCACAGCTTGCCGTATGTCTTCTTGCAAAAGCTTCAGAATGCTGGCTCTGGCATCGAAGGCTGGGGCATGCTGGCATGAGGAACTTACACACTCTCATCAAGAAGAAGCATGTCATAGGCATCGAAGGTGTCAAGTTCAAGAAAGATCATTTGTGTGGTGCTTGCGAAGCTGGGAAGATGACTGGTGCCAAGCATCCCTCGAAGACAATCATGACGACATCTCAACACTTTGAGCTATTGCACATGGACTTATTTGGCCCTACTCACTACTCCACCCTCACAACAACGGCGTGTCTCTATGGCTTCGTCATTGTTGATGACTACTCAAGATATACATGGGTGCACATAATTCTCTACAAGACTGAAGTACAAGATGTCTTCAGACGATTCCCCAATCGAGCAATGAACAATTATGGCATCAAGATCAAGCATATCAGAAGTGATAATGGCACCGAATTCAAGAATACCGGGCTTGATCTTTATCTAGATACAATGGGAATCACTCATGAATTTTCTGCTCCATACACACCTCGGCAAAATGGCATTGTTGAGTGCAAGAACAGAACCCTCATTGAGATGGCTCGAACAATGCTCGACGAGTACAAGACACCAAGAAAATTCTGGCCTGAAGCCATTGATACAGCTTGTCACATCATCAACCGTGTCTACATCCATAAGCTTCTGGGCAAAACATCCTATGAGCTCCTTACTTGCAAGAAGCCAAATGTCAGCTACTTTAGAGTTTTTGGTGCTAGATGCTGGATCAAGGATCCCCATCACAAGTCAAAATTTGAACCCAAAGCTCACGAAGGCTTCATGCTTGGCTATGGAAAGGATTCACACTCTTACAGAGTCTTCAACCTCTTCCACTACAAAATCGTTGAAACTGTGGACGTGCGATTTGATGAAACCAATGGTTCACAGCGAGAACTCCTGCCAAGCACACTAGATGAAGCTCCTTCTAGTGAATCTATCAAGCTGATGGGAACTGGTGAAATCATGCCCTCTGAAGCACAGCCTGAAGAGGAACTTATCATTTCTGCACCAAACCAACCTAAAGACAATGCTCAGACCAAAGACAATCCTTCCAATGATGACAATGATCAGCATGAGCAAGGTCTTCGTCCAGTTCATCCTCGTGTTGCAAATGAAGTACAAATTGAGAAGATAATTGATAGCATCAACGCACCTGGTCCGCTTACTCGATCAAGAGAAACATAGTTAGCAAATTTCTGTTGGCATTTTTCATTTGTATCAATATCTGAACCCAAGAAAGTTGCTGAAGCCTTTATGGAACCTGAATGGATTCAAGCCATGCAAGAAGAACTTCAACAGTTCAAGCTGAATAATGTTTGGGAACTTGTCAAGCGCCCTGACCCTCGCAAGCATAACATTATTGGCACTAAATGGATATATCGGAACAAGCAAGATGAGCATGGTCAAGTCGTCAGAAACAAAGCACGTCTAGTGGCACAAGGATATACTCAAGTTGAAGGAATTGACTTCGATGAAACATTTGCTCCTGTGGCTAGGCTTGAAGCTATTCACATACTGATAGCCTATGCTAATCACCACAACATCTTGCTATATCAAATGGATGTGAAAAGTGCATTCCTCAATTGCAAGATTGAAGAAGAAGTGTATGTTGCTCAACCACCTGGCTTTGAAGATCCAAAACATCCTGATATGGTGTACAAACTAAACAAAGCACTGTATGGCCTCAAACAAGCTCCTCGCGCTTGGTATGATACAATCAAAGACTTCTTAAAGAGCAAATGCTTCAAACCAGGATCCCTAGATCCCAGACTCTTCACGAAGACATATGATGGTGAACTGTTTGTGTGCCAAATATATGTGGATGACATAATCTTCGGCTGCACCAACCAGAAGTATAGTGATGAGTTTGGATACATGATGCAAGAGCAATATCAGATGTCCATGATGGGTGAGCTGAAGTTCTTCCTTGGTCTTCAAATTCGTCAGCAAAGAAATGGCATATTCATATCTCAAGAAAAATATCTCAAAGACTGCCTGAAGAAGTTCGGCATGCAAGATTGCAAAGGTTACACGACGCCAATGCCAGCCAAACATCATCTTGGTCCCAACGACAATGGTAAAGAGTTTGATCAAAAGGTATACCGCTCCATGATTGGTTCTTTACTTTACCTATGTGCATCTAGGCCAGATATTATGCTTAGTGTTTGCATGTGTGCTCGATTCCAAGCCGCACCAAAGGAATCGCATCACTTAGCTGTGAAGTGAATTCTTAGATATTTGGCTTACACCCCAACACTCGGATTATGGTATCCAAAGGGCTCAAGATTTGATCTGGTTGGATTCTCGGATGCTGATTATGCTGGTGACAAGGTGGATCGCAAGTCAACATCAGGAACATGTCACTTTCTGGGACGATCACTTGTCTGTTGGTCTTCAAAGAAGCAAAACTGTGTATCACTCTTAACTGCTGAATCTGAATACATTGCTGCTGGATCTTGTTGTGCTCAGCTTCTGTGGATGAAGCAAACTCTCAAGGACTATGGCATCAATCTGAAGCAAGTCCCTCTTTTCTGCGACAACGAAAGCGCCATCAAGATTGCCAACAATCCAGTCCAGCACTCGAAGACAAAGCACATTGAAATTCGTCATCATTTTCTCAGAGATCATGTCATGAAGAAAGATATTGACATCATTCACGTCAACACTGAAGAGCAACTGGCAGATATCTTCACAAAGCCCTTGGATGAGAAAAGGTTTTGCAAGTTACGGTGTGAGCTAAATATCTTGGAATCCTCAAATGTCCTGTGATCAGGCACACATCCTAACACTTATGCATGTTGATGACTTAGATGTGCAACACACGAACTAAAGTATATCTTCAATAAATGAATACATTAGCGTGGAATTTGACTTCGGAGCGCCACGATAATTGTGCGCCGTGTCTTGGTCTAATACTTCCTATACGGTGGGTAACGCCACCACCAAATTTCTTGGTTTGAAGTGTTTCACTCATGGCGTTATTGTTGAATATCTTTGCATATTGATTTGTCTTCAACTTTCAACTTATCTATCTTCATGATTTACTTCACTATGTTGAGTTGATTGTTTTCTCATACATATATATACATATATATATATATATATATATATATATATATATATATATATATATATATACCAGTATTCTGTCCTCTACAACATTCACTTATAGCTATGTCTTCATTGTTGAATCTTTTGAACTAAGTGAATGTGATCGGACCCTAATCTCTCTATGCTTACTATCTCAAACTCTATCTGTCCAAATCATATGCATTCTGTTGAAACTGTCGAATGTCTTCTCTGCATCCTTGTCAGCAGAAGACACAGAGGCAAACATCAAGTCCGCTTTAAATGATTCATCTTTATTGTTGAAATCTAGAGAAGCCGGAACAACCATCCGACAAACTTGGCGGGTGTGGGAATGTGGGACAACTCTGAGTATGTTGCATGCTTGCCACGTGTCCCACGGATGTGAACAGTCAGGGGCACCTGCATAATTGCGGTGTGCCGCACACCTACTTATAAATACGTGTCCCCTGCGGTCAAGAAAACCTTCTTCCACCTCTCCACCTCGTCAAAACCCTAGCGCCACCGCTAGCTCGCGACGACGCCGGCGACGAAGCGCTTAGCTGCCGCGACTTCTCCGACGCCGTCCTCACGCCGGCCATGGGCATCGTCCTCTCCGCCGCCGCCGTAGGTGTATTCCGTCGCCAAGTTAGGGCACGGTGGATTGAACTTCTCGGTCTCCTTTCATCCCATCTAGCAGTTCATCGTGTGGTAAATATAACTCTATTTTTACCATCTTTTTGATCCTCAATGATTCATCCAATTTACCAAAATTGGTTTCTGTCTATACAAAGTTAGATCTATTATGTCTGCCTCTCATACTGCCTAGTATATTCACTTAAGCTTCACATCTAGTTAGATTCCTCACTTGTACTTATTCATGGATTCGTACAAATCTGGAACCGACTCTCAACATATAAGTGAATGTCTTCGCAACATGAGGTCAATGTCTTCAAACTGATTTATCTTCAAAATCTTCTGAGAATGCATATGACCTCTTCCCCTTCCCTCGCATCTCTAATGCTGTCACAGGTACATGTCCGTGGGAGAATCCCTAGGTTCTCATAGTCTGCATTTGTTTGCAGAATTCTTACAACAACACATTGAATCTCCCGAAGCCAGTTCCTGTCAGACCAGCAAGCGAAAGCCTTTGAAGCCTTTGAACATATTGAAACCATTCAGTTTGAAGTTCATGGCTACGGAGAAATCTGTCAGGAAGGGTGGCAAACAGCATCGTGAGGGAACTTCAAAGGATCTGCTTGATGATCTTGCAGAAATCTACAAAACAGATCCTAAAGAGGATTACAATCAGCGCAAGACTCGAATCCAATGGATTCGACGCTATTGGGCTGAACAATGGTTCAAGTACAAGTTCGTGACCCAGGAGTACGCTGAGAAGAATGCTATCAAGATCCCTTGGGGTGATATTCTCTATCGAGGCCTTCCCCCCAAGAACAAAGCTGAAGCCATTGCGCAAGAATTCTATCCTTGCATGGTCCGTTGACCACAGCCTGAAGAAGCCGACCCATCATCATTGCTCTGGTGTTGTGACGACAATCTCTTCAAGCACAACTTCCAGTATGCTAAGGCTTCGGCAAAGGAAAACAAGAAGTCATGGGGATTAGACTTCAATCCTGGTCCCTCTGCTCCCCGTGATGATGGCACACGTGAAGCTGAAGAAAATAGAATTGGCCCCTTTGCAAACCTTGATGGCCTCATCTCTTACATCTTGGTACAAGGTGCCAAAGTGGATCATTCCGACAATGATGCTGATTCTGATGAAGCCCCAGCTCCTCCTCCAAGGCCGCAGAAGCCAAAGAAGATTAAGGCTTCATCATCAGCTGCACCTCCAAAAGCTTCTCGTGTGAAGCCACTGACCACTGCACCTCTTGAAGCCAGTGTGCAGTCTAAAGATCTTTCCCGCATCTCCAAGAAGACGGAGAAGAAAAAGAAAATCGTCAAGAGTACTGATCAGGCTTTGACTCCTGCTGCTATTCTGCGTGAAGAGCATATTGATCTATCCAGTGATGACGATCTTGTAGATGATGCTCTTGAGCAACTGATCAAGAGCAAGGAAGAAGCAGAGATCTTCAACAACTTGCCTCTCTTTGACGTGGCAATCATCCATAACTTCATTGATGAGTGGTTTGACACACCAAATCTCAGCTTTGATGATCTGCAACTTCCAATTGGCCTCAGTGTCGCCTTCAATGGCGCCATTGCTTCTGAGCTAGCTATTGCTCAGCGCATCGTCGAACTAAAGCACAAGATTGACTATGAAAAGGCTCAGTTCAAGAAGCATGTGGCCACGCTCAACGTGCAAGATGTCAAGAACTTCAAGATCATGCTTCACGAGCTCAAAGAAGCCTTTCACAAGAAGCGTGAAGAAGCTCGAGGCTCTAGAGAGCGCATGAAAAATCTGGCTGACAAGTGTGTGCTTGCCTACAATGAGGCTGAAAAGCGCAAGGCTCTTGGTCGTCCTGGCATCGACCCCAGGATGGCTACAAAGAAGAAGAAATCGACTGTCCAATCTGCACCTTCAAGGCCAGATGAACCTCGCATTGTCTTCCCAAGCAGCATGACTGGCTCGAAGCCAAAAGTCACGTCAACCGCTTTAGAACAGAAGAAGACGAGGGCTGCAGAGGCTGAAGCCAGAAAACAGAAAACCTCAGAAGCCTCTGATGCTGATCCCTCCAAGAAGAAGCGCAAGATCAAAAAGAGTCGGACTGCTCCCACAGAGCCCCTTGTTGTTGAACCCATCTCAGTGGTTTGTCCTGCATCTGTAACCCAAGAACTTCACATGACTGTTCATGAGCCTGCTTCCACAGAGGCTCTTGAAGCTGAAGAGATTCCAGCAGTAGATCCCATCACTGCTGAAGACATTGGTCATCATGGCAATGTTGAAGATGATGAAGTTCTTCCTCAAATTGAATACAATGTGGTATCATCGCCTGTTCGTACGAATAGCGAAATCATCAGCATTGGTCGTCCTCTGACGTGAATTGCTCAGGATGCTTCATGGGCTGATCGCCCGCAAGAACAAGACTCCCCCAGCACTCCCCAACAACAACAAGCCACACCATCCGTGCAAGTTGAAGAGGATGAGGACCTGCCCACTCCATCTCCAAAGGCGTCGCCTGTACTACAAAGGCTTCGCAAAGGACCAAGGCCTCAAGCCCCTCTTCCGATCGTTCCAGAAGGAGAAGTGCACCATCAACCTATTGCACGTCAAGTGTTTCCAGAAGCCACTCCTACTGTGAATGTCTCCATGTCTGAAGCACCAGCTGCTGAAGACAATCTGGCTGCATCAGCCGATGATGAACGTCAAGAAGAACGTGTCCCTACACCCCCCATTCCTGAAGAAGCTGTTCATGATGTGAACGTATCTGTGCCTGACCCTCCAGCTCAGCAAGTGGAGGTTGAAAACCTTGAGGCTGCCACCACCAACACCAATGAAGCCGATGATATAGTCATGGCTGAAGCAAATGTGGAGCCTGTCCCAAGCTCCATACCAGAAGCCAATGCTGAAAATGCTCCTGAAGCTTCTGATGTGCAGCCCTAAGCCACTGTTGCTGCCACTGCTCCTGTTCCGCCACCAAGGTCCTATACAATTGAGCAAGCATACAACCATGGTGAGCTAATCACAGTAAGATGGCCTGTTCTGGTCCCTCCGCCTACTGTCTCTGGTCCTCAATTTGACTATCACATTGAGCATAGGCCTCAGGTTCAGAAGCCAAAGCCAAGACTGCCAAGGTTTCCAGGTACTGCCACATCTGTTGGGTCTTTCAATGCAAATGGCTTCAAAAGCAACAACACATTCTTTGACAGCTCAAAGAACCCCTACACGAAGCCAAGAATATCATCAGATCGGTTCTGGAGTCATCAGCAGCAAAGCCATTACTCCTGTGTTCTGTATGATCAAGGGCGCATTTTCCCTCATATGCGTCTCGACACTGAAGCCATTGCTGGACTGCCATGCTTAGAAGAAGCACTAGACTGTTTTCGTGACGCTGGTCTGCTCAGCTTTGTCACAGACAAAGAACATTGGAATGAAGAGCTATTGCTTCAATTCTATGCTACACTCCACATTCACGGTTATAACAGAGATACGAAGACATGGATTCTCGAGTGGATGACAGGAAATGTTCATCATGAAGCTAAAGCTCTTGACATCATTGAGCTTACAGGCCTATCCACTCCCGGAGAGCTATATGAACCTGGTTGTCAAAACCACCGCAATGCACTGGAGAGCATCTTCCATAAGCCTGAACCCAATATGAGCCAGATGTTGAGCATGATGAAGCCTTTGCCACGTGATGCTGAATATCCAAAGGAGTTCTTTGTTGATGACCTTGAGTATCTACCGCGCACTATATATCATATCATCAGGCGGACTCTATGGCCGATCAAAGGACATTCATCAGCTGCAAAACTTGAAGGAGCCATGAAGACATTGGTCTTTTACATCCTCAAAGGCATCAGCTTCAATGCACAAGATTTCTTCATCAGGCAACTGGCTGCATCTGGATCTGACCTTTTCGGACTGAAGTTCTATGCTCCATGGGTCATGCGCCTCATCAAGCAACACTCTGCTGTCAACTATCAACCATCTGCTCACAATCATGTGATCTTCCTACCAGAGGTTGATATGTCAGTTGAAGCCATATATCCTGAGCCTGCCAAGAAGCCTCTTTGTCTTCAAAATGCTGAACATCAAAACTTCACTCAGCCCATGGAAGGAGTCCAAGCTGTCACGCGTGTCTATTCGATGGCTGGAAATATTCGTCTGCCTCATCGTGCATCAACTGAAGCCACTGCGAGCACCATTGCTCAAAGGCCTCGGAAGCGCTCTCGGGTCCTCAATGACCGAGAACTTCTTGTGGCCCTGCATCAGAAGCAAGATAAGCATCATTTTTGGCTCAAGCGTCAGAGGCAAAGCCTCTTGGTGGATGTAAATCGCATTCGAAACCTTGCCACCAAGAATGCATTTGTCACTCACAAAACTTGTTGGCGATCAAGGAAGAGTTTGACCCTGCTCAGTGCTGAAGCTGATCTTCAAGACGATGGCTTCACTGAAAGATTCAAGTTTGACTCCACTCCTCCATGGAATGCTGTCCTACGAAGTACTCCATCTCTTGAAGACTCTGATTATTCTTCCTCTGCGGCAACTGTAAATGCCAATGTGATCGATGACGAAGACGATGCAACTTCACCGCCCCCTACTTCTGCACGCATCAACACTGCACCAAGTTCGTGTGCACCGCCAACCAACAACGACAACCCTGCTGGTTCACCTACTCCTCAGGAAGACGAGTAGATGCTCTATGTCTTCAAAACTTTTTGGTCATTACTTACAAAAGGGGGAGAAGCATATGAGTTGATAGTCTTCAAGCGGGTTCATAAGGGCGGTTGCTTTATGTTTTGGCCTAGTGCTTACAACTCTTGCCTTTGATACACTTCATTCTTTGAGTTGTAACACTTAAACTTGATGGTCGTCTGCTACTTATTTGCATTTTCACGTGCGATGATAACTTCCGCACTTAGATCATTCTGCAGATGTCCATTTTTCGTTATGCATGTCATTCTCTTAGCTATATCATTTCATGCATGATGAATTATCTT